>OX387244.1:195410104-197910104 GCA_947561735.1 Cenchrus americanus
CACCGGCGGGACCCGATATATAAGCCATGAGTGTGGGTGGATGGCTCTCTCTCTCCGTGACTTAAGGTTTCATTTCCCCCCTCCCATTTCTCTTTTTCCCGAGACATTTTCTTCTCCATTTCTTGTCTAGGCTAGCTTGAGAGCTTCATGAGAGATTTGTTGAGAGGGATGGATGCTAGGGCGGCAAGCTAGACCTTGTGAATCTTTCCTAGTTTGTATAGAAGATTCGGCGTCGTGTTTCCCGTGGTCTTCTTTGTGCTTGTTTTTGGTGCCTTTGATCTTGGTGTGATTCCGCGGATTTGAGTGGGTTTCTCCCCGGATTTCTTTGAGGGAAACATGGATGGATGTCTTGTGCATCTTTGTGATTGATCTTGTGCCCTCAAACGCCGGGAAACCACTTCGATTCAAGGATTTTTGGTCGGAGCTCTAGTTTTTGGTGGTGTTCAAAGGATCCGCGATTCCCGATGATTTAGGGATTTAGGAGGCACAATTTTTGGGGTATAACATCCTTGGTTGACGCATATCATGTCCTCAAACTCTTGTCTCAACAGCTTCTACCGTTTGGGAGATCCGGTGATGAGTTAGGGGAGTTGACCTTCGGGGTCGAGCAGTTTTTGCCTCTGTCCGTGAGGCACGGACGGTCCGCGAGCTTATGGTAGATGGTCCGCGACTAGTGTGACAACCCGCCCAGGAAAATACCGTACTATCACCTAAGACCGATCCACTTTGGTCATTAAGCCATAGTAAAGTATCATCCTGTCGTTGGTTGCCGGGTTAACGCCCGGTAAATCACTTGAACATCGAACAGAGGATCGACACATGCATTAAAACTCACGTGAAGGCGGGTCCAGAGTACAACATGAATTAAACATTTTATTACAAACCATTGTTCATGACATGGAGTAAAGGTTCAGAGTTCGAAAATACAGCGGAAATAATTTAAACTAACGCGACGGTGAACATCACAGGAGGCCATCCGTGATGTCCTTACTTGTCGTCACCCTTCTGATCAATCACACCTGCAACAACAGTTTTAATACAAGGCTGAGTATACTAATACTCAGCAAGACTTAACCGTCGGGTGATGACTACATCAGCAACCTCTAGACATGAAAGGCTTTTGGCCGGTGGAGTTTCTTTTGCTGCAAGGCTACTAAGAGTAGGTCCTTACTTTCAATCTTTTAGCACAAGTTCTAGTTGATTACCATTTCTAATTGTGCCAACTAATTCAATCAAGAATTGGACAAGCAATTAATTCATACAACAATATTTCTCGAGTTCCATCATTATGGGATATCATGGCCAGTTGATTAAGCAGTCTCAGATAACGGTGAGAGGCCGACAATCGATTGATTTAACCTTGCAAGGTAGACCCAAACACACGGTAGGCTGTCCTCGAAAGGGCAACTTTCCCAGGCCGTCCCCATAAATCCTCGGGTTGGGATCGAATTTTACAGTCCCTGGTGCAGGCTATCCGGCATACCCCGCGAGATACCCGGAGTCACCATACACCACCCTTCCCGGTAGGTAGCCGGTAAGGAGATTTCTCAAGAGTAGTAACGGTAGGATCCCGTGCCGCCTAATTAAGGTACTAGGCTTACCGGTCTTATTCCCGGCATATGTTTAGTACGTTCAAAAGCTTAGCCCACATGCCCACTAGACCGGAGCCCAATCCCATGCTCTTACCACATGAGCAATCCATTTAAGGATATCTTATGATTCCTATCTAGGAACCTATTCTCGCGAGTGACGAACATCACTCGACTTCTATCGGTCCTATAGCATGGCAGCTATCGACCTAGCATACTAGTGATAGAGCATAGGTACCTAGGGATCATGCATCTAGGGTTTCCAATCAACTCCTGAAACGTAAATGCACAATCACAGCAACCATAATTGCATAATTTTAAAAGACGGGGTTAATGATCCGGGGCTTGCCTTCGCTGGCAAGGTTGGCCTTGGGCCCTTCTGGACTTGGGTCCAGGTCTCGAGCTACGTTCACGTTCGGCAGCTCTTTGTCGGCACCTTCGTCTCCTCCTTCCGGCACGAGCGTACGTCTACTGGCGGAAAGATCTACACGAAGATGCAAATGCAAGATTTATTCGACGGTTTATACTTTCATCACTCACAAACCATATTGGCAATCAAGGGGTGTATTTGTTGGGCACATTCACCTAGATAAGAATACATTCAGCATACTCTTCCATAAAGGAACAATATGCAACTCTTTACCAATTATTCTTTTTGATGGTGACTGTGTACATATATATGTAAATAATTTAATTCAAGTTCACCAACAGTAGTGGGTAGGTACGTTTAACCTTTTTAACATGATTTGCAGCCACACTCAAGTTACATGGGTGGTTTGTTGGTCTCCCCTTTATTAAGCCTTTAATGACCTATACGACCTTTATCCATAGGATTAATCCATAGCATGCAGTGGAAGGGTGTTTTAACCACTAAACACCTATAACAAGCATCTAGAAAGTATTTCTCTTTTTAGGAAGGTTATTGCTTGTACATGTGTTATTCTTTTACTGCTCAATTGAATATAGTTTTATTTATACTCGTCATTTCATGTGAAAGCTTTTAATCATTTTCCTTTCACAAGCAAGATATAAATAATACTTTTATCCTTGAAGTATTTCCTTATCAATAATGAGAATTAATTACCTTTTAATTAGTTTAGATAATATTTTCAAAAAGGAAAAAAAGAATTAAATAAGGGCTTTTTTTATTTAATTTCTCTATAATAGAAAAAGGGCTTTTAAGCTTTTTATTAAGCAATTAATTAAATTGCCAAAAATTAAAGGAGTGTTTCTTAAGCCTATTAGCACCTATATTGGTCCATCGGACCCACATATAAGTGTTGGATGCTAGGAAATTAAATATTATGGAAAATAACAAAGGTTAGCTAGTGATTCCTTTTAAATGCATATAAAAATAATTAAGCATCAAAATGATTCAAACTTTCTTGTGCATACTCTCTGGTCATAAACAAGCCTAGAGAACCAGCATGTTTGCATGGAATCTCTACTGAACTTGGTTTATTAATTTACAAAGGAAATCATGCATAAATCAAGAATAATTATTTATGTTAATTCAAAATTCATGATTAATTCACAAGATGTGTATTTTGGTATTTCAAGACAGTGTGCGCAAGTTGGGGTCAGGAACATTAATATATTTAACAAGAAAAATTATTTATGCAGTTCTGCCAGAGATAGAAAAACATTTTTATAAAACGCTTTACATTATAACTTTGTGCAATTGTTGGCATAGGAGCTAGTAATGACCTAACACACAACATATCCAAAACTTAGCTACAGAGGACTTATGGTTTTTGAGATATTGCAGATCTAGGGTTTTCACATTTGTATTTTTCATGCAAAAACTAAAAGAAATTAGCTCAGGCCAGAATAACAAAAGTTGTAGTATAAATCTCCATGGATCCAACAAAATTAGTTTCACATTTTTCTGAATTTTCTCTGATTTTCTACGCAATTTACAAGAATCAGCAAAACTGTTGTACTATTGGAGTTACCTTTTTGCAATTAAGGCCCTGGAAAGAGTTGAATGCTTGCAATGTGGTCCCTATGGCGTCCGGCCGGCGCGGGCTTTGCAATTCCGGCGAGGCCGGCGGCGTTCTTGCCCGGAGAAGGGGTGGAGGAGAGTCTTAGGGAGTCTAGGGGCTAGTTTGAGTGCTCGGACGGGGTGGAGGTGGCCGGCGGTGGGGTGCTCGGCGGCGCTCGGCACTGGCCGCCGCGGCGGCGGTGGAATGCCGGCGAGATGGGGCCGGGGTTGGGCAATGCGCGGCAGGGAAAGCTTCCACGGGTCCCTAGGGAGGTGTGGGTTAGCTTGGACGGTGATGGATAGAAGGGGGGCGCTACTCATCGAGGAGCTCCCATGGTGGCCGGCGGCGGCATTAGGCAGTGGGGGTCAGTGTGTCGAGGGGGGGGGCGGCATCTTGGCCTTAAGGAGGCACGCGCACACGCACTGGTGACGCCGAAGCGACCGCGACGTACCTAGGGGCAGGCGTCGGCCTCGGTAGGATGCGCGACCGTGCGGTACGGCGTGACCGTGCGGTACGGCGTGGACCGGCGGTCGGAAGGTTGCTGTCCCGGCCCGGCGGCGCGCGGCGTGAGGAGGGGGGGTGAATTCGAGGGCTCTCGGTGTGCGTGAGGCACGGGGAAAGAGCGGCGCGTGGCCGGACGACGAGGCGCGGGTGGCCGGCGCGGGGCGTCGCGGCGTCGCGCGGGAGCGCACCTGCGGCCAAGCTCTAGTCGGTGTGCCCCTGTTCAGCTTAAGTTTTCTCCAAAAAATTGAATAAAACTGCACAATGTAATGAATAGGGAAGTTGTAGATCCGACTACCCTCTACAACTTTCAAAAAGGCCATATGGTGTTTTTCTCAACGGATTTTGCAGGAACGTCGTGCCAACTTCGAATGTCGGCAGGTTCTGGAAAACAGGGGGTGCTGTCAATCGATTAAGTTTTTCGCTAATTTGTACTCAAAATTGGAAATGCCAATCTACATGCCAATCTGGAAAACAAGATTGGAAACTTTCATAAAGGTAGATTTTGAAGTGTTTAGGTGAATTTTGGGGAACTCGGCAAAAGTTCCGGACGACATTCGCTGACGTCAACGGTTAAGTCGGTTTGACTGTGTCTTTGACCAAGGGTTGACTAAGGGTGTGTGCAAGCTTGGTCAAGGGGTTCATTGGGGTTCATTGGCGAGGTTTTTGGGTGATGACCCAGGTTGACCTAGGTTTGACCGGGGTTTGACTGGTTTGACCCAGCTGATTCGGTCATTAGCGTTAATGACGGTAATTAAAAACTTGGGGCGTCACAACTAGGGCTGTTCTTCATGTGTTTGTCGTGTTCTTGCTCGTCTTCGTTTTCGATCCGTTTTGTTTTTTGAGTTCTGGTTGGACGAGGTTTCGGACAGTCCACAGCAGAGGAGCGGACAGTCCGCGGGCAGGCGGACAGTCCGCAACCATCCCACGGACAGTCCGTTTTTCCAGGGGTCGCTACTGGAGGTTCTGTTGGTTTTTTCGGACAGTCCGCGGCTCAGGCCGGATAGTCCGCCGTACGCGTGCGGACAGTCCGCCGGATTTAGCCGGACAGTCTGCCAGTGCCTGGCTGCTTTGCTCTTTGGTTTGATTCCTCTCTCCTTTCTTTCGAGCTTCCGCATATGCTTTAAGGAATCGTTCCTAAGACTTGAGGTTGATCCATAACCTTGTTGTCTTGGCGATTGGTGTGTGACTCGATCCATCGCTCGTGTGTGACCGAGATTTGTTTAGGGTATAGGCCGAGTTCTTTGAAAAGAATTTTTACCGGCTCCTATTCACTCCCCCCCTCTCTAGTCGCCATCCGATCCTTCAATTGGTATCAGAGCTTGGTGCCGGATTCGTGGTGACTTTGACAAGACTTGAATCCTAAGATGGTGTACGTTGAGCAGGGCGGTCCGCCGCACTTCGATGGGAAGGGTTACCATTTGACCAGATAGCAGTGCAAAAACCAATAATTGGGACACCCTTCGTATTACCCAACGTTTGGAGTTATCCCTAGCCGAGGCCCCCAAGAACAAGAGCCTTTTGATTGCAGCCTGCCATTTCTGGTCAAATGGTGTCAACGCCTTACTCTTCGGTCACAGCTCAATGTCTCCTGCATTGGCCGATGTATACATGATCACCGACCTCGATATTACAGGATCTGTGTATCCTTTCCAGTATAAAGGCTCCACCAGGCAAAAAAGAGTGAAGACAGGAAGTGGATACAAGTCGTATATCTAGAATCATATGAAAGATGCTCCTCTGGGTGAAGTTGAATACAAGGCATGATTGAACATGTGGCTATGCAGATTTATCTTCTGTGGCAAGGCCAATGAGCCAACCTGAACAATATTGCAATGGCTGAAGATTTGGCTACTGGTCATCGTGTTCCCCTTGGAAAGTATCTCCTAGGGAGTGTATATCATATGCTCCATCAGACCACCTCTCAGATGCACACTGGCCAGAAGATATCATGTGTCAATGGCCCCTAGTGGTTTGTACAGATGTGGCTGAAACTATACATGCACCGGATTGTTGACATCAATCTCAACAATCGACATTTCCCTTCATCCAGCCATAAGGAAGGAGAGACTCAGATCACCAAAGGATGTTAAACCTATGGAGAAGCTGCTTCAACCATATCCATTAATCAAAATGTCAGCCAACTTTTTGAGCTCTTCTTCAGAGGTTTCACCAATCCCCTTTGGCTCCCTTATTTGAACAATGATAATTTGACCCTCCCTTATGAATTCTCCTTTGAAACTAGATGCCATAATGCAAGATCCATAGAAATTTTCAATGTCTTTATCCATCCATGCATCTTGCCAGCAGAATTCTGTGGAGGAAGGCTAAATCATAGCACCTATAAATATTATCAGCCAAACATAATGGCTCGACAGTTGGGATGTGGCCAAGTGCCCCCAAGGATATTTCTTCATGAATTCCTGAAACCCAGAGAGGAGATAAAAGAGAACATACAAGCCAGAAGGGTCTTTGAATACCAATGTAGCCCAACTATGTATACCTGGCTCTTCACACCAACAACAATAGCTCATCCTCTCTTTGTCACTTGGTGGCAAGAATTTCATGACCATATCTTTAGTGAACCAGTGCACTCCTTCTGTCTTGTGCTGATGCCTGACTTCCAGCCAACTTCAGAGGTAATACACTTATCTTTTCCTTTGACCAGGCATGCCTTCCTTTACTGATCATGATTTTGGTTACTCCCTGCAGAACACAGTACCTGCCCCTAGAGCAAGGACATTCTCCTACAATGCTGTTGGTCCAATCTCTGCTTTGGGATTCAAATCCACAACTCTGGCTCAGCTGATGTCCAGATATGCTACAATGGACCTAACTCTTATCAGTTCAACCTCTGACAAGAGAAAAACTCCACCTTTGGTTGCACTCTAGCTGCTAAGAATAAAAGAACCACCAAAAAGGTTCCTATTGAGGTAACACTCCTCTCTTCTTGAACACAAGACCGTTCGTCACCTGACGAATTTCATCTTGTGTAATTTCAGACCAGAACCCAGCAACCATCAACAGCTTCAGAACCTACTAATGCCCCATCTGTTGGTATGGCCCTGACTACCTTACTTTTGTCAAAACCATTATTCACACTGGCATTAACCCTTCATTTATCACGTGCAGAAGAAACATTGGTGAGTCAACCTGTGGAGATTTCTTCCCCTCAGCATGCTTCAAATCCAAGTTCACCAAGGGTTCAACCATCTTCTTCTCAAGCAAAAACTTTAACTTCACCAGGGATTCAATCCTCCCCTCCTCAAGCAGAAGTTCCAGCTTCACCAGAGATGAATCTATCTTCACCTCAGCCAGAAGCCTCAAATCCACCAGGGATTGCACCAGCTTCCCCCCAACAAGAAGCTTCAGCTTTACCAAGAAATCCTCAAACTCCTCTTCAGCTGATTACTCAAGAAATCCCCCTTGATCCTGAGCAAACCTTTTCTCCAGTCCAGGAAACCAGAATTGAGGTGAGTGTGAACATCTACACTTTTATTCTCACTTAATAAACCATCCTTAATTCAACAAACTTTCCTTTTCAGGACCAGGCCACATCACCACCAAGCTCTTTATTTATTGTGAGTGATTCAACTGCTGAAAAGGATGAAGCATCTTCAAACCAAGTCCTGTCAGAGGAAAATCAGGCAAGGCTTAAAGAAGTCTTTTTCTCGTTGCAAAAAGGTGCCCAAGACCAAGTCAAAGATGTTGATCGCTTGGATGAAATCCTTGAATCTATCGATCAAGAACTCCCTGATAACATCAAAGTCTCCTTGGAGCCCATCACTCATCTAGATGATCATTATGTAGCAGTAAGACGAGCTTTGAGGATTCAATCCTCCAGACCAGCTCTTGAGCAAAAGAGAGCCAAAGTCAAACAATTTGTGAAAGATTCACAGGCTCAAATCCAGAGGAACAAAGAACTGACAGCTGAACTACTAGCTGCACTTGAGGTGAAGATTGCCAGGAAAGCTGCACTAGAGGCCGAGTTGAAGACTTTGACAGCTGAAATTGAAGTTGATAGGAAGAAGATAGCCGAACTTCTTGGTTTAACACGGAAAATCCAAAAGGAAACATTGGCAGCCATGATTGAATCCAACCAGCTCAAAGCAAAACTTTCCACTCTGTCCAGTTCTCGAGAAACTTATCAGAAACTACTAGAGAACATCCACCAGATGACATCAAACGCCTCTAGTGTAATTGCAAAGTACTTGAACATTTGATTGCACCAAGCAATTTGTAACCGAATTAATCGCCCTTGTAACTTAGCGTTTTATAAACTTCGTTTTCCTTTCTCTGTATCACCTTGTTCGCAATTTTTGGACGATTCATTCAGTAACCGCGGCCAAACAGTACCATACCCGAATAGCACTCCGACCGCAACTCAACCGAGCCAGTCAACCGAATACGACTCAGCTTGAATTCCAAACGACCCGACGGTGATTCGGTTAAGGAAACCTCTCCACTTTTCGAATTTCTCGGGATATGCACCACGATCCAGGGCCACGATCTCTCAGCCACCCCTATAAATAAAACTGTAGGTGCCCCCAGCCTTTCACCAAGCCTCTAGACTTCAAACTTTTGCCAATCTAAACCTGCTTCCTCCATCACCAGCACACCTCCAAAAAACCAATGGCGGGTAGTGGCAACAGACGCCGCGCCACTGACGAGGCGGAAGGAAGTCGCGCCAGCGCACGTCGGAGGCAGTGATCGTCAACTTCCCCTATGATTCCTTCCGGATTTCCTTCTGTTTGTGACGAACTTCATTGTTTCAGGCTCATCCAATGGAATCCGGCCCCTGCGCCGGCCACGATCCGACCTTGCCGGACGACTCCACGGAGTCGGACAACTACTCCCCCGTTCCCTACGGGGAGCGTGACGCCCTCCGCTTCAAGGCGAAGCTCGAAGAAACCCAGCGCGAGCTGGAGGATGTTTCCAAAAAGGCTGGAATCGCCAAGCTCAAATGGGAGCATCAGCGCAAGCAGCTGTTGGAGACCATTGATGGTAAATCCCAGTGATTGACTTCGATCCAATTCAACTTCTGAAACTAACCATCATTGCTTTATAATGTTACAGCCCGCGATGCCTAGCTTGACCAGTTGAAGATGCTGGTGAAGCAACTGGCGGACAAAGTGAATGCCCCTGGAGACACACCAGCGGACCGCCTCGCCGTGGTAGAAGATCGCGTGGACGAGGTGGCTGTTCACGGCATCCGCCTCGGCACCACCCTGGGCTTGGCCGCCATGGCGATGCACACCGACGTCGACTACTCCATACAACCGTGCGGCTTCTAGGGCGGCGCACCCGAAGACATCGACGAGATCGAAGTCATCTTGGAGCCCCTCGATGGCCACGTCAATGCCATTGCCGAAATCACCCATCCCCAATCTGTGCTAAACAGGCTCTGCGATTAGATTGTACTAGGGATGCTTGGGTTTCGGCAATAAATAAAGAATTTTAATTTCTGCGCTTGTATTGTGATGATCCCCTTATGCTTGTAGATGTGAACTTCACTGTTTTCAAACGAATTCGGGAACTTTACTTGAGCCGAATACGCGAAAACAACTGCCCCTTGGCGCAAAATCCGCAGAAGATCCTCAATTCGGGAACCATAAACACTATTCAATGAAAACCCTTCGCATTCGGGAAGAAAACTCTGCCTTTTGGTATTCCAACAACGTACGCCAACCAATCATCACTCCCAATGCGCTCTCTCAGTCAATAAAATAGCCCCCTAAGATGTCCTGCAAATCCACTCGCATACTCCTCCATCACTTCACATCATCTCCCCTTGCTCCAGAGGAGAAAACCCCGAGGCCATGGCGGACAAGGGAAAGCAACCCATCAAGGAGAGCAGTATTCCACCAAAGAAACGCACCATTCGAGAGTGAGTTTTCTATCAATCCGTTTCCTGCTCTTGTTTGCGATCTCATGGTTTACCCTTCTCTGTTTTCTCAGTCTTGACCTGCTTCCTGAAAAAATCTTTGGAACTGAGGAAGTCCCCGAGTACATGCTCTCTGATTCCTCTGAAGAAGAAGAGGGTGTCACGCCGGAACCAGGGTTCACCTTACCGGTCCGGCCACCCTAACCGTCGGCCGCCGGTTTCGGTTTACCGGTCGGTAAGCCGCGGTTACCGTTGAAAACCGAACAAATTCAAATTTCAAATTGAGACGCTAGTTCATTCGTTAACCGATCGGTAAACCGCTCGGTAAGGACCGGTAACCGGTCGGTTAGAGCGGTAAACCGACGGAGAAGACAGAAAAACCGAGCATGTTTTTGTGGTTCTCCGGTGATGAATTAATGAAAATATTAGCATGATCTATGCATAACTTAATTTAAAGGACATCACAAAACCTCACCAAAGGAATAATATCATAGTTTTGCATACAAACAATGTCATAATAATAATTGTGCATACAATACCATAATGATAGTGATAATCGTGCATACAAATACAATACCATAGTCATAGACTCGTAGTAATAATTGTACTCTCTTTATTCCGTTCATACGTTGCCTTCTTAGTCCTCTCAATCTCACGCTGAAAGTACTCCCGCACGGAGTGGTGGCACATTCCCGCAATGGACCACACGGGTCCCTTTTCCAGCCAAATGTTGTTTGAACCTAGTCGCACCACCTCCACTTTTGTAAGTATGACAATAGTTGCATCGCCATCTGGGGTGATGATTTTCACCGTGTTCCCACACAACATCTCTAGATGTCATTTTGTATCTGCATAAATGGACAACATCCACAAATCAATCACATAAATCATATACCTAAATATGGTCTAAATATGTGCATCCTAAATGAAATCATATATACAACTAAATCATATATACATCCTAAATGAAATCAAATATACACCTAAATATGCTCTACCAAACTCCTACATTTATGGTCTACATATCTACATTTACAAACCTAAATCATGTAAACACCTGAGTCAAATCATATCCGCGTCCTAAATCAAAATGTTCTACACTTGTATATCAAAATATATTGAAAAACTAGATAAATCAAAAGGGGAGGAAGATACCTGCGCAGGGGCGGTTTACCGCGACCTAACCGCGGCTTACCGCGCGTCCGGGTCGGTAAACCGCTCGTCCGGGGCGGGCGCGGTTAGATCCGGCAGCCGGCCGGCTAACCGCGCCGTCCGAGCGGTAAACCCTCTTGGACGCCGGTTAGGCGACGCCTGCGGCCGGACGGCGGACCTGGGGAGGCGGACGAGGGAAGGGAGGCATTTCTAGAGGGTTTGGCTCGAGTGGATTGGGGTGGGGAACTGCGGTAGGGTTATTTTGACCCCCCATGGTTGGGCCTAAGTAGGCCGAGCTGGGCCGGCGTTTTTTTTCTTTTTTCTTATTTGGTTTAACTTCTTTTGGTTGGAATTTATACTAAATGAACTAAGTTTGCAACAAATTTGACACCATTGGACTCAATGAATCACGGAGTATTTTTAGAGTTTTTTTCCGCAATTTTCAATTTTTGGAATTCAAGTTCAAAATTTTTGTGCTAAGGGCAATACCACGGTAAGGCCGGTTACCACGGTAACCGGGCCGGTTACCAACGGTTAGGCAAACCCTGGCCGGAACAGAGGGTCAACCACCAGCTGCGCCGCCGCATTCGGCATCTGGAGCACAACTTGCGTGACATCACCGCTCGCTGCAACGCCGAACGCGAACACCGCATGAGCTTGGAGGCGTTAGTAGGGGTAAGACTTTCATCTTTATTTAACTCAATGCTTAGGCTCAGATCTTCATATTCTAACAACTATTCTTTTCCCTTAGATGTCTCCGACAGGTACAGTAACCTGAAGGCTGCTTGGGACAGCCTGATGAGGCTGCAAGTCACAGCAATCCCCGAAGCTTCCAGGTTGCTGTTACGGTGGTCCTAGAACAGTTGAAGAGGGAGGAACAGAATAGGAAAAAGGAATCAGAGGAATGAACCATACTTTCGCTTCTTCCTCCAGGCCTTTTGCTTCCCGCCCCTTTTTAATCCTAAGTAGCTGGGTTGTCAAATAAAAGCTTGCAAGAAACATCCGTAATGTGGAATATTTTTGTGCTAAGGGCAATACACATCAGTATTGTCCATTTCCTGTTAGGATTTTTTGTTCTAAAGGCAGCTTCTTTCCTTAACGCCGGCTGTTCCTGTGCATCAGACGTTTGCAATCCTGGTGCTTGTAATCAATGATCAATTTCAACACTAGGATAATATTTCTTCAAATATCTTCCATTTATTGCAGCAGAAAATTCCACTCTTAGTAAAGTCTTCAATATGTAAGCATTACCAGGAACACATCTGACTACCCGAAAAGGTCCTTCCCAATTCGGGGACCATTTGTCGAACGTAGTGTATTTAGTTCCAATCGGCAGTAACGCTTTCCAAACCAAATCTCCTTCTGCAAATTGCTTGACCTTTACTTTCTTGTTGTAATATTTAGCAACTCGCATCTTGTTCTTTTCAATGTTTTCCAGGGCTTTAAGACGAATCATATGCAACTCTTCTAACTCGTCCATCATTAAGCCACTATAATCTTTGGAGCTTAAATCCTTCTGCAAAACCACCCTCCTTTAATCTGATTGAATTTCCCAGGGCAAAACAACATGATGCCCATAAACTAACTCATAAGGAGAAGTTTTTGTAGCTCCATGAGGAGTCATTCGGTAAGCCCATAAAGCCTCGTTGAGTACCGAATGCCACCTCCTCGGCTTCAGAGCAATTTTCTTTTGAATAAGCTTGATCATGATCTTGTTAGAAGCCTCTGCCTGACCATTAGCTTGGGCATAATAAGGAGAAGAATTAAATAATTTGATCCCCATGCTTTCGGCAAACTCCCTGAACTCCAAAGACACAAACTAAGCTCCTTGATCAGTGGTAATCGTTTGAGGAATCCCAAATCGATAAATGATGTGTTCTCTAACAAACTCAATAATGTTTTCTGATGTTACTTTCTTCAATGGAATTGCCTCAACCCATTTGGTGAAGTAATCTGTTGCCAAAAGCACAAATTTATGCGCCTTGCTAGATGGAGGATTTATTTGGCCAATCAGATCTATACCCCATCCTCTGAATGGCCATGGCTTGATAATTGGATTCAGTGCAGACGCTGGAACCCTTTGAATATTTCCAAACTTCTGACAATCTTGACATCCCTTGTAATACTCAAAGCAATCCTCCAGCATCGTCGGCCAAAAACATCCAGTTTGCCTAACAACCCATTTCATACGATAGGCCGATTGTTGTGCTCCACATAGCCCATCACGCACCTCGCCCATCATTTTCTTCGCTTCTTCTGGACCCAGGCATTGCAGCAACACCCCATATAATGATTTGTAAAATAAACGTTCATCCAGAAGAACAAATTTTATAGCTTTATACCTGAGCTTCCTAGAAATCTTTCGGGACGGATTTTCCAGATAATCAACAATTTCTTTTCTCCAATCATCCTCTGCTAGATCACTCCCGAAAGCACATACCTCCATGGCAAACGCTTCTTGATTTTCCTTATAACCTGAAGCACTTTGAGCCAATCTGTTTGCCTCCTCATTGTGTTCTCTAGGAATATGCTGTAGAATTATTAACTGAAAACTTTTCAAGATTTCTCTGCATTCTTCATAGTAACTCCTCAGGATATCGCTTCTGCACTCATATTGGACATTCAATTGCTTTATAACTAACTCTGAATCTCCATAAATTTCAACTGAAACAGCCTTGGCTTCTTTTAAATATTGAAGCCCTCTAAGTAATGCCTCGTACTCAGCTTGATTGTTTGTGACAGTAGGCTGAATAGGGATAGCAAACTCAAACATTTCACCCCTGGGTGAAATCAATAAAATCCCAACTCCACCACCTTTGCCACATGATGATCCATCAAAAAACAATGCCCACGGGGTAATTTCAAGCAAATCAATTGACGGATCACGATGCTTAGTAATGAAATCGGCAATAATCTGACCTTTAATGGCTTTTGCCGATTCAAACTTCAGCTTAAACTCAGATAAGGCCAAAATCCACTTGTCAATCCTTCCATTCAAAATTGGCATAGATAACATATGTTTTATTACATCAAACTTTGAATATACAATGCATTCGGCATTCAACAAGTATTGCCGAAACTTTGTACACGAGTAGTAAACACACAAGCACAGCTTCTCCGCAACTTTCAGCTAAGGTACGCCACTACCCGCTCCTTTCCTTCAGACTCTTGTATAAGGGCTAATCCAATGGTTTGGCTATCGGCCGCCACATACAACTTGAAGGGGTTGTTCAACTTTGGAGGCACCAGCACTGGTGGTTCCTTCATGTATCGCTTGATTTCATCAAAAGCCTTTTGTTGTTCGTCACCCCATACAAATTTTTGATCCTTCTTGATCTTCAATAGCGGAGAAAAAGGCAAGACCTTTTGTGACAAATTTGAAATGAATCTTCTCACAAAATTGATCTTGCCAAGCAGTGATTGCAATTCCTTGAGATTGGTTGGAGGAACAACTTCATCGATAGCCTTCATGCTTTTCTTGCCAACTTCAATTCCTCCTTCATGCACCAAGAATCCCAGGAATTCTCCAGCTAAAACTCCAAAAGCACACTTGTTTGGATTCATCTTCAACCCATGCTTTCGAGTGCACTCTACAGTTCTCTTCACATCCTTCAAGTGTGAGTCATGATTCACAGACTTGAGCACGACATCATCAATATAAATCTCAACAATTTTGCCGATCAACTCATGAAAGATGTAATTCATGGCTCGTTGATAAGTTGCACCGGCATTTTTCAACCCCAATGTCATGACAATCCACTCAAACAGGCCTATATGACCAGGACATCTGAAGGCTGTCTTTGATATGTCTTCTATTGCCATAAATATTTGGTTGTACCCTGCATTACCATCCATAAAACTGATAACTTTATGTCCAGCAGCAGCATCAACCAATAGATCAGCAATAGGCATTGGGTATCCATCCATGGGAGTCGCTCTGTTCAAATCTCTGAAATCTATGAAAACCCTCATTTTCCCATTTTTCTTGTAGACAGGGACGATGTTTGAGATCCACTCCGCATATCTGCATGGCCGAATTAAGTTTGCATCAAGCAATCTTTCAATTTCCTTCTTCACATCGGCCAATACTTCATACTTGTAGATTTTTCGGGGAGGTTGCTTATAAGGTATAAAGCCGGGCTTGATTGGCAACCGATGCTCAACAATAGAAGGATCCAAACCAGGCATTTCCGAGTAATCCCAGGCGAAGCAATCTTTATATTCCCTCAATAGATTGATTAATTCTTCTCTGAAACTTGACTCAAAGTTAGCACTGATAAATGTCGGCCTTGGCTTATCGCCTTCTCCAATGTCAATTTCTTCTAATTTGTCAGCCGACATGAATCCACGCCCTAACTTTCCATCAGTTCCATCAACTGGATTATCCATTAAAAGTTTCTATAAGAGCCGACTGCTTGAATCGGCTGTTGATCACTGCTGACTGGCTAAACAGGACCTTCACCCCAGTCCTTTCCTGAGAAGCAATCGATGCCTTGATACTCCCAGAAGGCTGGTTCGACGTTAGACACGCTCACTGAATCATCTGCTTGGACTACTTCAATGTCATCATCTACCCACTGAACGAGCTGTTGATGCATGGTAGATGGGATACCACAGTTTGCATAAATCCAGTCCCGTCCAAGTAGCAAGCTGTAAGCTCCTTTTCCTTCAATGACAAAGAAGGTCGTGAGCAAAGTCTTGGATCCGATCATCAGATCCACGTGCACGCAACCCCTGGTATATGAAGGATTCTCAGCGAAATCATTTAGAATTATGCTTGTTGGCGTCAAGTCTACGGGGCCCATGCCAAGCTTCCTGAAGGTGGTGTATGGCATCACGTTGACTACAGCTCCTCCATCAACAAACATCTTGGTCAATGGCTTGCCATTGACATATCCCTTCAAGTACAACGGCCTCATGTGTCGATTCCTGGCCGGCTTGTCAAAGGTGGCTTTCTTAGCCAACACCAGTTGCGCCATTAATCCCCCAAGTTGCTCATCCTCATTAACATCTGGAGACACCTCCTCCTGCACAAGTTGGTTAGCGGGTGCCATGAACTCATCCGGCAGAAAGTAAACCATGCACGCTGGAGCCGAATGACCAAATCCATCAGGCTTATCTTTTGGGAACCATACTTGTTTTCTTTTGATTCCCGCCTGCCTCAATTCTTGGTTCCTCAAGCGCTGAACCCTTCTCTTTTGGCTTCTCCTCAAGCTAGGCGGGCACCACTGTCCTTCTTGCCAGATGTATTCGCGCTCCTGTTATTCCTGATCAACCCACCTTTGGTCAGCTTGCCTTTTCCTTGGGTGATCATTGAACTCATTTATTTTTAAACGCCGACCGTCATTGGGATGCATCCTTCCAGTTCTTTCATGGATGGATCGGCGATTGACAGTTTCCTGCCTATATTTAGTGTATTTATCACTGCACTCAAGACAATTCTTCAATGTGGGGAGCTTCAAACCCTCATTCCAGCAATGCCTAAAGAATGCGCATCCCTAATGTGCACGCTCCTGCTCCCGTGCATGCTCTTCTAGCTCTCTTCTGCGCGCCTCTTCTTCAAACCTGCGCCTCTCCTCTTCATATTTTTGCTTCTGGTAGCGTTCCTTTTCCTGCTAACGCTGCCACTTGTTAAGGAGAATGCGTGTGGTTACTCTGGGTTTGGACCTTGATGACTCCCCAACTTCAATCTGGCTCTTTAGGATGCGAGGAGTTTCTTTGTGGACTTGCTCCACCGTCACTTGTCATGTAGGATCCACTGCTCCATCCTGTTTTGCTCTAGCCGAAGTCAGGACCTTCAGTTTCCCCTTCTCTTCGGCAGTCACCATATTGACAGAAAAGCCAACTATGTTTTAAGGGAAAGGGTGGCCATCCAGCTTCATCTTGTTATCAAATTTCAAATGCCCTTCCTGGATAGCCTTTTGGATCCTCATCCCGATAACCCTGCAATCGTTAATGGAGTGAGAGTTTCTGTCATGAAAACCACAGTAATGTTTCTCTTTAACTCCATCGGGCCGAAGCATAGAATGCCCCTCAGGCAACTTTATTCGGCCTTCCTTCACCAAGAACTCGAAGGGCTTGTCAGCCTTGGTCGCATCAAAGTCATACGTGCCCTTGGTTTACTTTATCCACCGCTGGTTCACAGTTAATGGCTCTTTGGCCCACATAATCTCAGCTGCGGCCACTTCCTCATCATCATCAAATTCCTCCACTTGATCAGCTTTTCCGAGAAGCTGATTATAGATGTCAGCTATGTCATGGTGCTTGGCAAATCTGGAATCCTTCTTGAACCCGTAAGCTTGATTGCTCATCAATGACAACCTCTGGGACAGCTGACCAAGGTTGTCAAACTCCATGCCAAACAGCTTCTCCCGAAAAGCTGGTAACATTCCCGCAACAGCCATGTCAGCCAGTTGATCATCCGGTAGAGTTAAAGAGAAGCACATGCCCTTGACCTCTCTGAATCTTTTGAGAAATTTCAGGGGCGTTTCATTGTGTCTCTGTTTCAAGGTAGCCAGATCAATTAGCTTCTTCTTAGTGCTACCACTAAAGTAATGGGCATGGAACTTTTGCTCCAAATCTTTCCATGTGCCGATTGACTGAGGAGGCAAAGAAGTAAACCATAAAAATGTCGGGCCTGTTAATGATAAAGGAAAATATCTGACCCTGAATGCTTCATCAGCTGAAGCTTCCCCAAGCTGCATTAAGTATCGGGCAATATGCTCTACAATGCTTGTATCATCCTGCCCAGAGAACTTTGTGAACTCTGAAGGAGGCTTCACCCTTGGCGGCAAGATCACCCTGTAGTACCACTCTGGGAAAGGAGGTGTATAAGCTGGTCCTTGCATTTTAGGCTTAAGGCCGAATTGATTTTGCATAACATCGGCCATTTTCTGCACCAGGATATCATCATCTTGCACTCCTGCAGCTGTACCATACCCAGGATTTGGGAAAGCATCAATAGCGCCATAATCCATAACTTCTGAATATCCCCGACCATACATATTTTTCTGCAGCCTATTATTGGTCGGGGCTATCTTGTAAGTAGAATTAGGTGGCATCCCAGACGAACCGAACGCCAGGTCCCCATATGTGAGCCTATTGGGCATCGCCTGATACGTGTTCGATTGTTGAATTGGTTGACCTCCATTGTTTTGTAGAGGCGGCTGGACTGGCTGACTCTCAATGCTTTGTGGAGGTGGCTGGATCGGTTGGCCTTGCAGTGGTGGTTGAGCACCTGCATCTCGAGCCGGCTGAGCAGAACTAGTCTCTTCAACCTCTGCAGAAGATGTGTGAGGGGATACGCGACTAATCATCTTCTCCATACCTGGGCCAAATACTCCAACCATCATCTGCTTGAACATGCTCAGAAAAGCAGTATGATGTTTGACCATCACAGTTTCTATAGTCTCCCGAAAAGCATTCAGAGCCTCTTGTTTCTCCTGAGCAGATGTTGAATCCGGTTCCCCTGGCAACAGAAATCTGGGCATATCAGACTTGAGGTATGGGACACCACTTCTGTTCTTGCCAAATGACATCAAGCATTTCTGCTGAAACTGATCATTCTCATCTTTCAACTGCACTTGGTGCTCCGGAGAGAGATCCTCCATGGTGACATCCATGACGTCTTGAATATCAGGCATCTTGAATCAATTGGAGTGTCCCACCGGGCGTGCCAAAAAGTGTGTTGACGCAAAATCGGCACCTCACGCCAGGCACACAGCAAGCCGAAAGGAGCTGGCTTAACACGCGCGATGAATCCTGAAAACGTGCCAGTCAATTTTCTTGAAACTGACAAAGGAAATAAAATAGTTAGATAAAAAGTTGGAACTTGCCGGGTGGTACCAGACAGTTCCATATTTACGGCTAGAAAGCCAATTGAAATGATATATAGCTACAACAAGCTATCTATCAGTAGTTCAAATAGCATTCGGGAGCTGTTAAACATGAAAACATGAAATAGCCGAATGGATGATGTAAGCATGACGATAGATCAGTCTTTAAGTAACATTGCTTGCGCATGATCATGACCGATTCTCGAGGATAAATAACAATTTAAATAGATAAAGTAAAACATGATTATAAATATGAAATAAACAAGCATGCATAGGCCAAAAGCACTAGTCTACCGCATGTCTAGGTACTTTCTAACCCGTCGAGCATGACACCAAACAAGTTAATCCACCGCATGACACAACTTGTTTGAATCGTACCACCAACCACAAAGAGATTAATCCACCGCATGATACAATCTAAATATGAAAGGCTAAAAGCACACATTATTTAAAACAAACTTATAAGCACATTTTACTCATGGAAGCATAACCGAATACAGCTGTACAGCCGAATTGGGTTACGTGAAGAAGGAACAAACATTGCCAAAGATGATAAACCTATCAGATTGAATCGAAATCTAATCCACCGGATGATTAGCTCTGAAACAACCCAAAAACCTACATCTACCGCATGATACCCAGTTCTTTCAAGATTCACGCAAGATTAGCAAGCTTGAACCCGCAACACGTGACAATTTAGATTGATTCGGGTTCGGCTATTAAAGAACATGTGATCCACGTGCCGTTTTAAGCCAAAGATATGAGCGTGTAATACAAAGATCACCGAACAAGATAAAGCCGATTCAAACTAATCTAAATTGGGCAAAAGAGTGTTACATGAATTTAAACATAAAGTAAAAACTCAAAGCAACACGAGGTAACTTAATGAATCTATTAGATCTTGCCAAATCTAATAGAGCCGATAACTAGCTTCAAGCAAGATCCTAGCCTACCGCATGACTCATGATCTAACATGAAACCCTATTGAACCAAGCTTAAATCCACCGCATGATACTAAGCAAGGTAACAAGACTTCTTGCATCACGGTCTAAATCCATCGTATGATACTAGACATGATACAAGGTTGCCGGTACTTACGGAGGTCGATGGATCGATGATTCCCCTCGAAGAACTCGACGACACGACTAAAGGACTCGAGAATTTGGCGTAAAGCCGGTTTGTTGTGAAATTGTTCGATGCCCATTATATACATCAAGGGTTTATATTTATACCCTTGTCCTAACACGACTCCTGGTCGACTACGAGTACAATATTAAATGTCTAAATTAATGCTCCGACGCCAATGTCCATCTCGTATACGCCATCAACTCGTTCTTTCCTTGCATCGGGCCACGTCACCACGCATTCCCGAAAACTTCCCTTTTAAAAGCGCAAACAGTCCTTCTGCCGAATGATGGCGCACTGCCGACCGCAAGCATCCTTTACCGATTCCTTTGAGGAGATTTTTCCAGCCGAATGGTATTCATCACCAAGCTCGGCCCACAAGTCAGCCTTTGTCATGTACCATTTTTGGTGTTAACAAGTTGAACCACATCCAAATCAGGGAATTCGAGATGAGCATGATGGGCAAGCTGCAGTACTTTCTGGGGTTGCAGATCAAGCAAGTGAAGGACGGAACATTCGTGCATCAGACAAAGTACACGAAAGACATGCTTAGGAAGTTCCAGATGCAAGACGTGAAGCCTATGTCGACACCCATGGGGAGTACTGCTACTTTGGATGCGGACAAGGACGGAGAACCAGTGGACCAGCGAGAGTACCGGAGCATGATCGGCTCCCTCCTCTACCTGACGGCGATGAGGCCAGACATACTGTTCAGTGTGTGTCTATGCGCTCGTTTTCAGGCCTCGCCGAGGACATCACATCGACAGGCCGTCAAGAGGATCTTCAGGTACCTACAGTCTGCCCCTGGCCTTGGCCTTTGGTATTCGTCCTCCTCGACTCTTTCACTTCATGGTTTTTCTGATGCAGATTTCGCTGGTTGCCGAGTCGAGAGGAAGTCTACTTCTGGTTCTTGCCAGTTTCTTGGGTCTTCGTTGGTTTCGTGGTCTTCTCGCAAGCAGTCTAGTGTAGCTCAGTCCACCACCGAGGCAGAGTATGTTGCAGCTGCGAGTTGTTGTTCCCAGCTGTTGTGGATTTCATACACTTTTAGAGACTTTGGTGAGGAGTGCACCCAGATCCCACTTCTTTGTGATAGCACCACTGCCATAAGCGTAGCAAAAAACCCATTACTTCATTCCAGAACCAAACACATTGAATTGAGGTATCATTTCTTGAGAGACAATGTGGAGAAAGGGACCATTGTGTTGAGTCATGTCCCTACCCAAGATCAGCTTGCAGACATCTTTACAAAGCCTCTCGACCAAGCTACATTTGTGCGCTTGCGGGGGGGAACTTGGGGTCTCTTGCCCTTTCTAGTTGATTATTGGGGGATTTATTTTTGTACCATATGTATCATACCATGTTACCTTTGATGTATTTACATGCTTTGCTTGATGTATAAACCATGGTAGGATAGCCATCTTGTTATATATCATGTTGCATTTGTATCATATTGCATTTTAGGATGATGATCTTCTTTCATATGCCTTATCTGAGTTTCCTTGGCTACTTGTGAGATATTGGTCATGTTTGTGGAGAAATGGCTATGTGAGGCTATGCTCTTGGAATATTTGAGATATATGTGTTGTGAGATAGCCTTTTTGAATCAAATGCTAATCTTGGCTAATTTTGATGAAATGTGCTCCAAGTAGTGTATCCATGTCACTTTTTGGTCTAAATGTGCTTTTCATGCTTAGATTGTGCTTGGTTGTCTCTTTCTTGCATTTGGGCCAAAGGCCGATATCATTGTGAATGTTTAGCCTATGTTGCATTCATGGAGGAGCATAAGCTTCTTTTTTCCGCAAAGGCACTTCATGTACCATGAAATGAATTAATCTTGAAAAGAAGTGTGTATGCTTGAGAAAATGCTCCATCCATCATGTTTATGCTTAAAATGTCTTCTTTCACACATGGGTGCAAAACATGTTGCATGATGTTCACCAGTGGAGAAGTCTCCCCGAAGTGGACACATGGCTCATGAGCTTTAACATGACATGCTTTGCTTTATGGGTGTTTGCAATGATCTTTTGTTGAGAATTTGGTATCCTTGTATGATGTTTGGATGATATGCATGTTTTTGGCTAGAATATGACATGGATAGGCCTTTAAATTTGAAGTGAGCCACCTTTTGATAAAACTGCTCAAATCTGAAAATTTGATTTGTCACATGCCTATATATCCATATGTGTGCTCTTTGTCTCACTTCTAGCCTCTAACACCAGATTTGGCCTATTTGAGAAGCTCATGTAGATGTTTATATGCTTTGTCTTACATTCATGCATTTTCACCTTGATTCATACATTGTCAACAAGGGGGAGAAGAGGTGAGCTTAATGAAAAATTCAGAAAAATGCATCTAAAATTTGGAACTTTGCATCCATATGTTCAGGGGGAGCTTGCATTTGTTCAGGGGGAGTTTTCTTGCTGTTTTCAGTGTGGAGTTTGTGCTTTGCTTGGCTTGTGACCTTTCTTTGCCTTTCTTTGGTTTTGGTCATGAGTTGAGCTTCGTTGTTTTTCTTTCTTCTTACTTTCTTTCTCTGAATTTCATTTCGCGTTGTGTGTTGTCAATGCACTCATCAAGGGGGAGATTGAGGACCAGGAGCGTCCCGGTGGTCGATGGATGACCGCTCCTCAGTGATGAGTGATTGACAACGGGTGTTGGACTGACTCTTGGATCAGTGCGCAGGTGTAGGCTGCGGCCTAGTTCGTGTTGTTGCAGGTGAAGAACGGGCGCGATAGGTCTTCAGCCTTGAGGGGCCTCCGGGACATGGACAGACAAGTAGGCTAGGTTCGAGGGACCCGGAGGACAGCGAAACTAGGTGCGGGCCACATGGTGGCGAGATGAGCAAGACGAAGTCGTGGACGATCGAGCTAATGCACGGTGGCGGTCGAGTCAAGAGGCTTGGCGGGAGGCCGGGCCGAGCACGCGGGGTTTGGTGGTTTGCCCAGAAAACCATCAGAGGACGGTTTCTTGGTTTGGGCCTCAAAACCAAGTCCGAAGGCCCAACATGACGGAGACGGGATCCGGGCGTGTCGGGAAGCTTCGAAGCGGAGGACACGCGGTGGGATCACATGGCTTGCGTCGGGAGGACGCGGGGTGCGGCGAAGGCGTGGCCGTCCGATGGCAAGACCCACAAACATTACATAAATGCCCCTACGTGAGTTGTATCGCCAGTAGTTGAGTTAGGGGTAGTCAAGTCATTTACCACACCGGCGGGACCCGATATATAAGCCATGAGTTTGGGTGGATGGCTCTCTCTCTCTCCGTGACTTAGGGTTACATTTCCCCCTCCCATTTCTCTTTTTCCCGAGACATTTTCTTCTCCATTTCTTGTCTAAGCTAGCTTGAGAGCTTCATGAGAGATTTGTTGAGAGGGATGGATTCTAGGGTGGCAAGCTAGACCTTGTGAATCTTTCCTGGTTTGTATAGAAGATTCGGCGTTGTGTTTCCCATGGTCTTCTTTGTGCTTGTTTTTGGTGCATTTGTTCTTGGTGTGATTCCGCGGATTTGAGTGAGTTTCTCCCCGGATTTCTTTGAGGGAAACATGGATGGATGTATTGTGCATCTTTGTGATTGATCTTTTTGCCCTCAAACGCCGGGAAACCACTTCGATTCAAGGATTTTTGGTCGGAGCTCTAGTTTTTGGTGGTGTTCAAAGGATCCGCGATTCCCGGTGATTTAGGGAGTTAGGAGGCAAAAGTTTTGGGGTATAGCATCCTTGGTTGACGCATATCATGTCCTCAAACTCTTGTCTCAACAACTTCTACCGTTTTGGAGATCCGGTGATGAGTTGGGCGAGTTGACCTTTGGTGTCAAGCAGTTTTTGCCTCTGTCCGTGAGGCGCGGACGGTCCGCGAGCTTGTGGCAG
The DNA here is from genome assembly GCA_947561735.1 of Cenchrus americanus. Lineage (NCBI taxonomy): Eukaryota > Viridiplantae > Streptophyta > Magnoliopsida > Poales > Poaceae > Cenchrus > Cenchrus americanus. The sequence goes on from OX387244.1 coordinate 195,434,041, forward strand.
ACGGTCTGCGGCGAGGGCTGTTCTTCGTGTGTTCGTCGTGTTCTTGCTCGTCTTCGTTTTGGTTGGACGAGGTTTCGGACAGTCCGCAGCAGAGGAGCGGACAGTCCGCGGGCAGGCCGACAGTCCGCGACCTTCCCACGGACAGTCCGTTTTTCCAGGGGTCGCTACTGGAGGTTCTGTTGGCTTTTTCGGATATTCCGCGGCTCAGGCCGGACAGTCCGCCGTAAGCGTGCGGACAGTCCGCCGGATTTAGCCGGACTGTCCGCCAGTGTCTGGCTGCTTTGCTCTTTGGTTTGATTCCTCTCTCCTTTCTTTCGTGCTTCTGCATGTGCTTCAAGGAATCGTTCCTAAGACTTGAGGTTGATCCATAACCTTGTTGTCTTGGCGATTGGTGTGTGACTCGATCCATCGCTCGTGTGTGTCCGGGATTTGTTTAGGGTATAGGCCGAGTTCTTTGAAAAGAATTTTTACCGGCTCCTGTTCACTCCTCCCCCCTCTCTAGTCGCCATCACATCCTTCACCAGAAGGCAATCTAGAAATGCTTGAAGTCCCAAATCGGGAAGAATGTCAAGGCCTATGGAGACGATGTGGTCGTCAAGACCACAAAGAAAGACAAGCTCATCGCCGACCTCACCGAAACGTTTGCCAATCTACGAGAATTCCAGTGGAAGCTCAATTCAACAAAGTGTGTCTTCGGTGTGCCCTCAGGATTGCTCCTGGGCTTCATGGTCGGGCACCAAGGCATTAAAGCTAACCCTGCGAGGGTCGATGCTATACGCAAGATGGCCAAGCCATCCAACAAGAAACATGTCATGAAGCTCACCGGTATGATGGCAGCTCTAGGTCGTTTCATCAGTAAGCTCGGTGAAAAAGGATTATGCTTCTTCAAGCTATTGAAGAAGGCTGACAAGTTCGTATGGGACGACGAAGCCCAGAAAGCTTTCGAGGCACTCAAAGTGTCATTGACGCCACCGCTGGTCATGACCTCCAATCCCAAAGGAAACACTCCTACTCTACATCTCTGCCACCACAAATGTGGTCAGCACGGTTCTTGTCGCCGAGCAAGAAGAAGAAGGGCAGGCCTATCCTGTTCAACGAACTGTGTATTATGTGAGCGAGGTCCTGGCCGACGCTAAGACACATTAACAACCTCAGAACCTGCTCTATGCGATCCTGATCAAGTCGAGAAAGCTTCGCCATTACTTCCAAGCTCACAAGATCGTGGTTCCATCTTCGTTCCCTCTAGGGGAGATCATCCGCAACCGCGACGCCAATGGCCGCATTGTCAAGTGGTCAGTCGAGCTTGGAGAGTTTGAAATCGACTTTTGCCCCAGGCAAGCGATCAAGTCGCAGATCCTCACAGACTTTGTGTCTGAGTGGACAGAGATCCAGATGCCCCCTCCCAAGGAGCGGCCTGAACACTGGATAATGTACTTCGTTGGCACCCTAAACCTTGAAGGGGCGGGTGCAGGTGTATTACTCATCTCTCCTCAGGGAGAACAACTCAACTACGTCCTGCAAATTCACTACAATGCCTCCAACAACAGTGCGGAGTATGAAGCTCTGATCCACGGACTCCGCATAGCAGTGTCCCTTGGCATCAAGTGACTACTGGCTTTTCGCGATTCCAAGGTCGTCATCGAGCAAGTCAATAAGGAGTGGGACTACGTCAAGGACACGATGGATGCTTACTACGCTGAGATTCGTAAACTCGAAGGCCACTTCAAGGGGATTGAGTTCCAGCACGTCCCACGGAACAACAACGTAGCTGCCGATGTACTTTCCAAACTAAGCTCTCATCGAGCTCTAGTCCCAGTAGGCGTGTTTTTCCAAGACCTACGCAAGCCTTCAATCAAGCTTCTGGATCCCGATAATCCAGAACCACATTCAAGCGACCAAAATTCAGCACCTCCCCGCGATGTGCTAATGTCTGAAAAAGAAGATGATTGGCGCAAGCCCTTCATAGAATTCATACTCAACCAACTTGTCCCCGACGACAAAGCAAAGCGAGAATGCATCACGCGACGAAGTGCTAACTATGTCGTGATTGGTTCCGACTTATACAGAAAAGTTGCCTCTATTGGCATCTTGATGAAGTGTATCCTATGATCAGAAGGTCTCCAACTCCTAGCTGAGATCCACAGTGGCGAGTGTGGCTACCACGCAGCATCCACCAACTTGGCCGGCAAAGCATATCGATCTGGATTTTACTGGCCCACGACCGTGACCGACGCTAAAGACCTCGTAAAGAGGTGCAAAGATGCCAATTCTTTGCCAAACAACAGCACCTGCTAGCTCAGGTCCTGCGCACCATCCGTCCGTCATGGCCCTTCTCCATGTGGGGCCTCGATGCTCTAGGACCATTTTGTACTGCCCCCAGTGGATACAAACATATCCTGGTTGCCGTCGACAAATTCACCAAGTGGATTGAAGTCCGACCTATTGCAAAAGTAACATCGGAAGAAGCAGTCAAATTCATCGGAGCCATCAAGCATCGCTTCGGTGTGCCTAACAGGATCATCACCGACCTAGGTGCAGCTTTTACTAGCTCGGTCTTCTCGGACTTTTGCCAGGATAACCTTATTGATGTCTACTACTCCTCGGTCGCTCACCCACGGTGCAACTGCCAGGTCGAAAGATCCAACGGCATGGTACTCCAAGCTCTCAAGGACCGTATCTATGACGACGCCTCCAACTACGCCACTCGGCGGCTAGCCGAGCTGCCACATGTGATTTGGGGTCTCAGGACTCAAGTCAACTCTGCTACGGGCTTCTCGCCTTTCTTTCTGGTCTACGAATCAGAAGCTGTACTTCCTACCGATGTTGCTTTCGGAGCTCCACGAATCCAGTTCTACGAGGAAGGAGAGGCTTAGCATCAACCTCCACAGCCTCGAAGAACAAAGACTCACCGCCGTCATAAGGCAAGCTCGTCACAACCAACAGCTTCGACGTTACCATGGTCGCAACGTTAAGGAAACTTCCTTCAACATTGGTGAATGCGTCCTTAGACGTATCCAGAAGACCAACGGCATGCACAAGCTCTCTGCCCCTTGGGAGGGACCTTTCATCATCACCGAAGTCATTAGCCCGTCAACATGTCGACTCCAGTGGGGTGATGGGCAAGGAGTACCCAACCCCTGTAACATGGAGCATCTACGATGATTCTATCCATAGAATAATTTTCAGTTCAAGCTATGTATTTCCTTTTCTTATACCTTTTTCAGATTAAATAAATAAATATTTCAAGCAGTCATCTGCTATGAGTCGAGCACTACCTCCTCCTCCCTCACACAATAAACCGTCCCCGTCGACATGCTCGGGTGCTTGGCTAAAGCCAACATATGGGTTGCAAAACCCGGGGGTTCCGAGTCTTTTCTTTTCCTCCCCCTCGACATGCTCGGGGGCTTGGCTCAAAAGCCAACATAGGGGTCGTTCGACATGAGGACACCATCCTTTACGAGTACGATGCCCCCCTGCCGCTACAAGCATGCTTGGTCGGAAAGGTCGCCAAACCTGAGCCCTAGGCTCCTCCCTCGCACGCCGATCCCTCGTAAGCCTCCACGCTGAGTTGTGGAGGTCGGCAAGCCAGCCTCTCCATGAGCAGTGGTTAGCGAATCAAGAACACAAGATGTCGACATCTACAAGATCAACCAAACTCGTACAAGCAAAAGGCAAGTACTTCGTTAAGGTTTCTCCAACATATCCCTAAAGCATTATTTGCAAGTTATGAGTGGAGAATGAGGTACAGCTCCTAAATCAAGACTACTGGTCGTCACCGCCGCCGTCGTCGCCTTCAAAGTCAATGTTCTCCATCACTTTTATGGCGGCCTCTTCAACTTCAAGCTTCACGGCCTGGAGGTCCTTTGTGGTGTCAGCACCTCCCTTGATCTTGGCCATGTCGACATCAGGATAATGAGATTTAACTCTCACCAAAGCATCGGTCGCCGCCGCCAAGCTCGTCGCCCTTAGCAAGGTCAAGACCTATTAGGAATCCACAATGGACTGCTGCTCCACCCCCTCCGGAGGAACAGTTATGCAAGCCATTGCATAGTTCGCAGCGCCCTTGAGGTCCTTCAGCTCCACCTTTGTAAGGAATCGGATGCCCGTTAGCCTAAGAGGGGGAGGGGGTGAATTAGGCAACTTAAAACCTTAACCTATGGCTTCACTAATTTTGCGCAAAGGTAAACTAGAACATACTATCTATATGTGCAACTACGGTTGTTCTAGTGTGAAACTCCCATCCCAAAAGAAGGTTTGCAACCTATAGCCAATCCTAGCATGATACTACTCTAGGAATGTAGAGGCAAGCAAAGATTGCAAGAGAGTAAATGCGGAAACGTAAAAGGGGATGAGAGGAAGCAAACTCTTGACACGCGATTTATCCCGTGGTATCGGTAGGCACTAAGCCACCCCTAGTACACGTTGTTGAAGCACTCACACAAGAGTATTGCTTCCCGGTCACCAAGTCTCTCCCAAGAGTACCAACTTGACTTGCCACAAAGGCTAGCCACTTAGGCACTTGTCAAGCTCCCTTGGTCACCTTGATGCCGCCTCCACTAAGGAGCTTCTCCACCAAGGAAGGGGGTCTCCACGTCCCCCGCACAAAGTGTCCTCGCCGCTCCACACCAAGCCGGAGGGTCGATGACGATTGCCGGTGAGCCACTTAGGCCCCAAGGCTTCCGGCGAACCTTGTACAACTGGATTCACTCAAGAATCACCTCACAAGGTTGGCACAACCTTGCACTCACTCAGCTCTAAGCTAAGCCTAGCACTAAGCACATACACAAAGCATATGCAAGTCTAAGGATGAGCAATTAAGCACTTGGATGGATTGGATATGATCTTGAATGTGTCTTGAACTCCTCTGCACTTCCACACAATCTAGCAACCTCAAATGAGTGAGTGGAGGGGGTATAAATAGCCCAAGGCATCAAACTAGCCGTTGGCTAACGTCCACTGAAAAAGGTACCGTCGGATGATCCGACGCTATGCTTTTCCAGGGTGTCGGTTCATCCGGTGCCCCTCCCACGTCACGTAGCCGTTGAGGTTCTCGACACAACCGCTCCGACGCTATGCTCCGACGCTACGTCGGATCATCCGTGCCGAAGGCCTCGCGTCCGGTGTCGGCATCGTTAGCTTCCAACAGACCGTCGGATAGACCGACGCTGTGCCTTAACCAAGGCGTCGGATCATCCGGTCTTTGAAGGCTTCGTCTTGGCGCGTCTCTGTCTTGATTCAAACTAAGCGTCGGATAGACCGACGGGGTCCTCACTCAGACCGTCGGATCATCCGGTGCTACTGCCTTCGCTGCTCTTCCTCTGCAACTCGTCCGACGCATGTAGAAATTGGACCGTCGGTTCATCCGACGGTACCTAGGGTTTCACCCTGTGTACCAACTCGTCCGACGATTGCACCGACACTTGTAAATGAGGGACCGTCGGTTCATCCGACGGTGTCTTCTCTTTTCCTTTTCTTGCTCGGTTTTGACCCTTTGTTTTGGCATTTTTGCATGGGGTTTTCTTTCATCCTTGGGACCTAGAAGTGTCTACAAAGACATGCTCAAACAATATGGTTAGTCCCAATGATCATGTTGTCATGAATCACCAAAATCAAACTCCGAACTAATGGCATGTGAGGCCATGTTCGCTACAATCTCCCCCTTTTTGGTGATTTATGACAACACAACCAAAGCAAGCATAAATTTGCTAGAATTGAGAGAATTAGAACCACTTACACTTGCTTGGATGCTTACCATCATCCAAACTCCCCCTAGATCAAACTTCCCCCTTTTTGCTCTTATGTTCACATTCTCCCCCTTTGGTCTCAAATCCTTGAAATCACTTGTAAGCATCCTTGAGCCCACTTGTAAGCTTACGCCACACGCTTGCTTTGGTCTCACATTCTCCCCCTTTCGAATAAAATCTCCAAAAAGTCCAAAGCAAACGGGTCCAAGGAAACTAGCAAGATCTAGCAACCATAGCTCAAAGGAGAGATGTTAAATGCAAGGGAGAAAGCCGCATGAACCATGATCCATAAGTTGATATCAATGAAGATACCACATGTGTGAATAACTAAGGTGGATCACAAGCTCATGAGACTAACATGATACTAACTAAGCTCCCCCTAAGTGTGTGCATAAAAAGAATACCACTTGCAAGACAAGTGTAGTGAGAAACAAGTGCACAACTACAAACTTGAAAGACAAGGAAGCTTAGAGCATATCATGCAAGGAGGTAGCTTAAGGGACAAGAGATAAGACAAATGGGTTCTTATTACATTATCACTTGTAGATATCACTTGTAGTCTTTTGATCATTGCATACCTCCGGGGGATTGATCCTCTCTACCTTATTGGCACCACATTGAGATGAGCCAATTGGAAATGATATCACTAGCTGACACCACTTGAAAGAAGCTTGTATAGAAGACACTTGGGGTACCACAAGGATTAGGAATGTATGAGTACATTGCCTTTGAACTTATATAGAGACATAAGCTCGCAAGGACATGACCCAATAGCATGAAGCTCATATTGCTATATTCACTCTTTTAGAGATGTTAGATCACATTGAGAGTGAAATAGCATTATCTTAGAATGAAACATCGCACCGGAACGCGTCGCTAAGGAACTACATAAGATAAGCTTGAAACAATGTTAATCCCATAACCAAACCATAGGATGAGCTCCCCCTAAATGTGTGCATTTAGTGTTTGAATCACCAACCAAATGTATGCACATTGTTTATGAAAACAAAAGGGAAGCTAACCCTATAGCTTGCTCATGATGCAAAGAGATATATATGAAAACATGCACCATGAAAGAACAAGTGTAGCTTTCCTACACACTAATCAAACCATGTAGATTGCTCATGGGTTAGCACATGACACAAGCAACCTACCATATGTAAACATTGCAACAAATGCAACCTAAACAAGGCAATGGAGCTACAATGATGCAAGAGATAGGTACTAGTTTCCATTACCTCAATCGGGGAACTTGGGCAACACATGTCCAATTTGCAAGCTTGGCTTATAGGCTTGAATCTTCTCATCTTGATTGTACCAAGCCTCCCAAGTCCCCGCTCTTAAGGCCTTCAAGTGGCCTTTGGAACCCAAACCATTTGAGGCCCCTTCATGTTGATGATGACTTCCTTGGGCACCCAAATGGGTTGGTTCCAACGCCGCTCTTCCTTCATCTTCCCAACCTTGTGTGCAACCACCTTGCCATTTGCCTCCTTCTTGATCACGTAGGTGTTGCTCTTGGTCTTGTTCTTGCGGTTGGGCTTGGTGTAGATGAGGGAGCTCTTGATGGTTGGCTTCAATTTCTTCTTTGCGCCCTTGTCCATCTTCTTGACAAATTGAGGGCATTTGTAGAACTTGTGCCCTTCTCCACGACACTTGTAGCAAGTCACGGTTGCACCCTTCTCAAGCTTTTTCACCATGGGATCACGGTTATCTTGAGAAGGTTGGACTTGGCTCTTCATGTCTTGAGAGATGTCCACTTGTTCTTCATCGTTCTTGCCCTTGCCCATCAAGTTTGCCAATCTCTCTCGGAGCCTTTTGACTTCTTGCTTGAGCTCATCATTTTCCTTGCCTATGAGATAATCACATGATTCTACAACAACATTCTCATTGCAAGATGGTGAGCAAGATTCATCAATTAAATCAATGCAAGAAGTTGAAGCATCTACCTTGGAGATAGGAATTGCACAAGGGATAGATGTTTCATCAAGCTCAAAGGAATTACTTGTTTTAGTTTCATTGCTCTCATGCTTAGATTTTAGCTCATCACACTCCTTGCTAAGCAATTTGAATTTTCACAACAAATGTTCATAATTTGTAGCAAGGGTGTCACTAAGATCATTGAGAGCATTGAGTTCTTTGATTTCATTAGCTTGTTGTTCAAGCATTCCTTTTTGCTCATGGATTAGCTCAACAAGATCATTGAGAGAGGTGTTGTCGGATTCGTCATCACTTACATTGCTTTCCATACCTTTGGCCATGAGGCACATGTGTGATGATGAAGGACCTTGCATGAAGCGGGTGTTGAAGTTCTTTCTTGATTCATCACTTGAACTAGAAAAACTTGATCCACCACTTGTCCACTCGCGGACGGCGAAGGTTGCTTCTTGCCTTGGTCTTCTCTCCTTGACCACCTTCCTTTTGGGCTTGTGCTCAATCTTGGTGAACTTGATGTGTTGATGATGGCGCCCTTCTCTCAAGTGGATGTTGTAGCCGTACATGTTGACTTTCTTCACATACTTGAAGATCTTCTTCACGTACTCGGCCACCATAGATTCAACCTCTTCATCACTTGAGGAATCTTCATTATCACCGTCATCACCATCATCTTCGCTTGAGCTTCCACGAGTAGCCATCCTACTCAACATTTTCTCTTGTCGGCTTGAGAGAGCATGGCTTGTGGTTGGAGAAGATGGTTCTTGGGGCTTTTCTTGGGGCGCCTTCGTTGACATGGGCATTAGTTGAAGCTCATGTGCCTTGATCTTGCTCAAGATATGTGATGGCTTCAAATCTTCGAGCTTCTTCTCGTAGATGATTGCCTTCACCAAGTCATAGTCGGGCTTCCGGAGACTTTGAAGGATCTTGCGGTTGATGTTCAAGTCCGTGATGTCCTTCACACCTAAGGCATTAATCTCATTGACAAGCACATTTAGGCGTGAGTACATAGATTCGGCATTTTCATTAGCAAGTTGCTTGAAGCTATTGAATTCCTCAAGGAGACAACCGTGGCGTTCATTAGCAACTTCTTTTGAACCCTCATTTTGCTCCTTGATGGTTTTCCATAGCTCATGAGCATTTTCACAAGTAAAAACTCTATTGAAAACGCCTACATCTAGTGAGGACAAAATGATACTCTTAGCAATCACATCAAATTGCTTTTCCTTCCTAGTACCATTTTTCATGCCCTCATCGGTGACTCTCCAAACATCAAGGTCCCTTGCTTGGAGATAGGCCTCCATGAGAACCTTCCACCGAGGATAGCCCGTGCCATCGAAATGTGGAGCCAAACCTAAGGTATCCACCCCTTTCATTCCTCTATAGAACAACTCACTAGGCGGTGAAGCCTAACCGTTCCAATGAGCCGGTTTTCACAATTTACCAATTGAATTGGCGTATCCTTGTGAAGGAAGTGAGTCCCGGCTCTGATACCACTTGTAAGGAATCGGATGCCCGTTAGCCTAAGAGGGGGAGGGGGTGAATTAGGCAACTTAAAACCTTAACCTATGGCTTCACTAATTTTGCGCAAAGGTAAACTAGAACATACTATCTATATGTGCAACTACGGTTGTTCTAGTGTGAAACTCCCATCCCAAAAGAAGGTTTGCAACCTATAGCCAATCCTAGCATGATACTACTCTAGGAATGTAGAGGCAAGCAAAGATTGCAAGAGAGTAAATGCGGAAACGTAAAAGGGGATGAGAGGAAGCAAACTCTTGACACGCGATTTATCCCGTGGTATCGGTAGGCACTAAGCCACCCCTAGTCCACGTTGTTGAAGCACTCACACAAGAGTATTGCTTCCCGGTCACCAAGTCTCTCCCAAGAGTACCAACTTGACTTGCCACAAAGGCTAGCCACTTAGGCACTTGTCAAGCTCCCTTGGTCACCTTGATGCCACCTCCACTAAGGAGCTTCTCCACCAAGGAAGGGGTCTCCACGTCCCCCGCACAAAGTGTCCTCGCCGCTCCACACCAAGCCGGAGGGTCGATGACGATTGCCGGTGAGCCACTTAGGCCCCAAGGCTTCCGGCGAACCTTGTACAACTGGATTCACTCAAGAATCACCTCACAAGGTTGGCACAACCTTGCACTCACTCGGCTCTAAGCTAAGCCTAGCACTAAGCACATACACAAAGCATATGCAAGTCTAAGGATGAGCAATTAAGCACTTGGATGGATTGGATATGATCTTGAATGTGTCTTGAACTCCTCTCGCACTTCCACACAATCAAGACAACCTCAAATGAGTGAGTGGAGGGGGTATAAATAGCCCAAGGCATCAAACTAGCCGTTGGCTAACGTCCACTGAAAAAGGTACCGTCGGATGATCCGACGCTATGCTTTTCCAGGGCGTCGGTTCATCCGGTGCCCCTCCCACGTCACATAGCCGTTGAGGTTCTCGGACACAACTGCTCCGACGCTATGCTCCGACGCTACGTCGGATCATTCGGTGCTGAAGGCCTCGCGTCCGTGTCGGTATCGTTAGCTTCCAACGGACGCGTCGGATAGACCGACGCCGTGCCTTAACCAAGGCGTCGGATCATCCGGTCGAAGGCTTCGTCTTGGCGCGTCTCTGTCTTGATTCAAACTAAGCATCGGATAGACCGACGGGGTCCTCACTCAGACCGTCGGATCATCCGGTGCTACTGCCTTCGCTGCTCTTCCTCTGCAACTCGTCCGACGCATGTAGAAATTGGACCGTCGGTTCATCCGACGGTACCTAGGGTTTCACCCTGTGTACCAACTCGTCCGACGATTGCACCGACGCTTGTAAATGAGGGACCGTCGGTTCATCCGACGGTGTCTTCTCTTTTCCTTTTCTTGCTCGGTTTTGACCCTTTGTTTTGGCATTTTTGCATGGGGTTTTCTTGCATCCTTGGGACCTAGAAGTGTCTACAAAGACATGCTCAAACAATATGGTTAGTCCCAATGATCATGTTGTCATGAATCACCAAAATCAAACTCCGAACTAATGGCATGTGAGGCCATGTTCGCTACAACCTCATACCCTGCAATGGTTATTTGGTCACTCTACAATGTCTTCAAAACAACCTCGAATTCGTCTTCAAAGCCCCGATGAGCTCCAGTCTAATATGCCAGCTTTTGAGATATGGCGTACTCACTGCCAGCAGCTTCTTTCATCACCGGTTTGAGCTCCAGGCCTCCAACCTCGATCTCCCGGACCTTCACCTCCAAATCCCGAACCTTGCTCTTACAGGCCGCGAGAGCGTTCTTCAGCTCCTCTTCGCGGTTACGGAAATCTGCAAGCTACAACAGTTAGCACATAGCTAACGACCTTCCTATCAATGATCGTCAACATAAAGACTCGACCTACTAGTAGCCATGGTATTGAACTGTGTAGTAGCCTCCACGGCCTTGCGTTTCTCCTCGGCAAGCTCGTCCTCGAGCCTCTTCTTCTCGACGGTTGCCACCTCGCGGACCTCCTTGAGATCTTGCTCAAGGTCAACAATCCGCTGCTCTTTCTCTGTCGCATTCTTCAGCAGGTCAGCCCGGCCTTTGGCCCTCTCTGCTAGCGACTGTCACAGTACAACGAGGTCGTCAGCATCATTTCAATTACAAATAATCCAATAACAACAACATGTTAGGGACAACTCACCATCAGCACGTTATTGATGGTGACAATGCTAGTCCGCAAGGCCTGCATGTCATCGTTGTCTTCAAACCAGTCCTCCTGCCAAGGGGTGTGATTCCAGTTAATCGATCGTCGTGGCAACGTTGGGCTCGAGGACGAAGATGGAGGTACCTGCGCACCAAATGTTTCAGGACCTCAGGTCGATTTGAGGCTGGTCCCTGACCAGATCTTCAGCCCCACCAGGCACCGCACTGATGGGGTCAACGTCAATAACTGTTGGGGAGGTCATCGCCCTGATGCCTCCAGTAGAAGTTCCTTTCGCTTCATCAGCAGCCCGCGGGGGAGTCTCCACCCTCGCGGCCGCCACAGGCGGCGAAGTCGCTCTACTCTCAACTTCTTATCGCGGCGGAGTAGCAGTACGCGCGTCATCAGCAAGCGCCTCCCCCACAACCTGTGGCTTAGGCGACCTCGTGCGGGAGGGAGAAAACGGGGCACCTAGACCCCCTTGCGGCTTCGTCACTGGACTGCATGGAGAAACACCTCATAAAAACAAGACCTTGCGGCTTCGGCCAAAATACTTGAGGCTTAATCCACACAGACATCCTCACCTGCACCGCATCAGCAGTACGCTGCACCTCCAAACCACGCCAGAGGGCATCCTCCGACATCTTCTGTACTAGCTCCCTCTGCCTCTTGGCAGCAAGACTCTTCGACCTCCTTGCCGGTTGCTCCTCAGGGACCGGCAACTCCTCGATCACCTCATCCTTCTCCTTCTCCCACTCCTCCTCCTCCTCTTCTGACTCGACCTCCCGTGAGCGGGGCATCGGAATCGATGGAGTAACGACCGCTGGAGGGGAAGCAGCCTTCCTCTTCCTCTTCTTCTTCTGCTCTGCGGCCTTCATCACAGAGATAGCAGCAGCAACAACTGAAGCCGATTTCTTTCCAACTGTCGACCTAATTCTGCGCCGGGACTTCACGGTGCCTCCAGCGTCTGGGTCTGCCACAGCCTCTGCATCAGTATCTTTGTTGGCCTCCACGGACGAGTCAGACACATAAGCCTCGAGCAGATGACCTACTGGTGGCTTGTACTTGTCCGACCTAATCTTCCTTCGTTGCTGCTCACCCTCAGGGAGAGGTGCTGGGCACCACATCTGAAGCTTGTGCTCCTGCAAACAGACGATCAAGACGTGATACGACCTAAACAACAAACAAGTGAAGTAAGAAAAACTTAAGGGTAGATCTCAAGATCTTATTGGGTCAGCCGGCCTCTTCAACGAGTGTGCCTTAGGACACTTCTTCACCTTCACATTCCCAGAATACATCTAGGAAACTCTAGCCGCCATCTCCTCATTGGAGACCTTGCGGTTGACTTCGCGCGTGGGGTCTGATTGCCCCCACTACTCATACGCCGGGTGGACCGAATCCTTGATCGGTTGCATCATCCGCCGGCAGAACGACCTAGCCACTGCCGCCCCTGTCACTCCATGCTTCTCCAGCTCACTAGCGAGCTCCAGGACCGGCTTGAGCTCTACAAGATCGTGGGATAACAACCCCAAGTCCCACTCGTTTATCTTCACTGGCTTATGGCCAGTACAACGTGGAAGACCAGGAAGCTGGTCTGCTATATAGAAGCACTCCGACCACCACCCGGCAGTGTTGTCGGGGAGGTCGGTATCTATCCACTCTGCTTTGAGGCATGACCTCAAGTTAAACATTACAGCCCCCACTGGCCCAGACCTCTTGCCAGTGCTTTTGACATAGAAAAAATACCTCCATAACAAGAAGTGAGGCGATATCCCCATATACGCCTCACAAAAATGAATGAAAGTGGAAACTACGGTTATGGAGTTGGGAACGAGGTGTACCAGCTCCAGCTGGTAGTAGTACAGCAGCCCACAAAAGAAGTCTCCCACCTAAAGGTTGAAGTCACGCTCGAAGAAGGAGGCGAAGACGATCTGCTCCTTGACGTCCTCGCTCGGGAACTGCTCCCCAGCGGCAGCCCTCCACTCCACCTTCGCCTTCGGCCAGAGTAGCCCGCGATCCACCAGTGCTTCGATCTTCGCCTCGGTCGTCGTCAACTGGACCCACACCACCTGTGGGTCCAGGATGGAAGCTCCCTCAGTCGCCATCTCACCGCTAGGGTTTGAGTTGGATCTAATGTGGCACAAAGACTTGACGCGCATGCGCAAGAGGAGCACGACGCGAAGTGGCGGCACTAGCACGTGCCTGGCTGGAGCTGGAGGCTGGATGGTTGGGTGCGGGAGCAAGGCGGTCGCAAGATCGCTACGGCACGGCGGGAGAAAGAAAATGATGGAAGTGAAACGACAACGACGGGAGGAAGACGAAGGAGAATGGGGTCAACCCTGCCTCGGGCCGCCCTATTTATAGGGGGTCCACTGAATCTATCTGTTGTAGTTCCTTCCACCGTACAAAATGCCTCAACGGCTCTATCGTGAGACGTTCGCAAGAAGATCAAGGCGGATTTTTCGCTAAACAAACTATAGTTGTGACCTAAACCTAAGTTTAGGTAATCAGCCAAACAAGAAGACAACATCAAGTCGTTTGGATGGCAAACACGTTTTGCAAGCCCCATGTCACAATAATTTAGGTCTTTGGCAAATAATTTTGCCAAATCGACCAAGTACATGACAAAAGAGAGAGAACATTACATGGACCGCTCGAAGGTACACATGTCGCATGCAACCTCATTGGATCCGGAACCTGACACACAAGATAAACATGCTACAAGGCCTGGGTCACCTAGAGCAGTCACCACGACCTACTTTGCCGGAGCAGAGTACGACGCGAGACTTCTCCTAGAACCAGGACCTTGATGGCGGCCTTGCGGGAGACAACTGCAGGACGACACGTAATCTAAGGCACACTTGGCCGAAACTATTGGAATGGAGGCACGAGCTTGCTCTTCGGTGTTGAAATACAAGCCCTAGTGAGCTCCCGGTGCTCACCAGAGATGTCCTGCTATAGCTCCAGCTCGAACAGCATCAACTCCAAACTATACCTGGTACCCCGCTGAGGTCGGGTGGGTAGAGTGAAGGTGTTGCCTCCTTCTCGCGAGAATTCTCCCAGCTCCAAGCATCTACAAGAACAAAGCTCTACAATTTGATGGACGAACACATGCCCATGGCATGGTGGGGATACTACACTGCGGCTTCATAGCTCAATTATGTTTCAGTGCTTGCCTCCTTCAGTCACAAAAGTGCTATTTATAGCCAAAGCCACGCCCTGGGCTGCTGGCGAAGTAATGACACTGTCACCACGTGATATCAGGACCTGTAGCTTGTGCACGATTAAAGCCGAAGAGATTACTTTCTCTGACTCAGGACCTCTTTGTCGTTTGTGCATCAATAATGCCTGAGCCCCACCACAGAGGTCACATGGCTACAGTAACTCCCTCGATCAGTGGGCAGTTTGTCGTTTTCTGGGTGGCAAGAGCATCACCGACCACTTGACCTGTGACTATGCAGTCTACACTACACGACAAAACCTGGACCTGCGTCAGGTGGCTCCGCGCCTAACTTAGCCCCCCTTTTCAATGACGACTTTATGACCTTCCTCTATGACCTGATGTATTTTATTTGCACCCGCTATGGCTCTGCACGTAAATGGACATATTCCAATCAGCCTATATTTTTGTTTCATGAGTAGAATGGTCGTAGGTTCGATTGAAGACCTTCCGAGGTAGGCATGCCACGCTGCTCTACCAGATCCTTCTGGGCGCCTGGAGATCTAAAAGTACCATGGAGATCAGAAGCAGCACGGTGTGCTTATTGCTGAGGTCGCCAATACCTTAGTACAATGGCCCCGCTAGATGGCTAGCAGCTATGTTGGTCATCTGGACACCAAATCGATCTCCTTGAGGCTTGCGTGCCTCAAATACTTAGGTCTTGTAACACCTAGATATGACTATGGCCCTGCCAACCTAGTTGGGCGCCCCGGACGCATGACCTTCTGAGGTCAGTGTGCTATCGTAGCCCTAGCAGCCTGCTCTGGACACCTAGGATTTTACGTCGGGAACGAAGACCTCCACGAGGGGTGCGTGCCTATGGCCCTGCCAAGTATCTCCGGGTGCTTGGGAGTTTTCTGTTTTGAGACCTTCCTAAGGTCGGCATGCCTCGAGTGGCTCTACCAGACTCTTGCAGCTATGCAGGATATTTGGATGTCTCTACACTCCATACGTTCAAGATTAACATCACTTTATAACCTCTTCATGCAACGCTCCTTTCATGATCACTCTGGGTATCCTCGGATACTGGACGTTGATGGTTTGAGACCGAGCTTGGCACACCTACAAGGCCTCCCTGAGGTCAACCCTGCCAAACTCCTTGCAGCTATGCTAGGAGATCTGGGTGTCTCTTCATTTCATTTGATCAAGACAATGATTCAGTTTTCTTCTCTTTCTGAGCATAAAACCAGCCATGTTGTCTGCTTCAATGCTAGGGAACTACTCGAGTGCATCTTCGATGCCCTCTTGTTTTTTTCGTCGTACCTGCCTGTTGGGAAACTGTTTCTCATCACGTCATTACTCAACCTACTTTTTTCTTGTCTTTCTTTTTTTGGATCATCATACCGGTCATCCTACCCGCAACAATGATCGAATACTACTCATGAGTGCATCTTCGATGCCCTCTGAATTTTTTCATCGTTGTTTCGATCTATTTGAAGCCTCCTTCCTATAGGTCGTCACTCGACCTCCCTCTGGATCGGCAAGACTTTAAGAAAGTCGACTGCTAAACTGATTTGTTCTTTTCTATTCTGACCAATGTGCATGCTATTCAACCTGTCGATAGCTCTACGACTTTGTCATGACCTTTCTAAGGTCGCTGCGCCTACACCTCGCTCGGGGGCTTGTGAGACATGGGTATCCCTGGGTCCCCACCGACCAGGCTCACAACCGTCCCCGACAAATGGGTCCAGCCTACTAGAAGACCCTCCGACCTGTCAGTGGGCCCAACCGACCTAGTTGGCAGCCCACACAACCTCTTGAAGACCTTTAAGAAGATTCTAGACGACCTAGTTCATCACGACCTCAAGACTTGGTGTACAAGACAAGACCTCGGTGGACTTCGCCCAAAGCAGACCGACAGGATATGGCAAGATGTGTAATGTAGACTTAGGTCTCCTGGTCATAACCGACCACGAGTCTGCGAACCGACCTCATCTGGTGGCCAATATAAAGCGGACGAGGCGACCCCTTGTACTCATAGGCAATCCTCAAGCAATCTACACCGACTACTGAATGTAGGGTATTACTCTCCGGAGGCCTGAACCAGTATAAACTCGTTGTGTTCTCTGTGTTTCGCGTACTCGTGTGCGACCTTCGAGTTCTTAGCCTTAGACTCCTCCCCATCGAACAACTAAACCACAGGGATTAACACCCCTCATGGGCTGTCCAGATCTCACCATCTGACAGCACGACGCGCGCGACATCACGCTCCTGATCGATCTTCCTCCGTAGTCGGCAACCGCGTCGTATGTGTCGTGCACCCTTGTGGTAGATGCATGGTACGTCGAGGGGGTCACGGTGGGCGCGAGATTCGACCTTGAGGTCGCTAGTTGGTTGTTGTCGCCCAGATTAGATCTGGATCGACTTTGTCGCCTGGTGGCTGTACGCGTTGCTGGGGGGCCGCAGGCCGAACGGGAAGGTCTTGCGGTGGGACGCGTCCTGCGTTGAGCGCTGAGCTCGTTCGCAAATTTGGAGGGTTTCCTCCATCATGTCGATGACGCACTCCATCCCTTGGACAAGTGTTGACGGTTAATAGTTGTATCAAAGTTCGTTTAGACTTGCAAGCGGACAAGTCTCCCGTCGTAGTCAAGGGACCCTTCTTCCCTCGAGTGGTGAACCCAAGGTATCGAATCCGTGGAACAATGTGCAACGCAAGGATTCAATCTAGTAAAGCAAGGTA
This sequence comes from Cenchrus americanus, assembly GCA_947561735.1. Classification (NCBI taxonomy): domain Eukaryota; kingdom Viridiplantae; phylum Streptophyta; class Magnoliopsida; order Poales; family Poaceae; genus Cenchrus; species Cenchrus americanus. Next base: position 195,451,298 of record OX387244.1, read on the forward strand.
AGCTATCTTTGATGAATCAAATTGCATCTAATCTAAGATATCATCAAGAAAATGAATCTAACCTAGTCTACTAGAGAGGTAGCAAGAGAAAGCAAGATAACCGATCTAGAGAATCTAGATAATGCTTATGTTGTAGCTCCAAACAAGATAGATGAATATAGAAAAGCGAATCTCATTAAAAGCATCTTTAAACCGTGGCCTCCGGCCCGATTCTGAAAACACCCGCCTTTTGGAAACCCCATTCTGTCACAACGTATTCCAATTCATGCGGGTAGTCTAGGGCAAATACGATAAAATACAGTTGGAATCACTTGGTCGGTCCGGTATGCACCTCTAGCCACCGCGGCTACAAGAGCACCCTATGCAATCTAGCTATAGACTAGATTGGGGAATAAGAAAAAACAAGAAAAAACAAAATCATTGAGAAGGCACTTGATCGCTAGAAATCAGATTCACTATAAAAACTTCACCATGAATGATTACATGAACAAGATCACCACCAGGATCCTACCTCGATCTTGATCCTTGCTCCGGAGCTCCGACGTGGTCTTCCATACAAGGTTCCCACGCCGGCTAGGGAGACCCTATACAACTAGCACGACCCTCATCTCCGAGATGGTGTCCACTTCGGCCCAGTCCGCGGCCTCCTTCGCCCGATGTTGCTTCCCGAGTCTTCTAGATCCTCCCCCCTTCTGCATGTGGGCTCTTGTCGTCAGTTTCTCTCCGAAATGGACGAAGCTCCTTGTCTCGCAAGATTCAGCACTTTTCTGGCTAGGTCCTCGGAGTTTTCCATCTTCTCGGGTTGGGTCCTTGGGCTTCTTGGAGTTGTGTTCACTTCATTGCTTGACTTCTACTGGGCTTCAAGGTCTTGTCATGAGGTGCTTGAACTTATCCTAGAAGTCTTGCTTTCAACGCTAAAACCCTGCATAAAAACTAAACTCCAAAACCGACATGCACAAGTGAACTTGTTGTACCACCGGGGTTAGTACCAATGGATAAGATACAATAGTCATGCCAACACCGAAGGTAAACTCATGGCTAAGTTGACGGAATTTCACCGTCAACAGCTCCCCCATGCTTAAACCTTGCTTGATATCATCGTTGCCCTTCATTGTTTAAACCTTGCACTTGATCATACATGAGAAAACATAATGCTCTCAAAAAGTTTAGTTCGTTAAAGTTTCATAATGTACTAGCCTTCATCCTTACGGAGGGTAGATATTTAATTAAGCTTATCCCACAAGTCTTAACATGCTCCCAAATTCAAATGGATCTCAGAAATTTTGAAATAAAGAACAAGATGAAAAAGAGCTAAGCCAAGTTCATAAATTTATACCACCTTGCATCTTGCTCATGAACTCTCATCTCAACTTGTCTCTCAAGCCTATTTATTCTACTCCTTTCCCTCTCATAACATTCATTTATGTGGTAGGCTTTGTATGGAGCTTTTTGGGAAAGTTTAGTCCTACCAAAATATTATAAATGAGAAGTTGTCAGAACAAGACAAGCTTCTCATGGTCTTACCGATACTCGTCAAAAAGGTCATTGGAAAATGATGTTATATAAAGGAGGGGAAAGAGAAAAATACACACACTTGAGATGGGTGAACATGTGCAAATGGCAAAGAGTGATCCCGAGGAACAAAGGAAGTCCTCGTTATCGGATTGCACATGGTTGGAAGATGAGTTTGGATCTTTTAAATCTTGAAACCATGAAATTCCTAATGCACTTTAGAGAACCGGGGAGTTCACTTTATTTTATTTTTACACATACTCATATTTTTTTCTTTTCTCATTTTTTCTTTATACGCACTTTTTTTCTCTTTCTTTTTTACTCTCTCTCTCATTTTTTTCTTTTTCTTTCTCATCATTTTTTTATTTGCTCCCCTTTGAACTCTAGAATTGCATTGTACCTACCTCCTCCCCATGCTTAGACATTTGCTCGTCCACGGGCATAGTGGTGATAAAGATAGATAGGTACCGGAAATACTTTTCCTTTGGAGAGGTACTTGAAGTCTTCAATCTTGGAACCATCGATCTTCCTTGAATTGATGATCCATACTCAACGATAGGTTGTGATCAGGGAGGTAATCACAAAAGATGATATTTGGTTTTAAGGATGGATATCCGGTGAGATTTGTGAGATCTCCGATGTGGGGATACACAATTCACGGATAAGAGGCTTGCAATAAGATAGATACTCAAAAACGGAATGACTAGCTTCTTAGTCTCGGGCCAGAGAAATGATGGCCTGAAATAACTCACCAAAAAATAAACCTTGTATACTAAGTTTTTGCACTCAAATATTTATATGGCTCTGGATAGGTAGAGCAACACGCAAGTGGTATTTATGACAAGGTTAGCATTACTTTTAAGAACAAAAATAAATTATCTTCAATCCATCTAAAACTTGAGAGCACATAAAACACTATGGGTCTTTATTTTTATCATAACCTCCGCTAAAGATTAAGCTAGCATTTAGATAATTTCAGATTTGTATTTTAAGAGAGCACTAGCTTAAACATGCATAAAACAATTGCAAAGCTAAACAAAGCAGCAATTATAATCATATATCATCATGGCACAAACTTTGTAACTTTACTAATGGTAAAAACTTAGTGGTGACTTTATTCATGATGAAAATAGACACTAACACACTTGCTGAAAATTTAAATAAAAACTGAAAACACTACGCATACATAGGAGCATACAAGCTGAAAATTAAAGAAAAGGGAAAAGGAAAGATTAAACTAAAGCTCCTCCTCTCTCTAATCTTCTGCCGGTGGTTGATCCCTTATTTGTTTTGCATTGTTTAGGATGGCTGCAATAATTTGCATGTTTCTTGTAGTGTATCCTCCAATGATGGCCACATTTTGTTGTGGTTGAGAAAGATGTGCATATAGCTCTGCAAAGGCTACGTTGGGCACCGCAAATTGGTGGGGGCATGGCTGCACCACTCCCCCATGCTTGCATTGGTACACCACCGTAGTAACTTGGCGGCGCCGGAATTCCTCCAAATTGTGGCACATAATTTTGTTGTGCACCTCCTTCTTGGGCCATAGAAGATCCTTCTCCTATAATCCTTCTCTTTTATTTTTCTTCGCTGACACAAGAAGTCCTTCCTCTAACCAATCTTCTTTCCCCTCAAGAAAAAGTCTTAATCTTCCATCCGATACGGGCAAATTTACTTTGGACACTTTGACGCCTCCTCTCTCATCTTCACCTTTCTTCATATACTCAAATCCTAGGGAAGTCCCGGGTAGGAGATGATTCGGGTTCCTTGCAATACCCGATCTTAAAAAGATAGCCAACATGGAGAGGTAACACCCCGAGCCAATATCTCTCGAACCCGATGTTGCTTCACAACACCACCGGTTGATCATGAGGTGAGAGGGGTCTATCAGCTGCCTGGCAATCAAAGCCGAGCAAAGCCAATTCAACTCCGTGTTGGTTATCTTTGTCTCTCTCATTTTCCCCAAAATCCTTTTGCACATATAAGCGAAACACCTGGATGATGGGATTCCGGATAGTATTTTTTTGTTGATTCTCTTCTCCCGCGATCATACTCCAAAAAACCTTCCCATGTGCCTCCATGCACATCCACTTGTTCCGGAGGTCCCTTTTGAAAACCGAGCTATTCCCTAATATAGGGAACCTCTTGTTCAATCAAGATAGGAGAAACTTGCCCATGGGTCTACGATACTAGAACATGCAATCGTTTTGAACATGAAAACCAATCTAATCTATCGGGGGTTGTGACCATGGTTTCGCCCTTTTCCTCCCCTCGCACTCAGTACGCGAAGGTATTCATGACTAGACCTATGATGGACACGATGTGTTGAATGAATCCAAGGAAGCATTGAGGCCTTACTCCCTTTACGGCATGGTAGCTAACCTTAAGCATTAAAGTATATTCAACACATGATGATAGACAGATAATCGAACAAAGCATGATTACATCTCAAGATCGATTACAATCCATGGACGAATAAGAAGATTACCCCATCAAGGTGTTAGACATAGCACCGTTGATCATGGTTTCCCTTCCGACGGTGTCTTCCTTCTTCTCCACTTGTGGGCTTCCTCCAAACCGAATGAGAGACTCAGCACTCTTTCATCAAGGATATGCGCCATGGTCATGAGAATTTCCTAGGCGAATTCCATGTGGGTGTTTGCCGACACTCCGTTAGAGAATTGCACCCAACCTTGGTGTCCCGTATGAAAACCCAATATGTGGAGAGCTTGGTTGTCGAAGTCGACGTCCGCTACAAGCCTCTACTCAAGGCGAGCGAGCTTCTCCTCCTCCTCCTCGGCCGTGATGATAAACCCCTCGTAATACTGCAGAGCGTATGGAGGTGGAGCGGATGATCGTTTTGAGTGGCGAGGTCGGACGGGCGGCTCCTCCATATGTCCTTGAGGTCTGATGAACCTCATAAACGAGTTTCGTGTGGCCCTCATGCCACCGAGGAGAAGAGTGTTGTTCCTCCTCGGCGGTGCCGTGTCCTCCTCAATACTCCGAGGATACTCGGAAACCGAGCGCCTCCTCGAAGAGGTTATCGATGATGGCTTAGACGACTATGATCCCTTCTTCTTGGTGAAAAGACTTGTAGTTTTCTTCCACGGTTGCAGCACTCTCTCCCTCACAAATAAATATCCAGGGTTTTCAATCGGTAACAAAGTACACAAATATTATTTTGGAGTGTGGACTTTGAGTGGATTAAGGATGTGATTTGTTGCACGAAACAAGCGGGGTGGATGGCTAAGTCTAAGGTGATTCTGGACTACATACTAGAGCACACGAAGAAAGAGCTTGATTGGAGACTTACCTCTCTCCTCCTCTTGGCTCGGTTCTTCTCTAGCGCACTTCGTGACCGCGTGCACCTTCCAAACGTTCTCATCCACTCTTTCGCTTGCATTATTATTCCTTCCACTTGATGTTTTCGCTTTGACTCACTTCCATACTCCCTTGCCTCACATGCCTCCATGATATTCATACAAAACAAATCCTTGGCTGCCCCCCATGCTTGTACTTTCCATGTGGTTTGATAAAAGATGTTGGGGGGCATCCCGTGATGCATCATGGTGCACGCATGGTTAAGTTAACTAGATTGCCTCCCGCTAAGCATATTTTAATGCTAAGCACTCCTCTAATTTCGAAAAATAATTATAAAATCAGAGATATTAATGAGTTTAAATATAAAATTAGAGAGGTTTTTAAAGCATAAAAAACAAGTGTAAGTCGAAAATATTTTCCAACTACTTTTATGTTGGTCTCACCGGTATTGTTTGCTTTCATTAGTTGAGAGCAAACTTTTCCCGGCTTGATCATAGGGGCATGGGTTTAGGTTCTAATTTTGATTAGATGAGAGAGATTTTCAATAAAATAAAATTAAATGAGGCTTGGAAAAATTCTAATCTTAGAGAAACCAATGATATGGATTTTTAAATCAACCAAAAGTCAAGTTTCTATGTTCAAGCGAGTCCTACCATGTGCTGAAATTTAAATAAAATCTAGATACAAGTCGTGGCTCTACTCATGTGTTTTTAGCATGTAAAACAAGTCAACCATAACATCATAAAGAGGATGAAAGGTTGAGATAGGTTCTGAATTTTTTTTGGTTGTGGTTTCTCAAAAATAAGCAAACAACACATAGGAGGATTCATGTAAAGGGTTTATGATTCAAACAAAATATTCAACTAAGAATTATGTCTCTAATATTGTTCAACCACTCTAAGTCTAATGTTTTGCGTAGTAAAATTCAAAACTAAATTATTAAAAAGACTCGAAAAACCTGGAATCGGGTTGTCCTCCCGGTAGCTTATTCTTGACTCGACGAAACGGGTTGCCTCCCACCTAGCGCTTCGTTTATAGTCCATGGCTAGACTTCTTCACTAGATTACTTCAGATCCACGCTCTTTGTGGGCATTGCAATCTTGGGTACCCATTTCCGCACCATCTTGGGCACGGGCTTACTCTTCGGCTTAGTCATATTTTTGGTCTTCACATGTTGGCTTTGTCCTTTGGTCTTGACGGATGCAACAACTTCCTTCATGTAATGGCTCGGCATCTCAAACTCCGGTCCTTCGGTCGTGATCTTCATGGTCTCCTTAGTGCGATCCTCCATCTCTCCCAAACGAGTTTGAGTAGACATCGCCATCTCAGGACCATGGGGTTGTCTCGGATATTCTCCTTTGTCACCCATCGGTTGCCTCACAAGTTGTCCCACTTGCGTCTCTAGCATCTTCATCACGATGAACACTTCATGTATAGAGCTTCCGACCTCTGTCACCTCGCCATCTAGATTCTCTAATACTCTTTCCATAGCCTCGAACTTAGTGACGGCGTCCTTGTTGAGCTCAGCTTGCTCGTCCATCAAGTCCTTGAATTGTGCACAAAGAGGAACCAAATCTTGAATCGACGAACTTGCATTAATCCGGGGTTTACCTTGGACATGGTCGTACTCCTCACAGTCCTTGCATGTGGATCTTGCTTCGACTGCCTTTAGGTGTTGAGCTTCTTTATCTATCTCCATCTTCTCCATCCTCCTCTTATGTAAACCGATATGCCACTCAAGGGATTCGGCTCGTATGTATTCATTGAAACGCTCCAAAGCTCTCGCAATCGTCATGCGGATAGTTGAGACCTTGATCTTGAACGGCCTTCTGGCGTATTGAAGGTTGATGATAGGTAGATCAACGATGTCTGGTGTGCATAGCTCGACCTTGCGCTCCGGTTGTGATTGTTCTCCCATGGGTGGCGGTTGAGGTTGATCTTCCTTTGGACTTGGAGGTGGTGATTGCCTTGGAGATTTTGACGGTCCTTCGACTTTTGGATCTGGGGTTTCCAACCCTTTAGCTTGTGTTGCACGTCTCCTTTGCCTGTAAAGTTTTCCTGGATCATCCACAAAAAGTTTTGGGTTTCTTGGAGAGGTAGCCAACCATCTCCGGTTAGGGTTAGCAAAAACAAGAATCAAACAAAAAAAGAAAAATTAGGGTTAATCAAAACTAGATTAGATTGATTTTTTTGAGGATGATCAAACTTAAGAGATGCAAAAGAAAATCAAAAGAAAAACTGAAAAATAAGTGATACTAGATTGGATCTTGATTGCTTGTTCCCCGGCAACAACACCAGAAAAAGGGGCTTGTTGACAGTTAATAGTTGTATCAAAGTTCGTTTAGACTTGCAAGTGGACAAGTCTCCCGTCGTAGTCAAGGGACCCTTCTTCCCTCGAGTGGTGAACCCAAGGTATCGAATCTGTGGAACAATGTGCAACGCAAGGATTCAATCTAGTAAAGCAAGGTAAGCTATCTTTGACGAATCAAATTGCATCTAATCTAAGATATAATCAAGAAAACGAATCTAACCTAATCTACTAGAGAGGTAGCTAGAGAAAGCAAGAGATAACCGATCAAGAGAATCTAGATCATGCTTATGTTGTAGCTCCAAACAAGATAGATGAAGATAGAAAAGCGAATCTCATTAAAAGCATTTTAAGGATGGATATCCGGCGAGGTTTGTGAGATCTCCGATGTGGGGATACACAATTCACGGATAAGAGGCTTGCAATAAGATAGATACTCAAAAATGGAATGACTAGCTTCTTAGTCTCGGGCCAGAGAAATGATGGTCTGAAATAACTCACCCAAAAATAAACCTTGTATACTAAGTTTTTGCACTCAAATATTTATATGGCTCTGGATAGGTAGAGCAACACGCAAGTGGTATTTATGACAAGGTTAGCATTACTTTTAAGAACAAAAATAAATTATCTTCAATCCATCTAAAACTTGAGAGCACATAAAACACTATGGGTCTTTATTTTTATCATAACCTCCGCTAAAGATTAAGCTAGCATTTAGATAATTTCAGATTTGTATTTTAAGAGAGCACTAGCTTAAACATGCATAAAACAATTGCAAAGCTAAACAAAGCAGCAATTATAATCATATATCATCATGGCACAAACTTTGTAACTTTACTAATGGTAAAAACTTAGTGGTGACTTTATTCATGATGAAAATAGACACTAACACACTTGCTGAAAATTTAAATAAAAACTGAAAATACTACGCATACATAGGAGCATACAAGCTGAAAATTAAAGAAAAGGGAAAAGGAAAGATTAAACTAAAGCTCCTCCTCTCTCTAATCTTTTGCCGGTGGTTGATTCCTGATTTATTTTGCATTGTTTAGGATGGCTGCAATAATTTGCATGTTTCTTGCAGTGTATCCTCCAATGATGGCCACATTTTGTTGTGGTTGAGAAAGATGTGCATATAGCTCTGCAAAGGCTACGTTGGGCACCGCAAAATTTGGTGGGGGTATGGCTGCACCACTCCCCCATGCTTGCATTGGTACACCACCATAGTAACTTGGCGGCGCCGGAATTCCTCCAAATTGTGGCACATAATTTTGTTGTGCACCTCCTTCTTGGGCCATAGAAGATCCTTCTCCTATAATCCTTCTCTTTTATTTTTTCTTCGCCGACACAAGAAGTCCTTCCTCTAACCAATCTTCTTTCCCCTCAAGAAAAAGTCTTAATCTTCCATTTGATACGGGCAAATTTACTTTGGACACTTTGAAGCCTCCTCTCTCATCTTCACCTTTCCTCATATACTCAAATCCTAGGGAAGTCCCGGGTAGGAGATGATTCGGGTTCCTTGCAATACCCGGTCTTAAAAAGATAGCCAACATGGAGAGGTAACACCCCGAGCCAATATCTCTCGAACCCGATGTTGCTTCACAACACCACCGGTTCATCATGAGGTGAGAGGGGTCTATCGGCTGCCTGGCAATCAAAGCCGAGCAAAGCCAATTCAACTCCGTGTTGGTTATCTTTGTCTCTCTCATTTTCCCCAAAATCCTTTTGCACATATAAGCGAAACACTTGGATGATGGGATTCCGGATAGTATTTCTTTGTTGATTATCTTCTCCCGCGATCATACTCCAAAAAACCTTCCCATGTGCCTCCATGCACATCCACTTGTTCCGGAGGTCCCTTTTGAAAACCGAGCTATTCCCTAATATAGGGAACCTCTTGTTCAATCAAGATAGGAGAAACTTGCCCATGGGTCTACGATACTAGAACATGCAATCGTTTTGAACATGAAAACTAATCTAATCTATCGGGGGTTGTGACCATGGTTTCGCCCTTTCCCTCACCTCGCACTCAGTACGCGAAGGTATTCATGACTAGACCTATGATGGACACGATGTGTTGAATGGATCCAAGGAAGCATTGAGGCCTTACTCCCTTTACGGCATGGTAGCTAACCTTAAGCATTAAAGTATATTCAACACAAGATGATAGACAGATAATCCAACAAAGCATGATTACATCTCAAGATCGATTACAATCCATGGACGAATAAGAAGATTACCCCATCAAGGTGCTAGACATAGCACCGTTGATCATGGTTTCCCTTCCGACGGTGTCTTCCTTCTTCTTCACTTGTGGGCTCCCTCCAAACCGAATGAGAGACTCAGCATTCCTTCATCAAGGATATGCGCCATGGTCATGAGAATTTCCTAGGCGAATTCCTTGTGGGTGTTTGCCGACACTCCGTTAGAGAATTGCACCCAACCTTGGTGTCCCGTATGAAAACCCAATATGTGGAGAGCTTGGTTGTCGAAGTCGACGTCCGCTACAAGCCTCTACTCAAGGCGAGCGAGCTTCTCCTCCTCCTCCTCTGTCGTGATGATAAACCCCTCGTAATACTGCGGAGCGTATGGAGGTGGAGCGGATGATCGTTTCGAGTGGCGAGGTCGGACGGGCGGCTCCTCCATATGTCCTTGAGGTCTGATGAACCTCATAAACGAGTTTCGTGTGGCCCTCATGCCACCGAGGAGAAGAGTGTTGTTCCTCCTCGGCGGTGCCGTGTCCTCCTCAATACTCCGAGGATACTCGGAAACCGAGCGCCTCCTCGAAGAGGTTATCGATGATGGCTTAGACAACTATGATCCCTTCTTCTTGGTGAAAAGACTTGTAGTTTTCTTCCATGGTTGCAGCACTCTCTCCCTCACAAATAAATATCCAGGGTTTTCAACCGGTAACAAAGTACACAAATATTATTTTGGAGTGTGGACTTTGAGTGGATTAAGGATGTGATTTGTTGCACGAAACAAGCGGGGTGGATGGCTAAGTCTAAGGTGATTCTGGACTACATACTAGAGCACACGAAGAAAGAGCTTGATTGGAGACTTACCTCTCTCCTCCTCTTGGCTCGGTTCTTCTCTAGCGCACTTCGTGACCGCGTGCACCTTCCAAACGTTCTCATCCACTCCTTCGCTTGCATTATGATTTCTTCCACTTGATGTTTTATCTTTGACTCACTTCCATACTCCCTTGCCTCACATGCCTCCATGATATTCATACAAAACAAATCCTTGGCTGCCCCCCCATGCTTGTACTTTCCATGTGGTTTGATAAAAGATGTTGGGGGCATCCCGTGATGCATCATGGTGCATGCATGGTTATGTTAACTAGATTGCCTCCCGCTAAGCATATTTTAATGCTAAGCACACCTCTAATTTCGAAAAATAATTATAAAATCAGAGATATTAATGAGTTTAAATATAAAATTAGAGAGGTTTTTAAAGCATAAAAAACAAGTGTAAGTCGAAAATATTTTCCGACTACTTTTATGTTGGTCTCACCGGTATTGTTTGCTTTCATTAGTTGAGAGCAAACTTTTCCCGGCTTGATCATAGGGGCATGGGTTTAGGTTCTAATTTTGATTAGATGAGAGAAATTTTGAATAAAATTAAATTAAATGAGGCTTGGAAAAATTCTAATCTTAGAGAAACCAATTATATGGATTTTTAAATCAACCAAAAGTCAAGTTTCTATGTTCAAGCGAGTCCTACCATGTGCTGAAATTTAAATAAAATCTAGATACAAGTCGTTGCTCTACTCATGTGTTTTTAGCATGTAAAACAAGTCAACCATAACATCATAAAGAGGATGAAAGGTTGAGATAGGTTCTGAATTTTTTTTGGTTGTGGTTTCTCAAAAATAAGCAAACAACACATAGGAGGATTCATGTAAAGGGTTTATGATTCAAACAAAATACTCAACTAAGAATTATGTCTCTAATATTGTTCAACCACTCTAAGTCTAATGTTTTGCGTAGTAAAATTCAAAACTAAATTATTAAAAAGACTCGAAAAACCTGGAATCGGGTTGTCCTCCCGGTAGCTTATTCTTGACTCGACGAAACGGGTTGCCTCCCGCCTAGCGCTTCGTTTATAGTCCATGGCTAGACTTCTTCACTAGATTACTTCAGATCCACGCTCTTTGTGGGCATTGCAATCTTGGGTACCCATTTCCGCACCATCTTGGGCACGGGCTTACTCTTCGGCTTAGTCATATTTTTGGTCTTCACATGCTGGCTTTGTCCTTTGGTCTTGACGGATGCAACAACTTCCTTCATGTAATGGCTCGGCATCTCAAACTCCGGTCCTTCGGTCGTGATCTTCATGGTCTCCTTAGTGCGATCCTCCATCTCTCCCAAACGAGTTTGAGTAGCCATCGCCATCTCGGGACCATGGGGTTGTCTCGGATATTCTCCTTTGTCACCCATCGGTTGCCTCACAAGTTGTCCCACTTGCGTCTCTAGCATCTTCATCACGATGAACACTTCATGTATAGAGCTTCCGACCTCTGTCACCTCGCCATCTAGATTCTCTAATACTCTTTCCATAGCCTCGAACTTAGTGACAGCGTCCTTGTTGAGCTCAGCTTGCTCGTCCATCAAGTCCTTGAATTGTGCACAAAGAGGAACCAAATCTTGAATCGACGAACTTGCATTAATCCGGGGTTTACCTTGGACATGGTCGTACTCCTCACAGTCCTTGCATGTGGATCTTGCTTCGACAGCCTTTAGGTGTTGAGCTTCTTTATCTATCTCCATCTTCTCCATCCTCCTCTTATGTAAACCGATATGCCACTCAAGGGATTCGGCTCGTATGTATTCATTGAAACGCTCCAAAGCTCTCGCAATCGTCATGCGGATAGTTGAGACCTTGATCTTGAACGGCCTTCTGGCGTATTGAAGGTTGATGATAGGTAGATCAACGATGTCTGGTGTGCATAGCTCGACCTTGCGCTCCGGTTGTGATTGTTCTCCCATGGGTGGCGGTTGAGGTTGATCTTCCTTTGGACTTGGAGGTGGTGATTGCCTTGGAGATTTTGACGGTCCTTCGACTTTTGGATCTGGGGTTTCCAACCCTTTAGCTTGTGTTGCACGTCTCCTTTACCTGTAAAGTTTTCCTGGATCATCCACAAAAAGTTTTGGGTTTCTTGGAGAGGTAGCCAACCATCTCCGGTTAGGGTTAGCAAAAACAAGAATCAAACAAAAAAAGAAAAATTAGGGTTAATCAAAACTAGATTAGATTGATTTTTTTGAGGATGATCAAACTTAAGAGATGCAAAAGAAAATCAAAAGAAAAACTGAAAAATAAGTGATACTAGATTGGATCTTGATTGCTTGTTCCCCGGCAACAACACCAGAAAAAGGGGCTTGTTGACGGTTAATAGTTGTATCAAAGTTCGTTTAGACTTGCAAGTGGACAAGTCTCCCGTCGTAGTCAAGGGACCCTTCTTCCCTCGAGTGGTGAACCCAAGGTATCGAATCTGTGGAACAATGTGCAACGCAAGGATTCAATCTAGTAAAGCAAGGTAAGCTATCTTTGATGAATCAAATTGCATCTAATCTAAGATATAATCAAGAAAACGAATCTAACCTAATCTACTAGAGAGGTAGCTAGAGAAAGCAAGAGATAACCGATCAAGAGAATCTAGATCATGCTTATGTTGTAGCTCCAAACAAGATAGATGAAGATAGAAAAGCGAATCTCATTAAAAGCATTTTAAGGATGGATATCCGGCGAGGTTTGTGAGATCTCCGATGTGGGGATACACAATTCACGGATAAGAGGCTTGCAATAAGATAGATACTCAAAAATGGAATGACTAGCTTCTTAGTCTCGGGCCAGAGAAATGATGGTCTGAAATAACTCACCCAAAAATAAACCTTGTATACTAAGTTTTTGCACTCAAATATTTTGTCACAACATATTCCTATTCATGCGGGTAGTCTAGGGCGAGTTCGATAAGAACAAGTTGAAATCACTTGGTCGGTCCGGTATGCACCTCTAGCCACTGCGGCTACAAGAGCACCCTATGCAATCTAGCTATAGACTAGATTGGGGAATAAGCAAAACCAAGAAAAAAACAAAATCATCGAGAAGGCACTTGATCGCTAGAAATCGGATTCACTATAAAAACTTCACCATGAATGATTACATGAACAAGAGCACCACCGGGATCCTACGTCGATCTTGATCCTTACTCCGGAGCTCCGACGTGGTCTTCCATACAAGGTTCCCACGTCGGCTAGGGAGACCCTAGACAACTAGAACGACCTTCATCTCCGAGATGGTGTCCCTCAAGCTTCTCTGCTGCCTCGGCGGCGGATGACGAATTGATTGATGCATGGCTCTCGGTCAGGGGGCTATAAATAGCACGAGATGCATCTAGGTCAAAGGGGGGGGGGGGACCCGGCCTCCAAATGGGCTGGGCCAGCCGGCTTGGGCCGACCGGCTTGGGCCAAAATCGGCCTAGTCCGCGGCCTCCTTCGCCCGACATTGCTTCCCAAGTCTTCTAGATCCTCCCCCTTCTGCATGTGGGCCCTTGTCGTTAGTTTCTCTCTGAATTGGACGAAGCTCCTTGTCTCGCAAGATTCAAGACTTTTCTGGCTAGGTCCTTGGAGTTTTCCATCTTCTGGGGTTGGGTCCTTGGGCTTCTTGGAGTTGTGTTCACTTCATTGCTTGACTTCTACTGGGCTTCAAGGTCTTGTCATGAGGTGCTTAATGAACTTATCCTGGAAGTCTTGCTTTCAACGCCAAAACCCTGCATAAACACTAAACTCCAAAACCGACATGCACAAGTGAACTTGTTATACCACGTGGGTTAGTACCAATGGATAAGATACAAAAGTCATGCCAACACCGAAGGTAAACTCATGGCTAGGTTGACGGAATTTCACCGTCAACAACTAGATCACAGGGTTTGGGCGGGTGGGTCTTCGACTTTTGGCCGGAGCTGGGGGCGATGCCAGACGTCATGGGGACCTTCACGGAGGCCGTTGGTGAGGTCACCACCGGCAGCGCGATCGAGGTCGTCGTGAAGGAACCGAAGCAGATCTCCACAGGGTCGGCAAGGATGTCCTCCATGCTCGCCGGATAACGACACCAGATCGGGCCGCCATGCTACATAGCGAGTTCCTGATCTCCCCTACCTGGCACGCCAACTGTCAGGGGGTGAGACCTGGACGTGCGTAGGCGGTAGTTCTTGGTTGAACTCGGAACTCGACGAGTATGGCAAGGACACATGAGATTTTAGACTGGTTCAGGCCTCCAGAGAGTAAAACCCTACGTCCAGTGTGGTGGGATTATGCGAAAAGGTGAACTCCCCTCGAATTGAGCTCTAGGCTGCCTTATATGGCCGGCGGGCTAAAGTTTCGATTCGAGGTCGGTGGACCCTGAAGGACCGATACGGCGAACCAGAGAGGGGGGGAGTGAATGGGAGCCGATAAAAATTCTTCTCGATGGAGATGGAGGCTCCAACAAGATGAACCCGGCTTCCAACACACGTCTCCGACTCACTACCCAAGTTGGCCAAGTCCACGCAACTACTAGAGTGCTACTGGACCTAGGAACCAATAACAAACCTCACAGACCCAAGAACACAATGGAACAAAACCTCGAGACTTACTGACCTACACCGGTCAGGCACAATAGCACCACCAGTCAAACCGGTTCCTACTGGTGAAACCTGGGGACTTCCACAAAGCAGCCCTTACACCGATCAGGCTGGTGTAGCACACCGGTCAGACCGGTACAAGCCAGAAAGCCCCAAAACACCAAACAGGCCTATTGAGCTCCAAAACGACCCAAACTCAAAACAGCAGCAACACGGTATAATAGTGAACTCACCCAAACGTTCACCCAAGCAAAACCCAACAGGGGTCTGCACCGGTCAGACCAGTGAGAGGTACTGGTCAGACCAGTGTGAGGCACCGGTCGGACCGGTGTGACCTGAGCTCGTCGGGATGAACAGCACCCGCGGGTCAACTCCCCCAAATCCAACTCTCGATCTCCCGAATCACTCCACGGATTTGCGCAAGTCTTTGGGGATAGTAGGAACACCACATGGGGAGTCCATAGCCAAGTTTTTGTCCACCAAAACTTGCCAAATCAAGATGAATCGAAGAAATCCCGCCAAGAACTCCTGTAACCCTAGAACACCGAAACCCCAAAATCGAGCCCCTTTACTCACGGATTTGGGAGTGGAATCAAAGGGAAAAGAACCACGAAAGGTGCACACATACATCCCCCACCAAATCCTCAAGAGAAAGGTCCCGAAAACACTCCAAGAAATCCACCAAGAGAGGGCTCCGAAAATCACCACAAAGAACAAACGGGGACACCACATCCAAACCTTGAGGAACCACGCCGAATCATCTATACATCACAACGAGGTTCATACAAGGTCTAGCTTGCCGCCCGATCGTCCAAACCTATCACAAGATGTCACCATGAAGCTCTCAAGCTAGTCCTATATAAATCCTAGGGAAAATACGAAGGGAAAATAGGAAAACCAAATAAGCTAGGGTTCCAAGAGATGGCTGCCATCCTCTCACCTCTTGGGTTATATGGAGGCAACCAAAATTCTAAATTACCCTTACTAGCTAATTAGGGATACATGCCCCTCGAGGACGAAATCGGAAATCTTTGTCATCGCTCCATCGGACGGATGCCCGGTGACCGCAACCTGCTTAGCCTCGTCGCAAGCCTTGCGATCCCGACGCGTGTCCTCCACTTCGAAATCTCCAGACTGCGTCGTCGCACACCGGTCAGACTGGTGCTCCTTACTGGTCAGACCGGTTTGGAGCTACTGCATCTCCGTCTTCGGTTCTTCGGTCTTGGCTTTTTGGATCAACCAAGGAACCCAGTCGTTTTCTGGTGAACCACAGGAAACCCTGCGAACTCGGTGTAGCATCCGCCAATCGCCACTCATGACTCGGCTCCCACGTAGTCCCGGCTCGACCTTGTTTTTGAGGCTCAACCAAGAAACCGTCCATGACTTCATCTTGTTGTTCATGCCACCATGCGGCCCACCGGGTCCCTCGAACAAAGCCTACTTGTCTGTAACACCCTGAAATTCTCAATTTCAGGATTTGAATTGAGAGAACAATTAAACAATGATTTTCTCATAATTTTAAAACTTTTCAACATTTATTTTCTTTATAGGGAATTTAGTATAGGAAAAATCCTTTGTTTGATTTTCTAAATTAAAACAAGTTGTTAGTGTTGCATTCATGCCGATGTATCTTGGTGCTTCTTGAGTGCAAAAGGTTTCAAAAATGTGTTTAGGAGCTATCCTAACTCCCCCGAGAATTTTCCAGATTTTTCTGTAATTTATTCTCATTTTTCATGAGCTATTTCTATTTATTAGAAGGCTCTAAAATCTTTTTCTTGAACACCAAATACTTTAATTGTATTGTTCATGCTCCAATCTAGCTCTGAGAATTTTCCTGGAATTTTTGTGATTTTCGGAGTATTTTTCGTGCCTCTAAAAGAATTATAGATTTTTTCTGGAATTGTTTTCGCATTAAAAATAAATTCGAAAAAAAGAAAACATATCCTCTAGGTTTGGGCCGAGCCCGAAGGCCCGACCTGCTCCGACCCGCGCTCATCAGCCCGGTGGCCAGGCCCGGCGAGGCCCATCCGGCCAAGCCGGAGGCCGCCGCGGCCGGGACGCCTACCGCCGATCGGTTGTCCTAGGCGTGCGCGCCAAGGAAGGTTAGGGCTCCACGCCCAATAAAAGGGGAGCACCTCGAGCTACGCGTGCCCTAACCCCGCTCCGCCTCGCCGCCCTGTCCCGCGCCGCCGTCGGCCGGTGCGCCACCGCCGCCGATTCACAGCCTCCATCGATCTCCGGGACAAATGAGCATCACCTGGAGCATCCCCTCGCCAAGCCGCACCTCCGTTGCCGATTCCCATCGCTAGGAGGCCGCCGGAACGGCGCTGCCTCCTAGCACCATCGCCGGTCGCCCGGGTCCGCCGCCGATGAGCTGCTACCGCCCCTGTCCGTCCGCGGTAAGCCCTTCTCCGTGTTCCCCATCACCTCCTCTCTCTTTTCCCCCACCTAACCGAGCTCGTCGTCGTCCCAGGCCGCCGGAAACTCCGCCGGCCGGAGTTCCCTGTTGCTCTATCCGCCTTGCGCGCGTCGGAACTGGAGGTAGAAGAAGGCCTGGCAATTTTGCGTTTAGGCCCCTGTAACCTCTTTTAATCTGTAGATGCTTTCATGTGTCTAGCTCTTTTCACAGATAACCTCCCTAGATCTATTAGATCTTCATAACCAGATCCAGCCAAGGCTCTTTTTCATATCTAACTCTGATCTTAGATTTATTCACGAGCACCGTTTGATGTGTCTCGGGAATCTTTTCTACTAGCCCTCCTGATCTATGGTTAATCTCGTTTAGGTCCGTGCTACCTTGTTTATCTCATAAAATCTTTGTTGTAGCTCCGTTTTTATCCGTTCAAGTTGCGTTAGGTTCATAATAATGTAAAGCACGTATTAGTCGAGTGTTTTCATCATGTTTGTTTTCTAAAAATAAATTTAATATTAATCTTGATTAATGCTTCATAGATATGCCTTTTCTAAATGAAAGCTATATAGGTCTATACACCGTTTTTCATAATCAAATTTAATTTGATTAATGTTTCCCTCACATGCTTTAGCAAATAAAATTTAATTAGATCTTTTACTCGGTTTTCCATAAGTCAAATATTAATTTGCTCAATGATTAATTAACTTTTATAATTAAAAGTTGATTAGGCTTTTACTCCGGCTTTATAAATAAATGTTATTTTTGATTAATACCAATATAATGCTATTTTTAATAATAATATGATGAACTCTAATTACAAAGTTTCGATTAGAGGATTCATATAGTCTAGTTTTTTATATTAAAATGTTTAATTGGTATAATCTATATATGAATCTTTATAAATAAAACTTTACTAGTTCTTTACACTAATTTTGTAAATAAAGTTTAATTTGCTTTAATTATAGCTTAGAGTATTTTCTTTATGAAATATCCTTTACATATTTTTGCTAATTAAAATAAACCTACCCCAAAGTTGTTCTCTCATGTGCACAAATCGTTCGTTAGACGTTCTTTATCAAGCTCTATCTCAGTGTGTCTCTGTCATATAGCTAATCTCGTTTCAAGCTCCAGATCTTTTGATCCTAGTTCATGCTCAAACCTAGTGACTTATCTAAAGCTAACCAAACCTTTCCTTTTCTCGGCACGGTTTGTGTGCTTTAGTGGTCCATCTAATCGAGCCTACCCTTTAGTGCGTTCTTTTAAAGCTTTTCTTTTGATTGGTGCTTTGTTCTTAGTATGCTTGTTTGTTTGCTTTGTATGTGTGTGCCGATGATTGATGCGAGTAGACTGAACGTTGTCCCAGAAGTTGGAAGAGCATGAAGATGAAGACATTTTCAGCAACATCAGTACTCTGGTTAAAGGAAAGTGTGTGGTTCCTTATCCTAATAACTACTTAATCACTCATTGCATTGCTTGCAGTAATTTTGATGGGTTCCTATTAAGGATGACTAGCCCCTTCTGACCATTATCTAGAACCTAGTTCTAATTAATATTGATGGTAGATGTTGCTTAGTTTGCTCAATTGGGTTGGTAATAATCAACATGGTTATCTTTCATGCTCTGTGTTCCTTTATGTTATTTTAATTGCAAGACCACCTTTTATATGCTAATCGGAACATGGAGAACCACCTAGGAAAACAGTACAACCACAATAACTAAACGGGAACTGGTCCTGGCTGAATAATTAGGAACTTTAGCTTGGGGTGATCTTACCTGATAAGGACAAGGGATCGGCGGTACTGCGGGGTATGGACTCGCTTTAGCAGGGGGTTGGGTGAGTTCTTTATTCTATGGTGGGGTATCGACCTGCTGGGGGACTTTATACCATGCTAACTGATCCTGACCTTGTGGGTCACAACTTGCTATGGAACCTTTGTAAAGGCCTTGTAGCGTCCCTATGCAGCCACACCTCGGTAGTGTGGTATGGTGCCTGCGCAGCATCACATGGTTGGGTTCAAAGTTCTTCAGAGCTTTTACGCTTCTTGTGGTGGAAGTGTACAACCTCTGCAGAGTGTAAAACTAATCGATTAGCCGTGCTCACGGTTAAGAGTGGCCTAGACCCTCACATGATAACTGAAGATGGACTTAAATTGTGCTCTTTGGTTATTCTTGCCATATTCTTATGGTATATCTTATCTCTATTCTTAATGTGGGTTGGTATAAGCTTATACTTTATTAGTAATCAGGTGCTAATAAAATTTGACAAACTAAAAATGCTAAATGCTTAGAGCCTAGTACACTATAAAGCCTTTGCATTCATACTTTCCCCACACTTGCTGAGTACAACAAGTGCTCACCCTTGCTATATACGTTACTCAGAAATAGGAAGTTGCTACATGAAGATGATGTCAAGATGTTGTGAAGTTCTAGGCGTACGCAACCCAAAGTCGACTGCCTGTGAAGTTTGGTGCTTTCGTTTCCAAGATAAAGAGTTAATTTCTGATAATCTTCCTTTTTCTTACGTGATACTGAACTGTTATTCACTTATATGTCACTATATGCATGAAACTTGATCCCGGCATGCATATAGTTATGCACTTGGTTTTCTTTGGAAAAACAGGTGTGACATTGTCTTCTCCATACATGGAGGCCTCACCGGCGACGACCTTTCGCGCTTGTTTTTCACCTGTACCAACACCAGTCAAGCCGCAACCTGCACCTGCAATACTTAGTCAAGAATCAGTCCACACAATGTTGTCAATCACTCATCACACCAGGAAGCAACCATCCACCGGTCCTCGAACCACACATGGTCCTCAATCTTCCCCTTGACGAGTGCATTGACAACACCCACAATTAGTAACATGAGAGAAAAGAAAAATAAAAGAAACAAATAAAAAGAAACTCCAACAAGCGATTGAAAGCCGAAGAAAGGCAAAGAGCAAGATCACTTGAAGAAGATAAGTCACGGACCCCTTAGGCAAGGGCAATGGCTCGACACATCCGAGACAAAAACATGCTCAAGCAAAGAGCACAAATCACCAACCAAAGCTCGAAAACCACAAAGAGCTCCCCCTGCATACATGCAAGCTCCCCCTGAACCAACGCATGCGAACCACCTCATGAAACAGAGCAGCTGCATCAGCTCAGCTGTCACTGGTCAGACCGGTCACCCTCACCGGTTAGACCGGTGGGCAAGATCGCCTAGCGCCTAGGAACCACGCCGGTCAGACCGGTGCCCTTCACCGGTCAGGTCGATGCCACCTGGGAAACTATCAGAGCTCAAAAATAGCTCGAAACCACTTGGAAACCTTCTAAATGCGTGCAGCAAGCCATTTCAAGCTCAAACTTCTCCCCCTTGTTGACAATGCATGAATCAAGCAAAAAATGCCAAAAATTCAACCTAGAGCTTTTCAAATAGACAAAATTGTACATAGGATGCTACACATGTGTCGGTGCGGAATATGGTCCTGACACTAACCAGTAGTAAGCGCCGAGGTCTCTCCCTCAATGGTCGATGCTAAGCAACTAATGACACGAGTTTTATCCTGGTTCCGGCCGTGGGGTTGTACGTCCAGCTGTGGTGTGCTCGAGGCACTATATTGCTCTGCACCGGGGGTGCCTGTAGTGGGGCGGCTACAAGCAAGGCGGGAGAGGAAGCGTGGCTTCCAAGTCCCTAGTGAAGTGGCTGAAGATATTGTGGGAGAATTGGAGAACAAGTGCCTGGTGTCTGGCGTTGTTCTGCCTTATGCTGTGTCCTGACTTATCTGTCTTGTCGCCTGCGGCGGGGGAGTTCATCTTCCTTTTATAGGCCAAGGAGAGTGCGAATCACATGTATGCCGCGCTACTTAGCTACGTGGGGAAGTGTGGTGTGCCATGCTATAGAGTAGGCGGCCACCTTGACGGTCCTTGCCGCGATCCGGCCATCATGGCGTATCTTGTACCCGAACAGGGGTAGCTTCGAGGGCAGGAGTGCAGCGGACGACCGTGATGTCTTCAGGCGGGCTCGAGGGAGTTGCTGACGTCGATCCGTACGGAGCACAGTGGCAGGTAAGGCAGCGCCCCATTCCCGCATGCGTCGCAGTGCCGGAGCTGTTGCTACAGCGCCCGACGTGGGGTTGTACGCGCGGGGGTGGCCGCCACGCCGTTAACAGTGGCAGGGATGGCTCCCCACCGGCCTAATGCCGCAACCTAACCCTGCAAGGTCACGGGAAAGCAAATCGAGGGTGCAGCCGGCCCCCTTCGAGGGCTCAGCACGTTAGCCGTACCGGGGTAGGCGGCGCGGCGTCAAGGGACTGGCACCGGCCACGCCGCACAGTCCCCCACAGTGGCGGGGATGGGTTCCCTCCTAGGGAGTTGGTGCGACAGGACTGGGGTGCGAACCCCAGGCGCATGATGGCGCTGCCCTGCTATGGTCAGACCATTAAATGCCCGTACCCGCGTACGGGATCGGGCGTGCACGTGCGCGGAACGCCCTCGAGCGAGGCGGAGCCTGCTCGAGCGTGGCGCGCACCCTCGAGCGAGGCGGAGCCCGCTCGAGGGAAGCGTTCTCCCTCGAACGGGGCTGAGCCCGCCCGAGGGAGGCGTGTGCCCTCGAGCGAGGCGGAGCTTGCTCGAGTGGAACTTTAAGTGGGCCGCTTCGGTGGGCCGTCAAGGCCACCGTGGCGGGGGCCACGCCCTGTGTAGTTAAGCGAGGCGCGTTTGGCTTTGGCTTGTTGCGGGTTTTAAGTGGGGATTCCCCAGTTGTTTAAGGGGACCCCTAGGGCTGTCCCCGACAGTAGCCCCCGAGCATCTGCGGGTTCGCCGTCAAGGCTCCCGCAGATGCTGGAGCCTACTGATAGGACTTTCTTCCCTCCTGGTCTTGCGAACGCTTTCCGTGGGGCCGCGTCAGCGGACCCGCGGGTCTAGCCCCCGAAGCCCTGTAGGAGCGTGAGTGCTCCTGCAGGGGTTTACCGCGAGATTTGGTCAGAGGGCGTGGTACATATTTCAACCGGCGTCGGCAATGTTTCAGCCGGCTTCGGTGACGCACGCGCTGCTGGCACTTCCTGCGGTCGGTGCAATCCGAGAGGTGTAGCCGTGCGTCGAGCCCCCGAGCCTGGGCCCGCTCTAGGCGATCGGGTAGAGCTCTACGACTTGTCTTTTATCGCGCCCTCGCCATCCCTCCGCAGGACGGAGGGTGAGGTTTTCGAAACCCCCATCGAGCGGGTCGCGGATTGCAGATTCCTCGTTGAGCTGTTAGTGGGTGGTTCGAGTGGACGCCCATGCCCCGTTCGATAAGGGTAGGCTGCGTGGTCAAGAGACACGTCCATTAAAGCGCTTGCGTGGGTTTGCTTGGTGGGGCTCTGTCCCGTTCGCTAGGGACCAAGGGCGCGGAAGCTCTCCCTCTGTGGGATCCTCCGGCTAGCTGCCCTCGCTGGCTCTCGAACACGACATGTGGGGCACCCTCAAGTCGGCGGGCTCGAGGAACGGCTCGAATGCGTGTGCCCTCGTCGTCCCTGACTCTGGTGATCTGGGGCGCCTGTTCAAACCCGTCGAGGGTCAGGCTTCGAACCTCTGATCAGTAGGGCCGTGCGGGGTGGCGCCTGGGCGGTCCCGTCTTTGCATCTGCGAATCCTCGAGGGGCCTGGACGAGCCAGCCCTCGGGGCGCTGATCAGTAAGATGGTGCGGGGTGGCGGCTAAGCGCTCCCGACCTGGCATCTGCGAATCCTCGAGGAGCCTGGGCGAGCCAGCCCTCGGGGCGCTGATCAATAAGATGGTGCGGGGTGGCGGCTAAGCGCTCCCAGCCTGGCATCTGCGAATCCTCGAGGGGCCTGGGTGAGCCAACCCTCGAGGCGCTGATCAGTAAAATGGTGCGGGGTCAGTGCCTGTGGTGCCTGTTTTATCTCAAACGGGCCCCGAGGTGACCGTCTGACACCTGCATCCATTCGAGGGTTGATCTTTCCCGAGCCAGGAGCTCGTGCTGCTCGAGGGTCCTTCTTACTTGGTAAGGGGCCGGGCCATTTAATGCTCCATAGTCAAGGCTGCGGTTTCACGTCACGGGCGCGCTTTTTTAGGCGCCGCGGCCGCGCGCGTGCGTAGTGGGCGGCGTGGGCAGGCGGACGTGACCGCCGCCACGACCCTCCCGGTTCTACGCCGTGATGATGGCCCGCCTGCGGTGGCGTGGCCGCCGCGGTCGTGGTGGGACCCGCCCGTCGGCGAGAAAAAGATTCCCCTGCAGTTAATGCGCGCGGGACGCGCGCTCTGGAGAGCACGCCCGTGTCTTATAAATCTCAGGAGAGGGGAAATGGCGGTTTTTACCTTAGCGTTTCGCCGTCCTTGCCCCTTGCGCTCCTGCCTCTGTCCAGTTCGCACCACCACGCTCTTTCGCCGTTTGGGATTCTTCTCCTTCTTCCCGTCCTTCGCTCTCGGCCCCCCTTGCCTTTCCTCATGGCGCCCCTTCCGCCCCTCACGATCGTTGATCCGTATGCATGGGAGTGCTCGTCGGTGACGCGGCTGGCCCTCGGCGACCTTGTGTCTGCCGGCCAGCTGGCGGCGAACGAAGAGGGCCGGCCGGCGGAATGGATCGTGCCGCCGACAGGGGACCGCGCGCCCAACCCGCTGGACGGCTACATGGTGAGCTTCATCCGCTTCCACGAACGCGGCTTCACAGCACCGGCGAGCCGCTTCACGCGGGCGCTCTGCCACCGCTACAGCGTGGAGTTGCACAACTTCGCGCCGAACGCGATTTCGCGGGCGGCCACGTTCGTGGGCGTCTGCGAAGGGTATCTAGGGATCCCAGTGAATTGGGATCTTTGGGTACACCTCTTCCACGCAGAGCTGTTCACGCAGCCGACGACGGAGCAGAGGACCCGCCGCGCGGTGCGCGCTGGCGGCATGTCGCTCGCTTTGCGGGTGCAGTACAAGGACGACTACATCCCTTGTACCATGACGACCAACAACGCCGGTTGGGAGCGGGGGTCGTTCTATCTTCGCAACGCCGAGCCCAGTCTCCCCCCTACACCGGTCTGGTGCTCCGGGAGAAGCACGACTCCTGGAGCTACGGGGTGTCCACGGTCCAGCATTGGAGGCGGCTGGACTCGCTCCTGGCCGCGCTGAGGAACCTGGCGGCGCGCGGGCTGACCGCGGCGACCGTCCTCGCCTTCCTCCACCACCGGCGGGTCGTGCCCCTGATGGAGAGGCCGCTCTGCGTCTTCGAGATGACGAAGGCGGCGGACCCCGTCGCGCTGGTGAGGTCGCGGATGCTTCCGAGCCCCCTCCAGCGGGAGTACGCGCTCACACGGGCGCGGAGCGCTGTCGACACCCGGTTGCGCGGCGGCCGGTCTCCGTGGGAACTCGAGATGCTCCCCACCGGTCCACTGGTGAGTAGGATTCCTGATTTCGCCCTTGGCCTCGCTGATACTTCAGGTTGCTGACGTGCTTCGGTGTTTTTCTTGCAGCTGGTGAGCCTGAGCGCCGCGAAGTCCATTCCGCCCACTCCTGACTCCCGCGCGGTCCGTCGGGCGTCGCAGCAACGGGAGCGGGAGCGGGTGGCGCGCAAGAAGGAGCGTGCAAGGCGGCACCACGAGTGCCGCGAGCGGCGGAGCGAGGAGTACCGGCTGCGCGAGCAGCAGGGGCTCTCTTCTCCGGGGACCGAGGAGTACTCGTCCTCGGAGGGGGATCAGAAGGAAGAGACCGGGGGGCAGGCCCCCTGATAGGTGGGAGCCTGCGCTCCCGTCGCGGAGCCGCGGCCCGGCGGCAAGAGCGCATCGCCTGGGGGCGGTGCGGAGGCACCCGCCGCCGGGCAATCGATGACGGGGAGCGGCGCGTGCCGCGGGGGCGCCGCGCGCGCGCGCGGGCGTGCGCGGCGAGCGCGCCCACGCGCGGGGCGGGGCCGCGCGCGCGGCGGAGAGGGCGGAGGCGCGGCGGCGGCCACGCCGGTCGCGCCGGCATCATCCACCGAGGCCTCGAGGAAGAGGAAGCGCGCCTTCTCCTCTTCGAGGTAAGGGGCTTGCTCCCTTGCGGGGTTGCGTTTTTGACAACCAAGGATTCTGATTAGTTGTTTGTGTTTTCGCAGGGTGGTGCCGACCGTGCCTCCCCTCGCACCGGCCAAGGTGTTGAGGGCAGACGCGTCCGTTCCCACCTGGCGGCGCTCGTCAAGGGTGCCGCGGGCGGGGGTGAGTGCGGCGGCCGCGGCGGGCGAGAGCTCGGCCGGGCGCGGCCGAGGCCCCGAGGCCACGGCCGGCGGATCGGCTCGCCGTGCCGCGGCCGTCGGCCGTCGAGGAGCGGCGAGGGCGCCGGTCGTGGCGGAGGCGCGGCTCGCGGCGGCGGCGGTGGTGGAGGCGCGACTGCGGCGCCGGTTGTGGCGAGGCGCGGTCCGCGGCGCCGGTCGCGGTGGAGGCGCGGCCGGCGGCGGCGGGCGAGGAGGGCGGTCGGGCGCCCACGGTCGCGGGGGCGCGGCCGGGCGGTGGCCGCGGTGCCGCGGCGGGAGCCCGTGGCTACGGAGGCACGGGCGGAGGCGTCAACGGAGGCGACGCAGGGGCCGGCACCCGCTGGCGACTCCCGGGCGTTGGTGGTGGATATCCCGGACGACGACTCCCCGCCGCCCGGGTGGGACCAGTGGGTGAGTTTCCCCACGCTTTCCCCAGAGTCTCAGGAGGGGGCCCTCGTGAGGCGGCGTGAGGGCCACATGGTGGCAGGAGGCCGAGGGCACGGTGCCGAGGCCTCGTCTTCCTGCGCCGGCCACTCCGCCCAGTAGAGGGGTTCGCTGGTGACCCGCCCGCGTTCGCCGATGCTCAGGGAGAGCAGGAGCTATGGGGGGAGCTCCGCAACCACAGCGCCATGCTTGACCCAGCGTTGAACGAGGCGCTGAGGGTCCATGGCGGCCCCGCGTGGCGCGTCTTCCAGGTGGGGCATCGTTGCTTGCTTCTTTCTTTTTCTCATTTCTGCGCGCGATCCTTGCGTCATGATGCTTACAGGTTCTGACTTGTTGGTGACAGGAGCTCGAGCTCCGCGCCCACGACAAGTATGCCGCCTTTGACCAGGTGAGCGCCGAGCTCCGCCAGCTCCGGGAGCGGTGCGACGCCTTCGACGCGCTCGCCGACGCCTTGAGGACCCCAGACGGCTGGCTGTCGTACCGGGCCATGGCTCTGCGTGATCAACTCCATGAGAGCGCAAGGCAGGACCCGTCGCACCCCTCCACCCTCGAGCGGGTCTGCACAGCCCTCATCGAGCGGGATGAGGCGCTGCGGCAGGCGCGGGCGGACCTGGAGAAGATGCGCACCCTGGCGGCCAACTGGGAGGCGGAGGTGGCCGTCGTCCGCAACGACAACCGGGGGCTCCGCTCGTCGCTCCAGGGGGCGCAGGTTCGGCGGGGCCGGGGGGCGAGGAGCGGGCGCGCGCGCTCGAGCGAGAGGGCCAAGGAGGCCGACGACACGAAGGCCGCCCTCGACGCCAAGGTCGCGGCGCTCGCCGCCGCCGAGGACTAGCTCTCGCGGGGAGCGTGCGCACGCCGGGGAGGCCGAGGGGCGGCTCCGGCGGAGAGCGGTCCGCCCTTGCCGACGCCCGGTCGGCGCTGGAGCAGGAGCGCGTCGCTCGCGAGGAGGCGCAGAAGTCGCTGGAGAACCGGAATACCGAGTTCTC
This sequence comes from Cenchrus americanus, assembly GCA_947561735.1. Lineage (NCBI taxonomy): Eukaryota > Viridiplantae > Streptophyta > Magnoliopsida > Poales > Poaceae > Cenchrus > Cenchrus americanus. The sequence continues at coordinate 195,478,095 of OX387244.1, forward strand.
GAAGCTCGAGGGCAAGCTGATGGTGCTCGGTATCAATAGCGCGAGCCAGGAGCTGGCCCTCCAGGAGCAAGGCGAGACCATCAGGGGCCTTGAGCGGGCGGTCGAGGCCGGGCGCCGCGCCCTCGAGGTGGAGAGGAAAAAAGTCGAAGGTGAGTCGCTGTTTGACTCCTGTTTTGCTGCTTTTCTCTTAGGGGGTTCGCACCCTTTTCTGACTTCTTTCTTGCCGGCCAACTTCAGGCTTGCGCACCGCGTTGGGGCACGCGGCTGAGCGGGCCGAGGCGTTGCAGACCTCCTACAACTCCTCCGAGCAGGATCTGCTGGAGTTGCGCACTACGGCCCTCGAGACCTGCCGGGCCGTGGAGGAGGGCGAGGCACACGCTGGGAGCTCGGCCGGCCGGCCGCCGCGCGCCCTTGGCGGCCACGTCACCGGGCGCGTGCGCCGGGCGCTGCATCTTGGCGTCCAGAAGGCCCTCAGGGTGGTGCGATCTCACTACGAGGTCAACTTCGAGGCGCTGGCGGAGGGCTACGTTGTCCTCGAGGGTGTCGAGGACGAGGTGGCGATGGAGCGTGTGGACGCGCTAGCCGCCGACGCCGCCGGGACGCTCGCCGAGGCCTTCGAGGAGTTCCACTTCCCGGACGCCGCTGATGCCGCCGCTCCTCCAGCCTGAAGACAGCCGGGCGCTAGGCCCTTTTTTTGTTCATGTATCAGTATGCTGGCCGTGTGGCCTTGTAAATAAACAGATTACTTCGTTGTGAACATTTGTTGAAATGAAATGATGTCCTTTGCTTTATCACGCTTTTTTGTTTCTCCTTCTTCCTGAATAGATTCTAGTTAGGGGAGTTCGATTTTCGCGGGTGGCCTGTTGGGTTGGAGGCAAGAGAGAAGGGCCGTATCCTCGCGGAGGTGTAGGCTATCTCTGGCTCGCGCGCTCCTTCCGCTAGGCTGCCTGCGCCCTGTTCGAATCTTTGCTCGGGGACGAAGTAGAAACATACTTAGCGCGCATGAGTTGTTTCTTTTTTGCGAAAAAATGGGACCATTTTTGGGGGGGGGGATGCCCCCCGTAGTAGCCCCCGAGGGTAACTTGGGTTTCAGGGGAAAGCCGAGTTGCCGTTTTTATTAAACTGATAATATTTACACGGTTGTCACTAACTGGGGTGCTGGTTACGTGATTTTACAATAAAATACTTGGAAATCCTAGGCTAGGGATAGAAGCGACGTAGCTGTTGGATGTTCCAAGCGTTGGTGAGTTCTTCGCCGTCCTCGTTGGCCAGCTTGTACGTGCCTGGCTTGAGCATTTTCACCACGACGTAGGGTCCCTCCCACGGAGGTGATAGCTTGTGGCATCCTCGGTTGTCTTGGCATAGCCTTAGGACCAGATCCCCTTCGCTGAAGTCCCGTCGGCGTATTTTCCGTGCCTGGTAGCGCCTGAGGGACTGTTGGTACCTTGCAAAGTGCATCAAGGCCACGAGGCGTGCTTCGTCGAGCTGGTCCAGTGAGTCCTCGCGGGCTCGCTGGTTTGCGTCCTCGTCGTAGCCTCGAACCCTGGGTGACCCGTACTCTAAGTCCGTGGGGAGGACGGCCTCTGCGCCATGGACCAGAAAAAACGGGGTGAACCCGGTGGCTCTGCTTGGGGTGGTCCTTAGGCTCCACACGACCGCCGGTAACTCCTGGAGCCATTTCCGACCAGACTTATTCAGCTGGTCAAAAATTCTGGGCTTAAGGCCTTGTAGGATCATGTCGTTGGCACGCTCTACTTGGCCGTTGGTCTGTGGATGTGCCACAGCTGCCCAATCCACATGGATGTGGAACTCGTCGCAGAACTCAAGGAATTTCCTGCCCGTGAACTGGGACCCGTTGTCGGTGATGATGGAGTTTGGCACTCCGAAGCGGTGGATGATATCAGTGAAGAACGTCACCGCTTGCTCTGCCCTGAGATTCGTAATGGGGCGCACTTCTACCCACTTGGAAAACTTGTCGATTGCAACCAGCAGGTGGGTGAAGCCCCCGGGCGCCTTCCGCAGGGGCCCGACGATGTCCAGCCCCCACACGGCGAACGGCCATGTTATGGGGATGGTCTGCAAGACATGAGCGGGAAGGTTGGACTTGCGGGCGTAGAACTGGCACCCTTCGCAGGTGCGCACGATCTCGCTGGCATCCGCGACCGCAGTAGGCCAGTAAAAGCCTTGGAGGAAAGCGTTGCCAACGAGGGTGCGGGGCGCGGCGTGATGGCCACAGATCCCCGCGTGGATGTCCTGCAGGTGCTCGCGCCCCTCGGGGATGGGGATGCAACGCTGCAGGATGCCGGAGGCGGCTCGCTTGTACAGCTCCCCGTCGACGAGGGCAAAGGACTTGGCCATCCTGGCGATGCGCCTGGCCTCGGCCCGGTCCGAGGGGAGTTCCCCTCGAGCCATCCAGGCGACATACTTGTCGCGCCAGTCTGCCTTGACGGGGGCTGGCTCCACATCCATCACATCAGCCTCGTAGGCGCCATACCCCTCGAGGAGGGAGAGCATGTACGCCTCGTTCGAGGGGTCCTCGTGCATGGGCTCCAGGCCTGCTGGATTCGAGGGAGCCCCCGAGGTTTCCGCGTGGCTCAAGGGGTGAGGCTCGAAGACGACGGAGGGCTGGGCGATATCACAGGCAAAAACGTTCGGGGGGACGGTGATCCGCCCGGACGCGATCTTGGCCAGCTCGTCCGCTTCCTCGTTGTACCGGCGGGGCATGTGATTGAGCTCGATGCCGTAGAACTTGTCCTCGAGGGCTCGAACGGCCTTGCAGTACGCTTCCATCTTGTCATCATGGCAGCTCGCATTCTTAATGACTTGGTCAATCACGAGCTGTGAATCCCCCCGCACGTTGAGGCGCTTGACGCCTATCTCGATGGCGATTTTGAGGCCGCAAAGGAGGGCCTCGTACTCAGCCATGTTGTTTGACGCGGGGAAGTGGAGGCGCATCGCGTACCGCATGTGTTCCCCGAGGGGTGAGACAAAGAGCAGGCCCGCGCCCGCCCCTGTTTTCATCACCGAACCGTCGAAATACAGAGTCCAGCACTCTGCTTGGATCTGCGGCGGTGGTAGCTGCGTATCTGTCCACTCAGCGACGAAATCCGCCAGGATCTGGGACTTGATGGCCTTGCGCGGGGCGTAGGCGAGCGTCTCACCCATCTGCTCCACTAACCACTTTGCGATCCTGCCCGCCGCGTCCGGATTGCGGATGATCTCTCCTAGTGGGAAGGAGGAGACCACCGTGACAGGGTGGGCCTCGAAGTAGTGGCGGAGCTTGCGCCGCGCGAGGACCACCGCATATAGCAGCTTTTGGACTTGAGGGTAGCGCGTCTTGGTGTCGGACAAGACTTCGCTGATGCAGTAGACCGGCCGCTGGACCGGTAGGGCATGCCCTTCCTCCGTGCGCTCCACCATGATTACAGCGCTGACCACCTGGGTGGTCGCGGCCACGTAGAGCTGCAGGGGTTCGCCGTCCTGCGGTGGCGTGAGGATCGGGGCGCGGGTCAAGGAGGCCTTCAGCTTGTCGAGCACATCTTGGGCCTCGGCGGTCCAGGAGAAGCGCTCGTGCTTCTTGAGGAGGCGATAGAGGGGCCGGCCCTTCTCGCCGAGCCGCGAGATGAAGCGGCTCAAGGCGGCAAGGCACCCCAGCACCTTTTGCACCCCTTTGAGGTCCCGGATTGGGCCCATTCGCTCGAGGGCCGCAACCTTCTCGGGGTTGGCCTCGATGCTCCGTTGGGAGACGATGTATCCTAGGAGCATGCCTCTCGGCACTCCAAAGACACATTTTTCGGGGTTTAGTTTGACCCCGTTGGCCCGTAGGCAGCCGAGCGCGATGCTGAGATCGCCAACCAGGTCGTCCGCCTTCCTGGTCATTACGACGATGTCGTCTACGTACGCCTCAACCGTTCGCCCGATGTGATCTCCGAAAACGTGTTGCATGCAGCGTTGATATGTTGCACCCGCGTTTCGGAGGCCGAACGGCATCGTGACGTAACAGAACATCCCGAGCGGCGTGATGAACGAAGTCGCGAGCTGGTCGGACTCCTTCATCTTTATCTGGTGATACCCGGAGTAGGCATCAAGGAAGCAAAGCAGCTCACACCCAGCCGTTGAATCGACAATTTGATCAATACGTGGCAAAGGAAAAGGAACTTTAGGACATGCTTTATTAAGACTAGTGTAGTCTATACACATCCGCCACTTCCCGTTCTTTTTCTTTACAAGCACAGGGTTTGCTAGCCACGTAGGGTGGAACACTTCCTTGATGAACCCGGCCTCGAGGAGCTTCCGCAGCTCCGCTCCGATCGCCCGCCGCCGCTCTTCGTCGAAACGGTGGAGCCGCTGTTGCACGGCACGGGCATGAGGCAGGGTGTCAAGGGAGTGCTCGGCGACCTCCCTCGGGATGCCTGGCATATCCGAGGGGCTCCACGCGAAGATGTCGGCGTTGGCGTGGACGAAGTCGACGAGCACCACTTCCTATTTGGGATCGAGGGTGGAGCTGACCCTCAACGCCTTGCCCTCGGGGGCAGCAGGGTCGAGGGGTACCTCCTTGGTCTGCTCCACGGCCTCGAAATTGCCGGCGTGCTTGGCGGTGGAGTCGAGGTCCTCGTTGACCATCTTCTCCAAGGTGGTCACCAGCGCTTCATCCAGCGCCAGCGCTTCCGCGTGCTCCACGCACTCGACGTCGCAGTCGAACGCGTGCTCGATGAACGAGCCCACGGTGATGACGCCGTTTGGTCCCGGCATCTTCATCTTGAGGTAGGTGTAGTTGGGGACCGCCATGAACTTGGCGTAGCAGGGCCTCCCAAGTATGGCGTGATAGGCGCCCCGGAACCCCACCACCTCGAAGGTGAGCGTTTCTTTGCGGAAATTCTTTGAAGTGTCGAACCAGACCGGCAGGTCGATCTGCCCGAGGGGCTAGACGCGCTTGTCGGGTGCGACGCCATGTAACGGCGTCGTGCTAGGCCGCAGCTGGTCCAACCCGATCCCCAACAGGCGCAGCGTATGCACGTAGAGGATGTTGAGGCTGCTGCCCCCATCCATTAGGACTTTTGAGAACCACGCGTTCCCAATGATCGGGTCGACCACCGGTGGGTACTGGCCCGGGTTGGGGATGCGGTTCGGATGGTTTTCACGGCTGAAGGTGATGGCGTCCTCCGACCAGTCGAGGAAGGAGGGAGGCGCCCTCTCTGCGGCGAGGACCTCGTGCCGCTCCCGCTTGCGCTGGCGGGTTGACATGTCGACGGTGAGTCCCCCGAAGATGAGGAACACGTTCTCCACGTGTTGACGGTTAATAATTGTATCAAAGTTCGTTCGTGACTCGCAAGCGTACAAGTCTCCCGTCGTAGTCAAGGGACCCTTCTTCCCTCGAGTGGTGAACCCAAGGTATCGAATCCGTGGAACAAATGTGTGACGCAAGAATTAATCTATTAAAGCCAAGTAATCTTCAATAATCGATAAAAGACCTAATGCATCTAAGTAAAAGACACAAAACGAATCTAATCTACTAAAAACCGGAGAAAACAAAGTAAGATTAGGTAGATAAACCGATCTAGAGGGATCGGGGTAAGCCTTTCGTTGAAGTTCCAAGCAAAAGAAGAAGTAGCAAATCGAATCTTAATAAAAGCCTCTTTAAATCGTGGTTTCCCGTCCAAATCCGAAAACATCCGCCTTTCGAGACCCCCGTTCTGTCACAACGTATCCCTATTCATGCGGGGAGCTTAGGGCGAGTCAAAAGACAAGTCGAGATTCTTTCGGAAGATCCGGCGTGTACCTCTAGCCACCGCGGCTACAAGAACACCCTATGTAATCTATCTCGAGAATAGAATTGGAATAAGCAAAACCGATCGAAAAACGAAATCTTCGAGGAAACACTTGATCGCTGAGAAAAGATTCAACTTGATAATTCAACTATAACAATGATACATACACAAGATCACCACCGGGATCCTTCCTTGATCTTGCTTCTAGCTCCGGGAACTCCGACGTGGTCTTCCTTGCAAGGTTCCCACGTCGGCTAGGGAAACCCTAGTCAACTAGCTCGACCCTCTCCTCTCCTAGATGGTGTCCCTCTCTTCTCTGCTTCTCGGCGGCCGAAGACGAAATCCTCTCTGCGTGGCTCTCGGTCAGGGGACTATAAATAGCCCGATTAGCAGCTAGGGCAAAGGACGACGCATTTGGGCCCTAAATGGGCACGGGGCCGACCGGGTGGGCCGGCCGGCACGGGCCCATTTAGGCCCCGGCCGCGGGCTCCTTTGCCCAAGGTCGGTTCCCTTGCTTCCTGGATGCTTCCCCCTTCGCATACGGGTCCATGTCGTCGGTTTCTCTCCGAATTGGACTCAACTCCTTGTCTTGGAAGATTCGAAGCACTTTTCTCGGTCGGGTCCCCGGAGTATGTCGTCTTCTCGGATCAAGTCCCCGGCTTCTTGGAGTTAGTTTTGCTTCATTGCATGACTTGTTCAGGGCTTCAAGGTCTTGTCATGAGGTGCTTGATGAACTTATCCCGAAAGTCTTGCATTCAACACTAAATCCCTGCATAAACATTAAACTCCAAAAACGACATGCACACGTGAACTTGTTATACCACGGGGGTTAGTACCAATGGATAAAGTATAAGACTCATGCCAACACCGAAGGTAAACTCATGGCTAGGTTGACGGATTTTCACCGTCAACATCTCCCCCATGCTTAAACCTTGCTCGTCCTCGAGTAAGCCTTCGATGAATATCATCATTGCTAAACGATGTTTAAACTTTGCATTTGATCATACATGAGAAAACATAATGCTCTCAAAATTTAATTCATTAAAGTTCCATAATGTGCTAGCCTTCATCTCTACGGAGGGTAGATTCTTATTAAGCTTATCCCACAAGTATTAACATGCTCACAAAGTTTTAAATAGATCTCGGAATTTTTGAAATAAAGAACGAGATAGAGAAAAAAAACTAAACCAAATTCACAAATTTAAATCATCTCATGTATTGCTCATAAACTCTCATCTCACTTGTCTCTCAAGCCTATATATTCTACTCCTTTCCCTCTCATATATATGTGGTAGGCTTTATATGGAGCTTTTGGGAAAGTTTAGTCCTAACAAGAATTTATAAATGAGGTGTTGTCAAAACAAGACAAGCTTCTCATGGTCTTACCGAGACTCGTCAAAAAGGTCATTGGAAAATAATGTTAAATCAAGGCGGGGAAAGAGAAAAATACACACACTTTAGATGAGTGGACATGTGCAAATGGCAAAGAGTGATCCCGAGGCACAAAGAAAGTCCTCGTTATCGGATTGCACATGGTTGGAAAATTGAGAATGGATCTTTTTATCTTGAAGCCTTGAATGCACTCTTAGAGAACCGGGGAGTTTACTTTACGCACAAATATATATTTTTTTCTTTCTCATTCTTTTCTTTCTTTCATTCATTCATTTTTTTCTTGCCTCGTCATATATTCAGTCCATGACTTTCACAATGAAGTTTTGATTTTTTGATACCTTGAAAGTCATGCATATCACTGGGTTTTTTTTTCTTTCATCATTATATATATATTTTTTTTAAATACTCCCTTTTGAACTCTAAAACTGCACCGTACCTACCTCCTCCCCCATGCTTAGACGTTGCTCGTCCTCGAGCAAAGAGGCGAAAAATAAGGTAGGTACCGGATATTTTTCCTTGGAGAGATACTTGAAATCTTCAACGTTGGCACCGTCTTGCGATCTTCCTTGAATTGATGATCCATCCTCAATGATAGGTTGTGGTCAAGGAGGTAGTCACAAAAAAGATGATATTTGGTTTAAGGGTGGATATCCGGCGAAGTTTGTGAGATCACCGATGCGGGGATACACAATGCACGGATAAAAGGCTAGCAAAAAGATAGATACGCAAAAACGGAATGACCAGCTTCTTAGTCTCGGGCCAGAGAAATCATGGCCTGCAATAACTCACTCAAAAATAAATCTTGTACACTAAGGTTTATGCACTCAAATATATATAAGGCTTTGGATAGGTTGAGCAACACACAAGTGATATTTGTGACAAGGTTAGCAATATTTTTGAGCATAAAAGACATCTTCAATCCATTCATAACTTGAGAGCACATAAAACACTATGGGTCTTTATTTTAATCATAACCTCCGCTGAAAATTAAGCTAGCATTTAAATAAATTCAGATCTGTATTTTTAAGAGAGCACTAGCTTAAACATGCATAAATCAACTACAAAGATGAACAAAGCTGCAATTTTAATCATATATCATCATAGCACGAATTTTGTAACTTTTCCAATAATATAATCAAGGTGGTGACTTTATTAATGGTGATATCAAGTTGAAATACACACTGAAAATAAAGAAACATACTTGCTGAAAATTAAATAAAAACAGAAAAATACTACGCAAACACACATAAGAAAAAGCTGAAAATTACAGAGAAATAGAAAAGAAAAGAAAACTAAAGTTCCTAAATCTTCTAGTCCTCCGCCGGTGGTTGATGTTGGTAGTCTTGATAATAATACCCTTGCTCATAATATGAATGAACACTTCCTCCGTCGAATTGATTTGGCTCCACAAGGTGAAGGCGTCCAAGTTCAAAGGCAATATTTGCGTTGCCTTCACCGAGTTGAGCTGCGTTGGATTGGATGGCTGCTATATTTTGAGCATTTCTTGCAGCATATCCTCCAATAATAGCCATGCTTTGTTGTGGTTGGGGATGATGAGCGTAGGACTCCGCGAAGTTAGCGTTGGGCACAACATAATTTTGTGGGGGTACCGGTGCACCACCCCCCCATGCTTGTTGTTGAGACCCTCCGTAATAACTTGGAGGAGGAGGAACCCCGCCGGATGGTTGCACATTGGGTTGTGCTCCACCCTCTTGTGCGGAGGATGTTCCCTCTTCTACGATCATTCCTCTTTTGTTCTTCCTTGCGGGGACAAGTATTCCCTCTTCCAACCAATCTTCCCTTCCTTCGGTGAAAAGCCTAAGCCTCTCATCCGGAAGAGGGAGGTTCACAATGGCCAATCGGTAACCTCTTCTCTCATCTCCACTAATGTACTTGCCTTGCCGCAAGTACTCAAAACCGAGAGAGGTACCGCGCAAAAGGTGAGCGGGGTTTCTTGCGATCCCCGGTCGCAAGGAAAAGGCCAACATGGAGAGGTAACACCCCGAACCAATATCACTAGCCCCCGATGTTGCTTCACAACACCAACGGTTGATCATGAGGTAAGAGGGGTCAATTGGCTGCCCGGCAATCAAAGCCGAGTATAGCCAATTTAACTCCGTGTCGGTCACCTTTGTTTCCCTCATCCTCCCCAATACCCTCTTGCACATCCAAGAGTGAAATATCCGGATAATGGGGTTGCGGATGCTTTTGCGTTGTTGATGGGCATCTCCGGAGATCATGCCCCAAAATTCCGCCAACATGCCGGGAGGCACGTCGACTTTCTCCGGAGCGCCCTTGTGGAATCCAAGCAGCTCCCTTACGTGCTCGTAGGGAACCACTTGTTGGATTCCCTCCAAACGGAATGACAAGCATTGCACCCCATCATCATCAACGATGGGTGCCATAGTCATTAAAATTTCCAAGGTGTAACCCAAGTGGGTGTCCACCGAGATTCCGTTGGAGAACTGAATCCACCCGAGGTGCCCCAACATGTAGTTTATGTCGGTGCGAAAACCCAAGGTGTGGAGTGCTTGGTCGTCGATCTCGACGTTTGGCACAAGCCTCTTCTTAAGATTGGCGAGCCTATCCTCCTCCTCCGCCGACATGATGATGAAGCCGTACGAAGATTGTGTCGGGGTGTAAGGAGGTGGTGCGGTTGAGCGAGTCGATCGTCGTGGTGGCGCGGGTTGCTCCTCCGTGTGCCCACGAGGTTCGGTGAACCTCATGGAAGTGCTTCTCGCAGCCCTCATCCCACCAAGGAGGAGAGCGTCGTTCCTCCTCGGTGGTGCCGTGTCCGTCTCCATGCTCGGGGAGACTCGGAAACCGAGTGCCTCCTCGAAGACGTGGTTGATGACGGCTTGGATGACGACGAACTCTTCTTCTTAGAGAAGAGACTTGTGGTCTTCTTCCACATGCTTGCTGCACTCTCTCTTCAACTAAAAATCCGGGTTGCAACCGGTAAACTAGGCACTTAAACTCTTTGCTTCGGATGTGGACTTTGAGTGGATTAGGGAGGTGGATTTTTTTCTTGAGCTCTCAAGCTTGGGTGGTTGGCTAAGTCTACGGAGGTTCCGAGCACACAAACTTGAACACACAAACAAGGGAAGGAGAGGGAAGCTTGCTGCGAGAAGACGGGCGCCGGGGGACGCCATTTATAGTGCGGGCCGGCCGGCCTAGGCCGGCCGGCCCGTGGGGAGCTCCGGCTCCTCCTCGGCGCGTCTTTCTCCCAAAGACGATCATTTCGCCTCCGCAACTTTCCCCGCCCGCGTGCTCCACGAGTTGCACCGCCCAAACGCTCTCGTCCACTCCTTTTCTTGAATTATTGGTCCTCCCACTTGATGCTCCATGCTTTGGGTCATGTCCATGCTCCCTAGCTCCACTTGCTTCACATGCCACCATTGAAATCCTGCAAAGTTGATGCTTGCTGCCCACCATGCTTGTCCTTTGCATGTGGAATTGGTGAAAGTTGATAAAAGGGAATCCAATGGTGCATGCATGATTAATTCAAACTTCATTGCCTCCATTTAGGTGTGTTTAAGGTTAAGCACTCCTCTAATTCGAATTTTAAAATATTTTTCAGAGCCATGCAAGAGCTTGAGCATAATTTTAGAGAAGTTTTTAAACCATTAAAAACAGATGTAAGTCGAAAATATTTTTCGACTACGTCGATTTTGGTCTTACCGGTAAAGTCCGCTTTCATCGGTTGAGAGCGAACGTTTTCCGGCTTGATCATGGGGGCATAGGTTTAGGTTCTAATTTTGGCTAAATAAGAAAGATTTTGAATAAAACAAAATTAGAATGGACTTAGAAAAATTCTAATCCTAGAGAAACCAAGGTTAAAGATTTTTAAGACCAACCAAAAGCTTTGATTTCTAGGTTCACGCGAGTCCTACCACGTGCTGAATTTTTATAACACTTGAATATAAATCGTGGCTCTACTCGTGTGGTTTTAGCATGAAAAATAAGCCAACCTCAGCACCATAATGAGGGTGAAAGGTTGAGCTAAGGTTCTGAAATTATTTGGTTGAGGGGTTTCTCGAAAAGAAAAGAATCAAACAAGCACATAGGAGGGTTCATGCAAAGGGTTTATGATAAAGCAAACATTCAATCAAGAATTATGTCTCTAATATTGTTCAACCACTTCTAAGTCTAATGTCTTTGCGTAGTAAAACTCAAAAACTAAATTATTAAAAATACTCGAAAAACCCGGAATCGGGTTGTCCTCCCGTAGCTTATTCTTGACTTGACTTAACGAAACGGGTTGCCTCCCGCCTAGCGCTTCGTTTATAGTCTATAGCTAGACTTCTTCACTTGATTACTCCGGATCAACGCTCTTTGCGGGCGTTGCAATCTTGGGTACCCACTTCCGCACCATCTTGGGCGCGGGCTTGTCTTTTGGCTTGGGCGGCTTAGTCATTTTTTTTGGTCTTCACGGGCGGCTTCTCTTCCTTTGTCTTGACGGATGCAACACCTTCTTTAATTTTCGTTACGTTCACTTTTTTCGGCTCCTTCTTCTTTTTCAGCCCCTCCGTTTGTTTTGGTTCTATCTTCACTCCAATCATGTTGCATGCCTCAATCCTTGGACGGAACTTGAAGGAACTCCTTTCTCCGTTGATATCGAACATGATCTCCCCCTTGCCAACATCAATAGTTGCTCCCACGGTCTTGAGGAACGGCCTCCCTAGGATGAGCGGCGGCTTCTCCCTCTCTCCCATCTCGAGCACAACGAAGTCGACGGGGATGAAGTGGTGTCCAATCTTCACGGGTACATCTTCGGCAATGCCCAAGGGATAGCGAATGGAGTTGTCACCCAGCTCCAAACATATTCCCGTAGGCTCCATCGGTAGGCGTAACTTCTCGAACACATCCCTCGGCATGACACTCACACTAGCTCCAAGGTCGCATAACGCCTTCTCGAAGTTGAAAGAACCAACCGAACATGGAATTGTAGGGCACCGGGGGTCTTTTTGCTTCTCCGGCCCATAAGCAATAGGCGCACTACACTCCTCGGACATCTTGACATGATCTACCCCGAGTGTTGCTATCTCATATTTATTTGCAAGTATGTCTTTAAAGTAACGAGAATATGTAGGTACTTGTAGGGCATCTAGTAACGGCATGTTGATGCTAAGTCTACGCACAACTTCCACAAACTTCTCAAAGTGGTTGTCAAGTTTACCTCGGAAGTAGAGTGGCTTGAGTTGCGGTATCCTCGTGTCATCTTCCGGCATCTCAAATTCGGGTTCCTCGGTGACGATCCCCGTAACCTTCTCTTTAGCAGCTCCTTCCACCTCGGTGGACGGTTTCGGCTTTCTTGCTCCCGCGGTACGTTCCGGATCTTCGGTCTCCTTCCCCGAACGTGTTTGAATGGCCTTCGCCGATTCGGGACATTTGGGTTGTCCCGGAAGCTTCCCTTCATCATTAGTGAGGCGCCCCGCAAGTTGTCCAACTTGCGTCTCGAGCATCTTCATCATGTTGAGCACTTGATGATTGGAACTTCCGACCTCCGTCACTTTGCTATCGATGTTCTCCAACACCTTGTCTATGGTCTTGAACTTGGTGACGGTGTCCTTGTTGATCTTAGCTTGCTCATCCATGAACTCCTTCAATTGTATCCGAAGTGGAACCGCGTTAGGAATAGATGAGCTTGCATTAAATTGAGGCCTACCTTGCCCGTAGCGGAAGTTCGGCAATTCTCCCTTCCTCATGTAGTCGAGCACTTTGGCTTCCTCCGGACAATCTTTGCGGACATGGCCATACTCTCCACATTCTTCGCATGTGGACCTTGCTTCGGCGGCCTTCAAGTCTTGAGCCTCTTTCTTTTCTATCTCCATCTTCTCCAACCTCCTCATGAGCGAGTCGATCTTGCCTTCAAGTATGTCTTCCTTCTCCACTTGCAAGACTTCTTTGACGTTCCCCATAGGTTGAGCCGGGTGTAGGCGCCCGGATGACGCCCACGTGTCATTATCCGCGACCTTCTTGAATAGCGTGAAAGCTTCCGTCGGTGTAAGCTCGATGATAGATCCTCCCGCCGATGCATCGATGATCGTCCTTGACGCCATGGTGAGTCCTTGATAGAACTTTTGCACGAGGTCTTCTTTCGGGAACTTGTGATGTGGAACCGCCGGTGTACTCGTTGAAGCGCTCAAATGCCTCCGAGATAGTTTCGTAGGATATTGAACAAAGGTGGCAATCTTATTACGCAAGCTTTGAGTTTTACCGGTGAGTAGTATTCCTTCATGAAAGCCTTCATCAACGTGTTCCAATTTTGCACCGTCTCCGCCGGTTGAGAGTGGAACCATTGCAACGCCTTCCCGAGTAGTGAAAACGGAAAAAACCTTGCCCTCATTTGATCTTGAGTCACCCCCTCCATGTTGAAAGTCGACATAGTTGAATGAATGCTTGGAGGTGAAGGTTCGGATCCTCTTTGCCGGTGAAGGGTGAGTGTTGCACCATGCGGATTGTTGAGGTCTTGATCTCGAACGGTCTTCCGATCTCGTCGAGGTTCAAGATTGGTAGGTCGATGATGTCTGGGGTGCATAGCTCCCCAATCTTGCGTTCTTCCGGTGGTTGGTCACCCATCGGTGGACGTCGGTTCTCCCGCGGACTTTGAGGTGGTGAATTCTCCGGAGATTCCTGCGATCCTTCGTCTTCCGACTCCGAATCTACAAAATCCGACTTTTTAGCTTGATGTGCTTCGCGTCTCCTTAGCACTGTAAAGTTTTTCCGGATCATCCACAAAATTATTGGGTTTGTTGGAGAGGTAGCCGTCCATCTCCTGTTAGGGTTAGCAATAAACAAAATATGCAAAAGAAACTAGAAAACAAAACAAATCTATAAAGACTAGAGTTAGACAAACTAGATTAGATGTATTTTGAGGATGATTGAAGCTTATTAGATGCAAAAATAAAACAAAATCAGTACTGAAAATTACAAAAAAAAGCAATAAAAAATCAAATCTTGATCACTTGTTCCCCGGCAACGGCGCCAGAAAAAGGGGCTTGTTGACGGTTAATAATTGTATCAAAGTTCGTTCGTGACTCGCAAGCGTACAAGTCTCCCGTCGTAGTCAAGGGACCCTTCTTCCCTCGAGTGGTGAACCCAAGGTATCGAATCCGTGGAACAAATGTGTGACGCAAGAATTAATCTATTAAAGCCAAGTAATCTTCAATAATCGATAAAAGACCTAATGCATCTAATTAAAAGACACAAAACGAATCTAATCTACTAAAAACCGGAGAAAACAAAGTAAGATTAGGTAGATAAACCGATCTAGAGGGATCGGGGTAAGCCTTTCGTTGAAGTTCCAAGCAAAAGAAGAAGTAGCAAATCGAATCTTAATAAAAGCCTCTTTAAATCGTGGTTTCCCGTCCAAATCCGAAAACATCCGCCTTTCGAGACCCCCGTTCTGTCACAACGTATCCCTATTCATGCGGGGAGCTTAGGGCGAGTCAAAAGACAAGTCGAGATTCTTTCGAAGATCCGGCGTGTACCTCTAGCCACCGCGGCTACAAGAACACCCTATGTAATCTATCTCGAGAATAGAATTGGAATAAGCAAAACCGATCGAAAAACGAAATCTTCGAGGAAACACTTGATCGCTGAGAAAAGATTCAACTTGATAATTCAACTATAACAATGATACATACACAAGATCACCACCGGGATCCTTCCTTGATCTTGCTTCTAGCTCCGGGAACTCCGACGTGGTCTTCCTTGCAAGGTTCCCACGTCGGCTAGGGAAACCCTAAGTTAACTAGCTCGACCCTCTCCTCTCCTAGATGGTGTCCCTCTCTTCTCTGCTTCTCGGCGGCCGAAGACGAAATCCTCTCTGCGTGGCTCTCGGTCAGGGGACTATAAATAGCCCGATTAGCAGCTAGGGCAAAGGACGACGCATTTGGGCCCTAAATGGGCCTGGGCCGACCGGATCGGGGCCGGCCGGCTCCGGGCCCATTTAGGCCCGGCCCCGCGGGCTCCTTTGCCCGAGGTCGGTTCCCTTGCTTCCGGATGCTTCCCCCTTCGCATACGGGTCCATGTCGTCGGTTTCTCTCCGAATTGGACTCAACTCCTTGTCTTGGAAGATTCGAAGCACTTTTCCGGTCGGGTCCCCGGAGTATGTCGTCTTCTCGGATCAAGTCCCCGGCTTCTTGGAGTTAGTTTTGCTTCATTGCATGACTTTTTCGGGGCTTCAAGGTCTTGTCATGAGGTGCTTGATGAACTTATCCCGAAAGTCTTGCATTCAACACTAAATCCCTGCATAAACATTAAACTCCAAAAACGACATGCACACGTGAACTTGTTATACCACGGGGGTTAGTACCAATGGATAAAGTATAAGACTCATGCCAACACCGAAGGTAAACTCATGGCTAGGTTGACGGATTTTCACCGTCAACACCACGGCGGGGAAGCCGCCGGCATCGCCATCTCCTCCGTCCTTCTTGGCCTCCGCGTCCTTTGCGGCGGCGCGACCCTAGAACTTCTTGAGCATGTCGCATTGCTAAAGGGTGTGGTTTACAGGGGTCTTGTGGTATGGACATGGCTTCTTTAGCATGTCGTCAAACACCCCCGGACCTCGAGGGGCCGGTCGAGGGCCTCGTCGAGCCGGGTCAACAGCAAGGGCCTCCGCGTCGTCGCCGTCGCGCCCCTACTCGCGCGCCTCGCGGCGCCGCTTCTTCTCTTTCTTGCCCCGCTTATCCTTCCGGTGGGGCTCTCTAGACTTGCTGCCCTCCGCGGGCGCGTCGTCCGAGCGCTTGCCCTTCTTGCCGTCAAAGATCGCCCCCACGGCTTCTTCTCCCGAGGCGAAGCTGGTGGTGATGTTGAACAGCTCGTTGGAGTCTGCGGGCGGGATGCGTCCCAGCTCTCGTACGAGGTCCCGGCATGTGGTGCCCTCGAGGAAGGCGCGCACAATCTCAGATTGCGCCACGCTTGGGAGCTCTGTATAGCGCTTGGAGAAGCACCGTATGAAATCCCGGAGCGACTCGCCAGGCTTCTGGGTGCAGGAGAGCAGATCCCAGGAATTCCCAGGGCGCACGTATGTGCCCTGGAAGTTGCCCACGAACGTGCGGACCAGATCGTCCCAGTTGTGGATCTGGCTGGCGGGCAGGTGCTCGAGCCACGTCCGGGCTGAATCGCCGAGGTGCAGGGGTAGGTTGCGGATGATGACCTCGTCGCTGGTGGCCCCGCCCAGCTGGCAAGCCAGCCGGTAGTTGTTGAGCCACACGTGGGGATCCATCTCCCCGTTGTACTTGACGATGGTCGTGGGCTGGCGGAAGCGTTGGGGGAAGGCCGCCGCGCGGATCTCCCGGCTGAACACGCGGGTCCCCGGGGGCTCCGGCGTCGGAGAGCGGTCCTCATCGCTGTCATAGCGCCCACCCCATCAAGGGTGGTAGCCTGCTGCCATTCGCGCATCTGCCTTGCTTGTACGCCGAGCGTTGATGACGTTGCGGGCGTCGCCGTCCAGCGCCCTGCGTGCGTCGAGGAGCCGTTCCTTGGCCGGCGTGCGTCCCGGTTTGGCGAGTCGTCCCGCCGCTTCACCCGCATGGACCGAGGGTTCGCCCCCCTGTGTGGCTCCGTCGCGTCGCGCGTCCCCCTGTTGGCGAATGCGTGACGCCGAGCTCTCGGCCTGCTGGACAGCCGCTTGCTCGATAAGGGCCTGCACCTCGTGGTGCAGGTTCCGTGCCTCAGGGGTCGAGGGGGGCGGCATGGCCCGCAACAGCGTCGCGGTGGCGATAAGCTTTTGGCTCGCCTGCGGAGGCGCGTCCGGGTTGTCGACGTTGAAGTCGGCGTTGATGCGGTCGCAGGCCTGTTTGCCCAGCTCCCGTGAGCGTTCGCCGCGCGCTGAGGCTTCCCCAGCCATTGAGGCGCGGAGCAACCGCACCGTTCGATACTCCTCTGCCAGCTTGGCCTTGAGCTGACGAACTTGGGCTAACTGTGCGTCAACGTCAGCCCCAGCAGGGGTGCTCGGCCCTGCAGCCTGGCGCGGTGCGATGCCTGGGGCGGGCGTGACCTCCCCGTCGCCAGCACCCACTGCGCCGGTGGCGTTTGCTGGGTCGTTGGCGATGACGACGCAGCATCCCCGCGCGGGGTCGTAGCTTCCAGTGCTGGAGTCGTCAGAGCAGCCGAACCAATAGTACGTGGCGTCGAGGAAACGCCTGAACATGACTGGGTCCGGCACGCCGGAGAAGTCCCATTCCGCGTACCCATGGAGGTTGGCGGGCGGCAACGCGTCAAGGGAGCCCAGGGACGACTCGTCACCCGGGGAGGCGTCGGGGTCCCTTGCAACGAAGACGTGACGGCCAGGGGGAACCCTGCGCATTGTGGTGTTGACGTTGGCGTTGTAGGCCGTCGTGGCACCGCGCAGACTGATGGGGAAGCGCGGTCCGGAGACCGTGCGCTGCCCTACCGGGGCGATGGTTGCCGTGCCGACGGCGCGCGCGCGTTGGGGAGGCGGGCCGCGCGTTCGGCTTGCCGTCGCTCGGACCGCGCCCGGCGCGAACGCCGGCCGGCGGCGGCGGCGTCGTGGCGTTGACGGGCCCGCGGCATCCGTGCCGGCGGGCGTCCGTGTTGTGGCGGCGCGCGCGGCCGGGAACCACAGTGGTCCCGGCCTGGCGCCACGCACGGAGCTCCTCACAATTGGTGAGGCGCATCAGGTAGCCGTTCCCCGTGGCCTGAAAGTTCAGGCCCTCGCACCGAATTTCAAAACCGGCTGGGAGGGGGTCCGAGCTGCCCATGGAGTAACGCGTGCCGCGGTACTCAGTGCGGATCACCATGGAGGGAGTTGACGGTGGATTGACCTTAGGCGCTCGATTGCCCCACGGTGGGCGCCAACTGTCGGTGCGGAATATGGTCCCGACACTAACCAGTAATAAGCGCCGAGGTCTCTCCCTCAATGGTCGATGCTAAGCAACTAATGACACGAGTTTTATCCTGGTTCCGGCCATAGGGCCGTACGTCCAGCAGTGGTGTGCTCGAGGCACTATATTGCTCTGCACCGGGGGTGCCTGTAGTGGGGCGGCTACAAGCAAGGCAGGAGAGGAAGAGTGGTTTCCAAGCCCCTAGTGAAGTGGCTGAAGATATTGTGGAGAATTGGAGAACAAGTGCCTGGTGTCTGGCGTTGTTCTGCCTTATGCTGTGTCCTGACTTATCTGTCTTGACCCCTGCGGCGGGGGAGTTCGTCTTCCTTTTATAGGCCAAGGAGAGAGCGAATCACATGTATGCCGCGCTACATAGCTACGTGGGGAAGTGTGGTGTGCCATGCTGTAGAGTAGGCGGCCGCCTTGACGGTCCTTGCTGCGATCCGGCCATCATGGCGTATCAGGGGTAGCTTCGACGGCAGGAGTGCAGCGGACGATCGTGATGTCTTCAGGCGGGCTCGAGGGAGTTGCTGACGTCGATCCGTACGGGGCACAATGACAGGTAAGGCAGCGCCCCGTTCCCGCATGCGTCGCAGTGCCGGAGTTGTTGCTACTGCGCCCGGCGTGGGGTTGTACGCGCGGGGGTGGCCGCCATGCCGTTAACAATGGCAGGGATGGCTCCCCACCGGCCTAACGCCGCAACCTAACCCTGCAAGGTCACGGGAAAGCAAATCGAGGGTGCAGCCGGCCCCCCTTTGAGGGCTCAGTGCGTTAGCCGTACTGGGGTAGGCGGCGCGGCGTCACGGGACTGGCACCGGCCACGCCGCACAGTCCCCCACAGTGGCGGGGATGGGTTCCCTCCTAGGGAGTTGGTGCGACAGGACCGAGGTGCGAACCCCAGGCGCATGATGGCGCCGCCCTGCTATGGTCAGAGCATTAAATGCCCGTACCCGCGTACGGGATCAGGCGTGCGCGTGCGCGGAACGCCCTCGAGCGAGGCGGAGCCTGCTCGAGGGCGGCGCGCACCCTCGAGTGAGGCGGAGCCCGCTCGAGGGAAGCGTTCTCCCTCGAACGGGGTTGAGCCCGCCCGAGGGAGGCGTGTGCCCTCGAGCGAGGCGGAGCTTGCTCGAGGGGATCTTTAAGTGGGCCGCTTCGGTGGGCCGTCAGGGCCACCGTGGCGGGGGCCACGCCCTGTGTAGTTAAGCGAGGCGCGTTTGGCTTTGGCTTGTTGCGGGTTTTAAGTGGGGATTACCCGGTTGTTTAAGGGGACCCCTAGGGCTGTCCCCGACAACATGTCCAAATGAGAAAGTTAGATACTCTATAGCTTTGTATTGACATCAACAACATGATCACCAAGTTTCACAACCATTGGATGAAGCTAAGATGGAATTGAGCAATTTTGTGAAAAATTTCCCTCTCATGAGCAAAGTCCTAAACATGAGCAAAACATGCCAAAATGGCAAAGTCACACAAACTTCATGCTAGGACGACCATTCTAATCATAAGAACATCACAAACACCCACAAGCACCTCATGTCATGTTAAAGCCACCGAGCCATGTGTCTACTTCTATTTATGAGACTTCTCATTGGTAGACATCATGCAACGGTTTAGCACCCAAAGAAAATTAAATTTAGCACATATGACATGGGAACACATTTTCCAAGCATTTTACATTTCATTTTCAGATTTATATTTGGTACATGAAATGTCTTTGTGACAAAAAGGAACTTATGCCCCTCCACAAGATAAAGCAAGAGGGATAAACATTCATGATGGCAAATGAGTCTTTGGCCCCATATGATCAAAATAAGCTATCCAACCACAAATTAAGCATAGCCAAGCCACTAAAACATGTCAAGATCATATAAAGGCATCTACTCACAAGAGAGCATACATGTGTCATTTTTCAAAAACATAGCCATCAACCATGGATATAAACCAAGATTATCAAGAGCTAAGCCAAACTAACCGTATCATTCCAAACAAGCTCACAAAGACATAAATATCATTCCATGGTGAACAATGTATATAGGAGATGCTTTTCCTAACCAATGCATATGATACAAAATGCACGCAATCTAAGATATAAGGATGCCTATGCATCATGTTACATATGCCATCCCAAATGCAAGAGATGCACAAAGAAAAGCTACACATATGCTACAAAGGAGCTCCCACACACCCAACTCAAGAAATCAAACACACACCAAGTTCCCCCTGCAAACGAGTGCAAGTTGCTTGATCTAGGGTTTTGATGAAAATATCGGCTAGTTGGTCATGTGTGGGTACATGGATCAAGGTTATCTTACCTTTCTGTATGTTGTCTCTCAGAAAATGATACCTCACTTCTATGTGCTTGGTTTTGGAATGGAGCACTAGGTTCTTTGCAACACTTATGGCACTGGTGCTATCACATTGAAGTGGGACATGGGTATACTTCTCACCAAAGTCACTCATGGTGTATGTGATTTAAAGGAGCTGAGAGCAACAACTAGTTGCGGCAACATACTCTACCTCAGTAGTGGATTGAGCAACACTCGACTGTTTGCGGGAAGACCAAGACACCAAAGAAGATCCCAAAAACTGGCAAGTCCCAAAAGTGGACTTCCTATTCAACCGACACCCGGCAAAATCCACGTTTGAAAAACCATGAAGCGCCAAAGAAGAGATGTGGAGTACCAAAGGCCGAAGTCGGGAGTGTGACGCAAGTACTTGAAAATTTGCTTCACCGCTTGCCGACACGAAGTCCTCAGAGACGCTTGAAAACGAGCGCACAGACATACCGAGAACTGGATGTCCGGCCTCGTCGCCGTCAAGTAGAGGAGTGACCCGATCATGCTCCGGTACTCCTTCTGGTGCATGTGTTCACCTTCCTCATCCGCATCAAGAGTTGTAGTCGTACTCATAGGTGTCGCCATGGCCTTGAAATCCTCCATCTTGAATTTCCTCACAATGTCATTGGTGTACTTAGCTTGGTGTACAAATGTTCCTTCCTTTGATTGCTTGATTTGCAGCCCGAGGAAGAACTGCAACTCACCCATCATGCTCATCTCAAATTCATTGCTCATATCAAACCTTGCAACAAGAGAGTTAGATGAGCCACCAAAGACAATAACATCCACGTACACCTGCACAATCAAGATATCTTTGCCCTGTCTGAGTAAAAACAAGGTCTGATCGACCTTTCCCATCTCAAAACCTCGCTCAAACAAGAACCCCCTCAACCTACCATACCAAGCTCTAGGCGCCTCCTTCAACCCATACAGCACCTTCCTCAACTTGTACACCCGGTGGGGGTACTTCTCACTCTCAAACCACGGTGGTTGCCTCACATACACTTCTTCCTCCAACACACCATTCAAGAAGGCACTCTTCACATCCATTTGGTGCAACTTGAACCCTTTAGCCATGGAAAAGGCTAGAAGGATCCTAATTGCCTCCAAACGGGCTATGGGAGCAAAGGTCTCCTCGTAGTCGATCCCCTCTTTCTGACTAAACCCTTGAGCAACAAGCCTTGACTTATTCCTCACCACTTCACCTTTCTCTCCCTCTTTGCTCTTCCACACCCATTTTGTCCCAATCGGCCTACACCCTGGGGGAGGGTCAACCAATTCCCAAACCTGATTCCTCTCAAAGTTCTCCAACTCCTCATGCATCGAATTAACCCAATTATGATCAGATAGTGTGTGTCCAACGTCTTTGGGCTCAAAGGTTGCAACAAATGTAGCATGAGCAAAATGAGAATTGTTCTAAACTCTCAACTGTGTAGTATGTTCATTCAAGTTGTTGATGATCCTCGAAGCTGGGTGTTCCACTTGTACTCACCGGGGAGGTTCTCGCCTTGATGCTACCTCCCCATAAACAACAGCTTCTCCTTGATCTTGGATTGTTGTCGTAGGTGTGGGAGAGGGGCCGTCCATCACCATAGTCGAAGTAGTAGGTACATGCTCAGCCGTGGGCACCACACCGCCATCTTCATCATCTCCATGTTCATGCTCCTCCTCCTGAAAGATCTCCTCGCCAAGTGCGTCATCACCTGCACACTCAAAGACAAGCTGATTACGTGGTTGTGTCTGGTCGAAGGTTACCCCGCAACTCTTTATGATTTGGTTAGTTTCAAAATTGAGCACATGATATGCTCTAGAGTGAGATGCATAACCAAAGAAAACACCATCGACCGACCTAGCCTCAAACTTATCCAATTTCTTCCATTTCTTCAGAATAAAGGACTTGCAACCAAAGACATGGAAGTGACTTAACTTGGGTGAGCGACCGTGCATCAACTCATAGCAGGTTTTCTTCTTATGCACTCTAAGGTAGATATTGTTCGACACATAGCACGCGGTATTCACCACCTCAGCCCAGAACCATCTCGGTGTCCCATGCTCATCAAGCATCGTCCGAGCCATCTCACACAAGGTTCTCTTTTTCCTTTCCACAACACCATTCTGAGGAGGCGTATACGGACTCGAAAACTTGTGTTCAAGACCCAAGTCATGGAAAAAGGTTTCAAAACAAGAGTTTCTGAATCCTGAGCCATTATCACCGCGGATTGCTCGTATGGCATCTCCGTGCCTCTCGTTCCTCAACCTCAAGACAAGATCTCGAACAAAACCAAACGTCTCCCCTTTCTCCTCAAGAAAGAACACCCATCCATACCGAGAGTAGTCGTCCACCACAACAAGGACGTACCACTTTCCACCCGCAGATCGCACACGAGCTAGGCCAACAAGGTCCATATGGAGCAGCTCGCATGGATGCCCAGTCATCACATCAGTGAGAGGTGGGTGAGAAGAGGCTACCATCTTGGCATGTCTACAAGGCGCACAAACCAACTCTTTCTGAAGCCTTAACCGTGGCAATCCTCGGACCAAATTGAGTTTACTCAAGTGAGACAAAAGGTCAAAGCTCAAGTGACCCAACTTCCTATGCCACTTCCACAACTCACTCGAAGAGCCAGCCAAGAAATAACCCTCAACACCAGAAGACTGAGAAAAATCAGCTCGAAACACCTGACCCTTGGGAACGACCATACAGACAAGGTCCCCTCGAGAGTCCAAAATCTGAGAACCACCAGGCCGAAACAACACCTCAAAGCCCTCATCCAACAGTTGGGACACAAAAAGCAAATTGTATCCAGCGATTGAACAAGAGCAACACGCCTGAGAGTGATCTTGTCACTCACCTTAGTCTCACCTTCTGAAAGCACAGGCCCTCACCCATTGTCCCCAAAGGTGATGTACCTCTTTGTCACCAATGGGACGAGACTTGAGAACCACCCCTTGTCTCCGGTCATATGCCTCGAGCATCCGGAGTCAATCAACCAAATGTTCTGCAAGTCTCCCATCTGAAATTCAAAAACAAGCATGTGAGCGAACAAACGACTCAACACTGGGGTTAGTACCAAAAGAGTAAAACCAGTGCTGAGCCATTTGCTCAAAAGTGGGGTTAGCACAATCTAAACCATCTTTCCTACCAAAGCTACCTCCACGAACACCACCACGGTAACCACCATGAGGGAACTATCCCTCTATAACTAGAGGGGGACCAAAACCACGAAAAGTAAACTGTGGACCGTCCCTCCTCTCCAACTCAAAGCTACGACTCCTCCCATTCCCGTATTGAGCACGAGGGGGAGAACGCCTAGAAAACTGACCTCCTGCAAACTCTCCAGCCCAACCACCAGAACCACGACCTCCAGAACCAATCCTAGCACCTGTACGACCACGAAACCCAAACTGCTGCCTGTCCAGACCGGCACCGGTCAGACCGGTGCCTCTCACCGGTCTGACCGGTGTAGCCCGACCCGCAGCACCTCCAACAGCCTTTCGCTCTCCCCAAGCCAGAACTGTCCTCACACTAGCATTGGCCTTGGGCATCTGCACACGAGGCTCGAGTACACCATTTGGAGGGTGGTACTTGTCCTTGTTAGCCTACTCCTTCGCCATTCTCTCCTCTCGCTTCCTCTTGAAGCAAAACTCAACCTTATGGTCATCTCTCCTGCAATAGCCACAATGAAACATCACAAGCTTAGGTTTAGGCTTGGGATGGGGCTGCTCACTTGGTTTCTCTTCACTCGGCTTCTCAACCGGTTTCTCCTCACTAGGCTTCTCTCTTTCTTTCCGAAAGAACACTTTCCCCGAAGTGCTCACAAACTTGATAGGCTTTTGGAAATCATTTGTTTGTGGGGGAAACACAGGTGGAGCTGGGGTTGTGTCTAGTCGGTTCCTGAGATGGTTAGGTTTAGGAGGGAAATCATTTTTGTTGTGGGTTTTTGGTGGCTCTGGGATATTTTCTCCACTTCCCTCACCACCCTTGTTTGCCCCAAGTCCCTCACCATCCCGCCTCTTGTATGTCTTGATCATTATCCTCAACTGAGGCTCATGACTAGACAACCAACCCATCAACTTTCTCAACTCATCATTCTTATCCTGCAAACGATCAACATAATGTGCAAGTTCCAGATTCTTCAGAGCATGCAATTCACAGGTAGAGCAAGATGTAGGAATTGGTTCTTTCAGCTTAGCCTCAAGAGAAACAATGTAAGCATGCATCTCATCAATTTTTCCATGCAAAAGAGGGCAAGAAGTGCAAGCACCTAGCAAAGAAGGTCTAGACTTAAGCTCGGCTACTTCAACCCTAAGCACATCTAGTTCCTCACACTTGGAGGCATGCTTTTCCTTAAAAAAGGCAAGATCATCTAGGAAGATAGGACAATCAGCACATTCAACTTCATCAGAAACAACAGGTGAAGCTTTCAGAGAATCAATTTCAAGCTTAGCATCCAAATTCTATGTTACTAGCTCAACCACTCTAGTCCTAGCATCCTCAAGCAAGGCCCTAAGCTCTTTCCTCATCTTCTTGACCTCTCTAAGCATGTCATCACGGTTATCAAACAACAAGCCAAGCCGTTCATTCTCATGTCGCAAGAAGGGAAGTTCATCACGTACCTTGTCGTCGGAGTCGAAGTCCGAGTCGCTCTGTGTGCTCTTCTTGCTGCCGGACCTCAGCGCCATGGTGCAGAAGCCGTCTCTAGTGAAGCAGCTCAGCCCGGTCAGGTTCTTGGACGTCTTCTTGCCTTTGCGACGACCACCTTCATCTTCACTACTGCTTCAGCTCGAGGTGGAGTACGTAGAACTAAAGTCAACGTTGCTTGCTCCAATCATAACTCGGGCCTTGCCTCGGCTCTCCTTCTTCCTCGATCGTCACTCGTCCTTGTGCTTGTTCTTGTGCTTGCTCTTGTGGTCACGCCTCAACCGGTACTTGTCATCCGTCTTCGACTTGTGCTTGTAGCTGTCCTTGTTCTCGACGTTCTCTGGGAAGTCGGCGACGAAGTGTCCCGGCTTGCCGCACTGGAAGCATGTCCTTGTGTTCCTCCTCATGTTCACCCGGTTCTCGTGCAGCCTCTCGAACCTCCTCGTCAGCAACGCCAGCTCGTCCTCTCCAAGCACGTCGAACTCCTCATCTAGCATAGACATCAAAGAGGACAAAGAGAACATCCTGGTGGACGGGTTAGCGTTAGTCTTTCCTTTTGAATCGCCGATGAGGGTGAGACTATGAGAGTCAGTCGGGCCCTCGATCTTGGCTGTCATGCCCCTATCTACCTCAGCCGACTTGAGCTTCGAGAACAGCTCGTTCACGGTCAGAATGTCATACTTCTCCAATTCCACAATGGCCTCGAACTTTCCGCCCCAAACCGTACGATCCAACGAGTGTAAGAGCTTGACAGCCCTATCATGATCATCGTACGGGAGCACATCCACATTGGCCCTCATGTTGTTCACAACCACCGTGAACCTCTGAAACAAGGCATCGATGGACTCGCCGGGGAGATGAGTGAAGTTCTCATACTCTCTCCGGTAAGTTGCATACATCCGAGCCTGAACCTGGGCGTTTCCAACATGAGCTTCCTTCAACACCGACCAGACTCTACAAGCCAAGCTCTCCGTGTGCACCCGATCGAATTCAGGCTGACACAGAGCATGAAACAAATAGTCAACTGCCTTGTTGATGGTGTCGAACATGTCCCTCGATCTTGGAGCAAGGAAGTTCATCGGCTAGACATAGCATGTGTCCACCGTGACATCCCAAAGGATATGACCATTTCCGCAGAGGAACACCGCCATCCGCTTACTCCACATCTGGTAGTTTTTTTCATCGAAGTGTGGAGGACCCGAACCCCGTTCCTGGTACGCCATCCATGGATCTTTGACTGGATAGAGTCAATAAAAATCTATAATCGGCTCTGATACCTATTGAAGGACCGATAAGGCGAACTAGAGAGGGGGGTAGTGAATGGGAGCCGATAAAAATTCTTCTCGAAAGAGATGGAGGCTCCAACAAGATGAACCCGGCTTCCAACTATGACAACCCGCCTAGGAAAATAATGTACTATCGCCTAAACCAATCCACTTTGGTCATTAAGCGATAATAAAGTATCATCCTGTCGTTAGTCGCCGGGTTAACATCCGGTAAATCACTTGAATAGCAACAAGAATCGATATATATGCATTAAAACTCACTCGAAGGCGAGTCCAGAGATACATCATCATTAACATCCAAATTCGTACCCCGAGGGGGTTAATTATTACAAACCGTAGTTTTTGCCATAAAGAAGTAGTTCAGAGTTATGAAACAGCGGAATTAAACTAACGGGAAGCGGAAACACCACGGGAGGCCATCCATGATGCCTTCAGTCGTCATCTTCCACCCACTCCAGCTCCCAGCCGGGCGGGATCTCTCCGGGGCACACATCACCGAAAGCATTACCTGGATCAACATATTATAGCAAGGCTGAGTATACTAATACTCAGCAAGACTTACCCGTCGGTGATAACTACTTCACCAACTCTAGACATGAAAGGCTTTTGGCCACTGAGTTTCTTTTTGCTGAAAAGTAACAAAGAGTATGTTCTTACTTTCAAGCTTTTAGCACAGGTTCTAGTGGGTTTACTCTTTACTAAATTAGCCAACTAGTACAAACAAAGTTGTGCAATACAATTAATCAAGCATAATATTCATCAACTTCCATCATTAGGGATCTCATGGCTAGTAGAGTAAGTAGTCTCAGATAACGGTGAGAGGCCGACAATCGATTGATTCAAAACCTTGCAAGGTAGACCTAAACACACGGTAGCTTTCCCCGCAAGGACAACTTCCCAAGTAGTTCCCAAAAATCCTCAGGTCGGGATAAAAGGCCACAGTCTTTGGTGCAGGCTATCCGGAATACCCCGCGAAGTACCCGGACTCACCATACACCACCGGTAGCTAGCCGTGAGACAAACCCCAAGAGTAGTGACAGTTAAAACCCTAGCCGTCTCATTAAGGTACTAGGCTTACCGGTCCCATTCCCGACAAGTGCTTAGTACGTTCAAACACTTAACCCACAATAGCCATTGGACCGGAGCCCAAATCCCATGCTCTTACCACATGAGCAATCCAATTAAGGATATAATGTGATTCCTATCTAGGAACCTATTCTCGTGAGTGAGGTCATCACCCGACTTGTAACGGTCCTATAGCTTAGCAGCCATCGACCTATCATACTAGTAAGGACAAAAGTACCTAGGGATCATGCATCTAGGGTTCCATTCAACTCTTGAACTTAAATGCACAAGCATCCATAGATAATTGAATAAAGAATTTCAAAACTAGGTTAGATGCACCAGAGCCTGCCTTCGTCAGCTAGGTTAGCCTGGGCACCCTCGGTGTCGTCGAGCACTTCCACGTACTGCGGCGAAGCTTCTGCTTCTCCTTCCTCGGACTCCGGGACGAGGGAGTAGTCACCGTCCGGAAGATCTACAAGGAATGCAATGCAAGGTTCAGATGATGTGACAGTTTGTTATCTTATCCAACTCTTGTTGGTCATATTCACCTTAACAAGCATCTACATAGTACATCTCTTTTTAGGAAGGTTATTAGTTATATGTGATTCATTCTTTTATGCACATTTGAATAAATGTTTCTTTGTACTTGTTATTTCATGTGAAGGTTTGATCCTTTTCCTTTCACTAGCAAGGGTGTGAACAAGATTTTTATTCATAAATTAATTTCTTACAGCAAGGGTGTTTTCTTAGCCTTTAATTACGTTAGGCAATATTTTCCAAAAAGGGAAAAGAATTAAAAAGGGATCTCTCTTATTAATTGTTCTTTAATCTTTTAAAAGGGATTTAAAGCTTTTTATTAAGCAATAAATCACTAAACATTTAAAGAATTGTTTCTCAAGCATAATAACACCTATACTGGTCCACTGGACCCACAAGTAAGGCTTGGAAGCTAGGAAACAAAATATTATGGAAAAATAACAAAGACTAGCTAGTGATTCAAATTAAATGCATACAAAAATAAATAAGCATCAAAATGATCCAAACTTTCTCATGCATGCTCTCTGGTCCTAAACAAACCTAAATAACCAGCAAGGACACCTAGAAGCTCTACTGATCTTGCTTCATTAATTTACAAAGGAAAACATGCATAATTGAAGAAAAAATACTTCTGTGAAACCAAAAATCATGATTAATTCACCAGAGGTGTGTTTTGACATAACAAGGTAGCATGCACAAGTTCGACACAAAAACATAAATATTTTTAGCTACAAAAATCATCTAGGAAGATTCTGCATAAAAGTAAAACAATTTATATAAAAAAGATTTACTTCATAACTTTGTGCAACTTTTGGCACAGGAGCTTGGCATGACAAGACACACAACATAACCAAAATTTAGATGCAGAGGATTTATAGTTTTTGAGTTATGGCAGATCTAGGTATTTCACATTCCTATTTTTCATGTTAAATATATCCAAAATCAGACAAAATTTGTAGTATTTTCCACCTTGAATCTAACAAAAGTTGTAGTATTTTCCACCTTGAATCTAACAAAATTTGTTTTGCAATTTTATGAATTGTTTATGATTTTCTACACAATTTTCAATTTTCAGAAATTTTGTCACACCTGTTTTTCCAAAGAAAACCAAGTGCTAACCTATATGCATGCCAGGATCAAGTTTCATGCATATAGCGGACAAAAGTGAATAACAGAAAAAATATCACGTAAGAAAAAGGGAGATTATCAGAGATTTGCGCTTAAATCCTGGAAACGAAAGCACCAAACTCCACAAGCAATCGACTGGGGGTTGCGTACGCCTAGAACCAGCACCATCTTCACAAGACTTCAGAGTAGCTTCCTCCTTCTGAGCAACATTGTTTATAGCAAGGGTGAGCACTTGTCATACTCAGATAGTGTGGGGAAAAGAATGAATGCAAAGGCTTTATAGTGGACTGGCTATAAGCATTTAGCATTTTAGTTGGTCAAATTTTATTAGCACCTGATTACTAATAAAAGTATAAGTTTATACCAACCCACAATTAAGCATAAAGATAAGAGATACACCATGAGCACATGGCAAGCATAACCATAACACATATCACAATTTAAGTCCATCTTCAAGTTCAGTTATCATGTGAGGGTCCAGGCCGCTCTTGACCGTGAGCACGGCTAATCGATTAGTTTTACACTCTGCAGAGGTTGTACACTTTCACCACAAGCAGCATAAAAGCTCCAAAGAACTTTGAACCCAACCATGCGATGCTGATCAGGCACCACACCACACTACCGAGGTGTGGTTGCATAGGGACACTACATGGCCTTTACAAAGGTTCTCCAACAAGTTGTGACCCACAAGGTCCGGATCAGTTAGCAAGGTATAAAGTCCCCTAGTAGGTCGATACCCCACCATAAAAAGAATAACTCACCCAACCCCCTGCTAGAGCGAGTCCATACCCCGCAGTACCGCCGATCCCTTGTCCTTATCAGGTAAGATCACCACAAGCTAAAGTTCCTAATTATTCAGCCAAGACCATTGCCCATTAGTTCTTGTGGTTGTACTATTTTCTTGGGTGGTTCTCCATGTTCCGATTAATGCACAATGATCTTGTATTAAAATTATCATAAAGGAACATAGAGCATAAATGATAACCATGTTGATTATTACCAACCCAGTTGAGCACACTAAGCAATATCTACCATCAATGTTAATTAAGAACCAGGTTCAAGATAATGGTCAAAAGAGGCTAGTCATCCTTAATAGGAACCCATCAAAATTAATGCAAAGTAATGCAACAGTGATTAATAAAGTTATTGGGACAAAAGATCAAGGACACACTTGCCTTTAACTAAAGAGTAGTTGCTCATAATATCTTCACCTTCACATTCTTCCAACTTCTCGGACAAAGTTCAGTCTACTCGCATCAATCATCAAGCACAAAACATGCAAACAAACGCACGAGCAAACTAAGAACAATACACCAATCAAAAGAAAGATTTTAAAAGAACACACTAAAGGATAGGCTTGATTGGATGGATCACTAAAGAACACAAAGTGTGCTTGGAAGGGAAAGGCTTGGTTAACTTTGAGGAGATGGTCGCGGAAGATTGAGCAAGGACCAGAAAGATCACATTGAAACAGAGCTCGATTCTAATGGTTACGCAAGCGCAAGAAACGCTGAAACAGAACTAAGCTCGAAACTATCGTGAGATTATTATCAAACAACAAGAGACTACGCTTAGCATATTTTAATTAAGAAATCATGTGAAAGAATATTTCAGAGAAATACTCTATGCTACTATTAAACAAGTTATATTTAATTAAAGAAATCACGATAAACCTAATCATATTTTATTTATAAAATTCGAGTAGAAGTTATGTCAAGTTAACAATTACTTTGGAAAGATAAAGCAAGCATAAGACATCTAGGAGAGCAACTTTATGGCACGCGTTCAACTAAACAAATTTTAATATTAAAGAGGCATTTATGCTGTCATTAGGCACATTACTTTATTAAGAAAACCGATGTTTAACTCTAACATCTTTTATTTAGAAAAACTAGTTATGAATAGGGATTAACCAATTACATTATGATTAAAGAAAACCGGATTAGAACCTAATCACTTTTTATTTATAAAAGCATTGGAATAAGAATTAGTCAAGATTAACATGCATCTTTAATGTTAAAACAAGTAACAGGTGATACACATGCTAACGTACAAGTTAAGGTGAAACGAACGAGAACGGTAGCAACGAACTATAGCGCACAAGAAATCTTAGGCTAATTTCTAGGAAGACTAGCCTACAAAGAGAACTTGGATGAACAACTGACACACTAACCAAGGGTGAACTGATCTGACAGGTGAAGCAGATAACAGGGTAAACTCAAAAGAAAGATAGCTACGATAGATTAGGTACAAGAACACAACTGATTCATAAAGAGACAACCTAACTGAGATAGGATAGGTATGAACTAGATATTGATGAACGAGATTCTAAGAGAAACATGAAATAAAAGTGATAAGATTACTTGATAAGCAACTGAGCAGTGAAAACTACTCACACAGATAAAGCTACTAAGCTAAGCAGAAACTCTAAGGCTTGATTAGATGCAAACGGTTTAGCTCAGGCTAACACTAGAAAGGTTTAGAGCTTCTGATAAACTTGATCAAAAGAGATAAAGCTGATACCGAACGTCTAACGAATTATTTGCATATGAGAGATCAAACTATGAGCTGGATTTATTTTAATTAACAAAATATATGTAAGGATATTTCATTAATAGAATACCCCATGTTGGAATTAAAGTAAATTAAACTTTATTTTCAAAACCGGTGTAAAGAACTAATCAAGTTTTATTTATAAAGATCCATATATGAATTAATCAATTAAATATTTAATTTAGAAAAACTAGACTATATGAACAATCTAAACGAAACTTTGTAATTCGAGTAGATCATATTATTATTAAAAACATTATAATATTGGCATTAATCAAATTAATATTTATTATAAAAGCCGATGTAAAAGCTTAATCCAATTTTAATTAGAAAAGATGAATTAACTATTAAACAAATTAACATTTGGTTTACGAAAACCGAGATAAAGATCTAATTAACTTTTATGTGCAAAACATGTGATAGAAACATTAATCAAATTAAATTTGCTTATAAAAAACGATATATAGATCTATATTACTTTTATTTATAAAAGACATGCGTAAATAGACATTAATCAAAATTAATATTAATTTTATTTTCAGAAAACAAAACATGGTGAAAACACTCCGCTAACGCGTGCTTTACATCAATATGGACCTGACGCAATTTGAATGGATCAAAACGGAGTTAAAACGAAGATTTTACGAGATAAACAAGATAGCAGGGACCTAAACGCAATTAACCATAGATGTCGGGGGTTAGCAGAGAAGATTCCCAAGACACAAAGAATAGTTTTTGTGAATAGATAAAAGGTTGAGGTTAGATCTAAAAAACACGGGTTCGATCTGAATGCGAAGATCCGGAAAGATCTAGGGGTAAAATTGAGAATGATACAAGATACATAAATAATCTATAGATTACAGTGTTCCTCAGGGGGCTAAACACAAAACAGCCAACCATCTTGTTCTTCTACCTCTGGAAGGGGGCGGACGGCGGGTCTGGTGGCTCCAATCGCTAGCGCCTGGGCCATCCAGGAGCTCGACCGTGTTGGGGAATAAAGAGAGGAGGTCATGGGGGGTACAAGGAGATGCTCACCGGCGCGGGAGGCGATGGGAGGCGGCTGGAATTCGAAGAGGAGCGGCCGGCGGCGCGAGTACAGAAGCGGCCAACTCGGGGTGGAGACGGGCGGCGGCGGCTGCGGGGGTTGACTCGCGGAGGGGGTGGCGGTGGAGTTGCGGCTTCGCCTTGAGGACCACTCGCGGCGACGACCGGCCCGAGACGTGTCCCTAGGCGGGGGAACGGAACGCCGGCGGCGCACGGCTCGGTCGGGCGCGGCTCGCACGGTCCGGCGGCGGCACAAGGTGGCTCGGGAGCACGGGCGCGCGTGGGGGCTCGGGGCGGCGCGGTTAAATAGGCGCGCGGCTTTGCCGTGCCGGGCACGGACGCCGGGGCGTACAAGCGCCGGACTCCGGCGGAGTCCTGGCGGCGGCCGGCGCCGGATGGGCCTCGATGGGCTCTGCGCGGGCTGCGGCGGGGCCGGGCTCGCGATGCGGGCTGGAGTGGGTTGAAAGGATGCAGAATAGTCCAGGGACCGTTTCCAGACTTCAGGTGATTGGGCTGAGTTGGGCCAAGCACTGCTGCGCGAACTGAAGGGAGGAAATCAAGGGGTGGTAGCGGACTTCGGAGACTTGGACCGCAAAGCAGCTGTGGGCCGAAAAGGAGGAAGTAAAAAGGATAAAGGAAAAAGGGATTTCAGAATTTATTTTCGGGAAATGAATTATCTAGAAAATAGCTAGATAATTCCTAAAAGCCACGTAAAATATTCTAAAGAAAATTCCAAAATATTCTAGGAAATTTCCCAGAGACAGTTTGGGACATGAACAATCCAAAAAAGGTATTTGATGCTCACGAAAAAGATTTTAGAGCCTTCTAATAAAATAGAAAATGCTCAAAGAAAATGAGAATAAATCCCAGAAAAATCCGGAAAATTTTCGGAAGGATTTGGACAGCTCCTAAACGCATTTTGATACCTTAAGCACTCAGGAAGCGCCAAGATGCATCGGCATGAATGAAACACTCACAACTTTTTATTTGCTTAAGAAAATCAAACAAGGATTTTTCCTATACTATATTTCCTATAAGAAAAATAAATGTTGGAAAAATTTTAAAATTATGAGAAAATCGTTATTTAATTATTCTTTCTATTCACATCCTGAAATTGAAAATTTCAGGGTGTGACAAATTTGCAAACACTATTGGAGATATACTTTTGCGCGGAGGCCCCTGGAAAGATTTAGCCCTTTGCAATGTGGCCCCTGGCCATGGCCAGCGGCGGCACCGGCCCAAATCCCGGTGCTCCGGTGCCTGATTCGGCCGGAGAAGGGGGGAGAGGGGTTAGGGAGGCACCTTGGGTCAATTTGGACCGGAATTGGGGGCGGAGGGGCGCCCGGCGGCGGGGTTCCGCGGTGCCGCCCCGTGCCGACCGCGGGAGCCCCTGCTCTGGCGAGGTAGGGGTCGCGCCGGCGACTTGGGAAGGTTGGTAAGCTAGAGTGGGTGCCAGGGAAGGTGGGGGAGAGCTTGATTTGGTGTGCAGCCGGCCGGAGCCCGGAGCTCGCCGTGGCCGCCATCAATGGCGCCGGCGGAGCACAGGGAGGTGGCGGGGTGCTTGTATGCACAGGGGGGAGCGGCCTTCAGTTTATAGGGGGTGCTCGGGGCATCGACCTGCACCTCGACGCACAGGAGGGAGCGAGGGAACAAGCCGACATCGCGGCGTGGCAAGGACTGCCGTCGGCAGCGGCGAGTGTCGGTCCGGCACGGCGCATATGAGCGGACGACACGCGCGGGCGCGGGCTACAACACTGCTCCGGTGCGTGAGGCTTTGGAGGGAGTGCGGGACCTCGAGAAGGGGCGGCCTCGAGAAGGCGCGGGCGGGCCCGGACGCCGAGGCGGCGGTGCGGCGCGCGCAGGCGCGCTAGGCGCACCGGCTGGCGCGACGTCGCATTCCGGCAGCAATTTGTTTTATTGTGCCCCTGTTTGACCGCGATTTTCTCCCGAAATTTGAATAGAAGTGCACAAAGTGGTGAATAGGAAAGTTGTAGATCTCACTACCCTCTACAACTTTTACAAAGGCTCTAGGGTGTTTTTTTTCAACGGATTTTGCACAAAACACTGCCAAAATTTGAATGCCACCATGTCTCGATGAGCAGGAGGTACTGCTAGTTGACCAAGTTTTTCACCAATTTCCACTCAAAATTTGAAATGCCAATCTACATGAAAGTTGTGTCCCTAAACAAGATGGACAACATTCACAAAGATAGATTTTGAAGTGTTTAGGTAAAATTTTGGAGAACACGGCAAAAGTTCCGGACGACATTCGCCGACGTCAATGGTTAAGCGGGGTTTGACCGTGCCTTTGACCAAGGGTTGACCACAAGGGTGTGTTGACTTGGTCAAGGGGTTCAATAGGGTTCATTGGCAAGGTTTTCGAGGTGATGACCCAGGTTGACCTAGGTTTGACCATTGTCGGCCGGTTTGACTCGGCTGATTCGATCATTAGCGTTAATGACGCTAATTAAAAACCTGGGGCCTCACACCAACACACATCTCCAACTCACTACCCAAGTTGGCCAAGTCCACACAACCACTAGAGTGCTACTAGACCTAGGAACCAACAATGAACCTCACAGACCCTAGAAAGCAGCGGGACACAAACCTCGAGCCTTACTGACCTACACCGGTCAGGCCGGTGAGCACCACCGGTCAGATCGGTTTCTGCTGGTGAAACCTGGGGACTTCCACAAACAGCCTTTACACTGGTCAGGCCGGTGTAGCACACCAGTCAGGCCTATAGAAGCCAGAAAGCCCCAAAATATCAAACAGACCTACCGAGCTCCAAAACGACCCAAACTCGAAACAGCAGCAACACTGTACAACAACGAACTCACCCTAACGTTCACCTGAGCAAAACCCAATAGGGGTCTGCATCGGTCAGACTAGTGAGAGGAACCGGTCAGACCGGTGTGACCTGAGCTCGTCGGGCTGAGCAGCATTTGCGGGTAAACTCCCCCAAATCCAATTCCCGATCTCCCGAATCCCTCCACGGATTTGCGCAAGACTTTGGGGGATAGTCGGAATACCTCATGGGGAGACCAAAGCCAAGCTTTTGTCCACCAAAACTTGCCAAATCAAGAGGAATTAAAGAAATCCCGACAAGAACTCCTCTAACCCTAGAACACCGAAAACCCCAAAATCGAGCTCCTCTACACATGGATTTGGGAGTGGAATCAAAGGGAGAAGAACCACGAAGGGTTCACACAAAAATCCCCCACCAAATCCCCAAGAGAAAGATCCCGAAAAGACTCCAAGAAATCCACCAAGAGAGGGCTTCGAAAATCACCACTAAGAACAAACGGGAACACCACATGCAAACCTTGAGGAACCACGTCGAATCATCTATACATCACAAAGAGGTTCATACAAGGTATAGCTTGCCGCCCGATCATCCAACCCTCTCACAAGATCTCATCATGAAGCTCTCAAGCTAGTCCTATATAAATCATAGGGAAAATAGGAAGGGAAAATAGGAAAACCAAATGAGCTAGGGTTCCAAGAGATGGTTGCCATCCTCTCACCTCTTAGGTTATATGGAGGCAACCAAAAGTTTAAAATACCCTTACTAGCTAATTAGGGATACATGCCCCTCGAGGGTGAAATCGGAAATCTTTGTCATCGCTCCATCAGACGGATGCCCGGCGACCGTAACCAGCTTAGCCTTGACGCAAGCCTTGCGATCCCGACGAGTGTCCTCCGCTTTGAAGTCTCCAGATTTCGTCGTCGCACACCGGTCAGACCGGTGCTCCTCACCGGTCAGACCGGTCAGACCCACTGGTCAGACCGGTCTGGCACTACTGCAGCACTGTCTTTGGTTCTTCGGTCTTGTCTTTGTCGATCAACCAAGTAACCTAGTGATTTTCTGGTGAACCACCGAAAACCCCGCGAACTCGGTGTAGCCTTCGCCAATCGCCACTCATGCCTCGGCTCCCACGTTGTCCCGGCTCGACCTTGGTTTTGAGGCTCTACCAAGAAAACGTCCATGACTTCATCTTATTGTTCATGCCACAATGCGGCCCACACTTGACTCCGCCGGCCACCAGGTCTCTTGAACAAAGCCTACTTGTCTTCTCCACACATGGAGGCCTCACCAGCGACGACCTTTCACGCTTGTTCTTCACCTGTACCAACACCAGTCAAGCAGCAACCTGCACCTGCAATACTCATCACACCAGGAAGCGACCATCCACCAGTCCTCAAACCACACATGGTCCTCAGAACCTCATCGAGGTCGGTTACAAATTAGGAAGGTCGCCTTCCATAATCACAGAGAGGATCCCGCGATCCTTGGGCCTACAGGCGGTGCCACCGCTGTGATCTATGGAGAACCTTGCCCTACAAGCCCGGCAGGTCTTCTGCGATCTGGATAAGGTCGTCTGAGGTCTTCCGAGGTCGTCGGGGTTGCAGATAAAGTTTCTGGGCCGACTTGCAGGTTGACAGGGCTTCTGGCAGGTCGGGTCCACTTGACAGGGACCTCTAGGACCCTAGTCGGTGGGGACCCATGGGTACCCATGTCTGTCACTTGGGTACAAGCACCGGGTTGGCGAGCCAAACTGGGTTTTTACATTCACGGATGAATTCGGCAACTAAGAGCTTTAGAATTTCTACCCTAATGACCTTGGCAGGCTTGGCAGGCTTGGCCGTCTTGCTTACATCCAAGGATTGCCCAGCTAGCTGTTGACGGTTAATAGTTGTATCAAAGTTTGTTTATGACTTGCAAGCGGACCAAGTCTCCCGTCGTAGTCAAGGGACCCTTCTTCCCTCGAGTGGTGAACCCAAGGTATCGAATCCGTGGAACAAATGTGTGACGCAAAAGTTGATCCAGTAAAGCAACTCCAATCTTCGGTAAAAGAAACCCTAATGCATCTAGATGAAAGACACGAAACCAATCTAATCTACTAAGAGATAACAAAGTAAGATTGGGTAGATAAATCGATCTAGAGAGATCGGGATAAGCCTTTTGTTGAAGTTCCAAGCAATAGAATAAGTAGCAAATCGAATCTTATAAGAAGCCTCTTTAAACCATGGTTTCTCGTCCAAATCCGAAAACATCCGCCTTTCGGAACCCCCGTTCTGTCACAACGTATCCCTACTCATGCGGGGAGTCTAGGGCGAGTCAAAAGACAAGTCGAGATTCTTTCGGAAGATCCGGCGTGTACCTCTAGCCACCGCGGCTAAAAGAACATCCTATGTAATCTATCTCGAGAATAGAATTGGGAAGCAAAGCCGATCGAAAAACGAAATCTTCAAAGAAACACTTGATCGCTAGGAAAAGATTCAACTTGATAATTCAACTATAACAATGATACATACACGAGATCACCACCGGGATCCTTCCTTGATCTTGCTTCTAGATCCGGGAACTCCGACGTGGTCTTCCGTGCAAGGTTCCCAAGTCGGCTAGGGAAACCCTAGTCAACTAGCTCGACCCTCTCCTCTGTGAGATGGTGTCCCTCTCTTATCTGCTCCTCGGCGGCCGATGACGAATTGGATGATGCGTGGCTCTCGGTCAGGTGGCTATAAATAGCCCGCATGGCGGTTAGGGCAAAGGAGGGGGCAAACGGGCCCTAGACAGGGCTGGGCCGACCGGCCTGGGCCGGCCGGCCTGGGCCCATCCAGGCCGAGCCCGATGCCTCCTCTGCTCTACGTCGGTTCCCTTGCTTCCTGGATGTTTCCCCCTTCTGCATGTAGGTCCATGTCGTCAGTTTCTCTCTGAATTGGGCATAACTCCTTGTCTTGCAAGATTCAGCACTTTTCAGGTTAGGTCCTCGGAGTTTGTCGTCTTCTCGGATCAAGTCCCTGACTTCTTCGAGTTATGTTTGCTTCATTGCATGACTTGTACGGGGCTTCAAGGTCTTGTCATAAGGTGCTTGATGAACTTATCCCGAAAGTCTTGCTTTCAACGCTAAAACCCTGCATAAACACTAAACTCCAAAACCGACATGCACACGTGAACTTGTTATACCATGGGAGTTAGTACCAATGGATAAGGTATAAAACTTATGCCAACACCGAAGGTAAACTCATGGCTAGGTTGACGGATTTTCTCCGTCAACATCTCCCCCATGTTTAAACCTTGCTCATCCTCGAGTAAGCTTTCGATGGATATCATCGTTGCCAAACAATGTTTAAACTTTGCACTTGATCACACATGAGAAAACATAGTGCTCTCAAAATTTTCATTCATTAAAGTTCCATAATGTACTAGCCTTCATCTCTACGGAGGGTAGATTCTTAATTAAGCTTATCCCACAAGTATTAACATGCTCACAAAGTTTAAATAGATCTCAATATTTTTGAAATAAAGAACGAGATAAAGAAAAGCTAAACTAAGTTCACAAATTTAAATCATCTTGCATATTGCTCATGAACTCTCAACTCGCTTGTCTCTTAAGCCTATAATTCTACTCCTTTCCCTCTCATCACATATATGTGTGGTAGGCTTTATATGGAGCTTTTTCGGGAAAGTTTTAGTCCAAACAAGATTTTATAAATGAGGTGTTGTCAAAACAAGACAAGCTTCTCATGGTCTTACCGAGACTCGTCAAAAAAGGTCATTGGAAAATGATATTATATCAAGGAGGGGAAAGAGAAAAATGTACACACTTTAGATGAGTGGACATGTGCAAATGGCAAAGGGTGATCCCGAGGCACAAAGGAAGTCCTCGTTATCGGATTGCACATGGTTGGAAAATGCACTTTAGAGAACCGGGGAGTTCACTTTACGCATACTCATATTTTTTCTCTTTCTCATATTTCTCCTTCTTTTCTTTCTTTATTTCTTTCTTTTTCTCATTCATTCATTTTTTTCTTGTCATACATTCGGTCACGAGACTTTCACATCGGAGTTTTGATTTTTTAATTTACACCCATTAAATTTTTTTAATTGCTCCGCTTTGAACTCTGAAATTGCATCGTACCTACCTCCTCCCACATGCTTAGACGTTGCTCTTCCTCGAGCAAAGAGGTGGTAAATAAGGTAGGTACCGGAAATATTTTTCCTTGGAGAGATAATTGAATTCTTCAATGTTGGCACCGTCTTGCGATCTTCCTTGAATTGATGATCCATTCTCAACGATAGGTTGTGGTCAAGGAGGTAAACACAAAAGATGATATTTGTTTTTAAGGGTGGATATCCTGCGAGGTTTGTGAGATCTCCGATGCGGGGATACACAATGCACGGATAAAAGGCTAGCAAAAAGATAGATATGTAAAAACGGAATGACCAGCTTCTTAGTCTCGGGCCAGAGAAATCATGGCCTGCAATAACTCACTCAAAAATAAATCTTGTACACTAAGGTTTATGCACTCAAATATATATTAGACTTTGGATACGTTGAGCAACACACAAGTGATATTTATGACAAGGTTAGCGATATTTTTGAGCATAAAAGACATCTTTAATCTATTCATAACTTGAGAGCACATAAAACAATATGGGTCTTTATTTTAATCATAACCTCCGCTAAAGATTAAGCTAGTATTTAAATAAATTCAGATTCGTATTTTAAGAGAGCACTAGCTTTAACATGCATAAATCAATTACAAAGATAAACAAAGCGGCAATTATAATCATATATCATCATGGCACAAATTTTTGTAACTTTTCCAATGGTGAGAACAAGGTGGTATCTTTATTAATGATGAAATCAAGTTGAAATACAAACTGAAAATAAACAAACACACTTTCTGAAATTTAAATAAAAACAGAAAATATTACGCAAACACACACAAACAAAAGCTGAAAATTACAGAGAAAGGGAAAAGGAAAGAAAACTAAAGTTCCTTAATCTTCCTAGTCCTCCGCCGGTGGTTGGTGTTGATGATCTTGATAGTAGTACCCTTGCTCGTAGTAGGGTTGGACATTCCCTCCAACGAATTGATTCGGCTCCACTAGATGAAGGCGTCCAAGCTTTTAGGCAATATTTGCATTGCCCTCATCAAGTTGAGCCGCGTTGGCTTCGATGGCTGCGACGTTTCGGGCGTTTCTCGCAACATACCCTCCAATTATGGCCATGCTTTGTTGTGGTTGGGGATATTGTGCGTAGGGCTCCATGAAGTTTGCGTTGGGCACCACATAATTTGGTGGGGGTACCGGTGCACCACCCCCCATGCTTGCTCTTGTGGCTCTCCATAATAACTTGGCGGAGGAGGGATCCCGCCGAATGGTGGCACATTGGGTTGTGCACCACTCACTTGTGCGGAGGATGTTCCCTCCTCTACGATTCTTCCTCTTTTATTTTTCCTTGCAGGGACAAGGAGTCCCTCTTCCAACCAATCTTCCCTCCCTTCGATGAAAAGCCTAAGCCTTGCATCCGGAAGGGGTAGGTTCACCGTGGCCAAACAAAAACCTCATCTCCCATCTCCCCTAATGTATTTGCCTTGTCGCAAATACTCAATGCCGAGAGAGGTACCACGCAAAAGATGTTCGGGGTTTCTTGTGATCCCTGGCCGTAGGGAGAAGGCCAACATAGAGAGGTAGCACCCCGAACCATATGTCCCGCTCCCGATGTTTCCTCGCAACACCAACGGTTGATCATAAGGTATGAGGGGTCTATTGGCTGCTTGGCAATTAAAGCCGAGTAGAGCCAATTCAACTCCGTGTTGGTCACCTTTGTCTCCGTCATCCTCCCCAATACCCTCTTGCACATCCAAGAGTGGAATATTCGGATAATGGGGTTGCGGATGCAACTGCATTGTTGGTGGGCTTCTCCGGAGATCAAATTCCAAAATCCATCTAACATGCCGGGTGTCACGTCAACTTTCTCCGGAGCTCCCTTATGGAATCCAAGTAGCTCCCTAACATGCTCATAGGGAACCACTTGTTGGACTCCCTCCAAACGGAATTATAAACTTTGCACCATTTCCAAGGCGAACTCCTTGTGGGTGTCCGCCGATACTCCGTTGGAGAATTGCACCCATCCAAGGTGCCCCAACATGTAGT
This sequence comes from Cenchrus americanus, assembly GCA_947561735.1. Lineage (NCBI taxonomy): Eukaryota > Viridiplantae > Streptophyta > Magnoliopsida > Poales > Poaceae > Cenchrus > Cenchrus americanus. Next base: position 195,519,652 of record OX387244.1, read on the forward strand.
ATATGTCGGTGCTGAAACCCAAGTTGTAGAGTGCTTGGTCGTCGAACTCGACGTTGGGCACAAGCCTCTTCTCAAGACGAGAGAGCCTCTCCTCCTCCGACGACGACAAAATGATGAAGCCGTACGAGGAATATAATGGAGTGTATGGAGGTGGCGCGGTTGAACGGGTCGATCGTCGTGGTGGCACGGGCGGCTCCTCCGTGTGCCCACGAGGTTCGGTGAACCTCATGAAAGTGCTTCTTGCAGCCCTCATACCACCAAGGAGGAGAGCATCGTTCCTTCTCGGTGGTGCCGTATCCGTCTCCATGCTCCGGGAGACTCGGAAACCAAGTGCCTCCTCGAAGACGTGGTTGATGACGGCTTGGACGACGACGAACTCTTCTTCTTGGAGAAGAGACTTGTGGTTTTCTTCCACATGGTTGCTGCACTCTTCTCTCCACTAAAACTCTGGGTTGCAACCGGTAACTAGGCACTTAAAATCTTACTTCGGGATGTGGACTTCGAGTAGATTAAGGATGTGGATTTTTTTTGACCTATCAAGCTTGGGAAGGCTGGCTATGTCTACGGAAGTTCTGGGCACACAAACTTGAACACACAAACTAAGGAAGGAGAGGGAAGCTTGCCTGCAGAAAATGGGAGCCGGGGGGCTCCTTAAGTAGGGGAGGCCGGCCGGCCTGGGCTGACCGGCCTGGGTGGCCTGGTGCTCCTCCCCGCCTCGGCTTTGTTCCAGCACGATCATTTCTCCTCTGCAACTTTCCTGCCCGCGTGCTCCACGAGTTGCACCGCCCAAACGCTCTCGTCCACTCCTTTTCTTGCATTATTGGTCCTTCCACTTGATGCTTCATGCTTTGAGTCATGTCCTTTCTCCCTTGCTCCACTTGCTTCACATGCCACCATGAAATTCCTGCAAAGTTGATGCTTGCTGCCCACCATGCCTGTCCTTTGCATGTGGTCTTGATGAAAGTTGATGAAAGGGTATCCAATGGTGCATGCATGATTAATTCAAACTAGATTGCCTCCCTTTAGGTGTGTTTAAGGTTAGCACTCCTCTAATTCGAAATTTAAAAATATTTTTCAGAGCCATGAAAGAGTTCAAGCATAAATTTAGAGAAGTTTTTAAAACCATTGAAAACAAATGTAAGTTGGAAATATTTTCTGACTACGTTGATATTGGTCTCACCGGTATAGTTTGCCTTCATTGGTTGAGAGCAGACTTTCCCCGGCTTGATCATGGGGGCATAGGTTTAGGTTCTAATTTTGGCTAAATAAGAGAGATTTTGAATAAAACAAAATTAAACAAGGCTTAGAAAAATTCTAATCTTAGAGAAACCAAGGATATAGATTTTTAAAACCAACCAAAAGTTTTAATTTCTAGGTTCACGCGAGTCCTACTACGTGCTGAAATTTAAATAACACCTAGGTACAAGCCGTGGCTCTACTCGTGTGGTTTTTAGCATGAAAAACAAGTCAACCACAACACCATAATAGGGGTGAAAGGTTGAGCTAGGTTCTGAAATTATTTGGTTGTGGTTTCTCAAAAGAAAAGAACAAACAAGCACATATGAGGGTTCATGCGAAGGATTTATGATAAAGAAAAATATTCAACCAAGAATTATGTATCTAATATTGTTCAACCACTTCTAAGTCTAATGTCTTTGCGTAATAAAACTCAAAACTAATTATTAAAAAGACTCAAAAAACCTGGAATCGGGTTGTCCTCCCGGTAGCTTATTCTTGACTCGACGAAACGGGTTGCCTCCCACCTAGCGCTTCGTTTATAGTCCATAGCTAGACTTCTTCACTTGATTACTTCGGTTCAACGCTCTTTGCGGGCGTTGCAATCTTAGGTACCCACTTCCGCACCATCTTGGGCACGGGCTTGTCTTCCAGCTTAGTCATTTTTTTGGTCTTCACAGGCGGCTTCTCTTCCTTTGTCTTGACGGATGCAACACCTTCTTTGATTTTCTTTACGTTCATTTTTTTCGGCTCCTTCTTCTTTTTCAGCCCATCCTTTTCCTTTGGTTCTCCCTTCACTTCAATCATGTTGCATGCCTCGATTCTTGGACGGAACTTGAAGGAACTCCTTTCTCCGTTGATATCGAACGTGATCTCCCCCTTGCCAACATCAATAGTAGCTCCTACGGTCTTGAGGAAAGGCCTCCCAAGGATGAGCGGCGGTTTCTCCCTCTCTCCCATCTCGAGCATAACAAAGTCGACGGGGATGAAGTGGTTTCCGACCTTCACGGGTACATCTTCGGCGATGCCCAAGGGATAGCGAATGGAGTTATCTCCCAAATCCAAACATATACTCGCAGGCTCCATTGGTAGGCGTAGCTTCTCGAACACATCCCTCGGCATGACGCTCACACTTGCTCCAAGGTCGCATAACGCCTTCTCGAAGTTGAAAGAACCAACCGAACAAGGTATTGTAGGGCACCCGGGGTCCTTTTGCTTCTCTAGCCCGTTAGCAATAGCGGCACTACACTCCTCGGACATCTTGACATGATCTACCCCGAGTGTTGCTATCTCATATTTATTTGTAAGTATGTCTTTAAAGTAACGAGAATATGTAGGTACTTGTAGGGCATCTAGTAATGGCATGTTGATGCTAAGTCTACGCACAACTTCCACAAACTTCTCAAAGTGGTTGTCAAGTTTACCTTGGAAGTAGCATGGCTTGAGTTGCGGTATCCTCGTGTCTTCCTCCGGCATCTCAAAAATACGGGCTCTTCGGTGACGATCCCCGTAACCTTCTCTTTAGCAGCTCCTTCCACCTCGGTGAATGGTTTAAGCTTCCTTGCTTCTGCGGAACGTTCCGGGTCTTCGGTCTCCTCCCCCGAACGTGTTTGAATGGCCTTCGCCGATTCGGGACTTTTGGGTTGTCCCAGAAGCTTCCCTTCAGGATTAGTGAGGTGCCCCGCAAGTTGTCCAACTTGCATCTTGAGCATCTTCATCATGTTGACCACTTGATGATTGGAACTTCCGACCTCCGTCACTTTTCTATCGATGTTCTCCAACACCTTGTCTATGGTCTTGAACTTGGTGACACTGTCGTTGTTGATCTTAGCTTGCTCGTCCATGAATTCCTTCAATTGTATACGAAGCGGAACCGCATTAGGAATAGATGAGCTTGCATTAAATTGAGGTCTACCTTGCCCGTAGCTGAAGTTCGGCAATTCTCCCTTCCTCATGTAGTCGAGCGTTTTGGCTTCATCCGGACAATCTTTGCGCACATGGCCATACTCTCCACATTCTTCGCATGTGGACCTTGCTTTGGCGGCCTTCAAGTCTTGAGCCTCTTTCTTTTCCATCTCCATCTTCTCCAACCTCCTCATGAGCGAGTCGATCTTGCCTTCAAGTATGTTCTCCTTCTACACTTGCAAGACTCCTTTGACAATCCCCGTGGGTTGAACCAGATGTAGGCGCCCAGATGACGCCCATGTGTCATTATCCGCGACCTTCTTGAATAGAGTGAAAGCTTCCGTCGGTGTAAGTTCGATGATGGATACTCCCGCCGATGCATCGATGATCGTCCTTGACGCCATGGTGAGTCCTTGATAGAACTTTTGCACGAGGTCTTCCTTCGGGAACTTGTGATGTGGAACCGCCCGAGTGTACTCGTTGAAGCGCTCGAATGCCTCTGAGATAGTTTCCGTAGGATATTGAACAAAGGTGGCAATCTTATTACGCAAGCTTTGAGTTTTACCCGGCGAGTAGTGTTACTTCATGAAAGCCTTCATCAACGTGTTCCAGTTTTGCACCGTCTCCGCCGGTTGAGAGTGGAACCATTGCAAAGCTTTCCCGAGTAGTGAGAACGGATAAAGCCTTGCCCTCATTTGATCTTGAGTCACCCCATCCATGTTGAAAGTCTGACATAGTTTAATGAACGCTTGGAGGTGAAGCTTCGGATCCTCTTTACCGGTGAAGGGTGAATGTTGCACCATGCGGATTGTTGAGGTCTTCATCTTGAACGATCTTCCGATCTCCTCAAGGTTCAAGATTGGTAGGTCGATGATGTCCGGGGTGCATAGCTCCCCAATCTTGCGTTCTTGCGGTGGTTGGTCACCCATCTGTGGAGGTCAATTATTTCGAGGACTTTGAGGTGGTGAATTCTTCGGAGATTCCTGCGATCCTTTGTCTTCCAACTCCGAATCTACAAAATCCAGCTTTTTAGCCTGATGTGCTTCGCGTCTTCTTAGCCTGTAAAGTTTTTCTGGATCATCCACAAAATTATCGGGTTTGTTGGAGAGGTAGCCGTCCATCTCCTGTTAGTGTTAGCAATAAACAAAGTATGCAAAAACTAGAAAGTAAAAACAAATATATAATAACTAGGGTTAGACAAACTAGATTAGATGTATTTTGAGGATGATGAAAATTTAGTAGATGCAAAAAGAAAAACAAAAAGAAAACTGAAAATTACAAAAAGGCAATAAAAATCAAATCTTGATCACTTGTTCCCCGGCAACGGTGCCAGAAAAAGGGCTTGTTGACGGTTAATAGTTGTATCAAAGTTCGTTTATGACTTGCAAGCGGACAAGTCACCCGTCGTAGTCAAGGGACCCTTCTTCCCTCGAGTGGTGAACCCAAGGTATCGAATCCATGGAACAAATGTGTGACGCAATAGTTGATCTAGTAAAGCCAAGTAACTCCAATCTTCGGTAAAAGAAACCCTATTGCATCTAGATGAAAGACACGAAACCAATCTAGTCTACTAAAGACCGGAGATAACAAAGTAAGATTGGGTAGATAAACCGATCTAGAGAGATCGGGATAAGCCTTTTGTTGAAGTTCCAAGCAAGAGAAGAAGTAGCAAATCGAATCTTATAATAAGCCTCTTTAAACCATGGTTTCCTGTCCAAATCCGAAAACATCCGCCTTTCGGAACCCCCGTTCTGTCACAACATATCCCTACTCATGCGGCGAGTCTAGGACAAGTCAAAAGACAAGTCGAGATTCTTTCAGAAGATTCGGCGTGTACCTCTAGCCACCGCGGCTACAAGAACACCCTATGTAATCTATCTCGAGAATAGAATTGGAATAAGCAAAGTTGATCGAAAAATGAAATCTTCAAGAAAACAGTTGATCGCTAGGAAAAGATTCAACTTGATAATTCAACTATAACAATGATACATACACGAGATCACCACCGGGATCCTTCCTTGATCTTGCTTCTAGCTCCGGGAACTCTGACGTGGTCTTCCGTGCAAGGTTCCCACGTCGGCTAGGGAAACCCTAGTCAACTAGCTCGACCCTCTCCTCCCTGAGATGGTGTCCCTCTCTTCTCTGCTCCTCGGCGGCCGATAACGAATTGGATGATGCGTGGCTCTCGGTCAGGGGGCTATAAATAGCCTGAATGGCGGCTAGGGCAAAGGAGGTGGCAAACGGGCCCTGGATAGGGCTGGGCTGACCGGCCTGGGCCGGCCGGCCTGGGCCCATCCAGGCCCAGCCCGATGCCTCCTTTGCTCTACGTCGGTTCCCTTCCTTCCTGGATGTTTCCCCCTTCTGCATGTAGGTCCATGTCGCCAGTTTCTCTCCGAATTGGGTGTAACTCCTTGTCTAGCAAGATTCAGCACTTTTCAGGTTAGGTCCTCGGAGTTTGTCATCTTCTCGGACCAAGTCCCTGACTTCTTGGAGTTAAGTTTTCTTCATTGCATGACTTGTAGGGGGCTTCAAGGTCTTGTCATAAGGTGCTTGGTGGACTTATCCCGAAAGTCTTGCTTTCAACGCTAAAACCCTGCATAAACACTAAACTCCAAAACCGACATGCACACGTGAACTTGTTATACCACGGTGGTTAGTACCAATGGATAAGGTACAAAAATTATGCCAACACCGTAGGTAAACTCATGGCTAGGTTGACGGATTTTCACCGTCAACACCAGCTCCCTAGGAACACGTGGCATATCTGATGCGGTTCATGCGAATATGTCGGTGTTATCTCGGAGGAAACTGGTGAGCATGAGTTCCTATTTCTCCCCGAGGTCGTCGTCGATGACCACCATCTTGGTTGCGTCAGCAAGGCTGAGGCAGACCTTCTTCGTTGCTGGCATAGCATCTAGGGCAGTCTCGGTGCGCTTCTCCTCTGGGATGGTCAGGTCAGACGGATCGACCTTCTTGGCTTCAGCCACCATGACGGCTGAGGCACCGAGCAAGCCTTCGTCGTGGCGATTTCTAGGGCCTTGTTGTAGCACTTGAACAATATGAGCAGGTCACCGTAGACTGTAAGGACTCCCTTGGGAGCCGACATCTTTAGCACTAGATAGGTGTAGTGCGGAACAACCATGAACCTGGCTAGCATGGGGCGACCTAGGATGGCGTGGTAAGACGACTTGAAGTCAGCGACCTCAAAGCTGAGGTATTCTGTGTGGAAGTTCTCCTCCGTGCCGAACGTGAATGGGAGGGAGACCCGACCCATGGGGTAGGCCGCCTTGCCGGACACGATGCCGAAGAAGGGCTCGTTGCACTCTGTGAGCCTCTTGATGTCAAAGTCCATCTTCTTCAGGGTGTAGACAAAGATGACGTTGAGCCCACTCCCTCCGTCGATGAGAGTTTGAGCGAGCAGGGTGCCCTCGTCGATGGGCCCGACGACCAGCGGGTATGAGCCAGGATCTGGGATGTGAACCCAGTGATCAGCTCTGGAGAAGGTAATGGGCAGCTCCGACCAACGTAGAGGCTGCGATGGTTTGGTGTGGGTAAGCTTGAACTCGCGACTATCCATGCAGTACCTCCTTCTACTCGTGCTGCTCTTCAGGTCGTCAACGATCATGTTGATCGACCTCTTGGTATGCTGGAATGGGCCATTAGGGTTGCCTGTCTTTGGCGGGGGAGGTAGGTCGCGCTCCTCGCGACGATCCTCCGACTGGTGGCTATCACATCGCCGGTCGTCACGGTGATCGTTGTCCTGGCGACCACATCAGTCGTCGCGGCGGTTGTTGTTGTAGTGACGTGAGGATGACCTATCTCCGTCGCTTCTGGGTCGCTGGGAATCCTCAGGTGCGCGGAATGCCCTCTTGAACTGCTGCCACTCGTGGACTGTGTGAGTGCCCCCTTCATGGAACGTGCAGGGACTGTTTAACACCGCGTTGAACTCCTTAACGTTGAACGTCGAAGGTCGACGCCCGTTCGCTGTGAGGACCTCCGAAGGTCCCTTGCGGAACTTCGAGCTGGAATCACCGGTAATGCTAGAGGTGCCAACATCCTGCTTGCCGTCGTAGTCAAACTGGTTGACCAGGGCTTCCTATGTGTCGATCAGCTTGTTGACGACCTCCATGAGTGGCGCGACCTTTGTGGAACAAGTCTCGTGGATCTTCTCAAAGACTTGCGGTCTCTGAGACTTTTCTTGTAGTTGTCGATGACCTGGTCGTCCCGAACGCCGACGCAGGTGTTACAGTTCTCAAAGAACCAGTTGGTGTAGACCGTAACCGCTCGGTCGGCTTCATGGTCACCATCCCGAGGTTAAAGGCATTGTCGGGGTGATTATAGGTCGCCTAGAAGTTCGACGTGAAGGCCAGGGATAGGTCCGCCTACGACGTGATGCTGCCTGCCGGGAGGTTGTTGAGCCAGAGCGATGGTGCGTTGCCCATCACCAGCGGGAAGTAGGCCACCATGTGGTCAAAGTTGCCGCTGGCCGCCTTGACGGCGACGTAGTAGGTCGACAACCAGATGTTGGGGTCGGAGCGGCCGTCGTACTTCTAGATGTTGGGCTTCAAGTTATCAGGGTAGGCAACCGACCGGAGACGTGGCGCCAACGCGGGGCAGGTCGTGATCGCCATGTCGTCGCCACTATCGCCGACCTACGCCACATCATCGTCCCGTGCTGCATCCACGATCTGAGATCTAGGCTGACGGTACGGGTTGGGCACTGGACCCTCGGGGTGGCCATGGGCTGCCTCGTACTGGGCACCCCGCCGGTTCTCGATGCCGTGGTGTTTGCGCTCATCGCGCTCCATGATCCGGTGGACGCCACCCGCAGGGTCGTACTCGCGGTCATAGTCGAGGCGACGCTGGTCGATGTAGCCGCGAGCATCGCAACCACGACGGTTCTTGTCGAGGTTGGCGCGTAGGTCACCACCTGGTGCAGCATTCTCCCGGGGTTGGTTGACCTCCTCCTAGATCATGGGGAGCCTGCCGTGCGCAGGCCGATTAAATCGGTTGCGCAAGTGCCGGCTCCACGTAGATGCGGCCGACTTGGACGCCGTGCTCATCTCCTCCACTGGAGCTGTGGTAGCTCAGACGTAGGCCATGGCTGCGTCGGCCTCGGGCGAAGGATCGACCTGCTTGAGACGTGCCAACGCCGCACCTAGGTTGGCCTGGGGACTGTTGAACGTTGGTAGTCTCACCTTTTCGAACTCGAGGTGTAGGTCGTGAGCACACGGGGGTACCGCCTGGCGCTGCTCCTCCGCACGTCTCTGGGCATGGTTCGCGTTGGCTTGGATTTGATGAGCCTCCTCAAAATCCGTCACGCCGAACCGTGGTGGGTCATTCGCTGAGACCACCAAGACGCGGCACTGGGTGGATCTCTGGTCGTTGGGGGAGATGCGGATCTGGGCCTTCTGAAACTCGCCTCCGTCCGAAGACGTGGGAGCCTGTGTGGCGCGCGAGGCGTCGCGCTCCTGATCGATCTTCTTTCGTAGCCAGCAGCCACGGAGTGTGTGCCATGCACCCCTGTGGTAGATGCACGGTACGTCGAGAGGGTCGCGGCGGGCGCGAGATTCGACCTTGAGGTCGCCAGATGGTTGCTGTCGTCCAGATCGGATCTGGATCGACTTCATCGCCTGACGAGTGTACACGTTGCTAGAAGGCTGTAGACCGAATGGGAAGGTCTTGCGGTGCGACACGTCTTGCGTTGAGCGCTGAGCTCTTTCGCAGATCTGGAGGGTTTCCTTCATCATGTCGATGACACGCTCCATCCCCTGGACAATGTCATAGGGTTCGGGTGGGTGGGTCTTCGACTTCTTTTCGGAGCTACGCCAGAGGTCACTGGGGCCTTCGCTGAGGCCGTTGGTGAGGTCGCCGCCGCCAGCATGGCCGAGGTCCCCGTGAAGGAACCAAAGCAGATCTCCACGGGGTTGGCGAGGATGTCCGCCATGCTCACCGGAAAAAGGACGCTATATCGGGCCGCCATGCTACACAGCGAGTTCCTGATCTCCCCTACCTAGCGCGCCAACTGTCAGGGGGTGAGACCTGGACAGATCCGCAAGGGGGCTACCTAAGCGATTGTAGGTGGATTGATGGGGGGATTACAACCTAAGAGCGTAGGCGGTAGTTTTTGGATGAACTCGGAACTCAACGAGAATGGCAAGGACACGGTGGTTTTAGACTGGTTTGGGCCTCTGGAGAGTAAAACCCTACGTCCAGTGTGGGGGGATTATGCGTGGAAAAAATCTTCCCTCGAATGGAGCTCTAGGCCGCCTTATATGGCAGCAGACTAGGGTTTCCATTCTTGGTCGGTGGACCCTCATTGGGGTGGGTGACAGATTAGGAAGGTCGCCTTTTATAATTACAAAGAGGATCCCGCGATCCTTGGGTCTACTGGTGGCGCCGCCGCCGTGATCCAGGGAGAATCTTTCCCCACAAGCCCAGCAGGTCTTCTGCGATCTGGATAAAGTCGTCCAAGGTCTTCTTGGGTCACCGGAGTTGCGAATAAGGTCTCCAAGCCCACTTGCAGGTCGGCAGGGCTTCTGGTAGGTCGGGTCCACCTGACAGGGACCTCTGGGACCTTGGTTGGTGGGGACCCATGGGTACCCATGTCTGTCAGTATGAAAAATGTATTGCTCAGTAATAGTAACAAAGTGGAGCAAACCTTGAATTTAGCAGTACTGAAATACTTTAGCAGATAGTGCCATTCAACAATATCTTATTCTTTAGGCTTATGTAACATTCTTTGGTGGTAGCTGTTGTCTGTCCTGGTCGTAGCACTGAAAGTTGAATGCCATCCATTGTAACGCTCCACAACAATTATCAGTGTTTTAGACCGGCAACCTACCAAGGGGAGTACCCGAGGTAGATGAATGTGGCCTCGCCGAGATCGGTAACTCGAAGGAAGAGACATGTGGCACACAATTTAGACACGTTCAGGCCGCGAGGTGTGTAATTCCCTACATCCTGTATGCTGCGTAGCTCTGGATTGATTGGATGAGTTTACGAGAAGATGCGTATCTTAGAGAGAGAGGTCCCTGCCTCACGTTATATAGTCTGGAAGGCAGGGTGGACTAGCCGCCAATTGCACTGATGAGCAGTACGCGGAGCTTTTGGAGCAGATGGCGCCGATAGCTGAACAAGTCACCGAGAAGCTGAACCTTCAGTAGTTATCCTGTAGGATTAGCTTGTAGCAGAAGTTGTACATAAACTAAGCTGTAATGAACTTGTTCAAGTATGTGATGAAAAGACTTCCATGAAATGAGTACTCGTTATCGCAATGTATGTATGTGGAGTGCCCATGTTGTGGAGTTGTGTGCGAGTAGTAGTACTCGGCAGTAGACTCGTTGAGAGAGACACAGTAAATGAGTTGATTGATAATCAAACTTTATTACTTAAAGAGTACACCTGGATGGCCAAGGCCGTTTACAAGTGTTGTCGCCAGGACCCGGAGGCCGCCTACGGCTGAGTTGTGCTAGTGCACGTGGCCGCTTACAACAGTAGATCCGTTAGTAGCCGTATAGAGTGGATCTTGAAGTACATGGTCTCTTGATAGACCGCTGTTGACGTAAAATGTGCACTCAACGCCAATCACACAGCAAGCCGAACAAAGCTGGCTTTGCACGCGCAGAGAGCAAGTGACGTGCCAGTCAATTTTTCCTGAAAATTAACAAAAGATAAAGCAGTTAGATACCAAAGCTTGGAACGTGTCGGGTGGTACCAGACAGTTCCATATTTACGGCTAAGAAGCCAAGCAAGATGACATATAGCTATGTAGAGCTATCTGTCAAAGAATCACAACCATCCGGACCATTACAGAGGAAAAAGGAACACTGCCGAATGGATGACGTAAGCGTGACGACGATCGGTCTTTGTATAGATAAAGATGCAAGCATGAAGTTATGACCGATCCCCGTGAGGTTTGTCATTAAATAAAATGAGGTAAAGCACGGACATGATCATGTATTAAATAAGCATGCATAGATCCAAAGCACTAGTCTACCGCATGTCTAGGTACTTTAAGATCCGTCGGGTACGATCACAAGCAAATCTATCCACCGCATGATACAACTTGCATGAAAAACGTACCACTTTCCGCAAATAGATCTATCCACCGCATGATACAATCTAAATATGGAAAGCTAAAAGCATACATCACTTAAGGCACAAACAATGCACGTGATCTACTCTTGAAAACATAACCGAATACGGCTGAACAGCCGATCCAGGGTCCATGGAGAAGGAACAAACATCACCACGTGAATAAATCTATCGATCGAATTGGAAATCTAATCCACCGGATGACTAGCTCCAAAGCAACCCAAAAACCTGCATCTACCGCATGATACCCGGTTCTTTCAAGATTTATACGCGCAAAGCAAGCTTGAACCCGCAACACGTAACAACCTAGATCGATTCGGTTTCGGTTGTCAGAGAGCACAAGATCCACGCGTCAAAACACGAAACCTGCCCGTACACGGATCTTAAAAGAAATATAGCCGATCCAAACCCATCTAGATTGGGCAAGGGTGTGTTACATGAACTAAAACATAAAGTAAAACTCATGATAACACGGGATAACTTAATGAATCTATTGGATCTTGCCAAAATCCAATAGAGCCGATAACTAGCTTCAAGCCAGAACTTAGCCTACCGCATGGCTCATGATCTAACAAGAAACCCTCTTGAACCAAGCTTGAATCTACCGCATGACACGAAGCATGGTAACAAGACTACTTGCATCGAGATCTAAATCCACCGCATGATACTAGACATGATACAAGGTTGCCGGTACTCACGGAGGTCGACGGATCGATTGGCCCTCTCGAAGAACTCGACGACACGACAAGGACTCTAGGGTTTGGCGTAAGGCCGGTGTGTATTGAGGAATGATCGTGTTTGTTACATACATCCGGGGATCGTATTTATACCCCTGCTGATTACAACTGCGAATGGATTCATTGCCTAACTAAGCTCGATTGCCTGTCCTTCCATTCGTCTCCTTTGATTTGAGCCACGTCACCGTCCAATCCCGCGAAATCAGCTCTACTGTTCCTTTGCCGAATTGGAGCAAATAGCCAACCGCAGATCTCTTTGCCGAAAATCTCTAGAAATATCCTTCCTTCTACCAGACGGACTCTTTTTCGAACCGGACCCACAAGTCAGACTCCTTACCAAATTTTGGTGTTAACACATGCCCCTTCAATTGTGGGATAAAAGTAATTTTGTTCCACAATTGACTCCAGCCACGAATCCTTGAGTTAAGTCTGTCAACACCTGCTCTTCGCAATCCGCCGGAATCTTCGTTCAGATCCAACCCTAGATCCTCTTCGTTCCGAGCTCGAACCTCCAATGGCAACTCAGAACCAAGCTGCTCAGGTAAATTCATCCCCCGCAAACCTTGTTCGGCATTAGGTTTTCAATTTTACCTGAGATTTTCGTTTTCCACTTTCTTCCAGGAATCTTCCACTGCTCTTTTGATTCCTATCGAGGCCAATTCGCAGTCTTACTACCTTGGTCCCGTGGGGAATCCTGATCCTCTAGATCTCATTACTGCTGAATCTCAGAGAATCCCCTTCAAAGCAGCTTTGTCCCCACCTCCTCAGTGGCAAGATGCGTTCAAGAACTGGCCCTTACCTCCAATTGCAGGTTGGAAGACTTGGTATCGGAGGATCCTTGCAGATAAAAGTGGATTAACCAACCTGGATGCTCTCCGCATCGCTCAATGTCTGGAGTTGTCCGTGGCTGAGACACCCAAGAATGAGGATCTTCTGATAGCCGCATGCCACTTACGGTCAAATGGCGTCAACGCCTTCCTTTTGGGCATGGCCCAATGTCTCCAACCTTGGCCGATGTATACATGATCACCGGCCTTGACATCACCGGGTCTGTCCAGCCCTGGAACTTCAAAAATTCCTCACGCCAGACAGGGGTAAAGCCAAGGAATGGCTACAAGAATTATATCTCGAAGCACATGAGAGATAATTCCCTTGGCGAGGTTGAATACAGAGCCTTTCTGAACATGTGGCTATGCAGATTCGTCTTCTGTGGCAAGGCCAACGAACCCACTTTGAACCATATCGCAATGGCGATCCATCTGGCTAGTGGCAATCGCCTCCCTCTGGGAAAATTCCTCTTGGGCAGTGTATATCATATGCTTCATCAGACTGTTACCCAAATGTACACCAGCCAGAGGATAACGTGCGTCAATGGCCCTTGGTGGTTTGTTCAAATGTGGCTGCAGCTCCACATGCATCAGATCGTCGGCGTCGATTTGGACTCAAGGTTCTTCCCTTTGTCCAATTACCCCGAAGGAGAGCCTTAAGCCACCGAGAGGATGCCAAAACTATGGAGAAGCGGCTTCAATCGTTCTTATCCGGCGGGACATTGGCCGGCTTTTCGAGTTGTTCTTCAAAGGTTTCTCCAATCCTCTCGTGGCTTCCTTATCTAGGCAATGACACTTTGACCTTCCCTGTCGAATTCTCCTTCGAGCCCGGCCGTCAAGATAGGGGATTCTTGGAGATCTTTAATATCATAATCCGCCCATGCATATTACGGCCGAGTTCAATGGAGGGAGGCGAATGTCGACACTTATGAATACTACCACCTAATGTAATGGCCAGACAACTTGGATGCGGCCAGATGCCTCCAAGATTGTTTTTGCATGAATTCCTCAAACCCAGGGAGGAAATCAGAGAACTGATGCAATGCAGCAGAGTTTTCAACTATGTGTGTAGTCCCACTGTCTATACATGTCCTTTTGTGCCTGCAACCATAGCTCACCCCACCTTCAACTCCTGGTGGCAAGAATTTCATGACCACATCTTCAGTGAACCCGTTCATGTGTTCTGTGCAGAATTGGTGCCTGATTTCCTGCCGACTTCAGAGGTAACACAATGAGCCCTTGGATCAAGCACTTCTTCTTTATTCATGGTCTTGATCTTCGTCTTTTGTCCACAGAACACAGTGCCTGCTCCTCGAGCCAGGGCAATTGCTTACAATGCTGAAGGCTCAATTTCAGCACTAGGGTTCAAATCCACAACCCTGCACCAATTAATGGCCAGGTATGCTACTACAGATCCCAGCCTTTCTAGCCTTGCTGCAGACAGGAGGCAAGGTCTGCACCTGATTGCCCCTCCAAGTGCCAAAAGGAGAAGAACTGTCGTCAAAAGGTGCTTGTTGAGGTAAAACCCTTTACCTTCTTGATTACCAGGTCACTCTGTTCTTGATGGATCATATCATTGTGCATTTTCAGACCAGAGCCCAACATCCTTCAGAACCAGCACCTGCCGATGCCCCATCCACTGGTATGACCTTTACTGTCCTTTCTCAAGGATGAGCACTGGCACTTACTCTTTCAATTGGACACTTGCAGAGGAAGCTGTGGAAGAACAGCTTGTAGATGTTCCAGTGATTCAACAGGCGAGTCCATCCAGGGTTGAGTTACCCATCCTGGTGGAGATCTCATCTTCATCACCTTCTGCAGAAGCAATAAATTCTCCAGAGATGAATCTCCCAGCTCAACTGGAGCCAGCAAATTCCCCCCGGTGGTGCCATCGCCTATTGGTCAAACGAGAGATAGCCAACCCACCAGAGGCGGCAGACCCAACTCCTCTCCAGCCAGAAACCCACGAGCTGCCAATGCCCGCATCGGCACCCCTTAGCTCAGAAGTTTCGGCTCTTCTTGGAGCGTCCTCTTCGCCTGTAATTGCCCCTACTCAAGAAACCAGCCATGAGGTAACCACCCGTAGTCAATTCTGGTGCCTTGGTGTTTAATATCCCTAATTCGGCAATGTTGTTTATCAGGATCAAGTTCCATCATCACCAAGCCTGCCATCAGAGAGCAATCCAGCTGCCGAGGTGATGGAAGGAATACTCCAGCCGCTGCCAAATGAAGTGCTGTCCAAGCTCACAGAAATTGCTGCCTGCAAGCTTCTTATGATCTGAAAGCTGCTAGGAAGGCCGCTCTAGAGGCCGAACTGAGAAGCCTGTCAGCGGAGATGGAGATTGACCAAAAGAAAATAGCCGAACTTCCTGGATTGATGGCAAAGACCCAAGCGGAAGTAGAATCGGCTGTCACCAGAATAAAGCAATGCGATGCGGAGCTCACTGACTTATCTGGTGCCCAAAAGACGCTTGCCAGGAGATCTTTGGACAATTCCCGTTTGATAATATCCAATGTTCGTCGTGTACTTGCCAAACTCCTGAATGCCTGAATCCTTATTGATGTATGATTGAACTGGTCGCTCTCGTAATATCTCCTTGTGATTTGTTTCCTTTCTTTTGCGTACTTTTGAGATGTAATGCTGAACGACCCATTCGGCAGTGAAACGCTAACTCCCGAACGACACCTTGAGTTCCCTTAGCCGAACCAATCGACCTGCGCACGGTCCAGCTTAGAACTCCAAACGTCCCGCCGGCGGGTTGGTCAAGGAAATCTTTCCACCTTCCGATTTTATTGGGACGTGCGCCACGATCCACAGCCACGACTCGAAGCCACGATTCACCCTGCCAGGCCTATAAATGTTGCCATAGGTGCCCCTAGCTCTCCACCAGGCCTTTCTAGCTCTCGAATCTTTGCCAATCTTTAGCCTTCTCGCAAACAGTGCACATCCCAAACCACAATGGTGCGCCGCCTCAACCGCCGCCGTGCCTCCGACGAGGCCGAGGGGAGCAGCGCCAATGCGCGCAGGCGGTGACGATCGTCAACCTCTCCTCTGTGATTCTGCTTTTTAATCTTCCTTTGCCTTGACGATCATCTCTCCTTTTTCAGGCTGATTCAGTGGAATCCGCCCCGTGCGCCGGTCAATCAGCCCCTCCCAGATGACTCCTCGGAGTCCGATGGCCACTCCCCGGTACCATATGGGGAAGCAGACGCCATCCGCTTCAAGGAGGAACTAGAGGCGTCCCGTCGCGAACTGGAGGACGTCTCCAAGAAAGCAGGCGTGGCCGAGTTAGAATGGGAGGACCAGCGCAACGGCGGCCGGAGGCCATTGACGGTATGGCCCCGAGATTGATTCTTGGTCCGGCTCGGCCTTCGATGCTAATCCCTTCGTTTGTCTTTTGCGGCCGCGATGCCGAGCTCAACCGGCCTAAAGGCGCCGGTAGAGCAATTGGCCGAGAAGGTGAATGCCCACGGCGACACGCCGGCGGAGCGCCCGGCCGCGGTGGAGCGCCGCGTTGACGAGGTGGCCGTCCATGGCGTTCGCTTGGGCACCACCTTGGGCCTGGCTGCGATGGCGACGCATACGGACGTCGACTACTCCACCGAGCGCGCGTGGCTTTAGGGCGGCGCGCCGGAGGACATCGACGAGATCGAGCTCATCCTGGAGCGCCTCGACGGCCACGGCGACGCCATTGCCGAAATTACCCATCCCCAATCTGTGTTGAATAGGCTCTTTGACTAGATTGTACTAGGGATGTGTAAATGTCGGCAATATATGATGAACTTTTGAATTCGCACTTGTTCCGCGATGACTCCCCCTTTGCATTTTGCATCCGCAAATTTTCCTTTGAACGCATCCGGAACTATCTTTAGCCGAACACGTGAGAACAAGCGCCCCTTGGCGTAAAATCCACGAGAGGATCCCAATTCGGCAATCCGTGAACACCGTTCAAGAGAAAACCCCTTGCACACTCGGTGGAAATCCCTGCCGCTTGGTATTCCAACAGTGTGTACTGGCCAAATCATCACTCCCAATGCGCCTCCTTGGTCAATAAAATAGCCCGTGGGGTGCTCTGCAAATCCACTCGTACACTCCTCCATCATTTCTCGTCTCTTCCCCTGCTGCTAGAGGAAAAAACCCCAACGCCATGGACAAGGATAAACAACCTCAGGGGAGCGGCTCATCAAGGAAGCGTACGATTCGGAAGTGAGTTCTTTCTTGATCCGCTCCTTGTTCTCCTGCTTTGATCTTGCGCTTCATGTTTTCCTTTTGCCCTTTTCAGTCTTGATTTGCTTCCGAAGAGGTCATCGGGACCGAAGATGTTCCCGAGTACATCTCCTCCGATTCCTCCCCCCGAGGCGAGAGGATGCCACGCCCGAGCAGAGAACTAACCATCGGCTCCGCCGCCGTGTCCCGCACACGGAGCATGGCCTCGGGGACATGTCCGCCCGTTGCCAAGCCGAGCGCGAGCGTCGCATGGCTCGGGAAGCACTAGTAGGGGGTAAATGCTCCCGACTCTTTTGTGCCCCCGCCCCGGATTTCTTGCCTCCGACCTTGATTTCTCCCCGCCCCCGCATGTCCGTGATAGGTACGACAACTCCGAAGGCGGCCCGGGATAGCTTGGTAGAGGCCGCCAACCATGGCCATCCCCGTGCGTTCCAAGTTGCCGTCACGGTGGTCCTGGAACAACTGGAGAGGGGGCAGCAGCCGAAGAAGTGAAGAAAAGATTGTATCATACTTTGCTTCTTTCGCCACGCCTTCTGCTTCCCTCCTCCTTGGGGACTTGACCATCGGGGTTGTTAGATATGATCCTGCAAGAAGCAGTTGTAATGTAGTGTTGAGCTAAGGGCAATGCATCCAGGCACTGGCCATTTTCTCTTGTTCATGGATTTTGTTCTAAAGGCGGCCTCATTCTTGAGCGCCGGCTATTTTTGTGCCAGATGCGTGTAATCATCGATCGATCTCAATGCTAGGATAATATTTCTTCAGATATCTCCCATTTATCGCAGCGGAAAATTCTTCTCCCAGCAAAGTTTTCAATATGTATGCATTGCCAGGGACGCATCTGACCACGCGAAAAGGCCCCTCCCAGTTAGGGGGACCATTTGCCGAATTCACTGTATTTAGTTCCAATCGGCAATAGCGCTTTCCAAACTAGATCGCCTTCTGCGAATTGCTTTACCTTTACTTTCTTGTTATAGTATTTGGCGACCGCCGGCTTGTTTTTCTCGATGTTCTCCAGGGCCCTGAGACGGATCATATGCAAATCTTCTAACTCATCCATCATCAGGCCATTGTAATCCTTGGAGCTCAACTCGTTTTGCAACACTACTCTCCTTGACTCTGATTGCATTTCCCAGGGCAGGATTGCATGATGCCCGTAAACCAACTCGTAAGGAGAAGTCTTTGTAGCTCCATGGGGGGCCATTCGGTAAGCCCACAACGCTTCACTGAGCACCGAATGCCACCTCCTTGGCTTCTGATCGATCTTCTTCTGTATCAGCTTGATCATGATCTTATTAGAAGCCTCCCGTTGACCATTAGCTTGGGCATAATACGGAGAGGAATTAAACAATTTGATTCCCATGTTTTCGGCAAAATCTCTAAACTCCAATGACACGAATTGTGCCCCCTGGTCAGTGGTAATCGTCTGAGGGATCCCAAATCGATAGATGATGTGTTCCTTGACGAACTCGATCATGTTTTCTGACGTTACTTTCTTCAGTGGGATCGCCTCGACCCATTTGGTGAAGTAATCTGTAGCCAAAAGCACGAACTTATGCCCCTTGCTAGACGGCGGATTAATTTGGCCAATCAAGTCTATACCCCAGCCCCTGAATGGCCATGGCTTGATGATGGGATTCAATGCTGATGCAGGGACTCTTTGAATATTCCCGAACCTCTGGCAGTCTTGACATCCCTTGTAATACTCAAAGCAATCCTCTAATATCGTCGGCCAAAAGCATCCAGCTTGTCTAATAACCCATTTCATCCGATAGGCCGATTGGTGCGCTCCACATATCCCATCATGCACGTCGCTCATCATGTTCTTGGCTTCTTCCGGACCCAGGCATCGTAGCAATACTTCGTCTAATGATTTATAGAATAAATTGTCATCCGGAAGAACGAACTTAATTGCTTTGTACCGAGCTTCCTAGAGACTTTTCGGGATGGATCTCTTAAGTAATCAACGATCTCTTTCCTCCAATCATCTTCTCGCAAGATCCGCCCCTAGTGCACACACCTGCAAAGCAAATGCTTCTTGACTCTCCTTGTAACCGGAGAGGCGCTCCGAGCTAGCCTATTTGCTTCTTCGTTATGCTCTCTAGGAATGTCTTTGTAGGGTTACCGGTGGGAAGCTCTTCAAGATTTCCCCGCACTCTTCGTAGTAACTCCTCGGCGCTTCGCTCCCGCACTCGTATTGGCCGTTCAATTGCTTGATTACTAGTTCCGAATCTCCATAGACCTCAACCGATACGGCCCCCGACTTCTCTTAAATATTGAAGCCCTCGAAGTAGTGCCTCGTACTCGGCTGGTTATTTGTGACGGTGGGTTGTATAGGAATAGCGAATTCGAACATCTCACCTTTGGGCGAAATTAGCAGGATCCCTACTCCCCCACCTTTGCCACATGATGACCCGTCAAAAAATAAAGCCCAAGGGGTAATTTCAAGTAGACTAATTGAAGGGTCACGATGTTCAGTTATGAAATCGGCAATGATCTGACCTTTGATGGCTTTTGCCGATTCGAACTTCAACTCGAATTCTGATAAAGCTAAAATCCATCTGCCAATCCGACCATTCAAAATTGGCATAGATAACATATGTTTTATCACATCAAACTTCGAGTATACAGTGCATTCGGCATTCAACAAGTAGTGCCGAAACTTTGTACACGAGTAGTATACGCAAAGACACAGTTTCTCTATAGCCGAATACCTGGTTTCAGGATCAAGTAGTCTTCGGCTAAGATAAGCTACTACCCGCTCCTTTCCTTCGAATTCTTGAATAAGGGCCGATCCAATAGTTTGGGTATCGGCCGCCACGTACAACTTGAAAGGCTTGTCCGGTGAGGAGGAACCAGCACCGGCGGCTCCTTCATGTATTGCTTGATTTCATCGAAAGCCTTTTGTTGTTCGTCGCCCCATGTGAATTTCGATCCTTCTTTAGCTTCGGCAATGGAGAGAATGGCAACACCTCTCGTGACAAATTTGAGATGAATCTTCTCACGAAGTTGATCTTGCCGAAAGCGGTGATTGCAATTCCTTGAGGTTGGTTGGAGGAACGACTTCATCAATGGCTTTCATGCTCTTCTTGCCAACCTCGATTCCCCCTTCGTGGACCAAAAACCTCAAGAACTCTCCATTCGACACCCCAAATGCACACTTGTTTGGATTCATCTTTAGGCCATGCTTCCGGGTGCATTCCAAGGTCTTCTTCACATCTTCTAGGTGGGTGTCATGACTTAAGGACTTGATCACCACGTCATCGATGTAGATTTCCACAGTTTTGCCGATCAACTCATGAAAAATGTAATTCATGGCCCGCTGATAGGTTGCACCGGCATTTTTCAACCCAAATGTCATGACTATCCATTCAAATAGGCCTATACGACCAGGACATCTGAAGGCCGTCTTCGAGATGTCTTCTATTGCCATGAAAATCTGATTGTATCCCGCGTTGCCATCCATGAAACTAATCACCTTGTGTCCAAGGCGGCGTCAATCAACAAATCGGCAATAGGCATCGGGTATCCATCCATGGGAGTAGCTCTGTTTAGGTCCCCGAAATCTATGCAAACTCTCATTTTTCCATTCTTCTTATACACGGGGACGATGTTAGAAATCCACTCCGCATATCCGCACGGCCGAACGAAGTTTGCGTCAAGTAATCTTTCGATCTCCTTCTTCACATCGGCCAATACTTCATCCTTGTAGATTTTCGGGCGGTTGCTTATATGGTTTGAAACCAGGCTTGATTGGCAACCGGTGCTCGACGATGGAACGATCCAATCCAGGCATCTCCGAGTAATCCCAGGCGAAGCAATCTCTATATTCTTTGAGAAGCTCAATTAAGTTCCCCCTGAAATCTGGCTGCAAATTTGCACTGATGAACGTCGGCCTTGGCTTATCACCGCTTCCAATGTCAACTTCTTCCAGCTTATCGGCCGACATGAATCCTCGTCCCAACTTGCCATCAGTGCCATCCACGGGGTTCTCCATTAAAAATTACTATAAGAGCCGACTGCTTGAATCGGTACGTTGGTCCCTTCGACGAGTTCAACGGACCTTCTCCCCGTCCTTCCCGAGAAGCAATCGATGCCTTGGTACTCCCGGAAGGGTGGTTCCATGTTGGCCACGCTCACGGAGTCATCCGCACGGACGACCTCGATTTCGTCATCCACCCACCGGATAAGCCGTTGATGCATGGTGGATGGGACACGGCGATTGGCGTGAATCCGGCCCCGCCCAAGCGAGCGGTAGGCTCCCTTGCCTTCGATGACAAAGAAGGTGGTGAGCGGCGTCTTGGACCCGATCATCAAGTCCACGTGAGCGCATCCTTTGGTGTCCGAGGGGTTCTGGCGAAGTCGTTCGGGATGATGCTCGTAGGTGTCGATCGCTCGGGCCCATGCCAAGCTTCCTGAAGGTGGTGTACGGCATGACGTTGACTGCCGCCCCGCCGTCGACGAACATCTTGGTCAATGGCTTGCCATTGACGTACCCCCTCAAGTACAGCGGCCTCATATGGCGATTCTTGGCCGGCTTGTCGAAGACGGCCTGCTTGGCAAGCACCAGTTGCGCCATCATCTCCTCGGGCTGCTCGTCATCAAAGGAAGCTTCCTCCTGCATAACCTGGTTAGCGGGAGCCATGAACTCGTTCGGCAGGAAGTATACCATGCAAGCAGGAGCCGAACGCTTCGATCCTTCCGGGCTGGTCCTCGGGGCGCCACTTCGCCTCGTGCGGATCCCGCTTGTTTCATCTCGCGGTTCCTCAAGCGCCGGACCCGCCTTTTCGGCTCTGCGTAGACCAGGGCGGGCACCATCCCCTTTTGCCGGACGTGAACATCCTCGTCCTCCTCTTGATCGGCCCACCCGAGATCAGCTTGGCGCTTCACGGGATGATCAATGATTTCAATTTTTTGCCGCCGATCCCCATTCGGGTGGATCCTTCCAAGTCTCTCATGGACGGATCGGCGATTGGCGCTTTCTCGCTTGTACTCATATCTCGTCGCTGCATTCGGGACGGTTCTCAACGTGGGCAGCTTTAGGCCCTCATTCCCGTAGGTGCCGAAGAAGGCGCACCCCCAGTGGGCGCGCTCCTGCTCGCGCGTGTACTGTTCTTGGTCCCTTCTGCGCGCTTCCTCTTCAGCCCTGCGCCGCTCCTCCTCGTGACGACGCTTCGGTAGCGTTCCTTCTCCATGCGGCGCCGCCACTTGTTGAGGAGAATGCGTGACGTCACCTTGGGTCTAGGCACGGGATGATTCCCCAATCTCGATGTGGCTCTTGAGAACGCGGGGGGCGTCGCCCGCACTTGCTCTAGGGTCACCCGGCGCTCCGGTCTGCGATCCACCTTGCTTGGACCTCGGGCCGAGGTCGGGACCTTGACCTTCCCCTTCTCTTCTACTGTTATCGCATTGACGGAAAAGCCGAGCATGTTCTCGAGGAAAGGGGTGGCCATCCCGGCTTCATCTTGTTATCGAACTTGAGGTGCCCTTCCGGATAGCCTTCGGATCCTCATCCCGAAGACCCCGCAATCGTTGATGGAGTGCGAGTCCCTGTCATGGAAGCCGCAGTAACGTTTTGCTTTGACTCCATCGGTAGCCGAAGCATAGAATGCCCTTACGGCGCCTTGATTCGGCCTTCCTTTACCAAGAGCTCAAATAACTTATCAGCCTTTGCGATGTCGAAGTCGTAAGTTCCTTTGGTCTGCTTGACCCACCACTGATTCATTGTCAAGGGCTCTTTACCCCACATGATCTCTGCTGCAGCTATCTCCAATTCGTCGTCAGAATCCTCGAGCAGATCAGCCTTGTCCAAGAATTGATTGTAGATGTCAGCGACGTCGTGCTGATTGCCAAACTTGGGGTCCTTCTTGAGGACATACGCCTGATTGCTCATTAAAGATAACTTTTGTGACAGCTGGCCCAAGTTTTCAAACTCCATCCCAAATAGCTTCTCGCGCACGGCTGGCAACATCCCGGCGACGGCCATATCAGCCAGCTGATCGTCTGGCAAGTTCAATGAGAAGCACATGCCCTTGACTTCTCTGAACCTTCTAAGAAACTCCAACGGCGTTTCGCTGTGCCTTTGCTTCAGGGTGGCGAGATCAATCAACTTCTTCTCAGAACTGCCGCTGAAGTAATGAGCGTGGAATTTACGCTCCAAATCCTTCCACCTGGCCACTGATTCAGGCGGCAGGGACGAGAACCACCGAAAGCCGGGACCCGGCGGGCCGAGGCGGGGAAGTAGCGAACCCCGAACGCCTCCTCGGCCGAGCATTCCCCAAGCCGCATGAGGTAACGGCGATGTGCTCGACCGTGCTTGTCTCGTCCTCGCCGAGAGAACTTTGTGAATTCCGTCGGCGACTTCACCCTAGGTGGCGAGGGGAGCACGTTATAGTACCACTGCGGGAACGGCGGCTCGTAGGTGGGGCCCCGCATCTTTGGCTTGAGGCCGAACGCGGTTCTCGCATCAATTCGGCCATCTTGCGTGCTAGGGCGTCTTCCTCTTGAGCGCCGCGGCCGCGCGCGTACCCCCGGGTGCGGGAAGGCATCGAACGCTCCGTAATTTCCCACTTCATGATAGCCACCGCCGTACAAATTCCTCTCGGAGCCGCTGGTCGACGGAGCTATTCTTCGACCGGGGTCGAGTGGGGCCCCGCATGAGCCGAACGCTAGGTCTCCGTACGTAGGCCGGGTACGGATCGGCCGCGTTGCACGGGGGCTGACCCGTGCCTGCTCCGTGGTGGCGGGGATTGGTTGACTTCCCCGAAGCTTGCAACGGGGGGGCCGAACCGGGCGCCCCGCCCGCGCCCGCGGAGGAGGTTGGAATGTCCGGCTCCCGGAGCTTTGAGGGGGAGGCCGCTCGCAATTGGCTCCGTAGCAGCCGGGCCGGGAGAGCTTGATTCCCCCGGCTCCACGGTGCTCTTCCGGCGGACGCCTTCCCGAACGCTTGCCCCGCGCCCGGGCCAAAGAGGGCCACCATCATCTGCTGGAGCGACCCGAGGAAAGCCTGGTTGTGCTTGGTGAGCATGTCGTCTACCGACTCTTGGAACATCCGTGCGCATTCCTCCTTCTCCTGTTGGGTTGAGGCATCGCTCTCTCCCGGCAGCGCACTGGGCAGTGTCATTCTTTAGATACGGACACCACTTCGATTCTTCTTAAACGACATGAGACACTTTTTGCCGAAAACCGATTCACGGCGTCTAGGAGCCGCTCGATGCCGCTCGGGAGAAAGCTCTTCGATGTTGACATCCGGGAGAGGTCCGAGACTTCAGGCATCTTGAACCAATTCTACGTTGGTCCCCTTTGGGCGTGCCAAAAAGTGTGTTGACGTAAAATGTGCACTCAACGCCAATCACACAAAGAAGCCGAACAAAGCTGGCTTTGCACGCGCAGAGAGCAAGTGATGTGCCAGTCAATTTTTCCTGAAAATTAACAAAAGATAAAGCAGTTAGATACCAAAGCTTGGAACGTGTCGGGTGGTACCAGACAGTTCCATATTTACGGCTAAGAAGCCAAGAAAGATGACATATAGCTATGTAGAGCTATCTGTCAAAGAATCACAACCATCCGGACCATTACAGAGGAAAAAGGAACACTGCCGGATGGATGACGTAAGCGTGACGACGATCGGTCTTTGTATAGATAAAGATGCAAGCATGAAGTTATGACCGATCCCCGTGAGGTTTGTCATTAAATAAAATGAGGTAAAGCACGGACATGATCATGTATTAAATAAGCATGCATAGATCCAAAGCACTAGTCTACCGCATGTCTAGGTACTTTAAGATCCGTCGGGTACGATCACAAGCAAATCTATCCACCGCATGATACAACTTGCATGAAAAACGTACCACTTTCCGCAAATAGATCTATCCACCGCATGATACAATCTAAATATGGAAAGCTAAAAGCATACATCACTTAAGGCACAAACAATACACGTGATCTACTCTTGAAAACATAACCGAATACGGCTGAACAGCCGATCCAGGGTCCATGGAGAAGGAACAAACATCACCACGTGAATAAATCTATCAGACTGAATTGGAAATCTAATCCACGGATGACTAGCTCCAAAGCAACCCAAAAACCTGCATCTACCGCATGATACCCGGTTCTTTCAAGATTTATACGCGCAAAGCAAGCTTGAACCCGCAACACGTAACAACCTAGATCGATTCGGTTTCGGCTGTCAGAGAGCACAAGATCCACGCGTCAAAACACGAAACCTGCCCGTACACGGATCTTAAAAGAAATATAGCCGATCCAAACCCATCTAGATTGGGCAAGGGTGTGTTACATGAACTAAAACATAAAGTAAAACTCATGATAACACGGGATAACTTAATGATCTATTGGATCTTGCCAAAATCCAATAGAGCCGATAACTAGCTTCAAGCCGGATCTTAGCCTACCGCATGGCTCATGATCTAACAAGAAACCCTCTTGAACCAAGCTTGAATCTACCGCATGACACGAAGCATGGTAACAAGACTACTTGCATCGGATCTAAATCCACCGCATGATACTAGACATGATACAAGGTTGGGGTACTCACGGAGGTCGACGGATCGATTGGCCCTCTCGAAGAACTCGACGACACGACAAGGACTCTAGGGTTTGGCGTAAGGCCGGTGTGTATTGAGGAATGATCGTGTTTGTTACATACATCCGGGGATCGTATTTATACCCCCCGATTACAACCGGCGAATGGATTCATTGCCTAACTAAGCTCGATTGCCGTCCTTCCATTCGTCTCCTTTGATTTGAGCCACGTCACCGTCCAATCCCGCGAAATCAGCTCTCTTGTTCCTTTGCCGAATTGGAGCAAATAGCCGCCGCGGATCTCTTTGCCGAAAATCTCTAGAAATATCCTTCCTTCTACCAGACGGACTCTTTTTCGAACCGGACCCACAAGTCAGACTCCTTACCAAATTTTGGTGTTAACAGGGGGCTGAGGACGGAGGGCACCGCAGAAGGCGGCGGTCGGGGAGGATGACGGTGGAGGAGGAGGACACGATGACGACGATGGTGGTGGATCGGGGACGAAAAAGTGGACAAGTGCTGGAGGGGGAGGGTCGCTACTTTTATATATAGACACCCCTTTAGTCCCGGGTCGTGTAACGAACTGTGACAAAGGCCCCCCTTTTGTCTCGGGTCGTAACACCACCCGGGACTAATGGGCTATTTTGCGCGGGACTTTAATTATTTCCCATTTTCCCTCCTCATTTTTTCATTCTTTCTCTTTGCAACATTTTTTAAAAATGGTAAGTTTAATATTTAAACCATGCAAAATTGGATTTTGTTAAGTGTTAACAGCCTTAACTTTCTAATATAAAAAATAAATTTAATAGTTGAAATAATTACTTTCTTTTCGGACTCGACAATATTTGTTTCCTAAGACATAAGAAAAATGCTCAACTAATTCAGAAAAATCTCAAACTTTGTGATTACTTCTCACAGGGCATCTGAAAGGCTTTAACAAGTTTTAGTTTAAATAAATAAAGGAATACACTCATACAACATTACACAAATGATTTGAACATTAATCATTACAGTACAGTGTTGAAGTTTCTTTTCTTGACGAAAGTTCCTTGGTCATAGTCGTGACGTAAGTACGGTGTCTCTTCATTTCCAAGTAGTATGCTTGGGTCAACTTCGACAGCGATGGAGGCATGCCATCGAATTGATCATAGTCATGTGATTTGTCTGTTCTATCCTCGACTCCCACAATTACTCTTTTACCCGGAAGAACAATGTGTCGCTTTGGCTCTTGTGGTCCTTCTTCAGGATTTTTATTCTTCAGTTTGCTAGTCATATCCTTGACATACAAAACTTGATGCACATTTTCGGCAAGGACGAATGGTTCATCTTTGTAACCAATCTTGGTCAAGTCCACTATTGTCATTCCATATTGATCTTTCCATATGCAACCTCCAGTAAGTTTTACCCATTGGCAAAGAAACAGAGGGATGTTAAGTGGTCCGTACTGAAGCGCCCATATCTCTTCTATGACACCATAATACGAGTTCTTGTTATTGTTGCTGTCCATGGCGTCTATATGGACACCACTATTTTGGTGTGTGGTTTTCTGATCTTGGCCTCTTGTGTAAAAAGTATAACCATTTATATCGTAAGCTTGGAATTTGACAATTGTGCTAGAAGGTCTCCTGGCTAACAAAGCGAGTTGTTGGTGAATTGTGGAATCACCAATAACTTGTTCACTCAACCATGAGGGTGTTGACGGTGTATTTTGGTACACCAAGCATGATCATTAAACTTTGGTTTGAATTTGATTATGGAACTAACCCACCACTAGGCACACTAATCATATAACAAGTTCATCTATGTGAATGCATTTGGAAGTGTCGTGTTTATGTAGGAAAACATGGACATAAAGGACGGATTCGCAACAAGTTCAAAGGATGCATTAACAGAGTCTTGTTTGTGTTCATGAGCTTGATGAAA
The DNA here is from genome assembly GCA_947561735.1 of Cenchrus americanus. NCBI lineage: Eukaryota > Viridiplantae > Streptophyta > Magnoliopsida > Poales > Poaceae > Cenchrus > Cenchrus americanus. Next base: position 195,547,146 of record OX387244.1, read on the forward strand.
TCACTTCCAATGGTGACGAGGACCGAAGTGCTATGAAGGAACACCCCCGGGGATTGAAGCGTAAACGACCGAACTTCATGCGCGGAGAACCTCCATCTTGGATGCGAGGATGACATCGTCAAAATCATGCAAGTGGAGGGGGCAAAGTGCATAATCACCTGAAGACCCACGGGAGCGAAGGGGCGATCGAACCGGCCGGGTTGGGGCTCGGGCCGGCCGGCCCAGGCCGGCCGGCCCAGCCTAGTTCCAGCGTCGGTTCGGCCCCCCTTTCCTTGCACCCGAAGGATCTTCAACCCTAAAACCCTGGAATCACCGTCATTCGCACTAGGAGGCCATCCACAAGCTAGAGAGAGAGGAGGGAGATCTCCGGAGGGAGATCAACCACCTCGAAGGAAGCACCCACAAGTGGAGAAGAAGGAAGACACGGTCGGAAGGGTGACCATGATCAACGGTGCTATGTCTAGCACCTTGATGGGGTAATCTCCTTATTCATCCATGGGTTGTAATCGATCTTGAGATGTAATCATACTTTGTTGGATTATCTATCTATCATCTTGTGTTGAATATACTTCAATGCTTAAGGTTAGCTACCATGCCGTAAAGGGAGTAGAGCTCCAATGCTTCCTTAGATCCATTCAATACGCCGTGTCCATCATAGGCCTAGTCATGAATACCTTCATGTAGTGACAGTACGAGAGGAGGGAAAGGGCGAAACCATGGTCACAACCCCCGACAGCTTAGATTGGTGTTCATGTCTTTAAGCGATTGCATGATCTAGTATCGTAGACCCATGGGCGAGTGTCTCCTATATTGATTGCTTAATCAATCTCTCTAGTGTAGTTTAGTTGTTTTCTAGTTTCATCATAGTTAAGGTTTGAGTAGCTAGAGTGTAAAGGTAGATCGAACGCTTGTAATCCCCTTGCTCCGTGGATTGACAAGAACCTTGGGAATCCTGTGGTGAAAAAGGTGTGGGTCCGTACGCTTGCGGATCGTAGAGGGATACTTCTTTTATCTGTCAATAAAGGGGAAATTTTCCAAGTGATGGCGTGTAAGCCATGCTTCGGTTTTGGTTGGGTTTTGTGAAGAAATAATCAGCTTGTGTTCCTCAATATACGAAGTCACCAAGGTTGATTGTTGTAGAACAACTAGGTGTGCTTTATTGAACAAATCAGTATCATTGCTCAAACATGCTTTCCTTCCAATGGTTCCCTTTCCTAGTAGCCTCCCCTCGTGTCGTGATACTAGAACCCCAATCGAGTCAATTGAGTCGACAAAGTCCACACAAAACTCAATGACTTCCTCAGTTACATATCCTTTGGCGATGCTTCCTTCTGGATGTGCGCGGTTAAGAACATATTTCTTGAAGATTGACATGTACTTCTCAAAAGGCCACATGTTGTGCAGGAATACTAGTCCAAGAATAGTAATCTCTTTCACAAGGTGCACCACGAGGTGAGTCATAATATCTAAGAATGAAGGTAGAAATGCTAACTCAAAGCTTACAAGACATTGCACAACATCATTAGGTTCCTTGGATTGATTGCCTTCTGTGAAATTGCATTGAGAAATGCACAAAGCTTTATGAGTGCTAATCGTACTTTCTCTGGTAGAACACCCCTCAACGCAACTGGAAGTAACTGTGTCATCAACATGTGGCAGTCGTGGGCCTTTAGATTTGTGGACTTCTTTATTTCATATTTATTATCCCTTTTATATTCGATGAGTAGCCAGATGGAACCTTCATACTGTTTAGGGAATCAAACAGTATGTCCTTCTCTTCCTTGCTGAGGGTGTAACTAACAGGACCTAAGTAATATTGTTCTTCCTCCTCAACCTCTTCAGGATCTACTTCTTTTTCATCAACCTCTATCGGAGGTGCTTCATTCCTATGGATTTTTTTCAGGTCCGTCGTGCTTCCAATGTATCCTTAGAGTTATTGTAACAATCCAAGAAGCCTAGGACATTCACACAAAGATTCTTCGTTAAGTGCATTGCGCTAATAGCGTTCCGGACCTCAAGAATTTCCCAATAAGGTAACTCCCAAAATATAGATTTCTTCTTCCACATTGGTGCACACCCATTAGCATCATGTGGAACAGGTTCACTACCATCACCCTTTCCACAGACAACCCTTAGATCCTTTACCATCTCAAATATCTCCTCTCCTTTAAAATGGGGGGTGGGCTTTGTACGATGATCAGCCTTTCCTTTTCGATGCAAACCTTTCTTCCTTAATGGATGCTTCTCAGGAAGAAAGCGACGGTGACCCATATACACAACCTTCTTACAATTTTTCAGATGAATACCGTATGTTTTATGTAAATAGTGGGTGCAGGCCTGATATCCCTTGTTTGAGTGCCCAGATAGGTTACTTAAAGCAAGCCAATCGTTGTTGGTAATGAATAACATTGCTCGTAGGTTGAATTTTTCTTGCTTATTCTCATCCCACACACGTACACCTTCTTTCTTCCATAGCAGTAATAGTTCATCCAAAATGATCTTAGATACACATCAATGTCGTTGCTAGGTTGTTTTGGACCTTGGATTAGCACCGACATCATAATGAACTTTCGCTTCATGCACATCCAACCAGGAAGGTTGAACATGCATAGTGTCACAGGCCAAGTGCTATGACCACTGCTAAACTCACCAAATGGATTGAAACCATCTGTGCTTAAACAAAACCTTATGTTTCTTGCTTCCCCAGCAAAATATTTGTATTTTCTATCAATCTTTCTACTAAGGGGAGTACCCGAAGTAGATGAATGTGACTCGCCAAGATCGGTAACTCGAAGGAAGAGACACGTGGCACACAATTTAGACAGGTTCGGGCCACGAGGTGCGTAATACCCTACGTCCTGTATGCTGTGTAGCTCTGGATTGATTGGGCATGATTACAAGATGGTGCAATAGTGCACCGTGGGTTGTATGAGATGAGATTGGATGATAGAGATCGGTCCCTGCCTCGCCTTATATAGTCCGAGAGGCAGGGTTACAAGTCGGAGTAGGGAGAGAGTACTAGTCGAGTACGTCTAGGAGTCCTCTATACAGTGCGGAACATGTACAGCTCCCTAACCGAGTACTACTCCTGTGTAGTCCTTGTGCTCCACGCCTTCAAGTGCCGTGTAGCGCAAGCCAGGTAGTCCCAGGGGCCCACCGAGTAGTCGGTCCTGGTACCCACCGAGGTAGTGGGCCCAGGGAGGTCCATACGACAAGCCCCCGAGTACTTTGTAGTCGAGAAGGATATCTTCAAGTAGTCTTGACGGCCTTAACGAGTAGTCCTCAAGCGTCCCCGAGTGCTACAAGTCAAAAGTCCTCAAGAGTAGTCGAAGCATCCTAAGGCTGGAATGTACTCCAGCTGATGTTTGAGCAATCTTGAAGTCTTCTCGAGTAGTCCCAAGCGTCCTCGAGCACTGCCTTCGAAGGTCTTCAAAAACTGCCTGTCTTGTCTTGAAGCCGGAGCGGACATGGAGGTGTGATTGCAAAATCGCACTCCATATGGAGTAGCCCCCGAGCCTTAGGTTGAGCCGTGGGCTCTGGCTGAGGGTCCATCTGAAGTCTTGGCAAGAAAATCTCGAAACATCCGGAGAGAAAAAACCGAAGGACACGTGGCACGGAGCCCCCGAGCCTTGAGTCGAGTACTTCCTCTCGAATTGAAGGGTCATCTTGAAGAATGTGTCCTGAGATGCTCTTGAGACAAGCCGCTTCCCAAGTAGTCGAGTAGACGTAGCCGAGCCCCCGAGGTGAGGCGCGTCGACTAGTGGAATACGAAGGGTCACGCGCAGCCGCTGAGTCAGCCGCGCGTGGACTTATCCAGCCGCCCGTTGTGGAGCCGGTTTGACTTATAAATAGAAGCCAAAACCCTTAGGGTTTTTCACCCATCCGAGCTGCAGTCATTTCGATTCCAACTGAAGTAGATCCACTCCCAGCGCTTGCTGCCGCCGTAGTAGATTCAAGTGCGCTGCCACCCAAAGCTTTTAGGGTAGCCCTCGAGCGGATGCGCGTGAAGACGCCCTGCACTTGGAGGATGAACCCGTCACCGTCCAAGACATCGAAGGCCGCCGGGAAGAAGAGGGGCCGCAAAGAGGCCGCCGCGGCTGCCACCGGAGCAGCGCCGCCCATGTCTCCACCGCGGGCCGATCCGAGCCGCGAGTGGAAGAAATCCAAGGTGAAGACGGAGGATCTGCTGACCCTCCTGAACAGTGGGTTCATCAGGGAGAAGGAGGTCGACATGTGGAGATCTGCTGCTGGAGATCCATATCCGATGGAGAAGGCCGAAGACGAGATCCCAATGTTTGCGCGGTTCGTGGAGCGCGGGCTTGCGCTCCCGGCCAACGATTTCTTCAAGGGGCTGCTCGGGTACTACGGGATCGAGTACCTGAACCTGAACCCCAACGGCGTCTTCCACACCGTGGTCTTCATGCACTTCTACGAAGCCTTCCTCGGGATCAAGCTGCATTGGATACTATTCCGGAAGTTCTTCCGCGTCAAGCCGCAGCCAAGTGCCACCAACCCCAGAGTAGTCGGAGGAGCCGACATCCAATTGAGGGAGGACGCCGCGGAGCAATATCTGGCGTACAAGCTTGTCGACTCCAACACTGATTGGAAGACAAGGTGGTTCTACATGATGAACCACCACCCCGGTCTGCCGAAGCCGAGCGGACGGCAGCCCAGGCATCGCGAGTGGTGAAACTCAGAGCCCACCATGCAAGAGGGCATCCAGCTTCCCGAGCTGTTGGCACGCGTCAAGGTGCTGAGGGAGGCAGGACTGAGGGCCGAGCACGTGGCCTTCAGTTTCATGAAGCGGAGGGTGCAGCCGTTGATGGCTCGAGACACCTTAGGCTTCGAGTACACCAGCGACGACGACACGTCGCGGATGCCTGGAGGCGAGCTGGACGACAGCGACATCATCGAGAGGTTGTCGCGGATCTTCAAAGATATGCCGCCGTACACGGCGTGCCCTGTTGAAGAGTACTCCGCCGCGCGCCCGACCAAGGAGGTGAGTAGTCGTACTCTCCTGGTCGAGTAGTCATTGCTTGGTGTAGACTTGCTGATGTCTTCGTGTCTTGCAGGATGACTTGAAGAAATTCATCTCCGAGCCGTAGCCGCCCCAAGTGGGATCGAGATCCCGAAGGAGGGGAAGGCGAAGGAGAAAGAGCGGCGAGAAGTCGGTGCAGGCGATGACACCGTCATCGTGGAGGACACCTCCGACGACGATGACGACGACGACGACGAGACGTTGCAGGACCGCTTCCAGCTGCGGTCGAGGTTTAGCCGTCCGGGCTTGCCTCATGTTCCTCTGGTGCAAGACCCCCCGACTAGCCTGGAGGCTAGCCTGGCTGCGCCGCCACGGAGGCCGCGAAACCCCGCCAGGAAGCGGGTGAATAAGAAGCTTAAGGTCTCAGAGACCACGCCTCAGGAGGTAAGTTATCTTGACTAGAGTAGTTGAGTACCCCATCGTGCGAGTCCCTTTGCTGACGAGTAGTCTTCCTTGTATGCAGGAGGTGCCACCGACAAAGCCCGTCGAAGAAGCCGAGAAGGCGCGTGGGATACAGTGGGGGAGCCAGCTGGAAGTCGTAGTCCAGCCCCCACTGTCGAGGAGCTCTTGGCGCAGCTGGAGCGCCAGCCCCCTGCTCCACAGGGGAGCACGGAGCCTGTAGCCGCCGCCGTTGAAGAGGTAATGGCTTCAGGAGCGCAAGAGAGCGCTGCGCCAGCCGCCGTCACAGAGGAGGCGGTAGCCGCAGAGGCGCAGGAGGAGGCGCCCGCCGAGGGTGGACTGGTCGACATCGCCAGCATCCTCGGTGCTCCGGCCGTGACAATAGTCCGGTCGAACTTGTGAGTACCCTGTCTTTCCTGAGTAGTACTTGTTGCAGTAGTCGATGTTGACTGACAACCAATTGTGTGTGCTTCTGCAGGAAATCCACGAATCTGTCTTGGGAGGGGGATGAGCCCTCATCAGTGGTGGCGGAAGAAGTCGCGCCGCCCGCAGAGGAGTCCACTCCCGCGTCCCAGGCGGTGCCCGAGCCGCCGGCTGCCAAGGCGACGTTGCCGGAGGCCAGCGTAGTCGAAGGTGAGTACCCTTCTTGAAGATATAAGGCTCTTTGAGGAGTAGTCGTAGGCACTGATGCACCCATCTTCTTTTTGACAGGCGCTGAAGCTGAAGGTGGTGACATCCCTGCAGGGGTGCCGATGCAGAAGTCGACACCAGGGGCCCCGGAGGCTGCGGGAGGAGCCCCCGAGCCCGTGGAGGAGGTCGTCGAGGAGGCCGCCGTGGCGGCCGGGGGAAAGGGTGTCACCACGTCGCGAGAGGTTGCTCTGGAGGTGGCTATCCGCTCCCCGGAGATCCAGGACACAGAGCCCATCCGCTCTGTGCCGATGACGGAGGCCACCGCGAGTAGTCGCGGCGGGATAGAGTTGCTCGCGGATGATCTTATCGAGCCGGCAACGGTGGCCAAGTATTTGGAGGGGATCCGTCAAGCCGAGCAGTGGATGAAGGTAAGTAGCCATAGCCTCTGAGTAGTAAATCCTCTTTCGTTGAGTACTCGTCTGACTTGAGTTGTCTGTTCAGGACGTTGCGGAGCGGTCCCGCGACAAGTCGAACATGCTGCAGGGCTATGGGGACGCGGTGCTCCGAGCTGAGGCGCTAGAAGAGCAACTTGTGAAGTCGCGGAAGCACGCGGCTGCCATGTAGTCGAAGCTCGACGCCGCCTTCGCCAAGTACCACAACGACGTCCAGGAGTTGCAGGCGAAGGGCGACGACTTGGTGCGGAAGAATAAGGGCCTCCGCAACAAGAACAAAGGTACGCCGCTAAACTTGCTCGGGTACTTGTTGGAGGTCGAGAAGTCCCCGACCCGCCGTGCCGTTGTCGTGTTGCGCAGCTTGAGGGCCGTGTGGAGCAGGCGAAGTCCTCGGAGACGAGCATGAAGAACCTCTTCTACCGGGAGCAAGAAGCCCGCCAGGTACTCGAGCTCGACTACAAAGAACTCGCCTTCGAGTGCGAGAACCATATGGAGCTCCGGATTGCTTCTGACCGCGATCTCGTCAACTGCTACAAATCCTTGCAGAAGTTGAATGAAGACTGCGAGGCATTGTGGGGCCAACTGAAGGAACTCGAAGAAGCCGCACTGCCGATCGCAAGACTCCTGGTGCCGCACCCGGGCGGCCCCAAGATTGCTCCTCTGGTGGATCGCCTCAAGGAAGCTCCGAGCTGGTTGGCCGCTTACGTGAAGCACATGGCGAGGTCGATCCCAAGACAAGTCTTGGCCTTCATGAAGTCGTACTTCCCGAAGGCCCCAGTGGAGGTAGTCGCTAGCGTGGTAGCCGCCAACTGCTCTGATGAGCAATATGCAGAGCTGCTGGAGCAGATGGCTCCCATCGCGGAGCAGGTAGCTGAGAAGCTAAACCTCCAGTAGCCCTGTAATAGATAGATAGTAGCCATGGTTGTACAGGAAAACAATTGTAATAAATTGCTTAAGTATCAATGAAAGAAATTTTCTAGCAATGAGTACTCGTAGTCGTGATCTCAGAGTGCGGAGCCCCCATCGTGGAGTGGATGCGAGTAGTAGTACTCGGCGGTAGTGGTCCCGTTGTAGGGAGTAGACAGTAAAGAAGTTGATGATCGATCAAACTTTATTACTGAAGAAGTACACCTGGATGGCCAGGGCCGTAGTTACAGAGTATTCGCTTGGACCCGGAGGGCCGCTTACGCGAGTAGCGCCGGAGCGGGTAGCGCGCGCGCGGCTGATCCGTAAGTAGCCGTGTAGGCTGGATCGTAGATCCGTAGGTAGCCGTGGAGGATGGATCGCAGATCCGTAGGTAGCCATGCAGGCTGGATCTTGGAGTGTGGTCTCTTAGTAGACCGCTGCTAGAGTCCTTGACGCTCGTCACAGCCCAGGGTCCGTAGGTAGACACACAGTCTGGATCCTGGAGAGAAGTCCGGAGACTGGAGCCAGGACCCGGAGGCTGCTTACGGCAAGGGGGTGTTGATGTAGTCGTATAGACTTGGACCCCAGAGTAGTCGTGTAGACTAGGCGTAGAATCGACAGAGCTGGTCGACGTTCCACGAGTTTTTGATGTCTTCGCCTTCAAGTGTTTGGAGGCGGTAGGAGCCCGGCCCGGTCACCTTTGCCACGGTGAAGGGACCTTCCCAGGGGGAGCTGAGCTTGTGAAGTCCTTCCGTGTTCTGGATACGGCGGAGGACAAGATCTCCAACGTTGAAGGAGCGTTCCTTGACGTTGCGATCATGGTAGCGTCGGATACCCTCCAGGTACCTTGCTGATTAGACGAGGGCAGCACAGCGAGCTTCTTCGAGGCTGTCGACGTCAACTCGTCTGCTGTCTTCTGAGACGCCTTCGTCGTAGTGCTCCACTGCTGGCGAGTTCCATATGATGTCAGCAGGGAGGATTGCTTCGGAGCCGTAGACTAGGAAGTAAGGGGATTTCCCCGTTGGCTTGGATGGCTGAGTCCGTAGCCCCCAGAGTGCGTTGGGTAGTTCCTTGATCCACTTGCCCCCTTTGGAGTTTGCGGCGTCGTGTAGCCGCTTCTTGAGAGCGTCGAGCACCATCCCATTGGCACGCTCGACTTGTCCGTTGGCCCGTGGATGGGCAACTGAGACGTATCGGACGTCGATCCCGCTGTTCTCGCAGTACTCCCAGAACTTGTGGTTGTTGAAGTTGGAGCCCAGGTCTGTGATGATGCGGCGGGGTAGCCCGTAGCGGTGTACGAGTTCATCCAAAAAGTCGAGTACTCTGTCAGCCGTGGGGCATGTGACCGGCTTGACTTCGATCCACTTGGTGAACTTGTCGATGGCCACCAATACCCTGTTGAATCCTCCTGGCGCAGTTGGCAGTGGCCCAATCATGTCGAGCCCCCAGCAAGCAAAGGGCAAGGTTGGCGGTATGGTGACTAGCTTGTAGGCTGGGACGTGTTGCTGCTTGGCGAAGTACTGGCATCCTTGGAACTTTCTGACGAGTTCTTCGGCGTCGCCCAGAGCTGTGGGCTAGTAGAAGGCTCGTCGGAAAGCCTTGCTGACCAGCGTGCGTGAGGACGCGTGGTTGCCGCAAACGCCCTTGTGGATCTCCTCCAATATGTCCTTGCATTCTTCACGAGGGACGCACTTCATGAGTACTCCAGAAGATGCGCCCCGCTTGTACAGCTTGTCTCTGACGAGGACGTAAGACTTGGCGCGGTGGACGAGTTGCTCGGCCGCGTTCTTGTCGGAGGGGACCTTCTGCTCGCTGAGGTAGTCGATGAAGGGTTGCCTCCAGTCCACGTCGATCATCATGACCTCCTGCCCAGCTGGTGGATGGGCTGGGACAATGGTCGGTGGCGCCGGCTCCGAGATGGATGGCGCGTGAAGTTCGTGGACGAAGACGCCCGCTGGCACTTGAGCGCGGGTGGATCCAAGCTTCGAGAGGACGTCCGCTGCAACGTTGTTGTCGCAGACGATGTGATGGAACTCGAGACGGTAGAACTTGTTCTCGAGCTTGCGGACTTCTAGGCAGTAGGCGTCCATGTTCTCCTTGTTGCGGTCCCAGGACTTATTGACTTGGTTGATGACCACTGCGGAGTCGCCGTAGACTAGTAGCCGCTTGATTCCCAGTGAAGCCGCGAGGCGGAGCCCGTGTAGGAGGGCTTCGTACTCGGCTTCGTTGTTTGAGACCTTCCAGAAGATCTGCAGGACGTACTTGAGTTTTTCGCCCGTTGGAGAGATCAGGAGTACCCCTGCACCTGCGCCCTCGAGGTTGAGTGAGCCGTCGAAGTACATCACCCAATGCTTTGGTCGCACGGTGGGAGTGGGCAGCTGGTTCTCCCGCCACTCCACCATGAAGTCGACTAGTGCCTGCGACTTGATGGCTATGCGTGGCTTGAAGTCGATAGTGAGGGCGCCGAGCTTGACAACCCACTTGGAGATTCTTCCAGTAGCGTCTTGGTTCCGCAGGATGTCGCCAAGGGGGTAGTCGGTGACGACGGAGACCGAGTACTGCTGGAAGTAGTGTCGTAGCTTCCGCGAGGTGATGAGTAGTGCGTACGAGGCCTCGCACGGCTGATAGCGAGCCTTGGACTCGATAGCACCCTCGCCGACGAAGTAGACCGGGCGCCGGACCGGGTAGGCGTGGCCGTCTTCCCCGCCGCTCGACAACGATGGCAAGATCGACCACGTGAGTAGTCGCGGCTAGGTAGAGCAGAGGGCCGCTCGCCCTTGTGAGGAGCCGTGAGGATCGGTGGCTTCGATAAGAAGTCCTTGAGCTGAGCAAGGGCTTGATCCGCCTCTGGAGTCCACACGAACTTCTCTTGATGCTTGAGTAGTTTGAAGAAGGGGAGGCCCCGTTTTCCTAGCCTCGAGATGAATCTGTTCAGCACCGCGATGCACCCTGTCCGCTTCTGGACGTCTTTGATGGTCGTTGAAGCTTTCATGCTGGTGATGGCGGAGATCTTCTCGGGGTTGGCTTCGATGCCGCGCTGGCTGATGATGAAGCCGAGTAGTTTGCCCGAAGGGATGCTGAAGACGCACTTGTTCGGGTTGAGCTTCCAGCGGTACTCACGTAGTGATGCGAAGGTCTCTTCAAGATCGTCGATGAGGGTACTGGAGTCCCTGGTCTTAACAACCACATCATCCACGTAGGCCTCGACGTTCTTGTTGAGTTGCCTCTTGAAGCAGGCCTGGATAGCTCGTTGGTAGGTAGCGTCGGCGTTCTTCAACCCGAAGGACATGGTCGTGTAGCAGTACGCGCCAAAAGGGGTGATGAACGCGGTCTTCTCCTGGTCTTCTTCCTTGATCACGATCTGGTGGTACCCAGAGTAGCAGTCGAGGAAGAAGAGCAGGTCGCAGCCCGTCGTGGAGTCGATGACTTGATCAATCCGCGGCATCCCGAAGGGGTCCTTGGGGCAGTGCTTGTTGAGGTCGGTGTAGTCGACGCACATCCTCCACTCGTTTGAGTTCTTCTTGCGGACGAGGACAGGTGGTTTGCGAGCCACTCGAGATGGAAGACTTCTCTCGATGAAGCCAACCGCGAGTAGTTTGGCGAGTTCCTTCTTGATGGCGTCCCGTCCGTCGTCGGTGAAGCGTCGGGAGGTGTTGTCGCTTGGGGGTGGCCTTAGGATCGACGTTGAGGCGCGTGCTCAATCGCGCTCCCTGGGCACTCCTGGCATGTCCGCTGGCTTCCACGCGAAGATGTCGCGGTTAGCCTGAAGGAAACTGATGGGTGCGTCTTCCTATTTGGGGTCGAGGCCTGCCCCGATGGTGGTGGTCTTGCTGGGGTCGCCTGTTCCAAGGTCGATCGTCTTGACGAGTGCCTCCTCAGGTGGCTGAGGCTTGTTGGCGCTGTCAGACTTCTCTGGGATGTCAAGTGCACTTGTAGCAAGCTTCTTCGACGCAGCGTAGACCTCCATCATCGCGTTGGGTACTTGATTTGTGGAGGCAATCTCCACGGCTTCTGGGTCGCAGTCGTGGGAGATCTTGAGGTCCCCTTGGAGGGAGAGTACACCGGCTGGGCTTGGCATCTTGAGTACCAAGTAGGTGTAGTGGGGCACTGCCATGAACTTGGCGATGGCCGGTCTGCCGAGGATGGCGTGGTAGGAGGTCTCGAAGTTCGCGACCTCAAACTTGATGTACTCGGTACGGTAGTTGTCCCGAGACGCCCCGAAGGTAACTGACAGAACCACTGAGCCCAGTGGAATAGCCGCGTTGCCAGGGACGATGCCGTAGAAGGGCACGTTGCTCTTGGTGAGCATATGAGTGATGTCGAGCTTCATTTTCTTCAAGGTCTTGGTGAAGAGGACGTTGAGCCCGCTTCCACCGTCGATGAGCACCTTGTTGAGTTTGGAGCCCGCCACCGTTGGCTTCAGGACGAGGGGGAACCGTCCTGGTTCAGAGAAGCTGGTCCATTGGTCCGCGAGGGAGAAGGTGATGGGTACCTCCGACCACCTGAGAGGGGTCGGGACCGCTGGCTCAATGGACATTACTTCACGACGGGTAGCCTTCGCTCCCGCCGTGGCGCGGTCCGCCGAAGAGGACGTTGACGGTCTTCTCGGGTTCTTGGAAGTCGTTGTTGTCGCCGTCCTTCTTCTTGCCCTTTTGGTCGTGAGGGTGCGGTGGCTCCGGCGTCTCCTTGAGTGCGTGCCTGAGCTGGTAGCATTGTTCAGTGGTGTGGTTGCCATTTGGATGCCACGGGCACTTCTCCTTCAGCAGGTCTTTGAAACCGCCAGGGTTCTTCTTCGAGTTCCCTTTTGCAGGGCGCTGGATAGCCGCGACAGTGTTGTTTGGCTTGCGCTTGCGGTTGGGACCCGAGTAGTAGTAGTAGTTGTTGTTGTTGCGACCGCCCTGGTTCGCATTGCTGCCGCTGCCGCCGCCCTGGTTCTGCCTGGTCTTGCCACGAATGGCATCGTACTTGGCATTGGCCTTGTCTTCTTCATCCGCCCAGGACGTAATCATGTCCTTGAGATGGGGGATGGACCTGGGGCGGCGACGACCGAAGTCTTCGAAGGTGCGGCGGTGGTAGAGGCTGTCTTGGAAGAGGTCGATGACCTCCTTGTCAGTGACGTCGACGACGGTGGGGCGCTTGTCGAAAAAGCGGCGCATGTACTTGCGGAGGGTCTCACCTTGTTCCTGCTTGATCATGGCCAGGTCCATGCGAGTACCCGATCGGCCCATGGCGCCCGCGAAGTTGCTCGTGAACTGCTCCTTCGCTGGTCCCACTTGTCGATCGAGTGCTTGTCCGCCGACTCGAGCCAAGTGAGTGGTGCTTGGTCCAGGCGGGAAGGGGGAGTAGAGGCACTTGGTGTCGCCGTTTCCGCCGCCGTTCTCGATGGAGAGGGCGTAGCACCTGAGCCACTGGATGGGGTCCTGCTTCGCATCGTACTTGGTGATCCCCAAAGGCTTGAATTTGTCGGGGAGGAGCAAGTTGCGAAGTCGAGGTGAGAAGGCGGGGAAGCCGTCGCCCTCAGCTGCGGTGGTCGACTTCTTCCGCCGCAGTTCTTCAATCTTCTGGCGAGCGTCGTAGCCGCCCTGCGAGGCGCCGGAGGCGTGGCTGTTCGTGTGGCCTCGACCGCCGCGGCTGCCGCCGCCTCCAGCCCTCCTGTTGGCCCCGTGATTGGAGCCGCCGCCGTCGCTGCCGCCGCCGTCGGGGTCATTGCCGCCCCCGCCGGCCGGAGCACGGTGAGGGACGACTTCTCAGTTGTTGTGGTCGTGCAGTGAAGGTCCGCCGGCGTTGGAGCGGCGGCGATTTGGCTAGGCTGGGAGCTCAGCTTGAGTACGGTTGGGACCGTTGTTGGCGCTGCGACTAGTAGCTTCGTTGTCGCGGGGTCTAGCTGGAGGAGGTTGGTTGACTCTGTTGTCGACCCGCATGAAGTAGGCTTCTTCGGCGAGATTGGCGATGACCTCTCCAGCGCGTATGCCCTGAGCCTGGCGTGCGATCGCTGTGATCGACATGAGGCACTGCTCGGGGGTAGCGTGTACTCTGCTCTCGACTGCCTCGAGAGCTTGCGCCAGGTTGCGGATGGGGAAGTTGTCGCGGAGGCGTCGACGACATTCGTTGCGCTTCCGGTTACGCTCACGTCGAGCGTCTCTGTCCCCGGAGTCTCATTCGGTGGAGCGTCAGCAGAGAGCTCGTCGGAGGAGATGTCCTCCAGGTACTTGTCCTGAGCAAGGCTGCTCGAAGGCCACGGGGTGTCGCGGCAGCCATGAAGACTTGGCGATCGGGGGTGCCAAGGCTGGACTCGGAGGGTGCCACCTCAGTTGGTGTGCTTGAGTCAGCCCGGGCTAGCGGTGTTCCCTCCTGGAACGGTAGCGAGTCGATGTAGGCGACGTAGCGTGAGCCTCCCTTTACCAGGTCGGCAGGTTTGCGGTCTGGCTAGTAGACGTATCTTCCAGCCGGCGTGGATGCTATAACCAGCGCAGAGGCTGGCCCTGATAAAGGAAGCTTGGTGGAGTTGTCCTCGGACTCGGGCTCCTCAGGGTCCGACCCGAAGTCGAACTCATAATCCGGGTTCGAGTAGAACTCGGAGAGAGGGCTGGAGTCCGGAGCGCGATCGGGGGCGGCGTCGGAGTCCGAGCTGTACTCGGGTACGGGCTCCTTGCCGGCCCGGCGCGAAGTGGGAGCCCCCGTGCGGGCCCGGCTGAGGATGCGGGGGCCACGTGCGGAGTGCTCGCACGGTGAGGGGACCGCCTGCAATGGCTGAGCAGCCGGCTCGCATGCGATGGCCCATGGCGACGTCGAGTCCGAGTTGGAATTGGACTCGAGCTCGAACTCAGCGTGGTGGTCGAAGAGCGAAATTTCGCCGAACTTGCCGGCGAGTTCACCTGTGACAACTTCAGGAAGCGTCACGAAGCCTGTCTTCGGGTTGGGTTGCATGGTCAGGCGGCGCTGGAAGGAGCCCGCGCCATCAGCAGTGCATAGCCAGGCGCCGAACACGAAGGTGTCGCCGCGGTTGAAGGCGACGGTTGGCTTGAAGCAGACGGAAGCCGTCGAGTTCGCCATGTGATCTCGGGCGAGAGCCCCTACCTGGCGCGCCAGTGTCGGTGTTTTGGGCGGCAACCTACTAAGTGGAGTACCCGAAGTAGATGAATGTGACTCGCCGAGATCGGTAACTCGAAGGAAGAGACACGTGGCACACAATTTAGACAGGTTCGGGCCGCGAGGTGCGTAATACCCTACGTCCTGTATGCTGTGTAGCTCTGGATTGATTGGGCACGATTACAAGATGGTGCAATAGTGCGCCGTGGGTTGTATGAGATGAGATTGGATGATAGAGATCGGTCCCTGCCTCGCCTTATATAGTCCGGGAGGCAGGGTTACAAGTCGGAGTAGGGAGAGAGTACTAGTCGAGTACGTCTAGGAGTCCTCTATACAATGCGGAACATGTACAGCTCCCTAACCGAGTACTACTCCTGTGTAGTCCTTGTGCTCCACGCCTTCAGGTGCCGTGTAGCGCAAGCCGGGTAGTCCCAGGGGCCCACCGAGTAGTCGGTCCTGGTACCCACCGAGGTAGTGGGCCCAGGGAGGTCCATACGACAGAGACCCATTTGCCGGATGTCTTAGCATGTGGTCTTGCTTACGATCGCTTTCGTGCCATGTCATCCACTTAGCATTTTCTTTGTTCCTGAACAAATGCTTCAAATGTGGTATTATAGGAAAATACCACATAACCTTCACCGGTACTTTCGTCATCTTGGGAGGTGTCCCCTCGATAGCACCAGGATCATTATCTCTCCGGATCTTATAACATAGCGCTTTGCACACATGACAAGCTTCCAAATTCTCATGTTTGTTGCCTCGATATAGGATGCAATCATGAGGGCAGGCATGGATTTTCTGAACCTCCAACCCTAGAGGGCACACAGTCTGTTTCACTTCATATGTTGTTGACGGTAATTCATTGTTCTCGGGGAGCTTGTCCTTCACAATTTTTAGCATCCCCTCAAATGCTTTATCAGACACACCATATTGTGCCTTCCATTGCAACATTTCAAGTGTAGTACCAAGCATTTTGTGACCCTATTTGCAATCTTCGTACAATAGTTTTCAATGATCTTCTATCATGCGGCGCAACTTTGCCTTTTCATTATCATTTTCACATTCCCTTTGTGCATCTTTTAGAACTTGACCAAGATCATCAACATGGCCATCTTCTGGTATCTCTTCTTTGTCAGCATCTTCCATTAAAGTATCCACAAAATCTTGCCCCGCGGCCCAGTCAGGAATGATATTATCATCCTCCTCATCTTCGTTCTCTTCCATCACCACCCCTCTTTCACCGTACTTGGTCCAAAGCACATAGTTCGCCATGAATCCGTTTTTAATCAAGTGGAGGTGAAGAGTCCCCTAGTCAAAGTAGTCTTTGTCGTTTCTGCACAAAGAGCATGGACAACACATGAATCCCTTTGGGTTCTTGTTGGCTTTGGCCACTTCGAGAAAAGATTGCATGCCAGCAATGTACTCCCAGGATCATCAGTCGGCGTTCATCCATTGCTGATTCATTTGCATCATACACAAATTATTTCCTTTAGATTAGAATAACAAAGACAAAGATGAAGAAGGGTGAGTTTGATGATGTATTCTGTTATGAACTAGATGATGAGAACTGGAGGCATACCTACATTCTTCCTGAACATGTTGATGATCTCAACACAATACGTGAATTCATAAATGTGTTTGAAGCAAAGGTTCAAAAGGTAGAAGCTGACTAGTTTTAGCTTGGGACTTGTACTCATTGCTATTGATACTGTGTCTTGTAATAGTGAGGACCATGTGTGGTTTGAGGACCGGTGGATGGTCGCTTCCTTGTGTGATGAGTGATTGACAACGTTGTGTGGACTGATTCTTGGATAAGTATTGCAGGTGCAGGTTGCGGCTTGACTCGTGTTGGTGCAGGTGAAGAACAAGCGTGAAAGGTCGTTGCCGGTGAGGCCTACAGGTGTGGAGAAGACAAGTAGGCTTCGCTCGAGGGGTCCGGTGGCCAGTGGGGTCAAGTGCGGGCCACATGGTGGCATGAACAGCTAGATGAAGTCGTGGACAGTTTCTTGGTAGAGCATCAAAACCAAGGTCGAGCCGGGACTACGTGGGAGCCGAGTCATGACTGGAGATTGGCGGAGGCTACACCGAGTTCGCGGGGTTTGCAGTGGTTCACCAGAAAACCATTGGGTTACTCGGTTGAGCCACAAAACCGAGGCCGAAGACATGACGAGAAGGTGCGGCCACCCAGGCCGGTTAAACCGCCCAGGGGGGCGGTCAGACCGCCTGGGGTCGGTTAGATCTCCCTGGCCGGTCTAACCGCCCAGGGGGGCGGTCTGACCGCCCTGGCCACCGGCGTCAAGATGCTTCGAAGCGGAGGACACGCGTCGGGATCGCAAGGCTTGCGTCGAGGCTAAGCAGGTTGCGGTCGCCGGGCATCCGTCCGATGAAGAAATTTCAAAGACTTCCAAATCCGCCCTTGAGGGGCTTGTTCCCTAGTTATTAGGTGAGGGTAGTTTAGTCTTTTGGGTGCCTCCATATATACTCTTGAGTGGATGGATGGCAGCCAACTCTTGGAACCCTAGCTCATTTGTTTTTCCTTTTTCGTTCTCCTTTTGCCCTAGTTTTTCCTAGGACTAGCTCTAGAGCTTCATGTGAGATCTAGAGAGAGGGATGGATGTTTGGGTGGCATGCTAGACCTTGTACGAACCTTCATGGTATGTATAGATGGTTCGGCGTTGTTCCTCAAGGTGGTTTTCCCGCTCTCATTTGTGTTGATTTTCGGAGCTCTTTTGTTGGCGGTGTTTTGAGGACGATTTCTTGGGGTCTTTGGTGGGTGTCACGTATGAGGATCTTGTGCCTCTTTGGCTGGTGACCTTGCCCCAAAATTTCTCTTGAATCGGACTCGATTTGGTGGTTTTTCGAGTTGGGCGTGTTCTTGACCTAGAGAGGCGATTTCTTCGATTCCTTTTGATTGTTAGTGTTTTGGGTCGATTCCTTTGAGGTAGAGGTTGCCCAGAAGGTAACCCACCTAATCCCGAAGTTTCGCCGCAATCCGTGGAGTGATTCGGGAGATCGGGCGCGAGGAATTTAGGGTTTGACCCGCGGGCTGTTTTTCTGGGAGAGGCGGTCTAACCGCCCTGGAGGGGGCGGTCTAACTGCCCTGGGTGTTTCAAGGTCGAAGTTTTGTTTCACCGGATTTTCCTCTGTGAGTTTGTTTGCCTTGATCAGAGGAGCGTCTGGGTGAAATTTCGGGTCGTTCTCGTGCCGTTTGCTAGGTGTTCTTGTTTGGAGTTCGTTGCTGGGTACAGTAGGTTAGACCGCCCCTGGTAGCCGGTCTAACCGCCCCTAGGCCCCTGGGTGGAGTTTTGGTTTTCGCCAAGTTTTTCTGGTAGCTAGCATGGCTCTGGCCAAAGATCTATGTTGGTGAAACCGTGGTGCGTTTTGTTGCTCGGAAGAGGTGTTTCGGAGGATTTCTTGGTTGCCTGATGGAGGTGGTCTAACCGCCCCCTATGCCCGGTCTAACCGCCCCCTATGCCCGGTCTAACCGCCCCCTCTGGATAGCCGGCTTTCGAGTTGTTTCCCCTGTCGTGGGTGCGTGTGTGGTGAAGTTGCTGGTAGAGTTTGTTCCTAGGACCAGTAGCACTCCAGTGGCTACGTGGTTTTGGCAAACGGAAGGTAGAATTGCGGAGTGTGTGATTTTGGGGGTCCGACCGAGCGAGTTCTTCTTGTCGGAGTTTCAAACTCCCTCGAGAAGAATTTTTATCGGCTCCCATTCACTCCCCCCCTCTTTGGTCGCCTAATCGGTCCTTCAAGTGGTATCAGAGCCGGTTCGGTTCTTTGTTGACTCTAACCAGTCTAAGATCCAAGGATGGCGTACCAGGAACGGGGTTCGGGTCCTCCACACTTCGATGGCAAGAACTACCAGATGTGGAGTAAGCGGACTGGTACGTTCCTCCGCGGAAAGGGTCAGATCCTTTGGGATGTCACGGTGGACACAGGCTATGTCCAGCCGATGGACTTCCTCGCTCCAGGATCGAGGGACAGATTCGACGTTAACAATAAGGTGGTCGACTACTTGTTTCGTGCTTTGTGTCAACCTGAGTTCGATCGGGTGCACACTGAGCACTTGGCTTGTAGAATTTGGACGGTGCTGAAGAAGGCTCATGTTGGGAATGCCCAGGTTCAGGCACGGATGTATGCGACATACCGGAGAGAGTACGAGAACTTCACTCATCTCCCCGGTGAGTCCATCGATGCCTTGTTTCAGAGGTTCACGGTGGTTGTGAACAACATGAGGGCCAACGTGGACGTGCTCTCGTACGATGATCATGATAGAGCTGTCAAGCTCTTACACTCTTTGGATCGTACAATATGGGGCGGAAAGTTCGAGGCCGTTGTGGAGTCGGAGAAGTATGACACTCTGACGGTGAACGAGCTGTTCTCGAAGCTCAAGTCGGCTGAGGTGGATAGGGGCATGACTGCCAAGCTCGAGGGTCCGACAGATTCCCATAGTCTCGCCCTCGTTGGTGCTTCGAAAGGAAAGTCTAACACTAACCCATCCACCAGGATGTTCTCTTTTTCCAGTTTGATGTCTATGCCAGATGAGGAGTTCGATGTGCTTGGAGAGGACGAGCTGGCACTCCTGACGAGGCGGTTCGAGAGGCTGCACGAGAACCGAGTGAACATGAGGAGGAACACGAGGACATGCTTCCAGTGCGGCAAGCCGGGACACTTCGTCGCCGACTGCCCAGAAAAGGTCGAGACCAAGGACGGCTACAAGCACAAGCTAAGGAACGATGGCAAGTACCAGTCGAGGTGCGACCACAAGAGCAAGTACAAGAACAAGCACAAGGACGAGCAACGATAGAGGAAGAAGGAAAGCCGAGGCAAGGCCCGAGCGATGGTTGGTGCGAGCGACGTCGACTCCAGTTCCGTGTACTCCACCTCGAGCTCGAGTAGCAGTGAAGACGAAGGTGATCGTCGCAAGGCCAAGAAGTCGTCCAAGAACATGAGCGGGCTGAGCTGCTTCGCTAGAGACGGCTTCTGCACCATGGCGCTGAGCTCCGGCAGCAAGAAGAGCACACAGAGCGACTCGGACTCTGAGTCTGACGACGAGGTGCGTGATGAGCTTCTCTTCTTGCGCCGGGAGAATGAACGGCTTGGTACTTTGCTTGATAATCGTGATGACATGCTTATAGAGGCAAAGAAAATGAGAAAAGAGCTTAGGGCTTCACTCGAGGATGCTAGGACTAGAGTGGCTGAGCTAGAGACACAGGTGCTTGATAGCAAGATTGAGATTGATTCCCTTAAGGCTAGCCCTGTTGTTTCGGGTGAGGTTGATTTTGCTGATTGCCCCATCTTTCTGGCTGATCTTTCCTTGTTCAAGGAAAAGCATGCCTCCAAGTGTGAGGAACTAGATGTGCTTAGGGTTGAAGTGGCTGAGCTTAAATCTAGATCTGCTTTGCTAGGTGCTTGCACTTCTTGCCCCGTTTTGCATGCTAAGATTGATGAGATGCATGCTTACACTAGTTCTCTTGAGGCTAAATTGAAGGAACCCACTGTTGGTGTAAATTGGGACCGAAGGGGTCACCAACACCACAGTACCCTTCTCCTCGGGATGGGCAAAGAAACAAAGAGCCCCTTCGGAGGACTACTCCTTCCACTACTACTACCTCTACTACTAATATAGTTTCTATCTCTACTACTACAAAGCAAAAATGGAGAGCAGAACAGCAACTCAGTACCATGGGATTCTCTCCCCATTCAATGCTTTTTCCATCAATTACAACGACCCTCCTATATATAGGGATGGGGGTAGATGGCGATTTCCCCCCAAGCCCCTAGTGGTTATTTTCTCCCGAGCCCCTGGTGGACGCGGTATTTACAAGAAGCGCCTTGAGCCCACACAAAGGCCCACTAACCCTTACATGGGCTGGGCCACTCCCCCAACAGTAGCCCCTCAGCTACTTCGGTTTGGCTGGCACTACAAAGCGGAGTAGCTGAATACATATGGATTGGCCCAGACCTTCCTACACCTTCGGCCATGAGGAACGCCCTCAAGACCCTCCGCCGGTACGCCTCACTAAAAACTCCATTCCGAAAAACCCTGTGGGAAAAACCAGAGTGGAGAAAAGAGCACGTACGCCTAGCGGATTTACACACACCGACTTTATTAACGGTCGTCTTCGGTCTTGCTTCAATGGTGAACGATGCCTTCGGTGATGATGTCAGCTTCGGTGTTGTCACTGAGATGGCCTTTATCCTCAATACTTCTTCTCCATTTGCTTCGGTCTTGCCTTCGGGGCCTCCATGCATTTCTCTTTTCGCTCTTGTTCTTTCAGACGCCGTCGAATGATGATTAGCCACCTCTTCCCCTTCGGTCATGATCACCGGGCAAGACTTCATGCTTCGGGGTGACGTCGCTCATCCCGATTGTCGGTGCGGAATATGGTCCCGACACTAACCAGTAGATAACGCCTAGGTCTATCCCTCAATGGTCGATGCTAAGCAACAAATGACACAAGGTTTTATCCTGGTTCCGGCCGAGGGGGCCGTACGTCCAGCAGGGGCGTGCTCGTGGCACTATATTGCTCAGCACCGGGGGTGCTTGTAGTGGGGCAAGTACAAGCAGGGCGGGAGAGGAAGCGTGGCTTCCAAGTCCCTGGGAGAGTGGCTGAAGATGTTACGGGAGAATAAGAGAGTGAGTGCACGGTGTGTTCCTCTGAACTTGTTCCCCCCCCCCCCCCCCCCCCCGCGGCTGGGGGCTCGCCTCCCCCTTTTATATGCCAAGGGGGCGACGGGTTACATGCACGCCGCGCTACCTAGCTACGTGAGGGAGCACGTCGCGCTACGGTGTAGAGTGGGCGGCCGTCCGGACGATCTTCGCTGCGATCCGGCCATGATGGCCTACCCCGTACCCCGAACGGTGGCGGTTCGAGGGTAGGAAGGCGGCGATGGCGGTGGTGTCCTTTGATAGGCTTCGAGGGGAGGTGCCGATGATGGTCGGTACGGGGAATAGGCGCGGGCGAACGGCGTTCCTTCCCAATGCGTTCCGCGGCGGCGGAGTGGTTTTGCGGTGCCGGGCGTGCGCCCTCGCGGTGCCGGGCGTGCGTCCGCACGCGTGGGTACGGCGGCCCGCACCGCGCGATGACCGGGATGGCCATCCACCGGCCCGGCGCCCCCTACCCAACCCGTAGGGTCACGGGAAAGTGAAATCGAGGGTGCGCCGGCCCCCTTTCGAGGGTCGGGCGCGTTAGCCGTACCGTAGTGGGCGCTCGGTGTCACGGGACGCCACCCGCCGTACCGCACGTCCATCCCCCACGGTGGCGGGGATGGGCTCCTCCCCGGGGAGTTGGTGCGGCGGCACGGGGGCGTGAGCCCGTGGCGCATGATGGCGCCGTCTGCGGCGTCGGGGCTTTAAATGCCCAAGTACGGGGCCGGCGCACGCGTGCGGCGCGCGCCGTGAGCGTGGCGGGCCCCGGCCGAGGGCGGAGCGAACCCTCGAGCGAGTCGAGACCCGCTCGAGGGGGGGGCGATCCCTCGAGCGGGGCGGGACCGCTCGAGGGAAAGGGTTGCCTCTCGAACGGGGCGGAGCCCGCCCGAGGGGGGAGCGCGTCCTCGAGCGAGCGGAGCCTCGCTCGAGGGGTCTTCTCCGTGGGCCGTCTCGGTGGGCCGTCGGGATCCCGGCGTGGGCCGTGTCTTGCATGGTTAGTTACCTGCATGGTTAGGCTTAGCGTGTTTTGATACCGGGATTAAGTGAGGATTCCCCGTTGTTTAAGGGGACCCCTAGGGCGGTCCCCGACAGTAGCCCCCGAGCATCTGCGGGTTTGCCATTGAGGCTCCCGCAGATGCTGGAACCTACTGATAGGACGTTCTTCCCTCCTTGTTTGCGAACGCTTTCCGTGGGGCCGCGTCAGCGGACCCGCGGGTCTAGCCCCCGAAGCCCTGCAGGAGTGTGGGTTCTCCTGCAGGGGTTGACCGCGAGAACTTTGGTCAGAAAGGCGTGGCACATATGCCAACCGGCATCGGCGGTGTTTCAGCCGGCTTCGGGGGTGCACGCTCCCCTGTCACTGTCTCTGGCGGGTGCAATTTCAAGGAGGTGTAGCCGCGCGTCAAGCCCCCGAGCCTTGGCCCGTTCGAGGCGATCGAGTCAAGCCTGACGACTTGTTTTTTAACGCGCCCTCGCCGTCCCTCCGCGGGACGGAGGGTGAGGTCTCCACGACTCCCATCGAGCGGGTCGCGAATCGCGGATTCCTCGTCGAGCTGCTAGCGGGTGGTTCAAGTGGACGTCCATGCCCCGTTCGATAAGGGTAGGGCCGCGCGGTCCGGAGACACGTCCATTAAAGCGCTTGCGTGGGTTTGCTAGGTGGGGCTCGGTCCCGTTCGCTAGGGACCGAGGGCGCGGAAGCTCTCCCTCGGTGGGATCCCCCGGCTAGCTGCCCTCGCTGGCTCTCGAACACGACATGTGGGGCACCCTCGAGCCGACGGGCTCGAGGAACGGCTCGAATGCGCGTGCCCTCGTCGTCCCTAACTCTGTGATCTGGGGCGCCTGTTCGAACCCGTCGAGGGTCAGGCTTCGAACCTCTGATCAGTAAGGCCGTGCGGGGCCGTGCATGGACAGCCCCGTCTTTTCGCGTTTGCGGCCGTCGAGGGGTCTGCGCGAGTCAGCCCTCGAGGCGCTTGTTGGCAGCACGGCGCGGTATGAGTGCTTTCGGTGTCGCTCTATTTCAAGCGTGACCTGGGCGGTCCCTTCGCGCGCGTGCCTCCCTTTGGAGGGTTGACATTGTCTCGAGCCGGGGGCCCGGGCCGCTCGAGGGTTTTGCGTGGCATGGGTGCCCGCGGCTGTCCGCTCTACATCGAGCGAGGTGCCGGCGACCTTCTCACGCCGATATCCCATCGAGGGTCGCCTCGTTTGGAGCCGAGGGTCATGCCGCTCGAGGGTCTCACGTGGCATGGGTGCCGCGGTTGCTCGCTCTACATCGAGCAGTCCCGAGCGACCTTCTCACGCGCGATATCCCATCGAGGGTCACCCTCGCTTCGAGCCGGGGGTCCGCCCCGCTCGAGGGTGCTCCTTGCTTGGCAAGGGACCCGGGCATTTAAATGCCTCGCGGTCGTGGCCGCGGGTTTGCGCGCGGGCGCGCCTTTTTAGGCGCCGCAGCGCGCGCGCGCGCGCGTAGTGGGCGGCGCGGCGGGCGGACGTGACGGTTTCGCCTCGGTCGCTGCCGGTCTTTGCCGTAATGATGACCCGCCTGCAGTGTTATAACCGCTGCGGTCGTGGTGGGGCCCGCCCGTTCGACGCGATGGAAAGATTCCCTGCAGTTAATGCTAGTCGGGGCGTCCGCTCCGGAGAGCTCGCCCGTCGGCCTATAAAACTGCGGGGAGGAAGGGGAGGTGGTTTTTTACCTTGGTTTCTCACCGTTTTCAGTCCCCACCTCTTCGCCTTCGTCTTGCTCTCGCTGCCGTGCGGGCTCGCTGTTAGAGCTTTTTCCTCCGTTTCTTGTCCTCCGCCTCTGCTCGCCTTCGTTCTCTTCATGGCGCCGCCCGGGCCTCCACTCAGGATCCTGGAGCCATATGCCTGGGAGAGGTCAACAGTGACGCAGCTGGCCCTTGGCGAGCTGGTCGCCGCCGGCCAGCTGGCGGCCAACGAAGACGGGCGTCCGGCAGAATGGATCGTGCCGCCGGCTGCGGACCACGAGCCCAACCCGCCGGCGGGCTACGTGGTGAGCTTCATCCACTACCACGAGCGGGGCTTCACCGCGCCGGCGAGCACCTTCATGCGGGCGATGTGCTACTACTACGGGGTGGAGCTGCACAACTTCGCCCCCAACGCGATCTCGCAGGCGGCCACATTCGTGGGTGTCTGCGAAGGGTACCTGGGGATCCCGGTTAACTGGGAGCTCTGGGTACACCTTTTCCACGCGGATCTCGTCACGCAGCCCACGACGGAGCCAAGGACCCGCCGCGCGATGCGCGCCGGCGGGATGTCGCTTGCCCCCGCGGGGGCAATTCAAGAACGTCTACATCCCCCGCACCATGACGACGAACAACGCCGGGCCGGGGAGCGGGGATGGTTTTATCCGCGCAACGCCGAGCCCGCCTTCCCCCCCTACACCGGCGGGTGTTCAAGGAGAGGCGCCGCCTCCCTGGGGCTACGGGGTGTCCACACCCCAGCATCGGAGGCGGCAGGAGTCCGTCCTTGCCGCCCTGCAGCGGCTGGCGAGGGACGGGCTGAACGTGATGGGCGTCCTCACCTTCCTTCATCACCGGCGGATCGTGCCGTTGATGGAGAGGCCGCTCTGCATCTTCGAGATGACAGAGGCGGCCAACCCCGTCGACCTGGCGAGGTCGCGGATGCTCCCGACACCCCTCGAGCGGCCATACGCGCTCACCCGGGCGCGGAGCGCCGTCAATACCCGGGTGCCGCCGCCTGCGGGGCGGACCCCGTGGGACATCGAGATGCTCCCCACCGGCCCGTTGGTGAGTGTGGTTCTCGATCTCGTTTTGGTTCTTTAACGTTGCCTTTGCCTCCTGACACGCCTTTGTTGCTCCTGTGTGCAGCTGGTGAAGTTCAACATCGCCAAGTCCGTTCCGCCCACCCCCGACTCCCGTGCGCTCGGCGGGCGGCACGAGCGAGAGCGGGCGGCGCGCAAGAGGGAGCACGCCGGGCGTCGTCAAGCACGCCGCGACCGGCGGGCCGCGGAGTACCGGCGGCGCGAGGAGCTGGGGCTCTCTTCCCCGGATATCGAGGAGCCCTCATTCGGACGAGGACGAGGAGGAAGAGGCTGAGGGGGAGGGCCCCTCTGACAGGTGGCAGCCTGCGCCCTCGTCACCGGAACCCGCGCCGGCGTCGGGGGGCGGCTTCGTGCGGGGCGGGCGCGCGCGGCGCCCGCCGCCGGCAATCGTTGTCGGGGGCGGCACGCGCCGCGGAGGTGCGGGCGCGCGCCACGGAGGTGCGCGCGGCGGACGCGCCGTGCGCGCGCGTCAAGCGTGCCCGCGCGCGGGGGGAGCGTGCCCGCGCGCGCGGCGTCATCATCACGGGGCGCGACGGCGGGGGCGTGCTCGCGCGCGGGGCGAGCGTGCCCCCCCGCGCGCGGTGGCGCCTTCGGGAGGTGCGGCATCGGGCGCGCCCGCGCACGGGGCGGGCGTGCCCGTGCGTGCGGCGGCGCCGTCAGGAGGCGCTGCGGCAGGCGCGGCCGCTGCGCCGGCCTCTTCCGCAGAGGCCTCGAGGAAAAGGAAACGGGCCTTTTCCTCCGCGAGGTAAGGAGCCTGTCCTCCTTCGTTTGGTTTGGTTTGCTGGTGATTAGGTGCTCTAACCCTCCGTTCGTGCCTGCGCAGGGCGGTGCCAACCGTTCCTCCTCTTGCACCGGCCAAGGTGCTGAGGACGGACGCATCGATCCCCACCCGGCGGCCCTCGTCGAGGGGGTCGCGCCCTGGGACAAGCGTGGCGGCGGGCACTAGCTCGCAAGGCCCGGCCGGGGCCTCGAGGCCCCGGCCGGCGGATCAGCCCGCCGCGGCGCAGCCGGCCGGTCGGCGGGGGGCGGCCGGCGTCGGTCGCCACGGAGGCGCGGGCCGCGGCGGTGGCGACGGTAGTGGTGGAGCCCGCGGTGGCCGCCACCGTGGAGGAGGTGGAGCCGGCGCAACCTGTGGGAGCGCCCGTGGATGCGGCGGTACCGCCGGAGGTGGCGGCCACGGCGGCGCGGCGGGCGCCGTGGCCGCGGAGGCGCGGGTGGAGGTGCCGGCGGAGGCGGTGCAAGCGGCTGCGCCCGCCGGCGATTTGCGAGGGCGGAGGTGGCGGAGCTCCCGGGATGACTCCCCGCCACCGGGTGGAATCGGTGGGCCAGCGGCCCACGAACTTCCCCCGAGCCCCCGGAGAGGGGGCCCTCGTGAGGCGGCACGAGGGTCACATGGTGGTGGGGGGCCGAGGACACGGTGCCGAGGCCTCGTCCTCCCACGCCGGCCGCCCCCGCCCGGGTGGGGGGGCCGTGGAGGATCCCCCCTGCGTTTGCCGACGCCGGGGGGGGAGCGGGGGAGCTGCGGGGCGAGCTTCGGAGCCACAGCGCCACGCTCAACCGCGCGTTGAACGAGGCGCTGCGAGTCCACGGCGGCCCGGCCTGGCTTGTCTTCCAGGTGAGCCACAGTTGCTCGTCCCACTTCCTTTTTCGTCTCTGTGTGCTGCATTCAGGCCTTGACACTTATGAGAATTGATGTGCGGATGCCAGGAGCTCGAGCGTCGCGCCCACGACAAATACGACGCGTTCGACCGGGTGAACGCCGAGGCCCGCCAGCTCCGGGAGCGATGCAGCGCTTTCGACGCGCTTGCGGACGCTCTTAGGACGCCAGACGGCTGGCTAGCGTACCGGGCGATGGCGTGGTGCGACGAACTCCCGGAGAGCTCAGGGCAGGATGCGGTGCGCCGCTCGAGCCTCGAGCGGATCCGCGCAGCCCTCGTTGATCGTGACGAGGCGTTGTGTAATGCGCGTACGGACCTGGATAAGACGCGGACGCTGGCCGCCAACTGGGAGGCGGAGGTGGCCACCGCTCGCGCCGAGACCCGGGAGCTCCGCACGTCGCTCGAGGGGGCGCGAGCGCAGCGGCGCCGGGCCGAGGAGCGGGCGCGCGGGCCGGAGCAGCGCGCCAAGGAGGCCGATGACCCGAAGGCCGCCCTCGACGGCAAGGCCGCGGCCCTCGTCACCGCCGAGGACCAGCCTCCGGCGAGAGAGTGCCGCCCGTCAAGGGGCCGAGGAGCGGCGGCAGCGAGGGGCGAGCCGCCCTCGTCGACGCCCGTGCTGCGCTGGAGCGGGAGCGCGCCGCCCACGAGGTGATGCGGAAGTCGCTGGAGGAGCGGAACGCCACGCTCTCCAAGGTCGAGGACGAGGCGCTCGTGCTCAGCATCAGCAACGCCAACCAGGAGCTGGCCCTCCGCGAGCAGGGCGAAACCATCCAGCTGTCGGTCGAGGCCGTGCGCCGGGACTTCGAGATGGAGCGGAAGCAAGTCGAGGGTGAGCCCCTGGTTGCCTCTTACTCGTTGGCTTATCGTTTGGGAATTCGCACCCCCTTTTTCTGATTTCTTCTGGTCTTGTCGGTTCCAGGCTTGCGCACTGCCTTGGGGCACGCGGCTGAGCGGGCTGAGGCGCTGCAGGCCTCCTACAACTCCTCCGAGCGGGAGTTGCAGGAATTGCGCGATGCGGCCCTCGAGACCTGCCTCGTCGTCGAGGAGGGTGAAGCCCAGGCCGGCGGCTCCCTGGCCAGCCGTATGCGTGCCCTCGGTGGCCATGTCACGGTGCGTATGCGCCGGCGTTGCACTCGGGTGTCCAGAAGGCCCTCGGAGTGGTGCGATCCCACTACGAGGTCAACCTCGAGGCGCTGGCGGAAGGCTACGTCGTGCCCGAGGGCGTCGAGGACGAGGTGGCCATGGAGCGCGCGGATGCGCTCGCTGCTGACGCCGCCGGGTCGCTCGCCGAGGCCTTCGAAGAATTCCTCTTCCCGGACGCCGCCGATGCTGCTGCTCCTCCCGCCTGAAAGCCGTTGGGCGCTAGGCCCATTTTTTATTTACGTGTATCAGAATTCTGGCCTCGTGGCCTTTTGTAAATAAACAAATTATCTTGTGAACATGAGCAGTTGCTGTAAATGAAGTTGCTTGTTTATTACGCTTTTTGTTTCTCCTTCTTCCTGAGTAGACTCTAGTTAGGGGAGTTCGATTTTCGCAGGGGGCCCGCTGGGTTGGAGGCGAGAGAGAAGGGCCATAGCCACGCGGCGTAGGCTATCTCTGGCTCGCACGCTCCTTCCGCTGTGCCGCCTACGCCCTGTTCGAATCATGGCTCGAGGTTGAAGTAGGAAACAAACTTAGCGCGTGTTGTTATGTTTTTTGCGCGAAAAATGGGACCATTTGGGGGGGGGGGTGCCCCCCCGCAGTAGCCCCCGAGGGTAACTTGGGTTTCAGGGGAAAGCCGAGTTGCCCTTTTATTAGACCTGTAGTATTTTCATAATTGACACCAACTGGGGCGTTGGCCATGTGATTTTACAACAAAAAACACTCGGAAACTCCTAGCTAAGGGTAGAAGCGACGTAGCTGTTGGATGTTCCAGGCGTTGGTGAGTTCTTCGCCGTCCTCGTTGGCCAGCTTGTACGTGCCCGGCTTGAGCACTTTCACCACGACATAGGGTCCCTCCCATGGGGGCGATAGCTTGTGGCGCCCTCGGTTGTCTTGGCGTAGCGTTAGGACCAGATTCCCTTCGCTGAAATCCCTCCGACGTATCTTGCGTGCTTGGTAATGTCGTAGGGACTGTTGATACCTTGCGGAGTGCATCAACGCCACGAGGCGTACTTCGTCTAGCTGGTCCAGCGAATCCTCGCGGGCTCGCTGGTTAGCATCTTCGTCGTACCCTCGAATCCTGGGCGACCCATATTCCAGGTCCGTGGGGAGGACGGCCTCCGCACCATGGACTAGGAAAAACGGGGTGAACCCGGTGGCTCGCTTGGGGTTGTCCTTAGGCTCCACACGACCGCCGGTAGTTCTTGGAGCCATTTTCGGCCGCATTTGTTGAGCTGGTCAAGAACTCGGGGCTTGAGGCCTTGCGAATCATGCCGTTGGCACGCTCCACTTGGCCGTTGGTCCGTGGGTGTGCCACACCGCCCAATCCACGCGGATGTGGAACTTGTCGCAGAACTCCAAAAACTTCCGGCCCGTGAACTGGGACCCATTGTCCGTGATGATGGAGTTTGGCACTCCAAAGCGGTAGACGATGTCGGTGAAGAACGTGACCGCCTGCTCAGCCATCAAATTCGTGATGGGGCGCACCTCCACCCATTTGGAGAATTTGTCGATCGCGACTAGCAGGTGGGTGAAGCCCCCGGGCGCCTTCCGCAAGGGCCCGACGATGTCCAACCCCCACACGGCGAACGGCCATGTCACGGGGATCGTTTGCAGGGCATGAGTGGGCAGGTTGGATTTGCGGGCGTAGAACTGGCACCCTTCGCAGGTGCGTACGATTTCGTCGGCGTCCGCGACCGCGGTAGGCCAATAGAAGCCTTGGCGGAACGCGTTGCCGACGAGGGTGCGGGGCGCGGCGTGGTGGCCGCAGATCCCCGCATGGATGTCCCGCAGGAGCTCGCGCCCCTCGGGAATGGGCACGCACCGTTGTAGGATTCCTGACGCGGCACGCTTGTACAGCTCGCCGTCGACGAGGGTGAAGGATTTGGCCATCCTAGCGATGCGCCTGGCCGCGGCCCGGTCCGCGGGGAGTTCCCCTCGAGCGATCCAGGCAGTATACTTCTCCCGCCAGTCCGCCTGGACGGGAGCCGGCTCGATGTCCATCGCGACGGCCTCGTGGGAGCTGTACCCCTCGAGGAGGGAGAGCACATACGCCTCATTCGAGGGGTCCTCGTCCATGGGTTCCGCGCCCGCTGGATTCGAGGGAGCCCCCGAGGATTCGTTGTGATTCGAGGGGTAGGGCTCGAAGACGACCGAGGGTTGAGCAATGTCGCGCGCGAAAACGTTCGGGGGGACGGTGATCCGCCCGGACGCGATCTTGGCAAGTTCATCTGCTTCCTCGTTGTACCGGCGGGGTACGTGATTAAGCTCGATGCCGTAGAACTTGTCTTCGAGGGCCCGCACGGCCTTGCAGTAGGCCTCCATTTTGTCATCATGACAGCTCGCGTTCTTCATGACTTGATCGATCACAAGCTGCGAGTCCCCGCGCACGTCGAGGCGCTTGACGCCCAACTCGATGGCGATTTTGAGGCCGCAGAGGAGGGCCTCGTACTCAGCCATATTGTTGGACGCGGGGAAGTGGAGGCGCCTTGCGTAGCGCATGTGCTCCCCGAGGGGTGACACGAAGAGGCGGCCCGCGCCCGCTCCTGTCTTCATCACCGAGCCGTCGAAGAACGGAGTCCGACGTACGCTGGAATGCGAGGGGGGCGGCGGCTGCGTGTCCATCCACTCGGCCGACGAAATCGGCTAAGATTTGCGATTTAATGGCCTTACGCGGGGCGTAGGCGAGCGTCTCGCCCATCAACTCCACGGACCACTTGGCAATCCTGCTTGCCGCGTCGGGGTTGCGAATGATCTCTCCTAGCGGGAAGGAAGAGACCACCGTGACCGGGTGGGCCTCGAAGTAGTGGCGGAGCTTGCGCCGTGCGAGGACTACCGCGTACAACAGCTTCTGGACCTGGGGGTAGCGCGTCTTTGTGTCCGACAGGACTTCGCTGATGTAGTAGACTGGCCTCTGCACGGGCAAGGCGTGTCCCTCCTCCGTGCGCTCCACAACGATCACGGCGCTGACCACCTGGGTGGTTGCGGCCACGTAGAGTTGGAGGGGTTCGCCGTCTCGCGGCGGCGTAAGGATTGGGGCGTGCGTCGGAGACGCCTCGGCTTGTCGAGCGCTTCCTGGGCCTCGGCGGTCCAAGAGAAGCGCTCGTGCTTCTTGAGCAGCCGGTAGAGGGGCAGGCCCTTCTCACCGAGCCTCGAGATGAAGCGGCTTAAGGCGGCGAGGCACCCCAACACCTTCGCACCCCCTTGAGGTCCCGAATTGGACCCATTCGCTCGAGGGCCGCGACCTTTTCAGGGTTGGCCTCGATTCCCCGGCCCGGGAGACGATGTACCCTAGGAGCATGCCCCGCGGTACTCCAAAGACACATTTTTCGGGGTTTAGCTTGACCCCGTTTGCCCGTAGGCGGTGAACGCGACGCCAAGGTCGTTAACCGGGTCGTCCGCCTTCCTAGTCTTGACGACGATGTCGTCCACGTAAGCCTCGACCGTCCGCCCGATATGGTCCCCAAAAACGTGCGCATGCGGCGGCCGATATGTCGCGCCCGCGTTTCGAGGCCAAAAGGCATCGTGACGTAACGAACGTCCCGAACGGTGTGATGAACGAAGTCGCGAGCTGGTCGGACTCCTTCATTTTTATTTGGTGATATCCCGAATAGGCATCAAGGAAACGAGTTCACACCCGACCGTGGAATCAACGATTTGATCTATGCGTGGCAAAGGAAAAGGAACTTTTGGACATGCCTTATTGAGACCGGTGTAGTCTATGCACATCCTCCACTTCCCATTTTTCTTTTTTACAAGCACGAGATTAGCTAGCCACGTAGGGTGGAACACTTCCTTGATGAACCCGGCCTCGAGGAGCTTCCGCAGCTCCGCTCCGATCGCCCGTCGCCGCTCCTCGTCGAAGCGGCGCGGCCGCCGGCCGCACGGCGCGAGCGTTAGGCGGGATATCAAGGGAGTGCTCGGCGACCTCCCTCGGGATGCCCGGCATGTCCGAGGGGCTCCACGCGAAGACGTCGGCGTTGGCGCGGAGGAAGTCGACGAGCACCGCTTCTTATTTGGGGTCGAGGGTCGAGCGACCCTCAACGCCCGCCCTCGGGGGTCGACGGGTCGAGGGGGACCCCTTTGGTTTGCTCGGCGGCCTCGAAGGTGCCGACGTGCTTGGCGGCGGAGGCCGAGGTCGTCGTTGACCATCTTCTCCGGCGTGTTCACCGGCGCTTCATCCAGCGCTAGCGCCTCCGCATGTTCCACGCACTCGACGTCACAGTCGAATGCGTGCTCGATCGACGACCCGACGGTGATGACGCCGTTTGGACCCGGCATCTTCATCTTAAGGTACGTGTAGTTGGGGACCGCCATGAACTTGGCATAGCATGGTCGCCCAAGGATGGCATGGTAGGCCCCTTTGAATCCCACCACCTCGAAGGTGAGGGTTTCCTTGCGGAAATTCTTGGGGGTCCCAAACCAGACGGGCAGATCGATCTGCCCGAGGGGTTGAACCCGCTTGCCGGGCGCGATGCCGTGAAACGGCTTCGTGCTGGGCCGCAGCTGGTCCGCCCAATCCCCATCGAGCGCAATGTATGCGCGAAGAGGATATTGAGGCTGCGCCTCCGTCCATAAGGACCTTCGAAAACCGGGGCGTTCCCAATGATGGGATCGACCACCGGTCGTCTTGGCCGGGTTCGGGATGCGGTTTGGGTGATCATCCCGGCTAAAAGTGATGGCGTCCTTCGACCAGTTGAGGAAGGCCGGAGGTGCCCTCTCTACGGCGAGGACTTCGTGCCGCTCCTTCTTGCGTTGCCGGGTCGACATGTCGACGAGTGGTCCCCCAAAGATGAGGAACACATTTTCCACAGCAGGGAAACCGCCCGCGTCGCCATCGCCCCCATCTTTCTTGGCCTCTGCCTCCTTCGCGGCGGCACGGCCGTAGAACTTCTTGAGCATGTCGCATTGCTCAAGAGTGTGGTTCACGGGAGTCTTGTGGTAGGGGCATAGTTTTTTCATCATGTCGTCAAACACCCCCGGGCCTCGAGGGGCCGGTCGAGGGCCCCGTCGAGCCGGGTCGACAGCGAGGGCCTCGGCGTTGCCGCCGTTGCGTCCCTGCTCGCGCGCCTCGCGGCGCGGCTTCTTCCCCTTCTTGCCCCGCTTGTCGTTGCGGCGCGGCTCCTTGGACCCGCTGCCCTCCGCGGGCGTGTCCTCGGAGCGCTTGCCCTTCTTGCCGTCGAAGATCGCCCCCACGGCCTCCTCTCCGGAGGCGAAGCTGGTGGCAATGTCGAACAGCTCGTTCGAGTCCGTGGGCGGGCTGCGTCCCGGCTCGCGCACGAGGTTCGGCACGTGGTGCCCTCGAGGAACGCGTGCACGATCTCGGACTGTGCCACGCTGGGTAGCTCCGTGCAGCGCTTGGAAAAGCGCCGTATGAAGTCCCGCAGCGACTCGCCCGGCTTCTGCGTGCAGGAGCGCAGATCCCAGGAGTTCCCAGGGCGCACGTACGTGCCCTGGAAGTTGCCCACGAACGTGTGGACTAGATCGTCCCGGTTATGGATGCGGCTGGCGGGCAAGTGCTCGAGCCATGTCCGGCCGCGTCGCCCGGTGCGAAGGGGCAAGTTGCGGATGATTACTTCGTCGTTGGTGGCCCCGCCCAGCTGACAAGCTAGGCGGTAGTCGTTGACCCAGACGCGGGGGTCCGTCTCCCCGTTGTACTTGACGATTGTCGAGGGCTGACGGAAGCGCTGGGGGAACGCCGCCGTGCGGATCTCCCGGCTGAACACACGGGTGCCCGGGGGCTCCGGTGTCGGGGAGCGATCCTCACCGCTGTCGTAGCGTCCACCCCTTCGAGGGTGGTAACCCCTAGCCGCTCGCGCGTCCGCCTTGCTGGTGCGCCGGGCGTTGATGACGTTGCGGGCGTCACCATCCAGTGCCCTGCGCGTGTCAAGGAGCCGTTCCTTGGCTGGCGTGCGTCCCCGGTCAGCAAGTTGGCCTGCGTGCACCGAGGGTTCGCCTCCTGGTGCGGCTTCATCGCCCCGCGCATCCCCCTGTTGACGAATGCGTGAGGCCGAGCTCTCGGCCTGTTGGACGGCCGCTTGCTCGATGAGAGTTTGCACCTCGCGGTGCATATCTCGAGCCTCGGGGGTCGAGGGTGCCGGCATGGCCCGCGGCGGCGCCGCGGCGGCGACGAGCTTCTGGCTTGCTCGTGGCGGGACGTCCGTGTTGTCCGCGTTGGGGGCGGTGTTGAGGCGGTCACGGACCGTCGGCCCGGCTCCCGCGCGAGTTCGCCGCGCGCGGAGGCCTCCCCGCCATCGAGGCGCGGAGCGGCCGCCTCGTCCGTACTCCTCCGCCGGCCTTGGCCTCGAGCTCGCGGGCTTGGGCCAGGTGTGCGTCGACATCGGCCCCGGCGGAGAGCGCTCGGTCCCGCGGCCGGGCGCGCGGCGATTCCCCGGGCGGGGCGTGACTTCCCCGTCTCGGCACCCGCCGCGCCGGCCGGCCGTTGGCTCGGTCGTTGGTGATGACGGCGCAACACTCCCGCGTGGGGTCGTAGCTCCCGTGCCGGAGTCGTCGGAGCGGCCCAAACCGTAGTCCATGGCGTCGAGGAAGCGCCCGAACGCGGCCCCGGGTCCGGCACGCCGGAGAAGTCCCACTCCGCGTACCCGTGGCGGTTGGCGGGTGGCATCGGGTCGACGGAGCCCGGGGGACGACTCGTGCGCCGCCGAGGTGCGGGGGTCCCCGGCGACGAAGACGTGGCGGCCGGGGTGGAACCCGGCGCATCGTCGTGTTCACGTTGGCATTATGGGCCGTCGTGGCGCCACGCGGCCGATGGGGATGCGTGGTCCGAGACCGCACGCGGTCCCGCCGGGGCGGTGGCGGCTGTTGTGGCGGTGGGCGCACCGCGTTGGGCGGCGGCGCGCTCGGCCCGCCGCCGCTCGGACCGCGCCCGACGCGAGCGTAGCCCGGAGCGACGACGGCGTCGCGGCGTTGACGGACCCGCGCATCCGTGCTGCGGGCGCTGCGCGGTGTCGTGCGTGCGGCGGAGACCGGAGCGGACACGGCCTCGCGGCGCGCGCGAAGCTCCTCACGATTGGTGAGGCGCATGAGATAGCCGTTCCCCGTGGCACGGAAGTTCAAGTCTCCGAAGCGGATCTCGAACCCGGCGGGGAGAGGGTCCGAGCTACCCATGTTGTAGCGGGTACCACGGTACTCGGTGCGAATCACCATGGAGGGAGTTTGCGAAATGACCTTAGGCGCTCGTGTGCCCCACGGTGGGCGCCAACGCGTCGTCGCGGAATATGGTCCCGACACTAACCAGTAGATAACGCCTAGGTCTATCCCTCAATGGTCGATGCTAAGCAACAAATGACACAAGGTTTTATCCTGGTTCCGGCCGAGGGGGCCGTACGTCCAGCAGGGGTGTGCTCGTGGCACTATATTGCTCAGCACCGGGGTGCTTGTAGTGGGGAAAGTACAAGCAGGGCGGGAGAGGAAGCGTGGCTTCCAAGTCCCTGGGAGAGTGGCTGAAGATGTTACGGGAGAATAAGAGAGTGAGTGCACGGTGTGTTCCTCTGAACTTGTCCCCCCCCCCCCCCCCCCGCGGCCGGGGGCTCGCCTCCCCCCTTTTATAGGCCAAGGGGGCGACGGGTTACATGCACGCCGCGCTACCTAGCTACGTGAGGGAGCACGTCGCGCTACGGTGTAGAGTGGGCGGCCGTCCGGACGATCTTCGCCGCGATCCGGCCATGATGGCCTACCCCGTACCCGAACAGTGGCGGTTCGAGGGTAGGGAAGGCGGCGGATGGCGGTGGTGTCCTTTGATAGGCTTCGAGGGAGGTGCTGATGATGGCTGGTACGGGGAATAGGCGCGGGCAGAACGGCGTTCCTTCCCAATGCGTTCCGCGGCGGCGGAGTGGTTCTTTGCGGTGCCGGGCGTGCGCTGCCCGGTGCGGGCGTGCGTCCGCACGCGTGGGTACGGCGGCCGCACCGTTACGTGGCCCGGGATGGCGCCCCCTACCTAACCTGTAGGGTCACGGGAAAGTGAAATCGAGGGTGCGCCCGGCCCCCTTTCGAGGGTCGGGCGCGTTAGCCGTACTGTAGTGGGCGCTCGGTGTCACGGGACCGTCACCGCCGTACCGCACGGTCCATCCCCCACGGTGGCGGGGATGGGCTCCTCCCCGGCGGTTGGTGCGGCGGCACGGGGGCGTGAGCCCGGTGGCGCATGATGGCGCCGTCTGCGGCGTCGGGGGCGTTAAATGCCCAAGTACGGGGCCGGCGCACGCGTGCGGGCGCGCCCGTGAGCGTGGCGGGCCCCGGCCCGAGGGCGGAGCGAACCCTCGAGCGAGTCGAGACCTGCTCGAGGGGGCGATCCCTCGAGCGGGGCGGGACCGCTCGAGGGAAAGGGTTGCCCCTCGAACGGGGCGGAGCCCGCCCGAGGGGGGGGAGCGCGTCCTCGAGCGAGGCGGAGCCGCTCGAGGGGTCTTCTCCGTGGGCCGTCTCGGTGGGCCGTCGGGATCCCGGCGTGGGCCGTGTCCTGCATGGTTAGTTACCTGCATGGTTAGGCTTAGCGTGTTTTGATACCGGGATTAAGTGAGGATTCCCCGTTGTTTAAGGGGACCCCTAGCCCCTAGTGGTTATTTTCCCCCCAAGCCCCTAGTGGTTATTTTCTCCCGAGCCCCTGGTGGACGCGGTATTTACAAGAAGCGCCTTGAGCCCACACAAAGGCCCACTAACCCTTACATGGGCTGGGCCACTCCCCCAACAGTAGCCCCTCAGCTACTTCGGTTTGGCTGGCACTACAAAGCGGAGTAGCTGAATACATATGGATTGGCCCAGACCTTCCTACACCTTCGGCCATGAGGAACGCCCTCAAGACCCTCCGCCGGTACGCCTCACTAAAAACTCCATTCCGAAAAACCCGTGGGAAAAACCGAGTGGAGAAAAGAGCACGTACGCCTAGCGGATTTACACACACCGACTTTATTAACGGTCGTCTTCGGTCTTGCTTCAATGGTGAACGATGCCTTCGGTGATGATGTCAGCTTCGGTGTTGTCACTGAGATGGCCTTTATCCTCAATACTTCTTCTCCATTTGCTTCGGTCTTGCCTTCGGGGCCTCCATGCATTTCTCTTTTCGCTCTTGTTCTTTCAGACGCCGTCGAATGATGATTAGCCGCCTCTTCCCCTTCGGTCATGATCACCGGGCAAGACTTCATGCTTCGGGGTGACGTCGCTCATCCCGATGCCACCAGCCCCTCTTGTCCGGTGATTGTGACGAAGGCCCTGGTCCCGAGCATCGCATGCGACGAAGTACATGTTGATGAAAACGAAGCCGGAGTTGACGTCGATGAGGTAGACGATGAAGTCCCTTAAGCCACAGCACAGTCGGCGTCGGTGTAGTAGATGCCGAAGACGAAGTCGATAGTCGATGTCGACAAGGTAGACGATGAAGCCCCACTAGCCGGAGTCCTGTCGACATTGTGCACTAGACGCCGAAGATGAAGTCGGAAGTCGATGTTGATGTTGCCGAGGTAGACGAGGAAGCCCCTCGAGCTGAACACATGTCGACGAAGAGGTAGTTGAAGAAGCCCCTCATGTCGAACCATGTCGACGACGAAAGTGGTGGTGTAGTTGTTGAGGTGGTCAAATAACGTTGATGAAGTACTCGAGGAAGCCCCTCGTGCTAGATAATCGCCGAGTTGAACCTGTCGGTGACGAAGTAGACAATATAGACGAAGTCCATGCTCTCCTGTTCAACACTTCATTCGAGGCGAATCATTTTTATTCGAGAAACTCAAGAACTTGTTAGACAAGAAGCAATCTATCTCAATTTGCATCGCACAAACAAATTCGAAGCCACTCACAGGCCTTTGGGGTGTCTCAGATCCGAAGCCACTCTCGGGCCTTCGATGTGTCTCAGCTCAACTCCGGTCATCACACGACCGGTCGTTTGCTTCCTGCAAACGGAATCTGAAGCCACTCTCAGGCCTTCGGTGTGTCTCAGCTCAATTCCAGTCATCACACGACCAGTCGTTTGCTTCCTGCAAACGGAATCCGAGGCCACTCTCGGGCCTTCGGTGTGTCTCAGCTCAATTCCAGTCATCGCACGACCGGTCGTTTGCTTCCTGCAAACGGAATCCGAGGCCACTATCGGGCCTTCGGTGTGTCTCAGCTCAACTCCGATCATCACACGACCGGTCGTTTGCTTCCTGCAAACAGAATCTAAGGCCACTCTCGGGCCTTCGGTGTGTCTCAGCTCGACTCCGGTCATCACACGACCGGTCGTTTGGTTCCTGCAAACGGAGTCCGAAGCCACTCTCGGGCCTTCGGTGTGTCTCAACTCAACTCCGGTCATCGCACGACCGGTCGTTTGCTTCCTGCAAACGGAATCCGAGGCCACTCTTGGGCCTTAGGTGTGTGTCAGCTCAACTCCGGTCATCACACGACCGGTCGTTTGCTTCCTGCAAACGGAATCCGAGGCCACTCTCGGGCCTTCGGTGTGTCTCAGCTCAACTCCGGTCATCACACGACCGGTCGTTTGCTTCCTGCAAACGGAATCCGAAGCCACTCTCAGGCCTTCGGTGTGTCTCAACTCAACTCCGGTCATCACACGACCGGTCGTTTGCCTCATGCAAATAGGACCTCGGCTATAACAGAGCCAGATACTTGCCCTTGCAAGTTCCACTTCGGTCATTACGGGACCGATCGTTTGCCCCATGCAAACGATACTTCGGCTATAACGGAGCCGACTACTTGCCTTTGCAAGTTCAACTCCGGTTATCACGGGACCGGTCGTTTGCCTCATTCAAACGGAGCCTTCGACCAAACTCAGGCCTTCGGCGCGAGCGCTCCCGGCTCCACACTTTGGTGTTATGCATGTATATATGTATGAAAGCGTGCATGGAAGTATGCTTTTGCATGAAGGCTAGGATGAAAAGGTTAGCCAAAATAATGCAAAGGACATCCATCGATCAAATACTGAACTTGAGTGGCGAAACCATGAGATGACCGAAATTCGATAACACCGAAGTCCACATGGAAATCCCAGCAACCACCTGATGAAGTTCAATAGACAATGGAACCAATTGACATGGCCTAGCCATTCCCAAATAAATAACAGAGTCACTATCTTCGGGGTGAAAATCGAGAACTCAAAAGCTATAACCTGCAATAGTTGTGACAAAAAGCGCACACGAAACATAATAGCTGCATACAACTAGTCGTTATGAACATGATACGAAGTATGACTAAGAATAGGAACTTAGCACATCTGAGATGAAGGTGCGACAACATGTGATATACGAAGGGTTAGAGTGCCCATTAAAAATGGATTGTAGGTTATGAGAGAAGAGGGCATGATACTTAGATATGGTAGTTGACCCTGCACTCAAGAGATATAAATACTTCATATGAAGGGTTAGATTAAGAAGGCGAAGCAAACTTCTGTCAATTTGACACAATCACTTTTTGTGAAGCCGAGCTTCGGTCATGATGGGACCGACACAATTTCGTTATACGAAGTAAGTGACGGGCGGCCCTTGGATGCATCCAACGGCCTCCGAGGGGCGCCGTTACTTACCCACAAAATATAAACTCCGAAGACTACACCCCCCGCACCATGGAGGGGGGATGTTGCTTCGGAAATGTGCGAACGGATAAATACACGAAACTTTCGGGAAAAACTCCTTGCGAAAAGCATCAACATTTCACTAACACTAAGCACTTGCTTTAAAGCCAAGGATTAGTCTGCTAAAACCAGAGACGAAGGGTACTTCGTCACTATACTGAAAAAAGGTTTATCAGCAGCCAAAAACAAAGCGTCGACCACACCAAGCCCTACCTCATGATGGTGGTAAAGTTGTATATAATAAAATAAAAGCATGATGCCCCTTCGGTTGCTAGATGAAGGTTGAGAAAGTAGTCTGCAGACAATACTGTTAAGTATAAAATACCATAGAGAAAAAACTTTGCTATAAGATCTACTTGAAATGTTAGAAAATAAAAATTCTCATAATATATATGACCGAAGAGCATATGTAGAGGTTGAAGACGGTCCCTTCGGATGTTATACATCACACCGTGCTTTAACAAAAGATTACCGAATAACCTTACTTAGAAACATGGAGAAACATGATACTGACTCACTTACCTAAGAGGTTTGCTTACAAATTGCTAAAAGGAGAAGGTACCAACGATGCAGACCACATGACCGAAGGCCATCTGACCGAAGGTAAATTGCATCAAAAAAGTTCGTGATATATAAACCTGAGCCTTAAATAAATATAAAGGCACATGGGAGCTAAAGGCAGTATCAACAGGGCATCCAGAAAGGAGATATGCCTCCGAAGCTCTAAGCACTAAAGGCACCTTGTCACCATTCAGACGAAGGATACTTCGGATGAAAAATCAACCCATAACACGAATTAATGAGGAAGTAAAAGTTTACTTATGCTATGTACATGTGTCTTAAATATTCAAGCAATCACCATGATAGTGGTAGAATGACGAAGGGCGCATGTGCAGTTACAAGTGACTTCCTGGAGCTTAGCTCGTTAGCGGGTCTACTCACCTTCGGACTGGAGTTTACTGCTTCGGAGCCGAAGAGGGCTTCGTAATTCACCCAGAAGCTGCAAGCGGCAGCGTCATTAATTTGCTGCTGCCAGTTGGTTCGGCCGCTGCCCGAAAAAAGAAATCTAAACTTTGCGAAGGTGAGCCAAACTGGGCTGTCAAATGACCGGTTAGCTCGTGGTGCGGTTTCAATCTAGGCGCGCCCGCAAGTTGATTCCGAAGAGTTTGGAATATCGTTCCGAAGAGCAATACTTGCACTGACACAGACTCCGAAGGTGAAAATGGATCTCACGAAATCCCGTCAAAATGGTTCCGAAGTTAAAAAACTTTAATAAGATAATTCCGAGGTGACTGAAACAAAGTTGGACTTCATTTCCTTCGTTCATGGATGAATAAGAAGGGCACGTGAGACTTTACAGCCCAAGGCCTGAACCAGGCTTCATAGCAACTTAACAGTAGGGCCGAAACAGGCTTCGGAGTAATAGACCGAAGTTGAATATTTTTTGGGCCGAAGCAGGCCTCAGAGTTATATATGAGCTTCGTAATTGTGGCGTAAATAATTGAAATTGGGCCTGTGCAACTGCACACCAATGGTGAGAAGCCGAATCAGCTGCTTGGAGTTAAGGTCGGATCCTCAAAATCATTGTGATGACAAAAAGTCCCCACAGATAAGCATTCAACTGCAGTGCTCATGAAACCCAAAGTCATTTTAGCTCACATATATTGAACGAACTTCGGTGACCCGGTGATCGAATGATTAAGTATGCACTTTTTCTGACAAAGTTTGTTAGTGACGTCAAGCAAGTTCCTTCGCACAGAGATAATAACATATTATTATTAAACTAAGAAAATGACAAAGTAACACACGAAGGCGCACGACGCTAAATTTCTTTTCCCCTTCGGAGCAACTTGTGCAGCAATGTTAATTTATTGCTATTGCAGCCTTCGTCACACTAAAAAAAGTGAATGGGCTTCGGAGCCGAAGCGGCTTCGTAGCTTAATAGAACCATTTTTGCCGGAGGTCAGCCCTATAACCGAAGCTAAAAATGAATAGAAAAGAAAGCATGCTAATAACAACTCTAGAACAACCGAAGCCATTTGCATAAAATAAAGAAGTATACACCTAGACACCATGCCGAAGCTCATTTGGTACCTCTCGGTAGACAAAATACCTTCGGCGCTTTAAGTACGAGCTGAAAATAATTCCCACGAAGCAACATGTACCTGTTAAACTAAACCAGGTTGCTGGCCAGGTGACTTGACCTGACGACGTAGAGTTATAAATAAATTGGCTGAAGCTAAAAGACAGAAAACAAACAGCTCAGAAGGTTGAAAAGAGACTTGGCCACAAGGTCCACAAAGGAACTTCACGCCAGGGCTCAAAAGCAAGTGAATGCATCCTGGACACTCCTTCCTGGGCTTAACCCGCCGAAGGAGATGCTTACCAGCGTGGTCCTTGTCTATCTAGTGTGAGAGATGCCAAGATGGCTCCGAAGGTGACTGAATCCCCGCCCCCCAAACTAATAATAATAATAATAATAAAATCGTGATAGTTCCAAAGGGTCCTGAAAATCACACCGAGATGATTCCAAAAGTTCACCGAAATGATTCCCAAGGGGAAAAATTGATCTCATGAAATCCCATCGAGATGCTTCCGAAAGTGAGAAATTCAGTGAAATGAATCCGAAGGTGAGAAAATTTCATCTCTCGAATCCCGCCGAGATTATTTTGAAGGGTCAAAATTCCACTGATCTAATTGCGAAGGGTGAAGAATACTTGTCCGTGAATAGCTTAGCTTGCTATCTCATACGAAGGGTGCTTTGACACATATATCCTGCGGCTGTGAATCTTTCCACGAGGTGGGCACCAAACTGTTGGTGTAAATTAGGACCGAAGGGGTCACCAACACCACAGTACCCTTCTCCTCCGGATGGGCAAAGAAACAAAGAGCCCCTTCGGAGGACTACTCCTTCTTCCACTACTACTAACTCTACTACTAATATAGTTTCTACCTCTACTACTACAAAGCAGAAATGGAGAGCAGAACAGCAACTCAGTACCATGGGATTCTCTCCCCATTCAATGCTTTTTCCATCAATTACAACGTCCCTCCTATATATAGGGATGGGGGTAGATGGCGATTTCCCCCCAAGCCCCTAGTGGTTATTTTCTCCCGAGCCCCTGGTGGACGCGGTATTTACAAGAAGCGCCTTGAGCCCACACAAAGGCCCACTAACCCTTACATGGGCTGGGCCACTCCCCCAACACCCACGCCTACATCATTATCTACCTGTGAAATGCACGCTTTGAAAAATTTGGAACTTGCACATTATGTTGATCGCTTGCAGGATGAGAATGATGAGTTGAGAAAGTTGATGGGTTGGTTGTCGGGTCATGAGCCTCAGTTGAGAATGATGATCGAGGCATTTAAGAGGCAGGATGGTGAGGAACTTGGGGCAAACAAGGTTGGTGAGGGAAGTGGAGAGAATATCCCAGAGCCACCAAAAACCCACCACAAGAATGATTTCCCCCCAAAACCTAACCATCTTAGGAACCGACTAGACACAACCCCAGCTCCACCCGTGTTTCCTACACCCACAAATGATCTCCAAAAGCCTATCAAGTTTGTGAGCACTTCCGGGAAAGTGTTCTTTGGGAAAGTGAGTGAGAAGGCTAGTGAGGAGAAATCGGTGGAGGAGTTGAGTGGAGAGAAACCAAGTGAGCAGCCCCAATCCAAGCCTAAGCCTAAGCTTGTGAGGTTCCATTGTGTCTATTGTGGGAAAGAGGGCCACAAGGATGAGTTTTGTTTCAAGAGGAAGCGAGAAGAGAGGATGACAAAGGAGTGGGCGAACAAGGATAGGTACAACCCTTCCCATGGTGTACCTAAGCCTCGTATGCCACTGCCCAGGGGTAAAGCTGTGGTGAGAAGTGTTCCGGCATGGGGAGATGCGAGTTCCCGCAGCCGAGGAGCAGTTCTGGAGGGGGCGGTCAGACCGGCCTGGCTAGGCGGTCAGACCGGCCCTGCCCAGAGGGGGCGGTTAGACTGGCCTGTCTAGGCGGTTCAACCACCCCCCAAAATTCTGGGCGGAGTGGTTTTCGAGGTGGTGAGTCGAGAGGTTTCAGTTCTGGAGGTGGTGTTGCTGGTGTTTGGTCTGGAGAGTCAGCAGGTGGTCAGTTGGCTAGGCGTTCTCCCCCTCGAGTTCAATACGTGGATGGGAGGAGTCGTAGTTTTGAGAAGGAGAGGAGGGACGGTCCATGGGTTGTCTTCCGTGGTTTTGGTCCTCCTCCAGACAGCGTGGGGTGGTTTCCTCAGAGTGGTTACCGAGGTGGTGTTCGTGGTGGTAGTTATGGTAGGAAAGATGGCTTGATGTGTGCTAACCCCACTTTCGAGCAAATGGCTCGGCACTGGTTTTACTCTTTTGGTACTAACCCCAGTGCTGAGTCGTTTGTTCTCTCACATGCTCATTTTTTGAATTTCAGGTGGGAGACTTGAAGAACATTTGGTTGATTGACTCCGGTTGCTCGAGGCATATGACCGGAGACAGGGGTGGTTCTTAAGTCTTGTCCCGGTGGTGACGAAGAGGTACATCACTTTTAGGGACAATGGGCGTGGTCGTGTGCTTTCAGAAGATGAGATCAAAGTGAGTGACAAGATCACTTTGAGGCGTGTTGCTCTTGTTCAATCGTTGGGGTACAATTTGCTCTCTGTTTCCCAGTTGTTGGATGAGGGCTTTGAGGTGTTGTTTCGGCCTGGTGGTTCTCGGATTTTAGACTCTCGAGGGGACCTTGTCTGTATGGTCGTTCCCGAGGGTCAGGTGTTTCGTGCTGATTTTTCTCAGTCTTCGGGTGTGGAGCG
This sequence comes from Cenchrus americanus, assembly GCA_947561735.1. NCBI lineage: Eukaryota > Viridiplantae > Streptophyta > Magnoliopsida > Poales > Poaceae > Cenchrus > Cenchrus americanus. The sequence continues at coordinate 195,591,272 of OX387244.1, forward strand.
TTGTTTCTTGGCTGGTTCTTCGAGTGAGTTGTGGAAGTGGCATAGGAAGTTGGGTCACTTGAGCTTTGACCTTTTGTCTCGCTTGAGTAAACTCAATTTGGTCCGAGGTTTGCCACGGTTCAGGCTTGAGAAAGAGTTGGTTTGTGCGCCGTGTAGGCATGCCAAGATGGTAGCCTCTTCTCACCCGCCTCTCACCGATGTGATGACTGAGCATCCATGCGAGCTGCTCCATATGGACCTTGTTGGCCCAGCTCGTGTGCGATCTGCGGGTGGGAAGTGGTATGTCCTTGTTGTGGTGGACGACTATTCTCGGTATGCGTGGGTGTTCTTTCTTGAGGATAAGGGGGAGACGTTTGGTTTTGTTCGAGATCTAGTCTTGAGGTTGAGGAATGAGAGGCACGGAGATGCCATACGTGCTATCCGCAGTGATAATGGCTCGGAATTCAGAAACTCTCGTTTTGAAACCTTTTACCATGACTTGGGTCTTGAGCACCAGTTTTCGAGTCCGTATACGCCTCCCCAGAATGGTGTTGTGGAAAGGAAGAACAAAACCTTGTGCGAGATGGCTTGAAAGATGATTGATGAGCATAGGACTCCGAGGAGGTATTGGGCTGAGGCGGTGAATACCCCGTGCTATGTGTCGAACAGGATCTACCTCAGAGTGCACAAGAAGAAAACTTGCTATGGGTTGATGCATGGTCGCACACCCAAGGTGAGTCACTTCCATGTCTTTGGCTGCAAGTGTTTCATTCTGAAGATAGGCAGGAAGTTGGATAAGTCTGAGGCTAGGTCTGTCGATGGCATTTTCTTTGGTTATGCATGTCACTCTAGAGCATTTCGTTTGCTCAATCTTGAAACTAACCAAATCGTGGAGACTCTCGAGGTAACCTTCGACGAGACAGAGCCACATAGTCAGCTTGTCTTTGATTGTGCAGGTGATGATGAGCTTGGCGAGGAGATCTTTCAGGAGGAGGAGCATGAACATGGAGAAGATGAAGATGGTGGTGCGGTGCCCTCGGCTGAACATGTACCCACTACTTCGACTACGGTGATGGACGGACCCTCTACTACACCTACGACGACAAATCAAGAACGATGAGAAGCTGATGTTGAGGGGGAGGTAGCATCGAGGCGAGAACCTCCCCGGCGAGTACAAGTGGATCACCCAGCTTCGAGGATCATCAGCGACATGAATGAACGCATTACACGGTCAAGAGTTCGGAACAACTCCCATTTTGCTCATGCTGCATTTGTTGCTACTTTTGAGCCCAAAGACATTGGACATGCGCCATCTGATCACAATTGGGTTAATTCGATGCATGAGGAGTTGGAGAACTTTGAGAGGAATCAGGTTTGGGAGTTGGTTGACCCTCCCCCAGAGTGTAAACCGATTGGTACAAAGTGGGTGTGGAAAAACAAAGAGGGAGAGAAAGGTGAAGTTGTGAGGAACAAGTCGAGGCTTGTTGCTCAAGGGTTCAGTCAAAAGGAGGGGATTGACTACGAGGAGACCTTTGCTCCCGTAGCTCGTTTGGAGGCGATTAGGATCCTTCTAGCCTTTTCCGTGGCTAAAGGGTTCAAGTTGCACCAAATGGATGTGAAGAGTGCTTATCTGAATGGTGTGTTGGAGGAAGATGTGTATATGAGGCAACCTCCGGGGGTTTGAGAGTGAGAAGTACCCCCACCGGGTGTACAAGTTGAGGAAGGCGTTGTATGGGTTGAAGCAGGCGTTTAGAGCTTGGTATGGTAGGTTGAGGGGGTTCTTGTTTGAGAGAGGTTTGAGATAGGGAAGGTCGATCAGACCTTGTTTTTGTTGAGGCAGGGCAGAGATATCCTGATTGTGCAGGTGTACGTGGATGATATTATCTTTGGTGGCTCATCTAACTCTCTTGTTGCAAGGTTTGCAGAGGATATGAGCAGGGAATTTGAGATGAGGATGATGGGCGAGTTGCAGTTCTTCCTCGGGCAACAAATCAAGCAATCAAAAGATGGAACATTTGTGCACCAAGCTAAGTACACCAAGGACACTGTGCGGAAGTTCAAGATGGAGGACTCCAAGGCTATGACGACGCCGATGAGTACGACTACAACTCTTGATGCGGACGAGGAAGGTGAACATGTGGACCAGAAGGAGTACCGAAGCATGATCAGGTCACTCCTCTACTTGACGGCGACGAGGCCATGCATACAGTTCTCGGTGTGTCTGTGCGCTCGTTTTCAAGCGTCTCCGAGGACTTCGCATCGTCAAGCGGTGAAGCGAATTTTCTGGTACTTGCGTCACACTCCCGACTTCGGCCTTTGGTACTCCGCGTCCTCTTCTTTGGTGCTTCACGGTTTTTCAGACGCGGATTTTGCTGGGTGTCTTGGTCTTCCCGCAAACAGTCGAGTGTTGCTCAATCCACTACCGAGGCAGAGTACGTTGCCGCTGCTAGTTGTTGCTCCCAACTCCTATGGATTTCTTACACCATGAGTGATTTTCGTGAGGAGTATACCCATGTCCCACTTCAATGTGACAGCACTAGTGCCATAAGTGTTGCAAAGAACCCATTGCTCCATTCCAAAACCAAGCACATAGAAGTGATGTATCATTTTCTGAGAGACAACGTAGAGAAAGGAAAGATAGCTTTGATCCATGTACCCACTCATGACCAACTAGCCGATATTTTCACAAAACCCCTAGATCAAGCAACTTTCACTCGTTTGCGAGGGGAACTTGGTGTGTGTTTGATTTCTTGAGTTGGGTGTGTGGGAGGTCCGTTGTAGCATATGTATAGTTTCCTTTTTGCATTTCTTGCATTTGGCATGGCATATGTAACATGATGTATAGGCATCCTTGTATCTTAGATTGCATGCATTTTGTATCATATGCATTGGATAGGAAAAGCTTCTCCTATATACATAGTTCACCATGGGATGCTATATATGTTTTTGTGAGCTTGGTTGGTATGCTATGGTTAGTTTGGCTTAGCTCTTGATGATCTTGATGAATGATCCATGGTTGATGGCTATATTTTTGGAAAATGTCACATATATGCTATCTCATGTGTAAACGCCTTTATGTGATCTTGACATGCTTTAGTGGCTTTGCTATGCTTAATTTGTGGTTGGATTGCTAGTTTTTTGATCATATGGGGCCAAAGGCTCATTTGTTATCATGAATGTTTAGCCCTCTTGCTTTATCTTATGGAGGGGCATAAGTTCCTTTTTGTCGCCAAGACATTTCATGTACCATTTATAAATCTGAAAATGAAAAGAAAAATGCTTGTAAAATATGCTCCCATGTCATATGTGCTGAAATTAATTTGCTTTGGGTGCTAAATCGTTGCATGATGCCTACAAATGAGAAGTCTCAAACATAGAAGTAGGCACATGGCTCGGTGGCTTTGACATGACATGAGGTGCTTGTGGGTATTTGTGATGGTCTTATGATTAGAATGGTTGTCGTATCATGAAGTTTGTGTGGCTTTGCCATTTTGACATGTTTTGCTCATGTTTAGGTTTTTGCTTGTGAGAGAGTAACTTTTCGCAAAATTACTCAAATCTTTTTTAGCCTTGTCTAATGGTTGTGAAACTTGGTGATCACGTAGTTAAGGTCATTACGAACCTGTAGAGTATCTAACTTGCTCATTTGGACTTGTGTAGCTTGTTGTGATGAATTTTGTATATTTGAGAAGCTATATGTTGTAAGTTTTCGCATTTTGCCTTGATTCATGCATTGTCAACAAGGGGGAGAAGTTTGTGCATGCTTTGGGCACCTGGGAGTGTTTGGAAGGTGTTCCAATTGGTTCGGGCAATTTTTGAGCAGTTTGGTGTAGGGCCGGTCACATGGGGCGGTCTAACCGCCCCCAGGCGGTCAGATGAATGGTAGGCGGTCTAACCGCCTGGGGTAGGCGGTCTAACCGCCCTGGGCAGAGTGAGCAGGTTTTTGTTCTTTGTTGCATTCCCGTGTTGCATTGCTGCATTTGTTCAGGGGGAGTGTGCTCTGGCTCAGGGGGAGCTTGCATATGTGCAGGGGGAGCTCTTTGTGGTGTTTGAGTTTTGGTTCAGTGATTTGTGCTCTTTGTTTGAGCATGATTTTGTCTCGGATGTGTCGAGCCGTTGCCCTTGCCTAAGGGGTCCGAGACTTGTCTTCTTCAAGTGATCTTGCTCTTCGCCTTTCTTTGGCTTTCGATCGCTTGTTGAGGTTTCTTTTTATTTGTTTCTTTTCTTTTCCTTTTCTCTTGTGTTACTTCATGTAGGTGTTGTCAATGCACTCATCAAGGGGGAGATTGAGGACCATGTGTCGTTCGAGGACTGGTGGATGGTCGCTTCCTTGTGTGATGAGTGATTGACAACGTTGTGTGGACTGATTCTTGGCTAAGTATTGTAGGTGCAGGTTGCGGCTTGACTCGTGTTGGTGCAAGTGAAGAACAAGCGTGAAATGTCGTTGTCGGTGAGGCCTCCAAGTGTGGAGAAGACAAGTAGGCTTCGTTCGAGGGACCCGGTGGCCAGTGGGGTCAAGTGCGGGCCGCATGGTGGCATGAACAGCTAGATGAAGTCGTGGACGGTTTCTTGGTAGAGCCTCAAAACCAAGGTCGAGCAGTGACTACGTGGGAGCCGAGTCATGAGTGGAGATTGGCGGAGGCTACACCGAGTTCGCGGGGTTTGCAGTGGTTCACCAGAAAACCATTGGGTTACTCGGTTGAGCCACAAAACCGAGGCCGAAGACTCGACGAGGAGGTGCGGCCACCCAGGCCGGTTAAACCGTCCAGGAGGGGCGGTCAGACCGCCTGGGGTCAGTCAGATCTCCTTGGCCAGTCTAACCGCCTAGGGGGGCGGTCTGACCGCCCTGGCCGCCGGCGTCAAGATGCTTCGAAGTGGAGGACACGCGTCAGGAACGCAAGCCTTGCGACGAGGTTAAGCAGGTTGCGGTCGCCGGGCATCCGTCCGATGAAGAAATTCCGAAGACTTCCAAATCCTCCCTTGAGGGGCTTGTATCCCTAGTTATTAGGTGAGGGTAGTTTAGTCTTTTGGGTGCCTCCATATATACTCTTGAGTGGATGGATGGCAGCCAACTCTTGGAACCCTAGCTCATTTGTTTTTCCTTTTTCATTCTTCTTTTTCCCTAGTTTTTCCTAGGACTAGCTTGAGAGCTTCATGTGAGATCTAGAGAGAGGGATGGATGTTTGGGTGGCAAGCTAGACCTTGTACGAACCTTCATGGTATGTATAGATGGTTTGGCGTTGTTCCTCAAGGTGGTTTTCCCGCTCTCATTTGTGTTGATTTTCGGAGCTCTTTTGTTGGCGGTGTTTTGAGGACGATTTCTTGGGGTCTTTGGTGGGTGTCATGTATGAGGATCTTGTGCCTCTTTGGCTGGTGACCTTGCCCCCAAATTTCTCTTGAATCGGACTCGATTTGGTGGTTTTTCGAGTTGGGCATGTTCTTGACCTAGAGAGGCGATTTCTTCGATTCCTCTTTATTGTGAGCGTTTCGGGTCGATTCCTTTGAGGTAGAGGTTGCCCAGGAGGTAACCCAGCTAATCCCGAAGTTTCGCCGCAATCCGTGGAGTGATTCGGGAGATCGGGTGCGAGGAAGTTAGGGTTTGACCCGCGGGCTGTTTTTCTGGGAGAGGCGGTCTAACCGCCTAGAGGGGGCGGTCTAACAGCCCTGGGTGTTTCCAGGTCGAAGTTTTGTTTCGCCGGATTTTCCTCTGTGAGTTTGTTTCCCTTGATCAGAGGAGCGTCTGGGTGAAATTTCGGGTCGTTCTCGTGCCGTTTGCTAGGTGTTCTTGTTTGGAGTTTGTTGCTGGGTACAAGAGGTTAGACGCCCCTGGTAGCCGGCCTAACCGCCCCTAGGCCCCTGGGTGGAGTTTTGGTCTTCGCCAAGTTTTCTGGTAGCTAGCATGGCTCTGACCAGAGATCTCTGTTGGCGAAACCGTGGTGCGTTTTGGTGCTCGGAAGAGGTGTTTCGGAGGATTTCTTGGTTACCTGGTGGAGGCGGTCTAACCGCCCCTATACCCGGTCCAACCGCCCCCCTCTGGATAGCCGGCTTTCGAGTTGTTTCCGCTGTCGTGGGTGCGTGTGTTGTGAAGTTGCTGGTAGAGTTTGTTTCTAGGACCAGTAGCACTCCAGTGGCTACGTGGTTTTGGCAAACGGAAGGTAGAAGTGCGGAGCGTGTGATTTTGGGGGTCCGACCGAGCGAGTTCATCTTGTCGGAGTTTCAATCTCCCTCGAGAAGAATTTTTATCGGCTCCCATTCACTCCCCCCCTCTCTGGTCGCCTAATCGGTCCTTCAAATAGCCATGAAATGACCTCATTGTACCACAACCACGACAATCATTGCATCCTATGTGAACTACATACATCTGGCCATTTATTGCGATACAATGACATACAGATGTCACTTGATGGCAATTTTTTATCTCCATTATTAATGACCATACGTTTTATAAACTAACTTCTAAAAAATTAGCTAAATGCAAAATTCAAATTAGTTCTATGTTTCATTATATCGAAAAGTAAACAAAGACAAAGATGAAGAAGGGTGAATTTGATGATGTATTCCGTTATGAACTAGGCGACGAGAAACGAAGGCTTACCTAGCTTCTTACTCACAATACGCGAATTCATAAATGTGTTTGAAGCAGAGGTTCAAAAGTTAGAAGCTGACTTGTTTTAGCTTGGGACTTGTGATACGATGACATACAGAGGTCGCCTGATGACCATTTTGATCTCCATTATTAATTACCATATTTTTTACAAACTAACTTCTACAAAATTAGCTAAATGTAAAATCATAATTAGTTCTATGTATCATTATATCAAAAAGTAAAATTCAATTTTCTCTACATCAATATAAAAGATAACAAGACAATGCTAGTGTTTAGCCAACCACTTTATTTCTAAATCTAAAGTATATAAATAACCTCATCTCTCATTAGCTCCTCCCACCTAGGATTTAAGATTTCTATTTTATCCATCTCTAAAATATATAAAAACAATTAATCTTAACATTTGATGGGAGGAAGAAGAATCAAACCTCGGCAACAAGGAGAGAAATCTTCACAAATACATGAAGAAAAAATTCAGCAGCACCTCTCTAAGGTTGAGGCGCCATGGAGAAGGAGCTTGAGCTCTTCGCGAAGAATGGCTCGGGCAAGAGAAAGGTGAGGGCCATGTGTGGTTCGAGGACCGGTGGATGGCCGCTTCCTTGTGTGATGAGTGATTGACAACGTTGTGTGGACTGACTCTTGGCTAAGTATTGCAGGTGCAGGCTGCGGCTTGACTAGTGATGGTGCAGGTGAAGAACAAGCGCGAAATGTCATCGCCGGTGAGGCCTCCAGGTGTGGAGAAGACAAGTAGGCTTTGTTCGAGGAACCCAGTGGCCAGCGGGGTCAAGTGCGGGCCGCATGGTGGCATGAACAGCAATATGAAGTCATGGACAGTTTCTTGGTTGAGCCTCAAAACCAAGGTCAAGCCGGGACTACGTGGGAGCCGAGTCATGATTGGCGATTGGCGGAGGCTACACCGAGTTCGCGGGGTTTTTAGTGGTTCACCAGAAAACCACTTGGTTCCTTGGTTTATCCACAAAGCCAAGACGGAAAAACCAAAGACGGTGCTGCAGCAGCTCCAGACTGGTCTGACCGGTCTGATCGGTGGGTACCGGTCTGACCGGTGAGGAGCACCGTTCTGACCGGCGTGCGACGACATAGTCCAGAATCTTCGAAGCGGAGGACACACGTCGGGGTCGCATGGCTTGCGTCGAGGCTAAGCAGGGTGCGGTCGCCAGGCATCCGTCTGATGGAGAAAATCTGAAGATTTCCAAAACCGCCCCTGAGGGGCTTGTATCCCTAGTTATTAAGTAAGGGTATTTTAGACTTTCGGTTGCCTCCATATAACCCATGAGGTGAGAGGATGGCAGCCATCTTTTGGAACCCTAGTTCACTTGCTTTTGTATTTTTCCCTTCCTATTTTCTTAGGATTTCCATAGGACTATCTTGAGAGCTTTTGGTGAGATCTTGTGAGAGGGTTGGATGATCGAGCGGGAAGCTAGACCCTGTATGAACCTCCTTGGTATGTATAGATGAATCGTCGTGGTTCCTCAAGGCTTTGTTGTGTTGTTCCCGGGTGTTCTTGGTGGTGATTTTCGGAGCCCTCTCCTGGTGGTTTTTTCGCTATGTTTTCGGGACCTTGCTCTTGGGGATTTGATGGGGGGAATTCGTGTGAACCATTCGTGGTTCTTTTGCCTTTGATTCCCCTCCCAAATCCGTGAGTTAAGGGTCTCAATTTCTGGGTTTTCGGTGTTCTAGGGTTAGAGGAGTTCTTGGCAGGATTTCTTCGATTCCTCTTGATTTGGCAAGTTTTGGTGGACAAAATCTTGGTGATGGACTCCTCATGAGGTGTTCCTACTATCCCCAATGTCTTGTTCAAGTTCGTGGAGCGATTCGGGAGATCAAAGTTTGGATTTGGAGGAGTTGACCCGCGGGTGTTGTTCATCCCGAGCTGCCCAGGTTACAACGGTCTGACCGGTGCTCTTGACTGGTCTGACCGGTGTGAGCCACTTGTGGGATTTGCCTCGGGTGAACTGCTTGACTCGTGTGTCTTTGGGTCTTGGTGCTGCTGGTCAGTTCTTGGTCTGTTTGGAGTTGTTTTGTTTGGTTTTGTGTAGGGTTTCCTTCTGTGCAGGTTGTGTTTTGGGGGTGTTTTTGCTCTAGGGCCTAGAGAAGTCACTGAGGCTCTCTGGAACGCTTGTTGTGCGGCTGCTGTAGCCACCGACCTGACCGACGCTGTCCACCGGTCTAACCGGTGTCACCAGTCTGACCGGCGCAGGCCATCGGTCTTGCCGGTACAGCACAGGCAGCCAGCCGTGCAAGTTTCCGCTGTTCTCGAAGCTCAAGTCGACTGAGGTGGATAGGGGCATGACAGCCAAGCTCGAGGGCCTGACTGACTCTCATAGTCTTGCCCTCGTCGGTGGTTCGAAAGGAAAGTCTAACACTAATCCATCCACCAGGATGTTCTCTTTGTCCTCTTTGATGTCTATGCCAGATGAGGAGTTCGACGTGCTTGGAGAGGACGAGCTGGCGTTGCTGACGAGGAGGTTCGAGCGGCTACACGAGAACTGGGTGAACATGAGGAGGAACACGAGAACATGCTTCCAGTTCGGCAAGCTGGGACACTTCGTCGCCGACTGCCCTGAGAAGGTCGAGAACAAGGATGGCTACAAGCACAAGTCAAGAGCGGATGGCAATTACCAGTCGAGGCGCAACCACAAGAGCAAGCACAAGAACAAGCACAAGGACGAGTGAAGATCGAGGAAGAAGGAGAGCCGAAGCAAGGCCCGAGCGAAGGTTGGAGCGAGCGACGTCGACTCCAGTTCTGCGTACTCCACCTCGAGCTCAAGCAGCAGTGAAGATGAAGGTGATTGTCGCAAGAGCAGGATGTCGTCCAAGAACCTGAGCGGGCTGAGCTGCTTCGCTAGAGACGGCTTCTGCACCATGGCGCTGAGCTCCGGCAGCAAGAAGAGCACACAAAGCAACTCGGACTCTGATTCTGACGACGAGGTGCATGATGAACTCCCCTTCTTGCGTTAGGAGAATAAACGACTTGGCTTGTTGCTTGATAATTGTGATGACATGCTTAGAGAGGCTAAGAAAACGAGGAAAGAGCTTAGGGCTTCACTCGAGGATGCTAGGACTAGAGTGGCTGAGCTAAAAACACAAAATTTGGATGCTAAACTTGAAATTGATTCTCTGAAAGCTTCACCTGTTGTTTCTGCTGAAGTTGAATGTGCTGATTTTCCTATTTTCCTTGCTGATCTTGCATTGTTTAAGGAAAATGATGCCTCCAAGTGTGAGGAACTAGATGTGCTTAGGGTTGAAGTGGCTGAGCTTAAGTCTAGACCAGCATTGCTAGGTGCTTGCCCTTCTTGCCCTATCTTGCATGCTAAAATTGATGAGATGCATGCTTACACCATTTCTCTTGAGGCAAAGTAGAAAGAACCAATTCCTACATCTTTCTCTACTTGTGAATTGCATGATTTGAAGAATTTGGAACCTACACATTATGTTGATCGCTTGTAGGATGAGAATGATGAGTTGAGAAAGTTGATGGGTTGGTTGTCTGGTCATAAGCCTCAGTTGAGGATAATGATCGAGACATTCAAGAGGCAGGATGGTGAGGGACTTGGGGCAAAAAAGGTTGGTGAGGGAAGTGGAGAGAATATCCCAGAGCCGCCAAAAACCCACCACAAAAATGATTTCCCTCCTAAACCTAACTATCTCAGGAACCGACTAGACACAACCCCAGCTCCACCCGTGTTTTCCCCACAAAAAAATGATTTCCAAAAGCCTATCAAGTTTGTGAGCACTTCCAGGAAAGTGTCATTTGGGAAAGAGAGTGAGAAGGCTAGTGAGGAGAAATCGGTGGAGAAGCCGAGTGGAGAAAAACCAAGTGAGCAGCCCAAACTCAAGCCTAAGCCTAAGATTGTGAGGTTCCATTATGGCTATTGTGGGAGAGATGACCATAAGGATGAATTTTGCTGCAAGAGGAAGCGAGAGGAGAGAATGGCGAAGGAGTGGGCTAACAAGGACAAGTACCACCCTTCCGATGGTGTACTTGAGCCTTGTGTGCAGATGCCCAGGGCCAAGGCAAGTGTGAGGACAATTCCGACTTTGGGAGAGCGAAAGGCTGTTGGAGGTGGTACTGGCCTAGACATGTGCAAACCTAGATAGGCAGTAGTTCGGGTTTCGTGCTCGTACAGGTGCGAGGTTTAGTTCTGGAGGTCGTGGTTCTGGTGGTTGGGCTGGAGAGTTTGCAGGAGGTCAGTTTGCTAGGCGTTCTCCCCCTCGTGTTCAATACAGGGATGGGAGGAGTCGTAGCCTTGAGATGGAGAGGAGGGACGGTCCATGGTACTCCTTTCGTGGTTTTGGTCCTCCTCCAGGTAGAGAGGGTTGGTTCCCTCATAGTGGTTACTGTGGTGGTGTTCGTGGAGGTAGCTTTGGTAGGAAAGATGGTTTGGATTGTGCTAACCCCACTTTTGAGCCAATGGCTCGGCACTGGTTTTACTCTTTTGGTACGAACCCCGGTGCTGAGTCGTTTGTTCGCTCACGTGCTTGTTTTTGAATTTCAGGTGGGAGACTTGAAGAACATTTGGTTGATTGACTCCGGTTGTTCGAGGCATATGACCAGAGACAAGGGGTGGTTCTCAAGTCTCGTCCCGGTGGTGACAAAGAGGTACATCACCTTTGGGGACAATGGGCGTGGGCGCGTGCTTTCAGAAGGTGAGATTAAGGTAAGTGACAAGATCACTCTCAGGCCTGGTGGTTCTTGGATTTTGGATTCTCAAGGGGACCTTGTCTGTATGGTCGTTCCCGAGGGTCAGGTGTTTCGAGCTGATTTTTCTCAGTCTTCTGGTGTTGAGCATTGTTTCTTGGCTGGTTCTTTGAGTGAGTTGTGGAAGTGGCATAGGAAGTTGGGTCATTTGAGCTTTGACCTTTTGTCTCGCTTGAGTAAACTCAATTTGGTCCGAGGATTGCTACGGTTGAGGATTGAGAAAGAGTTGGTTTGTGCGCCGTGTAGGCATGCCAAGATGGTAGCCTCTTCTCACCCGCCTCTCACCGATGTGATGACTGAGCGTCGATGCGAGCTACTCCATATGGACCTTGTTGGCCTAGCTCGTGTGTGAACTGCGGGTGGGAAGTGGTATGTCCTTGTTGTGGTGGACGACTATTCTCGGTATGCGTGGGTGTTCTTTCTCGAGGATAAGGGGGAGACGTTTGGTTTTGTTCGAGATCTTGTCTTGAGGTTGAGGAACGAGAGGCACAGAAATGCCATACGAGCAATCCGCAGTGACAATGGGTCAGAATTCAGAAACTCTCGTTTTGAAACCTTTTGCCATGACTTGGGTCTTGAACACCAGTTTTCGAGTCCGTATACGCCTCCCCAGAATGGTTTTGTGGAAAGGAAGAACAGAACCTTGTGTGAGATGGCTCGGACGATGCTTGATGAGCATAGGACTCCGAGAAGGTTCTGGGCTGAGGCGGTGAATCCCGCATGCAATGTGTCAAACAGGATCTATCTCAGAGTGCATAAAAAGAAAACATGCTACGAGTTGATGCACGGTCGCACACCCAAGGTGACTCACTTCCATGTCTTTGGTTGCAAGTGCTTTATTTTGAAGAAAGGGAAGAAGTTGGATAAGATTAAGGCTAGGCCGGTCGATGGTATTTTCTTTGGTTATGCATATCACTCTAGAGCATATCGTGTGCACAATCTTTAAACTAACCAAATCATGGAGACTTGCCAGGTAACCTTCGACGAGACACAGCCACGTAGTCAACTTGTTTTTGAGTGTGCAGGTGATCATGAGCTTGGCGAGGAGATATTTCAGGAGGAAGAGCATGAACTTGGGGATGATGAAGATGGCGGTGTGGTGCCCCCGGCTGAACATGTACCTACTACTTCGACTACAGTGGTGGATGACCCCTCTCCTATACCTACGACGACAAATCAAGATCGAGGACAAGCTACAGTTGAGTGGGAGGTAGCATCAAGGCGAGAACCTCCCTGGCGAGTACAAGTGGATCACCCAGCTTCAAGGATCATCGGCGACATGAATGAACGTACTACACGGTCGAGGGTTCGAAACAATTCTCATTTCGCTCATGCTGCATTTGTTGCTATTTTTGAGACCAAAGACATTGGACACGCACTATTTGATCATAATTGGGTTAATTCGATGCATGAGGCGTTAGAGAACTTTGAGAGGAATCGGGTTTGGGAATTGGTTGACCCTCCCCTAGGGTGTAAGCCGATTCAGACAAAGTGGGCATGGAAGAACAAAGAGGGAGAAAAGGTGAAGTGGTGAGGAACAAGTCAAGGCTTGTTTCCCAGGGGATCAGTCGAAATGAGGGGATTGACTACAAAGAGACTTTTGCTCCCGTAGCCCATTTGGAGGTGATAAGGATCCTTCTTGCCTTTTTCGTGGTTAAAGGGTTCAAGTTGCACCAAATGGATGTGAAGAGTTCTTTCCTGAATGGTGTGTTGGAGGAAGAAGTGTATGTGAGGCAACCACCGGGGTTTGAGAGTGAGAAGTACCCTCACCAGGTGTACAAGTTGAGGAAGGCACTTTATGGGTTGAAGTAGGCGCCTAGAGCTTGGTATGGTAGGTTGAGGGGGTTCTTGTTTGAGAGAGGTTTTGAGATGGGGAAGGTTGATCAGACCTTGTTTCTACTTAGGCAGGGCAGAGATATCCTGATTGTGCAGGTGTACGTGGATGATATTGTCTTTGGTGGCTCGTCCAACTCTCTTGTTGCAAGATTTGCAGAGGATATGAGCAGGGAATTTGAGATGAGGATGATGGGCGAGTTGCAGTTCTTCCTCGGGCTACAAATCAAGCAATCAAAGGAAGGAACGTTTGTGCACCAAGCTAAGTACACCAAGGACATTGTGCGGAAGTTCAAGATGGAGGACTCCAAGGCTATGATGACACCGATGAGTACGACTACAGCTCTTGATGCGGATGAGGAAGGTGAACACGTGGACTAGAAGGAGTACTGAAGCATGATCGGGTCACTCCTCTACTTGACGGCGAAGAGGCCGGACATCTAGTTTTCGGTATGTCTATGCGCTCGTTTTCAAGCATCTCCAAGGACTTCGCATCGACAAGTGGTGAAGCGAATTTTCAGGTACTTGCATCACACTCCCGACTTCGGCCTTTGGTACTCCGCGTCCTCTTTATTGGCTCTTCATGGTTTTTCGGATGCGGATTTTGCTGGGTGTCGGTTGGATAGGAAGTCCACTTCTGGGACTTTCTAGTTTTTGGGATTTTTTTTGGTGTATTGGTCTTCCCGCAAACAGTCGAGTGTTGCTCAATCCACTACCGAGGCAGAGTACGTTTCCGCTGCTAGTTGTTGCTCTCAGCTCCTTTGGATCACATACACCATGTGTGACTTTGGTGAGGAGTATACCCATGTCCCACTTCAATGTGATAGCACCAGTGCCATTAGCGTTGCAAAGAACCCAGTGCTCCATTCTAAAACTAAGCACATAGAAGTGAGGTATCATTTTCTGAGAGACTACATAGAGAAAGGAAAGATAGCTTTGATCCATGTATCCACACATGACCAACTAGCCGATATTTTTACCAAACCCCTAGATCAAGCAACTTTCACTCGTTTGCGGGGGGAGCTTGGTGTGTGTTTGATTTCTTGAGTTGGGTGTGTGGGAGCTCCTTTGTAGCATATGTATAGTTTCCTTTGTGCAATTCTTGCATTTGGCATGGCATATGTAACATGATGTATAGGCATCCTTGAATCTTAGATTGCATGCATTTTGTATCATATGCATTGGCTAGGAAAAGCTTCTCCTATATACATTGTTCACCATGGAATGTTATATATGTCTTTGTGAGCTTGTTTGGTATGCTATGGTTAGTTTGGCTTAGCTCTTGATGATCTGGATTTATAATCCATGGTTGATGGCTATATTTTTGAAAATTGTCACATATATGTTCTCTCGTGCGTAAATGCCTTTATGATCTTGACATGTTTTAGTGGCTTGGTTATGCTTAATTTGTGGTTGGATAGCTATCTTATTGATCATATGGAGCCAAAGGCTCATTTGCCATCATGAATGTTTAGCCCTCTTGCTTTATCTTGTGGAGGGGCATAAGTTCCTTTTTGTCGCTGAGGACCAGGAGCGTCCCAGTGGTCGATGGATGACCGCTCCTCAGTGATGAGTGATTGACAACGGGTGTTGGACTGACTCTTGGCTTAGTGCGCAGGTGTAGGCTGCGGCCTAGTTCGTGTTGTTGCGGCGGTGAAGAACGGGCGCGAAAGGTCTTCGGCCTTGAGGGGCCTCCGGGAGATGGAGAGACAAGTAGGCTCGGTTCGAGGGACCCGGTGGACGACGGGATCGGGGTGCGGGCCACATGGTGGCGACACAAGCAAGACGAAGTCATGGACAAGTGAGCCGGTGCACGGTGGCGGTCAAGTCAAGTGGTTTGGCGGGAGGCCGGACCGGGCACGCGGGGTTTGGTGGTTTGCCCACAAAACCATCGGCGGACGGTTTCTTGGTTTGGGCCTCAAAACCAAGTCCGAGGGCCCAACACGACGGAGACGGGATCCGGGCGTGTCGGGAAGCTTCGAGGCAGAGGACACGCGGCGGGGTCGCATGGCTTGCGTCGGGAGGACGCGGGGTGCGGCAAAGGCGTGGCCGTCCGATGGGAAGACCCACAAACATTACCTAAATTCCCCTACGTGGGTTTTATCGCCAGTAGTTATGTTAGGGGTAGTCGAGTCATTTACCACTCCGGCGGGACCTGATATATAAGCCATGAGTGTGTGTGGATGGCCCTCTCTCTCCGCGACTTAGGGTTTCATTTGCTCCCTCCTCTTTCTCATTTTCGTAGCTATTTTTCTTCCATTTTCTCTAGGCTAGCATGAGAGCTTCATGAGAGATTTGTTGAGAGGGATGGATGCTAGGGCGGCATGCTAGACCTTGTGAATCTTTCCTGGTTTGTATAGAAGATTCGGGGTTGTTTTTCGTGGCTTTTCGTGCTTGTTTTCGTGCCTTTGTTCCCGGTGTGATTCCGTGGATTTGAGTGGGTTTCTCCCCGGATTTCTTTGAGGGAAACATGGATAGATGTCTTGTGCATCTTTGTGCTTGATCTTGTGCCCTCAAACGCCGGGAAACCACTTTGATTCGTGAGTTTTCGTTCGGTGCTCTAGTTTTTGGTGGTGCTCAAAGGATTCGCGATTCCCGGTGATTTAGGGAGTTAGGAGGCAAGATTTTTGGGCTATAGCATCCTTGTGTGACGCTTTTCAAGTACCCAAACCCTTGTTTCTACAGATTCAACCGTTTGGGAAATCCGATGATGATTTGGGGGAGTTGACTTTCGGGGTCGGGCGTTTTCAGCTCTGTCCGCACCTGGCGGACGGTCCGCGAGGACCAGGCGGACGGTCCGCGCGGCTAGGGTTCGCCCCGTGCTCTTTGTGTTCTTGCTCGTCCTTCGTTTTGATTCGTCGCGATTTTGGTTTTCGGTTGGACGGAGTTTCGGACGGTCCGCAACAGAGGGCGGACGGTCCGCGGGTGCCTGGCGGACAGTCCGCGTGCTCCCCGCGGACGGTCCGTGGTTCGTTGGTTACTTTAGTTGGTTCTGTGCGATTTAACGGACGGTCCGCGGCTCAGGCCGGACAGTCCGCGGCTCGGGTGCGGACAGTCCGCGGTACCCGGCCGGACGGTCCGCGCGGCCCTTTGCGGACGGTCCGCCCTGTCTGGCCGGACGGTCCGCCTGAGGCTGAGTGCTTTGCTTCTTGGTTCGATTCCTTCCCCCCTTCTTTCGTGCTTCCGCGTGTGATTCAAGGAATCGTTCCTAGGACTAGAGGTTGATCCATAACCTCGTGGTCTTGGCGATTGGTGCGTGATTCGATCCATCGCTTGTGTGTGAACGGGATTTGAGTAGGGCATAGGCCGGGTTCTTTGGGAAGAATTTTTACCGGCTCCTATTCACTCCCCCCCTCTCTAGTCGCCATCTGATCCTTCAATTGGTATCAGAGCTTGGAGCCGGATTCTTTGCGACTTTGACAAGTCCCGAATCCTAAGATGGCGTACGTTGAGCGGGGCGGTCCGCCGCACTTCGATGGCAAGGGTTACCACAAGTGGGCGGCTCGTATGATGATTTTTCTTCGTGGAAAGCTGTTGGATTTTATTGTGCTTGACAAGACCTATGCTATTCCGGTCAACATCCATACTCTTATGGTGACCGATGCCGGTGCTAAGGCCAAGTATGAGGCTAATGCAAAAGCCGTTGATCACTTGGTCCGGAGCTTGTGTGATCCAGAGTTTGAGCGTGTTCGCCATTTGAATCTTGCTTGGCAAATTTGGGAAAAGTTGTTGGTTGCTCACGGTAGCGATAACCATGTGAAGGCTCGCCTCTTTGTCTCTTACCGGATGCAATATGAGAATTTCACTCCACTTCCCGGTGAGGACATTGATGCGATGTTTCAGAGGTTCACCGCCATCGTGAACAACATGAAGGCTAATGTTGAGGATTTTCCGTACACCGAGCATGATCAGGCTTTGAAGCTCTTTCATGTCTTGGACCCAAATGTTTGGGGTGCTAAGGTTGAGGCCATCAAGGAGTCTGGACATTATTTGACTATTGAGTTGGATGACCTCTTTTCTAAGCTCAAGTCGGCTGAGGTTGACGGAAGTTGCAATCCAAGCATGAGGGCTCGACCGACCATAGTCTTGCTCTTGTGGGAGGATCAAAGGGCAAATCTAACCCTTCCCGTCGACAGTTTTCTTTGTCCTCTCTTATGTCCATTCCGGATGAGGAGTTTGATGTGCTGGGCGAGGAGGAGCTGGCCTTGCTCTCAAGAAGGTTTGAACGACTACATGAGAGTCGGAGGAATGCAAGGCGGAGCTCGTGGACGTGCTACAAGTGTGGCAAGCGTGGCCACTTCATCGCCGAGTGCCCGGAAGCGGAGGAGAACAAGTACAAGGTGAACGAGTACAAGGCGCACCCGAGGCGTGAAGACAAGTACTCCTCCAAGGGCAAGCACTTCAACAAGTCCAAGAGCAAGGACAAGGACAAGCGGCGACCGAGCAAGAGTGGCTACAAGAAGAACAAGGCGAGAGCGATGGTAGCCGGTGCGAGCGACGTTGACTCATGCTCAAGCGAGGAGCAGTCAAGCTCAAGCAGCGAAGAAGAAGACGCCGGGAGGCGCAATGGCAAGAAGAGTGCAAGCCGGAACCTCAGCGGGCTGAGCTGTGTGGCGCTTGAGGGCTTTTGTGGCATGGCCCATAGCTCAAGCAACAAGAAGAGTGAGAAGGAAGACAGCGACTCCGACTCGGAGGATGAGGTAAACCGTGACCCCGACTCTTTGCTTGCTGAGATTGCTAGGTTGAATGGTTTGCTTGACAACCGTGATAGTGTGCTTAGAGATGCCAAAAAGATGAGGAAAGATCTTAGGGCACAACTTGAGAATGCTAGCGAGAAAGTAGGAGAACTAGAGTCAAAATTGCTTGAATTGAAACTTGAGAATGACTCTTTGAAACTTGCTCCTACTCCTCCTGATGATGTTGAATGTGTTGAATGTGATGCTTGGTTGAATGAGATCAAAATGCTTAATGAGAAGAATGCTTCTACTTTGGCTCAACTAGATGCTCTTAGGAATGAACATGATGAGCTTAAGGCTAGACCCACTTTGCTTGGTGCTTGCAAATCATGTCCTACTATGCATGCTAAGCTTGTCGATGCTCGTTCTACCATTAGTTCTTTGGAAGCATCTTTGAAATCTCATGTTGCAAATGCATGTTCTAGCTGTGATGAAGTCACTTTGCGTAATCTTGAACTTACTTCCCGTTTGGATGTCATCTATGAGGAGAATGACTGTTTGAGGAAGGTGTTGGGTTGGTTGTCCAGGGGGAACCTCAATTGAAAATCATGATTGAGGAGTTCAAGAGAGCTGATGGTCGTGGTTTGGGGTTTGAGAAGTTGGGTGAGAAAGTGGGAGAGAACAGTGGGGAGAGTGTGTACGAGAAGTGTGTTGAGTCTAACCCCGAGTTTGAGGTGATCGGAGAGATCCAAGTCCCACTCCCAAAAGCACCCAAGAACTCTTTCACACCAAAGCCCAACCACCTTTGCAACAAGCATGACATAACCCAAGATCCACCCAAATTCCCACCTAAGACAAATGATTTCCGTAAACCGATGAAGTTTGTGGGTGAGAAGGGTGAGAAGCCTAGAGAGAAGCCAGAGCCAAAACCAAAACCCATCCCCTTCAGGTGTGAGTATTGTGGCAAGGAGAGGCATCTTGCAGAGTTTTTCTACAAGAGGAAGAGGGATGAGAGGCTTGCTAGGGAGCAAGCAAACCAGGACAGGTATCGCCAGTCTCGCGGTATTCCTGAGCCTAGAGTGCCACTTCCACGAGGTGTGGGAAGTGTGAGGAGTGTTGGCAGGGTCCCACAGAGAGGTGGTGGTGAGAGGTTTGTCAGGAGAGATGATGGTGTGCGTGCTAGTGAGAGGCTTGGTCGGGCTCGTGGTGGTTTTGCTGGACGTCTTCCTACTCGTCCTCAGTACGGGTTTAGGGGAGATGATCGCAGCTTTGGGTTCCAGAGGAACTACGGACCACGTTTTCCCCCTCATGGTGCTCGTACTCCTCCCATGGGACATGGAAAGTTTGGTGGCAAGGGAGTGATGTTTGCTAACCCCTCTTTTGAGCAGATGGCTTGACACTGGTTTAACTTTCTTTGTGCTAACCCCAGTGTCGAGTCGCTAGCTCACTCTCGTTCTTGTTTCGACTTGCGGCAGCGGGGAGGCTTGGAGGACATTTGGTTGATCGACTCCGGGTGTTCTTGACACATGACCGGAGATAAGAAGTGGTTCTCCGGCCTCACCCCGTTGAAGGAAAAGATGTACATCACATTTGGGGACAATGGACGAGGTAGGGTGCTGTCTGAGGGTGTTGTGCATGTGAGTGACAAGGTAATGTTGAAGAGAGTGGCTCTTGTGAAGTCTTTGGGTTTCAATTTGCTTTCGGTTCCTCAGTTGCTTGATGAAGGTTTTGAGGTGCGTTTCAAGTCTGGTGAGTCTCGTTTGCTTGATTCTCGAGGTGATCTTGTCTGTATGATCATCCCCGAGGGTCGATTTTCGTGGCTCGATTTCTCTCGTTCTTTGTGTCCTCGCTTCGCCGTTTGATGGCTGGTCCTTCTTCTGATTTGTGGAAATGGCATAGGCGGTTGGGACACTTGAGCTTTGATTTGGTTTCCCACTTGAGTGGTCTTGATCTTGTCCGAGGATTGCCGAGGTTGAAGCTTGAGAAGGATTTGGTTTGTGCTCCTTGTAGGCATGGTAAGATGGTAGCCACTCCCCATCCACTCCTGACCGATGTCATTACCGAGCGTCCGACAGAGTTGTTGCATATGGATCTTGTTGGGCCAGCTCGAGTTCGCTCGGTGGGTGGGAAGTGGTATGTCCTTGTTGTGGTGGACGATTACTCTCGCTATGCCTGGGTGTTCTTCTTGGAGGATAAGAGTGAGACATTTGGTTTTGTTCGAGATCTGATCGTGAGGTTGAAAAACGAGAGGCATGGGAATGCTATTCGAGCTATCCGCAATGATAATGGCTATGAGTTCAAGAACTCTCGTTTTGATGCCTTTTGTCGTGATCTAGGTCTTGAACATCAGTATTCGACCCCTTATGTGCCCCCTCAAAATGGAGTCGTGGAAAGGAAAAATCGGACTCTTTGTGAGATGGCTAGGACGATGCTCGATGAGCACAGGACTCCTAGGAGGTATTGGGCTGAGGCGGTCAATACGGCTTGTCATGTTTCCAACAGGATTTTATTGCGAGCTTTCAAGAAGAAGACCGTTATGAGCTTATGCATGGTCGGGCACCCAAGGTGAGTCACTTCCGAGTTTTTGGCTGCAAGTGTTTTATTTTGAAGAAGGGAAAACTCGACAAGTTTGAGGCTAGGTCTAGTGATGGTATTTTCTTTGGATATGCTAACCATTCTAGAGCCTATAGGGTGCTTAACCTTGAGACTAACAAAATCATGGAGACTTGCGAGGTGACCTTCGACGAGACAATGCCATGTACCTCTCTTGGCTTTGAATGTGCAGGTGATGAAGAGATGGCCGAGGACCTCTTTGAGGAGGAGAAGGATGAAGCTAGAGATGATGATGGGGAGAACCATGCGCCTGAAGCTGAGCATGTACCCACTACTTCCCCTACGACCACTTTGGAGCATGGACCGTCTACTTCATGGACAACGACGGTGCAACAAGAGGACCAGGCGAGAGAAGCTGAAGTTGAGGGGGAGGTAGTCTCGAGGCGTGAGGCTCCCCGGCGGATTCAAGAAGTGCATCCCCTGTCGAAGATCATTAGGAACATCGATGAACGCACTACACGGTCGAGGTCCAGAAATTCCTCTCATTTTGCTCATGCTGCTTTTGTTGCTACTTTTGAGCCCAAGGACATTGGACATGCTTTATCTGATGCAAACTGGGTCAATTCTATGCATGAGGAGTTGGAAAATTTTGAGAGGAACCAGGGTGTGGGAGTTAGTTGAACCACCTCCAAATTGCCATCCCATAGGAACCAAGTGGGTCCGGAAGAACAAAGAGGGAGAGAATGGGATGGTTGTGAGGAACAAGTCCGGACTTGTTGCTCGGGGGTTTAGTCAAAAGGGAGGGGATCGACTATGAGGAGACCTTTGCTCCCGTGGCCCGTCTTGAGGCAATTCGGATCCTTCTAGCCTTTGCCGTGGCTAAAGGGTTCAAGTTGTTTCGGATGGACGTGAAGAGTGCCTTTCGAATGGGGTCATAGAGGAGGAGGTGTATGTGAAGCGACCCACCCGGGTTTGAGAGCGAGTTGTACCCACACGGGGTATACGGGTTGAAAAGGGCTCGTATGGGTTGAAACGAGCGCCCCGTGCTTGGTATGGGAGATTGAGAGGTTTTCTTTTGAGCGAGAGGGTTTGTGATGGGTACCGTGGATAGAACCTTGTTTCTCCTCAAGCATGGAAATGACTTGCTGATTGTTCAGATATACGTGGATGATATTGTCTTTGGTGGCTCGTCACATAACCTTGTTGCCAAGTTTGCAGATGAGATGAGCGGGGAGTTCGAGATGAGCATGATGGGCGAGTTGCAGTATTTTCTGGGGCTGCAAATCAAGCAAGTGAAGGACTGTACATTTGTGCACCAAACCAAGTACACGAAAGACATGCTGAGGAAGTTCCAGATGCAAGATGTGAAGCCGATGTCGACTCGCATGGGGAGTACGGCCACTTTGGATGCGGATGAGGACGGAGAACCAGTGGACCAGCGGGAGTACAGGAGCATGATCGGCTCCCTCCTCTACTTGACGGCGACGAGGCCTGACATATAGTTCAGCGTGTGTCTGTGCGCTCGTTTTCAGGCTTCGCCGAGGACATCACATCGACAGGCCGTTAAAAGGATTTTCAGGTACCTACAATCTCCTCCTCGACTCTTTCTCTTCATGGTTTTTCTGATGCGGATTTTGCTGGTTGTCGAGTCGAGAGGAAGTCTACTTCTGGTACTTGCCAGTTTCTTGGGTCTTCGTTGGTCTCATGGTCTTCCCGCAAGCAGTCTAGTGTAGCTCGGCCTACCACGGAGGCAGAGTATGTTGCCGCCGCGAGTTGTTGCTCCCAGTTGTTGTGGATTTCATACACTTTGAGAGACTTTGGTGAGGAGTGCACCCGGATCCCACTTCTTTGTGATAGCACCAGTGCCATAAGCGTAGCCAAAAACCTAGTGCTTCACTCCGAACCAAACATATAGAAGTGAGGTATCATTTCTTGAGGGACAATGTGAAGAAAGGAACCATTGTTTTGAGCCATGTCCCTACCCAAGATCGGCTAGCCGACATCTTTACAAAGCCTCTCGACCAAGCTACATTTGTGCGCTTGCGGGGGAACTTGGGGTTTGTTGCCCTTTCTAGTTGATTCTTGGGGGACTTTCTTTTTGTATCATATGTATCATACCATGTTTTACTTTGATGTATATACATGCTTTGCTTGATGTACAAACCATGGTAGGATAGCCATCTTGTCATACATCATGTTGCATTTGTCATATATTGCATTTTAGGACGATGAGCTTCTTCCCTATGCCATATTTGAGTCTCTTTGGCTATTTGTGAGATATTGGTTATTTGTGTGGAGAAATGGTGATGTGAGGCTATGCTCTTGGAATATTTGAGATATATGTGTGGTGAGATAGCCCCTTTTGAAATAAATGCTAAACTTGACTAATTTTTGATGAAATATGCTCCACTAGTGTGTAGTTCTGTATCCATGTCACAGTTTGGTCTAAATGTGCTTTTCATGCCTAGATTGTGCTTGGATGCCTTGTTCCTGCATTTGGGCCAAAGGCCGAATATCATTGTGAATGTTTAGCCTATGTTGCATTCATGGGGGAGCATAAGCTTCTTTTTGCCGCAAAGGCACTTCATGTACCATGAAATGAATTAATCTTGAAATGAAGTGTGAATGCTTGAAAAATGCTCCATCCATCATGTCTATGCTTAAAGTGTTTTATCTTTCACATATGGGTGCTAAACATGTTGCATGATGTTCACCAGTGGAGAAGTCTCCCCGAAGTGGACACATGGCTCATGAGCTTTGACATGACATGCTTTGCTTTATGGGTGTTTGCCATGATCTCTTGCTGAGAATTTGATATCCTTGTATGATCTTTGAATGGTAAGCATGTTTGTGGCTCAAGTGTGACATGGATAGGCTTTTACATGTGAAGCGAGCCTTCTTTTGATAAAACCGCTTAAATCTGAAAATTTTGCTTTGTCACATGCTTCTTTTTTCATCTATTACTTGTGGCAATGCTTTGACTATGCTATGATTCATATGTGTGATCTTTGTCTCACTTTTAGCCTTTGACACTACATTTGGCCTATTTGAGAAGCTCATGTAGATGTTTATATGCTTTGCTTTGCATTTCTGCATTTTCACCTTGATTCATACATTGTCAACAAGGGGAGAAGAGGTGAGCTTAATGAAAATTCAAAAGAGGTGAGCTGAAATTTGGAAGTTTGCATCCACATGTTCAGGGGGAGCTTGCATTTGTTCAGGGGGAGCTTTCTTGCTGTTGTCGGTGTGGAGTTTGTGCTTTGCTTGGCTTCTGACCTTTCTTCGCCTTTCTTTGGTTTTGGTCATGAGTTGAGCTTCCTTGTTTTTCTTTCTTCTTTCTTTCTCTTTTTCTCTGAATTTCATTTCGCGTTGTGTGTTGTCAATGCACTCATCAAGGGGGAGATTGAGGACCAGGAGCGTCCCAGTGGTCGATGGATGACCGCTCCTCGGTGATGAGTGATTGACAACGGGTGTTGGACTGACTCTTGGCTTAGTGCGCAGGTGTAGGCTGCGGCCTAGTTCGTGTTGTTGCGGGTAAAGAACGGGCGTGAAAGGTCTTCGGCCTTGAGGGGCCTCGGGAGATGGAGAGACAAGTAGGCTCGGTTCGAGGGACCCGGTGGACGGCGGGATCGGGTGCGGGCCACATGGTGGCGACACAAGCAAGACGAAGTCATGGACAAGTGAGCCGGTGCACGGTGGCGGTCAAGTCAAGTGGTTTGGCGGGAGGCCGGACCGGCACGCGGGGGTTTGGTGGTTTGCCCACAAAACCATCGGCGGACGGTTTCTTGGTTTGGGCCTCAAAACCAAGTCTGAGGGCCCAACACGACGGAGACGGGATCCGGGCGTGTCGGGAAGCTTCGAGGCGGAGGACACGCGGCGGGATCGCATGGCTTGCGTCGGGAGGACGCGGGGTGCGGCAAAGGCGTGGCCGTCCGATGGGAAGACCCACAAACATTACCTAAATGTCCCTACGTGGGTTGTATCGCCAGTAGTTATGTTAGGGGTAGTCGAGTCATTTACCACTCCGGCGGGACCTGATATATAAGCCATGAGTGTGTGTGGATGGCCCTCTCTCTCCGCGACTTAGGGTTTCATTTGCTCCCTCCTCTTTCTCATTTTCGTAGCTATTTTTCTTCCATTTTCTCTAGGCTAGCATGAGAGCTTCATGAGAGATTTGTTGAGAGGGATGGATGCTAGGGCGGCATGCTAGACCTTGTGAATCTTTCCTGGTTTGTATAGAAGATTCGGGGTTGTTTTTCGTGGCTTTTCGTGCTTGTTTTCGTGCCTTTGTTCCCGGTGTGATTCCGCGGACTTGAGTGGGTTTCTCCCCGGATTTCTTTGAGGGAAACATGGATAGATGTCTTGTGCATCTTTGTGCTTGATCTTGTGCCCTCAAACGCCGGGAAACCACTTTGATTCGTGAGTTTTCGTTCGGTGCTCTAGTTTTTGGTGGTGCTCAAAGGATTCGCGATTCCCGGTGATTTAGGGAGTTAGGAGGCAAGATTTTTGGGCTATAGCATCCTTGTGTGACACTTTTCATGTACCCAAACCCTTGTTTCTACAGCTTCAACCGTTTGGGAAATCCGATGATGATTTGGGGGGGTTGACTTTCGGGGTCGGGCATTTTCAGCTCTGTCCGCACCTGGCGGACGGTCCGTGAGGACCAGGCGGACGGTCCGCGCGGCTAGGGTTCGTCCCGTGTTCTTCGTGTTCTTGCTCGTCCTTCGTTTTGATCCGTCGCGATTTTGGTTTTCGGTTGGACGGAGTTTCGGACGGTCCGCAACAGAGGGCGGACGGTCCGCGGGTGCCTGGCGGACAGTCCGCGTGCTCCCCGCGGACGGTCCGTGGTTCGTTGGTTGCTTCGGTTGGTTCTGTGTCATTTAACGGACGGTCCGCGGCTCAGGCCGGACGGTCCGCGGCCGGGTGCGGACGGTCCGCGGTACCGGCCGGACGGTCCGCGCGGCCCTTTGCGGACGGTCCGCCCCCGTCCGGCCGGACGGTCCGCCCGAGGGCCGAGCGCTTTGCTTCTTGGTTCGATTCCTTCCCCCCTTCTTTCGTGCTTCCGCGTGTGATTCAAGGAATCGTTCCTAGGACTAGAGGTTGATCCATAACCTCGTGGTCTTGGCAATTGGTGCGTGATTCGATCCATCGCTTGTGTGTGAACGGGATTTGAGTAGGGCATAGGCCGGGTTCTTTGGGAAGAATTTTTACCGGCTCCTATTCACTCCCCCCCTCTCTAGTCGCCATCTGATCCTTCAGTCGCAAAGACATTTCATGTACCAAATTTGAATCTGAAAATGAAATGTAAAATACTTGGAAAATGTGCTCCCATGTCACATGTTCTAAATTTAATTTGCTTTGGGTGCTAAACCGTTGCATGATTCCTACCAATGAGAAGTCTCATACATAGAAGTAGGCACATGGCTCGATGGCTTTGACATGACATGAGGTGCTTGTGGGTGTTTGTGATGGTCTTATGATTAGAATGGTTGTCCTAGCATGAAATTTGTGTGGCTTTGCCATTTTGACATGTTTTGATCATGTTTAGGACATTGCTCATGATAGGTAAATTTTTTGCAAAATTGTCCAAATCAATCTTAGCTTCGTGCAATGGTTGTGAAACTTGGTGACCTTGTAGTTGATGTCAATACGAAGCTATAGAGTATCTAACTTGCTCATTTGGACATGTGTAGCATCCTATGTTGAATTTTGTCTATTTGAGAAGCTCTACGTTGAAAGTTTTGCATTTTTGGCTTGATTCATGCATTGCCAGCAAGAGGGTGAAGTTTGAGCTTGAAATGGCTTGCTGGATGCATTTAGAAGGTTTTTAGGTGGTTTCGAGCCATTTCTGGGCTTTGGTGTGCACCGGTCTGACCGGTCCAGGTCACCGGTCAGACCGGTCAAAGTGCTGGCCCTATTCACATGTTGCACACCGGTTTGACCGGTGGTGTTGACCGGTCTGACCGGTCATGGCTGAGTTGTTGCAGCTGCCCTGTTTCAAGTGGTGTCTTGCATGCATTCGTTCAGGGGGAGTTGCATTGGTTCAGAGGGAGCTTGCATGTGTGCAGGGGGAGCTCTTTGTGGTTTTTCGAGCTTTGGTTTGGTGGTTTGCGCTCTTTGCTTGAGCTTTGTTTTGTCTCGGATGTGTCGAGCCGTTGCCCTTGCCTAAGGGGTCCGAGACATGTCTTCTTCAAGTGATCTTGCTCTTTGCTTTTCTTTGGCTTTTGATCGCTTGTTGGAGTTTCTTTTTGTTCATTTCTTTACTTTTTTCTCTCTTGTTACTTTATGTAGGTGTTTTCAATGCACTCATCAAGGGGGGGGGGGGGATTGAGGACCATGTGTGGTTCGAGGACCGGTGGATGGTCGCTTCCTTGTGTGATGAGTGATTGACAATGTTGTGTGGACTAACTGTTGGCTAAGTATTGCAGGTGCAGGCTGCGGCTTGACTGGTCATGGTGCAGGTGAAGAACATGAGGAACAGGAGCGTCCCAGTGGTCGATGGATGACCGCTCCTCAGTGATGAGTGATTGACAACGGGTGTTGGACTGACTCTTGGCTCATTGCGCAAGTGTAGGCTGCGGCCTAGTTCGTGTTGTTGCAGGTGAAGAACGGGCGCGAAAGGTCTTCAACCTTGAAGGGCCTCCGGGATAAGGAGAGACAAGTAGGTTCGGTTCGAGGGACCCGGTGGACGGCGGGACTAGGTGCGGGCCACATGGTGGCGAGACGAGCAAGACGAAGTCATGGACGATCGAGCCGGTGCATGGTGCCGGGAGGCCGGGCCGAGCACGCGGGGTTTGGTGGTTTGTCCACAAAACCATCGGAGGACGGTTTCTTGGTTTGGGCCTCAAAACTAAGTCCGAAGACCCAACACGACGGAGACGGGATCCAGCATGTCGGGAAGCTTCGAAGCGGAGGACACGCAGCGGGATCGCATGGCTTGCGTCGGGAGGACGCGGGGTGCGGCAAAGGCGTGGCCGTTCGATGGCAAGATCCACAAACATTACATAAATGCCACTGTGTGGGTTGTATCGCCAGTAGTTGACTTAGGTGTAGTCGAGTCATTTCCCACACCGGCGGGACCCGATATATAAGCCATGAGTGTGTGTGGATGGCTCTCTCTCTCCGCGACTTAGGGTTTTATTTCCCCCCTCCTCTTTCTCATTTTCTGGGACTATTCTCTTCTCCATTTTCTCTAGGCTAGCATGAGAGCTTCATGAGAGATTTGTTGAGAGGGATGGATGCTAGGGCGGCATGCTAGACCTTGTGAATCTTTCCTGGTTTGTATAGAAGATTCGGCGTTGTAATTTTCGTGGTCTTTTTCGTGCTTGTTTTTGGTGCATTTGTTCTTGGTGTGGTTCCGCGGATTTGAGTGGGTTTCTCCCCGGATTTCTTTGAGGGAAACATGGATGGATGTCTTGTGCATCTTTGGGATTGATCTTGTGCCCTCAAACACCGGGAAACCACTTCGATTCAAGGATTTTCGTTCGGAGCTCTAGTTTTTGGTGGTGTTCAAAGGATCCGCGATTCCCGATGATTTAGGAAGTTAGGAGGCGAAATTTTTGGGGTATAGCATCCTTGGTTGACGCTTTTCATGTCCCCAAACTCTTATCTCAACAGCTTCTACCGTTTGGGAGATCGGGTGATGGATTGGGAGTGTTGACTTTCGGGGTCGAGCAGTTTTCAGTTCTGTTCGTGCCTGGGGGACGGTCCGCGAGGGCTTGGCGGACAGTCCGCGAGCACAGTATTCTTCGCGTGTTCTTCGTGTTCTTACTCGGCTTCGCTTTCGATCCGTTTTGGTTTCGAGTTTTGGTTGGAAGTGGTTTCAGATAGTCTGCAGCAGTGGGCGGACAGTCCGCGGGTGCCTGGCGGACAATCCACGTGCTCCCCACGGACGGTCCATTTTTCGGGGTTCGCTACTGGAGGTTCTGTTGGCTTTAACGGACAGTCCGCGGCCCAGGCCGGACAGTCCGTCGTACCCTCGCGGACAGTCCGCGGTAAGCAGCCGGACGGTCCGCGTGGCACGTGCGGACAGTCCGCCCCTCCTGGTCGGACGGTCCGCCAGTGCGTGGCAGCTTTGTTTCTTGGTTCGATTCCTTCCTCCTTCTTTCGTCCTTCCGCGTGTGCTTCAAGGAATCATTCCTAAGACTTGAGGTTGATCCATAACCTTGTTGTCTTGGCGGTTGGTGTGTGATTCGATCCTTCGCTTGTGTGTGACCGGGAATTGTCTAGGGTATAGGCCGGGTTCTTTGAGAAGAATTTTTACCGGCTCCTATTCACTCCCCCCCTCTCTAGTCGCCATCCGATCCTTCAATTGGTATCAGAGCTTGGTGCCGGATTCTTTGTGACTTTGACAAGTCTTGAATCCTAAGATGGCGTACGTTGAGCGGGGCGGTCCGCCGCACTTCGATGGAAAGGGTTACCACAAGTGGGCGGCTCGTATGATGATCTTTCTTCGTGGCAAGTTGTTGGATTTCATTGTGCTTGACAAGACCTATGTTATTCCGGTCAACATCCATACTCTTATGGTGACCGATGCTGGTGCTAAGGCCAAGTATGAGGCAAATGCAAACGCCGTTGATCACTTGGTCCGGAGCTTGTGTGATCCGTAGTTTGAGAGTGTTCGCCATTTGAATCTTGCTTGGCAAATTTGGGAGAAGTTGTTGGTTGCTCATGGTGGTGATAACCATGTGAAGGCTCGCCTCTTTGTCTCTTACCGGATGCAATATGAGAACTTCACTCAACATCCTGGTGAGGACATTGATGCGATGTTTCAGAGGTTCACCGCCATCGTGAACAACATGAAGGCTAATGTTGAGGATTTTCCTTACACCGAGCATGATCAAGGTTTGAAGCTCTTGCATGTCTTGGACCCAAATGTTTGGGGTGCTAAGGTTGAGGCCATCAAGGAGTCTGGGCAATATTTGACCATTGAGTTGGATGACCTCTTTTCTAAGCTCAAGTCGGCTGAGGTTGACAGGAAGTTGCAATCCAAGCACGAGGGCTCGACTAATCATAGTCTTGCTCTTGTGGGCGGATCAAAGGGCAAAGCTAGCCCTTCCTGTCGACAGTTCTCCTTGTCTTATCTTATGTTTATTCCAGGTTAGGAGATTGATGTGCTGGGCGAGGAGGAGCTGGCCTTGCTCTCAAGGAGGTTTGATCGACTACATGAGAGCCAAAGGAATGCAAGGCGAAGCTCAGGGACATGCTACAAGTGTGGCAAGCATGGTCATTTCATCGCCGAGTGCCCGGAAGCGGAGGAGAACAAATACAAGATGAGCGAGTACAAGGCGCACCCAAGGCGTGAAGACAAGTACTCCTCCAAGGGCAGGCACTTCAGCAAGTCCAAGAGCAAGGACAAGGACAAGCGGCGACCAAGTAAGGGCGGCTACAAGAAGGACAAGGCAAGAGCCGTGGTGGCCGGTGCAAGCGACGTCGACTCAAGCTCAAGCGACGCGCAGTCAAGCTCAAGTAGTGAAGATGAAGAACCCGGGAGGCACAAGGGCATGAAGAGTGCAAGCCGGAACCTCAGTGGGTTGAGTTGTGTGGCGCTTGAAGGCTTTTGTGGGATGGCCCATAGCTCGAGCAGCAAGAAGAGCGAGAAGGAAGACAGCAACTCCGACTCGGAGGATGAGGTAAATCGTGACCCCGACTCTTTGCTTGCTGAGATCACTAGGTTGAATGGCTTGATTGACAACCGTGATAGTGTGTTGAGAGATGCTAAGAAGATGAGGAAAGATCTTAGGGCTCAACTTGAGAATGCTAGTGAGAAAGTAGGAGAGTTAGAGTCCAAATTGCTTGAATTGAAACTTGAGAATGACTCTTTGAAACTTGCTCCTACTACTTCTGATGATGTTGAGTGTCCTGAATGTGATGCATGGTTGAATGAGATCAAGTTGCTTAATGAGAAGAATGCTTCTACTTTGGCTAAACTAGATGCTCTTAGGACTGAGTATGATGAGCTTAAGGCTAGACTTACTTTGCTTGGTGCTTGTAAATCATGTCCTACTATGCATGCTAAGCTTGTTGATGCTCGTTCTACTATTAGCACTTTGGAAGCTTCTTTGAAATCTCCTATTGTCAATGCATGCACTAGCTGTAATGAAGTTACTTTACGCAATCTTGAACTTACTTCCCGTTTGGATGTCATCTATGAGGAGAATGATTATTTGAGGAAGGTGTTGGGTTGGTTGTCTAGGCAGGAACCTCAATTGAAAATCATGATTGAGGAGTTCAAGAGAGCAGATGGTCGTGGTTTGGGTTTTGAGAAGTTGGGTGAAAAAGTGGGAGAGAACAGTGGGGAGAGTGTGTATGAGAAGTATGTTGAGTCTAACCCCGTGTTTGAGGTGATCGAAGACATCCAAGTCCCACTCCCAAAAGCACCCAAGAACTCTTTCACACCAAAGCCCAACCACCTTCGCAACAAGCTTGACACAACCCAAGATCCACCCAAATTTCCACCCAAAACAAATGACTTCCAGAAACCTGTGAAGTTTGCGAGTGAGAAGGGTGAGAAACCTAGAGAGAAGCCAGAGCCAAAGCCAAAACCCATCCCCTTTATGTGTGAGTATTGTGGCAAGGAGAGACACCTAGCAGAGTTTTGCTACAAGAGGAAGAGGGATGAGAGGCTTGCTAGGGAGCAAGCAAACCAAGACAGATATCGCCAGTCTTATGATATTCTTGAGCCTAGAGTGCCGCTTCCATGGGATGTGGGAAGTGTGAGGAGTATTGGTAGAGTTGGAGCTCAGGGTGGTAGGTTTCCACAGAGAGGTGGTGGTGAGAGGTTTGATAGGAGATATGATGGTGTGCGTGCTGGTGAGAGTTTTGGTCGAGCTCGTGGTGGTTTTGCTGGACGTCCTCCTACTCGTCCTCAATACGGGTTTAGGAGAGATGATCGCAGCTTTGGGTTCCAGAGGATCTACGGACCACGTTTTCCCTCTCGTGGTGCTCGTACTCCTTCCATGGGACATGGGAAGTTTGGTGGCAAGGGAATGATGTTTGCTAACCCCTCTTTTGAGCAGATGGCTCGACACTGGTTCAACTTTCTGTGTGCTAACCCCAGTGTCGAGTCGCTAGCTCATTCTCGTTCTTATTTCTGACTACAGGCAGGAGGCTTGGAGAACATTTGGTTGATCGACTCCGGATGTTCCCGACACATGACCGGAGATAAGAAGTGGTTCTCCAGCCTCACCCCAGTGAATGAAAAGATACACATCACATTTGGGGACAATGCACGAGGAAGGGTGATTTCTGAGGGTGTGGTGCATGTGAGTGACAAGGTAACGTTGAAGAGGGTTGCTCTTGTGAAGTCTTTGGGTTTCAATTTGCTTTCGGTTTCTCAGTTGCTTGATGAGGGCTTTGAGGTGCGTTTCAAGTCTAGTGAGTCTCTTTTGCTGGATTCTCGAGGTGATTTTGTTTGTATGATCATCCCCGAGGGTCAGATTTTCAGGGCTGATTTCTCTCGTTTTTTGGGTCCTGCTCGCTGTTTGATGGCTGGTCCTTCTTCTGATTTGTGGAAATGGCATAGGAGGTTGTGTCACTTGAGCTTTGCTTTGGTTTCCCGCTTGAGTGGTCTTGACCTTGTCCGAGGATTGCCGATGTTGAAGCTTGAGAAGGATTTGGTTTGTGCTCCGTGTAGGCATGGCAAGATGGTAGCCACTCCCCATCCACCCCTGACCGATGTCATGACCGAGCGTCCGACAAAGCTATTGCATATGGACCTTGTTGTGCCAGCTTGAGTTCGCTCGGTGGGTGGGAAGTGGTATGTCCTTGTTGTGGTGGACAATTACTCTCGCTATGCCTGGGTGTTTTTCTTGGGAGACAAGAGTGAGGCATTTGGTTTTGTTCGAGATCTGATCGTGAGATTGAAAAACGAGAGGCATGGGAATGCTATTCGAGCCATCCGCAGTGATAATGGCTCAAAGTTCTAGAATTCTCGTTTTGATGCCTTTTGTCGTGATCTAGGTCTTGAACATCAATATTCGACCCCTTATGTGCCCCCTCAAAATGGAGTCGTGGAAAGGAAAAATCGGACTCTTTGTGAGATGGCTAGGACGATGCTCGATGAGCACAGGACTCCTGGGAGGTATTGGGTTGAGGCGGTCAATACGGCTTGTCATGTCTCTAACAGGATTTTATTGCGAGCTTTTAAGAGGAAGACATGTTATGAGCTGATGCATGGTCGGGCACCCAAGGTGAGTCATTTCCGAGATTTTGGATGCGAGTGCTTTATTCTTAAGAAGGAAAACTTGACAAGTTTGAGGCTAGGTCTAGTGATGGGATTTTCTTTGGATATGCTAACCATTCTAGAGCCTATAGGATGCTTAAGCTTGAGACTAACAAAATCATGGAGACTTGCGAGGTAACCTTTGACGAGACAATGCCATGTACCTCTCTTGGCTTTGAATGTGCAGGTGATGAGGAGATGGCCGAGGACCTCTTTGAAGAGAAGGATGAAGCTGGAGATGATGATGGAGAAAACCATGCCCCTGAAGCTGAATGTGTACCCACTACTTCCCCTACGACCACTACGGAGGGTGGACCGTTTACATCATGGACAACGACGGTGCGACAAGAGGACCAGGCGAGAGAAGCTGAAGTTGAGGGGGAGGTAGTCTCGAGGTGTGAGGCTCCCCGGCGTATTCAAGAAGTGCATCCCCTATTGAGGATCATTGGGGACATCGACGAACGTACTACGCGGTCAAGGTCTAGAAATTCCTCTCATTTCGCTCATGCTGCATTTGTTGCCACCTTTGAGCCCAAGGACATTGGACATGCTTTATCTGATGCAAACTGGGTTAATTCTATGCATGAGGAGTTGGAAAACTTTGACAGGAACCAAGTGTGGGAGTTCGTTGAACCACCTCCAAATTGTCGTCCTATAGGGACCATATGGGTTTGGAAGAACAAAGAGGGAGAGAATGGGATGGTTGTGAGGAACAAGTCCAGACTTGTTGCTCAGGGATATAGTCAGAAGGAGGGGATTGACTATGAGGAGACCTTTGCTCCTGTGGCCCGTCTTGAGGCAATTCGAATCCTTCTAGCCTTTGCCGTGGCTAAAGGGTTCAAGTTGTTTCAAATGGATGTGAAGAGTGCTTTTCTGAATGGGGTCATAGAGGAGGAGGTGTATGTGAAGCAGCCACCGGAGTTTGAGAGTGAGAAGTTTCCACATAGGGTGTACAAGTTGGAAAGGGCTCTGTATGGGTTGAAACAGGGGCCCTGGGCTTGGTATGAGAGATTGAAAGATTTTCTGGTGAGCAGAGGGTTTGTGATGGGTACAGTGGATAGGACCTTGTTTCTCCTCAAGCATGGGAATGACTTGTTGATTGTGCAGATATATGTGGATGATATTGCCTTTGGTGGCTCGTCACATAACCTTGTTGCCAAGTTTGCAGATGAGATGAGCAGGGAATTCGAGATGAGCATGATGGGTGTCGTTGCGGAATGTAGTCCCGACACTAACTGTTAATGAGCGCCAAGGTCTATCCCTCAATGGTCGATGCTAAGCAACTAGAGACACAAGATTTATCCTGGTTCCGGCCGAGGGGCCGTACGTCCAGCAGTGGTGTGCTCGGGGCACTATATTGCTCAGCACCGGGGTGCCTGTAGTGGGGCGGCTACAAGCAAGGCGGGAGAGGAAGCGTGGCCTCCAGGTCCCTGGCGGAGTGATCGGAAAGCGTTCAGATGTTGTGGGAGAATTGTTGAATGTGTGTGTGTGTGTTGTGTCGTATCTTGTCCCCTGCGGTGGGGGAGTTCACCTTCCTTTTATAGGCCAAGAAGAGGGCGAATTACAAGCATGCCGCACTATTCAGCTACATGGGGAAGTATGGTGTGCAGCGCCGCAGAGTTGGCGGCCGCCTTGACGGTCCTTGCCACGATCTGGCCATCATGGCGTATCTGGTCAACAGTGGTGGGGATGGCGTCCCGCCGGCCTAGCATCACGACCTGGCCCTGCAAGTTCACGAGAAAGCAGTTCGAGGGTGTGGCCGGCCCCCCTTCGAGGGCGCGGCACGTTAGCCGTACGGGGGTAGGCGGCGTGGTGTCACGGGGCTGACACTGGCCACATCGCACAGTCCCCCACAGTGGCGGGGATGGGTTTCCCCTAGGGAGTTGGTGCGACAGAGCCGGGGCATGATTCCCAGGCGCATGATGGCGCCACCCCGGCGTGCCAGAGCACTCACGGGTACGGGCGTGCGCGTGAGGGAGCCTCGAGCGAGGCGGAGCCCGCTCGAGGGCGCTGTGAACCCTCGAGCGAGGCGGAAACCGCTCGAGGGAGGCGTGTACCCTCGAGCGAGGCGGAGCTTGCTCGAGGGGACCTTTGAGTGGGCCGCTTTGGTGGGCCGCGGGGACCACTGCAGCATGGGCCGCGGGGACCACCGCAGCGTGGGTAGTGCCCCGTGTGTGCGCTTAAGTGAGATGCGTTTAGCTTTGGTTTTTTGCAGGTTTTAAGCAGGGTTTCCCCGGTTGTTTTCGGGGACCCTCAGGGCTGTCCCCGACAATGGGCGAGTTGTAGTACTTTCTCGGGTTGCAGATCAAGCAAGTGAAGGACGGAACATTTGTACATCAGACCAAGTACACGAAAGACATGCTGAGGAAGTTCCAGATGCAAGATGTGAAGCCTATGTCGACACCCATGGGGAGTATGGCTACTTTGGATGCGGACGAGCACGGAGAACCAGTGGACCAGTGGGAGTACAGGAGCATGATCGGCTCCCTCCTGTACCTGACGGCGACGAGGCCAGACATACAGTTCAGTGTGTGTTTGTGCGGTCGTTATCAGGCTTCGCCGAGGACATCACATCGACAGGCCGTCAAGAGGATTTTCAGGTACCTACAGTCTGCCCCTGGTCTTGGCCTTTGGTATTCTTCCTCCTCGACTCTTTCTCTTCATGGTTTTTCTGATGCGGATTTTGCTGGTTGCCGAGTCGAGAGGAAGTCTACTCTGGTTCTTGTCAGTTTCTTGGGTCCTCGTTGGTTTTGTGGTCTTCCCGCAAGCAGTCTAGTGTAGCTCAGTGTACCACCGAGGCAGAGTATGTTGTAGCCGCGAGTTGTTGTTCCCAGCTGTTGTGGATTTCATACACTTTGAGAGACTTTGGTGAGGAGTGCACCCAGATCCCACTTCTTTGTGATAGCACCAGTGCCATAAGCGTAGCGAAAAACCCAGTGTTTTATTCTAGAACCAAACACATAGAAGTGAGGTACCATTTCTTGATAGACAATGTGGAGAAAGGGACGATTGTGTTGAGCCATGTCCCTACCCAAGATCAGCTTGCAGACATTTTCACAAAGCCTCTCGACCAAGCTACATTTGTGCGCTTGCGGGGGGAACTTGGGGTTTGTTGCCCTTTCTAGTTGATTCTTGGGGGATTTTCTTGTGTATCACATGTATCATACCTTGTTTACTTTGATGTATATACATGCTTTGCTTGATGTACAAACCATGGTAGGATAGTCATATTGTCATATATCATGTTGCATTTGTATCATATTGCATTTTAGGATGATGAGCTTATTTTATATGCCTTATTTGAGTCTCTTTGGCTATTTGTGAGATATTGGTCATATGTGTGGAGAAATGGCTATGTGAGGCTATGCTCTTGGAATATTTGAGATATATATGCTGTGAGATAGCCCTTTTTGAATCAAATGCTAATCTTGACTAATTTTAATGAAATGAACTCCACTCATGTGAAGTAGTGTATCCATGTCACATTTTGGTCTAAATGTGCTTTCTATGCTTAGATTGTGCTTGGATGTCTCTTTCTTGCATTTGGGCCAAAGGCCGAATATCATTGTGAATGTTTATCCTATGTTGCATTCATGGAAGAGCATAAGCTTCTTTTTGCCGCAAAGGCACTTCATGTACCATGAAATGAATTAATCTTGAAAAGAAGTGTGTATGTTTGAAAAATGCTCCATCCATCATGCTTATGCTTAAAGTGTCTTATCTTTTAAACATGGGTGCAAAACATGTTGCATGATGTTCACCAGTGGAGAAGTCTCCCCGAAGTGGACACATGGCTCATGAGCTTTAACATGACATGCTTTGCTTTATGGGTGTTTGCAATGATCTCTTGTTGAGAATTTGATATCCTTGTATGCTCTCTGGATGATATGCATGTTTTTGTCTCGAATATGACATGGATAAGCTTTTATATTTGAAGTGAGCCATCTTTTGATAAAACTTCTCAAATCTGAAAATTTGCTTTGTCACATACCTATATTTTCATCTATTACTTGTGGAAATGCTTTCACTATGTTATGAACCATATTTGTGCTCTTTGTCTCATTTCTAGCCTTTGACACTAGATTTGGCCTATTTGAGAAGCTCATGTAGATGTTTATATGCTTTGTTTTACATTCCTGCATTTTCACCTTGATTCATACATTGTCAACAAGGGGGAGAAGAGGCGAGCTTAATGCGAATTCAGAAGAGGTGACCTAAAATTTGGAAGTTGCATCCACATGTTCAGGGGGAGCTTGCATTTGTTCAGGGGGAGCTTCCTTGCTGTTTTCGGTGTGGAGTTTGTGCTTTGCTCGGCTTGTGACCTTTGTTTGCCTTTCTTTGGTTTTGGTCATGAGTTGCGCTTCTTTGTTTTTCTTTCTTCTTACTTTCTTTCTCTGAATTTCATTTCGCGTTGTGTGTTGTCAATGCACTCATCAAGGGGGAGATTGAGGACCAGGAGCGTCCCAGTGGTCAATGGATGACCGCTCCTCAGTGATGAGTGATTGACAACGGGTGTTGGACTGACTCTTGGCTCAGTGCGCAGGTGTAGGCTGCGGCCTAGTTTCTGTTGTTGCAGGTGAAGAACGGGCGCGAAAGGTCTTCAGCCTTGAGGGGCCTCCGAGAGATGGAGAGACAAGTAGGCTCGGTTCGAGGGACCCGGTGGACGGCGAGACTAGGTGCGGGCCGAGCACGCGGAATTTGGTGGTTTGTCCACAAAACCATCGGAGGACAGTTTCTTGGTTTGGGCCTCAAAACCATGTCCGAAGACCCAACACGACGGAGACGAGATCCGGGCGTGTTGGGAAGCTTCGAAGTGGAGGACACGCAGCGGGATCGCATGGCTTGCGTCGGGAGGATGCGGAATACGGCAAAGGCGTGGCCGTCCGATGGCAAGATCCACAAACATTACATAAATGCCCCTGCGTGGGTTGTATCGCCAGTAGTTGAGTTAGGGGTAGTCGAGTCATTTCCCACACCAGCGGGACCCGATATATAAGCCATGAGTGTGTGTTGATGGCTCTCTCTCTCTCCGCAACTTTGGGTTTCATTTCCCCCTCCTCTTTCTCATTTTCCGGGACTATTTTCTTCTCCATTTTCTCTAGGCTAGCATGAGAGCTTCATGAGATATTTGTTGAGAGGGATGGATGCTAGGGCGGCATGCTAGACCTTGTGAATCTTTCTTGGTTTGTATAGAAGATTCGGCGTTGTGATTTTCGTAGTCTTTTTCGTGCTTGTTTTTGGTGCCTTTGTTCTTGGTGTGGTTCC
Source organism: Cenchrus americanus (assembly GCA_947561735.1). NCBI lineage: Eukaryota > Viridiplantae > Streptophyta > Magnoliopsida > Poales > Poaceae > Cenchrus > Cenchrus americanus. Next base: position 195,629,128 of record OX387244.1, read on the forward strand.
GCGTATTTGAGTGGGTTTCTCCCCGGATTTCTTTGAGGGAAACATGGATGGATGTCTTGTGCATTTTTGGGATTGATATTGTGCCCTCAAACGCCGGGAAACCACTTCGATTCAAGGATTTTCGTTCGGAGCTCTAGTTTTTGGTGGTGTTCAAAGGTTCCACGATTCCTGATGATTTAGGAAGTTAGGAGCCGAAATTTTTGGGGTATAGCATCCTTGGTGGACGCTTTTCATGTCCCCAAACTCTTGTCTCAACAGCTTCTACCGTTTGGGAGATCGGGTGATGGATTGGGACTGTTGATTTTCGGGGTCGAGAAGTTTTCAGTTCTGTTCGTGCCTGGCGGACGGTCCGCGAGGGCTTGGCGGACGGTCCGTGAGCACAGTATTCTTCGCGTGTTCTTCGTGTTCTTTCTCGGCTTTGCTTTCGATCCGTTTTGCTTGGAAGTGGTTTCGGACAGTCCGCAACAGCGGGCGGACAGTCCGCGGGTGCCTGGCGGACAGTCCGCGTGCTCCCCGCGGACGGTCCGTTTTCGGGGTTCGCTACTAGAGGTTCTGTTGGCTTTAACAGATAGTCCGCGGCCCAGGCCGGACGGTCCGCTGAACCCTCGCGGACAGTCCGTGGTAAGGAGCCGGACGGTCCGCGTGGCACGTGCGGACAGTCCGCCCCTCCTGGCTGGACGGCCCGCCAATGCGTGGCAGCTTTGTTTCTTGGTTCGATTCCTTCCTCCTTCTTTCGTGCTTCCGCATGTGCTTCAAGGAATCGTTCCTAAGACTTTGAAGGACCGATACGGCGAACCAGAGAGGGGGGAGTGAATGGGAGCTGATAAAAATTCTTCTCGAAGGATATGGAGACTCCTACAAGATGATCACGGCTTCCAACACACGTATCCGACTCACTACCCAAGTTGGCCAAGCCCACGTAGCCACTGGAGTGCCACTGGACCTAGGAACCAACACACAACCTTCCGACCCGAGAACGCAGCAGAACACCAAACCTCGAGTCTATAGACCCACACCGGTCAGACCGGTGAGCACCACCGGTCAGACCGGTCCCTGCTGGTGAAACTGAGCAACTTTCACTATGTGGCTCTACACCGGTCAGACCGGTGAGACACACCGGTCAGACCGATCACAGCCTGAAAGCCCCCAAGGCACCAAACAAGCCAACCGACCACCAAACTGACCCAACTCGAAACAGCAGCAACACGGGACAACAGCGAACACACCAAGACTTTCACCCGAGCAAAATCCGAGCAAGGGTTGCACCGGTCAGACCGGTCAAGAGCACCGGTCAGACCGGTGTAGCCGGGGCAGCTCGGGATGAACAGCACCCACGGGTCAACTCCCCCAAATCCAAATCTTGATCTCCCGAATCACTCCACGGACTTGAACAAGACTTTGGGGATATTAGGAACACCTCATGAGAAGTCCATTGCCAAGTTTAATCCCACCAAAACTCGTCCAAAAAGGAGGTATCAAGGAAATCCCGCCAAGAGCACTTCCAACCCAAGAACTCAAGAAACCCCAAAATCGAGCACCTTTACTCACGGATTTGGGAGGGGTATCACAACCCAAAGAACCACGAAGGGTTCCCAGAAATTTCCCCCATCAAATCCTAAAGAGAAAGGTCCCGAAAACAACCCAAAGAAATCACCAAGAGAGGGCTCCGAAAATCACCACCAAGAACAATCGGGGAAAACACATCCAAACCTTGAGGAACCACGCCGAATCATCTATACATGAAACAAATGTTCATAAAAGGTCTAGCAAGCCGCCCGATCATCCATCCCTCTCAACAAGATCTCTCCATGAAGCTCTCTTGCTAGTCCTATGGAAAACCTAAAGAAAATAGGAAGGAAAATAGGAAAACAAATGATCTAGGGTTCCAAGAGTTGGCTGCCATCCTCTCACCTCTTGGGTTATATGGAGGCAACCGAGTGTCTAAAATGCCCCTTCCTAATAACTAGGGATACAAGCCCCTCAAGGGCGGATTTGGAAATCTTCATGTCTTCACCATCGCACGGATGCCCGGCGACCGCACCCTGCGTAGCCTCGACGCAAGCCATGCGATCCCGACGCGTGTCCTCCGCTTCGAAGTCTCCGGACTGCGTCGTCGCACACCGGTCAGACCGGTGCTTTTCACCGGTTAGACCGGTACTCACCGGTCAGACCGGTCAGACCCACCGGTCAGACCGGTCTGGCGCTGCTGCAGCTCCGTCTTCGGTTCTTCGGTCTTGGCTTTGTGGATCAACCAAGGAACCCAGTGGTTTTCGGGTGAACGACCGGAAACCCCGTGAACTCGGTGTAGCCTCCGCCAATCTCCACTCATGACTCGGCTCCCACGTAGTCCCAGCTCGATCTTGGTTTTGAGGTTCAACCAAGAAACCGTCCACGACTTCATCTTGCTGTTCACGCCACCGTGCGGCCCGCACTTGACCCCGCTGGCCACCGGGTCCCTCGAACGAAGCCTACTTGTCTTCTCCACACCTGGAGGCCTCACCGGCGACGACCTTTCGCGCTTGTTCTTCACCTGCACCAACACCAGTCAAGCCGCAACCTGCACCTGCAATACTTAGCCAAGAATCAGTCCACACAACGTTGTCAATCACTCATCACACAAGGAAGCGACCATCCACCGGTCCTCGAGCCACACATGGTCCTCAATCTCCCCCTTGATGAGTGCATTTACAACACCCACACGAAAGTAACAAGAGAGAAAAGAAAAAGAAAAGAAACGAACAGAAAGGAACTCCAACAAGCGATCGAAAGCCAAACAAAGGCAAAGAGCAAGATCACTTGAAGAAGACAAGTCTCGGACCCCTTAGGCAAGGGCAACGGCTCGACACATCTGAGACAAATCAAAGCTCAAGCAAAGAGCACAAACCACCGAAACAAAGCTTGAACAACCACAAAGAGCTCCCCCTGCACATATGCAAGCTCCCCCTGAACCAATGCACCTCCCCCTGGACGAATGCATGCAAACCAGCTGAAAACATGGCAGCTGCAGCAATTTCAGCTCACACCGGTCAGACCGGTCATCACCACCGGTCAGGCCGGTGCCTAACATGTGCACAAGACCAGCACTCACACCGGTCAGACTGGTGCTCCTCACCGGTCAGACCGGTGTACAACAGAACCCAGAAATGGCTCGAAACCACCTGAAAACCTTCTAAATGCGTCCAGCAAGCCATTTCAAGCTCAAACTTCTCCCCCTTGTTGGCAATGCATGAATCAAGCCAAAAATGCAAAAAATTCAACCTAGAGCTTCTCAAATAGACAAAATTCAACAAAGAAGGCTACACATGTTCAAATGAGCAAGTTAGATACTCTACGGCTTCGTATAGATCTCAACTACATGATCACCAAGTTTCACAACCATTGGACGAAGCTAAGATGGATTTTGGCAATTTTGCGAAAAACTTGCCTCTCATGAGCAAAGTCCTAAACATGATCAAAGCATATCAAAATGGCAAAGCCACACAAACTTCATGCTAGGACAGCCATTCTAATCATAAGACCATCACAAACACCCACAAGCACCTCATGTCATGTCAAAGCCACCGAGCCATGTGCCTACTTCTATGTATGAGACTTCTCATTGGTAGGCATCATGCAACGGTTTAGCACCCAAAGCAAATTGAAATTAGCACATATGACATGAGAGCACATTTCCAAGCATTTTTCATTTCATTTTCAGATTTGTAAATGGTACATGAAATGTCTTTGCGACAAAAAGGAACTTGTGCGCCTCCACAAGATAAAACAATAGGGCTAAACATTCACGATGGCAAATGAGCCTTTGGCCCCATATGATCAATAAACTAGCTATCCAACCACAAATTAAGCATGACCAAGCCAGTAAAACATGTCAAGATCATATAAAGGCATTTACACATGAGAGAGCATACATGTGACATTTTTCAAAAGCATAGCTATCAACCATGGATTATTCATCAAGATCATCAAGAGCTAAGCCAAACTAACCATAGCATACCAAACAAGCTCACAAAGACATATATCTCATTCCATGGTGAACAATGTATATGAGAGAAGCTTTTTCTAACCAATGCATATGATACAAAATGCATGCAATCTAAGATACAAGGATGCCTATACATCATGTTACATATGCCATGCCAAATGCAAGGAATGCACAAAGGAAAGCTATACATATGCTACAAAAGAGAGCTCCCACACACCCAACTCAAGAAAACAAACACACACCAAGTTTCCCCTGCAAACGAGTGAAAGTTGCTTGATCTAGGGGTTTGGTGAAAATATCGGCTAGTTGGTCATGTGTGGGTACATGGATCAAAGCTATCTTTCCTTTCTCTACATTGTCTCTCAGAAAATGATACCTCACTTCTATGTGCTTGGTTTCCGAATGGAGCACCGGGTTCTTTGCAACGCTTATGGCACTGGTGCTATCACATTGAAGTGGGACATGGGTATACTGCTCACCAAAGTCACTCATGGTGTAGGTGATCCAAAGGAGCTGAGAGCAACAACTAGCAGCGGCAACATACTCGGCCTCGGTCGTGGATTGAGCAACACTCGACTGCTTGCGGGAAGACCAAGAGACCAAAGAGGAACCCAAAAGCGGCAAGTCCCGAGAAGTGGACTTCCTATCCAACCGACACCGGCACAATCCGCGTCTGAAAAACCATGAAGCACCAAAGAAGAGGACGCGGAGTACCAAAGGCCAAAGTCGGGAGTGTGACGCAAGTACCTGAAAATTCTCTTCACCGCTTGCCGATGCGAAGCCCTCGGAGATGCTTGAAAACGAGCGCACAGACACACTGAGAACTGTATGTCCGGCCTCGTTGCCGTCAAGTAGAGGAGTGACCCGATCATGCTCCGGTACTCCTTCTGGTCCACATGTTCACCTTCCTCGTCCGCATCAAGAGCTGCAGTCGTACTCATCGGCGTCGTCATAGCCTTGGAGTCCTTCATCTTGAATTTCCGCACAATGTCTTTGGTGTACTTAGCCTGGTGCACAAATGTTCCTTCCTTTGATTGCTTGATTTGTAGCCCGAGGAAGAACTGCAACTCACCGATCATGCTCATCTCAAATTCCCTGCTCATATCATCTGCAAACCTTGCAACAAGAGAGTTAGACGAGCCACCAAAGACAATATCATCCACGTACACCTGCACAATCAGGATATCTCCGCCTGCCCTTGAAAAAAACAAGGTCGATCGACCTTCCCCATCCGAAAACCTCTCTCAAACAAGAACCCCCTCAACCTACCATACCAAGCTCTAGGCACACGCTTCGACCCATACAACGCCTTCCTCAACTTGTACACCCGGTGGGGGTACTTCTCACTCTCAAACCCCAGAGGCTGCCTCACATACACTTCTTCCTCCAACACACCATTCAGGAAAGCACTCTTCATATCCATTTGGTGCAACTTGAACCCTTTAGTCACGGAAAAGGCTAGAAGGATCCTAATCGCCTCCAAACGGGCTACGGGAGCAAAGGTCTCCTCGTAGTCGATCCCCTCCTTCTGACTGAACCCTTGAGCAACAAGTCTCGACTTGTTCCTCACAACCTCACCCTTCTCTCCCTCTTTGTTTTTCCACACCCACTTTGTACCAATCGGCTTACACCCACGGGGGAGGGTCAACCAACTCCCACACCGATTCCTCTCAAAGTTCTCCAACTCCTCATGCATCGAATTAACCCAATTGTGATCAGATAGTGCGTGTCCAATGTCTTTGGGCTCAAAAGTAGCAACAAACGCAGCATGAGCGAAATGGGAATTGTTTCGAACCCTCGACCGTGTAGTGCGTTCATTCATGTCGCCGATGATCTTCGAAGCTGGGTGATCCACTTGAACTCGTCGGGGAGGTTCTCGCCTCGATGCTACCTCCCCCTCAACATCAGCTTCTCCTCGTTCTTGATTTGTCGTCGTAGGTGTAGTAGAGGGTCCGTCCATCATCGTAGTCGAAGTAGTGGGTACATGTTCAGCCGGGGGCACCACACCGCCATCTTCATCATCACCATGTTCATGCTCCTTCTCCTAAAAGATCTCCTCGCCAAGCTCATCATCACCTGCACACTCAAAGACAAGCTGACTACGTGGCTCTATCTCATCGAAGGTTACCTCGCAAGTCTCCACGATTTGGTTAGTTTCAAGATTGAGCACACGATATGCTCTAGAATGAAATGCATAACCAAAGAAAATGCCATCGACGGACCGAGCCTCAAACTTATCCAACTTCCTGCCTTTCTTTAGAATGAAACACTTGCAACCAAAGACATGGAACTGACTCACCTTGGGTGTGCGACCATGCATCAACTCATAGCATGTCTTCTTCTTGTGCACTCTGAGGTATATCCTGTTCGACACATAGCACGCGGTATTCACCGCCTCAGCCCAATACCTCCTCGGAGTCCTATGCTCATCAAGCATCGTCCGAGCCATCTCGCACAAGGTCATGTTCTTCCTTTCCACAACACCATTCTGGGGAGGCGTATACGGACTCGAAAACTGGTGCTCAAGACCCAAGTCATGGCAAAAGGTTTCAAAACGCGAGTTTTTGAATTCCGAGCCATTATCACTACCGATAGCTCGTATGGCATCTCCGTGCCTCTCGTTCCTCAACCTCAAGACTAGATCTCGAACAAAACCAAACGTCTCCCACTTATCCTCAAGATAGAACACCCACGCATACCGAGATTAGTCGTCCACCACAACAAGGACATACCACTTCCCACCCGCAGATCGCACACGAGCTGGGCCAACAAGGTCCATATGGAGCAGCTCGCACGGACGCTCAGTCATCACATCGGTGAGAGGCGGGTCAGAAGAGGCTACCATCTTGGCATGCCTACACGGCGCACAAACCAACTCTTTCTCAAGCCTCAACCGTGGCAATCCTCGGACCAAATTGAGTTTACTCAAGAGAGACAAAAGGTCAAAGCTCAAGTGACCCAACTTCCTATGCCACTTCCACAACTCACTCGAAGAACCAGCCAAGAAACAACGCTCCACACCTGAAGACTGAGAAAAATCAGCACGAAACACCTGACCCTCGGGAACGACCATATAGACAAGGTCCCCTCGAGAGTCCAAAATCCGAGAACCACCTGGCCGAAACAACACCTCAAAGCCCTCATCCAACAACTGGGAAACAGAGAGCAAATTGTACCCCAGCGATTGAACAAGAGCAACACGCCTCAAAGTGATCTTGTCACTCACTTTGATCTCACCTTCTGAAAGCACACGCCCACGCCCATTGTTCCCAAAGGTGATGTACCTCTTTGTCACCACCGGGACGAGACTTGAGAACCACCCCCTGTCTCCGGTCATATGCCTCGAGCAACCGGAGTAAATCAACCAAATGTTCTTCAAGTCTCCCACCTGAAATTCAAAAACGAGCACGTGAGAGAACAAACAACTCAGCACTGAGGTTAGTACCAAAAGAGTAAAACCAGTGCCGAGCCATTTGCTCGAAAGTGGGGTTAGCACCAACCAAAGTATCTCTCCTACCAAAGCTACATCCACGAACACCACCACGATAACCACCCTGAGGGAACCACCCCTCTCTGCCTGGAGGAGGACCAAAACCACGAAAGAGAACCCGTGGACCGTCCCTCCTCTCCTTCTCAAAGCTACGACTCCTCCCATCCCCGTAGTGAACTCGAGGGGGAGAAAGTCTAGCAACCTGACCACCTGCAAACTCTCCAGCCCAACCACCAAAACCACGACCTCCAGAAACAACCCTCGCACCTGTGCGAGCACGAAACCCAAAACGCCGCCCGTCCGGGCGCCGCACCGGTCCGGCGGTGCTCCACCCGGCCCGACCGGTGTGACCCGGGCAAGAAGCACCTCCAACGACCTTCCGCTCTCCCCAAGCCGGACCTCGTCCTCACATTCGCCTTGGCCCTGGGCATCTGCACACAAGGCTCAAGTACACCATCGGAAGGGTGGTACTTATCCTTGTTAGCCCACTCCTTTGCCATTCTCTCCTCACACTTCCTCTTGAAGCAAAACACCTCCTTATGGCCATCTCTCCCACAATAGCCACAATGGAACCTCACAAGCTTAGGCCTAGGCTTGGGATGTGGCTACTCACTTGGTTTCTCTCCACTCATCTCCTCCACCGTTTTCCCCTCACTAGCCTTCTCACTTTCTTTCCCAAAGAACACTTTCCCCGAAGTGCTCACAAACCTGATAGGCTTTTGTAAATCATTTGTGGGTGTAGGAAACACGGGTGGAGCTGGGGTTGTGTCTAGTCGGTTCCTAAGATGGATAGGTTTTGGGGGGAAATCATTTTTGTGGTGGGTTTTTGGTGGCTCCGGGATATTCTCTCCACTTCCCTCACCAACCTTGTTTGTCCCAAGTCCCTCACCATCTTGCCTCTTAAAGGCCTCGATCATCATCCTCAACTGAGGCTCATGACCGGACAACCAACCCATCAACTTCCTCGAGTCATCATTCTCATCCTACAAACGATCAACATAATGTGCAAGTTCCAAATTTTTCAATGCATGCATTTCACAGGTAGAGCAAGATGTACGCATGGGTTCCTTCAATTTAGCCTCAAGAGAACTAGTGTAAGCATGCATCTCATCAATCTTAGCATGCAAAACAGGGCAAGAAGTGCAAGAACCTAGCAAAGCAGGTCTAGACTTAAGCTCAGCCACTTCAACCCTAAGCACATCTAGTTCCTCACACTTGGAGGCATGCTTCCCCTTAAACAAAGCAAGATCAGCAAGGAATATTGAGCAATCAGCACAATCATTCTCATCCGAAACAACAGGGCTAGCCTTAAGGGAATCAATCTCAAGCTTGCTATCAAGCACCTGTGTCTCTAGCTCAGCCACTCTAGTCCTAGCATCCTCGAGTGAAGCCCTAAGCTCTTTCCTCATTTTCTTGGCCTCTCTAAGCATGTCATCATGGTTATCAAGCAAAGTGCCAAGTCTCTCATTCTCCTGGCGCAAGAAGGGAAGTTCATCACGCACCTCGTCATCGGACTCAGAGTCCGAGTCGCTCTATGTGCTCTTCTTGCTGCCGGAGCTCAGCGCCATGGTGCAGATGCCGTCTCTCGCGAAGCAGCTCAGCCCGCTCAGGTTCTTAGACGACTTCTTGTTCTTGCGTTGATCACCTTCATCTTCACTGCTGCTCGAGCTCGAGGTGGAGTACGCGGGACTGGAGTCGACGACGCTCGCTCCAACCATCGCTCGGGCCTTGCCTCGGCTCTCCTTCTTCCTCGATCGTCGCTCGTCCTTGTACTTGTTCTTGTGCTTGCTCTTGTGGTCGCGCCTCGAACGGTACTTGCCATCCGTCCTCGACTTGTGCTTGTAGCTGTCCTTGTTCTCGGCCTTCTCCGGGCAGTCGGCGACGAAGTGTCCCGGCTTGCCGCACTGGAAGCAAGTCCTCGTGTTCCTCCTCATGTTCACGCGGTTCTCGTGCGGCCGTCGAACCGCCCTCGTCGGGAGCGCCGACTCGTCCTCTCCAAGCTCGTCGAACTCTTCATCTGCCATAGACATCAAGGAGGAGAAAGAGAACATCCTGGTGGATGGGTTAGAGTTAGCCTTTCCTTTGGAACCACCAACGAGGGCAAGACTATGGGAATCAGTCGGTCCCTCGAGCTTGGCAGTCATGCCCCTATCCACCTCAGCCGACTTGAGCTTCGAGAACAGCTCGTTCACAGCCAGAGTGTCATACTTCTCCGACTCCACAATGGCCTCGAACTTTTCGCCCCAAATCGTACGATCCAAAGAGTATAAGATCTTGACCGCTCTATCATGATCATCGTACGGGAGCACGTCCACATTGGCCCTCATGTTGTTCACAACCACCGTGAACCTCTGAAATAAGGCATCGATGGACTCACCGGGGAGATAAGTGAAGTTCTTGTACTCTATCCAGTAGGTCACATACATCCGTGCCTGAACCTGGGCGTTCCCAACATGAGCCTCCTTCAACACCGCCCAAATCCTACAAGCCAAGTGCTCGGTGTGCACCCGATCGAACTCAGGCTGACACAAAGCACGAAACAAGTAGTCGACTGCCTTATTGTTGGCGTCGAATCTGTCCCTCGATCCTGGAGCGAGGAAGTCCATCGGCTGGACATAGCCTGTGTCCACCGTGACATCCCAAAGGATCTGACCCTTTCCGCGGAGAAACGCACCCATCCGCTTGCTCCACATATGGTAGTTCTTGCCATCGAAGTGTGGAGGACCTGAACCCCGTTCCTGGTACGCCATCCTTGGATCTTAGACTGGTTAGAGTCAATAAAGACCCGAACCGGCTCTGATACCACTTGAAGGACCGATACGGTGAAACAGAGAGGGGGGAGTGAATGGGAGCCGATAAAATTTTTTCTCGAAGGAGATGGAGACTCCTACAAGATGAACACGGCTTCCAACACAAGTCTCCGACTCACTACCCAAATTGGCCAAGCCCACGTAGCCACTGGAGTGCCACTGAACCTAGGAATCAACACACAACCTTCCGACCCGAGAACGCAGCGGAACACCAAACCTCGAGTCTACAGACCCACACCGGTCAGACTGGTGAGCACCACCGGTCAGGCCGGTCCCTGCTGGTGAAACTGAGCAACTTTCACTAAGTGGCTCTACACCGGTCAGACCGATCACAGCCTGAAAGCCCCCAAGGCACCAAAAAGGCCAACCGACCACCAAACTGACCCTAACTCGAAACAGCAGCAACACGGGACAACAGCGAACACACCAAGACGTTCACCCGAGCAAAATCCCACCGAGGGTTGCACCGGTCAGACCGGTCAAGAGCACCGGTCAGACCGGTGTAGCCTGGGCAGCTCGGGATGAACAGCACCCGCGGGTCAACTCCCCCAAATCCAAATCTTGATGTCCCGAATCACTCCACGGACTTGAACAAGACTTTAAAGATATTAGGAACACCTCATGAGGAGTCCATAGCCATGTTTAATTCCACCAAAACTCGTCCAAAAAGGAGGAATCAAGGAAATCCCGCCAAGAGCACTTCCAACCCAAGAACTCAAGAAACACCAAAATCGAGCACCTTTACTCACGGATTTGGGAGGGGTATCACAGCCCAAAGAACCACGAAGGGTTCCCACAAATTTCCCCCATCAAATCTCAAAGAGAAAGGTCCCAAAAACAACCCAAAGAAATCACCAAGAGAGGGCTCCGAAAATCACCACCAAGAACAATCGGGGAAAACACATCCAAACATTGAGGAACCACGCCGAATCATCTATACATGAAACAAAGGTTCATATAAGGTCTAGCAAGCCGCCCGATCATCCATCCCTCTCAACAAGATCTCTCCATTAAGCTCTCTTGCTAGTCCTATGGAAAACCTAAAGAAAATAGGAAGGAAAATAGGAAAACAAATGATCTAGGGTTCCAAGAGTTGGCTGCCATCCTCTCACCTCTTGGGTTATATGGAAGCAACCGAATGTCTAAAATGCCCTTTCCTAATAACTAGGGATACAAGCCCCTCAAGGGCGGATTTGGAAGTCTTCATGTCTTCACCATCGGACGGATGCCCGGCGACCGCACCCTGCGTAGCCACGACGCAAGCCATGCGATCCCGACGCGTGTCCTCCGCTTCGAAGTCTTCGGACTGCGTCGTCGCACACCGCTCAGACCAGTGCTCCTCACCGGTCAGACTGGTACTCACCGGTCAGACCGGTTAGACCGGTCTGGCGCTGCAGCAGCTCCGTCTTCGGTTCTTCGGTCTTGGCATTGTGGATCAACCAACGAACCAGTGGTTTTCTGGTGAACCACCGGAAACCCCGCGAACTCGGTGTAGCCTCCGCCAATCTCCACTCATGACTCGGCTCCCACGTAGTCCCGGCTCGATCTTGGTTTTGAGGCTCGACCAAGAAACCGTCCACGACTTCATCTTGCTGTTCATGCCACCATGCGGCCCGCACTTGACCCCGCTGGCCACCGGGTCCCTCGAACGAAGCCTACTTGTCTTCTCCCCACCTGGAGGCCTCACCAGTGACGACCTTTCGTGCTTGTTCTTCACCTGCACCAACACCAGTCAAGCCGCAACCTACACCTGCAATACTTAGCCAAGAATCAGTCCACATAACGTTGTCAATCACTCATCACACAAGGAAGCGACCATCCACCGGTCCACGAACCACACATGGTCCTCAGACTTGAGGTTGATCCATAACCTTGTTGTCTTGGCGGTTGGTGTGTGATTTGATCCTTCGCTTGTGTCTGACCGGGAATTGTGTAGGGTATAGGCCGGGTTCTTTGAGAAGAATTTTTACCGGATCCTATTCACTCCCCCCCTCTCTAGTCGCCATCCGATCCTTCAGAACAACCGCGAAATGTCGTCGCCGGTGAGGCCTCTAGGTGTGGAGAAGACAAGTAGGCTTCGTTCGAGGGACCCGGTGGCCAGCAGGGTCATGTGTGGGCCGCATGGTGGCATGAACAACAAGATGAAGTCATGGACGGTTTCTTGGTTGAGCCTCAAAACCAAGGTCGAGCCGGGACTACGTGGGAGCCGAGTCATGAGTGGCGATTGGCGGAGGCTACACCGAGTTCGTGGGGTTTCCAGTGGTTCACCAAAAAACCACTGGGTTCCTTGGTTGATCCACAAAGCCAAGACCGAAGAACCGAAGACGGTGCTACAGCAGCTCCAGACCGGTCTGACCGGTGGGTACTGGTCTGACCGGTGTGCGACGACGTAGTCCAGAATCTTCGAAACAGAGGACACACGTCGGGATCGCATGGCTTGCGTCGAGGCTAAGCAGGTTGCGGTCGCCGGGAATCCGTCCGATGGAGGAAATCAGAAGACTTCCAAAACCGCCCTTGAGGGGCTTGTATCCCTAGTTATTAAGTAAGGGTATTTTAAACTTTTGGTTGCCTGCATATAACCCGTGAGGAGAGAGGATGGCAGCCATCTCTTGGAACCCTAGTTCATTTTCTTTCCTATTTTTCCCTTCCTATTTTCTTAGGATTTCCATAGGACTAGCTTGAGAGCTTCTGGTGAGATCTTATGAGAGGGTTGGATGATCGGGCAGCAAGCTAGATCTTGTATGAACCTCCTTGTTATGTATAGATGATTCATTGTGGTTCCTCAAGGCTTTGTTGTGTTGTTCCCGGTTGTTCTTGGTGGTGATTTTCGGAGCCCTCTCTTGGTGGTTTTCTCGGTGTGTTTTCGGGACCTTGCTCTTGGGGATTTGATGGGGGAAATTCGTGTGAACCCTTCGTGGTTTTTTTGCCTTTAATTCCCCTCCCAAATCCGTGAGTTAAGGGGCTCGATTTTGGGGTTTTCGGTGTTCTAGGGTTAGAGGAGTTCTTGGCGGGATTTCTTGGATTCCTCTTGATTTGGCAAGTTTTGGTGGAGAAAATCTAGGCTATGGACTCCTCATGAGGTGTTCCTACTATCCCCAAAGTCTTTGTGACAACCCCATCCGAGATAATTCCGTACTATCGCCTAAACCACACCAACTGGTCATTAAGCGATAATAAAGAAGCATCCCGTTGAGTATTGCCGGGTTTACGCCCGGTAAATCACTTGGAAACACAGAGAGGATCGAACGAATGCATTAAAACTCCCACAAAGGTGAGTCCAGAGTGCCTTACACCTTAATACTAATTTTCCCGTAGGGTCCAATTATTACAAACCATAAATTCCAACATGGTAATGAGTCATTCAGAGTTTTACTAAAATAGCGGAAGCTCTAATAACGATACATTACAACATCACCAGAGGCCATCGGTGACACCGTTACTCAACGTCCTCATCCATCCATTCCAGCTCCCAGCCGGATGGAGTCTTACCAGGCCAAACCACTTCACCTGAAAACAACGATTACAGCAACTCTGAGTATACTAATACTCAGCAAGACTTACCCCACAAAAGTTACCTCTAGTCATGTAGGCCTTTTGGCTAGTGGGTTTGTTTGCCAAAAAGCTGCTAAGTAGTGAATCCTTACTTTCCATATTTTAGCTCGGTTTCTAGTGAGGTTATCATTACTAAGTGAGCAACTGATACAAACAAGAATTGTACAACACAATTAATCCACCCAGAAGGTTTCACATAGTTCCATTATTACGGGATATCATGGCCAGCTGATTAAGCAGTCTCGGATAACGGTGAGAGGCCGCCAATCGATTCATTCATACACCTTGCAAGGTAACCTAAACACACGGAGCGGTGCCCCACAGAGCTGACACCGACCAGACGGTTCCCAAAAGTCCTCGGGTTGGGATGATAGCCTACAGTCCCGGGTACAGGGCTATCTGGAATGCCCCACACAGTGCATCTAGCCTCACACATGTACCCCCCTTCCGGTTGCAAGCCGGGCAGGAGACGAATCGAGATTAGTAGTAGTAAAATCCCGCACCGTCTCATTAAGGTACTAGGCTTACCGGTCCCATTCCCAACAAGTGCTTAGTACATTCAAAAGCTTAGCCCACGAAGACACTGGACTGGAGCCCAAATCCCATGCTCTTACCACAGGAGCAGTTCATTAATTTAATTGGGGATTTCCACCAAGGAAAACATATTCTCGCGAGTGACGAACATCACTCGACTTGTACCGGATCCTTAGAGCATAGCATCTAGCGACCTAGCATACTAGTAGAGGAACATAGGTACTTATGGATCATGCAACTAGGGTTTCATTTCAACTCCTGAACGTAAATGCACATAGAATAACATAGATAGTTGCATAAAGTTACATAAAACATGGGTTAATGATAGAACCGGGGCTTGCCTTTGCTAGCACAAGCAGTTAGGCAATCTTCCGGACTTTGGTCCGGGTCTTGCTCTATGGCAACGTAGTGCACGTCTCCTCCGGCTCCCTCGTTCACGTCTTCTGACACGAGCGTGTAATTACCGTCGGGCACTTCTACACGGAGGATGCAATGCAAAGCTTGAGTGACATCTCATATTTAAATAATTTCAAACAACTTATGACACACGAGGTGCACACTTGGAATACATTCACTTAGATAACAAATACATTCAGCATACTCTTCCCATACAGGAACAATATGTGCTGCTTTATTATCTAGACTTTTACGGTGACCGTGTACATATATAAACAATTTAATTTAATTTACATCAGCAAAACAGTAGCTAGCTACAAATGGGATAGGGTTGGTCCTATTCCCCTCAAGAAATGCATTCGAACATTTACTTTATTTGAAGCAACACAAAAGGCTATGCGACACTTACATGATGTGAAAACGGCATGCTTATAAAAGAAAATTACCTTTATTTACCAACAACAATGAATTTTAGTTTTAATACCACCATTTGACTTACTTAGCTCAACCCTTAACTTATACACAAAGAATGCAAATTTTTCCTACGTTTCCCTTTACTAGATTACATTAGTTTAAACTCCTTGTAGACAACTAAAACATGTCAAATCTAACCAGTAGCATCTACGGTCCCTCGACCAGGAGCACTTCCTTGGGCAGCAAGAAAAGGGGTTGTAGCACCACTGCAATTAATTACACAAATTATGTGCATTACTGGCTAGCATATAAGGGAATATTGCATATTAAAATAATCACAACAGAACTGAGTCCAAACTTCCTCTCACACATGCTTTGGTCCAAATCAAGGTTAAAGATCTAACAAACACACATATAGCCTTTATGAAACACGCTACACAAATTTAAGATTAAAAACATGCATAAATGAGGAAATAATATTTGTAACAGAAATAAAATCAGGGTAAATTCACCAAGGATGCATTTTCGTAACAAAAGACAGTAGCCAAATGTTGGGCACAAAAATAATTATATTTGGAGCTACAAAAATCATCTAGGCAGATTTATCAATTTCACAAAATGATTTTTGTAACGAGACTCCTTCAGTAACCTCGTGCGACTTCTGGCACGGATCCTAGACATACTAGTTCCCACAATGTATTCAAAGTTCAGCTCCAGATCATTGGTAGATTTCACAGAATCACAGATCTAGGTATTTTACATTTGTATTTTTCAAGCAAAATCGAAAGCTCAAAATATATACACCTTTGGACAAAGTTGCAGTTTTAGATACACAGAGCACCACAAATTTGGGTTTGCTATTTTTGGATTTTTCTACAATTTTTAATTGATTTTACAAACTCCAGCTAAAGCACATCAAAGAGTATAGAATCTTTTAGCACTCGGGTCCCTGGAAGTTTCAATGCTTTTGCAATCAGGTCCTCCCTTTCCCCCCATAGACCGGCGGCGACGACAAGCTCGCCGGCGGCGAGGGCGTGCACAGGTAGGCAAACGGGTGGCGGGGAAGGTGATTGGGCTCACCCATGGTCGATGGGTGGCGGAGGATCGGCCGCGGTGCGCCGGCGGCGGCGGCGGCGGCGGAACGGTGGTGGCGCGGCTGCGGGCGCTTGAATTCCGGCGAGGACGGGGACGGGACAGGCCAATGTGTTGCACAGGCAGCTTCACTGGGGTCTAGGGATCGCACTGAGGTGGTCGGTTGGTTCGGGAGACGAACAGAAAGTAGAATTCGTCGGCGGCTGTCCAGCGGCGGCCGCGGGAGAGATCACTCCGGCGGGTTGGCCGCTCGGGCAGACCAACAAGCGAGCCGAGAAGCTATTAGGGACTCTAGGGGCGGTAGGAGCAAGACGCATTGGTGAAGCAAGCGACCGGAGGGTCGGGTTCACTGTGAACACCAATGGCGGCAATGGTGGCTCGGCGGTGCGGTGTCCCCTCGCGCGAGGGACGGTGAGGTGCTTATATAGGCAAGCTCCGAGGCGGTTGCGGGTTTTCTTGTACACCAAGGCGATGGGTGAGGAAGTACAGCGCGGCGTGGGGTGGTGACACCGCGGCGACGTGCGCGGGCGTCAGCCTGTACGGCGACGCGGCCAATGGTCGGGCGGCGCGGCGTGGGCGCGCGGTGCGTGCGCATTGGGCGAGCGGGGCGGTGGCCTAGCGGTCCCCGGAGCGGCGCATGGACCGGCGGATCAAGGCTAGCCTCGGCGTGCGTGTACGACGTCGTACGGCGGCGGCCGTCGCGACCGGGTGCGACGTCGCGCGCGCGGCGTGAGCGCGCGTTCCGGCGCCAAAACCATTCGGTTTAGCCGTGATCAAACGCGATTTTCTCCAAAATCTTCAACTAAAGTGCACCAAGCGATCAACAGCAAAGTTGTAGATCAAATGACCCTCTACCACTTTCACAAAGGGCGTCTAGCCTTTTTCTCAATAATTTTTGCACAACTTGTATGCCAAGATGCAGATTTTCTCGGCTCTAGTGAATAGTACTTACACGCGTTGACTTGAACTTTTCACCCATTTCCACTCCAAACCAGCAATGCCACTCAACATGAAAAATGTGTCCCTCAACAAAATACACAACTTTTGTATTGGGAGAATTTGAAGTGTTTAGGGGAAATTTGGAGAACGCGGTAAAAGTTTTGGCTGACATGGACGGGTCAACAAGGAGTCAAGGGTTTTTGAGTGGGTTTTTGACCACGGTGAACTTTGGTTGACCAATAGATGTCATTAGGGTTTGTTGGTGATGTCTTCGAGTTGATGGCCCAGGTAGACCGGTGTTTGACCAAAGTCAACCCAGTTGACCAGATCATTAGGGTGGATTAACCCGGCCGAAAACCTGGGGCGTCACAGCCTACCCTCCTTAAAGAGAATCTCGTCTCGAGATTCGACAACCATAGCGGGGAAACTCCTTCTAGCAAGATAAGGATTACAAATGAAATATGTACTCGCTTACATTTCTAAGTAGCGAGAATTCATATAGGGCAAAAGATACATGGGACTCTCCTCGCTACCTCATCGCAGTTCATGAGGGAGAGGACGATGGATGTTTACATGGAAAACTAAAAGAAGGCAAACTCCGCTGACAATGCAGAGATACATCGCTGTAAGCGTCCAGCGGAGGGACTCAAACATCTCCCCGATCTGGGACTTGGTCGACAATGGAGGCGGGGTTCTTCCTTGGATCTTCTTCGAGCTTCTTCGGGAGGCGGTTGACGAAGGCGGCTAACCACCTTACTCGGCCAGCAGGCGAAGCAGAAGAGATAGACTAGTAGTGGGTTGGCCAAAACTAGCCGGAGGAAAAATTAAGAGTGGCGACACTGTCTGTCGAACTCGAAGGCAGGCGAGACTTGGCAATGGCAACACTACAGAAGGGTTTCTCCTTTATATAGCCCACGGGACGCAACGGTCATCCCAACCGACTGAGGTAGGGGCTCGCGGGCGATCCAGCGGTTGCCACACGGGCCTCAATAATGGTCGGCCCGTGAGGTCTTGACGATGTGATCGTGGTCGCGGGAAAAGAGATGGCAGGGCGACGCTACGGCGTCGTACCGTCGTGGCACTGAAACGAATGGGGTCCAACGGTCCAAAAATCTGACCGTGATTTCTAAAGAAATCTTTGATCGTACTCCTTCAACTTATCCGGTTGATTGGTGTGAAACTTGGGGATTCCGGTGGAAGACTAAGTTGAGAAGAGCTGATTACTTTAAGGATTTCTATGAAGAAAGGGAAGGCTAGTAAACAAATGTGTCATTACATTTGTTCACCAAGATTCCCGGGTTTAGGTCTTAAACAAATAGAATGTGGGAAAGGGTATGAAGGCATGCTCTCGGATAGAAGGGTTACCCGTGAAGTTAAGCTGACCTTGCTTCACTCGAATCATGGGCTGCTTGTCACGATTGCTCTTAGCTACTCCGGGGCTCGGAGTTTGTTGTTCGGTCTTGATCCTCTTAGGGTTTGGGCACTCATTGGCATAATGCCCGGGTTGTCTACAATTGTAGCAAACACGGGCTGAAATTCCTTTGGCTTGAAGTCTTGTGGCTGAGCCTGGCGGTACTCAAAATTTCCCGAAGGCTTATACTGGGACGGATTCATTCTCCAATGGCCTGATGAGGATGATTCGAAAGACCCATGCGCATTCTTCTTGACGAAACGAAATTTCTTGCCTGACCCAATCCCCGAAACAAATTCTTGAGGCCTCTTCTTCTCCTTCTGTACCTTCATCATGGCATCCTCTTGCGAGTTAGCTTTGTTCACTAACTCATGATAACTGTTTGGCTCTAATAAGTTTAGTCTTTCGTACAACTCACTCCTGAGACCATCGCGAAAACGTTCCATCTTTTTGACGTCGGTGTCCACGTGATGTTCTCCATACTGGCAGAGGCTATTAAACTTCCGTGCATACTGATACACCGCGTCATCACCTTGCTTAAGGGCAAGCAACTCTTTCATTTTTCTAACCATGAGTTTTTTTGGGATGTGGTGGTCTTTGAAAGCTCTCATGAATTCTGTCCAAGTAACGTCATGTCCATCAGGTTGCATGATCTTAAAGTGCTCCCACCACATTAAGGATTCCCCACGAAGTTGCAAAGCTGCAAATCTAGCCTTGTGCTCCTCAGAACACGGTAGAACAAATGCAGAGAATTTGGCCTCAATGGCCCTAACCCATGCATCTGCATCAAGGGGTTCTTCGGCTTTGGTGAAGGTTGGGGGCTTCATCCCGATAAACTGGGAATATGTGGTAACCATCTGCGGTCCATCTTGGTTAGCTCCCACTGGTGGTATCTGGTTCATCTGTTGCACGATTTGTTGTTGTGTCAGTAGAATCTGGCGCAACACTTCAGTCTGGGCAGCCATGAAAGTCTCCACTGGCGTCATGGGTGGCGGTGGCGGTAAATCACCATTACCCGACGCGTCAAAACTGTTGGGGGTGTTACGTGTCGGTCCGACCATCTGAAAATTTTGAGCTCTCATTGAACACATATCCGTAAGCTTGCTCATAAAATTAACAAGTAGAATATGTACGACGAAAACTCATTCGAGGCAACTTTTCAGAACCGGGCCGCACGACAGTCACAAGCATAAAGCTCATATTCCTTGCTTATACACCGAAAATTCTCATTTTTGTCAGTGGATGCATGATTTCATGTGCTCTAAGGTTGGTATTCAACTTTAAGTCAATTTCCCAACATTGTCATGCCCGTAAAATTCCGTAATCGAGACTTCGCCTAGCTGTTTTCACATAAGACCTAGGCGTACGTAAATCACCATAACTCTCGGTACGCACATGCAAACATGTTGACAGTCAGTAAGCAAGATTTCCCAACATTTAACATAGATTGATATCCATCACCTGGTCCATGTCGATCATATCCGACGTCATTTCAAGATCCATTCTTACAACACATTACTTTATTGAAAGCGTCACTAACATCAACTAGATACACTTCTAGCCTAAGTTCACTTAAGGTGAAGTGGGTCCAGACTCCAATCCAGATTCTCCTTGAATCTCTTCGGGATCTTCTTCCTCTTCTGGATTAGGAGGTGGAGCTGCTACAGCTTCTAGTTGATTCTCTAAGTCAAGCATATGTTGATCATTGTGCTGCAACAAGAAGTTCTGTTCATGAATGACTTCGCTTAATTCTTGTATTGTTCTTTTGTCCTTTCTTCTTTTCTTCTTAAGATTGACTATCGTTGCTCGAGCTTCCTTCAACTCTTGGGCGATAGCTCCTGCACCGTTGACTTGCTGTCTATAAATTTGGTGTCTATAGAACATACTTTCTCCAACCATTGATTGATAGAGGTCCAACATAGCTTTGGAGAAACGGACTGAGGTGTCAAGTTCAGGACTATAGTGAGGATTACCCTGAGCGGAGAGAGAAACTTCGCGTTCGGTATCCTACCCGGAATGCGACTTAGGTAAGGGAATCACCTTAGCCGTAGCACTAGCTACCAAATCGGCATGCTTCTCACAAAAAGTTGTGAGTGCTTCCAATGCAGCCTTTTGCACGGTGCCAGCCAATATCCATCCTTGTGCCTTCACCTCCCACTCTTCCCAAGTAGGATGTGTCGGACACACGGGGATCTTCACGTTCACTTCCCAACGAAGCAGTTGGCTTGTTGTCATGAGCTCACGTGCCGAGTACTCAGGATACACTGTGTACCCAAAGTCCTTTAGGGTATCCCACAAAAGTGCAGGAAGGCCACCCTCCTCGAGGAAGTTCAAGTGAGTCCATGCCTGCGCGTCAACGTTCACAGATCCGGAAGCAGACATCTGGAACAAGTGACACATGTCAGAACCAGAAACGATCACACGTACTGGGGTAAGTTCTCATGATTACAAGGGAACGCTGCCTATACCGACCACTACTAAAGGCTTTCAACTTCCACAAGATTTCGATTAGGAAAAAGGATAATTGGATTACCATTTGGTGACACCCAGGACAGCCATTAGCATAAGGTGAAAGATATGCCAAACTCGAAATAAGTACGCATAAAATGATGGCGTAAAGCTCGAGGGTTGTGTCTCAAAAGTCATCACTAAGAGCCTATAACCCTAAAAGGTAAGCCTCGGTAGCAACTCGGTGGCTTAATTATGCACACCTTTGGTATTCAATGGTGGGGCTAGGTTGGATTGGGACATGAACGAAAAATTTTCTTTTGCGGTAGGGAGCTGTTCTGAAAAACAGCAGAACAGAGACTCGCTAAACTGAGCATAACTTTCTACAGAAAATTCCTAAACTCGTGGCAAATTCACAGTGGATGCTTAACTTCATAAGGAACAACTTTCCTGAAGGATGTATAGTCAGATTCCTTACAGATTTGGCTACAAAAATTGAGAAACGACAGAGACAGAATCTGCCCGAATATTCCTAAATTCAAAAGGGAGGAAAACTTATCTAAGATCAAGCAATTCACCCCAGAAAAATGATTCAAGCAATTGGTAACCAATTTTAGGTTTATCAAGATTTTAATTATGCATGCACACGCCTAGAACGACCTCACACAAATGGATCCAAAAGACGTAGTTAGTGCCGGTGGCAAGCTTATAATCGGCTCTCCTTATAATAAGTAGTCGGAGCTACTCGATTCGCACTTAACGACTTACGAGCGTGGTTAGTGTACCTGCAGAAAACGAACCTTTCGTGCCAGCACGTCACGAAAGCGTCCACATACATTACCGTTCACTTATAGAAATGGTATCCATGCGTCAAGCCGCTGCATGGACAGCGTCCAACCTCGGAAACCCTCCGTTTGAATGGAGTGTATCCTTGCCTCGCATGATCGACATGCGGAATGCACACGTATGAAACACGTGGCGACACCACAACTCCTATCTAGACGTGAAGATGGGATCCATGGAAGGGATCACTCCATCAACACTCGCAATTCTCGTGATGCAAAACAGCGCACGTATGAAACATGTGGCTCATCTAGTTTGGTTGTGCAGTAAAGTAAGCCTAACATAAAGTAAAGTGCTGGAAGTTAGCAAAATAAACCATAGATTCTTATGCCACCTTAAAGAACCCAAAATTACCTCTAGGGCCTCTCGATCTAGATCATTCCTTAACGATCCAATGGATTTTCGAAATCCAAACAATCTTGGCAAGTTTTATTGTAAAACATGTGATTAGTATTAAACTAATCACTATGGTGCATTCGGTCGCTCTGATACCAGCTGTGACAACCCCATCAGAGATAATTCCGTACTATCGCCTAAACCACTCTGACTGGTCATTAAGCGATAATAAAGAAGCATCCCATTGAGTATTGCCGGGGTTACGCCCGGTAAATTACTTGGAAACACAGAGAGGATCGAATGAATGCATTAAAACTCCCACAAAGGTGAGTCCAGAGTGTTTTACACCTTAATACTAATCTTCCCGTAGGGTCCAATTATTACAAACCATAAATTCCAACATGGTAATGAGTCATTCAGAGTTTTACTAAAACAGCGGAAGCTCTAATAACGATACATTACAACATCACCAGAGACATCGGTGACACCGTTACTCAATGTCCTCATTCACCCATTCCAGCTCCCAGCCGGATGGAGTCTTACCAGGCCAAACCACTTCACCTGAAAACAACGATTACAGCAAGTCTGAGTATACTAATACTCAGCAAGACTTACCCGACAAAAGTTATCTCTAGTCACGTAGGCCTTTTGGCTAGTGGGTTTGTTTGCCAAAAAGCTGCTAAGTAGTGAATCCGTACTTTCCATACCAACAAGAATTGTACAACACAATTAATCCATGCAGAAGGTTTCACATGGTTCCATTATTACGGGATATCATGGCCAGCTGATTAAGCAGTCTCGGATAACGGTGAGAGGCCGACAATCGATTGATTCATACACCTTGCAAGGTAACCTAAACACACGGAGCGGTGCCCCACAGAGCTGACACCAACCAGACGGTTCTCAAAAGTCCTCGGGTTGGGATGATAGCCTACAGTCCCGGGTACAGGGCTATCTGGAATGCTCCACGCAGTGCATCCAGCCTCACACATGTACCCCCCTTCCGGTTGCAAGCCGGGCAGGAGACGAATCGAGATTAGTAGTAGTAAAATCCCGCACCGTCTCATTAAGGTACTAGGCTTACCGGTCCCATTCCCGACAAGTGCTTAGTACATTCAAAAGCTTAGCCCACGAAGCCACTGGACCGGAGCCCAAATCCCATGCTCTTACCACAGGAGCAGTTCATTAATTTAATTGGGGATTTCCACAAAGGAAAACCTATTCTCGCGAGTGACGAACATCACTTGACTTGTACCGGATCCTTAGAGCATAGCATCTAGCGACCTAGCATACTAGTAGAGGAACATAGGTACTTATGGATCATGCAACTAGGGTTTCATTTCAACTCCTGGACGTAAATGCACATAGAATAACATAGATAGTTGCATAAAGTTACATAAAACATGGGTTAATGATAGAACCGGGGCTTGCCTTTGCTAGCACAAGAAGTTAGGCAATCTTCCGGACTTTGGTCCGGGTCTTGCTCTATGGCAACGTAGTGCACGTCTCCTCCGGCTCCCTCGTTCATGTCTTCTGACACGAGCGTGTAATTACCGTCGGGCACTTCTACACGGAGGATGCAATGCAAAGCTTGAGTGACATCTCATATTTAAATAATTTCAAACAACTTATGACACACGTGGTGCACACTTGGAATACATTCACTTAGATAACAAATACATTCAGCATACTTTTACGGTGACCGTGTACATATATAAACAATTTAATTTAATTTACATCAGCGAAACAGTAGCAAGCTACAAGTGGGATAGGGTTGGTCCTATTCCCCTCAAGAAATACATTCGAACATTTACTTTATTTGAAGCAACACAAAAGGCTATGCGACACTTACATGATGTGAAGACGTCATGCTTATAAAAGAAAATTACCTTTATTTACCAACAACAATGAATTTTACTTTTAATACCACCATTTGACTTCCTTAGCTCAACCCTTAACTTATACACAAAGAATGCAAATTTTTCCTATGTTTCCCTTTACTAGATTACATTAGTTTAAACTCCTTGTAGCCAACTAAAACATGTCAAATCTAACCAGTAGCATCTACTGGTCCTACTGACCAGGAGCACTTCCTTGGGCAGCAAGAAAAGGGGTTGTAGCACCACTGCAATTAATTACACAAATTATGTGCATTACTGGCTACCATATAAGGGAATATTGCATATTAAAATAACCCCGGCAATGCTTTGGTCCAAACTTACTCTCACACATGCTTTGGTCCAAAACAAGCTTAAAGATCAAACAAACACACATATAGCCTTTATGAAACATGCTACACAAATTTATGATTAAAAACACGCGTAAATGAGGAAATAATATTTGTAACAGAGATAAAATCAGGGTAAATTCACCAAGGATGCACTTTGATAACAAAAGACAATAGCCAGAAGTTGGGCTTAAAAATAATTATATTTGGAGCTACAAAAATCATCTAGGCAGATTTATCAATTTCACAAAATGATTTTTATAACGAGATTCCTTCAGTAACCTCGTGCAATTTTTGGCACAGACCCTAGACATACTAGTTCCCACAATATATCCAATGTTCAGCTCCAGATCATTGGTAGATTTCACAGAATCACAGATCTAGTTATTCCACATTTGTATTTTTCAAGCAAAATCGAAAGCTCAAAATATATACACCTTTGGACAAAGTTGTAGTTTTAGATACACAGAGCACCACAAAATTGGGTTTGCTATTTTTGGATTTTTCTACAGTTTTTAATCGATTTTACAAACTCCAGCTAAAGCACATCAAAGAGTATAGAATCTTTTAGCACTCGGGTCCCTGGAAGTTTCAAAGCTTTTGCAATCAGGTCCTCCCTTTCTCCCCCATAGACCGACGGCGACGACAAGCTCGTTGGCGGCGAGGGCGTGCACAGGTAGGCAAACGGGCGGCGGGGAAGGCGATTGGGCTCACCCGTGGTCGATGGGTGGCGGAGGATCGGCCCGGGGTGCTGCCGGCGAGTGGCGGCGGCGGACCGGTGGTGGCGCGGCTCGAATTCTGGCGAGGACGGGGACAAGACAGGCCAATGTGTTGCACGGGCTGCTTCACTGGGGTCTAGGGATCGCGCTGAGGTGGTCGGTTGGTTCGGGAGACGAACGGAAAGTAGAATTCGTCGATGGCTGTCCGGCGGCAGCCGCGGGAGAGATCACTCCGGCGGGTTGGCCTCTCGGGCAGACCAACAAGCGAGCTGAGAAGCTATTAGGGACTCTAGGGGTGGTAGGAGCAAGACGCGTTGGTGAAGCAAGCGACCGGAGGGTTGGGTTCACCGTGAACACCAACAGCGGCAATGGCGGCTCGGCGGTGCGGCGTCCCCTCGCGCGAGGGACGGTGAGGTGCTTATATAGGCAAGCTCCGAGGCGGTTGCGGGTTTTCTTGCACACCAAGGCGATGGGTGAGGTGGTACAGCGCGGCGTGGGTGGTGACACCGCGGCGACGTGCGTGGGCGTCGGCCCGTCCGGCGGCGCGGCCAATGGTCGGGCGGCGCGGCGTGGGCACGCGGTGCGTGTGCATTGGGCGGCGGGGGCGGTGGCCGGCGGTCCCGGAGCGGCGCACGGACCGGCGGATCAAGGATGGCCTCGGCGTGCGTGTACGGCGTCGTACGGCGGCGGCCGTCGCGACCGGGTGCGACGTCGCGCGCGCGGCATGAGCGCGCGTTCCGGCACTAAAACCATTCGGTTTAGCCGTGATCAAACGCGATTTTCTCCAAACTCTTCAACTAAAGTGCACCAAGCGATCAACAGCAAAGTTGTAGATCAAGTGACCCTCTACCACTTTCACAAAGGGCATCTAGCCTTTTTCTCAATAATTTTTGCACAACTTGTATGCCAAGATGCTGATTTTCTCGGCTCCAGTGAATAGTACTTACACGCGTTGACTTGAACTTTTCACCCATTTCCACTCCAAACCAGCAATGCCACTCAACATGAAAAATGTGTCCCTCAACAAAATACACAACTTTTGTATTGGGAGAATTTGAAGTGTTTAGGGGACATTTGGAGAACGCGGTAAAAGTTCCGGCTGACATGGACGGGTCAACAAGGAGTCAAGGGTTTTTGAGTGGGGTTTTGACCAAGGTGAACTTTGGTTGACCAGTAGATGTCATTAGGGTTTGTCGGTGATGTCTTCGAGGTGATGGCCCAGGTAGACCGGTGTTTGACCAAAGTCAACCCAGTTGACCAGATCATTAGGGTGGATTAACCCGACCGAAAACCTGGGGCGTCACAGTCTTGTTCAAGTCCGTGGAGGGATTCGGGAGATCGAAGTTTGGATTTGGAGGAGTTGACCCGCGAGTGTTGTTCATCCCGAGCTGCCCAGGTTACACCGGTCTGACCGGTGCTTTTGACCGGTCTTATCGGTGCGAGCCACTTGTGGGATTTTCCTCGGGTGAACTGCTTGACTCGTGTGTCTTTGGGTCTTGTTGCTGCTGGTCAGTTCTTGGTCCGTTTGGAGTTGGTTTGTTAGGTTTTGTGTAGGGTTTTCCTTCTGTGCATGTTGTGTTTTGGGGTGTTTTTGTTACAGGGCCTAGAGAAGTCACTGAGGCTCTCTAGAATGCTTGTTGTGCGGCTGCTGTAGCCACCGGCCTGACCGGCGCTGTCCACCGGTCTGACCAGTGCAACACAGCCAGCAAGTCGTGCAAGTTTTCGCTGTGTGTGTTGGTGTGTTTTGGCTCGGAAGGTTGTTTGTTGGTTCCTAGGTCCAGTAGAACTTCAGTGGCTGCGTGGGCTTGGCCAACTTGTGTAGTCAGTCGGAGTTGTGTGTTGGAAGCCGTATTCGTCTTATTGGAGTCTCCATCTCCTTCGAGAAGAATTTTTATCGGCGCCCATTCACTCCCCCCCTCTCTGGTTCGCCGCATCGGCCCTTCAAAAGGGGAAGAAGAAGCTGGATTTATAGGGCACCGACTATTAGTCCCGGGTGGAGTTACCAACCGGGAAAAAAGAATTAGCACCAGGTGGAATTACCAACCGAGACTAAAGGGGTACCCTTTAGTCTCAGTTGGTAATTCCAGTCGGTGCTAAAATCCCGCGTCTTGTGGGAAAATGATGTTGGGAGCCAGCCCTTTTGTCACGGTTGGTTATACCAATCAGGACTAAAGGGGGCTGTCTCCAACCAGCATTTTGGGCCACGTCGACAGAAGGCCTTTAGTACTGGCTCCAAAGTTGAATCGGGAGTAAAGGCCCGAACTAAAGCCTCCGTCTCCACCAGTGAGTGTGTTGTCTGTGTTAACACATTAGTCAAGAGCTTCTACTTTGGATAGGTTCTCATATACAATATGAGTGTAAATCTTGTTGGGTATATAAGCTATTACTAAAGTTTCTTGCAAGTAGATGTAACAGGAAAACCAATCAAAATTCAACAACCATGCTTATGCGTAAGACAAAGGAAACTAACATATTCATTGAGCTGATAGAAGGCGACACTAACCTGGAATGGAGGAAGGATGTCCGGCATTGGGGCGCAGGGATGGAGAAAGGTGTCTGAGGGGCAGCAGCTCGGGAGTGGAGGGAGGCGTCCCGGCGGCTGTGGCGACATGGGAATGGAGGGGGTGTCCCGACAGCGGCGGTGGCGCGAAATGGAGGGAGGGACAGCTGTCCCGGCAGCTGTCACGACAAGGAACGGAGGAGAGTCGTCCCAGTGGCGGCGACGACGACGTGGAATGGAGGGAGGGAACGAGGGATGATGCATGACGAACAGAGGAAAAATCGAAAAAACCGAAAAAACTGATAATACTACGGTACTACCGTTTCGTCGTATTGTGCGCTGTAAAAGACCTCGTTGTGCAATGGGCATGTATTTTTTTTCTAATTTGGATTTGTCATGTGTGAATGAATCATATCATATACAACTATATAATTGGTACTCACTAACGATTTTTCCTGCCTCTCAATGCGCCACGTCATAACCCACTACATGCCATGTCACTATCCACTATAAGCCATGTCAATATCCACCGAGCCATGTCAACATCCACCAAACCATATATTTATGTCTTCGTCGATTTTCTGTGAGTAATAGTATGTTGTATTTGGGAGTAGCACACCATAGAATTCTCCCAGTTGAAATACATGTAGGATCAATCATTTAAGAATGGTTTTTCCCTCAACAAAATTGACATGCTTTCATATATAATATTGTTTACAGATGAATATCACTGTGTAATCGCTTTGATGTTTCAACTTTCGCAGTTCACTTTAAATTTTATTTAAAAATTCCTGCAACAACGAATGAGGTATCAACTAGTTAGAATGTGGATTCGTGCACTACGAACTACTATACTCTGCTTCTATGAATTTTGTTTGTCAGTGTGTCCAAGACTAAGTAATGTTGTAGTGTGCATTTGCTATCGACTTATCTGTTTTTTTGCATATGTATATGCATAGTTGGAATTGTTGCATTGAGTTGAATGTTTGGAGTGGTTATATGTCAATGTCCCATTTTATGTTACCGATTCCCGATTGTAATCGACATGTTCCCGATCGTGATATTCCGTTCCCGATATCCTCCCGATCGTGATATTCTGTTCCCGATATCCTGTAATAACGAATTCGTTTTCCCGTCCGGCCTTTCCGCTCCCACTCCTGTTCCTAACTAAAATATACGAATAGGAATGGTTGGAGTATTTTCCTAGCCGTTCCCGACTAAAATATACAAACATGAATAGTTGGAGTATTTTCCTGACCGTTCCCGACCGTTTACATCCCTCCGGTTAAGTACCTGCTGGTATCGTCGATCGAACCGTTAACCCATTAGGGGTTTGGTGTTTCAATACAGTTTCTACCCCGGAACTTTCCCATCAGACGCTTCGCAACATAAAAAATGTTTGCAACAAAGAAATGAGTCTTTGCAACATTCAAAATAAACTTTTACAATATTTTAAAAAAATGTTCAGGGGAAATGTTGTGAGCCATGTTGTGTGCAACATCCAATGTCAAGGGCCCTCCTCCCTGGCACAATAACCAAGCGACCCATGTTGCGACCCGTGTTGCATGCAACATCCAACATCAGGAGCCCTCATCCCTCCTCCTCTGCTCGACACAATACCCAAACAACCCATATTTCATGCAGCATTTGCCCAATCACAGTGAAACAATTGGGGCACATGTATCACAACATAAAAAAGTAGCAGACGAAACACAAAAAACAACAGTTGCAATCATTTGTACCACAGTGAAACATTGGGACATGAAGGTTGCAACATGAAAAAGCAATAGATGGAACATCCAAAACAATTGTTGCAACATGCATAGAGTTCTACAACATCAAACAAGATATGTTGCAACACCATCAGGTGCTTAACACAGCATCACCCTGGAGCTCGCCACCGACCTCATGCGCCACCGGCCTCCAGCCACAGGGACGGCCTGCCCTCCTCCCATGCCGCCGGCATGCTTCTGCGCCCGACCGCAGGGAGACGTTGGTGAGCTCTATGCGGAGGCATTTTCCCGCACGCCTAGCCACAGGATGCTCTGCCTGACCACGAACAAGTTCCGCCCACACTACCGCTTAGCCGGCCGCATGGAGCTCCACTTGGCCGAGCTCCACCGGGGTCAATCCCTCCGCATCGCTGCTCGATCTACAGGGGAATGGGCCCCACAGCTCTGGATCCCGCCTAAGGACACAGAAGGGAAGAGTCGGTCGCCGTATTTGGCCGAGGACGAGGTGGTTCGCCAGCCATGCCGCCACACCCTGCGGCTAGGGGACGGGTGAGCCCGCACCCTGTATCCGGCCATGCCTCCGTCGGAGGAGGTCGGGGATGAGGGGCGCTCGTGTTCGGGGCTGCGGGGGAGCTTTGGCGGCGCCCGACCGCTACAGAGTGGCAGCAAGCCCGTGCCCGAGCTGGCCCCAGCGACCAGCCGCATGGGAGCATCTCCTGACGGCGACCTCATCCTAGATTGGTGGGTAGACCACCAAAGATGATGTGGACCATCTTATCAGGGTCTTGGAAGTCGCCATTTCCTTCGGGTACCTTCCCCTTGCCCTTTTTTCGTGAGGGTGGCATGGTTCCGGAGTATCCTTGGGTGCCCGCCAAAGCTGATAGCACTTTTCAGTAGTGTGGTTGTTCTCCGGATGCCACAGACATGTCTCCTTGACAAAGTCCTTGAAGCCACCTAAGGTCTTCTTATTGCTGTCCTTCGTAGGGCGCTGAACTGCTGCAACAGTGTTGTCTGGCTTGCACTTACAGTTAAGACCCGAGTAGTTATTGTTGTTGTCGTTGCCGCGACCAACCTGATCCTTGTTGCTGTTATTGTTGTTCCTGCCCATGTTGTTCTAGCTCTTGTCACGATTGGAGTCGTACTTGGCATTGGCCTTGTCTTCCTCGTCGGCCCATGAGGTGATAATGTCCTTGAGCTTGGTAATGGAACTCGAGTGGCGGCGACCTAAGTCTTGGAAGGTGCAACGGTGGTAAAGACCGTCTTGGAAGATGTCGACGACTTCTTTGTCAGAGACATCGACTACGATCCCATGCTTGTCGAAGAAGCGACACATGTACTAGTGGAGCATCTCGCCTTGCTCTTGCTTGACTTGCGTCAGGTCCATGCGAGTACCCGAGCGCCCCATGGAACACGCAAAGTTGCTGGTGAACTACGCCTTCAGCTGGTCCCGTTTGTCGATGGAGATTGGTCCGGATAGAAGGGGAAGTAGAGCCACTCTATGTTGTTGTTGCCACCAATGTTCTCGTTGGTCAGGGAATAGCACCGTAGCCGTTGTACTAAGTCTTGCTTCGCGTCGTTGTAGTGAACATGGCCCCATTTGCCATTTGTTCGAGTTGATTTTGGTGATTCATGCTAACACAAGTAATGGGACTAGCCACATTGTCTAGCATGTCTTTGTAGGCATTCATAGGTCTCATGGATGTTACCACATGTAAACATACCATGCACAAGTTAACATACCATGCCCAAGCTAACATGTCATGCCACAAGTTAACATACCATGGACATGTTAGGTTACTTCCAACAAATTTGAGGACTTAGTATATATTTGGAGGATATAAGTAATGGCATGTTAAGTATGTTAAGTTGAACCAAAGATCCAAGTTGAAGACGCGAAGAAAAGGAAGGAAAAGACACCGTCAGATGAACCTACGGTACCCAAATAACAAGTGTCGGTGCAATCGTCGGACGAGTTGGTACACTAGTTGAAACCCTAGGCACCGTCAGATGAACCGACGGTCCAATTTCTAGATGCGTCGGAGGAGTTGCAGAGGAAGAGCAGCGAAGACAGTAGCACCGGATGATCCGACAGTCTAAGTGGGGACACCGTCGGTCTATCCGACGTGTAGTTTGAATCAAGATAGAGACACGCCAAGACGAAGCCTTCAGCACCGGATGATTTGACGCCTTTGTCAAGGGGTAGCGTCGGTCTATCCGACGGTCGCATGGAAGCTAACAGAGATGACTTGGTTGCGGGGTCTTCAACACCGGATGATCCGATGGATCGTCGGTGTATAGCGTCGGAGCAGTTGTGTCAGAGAATCTCAATGGCTATGTGACGTGGGAGGGGCATCGGATGAACCGATGCTCTGGAAAATCTAGCATCGGTTCATCCAACGCTACCTTTTTCAGTGGTCGTTAGCCAACAGCTAGTTTGATGCCTTGGGCTATTTATACCCCCTCCACTCACCCATTTGAGGTTGCTGGATTGTGTGGAAGTGCAGAGGAGTTCAAGACACATTGAAGATCATATCCAATCCATCCAAGTGCTTCCTCTCATCCCCTTTACATTTCCGCATACCACGGGATAAATCGCGTGTCAAGAGTTTGCTTCGTCTCATCCCCTTTACGTTTCTGCTTTTACTCTATTGCAATCTTTGTTTTCCTTTACTTTCCTAGAGTAGTATCATGCTAGGATTGACTATCGGTTGCAAACTTTCTTTTGGGATGGGAGTTTCACACTAGAACAACCCTAGTTGCACATCTAGATAGTATGTTCTAGTTTACCTTTGTGCAAAAATAGTGAAGCCATAGGTTAAGTTTGTAAGTTGCCTAATTCATCCCCTCCCCCTGTTAGGCTAATGAGCATATTATTCCTTACAGTCGTACTTGGAGATCCCAAGAGGCTTGAACTTCTAAGGCAGTAGTAGGGCATGTAGTCGACCTGTGAATGAGGGGAAGCCGTCATTGTCGCTGATGTTGGTGGTCTTTTTGGCATGGTGTATCTTGTCGATCCTGTGGTGGGCATCGCAGCCGCCATGTGCACTGGTGGCATGGCTGTTCCCGTGGCCACGGTCTCCGGGGTTGCTGCCGCCGCCATGTCTACCGCTGCTGCCATGGGAAGAGCTGTTCCTGCAACCACCGCCACCACCACCCCCCTCACCGCTGCTAGCACCGCAGTGTGAGGGTCCTCCCCCCATAGCTCTAGAGTGATTGGGGTCAGCTAGTCTTCGGTGCGACGACGGTTGGGCCCCACATCATCTGCTAGGGTCTGGCTACAGCTGCTGGCTCCTTGGTCATGAGCTCGAGCCCGTCTATCGTGAGTGCGCATGAAGTAGGCCTTCTCCGCGAGTTGGGCTATGAGGTCGACCGCACAACTACCTATAGCAGCTCGCCATATCTTGTTGATGTACATAAGGCACTACTCGGACATCTCGTGAGTATGTGTTGTGACTTCATACAGAGCCTCATTGAGGTTGCGGATTGGTACAGCTTCCTAGAGCCACCGATGTCAATCTCCTTGCTTTTGATTGCGAGTACGTAAGTTGTTCTTGGCTTTAGTAGTCTCATCGGTAGGTGTGTTTGCTGAGAGCTCGTCAACAGAGATGTCATCAAGGTACCGATATTCATGGTTGTTCGTTGAGGTTCCTCCTGCTTCAGCTACGAACACCTAACGATCGAGTTAGTAGCTGCCTGAATCGGTAGCAGTCACCTCGGTTGGTGTGTCTTCCTCTGTGATGGGTGTCATAGGAGTTCTGATGTGGACATCCCAAGAGTTACACAAGTGGATGAAGTCGTTCCAGGAAACTACAACAAGAGGTGAACTCTCTCCTAACTGAAATTAACTTTAACATATCAGAGAATGTTAGACTACCTAAATATTCTACATTGGTTGTACTTAGGTATATATGTGAGAGGGGTGGTGCAGCTATACACAGAGAGGAGGTAAAGAAGAACAAACAAGTGGATCAGTTTGGAAAAGGAGGATCCAGCAAGTTCAGTTCGGGCAAGTTCGGACAATCAGTTCGGACATGTTCGGACCTTCATAATGATTTGATCATAACTCTTAAATCCCAACAGATCTCGAGCTGCATAAGTACTTCATGGAACCGTATTGAAGTCAACTTTCCAATGCAATAAACCTCATGTCCATTGGACTTCCCAATAAAAAGTTATGACAGATTTAGTGGAGGCTTCATAGAAGGTTAACAGCCACGCGAGTCCACCTCGGGAGTTGATTTCTGGGGGCCTTTTCACATGCTTAGCCTCTTCATTTCCATATTGAATTCACACCCAACTAGGAGGGTTGTTCCTATTATAAATACCCCCTATGTACTACTAAAAAACTAAGTTTTAATTATTGAGAATAGACAACCACATATGGTTTTCTTGCAGCCGAGCTGCTGAATGCCTTGCACACCCTTGTTCTTCCTTGTTCTTCTTCGACTTGTGAAGAGATCCCTATGGGTTCCAGTACTTCGTGCTCTACGGATTCTAGCTTTTCTGCGCCGTATCGTGTGGATTAGTCCCGGCTTGTGGTTTTGTGGTCGTTTGGAGAACGAGTCGAAGTCTTCACGGTTTCGGTGACTTCTCCCCGACGCTTGGTCGCATCCAACCTTTGTCAGGTATAAAGCATTTACCTGTTGTTTGCAGCATTCTATATTGTTACTAAACCTACTGCCGTGAAGATCGGGCCTTCCCTAGGACCTTTCTTGCAATGGTCCCTATCATGTGGTAATCAGAGATATCATTGTCACGGTAGGTTTTTGGTTATTACCCACCCTCCCACCCTTTATAATCTGCTATATCATTTTGTTTATGTCCTACAGTCCACTAAAAAGCCACAAAAAAATCCTATAGCCATTTTGTTGGTACTATTACTTTGTGTTCATTCCATTCATCACATTGCTAGTCATCGCCTTTATTCTTCCGCCGTACTCTTGATTAAATTTTATCCGCACACCTCATAGATTGTTTGGTGTTTGCTATTAGTAAAAAGAAATAAAAAAAGTGTGAACGAAAGAGCCAAAATAAGAAAAAAAGAGAGAGAAAGTAGATTTGAAAGGTTGCAAGAGGTTGTGTTGCGGATCTGTTATCAAAAGTTTCATGTTCATATGTTAAGTTGGTGTTGATTCTGGACAGCAACATTTACATCTTGTTTGGATGGTTTGTTGCACTTGGTTATAGTACCATAGCCTCCCTTGAATAGCCACCTATCGCTCCACAAAAATTTGTAACCAAGGCTCTTGATTCGTATCCTTTCAACCGCTTAATCACAAGTTTGGTTATACCACTTTCAGCACACTCACGGTCCTTGAGAACGAGTAAGAACTTGTGTAAGCAAGAGGTGAGGTTGTGTGTTTCCACATATCTTGCAAACCCTAACATGGCAGGATCTGATTCAAGTGTTCGCGGTGGGAATCATGGAGATGACGAGCCCCTTGTCTCACGGGCTGAGATGCGCAATATGGCCAACTCGCTTGTTGAGGCAATAGACAGGATGCTTGATGAACGTCTTCCTGGTGCGAGACGAAGAGCTCCACATCATCATGATGAATCCGGTGATGAAAATTCTTGTTTCGAGCGCGGTTTTCGTGACCATTTTCGAGGTGGTCGTGATGATCATGGTGGTGGAAGGCATGCTGGTCATGAGAATCGCTTGCAGGAGGTGATCGTGATCATGATCCTCGTGTTCGCTTTGATGATGAAGATGAATCTTAGGGCAGCCATGAGGAGGAGTATGATGATGATGAGAATCCTTTTGCACACCGTGGACCATTTGAACGTTCCCGAGAACGTCGTCGTGCTACTGGTAATGATGGTGACAATCGTCGTGGTCACAATATGGCTGATCCGGACAGCATTGCTCGGGTTAAACTCGGTGTTCCAAAATTTCCAGGAAAGGAAGATGCTGATGCATATCTTGATTGGGAAGAGCAGTGTGATCAAATTTTCAGAGTGCATAATCTCTCTGATCAGAGACGTGTTAGCCTTGCTTCTGTTGAATTCTATGGTTATGCTCTCACTTGGTGGAATCAAATACATGAAAATCAGCTTGTGTTGGGATGTGATCATATCAGCACATGGGCTGAAATGAAGCGTGTGACAAGGAGGTGCTTTATTCCATCAAGCTATCGTCGTGACCTCCATAACAGATTACAAACATTGAAACAAGGTTCTAAATCAGTTGACAAATATTTCAAAGAGATGGAGTTGCTTTTGATTCGGTCTGATATTAGAGAAGATGAAGAGTCAAGAATGGTAAGATTTTTGCATGGTCTCAATGATGATATTTCAAGTTCTGTGGAGACATTTCCATATCAAACTTTGCAAGATCTTGTTGATCAAGCTATGCGCACCGAGAGGAAAACTCAGCAAGAAGGACGTGGGCGGTCCTATGGGGGTCGATCTGTCTCAACTTCATGGCGCCGGCAGCAGCCCGGTACCTATGTTGGTGGTGTTCGATCTCAAGGTGCTGCAGCTAGGTCCTCTCCATCCAGTGGTACTGCAAAGACACCATTCTCTAGTGCTTCTTCACTGCAAATCAGCAAGAAAATCGTCGTCCTCCTACAGGTGCAGCAGCTCCTTCAGCTACATCAGCCACTGCATCATCTTCGCATAGCCGAGGCATTGTTTGTCACAAGTGCCAATGTCGTGGGCACATTGCTGTTGAGTGTCCTAGTAAAAGGACTATGCTTGTGAATGAGCAAGGTGAATGAGAATCTGAAAGTGACGAAGACGGTGCTCCAATATATGATGAAGAAACTGGGAATGGTGAGACTGAGATTCAACCTGATGAAGGTGATAATAATTGCTTTATTTCTCGACGTGTGCTTAGTGTCATTGCTGTGAAAGAAGAAAATAATCAGCGACACAATCTTTTTCACACTCGAGGCATGATCAAGGACAAGCTTTGTCGAATCATTGTTGATAATGGCAGCTGCAATAATATTGCAAGTCAACAATTGGTTGAGAGATTGGGGTTAAAACAGCGGCGTCATCCTTCTCCATACAAGATTCAATGGTTGAATGAGTGTGGTACGCTGCGTGTGAGCAATATTGTGACTATTCCTTTTTCTGTTGGGCGATATAGTGATCAAGTGGAGTGTGATGTGGTGCCAATGCAAGCATGCCAATTGCTGCTCGGAAGACCATGGTTATATGACCGTGATGTTCAGATTTGTGGTCGTACTAACAAGGTTGTTCTCATGTACAAAGGAGAGCAAATAACTTTGCTTCCTTTGTCGTTGGAGGACATTTTGAAGGATGATCTGAGACAAAAACAGCGAGAGAGCGAGAACGACTTACGAGTGAGCCACATACATAGTAAGGGAGTGATTCCACAACCAAATAAAACTCCACAGCTGCAACGAACCGAGCCATGAAGAAAAGAGGGATTGGTAATGATGGCTAGGAAAGGGGATTTAAAAGAATTGAGTGAACCCAATGCCATGTTCTTTGTACTCTTGTGCAAAGATAATTTTCTTTCCACTAACGACTTACCCTCTATTTTGCCTAGTGTTGTTTTTGATGTGGTAAAGGAATATGAAGATGTGTTTCCGGAGGAAGTACCACCAGGGCTGCCACCCAAGAGAGGGATTGAACATAAAATCGATCTTGTTCCTGGTGCTTCTCTCCCAAACTGTGCACCATACCGTACCAACCCGGAAGAAACCAAAGAAATTCAGTACCAAGTACAAAAGCACATCAACAAAGGGTATGTTAAAGAAAGTCTTTCACCTTGTGCAGTTCCTATTCTTCTAGTTCCTAAAAAAGATGGCTCATGGAGAATGTGTGTTGATTGTCGAGCCATAAATAACATTACAATAAGGTATAGACATCCCATACCTAGGCTTGATGACATGCTTAATGAACTTAGTGGTGCTATCAGTTTTACAAAAATTGATTTAAGAAGTGGCTATCATCAAATTCGAATGAAAGAAGGAGATGAATGGAAAACAGCCTTCAAAACCAAGTTTGGGCTGTATGAATCGTTGGTGATGCCTTTTGGATTGACCAATTCACCCAGTACCTTCATGCATTTAATGAATCATGTGCTTAGGCCATTCATTGGCAAATTTTTTGTTGTTTATTTTTTTGACATATTAATTTATGAAGTCTCTTGATGAACATGTTGAACATATAAAATTTGTTCTTGCTGTTTTGAGGAGGGAATGCTTGTTTGCTAACCTTGCCAAGTGCACCTTTTGCACTGATAAGGTAGTCTGTCTTTGCTTTGTTGTTTCAGCTCAAGGCGTGGACGTTGATGAAGAGAAGATTAAGGCTGTACGTGAATGGTTGCCTCCACAAAATGTGAGCCAAGTGCGAAGCTTTCTTGGACTTGCTGGCTTCTACCGTCGGTTTGTTAAAGATTTCAATACCATTGCTGCCCCAATCAACGAGTTAACAAAGAAGGACGTGTAGATTGGGGTGCAGCACAAGAGAAGGCATTTAACAAGCAAAAAACGACATTGACAACAACCCAACTACTTTTACTTCTGGACTTCGGTAAGACTTTTGAAATTGAATGTGATGCAAGTTGTGTAGGGATTGGAGGCGTGCTTATGCAAGAAGGAAGACCCATTGCATGTTTTAGTGAGAAGCTAAGTGGTCCAACTCTGAATTTTTCCGTTTATGATAAAGAACTTTATGCTCTTGTGAGGAGTTTGGATACTTGGCAGCACTACCTTTTTTCTAAAGAGTCCATTATACATTCTGATCATGAATCATTGAAACATCTAAAAGGTCAATTAAAATTGAACAAAAGACATGCTAAATGGAGTGAATTCATAGAATCTTTTCCTTATATTGTCAAATACAAGAAAGGGAAGGATAATGTTGTTGCAGATGCTTTGTCTAGACCTCATGCTTTGCTGATCCAACTTGATGCTAAAATTTTTGGTTTGGAAAGTATTAAAGATTTATATGCTACCGAATCATAATTTGCTGAACCATTTTCAAAATGTTGTGTTGGCAAGGGTTGGGAAAAATTCCATTTGGATGAATGATTTTTATTTCGAGCTAATAAACTTTGCATCCCAGATTGCTCTGTTCGTCCTTTGCTTTTGCAGGAAGCTCATGGCGGAGGACTAATGGGTCACTTTGGTGCTAAGAAAACAGAGTAGGTGCTGGCTGATCACTTCTTTTGGCCAAAGATGCGAAGAGATGTGGAGAGATACGTACTACGCTGCGTAACCTGCCACAAAGCTAAGTCCTGCTTGAACCTTCACGGTTTATACACCCCTCACCTATTCCTAATGTACCATGGGAAGACATTTCTATGGATTTTGTTCTCGGTTTACCTCGAACTAAGAGGTGGAGAGATTCAATCTTTGTTGTGGTTGATCGCTTTAGTAAAATTTGCACATTTTATTCCTTGTCATAAGAGCGACGATGCTTCACACATTGCTGAATTATTTTTCCGGGAAATTGTGTGCTTACATGGTGTGCCACGAACTATTGTGTCTGATCGTGACACCAAATTTTTGAGCTACTTTTGGAAGACCTTGTGGGGAAAACTTGGGACTAGATTGTTGTTCTCCACAACTTGTCACCCACAAACTGATGGGCAAACTGAAGTTGAGAACCGCACCTTGTCAACATTGTTGCGGGCTGTCCTCAAGAAGAACTTGAAGCTTTGGGAGGAAAGCTTGCCTCATGTGGAGTTCACATACAACAGGGCGGTACATTCAACCACAAAATTTAGTCTTTTGAAATTGTATATGGCTTCAAACTTTCTGCTCCCATCGATCTATTGCCTTTACCTGTGCAGGAACGTGTGAACTTCGATGCAAGCAAGCGTGCTGAATTTGTTAAGACACTCGATGAACGAGAAAAATCTAACATTGAGAAGATGAACAAGATATATGAGAAGCTCGCCAACAAGGGTCGCAAAAAGATTGTGTTTGAACAAGGAGACTTGGTTTGGGTGCACCTATGCAAGGATCGATTCCCAGACCAACGCAAGAGCAAGCGGCAGCCACGTGCTGATGGACCATTCAAAGTGCTTCGCAAGATCAATGTCAATGCATATGAAATTGATCTTCCAAGTACATATGGTGTTAGTACAAGTTTTAACGTCGCCGACCTTTCTCCATTCTTTGGGGTGGAAGAGTCGAGGACGACTCCTTTTCAAGAGGGGGAGCATGATGTGGACATCCCAAGAGTTACACAAGTGGATGAAGACAATGTTGACGCAAAATGTGCACTCAGCGCCAAACACACAGCAAGCCGAAAAGCTTAGCTTCGCACGCGCAGAGAGAGAGTGACGTGCCAGTCAATTTTTCCTGAAAATTAACAAAAGATAGAACAGTTAAATACCAAAGCTTGGAACCTACCGGGTGATACCAGGCAGTTCCATATTTACGGCTAAGAAGCCAAGCAAGACGACATGTAGCTATGCGAAGCTACCTGTCAAAGAACCACAACCATTCGGGTAACCGCGAAGGAAAAAAGAACATTGCCGAATGGATGACGTAAGCATGACAACGATCGCTCTTTGAATAAACATGGATGCATGTGCAAAGCCATGACCGATCCTCGTGAAGATTAACATTAAATGAAGTAAAGCACGAACATGATCATGTATTAAAATAAGCATGCATAGATCCAAAGAATTAGTCTACCGCATGTCTAATTACTTTAAGATCCGTCGGGCACGATATCAGCAAATCTATCCACCGCATGATACAACTTGCATGAAATAACGCACCACTTTCCACAAATAGATCTATCCACCGCATGATACAACCTAAATACGGAAAGCTAGAAGCATACGTCTTTTAAAACATAAATAACGCACGTGATCTACTCGTGAAGATATAACCGAATGCGGCTGAACAACCGATTCGGGGTCCATGAAGAAGGAACAAACATTACCACGTGAATAAATCTATCAGGCTGAATTGGAAATCTAATCCACCGGATGACTAGCTCCAAAGCAACCCAAAAACCTGCATCTACCGCATGATACCCGGCTCTTTCAAGATTTATACTAACAAAGCAAGCTTGAACCCGCAACACGTAACAACCTAGATCGATTCGGTTTCGGCTATCGGAGAGCACGAGATCCACGCGTCAAAGACACGAAACCTGCTCTTGCACGGATCTTAAGAGGAAAGGAGCCGATCCAAACCCATCTAGATTGGGCAAGAGTGTGTTACATGAATTAAAACATAAAGTAAAACTCATGATAACACGGGGTAACTTAATGAATCTATTGGATCTTGCCAAAATCCAATAGAGCCGATAACTAGCTTCGAGCTAGACCTTAGCCTACCGCATGGCTCATGATCTAACAAGAAACCCTCTTGAACCAAGCTTGAATCTACCGCGTGACACGAAGCATGGTAACAAGACTACTTGCATCAGATCTAAATCCACCGCATGATACTAGACATGATACAAGGTTGCCGGTACTCACGGAGGTCGACGGATCGATTGGTCCTCTCGAAGAACTCGACGACACGACAAGGGACTCTGGGGTTTGGCGTAAGGCCGGTGTGTATTGAGGAATGAACGTGTTTTTTTACATACATCCAGGGATCGTATTTATACCCTGCTGATTACAACTGCGAATGGATTCATTGCCTAACTAAACTTGATCGCCTATCCATCCATTCGCTTCCTCTGATCGAGCCACGTCACCATCCAATCCCGCAAAATCAGCTCTACTGTTCCTTTGCCGAACTGGAGCAGATAGCCGACCGCGGATCCTTCTGCCGAAAATCTCTGAAGATATCTTTCCTTCCACCAGACGGACTCTTTTCCGAATCGGACCCACATGTCATACTCCTTACCAAATTTTAGTGTTAACACATGCCCCTTCAATTGTGGGATAAAAGTAATTTTGTTCCACAATTGACTCCGACCACGAATCCTCGTCAACACTTTGTTCTTCGCAATCCGCCGGATTCTTCGTTCGGATCCAACCCTAGATCCCCTTCGTTCCGAGCTCGAATCTCCAATGGCAACTCGAACCAAGCTGCTCGAGTAAATTCACCCCTCCAAACCTTTGTTCGGCATTAGGTTTTCAATTTTACCCGAGATTTTCTTCTTCCGCTCTCTTCCGAGAACCTTCTCTTGCTCTTCGATTCCTATTGAGGCCAATTCGCAGTCTTATTATCTTGGTCCTGAAGGGAATCCTGACCCTCGAGATTTTATTGCCGCTGAATCTCAGAGAATCCCTTTCAAGGTAGCTTTATCTCCACCTCCTCAGTGGCAAGATGCGTTCAAGAACTGGCCTTTGCCCCCAATCGCAGGCTGGAAGACTTGGTACCGTAGAATTCTTGCGGATAAGAGTGGATTGACCAATCTGGATACTCTCCGCATTGCTCAATGTTTGGAGTTATCCGTAGCTGAGACGCCCAAGAATGAAGATCTTCTGATAGCCGCGTGCCACTTCTGGTCAAACGGTGTCAATGCCTTCCTTTTTGGGCATGGCCCAATGTCTCCAACTTTGGCCGATGTGTACATGATCACCGGCCTTGACATCACCGGGTCGTTCGGCCTTGGAATTTCAAAAATTCCTCACGCCGAACGGGGGTAAAGCCAGGGAATGGCTACAAACAATATATTTCGAAGCACAT
The DNA here is from genome assembly GCA_947561735.1 of Cenchrus americanus. Taxonomy (NCBI): domain Eukaryota; kingdom Viridiplantae; phylum Streptophyta; class Magnoliopsida; order Poales; family Poaceae; genus Cenchrus; species Cenchrus americanus. Next base: position 195,671,141 of record OX387244.1, read on the forward strand.
GAGAGACAATCCCCTTGGTGAAGTTGAATATAGAGCCTTTTTGAACATGTGGTTATGTAGATTTGTCTTCTGTGGCAAGGCCAACGAACCCACTCTGAATCATATCGCAATGGCGATCCATCTGGCCAGTGGCAATCGCCTTCCTCTGGGAAAATTCCTCTTGGGCAGTGTATACCATATGCTTCATCAGACAGTTACCCAAATGTATACTAGCCAGAGGATAACGTGCGTCAATGGCCCTTGGTGGTTTGTTCAAATTTGGCTGCAGCTTCACATGCACCAGATTGTAAGCGTCGACTTGAACTCCAGGTTCTTCCCCGGTCCAATCCCCACGAAGGAGAGCTTCAAGTCACTAGAGGATGCCAAAGTTATGGAGAAGCGACTTCAATCGTTATCATTCGGCGGGGACGTCACCCGCCTTTTCGAGTTGTTCTTCAAAGGCTTCCCCCAATCCTCTTTGGCTCCCTTATCTAGGCTATGACACTCGACCTTCCCTGTCGAGTTCTCCTTTGAGCCCGGCCATCAAGATGGGAGATACTTGGAAATCTTTAATATCATAATCCGCCCATGCATATTACCGGCCGAGTTCAATGGAGGGAGGCGGAATGCCGTACTTATGAGTACTACCGGCCTAATGTAATGGCCGGGCGGCTTGGATGCGGTCGGTACCCCCACGATTGTTTCTGCATGAATTCCTCAAGCCCAGGGAGGAAATCAAAGAACTGATGCAGTGCAGCAGAGTTTTCAACTATGTGTGCAGTCCCACTGTCTACACATGTCCTTTTGTGCCTGCAACCATAGCTCACCCCACCTTCAATTCATGGTGGCAAGAATTTCATGACCACATCTTTAGTGAACCCGTTCATGTGTTTTGTGCAGAATTGGTGCCTGATTTCCTGCCGACTTCAGAGGTAACACAATGAACCCTTAGATCAAGCACTCCTTCTCCATTCATGGTTTTGACCTTCATCTTCTGTCCACGAACACGGTTCCGCCCCTCGAGCCAGGGTAATAACTTATAATGCCGAAGGCCCAATTTCAGCATCGGGGTTTAAATCCACAACCCCGCGCCAACCGATGGACGGTATGCTACCACCGATCCCGGCCTTTCTAGCCTTGCTTTGTCGACGGGAGGCAAGGTCCGCACTCGATTCCCCCTCCGAGCGCTAAAAGGAGGAGAACTGTCAAGAAAGTACTGGTTGAGGTAAACTCCTTTACCTTCTTGATTACTGGGTCACTCTGTTTTTGATGGATCATATCATTGTGTATTTCAGACCAGAGTCCAACACTCTTCAGAACCAACACCTGCCGATGCTCCATCCACTGGTATGACTTTTTGCTGTTCTTTCTCAAGGATGAGCACTGGCACTTATCCCTTCAATTGGACATTTGCAGAAGAAACTGTTGGAGAGCCACTTGTAGATGTTCCAGTGGTTCAACAGGCGAGCCCTTCCAGGGTTGAATTGCCCATCCCAGTAGAGGTTTCATCTTCATCACCTTCCTGCAGAAGCAGTACGCTCTCCAGAGATGAATCCCTCAACTCAACTGGAGCCACTAAATACCCCCAGGATGCCATCGCCTATCGGTCAAGCAGCAATGACCAACCCAATAGAGGAGGATCCAATTCTTCACCAGCCAGAAACTTACGAGCCACTGATGGCTGCATCAGCATCTCCTGACTTGGAAGTTTCGGCTCTGCTCGGGACGCCTCTTCCGTCTGCAATTGCCCCCGCTCAAGAGACCATTCATGAGGTACTCAATTCCGCGCTTAATTTCGATACCTTGATGCTAGCATTCTCACCTCGGCAATGTTGTTTCCAGGATCACACCCCGTCATCATCGAGCTTGCCATCAGAGGGCCCATCAACTGCCGATGTGATGAAAGAAATAAACAAGCCGCTGCCAGATGAAGTGTTGCTCAAACTCAAAGAAATTGCAGCTTGGCTAGAAAAAGATGTTCAGGATCAGCTCAATGATCTTCGCCATTTTGAAGAGATGTTTGAACCCATTAGTCGAAGACTTCCTGATGACATCAGAGCTTTCCTATCATCCATCTACGACTTAGAGCCCTTTTATGTTCCCTTGAGGCGCACTTGGAGGAAATTGCGCTCCCGTTCGGCCATTGAAAAGGAGAAAACGTCGATGCCGAACGAGGCCATGAACGGGATACAATCCCAAGCAAAAAGCCATAAGGATGCCTTGGGCTGACCCGCAAGCTTCTTACGATCCGAAAGTCGCCGAAAGGCCGCTCTAGAGGCGGAATTGAGAAGCCTGTCAGCGGAGATGGAGATTGACCAGAAGAAAATAGCCGATCTCCCTGGATTAATAGCAAAGACCGAAGCGGAGGCAGAATCGGCTGTTACCAGAGTAAAGCGATGCGATGCAGAGCTTACTGACTTATCTGATGCCCAAAAGGACTATCAGGAGATCTTGGACAATTCCCACTTGATAGTATCCAATGTTCGTCATGCACTCGCAAAACTCCTTAATGCTTGACTGTCCTTATTGATGTATACCTGAACTGGTCGTTCTTGTAATATTTCCTTTGCGATTTGTTTCTTTTCCTTGGCGTACTTTGAGATGTGATGCCGAACGACCCATTCGGTAGTGAAACGCTAACTCCCGAAAAACACCTTGATTTCCTTTAGCCGAAACAATCGATCCGCACGCGTTTCAGCTTAGAACTCCAAACGACCCACCGGCGGGTTGGTCAAGGAAATCTTTCCACCTTCCGATTTTATTGGGACGTGCGCCACGATCCACAGCCACGACTCGAAGCCACGATTTACCCCGCCAGGCCTATAAATGTTGCCATAGGTGCCCCTAGCTCTCCACCGGGCCTTCTAGCTCTCGAATCTTTGCCAACTCTCGACCCTCTTGCAACAAGGCACATCCCCAAACCGCAATGGTGCGCCGCCTCAACCGCCGCCGCGCCTCCGATGAGGGCGAGGGAAGCGGCGCTAATGCGCGCGGGCGGTGATGATCATCAATTTCTCCTCGTCGATCTTCCTTTTGATCTTCCTTTGCCTTGACAATCATCTCCCTTTTTCAGTTTGATTCAGTGGAATCCGCCTCGCGCGCCGGCCAATCGGCCCCTCCCCGACGACTCTTCGGAGTCCGATGGACACTCCCCGCACCGTACGGGGGGAAGCAGATGCTATTCGCTTCAAGGAGGAGCTAGAGGCGTCCCGTCTTGAGCTGGAGGACGTCTCCAAAAAGGCGGGCGTGGCCGAACTAGAATGGGAAGACCGGCGGAAACGGTTCGCCGGAGGCCATCGATGGTATGGCTCTGATTCTTGACTCAGCCCAGCCTTTGATGCTAATCCTTTCTTGTTTGTCTCTTGCAGCCCGTGATGCCGAGCTCGACCCGCCTAAAGGTGCTCGGTAGAGCAACCGGCCGAGAAGGTGAACGCCCACGGCGACACGCCGGCGGAGCGCCCGGCCGCGGTGGAGCGCCGCATTGACGAGGTGGCCGTCCATGGCGTTCGTTTGGGCACCACCTTGGGCACGGCCGCGATGGCGACGCATACGGACGTCGACTATTCCACCGGGCCGCGTGGCTTCCGGGCGGCGCGCCGGAGGATATCGACGAGATCGAGCTCATCCCGGGAGCGCCTCGACGGCCACGGCGACGCCATTGCCGAAATCACCCATCCCCGGTCCGTGTTGAACGGACTCTTTGACTAGATTGTACTAGGGATGTGTAAATGTCGGCAATATATGATGAACTTTTGGAATCCCGCACTTGTTCCGTGATATTTCCCTTCGCATTTGCATCTGTGAATTTGTCCTCTTCGAATGCATCTGGGAACTGTCTTTAGCCGAACGCTCGCAAACAACTTCCCCTTGGCGCAAGATCCACAAAGGATCCCAATTCGGCAATCCGTAAATATTGTTCAAAAGAAAACCCTTCGCACTCGGTGGAAACCCCTGCCGCTTGGTATTCCAACAGTGCGTACTGGCCAGATCATCACTCCCAATGCGCCTCCTGGGTCAATAAAATAGCCCGTGGGGCGCTCGCAAATCCACTCGCACACTCCTCCATCACTTCTCGTCTCTTCTTCTCGCGCTAGAAGAAAAAACCCCAACGCCATGGACAAGGGTAAACGGCCTCGGGGGAGCGGCTCGTCAAGGAAGCGTACGGTTCGGAAGTGAGTTCTTTCTTGATCCGTTCCTTGTCCTCCCGATTTGATCCCGCGCTTCATGTTTTCCTCTCGCCTCTTTCGGCCTTGATTTGCTTCTCGAAGAGGTCATCGGAACCGAAGATGTTCCCGAGTACATCTCCTCCGATTCTTCTCCCGAGGCGGAGGATGCCACGCCCGAGCAAAAGGTCATTCATCGGCTGGCGCGCCGCCGTGCCCGCACACGGAGCGTGACCTCGGGGACATGTCCGTCCGCCGCCAAGCCGAACGCGAGCGTCGTATGGCGCTGGAAGCGCTAGTAGGGGGTAAACGATTCTGTCCCCCTTCATGCTTGCATCTGGATTTCTTGCCCCTAACCTTGATTCTTTTGCTCCAGATGTCTCTGACAGGTACAGCAACCTGAGGGCGGCCTGGGATAGCTTGGTAGAGGCCGCCAATCGTGGTCATCCTCGTGCGTTCCAAGTTGCCGTCACGGTGGTCCTGGAACAACTGAAGAGGGAGCAGCAGCCGAAGAAGTAAAGAAAAGATTGAATCATACTTTCGCTTCTTTCTCCACGCCTTCTGCTTCCCTCCCTTAGGGGACTTGACCTTTAGGGCTGCCATGTGTAATCCCGCAAGAAACCGGTTGTAGTGTAGTATTGAGCTAAGGGCAATGCATCGAGCCGGCCATTTTCTTTTGTTCATGATTTTTGTTCTAAAGGCGGCCTCATCCTTGAGCGCCGCCGTTTCGTGTCGATGTGTATAATCATCGATCGATTTCAATGCTAGGATAATACTTCTTCAGATATCTTCCATTTATTGCGGAGGAAAACTCCTCTCCTAGCAAAGTTTTTAATATGTATGCATTACCGAGGAACGCATCCGACCACACGAAAAGGCCCCTCCCGGTTAGGGGACCATTTGCCGAATTCATCGTATTTAGTTCCAATCGGCAGTAGCGCTTTCCAAACTAGATCGCCTTCTGCGAATTGCTTTACTTTTACTTTCTTGTTATAGTATTTGGCGACCCGCAGCTTGTTTTTCTCGGTGTTCTCCAGGGCCCTGAGACGGATCATATGCAAATCTTCTAATTCGTCCATCATTAGGCCACTGTAATCCTTGGAGCTCAAATCGTTTTGCAGCACTATTCTCCTTGACTCTGTCTGCATCTCCCAGGGTAGGATTGCATGGTGCCCGTAAACCAATTCGTAAGGAGAGGTCTTTGTAGCTCCATGGGGGGCCATTCGGTAAGCCCACAGCGCTTCACTGAGTACCGAATGCCACCTTCTTGGCTTCTGATCGATCTTCTTCTGTATCAGCTTGATCATGATCTTGTTAGAAGCCTCTGCTTGACCATTAGCTTGGGCGTAATACGGTGAGGAGTTAAATAATTTGATTCCCATGCTTTCGGCAAAATCTCTGAATTCCAATGACACGAATTGTGCCCCTTGGTCGTGGTAATCGTCCGAGGAATCCCAAATCGATAGATGATGTGCTCCTTGACGAACTCGATCATGTTTTTCGACGTCACCTTCTTGAGTGGGATTGCCTCGACCCATTTGCTTTGAAGTAATCGTAGCCAAAAGCACGAACTTATGCCCCTTGCTAGATGGTGGATTAATTTGGCCAATCAAGTCTATACCCGGCCCCCCCGAATGGCCATGGCTTGATGATGGGATTCAATGCTGATGCAGGGACTCTTTGAATATTCCCGAACCTCTGGCAATCTAGACACCCCTTGTAATACTCAAAGCAATCCTCTAATATCGTCGGCCAAAAGCATCCAGCTTGCCTAATAACCCATTTCATCCGATAGGCCGATTGGTGCGCTCCACATATCCCATCGTGCACCTCGCTCATCATGTTCTTGGCTTCTTCTGGACCCAGGCATCGTAGCAATACTCCGTCTAATGATTTATAGAATAAATTGTCATCCAGAAGAACGAACTTGATTGCCTTGTACCTGAGCTTCCTAGAGACTTTTCGGGATGGATCTTTCAAATAATCAACGATTTCTTTCCTCCAATCATCTTCTGTAAGATCCGTCCCTAGTGCGCTCACCTCCGCAGCAAATGCTTCCTGACTCTCTTTATAACCAGAGGCGCTCTGAGCCAGCCTGTTTGCTTCTTCGTTATGCTCTCTAGGAATGTGCTGTAGGGTTACCAGTGGAAAGCCCTTCAAGATTTCTCTGCATTCCTCGTAGTAACTCCCTCGGCGCCTCGCTCCCGCACTCGTACTGGCCGTTCAATTGCTTGATGACCAACTCTGAATCTCCATAAATTTCAACTGAAACGGCCCCGGCTTCTCTCAAATATTGAAGCCCTCGAAGCAGTGCCTCGTACTCAGCCTGGTTATTTGTGATAGTGGGTTGTATAGGAATGGCGAATTCGAACATCTCACCTTTAGGAGAAATTAGCAAGATCCCTACTCCCCCACCTTTGCCACATGATGACCCGTCAAAGAATAAAGCCCATGGGGTAATTTCAAGCAGATCAATCGAAGGGTCACGGTGTTCAGTTATAAAATCGGCAATGACCTGACCTTTGATGGCTTTTGCCGATTCGAACTTCAACTCGAATTCCCGATAGAGCTAAAATCCATTTGCCAACCCGACCATTCAAAATTGGCATAGATAACATATGTTTTATCACGTCAAACTTCGAGTATACGGTGCATTCGGCATTCAACAAGTAGTGCCGAAACTTTGTACACGAGTAGTATACGCAAAGACATAATCTTTCTATAGCCGAATACCTCGGTTTCGGCATCAAGTAGTTTTCGGCTAAGATAAGCTACTACCCGCTCCTTCCCTTCGAATTCTTGAATAAGGGCCGATCCAATAGTTTGGGTATCGGCCGCCACGTACAACTTGAAAGGCTTGTTCGGTCGAGGAGGAACCAAGCACCGGCGGCTCCTTCATGTATTGCTTGATTTCCTCGAAAGCCTTTTGTTGTTCGTCGCCCCATGTGAATTTCGATCCTTCTTTAGCTTCAGGCAACGGGAGAGAATGGCAACACCTTCTGTGATAAATTTGAGATGAACCTTCTCACAAAGTTGATCTTGCCGAGCAGTGATTGCAACTCCTTGAGGTTGGTTGGAGGAACGACTTCATCAATGGCTTTCATGCTCTTTTTGCCAACCTCGATCCCTCCTTCGTGGACCAAAAACCCCAAGAACTCTCCAGCTGACACCCCAAATGCACACTTGTTTGGATTCATCTTCAGGCCATGCTTCCGGGTGCATTCCAGGGTCTTCTTCACATCTTCCAGATGGGTGTCATGACTCAAGGACTTGATTACCACGTCGTCAATGTAGATTTCCACGGTCTTGCCGATCAACTCATGAAAAATGTAATTCATGGCCCGCTGATAGGTTGCACCGGCATTTTTCAACCCAAATGTCATGACGATCCATTCAAATAGGCCTATATGACCAGGACATCTAAAGGCCGTCTTCGAGATGTCTTCTATTGCCATAAAGATCCGATTGTACCCGCGTTGCCATCCATGAAGCTAATCACCTTGTGCCCGGCGGCGGCGTCAATCGGCAAATCGGCAATAGGCATCGGGTATCCATCCATGGGAGTAGCTCGTTTAGGTCCCCGAAGTCTATGCAAACTCTCATTTTTCCATTTTTCTTATACACAGGGACGATGTTAGAAATCCACTCCGCATATCTGCAGGGCCGAACGAAGTTTGCGTCAAGTAATCTTTCGATTTCCTTCTTCACATCGGCCAATACTTCATCCTTGTAGATTTTCCGGGGCGGTTGCTTATATGGCTTGAAACCGGGCTTGATTGGCAACCGGTGCTCGACGATGGATCGATCCAATCCAGGCATCTCCGAGTAATCCCAGGCGAAGCAATCTTTATATTCTTTGAGAAGCTCAATTAAGTTCCCCCTGAAGTCTGGCTGCAAATTCGCACTGATGAACGTCGGCCTTGGCTTATCACCGCTTCCAATGTCAACTTCCTCCAGCTTATCGGCCGACATGAATCCTCGTCCCAGCTTGCCATCAGTGCCATCCACGGGGTTCTCCATTAAAAATTACTGTAAGAGCCGACCGCTTGAATCGGCCGTTGGTCACCGCCGACGGGTTCAACGAGACCTTCTCCCCGTCCTTCCCACGAGAAGCAATCGATGCCTTGGTACTCCCGAAGGCCGGTTCCATGTTAGCGACGCTCACGGAGTCATCCGCCCGGACGACCTCGATTTCATCGTCCACCCACTTTGGATCGCCGTTGATGCATAGTGGATGGGACGCGGCGGTTGGCGTGGATCCGGTCCCGCCCAAGCTAAACGAGCTGTAGGCTCCCTTCCCTTCGATGACGAAGAAGGTAGTAAGCAACGTCTTGGACCCGATCATCAAGTCCACGTGAGCGCATCCTTTGGTGTCTGAGGGGTTCCCGGCGAAGTCGTTTAGGATGATGCTTGTTGGTGTCAGATCGCTCGGGGTCATGCCAAGCTTCCTGAAGGTGGTGTACGGCATTACGTTGACTGCCGCGCCACCGTCGACGAACATCTTGGTCAATGGCTTGCCATTGACGTACCCCCTCAAGTACAGCGGCCTCATGTGGTGATTCTTGGCCGGCTTGTCGAAGATGGCCCGTTTGGCAAGCACCGCCGCGCCATCATCTCCTCGGCCGCTCGTCGTCAAAGGAAGCTTCCTCTGCATCACCCGGTTAGCGGGAGCCATGAACTCGTTTGGCGAGAAGTATACCATGCATGCGGGGGCCGGACGCTTCGATCCTTCCGGCCGGTCCTTGGGGCGCCACTTCTCGCCTTGTCCGGATCCCGGCTTGTTTCATCTCGCGGTTCCTCAAGCGTTGGACCCGCCTCTTCCGGCTCTTGCGTAGACCGGGTGGGCACCACCGCCCCTTCTCGCCGACGTAGACATCTTCGTCCTCCTCCGGTCGGCCCCACCCGAGATCGGCCGTGGCGTTTCCCCGGGGTGATCTATAACCTCAATTTTTTGCCGCCGATCCCCATTTGGGTGAATCCTTCCAAGTCTTTCATGGACGGATCGGCGATTAGCGGTTTCCCGCCGTACTCGGCATATCCGTCGCCGCATTCGGGACGGTTCCTTAATGTGGGCAGCTTTAGGCCCTCATTCCGGCGTGCTCGAAGAAGGCGCATCCCCGGTGGGCGCGCTCCCGGCGCGCGCGCGTGCCGTTCCCCGATTCCACCGCGCGCATCCTCTTCGGCCTGCGCTGCTCCTCCTCGTGACGACGCTTTTGGTAGCGCTCTTTTTCCATCTGACGCTGCCATTTGTTGAGGAGAATGCGTGACGTCACCTTGGGCTTAGGCTTGGACGATTCCCCAATCTCGATGTGGCTCTTGAGAACGCGGGGGGCGTCGCCCTGCACTTGCTCTAGGGTCACCTGACGCTCCGGGTCAACTGATCCATCTTGCTTGGACCTGGCTGAGGTCAGGACCTTGACTTTCCCTTTCTCTTCGGCTGTTATCGCGTTGATAGAAAAGCCGAGCATGTTCTGCGGGAAGGGGTGGCCATCCAACTTCATCTTGTTATCGAACTTGAGGTGCCCTTCCTGGATAGCCTTCTGGATCCTCATCCTGAAGACCCTGCAATCGTTGATGGAGTGCGAGTCCCTGTCATGGAAGCCGCAGTAACGTTTCGCTTTGACTCCATCAGGCCGAAGCATAGAGTGCCCTTCAGGCAGCTTGATTCGGCCTTCCTTTACCAAGAGCTCAAACAACTTATCAGCCTTTGTGATGTCGAAGTCGTAGGTTCCTTTGGTCTGCCTGACCCATCGCTGATTCATTGTTAAGGGCTCTTTACCCCACAAGATTTCTGCTGCAGCTACCTCCAATTCGTCGTCAGAATCTTCGCGCAAATCAGCTTTGTCCAAGAATTGGTTGTAGATGTCAGCGATGTCGTGCTGCTTGCCAAACTTGGGGTCCTTCTTGAGGCCGTATGCCTGATTGCTCATCAAGGATAACTTCTGCGACAGTTGGCCCAAGTTTTCAAACTCCATCCCAAAGAGCTTTTCGCGCACGGCCGGTAACATCCCGGCGACGGCCATATCGCCACCGATCGTCCGGCAAGTTCAATGAGAAGCACATGCCCTTGACTTCTCTGAATCTTCTCAGAAACTCCAGCGGTGTTTCACTGTGCCTTTGCTTCAGGGTGGCGAGATCAATCAACTTCTTCTCAGAACTGCCGCTGAAGTAGTGAGCGTGGAATTTACGCTCCAAATCTTTCCACCTGGCCACTGACTCAGGCGGCAAGGACGAGAACCACTGAAAAGCTGGACCCGTCAGTGAGGCGGGGAAGTAGCGAACCCTGAACGTCTCTTCGGCCGAACATTCCCCCAGCTGCATGAGATAACGGGCGATATGCTCGACCGTGCTGGTTTCGTCCTGCCCAGAGAACTTTGTGAACTCCGTCGGCGGTTTTACCCTTGGCGGCAGGAGCACGTTATAGTACCACTCTGGGAACGGCGGCCTGTAGGTGGGGCCCTGCATCCTTGGCTTGAGGCCGAACTGATTCTGCATCAATTCGGCCATCTTGCGTGCTAGGGCATCTTCCTCCTGAGCGCCTGCAGCCGGCGCGTACCCTGGGTGCGGGAAGGCGTCGAACGCCCCGTAATTTCCCACTTCATGATAGCCACCGCCGTACAGATTCTTCTGGAGCCAGTTGGTTGACGGAGCTATTCTTCGACTGGGGTCAAGTGGGGCCCCAGGTGAGCCGAACGCTAGGTCTCCGTACGTAGGCTGGTACGGATTCGGCTGTTGCACGGGGCCGACCCGTGCTGCTCTGTGGTGGCGGCAGGATTGGCTGACTTCCTGAAGCCTGCAGCGGAGGCTGAACTGGCTGCCCCCCGCCGCCCGCGGAGGAGGTTGGAATGTCTCGCTCCCGGAGCTCTGAGGAGGAGGCTGCTGCACCTGGCTTCGCAGCGGCGGCTGGGAGCTTGATTCACCCAGCTCCACGGTGCTCTTTCCGGTGTACGTCTTTCCAAACGCCTGCCCCGCGCCCGGGCCAAAGAGGGCCACCATCATCTGCTGGAGCGACCCGAGGAAAGCTTGGTTGTGCTTGGTGAGCATGCTGTCTACCGATTCCTGGAAGATCCGCGCGCATTCCTCCTTTTCTTGTTGGGTCGTGGCGTCGGTCTCCCCCGGCAACAGCACTCTGGGCAGGCTACTCTTCAGATATGGTACACCACTTCGATTCTTTTTGAATGACATGAGACACTTCTGTTGAAACTGATTCACGGCGTCTACGAGCTGCCGATGTCGCTGCGGGAGAAAGCTCCTCAATGCCGACATCCAAGAGGTCCGTGATCTCGGGCATCCCGAACCAATTCGGTCGTTGGTCCCACTGGGCGTGCCAAAAAGTGTGTTGACGCAAAATGTGCACTCAGCGCCAAACACACAGCAAGCCGAAAAGCTTAGCTTCGCACGCGCAGAGAGAGAGTGACGTGCCAGTCAATTTTTCCTGAAAATTAACAAAAGATAGAACAGTTAAATACCAAAGCTTGGAACCTACCGGGTGATACCAGGCAGTTCCATATTTACGGCTAAGAAGCCAAGCAAGACGACATGAAGCTATGCGAAGCTACCCGTCAAAGAACCACAACCATTCGGGTAACCGCGAAGGAAAAAAGAACATTGCCGAATGGATGACGTAAGCATGACAACGATCGCTCTTTGAATAAACATGGATGCATGTGCAAAGCCATGACCGATCCTCGTGAAGATTAACATTAAATGAAGTAAAGCACGAACATGATCATGTATTAAAATAAGCATGCATAGATCCAAAGCATTAGTCTACCGCATGTCTAATTACTTTAAGATCCGTCGGGCACGATATCAGCAAATCTATCCACCGCATGATACAACTTGCATGAAAGAACGCACCACTTTCCACAAATAGATCTATCCACCGCATGATACAACCTAAATACGGAAAGCTAGAAGCATACGTCTTTTAAAACATAAATAACGCACGTGATCTACTCGTGAAGATATAACCGAATGCGGCTGAACAACCCATTCGGGGTCCATGAAGAAGGAACAAACATTACCACGTGAATAAATCTATCGAGTGAATTGGAAATCTAATCCACCGGATGACTAGCTCCAAAGCAACCCAAAAACCTCGCATCTACCGCATGATACCCGGCTCTTTCAAGATTTATACTAACAAAGCAAGCTTGAACCCGCAACACGTAACAACCTAGATCGATTCGGTTTCGGCTATCGGAGAGCACGAGATCCACGCGTCAAAGACACGAAACCTGCTCTTGCACGGATCTTAAGAGGAAAGGAGCCGATCCAAACCCATCTAGATTGGGCAAGAGTGTGTTACATGAATTAAAACATAAAGTAAAACTCATGATAACACGGGGTAACTTAATGAATCTATTGGATCTTGCCAAAATCCAATAGAGCCGATAACTAGCTTCGAGCTAGACCTTAGCCTACCGCATGGCTCATGATCTAACAAGAAACCCTCTTGAACCAAGCTTGAATCTACCGCGTGACACGAAGCATGGTAACAAGACTACTTGCATCGGATCTAAATCCACCGCATGATACTAGACATGATACAAGGTTGCCGGTACTCACGGAGGTCGACGGATCGATTGGTCCTCTCGAAGAACTCGACGACACGACAAGGGACTGCGGGGTTTGGCGTAAGGCCGGTGTGTATTGAGGAATGAACGTGTTTTTTTACATACATCCGGGGATCGTATTTATACCCTGCGATTACAACTGCGAATGGATTCATTGCCTAACTAAACTTGATCGCCTATCCATCCATTCGCTTCCTCTGATCGAGCCACGTCACCATCCAATCCCGCAAAATCAGCTCTACTGTTCCTTTGCCGAACTGGAGCAGATAGCCGACCGCAGATCCTTCTGCCGAAAATCTCTGAAGATATCTTTCCTTCCACCAGATGGACTCTTTTCCGAATCGGACCCACATGTCATACTCCTTACCAAATTTTAGTGTTAACAGACAACACACCAATAAATATAAAACAAGGACCAATTACATGGAGTCGAGCCAAGAAACTACAACAATAGATGAACTCTATCCTAGCTGAAATTAACTTTAACATATCTGAGAATGTTATACTACCTAAATATTCTACATTAGTTGTACTTAGGTATACATGTGAGAGGGGTGGTGCAGCTATACACAGAGAGGAAGCAAGGAAGAAGAATCAAGTGGATCAGTTCGGACAAGGAGGATCCAGCAAGGTCAGTTCGGACAAGTTCGAACAGATCAGTTTGGACAATCATTTCGGACATGTTCGGACCTTCGTAACGATTTGATCATAACTCTTAAAGACCGATAGCTCTCGAGCTGCATGAGTACTTCATGGCACCGTCTCGAAGTCAACTTTCCAATGCAAGAAATCGCATGTCTCTGGGACTTCACAATAAAAAGTTATGACAGATTTAGTGGAGGCTGCACAAAAGTTTAACAGACACGCGAGTCCACCTCGGGAGTTAATTCCTGCGGGGCCTTTTCACATGCTTAGCCTCTTCATTTCCATCTCGAATTCACACCCAACTAGGAGGGTTGTTCCTAGTATAAATATCCCCTATGTACTACTAAAAACCAAGTTTTGATTATTGAGAATAGACAACCACATATGGTTTTCTTGCAGCCGAGCTGCTGAGTGCCTTGCACACCCTTGTTCTTCTTGGACTTGTGAAGAGATCCCTCTGGGTTTCGCTACCTCGTGCTCTACGGATTCCAGCTTTCCTGCGTCATATCGTGTGGATTTGTTCCGGCCTGTGGTTTTGCGGTCATTTGGAGATCGAGTCGAAGTCCTCACGGTTTCGGTGACTTCTCCCTGACGCTTGGTCGCATCCAACCTTTATTAGGTATAAAACATTTACTTGCTGCTTGCACATTTTATCTTGTTACGAAACCTACTGCCATGAAGATCGGGCCTTCTTTAGGACCTTTGTTGCAACGGTCCCTATCAAGTTCCCTTTTGGAAGGGTAGTGTCTTGAGGCAGGTGATGCAGCACGAGTTGTCATCTAGAGTCATGTCTGCGGGATTCTGGTCGGGCCAGTAGACGAATTTACCAGCTAGAGACTAGAGTAGATTTGATGACCAAGCCATCAGCTGGACATGGCAGTGACTTCTTAGCGTAGTTGTAGTCGGACTTGGGCTCAATCGGATCCTATCCGAAGTCGAACTCATAGGAGGAGTCCGAGTTGCAGTCGGGGACAGTGCTGGAGTCCGAGGTGTACTCAGATACGATCTCTTTGCCGGCCCGTCGGGGGATGAGCGCATCCGCGTAGACCGTGCTAACGCTGCGAAGGTCATATGAAAATTGCTTGTGGGGGAGGATTGGTCCACACGATGGCCCGAGAACCAACTCGTGTGGCTCAACCCATGTACCCGTCGAGTTTGAGTTGGAGGTGGATCCAGTCTCGAATGTTGTAGAGCAAATTTGCGTCGAATTTTTCAACGAGTTGGTTCGTCGCGACTTCTATAAGCGTCACAAACCCAATCTCCAGGTCTGGGGTCACGGTGATGTAGCACTGGAACGATCTAGTGCCATCAATGGTGCAGACCCAAGAGCCGAAGACAAAGGTGTTGCCGTGGCTGAAGGCAGTCGTTGTCTTGATGAAGATGGAAGCCCTCGAGTTCGCCATGAGATCTTCGGCAAGAGCCCCTACCTGGCGTGCTAGCTATCGGTTTAGACCAGCAACCTACCAAGGGGAGTACCCGAGGTAGATGTTTGTGACCTTGCCAAGATCGGGAACTTGAAGGAGATACACATGGCACACAATTTATATAGGTTCGGGCCATGAGGTGCGTAATACCCTACATCCTATATGCTGTGTAGCTCTTGATTGATGAGGTGTTGTTTACAAGATGATGCTGATGACTAGATAGGGGTCCCTACCTCGCCTTATATAGTCCGTGAGGCAAGATTACAAGTCGGTTTGAGGGAGGAGCACTAGCCGTACACAAGTAGGAGTACTCTACATAGGTTCGGACATACCTAGCCTTCCTATCCAAGTACTAGTCCTCTATTGCCTTGTACTGCACGCTATCTTGCACTGTGTAGCACAAGTCAAGTAGTCTCGGGGGCCCACATAGTAGTTGGTTCCAGTACCTGCCTGGGTAGTGGGCTCTGGGATGTCCGTAAGACAAGTACCATGCCATTGGGAGCTATGTCCTCCTCATTTTCGTTATATGTCCACAAACACCATTGCAGCAAGTCTCACCCAGGTTGCACCCGTAGGAGTGATTGTCCGTAGGAGTGAGCAGCCGTTGATCTATTTTGGTAGCCTACTCACGTCTTCGTTCTCTATTTTCCTGTTTCGGGGCAGTGGGAAGCAGAAAAACTATTTTTGGCTATAGCGTGAATTTTCTCCAACCAACTTATCAGAATCACTCTGTGCTGTGGTTGGGCGGACGTGTTTTGCAAAGACAGTGAAGCATTTCACATATGAGTTACTGATTTATATTAAAGATTCACCTCACACATAAGGAAAGTGTTTCCCATTAAAAAGACACAACCAAGAGGTGGTGCAGTGGTAGATAGTGTTGTCTTGTTCCTATAGGTCTCTAGTTCGAACCCTTGCTATGATAAATTATTTTTGCAAAATTTCATGACTGACAGTAGGAAACAAGTAGTTTCGCTATCGTTACTCAGGAAAGTCCTTCCAACAAAGCATCAACAGACCAGACGAGCAAAACATCAGCAAAATTAATTCAGAATTGTGAGCATTCCCGACTCCATTTGAATTTGATTAAACAAAATCAGCATAATCAGATGGAATCTCATAGCACTCATGTAACATCCCGTATTTTTACTAGATGTTTTCAATTGTGAAAAATGTGAATTTCAAAATTTTTGATGAAATTGTGTGCACCTTTGTTTGTATTTCATAACCTCGATGCTAAGTTATGGGATCCTAGGAATGATGCCAGAAATAAACAAATGGTAATCCTAACGATTACAAGAGTCCGCAAGTGCACGGAAGTACCATTGTAGCATTTCCCCAAAGGAGTATTCCAAAGGGTATAGAATCCAAGGAAGGTTGGTGTGACAACCCCCCCAGGAAAATACCGTACTATTACCTAAACCAATCAACTTTGGTCATTAAGCGACAATAAAGTATCATCCTGTCATTAGTTGCCAGGTGAACGCCCGGTAAATCACTTGGAATTCACACAGAGGATCGTACATATGCATTAAAACTCATGCGAAGGTGAGTCCAGAGCACAAACACAATTTAAATCCAATTTAACCCTAAGGGTTTAATTATTACAAATCATCGCTCATCACAAGAAGTAGAGGTTCCGAGTTCGAAAATAGCAGAAATAATTAAACTAAGGCAATGATAAACATCACAGGAGGCCATCCGTGATATCATCAATGTCGTCATCCAGCCATCCCTGCTCCCAGCCTGGTGGAATCTCAAAAGGTCAAACAACACCTGCAACAACATTTTAAAAGCAAGGCTCGGTATACTAATACTCAGCAAGACTTAGCCGCCAGGTGATAACTACATCACCAACTCTAGACAAGAGAGGCTTTTTGGCCGGTGGAGTTCTTCCGCTGAAAAGCAATAAAGAGTATGACCTTAATTTCAATATTTTAGCACAAATTCTAGTTAATTAGCTTTTCTAAGTGTGCCATCTATTTCAATCAAGAACTATACAAAACAATAAATTCAAGTAGTAATATTCACCAAATTTCATCATTAAGGGATATCATGGCCTGTCGATGAAGCAGTATCGGATAACGGTGAGAGGCCGACAATAGAATGATTTATGACCTTGCAAGGTAAACCTAAACACATGGTAGGGTGCCCCTGCGAGGACAACCACAAGGCGGTTCCCAAAAATCCTCGGCTTGGGATCAAAGCTTACAGTCCTGGTACATGGCTATCTGGCATACCCCGCGAGGCACCCAGCTTCACACATGTACCCCCCTCCTCGGTACATAGCCGGGTAGGTGACTACTCAAGATTAGTAAGGGTAAGTTCCTGCACTGTCTCATTAAGGTACTAGGCCTACTGGTCCCATTCTCGACAAGTGCTTAGTACGTTCAAAATCTTAGCCCATGAAAGCCACTGGACCAGAGCCCAAATCCCATGATCTTACCCCATGAGAAATCCATTTATCAATATTTTGTGATTCCAACATAAGAGCCTATTCTCGCGAGTGATGAACATCACTCGACTTCTACCGGGTCCTATAGCATAGCAGCTATTGACCTAGCATACTAGTGAAAGAGCATAGGTACCTAGGGATCATGCATCTAGGGTTTCAATTCAACTCCTCAAACATAAATGCACAATCATAGCAAGGATAATTGCATAATTTTAAAAGACGAGGTTAATGATCCGGGGCTAGCCTTCGCTGGCAAGGTTGGTCTTGGGCCCGTCTGGACTTTGGTCCATGTCTTGCTCTACAATGACGTCGTGCACGTCTCCATCAACTCCATCTCCTCCTTTCGGCACACACGTACAACAACCGTCAGGAAGATCTACACGAGGATGCAAATGCAAGATTTAATTGACGGCTTTTAATTTAATTTACTACAAACAACACTTGGCAAACATGGGGTGCATGGTTGTCCACATTCACCTAGATAAGAATACATTCAGCATACTCTTCCAAACAGGAACAATATGTGGCTCTTTATTATTTAATCTCTTTAATGGTGACTGTGTACACATTTATGTAAATAAATTAATTTAAATTACACAAACAGCAAGGGGTTGGTCTTGAGCTTTTTAAAATGATTTACATCACTTGCATAGGTTTATAAGGGGTGTGGTTGGAGAATTTCCGATTTACTTTAATATTAAGCTTTAATTTGCTTCCATACCTTTTACTCATAAAATAAATTAATAAATGTTAGTGGAGTATTTAATGAGGTATTGCGCACACATGCACATTAGGATAGCAAGGAAATTAATTATACCAAAAATAACAAAAACTAGTTAGCGAAACATGATAAATGCATATCAAAATAAATACTCATCAAAATGATTCCAACTTTCTGACACATGATCTCTGGTTCAAAACTAAGTTAGGCATGCAACATATACACCTAGAGCTGCTATAGATCTTGGGTTATGCATTTACAAAGTAAAACAAGCATATTTCAATAATATATATTTCTGATAAATGTAAAATCATGATTAATACACCAGAGGTGCACTTTGGCATAAAAGGACCATATGCAGAAGTTGAGCACAAATAACTGTTTATTTTTAGCTATAAAAATTATTTAGATAGATTCTGCATAAATACAAAACAATTCATATAGAACGATTTACAACATAACTTTGTGCAAATTTTGGTACCGAAGCTAGGTGTGGCATGAAACAGAACATACCCAAAAATTAGGTACGGACCACATGTGGATATGGAGATACAACAGATCTAGGTTTATCAATCTTCTATTTTTTATGCAAACACTATCAGGAAAACTGAGATCATGCTTTACATAAGTTGTAGTGTCTTTCACAAGGAATCCAAGAAAATTGGGTTTGTATTTTTATGAATTTTTCTACAATTTTCTACGGATTTTAGAAATTTTAGCCAAACACCAAGTAGTATGCAAGATCCACTTTACAACCAAGTCCCTGGACAGTTTTGAAGTCTCACAGATATGCCCATAGTTTGCAGATTGGCCCCTAAGAAGATTGAAATCATTGCAATTGGGTTCTAGGGGTTGGCCGCCGGCAGTCCTTGTCGGATTCCGGTGAGGAGGCGGCGGGCTGAGGCGGGGAAAGGCGCGGGAGAGTGCTAGGGTTCACCACGACCCGACTTGTTGAGGTGCCTAGCTCGGGAAGAGCTCAGGCTAGCTCCGGCATCGTGGCTGGGGCTGTGCGGTTGCTGAGGCCCAAATTCTGGTGAACCAAGGGGTGGCGCAGGTCAACACGCGAGTGCTGGAACTTGTGCGGCTGCTAGGGAGGGTGTTGGGGTGCTTGGGCGGCACCAAAAGCGAACGGAGGAGGAGGCTCGATGGCGGCCTCTAATGTCGACGAGTGGCAGAGCAAGGTGAGGTGGGGAGGGGCACGCACGAGCTAGGAGGAGGCTTGTGGCTCTTTATAGGCGACTTGCTCCTTTGCTTCGAAGACACGACGGGAGTGCGAGGGGGCCTGGCATGGCAACATGCGGGGCACCGGCCGGCGGCCGACATGGCGCGGACCGGCGCGGGCGGCATAGGGCGTGACACGCCGTGGGCACGACCCCAAATGCTTGGTCTGTGTGTGGCCTTAGGGTGCGAGACCTCGGTGCGCGCGGCTGGTAGGGCTCGGACGTCGAAGGGCGGGGGGTGCCACTCAGTGGGCGCACTTGCGCGGGCACAAGATGTTGGAGTGCGGGAGCGTAGCGCGACGTGACATGGCCCGTTTTCTTTTCACTTAACACTGTTTGACCGCGAAAAGCTCCAAAAATTTGAATAGAAGTGCGCTGTAGTGTAATTAGCGAAGTTGTAGATAAAAGGTTCCTCTACAACTTTTACAAAGGTTTTCTTGTATTTTCTCATTGGTTTGAGCAGGAACGTCAAGCAAAGTTCTATTTTTTCATGGCTTCGATGAATCGGAAAAACTGCAGTTGATTGAGATTTTCACCAATTTCCACTCAAAATTTGAAATGCCACCCAAAAGAAAAGTTGTGTCCCTCAAATAACTAGACAACCTTTATATTTGGAGATTTTGAAGTGTTTAGGTGAAATTTGGAGAACGCGGCAAAAGTTCCGGAGGGAGTTCAAAGACATAGGGTTTTGACTGGGGTTTTGACCAAGGGTTGACCACCAATGGTTGTTGACTGGAACAAGAGGGTCATTAGGGCTTGTTGGCTCGGTTTTCGAGGTAATGACCCAGGTTGACCATGGTTTGACCAATGTTGATAGGGTTTGACTCGGCTGGTTCGGTCATTAGCACTAATGAGGCTCATTAAAAACTTGGGGCATCATAGCCTACCCCCCTTAAGAAGAATCTCGTCCTGAAATTCACCAAAAAGATTGGAACGATCCCTTCCAACATGACAAGGGCTACAAAGGGAGAAAGACACCTCCACTTACACTTCTTGATATCAAGAATTCCGATAGTGCAAAATATACATGGTGCATCCCTCGCTAACTCAACACCGTTCATGAGGAAGCGCGCGATGAAGGTGTACATTAAAAACTAAGAGCAAACAGATTCCACCTGCGATGCAGAGATACATTCCTACCAGCATCCGGTGAAGCGGATCGAACACCTCCAAGAACGGAGTCATGGGTGGCAACGTGGCTCAGTTCTTCTTCCGACCTACTTCTGAGCTTCTTCTCGACGTCATCAACGAAGACGGAGGGACAACTTGCTCGGTGAGGAACGGAGCAAACTGAAGAGGTGGGCTAGTGGCAGGTTGGCCAAAAACTAGCTGAAGGAGAACAAGAGCAATAGTGATGTCGAGCTCGAAAGGATGCGAGGTTTGGGACTGGCAGTGTCGACGGAGGGTTTCCTTTTTATGGTCGCAGCGGGGCTGCAATTGTGACAACCTGCCCAGGAAAATACCATACTATCACGTAAACCAATCCAGTTTGGTCACTAAGCAATAATAAGGTATCATCTTGTCGATAGTCACCGGGTTAACACCCGGTAAATCACTTGTACAACAACAAGGATTGACTTATATGCATTAAAACTCATGCGAAGGCGAGTCAAGAGATACAACATAAATAACATCCGAAATTTACCCCGAAGGGTTTAATTATTACAAATTGAAGTTTCTGACATGACACGAAGTTCAGAGTTTTTAAAACAGCGGAATCAAACTAAGCGGAATGCGGAAACACCACGGGAGGCCAACCATGATGCCTCCATTCATCATCCTCCACCCACTCTAGCTCCCAGTCGGGCGGGATCTATCCGGGCCACACCTCAGCAAATGCATTACCTGGAACAACAGATTATAGCAAGGTTGAGTATACTAATACTCAGCAAGACTTACCCATCGGTGATAACTACTTCACCAACTCTAGACATGATAGGCTTTTTGGCCACGAGGGTTTCTTTTGCTGAAAAGTAACAAAGATTATGTCCTTACTTTCAAGATTTTAGCACAAGTTCTAGTTGGTTATTCTTTTCTATGTTAGCCATCTATTGCATACAATCTTGTGCAATACAATTAATCAAGCATAATATTCATCAACTTCCATCATCAGGGATCTCATGGCCAGTGGAGTAAGTAGTCCCAGATAACGGTGAGAGGCCGACAATCGATTCAGGGGCGGAGATGGGCCCAGGGCCACCCGGGCCATGGCCCTAGGCATGGCCCAAATAACCCCCTTTATACATCTTGTATTTTCGTATGGCCCAATAGCTAATTTTGATGACCCTGCCTATAGCATGTGTTATGGGCTTGCCCAATCTAGACTTGACGGCCAAGCTCCATCGCTTGCCTCCTCGTGACTTCCTGCCGGCCTGCCCGACATGCCTGGACCCCGGCCTGCCCGATGTGCTCCTCTCTGAGAGTTTCCAAGGTCAAAGTTGGCCATGATAAGATGTTAAGAAGAAAGCGATTTGTTTACTTTCATTCGTGTCCTTCAAAGCTTTTTTATTCTATTCTTTTTTTTCTATTTCTTGTTTCCTACTCTGTATTTGTTTTATTTTTGAAGATGAGGACTAGTGATCGGCTATAGATTTGTAATATGCGAAATCTATTCTTTATTCAATTGACGTATGCTGATGTGCCATTGGTTTAATTTTTGTCCCTCCAATTTTACCATATGGCTTTGCGGGGATGTCCAAAACGGGATTAGTTGCGTGCGCGGAGATGGGACGAGCAATAATTTCTTTCACATAGACATGATAGGGCAGGCATTCCTCGGCGAGGTCATGTGTAAACACACAATAGTCCGAACCTGAGTTCATCTCTCTAGCCCCTACCTCTCCACCTCTCAGTCCATTCAACAACCCTAAGTCTTGACATCTCGTAACGCAGTGCGCCGCCCATGGCATCCAGCGGTCGGCGGTCGCGATCAGCTCCCAGCCTCCCCTAACCTCCTCGGTCGCTCCTACTCTCCAGAGGGCACAACATTAATTATGGCACATTTCTTCAATGGTAAGTTTTTATCAAGTTTGTTGTACAATTAAACCTAAAATGGGGATATATAGTCTAAATCATGCATTTTGCGTGCTAGACGATCTGTGGTTGTTGCCGAATTTATGGTTGTTGCCGATCTGGGTAGTTCCAATGGCTAGATGAGTGGCCCTAGGCGTGAAAATGCTCCAGCTCCTCCACTGGTTTATAACCTTGCAAGGTAGACCTAAACACATGGTGGGATACCTGTCGTATGGACCTCCCTGGGCCCACTACCTCGGTGGGTACCAGGACCGACTACTCGGTGGGCCCCTGGGACTACTCGGCTTGTGCCACACGACACCTGATGGCATGAGGCGCAAGAACTACGGTGGAGAAGTACTCCGATAGGAAGCTATACATACCTTGTACTGTGTAGAGGACTCCTAGACGTACACGACTAGTACTCTCTCCCTAAACCGCCCTGTAAGCCTGCCTCCCAAACTATATAAGGCGAGGCAGGGGCCCTTCTCTCTCATTACGCATCATCTTATAATCACACCCAATCAATCTAGAGCTACGCAACATACAGGACGTAGGGTATTACGCACCTCACGGCTCGAACCTGTCTAAGTTGTGTGCCACGTGTCTCTTCCTTCGAGTTACCGATCTCGGCGAGGCCACATTCATCTACCTCGGATACTCCCCTTGGTAGGTTGCCGGTCTAAAACACCGATAGCTGGCGCGCCAGGTAGGGGTTCTCGCCGAAGATCACATGGCGAACTCGACGGCTTCAATCTTCATCAAGCCAATTGTTGCCTTCAACCGCGGCGACACCTTCATCTTCGGCTCTTGGGTCTGTACTGCTGACGGCACCAGATCCTTCCAGCGTCGCCTCACCATGCCGCCCAACCCGAAGACCAGGCTCGTGATGCTTCCCGAAGTAGTCACGAGCAATTTCGCCGAGAAGTTCAGCGAAATTTCGCTCTACAACCAACACGCCGACTTTGAGCTTGGATCCGACTCCATCTCGAACTCAACCTCCCCGTGGGCCATCGCAGATGAGCTGGCTATCGAGCCATCATGTGCAGACTCCCCACTCCATGAGCACTTCCCATACGGCCTTTGCATCGGTAGCAAGGCCTACGTGAAGGCTCTTTTTGCACGCCGGGCTGGGAAAGAGATCGTCTCCGAGTACAACTCGGACTCAACCCCGTCTCCGGCTACGACTCGGGCTCCAATCCCATCTCCGGCTACTACTCGGACTCTTCCTATGAGTTCGACTTCGGGGCGGACCCTAACGAGCCCGAGTCCGAGAACTACACGACGGAGCAACCGCTATTGCCTGGTTATAACATCTACACCCGCCGGCAGATTCGTCTACAGAACAGACCGCAAGCCCGCAGACCTGACAGACGGGAAATCACGCTGCGTCGCCTACCTCGACTCACTTCCCTTCCAGGAGGGAACAGCGCTAGCTCCAGCTGTGGAGCACACTCCGACAGAGGTGGCGACTAGCGACTCCAGCCTCAGCTGTCCTGATCGTAAAGTCTTCATGACTACCAACGAGACGCCGGGACCCTCAGGAACACTCCCTGACCGATATCTCGAGGATATCTCAGCAGATGAGTTGTCTGCCAATGCGCCCGCAGACGAGACCGACGCTAACAAGAACGCCCGACGAGAGCACAACAGAAAGTGGAACGAATGGCACCGACATCTCCGCGAGTCCCTACCCATACGGAATCTTGTAGAGGCTCTCGACCAAGTCGAAAACCGGGTGCACACTACCCCAGAGCAATGCCTCATGTCTATCACCACGATAGCACGTCAGGCTCAGGGGATGCGCGTGGGAGAAGTCATCGCCAAGCTCGCAGAGGATGCCTACTTCATGCGAGTTGACAACAGGATCGCTCAAGTGTCCCCCGTCAGGAATCTCCAACAAGACAACGAAGCCACAAGTCGTAGTGCGGACAACGGATGCAACCGTACCCGTGGAGAACTACCGGCTAACCCCAACCGTACTCGAGCATCGGCCGGCGGACCTTCTCATGGTGGCAACAGCCTCGGTGGCTACTGTGATATTGTCCCCCATCGTGATCCTAGTGGCGGAGGCAGCGACGACGGGAGCTCCAACCACGGGGCTGGCCGGAGAGCCCGGGGCGGAGGCGACCGCGGCGGCCGAAGCCACGCGAACAGCCACGCCTCCGGCGCTTCACATGGTGGCTTCGACGCCCGCCAAAAAATCGAAGAACTACGACGCAAAAAGTCCTCCACGGCAGGCGACAATGATGGCCTCCCCGCTTTCTCTACACGGCTTCGCAATCTACTTCTCCCAGAGAAATTCAAACCTCTGGGGATCACCAAGTACGACGCGAAGCAAGATCCAGTACAGTGGCTCAGATGCTACGCCCTCTCCATTGAAAACGCTGGTGGCAATATTGACACGAAGTGCCTCTACTTTTCCTTCTGCCTGGATCAAGCTCCGCTTACATGGCTCGAGTCACTCGAGAAGTCCTCGATCGACAAGTGGGACCAGCTCAAGGAATAATTCACCAGCAACTTCGCGGGCGCTATGGGCCACTCGGGTACTCGCATGGACCTGGCAATGGTGAAGCTGGAACAGGGCGAGACCATTCGCAAATACATGCGGCGCTTCTTCGACAAGCATGCCACCGTAGTTGACGTCACCGACAAGGAGGTCATCGACCTCTTCCAAGACGATCTCTACCACTGTCGCACCTTCGAAGACTTCGGTCATCGCCACCCGAGCTCCATCACCCACATCAAGGACATGATCACCTCTTGGGCTGATGAAGAAGACAAGGCTAACGCCAAGTATGACGCCATCCGTAGCAAGGGCAAGCAGAACATGGGAGGCAACAACAACAACAACGGGAACCAAGGTGGTCGCAGCAACAACTACTCGGGTCCTAATCGCAAGCGCAAGCCAAACAACACTGTCGCGGCTATCCAGCGCCCTGCGAAAGACAACTCAAAGAACACCTCCGGAGGCTTCAAGGACTTGCTGAAAGAGGAGTGCCCGTGGAATCTGTACGCAACCACACCACCGAGCAGTGCTACCAACTCTGGCAAGCACTCAAGGACACTCCAGAGCCACGACACCCTGACGACAAGAAAGGCAAGAAAAAGGCCGACAAATGCAATTGCGACTTCCAGGAACCCGACCAGACGGTGAACGTCCTCTTTGGCGGACTACCCAACTGACGGGCTTAGAAGGCCACCCGACGAGAAGTCCTAAGCATTGAACCAGAGGTCCCAACCCCTCTCCGGTGGTTGGTGGTACACATTACCTTCTACCGCGTGGATCAATGGACAGCTTCTCTGAACCAGGACGGTTCCCACTCGTCCTGAAGCCAGTAGTCACGGGCTCCAGACTCAACAAGGTCCTCATCGACGGTAGAAGCGGGCTCAACGTCTTTTTCATTAAGACCTTGAAGAAGATGAAGCTCGACATCACCCACATGCTCACCAAGAGCACCTCACCTTTCTACGGCATCGTCCCCCGGAACGCAGCCATCCCACTGGGCTCAGTTGTCTTACCAGTTACCTTTGGGGAGACAAGGGAAAACTACCGCACCGAGTACATCAAGTTCGAAGTCCCGGACTTCGAGACTTCCTACCATGCCATCCTCGGCAGACCAGCTATCGCCAAGTTTATGGCGGTACCTCACTACACATACTTGGTACTCAAGATGCCAGGTCCGGCCTGTGTACTCTCGCTGCAAGGGGACTTGAAGATATCCTTCGACTGCGACACAGAAGCTGTGGAACTCGTAGTCACGAATCAAGTACCCAACGCAATGATGGAAATCTACGCTGCATCCAAGAAGCTTGCCCCAAGTGAACTCGACATCCCAGAGAAGTCGGACAATGCCAACAAGCCTCAGCCAGCTAAGGAGGTTCAAGTTAAGACGATTGACCTTGGGACAGGCGACAGCAGCAAGACCACCACCATCAGGGCGGGCCTCGACCCGAAATAGGAAGACACGCTCGTCAACTTCCTCCGGGCTAACCGAGACATCTTCGCATGGAAACCAGTGGATATGCCAGGGGTGCCCAGGAATCTGATCGAGCACTCACTAAACATTGACCTTAAAGCTACCCCGAAGCGACAACACCTCCGCCGCTTCGCTGACGACATCGGGATGCCATCAAGAAGGAACTCGCCAAACTACTCACGGTCGGCTTCATTAGAGAAGTCTTCCATCCTAAGTGGCTAGAAAACCCCATCCTCGTCCACAAGAAGAACTCGAACGAGTGGAGGATGTGTGTCGACTACACCGACCTCAACAAGAACTGCCCCAAGGACCCCTTCGGGTTGCCGCGGTAGACCAAGTCATCGACTCCACAGCGGGCTGCGACCTGCTCTACTTCCTCAACTGCTACTTCGGGTACCACCAGATCGCTATCAAGGAAGAAGACCAGGAGAAGACAGCGTTCATCACCCTGTTTGGCACGTACTGCTACACGACCATGTCCTTCGGGTTGAAGAACGCAGGCGCTACCTACCAGCGAGCTATCCAGGCCCGTTTCAAGAGGCAGCTCAACAAGAATGTCGAAGCCTATGTGGACGAAGTGGTCGTCAAGACCAGAAACTCCGTCACGCTCATCGCCGATCTTGAAGAGACTTTCGCGTCCCAGCGAGAGTACCACTGGAAGCTCAACCCGAAAAAGTGCGTCTTCGGCGTACCGTCGGGCAAACTACTCGGCTTCATCATCAGCCATCGCGACATCGAAGCCAATCCCAAGAAGATCTCCGCCATCACTAGCATGAAAGCTCCCACATGCATCAAAGACATGCAGAAGCTAACCGGGTGCATGGCGGCTCTGAACAGATTCATCTCGAAGCTTGGAGAACGGGGGCTCCCCTTCTTCAAAATACTCAAGCATCAAGAGAAGTTCGCGTGGACTCCAAAGGCAGACCAAGCTCTTGCTCAGCTCAAGGACTTCTTATCCAAGCCACCAGTCCTCACGGCTCCTCGCAAAAAGGAGCAGCTACTGCTCTACCTCGCTACGACTACCCACGTGGTCAGTTCTGCCATCGTCTTCGAGGGGCAGGAAGACAGCCACGCCTACCCAGTCCAGCGACCAGTCTACTTCGTCAGCGACGTCCTGTCAGAATCTAAGGCACGTTATCAACCAGTACAGAAGCTACTGTATGCAGTGCTCTTCACCTCGCGGAAGCTACGACACTACTTCCAGGAGTACTCGATCTCCGTTGTCACCGACTACCTGCTCGACGACATCTTGCAGAACCAAGATGCTACTGGAAGGATCTCAAAATGGGCAGTCGAACTCGGCGCCCTCAACATCGACTTCAAGCCACGAACAGCCATCAAGTCCCAGGCACTAGTCGACTTCATGGCAGAGTGGCGGGAAAATCAGCTACCTACTCCAACTGAGCGCCCAGAGCACTGGGTGATGTACTTCGACGGCTCGCTCAAGCTTGAAGGCGCAGGTGCAGGGGTACTCCTAATTTCCCCAATGGGCGAACAACTCAAGTACGTCCTGCAGATCTTTTGGAAGGTCTCAAACAACGAAGCCCTACTACACGGGCTCTGCCTCGCAGCTTCATTGGGCATCAAGCGACTACTAGTCTACGACGACTCCGCAGTGGTGATCAACCAAGTCAACAAGTCTTGGGACCGCAACAAGGAGAACATGGACGCCTGCTGCCTAGAAGTCCGCAAGCTCGAGAACAAGTTCTATGGTCTCGAGTTCCATCACGTCGTCTGCGACAACAATGTTGCAGCGGACGTCCTGTCGATTCTTGGCTCTAATCGCGCTCAAGTATGAAGGATCGGATGGTGACTAGAGAGGGGGGAGTGAATAGGAGCCGGTAAAAATTCATCTCGAAGAACCCGACCTATACCCTAGACAAATTCCGATCACACACGAGTGATGGATCGAATCACACACCAACCGCCAAGACAACAAGGTTGTGGGTCAACCTCAAGTCTTAGGAACGATTCCTTGAAGCACACGCGGAAGCACGAAAGAAGGAGGAAGGAATCGAAACAAGGAACAAAGCTGCCAGCCTCTGGCGGACCGTCCGGCCGGGC
Organism: Cenchrus americanus; assembly: GCA_947561735.1. NCBI lineage: Eukaryota > Viridiplantae > Streptophyta > Magnoliopsida > Poales > Poaceae > Cenchrus > Cenchrus americanus. The sequence goes on from OX387244.1 coordinate 195,699,383, forward strand.
AGGGCGGAGGGCGTCCGCGATGGCCGCGCGGACCGTCCGGCGAGGTACCGCGGACTGTCCGCACCCTTGCCGCGGACTGTCCGGCCTGAGCCGCGGACCGTCCGTTAAAGCGAATAGAACCACCAGAACCGACCCGAGAAAACAGACCGTCCGCGAAGATCGGGAAGACCGTCCGCGCGGGCCACGGACTGTCCGCTACTGAAGCTCGGACCGTCCGCAAACCGGCTGCAACGAAAACCTAAAACAAAACCGTATCAAACCGAAACGAAGCAAGAACACGAAGAACACCGCGACGAACTGGGATGCCGCGGAGTGTCCACCTGGTCCTCGCAGAGTGTCGGCGAGGTGCAGACAGAGCAGAAAACGCACGACCCCGAAAGTCAACTCTCCCAATCCATCACCGGATCTCCCAAACGGTAGAAGCTATTGAGACAAGAGTTTGGGGACATGAAAAGCGTCAACCAAGGATGCTATAGCCCAAAAATTTCGCCTCCTAACTTCCTGAATCATCGGGAATCGCGGATCCTTTGAACAACATCAAAAACTAGAACTCCGAACGAGAATCCTTGAATCGAAGTGGTTCCCCGGCGTTTGAGGGCACAAGATCAATCACAAAGGTGCACAAGGCATCCATACATCTTTGCCTCAAAGAAATCCGGGGAGAGACCCACTCAAATCCGTGGAACCACCCCAAGAACAAGAGCACACAAAACAAGCACACAGAAGACCACGAAAATCACAACGCCGAATCTTCTATACAAACCAGGAAAGATTCACAAGGTCTAGCATGCCGCCCTAGCATCCATCCCTCTCAACAAATCTCTCATGAAGCTCTCATGCTATCCTAGAGAAAATGGAGAAGAAAATAGCTACGAAAATGAAAAATGGGAGGGGAGAAATGAAACCCTAAGTCGCGGAGAGAGAGAGCCATCCACACACACTCATGGCTTATATATCGGGTCCCGCTGGTGTGGGAAATGACTCGACTACCCCTAACTCAATTACTGGCGATACAACCCACGCAGGGGCATTTATGTAATGTTTGTGGGTCTTGCCATCGGACGGCCACGCCTTCTCCGCACCCCGCGTCCTCCCGACGCAAGCCATGAGATCCCGCCGCGTGTCCTCCGCTTCGAAGCTTCCTGACACGCCCGGATCCCATCTCCGTCGTGTTGGGTCTTTGGACTTGGTTTTGAGGCCCAGACCAAGAAACCATCCTCCGATGGTTTTGTGGGCAAACCACCAAAGCCCGCGTGCTCGGTCCGGCCTCTCGCCAAGCCTCTTGACTCGACCGCCACCGTGCACCGGCTCGATCGTCCACGACCTCGTCTTGCTCGTCTCGCCACCATGTGACCCGCACCTAGTCCCGCCGTCCAACGGGTCCCTCGAACCGAGCCTACTTGTCTCTCCATCTCCCGGAGGCCGCTCAAGGCTGAAGACCTTTCGCACCCGTTCTTCACCTGCAACAACACGAACTAGGCCGCAGCCTACACCTGCGCACTGGGCCAAGAGTCAGTCCAACACCCGTTGTCAATCACTCATCACTGAGGAGCGGTCATCCACTGACCACCGGGACGCTCCTGGTCCCCAAAGTACCATGTTTACTCAAATAAGGCATATAAAATAAGCTCATCATCCTAAAATGCAATATGATACAAATGCAACATGATATATGACCAGATGGGTATCCTACCATGGTTTATACATCAAGCAAAGCATGTATATACATCAAAGTAAACATGGTATGATACATATGGTACAAAAAAGAAATCCCCCAAGAATCAACTAGAAAGGGCAATAAACCCCAAGTTCCCCCCGCAAGTGCATAAATGTAGCTTGGTCGAGAGGCTTTGTGAAAATGTCTGCAAGCTGATCTTGGGTAGGGACATGGCTCAACACAATGGTCCCTTTCTCGACATTGTCTCTCAAGAAATGGTACCTCACTTATATGTGTTTGGTTCTGGAATGAAGCACTGGGTTTTTGGCTACGCTTATGGCACTGGTGCTATCACAAAGAAGTGGGATCTGGGTGCACTCCTCACCAAAGTCTCTCAAAGTGTATGAAATCCACAACAGCTGGGAACAACAACTCGCGGCTGCAACATACTCTGCCTCGGTGGTAGACTGAGCTACACTAGACTGCTTGCGGGAAGACCACGAAACCAACGAGGACCCAAGAAACTGACAAGAACCAGAAGTAGACTTCCTCTCGACTCGACAACCAGCAAAATCCACATCAGAAAAACCATGAAGAGAAAAAGTCGAGGAGGAAGAATACCAAAGTCCTAGACCAGGGGCAGACTGTAGGTACCTGAAAATCCTCTTGACGGCCTGTCGATGTGATGTCGTCGGCGAAGCTTGAAAACGAGCGCACAGACACACACTGAACTGTATGTCTGGCCTCGTCGCCGTCAAGTTGAGGAGGGAGCCGATCATGCTCCTGTACTCCCGCTGGTCCACTGGTTCTCCGTCCTCATCTGCATCCAAAGTAGCCGTACTCCCCATAGGTGTCGACATAGGCTTCACATCTTGCATCTGGTACTTCCTCAGCATGTCTTTTGTGTACTTGGTCTGATTTACAAATGTTACGTCCTTCACTTGCTTGATCTGCAACCCGAGAAAGTACTGCAACTCGCCTATCATGCTCATCTCGAATTCCCTGCTCATCTCATCTGCAAACTTGGCAACAAGGTTATGTGATAAGCCGCCAAAGACAATATCATCCACGTATATCTGCACAATCAACAAGTCATTTCCATGCTTGAGGAGAAACAAGGTCCTATCCACGGTGCCCATCACAAACCCTCTGCTCACCAGAAAACCTCTCAATCCCCCATACCAAGCCCGGGGCACCTGTTTAAACCCATACAGAGCCCTTTTCAACCTGTACACCTTGTGAGGATACTTCTCACTCTCGAACCCCGGTGGCTGCTTCACATACACCTCCTCCTCTATGACCCCATTCAGAAAAGCACTCTTCACATCCATTTGAAACAACTTGAACCCTTTAGCCACGGCAAAGGCTAGAAGGATTCGAATTGCCTCAAGACGGGCCACTGGAGCAAAGGTCTCCTCATAGTCGATCCCCTCCTTCTGACTATAACCCTGAGCAACAAGTCTGGACTTGTTCCTCACAACCATCCCATTCTCTCCCTCTTTGTTCTTCCAAACCCACTTGGTTCCTATAGGATGGCAATTTGGAGGTGGTTCAACTAACTCCCACACCTGGTTCCTCTCAAAGTTTTCCAACTCCTCATGCATAGAATTTACCCAGTTTGCATCAGATAAAGCATGTCCAATTTCCATGGGCTCAATGGTGGCAACAAATGCAGCATGAGCGAAATGAAAGGAATTTCTAGACCTTGACCGTGTAGTACGTTCGTCGATGTTCCCAATGATCTTCGATAGGGGATGCACTTCTTGAATCCGCCGGGGAGCCTCATGCCTCGAGACTACCTCCCCCTCAACTTCAGCTTCTCTCGCCTGATCCTCTTGTCGCACTGTCGTTGTCCATGAAGTAGACGGTCCACGCTCCGTAGTGGTCGTAAGGGAAGTAGTGGGTACACACTCAGCTTCAGACGCATGGTTCTCCCCATCATCATCTCCAGCTTCATCCTTCTCCTCTTCAAAGAGATCCTCAGCCATCTCCTCATCACCTGCACATTCAAAGCCAAGAGAGGTACATGGCATTGTATCGTTGAAGGTTACCTCGCAAGTCTCCATGATTTTGTTAGTCTCAAGGTTAAGCACCCTATAGGCTCTGGAATGGTTAGCATATCCACAGAAAATCCCATCACTAGACCTAGCCTCAAACTTGTCGAGTTTTCCCTTCTTAAGAATAAAGCACTTACAGCCAAAAACTCGGAAATGACTCACCTTGGGTGCCCGACCATGCATAAGCTCATAATAGGTCTTCTTCTTGAAAGCTCGCAATAAAATCCTGTTGGAAACATGACAAGCCGTATTGACCGCCTCAGCCCAAAACCTCCTACGAGTCCTGTGCTCATCGAGCATCGTCCTAGCCATCTCACAAAGAGTCTGATTTTTCCTTTCCACGACTCTATTTTGAGGGGGCACATATGGGGTCGAATACTGATGTCCAAGACCTAGATCACGACAAAAGGCATCAAAACGAGAGTTCTTGAACTCTGAGCCGTTATCACTACAGATAGCTCGAATGGCATTCCCATGCCTCTCGTTTTTCAACCTCACGATCAGATCTCGAACAAAACCACATGTCCCACTCTTGTCTTCCAAGAAAAACACCCAGGCATAGCGAGAGTAATCGTCCACCACAACAAGGACATACCACTTCCCACCCACCGAGCGAACTCAAGCTGGCCCAACAAGGTCCATATGCAACAGCTCTGTCAGACGCTCGGTCATGACATCGGTCAAGAGTGGATGGGGAGTGGCTACCATCTTGCCATGCCTACACGAAGCACAAACCAAATCCTTCTCAAGCTTCAACTTCGGCAATCCTTGGACAAGGTCAAGACCACTCAAGCGGGAAACCAAATCAAAGCTCAAGTGTCCCAACCGCCTATGCCATTTCCACAAATCAGAAGAAGGACCGGCCATCAAACAGAAAGCGAGACCCAAAGAACGAGAGAAATCAGCCCTAAAAATCTGACCCTCGGGGATGATCATACAGACAAGATCACCTCGAGAATCCAGCAAACGAGACTCACCAGACTTGAAACGCACCTCAAAACCCTCATCAAGCAACTGAGAAATCGAAAGCAAATTGAAACCCAAAGACTTCACAAGAGCAACCCTCTTCAATGTTACCTTGTCACTCACATGCACAACACCCTCAGAAATCACCCTTCCTCGTCCATTGTCCCCAAAAGTGATGTACATCTTTTCCTTCACTGGGGTGAGGCTGGAGAACCACTTCTTATCTCTAGTCATGTGTCAGGAACATCCGGAGTCGATCAACCAAATGTTCTCCAAGCCTCCTGCCTGTAGTCAGAAACAAGAACGAGAATGAGCTAGCGACTCGACACTGGGGCTAGCACACAGAAAGTTGAACCAGTGTCGAGCCATCTGCCCAAAAGAGGGGTTAGCAAACATCATTCCCTTGCCACCAAACTTCCCATGTCCTATGGAAGGTGTACGAGCACCACGAGGGGGAAACGTGGTCCGTAGTTCCACTGGAACCCAAAGCTGCGATCATCTCCCCTAAACCCGTATTGAGGACGAGTAGGGGGACGTCCAGCAAAACCACCACGAGCCCGACCAAACCTCTCACTAGCACGCACACCATCATCTCTCCTAACAAACTTCTCACCACCACCTCTCTATGGGAACCTACCACCCTGAGCTCCAATTCTACCAACACTCTTCACACTTCCCACACCCCGTGGAAGTGGCACTCTAGGCTCAGGAATACCATGAGACTGGCGATACCTGTCCTGGTTTGCTTGCTCCCTAGCAAGCCTCTCATCCCTCTTCCTCTTATAGCAAAACTCTGCTAGGTGTCTCTCCTCGCCACAATACTCACATCTAAAGGGGATGGATTTTGGTTTTGGCTCTGGCTTCTCTCTAGGCTTCTCACCCTTTTCACTCACAAACTTCACCGGTTTCTGGAAGTCATTTGTCTTAGGTGGGAATTTGGGTGGATCTTGGGTTGTGTCAAGCTTGTTGCAAAGGTGGTTGGGCTTTGGTGTGAAAGAGTTCTTGGGTGCTTTTGGAAGTGGGACTTGGATGTCTCCGATCACCTCAAACTCGGGGTTAGACTCAACACACTTCTCATACACACTCTCCCCACTGTTCTCTCCCACTTTATCACCCAACTTCTCAAAACCCAAACCACGACCATCAGCTCTATTGAACTCCTCAATCATGATTTTCAAATGAGGTTCCTGCCCGGACAACCAACCCAACACCTTCCTCAAATAATCATTCTCCTCATAGATGACATTCAAACGGGAAGTAAGTTCAACATTGCGTAAAGTGACTTCATCACAGCTAGTGCATGCATTGACAACAGGAGATTTCAAAGAAGCTTCCAAAGTTCTAATAGTAGAACGAGCATCAACAAGCTTAGCATGCATAGTAGGACATGATTTACAAGCACCAAGCAAAGTGGGTCTAGCCTTAAGCTCATCATACTCAGTCCTAAGAGCATCTAGTTTAGCCAAAGTGGAAGCATTCTTCTCATTAAGCAACTTGATCTCATTCAACCATGCATCACACTCAAGACACTCAAGATCATCAGGAGTAGTAGGAGCAAGTTTCAAAAAGTCATTCTCAAGTTTCAATTCAAGCAATTTGGACTCTAACTCTCCTACTTTCTCACTAGCATTCTCAAGTTGAGCCCTAAGATCTTTCCACATCTTCTTAGCATCTCTCAACACAGTATCACGGTTGTCAATCAAGCCATTCAACCTAGTGATCTCAGCAAGCAAAGAGTCGGGGTCACAATTTACCTCATCCTCCGAGTCGGAGTTGCTGTCTTCCTTCTCGCTCTTCTTGCTGCTCGAGCTATGGGCCATCCCACAAAAGCCTTCAAGCGCCACACAACTCAACCCACTAAGGTTCCGGCTTGCACTCGTCTTGCCCTTGCGCCTCTCGACGTCTTCATCTTCACTACTTGAGCTTGACTGTGCGTCGCTTGAGCTTGAGTCGACGTCGCTTGCACCGGCCACCATGGCTCTTGCCTTGTCCTTCTTGTAACCGCCCTCGCTCGGTCGCCGCTTCTCCTTGTCCTTGCTCTTGGACTTGCTGAAGTGCTTGCCCTTGGAGGAGTACTTGTCTTCACGCCTCGGGTGCGCCTTGTACTCGTTCATCTTGTACTTGTTCTCCTCCGCTTCCTGGCACTCGGCGATGAAGTGGCCACGCTTGCCACACTTGTAGCACGTCCCTGAGCTCCGCCTTGCATTCCTCTGACTCTCGTGTAGTCGATCAAACCTTCTTGAGAGCAAGGCCAGCTCCTCCTCGCCCAACACATCAAAATCCTCATCTAAAATAGACATAAGAGAAGACAAGGAAAACTGCCGACAGAAAGGGTTAGCTTTGCCCTTTGATCCATCCCACAAGAGCAAGACTATGGTCAGTCGAGCCCTCATGCTTGGATTGCAACTTCCTGTCAACCTAAGACGACTTGAGCTTAGAAAATAGGTCATCCAACTCAATGGTAAAATATTGCCCAGACTCCTTGATGGCCTCAACCTTAGCACCCCAAACATTTGGATCCAAGACATGCAAGAGCTTCAAAGCTTGATCATGCTCAGTGTAAGGGAAATCCTCAACATTAGCCTTCATGTTGTTCACGATGGCGGTGAACCTCTGAAACATCGCATCAATGTCCTCACCGGGAAGTTGAGTGAAGTTCTCATATTGCATCCGGTAAGAGACAAAGAGGCGAGCCTTCACATGGTTATCACCACCGTGAGCAACCAACAACTTCTCCCAAATTTGCCAAGCAAGATTCAAATGGCGAACACGCTCAAACTCATGATCACACAAGCTCCGGACCAAGTGATCAACGGCTTTTGCATTTGCCTCATACTTGGCCTTAGCACCGGCATCGGTCACCATAAGAGTATGGATGTTGACCGGAATAGCATAGGTCTTGTCAAGCACAATGAAATCCAACAACTTGCCATGAAGAAAGATCATCATACGAGTCGCCCACTTGTGGTAACCCTTGCCATCGAAGTGCAGCGGGCCGCCCCTCTCAACGTACGCCAACCTAGGATTCAAGACTTGTCAAAGTCACAAAGAATCCGGCACCAAGCTCTGATACCAATTGAAGGATCGGATGGAGACTAGAGAGGGGGGGGGGAGTGAATAGGAGCCTGTAAAAATTCTTCTCGAAGAACCCGACCTATACCCTAGACAAATTCCGGTCACACACGAGCGATGGATCGAATCACACACCAACCGCCAAGACAACAAGGTTATGGATCAACCTCAAGTCTTAGGAACGATTCCTTGAAGCACATGCGGAAGCACGAAAGAAGGAGGAAGGAATCGAAACAAGGAACAAAGCTGCCAGCCTCTGGCGGACCGTCCGGCCGGGCAGCGCGGACTATCCGCGATGGCCGCACGGACCGTCCGGCAGGGTACCGCGGACTGTCCGCACCCTTGCCGCGGACTGTCCGGCCTGCGCCGCGGACCGTCCGTTAAAGCGAACAGAACCACCAGAACCGACCCGAGAAAAATGGACCATCCGCGAAGACCGGGCGGACCGTCCGCGCGGGCCACGGACCGTCCGCTACTGAAGCTCGGACCGTCCGCAAACCGGCTGCAACGAAAACCTAAAACAAAACCGGATCAAACCGAAACGAAGCAAGAACACGAAGAACACCGTGACGAACTGGGACGGCGCGGACTGTTCGCCTGGTCGTTGCGGACCGTCCGCAAGGTGCAGACAGAGCAGAAAACGCACGACCCCGAAAGTCAACTCTCCTAATCCATCACCGGATCTCCCAAATGGTAGAAGTTGTTGAGACAAGAGTTTGGGGACATGAAAAGCGTCAACCAAGGATGCTATACCCCAAACATTTCGCCTCCTAACTTCCTAAATCATTGGGAATCGCAGATCCTTTGAACACCACCAAAAACTAGAGCTCCGAACGAGAATCCTTGAATCGAAGTGGTTTCCCGGCGTTTGAGGGCACAAGATCAATCACAAAGGTGCACAAGGCATCCATACATCTTTGCCTCAAAGAAATCCGGGGAGAGAACCACTCAAATCCGCGGAACCACCCCAAGAACAAGAGCACCAAAAACAAGCACGCAAAAGACCACGAAAATCACAACGCCGAATCTTCTATACAAACCAGGAAAGATTCACAAGGTCTAGCATGCCGCCCTAGCATCCATCCCTCTCAACAAATCTATCATGAAGCTCTCATGCTATCCTAGAGAAAATGGAGAAGAAAATAGGTACGAAAATGAAAAATGGGAGGGGAGAAATGAAACCCTAAGTCGCGGAGAGAGAGAGCCATCCACACACACTCATGGCTTATATATCGGGTCCCGCCGGTGTGGGAAATGACTCGACTACCCCTAACTCAACTACTGGCGATAAAACCCACGCAGGTGCATTTATGTAATGTTTGTGGGTCTTGCCATCGGACGGCCACGCCTTCGCCGCACCCCGCGTCCTCCCGACGCAAGCCATGCGATCCCACCGCGTGTCTTCCGCTTCGAAGCTTCCCGACACGCCCGGATCCCGTCTCCGTCGTGTTGGGTCTTCGGAATTGGTTTTGAGGCCCAAACCAAGAAACCGTCCTCCGATGGTTTTCTGGGCCACCATGTGACCCGCACCTAGTCCCGCCGTCCACCGGGTCCCTCGAACCGAGCCTACTTGTCTCCCGGAGCCCCTCAAGGCTGAAGACCTTTTGCGCCCGTTCTTCACTTGCAACAACACGAACTAGGTCGTAGCATACACCTGCGCACTGAGCCAAGAGTCCGTCCAACACCCGTTGTCAATCACTCATCACTGAGGAGCGGTCATCCACCGGCCACCGGGACGCTCCTGGTCCTCAAAGTACCAGCGGGTGTCTTCGTCCACGAGCTTCACGCACCATCCATTCCGGAGCCGGCGGCACCGACCACTGATCCACCACATCCCTCGGCTGGCTAGGAGGTCATGATGATAGACGTGGACTGGCGGCAACCCTTCAACTACATCCGCGAGCAGAAGGTTCCCTCGGACAAGAACTTGGCCGCATAACTCATCCACCGTGCCAAGTCATACGTCCTAGTCGGAGATAGTCTCTACAGACGGGGCGCATGTTCCGGAGTACTCATAAAGTGCGTCCCTCGAGAAGAAGGAAAGGGCATCTCGGAGGAGATCCACAAAGGCGTTTGCGGCAACCACACGTCCTTACGCACGCTGGTCAGCAAGGCTTTCCGTCGAGCTTTATACTGGCCCACAGCTCTGGGCGATGCCGAAGAACTCGTTAGAAGGTGCCAAGGGTGCCAATACTTCGCCAAGCAACAACACGTCCCGGCCTACAAGCTAGTCACCATACCGCCAACCTGGCCTTTCGCCTGCTGGGGGCTCGACATGATTGGGCCTATCCCGACTGCGCCAGGTGGATTCAACAGAGTCTTGGTGGCCATCGACAAGTTCACCAAGTGGATCGAGGTCAAGCCGGTCACATGCCCTAAGGCCGACAGAGTACTCGACTTCTTGGATGAACTCGTGCATCGCTACGGACTACCCCATCGCATCATCACAGACTTGGGCTCCAACTTCAACAATCACCAATTCTGGGATTACTGCGAGAACATCGGGATCGACGCCGATATGTCTCAGTTGCCCATCCTCGGGCCAATGGACAAGTCGAGCGTGCCAACAGGATGGTACTCCACGCTCTCAAGAAGCGACTGCACGATGCTGCTAACTCAAAAGGAGGCAACTGGATCAAGGAACTACCCAATGTGCTGTAGGGACTGCGTACCCAACCCTCCAAGCCAACGGGACAATCGCCATACTTCCTGGTCTACGACTCCGAATTAATTCTCGCTGCCGACGTCATGTGGGATTCACCGGTAGTAGAGCAATACGACGACGGCATATCTGTAGATAGCAAGCAGGTTGATATCGATGGACTCGAAGAAGCTCGCTGTACTGCCCTCGTCCAATCAGCAAGGTACTTTGAAGGCATCCGATGCTACCATGATCTCAATGTCAAGGAACGCTCCTTCAACGTTGGCAACCTCGTCCTCCACCGCATCCAGAACACGGAAGGACTACACCAGCTAAGCTCGCCATGGGAAGGTCGCTTCACAGTTGCAAAGGTGACTGGACCAGGCTCCTACCGCCTCCAGACCCTTGAAGGCGAAGATGTCAGCAACTCGTGGAATATCGATCAGCTCTGTCGATTCTATGCCTAGTCTCTCGACTAACCTAGGGGCTCAAGTCTGTACGACTACTCCAAGACCCCTTCGCTGTAAGCGGCCTTTGGGCCCAGGCACTAGTCTCCAGACTACCCTACTCCAAGATCCAGCGTTCACGGCTACTAACGTATCTTGGGCTGCTCAGAGCGTTAAAGGACTCCAGCAGCGGTCTATTAAGAGACCATGTACTCCTAGATCCAGCCTACACGGCTACTAATGGATCTACTGCTGTAAGTGGCTACGCGCCCTAGCACTACTTAGCCGTAGGCGGCCTCCGGGTCTTGGCGACTACACTTGTAAAACGGCCCTGGACATCCAGGTGTACTTCTTTCAGTAATAAAGTTTGATTATCTATCAACTAACTTACTGTGTCTCCCTCAACGGGCCTACTAGCGAGTGCCACTACTCGTGACAACTCCACGATGAGCACTCCGCATACAAATCTCGCGACAACGAGTACTCATTTATGGAATTTTTCTCATTCATACTTAAACAAGTTTAGTACAACTTTGTTTATATACAACTATTGCAAAAAGCTAACCCTACAGGACTACTGGAGGTTCAGCTTTTCGGCAACTTGTTCAGCTATTGGCGCCATCTACTCCAGGAGCTCCGCGTACTACTCATCCGTACAGTTGGCGGCTAGTCCACCCGCGACTACGTCCACCAGAGCCTTGGGGAAGTACGACTTCATGTACGCCAAGACTTTATTGGGGATGGAATTCGCCAGATGCTTGACGTACGTCGCTAGACGACCAGGAGCTTCTCTCAGCCTGTCAACCAATGGAGCAATCTCCGGCCCGCCCGGATGAGGCACCAGTAGCATTGCAATAGAAAGTGCGGCTTCTTCAAGTGCTTTGAGTTGTCCCCGCAACTTCTCGCAATCCTCGTTCAGCTTTTGCAGGGATTTGTAGCAGTTGACAAGGTCACGACCCGAGGCAATCTGAAGCTCCATAGGCTTATCACACTCGTAAGCCAACTGCTTATAATCACATTCAAGTACCTCTCAGGCCTCTTTCTCCCGGTAGAAGAGGTTCTTCATGTCGACTTCTGAGGCTCTTAGCTGCTCAACCCGGGTCTCAAGCTCTGCAATCAACAAACAAGGCTGGGTTAGACTACTGCAAGGTACTTCCAATAGGTACTCGACAAGACAGCAGCATACCTTTGTTCTTGTTGCGGAGCGACTTGTTCTTGTGCACCAGTTCGTCGCTCTTCACCTACATGTCCTGGACTTCATTATGATACTGGGCGAAGGCACCGTCAAGCTTCGACTGGAGCATGGCGGAGTGCTTCCTGGCCTTCCTGGCCGGAGCATCTCAGATTTTTGTCGGGATCTCTCCACGACATCCTGCAGCAAACAACAACTGTTATTCGGGTACTCAACACTTATGGCAGATCGACCATCCAAGGGTACCGATAGCTTACCTTCATCCACTGCTCGTCCCGGCGCATCGCCTCCAAGTTGCGCCCGACTGCCGCCGGGTCGACGAGATCGTCCGCCAAAAGTTCGATCCCACTACGACTAGTCGTGGAGGCCCCGGACATCAGCGCCGAACGGATCGGCTTTGCGTCCTGAATTTCCGGTGAACGGACGACTACTTCCAGGCTTGATTCTGGCAGTACTTCGTCGCGCTTCTCTTCGGCCACCCCGGGGGCTCGTTGGCTGGCTACCTCCGCCGCCTCAGTTGCTGCTGTTAACACCAAAATTTGGTAAGGAATCTGACTTGTGGGTCTGGCTCGATGAGGAGTCCGTCCGGTGGACGGAAGGTTTTTCTCAGATGTATTCGGCAGAAAGATCTGCGGTCGGCTATCTACTTCCGTTCGGCAAGGGAACAGTTGAGCTGATTTTGCGGGATTGGACGGTGACGTGGCTCAAGCAGGAAGGGTGAATGGATGGATAAGCGATCAAGCTTAGAGATAAGTTAGGCAACAAATCCATTCGAGGTTGTACTTGGCAGGGTATAAATATGAGCCCTGAATGTATGTAACAAAAAAACACAATCATTCTTCAATACAAACCGGCCTGACGCCAAACCCTAGAGTCCATTTGTCGTGTCGTCGAGTTCTTCAAGAGGGTTCATCGATCCGTCGACCTCCGTGAGTACCGGCAACCTTGTATCATATCTAGTATCATGCGGTGGATTTAGATCTGATGCAAGTAGTCTTGATACCATGCTTCGTGTCATGCGATAGATTCAAGCTTGGTTCAAGAGGGTTTCTTGTTAGGTCATGAGCCATGCGGTAGGCTAAGATCTAGCTTGAAGCTAGTTATCGGCTCTATTGGATTTTGGTAAGATCCAATAGATTCATTAAGTTATCCCGTGTTGCTTTGAGTTTTTGCTTTACGTTTAAATTCATGTAACACCTCTTTGCCCAATCTAGATGGGTTGGATCGGCTTTTTACCTTTTGGGGATCCTTGTGCGAGTCAAGTTCGTGCTTTGGGTTATTTTCAACACGTGGGTCATGTGCTCTTCAGATAGCTGAAACCGAATCGATCTAGGTTGCTACGTGTTGCGTGTTCAAACTTGCCAACGTTTGTATAAATCTTGAAAGAACTGAGTATCACGCGGTAGATGCAGGTTTTTGGGTTGCTTTGGAGCTAGTCATCCGGTGGATTAGATTTCAAATCAATCTGGTAGATTTATTTCGCTTGGTAATGTTTGTTCCTTCTTCATGGACCCCGAATCAGCTGTTCAGCCGTATTCGGTTATCTTCCTCCACGAGTAGAACACGTGCGTAATTCATGCTTTAAATAATGTATGCTTTTAGCTTTCCGTCTTTAGATTGTATCATGCGGTGGATAGATCTATTTGTGGAAAGTGGTACGATTTTCATGCAAGTTGTATCATGCGGTGGATAGATTTGTTTGGCATCGTACCCGGCGGGTCTTTAAAGTGCCTAGACATGCGGTAGACTAGTGCTTTCGATCTATGCATGCTTGTTTATTACATGTTTATGCTCGCGCTTTACTTTATTTATTTATTTAACGTTAATCACCATGGGGATCGGTCGTGATCTTGTGCGCATGCATCTTTGCTCTAAACAAAGACCAATAGCCGTCATGCTTGCGTCATCCATTCGGCTATGTTACTTTTCCTGTTGAAAGCTCCCTAATGGTTTCAGTTTAGTGGCAGATAGCTTTCTATAGCTATGTGTCATCCCATTTGGCTTCCTAGCCGTAAATATGGAACTGTCTGGTACCACCTGGCAAGTTCCAAGCTTTGGTATCTAACTACTTTGTCTTTTGTTAATTTTCAGGGAAAATTGACTGGCACGTCTTGTGATTCTTTGCACGTGTGAAGCCAGCTTGTTCGGCTTGCTGTGTGCTTGGCGCTAGGTGCACGTTTTGCGTCAACACACTTTTTTGCACGCCTAGTGGGACACAGCCGAAAAGATCAAGATGCCTGAAATCGCGGATATCATGGATGTTAACATTGAAGACCTCTCTCCTGAACAACGGCAGCACCTCCAAGACGCCGTGGACCAATTCCAGCAGAAGTGTCTGCTGTCCTTCAAGAAGAACAGGAGTGGCGTCCCGTACCTGAAGAATGACATGCCCAGGGTATTGTTGCCAGGGGAGAGCGACGCCACAACCCAACAGGAGAGAGAGGAATGCCTGCAAGCATTCCGGGATGCTGCGGATCACGTTTTGAGCAAGCACCACAAAGCTTTCCTTGGTGCGTTCCAGCAAATGATGGTGGCTGTCTTTGGCCCAGGCATGGAGCAGGCATTCAGCAAGGCACCCATCCAAGCGGGCACCGTGGAATTGGGCGAGTCAAGCTCTCAACCACCATTACGGAGCCAGCCGGTCCAGCCTCCTCCTCAGAGCGCCGGGAGTCAAGCTTTCCAGCCTCCTCCGCAAGGCACTGGGGGTCAGCCAGTTCAGCCCCCACTACAGGCCTCAGGAGGACAACCAATCCGGCCACCTCTGCAGGGCAGCACGGGTCAACCTGTGCAACAGCCGAACCCGTACCAGCCCACGTACGGGGAAATGGCGTTCGGCTCGGCTGGGGCCCCGCTCGCCTCCGGCCACAGGATTGCACCATCAAACAACTGGCTACAGAGGAACCTATACGGCAGAGGCTACCACAAGGTGGGAAACTACGGAGCCATCGACGCTTTCCCGCATCCAGGTTACACGCCAGCTGCAGGCACACAGGAGGACGACGCCCTGGCGCGGAAGATGGCCGAGTTGATGCAAAATCAGTTCGGCCTCAAACCGAAAATGCAAGGACCTGCCTACAAGCCGCCGTTCCCAGAGTGGTACTTAAACGTGCTCCTTCCGCCAAGGGTGAAACCTCCGACGGAATTCACGAAATTTTCGGGGCAAGACGACACAAGCACGGTGGAGCACATTGCTTGTTACCTGATGCAGCTCGGGGAATGCTCAGCTGAGGAAGCGTTCAGGGTCAGATACTTCCCCGCATCACTGACGGGCCCGTCATTCCAGTGGTTCTCATCCTTGCCCCCTAAGTCAGTTAGCAGATGGAAGGACCTGGAACGGAAATTCCACGCCCATTATTTCAGTGGCAGCTTAGAAAAGAAGCTGATCGACCTTGCTACCCTGAAGCAGAGGCACAGCGAGACGCCCTTGGAATTTCTCAGGAGGTTCAGGGAAGTTAAGGGCATGTGCTTCTCGCTCAACTTGCCAGATGACCAGTTGGCTGACATGGCCGTCGCCGGGATGCTGCCGGCCGTGCATGAAAAGCTGTTTGGCATGGAGTTCGACAATCTTGGGCAGCTGTCCCAAAAGCTATCATTGATGAGCAACCAGGCGTACGACTTCAAGAAGGATGCCAGGTTTGGCAAGCAGCATGACGTGGCGGACATCTACAACCAGTTCTTGGACAAGGCCGACCTGATAGAAGATTCTGATGATGAACTGGACGTGGCCGCAGCCGAAATTATGTGGGGAAAAGAGCCATTAATGATGAATCAGTGCTGGGTCAAACAGACCAAGGGTACCTACGATTTTGACATCACGAAGGCTGACAAGCTGTTTGAGCTCCTAGTGAAGGAAGGCCGAATCAGATTGCATGAAGGGCATTCCATGTTTCGGCCCGATGGGATAAAGGAGAAGCGTTACTGCGGCTTTCACGACAGGAACTCGCACTCCATCAACGACTGCCGGGTCTTCAGGATGAGGATCCAGAAAGCCATCTAGGAAGGGCACCTCAAGTTTGACAACAAGATGAAGCTGGATGGCCACCCCTTCCCTCAGAACATGGTGGGCTTTTCTGTCAGCATGGTGACTGCTGAGGAGAAGGGCAAGGTTAAAGTCTTGACCTCAGCCAGGGCTAGGCAGGACGGAACCGTGGACCCGGAGCGTCAAGTAACTTTGGAGCAGGTGCATGGTGAAGCCCCCCGCATTCTCAATAGTCACATCGAAATCGGGGAATCATCCAAAGCCAAGCCCAAGGTGACCACGCGTATCCTCCTCAACAAGTGGCAGCGCCAGTTGGAAAAAGAGCGTTACCAGAAGCGAAGATACGAGGAGGAGAAGCGCAGAGCTGAAGAAAAGGCACACATAAGGGACCTGGAGCAATACACGCGCGAGCAGGAGAGCGCGCACTGGGGATGTGCGTTCTTCAGGCACTGTTGGAACGAGGGTTTGAAGCTGCCCACGCTGAGGAACTGCCCTGAATGCAGTGACAGGTATTTTGAGTACAGGCAGGAGACTGCCAATCGCCGATCCGTCCACGAGAGAATTGGAAGGATCCATCCTAGCGAGGATCGGCGCCAAAAAATTGAAATCATTGATCACCCCAGGAAAAGGCAAGCTGATTCAAGGTGGGCTGATCAAGAGGAGGACGAGGACGAGTACATCTGGCAAAAGGGGCAATGGTGCCCGCCCGGCCTAAGGAGAAGTCAGAAGAGACGGGTTCAACGCTTGAGGAACCGTGAACTGAGGCAGGCTGGGATCCAAACGAAGCAGGTGTGGCGTCCAAAGGATCAGCCTGAAGGGTCAAAGCGTTCGGCTCCAACATGCATGGTATATTTTCTGTCGAACGAGTTCATGGCCCCTGCTAACCAGGTTGTGCAAAAGGAGGCGTCCCTGGATGATGAGCAAATCGAGGGGATGATGGCACAGCTGGTGCTAGACAAGCAAGCCGTCTTCGACAAACCGGCCAAAAATCGACACATGAGGCCGCTGTACTTGAGGGGATATGTCAATGGCAAACCATTGACCAAGATGTTTGTCGACGGTGGAGCGGCAGTCAACGTAATTCGGTACACCACCTTCAGGAAACTTGGCATGGGCCCTAGCGATCTGACGCCTACAAGCATAATACTAAACGATTTCGCTGGGAATCCTTCAGACACCAAGGGATGCGCTCACGTGGATCTGATGATTGGGTCCAAGACACTGCTCACGACCTTCTTTGTTATCGAAGGTAAAGGAGCCTACGGCCCTCACCGCTTGAACGGGACCGGATTCATGCCAATTGCCGCGTCCCATCCACCATGCATCGGCAGCTCATCCGGTGGGTGCATGATGATATTGAGGTTGTCCAAGCGAGATGACTCCGTGAGTGTTGCAAACATGGAACCGGCTTTACGGGGAGTATCAAGGCATTGATCGTTTCTCGGGGAAAGGCGGGGAGAAGGTCCTGTTGAACCTATCAGCAGCGATCAACAGCCGATTCAAGCAGTCGGCTCTTATAGTAATTTTTAATGGAGAACCCCGACGATGGCACTGACGACAAGTTGGGGCGAGGATTTATGTCGGCTGATAAATTGGAAGAAGTTGACATTGGAAGCGGTGATAAGCCAAGGCCGACGTTCATCAGCGCAAACTTGCAACCAGACTTCAGGGAGGAATTAATCAAGTTGCTCAAGGAATATAAAGATTGCTTCGTCTGGAATTATTCGGAGATGCCTGGACTGGATCGTTCCATCGTTGAGCATCGGTTGCCAATCAGATCTGGTTTCAAACCATACAAGCAACCACCCCGAAAAATCTACAAGGATGAGGTATTGGCTGATGTGAAGAAAGAAGTTGAAAGATTACTTGATGCAAACTTCGGTCGGCCATGCAGATATGTGGAGTGGATTTCTAACATTGTCCCTGTTTACAAAAAGAATGGAAAGATGAGGGTCTGCATAGATTTCAGAGACCTGAACAGAGCCACTCCGATGGATGGTTACCCCATGCCTATTGCCGATTTGTTGATTGACGCCGCAGCTGGACGCAAAGTGATCAGTTTCATGGACGGCAATGCGGGATACAACCAAATATTCATGGCAATAGAGGATATATCGAAAACGGCCTTCAGATGTCCTGGTCATATAGGCCTGTTTGAATAGATAGTCATGACATTTGGGTTAAAAAATGCCGGTGCAACTTATCAGCGAGCCATGAATTACATTTTTCACGAGTTGATCGGCAAAATTGTGGAAATTTACATTGATGATGTGGTAATCAAGTCCCTAAGTCATGACACACATTTGGAAGATGTGAAGAGGACCTTGGAGTGCACCCGGAAGCATGGCTTAAAAATGAATCCAAACAAGTGCGCTTTTGGGGTATCAGCTGGAGAGTTCTTGGGATTTTTGGTCTACGAAGGGGGAATTGAAGTTGGCAAGAAGAGCATGAAGGCCATTGATGAAGTTGTTCCTCCAACTAATCTCAAGGAGTTACAATCATTGCTCGGCAAAATTAATTTCGTGAGGAGGTTCATTTCAAATTTGTCACAGAAAGTTTTGCCATTCTCTCCGCTGTTGAAGGTAAAGAAAGATCAGAAGTTCATCTGGGGTGACGAACAACAAAAGGCTTTCGATGAAATCAAGCAATACATGAAGGAGCCACCAGTGCTGGTCCCTCCTCAGCTGGATAAGCCTTTTAAGTTGTACGTGGCGGCCGATACCCAAACCATTGGATCGGCCCTTATTCAAGAGTTCGAAGGAAAGGAGCGGGTAGTAGCATATCTTAGCCGAAAACTACTTGATCCTGAGACCAGGTATTCGGCTACAGAGAAGCTGTGCCTGTGCGTTTACTACTCGTGTACAAAGTTTCGGCACTACTTGTTGAATGCCGAATGCACTGTATACTCCAAGTTTGATGTAATAAAACATATGCTATCTATGCCAATTTTGAATGGCAGGATTGGCAAATGGATCTTGGCTTTATCAGAATTTGAGTTAAAGTTCGAATCGGCAAAAGCTATTAAAGGTCAGATAATTGCCGATTTTATAACTGAACATCGTGATCTGTCATTTGATTTGCTTCAAATTACTCCGTGGGCTTTATTTTTTGATGGATCATCGTGTGGTAAAGGTGGGGGAGTAGGGATCCTACTGATTTCGCCTAGAGGTGAGATGTTTGAATTTGCCATCCCTATACAACCCACTGTCACAAATAATCAGGCTGAATACAAAGCATTACTTAGAGGGCTTCAATACTTAAGAGAAGCCGGGGCCGTTTTAGTTGAAGTTTATGGAGATTCAGAGCTGGTGATCAAGCAATTGAACGGCCAATACGAATGCAAAAGTGAAGCACTGAGGAGTTACTACGAAGAATGCAGGGAAATCTTGAAGAGCTTTCCGTTGGTAACTCTACAGCATATTCCTAGGGAACATAAGGAAGAAGCGAACAGGTTGGCTCAGAGCGCCTCGGGTTACAAAGAGAACCAAGAAGCATTTGCTGCGGATGTGTGTGCACTAGGGACGGATCTTACGGAGGATGATTGGAGAAAAGAGATTGTCGACTATTTGAAGGATCCATCTCGAAAGGTCTCTAGGAAGCTTAGGTACAAGGCCATAAAATTCGTTCTTCTGGATGACAATTTATTTTACAAATCATTAGATGGGGTGTTGTTACGATGCCTGGGTCCAGAGGAAGCGAAGAAGATGATGAGTGAAGTGCATGATGGGATATGCGGAGCACACCAATCGGCCTACCGCATGAAATGGGTTGTCAGAAAAGCTAGGTGCTTTTGGCCGACGATATTAGAGGACTGCTTTGAGTATTACAAAGGATGTCAGGATTGCCAAAGGTTTGGAAATATTCAAAGGGTCCCTGCATCAGCATTGAATCCCATCATCAAGCCATGGCCATTCAGGGGCTGGGGTATAGACTTGATTGGCCAGATTAATCCACCATCTAGCAAGGGGCATAAGTTTATGCTTTTGGCTACAGACTATTTTACTAAATGGGTTGAGGCGATCCCACTGAAGAAGGTGACGTCAGAAAACATGGTTGAATTTGTCAAGGAGCACATCATCTATCGATTTGAAATCCCTCAGACCATCACAACTGATCAAGGGGCTCAATTCGTGTCCCTGGAGTTCAGAGAATTTCCCGAAAGCATGGGAATCAAATTGTTTAACTCTTCTCCCTATTATGCCCAAGCTAATGGTCAAGCAGAGGCTTCTAATAAGATCATGATCAAGCTAATACAGAAGAAGATCGACCAGAAGCCAAGGAGATGGCATTCGGTACTCAGTGAAGCATTGTGGGCTTACCGAATGGCCCCTCATGGAGCTACAAAGACTTCTCCTTACGAATTGGTATACGGGCATCATGCGGTTCTACCTTGGGAGACGCAATCAGATTCCAGGAGAATCGTGTTACAGAAAGATTTGAGCTCCAAGGATTACAGTGGCCTGATGATGGATGAGCTAGAGGATTTACACATGATCCGTCTTAGGGCCCTGGAAAACATTGAGAAGAACAAATTGCGGGTCGCTAAGTATTATAACAAGAAAGTAAAAGTCAGGCAATTCGCAGAAGGTGATTTGGTTTGGAAAGCGCTATTGCCGATTGGGACTAAATATAGCGAATTCGGCAAATGGTCTCCTAACTGGGAAGGACCCTTTCGCGTGGTCAGATGCGTCCCTGGTAATGCATACGTATTGAAAACTTTACTAGGAGAGGAGTTTTCCGCTGCAATAAATGGGAGATATTTGAAGAAATATTGTCCTAGTATTGAAATCGACCGATGATCACCAGCAGTGGGATTACAAGCATTTGACACAAGAAACAGCCGGCACACAAGAGCGAGGTCGCCTTCATAACAAAATAGACAAACACGAGAAATGGCCAGTGCGTAGATGCATTGCCCTTAGCACCAAACTGCTTTACAACTGCCTCTTGCAGGTTTACATCCAACAACCTTGGTGATCTAGATTATGAGGAGGTGGGAAGCAGAAGGCGTGGAGAAAGAAGAGAAAGTATGATTCAATCTTTTCTTTGCTTCTTCGGTTGCTCCCTCTTCAGTTGCTCCAGGACTACCGTGATGGAAACTTGGAATGCGCGGGGGTGACCATGATTTGCTGCCTCCACCAAGCTAACCCAAGCCGCTTTCAGGTTGTTGTACCTGTCAGAGACATCTGAAACAGAGGAACGGATGTTAGGGGCAAGAAATCCAAGTGCGGGCGCGAGGTCAAGAAGAAGTCAAAAACATTTACCCCCCACTAGTGCCTCCAGAGCCATGCGACGCTCGCGTTCGGCTTGACAACGAGCGGTGATGTCCCTGAGACCGTGCTCCAGGTGCCGAACGCGGTGGCGCAGTTGATGGCTGGTCCTCTGTTCAGGTGTAGCCTCCTCTGCTTCGAGGGAGGAATCGGAGGAGATGTACTCAGGCACGTCTTCGGTCCCGATGATTTCTTCAGGAAGTAAATCAAGGCTGAAAGAAGAAGAGGAAGAGAAGAGGTAAAACGCAAGATCATATGGGAAACAAGGAGCAAATCAAGGGAAACTCACCTTCGAATCGTGCGTTTTTTGGGGCGCTGCTCTCCTGAGGCTGCTTGCCTTTCTCCATGGCCTTGGGGTTTTTTCCTCTGGAGACGGGGGAGGAGATGAGAAATGATGGATGAGTGTGCGAGTGGATTTGCAGGGCGTCCCAGCAGGCTATTTTATTGACCGAAGGGGTGCATTGGGAGTGATGACTGGCCAGCGTACACTGTTGGAATACCAAGCGGCAGCGCTTTCTCCCCAAATGCGAAGGGTTTTTCACTTGAACAGTACTTACGGATTGCCGATTTAAGGATCTTCTGTGAATTTTTGCGCCAAGGGGCATCTGTTCTCGTGTGTTCGGCTCAAGACAGTTCCCGGATACGTTTGAGGAAAAACAAGATTCACGGATGCAAACATGAAGAAAATCATCGCAGTGCAAGCACGGAATTCAAAAGTTCTTTATTTATTGCCGATATTCAAACATCCCTAATACAATCTAGTCAAAAAGCCTGTTCAGCACAGATTGGGGATGAGTGATTTCGGCAATGGCGTCGCCATGGCCATCGAGGCGCTCCAAGATGAGCTCAATCTCATCGATGTCCTCTGGCGCGCCGCCCCGGAAGCCGCGCGGCCTGGTGGATAGTCGACGTCGGTGTGCGTCGCCATGGCAGCCAGGCCCATGGTCATGCCCAAGCGGACGCCATGGGTGGCCACTTCATCAACGCGGTGCTCCACCGCAGCAAGGCGCTCCACAGGCGTGTCTCCACGGGCGTTCACCTTATCGGCCAGTTGCTCCACCAACATCTTGAGCTGGTTGAGCTCAGCATCACGGGCTGCGAAGTGCAAGAAAGAAGGAGATCAGCATCAAAGGCCGGATTGGATCAAAGAGCGGCGTCGGGGCCGTACCGTCAATGGTCTCCAGCAGCTGCTTGCGCTGGTCTTCCCATTCCAGCTTGGCTATGCCGGCCTTCTTGGAAACCTCCTCCAGCTCGCGCTGGGTCACCTCCAGTTCTCCTTTGAAGCGGAGAGCGTCGAGTTCCCCGTAAGGCACGGGAGAGTGGCCATCAGACTCCGAGGAGTCGTCGGGCAGGGGCTGACCGGCCGGCGCAGGAGATGGATTCCATTGAATCAACCTGAAAAGGGGATAATCGTCAAAGAAGAAAGAAGATCGAATACGAATCAGAGAAGAGGAATTGACGATCATTGCCTCTAGCGCGCATTGGCGCTACTCCCCTCCGCCTCATCAGAGGCGCGGCGTCGATTGAGGCGGCACACCATGTTGCTCTCGGATGTGCACTGTTTGGAAAGAAGAAGAAGAATTGAGGTTGGCAAAGATTCGAGAGCTAACGTCTTGGTGGAGAGCTAGGAGCATCTACGGTTTCATTTATAGGCCGGGCAAAACAGATCGTGGCCTCAAGTCGTGGCTCTGGATCGTGGCGCATATCCCAAGAAAATCGGAAGGTGGAAAGGTTTCCTTGACCAGTCCGCCAATGGGTCGTTTGGAGTTCTAGGCTGAGTCGTATTCAGTTGACTGGCTCGGTTAAGGAGAGTTAAAGTGCCATTCAGGTATTGGCATTTCTTTGCCGAATGGGTCGTTCAGCATCACATTTAAGAATGCGCAGAGGAAAAAAGGAGATGAAATTGCAGAGAATAAATATTACAAGAGCGACCACTTCGGTTATACATCAATTGAAGCACCTAAATGTTCAAGTATTTCGCAATTACACTACAGACATTTGATGTTGCCTGGCGAAAATTGTCCAATCGCTCCTGGCAATCTTTCTGGGCATTGGACAAGGTGGTGAGTTCTGCATCGTATTGTTTCACCTTGGCTATAGCTGATTTTTTCTTCTTCTTGGGTCTTCTCTATCAATCTAGGGAGCTCAGCTATTTTCTTGTTATCGGCCTCTATCTCAGCTGATAGGTTCCTCAGTTCTGCCTCCAGAGCAGCCTTCCTGGCAATTTTTGAATCACGAGAAGCTTGCAGATTGGCCAATGTATCTTTATGGCTTTCGGTCTGAGATTGTGCCCCTTTCATGGCTTGTTCAGCACTGGCCCTCTCCTTTTCAACAGCCGGGCGGTAGCGCACCTTCCTCAAAGCTTGCCTTATGGGCACGTAGTGCATTTCCAGGCCAGAGATAGATGCGAGCGAGGCGCTGATGTCCTCGGGGAGTTCTTGGCTGATAGATTCAAGCATTTCTTCAAAGTGATCGAGATCCTTGAACTGGTCTCGTGCATCTCTTTCCAGCCAGGCAAAAATCTCCCTGAGCTTTTCTAGCACTTCCTCTGATAGGGTTTGATGCACTCCTTCCATCACCTCGGCAGCTGGATTGTTCCCCATTGATAGACTTGATGATGATGGGGCCTGATCCTGAGAAAGCAGTATTGCCGAATCAGGAGTGCTGAAAGTAAAGGTAGCAGAGTTAAGTGCAAATGAATACCTCATGTCTGACTTCTTGAGCTGGGGCAGGACTTTGTTCAGGAGCAACCACAGGCGAAGGAGGTGTTCCAGGTAGAGCTGAAGCTTCTGAGTGAGAAGGCGCTAATGCAGTTGCTGTCAACTCAAGGGCTTCTGGCTGAAGAGGAGATGGGTTCACCTCTACTAGGGTTGATGTCTCTGCATGACCAGCAGGTGATTGGACCCTTGGAGGACTCTGCGCAGAACGAGTGTACAGGCTCACTTAAGATATGATCATGGAATTCTTGCCACCAGGAGTTGAAGGTGGAGTGAGCTGTTGTTGTGGGTACAAAAGGCCAGGCGTAGACAGTGGGACTGCACACATAACGGAAGACTCTGCTACTGTGCATGAGTTATTTGATTTCCTCTCTGGGCTTGAGGAATTCATGCAGAAACAGTCTTGGGGGCATCTGGCCACACCCAAGTTGCCGAGCCATTACATTGGGCTGATAATATTCATAAGTACTATAGGTCAGCCTTCCTCCATTGAATTCAGCTGGCAGAATGCATGGGCGGATTATGATATTGAAGATCTCCAGGAATCTCCCATCTTGGCGTTCGGTTTCAAAAGAGAATTCACAAGGGAAAATCAAATTGTCATTATCCAAATAAGGAAGCCAGAGAGGATTTTGGAAACCTTTGAAGAATAGCTCGAAAAGCTGGCTGATATCCTGTTGAATAAGAACAGTTGAAGCAGCTTCTCCATAAGTTTGGCATCCTCTGGTGGTTTGGGTTTCCCCTTCAGGATGATTGGATGAAGGGAAGAGTCGGGTGTTCAAATCAACACCAACGATCTGATGCATGTGTAGCTACAGCCACATTTGAACAAACCACCAAGGGCCGCTGACACATGCTATCCTCTGGCCGGTGTACATCTGGGTGACAGTTTGATGCAGCATATGGTACACACTGCCTAGGAGGAATTTGCCAAGGGGGAGGCGGTTGCCACTGACCAGTTGAGAAGCCATTGTGATGTGATTCAGGGTAGGCTCATTGGCTTTACCACAGAAGATGAACCTACATAGCCACATGTTCGGAAACGCCCTGTATTCAATTTCACCAAGGGGGTCGTCCTTCATGTGGCTCAAGATATAGTTCTTGTATCCGCTCCCTGGTTTCACCCCTGTTTGTCGGGAGGAACTTCTGAAATCCCAGGTTTGAATGGATCCTGTAATGTCAAGGCCGGTGATCACATACACATCGGCCAGAGTTGGTGACATCGGGCCGTGGCCAAAGAGGAAGGCGTTGATACCGTTCGACCAAAAGTGACAGACTACTATCAGGAGGTCTTCATTCTTGGGGGTCTCGGCCAAAGATAACTCCAGGCACTGAGTAATGTGAAGGGTATCCCAGTTCTGGGTCCTGGCACTCTTATCCGCAAGAATCCTCTGGTACCAATTTTTCCAGCCCGCGATTGGAGGCAAGGGCCAGTTCTTGAAAGCATCTTGCCACCGAGGAGGTGGGGACAGAGCTGCTTTAAAAAAGATCCTTTGAGATTCAGCCGCGATGAAATCTCAAGGATCGGAGTTTCCCACAGGACCAAGGTAGTAAGATCTTGAATTGGCCTCGGAAGCTCAGTGGAAGGCTCCTGAAGGAAAGCGGAAAAGAAATCTCAGGTAAAATTGAAAACATAAATGCCGGTTGAAGCTTACGAGAGGAGAATTTACCAGAGCAGTTTGGTTTTGAGTCGCCATTGGGGATTTGAGCTCGGAACAAGGGGATCTAGGGTTTGGATCCTGTCAGGGACAGCCCTAGGGGTCCCCTTAAATGACGGGGAAATCCTCACTTAAAACCCGCAACAAAGCCAAAACACAGCTTGCCTAACCATGCAGGATACGGCCCACGGCGCAGGGACCCCGACGGCCCATCAAGGTGGCCTTCTTGGAGATCCCCTCGAGCAGGCTCCGCCTCGCTCGAGGATGCGCGCCCCCCCGGCGGGCTCCGCCCGTTCGAGGGGTAGCACTTCCCCTCGAGCGGGCTCCGCCTCGCTCGAGGGTCCGCTCCCCCCTCGAGCAAGGTTCCGCCTCGCTCGAGGGTACGTCCCGCCCTCGACCGGGGTCCGCCACACTCGAGGGCGCCCCTCACGCATGCGCCGGCCCCCGTACACGGCATTTAACGCCCCGACACCGGCGGGACGGCGCCATCATGCGCCGGGGCTCGAGCCCCGTGCCGCCGCACCAACTCCCCGGGGAGGAGCCCATCCCCATCACCGTGGGGAGGGACCGTGCGCAGGCCGGTGTCGGTCCCGTGACGCCGTGCGCCGCTCCAAGACGGCTAACGCGCCGAGCCCTCGAAGGGGGGCCGGTTGCACCCTCGATTCACTTTCTTGTGACCCTACAGGGTTAGGTGGAGGCGCTAGGCCGGTGGAACACCATCCCTGCCACTGTAACAGCGTGGCCGCCGTCCCCCGCGCGTGCGTGCGCACGCCGGTGCGCCGTAGCAACGACTCCAAAGACCGTGAAGAGCGTTGGGAAGGGACGCCGTTCTACCTACTCCTGTACTCCGTACGTGCCAACGCCGCACCTCCCTCGAAGCCTATCGAAGGCGTTACCACCATCCGCTGCCCTTCAACCCCGGAACCGCCATCGTTCGGGTACAAGGTAGGCCATGATGGCCGTATCGCCGCAAGGATCGTCCGACGGCCGCCCATTCTACAAGATAGCACGTCGTGCTTCCCCACGTAGCTAGATAGCGCGGCGCGCATGTAATCCGCCTCCCCCTTGATCTATAAAAGGGGGGGCGAACCCCCCAGCCGCAGGGGAGACAGACAGGAACACACGGCACACCACGTACTCATTCTCCAATTCTCCCACAATATCTTCAGCCACTCCTCCAGGGACTTGGAAGCCACGCTTCCTCTCCCGTCTTGCTTGTAGCAGCCCCACTACAGGCACCCCCGGTGCTGAGCAATACAGTGCCTTGAGCACGCCTCTGCTGGACGTACGGCCCCCTCGACCGGAACCAGGATAAATCCCGTGTCTCTCATTGCTTAGCATCGACCATTGAGGGATAGACCTCGGCGCTTTCTACTGGTTAGTGTCGGGACCATATTCCGCACCGACAGTTGGCGCCCACCGTGGGGCAATCGAGCGCCTAAGGTCATTCCGTCAACTCCCTCCATGGTGATCCGCACTGAGTACCGTGGTACACGCCATCGCATGGGTAGCTCGGACCCCCTCCCAGCCGGGTTCGAAATCCGCTTCGGGGACCCGAACTTTCGTGCCACGGGGAACGGCTATCTCATGCGCCTCACCAACGGTGAGGAGCTCCGCGCGCGGCGCTAGGCCGGTCGCTCCGGCCCCCGCCGCAAGCGCCACCACGGCGCAGCGCCCGCAGCACGGATGCCACGGGCCCGTCGACGCCACAACGCCGCCGTCGCTGCGGGGCGGCGCTCGCGCCGGGCGCGGTCCGAGCGGCGGCAGCCGAGCGTGCCGCAACTCGGCGCGGCGCGCCCGCCGTCACGACCGCCACCACCCCCGCGGGATAGCGCACGGTCTCCGACCGCGCATCCCCATCGGGCTGCGTGGCGCTACGTCGGCCCACAACGCCAACGTCGACACCACGATGCGCAGGGTTCCGCCTGGCCGCCACGTCTTCGTCGCCAGGGACCCCGACGCCTCAGCAGGGGACGAGTCGTCCCTGGGTTCCCTCGACGCGTTGCCACCGCCAACCGCCACGGTACGCGGAGTGGGACTTCTCCCGCGTGCCGGACCCGCCATGTTCGGCGTTTTCTCGACGCTACGGACATCGGGTTCGGCCGCTCCGTCGACTCCAAAGACCGGAAGTTACGATCCCGCGCGGGGAGTGCTACGCCGTCATCACCAACGACCCGGCCAATGCCGCCGTGCGGTGGGCGCAGGAGACAGGGGGAAGTCACGCCGCCCCGGGGAACGCCACGCGCCCGGCCGCGGGGCCAAGCGCTCCCCGCTAGGGCCGACGCCGACGCACAACCGGCCCAAGCCCGCGAGCTCGAGGCCAAGCCGGCAGAGGAATACGGACGGTGCGGCCGCTCCGCGCCTCAACGGCGGGGGGAAGCCTCCCCGCGCGCGGCGAACGCGCACGGGAACCGGGCCGGCGGAGTCCGCGACCGCATCAACACCGTCCCCAACGTCGACAACGCGGACGCACCCCCGCGGGCGAGCCAAAAGCTCATTGCCGCCGCGACGCTGCTGCGGGCCATGCCGGCACCCTCGACCCCCGAGGCTCGAGACCTGCACCGCGAGGTGCAAACTCTCATCGAGCAAGCGGCCGTGCAGTAGGCCAAGAGCTCGGCCTCACACATCCGCTAACAGGGGGATGCGCGGGACGACGAGGCTGCACCGGGAGGCGAACCCTCGGTCCACGCAGGAGGACCGGCGGGGTGACCCGCCGACCAAGGACGCACGCCGGCCAAGGAGCGGCTCCTTGACGCACGCAGGCGCCGGATGGCGACGCCCGCAACGTCATCAACGCCGAGGCGCACCGGCGGGCGTACGCACGGCGCGAGGGGGGCTACCACCCTCGACGGGGTGACGCTACGACAGCGGCGAGGACCTCTCCCCGACGCTGGAGCCCCTAGGGACCCGTGTGTTCAGCCGGGAGATCCGCGAGGCGGCGTTCCCCCATCGCTTCCGCCAACCCTCGACCATCGTCAAGTACAACGGGGAGACGGACCCCCGCGTGTGGCTCAACGACTACCGCTTGGCTTGTCAGCTGGGCGGGGCCACCAGCGACGAGGTCATCATCCGCAACTTGCCCCTGCATCTCGGCGACACGGCCCGGACGTGGCTGGAGCACTTGCCCGCCAGCCAAATCCACAACTGGGAAGATCTGGTCCGCACGTTCGTGGGCAACTTCCAGGGCACGTACGTGCGCCCTGGAAATTCGTGGGACCTGCACTCCTGCACGCAGAAGCCCGGCGAGTCGCTGCGGGACTTCATACGACGCTTCTCCAAGCGCTGTACGGAGCTCCCCAGCGTGGCGCAGTCCGAGATCGTGCACGCCTTCCTCGAGGGCACCACGTGCCGCGACCTCATGCGGGAGATGGGGCGCAGCCCGCCTGCGGACTCCAACGAGCTGTTCGACATCGCCACCAGCTTCGCCTCCGGAGAAGAGGCCGTGGGGGCGATCTTCGACGGCAAGAAGGGCAAGCGGTCGGAGGACGCGCCCGCGGAGGGCAGCAAGTCCAAGGAGCCCCACCGCAACGACAAGCGGGGCAAGATGGGGAAGAAGTCGCGCTGCGAGGCGCGCGAGCAGGGGCGCGACGGCGGTAATGCCGAGGCCCTTGCTGTTGACCCGGCTCAACGGGGCCCTCGACCGGCCCCTCGAGGCCCGGGTGTTCGACGACATGCCGAAAAAGCCATGTCCTTACCACAAGACCCCGTTGAACCACACCCTTGAGCAGGGCGATATGCTCAAGAAGTTCTATGGCCGTGCCGCCGCGAAGGAGGCAGAGGCCAAGAAAGACGGAGGAGATGGCGACGCAGGCGGCTTCCCCGCCGTCGAAAATGTGTTCCTCATCTTTGGGGGGGCCAACCGTCGACATGTCGACCCGCCAGCGCAAGAAGGAGCGGCACGAGGTCCTCGCCGCGGAGAGGGCGCCTCCGTCCTTCCTCAATTGGTCGGAGGACGCCATCACCTTCAGCCGGGAAGACCACCCGAACCGTGTCCCCAACCCGGGCCAGTACCCGCTGGTGGTCGACCCCATCATCGGGAACGCACAGTTCTCGAAGGTCCTCATGGACGGAGGCAGCAGCCTCAACATCCTCTACGCGCATACGCTGTGCTTGATGGGGATCGAGCTGGACCAGCTGCGGCCCAGCAAGAAGTCGTTCCACGGCATCGCGCCCGGCAAGGTGTCCCGGCCCCTCGCGCATCGACTCCGCGACCGGGTTTGGCACCCCAAAGAACTTCTGCAAGGAGATCCTCACCTTCGAGGTGGTGGGGTTCAAGGGGGCCTACCACGCTATACTTGGGCGACCCTGTTACGCCAAATTCATGGCGGTCCCCAATTATACCTACTTGAAGATGAAGATGCCGGGACCAAACGGCGTCATCACCGTCGGCTCGTCCATCGAGCACGCATTCGACTGCGACGTCGAGTGCGTAGAACACGCAGAGGCACTGGTGCTGGATGAAGCGCTGGTGAACACGTTGGAGAAGATGGTCAACGAAGACCTCGACTCCGCCGCCAAGCACGCCGGCACCTTCAAGGCCGCGGAGCAGACCAAGGGGGTCCCCCTCGACCCTTCAGCCCCCGAGGGCAAGGCGTTGAGGGTCAGCTCCACCCTCGACCCCAAATAAGAAGTGGTGCTCGTCGAGTTCCTCCGCGCCAACGCCGACATCTTCGCGTGGAGCCCCTCGGATATGCCAGGCATCCCGAGGGAAGTCGCCGAGCACTCCCTTGACATCCTGCCTCACGCCTGTGCCGTGCAGCAACGGCTGCTCCGCTTCGACAAGGAGCGGCGACGGGCAATCAGAGCGGAGCTGCGGAAGCTTCTCGAGGCCGGATTCATCAAGGAGGTGTTCCACCCAACGTGGCTAGCAAACCCCGTGCTTGTAAAGAAAAAGAATGGGAAGTGGCGGATGTGTATAGACTACACCGAGCCTTAATAAAGCATGTCCTAAAGTTCCCTTTCCTTTGCCACGCATTGATCAAATCGTTGATTCAACAAATCGGGTGTGAATTGCTTTGCTTCCTTGATGCCTATTCCGGTACCACCAAATAAAGATGAAAGAGTCCGACCAGCTCGCGACTTCATTCATCACACCGTTCGGGACGTTCGCTACGTCACGATGCCGTTTGGCCTCGTAAACGCGGGTGCAACATACCAGCGTTGCATGCAGCACGTTTTTGGGGATCACATCGGGCGGACGGTCGAAGCATACATGGACGACATCGTCGTAAAGACCAGGAAGGCGGACGACCTGGTTGGCGACCTCGGTGTCGCGTTCGGCTGCCTACGGGCCAATGGGGTCAAGTTAAACCACGAAAAGTGTGTCTTTGGAGTGCCGCGGGGAATGCTCCTGGGATACATTGTCTCCCAGCGGGGAATCGAGGCCAACCCTGAAAAGGTTGCGGCCCTCGAACGAATGGGTCCGATCTGGGACCTCAAAGGGGTGCAGAAGGTGCTGGGGTGCCTTGCTGCCTTGAGCCGCTTCATCTCGCGGCTCGGTGAGAAGGGCCCGCCCCTCTACCGCCTACTTAAGAGAGCACGAGCGCTTCTCCCGGACCGCCGAGGCCCGGGATGCGCTCGACAAACCGAAGGCGTCCGTAACGCACGCCCCGATCCTCACGCCGCCGCAAGACGGCGAACCCCCGCAGCCTCTACGTGGCCGCAACCACCCGTGGTGGTCGCCGCCGTGATCGTCGTGGAGCGCACGGAGGAAGAGCATGCCTTGCCCGTATGGGGCCGGCCGGTCTACTACATCGCCGAGGTCCGTCGACACAAAGACGCGCTACCCCCGTGTCCGTGTTGTTGTACGCGGTAGTCCTTGCGCGGCGCAAGCTCCGCCACTACTTCGAGGCCCACCCCGTCACGGTGGTTTCCTCCTTCCCACCGGGAGAGATCATCCGCAACCCCGACGCCGCGGCGGAGATCGCCAAGTGGTCCGTAGAACCGATGGGAGAGACGCTCGCCTACGCCCCGCGCAAGGCTGTCAAATCCCAAATTTTGGCTGATTTCGTCGCTGAGTGGACGGATACGCAGCTACCGCCGCCGCAGATCCAAGCGGAATGCTGGACTCTGTTCTTCGACGGCTCGGTGATGAAAACAGGGGCGGGCGCGGGGCTGCTCTTCGTGTCGCCCCTCGGGGAATACATGCGGTACGAGGTGCGCCTCCACTTCCCCGCGTCTAACAATATGGCCGAATACGAGGCCCTCCTCTGCGGCCTCAAAATCGCCATTGAGTTAGGCGTCAAGCGCCTCGACGTGCGGGGGGACTCGCAGCTCGTAATCAATCAGGTCATGAAGAACGCGAGCTGCCATGACGACAAGATGGAGGCCTACTGCAAAGCCGTGCGAGCCCTCGAGGACAAGTTCTACGGCATCGAGCTCAACCATGTGCCCCGCCGGTACAACGAGGAGGCGGACGAGCTCGCCAAGATTGCGTCCGGGCGGATCACCGTCCCCCCGAACGTTTTCGCGCGCGACGTCGCTCAACCCTCGGTCGTCTTCGAGCCCTACCCCTCGAGTCACGACGAACCCTCAGGGCCTTCCTCGAATCCAGCGGGTGCGGAACCCATGGACGAGGACCCCTCGAACGAGGCGTACGTGCTCTCCCTCCTCGAGGGGTATGGATCCCACGAAGCCGACGTGATGGACATCGAGCCAGCTCCTGCCCAAGAGGACTGGCGCGAAAAATACATCGCCTGGATCGCTCGAGGGGAACTCCCCGGCGGGACCGGCCGCGGCCGAGCGCATCGCCGAGATGGCCAAGTCGTTTGCCCTCGTTGACGGCGAGCCGTACAAGCGCGCGCCTCCCGCATCCTACGGGCCGGTGCGTGCCCATTCCCGAGGGGCGCGAGCTCCTGCGGGACATCCATGCAGGGATCTGCGGCCACCACGCCGCGCCCCGCACCCTCGTCGGCAATGCGTTCCGCCAGGGCTTTTACTGGCCCACTGCGGTCGCGGACGCCAGCGAGATCGTGCGCACCTACGAAGGGTGCCAGTTCTACGCCCGCAAGTCCAACTTACCCGCCCATGCCCTGCAGACCATCCCCGCAACGTGGCCATTTGCCGTGTGGGGGCTGGACATCGTCGGGCCCCTGCGAAAGGCGCCCGGGGGCTTCACCCACTTGTTGGTCGCGATCGACAAATTCTCCAAGTGGGTGGAGGTGCGCCCCATCACGAATCTAAGGGCAGAGCAGGCTGTAACATTCTTCACCGACATCGTCTACCGCTTTGGAGTGCCAAACTCCATCATCACAAATAATGGGTCCCAGTTTACGGGCCGGAAGTTCTTGGAGTTCTACGACAAGTTCCACATCCGTGTGGATTGGGCAGCCGTGGTGTTAACACCAAAATTTGGTAAGGAGTCTGACTTGTGGGTCCGGTTCGATAGAGAGTCCGTCTGGTGGAAGGAAGGGCTTTTTCAATGATATTCAGCAAAGAGATCTACGGTCGGCTATCTGCTCCGGTTCGGCAAAGGATCAGTAAAGCTGATTTTGCGGGATTGGACGGTGATGTGGCTCAATCAGGGGAAACGAATGGATGGATAGGCGATCAATCTTAGAGATAAGTTAGGCAACGAATCCATTCGAAGTTGTACTCAACAGAATATAAATATGACCCCTAAATGTATGTAAAAACAATCAATCATTCTTCAATACACACCGGCCTTATGCCAAACCCTAGAGTCCTTGTCGTGTCGTCGAGTTCTTTGAGAGGGCCAATCGATCCGTCGACCTCCGTGAGTACCGGCAACCTTGTATCATGTCTAGTATCATGCGGTGGATTTAGATCTGATGCAAGTAGTCTTGTTACCATGCTTCGTGTCATGCGGTAGATTCAAGCTTGGTTCAAGATGGTTTCTTGTTAGATCATGAGTCATGCGGTAGGCTAAGATCTAGCTTGAAGCTAGTTATCGGCTCTATTGGATTTTGGCAAGATCCAATAGATTCATTAAGTTACCCCGTGTTATCTTGAGTTTTACTTTATGTTTTAATTCATGTAACACACCTTTGCCCAATCTAGATGGGTTTGGATTGGCTTTATCCCATTTATGATCCTTGTTCGAGTAGATTTAATGTTTCAACACGTGGATCTTATGCTTTCCGATAGCCGAAACCGAATCGATCTAGGTTGTTACGTGTTGCGGGTTCAAGCTTGCCAATGCTCGTATAAATCTTGAAAGAGTTGGGTATCATGCGGTAGATGCAGGTTTTTGGGTTGCTTTGGAGCTAATCATCCGGTGGATTAGATCCCCAAATCAATCTGATAGATTTGTTCGCTTGGTAATGTTTGTTCCTTCTTCATGGACCCGAATCCGACTGTTCACCGTATTCGGTTATATTTTTCATGAGTAGAACACGTGCGTTATTCGTGCTTTGAATGATGTGTGCTTTTAGCTTTCTATATTTAGATCGTATCATGCGGTGGATAGATCTATTTATGGAAAGTGGTACGGTTTTTCATGCAAGTTGTATCATGCGGTGGATAGATTTGCTTGACATCGTACTTGACGGGTTTTAAAGTAACTAGACATGCGGTAGACTAGTGCTTTGGATCTATGCATACTTGTTTAATACATGATCATGTTCGTGTTTTGCTTTATTTATCTAATGTTAATTTTCATGAGGATCGGTCATGGCCTCGTGCGTACTTAATTCTTACAAAGACTGATCGCTGTCATGCTCACGTCATCCATTCGGCAGTGTTGCTTTTCCCTTTGCGGTTTCCCGAATGGTTCTAGTTCGTTGGCGGATAGCTCCTTATAGCTATGTGTCATCTTGTTTGGCTTCCTAGCCGTAAATATGGAACTGCCTGGTATCATCCGGCAAGTTCCAAGCTTTGGTATTTAATTGTTTTATCTTTTGTTAATTTTCAGGAAAAATTGACTGGCACGTCTTCTCGCTCGCGCGTATGCGGCCGCCTTTGTTCGGCTTGCTGTGTGTTTGGCGTTGAGTGCACTTTTTGCGTCAACACACTTTTTGGCACGCCCGGGGGGACACAAACTCGAATAGATTCAAGATGCCCGAAATCGCGGATCTCATGGATGTTGACCTAGAAGATCTTTCTCTCCGGAGCAATGCGGGCAAAGAACTTCAAGACGTCGTGGACCAGTTTCAGCAGAAGTGTCTGCTGTCGTTCAAAAAGAATAGAAGCGGCGTCCCATACTTAAAGAACGAGATGCCCAGAGTACTGCTGCTAGGGGAAAGTGATACCAAACCCCAGCAGGAAAGGGAGGAGTGCATGCGGGTGTTCCAGGAATCCGCAGATTACATGCTTAGCAAGCACAACAAGGCTTTCCTCGGCGCACTCCAGCAGATGATGGTGGCTGTCTTCGGCCCTGGCATGGAGCAAGCGTTCAAAGAAAGCGCCCGTCCGGGGGGCACCGTGGAACCGGGCGAATCAAGCTCTCGGCCCGCCCGCCACGGAGCCCGC
Source organism: Cenchrus americanus (assembly GCA_947561735.1). Lineage (NCBI taxonomy): Eukaryota > Viridiplantae > Streptophyta > Magnoliopsida > Poales > Poaceae > Cenchrus > Cenchrus americanus. The sequence goes on from OX387244.1 coordinate 195,734,467, forward strand.
CGGCGCAGCCTCCTCCCCAAATCGCCGGAAGTCAAGCTTTCCAGCCTCCGCCACAGAGCCGCCGGGAAACGGCCCGGTGCAACCTCCACCGCAGCCTCGCACGCCCAATCCACCCACCACCACGGGTAGCACAGTCAACCCGTGCATCAGCCCGAATCCGTACCAGCCCACGCACGGAGACTTAGCATTCGGCCGACCGGCGCCCGCTCACTTCCGGCCGTAGGATTGCTCCGGCGACCAACTGGCTGCAGAGAAACTTGTACGGCGGTGGCTATCATGAAGTGGGGAACTACGGGGCGTTTGATGCGTTCCCACATCCGGATACGCGCCGCCGGTGCGCAGCGCGCGCAGGATGACGCCCTGGCGCGGAGAATGGCCGAATTGATGCAAAATCAGTTCAGCCTCAAGCCAAAAATGCAAGGACCCGCCTATAAGCTGCCATTCCCGGAATGGTACTACAATGTGCTCTTGCCGCCTAGGGTGAAGCCCCCAACAGAGTTCACAAAATTCTCGGGGCAGGACGACACGAGCACGGTCGAGCACATCGCTCGCTACCTCATGCAGCTCGGGGAGTGCTCGGCTGAGGAGACTTTCAGGGTCCGCTACTTCACCGCATCGCTGACAGGTCCAGCATTTCAGTGGTTCACATCCCTGCCCCCTGAATCAGTTGCCAGATGGAAGGATTTGGAGCGGAAGTTCCACGCTCATTACTTCAGCGGCAGTTCGGAGAAGAAGCTCATTGACCTCGCGACCATGAAGCAGAGGCATAGCGAGACGCCACTGGAGTTTCTCCGGAGGTTCAGGGAGGTCAAAGGCATGTGCTTCTCGCTTAACTTGCCAGATGACCAGCTGGCTGACATGGCTGTCGCCGGGATGCTGCCGGCCGTACGCGAAAAGTTGTTCGGAATGGAGTTCGAGAATCTGGGACAGTTATCACAGAAGCTGTCGTTAATGAGCAACCAGGCGTATGGATTTAAGAAGGACGCCAAATTTGGCAAGCAGCACAATGTCGCTGGCGTCTACAACCAGTTCTTGGACAAGGCTGATATGTTCGAAGAATCTGATGATGAACTGGATGTAGCCGCAGCAGAAGTCATGTGGGGCAAAGAGCCGTTGACAATGAATCAGCGCTGGGTCAAGCAGACCAAGGGAACTTATGATTTTGACATCACGAAGGCTGATAAATTGTTTGAGCTCTTAGTGAAAGAAGGCCGAATCAAGCTGCCCGAGGGGCATTCCATGCTTCGGCCTGATGGAGTTAAAGCAAAACGTTACTGCGGTTTCCATGACAGGGACTCACACTCCATCAATGATTGCAGGGTCTTCAGGATGAGGATCCAAAAGGCTATCCAGGAGGGCCACCTCAAGTTCGACAATAAAATGAAGTTGGATGGCCACCCTTTTCCTCAGGGCATGGTGGGTTTTTCTGTCAATGTGATAACTGCCGAGGAAAAGGGAAAAGTCAAGGTCTTGACCTCAGCCAGGTCTAGACAAGGTGGAGTGGTGGACCCAGAGCGTCAGGTGACTCTGGAACAGATGCAAGGTGACGCCCCCCCGTATTCTTAAGAGCCACATTGAAATTGGGGAGTCATCCAGAGCCATGCCCAGGGTGACGTCGCGCATCCTCCTCAACAAGTGGCAGCGCCAGATTGAAAAAGAGCGTTATCAGAAGAGGCGCTATGAGGAGGAGCAATGTAGAGCCGAAGAAGAGGCGCGCAGGAGGGACCAGGAGCAGTACACGCGCGAGCAAGAGCGCGCGCACTGGGGATGCGCCTTCTTCAGGCATTGCTGGAATGAGGGTGTCGGGGACAGCCCTAGGGGTCCCCATAAACAATGGGGAAAACCTCACTTAAAACCCGCAACGAGACCAAAACACATCAAGCCTAACCATGCAGGACGCGGCCCACGACGCAGTAGCCCCGACAGCCCATCGAGGCGGCCCACTTAGAGACCCCCTCGAACGGGCTCCGCCTCGTTCGAGGATGCGTGTACCCTCCGGGCGAGCTTCGCCCCGCTCGAGGGGCAGCACTTCCCTCGAGCGGGCTCCGCCTCGCTCGAGAGTACGCCCCGCCCTTGGCCGTGGTCCGCCACGCTCGAGGGTGCCCCTTACGCGTGCACCGGCCCCCGTACACGGGCATTTAACGCCCTGACGCCGCAGGACGGCGCCATCATGCGCCCGGGGCTCACACCCCGGTGCCGCCACACCAACTCCCCAGGGAGGAGCCCATCCCCGCCACTGTGGGAGGGGACTGTGCAGCGCGGCCGGTGTCAGACCCGTGACACCGTGCGCACGCCCCAGTACGGCTAACGCACCGAGCCCTCGAAAAGGGGTCGGCGCACCCTCGATTCACTTTCCCCGTGACCCCACGGGGGTTGGGTGGAGGCGCTAGGCCGGTGGACCGCCATCCCTGCCACTGTAACGGCGTGGCCGCCGTACCCGCACGTGCAGGCGCACGCCGGCCCCCCGTAGCAACGACTCCAGCCCCGTGAAGCGCGTCGGGAAGGAACGCCGTTCTGCCCACTCCTGTACGCCGTACGGGCCGCGCGCACCTCCCTCGAGCCTATCAGAGGACATCACCGCCATCTGCTGCTCTCCTACCCTCGAACCGCCACTGTTCGGGTACAAGTCAGGCCATGATGACCAGATCGCTGCGAGGATCGCCCGGACGGCCGCCCACTCTACAGCGTAGCACGTCGTGCTTCTCACGTAGCTAGATAGCGCGGCATGCATGTAATTCGCCTCCCCCTTGATCTATAAAAGGGGGACGAACCCCCCAGCCGCAGGGGGGAGAGAGGAGACGAACAGAGGAAGACGCTCAAGGCAACAGACCAGGAGCCCCTCACATACACCGTGCACTCACTCTCTTATTCTCCCACAATATCTTCAGCCACTCCACCAGGGACTTGGAAGCCACGCTTCCTCTCCCGCTTCGCTTGTAGCAGCCCCACTACAGCACCCCGGTAGCCGAGCAATATAGTGCCGTGAGCACACCTCTGCTGGACGTACGGCCCCCTCGGCCGGAACCAGGATAAAAACCCTGTGTCACTTGTTGCTTAGCATCGACCATTGAGGGATAGACCTCGGCGCTATCTACTGGTTAGTGTCGGGACCATTTTCCGCACCGACAGTTGGCGCCCACCGTGGGGCAATCGAGCGCCTAAGGTCGTTCCGTCAACTCCCTCCATGGTGATCTGCACTGAGTACCGTGCTACGCGCTACTGCATGGGTAGCACTGACAAGGTTAGCAATATTTTTTAGCATAAAAGACATCTTTAATCTATTCATAACTTGAGAGCACATAAAACACTATGGGTCTTTATTTTAATCATAACCTCCGCTGAAAATTAAGCTAGCATTTAAATAAATTCAGATCTGTATTTTTAACAGAGCACTAGTTTAAACATGCATAAATCAATTACAAAGATGAACAAAGCTGCAATTTTAATCATATATCATCATGGCACGAATTTTGTAACTTTTCCAATGATATAATCAAGGTGGTGTCTTTATTAATGGTGACATCAAGTTGAAATACAAACTGAAAATAAACAAACATGCTTGCTGAAATTTAAATAAAAACAGAAAATACTACGCAAACACACATAAGCAAAAGCTGAAAATTACAGAGAAAAAGAAAAGAAAAGAAAACTAAAGTTCCTAAATCTTCTAGTCCTCCGCCGGTGGTTGATGTTGATGATCTTGATAATAATACCCTTGCTCGTAATATGATTGGACATTCCCTCCGACGAATTGATTTGTCTCGACAAGGTGAAGGCGTCCAAGTTCAAAGGCAATATTTGCGTTGCCTTCACCGAGTTGGGCTGCGTTAGATTGGATGGCTGCGATGTTTTGAGCATTTCTTACAGCATACCCTCCAATAATGGCCATGCTTTGTTGTGGTTGGGGATGATGAGCGTAGGACTCCGCGAAGTTAGCGTTGGGCACAACATAATTTGGTGGGGGTACCGGTGCACCACCCCCCCATGCTTGCTCTTGTGGCCCTCCGTAATAACTTGGCGGAGGAGGGACCCCACCGAACGGTTGCACATTGGGTTGTGCTCCACTCGCTTGTGCGAAGGATGTTCCCTCCTCTACGATTCTTCCTCTCTTGTTCTTCCTTGCAGGGACAAGTAGTCCCTCTTCCAACCAATCTTCTCTCCCTTCATTGAAAAGCCTAAGCCTCTCGTTGGGAAGGGGTAGGTTCACTATGGCCAACCGATAACCTCCTCTCTCATCTCCATTAATGTATTTGCCTTGCCGCAAATATTCAATGCCGAGAGAGGTACCTCGCAAAAGGTGGTCGGGGTTTCTTGCGATCCCCGGCCGCAAGGAAAATGCCAACATGGAGAGGTAACACCCCGAACCAATATTACCCGCCCCCGATGTTGCTTCACAACACCAACGGTTGATCATGAGGTAAGAGGGGTCTATTGGCTGCCTGGCAATAAAGCCGAGTATAACCAATTCAACTCCGTGTTGGTCACCTTTGTTTCCTTCATCCTCCCCAATATCCTCTTGCACATCCAAGAGTGAAATATCCGGATAATGGGGTTGCGGATGCAATTGCGTTGTTGATGGGCTTCTCCGGAGATCATGTTCCAAAATCCCGCTAACATGCCGGGTGGCACGTCAACTTTCTCCGGAGCTCCCTTGTGGAATCCAAGCAGCTCCCTAACGTGCTCGTAGGGAACCTATTGTTTGACTCCCTCCAAACGGAATGACAAGCTTTGCACCCCATCATCATCAACGATGGGTGCAATAGTAATTAAAATTTCCAAGGCGAACCCCAAATGGGTGTCCACCGATACTCCGTTGGAGAACTGCACCCATCCGAGGTGCCCCAATATATAGTATATGTCGGTGCAAAAACCCAAGGTGTAGAATGCTTGGTCGTCGAACTCGACGTTCGGCACAAGCCTCTTCTCAAGATTGGCGAGCCTCTCCTCCTCCTCCGTCGACAAGATGATGAAGCCGTACGAAGAGTGTGTCGGGGTGTAAGGAGGTGGTGCGGTTGAGCGAGTCGATCGTCGTGGTGGCGTGGGCTGCTCCTCCGTGTGCCCACGAGGTTCGGTGAACCTCATGAAAGTGCTTCTTGCAGCCCTCATACCACCAAGGAGGAGAGCATCGTTCCTTCTCGGTGGTGCCGTATCCGTCTCCATGCTCCGGGGAGACTCGGAAACCAAGTGCCTCCTCGAAGACGTGGTTGATGACGGCTTGGACGACGACGAACTCTTCTTCTTGGAGAAGAGACTTGTGGTCTTCTTCCACATGGTTGCTGCACTCTTTTCTTCAACTAAAATTCCGGGTTGCAACCGGTAACTAGGCACTTAAACTCTTTGCTTCGGATGTGGACTTTGAGTGGATTAAGGATGTGGATTTTTTTTTTCTTGAGCTCTCAAGCTTGGGAAGGTTGGCTATGTCTACGGAGGTTTTGAGCACACAAACTTGAACACACAAACAAAGGAAGGAGAGGGAAGCTTGCTCGCAGAAAACGGGAGCCGGGGGGCTCCTTATGTAGGTGAGGCCGGCCTCGGTGCTCCTCCCCGCCTCGTCTTTCTTCCAGCACGATCATTTCACCTCTGCAACTTTTCTGCCCGCGTGCTCCATGAGTTGCACCGCCCAAACGCTCTCGTCCACTCCTTTATTGGTCCTTCCACTTGATGCTTCATGTTTTGGGTCAAGTCCATGCTCCCTAGCTCCACTTGCTTCACATGCCACCATGAAATTCCTACAAAGTTGATGCTTGCTGCCCACCATGCTTGTCCTTCGCATGTGAAATTGGTGAAAGTTGATGAAAGGGAATCCAATGGTGCATGCATGATTACTAGATTGCCTCCATTATGGTGAGTTTAAGGTTAAGCACTCCTCTAATTCGAAATTTAAAATATTTTTCAGAGCCATGCAAGAGCTCGAACATAATTTTAGAGAAGTTTTTAAACCATTAAAAACAAATGCAAGTCGAAAATATTTTATTTTTACGTCGATTTCGGTCTCACCGGTATAGTTTGCCTTCATTGGTTGAGAGCAAACATTTCCCGGCTTGATCATGGGGGCATAGGTTTAGGTTCTAATGTTGGCTAGATAAGAAAGATTTTGAATAAAACAAAATTAGAATAGGCTTAGAAAAATTCTAATCCTAGAGAAACCAAGGATAAAAATTTTTAAAACCAACCAAAAGCTTTGATTTCTAGGTTCACGCGAGTCCTACCACGTGCTGAATTTTATTAACACTTAAACATAAATCGTGGCTCTACTCGTGTGGTTTTAGCATGAAAAATAAGTCAACCTCAGCACCATATGAGGGTGAAAGGTTGAGTTAAGGTTCTGAAATTATTTGGTTGAGGGTTTCTCGAAAAGAAAAGAATCAAACAAGCACATAGGAGGGTTCATGCAAAGGGTTTATGATAAAGCAAACATTCAATCAAGAATTATGTCTCTAATATTGTTCAACCACTTCTAAGTCTAATGTCTTTGCGTAATAAAACTCAAAAACTAAATTATTAAAAATACTCAAAAAACCTGGAATCGGGTTGTCCTCCCGGTAGCTTATTCTTAACTCGACGAAACGGGTTGCCTCCCGTCTAGCGCTTCGTTTATAGTCTATAGCTAGACTTCTTCACTTGATTACTCCGGATCAACGCTCTTTGTGGGCGTTGCAATCTTGGGTACCCGCTTTGGCTTAGTCAATTTTTTTGGTCTTCACAGGCTGGCTTTGTCCTTTGGTCTTGACGGATGCAACATCTTCCTTGTGGCTCGGCATCTCGAACTCCGGTCCTTCGGTCGTGATCTTCATGGTCTCTAGTGTGATCCTTCATCTCTCCCGAATGACCTTGAGTAGCCTTCGCCGTCTTGGGACCTTGGAGTTGTCTCGGATATTCTTCTTCGTTACCCATCGGGCGCCCGGCAAGTTGTCCCACTTGCGTCTAGCATCTTTATCACGATGAACACTTCACGTATAGAGCTTCCGACCTCCGTCACCTTGCCGCCTAAATTCTTCAATATTTTCTTCGTAGCCTTGAACTTAGTGACGGCGTCCTTGGACATGGTCGTACTCCACACACTCCTTGCATGAGGATCTTGCTTCGGCGGCCTTTAGGTGTTGAGCTTCTTTCTCCATCTCCATCTTCTCCATCCTCCTCTTAAGTAAACCGATATGCCACTCAAGGAATCCGACTCGTATGCATTCAGCTCTCGCAATCGTCATGCGGATAGTTGAGACTTTGATCTTGAACGGCCTCCCGCGTCTTGAAGGTTTATGATAGGTAGATCAACGATGTCCGGGTGCGCGCCGCTCCGTGGTTGAGGTTGATCTTCCTTTGGACTTGGAGGTGGTGATTCCCTTGGAGATTTCGATCGTCCTTCGACTTCAACTTTTGAATCTAGGGTTTCCACCCCTTTAGCTTGTGTTGCATGTCACCTTTGCCTCGTAAAGTTTTCCCCGGATCATCCACAAAAAGGTTTGGGTTTCTTGGAGAGGTAGCCAACCATCTCCGGTTAGGGTTAGCAATAAGCAAAGTATGCAAAAACTAGAAAGGAAAAATAAATCTATGAAAACTAGGGTTAGACAAACTAGATTAGATGTATTTTGAGGATGATCAAAGTTTAGTAGATGCAGAAAGAAAAACAAAATCAGTACTGAAAATTACAAAAAAAAAGCAATAAAAAAATCAAATCTTGATCACTTGTTCCCCGGCAACGGCGCCGCCGCGCGCGTGGGCGTGCCCGCCCCGCGCGCGGTCACGCCCCGACGTCGCGCCTCCCGACGGCGCCGCCGCGCGCGCAGCACGCTCGCCCCCGCGCGCGGACGCACCCCGCCGGCCGCGCCTCCCCGACGACGCCGCGCGCGCGCGCGCACGCCTCCCCCCGCGCGCGCACACGCTCGATGCGCGCACGTGCGCCGCCGTGCGCGCCCCCGAGGAGCGCGCCGGCACCTCCGCGGGCGTGCCGCCCCCGATGTCGATGGCCCGGCGGCGGGCGCCATTGCACCCGCCCCGAGCGATGCCGCCCTCGCCGCCGCGCCGGCTCCGCAACGGGGGCGCAGCCGCCACCGTCGAGGGGCCCTCCCCCTCAACCTCTTCCTCTTCGTCCTCCTCCGAGGACGAGTACTCTTCGGTCCCCGGGGGAGGAGAGCCCCGCCTCTTCGCGCCGCCGTACTCCGCGGCCCGCCGGCCGCGACGCGCTTGGACGTCGCCCTCGCGCGCTCCCCTCTGCGCGCCGCCCTCGCTCCTACCGCCGCCGCCGCGCCGCCCGCCCAAGCGCGCGGGAGTCGGGGGGGTGGGCGAACGGACTTGGCGATGGTGAAGTTCACCAGCTGCACACAGGAGCAACAAGGGCGCGTCAGGAGGCAAAGGCAACACAAAGAACTAAAACGAAAGCAAGAACTACGCTCACCAACGGGCCGGTGGGGAGCATCTCGAGGTCCCACGGGGTCCGACCCGCAGGCATCGGCGGCGTCCGGGTGTCGACGGGGCTCCGCGCCCGGGTGAGCGCATATGGCCGCTCGAGGGGCGTCGGGAGCATCCACGACCTCGCCAGGTCGATGGGGTTGGCCGCCTCTGTCATCTCGAAGATGCAGAGCGGCCTCTCCATCAAGGGCACGACCCGCCTATGATGGAGGAAGGCGAGGACGCCCATCGTGTTCAGCCCCATCGTCGCCAGGCGCTGTAGCGCGGCCAGGACCGACTCCTGCCGCGCCCGATGCTGAGCCGTGGACACCCCGTAGCCCCAGGAGTCAGGCCTCTCCTTGAACACCCGGCCGGTGTAGGGGGGAAGGCCGGGCTCGGCGTTGCGCAGATAAAACCATCCCCGCCTCCCGGCCCGGCGTTGTTCGTCGTCATGGTGCGGCGGGGGATGTAGACGTTCTTGAATTGCCCCCGCGGGGTAAGCGACATCCCCGCCGGCGCGCACCGCGCGGCGGGTCCTTGGCTCCGTCGTGGGCTGCGTGAAGAGCTCCGCGCGGAAAAGGTGTACCCGCAGCTCCCAATTGGATCGGGATCCCCGTGTACCCTTCGCGACGCCGACGAACGTAGCCGCCTGCGAAATCGCGTTGGGGGCGAAGTTGTGCAGCTCCACTCCGTAGTGGTGGCACATCGCCCGCATGAAGCGGCTCGCCGTGCGTTGAAGCCCCGCTCGTGGTAGCGGATAAAGCCGACCACATAGCCCTCCCGGCGGGTTGGGCGCACGGCTCGCCGCCGGCGGCACTATCCACTCCGCCGGACGTCCGTCTTCATTGGCCGTCAGCTGGCCGGCGGCGACCAGCTCGCCAAGGGCCAGCTGGGTCACCGTCGACCTCTCCCAAGCATACGGCTCCAAGATCGTGAGGGGAAGCTGACGCGGCGCCATGAGGAAGGACGAAGGAATGCGAGGACGGAGAACGAAGAACGGAAGACGAGCTCTAACGATGACACCGCACGGTGGCGAGGGCGAGGTGAAGACGAAGGGGCGGTGGACTGAAAATGGTGAGGCGCTAAGGTAAAAAACCGCCGTCTCCCCACTCCCTCAGATTTATGAGTCGATGGACGAGCTCTCCGGAGCGGATGCCCCGCTCGCATTAACTGCAGGGAATCTTCCCTTCACGCCGACGGACGGGCCCCACCGCGACTGCAGCGGCCACATCACTGCAGGCGGTCCATCATCACGGCGGAGACCCGCAGGGGCCGAGGCGAGCGCTCACGTCCACCGCCACGCCGCCCACTACGCGCGCGCGCGCGGCGCCGCCTAAAAAGACGCGCCCGCGCCGCAAAACCGCGGCCTCGACCGCGAAGTATTTAATGACCGGGTCCCTTGCCAAACAAGGAGAACCCTCGAGCGGGGCGAACCCCTGGCTCGAGACAAGGGCAACCCTCGATGGGATATCGACGTGAGAAGGCCGCCGGGGCCCCGCTTGATGTCAGCAGGCACGCGGGTACCCATGCCACGTAAAACCCTCGAGCGGCACGAGCCCTTGTCTCAAAACGAAGGCAGCCCTCGATGGGACATCGACGTGAGAAGGTCGCCCGGGACCTGCTTGATGTAAAGCAGGCACCGCGGGTACCCATGCCACGTAAAACCCTCGAGCGGCACGAGCCCTTGGCTGAAAACGAAAGCAGCCCTCGATGGGACATCGACGTGAGAAGGTCGCCCGAGACCTGCCTGATGTAAAGCAGGCACCGCGGGTACCCGTGCCACGTAAAACCCTCGAGCGGCACGAGCCCTTAGCTCAAAACGAAGGCAGCCCTCGATGGGATATCGACGTGAGAAGGCCGCCCGGGTCCTGCTTGATGTAAAGCAGGCACCGCGGGTACCCATGCCACGTAAAACCCTCGAGCGGCACGAGCCCCCGGCTCGAGACAATATCAACCCTCTAATGAGGGCACGCGCGTGAGAGGGTCGCCCAGGGCCTGCTTGAAGTAAAGCAGGCACCGCAAGCATCCATGCCGCGCTATGCTACCAACCAGCACCTCGAGGGCTGGCTCGCCCAGACCCCTCGACGGCCGCAAACGCGAAAAGACGGGGCCGCCCAAGCGCCACCCCGCACGGCCCTACTGATTAGAGGTTCGAAGCCTGACCCTCGATGGGTTCGAACAGGCGCCGCAGATCGCAGAGTTAGGGACAACGAGGGCACGCGCATTCGAGCCGTTCCTCGAGCCCGTCAGCTCGAGGGTGCCCCACATGTCGTGTTCGAGAGCCGCCGAGGGCGCCTAGCCGGGGGATCCCACCGAGGGAGAGCTTCCGCGCCCTCGGTCCCTATCGAACGGGACCGAGCCCCACCTAGCAAACCCACGCAAGCGCTTCCATGGATGTGTCTCCGACCGCGCAGCCTACCCTTATCGAACGGGGCATGGACGTCCACTTGAACCACCCGCTAGCAGCTCGACGAGGAATCTGCAATCTGCGACCCGCTCGATGGGGGTTGCGGAAACCTCACCCTCCGTCCCGCAGAGGGACGGCGAGGGCGCGTTAAAAAACAAGTCGCCAAGCTCTACCCGATCGCCTCGAACGGGCCAAGGCTCGGGGGCTTGACACACAGCTACACCTCCTTGAAATTGCACCCGCCGGGAGACAAGGCGCCGGAAGGCGTGCACCCCCGAAGCCGACCAAAATACCGCCGATGCCGTTGGAATATGTGCCACGCCCTCTCGACCAAAATTCTCGCGGTTAACCCCGCGGAGAGCACCCACACTCCCGCAGGCTTCGGGGGGGCTAGACCCGCGGGGCCCGCCGACGCGGCCCCATGGAAAGCGTTCGCGGAACAAGGAGGGAAGAGCGTCCTATCGCAGGTTCCAAGCACCGCGGGAGCCTCAATGGCAAACCCACGGATGCTCGGGGCTGCGTCGGGGACGGCCCTAGGGGTCCCCTTAAACAATGGGGAAAACCTCACTTAAAACCCACAACGAAACCAAAACACGTCAAGCCTAACCATGCAGGTGCCTAACCATGCAGGACGCAGCCCACGACGCAAAGAGGCCCCGACAGCCCCCATCGAGGCGACCCACTTAGAGAGACCCCCTCGAACGGGCTCCGCCTCGTTCGAGGATGCGTGTACCCTCCGGCGGGCTTCGCCCCGCCGAGGGGCGCACTTCCCTCGAGCGGGCTCCGCCTCACTCGAGGGTACGCCCCGCCCTCGACCGGGGTCCGCCACGCTCGAGGGTGCCCCTCACGCGTGCGCCGGCCCCCGTACACCGGCATTTAACGCCCCGACGCCGCAGATGGCGCCATCATGCGCCGGGGCTCGCACCCCGTGCCGCCGCACCAACTCCCCAGGGAGGAGCCCATCCCCGCCACTGTGGGAGGGGACTGTGCAGCGCGGCCGGTGTCAGACCCGTGACACCGTGCGCACGCCCCAGTACGGCTAACGCGCCGAGCCCTCGAAAGGGGACCGGCGCACCCTCGATTCACTTTCCTGTGACCCTACAGTGTTAGGTGGAGGCGCTAGGCCGGTGGACTGCCATCCCTGCCACTGTAACGGCGTGGCCGCCGTACCCGCGCGTGCAGGTGCACGCCGGGCCCTGTAGCAACGACTCCAGCCCCGTGAAGCGCGTCGGGAAGGAACGTCGTTCTGCCCACTCCTGTACGCCGCACGCCGGCGCTCGCGTCGCACCTCCCTCGAGCCTATCGAGGACATCACCGCCATCCGCCGCTCTCTCCTACCCTCGAACCGCCACCGTTCGGTACAAGTCGTGCCATGATGACCAGATCGCTGCGAGGATCGCCCGGACGGCCGCCCACTCTACAGCGTAGCACGTCGTGCTTCTCACATAGCTAGATAGCGCGGCATTCATGTAATTCGCCTCCCCCTTGATCTATAAAAGGGGGACGAACCCCCCAGCCGCAGGGGGGAGAGAGGAGACGAACAGAGGAAGACGCTCAAGGCAACAGACCAGGAGCCCCTCACATACACCGTGCACTCATTCTCTTATTCTCCCACAATATCTTTAGCCACTCCACCAGGGACATGGAAGCCACGCTTCCTCTCCCGCTTCGCTTGTAGCAGCCCCACTACAGGCACCCCCGGTGCTGAGCAATATAGTGCCGTGAGCACACCTCTGCTGGACGTACGGCCCCCTCGGCCGGAACCAGGATAAAAACCCTGCGTCACTTGTTGCTTAGCATCGACCATTGAGGGATAGACCTCGGCGCTATCTACTGGTTAGTGTCGGGACCATTTTCCGCACCGACAGAGGGGTTGAAGCTGCCCACGCTAAAGAACTGTCCGGAATGCAGCGACAGATATGTTGAGTACAGGCAGGAAATTGCCAATCGCCGATCCGTCCACGAAAGAATTGGAAGGATCCACCCTAATGGGGATCGGCGCCAAAAAATTGAAGTCATCGATCATCCCAGGAAGCGCCAAGCTGATCTCAGATGGGCTGATCAAGAGGAGGATGAAGATGACCACGTCTGGCAGAAAGGGCAGTGGTGCCCACCCGGCCTGAGGAGGAGCCAGAAGAGGCGGGTCCAGCGCTTGAGGAACCGCGAGATGAGGCAGGCCGGGATCCAGACGAGACAAGTTTGGCGCCCCAAGGACCAATCGGAGGGATCGAAGCGTTCGGCTCCTACATGCATGGTATACTTTCTGCCGAACGAGTTCATGGCTCCTGCTAACCAGGTTATGCAGGAGGAAGCTTCCTTCGATGATGAGCCCCCGAGGGGATGATGGCATACCGGTGGCCGGCGCAAGGTGCCATCTTCGACAAGTCGGCCAAGAATCGTCATATGAGGCCGCTGTACTTGAGGGGATACGTCAATGGCAAGCCATTGACCAAGATGTTCGTCGACGGTGGAGCGGCAGTCAATGTAATGCCGTACACCACCTTCAGGAAGCTTGGCATGGGCCCGAGCGATTTGACACCTACAAGCATCATCTTGAACGACTTCGCTGGGAACCCCTCAGACACCAAAGGATGTGCTCACATGGACTTGATGATCGGGTCCAAGACGCTGCTCACCACCTTCTTTTTCATCGAAGGCAAAGGAGCCTACAGCCTGCTGCTTGGGCGGGACTGGATTCATGCTAACTGCTGCGTCCCATCCACCATGCATCAACAGCTTATCCAGTGGGTGGATGATGAGATCGAGGTCGTCCGAGCGGATGACTCCGTGAGCGTGGCCAACATGGAACCAGCCTTCTGGGAGTACCAAGGCATCGATTGCTTCTCAGGGAAGGACTGGGGAGAAGGTCCTGTTGAACCTGTTAGCAGTGACCAACAGCCGATTCAAGCAAACGGCTCTTATAGCAATTTTTAATGGAGAACCCCGTGGATGGCACTGATGGCAAATTAGGCGAGGATTCATGTCGGCTGATAAGCTGGAAGAAGTTGACATTGGAAGCGGTGATAAGCCAAGGCCGACGTTCATCAGTGCAAATTTGCAACCAGACTTCAGGGGTAATTTAATTGAGCTTCTCAAAGAATACAAGGATTGCTTCGCCTGGGATTATTTGGAGATGCCTGGATTGGATCGTTCCATCGTCGAGCATCGGTTGCCAATCAAGCCTGGTTTCAAACCATATAAGCAACCACCGCGGAAAATCTACAAGGATGAGGTATTGGCCGATGTGAAGAAGGAAGTTGAAAGATTACTCGATGCAAACTTCGTTCGGCCATGCAGATATGCGGAGTGGATATCTAACATCGTCCCTGTGTACAAGAAGAATGGAAAAATGAGGGTTTGCATAGATTTCAGGGACCTGAACAGAGCTACTCCGATGGACGGATACCCGATGCCTATTGCCGATTTGTTGATTGATGCCGCCGCCGGACACAAGGTGATCAGCTTCATGGATGGTAATGCGGGATACAATCAGATCTTCATGGCAATAGAAGACATTTCAAAGACGGCCTTTAGATGCCCTGGTCATATAGGCCTATTCGAGTGGATCGTCATGACATTTGGGTTGAAAAATGTCAATGCAACCTATCAGCGGGCCATGAATTACATCTTTCATGAGTTGATCGGCAAGATTGTGGAGATCTACATTGACGACGTGGTAATCAAGTCCCTAAGTCATGACACCCATTTGGAAGATGTGAGAAGGACCTTGGAGTGCACCCGGAAACATGGTTTGAAGATGAATCCAAACAAGTGCGCTTTTGGGGTTTCGAATTTGGAGAATTCTTGGGGTTTTTGGTCCACGAAGGAGGAATCGAAGTTGGCAAAAAGAGCATGAAGGCCATTGATGAAGTCGTTCCTCCAACTAACCTCAAGGAGCTGCAGTCGCTGCTCGGCAAGATCAATTTTGTAAGAAGATTCATATCAAATTTGTCACAGAAGGTCTTGCCGTTTTCTCCGCTGTTGAAGTTAAAGAAAGATCAGAAGTTTATTTGGGGCGACGAACAACAAAAGGCTTTCGACGAAATCAAGCAGTACATGAAGGAGCCACCAGTGCTGGTTTCTCCCCAGCTAGACAAGCCTTTCAAGTTGTACGTGGTGGCCGATACCCAAACCATTGGATCGGCCCTTATTCAAGAATTTGAAGGAAAGGAGCGGGTAGTAGCTTATCTTAGCCGAAAACTACTTGATCCTGAAACCAGGTATTCGGCTGTAGAAAAACTGTGCCTTTGCGTGTACTACTCGTGTACAAAGTTTCGGCACTACCTGTTGAATGCCGAATGCACTGTATATTCCAAGTCTGATGTGATAAAACATATGTTATCTATGCCAATTTTGAACGGCAGGATTGGCAAGTGGATTCTAGCTTTATCGGAGTTTGAGTTGAAGTTCGAATCGGCAAAAGCCATCAAAGGTCAGATCATTGCCGATTTCATAACCGAACATCGCGATCCGTCAATTGATTTACTTGAGATTACCCCTTGGGCTTTGTTTTTTGATGGATCATCATGTGGCAAAGGTGGGGGAGTAGGGATCCTACTGATTTCGCCTAGAGGTGAGATGTTCGAATTCGCCATCCCTATACAGCCCACTGTCACAAATAATCAAGCAGAATACGAGGCATTACTTCGAGGGCTTCAGTACTTGAGAGAAGTAGGGGCCGTTTCGCTTGAAGTTTATGGAGATTCAGAGCTGGTAATCAAGCAATTGAACGGCCAATATGAATGCAAAAGTGAAGCGCTGAGGAGTTACTACGAGGAGTGCAGGGAAATCTTGAAGAGCTTCCCATTAGTAATCCTACAGCACATTCCTAGAGAACATAGCGAGGAAGCAAACAGGCTGGCTCAGAGCGCCTCTGGTTATAAAGAGAGTCAAGAAGCGTTTGCTGCAGAGGTGTTGGCACTAGGGGCGGATCTCGCAGAAGATGATTGGAGGAAAGAAATCGTTGATTACTTGAAGGATCCATCCCGAAAGGTCTCTAGGAAGCTAAGGTACAAAGCCATTAAGTTCGTTCTTCTGGATGATAATTTATTCTATAAATCATTAGATGGGGTGTTACTACGATGCCTGGGTCCAGAAGAAGCCAAGAACATGATGAGCGAAGTGCATGATGGGATATGTGGAGCGCACCAATCGGCCTACCGCATGAAGTGGGTTATTAGACAAGCTGGATGCTTTTGGCCGACGATATTAGAGGACTGCTTTGAGTATTACAAGGGATGTCAGGATTGCCAAAGGTTCGGGAATATTCAAAGGGTCCCTGCATCAGCATTGAATCCCATCATCAAGCCATGGCCATTCAGGGGTTGGGGCATCGACTTGATTGGCCAAATCAACCCGCCATCTAGCAAGGGGCATAAGTTTGTGCTTTTGGCTACAGATTATTTCACTAAATGGGTTGAGGCGATTCCACTGAAGAAGGTGACGTCAGAAAACATGGTTGAATTCGTCAAGGAACACATCATCTACCGATTTGGAATCCCTCAGACGATTACCACTGATCAAGGGGCACAATTTGTGTCACTGGAGTTCAGAGAATTTGCCGAAAGCATGGGGATCAAATTGTTTAACTCCTCTCCCTATTATGCCCAAGCTAATGGTCAAGCAGAGGCTTCTAATAAGATCATGATCAAGTTGATACAAAAGAAGATCGATCAGAAGCCAAGAAGGTGGCATTCGGTTCTCAGCGAAGCACTGTGGGCTTACCGAATGGCCCCCCATGGAGCCACAAAGACTTCTCCTTACGAGTTGGTTTACGGGCATCACGCAATTCTGCCTTGGGAGATGCAATCAGATTCAAGGAGAGTGGTGCTGCAGAAGGATTTAAGCTCCAAAGATTACAGTGGCCTAATGATGGACGAGCTGGAAGATTTACATATGATCCGCCTTAGAGCCCTGGAAAATATCGAGAAAAACAAACTGCGAGTTGCCAAGTACTACGATAAGAAGGTAAAAGTAAGGCAATTTGCAGAAGGTGATCTAGTGTGGAAAGCATTATTGCCGATTGGAACTAAATACAGCGAATTCGGCAAATGGTCCCCTAACTGGGAAGGACCTTTTCGTGTGGTCAGATGCGTCCCTGGTAATGCATATATATTGAAAACTTTGCTAGGAGAAGAATTTTCCGCTGCAATAAATGGAAGATATCTGAAGAAATATTATCCTAGCATTGAGATCGATCGGGGATTACACACATCTGGCATAGAGATAGCCGGCACTCAAGAATGAGGCCGCCTTCAGAACAAAAATCCATGAACAGGGGAGATGGCCAATGTCTAGATGCATTGCCCTTAGTACAAAAACTACAATTACAACTGCTTCTTGCAGGTTTACATCTAACAACCCTGATGGTCAGGTCCCCAAGGAGGTGGGAAGCAGAAGGCGTGGAGAAAGAAGCGAAAGTATGATTCAATCTTTTCTTTACTTCTTCGGCTGCTGCTCCCTCTTCAGTTGTTCCAGGACCACCGTGACGGCAACTTGGAACGCACGAGGATGACCATGGTTGGCGGCCTCTACCAAGCTATCCCAGGCCGTCTTCAGGTTGTTGTACCTGTCAGAGACATCTGGAGCAGGGGAATCAAGGTTAGGGGCAAGAAATCCAGATGCAAGCATAAAGAAGTCAGGAGCGTTTACCCCCTACTAGTGCTTCCAGAGCCATGCGACGCTCGCGCTCGGCTTGGCAACGGGCGTTGATGTCCCTGAGACCGTGCTCCAGATGCCGGACGCGGTGGCGCAGCTGATGGTTGGTCTTCTGTTCAGGTGTGGCCTCCTCTGCCTCGAGGGAGGAATCAGAGAAAATGTACTCCGGCACATCTTCGGTCCCAATGATCTTTTCAGGGAGCAAATCAAGACTGAAAAGGGAAAAGAAAGGAGAACATGAAGCGCGATATCATGCGGAAGAACGAGGAGTAGATCAAGGGAGAACTCACTCCCGAATCGTGCGCTTCTTTGATGAGCTGCTCTCTTGAGGTTGCTTGCCCTTGTCCATGGCTTTGGGGTTTTTCTCCTTTGAGGATGGGGAAGAGATGAGAAATGGTGGATGAGTGTGCGAGTGGATTTGCAGGGCATCCCGGCAGGCTATTTTATTGACCGAAGGGGTGCATTGGGAGTGATGACCAGCTAGTACACACTGTTGGAATACCAAACGGCAGGGTTTTCTCCCAAGTGCGAAGGGTTTTGTTTGAACAGTGTTTATGGATTGCCGAATTGGGATCTTCTGTGGATTTTGCGCCAAGGGGCAGTTGTTCTCGCGCATTCGGCTCAAGATAGTTCCCGGATGCATTCAAAGAAAACAAGATTCACGGATGCAAAGTACAAAAAGAACCATCACAAAACGAGCACAGGATTCAAAAGCTCTTTATTTATTGCCGATATTTACGCATCCCTAATACAATCTAATCAAAGAGTCTGTTCAACACAGATTGGGGATGAGTAATTTCGGCAATGGCGTCGCCGTGGCCGTCGAGGCGCTCCAGGATGAGCTCGATCTCGTCGATGTCCTCCGGCGCGCCGCCCCGGAAGACACGCGGCCTAGTGGAGTAGTCGACGTCCGTATGCGTCGCCATGGCAGCCGGGCCCAAGGTGGTGCCCAGACGAACACCATGGACGGACACCTCGTCGACGCGGTGCTCCACCGCGGCAAGGCGCTCCGCCGGTGTGTCGCCACTGGCATTCACCTTCTCCGCCAGCTGCTCCACCAGCGCCTTCAGCTGGTCGAGCTCAGCGTCGCGGGCTGCAAAGAACAAGAAGAATAGATTAGCATCGAAAGCCGGGCTGGATCAAGAATCACTTTCAGAGTCGTACCGTCGATGGCTTCCAGCAACTGTTTGCGCTGGTCCTCCCACTCTAGCTCGGCTACGCTCGCCTTCTTGGAGACGTCCTCCAGCTCACGCCGGGATGCCTCCAGTTCCTCCTTGAAGCGGAGGGCATCGACTTCCCCGTACGGCACGGGGGAGTGGCCATCGGACTCCGAAGAGTCGTCCGAAGGGGTTGATTGGCCGGCGCAGGAGATGGATTCCACTGGATCAATCTGAAAAGGGATGATCGTCAAGGCAAGAAGAAGATCAAAGCTGAATCAAAGAGGAGGAGTCGACGATCATTACCTCCGGCGCGCATTGGCGCTGCTCCCCTCTGCCTCGTCGGAGGCGCGGCGGCGGTTGAGGCGGCGCACCATGGTGGCTTGGGATGTGCACTGTTTGCAGAAAGGCTGAGATTGGCAAAGATTCGAAAGCTAGAAGGCTTGGTGGAGAGCTAGGGGCACCTACGGTTGCATTTATAAGCCTGGCAGGATGAATCGTGGCTTCGAGTCGTGGTGCTAAATCGTGGCGCGTATCCCAAGAAAATCGGAAGGTGGAAAGGTTTCCTTGGCCAGCCCGTCGACGGGTCGCTTGGAATTCTAGGCCGAGCCGCGTTCAGTTGATCGGTTTGGCTAAAGAAAATCAAAGTGCCACTCGGGAGTTAGCATTTCATTGCCGAATGGGTCGTTCAGCACTATATTTGAAGGTGCGCAGAAGAAAAGAGACATTGGACCGTGGCCAAAAAGGAAGGCGTTGACGCCATTTGACCAAAAGTGGCAGGCGGCTATCAGGAGGTCTTCGTTTTTTGGGGTCTCAGCCACAGATAACTCCAGGCACTGGGAGATGCGGAGGGAATCCAGGTTGGTTAATCCACTCTTGTCCGCAAGGATCCTCCGATACCAAGTTCTCCAGCCTGCAATCGGAGGTAAAGGCCAGTTCTTGAAAGTGTCTTGCCATTGGGGTGGTGGAGACAGAGCTGCTTTAAAGGGGATCCTCTGAGATTCAGCTGCGATGAAATCTCGAGGGTCAGGGTTCCCCACGGGACGAAGATAGTAAGATCTCGAATTGGCCTTGGTGCGAATCAAAAGCTCAGTAGAGAGCTCCTGGAAAGGAAGCGGAAAAAGGAAATCTCAGGTAAAATTGAAAACCTAAATGCCGAACGAAGCTTATGGGGGATGAACTTACCTG
This sequence comes from Cenchrus americanus, assembly GCA_947561735.1. Classification (NCBI taxonomy): domain Eukaryota; kingdom Viridiplantae; phylum Streptophyta; class Magnoliopsida; order Poales; family Poaceae; genus Cenchrus; species Cenchrus americanus. Next base: position 195,754,261 of record OX387244.1, read on the forward strand.
AGCATCTTGGTTTTGAGCTGCCATTGGAGGTTTGAGGTCGAGACGAGAGGATTTAGGGTTGGATCTGGATGAAGACTCCGGCGGATTGCGAAGAACAGGTGTTGACAGATTCGATTTGAGGTATTCGTGGCTGGAGTCAATTGTGGAACAAAATTACTTTTATCCCACAATTGAAGGGGCATGTGTTAACACCAAAATTTGGTAAGGAGTCTGACTTGTGGGTCCGGTTCGATAGAGAGTCCGTCTGGTGGAAGGAAGGGCTTTTTCAAAGATATTCAGCAAAGAGATCTACGGTCGGCTATCTGCTCCGGTTCGGCAGAGGAACAGTAAAGCTGATTTTGCGGGATTGGATGGTGATGTGGCTCAATCAGGGGAAACGAATGGATGGATAGGCGATCAAGCTTAGAGATAAGTTAGGCAACGAATCCATTCAAAGTTGTACTCAACAGGGTATAAATATGACCCCTAAATGTATGTAAAAACAATCAATCATTCTTCAATACACACCGGCCTTATGCCAAACCTTAGAGTCCTTGTCGTGTCGTCGAGTTCTTCGAGAGGGCCAATCGATCCGTCGACCTCCGTGAGTACCGGCAACCTTGTATCATGTCTAGTATCATGCGGTGGATTTAGATCTGATGCAAGTAGTCTTGTTACCATGCTTCGTGTCATGCGGTAGATTCAAGCTTGGTTCAAGAGGGTTTCTTGTTAGATCATGAGTCATGCGGTAGGCTAAGATCTAGCTTGAAGCTAGTTATCGGCTCTATTGGATTTTGGCAAGATCCAATAGATTCATTAAGTTACCCCGTGTTATCTTGAGTTTTACTTTATGTTTTAATTCATGTAACACACCTTTGCCCAATCTAGATGGGTTTGGATCGGCTTTATCCCTTTTATGATCCTTGTTCGAGTAGATTTAATGTTTCAACACGTGGATCTTATGCTTTCCGATAGCCGAAACCGAATCGATCTAGGTTGTTACGTGTTGCGGGTTCAAGCTTGCCAATGCTCGTATAAATCTTGAAACAAATTTGGGTATCATGCGGTAGATGCGAGTTTTTGGGTTGCTTTGGAGCTAATCATCCGGTGGATTAGATCCCTAAATCAATCCGATAGATTTGTTTGCTTGGTAATGTTTGTTCCTTCTTCATGGACCCCGAATCGGCTGTTCAGCCGTATTCGGTTATATTTTTCATGAGTAGAACACGTGCGTTATTCGTGCTTTGAATGATGTGTGCTTTTAGCTTTCTATATTTAGATCGTATCATGCGGTGGATAGATCTATTTGTGGCAAGTGGTACGGTTTTTCATGCAAGTTGTATCATGCGGTGGATAGATTTGCTTGACATCGTACTTGACGGGTTTTAAAGTAACTAGACATGCGGTAGACTAGTGCTTTGGATCTATGCATACTTGTTTAATACATGATCATGTTCGTGTTTTGCTTTATTTATCTAATGTTAATTTTCATGAGGATCGGTCATGGCCTCGTGCGTACTTAATTCTTACAAAGACCGATCGCTGTCATGCTCACGTCATCCATTCGGCAGTGTTGCTTTTCCCTTTGCGGTTTCCCGAATAGTTCTAGTTCGTTGGCGGATAGCTCCTTATAGCTATGTGTCATCTTGTTTGGCTTCCTAGCTGTAAATATGGAACTGCCTGGTATCACCCGGCAAGTTCCAAGCTTTGGTATTTAACTGTTTTATCTTTTGTTAATTTTCAGGAAAAATTGACTGGCACGTCTTCTGCTCTCTGCGCGTGTGAAGCCAGCTTTGTTCGGCTTGCCGTGTGTTTGGCGTTGAGTGCACTTTTTGCGTCAACACGTGGCACACCCACAGACTAACGGCCAAGTAGAACGTGCCAATGGCATGATCTTACAAGGCCTAAAGCCCAGAATTTTCGACCAGTTGAACAAATCCGGGCGAAAATGGCTCCAAGAGTTACCAGCGGTTGTGTGGAGCCTAAGGACCACCCCGAGCAGAGCCACTGGGTTCACCCCGTTTTTCCTAGTCCACGGCGCGGAGGCCGTCCTCCCCACGGACTTAGAATACGGTTCGCCCAGGGTTCGAGGCTATGACGAGGATGGCAGCCAGCGAGCCCGCGAGCCCGCGAGGACTCGCTGGATCAGCTGGACGAGGCACGCCTCGTGGCCCTGATGTATTCCGCAAGGTACCAACAATCCCTCAGGCGCTACCAAGCACGCAAGATACGCCGGCGGGATTTCAGTGAAGGGGATCTGGTCCTAAGGCTACGTCAAGACAACCGAGGGCGCCACAAGCCGGCCGCCCCCATGGGAGGGACCCTACGTCGTGGTGAAGGTACTCAAGCCCGCACGTACAAGGCGGCCAACGAGGACGGTGAAGAGCTCACCAACGCTTGGAACATCCAACAGCTACGTCGTTTCTACCCCTAGCTAGGATTCCCAAGCATTTTTTGTTGTAAAAATCACATGGCCAACGCCCCAGTTGGTGACAACTATGTAAACGCTTCAAGTCTAATGAAAAGGGCAACTCGGCTTTCCCCCGAAACCCAAGTTACCCTCGGGGGCTACTGCGGGGGGCACCCCCCCAAAATGGTCCCATTTTGGCGCAAAAATAAAACAACTCACACACGCTGAGTTTGTTTCCTACTTCAACCTCGAGCAACGATTCGAACAGGGCGCGGGCGGCCTAGCGGAAGGAGCGCGCGAGTCAGAGATAGCCTACGCCGCGAGGATACGGCCCTTCTCTCTCGCCTCCAACCCAGCAGGCCCCCCCGCGAAAATCGAACTCCCCTAAGTAAAATCTACTCAGGAAGAAGGAGAAACAAAAAAGTGCAATAAGCAAAAGATTTCATTTCGTATCATCAAATGTTTACGATTGAGATAATGTGCCTATTTACAAAGGCCCCATGGCCAGAATACTGATGCACGAACAAAAAACGGGCCTAGCGCCCAACTGTTTTCAGGAGAGAGGAGCGGCAGCGTCAGCGGCGTCCGGGAAGAGGAACTCCTCGAAGGCCTCGGCGAGCGACCCAGCGGCGTCGGCAGCGAGCGCATCCACACGCTCCATCGCTACCTCGTCCTCGACGCCCTCGGGAACGATGTAGCCCTCCGCCAGCGCCTCGAAGTTGACCTCGTAGTGGGATCGCACCACTCCGAGGGCCTTCTCGGGACGCCCGCATGCGGCCGCCCGGCGCATCCGCTCGGTGACGTGACCGCCAAGGGCACGTAGGCGGCTGGCCAGCGAGCTGCCGGCCTGTGCTTCGCCCTACTCCACGGCTCGGCAGGTCTCGAGGGCCGCATCGCGCAGCTCCCGCAGCTCCTGCTCGGAGGAGTTATAGGAAGCCTGCAGTGCCTCGGCCTGCTCAGCTGCGTGCCCCAGGGTGGTGCGCAAGCCTGGAATCGCCAAGACAAGAAAGAAATCAAAAAGGGGGATGCGAGCCCTCTAACAGAAAAACCAATAAGGCAAGAGTCAAACATTGGCTCACCTTCGACTTGTTTCCTCTCCATCTCGAGAGCGCGGCGCTCGGCCTCGACCGCCAGCTCGAGACGCTTGATGGTCTCGCCCTACTCCTGGAGGGCCAGCTCTTGGTTTGCGCTCGCAATGCTGAGCACAATGAGCTCACCCTCGGTCTTGGAGAGCTTGTCGTCCCGCTCCGCCAATGACTTCTGCGCCGCCTCGCGAGAGACGCGCTCCTGCTCCAGCGCCGTCCGAGCGTCGATGAGGGCGGCCTGCTCCTGCTAGAGCCGCCCTTCAGCCCCTTGGCAGGCGGTGCTCTCCTGCAGGAGCCGCTCCTCAGCGGCGACGAGAGCCGCGGCCTTGGCGTCGAGGGCGGCCTTCAAGTCGTCGGCCTCCTTGGCCCGCCGCTCCGGCCCGCGCGATCGCTCCTCGGCCCGGCACCGCCGCGCTGCGCCCCCTCGAGCGACGAGCGAAGCTCCCGGTTCTCGCCGCGGACGTTGGCCACCTCCGCCTCCCAATTGGTTGCCGCCGTCCGCATCTTCTCCAAGTCCGAGCGCGCGCCGCGCGCCGCCTCATCACGATCGATGAGGGCCGTGCGGACCCGCCGAGGCTCGAGCGCCGCGTCGGGTCCCCGCCTCGAGCTCTCGGGGAGTTCGTCGCGCCGGGCCACGGCCGCACGCCGGCCACCTGTCCGGGGGTCCCCGAGGGCGTCGGCAAGCGCGTCGAAAGCGCCCGCACCGCTCCCCGGGCCGGTGGACCTCGGCGTTCACCCGGTCGAAGGCGTCGTACTTGTCGTGGGCGCGGCGCTCGAGCTCCTGGCACCCACAAATCGAAACCCGTAAGCACTATGACACGGAGACAGCGCACAAAAATGAGAGAAAGAAGAGAACGAGCAACCACGCCCTACCTGGAAGACGCGCCATGCAGGGCCGCCATGGACCCGCAACGCCTCGTTCAGCGCGCGGTCGAGCGTGGCGTCGTGGCTCTAGAGCTCGCCCCAGAGCCCCTGCTCCCCCTGGGCGTCAGCAAACGCAGGGGGATCGTCAACGGCCCCCTCCACCTGGGCGGGGTGGCCGGCGCGGGAGGACGAAGCCTCGGCACCGTGTCCTCGGTCCCCCGCCACCATGTGCCCCTTGTGCCGCCTCACAAGGGCCCCCTCCTGGGGCTCGGGGGAGCGTGTGGGGAAGCTAGCCCACTGATCCCACCCGGGCGGCGGGGAGTCATCATCCGGGACCTCCACCACCTCCGCCCGGGAACCGCCGGCGGACACTGGCCCTTGCTCCGCCTCCACCGGCGCCTCCACTTGCGCCTCCGTGGCCGCGGGCGCCCGACGCGGTGCCGCAGTCACCACCTCTCGGGCCGCGCCTGCGACCACGGCCGCCGCCACGGGTTGCACCCGCTCCGCCTCCTTTGCGCCGGCGCCACGGACCGCGCCTCCGTAGCAACAGCCTCTCGCGGGCCGCACCTCCGCCACGACCGCCGCCGTGGGCCGCGCCTCGCCACGGCCGGCACCGGCCGCTTTTCGGCAACCACAAGCCGCGCCGTGGCGTGCCGATCCGCCGGTCGAGGCCTCGGGGCCCCGGCCCGCGCCCCGCGAGCTCTCGTCGGCCTCCGCCGAGCTTGCCCCCGCCCGCGACGCCCTCGACGAGCGCCGCCGGTTGGGGATGGACGCGTCCGTCCTCAGCACCTTGGCCGGTGCGAGGGGAGGCACAGTTAGCACCACCCTGCGCAGGCACAAACAGAGGGTTAGAACGCCTGATCATCAACAAATCAAACCAAGTAAAGGATCGAGCCCCTTACCTCGAGGAGGAAAAGGCGCGCTTCCTTTTCCTCGAAGCCTCAGCGGATGAGGCCGGCGCGGCCGGCGCGCCCGCCGCCGCGCCTCCCCGACGGCGCCACCGCGCGCGCGGGCCCCGCGCCGTGCGCAGCGCACTCGCCGCACGCGCCCCCGTGGTGCGCGCCGGCGCGCCTCGCGGCGTGCGCCGCCCCGATGTCGATTGCCGGCGGCGGGCGCCGTTGCGCCCGCCCCGGGCGATGCCGCCCTTGCCGCCGGAGCCGGCTCCGGCGACGGGGGCAAAGGCTCCTACCTATCGAGGGGCCCCGCCCTCGGCCCTCTTCCTCTTCGTCATCCTCCGAGGACGAGTACTCCTCGGTCCCCGGGGAGGAGAGCCCCGCCTCTTCGCGCCGCGGCACTCCGCGTTCCGCCGCTCACGGCGCTCGTTGTGCCGCCTCGCGCGCTCCCTCTCCGCGCGCCGCCCGCTCCTCGCTCCCCGGCCGCCGCGCCGCCCGACCAAGCGCGCGGGAGTTGGGGGTGGGCGGAACAGACTTCGAGGCGGTAAAGCTCACCAGCTGCATACAGGAACATCAAGGACGCGTCGAGAGGCGAAGCAACACCAAGAACTAAAACAAAATCAAGAATCACACTCACCAGTGGGCCGGTGGGGAGCATCTCGAGGTCCCATGGGGTCCGGTCGGATGCATCGGCATCCGGGTGTCGACGGCGTTCCACGCCGGGTGAGCACATACGGCCGCCCGAGGGGGTCGGGGAGCATCCGCGACCTCGCCGCCTCGACGGGGTTGGCCGCCTCCGTCATCTCGTAGATGCGAGCGGCCTCTCCATCGAGGCACGATCCGCCGGTGATGGAGCAAGGCGAGGACGCCCAACGCGGTCGGCCCTCGCGCCGCCAGGCTCTTCGTGGCGGCCAGACCGAGTCCCCGCCGCCTCCGATGCTGGGGCGTGGACACCCCGTAGCCCCAAAGAGCCGGGCTTCTCCTTGAACACCCGACCGGTGTAGGGGGGAGGCCGGGCTCGGCGTTGCGCAAGTAGAACCATCCCCGCTCCCAGCCGGCGTTGTTCGTCGTCATGGTGCAGAGGATGTAGTCGTCCTTGAACTGCCCCCGCAGGGTAAGCGACATCCCGCCGGCGCGCACCGCGCGGCGGGTCCTCGGCTCCGTTGTGGGCTGCGTGAAGAGCTCCGCGCGGAAGAGGTGTACCCATAGCTCCCAGTTGACTGGGATCCCCAGGTACCCCTCGCAGACGCCCACGAACGTGGCCGCCTGCGAAATCGCGTTGGGCGCGGAGTTGTGCAGCTCCACACCGTAGTAGCGGCACAGCGCCCGCATGAAGCGGCTCGCCGGCGCATTGAAGCCTCGCTCGTGGAAGCGGATAAAGCTCACCACGTAGCCTTCCGGCGGGTTGGGCGCGCGGTCCCCGCCGGCGGCACTATCCACTCCGCCGGGCGGCCATCCTCGTTCGCCGCCAGCTGGCCGGCGGCGACCAGCTCGCCAAGGGCCAGCGGAGTCACCGTCGACCGCTCCCAGGCGTACGGGTCAAGGATCGTGAGGGGTGGAAGCGGTGCCATGAGAAGGAGGCAAAGGAATGCGAGAGCGGAGGACGAGAAACGGAAGAAGAGCTCTAATGGCGACACCGCACGGTGGCAAAGGCGAGGCGAAGACGAAGGCACAAGGGGCTGGAATGGCGGGGCGCTAAGGTAAAAAACCGCCGTCTCCCCCTCCCCTCAGATTTATAAGCCGCGGGCGAGCTCTCCGGGGCGGATGTCCCGCGCGCATTAACTGCAGGGAATCTTCTCTTCACGCCGACGAACGGGCCCCACCACGACCGCAGCGGCCACATCACCGCGGACGGGCCATCATCACGGCGAAGACTAGCAGGGACCGAGGCAAGCGGTCACGTCCGCCTGCCACGCCGCCCACTACGCGCGCGCGCACGGCCGCAACGCCTAAAAAGGCGCGCCCGCGTTGCAAAACCGCAGCCTCGACTGTGAGGCATTTAATGACCCGGTCCCTTGCCAAGCAAGGAGAACCCTAGAGCGGGGCGAACCCCTGGCTCGAGACGAAGTCAGCCCTCGAAGGGACATCGGCGTGGGAAGGTCGCCCGGGGCCTGCTTGAAGTAAAGCAGGCACCACGAGCACCCATGCCACGCAAAACCCTCGAGCGGCACGAGCCCCTGGCTCAAGACGATGTCAGCCCTCGAAGGGACATCGGCGTGAGAAGGTCGCCCGGGGCCTGCTTGAAGTAAAGCGGGCACCACGAGCACCCATGTCACGCAAAACCCTCGAGCAGCACGAGCCCCTGGATCGAGACAATACCAGCCCTCGAAGGGACATCGGCGTGAGAAGGTCACCCGGGGCTCGCTTGAAGTAAAGCGGGCACCGCGGGTACCCATGCCACGCAAAACCCTCGAGCGGCACGAGCCCCTGGCTCGATACAATATCAACTCTCTAAAAAGGGGCATGTGCGTGAGAAGGTCGCCCGGCGCCCGCTTGAAGTAAAGCAGGCACCGCGAGCACCCATGCCACGCTGTGCTACCAACCAGCGCCTCGGGGGCTGGCTCGCCCAGACCCCTCGACGGCCGCAAACGCAAAAGACGGGGCCGCCCAGGCGCCGCCCCGCACGGCCCTACTTATCAGAGGTTCGAAGCCTGACCCTCGACGGGTTTGAACAGGCGCCCCAGATCGCAGAGTCAAGGACGACGAGGGCACGCGCATTCGATCCGTTCCTCGAGCCCGTCGGCTCGAGGGTGCCCCACATGTCGTATTCGAGAGCCAGCGAGGGCAGCTAGCCGGGGGATCCCACCGAGGGAGAGCTTCCGCGCCCTCGGTCCCTATCGAACGGGACCGAGCCCCACCTAGCAAACCCACGCAAGCGCTTCCATGGACGTGTCTCTGGACCACGCAGCCTACCCTTATCGAACGGGGCATGGGCGTCCACTCGAACCACCCACTAGCAGCTCAAAGAGGAATCCGCAATTCGCGACCCGCTCGATGGGGGTTGCGGAAACCTCACCCTCCGTCCCGCGGAGGGACGGCGAGGGCGCGTTAAGAAACAAGTCGTAAAGCTCTACCCGATCGCCTCGAACGGGCCCAGGCTCGGGGGCTTAACGCACGGCTACACCTCCTTGGCCTGCACCCGCCGGAGACAGCGCCAGCAGCGCGTGCGTCACCGAAGCCGGCTGAGACTCTGCCGACACCGGTTGGAACATGTGGCACGCCCTCTGACCAGTTCTCGCGGTTAACCCCTGCAGGAGCACCCACACTCCTGCAGGGCTTCGGGGGCTAGACCCGCGGGTCCGCTGACGCGGCCCCGCGGCGTTCGCAAAACAAGGAGGGAAGAACGTCCTATCAGTAGGTTCCAGCATCTGCTTGAGCCTCAATGGCAAACCCGCAGATGCTCGGGGGCTACTGTCGGGGACAGCCCTAGGGGTCCCCTTAAATGACGGGGAAATCCTCACTTAAAACCCGCAACAAAGCCAAAACACAGCTTGCCTAACCATGTAGGATACGGCCCACGCCGCAAGGACCTCGACGGCCCATCAAGGCGGCCTTCTTGGAGATCCCCTCGAGCAGGCTCCGCCTCGCTCGAGGATGCGCGCCCCCCTCGGGCGGGCTCCGCCCCGTTCGAGGGGTAGCACTTCCCTCGAGCGGACTCCGCCTCGCTCGAGGGTCCGCTCCCCCTCGAGCAGGTTTCGCCTCGCTCGAGGGTACGTCCCGCCCTCGACCGGGGTCCGCCACGCTCGAGGGCGCCCCTCACGCGTGCGCCGGCCCCCGTACACGGGCATTTAACGCCCCGACACCGGCGGGACCGGCGCCATCATGCGCCGGGGCTCGCGCCCCGGTGCCGCCGCACCAACTCCATAGGGAGGAGCCCATCCCCGTCACTGTGGGGAGGGACTGTGCAGCGCGGCCGGTGTCAGTCTCGTGACGCCGTGCGCCTGCTCCAGTACGGCTAACGCGCCGAGCCCTCGAAGGGGGGCCGGTTGCACCCTCGATTCACTTTCTTGTGACCCTACGGGGGTTAGGGTGGAGGCGCTAGGCCGGTGGAACACCATCCCTGCCACTGTAACAGCGTGGCCGCCGTCACCGCGCGTGCAGGGCGCACGCCGTGCGCCGTAGCAACGACTCCAACGATCGTGAAGAGCGTTGGGAAGGGACGCCGTTCTACCTACTCCTGTACTCCGTACAGGCCAATGTCAGCACCTCCCTCGAAGCCTATCAGAAGGCGTTACCACCATCCGCTGCCCTTCAACCCTCGAACCGCCACTGTTCGGGTACAAGGTAGGCCATGATGGCCAGATCGCCGCAAGGATCGTCCGGACGGCCGCCCATTCTACAGCATAGCACGTCGTGCTTCCCCACGTAGCTAGATAGCGCGGCGCGCATGTAATCCGCCTCCCCCTTGATCTATAAAAGGGGGGGGGCGAACCCCCCAGCCGCAGGGGAGACAGACAGGAACACACGCCACACCACGTACTCATTCTCCAATTCTCCCACAATATCTTTAGCCACTCCTCCAGGGACTTGGAAGCCACGCTTCCTCTCCCGTCTTGCTTGTAGCAGCCCCACTACAGGCACCCCCGGTGCTGAGCAATACAGTGCCTTGAGCACGCCTCTGCTGGACGTACGGCCCCCTCGGCCAGAACCAGGATAAATCCCGTGTCTCTCATTGCTTAGCATCGACCATTGAGGGATAGACCTCGGCGCTTTCTACTGGTTAGTGTCGGGACCATATTTCGCACCGACAGATCCAGACGAGGATTCCAGCGGATTGCGAAGAAAGAAAACAAGTGTTGGCAAATTCGATTTGAAAATGTTTGTGGCTGGAGTCAATTCCGGAACAAAATCACTTTTATCTCGCAATTGAAGGGGCATGTGTTAACACCAAAATTTGGTAAGGAATCTGACTTGTGGGTCCGGCTCGATGAGGAGTCCGTCCGGTGGAAGGAAGGTTTTTCTCAGATGTATTCGGCAGAAAGATCTGCGGTCGACTATCTGCTTCCGTTCGGCAAGGGAACAGTTGAGCTGATTTTGCGGGATTGGACGGTGACGTGGCTCAAGCAGGAAGGGTGAATGGATGGATAAGCGATCAAGCTTAGAGATAAGTTAGGCAACAAATCCATTCGAGGTTGTACTTGGCAGGGTATAAATATGAGCCCTGAATGTATGTAACAAAAAAACACAATCATTCTTCAACACAAACAGGCCTTACGCCAAACCCTAGAGTCCATTTGTCGTGTCGTCGAGTTCTTCGAGAGGGTTCATCGATCCGTCGACCTCCGTGAGTACCGGCAACCTTGTATCATATCTAGTATCATGTGGTGGATTTAGATCTGATGCAAGTAGTCTTGATACCATGCTTCGTGTCATGCGGTAGATTCAAGCTTGGATCAAGAGGGTTTCTTGTTAGGTCATGAGCCATGCGGTAGGCTAAGATCTAGCTTGAAGCTAGTTATCGGCTCTATTGGATTTTGGCAAGATCCAATAGATTCATTAAGTTATCCCGTGTTGCTTTGAGTTTTTGCTTTACGTTTAAATTCATGTAACACCTTTTTGCCTAATCTAGATGGGTTGGATCGGCTTTCTACCTTTTGGTGATCCTTGTGCGAGTCAAGTTCATGCTTTGGGTTATTTTCAACACGTGGGTCACGTGCTCTTCAGATAGCCGAAACCGAATCGATCTAGGTTGCTACGTGTTGCGGGTTCAAACTTGCCAACATTCGTATAAATCTTGAAAGAACTGAGTATCATGCGGTAGATGCAGGTTTTTGGGTTGCTTTGGAGCTAGTCATCCGGTGGATTAGATTTCAAATCAATCTGATAGATTTATTTCGCTTGGTAATGTTTGTTCCTTCTTCATGGACCCCGAATCGGCTGTTCAGCCGTATTCGGTTATCTTCCTCCACGAGTAGAACACGTGCGTAATTCATGCTTTAAATAATGTATGCTTTTATCTTTCCAGATTTAGATTGTATCATGCGGTGGATAGATCTATTTGTGGAAAGTGGTAGGATTTTCATGCAAGTTGTATCATGCGGTGGATAGATTTGTTTGGCATCGTACCCGACGGGTCTTTAAAGTACCTAGACATGCGGTAGACTAGTGCTTTGGATCTATGCATGCTTGTTTATTACATGTTTATGCTCGTGCTTAACTTTATTTACTTATTTAATGTTAATCACCATGGGGATCGGTCGTGATCTTGTGCGCATGCATCTTTGCTCTAAACAAAGACCGATAGCCATCATGCTTGCGTCATCCATTCGGCTATGTTACTTTTCCTGTTGAAAGCTCCCGAATGGTTTCAGTTTAGTGGCAGATAGCTTTCTATAGCTATGTGTCATCCCATTTGGCTTCCTAGCCGTAAATATGAAACTGTCTGGTACCACCCGGCAAGTTCCAAGCTTTGGTATCTAACTACTTTGTCTTTTGTTAATTTTCAGGAAAAATTGACTGGCACGTCTTGTGATTCTTTGCACGTGTGAAGCCAGCTTGTTCGGCTTGCTGTGTGCTTGGCGCTAGGTGCACGTTTTGCGTCAACAGCTGCTTTGGCGGCTTCTTGAGTCCTGGTACCATGCCTTCAACAGGCACAGCCTCGGGGATGGTGCTTCCCTGTGCTTCGGCCCCTATCAACAGAAGACACATGGATTAGTTTCCCTCGAGGGCTACGACTACTACTCGAGGACGGCTGCGTTCGCGCAGTACACTCACTTTCAACAATGCTGGCTTCTGGCAGCGTAGCCTCTATGAGGACCATGTGTGGTTCGAGGACCGGTGGATGGTCGCTTCCTTGTGTGATGAGTGATTGACAACGTTGTGTGGACTGATTCTTGGCTAAGTATTGCAGGTGCAGGTTGCGGCTTGACTCGTGTTGGTGCAGGTGAAGAACAAGCGCGAAAGGTCGTCGCCGGTGAGGCCTCCAGGTGTGGAGAAAACAAGTAGGCTTCTTTCGAGGGACCCGGTGGCCAGCGGGGTCAAGTGCGGGCCGCATGGTGGCATGAACAGCAAGATGAAGTCGTGGACGGTTTCTTGGTTGAGCCTCAAAACCAAGGTCGAGCCGGGACTACGTGGGAGCCGAGTCATGAGTGGAGATCGGCGGAGGCTACACCGAGTTCGCGGGGTTTCCGGTGGTTCACCAGAAAACCACTGGGTTCCTTGGTTGATCCACAAAGCCAAGACCGGAGAACCGAAGACGGAGGTGCAGCAGCACCAGACCGGTCTGACCGGTGGGTCTGACCGGTCTGACCGGTGGGGACCGGTCTGACCGGTGAGGAGCACCGGTCGACCGGTGTGCGACGACGCGGTCCGGAATCTTCGAAGCGGAGGACACGCGTCGGGATCGCATGGCTTGCGTCGAGGCTACGCGGGGTGCGGTCGCCGGGCATCCGTCCGATGGTGAAGACATCAAGAATTCCAAATCCGCCCTTGAGGGGCTTGTATCCCTAGTTAGTAGAGAGGGGCATTTTAGACATTCGGTTGCCGCCTATATAACCCAAGAGGTGAGAGGATGGCAGCCAACTCTTGGAACCCTAGCTCATTAGTTTTCCTAATTTTCTACCTATTTTCTCTAGGTTTTCCTTAGGACTAGCAAGAGAGCTTCACGGAGAGATCTTGTAGAGAGGGATGGATGATCGGGCGGCTTGCTAGACCTTGTACGAATCCTTGTTTCATGTATAGATGATTCGGCGTGATTCCTCAAGGTTTGGATGTGTTTTCCCCGGTTGTTTTTGGTGGTGATTTTCGGAGCCCTCTTCCGGTGATTTCTTTGGAGTATTTTTGGGGCTTTTCTCTTGGTGATTCGGTGGGGGAAACTTGTGGGAACCCTTCGTGGTTCTTTGGGCTGTGATCCCCCTCCCAAATCCGTGAGAAAAGTTGCTCGAATTTGGGGTTTCTTGAGTTCTTGGGTTGGAAGTGCTTTCGGCGGGATTTCTTCGATTCCTCCTTTTTGGACGAGATTTGGTGGGATTAAACTTGTCTATGGACTCCTCATGAGGTGTTCCTGATATCCCCAAAGTCTTGTTCAAGTCCGTGGAGCGATTCGGGAGATCGAGATTTGGATTTGGGGGAGTTGACCCGCGGGTGCTGTTCATCCCGAGCCGCCGGTGCCACACCGGTCTGACCGGTGCTCTTGACCGGTCTGACCGGTGCAAGCCCTTGTGGGTTTTTGCTCGGGTGAACGTCTTGGTGTGTTCGTTGTTGTCCCGAGGTGCTTTCGCTCGTTTCGAGTTTGGGTCCGTTTGGTGGTCGGTTGGCCTGTTTGGTGTCTTGGGGGCTTTCAGGCTGTCATCGGTCTGACCGGTGTGTCTCACCGGTCTGACCGGTGTAGAGCCACTTAGTGGAAGTTGCTCAGTTTCACCAGCAGGGACCGGTCCCGACCGGTGGTGCTCACCGTCCGACCGGTGTGGGTCTCGTAGACTCGAGGGTTGGTTTTTCCGCTGCGTTTCTCGGGTCGGAAGGTTGCGTGTTGGTTCCTAGGTCCAGTGGCACTCCAGCGGCTACGTGGGCTTGACCAACCTTGGTAGTGAGTCGGAGACGTGTGTTGGAAGCCGCGTTCGTCTTGTTGGAGTTTTCATCTCCTTCGAGAAGAATTTTTATCGGCTCCCATTCACTCCCCCCCTCTCTGGTTCGCCGTATCGGTCCTTCACTCTACGACCGGTGCCACGGTCTCGGCCTGGGGGAGGGGAGCGGACTCCTCGGCAGCTGGTGTGGAATCTTCTTTAGCCGCTGCACGCTGGGCTCATCCCCCCTCCCAGGACAAGTCTGTCGATTTCCTGCACAGTACACAGTTGGTTGCCAACCAAGTATGACTACCAATCTACATGTACTACTCGGGAAAGATCTACACTTACAAGCCCGACCGGACAACAGTCACGGCCAGGGCGCCAAGTATGCTGGCGATGTCGACAAGTCTGACATCAGTAGGAGCCTCTTCTTCGGCCTCAGTCGCCGCTGGCTCTTCAGCAGCAGGGGCTGCGGTTGGCTCCGTCCTGCTCTCTACAACCGGTGCCTGCGTCTCGACTTCTGTAATGGCGGGGCTGGGCTGTGGCTTCTCTCAGCCGGCTCCCCCACCGTCTCCCAGTCGCCTTCGTCCCCTTGGTCTACGGGGTCGGAAGGCAGAATCTCCTCCGAGCACTTGGAATTTTGTCGTCAGCATACATACAATTGCAAGTCAAGAACTCGACTATTCTACTCGAAGAGTTTACCTCTTGAGACGTAGTCTCAGTTACCTTCAACTTATTGGTGACGCGCTTGCGTGCCACGTTGCGTGGCCTCCTCTGTGGCGCAGGCAGACTAGCTTCCAAACTAGTCGGAGGATCGCGGACGAGGGGGACATTGGGCAGTCCAGGGCGGCTGAACCTCGACCGCAGCTGGAACCGTTCCTGAAGTGTCTCCTCATCTTCTTCATCTGACATGTCCTCGTCGATGACGGTGTCGTCACCTTCGCCGACTTCGCGGTGCTCCTTGGCTTTGCCCTTCCCCTCCTCCAGGATATCTACAAGTCGGGGAGGTGAAGTCGGCTCAAAGACAAACTTTACTATGTCATCCTGCAAAAAGCACATTGGGTGAGCACGACTACTACCACATAACCAGTACTCGTATATTGAGTGCGGCTACTGACCTCGTTCGGCGGATGAGCGGCGGAGTACTCTGGGACCGGACAGGGTGTGTACACCGGCATGTCCTTGAAGATCCTGCCCAGCCTATCGATGACGTTGTCATCTACAATCTCACCGCCGGGCATCCGCGACGAGTCGCCCTTGCCGGTGTACTGGTATTCGAGGGTGTCGCGAGCCATCAGTGGCTGCACTCTCCTCTTCATAAAGCTGAAGGCCACATGTTCGGCCCTCAGCATGGCTAGTTCGGGTAGTTGGATACCCTCCTGCATTGTCGGCTCCGTATTCCACCAGGGCCGGTGCTTCGGCTACTTCCCGCTAGGCTTCGGCAGCTCGGGTGGTGGTTGGTGATGTAGAACCACTTCGACTTCTAGTCCTGGTTGGAATCGATCAACTTGTATGCCAAGTACTGCTCAACGGCGTCTTCGCGCATCTGGATGCCGGCTCCTCCGACTACTCGCGGGTCGTTGGCGCTCGACTGGGGCTTCACGCGGAAGAACTTCAGGAACTGTATCCAGTGCGGCTTGATCCCCAAGAACGCTTCACAGAAATGGACGAAGACAGAAACGTGGAAGATGCCATTGGGGTTGAGGTTGAGGTACTTGATACCATAATACTCAAGCAGCCCCTTGAAGAAATTGCTTGCTGGGAGGGCCAACCTGCTCTCCACGAATCGCGCGAACATTGGGATGTCAACGGGATTCTTCTCCAACGGGTATGGATCTCCCGCGGCGGCGCGCCACATGTCGACCTCCTTCTCCCGGAGAAATCCGCTGTTCAGCAGCGCCAATAGGTCCTCAGTCTTTGCTTTGGATTTCTTCCACTCCTTGTTGGGATTTGGGCGCGGGGGAGACACTGGCGGTGTTGAGCCTCAGGCAGATCTAGCAGCCTCCTCCCGGGATCTCTTCTTCCCCTCGGCGGTGTTCATGCTCTTGGATGGTGAGGGCTTCATTCTCGAAGTACAATGGGTTTTCACTCGCATTCGCTCGGGGTCTGCGGCGGTGGCTACTGGCGGCATTGCACTTGGATCTACGATTTCCACCAAGGTGGCAGTGTGCACTGGTGGCGGATTCTTAGCGAGATCTGCTACGAATGGCTGCAAGTGTGGGGGATGAAAACCCCTAAGGGTTTTGGCTTCTATTTATAAGTCAACCGGAAGCTCCGCAACGGCTGGATGGATACGTTTCAAAACAGCTGACTTAGCGGCAGCGCCTGACCTTTCAACTTCCAGTAGTCGATGCGCCTTCTCTCGGGGGCTCAGCAATCATTTCCCTGCGTAGCGAAAAGATTCAAGAGCAACTCAAGACACATTCTACATTCAAGAAGACCCTTCAATTCGAGAGGAAGTACTCGACTCAAGGCTCGGGGGCTCCGTGCCACGTGTCCTTCGGTTTTTCTCCGGATTTTGTGGGATAATCTTGCCAAAACTTCAGATTGACCCTCAGCCAGAGTCTATGACTCAACCTAAGGCTCTGGGGCTACTCCATATGGAGTGCGATTTTGCAATCGCACTTCCATATAAACTTCGGCTTCAAAGACAACACGAGTATTGTTGAAGACCTTGAAGGGCAGAACTCGATGACGCTTGGGGACTACTCGAGAAGACTTGAGGATTACTCAAGGATCAGCTGGAGTACCTTCCAGCCTCGGGATGCTTCAAATATTTTTGAGGACTTTCTGCTTGTAGTACTCGAGGACGCTTGAGGACTGCTCGAAAGGCCGTCAAGACTACTCAAAGCTATCCTGCTCGACTACAAAGTACTCGGGGGCTTGTCGTATGGACCTCCCTGGACCCACTACCTCGGTGGGTACCAGGACCGACTACTTGGTGGGCCCCTGGGACAACCCGGCTTGTGCGACACTACACCTGATGGCGTGAGGCGTAAGGACTACGGTGGAGAAGTACTCAGAAAGGAAGCTATACATACCTTGTACTGTGTAGAGGACTCCTAGACGTACACGACTAGTACTCTCTCCCTAAACTGACCTGTAACCCTGCCTCCCGGACTATATAAGGCGAGGCAGGGGCCCTTCTCTCTAATTATGCATCATCTTGTAATCACACCCGATCAATCCAGAGCTACGCAGCATACAGGACGTAGGGTATTACGCACCTCGCCGCCCGAACCTGTCTAAATTGTGTGCTACGTGTCTCTTCCTTTGAGTTACCGATCTCGGCGAGGCCACATTCATCTGCTTCGGATACTCCCCTTGGTAGGTTGCCGGTCTAAAACACCGACAATACCCCCGCGTGGTCAACCACAAGCAGTTCCCAAAAATCCGTGGGTCGGGATAAAAGGCCATAGTCTTTGGTACCGATTATCTGGCATACCCCGTAAGGCACCCAGACTCACACTTGCACCACCGGTAGCTAGCCGTGAGACACATCCCAAGAGTAGTGACAGTGAAATCCCTCACTGCCTCATTAAGGTACTAGGCTTACCAATGTTAACACCAAAATTTGGTACAGGAAGGAGTCTGATTTGTGGGCCCAACTTGGTGAAAAAATCCGTCCGGGAGAAGGAAGGTTTCTCCACAAAAGATTCGGCAAAGGGGGTCGAGGTCGGCAGTTTGCTTCCGTTCGGCAAGGAAACTGTTTGCGCTGATTTTGCGGGATGGCGTGATGACGTGGCCCGAGCAGAAGGGACGAATGGATGGACAAGCAATCACACTTAGAGATAAATTAGGTATCGAATATTGTGCTCGTAGTCCATTCGGAGTCATGCCATGACAGGTTATAAATATAGACCCTGGATGTATGTAATTGTATTCGAAACATTCTCATAACAAACCGGCTTTACGCCAAACCCTTGAGTCCTTTGTCGTGTCGTCGAGTTCTTCGAGAGGGTTCATCGATCCGTCGACCTCCGTAAGTACCGGCAACCTTGTATCATGTCTAGTATCATGCGATCGATTTAGATTGTGATGCAAGTAGTCTTGTTACCATGCTTAGTATCATGCGGTAGATTTAAGCTTGGTTCAAGAGGGTTTCTTGTTAGGTCATGAGCCATGCGGTAGGCTAAGATCTAGCTTGGAGCTAGTTATCGGCTCTATTGGATTTTGGCATGATCCAATAGATTCATTAAGTTACCCTATGTTGCTTTGAGTTTTTACTTTATGTTTAAATTCATGTAACACTCTTTTTCCCAATTTAGATTGATTTGGATCGGCTTTATCTTGTTTCGTGATCTTTACATCGCACGTTCATATCTTGCTTCGAAATGCACATGGATCACGTGTTTGTCAAATAGCCGAAACCGAACCAATCTAGGTTGTTACATGTTGCGGGTTCAATCTTGTTAATCTCGTGTAAATCTTGACAGAACCGGGTATCATGCGGTAGATGCAGGTTTTTGGGTTGTCTTGAAGCTAATCATCCGGTGGATTAGATCTTTAATTCAATCTGATAGGTTTGTCATCTTTGGCAATGTTTGTTCCTTCTTCATGGACCCTGATTCGGCTGTTTAGCCGTATTCGGTTATGCTTTCACGAGTGAAACATGTTTATAAGTTACGTTTTAAACATTGTATGCTTTTAGCTTTCCATATTTAGATTGTATCATGCGATGGATAGATCTATTCGTGGTTAGTGGTGTGATTTTCAAACAAGTTGTATCATGTGGTGGATAGATTTGTTTGGCATCATGCTTGATGGGTTTTAAAGTACTTAGACATGCGGTAGACTAGTGCTTTGGGCCTACGCATGCTTGTTTATTACATATTTATGATCATGCTTTACTTTATTTATTATTGTCATTTATCCTCAAGGATCGGTCATGGCTTCGTGCACGTGCAATTTTATCTAAATAAAGACCGATCTTTCGTCATGCCTACGTCATGCATTCGGCTATGTTCCGTTTTACACTTTGAAGCTCTTGAATGGTTTCTAGTTTGCTGGCAGATAGCTTCTTGTAGCTATATGTCACCTCACATGGATTTTCTAGCCGTAAATATGGAACTGTCTGGTACCACCAGGCAAGTTCCAAGCTTTGGAATTTAACTACTTTGTCTTTTGTTAATTTTCAGGGAAAATTGACTGGCACGTCTTGGAATCTTTTTGCGTGTGAAGCTAGCTTGTTCAGCTTGCTGTGTGCTTGGCGTAAGGTGCAGATCTTGCGTCAACACACTTTTTGGCATGCCCAGTGGGACCAACAGCCGAAATCAAGATGCCTGAAATCGGTAACATTCTGGACGTCGCCATCGAGGATCTCTCTCCAGAGCAGCTACAATAGCTGAAAGATGCTACAGATCAGTTTCAGCAAAAATGTTTGATGTCATTCAAAAAGAACAGAAGTGGCGTTCTGTATCTCAAAAACGAAATGCTCAGGGTTCTACTGTCAGGAGAGACTGACGCCACAACTCGGCAAGAGAAAGAAGAGTGCATGCAAGTGTTTCGGGATTCTCCGGAAGACGTGCTGGGTAAGCATCACAGGGCTTTCCTGGGCGTGTTCAAGCAAATGATGGTGGGTGTGTTTGGCCCGGGCATGGAGCAAATATTCAGTCGAGTATCCCCTCAGGTATACTGTATGGAGGTTGGAGAGTCCAGCTTTTACCAACCAGGAACTCAGCCACCATTGCGAAGCCAACCAGTCCAGCCTCCCCCGCAGAGCATTGGGAGCCAGCCCATCCAGCCCCCTCCGCAAGGCGCTGGAAGTCAGCCCGTTCAACCTCCTTTGCGGGCTGCAGGGGGGCAGCCGGTCCAGCCACCTCCGCAAGGCAGTACAGGTCAACCGATTCAACAACCAAACCCATATCAGCCTACGTATGGGGAGATGGCGTTTGGCTCGTCTAGAGTTCCACTCACTTCCACCTACAAGATTGCCCCAGCTAGCAACAGGTTGCAGAAGAACTTGTACGGTGGAGGCTACCACGAAGTTATGGACTATGGTGCTATTGAGGCTCTCCCGAATCCGGAGTACGGTGCAGCCACATGAGTGCAGGAGGACGATATCCTGGTTCAGAAGATGGCCGATATGATGCAAAATCAATTCGGCCTCAAGCCTAAAATGCAAGGACCAGCGTACACGCCTCCTTTCCCATAATGGTAATACAAAGTAATCCTACCACCAAGGGTGAAACCTCCAACGGAATTTACAAAGTTTTCTAGGCAGGATGATACGAGCACGGTTGAGCATATTGCTCGTTATCTGATGCAGCTTGGAGAGGCCTCAGCTGAGGAGGCGTTCAGGGTCAGGTATTTTCCCATGTCACTGACGGGCCCAGCGTTCCAGTGGTTTACTTGGAGGGAGCTGGAGCGGAAGTTCCACGCCCATTACTTCAGTGGTAGCACAGAAAAGAAGCTCATCGATCTCACAGTTGACGCAAAATGTGCACCTAGCGCCAAGCACACAGCAAGCCGAACAAGCTGGCTTCACACGTGCAGAGAATCACGAGACGTGCCAGTCAATTTTTCCTGAAAATTAACAAAAGATAAAGTAGTTAAATTCCAAAGCTTGGAACTTGCCGGGTGGTACCAGACAGTTCCATATTTGCGGCTAAAAAGCCAGGTGAGATGTCATATAGCTATAGAAAGCTATCGGCCAACAAACTGAAACCATTCGGGGGCTTAAAGAAGGAAAAAGTAACATAGCCGAATGGACGACGTAAGCATGAAGGCGATCGGTCTTTGTTTGGGCAAAGATGCACATGCATAAGATCGCGACCGATCCCCGTGGTGATCAACATTAAGTAAATAAATAAAGTAAAGCGCGAGCATAAACATGTAATAAACAAGCATGCATAGATCCAAAGCACTAGTCTACCGCATGTCTAGGTGCTTTAAAACCCGTCGGGTACGATGCCAAACAAATCTATCCACCGCATGATACAACTTGCATGGGGATCGTACCACTTTCCACAAATAGATCTATCTACCGCATGATACGATCTAAATATGGAAAGCTAAAAGCATACATTATTTAAAGCATAAATTACGCACGCGTTCTACTCGTGAGGAACATAACCGAATGCGGCTGAACAACCGATTCGGGGTCCATGAAGAAGGAACAAACATTACCAAGCAAGATAAATCTATCAGATCGATTTGAAATCTAATCCACCGGATGATTAGCTCCAAAGCAACCCAAAAACCTGCATCTACCGTGTGATACTCAGTTCTTTCAAGAATTAAACAAATATTGGCAAGCTTGAACCCGCAACATGTAACAACCTAGATCGATTCGGTTTTGGCTATTCGAAGAGCACGTGATCCACGTGTTCAAATAACCAAAGGATCAAATTTGTCTCGCATAAGGATCACCAAAAGATATAAAGCCGATCCAAACCCATCTAGATTGGGCAAAAAGGTGTTACATGAATTTAAACATAAAGCGAAAACTCAAAGCAACACGAGGTAACTTAATGAATCTATTGGATCTTGCCAAAATCCAATAGAGCCGATAACTAGCTTCAAGCTAGATCTTAGCCTACCGCATGGCTCATGACCTAACAAGAAACCCTCTTGGACCAAGCTTGAATCTAACGCATGACACGAAGCATGGTAACAACACTACTTGCATCAGATCTAAATCCACCGCATGATACTAGATATGATACAAGGTTGCCGGTACTCACGGAGGTCGACGGATCGATGAACCCTCTCGAAGACCTCGACGACACGACAAATGGACTCTAGGGTTTGGCGTAAAGCCTGTTTGTATTGAGAATGATTGTGTCTCTGTTACATACAACCAGGGCTCATATTTATACCCTGCCAAGTACAACCTCGAATGGACTCGATACCTAATTTATCTCTAAGCTTGATCGCTTATCCATCCATTCGTCCGTCCTGCTTGAGCCACGTCACCGTACAATCCCGCGAAATCAGTTCAACTGTTCTCTTGCCGAACGAAAACAGATAGCCGACCGCGGATTTTCTGCCGAATGCATCTGAAGAAAACCTTCCTTCCACCGGACGGACTCCTCACCGAGCTGGACCCACAAGTCAGACTCCTTACCAAATTTTGGTGTTAACACATGCCCCTTCAGTTACGGGATAAAAGTGATTTTTATTTCGGAATTGACTCCAGCCACCAACGCAAATCGAATCTGTTCAACAACTGCTCTCTCGCTTCGCAATCCGCCGGAATCTTCGTCTAGATCCAAACCCTAGATCCCCTTGTTCTACGCTTGAATCCCCAATGGCGGCTCAAAATCAAGCTGTTCAGGTAAATTCCCCTTCCATAAGCTTCATTCGTCACTTAGGTTTTCAATTTTTTACCTGAGATTTCTCTTACGCTTTCCTTCAGGAGCCTTCCACCGAGCTTTTGATTCGTACCGAGGCCAACTCAAGATCCTACTACCTTGGTCCCGTGGGAAACTCTGATCCTCAAGATTTTATCGCAGCCGAGTCTCAAAGGATCCCCTTCAAAGCGGCTCTATCCACACCTCCTCAGTGGCAGGCTGCATTCAAGAACTGGCCCTTGCCCCCGATTGCAGGCTGGAAAAATTGGTACCAGAGGATCCTTGTAGACAAAAGCGCCAGGACCCGGAATTGGGATACCCTCCGCATTGCTCAATGCTTGGAGTTATCTTTGGCCGAGACCCCCAAGAACGAAGACCTCTTGATAGCAGCTTGCCACTTCTGGTCAAATGGCATCAACGCCTTCCTCTTTGGTCACGGCCCAATGTCCCCAACTCTAGCCGATGTGTATATGATCACCGGCCTTGACATTACAGGAGCTCTTCACCCCTGGGATTTCAAAGGTTCTTCAAGATAAACAGGGGTGAAACCAGGGACTGGATACAAAAACTATATCCTGAACCATATGAAGGATGGCCCCCTTGGTGAAGTTGAATACAGGGCGTTTTTGAACATGTGGCTATGCAGGTTCATCTTCTGTGGTAAAGCCAATGAGCCTACCCTGAATCATATTTCAATGGCTTCACACCTAGTCAGTGGCAATCGCTTCCCCCTCGGGAAATACCTTCTAGGCAGTGTGTATCATATGCTTCATCAAACTGTCACCTAGATGTACACTAGCCAGAGGATAGCATGTGTCAATGGTCCCTAGTGGTTTGTTCAAATGTGGCTGCAGCTGCACATGCATCAGATTGTTGGTGTTGACTTGAACACCCGGTTCTTCCCTTCATCCAATCATCATGAAGGGGAACCCCAAGCCACCAGAGGATGCCAGACTTATGGAGAAGCTGCTTCAACTGTCCTCATCAAGCAGAATGTCAGCCAGCTCTTCGAGCTCTTCTTCAAAGGTTTCCAAAACCCTCTCCGGCTCCCTTATCCGGATAATGACAATTTGACTCTCCCTTGTGAGTTCTCCTTTGAAACTCGAACGCCAAGATGGAAGATTCCCGGAAATCTTCAATATCATTATCCGCCCATGCATTCCTGCCGAATTTGAATTCAGTGGAGGAAGGCTGAACTATAGCACTTATGAATATTATCAGCCCAACATAATGGCTCGGCAACTTGGATGTGGCCAGATGCCCCCAAGACTGTTTCTGCATGAATTCCTCAAGCCCAGAGAGGAAATCAAAGAACTTACTCAAACTGGTAGAGTTTTTCAGTATGTGTGTAGTCCTGCTGTTTACACTTGGCCTTTCATACCCACAACAATAGCTCACCCCACCTTCAACTCCTGGTGGCAAGAATTCCATGATCACATCTTCAGTGAGCCTGTACACTTGTTCTGCACAGAGTTGATGCCTGATTTCCAGCCAACTTCAGAGGTAATATGACTAACCCTTAGATCATACATTTCCTCTTCCAATCATGGTTCTGATTTTACTTCTTTTGCCCTCAGAACACCATGCCTGCCCCTCTGGCCAGGGATATTGCCTACAATGCAGTAGGCCCAATCTCAGCATTGGAATTCAAATCACCAACCCTGGCTCAGCTAATGGCTAGGTATGCCACAACAGACCCAACTCTGTCTAGCCTTACTGCTGACAGGAGGCAAGGCTTGTCTCTGATTGCTCCTCCAAATGCCAAGAGGAGAAGAACTATCAAGAGAGTCCTGGTTGAGGTAAAATTCTTCCTTTCTCGATCACAGGATTACTCTGTTTCTGATAAATCATATCTTACGCATTTTCAGACTAGAAATCAGCAATCCTTAGTTTCAGAACCTGCCAATGCTCCATCCACCGGTATGACCTTTACTATCTTTTTTTGAGGATGAACACTGGCATTCATTCCTAATTTGTCACTTGCAGAAGAAACAATGGAGGATCAACTCGTGGATGTCCCAGTGTCTCAACAAGCAAATCCACCCAGGGTTGAGCCACCTGTCCAAGTGGAAATCTCATCTTCATCAGGGACTCAATCACCCCCTGTTCAGACAGAAGCACCAAACTCGCCAGAGATGAGTTTCCCAATCCAACCAGAGCCATCAAGTCCTCCAAGGGCTCAATCACCCACTGGTCAAGCAAAAACATCAACCCCAGCAGAGGTGAACCCATCTCTTCCTCAGCCAGAAACTCCTGAGTTGCCAGAAACTGCATCAGCGCCATCTCACCCAGAAGCTTCAGCTTTGCCTGGAACACCTCCTTCACCAGTGGCTTCCTCTGAACAAAATCCAGCTCTAGTTCAAGAAATCAGACATGAGGTACTTATTTGCACTAAAACCTGCTATCCTTTTACTTCCAACAATCCTGATTCGGCAATGTTGCTTTCTTAGGATCAGGCCACATCATCATCAAGTCCCCAAAGAAATGCTTGAATCCATCAGCCAAGAACTCCTGCGGTTTGGTATTTCAGTAGTGCACGCCATCCAGTCATCACTCCCAATGCACCCCCTCGGTCCATAAAATAGCCTGCTGAGATGCCCTGCAAATCCACTCGCACACTCATCCATCACTTCTCATTTCCTCCCCCTCCTCAGAGGAGAAAACCCCAAGGCTATGGACAAAGGCAAGCAACCCCAGGAGAGCAGCGATCCGAAGAAACGCACGATTCGAGAGTGAGTTTTCCCTTGATTTACTCCTTGTTTTCCATATGATCTTGCGCTTTACCTCCTCTCTTCCTTTCCTCTTTCAGCCTTGATTTGCTTCGTGAAGAAATCATCGGGACCGAAGGCATGCCTGAGTACATCTCCTCCGATTCCTCCCTCGAAGCAGAGGATGCCACGCCTGAACAGAGGACCAGCCATCAACTGCGCCGCCGCGTTCGGCACCTGGAGCATGACCTCAGGGACATCACTGCTCGTTGCCAGGCTGAACGCGAGCGTCGTATGGATTTGGAGGCGTTAGTGGGAGGTAAAATGCTTCTGACCCCTTCTTGACTTCGCGCTCACATCTGGATTTCTTGCCCCTAACACCCACTCCTCCGTTTCAGATATCTCGGACAGGTACAACAACCTGAAAGCGGCTTGGGACCGCTTGGTGGAGGCCGCAAATCATGGTCACCCCCGTGCCTTCCAAGTTGCCGTCACGGTGGTCTTGGAGCAACTGAAGAGGGAGCAGCCAAAGAAGCAAAGAAAAGATTGAATCATACTTTCGCTTCTTTCTCCACGCCTTCTGCTTCCCACCTCCTTGAAGTCCTGATCACCAGGGTTGTTGGATGTAAACCTGCAAGAGGCAGTTGTAATGTAATTTTGTGCTAAGGGCAATGCATTTAGGCACTGGCCGTTCCTTCTGTTTGTGAATCTTTTGTTCTAAATGCGGCCTCGTTCTTGAGCGCCGGCTATTTCCTGTGTCAAATGCATGTAATCCCACTGCTTGTGATCATCGATCGATTTCAATACTAGGATAATATTTCTTTAAGTATCTTCCATTTATTGCAGCGGAAAATTCTTCTCCTAGTAAAGTTTTCAATATGTATGCATTACCAGGGACGCATCTGACCACGCGAAAAGGTCCTTCCCAGTTAGGGGACCATTTGCCGAATTCGCTGTATTTGGTTCCAATCAACAATAGCGCTTTCCAAACCAAATCCCCTTCTGCAAATTGCCTGACGTTTACCTTCTTGTTATAGTACTTGGCAACCCGCAGCTTGTTCTTCTCGATGTTTTCCAGGGCCCTGAGACGGATCATGTGTAAATCCTCTATTTCATCCATCATTAGGCCACTGTAATCTTTGGAGCTTAACTCTTTCTGTAACACGATTCTCCTGGAATCTGATTGCATTTCCCAAGGTAGAACCGCATGATGCCCATAAACCAATTCGTAAGGAGAAGTCTTTGTAGCTCCATGAGGGGCCATTCGGTAAGCCCATAGTGCCTCACTGAGTACCGAATGCCACTTCCTTGGCTTCTGGTCGATCTTCTTTTGTATTAGCTTTATCATGATCTTATTAGAAGCCTCTGCCTGACCATTAGCTTGGGCATAATAGGGAGAAGAATTAAATAATTTGATTCCCACGCTTTCGGCAAATTCTCTGAACTCCAGGGACACGAATTGGGCCCCTTGATCAGTTGTGATTGTCTGAGGGATTCCAAACCGATAGATGATGTGCTCCTTGACAAATTCAACCATGTTTTCCGACGTCACCTTCTTCAGTGGGATCGCCTCCACCCATTTAGTAAAATAATTTGTAGCCAAAAGCACAAACTTATGCCCCTTGCTAGATGGTGGATTAATCTGGCCAATCAGGTCTATACCCCAGCCCCTGAATGGCCATGGCTTTATAATGGGATTTAATGCTAACGCGGGGACCCTTTGAATATTTCCAAACCTCTGGCAATCTTGACATCCCTTGTAATACTCAAAGCAATCCTCTAATATCGTCGGCCAAAAGCACCTAGCTTGCCTGACAACCCATTTCATGCGGTAAGCCGATTGGTGTGCTCCTCATATCCCATCATGCACTTCACTCATCATCTTCTTAGCTTCTTCTGGACCCAGGCATCGTAACAACACCCCATCTAATGATTTGTAAAACAAATTGTCATCCAGAAGAACGAATTTTATGGCCTTGTACCTAAGCTTCCTAGAGACTTTTCGGGATGGATCTTTCAGATAGTCCACGATCTCTTTTCTCCAATCATCCTCCGCAAGATCCGTTCCCAGTGCACATATATCTGCAGCAAACGCTTCTTGACTCTCTTTGTAACCGGAGGCGCTCTGAGCCAACCTGTTTGCTTCCTCGTTATGCTCCCTAGGAATATGCTGTAGAGTTACCAACGGAAAGCTCTTCAAGATCTCCCTGCATTCTTCGTAGTAACTCCTTAGTGCCTCACTGTTGCATTCGTATTGGCCGTTCAATTGCTTGATCACCAACTCTGAATCTCCATAAACTTCAACCGAAACGGCCCCAGCTTCTCTCAAATATTGAAGCCCCCGAAGCAATGCCTCGTACTCAGCCTGATTGTTTGTAACAGTGGGCTCTATAGGGATGGCAAATTCAAACATCTCACCTCTAGGCGAAATCAGTAGGATCCCTACTCCCCCACCTTTACCACATGATGATCCATCAAAAAATAAAGCCCACGGAGTAATTTCAAGAAAATCAATTGACGGATCACGATGTTCAGTTATAAAATCGGCAATGATCTGACCTTTAATAGCTTTTGCCTATTCGAACTTTAACTCAAACTTTGATAAAGCCAAGATCCATTTGCCAATCCTGCCATTCAAAATTGCATAGATAACATATGTTTTATTACATCAAACTTGGAATACACAGTGCATTCGTCATTCAACAAGTAGTGCCGAAACTTTGTACACGAGTAGTACACGCACAAGCACAGCTTTTCTGCAGCCGAATACCTGGTCTCAGGATCAAGTAATTTTCGGCTAAGATATGCTACTACCCGCTCCTTTCCTTCGAATTCTTGAATAAGGGCCGATCCAATGGTTCGGGTATCGGCCACCACGTACAACTTGAATGGCTTATCCAAGTCGAGGAGGGACCAAAGACCGGTGGCTCCTTCATGTATTGCTTGATCTCATCAAAAGCCTTTTGTTGTTCGTCGCCCCATGTGAACTTCTGATCTTTCTTTAGCTTTAGCAATGGAGAGAACGGCAAAACCTTCTGTGACAGATTTGAAATGAATCTCCTTACGAAATTAATTTTGCCGAGCAGCGATTGTAACTTCTTGAGATTAGTTGGAGGGGCAACTTCATCCACAGCCTTCATGCTCTTCTTGCCAACCTCAATCCCCCCTTCGTGGACCAAAAATCCCAAGAATTCTCCAGCTGATACCCCAAAAGCGCATTTATTTGGATTCATCTTTAAACCATGCTTTCGGGTGCACTCCAAGGTCTTTTTCACATCTTCCAAATGTGTGTCATGACTTAGGGACTTGATCACGACATCATCAATGTAAATTTCAACAACTTTGTCGATCAACTCGTGAAAAATGTAATTCATTGCTCGCTGATAAGTTGCACCGGCATTTTTTAACCCAAATGTCATGACTATCCATTCAAACAGGCCTATATGACCAGGACATCTGAAGGCCGTCTTTGATATGTCTTCTATTGCCATAAAAATTTGGTTGTATCCCGCATTGCCATCCATGAAACTGATAACTTTGTGCCCAGCAGCAACGTCAACCAACAAATCGGCAACTGGCATGGGGTAACCATCCATCGGAGTAGCTCTGTTCAAATCCCTGAAATCTATGTAGACCCTCATCTTTCCATTCTTCTTGTAAACAGGGACAATGTTAGAAATCCACTCCGCATATCTGCATGGCCGAACGAAGTTTGCATCAAGTAGTCTTTCAACTTCTTTCTTCACATCGGCCAATACCTCATCCTTGTAGATTTTTCGGGGTGGTTGCTTATATGGCTTGAAACCAGATTTGATTGGCAACCGATGCTCAACAATAGAACGGTCCAGTCCAGGCATCTCCGAATAATCCCAGGCGAAGCAATCCTTATATTCCTTGAGCAGCTTGATTAATTCCTCCCTGAAGTCTGATTGCAAGTTTGCGGCTCGATGAACGCCGGCCTTGGCTTGTGACCGCTTCCAATGTCAACTTCTTCTAATTTATCGGCCGACATGAATCCTCGCCCCAACTTGCCATCGGTACCATCGACGGGGTTCTCCATTAAAAATTGCTATAAGAGCCGATCGCTTGAATCGGCCGTTGATCGCCGCCGACGAGTTCAACGAGACCTTCTCCCCAGTCTTTCCCTGAGAAACAGTCAATGCCTTGATACTCCCAGAAAGCTGGTTCCATGTTTGCTACGCTCACAGAGTCATCTGCTTGGACCACCTCAATATCATGCATGGTGGATGGGACGCAGCAATTGGCATGAATCCAGTCCCGTCCGAGTAGTAGGCTGTAGGCTCCTTTACCTTCGATAACAAAGAAGGTCGTGAGCAGCGTCTTGGACCCGATCATCAGATCCACGTGAGCGCATCCCTTGGTGTCTGAAGGATTCCCAGCGAAATCATTCAGTATTATGCTTGTAGGCGTCAGATCGCTAGGGCCCATGCCAAGTTTCCTGAAGGTGGTGTACGGCATTACATTAACCACCGCTCCACCGTCGACAAACATCTTGGTAAATGGCTTGCCATTGACATATCCCTTCATGTACAGCGGCCTCATGTGTCGATTTTTGGCCGGTTTGTCAAAGACGGCCTGCTTGGCTAGCACCAGTTGCGCCATCAGCCCCTCAACCTGCTCATCATCCAGGGACGCCTCTTCCTGCACAACCTGATTAGCAGGAGCCATAAATTCATTCGGCAGAAAATATACCATGCACGCTGGAGCCGAACGTTTTGACCCTTCAGGTTTATCCTTTGGACGCCACACCTGTCTTGTCTGGATCCCAGCGTACCTCAGCTCACGGTTCCTCAAGCGTTGAACCCTTCGCTTCTGACTTTTTCTTAGGCTAGGCGGGCACCATTGCCCCTTCTGCCAGATGTACTCGTCCTTGTCTTCATCTTGATCAGCCCACCTTAAATCAGCCTGCCTTTTCCTGGGATGATCAATGACTTCAATTTTTTGGCGCCGATCCTCGTTAGCATGTATCCTTCCAATTCTCTCATGGACGGATCGGCGATTGGCAGTCTCCTGCCTGTACTCGAAATACCTATCACTGCACTCAGGGCAGTTTCTCAGCGTGGGCAGCTTCAACCCTTCGTTCCAGCAGTGCCTGAAGAACGCACATCCCTAGTGCGAGTGTTCCTGCTCGCGCGTGTATTGCTCCAGATCTCTTCTGCGTGCTTCCTCTTCGGCCCTGCGTCTCTCCTCCTCGTGTTTTTGCTTATGGTAGCGCTCTTTTTCCAGCTGGCGCTGCCACTTATTGAGGAGGATACGCGTGGTCACCCTGGACTTGGCTCTGGATGATTCCCCGATTTCGACGTGGCTCTTGAGAACGCGGGGGGCTTCACCATGCACCTGCTCCAAAGTTACTTGTCGCTCTGGGTCCACTGCTCCATCTTGCCTTGCCCTGTCTGAGGTCAAGACTTTGACCTTGCCCTTCTCCTCAGCTGTCACCATGTTGACGGAAAAACCCACCATGTTCTGAGGGAAGGGGTGGCCATCCAGCTTCATCTTGTTATCAAATTTGAGGTGCCCCTCCTGGATGGCTCTCTGGATCCTCATTCTGAAGACCCTGCAGTCGTTGATGGAGTGCGAGTTCCTGTCGTGGAAGCCGCAGTAACGTTTCTCCTTCACTCCATCGGGCCGAAGCATGGAATGCCCTTCAGGCAATCTGATTCGGCCTTCCTTTACCAGGAGCTCAAACAGCTTGTCAGCTTTTGTGATGTCGAAATCGTAGGTACCTTTGGTCTGTTTGACCCAGCGCTGATTCATAGTCAATGGCTCCTTCCCCCATATGATTTCGGCTGCATCCACGTCCTGTTCATCATCAGAATCTTCCACCAGGTCGGCCTTGTCCAGGAACTGGTTGTAGATATGCACCACGTCGTGCTGCTTGCCGAACCTGGCATCCTTCTTGAAACCATATGCTTGGTTGCTCATTAACGACAGCTTTTGGGACAGCTAGCCCAGGTTATCGAACTCCATGCCAAACAGCTTCTCACGCACGGCCGGCAGCATCCCGGCGTCGGCCATGTCGGCCAACTGGTCATCTGGCAGGTGGAGCGAAAAGCACATGCCCTTAACTTACCTGAACCTCCTAAGGAACTCCAAGGGCGTCTCGCTGTGCCTCTGCTTTAGGGTAGCGAGGTCGATTAGCTTTTTTTCTGAGCTGCCGCTGAAATAGTGGGCGTGGAACTTCCGTTCCAGCTCCTTCCATGTGCTGACTGATTGCGGGGGTAAAGATGAAAACCATTGGAACGCCGGACCCGTCAGTGACGCGGGGAAGTATCTGACTCTGAACGCTTCTTCGGCTGAGCACTCTCCAAGCTGCATCAGGCAGAGAGCAATGTGCTCCACCGTGCTCGTGTCGACCTGCCCCGAAAACTTTGTGAATTCCGTCGGAGGTTTCACCCTCGGCGGAAGGATCACGTTGTAGTACCACTCCGGGAACGGCGGCATGTAGGTAGGTCCTTGCATTTTCGGTTTGAGGCCAATTTGATTCTGCATCAAATCGGCCATCTTCTGCGCCAGGATGTCGTCCTCCTGCGTGCCTGCAGCTGGTCTGTAACCCGGATTAGGAAGAGCGTCGATGGCTCCGTAGTTTCCTACCTCGTTGTAGCCTCCGCCGTATAGATTCCTCTGTAACCAGTTGCTTGCTGGAGCAATCATGTGGCCGGAAGCAAGCGGGGCCCCAGGTGAGCCGAATGCCAATTCCCCGTACGTGGGCTGGTACGGGTTCGGCTGTTGCACAGGTTGACCCGTGCTGCCCTGCGGTGGTGGCTGGACTGGCCGCCCTCCTGCGGCCTGCAGTGGGGGGGGCCGAACCGGGCCGACCCCCTGCACCTTGTGGAGGAGGCTGGAAAGCTTGACTCCCAGCGCTCTGAGGAGGAGGCCGGGCCGGGCCGGCTCGCAACGGCGGTTGAGAACTGGACTCGCCCAACTCCATGGTGCCTCCTTGAATGGGTGCCTTGCTGAATGCCTGCTCCATGCCTGGACCGAAGACAGCCACCAACATTTGTTTGAACGCACCAAGGAAAGCTTTGTGGTGCCTGCTCAAGACGTGGTACGCGGCATCTCGAAACGCCTGTATGCATTCTTCCCTCTCCTGCTGGGTCGTGGCGTCGCTCTCCCCTGGCAACAATACCCTGGGCATCTCATTTTTCAGGTATGGGACGCCACTCCTGTTCTTCTTGAAGGACAGCATACACTTCTACTGGAATTGGTCCACGACGTCCTGGAGCTGCTGCCGTTGTTCAGGAAAGAGATCTTCAATGTTGACATCCATGACATCCGCGATATCAGGCATCTTGATTTTTGGCTGTGGTCCCACTGGGCGTGCCAAAAAGTGTGTTGACGCAAAATGTGCACCTAGCGCCAAGCACACAGCAAGCCGAACAAGCTGGCTTCACACGTGCAGAGAATCACGAGACGTGCCAGTCAATTTTTCCTGAAAATTAACAAAAGATAAAGTAGTTGAATTCCAAAGCTTGGAACTTGCCGGGTGGTACCAGACAGTTCCATATTTGCGGCTACAAAGCAAGGTGAGATGACATATAGCTATAGAAAGCTATCTGCCAGCAAACTGAAACCATTCGGGAGCTTAAAGAAGGAAAAAGTAACATAGCCGAATGGATGACGTAAGCATGAAGGCGATCGGTCTTTGTTTGGGCAAAGATGCACATGCATAAGATCGCGACCGATCCCCGTGGTGATCAACATTAAGTAAATAAATAAAGTAAAGCGCGAGCATAAACATGTAATAAACAAGCATGCATAGATCCAAAGCACTAGTCTACCGCATGTCTAGGTGCTCTAAAACCCGTGGGGTATGATGCCAAACAAATCTATCCACCGCATGATACAACTTGCATGGGGATCGTACCACTTTCCACAAATAGATCTATCTACCGCATGATACGATCTAAATATGGAAAGCTAAAAGCATACACTATTTAAAGCATAAATTACGCACGTGTTCTACTCGTGAGGAACATAACCGAATGCGGCTGAACAACCGATTCGGGGTCCATGAAGAAGGAACAAACATTACCAAGCAAGATAAATCTATCAGATCGATTTGAAATCTAATCCACGGGATGACTAGCTCCAAAGCAACCCAAAAACCTGCATCTACCGCGTGATACTCAGTTCTTTCAAGATTTAAACAAATATTGGCAAGCTTGAACCAGCAACACGTAACAACCTAGATCGATTCGGTTTCGGCTATTCGAAGAGCACGTGATCCACGTGTTAAAATAACCAAAGGATCAAATTTGACTCGCATAAGGATCACCAAAAGATATAAAGCCGATCCAAACCCATCTAGATTGGGCAAAAAGGTGTTACATGAATTTAAACATAAAGCGAAAACTCAAAGCAACACGGGGTAACTTAATAAATCTATTGGAGCTTGCCAAAATCCAATAGAGCCGATAACTAGCTTCAAGCTAGATCTTAGCCTACCGCATGGCTCATGACCTAACAAGAAACCCTCTTGAACCAAGCTTGAATCTACCGCATGACACGAAGCATGGTAACAAGACTACTTGCATCAGATCTAAATCCACCGCATGATACTAGATATGATACAAGGTTGCCGGTACTCACGGAGGTCGACGGATCGATGAACCCTCTCGAAGAACTCGACGACACGACAAATGGACTCTAGGGTTTGGCGTAAAGCCGGTTTGTATTGAGAATGATTGTGTCTCTGTTACATACAACCAGGGCTCATATTTATACCCTGCCAAGTACAACCTCGAATGGACTCGATACCTAATTTATCTCTAAGCTTGATCGTTTATCCATCCATTCGTCCTTCCTGCTTGAGCCATGTCACCGTACAATCCCGTGAAATCAGCTCAACTGTTCTCTTGCTGAACGAAAACAGATAGCCAACCGCGGATTTTCTGCCGAATGCATCTAAAGAAAACTTTCCTTCCACCGGACGGACTCCTCATCAAGCTGGACCCACAAGTCAGACTCCTTACCAAATTTTGGTGTTAACACTCACCACTTTGAAGCAGAGGCACAATGAGACGCCTTTGGAATTCCTCAGGAGATTCAGGGAGGTCAAAGGCATGTGTTTCTCGTTAAATCTACCAGATGATCAGTTGGCCGATATGGCCGTTGCAGGAGGCTGCCGGCCGTACGAGAGAAGTTGTTTGGTATGGAGTTTGATAATTTGGCCAATTGTCTCAAAAGCTGTCATTGATGAGCAACCAGGCCTATGGGTTTAAGAAGGACACCAGGTTCAACAAGCAACACGATGTAGCTGATATCTACAATCAGTTCCTTGAAAAGGCCGACGAAGATTCTGACGATGATCAGGAAGTGGCTGCTGCTGAGATCATGTGGGGCAAGGAGCCGTTGACCATGAACCAGCATTGGATCAAGCAGACTAAGGGCACATACGACTTCGATGTCACCAAAGCCGATAAACTTTTTGACTTCCTGGTGAAAGAAGGCCGAATCAAGTTGCCTGAGGGGCATTCTATGCTTCGGCCTGATGGAGTAAAAGTGAAACGTTACTATGGCTTCCATGACAGGAATTCTCACTCCATCAACGACTGCAGGGTGTTCAGGATGAGGATCCAAAAGGCTATCCAGGAGGGAGACCTCATGTTTGACAACAAGATGAAATTGGATGGTCACCCTTTTTCTCGGAATATGATTAGCTTTTCTGTTAACATGGTAACTGCTGAGGAGAAGGGGAAGGTCAAGGTCTTGACGTCAGCTAGAGCAAGACAGGATGGAGCAGTGGATCCAGCGCGACAAGTTACACTGGAACAGGTCCACGGAGAAGCCCCTCGTGTCCTTAAAAGCCATATTGAAGTTGGGGAGTCATCCAGGGCCAAACCCAGGGTCACCACGCGCATCCTCCTCAACAAGTGGCAGCGTCAGCTAGAGAAAGAATGCTACCAGAAGCGGAGACACGAGGAGGAGAGATGCAGGTCCGAGGAAGAAGCGCGCAGGAGAGAACTTGAGCAGTACACGCGCGAACAAGAGCGTGCACATTGGGGGTGCGCATTCTTCAGGCACTGCTGGAATGAAGGCTTGAAACTTCCTACATTTAGAAACTGCCCTGAGTGTAGTGACAGATACTTTGAGTATAGGCAGGAAACTGCCAATCGCCGATCCGTCCATGAGAGAATTGGAAGGATACATCCTAGTGACAATCGGCGTCAAAAAAATAATTGAGGTCATTGATCACCCCAGAAAGAGGCAAGCTGATCAGAGATGGGCTGATCAAGAAGAAGATGAGCACGAATACATCTAGCAAGAAGGACAGTGGTGCCCGCCTGTCTTGAGGAAGAGCCAAAAAAGAAGGGTTTAGCGCTTGAGGAACCGTGAATTAAGGAAGGCTGGGATCCAGAAGAAACAAGTGTGGCGCCCAAAAGACAAACCTGAGGGATCGGGTCGTTCGGCTCCGGCGTGTATGGTATACTTTTTGCCGAATGAGTTTATGGCTCCCGCTAATCAAGTTGTGCAGGAAGAAACGTCCCTGGACATTAGTGATGATGAACATCTTGGAGGATTGATGGCACAACTAGTGCTAGCCAAGCAAGCCACCTTTGACAAACCGGCCAAGAATCGACACATGAGGCCGCTATACTTGAATGGATACGTCAATGGCAAGCCATTGACTAAGATGTTTGTCGATGGTGGGGCTGCGGTCAACGTGATGCCGTACACTACCTTTAGTAAGCTTGGCATGGGCCCTGGAGATCTGACACCGACGAGCATAATTCTGAACGATTTCGCTGGGAATCCTTCAGACACCAAGGGGTGCATCCACGTGGACCTGATGATTGGGTCCAAGACATTGCTCACGACCTTCTTTGTCATCAAAGGCAAAGGAGCCTATAGCCTACTGCTTGGGCAGGACTGGATTCACGCCAATTGCTGCATCCCATCTACTATGCATCAACAGCTCATTCAATGGGTAGATGACGATATTGAGGTGGTCCAAGCGGATGACTCAGTGAGCGTCGCAAATGTGGAACCAGCTTTCTGGGAATATCAAGGCATTGATTGTTTCTTAGAGAAAGACTGGGGAGAAGGTCCTGTTGAGCCTGTCAGCAGTGATCAACAGCCGATTCAAGCAGTCGGCTATTATAGCAGTTTTTAATGGATAATCCCGTCGATGGAACTGATGGCAAGTTGGGGCGAGGATTCATGTCAGCTGACAAATTGGAGGAAGTTGATATTGGAAACGGTGACAAGCTGAGGCCGACATTTATCAGTGCAAACTTGGAATCAGATTTCAGAGAGGAATTGATCAAGCTGCTAAAGAAATATAAGGATTGCTTCGCTTGGGATTATTTGGAGATGCCTGGTTTGGATCGTTCCATTGTCGAGCATTGGTTGCCAATCAAATATGGTTTTAAACCATACAAGCAACCTCCCCGGAAAATCTACAAAGACGAAATATTGGCCGATGTGAAGAAAGAGGTTGAAAGACTACTTGATGCAAACTTCATTCGGCCATGCAGATATGCGAAGTGGATCTCTAATATTGTCCCTGTCTACAAGAAGAATGGAAAGATGAGGGTTTGGATAGATTTCAGGGACTTGAACAGATCTACTCCTATGGATGGGTACCCAATGCCTATTGCCGATTAATTGGTTGATGCTGCTGCTGGGCATAAAGTTACCAGTTTCATGGATGGTAATGCAGGATACAACCAGATTTTCATGGCAATAGAGGATATATCAAAGACAGCCTTCAGATGTCCTGGTCATATAGGCCTGTTCGAATGGATAGTCATGACATTTGGGCTGAAAAATGCCGGTGCAACTTATCGGCGAGCCATGAATTACATCTTTCACGAGTTGATCGGCAAAATTGTTGAAATTTACATTGATGATGTCGTGATTAAGTCTTTGAATCATGACACACACTTGGAGGATGTGAAGAGAACTTTGGAATGCACCCGAAAGCATGGCTTGAAGATGAATCCAAACAAATGTGCTTTTGGGGTATCAGCTGGAGAATTCTTGGGATTCCTGGTACACGAAGGGGGGAATGAAGTTGGCAAGAAAAGCATGAAAGCTATTGATGAAGTTGTCCCTCCAACCAATCTCAAGGAGTTGCAGTCACTGCATGGCAAGATTAATTTTGTGAGAAGGTTCATTTCAAATCTGTCGCAAAAGGTTTTGCCCTATTCTCCATTGCTGAAGCTTAAGAAGGATCAGAAGTTCATATGGGGTGACGAACAACAAAAGGTTTTTGACGAGATCAAGCAATATACGAAGGAACCACCAGTACTGGTCCCTCCACAGTTGAACAAGCCTTTCAAGTTGTACGTGGCGGCCGATACCCAAACCATTGGATCGGCCCTTATTCAAGAATTTGAAGGAAAGGAGCGGGTAGTAGCGTACCTTAGCCGAAAATTACTTGATCCTGAGACCAGGTATTCGGCTGCGGAGAAGCTTTGCCTATGTGTGTACTACTCGTGTACAAAATTTCGGCACTACTTATTGAATGCCGAATGTGTTGTATACTCCAAGTTTGGTGTAATAAAACATGTGTTATCTATGCCAATTTTGAATGGCAGGATTGGCAAGTGGATCTTAGCCTTATCTGAGTTTGAGTTGAAGTTCGAATCGGCAAAAGCTATAAAAGGTCAGATCATTGCCGATTTTATAACTGAACATCGTGACCCATCGATTAATTTGCTTGAAATTACTCCTTGGGCTTTGTTCTTTGATGGATCATCATGTGGTAAAGGTGGGGGAGTAGGGATTCTATTAATTTCACCCAGGGGTGAGATGTTTGAGTTTGCTATCCCTATCCAGCCCACTGTCACAAACAATCAAGCTGAGTACGAGGCATTGCTTCGGGGGATTCAATATTTGAGAGAAGCCGGGGCTGTTTCAGTTGAGATTTATGGAGACTCAGAGTTGGTTATAAAGCAATCGAATGGCAAGTATGAGTGCAAAAGTGATGCCTTGAGGAATTACTACGAGGAATGGAGAGAGATTTTAAAGAGTTTCCAGTTGGTAATTCTACAGCATATTCCTAGAGAACACAATGAAGAAGCAAACAGGTTGGCTCAAAGTGCTTCAGGCTATAGAGAAAGTCAAGAAGCGTTTGCCATGGAGGTATCTGTGTTGGGAATGGATCTTGTAGAGGATGATTGGAGAAAGGAGATCGTTGATTATTTGGAGGATCCATCCCGAAAGATCTCTAGGAAACTCAGGTACAAAGCCATAAAATTTGTTCTTCTGGATGGAGGTCTATTCTACAAATCATTGGATGGGGTATTGCTGCGATTGCCTGGGTCCAGAAGAAGCAAAAAAAAATGATGAGTGAGGTGCATGATGGGATATGTGGAGCACATCAATCGTCCTACCATATGAAATAGGTCATCAGGCAAGCTGGGTGCTTTTGGCGGACAATGTTAGAGGATTGCTCTGAGTATTACAAGGGATGTCAAGACTGCTGGAAGTTTGGAAATATTCAAAGGGTTCTTGCATCAGCACTAAATCCCATTATCAAGCCATGGCCATTCAGGGGCTGGGGTATAGACTTGATTGGCCAGATTAACCCACCATCTAGCAAGGGGCATAAATTTGTGCTTTTAGTGACAGATTAATTTACCAAATGGGTTGAGGCAATTCCACTGAAGAAGGTAACATCAGAGAACATGGTTGAATTTGTCAAGGAACACATCATCTATCGGTTAGGAATTCCTTAAACAATCACAACTGATCAAGGGGCTCAGTTTGTGTCTTTGGAGTTCAGGGAGTTTGCCGAAAGCATGGGGATCAAACTGTTTAATTCTTCTTCCTATTATGCCCAAGCTAATGGTCAGGCAGAGGCTTCTACTAAGATCATGATCAAGCTTATACAAAAGAAGATCGACCAGAAGCCATGAAGGTGGCATTCGGTACTCAATGAAGCTTTATGGGCTTACTGAATGGCCCCTCATGGAGCTACAAAAATGTCTCCTTATGAATTGGCTTATGGGCACCATGCAGTTTTACCTTGGAAAATACAATCAGATTCTAGGAGAGTGGTTTTGCAAAAGGACTTAAGCTCCAAAGATTACAGTGGCTTAATGATGGACGAACTAGAGGACTTGCACATGATTCGTCTTAGAGCCCTAGAAAATATCGAAAAGAACAAGCTGCGAGTTGCTAAATAGTACAACAAGAAAGTAAAGGTCAGGCAATTTGCAGAAGGGGATTTGGTTTGGAAAGCTTTACTGCCGATTGGAACCAAATACAGCGAATTCAGCAAATGGTCCCCAAACTGGGAGGGACCTTTTCGGGTGGTCAGATGCGTGCCTGGTAATGCCTACATGTTGAAACCTTTACTAGGAGAGGAATTTTCTGCTGCAATAAATGGAAGATATTTGAAGAAATATTATCCTAGTATTGAAATCGATCGTTGATCACAAGCATTGGGATTACATGCATTTGATACGAAGAAATGTACGCGGCGTTCAAGAACGAAGCCGCCTTTAGAACAAAAATTCCTAAACAGAGGGAATGGCCAATACTTAGATGTATTGCCCTTAGCACGAAACTACATTGCAAATGCTTCTTGCAGGTTTATATCTAACAACCCAGTTGCTCAGGACTACGAAGGGGTGGGAAGCAGAAGGCCTGGCGTAAGAAGCGAAAGTATGCTTCAATCCTTTTTTCTTTGCTTCTTCAGCTCCTCCCTCTTCAGTTGTTCCAGGACCACCGTGACGGCAACTTGGAAGCTGTGGGGATGACCATGGCTTGCTACCTCCATCAAGCTATCCCAAGCCGCTTTCAGGTTACTATACCTGTCAGAAACATCTGGGACAAAGGAACAGTTGTTAGAGACAGGGATCCGGGCGCAAGCATGGAGTCAAAGTGAAGATGGAAATGTTTACCTCCTACCAACGCCTCCAAAGCCATGCGCCGCTCGCGTTCAGCCTGGCAGCGAGCAGTGATGTCCCAGAGGTCATGCTCCAGATGCCGAATGCGGCGGCGTAATTGATGGTTGATCCTTTGCTCGGGCCTAGCGTCCTCTGCTTTGAGGGAGGAGTCAGAGGAGATGTATTCAGGTGTTTCTTCGGTCCCAATGATTTCCTCAGGAAGCAGATCAAGGCTAGAAGAAAACAAAGATGAGGTAAAGCACGAGATCACACACGAAAGTAAGAAGCAAGTTAGAAGAAAACTTACTCTCGAATGGTGCATTTCTTTGGGGCGCTGTCCTCCTTGGGTTGCTTGCCTTTGTCCATGGCCTTGGGGTTTTCTCTTCTGGAGCAGGGGAGAAGATGAGAAGTGATGGATGAGTGCGCGAGTGGGTTTCCAGGGTATCTCAGCAGGCTATTTTATTGACTGAGTGAGTGCATTGGGAGTAATGACTGGTTGGCGTACGTTATTGGAATACCAAGCGGCAGGGTTTTCCTCCCGAATGCGAAGGGTTTTCATTGAACAGTGCTTATGGATTACCGAATTGAGGATTTTCTGCGGGTTTTGCGCCAAGGCGCATCCGTTTTTGCGTGTTCGGCTCAAGCAAGTTCCCGAATGCGTTTAAGGAAAATAAGGCTCACAGTTGCAAACACGGAGGAATCATCACAATACAAGCATGGGAATTGAAAGTTCGTTATTTATTGCCGAAAATCAAACATCCCTAGTACAATGTAATCAAAAAGCATGTTTAGCACAGACTGGGGATGAGTGAGTTCGGCAATGGCGTTGCCGTGGCCGTCGAGGCGCTCCAAGATGACCTCGATCTCGTCGATGTCTTCTGGTGCGCCGCCCTGGAAGCCGCGCGGCCGGGTGGAGTAGTCGACGCCGGTGTGCGTCGCCATGGCGGCCAAGCCCAAAGTGGTGCCCGGCAGATGCCGTGGGTAGCCACCTCGTCCACGCGGTTTTCCACCGCGGCAAGGCGCTCCACCGGTGTGTCTCCACGGGCGTTCACCTTGTCAGCCAATTGCTCCACCAGCATTTTCAGTTGGTTGAGCTCGGCGCCACAGGCTGCAAAGTGCAAGCTGATGGTGATTAGTATCAAAAGCCAAATTGGATTTGGGAGCAATTCAAGGGTTGTACCGTCGATAGTTGCCAGCAGCTGCTTGCGCTGGTCCTCCCACTCTAGTTCGGCTATGCCAGCCTTCTTGGAGACGTCTTCCAGCTCACGCTGGGCCGCCTCAAGCTCCGCCTTGAAGCGGAGAGCGTCGAGTTCCCCGTAGGGCACGGGGGAGTAGTGGTCCGACTCCGAGGAGTAATCCGGCAGAGGTTGATTGGCCGGCGCAGAGGATGGGTTCCATTGAATAAGCCTGAAACAGAGAGGATCGTCAAAAGGAATAGGAAATCTTAGACAAGTTACGAAGATGGCGACCATTGCCTTCGACGCGCACTGGCGCGGCTCCCTTCCGCCTCGTCGGCAGCGCGGCGCCTGTTGTTGTTGCCCGCCATGGTTCTTGGGGCTGCGCTGGTGATTGGGAAAAGAAGGCTTGAGGTTGGCAAGGATTCGAAGGCTAAAGGCTTGGTAAAGAGCTGGGGGCGCCTACGGTTTTATTTATAGGCCTGGTGGAAAAGATCGTGGCCTCAGATCGTGGCATGTATCCCGAAAAACTTGGAAGGTGGAGAGGTTTCCTTGACCAATTCGCCGTCGGGTCGTTTGGGATTCAAAATGAGTCCTATTCGGTTGACTGACTCGGCTAAGTTGCAGTTGAGGTGCCGTTCGGGTACGACACTATTGGACTACTAGTTACCGAATGGATCGTTTAGAGTTGCAATCGAAGTCATGCAAAGAAAAGGAAAGCGAATTTATAGAAGGCAAATGTTACAAGAACGGTAAATTTGGTTACACATTGCTCAGTGCAGCAAAATGTTTAAATACTTTGCAATTACATTGGAGGCATTTGATATTGTTTGGTGGATATTATCCATCCGTTCCTGGTAATCTTTTTGGGCATTGGACAAGATGGTGAGTTCTGCGTCGCATTGATTCACTTCAGTTATGGCCGATGATGCTTCCTCTTGGGTTTTCTCTATCAGTCCAGGAAGTTCGGCTATGTTCTTGTCATCAGCTTCTATTTCGGCAGACAAATTCTTCAGCTCTGCCTCCAATGCAGCTTTTCTGGCGATTTTCAATTCACGAGCGGCTTGCAGATTGGTCAACTTTCCCTTGTGGCTCATAGTTTGGGATTGTGCTCCCTTCGCAGCTTGTTCAGCTTTGGCTTTCTTTTGCTCAACAGCTGGTCGGGTAGACACATTTTTCAAGGCTCGCCTTTTGGCCACATAGTGAATATCTAGACCAGAGATGGGTTCCAACAAAGTCTTGATGTCCTCAGGGAGCTTTTGGCTGATGGGCTCAAGCATTCATTCGAAATAATTGACATCTCTGATTTGGTCTCGAGCATCCTTTTGCAACCAGGCAAAGATTTCTTTAAGCCTTGCTTGGATTTCCTCTGATAGAGCCTGCGTTCCTCCTTCTCTTGTTTCGGCAGCAGGATCATTCTCCACTAATGGGATTAATGATGATGGAGTTTGATCCTGAAGGGGTAACATTGCCGAATTAGGAGTGGTTCATTGAAAGAAGAAGATAATAGAGGTAAGTGCATGTGCTTACCACATGCCTGACTTCCTGAGCTGGGGCAAGGTTTTGTTCAGTTTCAGGGGGGATTTCTTAGTCCTATGGTGAAAGAGGAGTCTGAGGAGCTCTTGGCGAAGCTGAGGCTTCTGCTTGAGAGGGTGTTGGTGCAGTCTCTGGCAGATTTGAAGCTTCTAGCCGAAGAGGAGGTGGATTTACCCCTGTTAAGGTTGGGGTTTCTGCCTGGCCAATGGGGGATTGAACCCTTAAATGGCTTGAAGCCTCTGGTTGGATTGAAGGGTTCATTTCTGGTGAAGCTGACACCTCTGTTTGAGCAGGGGGTGACTGGGTCCCTGATGAGGATGAGATTTCTACTTGAGCAAAAGATGGTTCAGCTCTTGGTGAACTTACATGTTGAGAACAGGGATATCCACAGGATGATTCACCAGTGTTTCTTCTGCGAGTACCAGATGAAGGGTAAATGCCAGTGTTGATTTTTGAGGAAAGGGTAATAAAGGTCATACCAGTAGATGAAGCATTAGCTGGTTCTGAAGCTGAAGGCTGCTGGATTCTAGTCTGAAATTGCACAAGGTGAAATTTGTCAGAATGAGAGTAATCTTGTGATTGAGAAAGAGGAATTCTTACCTCAACAGGGACTTTCTTGGTGGTTCTTTTCCTCTTCGCAGCTGGAGGTGCAATTAAGGATAGGCCTTTCCTCCTGTCAGCAGTAGCACTGAAGAGAATTGGGTCCATTGTGGCATACCTGGCCATCAACTGAGCCAAGGTTGGGATTTAAATCCCAGAGCAGAAATTGCATATACTGCATTATAAATGATTGTCCTGGCTTGAGGGGCAGGTACTGTATTCGGCAGGGAATGGTCAAGATCACGATTAGTAAAAGGAGTGTCTGATCTGAAGAGAAAAACTATTGTGATACCTTTGAGGTTGGCTGAAAATCAGGCATCAACTCTAAACAAAATGAGTGCACTCGCTCACTAAAAATATGGTCATGGAATTCTTGCCAGGTGTAAAGAGTTGGGCTGCATTCATATTCAAAAACCCTTCTGGATTGCATATTTTCCTTGATTTCCTCTCTGGGTTTGAGGAATTCATGAAGGAATAATTTTGGGGGCATCTTGCCACATCCAAGCTGTCGGGCCATCATATTTGGCTGATAGTATTCATAAGTGCTGTGATTTAACCTCCCTCCACAAAATTCAGCTGGCAAAGGACATGGATGGACCAAGATGTTAAAAAATTCTACAAACCTTCTATCTTGGCGTCCAGTTTCAAAGGAGAATTTACAGGGGAAAGTTAGATTGACATTATCCAGATAAGGAAGCCAAAGAGGGTCAGGGAAGCCTTTGAAGAAGAGCTCGAAAAGCTGGCTGACATTCTGATTAATGGAAACAGTTGAAGCAGCCTCTCCATAGGTTTGGCATCCTCTGGTGATCTGAGTTTCCCCTTCTTTATAGTTGGATGAAGGGAAAAGCCGGTTGTTGAGGTCAATACCGACAATCTGGTGCATATGCAGTTGCAGCCACATCTGTACGAACCACCAAGGGCCGTTAACACATAGTATCTTCTGGCTAGTATGCATTTGGGTGACAGTCTGATGAAGCATATGATACACACTACCAAGGAGGTATTTTCCAAGAGGAATGCGTTTACCACTAGCCAAATGTGTAGCCATTACGATGTGATTCAGAGTGGGTTCATTGGCTTTACCATAGAAAATAAATCTGCACAACGACATGTTCAGGAATGCTCTGTATTCGACTTCACCCAGGGGGCCATCCTTCATGTGATTCTGGATATATGATTTATATCCACTTCTTGGTTTCACCCCTGTTTGTCTTGTGGAGCCTTTGAAGTCCCAGGGGTACACGGATCCTGAAACATCAAGGCCGGTGATCATATATACGTCGGCCAGAGTTGGGGACATTGGGCCGTGACCAAAGAGGAAGGCATTGACGCCGTTTGACCAAAAATGACAAGCTGCTATCAAAAGATCTTCGTTCTTTGGGGTCTCGGCCAAAGAAAGCTCCAAGCATTGAGCAATACGGAGGCTGTCCCAAGTTTGGGTCTTAGCACTGTTGTCCGCAAGCACCCTTTTGTACCAATTTCTCCAGCCTGCAATTGGGGGCAAGGGCCAGTTCTTGAAGGCGTCTTGCCATAGGGAAGGCTTAGATAAAGCCGCTTTGAAAGGAATTCTTTGAGATTCGGCTACAATAAACTCACGAGGATCGGGAGTTCCCACAGGACGGAGGAAATAATACGATGAATTGG
Source organism: Cenchrus americanus (assembly GCA_947561735.1). Taxonomy (NCBI): domain Eukaryota; kingdom Viridiplantae; phylum Streptophyta; class Magnoliopsida; order Poales; family Poaceae; genus Cenchrus; species Cenchrus americanus. The sequence continues at coordinate 195,798,814 of OX387244.1, forward strand.
CCTCAGTGCGAATCAAAAGCTCGATGGAAAGCTCCTATTGAGAAAAGGCGGGGGAGAAATCTGAGGTAAAAATCGAAAAGGTAGTGTCGAATGAAGCTTATGGGGGTGGAATTTACCTGAGCAGCTTGATTTTGACCTGCCATTGAGGATTTGAGCTTGGGGAAAAGATGACCTAGGGTTTGGATCTGGACGGAGGCTCCGATGGATTGCAGGGAGAGAGAATAGGTGTTGAACAGATTCAATTTGAAGACGTTGGCGACTGGAGTCAATTTCGGAATAAAATCACTTTTATCCCATAATTGAAGGGGCATATGTTAACACCAAAATTTGGTACAGGAAGGAGTCTGATTTGTGGGCCCAGCTTGGTGAAAAAATCCGTCCGGGAGAAGGAAGGTTTCTCCAGAAAAGATTCGGCAAAGGGTGTCGCGGTCGGCAGTTTGCTTCCGTTCGGCAAGGAAACTGTTTGCGCTGATTTTGCGGGACTGCGTGATGATGTGGCCCGAGCGGAAGGGACGAATGGATGGCCAAGCAATCGCACCTAGAGATAAATTAGGTATCGAATATTGTGCTCATGGTCCATTCGGAGTCATGCCATGACAGGGTATAAATATAGACCCTGGATGTATGTAATTGTATTCGAAACATTCTCATAACAAACCGGCTTTACGCCAAACCCTTGAGTCCTTTGTCGTGTCGTCGAGTTCTTCGAGAGGGTTCATCGATCCGTCGACCTCCGTAAGTACCGGCAACCTTGTATCATGTCTAGTATCATGCGATGGATTTAGATTGTGATGCAAGTAGTCTTGTTACCATGCTTAGTATCATGCGGTAGATTTAAGCTTGGTTCAAGAGTGTTTCTTGTTAGGTCACGAGCCATGCGGTAGGCTAAGATCTAGCTTGGAGCTAGTTATCGGCTCTATTGGATTTTGGCAAGATCCAATAGATTCATTAAGTTACCCTATGTTGCTTTGAGTTTTTACTTTATGTTTAAAATCATGTAACACTCTTTTGCCCAATTTAGATTGATTTGGATCGGCTTTATCTTGTTTCGTGATCTTTACATCACACGTTCATATCTTTCTTCAAAAGGCACGTGGATCACGTGTTTGTCAAATAGCCGAAACCGAACCAATCTAGGTTGTTACATATCGCGGGTTCAATCTTGTTAATCTCGTGTAAATCTTGACAGAACCGGGTATCATGCGGTAGATGCAGGTTTTTGGGTTGTCTTGAAGCTAATCATCCGGTGGATTAGATCTTTAATTCAATCTGATAGGTTTGCCATCTTTGGCAATGTTTGTTCCTTCTTCATGGACCCCGATTCGGCTGTTCAGCCGTACTCGGTTATGCTTTCACGAGTGAAACATGTTTATAAGTTGCGTTTTAACATTGTATGCTTATAGCTTTCCATATTTAGATTGTATCATGCGGTGGATAGATCTATTCGTGGTTAGTGGTGTGATTTTCAAACAAGTTGTATCATACGATGGATAGATTTGTTTGGCATCATGCTTGATGGGTTTTAAAGTACTTAGACATGCGGTAGACTAGTGCTTTGGGCCTATGCATGCTTGTTTATTACATATTTATGATCATGCTTTACTTTATTTATTATTGTTATTTATCCTCAAGGATCGGTCATGGCTTCGTGCACGTGCAATTTTATCTAAATAAAGATCGATCTTTCGTCATGCCTACGTCATGCGTTCGGCTATGTTCTGTTTTACACTTTGAAGCTCCTGAATGGTTTCTAGTTTGATGGCTGATAGCTTCTTGTAGCTATATGTCACCCCACATGGCTTTTCTAGCCGTAAATATGGAACTGTCTGGTACCACCCGGCAAGTTCCAAGCTTTGGAATTTAACTACTTTGTCTTTTGTTAATTTTCAGGGAAAATTGACTGGCACGTCTTGGAATCTTTTCGCGTGTGAAGCTAGCTTGTTCGGCTTGCTGTGTGCTTGGCGTAAGGTGCAGATTTTGCGTCAACAACCGGTCCCATTCCCGACAAGTGCTTAGTACGTTCAAACACTTAACCCACGAAAGCCACTGGACTGGAGCCCACATCCCATGCTCTTACCACATGAGCAATCCATTTAAAGAGATCTTATGATTCCAACATAAGAACCTTTTCTCGCGAGTGACAAGCATCACTCGACTTGTAACAGTACTATAGCATAGCAGCTATCGACCTATCATACTAGTAAAGGACAAAGGTACCTAGGGATCATGCATCTAAGGTTTCATATCAACTCCTGAACGTAAATGCACAATCATCCATAGATTGTTGCATAATAATTTTGAAATACTGGGTTAATTGCACCGAGGCTTGCCTTCGACAGCAGGGTTAGCCTGAGTGCCCTCAGTGTCTTCGATCACTTCCACGTACTGCAGTTCCGCTTCAGCTCCTCCTTCCTCGGCTTCCGGCACGAGTGAGTAGTCATCGTCAGGAAGATCTACACGGAATGCGATGCAGGGTTCAGGTGATGTGATGGATTAATTATTTCACCCAACTGTTGCTGGCCACATTCACCTTAACAAACAATTAATTATTAATTCTTTTTCAATAAGGTTATTATAGGCATGGGTTTATTCTTTTAATACATACTTCATTAATGTTTTCTTTTATAAATGTTATTTCATGTGGGGATTTATTATTCCACCTTTCCACAACAAGGTGTGCACAAAAATGTAATTAATTATATTTAACTTCTTAAATAGCAAGGGTGTATTCATAGATTTTAAATAAGCCATTTAACCATTTTAGAAAGGGTCATAAGGAAAAGGAGAACATTTTCCTATTTATTTAAACATTAAACCTATACTTGCCTCCAAAGCTTTTATTCAAACAATAGATCATTAAAATTCAGTGGAGGGTTTCTTAAGCACCAGAACACCTATATCAAGCCACTGAACACACATGCATGCTTGGAAAAGCTAGAAAATTAAATATTCCAAAAATAACAAAGGCTAGCCAATTAAGCAAGAGAAATGTATACAAAAATAAATAAGCATCCAAATGATCCAAACTTTCTTACACATATTCTCTGGTCCAGAAATATCCTAGGAATGCAGCAAGTACATCTGGAACTTTCACTGATCTAGCTTTATTAATTTACAAAGAAAATCAAGAATATATCAAGAATAAATACTTCTGATAATTATAAAATTGTGATTAATTCCCCAGAGGTGTATTTGGACATAAAAGGATCACATGCAGAAGTTGGGCATAAAAACATAATTATTTTTAGCTACAAAAATCATCTAGACAGATTCTGCATAAAATGAAAACAATTCATATAAAAAGATTTGCAACATAAATTTGTGCAATTTTTGGTACAAGAGCTAGTCAAAATATAATACACAACATATCCAAAAATTAGCTGCAGAGGACTTATGGATTTTGAGATATCCCAGATCTAGGTTTTTAACATCTCTATTTCCCATGAAACATTATCAGGTAAAAGTCTAGACAAATTTAACAAAAGTTTTAGTGGTCTTCACCTAGAATCTAGCAAAATTGAGTTTGCATTTTTCCTGTTTTTCTACGATTTCTAGAGATTTTGCAAGAATCAGCAATAGTGTTTTACTATTAAAGTTTCCCTTTTGCATCGAGGTCCCTAAAACTTTTCCAACCCTCACAAATATGCCCCTAGATTGCACAAAACACCCTAGCAAGACCTCTAGCCTTGAGATGTGGCCCTTGTCCATGGGGGCGGCGCGGCTCCGGCCAATTCCGGTGAACTGACGACGCTCCCGGTCGGGGAGGTGGTTGGGCTCGACCATGTGCACACCTAGGGCCCAGGGTGGCCGAAGTTTGGGCGGAGGGGTCGCCGGCGTCGCCGGTGTGGGCGCACGGTGAGGACCGGCGGCGGCGGCCGCGGTGGACGGTGTTGCCGGCGAGGGAGCATTCGGCCTGGGCAACAAGTGGCCCTAGGAGCACCAGTGAGACCTAGGGGCGGTGCCTGGGTGGTCGGGTGGCTCTAGGAACGACGCGGTCTAGAGCTCGGTGGCGGTGGCATCCATGGCGGGTGGCACGACAATGGCGGCGCACGCGAGGGGGCGCGACCTTTAAATAGGGTCGGTTCGGCCGTTGTGACGATGGGGTGAAGCTGAAGATGCTACCGTGGTACGGTGGACCTCGGCCGGTGCGCGTACGGCAGAGCGCCGCGGACGGACCGGCGATCCGTGGCGTGCACCCGTCCAGGTACGGCGTGGACGACAACGACGCGTGGCCCGGGGAAGAATTGAAGGAGCCTCGGGGCGCGGGCGCGTGGGGAAGGCGCGCGGCTCGGGCGGCGTGCGGGCGCGGACGCCGAGGCCGCCGGCGCTCGGGTGCGCCGCGCGGCGTGCGGGCGTGTGCGACGTCGCGGCGCGGTGGCGCTCTGGCCGACACCCATTTAGACTAACCGACTTTGAGCCTGTTTAGCACCTAAGAATTGTACTGTAATGCACCAAGCGTTGAATATGAAAGTTGTAGATCTAACTGTCCCCTACAACTTTCACAAAGGATCTATGGTGTTTCTCTCAACAGTTTGTGCACAAAATGCAGCTAAAGTTTGAATGCCAACCTGTGTCAGTGAACATGAGTTACTGACAGTTGACCAAGATTTCCACCCCCTTCCACTCATAATTGAAAATGCCATCCTACATGAAAGTTGTGTCCCTCGACAAACTGGACAACTTTCATATTGGTAGATTTTGAAGTGTTTAGGTGAAATTTGGATAATGCGGCAAAAGTTCCAGAAGACATTCAAGAACATTAAGTTTTAGGTAGGGTTTGACCGTATATTTGACCAATGTTTGACCACACATGTGTGTTAACTTGATCAATAGGGTCTTTAGGGTTGGTTGGTGAGGTTTTCGAGGTGAGGACCCAGGTTGACCGTGATTTGACCACTGCCAGCAGAGTTGACTGACTATTAGGGTTAAATAAAAACCTGGGGCGTCACAGCAATGATCATCCAAAACCACCCGAGGTGGGGCTGGTGGAGCAAACCGGTGGTGGCAACAAAGGGCTCAACAATGGTCAGCTCGTGAGGTCTCGGCGACGTTATCGTGGCCGTGAAAAGAGATGGCAGAGCGACGTCACGACATCATACGATCGTGGCATTGAAATGGATGGAGTCCAACGGTCCGAAAAACAGACCGTGATGGTGAGAAGAATGAGAATAGCTTAGGGTATCTGCCCTCTAGGCTCGGGGGCGCATCGAAGAGAATTTAGCAAAATCTTAGACTGATCCTGGGTTTACTCCTTTCTCAATTCGAGGATTTGGAGAGTATGATCATGGATCATGGACGGATAAGCCATGGAGGACTCTCAAACATTGACTTTTCGAGAACCTTGATTGCTCAAGAAAACTCTACTTTTACTTCTTCAACTTAGCTGGTCGGATTGGTTCGAAGCTAAGGGAACATTGAGATTGGTGGAAGGAGACCAAGTCGAAAAGTGATCATCAAACTAGATTTCTATGAAGAAAGGGAAGGTTAGTAAAAGATTCTCGTAATTTCTTTGTACAGAAGAAAAGTTAGTATGGGAATTTCAGAACTATCTTGCTCACACTTATTTAACTTGTGAGTTTGGGTGGTACCAACTCGTTACACTACGGTGCGATGATTTTAAAAAGTTGATGTGATGCACATGCTTGTGAAGACGTGATGCACATGCTCATGCTGTATGGTGCTCATGATGCATGTTAGCATGGCTCGGTTACCCACAAAATGAGTTAGTGATAGAGATGGCAACCATAGGTTGAGAGGGAGCATGTGTGGCAATTTGCATTCTCGCATCCAACGGGTGCGGAACCCATGGACGAGGACCCCACGAACGAGGCGTACGTGCTCTCCCTCCTCGAGGGGTATGGCGCCTACGAGGCTGATGTGATGGACATCGAGCCAGCCCCCGTCAAGGCTGACTGGCGTGACAAGTATGTGGCCTGGATGGCCCGAGGGGAACTCCCCACGGACCGGGCCGCGGCCAGACGCATCGCCAGGATGGCCAAGTCATTTGCCCTCGTCGACGGCGAGCTGTACAAGCGCGCCGCCTCCGGCATCTTGCAGCGGTGCGTGCCCATCCCCGAGGGGCGCGAGCTCCTGCGGGACATCCACGCCGGGATCTGCGGCCATCATGCGGCACCGCGTACCCTCGTTGGCAATGCGTTCCGCCAAGGCTTCTACTGGCCCACAGAGGTCGCGGACGCCAGCGAGATCGTACGCATCTGCGAGGGGTGCCAGTTTTACGCCCGCAAGTCCAACCTTCCCGCTCACGCCCTGCAGACCATCCCCATAACATGGCCGTTCGCTGTGTGGGGGCTGGACATCGTCGGGCCCCTGCGAAAGGCGCCCGGGGGCTTCACTCTCTTGTTGGTCGCGATCGACAAGTTCTCCAAGTGGGTGGAAGTGTGCCCCATCACAAATCTCAGGGCTGAGCAAGCGATGACGTTCTTCACCGACATCGTCCACCGTTTTGGAGTGCCAAACTCCATCATCACCGACAACGGGTCCCAGTTCACGTGCAGGAAATTCTTGGAGTTTTGCGACAAATTCCACATCCGTGTGGATTGGGCAGCTGTGGCACACCCACAGACCAACAGTCAAGTAGAGCGTGCCAACGGCATGATCCTACAAGGCCTTAGCCCGCCACCACGACAACCGCCGCCCCAACAGGACAGCGCATGGTCTCCGGACCGCGCTTTCCCATTGAGCTGCGTGGAGCCGCGACGGCCTACAACAGCAACGTCAACACCACGATGCGCAGGGTTCCCCCCGGCCGTCACGTCTTCGTCGCCAGGGATCCCAGCACCTCAGCCGGTGACGAATCGTCCCTGGGTTCCCTTGACGCGCCGCCACCCACTAACCTCCACGGGTACACAGAGTGGGACTTCTCTGGTTTGCCGGACCCAGTCATGTTCCGGCGTTTCCTCTACACTATGGATTACTGGTTCGGCTACTCCGATGACTCCAGCACCGGGAGCTACGACCCCGCGCGGGAGTGCTACGTCGTCATCGCCAACGACCAGGCCAACGCCACCGGCGCTGTGGGCGCCGGAGACGGGGAGATCACACCTGCCCCAGGGATCGCTACGCGCCTGGCCGCAGGGCCGAGCGCTCCCTGCCGTGGCCGACGCCGACGCGCGGCCGGCCCGGTGCCCGCGAGCTCGAGGCTAAGCTGGCGGAGGAGTACCGGACGGTGCGGCTAAGCCTCCGCGTGCGGCGAACGCGCGCGAGAGCTGGGCAAACAGGTCTGTGACCGCATCAACGCCGACCTTAACGTCGACAACACGGACGCACCTCCGCGGGCGAGCCAAAAGCTCATTGCCGCCGCGACGCTGCTGCATGCCATGCCGGCACCCTCGACCCCTGAGGCGCGAGACCTGCACCGCGAGGTGCAGACTCTCATCGAGCAAGCGGCCGTCCAGCAGGCCGAGAGCTCGGCATCACGCATCCGCCAACAGGGGGATGCGCGGGACGACGGAGCCGCACCGGGGGGCGAACCCTCGGTCCACGCGGGAGGAGCGCGCGGGGGCGACCCGCCAACCCGGGACGCACGCCGGTCAAGGAGCGGCTCCTTGACGCACGCAGGGCGCTGGACGGCGACGCCCACAATGTCATCAACGCCCGGCGCACGAGCAAGGCGGACGCGCGAGCAGCGGTGGGCTACCACCCTCGATGGGGTGGACGCTACGACAGTGACGAAGACCGCTCTTCGACGCCGGAGCCCCCAGGGACCCGTGTGTTCAGCCGGGAGATCCGCGCGGCGGCCTTCCCCCAACGCTTCCGCCAACCCTCGACCATCGTCAAGTACAACAGGGAGACGGATCCCCGTGTGTGGCTCAACGACTACCGCCTGGCGTGCCAGCTGGGCGGGGCCACCAGCGATGACGTCATCATCCGCAACTTGCCCCTGCACCTCGGCGACGCAGCCGGGACATGGCTCGAGCACCTGCCCGCCAGCCAAATCCACAACTGGGACGATCTGGTCCACACGTTCGTGGGTAACTTCCAGGGCACGTACGTGCGCCCACGGAAATTCTCGGGACCCGCGCTCCCGCACCCGAAGCCCGCGAGTCGCTGCGGGAGTTCATACGGCGCTTCTCCAAGCGCTGCACAGAGCTCCCCAGCGTGGCGCAGTCCGAGATCGTGCATGCCTTCCTCGAGGGCACCACGTGCCGGGACCTTGTGCGAGAGCTGGGGCGCAGCCCGCCCGCGGACTCCAACAAGTTGTTCGACATTGCCACCAGTTTCGCCTCAAGAGAGGAGGCCGTGGGGGCGATCTTCGACGGCAAGAAGGGCAAGCGCTCGGAGGACGCGCCCGCGGAGGGCAGCAAGTCTAGGGAGCCCCACCGTAACGACAAGCGGGGCAAGAAGGAAAAGAAGCCGCACCTCGAGGTCCGGGGGTGTTTGATGACATGCTGAAGAAGCCATGTCCTTACCACAAGACCCCTGTAAACCACACCCTTGAGCAGTGCGACATGCTCAAGAAGTTCTACGGCCGCGCCGCCGCGAAGGAGGCGGAGGCCAAGAAAGACGGGGGATATGGCCACGCCGGCGGCTTCCCCGCCGTGGAAAACATGTTCCTCATCTTTGGGGGACCAACCGTCGACATGTCGACCCGCCAGTGCAAGCGAGAGCGGCACGAGGTCCTCGTCGCCGAGAAGGCCCCTCCCTCCTTCCTCAACTGGTCGGAGGATGCCATCACCTTCAGCCGGGAGGACCACCCGAACCGCATCCCCAGCCCGGCCAGTACCCGCTGGTGGTCGACCCAATCATCGGGAACGCGCGGTTTCCGGAAGTCTTGATGGACGGAGGCAGCAGCCTCAACATCCTCTACGTGCATACGCTGCACTTGCTGGGGATCGGGTTAGACCAGCTGCGGCCTAGCACGAAGCCATTCCACGGCGTCGCGCCCGGCAAGCAGGTCTAGCCCCTCGGGCAGATCGATCTGCCAGTTTGGTTCGGCACCGCGAAGAATTTCTGCAAGGAAACGCCGAAGGACCGAATTGGCGACCGGAGAGAGGGGGAGTGAATGGGAGCCGATAAAAATTCTTTCTCGAAAGAACTCGGCCTATATCCCAATCACAACACCGAGAGTCGGACACGAACAAGCGGAAGCACACACAACCCTCTCTCGATACCTTAGGAACAAGGCTTGAAAGGCTAGGAAGCAAAGCGAAGCAAGCACGAAAGAACTTGAGCAACAACTAAGAAGGCCGAGACCTACCGGTCAACCGGCACAAGTGACCGGGTCACCCCGAGCCCTACGAGCCGCACTCGGGTCACCCGGCACAAGTGACCGGGTCAACCTACCCCCTCGGGTCACCGGCACAGTGACCGGATCACCGGGACGACCCCGGAAAACCGCTCGCGAAATCGCCCCAAACTTTAGATCAAAGGATCTCCCAAACCACTTGGAGTCTTGAGACGAAATTTTGGGGAGATGATGAACACCCCAAGGAGAGGTTATGCCCCAAAAATTATGGTCCCAAACTCCCTACAACTCCCGGAATCGCAAATCCTTGCCAAGAACACAAAGACCTAGGGTTCATCCAAAAGTCAACGAATCGAAGGCCAAATCCGGCGTTTGAGGGGTCAAGATCATCACCAAAGGTGCGCAAGGCATCCATACATGTTTCCCTCAAAGAAATCCGGGGAGAAACCAACTCAAATCCGCGGAATCACACCGGGAACAAAGGCACGAAAATAAGCACAAAAAGCCACGAAAAACAACCCCGAATCTTCTATACAAACCAGGAAAGATTCACAAGATCTAGCATGCCGCCCTAGCATCCATCCCTCTCAACAAATCTCTCATGAAGCTCTCATGCTAGCCTAGAGAAAAATGGAAGAAAAATGGCTACGAAAATGAGAAAGAGAAGGGGGGAAATGAAACCCTAAGTCACGGAGAGAGAGAGCCATCAACACACACTCATGGCTTATATATCGGGTCTCGCCGGAGTGGTAAATGACTCGACTACCCCTATCTACACTACTGGCGATACAACCCACGTAGGGGCATTTTGGTAACGTTTGTGGGTCTTGCCATCGGACGGCCACGCCTTTGCCGCACCCCGCGTCCTCCCGACGCAAGCCATGCGATCCCGCCGCGTGTCCTCCGCCTCGAAGCTTCCCGACACGCCCGGATCCCGTCTCCGTCGTGTTGGGCCCTCGGACTTGGTTTTGAGGCCCAAACCAAGAAACCGTCCGCCGATGGTTTTGTGGGCAAACCACCAAACCCCGCGTGCCCGGTCCGGCCTCCCGCCAAACCACTTGACTTGACCGCCACCGTGCACCGGCTCGCTTGTCCATGACTTCGTCTTGCTTGTGTCGCCACCATGTGACCCGCACCCAGCCCCGCCGTCCACCGGTCCCTCGAACCGAGCCTACTTGTCTCTCCATCTCCCGGAGGCCCCTCAAGGCCGAAGACCTTTCGCGCCCGTTCTTCACCTGCAACAACACGAACTAGGCCGCAGCCTACACTTGCGCACTAAGCCAAGAGTCAGTCCAACACCCGTTGTCAATCACTCATCACTGAGGAGCGGTCATCCATCGACCACTGGGACGCTCCTGGTCCTCAATCTCCCCCTTGATGAGTGCATTGACAACACACAACGCGAAATGAAATTCAGAGAAAAAGAGAAAGAAAGAAGAAAGAAAAACAAAGAAGCTCAACTCATGACCAAAACCGAAGAAAGGCGAAGAAAGGTCACAAGCCAAGCAAAGCACAAAATCCACACCGAAAACAGCAAGAAAGCTCCCCCTGAACAAATGCAAGCTCCCCCTGAACATGTGGATGTAAACTCATGCAAACTCCCAAATTTCAGCTCACCTCTTCTGAATTTTCATTAAGCTCACCTTTTCTCCCCCTTGTTGACAATGTATGAATCAAGGTGAAAATGCAGAAATGCAAAGCAAAGCAAAGCATATAAACAACTACATGAGCTTCTCAAATAGACCAAATCTAGTGTCAAAGGCTAAAAATGAGACAAAGATCACACACATGAATCATAGCATAGTCAAAGCATTGCCACAAGTAATATATGAAAATACAAGCATGTGACAAAGCAAAATTTTCGGATGTAAGCAGTTTTACCAAAAGAAGGCTCGCTTCACATGTAAAAGCCTATCCATGTCACACTTGAGCCACAAACATGCATGCCATTCAAAGATCATACAAGGATATCAAATTCTCAAGCAAAAGATCATGGCAAACACCCATAAAGCAAAGCATGTCATGTCAAAGCTCATGAGCCATGTGTCCACTTCGGGGAGACTTCTCCACCGGTGAACATCATGCAACATGTTTTGCACCCATATGTGAAAGATAATATATTTTAAGCATAGACATGATGGATGGAGCATTTTTCAAGCATTATGCACTTCTTTGCAAGATTAATTCATTTCATGGTACATGAAGTGCCTTTGCGGCAAAAAGAAGCTTATGCTCCCCCATGAATGCAACATAGGCTAAACATTCACAATGATATTCGGCCTTTGGCCCAAATGCAAGAACAAGGCATCCAAGCACAATCTAAGCATGAAAAGCATATTTAGACCAAACTCGTGACATGGATACACAACTACACACGAGTGGATCAAAATTTCATCAAAAGTTAGTCAAGTTAAGCATGTATTTCAAAAGGGGCTATCTCACCACACATATATCTCAAATATTCCAAGAGCATAGCCTCACATCACCATTTCTCCACACATATGACCAAAATCTCACAAATAGCCAAAGAGACTCACATATGGCATATGAAAGAAGCTCATCATCCTAAAATGCAATATGACACAAATGCAACATGATATATGACAAGATGGCTATCCTACCATGGTTTATACATCAAGCAAAGCATGTATATACATCAAAGTAAAACATGGTATGATACATATGGTACAAAAAGGAAATCCCCCAAGAATCAACTAGAAAGGGCAACAAACCCCAAGTTCCCCCGCAAGCGCACAAATGTAGCTTGGTCGAGAGGCTTTGTAAAGATGTCGGCTAGCCGATCTTGGGTAGGGACATGGCTCAAAACAATGGTTCCTTTCTCCACATTGTCCCTCAAGAAATGATACCTCACCTCTATGTGTTTGGTTCCGGAGTGAAGCACCGGGTTTTTGGCTACGCTTATGGCACTAGTGCTATCACAAAGAAGTGGGATGCGGGTGCACTCCTCACCAAAGTCTTTCAAAGTGTATGAAATCCACAACAGCTGGGAACAACAACTCGCGGCAAGAACATACTCCGCCTCCGTGGTAGACTGAGCTACACTAGACTGCTTGCGGGAAGACCATGAGACCAACGAAGAACCAAGAAACCGACAAGTGCCGAAGTAGACTTCCTCTCGACTCGACAACCGGCAAAATCCGCATCCGAAAAACCATGAAGAGACGAGTCGAGGAGGAAGAATACCAAAGGCCAAGACCAAGGGGCGGATCGTAGGTACCGAAAATCCTCTTGACGGCCTGTCGATGTGATGTCCTCGGCGAAGCTCGAAAACGAGCGCACGGACACACGCCGAACCGTATGTCCGGCCTCGTCGCCGTCAAGTAGAGGAGGGAGCCGATCATGCTCCCGTACTCCCGCCGGTCCACCGGTTCTCCGTCCTCATCCGCATCCAAAGTTGCCGTACTCCCCATGGGAGTCGACATCGGCTTCACATCTTGCATCCGGAACTTCCTCGCATGTCTTTCGTGTACTTGGTTTGGTGCACAAATGTACCGTCCTTCACTTGCTTGATACGAGCCCGAGAAAATACTGCAGCTCGCCCATCATGCTCATCTCGAACTCCCTGCTCATCTCATCTGCAAACTTAGCAACAAGGTCATGTGACGAGCCACCAAAGACAATATCATCCACGTATATCTGCACAATCAGCAAGTCATTCCTATGCTTGAGGAGAAACAAGGTTCTATCCACGGTACCCATCACAAACCCTCTGCTCAAAAGAAAACCTCTCAATCTCCCATACCAAGCACGGGGCGCCTGTTTCAACCCATACAGAGCCCTTTTCAACCTGTATACCCTGTGTGGGTACAACTCGCTCTCAAACCCAGGTGGCTGCTTCACATACACCTCCTCCTCTATGACCCCATTCAGAAAAGCACTCTTCACGTCCATCTGAAACAACTTGAACCCTTTAGCCACGGCAAAGGCTAGAAGGATCCGAATTGCCTCAAGACGGGCCACGAGGAGCAAAGGTCTCCTCATAGTCGATCCCCTCCTTCGACTAAACCCCCCGAGCAACAAGTCCGGACTTGTTCCTCACAACCATCCCATTCTCTCCCTCTTTGTTCTTCCAAACCCACTTGGTTCCTATGGGATGGCAATTTGGAGGTGGTTCAACTAACTCCCACACCTGGTTCCTCTCAAAGTTTTCCAACTCCTCATGCATAGAATTGACCTCAGTTTGCATCAGATAAAGCATGTCCAATGTCCTTGGGCTCAAAAGTAGCAACAAAAGCAGCATGAGCAAAATGAGAGGAATTCCTGGACCTCGACCGTGTAGTGCGTTCATTGATGTCTCCAATGATCTTCGACAGGGGATGCACTTCTTGAATCCGCCGGGGGAGCCTCACGCCTCGAGACTACCTCCCCCTCAACTTCAGCTTCTCTCGCCTGGTCCTCTTGTTGCACCGTCGTTGTCCATGAAGTAGACGGTCCATGCTCCAAAGTAGTCGTAGGGGAAGTAGTGGGTGCATGCTCGGCTTCGGGCGCATGGTTCTCCCCATCATCATCTCCGGCTTCATCTTTCTCCTCTTCAAAGAGGTCCTCGGCCATCTCTTCATCACCCGCACATTCAAAGCCAAGAGAGGTACATGGCATTGTCTCGTCGAAGGTCACCTCGCAAGTCTCCATGATTTTGTTAGTCTCAAGGTTAAGCACCCTATAGGCTCTAGAGTGGTTAGCATAACCAAAGAAGGTACCATCACTAGACCTAGCCTCAAACTTGTCGAGTTTTCCCTTTTTCAAAATAAAGCACTTGCAGCCAAAAACTCGGAAATGACTCACTTTGGGTGCCCGACCATGCATAAGCTCATAACAGGTCTTCTTCTTGAAAGCTCTCAATAAAATCCGATTGGAAACATGACAAGTCGTATTGACCGCCTCAGCCCAAAACCTCCTAGGAGTCCTGTGCTCATCGAGCATCGTCCTAGCCATCTCACAAAGAGTCCGATTTTTCCTTTCTACGACTCCATTTTGAGGGGGCACATAAGGGGTCGAATAGCGATGTTCAAGACCTAGATCACGACAAAAAGCATCAAAACGAGAGTTCTTGAACTCGAGCCATTATCCTTGCGGATAGCTCGAATAGCATTTCCATGCCTCTCGTTTTTCAACCTCACGATCAGATCTCGAACAAAACCAAAAGTCTCACTCTTATCCTCCAAGAAGAACACCCGGGGCATAGCGAGAGTAATCGTCCACCACAACAAGGACATACCACTTCCCACCCACCGAGCGAACTCGAGCTGGCCCAACAAGATCCATATGCAACGGCTACGTCGGACGCTCGGTCATGACATCGGTCAGGGGTGGATGGGGAGTGGCTACCATCTTACCATGCCTACAAGGAGCACAAACCAAATCCTTCTCAAGTTTCAACTTCGGCAATCCTCGGACAAGGTCAAGACCACTCAAGCGGGAAACCAAATCAAAGCTCAAGTGTCCTAACCGCCTATGCCATTTCCACAAATCAGAAGACGGACCGGCCATCAAACGGCGAGCGAGGACCCAAAGAATGAGAGAAATCAGCCACGAAAATCGACCCTCGGGGATGATCATACGGACAAGATCACCTCGAGAATCAAGCAAACGAGACTCGCCGGACTTGAAACGCACCTCAAAACCCTCATCAAGCAAGCGAGAAACCGAAAGCAAATTAAAACCCAAAGACTTCACAAGAGCCACTCTCTTCAACGTTACCTTGTCACTCACATGCACAACACCTTCGAAAGCACCCTACCTCGTCCATTGTCCCCAAATGTAATGTACATCTTTTCCTTCAACCGGGGTGAGGCGGAGAACCACTTCTTATCTCCGGTCATGTGTCGAGAACACCGGAGTCAATCAACCAAATGTTCTCCAAGCCTCACACTCCGCATCGAAACAAGAACGAGAATGAGCTAGCGACTCGACACTCGGGGTTAGCACGAGAGAAAGTTAAACCGGTGTCGAGCCATCCGCTCAAAAGAGGGGTTAGCAAACATCACTCCCTTGCCACCAAACTTCCCATGTCCCATGGGAGGAGTACGAGCACCACGAGGGGGAAAACGTGGTCCGTAGTTCCTCTGGAACCCAAAGCTGCGATCATCTCCCCTAAACCCGTATTGAGGACGAGTAGGAGGATGTCCAGCAAAACCACCACGAGCCCGACCAAACCTCTCACCAGCACGCACACCATCATCTCTCCCGACAAACCTCTCACCACCTCCCCTTTGTGGGAACTCGCCAACACTCCTCACACTTCCCACACCGCGTGGAAGTGGCACTCTAGGCTCGGGAATACCGCGAGACTCGGCGATACTGTCCCGGTTTGCTTGCTCTCTAGCAAGCCTCTCATCCCTCTTCCTCTTGTAGCAAAACTCGCAAGATGCCTCTCCTTGCCACAATACTCACACCCGAAGGGGATGGGTTTTGGTTTTGGCTCGGCTTCTCTCTAGGCTTCTCACCCTTCTCACCCACAAACTTCACCGGTTTCTGGAAATCATTTGTTTTAGGTGGGAATTTGGGTGGATCTTGGGTTGTGTCAAGCTTGTTGCAAAGGTGGTTGGGCTTTGGTGTGAAAGAGTTCTTGGGTGCTTTTGGGAGTGGGACTTGGATCTCTCCGATCACCTCAAACCCGGGGTTAGACTCAACACACTTCTCATACACACTCTCCCCACTGTTCTCTCCCACTTTCTCACCCAACTTCTCAAACCCCAAACCACGACCATCAGCTCTCTTGAACTCCTCAATCATGATTTTCAATTGAGGTTCCCGCCGTACAACCAACCCAACACCTTCCTCAAATAATCATTTTCCTCATAAATGACATCCAAACGGGAAGTAAGTTCAAGATTGCGCAAAGTGACTTCATCACAGCTAGAACATGCATTTGCAACAGGAGATTTCAAAGATGCTTCCAAAGAGCTAATAGTAGAGCGAGCATCAACAAGCTTAGCATGCATAGTAGGACATGATTTGCAAGCACCAAGCAAAGTAGGTCTAGCCTTAAGCTCATCATGTTCAGTCCTAAGAGCATCTAGTTGAGCCAAAACAGAAGCATTCTTCTCATTAAGCAGTTTAATCTCATTCAACCAAGCATCACATTCAACACATTCAACATCATCAGGAGGAGTAGGAGCAAGTTTCAAAGAGTCATTCTCAAGTTTCAATTCAAGCAATTTTGACTCTAACTCTCCTACTTTCTCGCTAGCATTCTCAAGCTGAGCCCTAAGATCTTTCCTCATCTTTTTGGCATCTCTCAACACACTATCACGGTTATCAAGCAAACCATTCAACCTAGCAATCTCGGCAAGCAAAGAGTCGGGGTCACGGTTTACCTCATCCTCCGAGTCGGAGTCGCCGTCTTCCTTCACACTCTTCTTGCTACTTGAGCTATGGGCCATGCCACAAAAGCCCTCGAGCGCCACACGGCTCGGCCCCCGGCCGAGGTTCGGCTTGCACTCTTCTTGCCACCGCGCCTCCCGGCGTCTTCATCTTCGGCCGCTTGAGCTTGACTCCTCACTTGAGCTTGAGTCGACGTCGCTCGCACCGGCCACCATCGCTCTTGCCTTGTTCTTCTTGTAGGTGCTCTTGCTCGGTCGCCGCTTGTCCTTGTCCTTGCTCTTGGACTTGTTGAAGTGCTTGCCCTTGGAGGAGTACTTGTCTTCACGCCTCGGGTGCGCCTTGTACTCGTTCACCTTGTACTTGTTCTCCTCCGCTTCCGGGCACTCGGCGATGAAGTGGCCACGCTTGCCACACTTGTAGCACGTCCCTGAGCTCCGCCTTGCGTTCCTCCGACTCTCGTGTAGTCGTTCAAACCTTCTTGAGAGCAAGGCCAGCTCCTCCTCGCCCAGGCACATCAAACTCCTCATCCGGAATGGACATAAGAGAGGACAAAGAAAAGCGTCGACGGGAAGGGTTAGATTTTCCCTTTGATCCTCCCACAAGAGAAAGACTATGGTCGGTCGAGCCCTCATGCTTGGATAGCATCTTCCGTCAACCTCGGCCGACTTGAGCTTAGAAAAGAGGTCATCCAACTCAATAGTCAAATAGTTCCCGGACTCCTTGATGGCCTCAACCTTAGCACCCCAAACATTTGGGTCCAAGACATGCAAGAGCTTCAAAGCCCGATCATGCTCGGAATACGGAAAATTCTCAACATTAGCCTTTATGTTGTTCACGATGGCGGTGAACCTGCGAAACATCGCATCAATGTCCTCACCGGGAAGTGGAGTGAAATTCTCATATTGCATCCGGTAAGAGACAAAGAGGCGAGCCTTCACATGGTTATCACCACCGTGAGCAACCAACAACTTATCCCAAATTTGCCAAGCAAGATTCAAATGGCGAACACGCTCAAACTGCGGATCACACAAGCTCCGGCACAAGTGATCAACGGCTTTTGCATTAGCCTCATACTTGGCCTTGGCATCGGCATCGGTCACCATAAGAGTATGGATGTTGACCGGAATAGCATATGTCTTGTCAAGCACAATAAACTCCAACGACTTTCCTCGAAGAAAAATCATCATACGAGCCGCCCACTTGTGGTAACCCTTGCCATCGAAGTGCGGCGGACCGCCCCGCTCAACGTACGCCATCTTAGGATTCGAGACTTGTCAAAGTCGCAAAGAATCCGCACCAAGCTCTGATACCAATTGAAGGACCGAATTGGCGACCAGAGAGGGGGGAGTGAATGGGAGCCGATAAAAATTCTTTCTCGAAAGAACTCGGCCTATATCCCAATCACAACACCGAGAGTCAGACACGAACAAGCGGAAGCACACACAACCCTCTCTCGATACCTTAGGAACAAGGCTTGAAAGGCTAGGAAGCAAAGCAGAAGCAAGCACGAAAGAACTTGAGCAACAACTAAGAAGGTCGAGACCTACGGGTCAACCGGCACAAGTGACCGGGTCACCCCCGAGCCCCTACGAGCCGCCCTGGGTCACCGGGCACAAGTGACCGGGTCAACCTACCCCCTCCGGTCACCGGCACGGTGACCGGATCACCGGGACGACCCGGAAAAGCGCTCGCGAAATCGCCCCAAACTTTAGATCAAAGGATCTCCCAAACCACTTGGAGTCTTGAGACGAAATTTTGGGGAGATGATGAACACCCCAAGGAGAGGTTATGCCCCAAAAATTATGGTCCCAAACTCCCTACAACTCCCGGAATCGCAAATCCTTGCCAAGAACACAAAGACCTAGGGTTCATCCAAAAGTCAACGAATCGAAGGCCAAATCCGGCGTTTGAGGGGTCAAGATCATCACCAAAGGTGCGCAAGGCATCCATACATGTTTCCCTCAAAGAAATCCGGGGAGAAACCAACTCAAATCCGCGGAATCACACCGGGAACAAAGGCACGAAAACAAGCACAAAAAGGCACGAAAAACAACCCCGAATCTTCTATACAAACCAGGAAAGATTCACAAGATCTAGCATGCCGCCCTAGCATCCATCACTCTCAACAAATCTCTCATGAAGCTCTCATGCTAGCCTAGAGAAAAATGGAAGAAAAATGGCTACGAAAATGAGAAAGAGAAGGGGGGAAATGAAACCCTAAGTCACGGAGCAAGAGAGCCATCAACACACACTCATGGCTTATATATCAGGTCCCGCCGGAGTGGTAAATGACTCGACTACCCCTATCTACACTACTGGCGATACAACCCACGTAGGGGCATTTTGGTAACGTTTGTGGGTCTTGCCATCGGACGGCCACGCCTTTGCCGCACCCCGCGTCCTCCCGACGCAAGCCATGCGATCCCGCCGCGTGTCCTCCGCCTCGAAGCTTCCCGACACGCCGGATCCCGTCTCCGTCGTGTTGGGCCCTCGGACTTGGTTTTGAGGCCCAAACCAAGAAACCGTCCGCCGATGGTTTTGTGGGCAAACCACCAAACCCCGCGTGCCCGGTCCGGCCTCCCGCCAAACCACTTGACTTGACCGCCACCGTGCACCGCTCGCTTGTCCATGACTTCGTCTTGCTTGTGTCGCCACCATGTGACCCGCACCCGGTCCCGCCGTCCACCGGGTCCCTCGAACCGAGCCTACTTGTCTCTCCATCTCCGGAGGCCCCTCAAGGCCGAAGACCTTTCGCGCCCGTTCTTCACCCGCAACAACACGAACTAGGCCGCGGCCTACACCTCGCGCACTAAGCCAAGAGTCGGTCCAACACCCGTTGTCAATCACTCATCACCGAGGAGCGGTCATCCATCGACCACCGGGACGCTCCTGGTCCTCAAACGCTCACCTTCGAGGTGGTAGGGTTCAAGGGCGCCTACCACGCCATACTTGGGCGGCCCTGCTACGCCAAATTCATGGCGGTCCCCAACTACACCTACTTGAAGATGAAAATGCCCGGGCCGAACGGCATCATCACCGTAGGCTTGTCCATCGAGCACGCATTCGATTGCGACGTCGAGTGCGTAGAGCACGCAGAAGCACTGGCGCTGGATGAAGCGCTGGTGATCACTTTGGAGAAGATGGTCAACGAGGACCTCGACTCCACCGCCAAGCACACCGGCACCTTCGAGGCCGCGGAGCAGAACAAGGAGGTCCCCCTCGACCCAGCTGCCCCCGAGGGCAAGGTGTTGAGGGTCAGCTCCACCCTCGATCCCAAATAGGAAATGGTGCTCGTCGACTTCGTCCGCGCCAACGCCGACATCTTCGTGTGGAGCCCCTCGAATATGCCAGGCATCCCGAGGGAGGTCGCCGAGCACTCCCTTGACATCCTGCCTCACGCCCGCGCCGTGCAACAACGGCTGCGCCACTTCGACGAGGAGCGGCGACAGGCTATTGGAGTGGAGCTGCGGAAGCTTCTAGAGGCCGGGTTCATCAAGGAGGTGTTCCACCCAATGTGGCTAGCAAACCCTGTACTTGTAAAGAAAAAGAATGGGAAGTGGCGGATCTGTATAGACTACACTAGTCTTAATAAAGCATGTCCTAAAGTTCCTTTTCCTTTGCCACGCATTGATCAAATTGTTGATTCAACGGCTGGGTGTGAGCTGCTTTGCTTCCTTGATGCCTACTCCGGGTATCACCAAATAAAGATGGAGTCCGACCAGCTCGCGACTTCGTTCATCACGCCGTTTGGGATGTTCTGCTACGTCACGATGCCGTTTGTCCTCCGAAACGCGGGCGCAACATACCAGCGCTGCATGCAGCACGTCTTCGGAGATCACATCGGATGGACGGTCGAGGCGTACGTGGCTGACATCATCGTGAAAACCAGGAAGGCGGACGACCTGGTTGGCGAACTTAGCATCGCGTTCGGCTGCCTACGGGCCAATGGGGTCAAATTAAACCCCGAAAAGTGTGTCTTTGGAGTGCCGCGAGGCATGCTCCTGGGATACATCGTCTCCCAACGGGGGATCGAGGCCAACCCCGAGAAGGTCACGGCCCTCGAACGAATGGGCCCGATCCGGGACCTCAAGGGGGTGCAAAAGGTGTTGGGGTGCCTTGCCGCCCTGAGCCGCTTCATCTCGCGGCTCGGCGAGAAGGGCCTGCACCTCTATCGCCTCCTCAAGAAGCACGAGCGCTTCTCCTGGACCGCCGAGGCCCAGGAGGCGCTCGACAAACTGAAGGCGCCCCTGACGCACGCCCCGGTCCTCACGCCGCCGCAAGACGGCGAACCTCTGCAGCTCTACGTGGCCGCGACCACCCAGGTGGTCAGCGCTGTGATCATGGTGGAGCGCACGGAAGAAGGGCACGCCCTGCCGGTCCAGCGGCCGGTCTACTACATCAGCGAGGTCTTGTCTGACACCAAGACGCGCTACCCTCAAGTCCAGAAGCTGCTATATGCGGTGGTCCTCGCGCGGCGCAAGCTCTACCACTACTTCGAGGCCCACCCAGTCACGGTGGTCTCCTCTTTCCCGCTGGGGGGGATCATCCGCAATCCTGACGCGGCGGGCAGGATCGTCAAGTGGTCCGTGGAACTGATGGGCGAGACGCTCGCCTTTGCCCCGCGCAAGGCCATCAAGTCCCAGATCCCGGCGGATTTTGTCGCCGAGTGGACGGATACGCAGCTGCCACCGCCACAAATCCAAGCAGAGTGCTGGACTCTGTACTTCGACGGTTCGGTGATGAAAACAAGGGCGGGCGCGGGCCTACTCTTTGTGTCACCCCTCGGGGAGCACATGCGGTACACGGTGCGCCTCCACTTCCCCGCCTCGAACAACATGGACGAGTACGAGGCCCTCCTTTGCGGCCTCAAGATCGCCATTGAGTTGGGCGTCAAACGCCTCGACGTGCGAGGGGACTCGCAGCTCGTAATTGACCAGGTCATGAAGAACGCGAGCTGCCATCACGACAAGATGGAGGCCTACTGCAAGGCCGTGCGAGCCCTCGAAGACGAATTCTACGGCATCGAGCTCAATCACGTGCCCCGCCGGTACAACGAGGAGGCGGACGAGCTGGCCAAGATCGCGTCCGGACAGATCACCGTCCCCCCGAACGTTTTCGCCCGCGATATTTCTCAGCCCTCGATCGCCCTCGAGCCTCACCCCTCGAACCACGCAGAACCCTCGGGGGCTCCCTCGAATCCAATGGGTGCGGAACCCATGGACGAGGACCCCTCGAACGAGTCGTACGTGCTCTCCCTCTTCGAGGGGTATGGCGCCTACGAGGCTGATGTAATGGACATCGAGCCAGCCCCCGTCAAGGCTGACTGGCGTGACAAGTTTGTGGCCTGGATGGCCCGAGGGGAACTCCCCACGGACCGGGCCGCGGCCAGACGCATCGCCAGGATGGCCAAGTCATTTGCCCTCGTCGACGGCGAGCTGTACAAGCGCGCCGCCTCCGGCATCTTGCAGCGGTGCGTGCCCATCCTCGAAGGGCGCGAGCTCCTGCAGGACATCCACGCCAGGATCTGCGGCCATCATGCGGCGCCGCGTACCCTCGTTGACAATGCGTTCCGCCAAGGCTTCTACTGGCCCACAGAGGTCACGGACGCCAGCGAGATCGTACGCAGCTGCTAGGGGTGCCAGTTTTACACCCGCAAGTCCAACCTTCCCGCTCACGCCCTGCAGCCCATCCCCATAACATGGTCGTTCGCTGTGTGGGGGCTGGACATCGTCGGGCCCCTGCGAAAGGCGCCCGGGGGCTTCACTCACTTGTTGGTCGCGATCGACAAGTTCTCCAAGTGGGTGGAAGTGCGCCCCATCACAAATCTCAGGGCTGAGCAAGCGGTGACGTTCTTCACCGACATCGTCCACCGTTTTGGAGTGCCAAACTCCATCATCACCGACAACGGGTCCCAGTTCACGGGCAGGAAATTCTTGGAGTTTTGCGACAAATTTCACATCCGTGTAGATTGGGCAGCTGTGGCACACCCACAGACCAACGGCCAAGTAGAGCGTGCCAACGGCATGATCCTACAAGGCCTTAAGCCCAGAATTTTCGACCAGCTGAATAAATCTGGTCGAAAGTGGCTCCAAGAGTTGCCAGCAGTCGTGTGGAGCCTAAGGACCACCCCAAGCAGAGCCACCGGGTTCACTCCGTTTTTCCTAGTCCATGGCGCGGAGGCCGTCCTCCCCACGGACTTAGAATACGGGTCGCCCAGGGTTCGAGGCTACGACGAGGATGCCAACCAGCGAGCCCGCGAGGACTCGCTGGACCAGCTGAATGAGGCACGCCTCGTGGCCTTGATGCATTCCGTGAGGTACCAACAGTCCCTCAGGCGCTACCAAGCACGCAAGATACGCCGGCGGGATTTCAGCGAAGGGGATTTGGTCCTAAGGCTACGCCAAGACAACCGAGGACGCCACAAGCTATCTCCTCCGTGGGAGGGACCCTATGTCGTGGTGAAGGTACTCAATCCCGGCACGTACAAGCTGGCCAACGAGGACGGTGAAAAGCTCACCAACGCTTGGAACATCCAACAGCTACGTCGCTTCTATCCCTAGCTAGGATTTCCAAGTATTTTTTGTTGTAAAAATCACATGACCAACGGCCCAGTTGGTGACAACTATGTAAACGCCACAAATCTAATGCAAAGGGCAACTCGGCTTTCCCCTGAAACCCAAGTTACCCTCGAGGGCTACGGCGGGGGGCATCCCCCCCCCCCAAAATGGTCCCATTTTCGCGCAAAAACGAAACAACTCACGCGCGCTAAGTTTGTTTTCTACTTCGACCCCGAGCAACGATTCGAACAGGGCGCAGGCAGCCTAGCGGAAGGAGCGCGTGAGCCTGAGATAGCCTACGCCTCCGCGAGGATACGACCCTTCTCTCTCGCCTCCAACCCAGCAGGCCACCCGCGAAAATCGAACTCCCCTAACTAGAATCTACTCAAGAAGAAGGAGAAACAAAAAAGCGTAATAAACAAAAGACATCACTTTACATTGGCAGATGATTATGGTAGAAATAACTTGTTTCTTTACAAAAGCCGCACGGGCAGCGTACTGATACATCAACAAAAACGGGCCTAGCGCCCAGCTGTCTTCAGGCAGGAGGAGCAGCGGCGTCAACAGCGTCCGGGAAGAGGAACTCCTCGAAGGCTTCAGCGAGCGTTCCGGCGGCGTCGGCAGCGAGCGCGTCCACACGCTCCATCGCCACTTCGTCCTCAACGCCGTCGGGGACGACGTAACCCTCCGCCAGCGCCTCGAAGTTGACCTCGTAGTGGAACCGTACCACTCCGAGGGCCTTATGGACGCCCAGATGCAGCGCCCAGCGCATCCGCTCGGTGACGTGGCCGCCAAGGGCGCGCGAGGGCCGGCCGGCCGAGCTTCCGCCCGCGCCTCGCCCTCCTCCACGGCTCGGCAGGTTTCGAGGGCCGCACCGCGCAACTCCTGCAGCTCCTGCTCGGAGGAGTTGTAGGAATCCTGCAGCGCCTCGGCCCGCTCAGCTGCGTGCCCCAGAGCGGTGCGCAAGCCTCGAGTCACCAAGACAAGAAAGAAATCAGAAAAGGGGGTGCAAATTCCCTAAAACCAACAAAGCAGGAGTCAAACAACGACTCACCTTCGACTTGCTTCCTCTCCACCTCGAGGGAACGGCGCTCGGCCTCGACCGCCAGCTCGAGGCCCTTGACGATCTCGCCCTGCTCCTGGAAGGCCAGCTCCTGGCTCACGCTATTGATGCTGAGCACCATCAGCTCGCCCTCGACCTTGGAGAGCTTGGCGTTTCGCTCCTCCAGCGACTTCTGCGCCGCTTCGCGAGCGACGCGCTCCTGCTCTAGCGCCGACCGGGTGTCGGCCGAGGGCGGCTGCTCTCCGCCGGAGCCGCGCCCTCGGCCCCTTGGCGGGTGGTGCGCTCCCGCGTGCCGGTCCTCGAGGCGGCGAGCGCCGCGACCTTGGCGCCGAGGGGCGGCCTTCAAGTTGTCGGCCTCCTTGGCCCTTTGCTCGAGCGCGCGTGCCCGCTCCTCGGCCGGCGCGGCCGCGCTCGCGCTCCCTCGAGCGACGAGCGGAGCCCCCGGTTCTCGCCGCGGACGCCGGCCACCTCCGCCTCCCAGTTGGTCGCCAGCGTCCGCATCTTCTCCAGGTCTGAGCGCACCTGCCGCAGCGCCTCATCACGGTCGATGAGGGCTGTGCAAACCCGTTCGAGGCTAGAAGGAAGCGCTGGGTCCTGCCTCGTACTCTCGTGGAGCTCATCGCACAAGGCCATCGCCCGATACGACAACCAGCCGTCCGGGGTCCTGAGGGCGTCGGCGAGCGCGTCGATGGCGCCGCATCGCTCCCGGAGCTGGTGGAGCTCGGCGTTCACCCGGTCGACGGCGCTGTATTTGTCGCGAGCGCAGCGCTCGAGCTCCTATCACCCACAGGTCAAAGCCAGTAAGCGTCATGATAACAGAGACAGCGTGCGAAAGCGAGAAAAAGAGGAAGACGAGCAACGACGCCCTACCTGGAAGACGCGCCATGCGGGGCCGCCATGGACCCTCAGTGCCTCGTTCAGCGCACGGTCGAGCGTGGCGCCGTAGCGCTGGGGCTATTCCCACAGCTCCTGCTCCCCCTGGGCGTCGGCGAACGCGGGCGGATCACCAGCGACCCCCTCCAC
This sequence comes from Cenchrus americanus, assembly GCA_947561735.1. Lineage (NCBI taxonomy): Eukaryota > Viridiplantae > Streptophyta > Magnoliopsida > Poales > Poaceae > Cenchrus > Cenchrus americanus. The sequence continues at coordinate 195,824,006 of OX387244.1, forward strand.
CTGGTCGGAGTGGCCGGCGCGGGAAGATGAGGCCTCGGCGCCATGTCCTCGGCCCCCCGCCACCATGTGGCCGTCGCGTCGCCTCACGAGGGCCCCTTCCTGGGACTCCGGGGAGAGCGTGGGGAAGCTGACCTACTGATCCCACCCGGGCGGTGGGGAGTCGTCGTCCGGGACCTCCACCACCACCGCCCGGGGGCCGCGGCGGCGCCGGCCCCTGCGTCGCCCTCCGCGGGCGCCTCCACTCGCGCCTCCGTGGCCACGGGGCGCCCCGACGCGGCGCCGTGGCCACCGCCTCCGGCCGCGCCTCCGCGACCACGGGCGCCCGTCCGCCCTCCTCGACCGCAACCACGAGCGCCACCGCGGGCTGCGCCCGCTCTGCCTCCGCCGCGGCCGGCGCCACGGGCCGCGCCTCCGTCGCGGCGACCCACCGCCGGCCGCGTCTCCGCCACGCCGCCGCCGCCGCGGCTGCGCCTCTGCCACGACCGGCGCTCGCCGCTCCTCGACGACCACGGGCCGCGCGACGGCGAGGGCGATCCGCCGGCGGGGGCCTCGAGGCCTCCCCGCCCGCGCCTCGTGAGCCCTCGCCCGCCGCCGCCGTGCTTGCCCTCGCCCGCGGTGCCCTCGACGAGCGCCGGCCCCGGGTGGGGACGGACGCGTCCGCCCTCAGCACCTTAGCCGGTGCGAGGGGGAGGCACGGTCGGCACCACCCCGCCCAAGCATGAGCGGGGAAAGTCGAACGCCCCGATCAACAAAAAACCAAACCCAGCAGAAGAGTGAGCCCCTTACCTCGAAGAGGAGAAGGCGCGCTTCCTCTTCCTCGAGGCCTCGGCGGATGAGGCCCGCGCGACCGACGCACCGGTCGCCGCACCCCTTGATGCCTCCGCCACGCGCACGGGCCCCGCCCCGCGCGCGCGGCGCGCGCTGTCGCGCGCGCCTCCGTGGCGCGCGCCGGCACCTGCTCGCGGCTCACGCCGCCTCTGTCGCCGAGTGCCGGCGGCGGGCGCCGTTGCGCCCGCCCCAGGCGATGCCGCCCTTGCCGCCGGAGCTGGCTCCGGCGACGGGGGAGCAGGCTCCCACCTATCAGAGGGGCCCTGCCCCCCAGCTTCTTCCTCCTCGTCCTCCTCCGAGGACGAATACTCCTCGGTCCCCGGCGAGGAGAGCCCCTGCTGCTCGCGCAGCCGGTACTCCTCGCTCCGCCGCTCGCGGCGCTCGCGGTGCCGCCTCGCGCGCTCCCTCCTGCGCGCCGCCCGCTCCTGCTCCCGTTGCTGCGCCACCCGACCGACCGCGCGGGAGTCTGGCGTAGGAGGGACGGACTTCGCGGCGCTGAAGGTCACCAGTTGCAGATGAGAACATCAAAGGCGCGTCAGGGGCCAGGAGCATCATCAAGAACGAAAACAAGGCCAAGAACCATACTCACCAGCTGGCCGGTGGGGAGCATTTCGAGGTCCCACGGGGACCGGTCCTGGCGCAGCATCCGGGTGTCGACGGCGTTCCGCGCCCGTGTGAGCGTGTACGCCCGCCCGAGGGGGGTTGGGAGCATCCGCGACCTCGCCAGCACGACGGGGTCCGACTCCCCTGTCATCTCGTAGATGCAGAGCGGCCTCTCCATCAGAGGCACAACCCGCCGGTGGTGGAGGAAGGCGAGGACGCCAGCCGCGGTCAGCCCGCGCGCCGCCAGGTTCCTCAAGGCGTCCAGGAGCGAGCCCAGCCGCCTCCGATGCTGGGGTGTGGACACCCCGTAACCCCAGGAGTCGGGCTTCTTGAACACCCGACCGGTGTAGGGGGGAAGGCCGGGCTCGGCGTTGCGCAAGTAGAACCACCCCCGCTCCCAGCCGTCGTTATTCGTCGTCATGGTGCAGGGGATGTAGTCGTCCTTGAACTACTCCCGCACGGCGAGCGACATCCCGCCGACGCACACCGCGCGGCGGGTCCTCTGCTCCGTCGTGGGCTACGTGAAGAGCTCCGCGCGGAAGAGGTGTAGCCAGAGCTCCCAATTGACTGGGATCCCTAGGTACCCCTCGCAGATGCCCACGAACGTGGCCGCCTGCGAAATCGCGTTTGGCGCGAAGTTGTGTAACTCCACACCGTAGCGGTGGCAGAGCGCCCGCATGAAGCGGCTCGCCGGCGCAGCGAAGCCGCGCTCGTGGAAGTGGATGAAGCTCACCACGTAGCCCTCCGGCGGGTTGGGAGCGTGGTCCCCCGCCGGCGGCACGATCCACTACGCCGACGGCCCTCCTCGTTCGCCGCCCGGGCGGGGGCGGCGAAACCAAGCACACCAAGGGCCGGTGCGTCGGTTCCCCGTCGACCGCTCCCAGGCGTACGGGTCCAGGATCGTGAGGGGCGGAAGAGGCGCCATGAGAGAAGACAAGGGATGCGAGAGCGGATGACAAGAAAAAGAGGAAGAGCTCCAATGGCGAAGGGCCGCGGTGGCAAGAGCAAAGCGAAGGCGAGAGAGCAAGGGGCAAGAACGGCGAAACGCTAAGGTAAAAAACCGCTGTTTTCCCCTCCCCTCAGATTTATTAGCCGCGGGCGAGCTCTCCGGAGCGGACGTCCCGCGCGCATTAACTGCAGGGAATCTTCTTTCTCGCTGACGGGCGGGCCCCACCACGACCGCGGCGGCCACGCTACCGCGAATAATCCATCATCATGGCGAAGAATAGCAGGGACCGTGGCAGCGGTCACGTCTGCCTGCCACACCGCCCACTATGCGCGCGCGCGTGCGGCTGCAACGCCTAAAAAAGCGCGCCCACGACGCGAAATTACAGCCTCGACTGTGGAGGATTTAATGGCTCGATTCCTTGCAAGGTACGCAGAACCCTCGAAAGGGTACAAGCGTGAGAAGGTCGCCTCGGTGCCCGTTTGAAACAAAGCGGGCACCGCAAGCACCCATGCCACGCAGAACCCTCGAGCGACACGAGCCTCTAGCTCAGGATAGTTTCAACCCTCGAGAGGGTACAAGCGTGAGAAGGTCGCCTCGGGGCCTGCTTGAAACAGAGCAGGCACCGCAAGCACCCATGCCGCGCTGTGTTACTGATCAGCGCCTCGGGGGCTGGCTCGCCGAGGCCCCTAGATGGTCGTAGATGCTAGGCCGGGGGCGCTTAGCCGCCGCCCCGCACCATTGTTACTAATCAGCACCTCGAGGGCTGGCTCGTCCGGGCCCCTCGACGGTCGCAAACACAAAGACGGGGCCACCCAGGCACCGCCCCGCACGGCCCTACTGATCAGAGGTTCGAAGCTTGACCCTCGACGGGCTCGAACAGGCGCCCCAGATCACGGAGTCAGGGACGACGAAGGCACGCGCATTCGAGCCGTTCCTCGAGCCCGTCGGCTCGAGGGTGCCCCATATGTCGTATTCGAGAGCCAGCGAGGGCAGCTAGCCGGGGGATCCCACCGAGGGAGAGCTTCCGCGCCCTCGGTCCCTATCGAACGGGATCGAGCCCCACCTAGCAAACAAACGCAAGCGCTTCCATGGACGTGTCTCTGGACCACGCAGCCTACCCTTATCGAACGGGGCATGGGCGTCCACTCGAACCACCCGCCAACAGCTCAACGAGGAATCCGCAATCCGCGACCCGCTCGATGGGGGTTGCGGAAACCTCACCCTCCGTCCCGCGGAGGGACGGTGAGGGCGCGATAAAAGACAAGTCGTAAAGCTCTACCCGATCGCCTCGAACGGGCCCAGGCTCGGGGGCTTGACGCACGGCTACACCTTCTGGATTGTACCCGCCGGAGATAGTGCCAGCGGCGCGTGCGTCACCGAAGCCGGCTGAGACATTGCCGACGCCGGTTGAAACATGTACCACGCCCCCTGGCCAACTCTCGCGGTTAACCCCTCCAGGAGCACCCACGCTCGTGCAGGGCTTCGGGGGCTAGACCAGAAGGGAAGAACGTCCTATCAGTAGGTTCCAGCATCTGCGGGAGCCTCAGTGGCAAACCCACAGATGCTCGGGGGCTACTGTCGGGGACAGCCCTAGGGGTCCCCTTAAACAACTGGGGAATCCCCACTTAAAACCCGCAACAAAGCCAAAGCCAAATGCGCATCGCCTAACCATGCAGGGCACGGCCCACGACGCAGAGGCCCCGACAGCCCGCCAAGGCGGCCCACTCGAAGACCCCCTCAAGCAGGCTTCGCCTCGCTCGAGGGTGCGCGCCTCCCTCGGGCAGACTCCGCCCCACTCGAGGGGGTGCGCTTACCTCGAGCAGGCTCCGCCTCGCTCGAGGGTCCGCCCCGCCCTCGAACGGGGTCCACCTCACTCGAGGGCACCCCGCACGCGTGCGCCCACTCCCGTGCGTGGGCATTTAATGCCCTAACAACTACGGGGCGGCACCATCATTCGCCTGGGGCTCGCGCCACGGTGCCGCCGCACCAACTCCCCAGGAGGGAGGCCATCCCCGCCACTGTAAGGAGCACTGTGCGGTGCGGACGGTGCCAGTCCCGTGACACCGCGCCGCCTGCTCCGGTAAGGCTAATGCGCCGAGCCCTCGAAGGGGGGCCGGCCGCACCCTCGAGTTGCTTTCTTGTGACCTTGCAGGGTTAGGTGAGGGCGCTAGGCCGGTGGAACGCCATCCCTGCCACTGTTAACAGCATGGCTGCCGCCCCCGCCCGTACGAGCGCACACCAGGCGCTGTGGCAACAACTCCAGCACTGTGAAGCGTGCGGGAACGGGGTGCCGCCTTACCTGCCACTGTGCTCCGTACGGACCAACGTCAGCGACCCCCTCGAGCCTGTCTGAGGACATCGCAGCCGTCCGCTGCCCTTCTACCCTCGAAGCCGCTACTGTTCGGGTACAAGATACGCCATGATGGCCGGATCGCTGCGAGGATCGCTCGGACGGCCGCCTACTCTACAGCATAGCACATCACCCACTCTGACGTAGCTAAATAGCGCGGCGCGCATGTGATTCGCTCTCTCCTTGATCTATAAAAGGAGGACGAACCCCCCAGCCGCAGGGGACGAACAGAGACACACGCAACTCACACAATGCAACGCAACACAACACCTTCAGCCACTACACCAGGGACTTGGAAGCTACGCTTCCTCTCCCGCCTTGCTTGTAGCAGCCCCACTACAGGCACCCCTGGTGCTGAGCAATATAGTGCCACGAGCACACCACTGCTGGACGTACGGCTCACCGGCCGGAACCAGGATAAACTCTGTGTCCCTTGTTGCTTAGCATCGACCATTGAGCGATAGACCTCGGCGCTTATTACTGGTTAGTGTCGGGACCACATTCCGCACCGACACCAGATACCTAGCGTGCTCCTAGTGGAAATCATGTGGTTGTAGCGCACACGATGCCCTAGGTTCCTTCGTGGTACCTTTAGTTATGGTACAACAACATTACCAAACTTAAGAGAGATAGAGTATGAGTATTGAAATCCTTCATGCGGATATATGTTAGTTCACCCGAGGTTCCCAAATGCACGTGCTATGTAATGCATACTCAAAACGTGACATTTGTTTTAATTCCAAATGTTGTGAGCAAGACCAAACAGAATAGTTCAGGATTGAGGGATTCGATTGATCAAGATCGATGCAGATGGCTTAACAATTCTTGTATGAAGATTACTGCAGAAAGATGTTCAACCAAAACATTACATTGATGAATGGTTTCGGGATCACCACAACAACACTTGAGATTACAATGCAGACTAGCTGCACAAAAGAAAGCTCCTAGTTCAACTTACACAACCACTAACCAAACGTAGTTGCACACACTAGGGGTTCCTTATGACTACTACGCTCGTACGACACAGAACTTTATTACAAGCATTCCAACTTCCAACTAGACGACAAGCTAGCCTTAGGGTTACTTCCTACGGGTCGAGTCTTCCATGCCGAAGAAAAGCTACGGTGAAGCAGGTCCAGACTCTACTTCAGATTCTCCTTGAACCTCCTCAACATTTTCTTCTTCTTCTGGTCCGGGAACGACAGGTTCCGGAGGCGGAGCTGCTATCGCTTCTAGTTGATTCTATAGTTCAAACATATATTTGTCATTGTGCTGCAACAGAAAATTCTGCTCATGGATAACTTCACTCAATTCTCATATCTTTGCCTTATCTTTGCGTCTTCCCTTTTTGAGACTAGCTATTAATGCTCGTGCTCCCTTCAACGGTTGAGCGGTATTCTCCACTTTTTTAACTTGGTACCTATAGATTTGGTGTTTATGGAATACACTTTATCCCACCATCCTTCAGGAGATGTCATACATGGCTTCAGAAAAACGAAGGGAGGTGACAAGATCAGGGCTATAGTGAGAGGTGTCCTGAGCTGAAAGAAAGGCTTCGCGTTCAACCCGAGGTCCAGTGTGTCGCCCAGGTACAGGGATCACTTTGGCTGCAGCGTCGGCTACCGTGTCAGAGTGCTTCCCACAAAAAGTTGTGAGCGCTTCGAGAGAAGCCTTCTGCACAGTGCCAACCAGGTTCAACCCTTGTGCCTTACACTCCCACTCTTCCCAAGCAAGATTGGTCGGGCACATGAGGACTTTCACCTTCACTCCACAACGAAGGCGCTGGCCCGTGGTCATGATCTTACATGTCGAGTACTCTGGGTAAGCAGTGTACCCAAAGTCCTTCAGGGTTTCCCAAAAGAGCGCAAGAAACCCACCCTCGTCGAGGCAGCTCACGAGAGTCCATGCTTCCACATCAGCCGACGCAGATCCAATGTTGTCCATCTGGACATAAGGACGAAAGTGAACCAGATGGATGTGAGTGTACAAGATAGATTCAGTCACGATGGAAAGAACACTGAGTAAGCAATGGGGCAGCCATGTGTACAAAGGTACAATTGTACGTCAGAACTCGAAACGAGCATACATACGCAATGACACGAATTCGGTTAGCAATGTTAGGAAGGTGCTCGACTAAACAAAGGTTTCAGATTTGGTTTTTGGGAAAAATAGCAAGACAGGGGTTCACTAAACTGAGCATAACTTGAGACCAACAAAGACTATGACCATGAACATTCACGAGCAGATATGGAGCAACTTTGGTAGAGACCATCTGGTCAAATGGACTCTTGAACAGGATGCAAAAATCTATGCAAACAGCCGCAATAGATTTTTGGACAGCAACACATCTGCACCTGAGAGGCTAAGCAAGACAGAACACACTAGAAAAATTTTACCTTAGAGAGAACATAACATAAACAAGGGTTCAGTTTTAAGTTTTCACAATTTTTATCATGATGCAAGACGTCCTATTCGTTCTCACATGGCAATCATGCCGAAAATCGAAGTTAGCGCTGGTGGCAAGGCATATACACGTCTCTCTCTATAATAACTAGTCGAGAACTAGTAGATGCTCACTTAACAACTTACAAAACGTGGTTAGTGTACCTGCAGAAGATCAAAGAACACAACGAACCATTCGTGCCAGCACTCACGAAATCATCCACATACATTACCATTCACTATAGAAACGGTATCCATGCGTTTATCACTACATGGACAATATCCAACCTCAGATACTCTCCTTTCGAATAGAGTGCATCCTTTCCTCGCATATTCACAATGCGAAAGATCCACGTATGGCAAAATTTGGCGAGACACAGACGTGATGTGGGTTCCCATTAGAATAGGTCCCATCAATCCCTCAAAGGACTTCCCTGTGACACCACCACGTATAGCAAAACGTGATGAACTAATATGGTTGTGCAGAAAGTAAGTTCTGAGAAGAATAAAATGTGCTGGAAGTTAGCAAAATAACTCATAGATTTTTAAGCCACGTGAAAGAATCCAAAATTCCCTCTTGGGCCTTTCGGTCTAAATTCATCCTTAACGGACCAACGTATTTTGTAAATCCAAACAATCTTGGCAAGTTTTATTCAAAAACATGTGATTAAGGTTGCTAATAAAACTCTGGTACATATAATCGTTCTGATACCAGTCGTGGCAACCTGCCCAGGACAGTACCGTGCTGTTGCCTAAACCAATCCACTTTGGTAATTAAGTGACAATAAAGCATCATCCTGTCGTTAGTTACAGATTAACGCCCGGTAAATCACTTGGAATACACACAGAGGATCGAACATATGCATTAAAACTCACATGAAGGTGACTCCAGAGTACAAACACAATTTAAATCCAATTTAACCCTAAGGGTTTAATTATTACAAATCATCGCTCATGACAAAAAGTGGAGGTTCAAAGTTCAAAAATAGCAGAAATAATTAAACTAACGCAACAATAAACATCATAGGAATCCATCCGTGATGTCACCACTGTTGTCGTCCACATATCCCTACTCCCAGCTGGGTGGAATATCACCAGGTCAAACAACACCTGCAACAACATTTTAAAAGCAAGGTTGAGTATTCTAATACTTAGCAAGACTTAACCGCCAGGTGATAACTACATCACCAATTCTAGACATGAGAGGATTTTTGGTCGGTGGAGTTCTTCCGTTGAAAAGCAACAAAGGGTATGCCCTTAATTTCAATATTTTAGCACAAATTCTAGTTGATTAGCTTTTCTAAGTGTGCCATCTAATTCAATCAAGAACTGTACAACACAATAATTTCAAGTAGCAATATTCACCAAATTCCATCATTAAGGGGTATCATGCTAGTCGACTAAGCAGTCTCGGATAACGGTGAGAGGCTGACAATCGATTGATTTATAACCTTGCAAGGTAAACGCAAACACACGGTAGGGTGCCCCCGCAAGGACAACCACCAGACAGTTCCCAAAAATCCTCAGCTTGGGATCGAAGCATACAGTCCTGGGTACAAGACTACCTGGCATACCTCGCGAGGCACCCAGCTTCACACATGTACCCCCCTCCTCGGTAGCTAGCAAGGTAGGTGACTACTCAAGATTAGTAAGGGTAAGTTCTTGCACCGTCTCACTAGGGTACTAGGCTTACCGGTCCCATTCCCGACAAGTGCTTAGTACGTTCAAAGCTTAGCCCACGAAAGCCACTGGACCGGTGCTCAAATCCCATGCTCTTACCACATGAGCAATCCATTTATCAAGATCTTATGGTTCCAACATAAGAGCCTATTCTCGCGAGTGATGAACATCACTCAACTTCTACCGGGTCCTATAGCATAGCAGCTATCGACCTAGCATACTACTGAAAGAGCATTGGTACATAGGGATCATGCATCTAGGGTTTCAATTCAACTCCTGAAACGTAAATGCACAATCATAGCAAGGATAATTGCATAATTTTAAAAGACGGGGTTAATGATCCAGGGCTTGCCTTCGCTGGCAAGGTTGGCCTTGGGCCCTTCTGGACTTTGGTCTAGGTCTTGCTCTACAACGACGTTGTGCATGTCTCCGTCAACTCCTCCATCTCCTCCTTCCGGCACACGCATACAACTACCGTCGGGAAGATCTACACGAGGATGCAAATGCAAGATTTAATTGACGGCTTTTAATATAATACTACAAACAACACCTGGCAACCATGAGGTGCATGGTTGACCACATTCACCTAGATAAGAATACATTCAACATACTATTCCAAAGAGGAACAATATGCGACACTTTATTATTTAATCTTTTTAATGGTGACTATGTACACATTAATGTAAATAAATTAATTTAAATTACACAAACAGAAAGGGGTTGGTCTTGAGATTTTTAAAACAATTTACATCACTTGCATAGGTTTATAAGGGGTGTGGTTGGTGAATTTCCATGAGCTTTTTAAAATGGTTTACATCACTCGCACAGGTTTATAAGGGGTGTGGTTGGTGAATTTCCAATTTACTTTAATATTAAGCTTTAATTTGCTTCCATAGCTTTTGTTCATAAAATAAATTAATAAATTTTAGTGGAGTGTTTAATGAGGTACTACAAGTCAAAACAAAGCCACAACACACACATGCTCACTAGGTTAGCTAGGAAATTAATTATACCAAAAATAACAAAAGCTAGTTACCGAGACATGATAAATGCATATAAAAAAATACACATCAAAACGTTTCCAACATTCCCGCACATGATCTTTGGTCCAAAACTAAGCTAGGCATGCAACATATACACCTAGAGCTGCTATAGATCTTGGGTTATGCATATACAAAGAAAAACAAGCATATTTTAAGAATAAATATTTATGATAAATAGCAAATCATGATTAATTCACCAGAGGTGCATTTCGGCACTAAAGAACCACATGCATAAGTGGAGCACAAATATCTATTTATTTTGAGAAACAAAAATTATTTAGACAGATTCACATAAATGCAAAACAATTCATATAAAAAGATGTACAACATAACTTTTTTCACATAAAACAATTCATATAAAACAATTCACATAAAAAGTTGTAGTGTCTTTTCACAAGGAATCCAACAAAATTGGGTTTGCATTTTTTGAATTCTCTACAATTTTCTACAGATTTTACAAGTTTCAGCCAAACACCATGTACTATGCAAGATTCACTTTACAACCAAGTCTCACAAATATGCCCAAAGTTTGTAGATTGGCCCCTAAGACGATCGAAATCGTTGAAATTGGGTCCTAGGGGCTGGCCGCTGGTGGTCCTTGCCGGATTCCGACGAGGAGGCTGTGGGCTGACGCGGGGAAAGGCGCGGGAGAGTGCTAAGGCTCACCACGACTTGGCTTGTTGCGGTGGCTGACTCGGGAAGAGCTCCGGCAAGCTTCGGTGCTGTGCCCGGTGCTGTGCGGTCGCCGCGGATCAAATTACGGTGAACCAAGGGGCGGCACAGGTCAACACGCGGGTGCTGGAGCTTGCACGGCTGCTAGGGAGGGTGTTGGGATGCTTGAGTGGCGCCGGAAGCGAACGGAGGAGGAGGCTCGGCGGCGACCTCTAATGGCGACGGGTGGCGGAGCAAGGCGAGCTGGAGGGGGCACACACACGCGAGGAGGAGGCCAGTGGCTTTTTATAGGCGGCTTGCGCCTTTGCTTCGAAGACACGACGGGAGTGCGAGGGGGCCTGGCACGGCGACATGTGGGGCACCGGCCGGCGGCCGACATGGCGGGGATCTGGCACGGGTGGCGCGGGGCGCGACAAGCGCGCGGCGTGGTTCCCCGGTGCTCGGTCCGTGTGTGGCCTCGGGGTGCGGGGCCTCGGTGCGTGCGGCCTCGGGCGCGCGGTCGGCGGTGCCGTACGTCGAAGGGTGGCGGTGTGCCATGTGGTAGGCGCACGCGCACGGGCGCGACGCGCTGGAGCGCGATGCTGCGTGACATGCCCGTTTTCTTTTCATTTAACACTGTTTGACCGCGAAAAGCTCCAAAAATTTGAATAGAAGTGCACTATAGTGTAATTAGCAACGTTGTAGATCAAGGGTCCCTCTACAACTTTTACAAAGGTCGTCCTGTGTTAAGCATGAACGTCAAGAAAAGTTCTGGTTTTCATGGCGCCGATGAATCGGAAAAACTGTAGTTGACTGAGATTTTTACCAATTTCCACTCAAAATTTGAAATGCCACCCAAAAGAAAAGTTGTGTTCCTCAAAAAACTAGACAAGCTTTATATTGGGAGATTTTGAAGTGCTTAGGTGAAATTTGGAGAACGCGGCAAAAGTTCCGGAGAGAGTTCAAAGACATAAGGTTTTTGACCGAGGTTTTGACCAAGGGTTGACCACCAGTGGTTGTTGACTGGATCAAGAGGGTCAATAGGGCTTGTTGGCTCAGTTTTCCAGGTGATGACCCAGGTTGACCATGGTTTGACCAATGTTAATAGGGTTTGACTCGGCTGGTTTGGTCATTAGCACTAATGAGGCTAATTAAAAACATGGGGTGTCACAGCTAGGCGGATTAACAAGTTCAACTCTATTGCAAAGAGTATAAATCATAGACAGGAATGAACCAGACACTCAAGTAAAGAGGTGAGATATGATAGATAAGATAGTAGTATGAACACACAAACACACTCTCTCTAAAGGTCCTAGGCTTAGGAGGCAACATACGAGTTAGTTCTAGGTTCGAAGGTACTAAAGATGCAAAGTTACTCAGACGAGTTAGACACACACTAGCATCGCATGATCGCTGGCTCAAGCACCCAGGTACAAATGGGGAGCTAACCTCCCGTGTCACTTACGCACGACTCCGGTTGTTAGACTTTAGATTCCTACAGCGTATCTGAACGTGGGGGATTCCAGAAGGGTCCAACGGCTGTCACCATCGCGGCCTACCCCAAGACAAACTGTGGGATACACTCATAAGCAACGTAGCTAAGCAACTTAAGCACCACACTTACATTTTTAGCAGGACCCTGACCGACCCAGGCTATTGTGACATAGGTTAGAGCCACCAGATAAACCGGCCAATTACACCGAGTACTGTAGATTGAGCACGAACTTCATACAACATGAACATGGGAACTAACTAGATTAAGCTAGGCGAAGTACACAAACGTATTTGTGCTTTCCTATGTCTATTCAACAAGATCAAAGGGTCGTGTTCGTGATGAACACGAGCCTCTAACTTATGAACAAACAGCAAAACATGTATTAGTCACTCGTCAACTAGATTGAAAGGCCTTATTCATCAAGAATGGGAGCCTCCAAATGATGAATGAGCGAAGAACGCATGAACAAATCACCCATGCATACAAGCACAACTTTATATGAGATAGCTGAATAAATGAGGTAGATCAAAGTCTTACAATAAAATAAAGATACAAGAGGACTCATACCTAGATCCCAAAGTAGACTTGGAACCTGAAGTAAAACTACTCTAGCCTACCTTCTAGCCTTAGAAACCAAAAGTAAGAGAGGAGGAGTAAGTTGTGTTGGTAAGAAGTGAACCCCTTCGCCTTCTATTTACAGGCCAGAGCACCAGCGCAAGGAGTGAAATACCCCAGGGATGGCCTCTAGGACCTATGGACAAGCACACGTGGAGGCCCTGGATCTACCGACCCAAGGTCGGTTCAGCTGATCCTAGGGTCGGCCGACCCCAGGTGGGCCCCACTCAGGGTTTGCTTCCTTGGGGTGGCTGTCCTGTGGGCCCTTAAGTCGGTCCCCAGTGTACACGTGTTCTTGAGGCAGTTTAGCTGCTCTGGTGGGTCCATGGATCCATGTGAAGTCCACGTGTCACATTCTGATTCGTAGAGGCTTGCCTCCCATGGATTTGTGACATGGCATGTATGCGTGGCACCTGAGGTGGCAGCCACTCTTTGAGGTGAGGTGGCATGAATCATAGAAGGTGAGTTTGCCACTTCTTTTATGCTTATTTTCCTGCAACAACATAATCTCCAATGACAAATGGAACTACAATATTCTTAACTGAAATGCGTGTAAGAAATGTTTCTTGCTCCTTTATTAATGACTAAATTGGTGGCTAAAGCAGGCACTTAACAGCCATCAAAAACTCCCCCAAGCTCACCTCTTTCTCGTCCCGAGCAAGATACTTAGGACATAGATTGGTCGATCAGGAGTTGCTACGATGTTGTATTCCTAGTTTATGACAAGCATACGACTAAGTACTCTATCAAGGATTGAATGAGCTGGCATTGATCTTACCTTACTCTTGATTGCTATGGGGCTTGTAGCTTCACCTGCCTTGGGAGGTTGAAAGGTAGAACAGTTGTATAAAGATTACTAATCACAAATACCTTGATCAGTCGTCGATCCGGAGGTTTTTCTAAAGAAATCAAAGTTCCTCGAATGATACTCTTGGATCGCTTAGTGTGTATGATTCCTCACCAAGGCATTAAGTTGCCTTCTTTCCACCTGCTTTTAATATGGTGATATGTGGAGCTGTAGGTAGGGAAAACATGTGGCATATCTGCTTCTCATGTATTCTCGAGTCGAAAAGCAGATCCTTGGGAGCAACAAGTCATACAGTCTGATCAAGATGTGCATGTGTGTGTATATGGTGGATGGATGAATAACTCCTTTTTGTATATGATTCTCTCCTCTCCTTTGAAAATTTTGAGACTTGGGCTATGTCTCTTTATTCTTCCTCTTTCTCTTTCTTTTATTTCCTATATTTATGCTCCTGAGCATGTGTTGCTTCTTTTTTTCGCATAGCCCATAGTCCTCGCTAAATATTTTTGGAGAGAGAGAGTAATCATGAATCATTGCACAGAGCTTTATTTGCGGAATGGATGGGGGATTCATGAAATGATGGGTGCCAACTTATGATATAGAAGTTTAGCGCATAGTGGTTGTGTACATGATCTTGATCATGGGAGCATGACAACTTTCTCGCGGGGTCACACCAATTCGACAGGACTCAATGAAGAAAACAAGTAGCATATGTGGAGTCTAACAACAGCTAGAATATACATATGGCTTTGTATATGAATTTCTCATCATTAAGGAACTCATCATTTTATCGTTTTTCAAAAGAAAACTCCAGATATCAACATCACTTAGCACAGGCTCATAGAAACCCTATTATACCATATCATACCTCACAACAACCTAGGCAAAGATCATGCTTTTTTCTATCCACAAGTTCAAGCTAAGGTTTGATCATGCAAGCCAATTAACTAAAAACTAGGATAGGATACTAAGTTGTAGCAAGGCATATAAAAGGAATAAACAGAGCAACTATTCATCATTTCGACCATGAAGGACAGAAAGAATTTTCATCATGCATATGAAACCAAACTAATTTAAGAAAGCAAGAAAATACTTTTGGTCTTTTTAATTTTACAGATTTTTTTTGTGTTTTTAGCATATGAGATTCTGAAAATAAGGATACAAGTTACCTCAGAGTGGATGTCCTCCCCCAAGCTAGCTTCAGGCTCACTACTGTGGAGGGGAAAATCCTATCCACCGGTAGTAGGCCCTCTGCTCCTATAGCTGCTTCTGCTGTGCCAGCTCGATGGCATGAAGTCTCTCGCCAGACATCTGCTGCCAATCTTGGGTGAACTCGATGTGCTGGTGCACGATCTCCTCCATGTCACCGACTCGAATGTTGAGCTCGCTCATCTGCTGAGTGAGGGTGGCCCCACGAGATGACAAGCGCAATCCGGACGACGAAGATGTCGCATCTTTGTAGGCAGTACCAACAGAGATGGCCCACTCGCCACTGCCTGCGCTATCCCAAGCTGAGCTACTCGCAACCTGCTGGTACATGGGCTGGTCCCAACTAGGAGCATACCTGGGAGTAATCCAAGGCATGTACTCAGTAGAGGTCCATGTACTAGATGGAGGTGTGGTAGGCTAAGGCTGTGGCTGAGGTGACAGCTGCGGAGACGACTGGTGTGCTCTGGATGCTCTCCTTGATGCACTCCTAGTTACCCTATCACCAGAGACACTAGAACGATGAGGTTCCTTGAGACGAACGGTCAGTGGCCTATGGCCGTACAACCTGAAATCTGGGTTAGGTAACTGGATCTGGTTTGTATGGCCACTTGTGCCACAGTCGGAGAGTGGGATGCAAGATACCGTTGCACTGAAGTGAGTTTTAGTGATGGAATTTTTGGGTATCACAAATCCTACCCCCTTAAAGAGAATCTCGGCCCGAGATTCAGAAGATTTAGAGAACAGCTGAGGAAAATCTTCCTTGAGTCCATCCTCTCTTTCCTAGGTTGCCTCCTCTTCTGTATGATGACTCCACCGTACCTTGCACATCCTGATGACTTTGCTCCTAGTAACCCTTTCTGAGGTATCCAAGATCTTGATATGATATTCCTTGTAAGTGAAATATTTGCCCATCTCAATGTCTTCCAGCAGTACGGGTTCTGTTCTAACGTCACTCGTACATTTCTTTAACTGCGATACGTGAAACACATCATGTACACCAAACAACTGTGCTAGAAACTCCAACTGGTAGTCTACTTCTCCTCTTCTTTCCACAATCTCAAAAAGTCCTATAAATCGAGGTGACATCTTCCCTCTGACATTGAACCTTCATATACCACGGATAGGTGACACTCTAAGGTATGCATAGTCACCCACTTCCAAAACCACTTCTATTCTTCAAGGATCAATATAACTCTTCTGGCGTGACTGTGCAGCTTTGAGATTCTCCCTAATAATCCCTTATGTTGTCCAGTCCAAAGAGCTGACTCTCTCTAGTCTGGTTCCAAAACAAGGGTGTTCTACATTTTCTCCCATGCAAAGCTTCAAATGGTGCCATCTTGATGCTGGACTGATAGCTGTTGTTATAAGCAAATTCTGCATAAGGCAAACTCTTATCCCAACTACATTATTCTTCAATGCACAAGCTCTCAACATGTCCTCAAGAATTTGATTTGTTCTTTCTATCTGTCCATCTGTCTGAGGATGGTATGCTGAACTGAAATTTAGCTTTGTATACAATGATTCATGTAACTCCTGCAAAAACTGTGAGGTGAACTGAGTGTCCCGATCTGACACTATCTTCTTCGGTACCCCATGTAAGCACACTATCCTTGAATTATATATCTCTTCTAACTTGGCTCCTGTATAAGTTGTCTTTACTGGAATAAAGTGTGATACCTTGGTTAATCTATCCACAATAACCCATATAGAATCATATCCATCACGAGTACGGGGTAATCCCACTATGAAATCCATGCCAATCTCTTCCCACTTCCATTCAGGTACCTTTAAAGGTTGAAGCAATCCTGCTGGTCTTTGATACTCAGCTTTCACTCTTTGACATGTGTCACACAAAGCTACAATAGCTGCTACATCCTTTTTCATCATATACCACTAGAACCTTTGTTTTAAATCCTGATACATCTCAGTACTTCTAGGATGAATAGAGTAAGCTAAATCGTGTGCTTCCTTCAATATAGTTTCTCACAACTCCTTGATCTCAGGTACACAAATTCTGTTCTTCAACCACATAGTTCCTTGCTCGTCTTCCCTGAACTCTGGAACCTTACCCATCTTTGTCAGCTTCTTATACTCTGCAATCTTCTCATTAGTCAATTGCCCTTTTCTATTATCCTACTCAAGGGTCGACTCAATTTTCGGTGCCAAAGTTTCATTCTGAGCAACTACTCCCAAGTTAAATTGTGCCATCTCCCAACATAACTCATGAGGTAACAAGTGACCTATAAGCATGTTGGCTTGACTCTTCCGACTCAAAGCATCTACTGCCACATTCGCTTTACCAAGGTGATACTGAATATCCAAATCATAATCCTTGATTAAGTCCAACCATCTTCGTTGCCTTAGATTAAGATCCTTCTGTGTAAAGATGTACTTAAGACTCTTATGATCGGTAAAAATCTGACACTTATTCCCAATCATATAATGCCTCCAGATTTTCAAAGCATGAACAACTGCTGCTAGCTCAAGATCATATGTAGGATAGTTCTGCTCATGTTTCCTTAACTGCCTTGAAGCATATGCTACTACCTTTCCTTCCTGCATCAACAGACAACCCAACCCTTGCCGAGAAGCATCATAATACACTTCAAACCCTTTGCGTATAGCTAGCATTATCAACACAGGAGCTGTAGTCAACCTTTTCTTTAGTTCCTTAGCTTGACACTTTTCATCCCACTTAAACTCCTTACCTTCTCAAGTATAGTTGTAAGGGGTTTCACAATCTTCGAGAATCCCTCGATGAATCTACGATAGTGTCCTGCAAGTCCAAGGAAGCTTCTAATCTCCGGTACCTTCTTAGGCGGACTCCAGTTCAACACATCCCGAACCTTGCTTGGATCCACTGCAATTCCTCCATCAGTAATAACGTGTCCAAGAAATGAGACCTCCTTCAACCAGAAATCACACTTGCTGAACTTGGCATACAACTGATGTTCACAGAGCTTCTTGTCGGTGCGGAATATGGTCCCGACACTAACCAGTAGATAGCGCTTAGGTCTATCCCTCAATGGTCGATGCCAAGCAACAAATGACACAAGGTTTTATCCTGGTTCCGGCCGAGGGGGCCGTACGTCCCGACGGGGTTGTGCTCGTGGCACTATATTGCTCGGCTAGGGGTGCTTGTAGTGGGGCAAATACAAGCAAGGCGGGAGAGGAAGCGTGGCTTCCAAGTCCCCGGTGGAGTGGCGAAGATATTGTGGGAGAATAAGGGAGTGAGTGCACGGTGTGATGTGTCCAACCGAAATCGTCCCCCGCGGGCGCGGGGGGCTCGCCTCTCCTTTTATAGGCCAAGGGGGCGGCGAGTTACATGCACGCCGCGCTATCCGGCTACGTGGGGGTGCACGTTGTGCTATGTTGTAGAGTGGACGGCCATCCGGACGATCTTCGCCGCGATCCGACCATGATGGCCTACCCCGTACCCGAACGGTGGCGGTTCAAGGGTAGGAAGGCGGCGGATGGCGGTGGTGTCCTTTGATAGGCTTCGAGGGAGGTGCCGATGATGGTTGGTACGGGGGGGAACGGGCGCGGGCGAACGGCGTTCCTTCCCAATGCGTTCCGCGGCGGCGGAGTGGTTCTTGCGGTGCTCGGGCGTGCGCTGCAAGTGTCGGGCGTGCGCCCGCACGCGTGGGTACGGCGGCCGCGCCGTTACAGTGACCGGGATGGCTATCCACCGGCCTAGCGCCCCCACCTAACCTGTAGGGTCACGGGAAAGTGAAATCGAGGGTGCGCCCGCCCCCTTTCGAGGGTCGGGCGCGTTAGCCGATCGTAGTGGGCGCTCGGTGTCACGGGACCGACACCGGCCGTACCGCACAGTCCATCTCCACAGTGGCGGGGGTGGGCTCCTCCCCGGGGAGTTGGTGCGGCGGCACCGGGGTGCAAGCCCCGGCGCATGATGGCTCCGTCCCTGCGGCGTCGTGGCGTTAAATGCCCAAGTACGGGGCCGGCACACGCGTGCGGAGCGCCCGTGCGCGTGGCGGGCCCCGCCCGAGGGCGGAGTGGACCCTCGAGCGAGACGAGACCCGCTCGAGGGGGAGCGAGCCTTCGAGCGGGGCGGGACCGCTCGAGGGAAGGGTCGCCCCTCGAATGGGGGCGGAGCCCGTTCGAGGGGAGGGGTGACCCCTCGAGCGAGGCGGGGCCTGCTCGAGGGGTCTTCCAGGCGGGCCGTCTTGGTGGGCCGTCGGAGTCCCGCGGCATAGGCCATGCCCTGCACGGTTAGTTTCCTGCATGGTTAGGCTTAACGTGTTTCGACGTTGGGATTTAAGTGAGGGTTCCCCCATTGTTTAAGGGGACCCCTAGGGCGGTCCCCGACACTTCTGCAACACAAGTCTCAAATGTTCATCA
The DNA here is from genome assembly GCA_947561735.1 of Cenchrus americanus. Lineage (NCBI taxonomy): Eukaryota > Viridiplantae > Streptophyta > Magnoliopsida > Poales > Poaceae > Cenchrus > Cenchrus americanus. The sequence goes on from OX387244.1 coordinate 195,843,035, forward strand.
TGTTCTTCCTCGCTCCGAGAGAATACCAGAATATCATCAATGAATACCACAACAAACTCATCAAGATACTCCATGAACACCTTTTTCATCAAGTACATGAAGTAGGTTGGAGCGTTGGTCAAGCCAAAAGACATCACGGTGAACTCATATAACCCATATCTAGATGTTAATGTGGTCTTTGGTATATCCTCCAATCGGATTTTCAATTGATGGTAACCTGATCTAAGATCTATCTTGGAGTAAACTTTTGCTCCTCCCATCTGGTCGAACAAATCCTCAATCTAGGGTAAAGTGTATTTGTTCTTGATGGTAACCTCATTAAGAGATCGATAGTCTATACATAATCTCCTAGATCCATCCTTCTTATCAACAAAGAGTGTGGGGGCTCCCCATGGTGAAGTCTAGGATGGATAAACCCTTTACTAAGTAATTCCTCTATTTGTTTATTTAATTCAGATAAATCTTGAACATCCATTCTATAAGGTCTTTTTGATATAGGAGCAGTACCAGGTATAAGTTCAATATTGAATTCAATGTCATGGTTAGGTGGCATACCTAGCAGATCTTCTGGAAATACATCAGGGCATTCATTTACTACTCTTATATCCTCCAAGGCATTGCCTTCTACTGAATTCACAGTGCGACTGTTGGATGAGGGTGTACCCACATATTCTATTCTCTCTCCTTATGCACTGGTCAACAATACTAACTTCATTCAACACTGGATAACTCCATCACAACTTCTTAACCAATCCATCCCTAGAATGACATCTATCCCCCATGATTTTAAGACTACCAGATTAGCAAGAAAGTCTACTCCCATGATGTTGACGGTGAAAATCCGTCAACCTAGCCACGAGTTTACCTTCGGTGTTGGCATAAGTTTTATACCTTATCCATTGGAACTAACCCCCGTGGTATAACAAGTTCACTTGTGTATGTCGGTTTTGGAGTTTAGTGTTTATGTAGGGTTTTAGAATTGAATGCAAGACTTTTGGGATAAGTTCATCAAGCACCTTGTGACAAGACCTTGAAGCCCCGTACAAGTCATGCAACGAAGCAAACTTAACTGCAAGAAGTCAGGGACTTGATCCGAGAAGATGACAAACTCTGAGGACCTAACCAGAAAAGTGCTGAATCTTGTGAGACAAAGAGCTACGTCCAATTCGGAGAGAAACTGACGACATGGACCTACATGCAGAAGGGGGAAGCATCTAGAAGACTCGGAAACCGAAATCAAGCAAAGGAGGCCATAGGCTGGGCCTGGTTAGGCCCAGGCCGGCCCAGCCCAGTCCAGGGCCCGTTTGCCCCCTCCTTTGACCTAGCCGCCATTCGGGCTATTTATAGCCCCGGGGTCGAGAGACACGCATCATCTAATTCGTCATCGGCCGCCGAGGAGCAGAGAAGAGAGGGACACCATCCCGGAGAGGAGAGGGTGGAGCTAGTTGACTAGGGTCTCCCTAGCCGACGTGGGAACCTTGCACGGAAGACCACGTTCGGAGTTCCCAGAGCTAGAAGCAAGATCAAGGAAGGATCTCAGTGGTGACCTTGTGTATGTATCATTGTCATAATTGAATTATCAAGTTGAATCTATTTCTAGTGATCAAGTGTTTCTTCGAAGATTTCGTTTTTCGATCGGCTTTGCTTATTCTAGATCTATTCTCGAGATAGATCACATAGGGTGTTCTTGTAGCCGCGGTGGCTATAGGTACACGCCGGATCTTCTGAAAGAATCTTGACTTGTCTTTGGACTCGCCCTAAGCTACCCGCATGAGTAGGGATATGTTGTGACAGAACAGGGGTTCCAAAAGGCGGATGTTTTCAGAGTTTGAGGGGAAACCACGATTTAAAGAGGCTTCTAATGAGATTCGATTTGCTACTTCTTCTCTTGCTTGGAACTTCAACAAAAGGCTTAACCCGATCTCTCTAGATCGGTTTATCTACCCAATCTTTCTTTGTTATCTCCGGTCTTAGTAAATTAGATTAGTTTCGTGTCTTTTATCTAGATGCATTAGGGTTTCTCTTTTACCAAAGATTGAAGTTACTTGGCTTTACTAGATCATCTTTTGCGTCACACATTTGTTCCACGGATTTGATACCTTGGGTTCACCACTCGAGGGAAGAACGGTCCCTTGACTACGACGGGAGACTTGTCCACTTGCAAGTCCAAACGAACTTTGATATAACTATTAACCGTCAACACATGATATTAATCTTTACTTGTGGGCATATATAACCAGTTTTCATTTCTCCTCCCGGGGACCTAACTATCAGTGGATTCTTCATGGAACTCATAGATAAGTTATGTTTTGTCACAAATTGATCAGTTATGAAAGAATGTGATGCTCCTGAATCAAACAATACTGTAGCGGGTATAGAGTTGACGGGAAACGTACCCAACACGACGTCGGAGTCCTGAGCTTGCTCCACACATACATGATTAACCCCACCACGCACATAGTTCTGCTAGCCTCTCTTGCTAGGAGCTTGTGGAGTGTGACGCTGTGAAGATGGCTGCTCAGACCTGTGACTGTTATCCCTCTGAGGGGTCTGCACTGCTATTTTAGGATAGTTGTTATCATAGTGTCCCAGCTCTCCACACTTGAATCACCCATTGGGCTGAACAGGGGTAGTGTTCCTGACAGGTGCCCCAGAGCCATTGTTGGAGCAATTCTGCTGAGGTGTAGGAGCTTGCGGTGTCTGAGGGTTGAAACACTGTGGTGGAAACGAGCGCTGAAGCTGCAAAATCTGTGGATACCTTCCTCCTTGTGCACCTAGACGATACTAAGACAGACTCTACTGTGAACTGAAGTGAGGACGAGTGTTACTGCTTGACTGCCTATGTGATTGGACCTTGTGTTTCTACTAGCCCAGTTCCTTCCTCTTGCTCTCCAGTCCAATTGCCTTGTTCAACAGTGTCTAGAAATCCGGAAAGGTGTGACTCTGCAGCTGATAGTTGAGAGGCCCAATCAACCCATCCAGAAACCTTTCCTTCTTATTAAGATCAGTGTTGACTTCATACGGTGCATAATGAGACAGATGAGTGAACTTGTCCAGGTACTCACTAACTGACATGCTTCCTTGCCTCAGTGCCAAGAACTCCTTCTGCTTAAGCTTGATTACCCCTGAAGGGATGTGATAAGTACGGAAGTTGTCCCGGAACTCTTGCCATGTGATGTTGTGCCTGTTGGGATATGCAGTTGCATATGCATCCCACCAGTCACCAACCTATCCAACAAGTCTACCAGCAGCATAAAAAACCATCTCCCTGTCAATACACTAAATAGTCTCCAGCTTCTTAGTATTCGTCTTCAACCAATCATCTGCATCCAGCGGATCATTTGAATGAGAGTAAGTAGGAGGATTGTGGCTCATGAATTCCTTGTGCCTATACCTGGGTGGCGGAGGAGTAGGCTGTGGTGGCTGGTTTTGATGAGCCGGCATGTTCTGAACAGTGTTGGTGAGATTTTGAATCAGCTGCATCTACACTTCAAAGAACTGCTGCATTGCCGGATCCATAGCTTGATTGACTGCGGGGGTGGAGCTTTGTTCTGTTGATTAGCAATATGAGCACGGATCACAGACGGTACATCTTGACCTCCTCCGGACCTGGTGTTTACCATCTGATCGTTATAAAAAATATATTTCAGAGAGGTGTATTGAAATGATGCATAAGAAGATAAACTCAAAACGATAAAGCAACACGGACTTCCGACTTGGATAGATTCTGTTGACCTCAATGAATCAGATGTAACTCTCTGTAATATTATCCAAAAATCATGAATTTTTACCAGATTGTGAAGTGAAAAATTGTTAAACTATTCCAACTGGAATCACCTCAATTGGAGGTCTACAACTCGAGATAAAATTCAAACTGTGAAGCTGTGTCAGCAGGAATTACAGATTCTGATGTGCTCAATACTTTGTGCATAACGCCTGGAATACATACTGTATAATATTGAATTTTTGCTAGAAACTCATACTCAAAATTTGTGAACTAACCCAACTTGTTTCATATCAAACGGACCTCTGTAGCTCGAGATAAAATTAAAACATTACTGCTATGTCAAATAACTGCGAGAACAGATTTGCATCATTCCAAACTTGCATGAGAGATAAAATAGAAGACAACCAGATTTGGACCCAAACTAATTTTATTTAACTTAATGGTTTCTTGTATCGTGGCCATCACTCCACCATACAACTCACACAAGCAAAATCGAAATCAAACATGTGTTCAAGCAACAACCATTACTACAAGCAATCTTTCTCACATGAACGGTCTATCGAAACATATAAAAAAGTAAAGGCAAACATCCTAAGATCTAGCCCAGACGAGTTGTAGCTTCTGGTGTGCCGTAACGGAGCTTCTTGCGTGGACGAGAGGCTGTGGTGTTGTATGGCATTGCCTCCTGAGGTGGCCGTTGACCAGCAAGCTGTGCTTCCAGATGAGCAATCCTAGCTTGTGCAGTCTGCAGTTCCTCATGGTACCTATCCAGCTCGACTGTAGCACCTTCAAGATCAGTGTTTAGTGCAGTAGTCACCCGAGCCAGAATGTCAATACGATCATCTTCTCTAGCAGGTACTATAGTATCCTCAGAGTCACTCACGCGACGAGGAATGTGGTAGAACTCAGACCCATGCAGACGATCACGTTGAGCATTGCAAAGCGACCAGAGAGCCCTCCTGGCTGCATCATTGATAGCAGCCTCATCAGTGGAGAAGTGAGCGCTGCTATGGTGTGATGAGTGGTTCCTCCACCCATTGGTATCAACCAGAGGCACACGGATGTAGACACGGCTTGTGTAGTAATCTCTCAGACTAGGCTCACTGTAATGCTTGGTGACATAGAGTGGCTTCATAGTGTATCCCAGGTGCTGCAGTACTTCCTGCAGTAGGACACAGAACTGGCCGTTCTCATCTTCAGTGGTGTGCTTGTGGTACTGTGACAACCCCCATCCGAGATAATTCTGTACTATCGCCTCAACCACTCCATTTGGTCGTTAAGCGATAATAGAGAATCATCCCATTGACTGTTGTCGGGTTTACACCTGATAAGTCACTTGACAACACAGAGAGGATCGAATGTATGCATTAAAACTCCCATGAACGAGAGTCCAGAGTGCCTTACAAGTTAACATCGAATCCCCGAAGGGTCCATTATTACAAACACAGTTCTTTGACATGAAAGTAAATAGTTCAGAGTTTATTGAAAACAGCGGAAGATAATTAAACGGTACGATCACATCATAGGAGGCCTGTCCATGATGCAATCACTCTTCGTCATCCACCCATTCCATCTCCCAGCCGGATGGAAGTTCTCCGGGCCACACATCACATGCATTACCTGGAAAAAGCATTTATAAAGCAAGGCTGAGTATACTAATACTCAGCAAGACTTACCCATCTAAAAGAAAGACTCTACCTCTAATCATGCAAGGCTTCTGGCTAGTGGGTTTGTTGCCAAAAGATACTAAGTAGTGAATCCTTACTTTCACATTTTAGCTCATGTTCTAGTAGAAGTAATGATTACTAGATAAGCAACTATTGCAATCAAAGTTGTACAAACAATTAATCAAAGTAATAATCTTCACAAAGTTCCATCATAAAGGGATATCATGGCCAGTCGGGTAAGTAGTCTCAGATGACAGTGAGAGGCCGACAATCAATTGATTCAAAAACCCTGCAAGGTGGACCTAAACACACGGGAGGTGCCCTCACTAAGAGTTCACCAACCAGGCGGTTCCCATCATTCTTCGGTTTGGGGATAATAGCTCACAGTCTTAAGTACAAGGTTTATCTGGGCTACGCCACTAAGGTCACCCAGCCTCACGCATGCACTTGGGTGGCGAGCCCAGGGCCGCAACCCTAAGAGTAGTGATAGTAAAACCCCGCACCGCCTCATTTAGGTACTAGGCTTACCGTACCCATTTCCGACAAGTGCTTAATACTTTCAAACACTTAACCAACGAAGCCATTGGACCGGAGCCCAAATCACATGCTCTTACCACATGAGCAATTCCTTTAAACATATGGTGATTCCATAAAGGAGATCCTATTCTTCCGAGTGAAGAACATCACTCGACTTGTACCGGATCCTTAGAGCATAGCAACTAGCGACCTATCATGCAAATAAAAGATCATGGTACTTAAGGATCATGCATCAAGGGTTTCAATTCAACTCCTGAACGTAAATGCACATACAATAACAATAAGTAAATTCAGAAGTGTATAGAAACACATAGGTTAATGAATAAACCGGGGCTTGCCTTCGTCAACACAAGCAGACACACCAACTTCTAGACTTTGGTCCGGGTCTTGCTCTACGGTCACGTAGTGCACGTCTCCTCTTGCTCCCTCGTCCTCGTCAGTCGGCACAAGCGTATAGCTACCGGCAGGGACTTCTACACCACTACTAAATTTCCCCCCTAAAGCAACGCACAAAATGTGTTGCAATATGCCATATTTGGTTGCAATAGACACAATTGCAACCAAATTGTTCCATGGACCGTGGGCTGCGAAAAGACGCGTTGCATTAGGTTATTACGACGTTGTCCATCTAGTGGTTGCCAAAGTTTTTTTGTTGCAACGTAACGCAACGTTGCAATTAGGTTTTCTTACAATGCTTGTTCTGGTTGCAAAGTGTACTATTGCGACACATCTGTGGTGTTGCCAAAGGTGCAATGGCAACGTTTCTGTTTCGTTGCAAGTTATAGTATTGCTACGCACTAACTTTGGTTGCTATTAGTTGAACCTCGTCTATTACCACGAAAGTAATTTGGTTGCAATATGTAGTATTGTCTAATGCCACGAAATTGGTTAGTTGCTATAGATGGTCTCCTCTATTGCCACAAAAGATGATTTCGATACGATAGGTAGCATTGTCTGATGCCACGATATTGGTTACATTGCTTTAGGTGGTATCCTCTATTGCCACGTAATTAAGGGTTGCTACAAGTACACCATACTATTCTGCATTCCTTTTGTGTCGCTACAAGTTGAATTTCTTATTACCTCGTTCGTATTAGGGGTGCTACAAGTGCACCTTACTATTGCCACGCTACTTTTTGGCAACGAAAAACACTGGTTGTGATATCATGATTTATTTGCAACATATGGTGTATTCTGCCACGCTCATTTATGTAGCAGCACTAATTGCAACATTAATTAACATCAGCAGATAAATATAACTATGCATCTATAGTTAATTAACCAACATTGAACCATCCACTGAGTTAATTACATGACTCATTAAGTACTTAAATACTGAAAGTTTGGCACATGACATTGTTTCAACACATAGTAGACAAATTTGCTAGGACATGAAGAACTTGGTCCGCCAATTGTGACTTGGAGATGATCCCAATACTTGATCAGCAAAGAGGGATTCAATGCAAGGAGGTCGCATCAACTATAAAGAATCAACAAAATTTTTAAGCTAGCATCAATTAATCTCTAATATTGGAATTTGTGAAACAACAACATATAGCAAACCAAAGATTGATTGTGATTCATAAAAATAGCATAATGACATCAAATAATTACCACAACCATAAACACACTTTGACAGCTGAAACATGAATTACATTCACAAAGAAGAGTTGTTGAAAAAAGTTTCACCTCATGTCTTTTTGGTGCTTTGTCGTCTCCTTTGTGCAACTTGTACCTGTAGCTGTTGAGAAGAAATTTGTCTAACAGTGGATTGTGTTTCAGGATTGTTAACACCACCTTTAGTGCTTCTGGTTTTGCGAAATACTTGTTTTCGAACTTCTTCAGATTCCTTCTCCTATGAACCAATCATTTGGAAGGACAAGATTAGGCGTAATTTCATCAGTAACGGATGATATGTACTAGTAAAAAGTTGTGAATTCGAAAACAACCTCAGTACACGAGAGCACATTCCTGGAGTCTGGCTGTACATTCCCAGATGTAGGAATTGATGGTTCCACCGCCACGTTGTCTGCGGATTCAGCGACAAGGTTGTTTTGCTGGGTGATTGATGCAACCGCCGCCACGTCGGCAAATTCAGTGACATTGTTGCTTGGGCTTGTATGGACAGATATTGGCTGATCAACCTACGAATGGATACAAACATTCATATATAGAACCCATGGAAAGAAACCCATTCATGCAAATAGCTTGACCAGTACCTGTGGAACTTGTGACTGCACATTTGATGCTTGCAGCATTGATAAGAACTCTTGCCTAAGCTGTTGTAGATCTGCCTGCCTTCTCTTTTCACTTTCTTCAAGTTGGCGTGCATGTTCTCTCCTTTCTGCTTCCCTTTCTTCTTCCCATCTGACATTTTTTCTTGTAGCTGCCCAAATGCGTCCATGAGCTCGACGTGTTCCTCATGCTGTAGCTCTTTCCTACGAATTTTTTCCTCGCGCTCCGCATTGGCATTTGCCTTCTAGTTGGGTTTTTTGCCAGGTACCCGTTTCCATGCAACTTGGTTGATTTGCACTTCGTGACTTCTTTGTAGGCTTTTTGGAACATCTCGTTTTTTTCCTTTCGGGAAACAAAGTTGTTCTCTGCATTTGATTCCGCCTCAGTAATAACGCTGCTTGCGGTGTCCTAACATTTGCAAGGCACAGGTGGAGGAGTTAGTTGAACAAGAGATTGGTTGCATTCTATAGTTGAATAAGCCTATGTATAGTAATGTATGTACTAATTCATTGAGAACTCACATAGACATTTTTAGATTGTTCGTCTGTCCAAGACCCCTGGCTACTGTGAGTTATCCACCAAAGTTCCATATCATCGGGCTCTTCACCAGTTCCGGGTCTCTCGTTATGCCAAGAAAATAAAAAATTAATGTTCTTCATCCTGCAAGACAGATTGGAGATGTGCTTCTCCAGTTATTACCTTCTCATAGCTGCGCTGAGAATAAGGCTTAGCGCCTGACAAATGTCTTATCATTTGTTGGCATCGAATCGCAGAATTTTGTGTGCTCCTTTCCTATACAATGTAAAGTTATGAACAAAAATCTTAAAGACTCAGACATCGCCATTTGAATGAAAAATGTAGTGGTCAGAAATCGTAATTAACAATGTGGAACAAACCTTGAATTTAGCAGTACTGAAATACTTCAACAGATAGTGCCATTCAACAATATCTAATTCTATAGGCTTATGTAACATTCTCTGGTGGTAGCTGTTGTATGTCTTGGCTGTAGCACTGAAAGTTGAACGCCATCCTTTGTAACGCTCCCTAGCAATGGCCCATATCTTTTCCCTTGATTCAGCATTACCCTCCATGTCCCACTTTGCCTGTTATATAATCACAATAGCATTCAAATATTATGTGAGTTGATATGTTAGTTTTTATTTGAATTGTACTGAAAAGCAAAGTCTATTATTACCAATACATCAGTTGCTATTGCGTTTCTGACTTCTTCCGTATCATTTTCCATGATTTCACTCCAATGATAGGAGCCCATTTCCTTGTATACATGACCACTTCATCAACGAATGAGCAGTAGTTATCACCTACCGGTCCTTCATGTTTAGAGAATTGAATGTCCAACTGCTGCTTGCCCTCCTTGATTCTCTTGGCGATTACCGTCAATGCTCTTACGAGACCGCGGCCTCTTTTCTTAACTTTTTGTGAGCCTATTCCATGCGAACAACATGCATGTGATAATACCCAAAAAATAATTGTATGCACAGACAGTTAATTTGTATGGAACACATGTTACCAGATCCTTGCTCCTGCTGTTTCCAACGCCGAGCATGAGATGGAGGCTGCACTGCAGGTGTTGGGTTCATTTCATTCCTGTGTTGCAAAATGAAGGTGGGGTCCACATACCGTTCTGCAGAGAATCTAGTGGCATATGATGACCTATCATATTTTGTAGTCTGAGAAAAAATGGTAATTTGCTTGCAAATTAGGAGAGGGATATTACCGATGTCTTCAAGTAGTCCTGCAACATTCAGGTATTCTCTGTATGTCTCGATTGTGTCATCCCTGAAAATGTCTTTTAATTCTGAAATAGAATCCATAATTAATTTCATTCATGTGACTGAGCATGCAAATTCAGGAGTATAAGTACACAAATATTTGGCTGAAGCATATCTTACCCAAGGCTTTCTTCTCTTGATGCAAATCATCTAGCCAAAGTTTGTATTCATCTAAGTCGTGTTCTTCTACTTCTTCTTCATCATCAGCATGTATGTAAGCGCTTTTGGATTTCAAAGGTGTTATGGCCATGGTATGGTTTATAGGTACTGGCTCTCTGGAGATAACTAATCTGATCACCATCTCCTCCTCGTGAATCTGTTTCGTTCTTTCTACGTCGACGTCGTAGTCGATCTCAGTGAGTGTTGCTTCCGCAGGAGACTCAGGAATTCTAGTCTTGTAGTAAACAATGTCCCTCATCCTATACCCCAGTTTTTGTTTCAGGTTATTTATGGTTTGTAGGGTGATTTGTGAGCCACGAGGGTAACAAGTATGTGTTGTATCTGGCTGCCCATCTATACCCTTCTCAATCATATATACGGTCCAAGATTGATCATCTAATGATCTGCGCATTCATTTCGATGTCATATCAATAACATGTGAAGAAATTTGGTGTGCAAATCGTGTGATCAAATGCATGAAATCTAGGGTACCGGTGCGTGCACAAATGCATGAGATGTTGGAAGCAGTACGAACGAGGGGAAAGATCGAACCACGATACAGCGTACCTGGCTTCGGTCGTCTCGTCCTGAGCTGAAGGTAAAACATCAGGGTCTGCATCTATGTCCACGTCGACGCGTGCTTCATCGTCGCCCGAAGGTGATGATGACCCAAAGAGCGCCCCTGTCGCCCTAGGCCTGGGGGCCATGGTGGCGGTAGGTTCACCAATCGCCGCACCAGGGGGTGTTGTGAACATTCTAGGTAGCATGGCCGGCGACGGTGTGCGTTGCGCTTTAGAGGACGTAGGGGTCACCCTTGTCGGCTCCCTCAACGACGGCATCCTCGTGTACGGCGAGAAGCAGCTTGGCGGCGGCGGCGGTAGTCGTATCGTCTACCTGGCCCCTAACTGGTCGAGATGTAGATTTGTTTTGCGAGGGGATTCAGCAGGGAAAGTAAAGACGCGCGACTTTTTACTCTTGTAACCCGACGTGGTGGCCCCAGTCATGGTTGCGCGATAGTTTGGGCGAAAGTTAAATAATTCAGATGGGAAAAAACTGGCGCCACATTCCAAATCGCTGGCTACCCATTTTTTCTGAACGGTTGGCGTATTCGAGGGATGCGTTTTGGTGTGGCCAGCTGACGGGTGGGTCCCGCAAAGTTTACTTCTTGTTTACCACAAACTTATTGTATATTGGTTACACATTTTTTGATGTGGTCAGAGTAAATTTACGAATGTCATATTTGTATAAACTTTAGCAGACTACCATAAACTCTTTATCAAATTTGTACAGAGTAAAATGCATCACACAAATATGTGTAACAAACATAAAGATCGGGTAGCAATGGGTAAGATTTATGACAACTGAGTTTACACAGGCTAGCTACCCGAGTCACGTTGACACCACACCGACTAAGGATCATCAAAAACATGCTCTACAAGGACACAATTGTAAAGACACATACATCGTCGAAAGACACAACTTGAGAGACATGCTTTGTGTTTATTAGCTGGATTTCTTCAAAGATGTGACTGAAATGACGCCAGAGCCTCTCTGCAAGGTCCCTCGTCAGTGGCAGATAAATTTCCTGGAAATGAAGAAAGCATTAAACGAACTATCAGAACAATTGATAACTAAAATCATGTGCACTGAAACAATGTTAGCAATCAGCTGAACTTGTAAAACACAAGAAAGAACGCAAACATGTAAACTGAAATCCAGAATGTCTTTTAGGGTGCATCATGTGTGGAACAAATTTATCAAGAAATATCAGCAAGCACAACTTTTATACCTTCTTTCAGATCATTAACGCTTCCTTGAGTGTGTAGAAGAACCAATCACACTCGTTTCGGATCCAACACTCCTTGCTGCAGAACCTACGCCACGAGTACCAAGCATGTCATCCTGCGTGGTCGCCACACCCGTGACCCGCACACTGCAAATTGTCGTGGCGAGGTACGGGCGCCGGCACCGGCGACACGGCAATCGCATTCGCATCTGTAAGCAGGTAGTCCCACGTCGACGCAATGATCCTGGAGTGGCGTTTTGTGCCAGTCAAATTTATCCAAGGAAGCACCGTCGCCCCCTCTTGGGGTGCCTCGACCAAGCGCAGGATCCACCTGGCCTCGTCGTCGTCAGCCTCGCCGCTGTTGGGTCTGTAGAGGAAGAGGTAGAGGGCGTACATCGATTCCTTGTGGCCCGCCTTCGCGGCGCACCGTAGCTGGTCGAGGCACGGCGTGATTACGCCACGTGTGTTCCCTAGTACTACGCGGCGCAAGCCGCTCTGGAACAAGGCCTCCGGGTTGCCGACGTTGGCTAGTGTGTTGACGAGTGCCGCGCGATACTCGTGACCGAGGTAGAATCGACGCCGCAGGACGCGTTTCAGGGCTAGGCGTCGTCCGACCGTGGCAGCGCCGCCCACCACGCACATTGCCTTGCATGTTGCGCGCAGGTCGCGGAGATCCACAATGGCATCCTCTGACTGCGCAGCGACGCGGGAGACGATGTCAATCGTCAGCTCCGTCGGCAGTTCCAGCAACCTCGACGACGCCTCGTAGCGAGCCGCGGAGATCTTTTCCATGGAGTGGTTGCAGTTCGTCACACGCGGTGGGTAATTGGATGTGCGACGCTGTTATCCCCGGCGAGGATGAGGGGAGATGGAAAAGAACCGCTGCCTCCAGATCATGTTGTAGATTGAATTTGGGGGGTCAAAGGGTTCATTGGGTTTTAAGGAAACTACACTTTCATAGGGAGGACACGGAATCACAGGGTCAATGACGGGTGTATGCAGCCACTTGTTGGCCCACAAATCAGTCTTTACGGAAATTTGACTCTGGGTGACCCCATCTGTGGACGGAGTTGCGGGTCCCACCTGTCGGTAGGATTGTTGGGTTTTAAATTATGATTGATCAGACGCTGTGACATGATATGTAGTGGACACCATGATCTAGATTATGTTGTCATAAGAATGTAGGAAAAAAATTTCCTGATTTGGACGTCATTTGAGAAATATAAACAACTTTGAAGTTATGATTAAATGATACAAATGATCAAGTTCATTATGAACATGAACAACTCAAGAACACATCCCAATCTGGGCGCCGACAGGTGGGGCCCACAACTCTGTCCAATGGGGAAATCTCTCGCGGGTTCAGGCTGACAGTTTGGCGCAACAATCCTACCGACAGGTGGGACCCGCAACTCTGTCCACAAATGGGGTCACCCAGAGTCAAATTTCCGTTAAAGACTGATTTGTGGGCCAACAAGTGGCTGGGTACACCCGTCATTGACCCTTGGTAACCGCCCCACCCCGCCGAGTGAGTGGGGTCGCATCCCTTCAGTTCCCCGGTGAGGAGATTTTATGCCATTGGATATTCTGCCTTTTAGTCATTGATCTGTTGGCCCCACACGGCAGTGGTACGAATGCAGTTGCCAAACGGAATAGGAACTGCTTCACCCGATGCGGGTTATATAACCGCAGGGCCTCGCTGTGTTTTCCAATCCCGCTCCTTTGCACCGTGCTGCTCTCGTCGATCCTGAGTAGCCACTCGTCTTCCCCCTCGACTCCCTGCGTGCAGCGATGGCCGGAGAGAAGCGCCCCGCATAAGAGGCCCCTGGTGGTTCGTCGCCGTCGGTCCCGCCGCGTCTCCGTCGGTTGATTTCTCGCCGGGGGTGAGTGTCTTCTTGTCTCCATAATTTCATGTGCTTGACGAGGATCTGATGCTGTCATTCTTCTTCTGTTTCCTAGTGCGACATTTGGCCCGGGTCCTTCAGCCGGCGTGGCGCCTCCATCCGGTGGATCTTCGTCGTCGGAATCCTAGAGCTTGTCTTCTTCCTCGTCTCGGGGCGACGCCCCCTTCGTCGGGGAGGCCCGGGACTCGGCGGAGGGGCGGCGTGGACGCGGCGTCGTCTAGACGTCGCGCTGTGCAAGGTACAGGACCTGGAGGGCACCCGGGATGCGATGCATACCGCCCTTCAGGCGGCTGAGACGGAGACAGCCGAAGTTCGCAGCGCCAAGGCCGATGTGGAGGCCCGCTGCTTTGGTGAGTTCTTGTATTCCATCAGTGCACGCCACCCACTAGGCTCTTGTTTGACTCGTCGCCATTGTTTCTTGCGTCAGCCGAGGAGGCAGAGGCGTCTTTCCGCCGCGAGCAGGCGGAGGAGCTGTGCTGCCGCCTGAATGATGTGGAGGATCACCATGATGACCTTACACGTGCGGCGGAGGTCGCCGTCGCGGTGGTCCGCCCGGTGCTCCGGCCCGCCGCCCGACCGTCTTCGCGCGCTCCCCGGGCGTGTCCGAGAGGCGGTCCGTGCTGGTGCGCGCCAGGGAGCCGCCCGCGCGCTCGCGACGACGAACATTCATGTCGAGTTTCCCTTGGCTGATCTGCAACCGGAGTGGCCGTTACCGCTGGATCAGCACCGGCACTACGCGCTGCACTTCCACATTACTGCCGATGCCGCAGCCGCGGGGTTGACATCGACGGCGTGCTTCGCGACGGCGCCGCCGCCGACATTGGCAGCCTGTAAGTCACCTTTGTAAGATTAATCTGTACCGGCGCCTCGTGGACGAGGAAATCGAACTTCGTCGCATTGTTCCTTGTTTGTGCCGTTGCGATTTCTTGTTCACTGCTTCGGGGTGGGCGTGGTCGGGTGTACGAAGCAAACTCCGCCCCCTGTGCCGTCTTGTCACCCGTCACAGCACCTGACGCGTGCTCAGTAGGAGCTTCGTTGATCGGTCGTCCAGGGTACTCGAGTAGTGTACGACTGAACGCGTGCGAGATCGCGAGGTGCAGCGCTGCGTTCCTTCTCCCGTTCGCATCTAAATAAAATTAGCTCCAAGAATCTTTCATAAATGGAACACTAAATAAAATTTATTTGTAAAACCTTTTCAGGTGTAAGTGTAACTTTGTGTGACGAATCTAATGAACCAACTTAATCCATATTTAGCTACAGATTGTGAAAGTAGTTTTGAAAATAACTTACTTTAATATTTGTAATTAATGGTGCACATTCATGGAGTAGTAGATGTAGATGAAATCTAAAACTAATTACATAGTTTGGATCTACTTTGCGATACAGAGCTTTTCGCAAACCTTTCCAGACATCACACCCTTAGTGTGATTTTGCATGCAACTATCCGGTGCAGGTGAAGCGTTGCGGCCAGACGACGACTCCCCAGGCGCGCGTGCGTGTCATAGTTAATTAGGAACCGCCGCCCCTTCGTCTTGCCAGTTATCTTCAAATCTTGCCATGCCCATTGCTTCGGCAACCACCACGTCGATTTGACTTGTATATGAAGCCGAAACGACAACATAGAATATACTGGTTTAGCCTCATCCCTACTGTCGGTGTTTTAGACAGGCAACCTACTAAGGGGAGTACCCGAAGTAGATGAATGTGACTCGCCGAGATCGGTAACTCGAAGGAAGAGACACGTGGCACACAATTTAGACAGGTTCGGGCCGCGAGGTGCGTAATACCCTATGTCCTGTATGCTGCGTATCTCTGGATTGATTGGGCACGATTACAAGATGGTGCAATAGTGCGCCGTGGGTTGTATGAGGTGAGATTGGATGCTAGAGATCGGTCCCTGCCTCACCTTATATAGTCCGGGAGGCAGGGTTACAAGTCGAAGTAGGGAGAGAGTACTAGTCGAGTACGTCTAGGAGTCCTCTATACAGTGCGGAACATGTACAGCTCCCTAACCGAGTACTACTCCTGTGTAGTCCTTGTGCTCCACGCCTTCAGGTGCCGTGTAGCGCAATCCGGGTAGTCCCAGGGGCCCACCGAGTAGTCGGTCCTGGTACCCACCGAGGTAGTGGGCCCAGGGAGGTCCATACGACAAGCCCTCGAGTACTTTGTAGTCGAGAAGGATAGCTTGAAGTAGTCTTGACGGCCTTAACGAGTAGTCCTCAAGCGTCCCTGAGTACTACAAGTCAAAAGTCCTCAAGAGTAGTCGAAGCATCCCGAGGCTGGAATGTACTCCAGCTAATGTTTGAGCAATCTTGAAGTTTTCTCGAGTAGTCCCAAGCGTCCTCGAGCACTGCATTCGAAGGTCTTCAAAAACTGCCTGTGTTGTCTTGAAGCCGGAGCTGATATGGAGTTGCGATTGCAAAATCGCACTCCTTATGGAGTAGCCCCCGAGCCTTAGGTTGAGCCGCGGGCTCTGGCTGAGGGTCTATCTGAAGTCTTGGCAAGAAAATCCCGAAAAATCCGGAGAGAAAAAACCGAAGGACGCGTGGCACGGAGCCCCCGAGCCTTGAGTCGAGTACTTCCTCTCGAATTGAAGGGTCATCTTGAAGATTGTGTCCTAAGATGCTCTTCAGACTAGCCGCTTCTCAGGTAGTCGAGTAGAGGTAGCCGAGCTCCCGAGGTGAGGCGCGTCGACTAGTGGAATGCGAAGGGTCACGCGCAGCCGCTGAGTCAGCCGCGCATGGACTTATCCAGCCGCCCGTTGCGGAGCCGGTTTGACTTATAAATAGAAGCAAAAATCCTTGGGGTTTTTCACCCATCCGAGCTGCAGTCATTTCGATTCCATCTGGAGTAGATCCACTCCCAGCGCTTGCTGTCGCCGTAGTAGATTCAAGTGCGCTGCCACCCAATGCTTTTAGAGTAGCCCCCGAGCGGATGCGCGTGAAGACGCCCTGCACTTGGAGGATGAAGCCGTCACCATCCAAGATGTCGAAGGCCACCGGGAAGAAGAGGGGCCCATGTCTCCACCGCGGGCCCATGTCTCCACCGCGGGTCGATCCGAGCCGCGAGTGGAAAAAATCCAAGGTGAAGACGGAGGATCTGCTGACCCTCATGAACAGTGGGTTCATCAGGGAGAAGGAGGTCGACATGTGGAGATCCACCGCTGGAGATTCATATCCGATGGAGAAGGCCGAAGATGAGATCCCAATGTTTGCGCGGTTCGTGGAGCGCGGGCTTGCGCTCCCGGCCAGCGATTTCTTCAAGGTGCTGCTCGGGTACTACGGGATCGAGTACCTGAACCTGAACCCCAACGGCGTCTTCCACACAGCGGTCTTCGTGCACTTCTGCGAAGCCTTCCTCGGGATCTAGCCGCATTGGATACTATTCCGGAAGTTCTTCCGCGTCAAGCCGCAGCCAAGTGCCACCAACCCCAGAGTAGTAGGAGGAGCCGACATCCAATTGAGGGAGGACGCCGCGGAGCAATATCTGGCGTACAAGCTTGTCGACTCCAACACTGATTGGAAGACAAGGTGGTTCTACATCACGAACCACCACCCCGGCCTGCCGAAGCCAAGCGGACGGCAGCCCAGGCATCGCGAGTGGTGGAACTCAGAGCCCACCATGCAAGAGGGGATCCAGCTTCCCGAGCTGTTGGCACGCGTCAAGGTGCTGAGGGAGGCGGGACTGAGGGCTGAGCACGTGGCCTTCAGTTTCATGAAGCGGAGGGTGCAGCCGTTGATGGCTCGAGACACCTTAGGCTTCGAGTACACTGGCGACGACGACACGTCGCGGATGCCTGGAGGCGAGCTGGACGACAGCGACATCATCGAGAGGTTGTCGCGGATCTTCAAAGATATGCCGCCGTACACGGTGTGCCCTATTCAAGAGTACTCCGTCGCGCGCCCGCCAAAGGAGGTGAGTAGTCGTGCTCCTCTTACTCGAGTAGTCATTTGCTTGGAGTAGTCATGCCAATGTCTTCGTGTCTTGCAGGATGACTTGAAGAAATTCATTTCCGAGCTGCAGCCGCCCCCAAGTGGGATCAAGATCCCGAAGGAGGGAAAGGCGAAGGAGAAAGAGTGGCGAGAAGTCGGTGCAGGCGACGACACCGTCATCGTGGAGGACACCTCCGGCGACGATGACGACGACGACGACGAGACGTTGCAGGGCTGCTTCCAGCTTCGGTCGAGGTTTAGCCGCCCGGGCTTGCCTCATGTTCCTCTGGTACAAGATCCCCCGACTAGCCTGGAGGCTAGCCTGGCTGCGCCGCCACGGAAGCCGCGCAACCCCGCCAGGAAGTGGGTGACGAAGATGCTTAAGGTCTCAGAGACCACGCCTCAGGAGGTAAGTTGTCTTGACTAGAGTAGTCGAGTACTCCATCGTGCGGGTACCCTTTTGCTGACGAGTAATCTTCTTTGTATGCAGGAGGTGCCGCCAACGGAGCCCATCGAAGAGGGCGACGAAGGCGCGTGGGATACAGTGGGGGAGCCAGCTGGAAGTCGTAGTCCAGCCCCCACTGTCGAGGAGCTATTGGCGCAGCTAGAGCGCCAGCCCGCTGCTCCTCAGGGGAGCACGGGACCCGTAGCTACCGCCGTTGAAGAGGTGGTGGCTTCAGGAGCGCAGGAGACCACTGCGCCGGCCGCCGCTGCTATGGAGGAGGCGGTAGCCGCAGGGGCGTAGGAGGAGGCGCCTGCCGCGGGTGGACTGGTCAACATCGCCAGCATCCTCGGTGCTCCGGCCGTGACAATTGTCCGGTCGAACTTGTAAGTACCGTATCCTTCCGAGTAGTACTTGTTGCAGTAGTCGATGTTGACTGACGACCAATTGTGTGTGCTTTTGCAAGAAATCCACAGATCTGTCCTGGGAGGGAGACGAGCCCTCTTCAGCGGTGGCGGAAGAAGACGCGCCGCCCGTAGAGGAGTCCACTCCCGCGTCCCAGGCGGCACCCGAGCAGCCGGCTGCCGAGGCGACGTTGCCGGAGGCCAACGTAGTCGAAGGTGAGTACCCTTCTTGAAGCTATAAGGCTCTTTGAGGAGTAGTCGTAGGCACTGATGCACCCATCTTCTTTTGACAGGGCGGGAAGCCGAAGGTGGTGACATCCCGGGGGGTGCGTGCGATGCGGTCGACACCAGGGGCCCCGGAGGCTGCGGGAGGAGCCCCCGAGCCCGTGGAGGAGGTCGTCGAGGAGGCCGCCGTGGCGGCCGGGGGAAAGGCTGTCACCACGTCACCAGAGGTTGCTCTGAAGGTGGCTATCCGCTCCCCGGAGATCCAGGACACAGAGCCCATCCGCTCTGCGCCGATGACGGAGGCCACCGCGAGTAGTCGCGGCGGGATAGAGTTGCTCGCGGACGATCTTATCGAGCCGGCAACGGTGGCCAAGCATCTGGAGGCGATCCGTCAAGCCGAGCAGTGGATGAAGGTAAGTAGCCGTAGCCTCTGAGTAGTCAATCCTCTTTCATTGAGTACTCGTCTGACTTGAGTTGTCTGTGCAGGACGTTGCAGAGCGGTCCCGCGACAAGTCGAACATGCTGCAGGGCTATGGGGACGCGGTGCTCCAAGCTGAGGCGCTAGAAGAGCAACTTGTGAAGTCGCGGAAGCACGCGGCTGCCATGCAGTCGAGGCTCGACACCGCCTTCTCCAAGTACCACAACGACATCCAGGAGTTGCAGGCGAAGGGCGACGACTTGGTGCGGAAGAATAAGGGCCTCCGCAACAAGAACAAAGGTATGCCGCTAAACTTGTCGAGTACTTGTTGGAGGTCGTGAAGTCCCTAACCCGCTGTGCTGTTGTCGTGTTGCATAGCTTGAGGGCCAGGTGGAGCAGCTGAAGTCCTCGGAGACGAGCATGAAGAACCTCTTCTACCGGGAGCAAGAAGCCCGCCAGGTACTCGAGCTCGACTACAAAGAACTCGCCTTCGAGTGCGAGAAGCACATGGAGCTCCGGATTGCTTCTGACCGCGATCTCGTCAACTGCTACAAATCCTTGCAGAAGTTGAATCAAGACTACGAGGCATTGCGGGGCCAACTGAAGGAACTCGAAGAAGCCGCACTGCCGATCGCAAGACTTCTGGTGCCGCACCCGGGCGGCCCCAAGATTGCTCCTCTGGTGGATCGCCTCAAGGAAGCTCCGAGCCGGCTGGCCGCCTACGTGAAGCACATGGCGAGGTCGATCCCAAGACAAGTTTTGGCCTTCATGAAGTCGTACTTCCCGAAGGCCCCAGTGGAGGTAGTCGCCGGCGGGGTAGCCGCCAACGGCTCTGATGAGCAGTATGCAGAGCTGCCGGAGCGAGATGGCTCCCATCGCGGAAAGCGGTAGGCGAGAAGCTTAACCTCGGTAGCCCGTAATAGATAGCTAGTAGCCATGGTTGTACAGGAAAACAATTGTAATAAATTGCTTAAGTATCAATGAAAGAAATTTTCCAGTAATGAGTACTCGTAGTCGCGATCTCAGAGTGCGGAGCCCCCATCGTGGAGTGGATGCGAGTAGTAGTACTCGACTTTGGTAGTCCCGTTGTAGGGAGCAGGCAGTAAAGAAGTTGATGAACAATCAAACTTTATTACTTAAGGAGTACACCTGGATGGCCAGGGCCATAGTTACAAAGTAGTCGCTTGGACCCGGAGGCCGCTTACAGCTGAGTAGCGCTGGAGCGGGTAGCCGCTTACAGCAGTTGATCCGTAGTAGCCGTGTAGGCTGGATCGTAGATCCGTAGGTAGCCGTGCAGGCTGGATCTTGGAGTGTGGTCTCTTAGTAGACCGCTGCTAGAGTCCTTGACGCTCGTCGCAGCCCAGGGTCCGTAGGTAGCCGCGCGGGCTGGATCCTGGAGAGAAGTCCAGAGACTGGAGCCAGGACCCGGAGGCCGCTTACGGCAAGGGGGTGTTGATGTAGTCGTGTAGACTTGAACCCCGGAGTAGTCGTGTAGACTAGGCGTAGAATCGACAGAGCTGGTCGACGTTCCACGAGTTGTTGATGTCTTCGCCTTCAAGTGTTTGGAGGCGATAAGAGCCCGGCCCGGTCACCTTTGCAACGGTGAAGGGCCCTTCCCAGGGGGAGCTGAGCTTGTGAAGTCCTTCCGTGTTCTGGATATGGCGGAGGACATGAACTCCAACGTTGAAGGAGCGTTCCTTGACGTTGTGATCATGGTAGCGTCAGATACCCTCCAAGTACCTTGCTGATTGGACGAGGGCAGCACAGCGAGCTTCTTCGAGGCTGTCGATGTCAACTCGTCTGCTGTCTTCTGAGACGCCTTCGTCGTAGTGCTCCACTACTGGCGAGTTCCACATGACGTCGGCAGGGAGGATTGCTTCGGAGCCGTAGACTAGGAAGTAAGGGGATTGCCCCGTTGGCTTGGATGGTTGAGTCCGTAGCCCCCAGAGTGCGTTGGGTAGTTCCTTGATCCACTTGCCTCCCTTGGAGTTCGCGGCGTCGTGTAGCCGCTTCTTGAGAGCGTCGAGCACCATCCCATTGGCGCGCTCGACTTGTCCGTTGGCCCGTGGATGGGCAACTGAGACGTATCGGACATCGATCCCGCTGTTCTCGCAGTATTCCCAGAACTGGTGGTTGTTGAAGTTGGAGCCCAGGTCTGTGATGATACGGTGGGGTAGCCCGTAGCGGTGTACGAGTTCATCCACGAAGTCGAGTACTCTGTCAGCTTTGGGACATGTGACCGGCTTGACTTCGATCCACTTGGTGAACTTGTCGATGGCCACCAGTATCCTGTTGAATCCTCCTGGCGCAGTTGGCAGTGGCCCAATCATGTCGAGCCCCCAGCAAGCAAAGGGCCAGGTTGGCGGTATGGTGACTAGCTTGTAGGCTGGGACGTGTTGCTGCTTGGCGAAGTACTGGCATCCTTGGCACTTTCTGACGAGTTCTTCAGCGTCGCCCAAAGCTGTGGGCCAGTAAAAAGCTCGTCGGAAAGCCTTGCTGACCAGCGTGCGTGAGGACGCGTGGTTGCTGCAAACGCCCTTGTGGATCTCCTCCAAGATGTCCTTGCCTTCTTCACGAGGGACGCACTTCATGAGTACTCTAGAAGATGCGCCCCGCTTGTAAAGCTTTTCTCCGACGAGGACGTAAGACTTGGCGCGGCGGACGAGTTGCTCGGCCTCGTTCTTGTCGGAGGGGACCTTCTGCTCGCTGAGGTAGTCGATGAAGGGTTGCCTCCAGTCCACGTCGATCATCATGACCTCCTGCCCAGCTGGTGGATGGGCTGGGACAGTGGTCGGTGGCGCCGGCTACGGGATGGATGGCGCGTGAAGCTCGTGGACGAAGACGCCCGCTGGCACTTGAGCGCGGGTGGATCCAAGCTTCGAGAGGACGTCCGCTGCAACGTTGTTGTCGCGGACGATGTGATGGAACTCGAGACCATAGAACTTGTTCTCGAGCTTGCGGACTTCTAGGCAGTAGGCGTTCATGTTCTCCTTGTTGCGGTCCCAGGACTTGTTGACTTGGTTAATGACCACTGCAGAGTCGCCGTAGACTAGTAGTCGCTTGATTCCCAGTGAAGCCACGAGGCGGAGCCCGTGTGGGAGGGCTTCGTACTCGGCTTCGTTGTTTGAGATCTTCCAGAAGATCTGCAGGACGTACTTGAGTTGTTCGCCCGTTGGAGAGATCAGAAGCACCCCTGCACCTGCGCCCTCAAGGTTGATTGAGCCGTCGAAGTACATCACCCAGTGCTCTGGTCGCTCGGTGGGAGTGGGTAGGCGGTTCTCCCGCCACTCTGCCATGAAGTCGACTAGTGCCTGCGACTTGATGGCTGTGCGTGGCTTGAAGTCGATAGTGAGGGCGCCGAGCTCGACGGCCCACTTGGAGATTTTTCCGGTAGCGTCTTGGTTCCGCGGGATGTCGCCAAGCGGGTAGTCGGTGACGACGGAGACCGAGTACCGCCGGGAAGTAGTGTCGTAGCTACCGCGAGGTGATGAGTAGTGCGTACGAAGCCACGCACGGGGCGATAGCGAGCCTTGGACTGCGATAGCACCTCGCCGACGAAGTAGACCGGGCGGCCGGGACCGGGTAGGCGTGGCCGTCTTCTTGCCGCTCGACAACGATGGCAGTACTGACCACGTGAGTAGTCGCAGCTAGGTAGAGCAGTAGCTGCTCGCCCTTGTGAGGAGCCGTGAGGATCGGTGGCTTCGATAAGAAGTCCTTGAGCTGAGCAAGGGCTTGATCCGCCTCTGGAGTCCACACGAACTTCTCTTGATGCTTGAGTAGTTTGAAGAAGGGGAGGCCCCGTTCTCCTAACCTCCAGATGAATCTGTTCAGCGCCACCATGCACCTTGTCAGCTTCTGGACGTCTTTGATGCTCGTTGGAGCTTTCATGCTGGTGATGGCGGAGATCTTCTCGGGGTTGTCTTCGATGCCGCGCTGGCTGATGATGAAGCCGAGTAGTTTGCCCGAAGGGACGCCGAAGACGCACTTGTTCGGGTTGATCTTCCAGCGGTACTTGCATAGTGATGCGAAGGTCTCTTCAAGATCGTCGATGAGGGTACTGGAGTCCCTGGTCTTGACAACCACGTCATCCACGTAGGCCTTGACGTTCTTGTTGAGTTGCTTCTTGAAGTAGGCCTGGATAGCTCGTTGGTAGGTAGCGCCGGCGTTCTTCAACCCGAAGGACATGGTCGTGTAGCAGTACGCGCCAAACGGGGTGATGAATGCGGTCTTCTCCTGGTCTTCTTCCTTGATCGCGATGCGGTGGTACCGGAGTAGCGATCGAGGAAGCGAGAGCGGTCGCGGCCCGCCGTGGAGTCGATGACTTGATCAATCCGCGGCAACCCGAAGGGGTCCTTGGGGCGAGTGCTTGTTGAGGTCGGTGTAGTCGATGCACATCCTCCACTCGTTCGAGTTCTTCTTGCGGACGAGGACGGGGGTTTGCGAGCCACTCGGGATGGAAGACTTCTGCGATGAAGCCGGCCGCGAGTAGTTTGGCGAGTTCCTTCTTGATGGCGTCCCGTCCGTCGTCGGCGAAGCGTCGGAGGTGTTGTCGCTTGGGGGTGGCCTTAGGATCGACGTTGAGGCGGTGCTCAATCACCTCCCACGGGCACTCCTGGCATGTCCGCCGGCTTCCACGCAAAGATGTCGCGGTTGGCCGAAGGAAACCGATGAGCGCGTCTTCCTATTTGGGGTCGAGGCACCGCACCGATGGTGGTGGTCTTCTTGCTGGGGTCGCCTGTTCCAAGGTCGATCATCTTGACGAGTGCCTCCTCAGGTGGCTGAGGCTTGTTGGCGCTGTCAGACTTCTCTGGGATGTCGAGTTCACTTGTAGCAAGCTTCTTCGACGTAGCGTAGTCCTCCATCATCGCGTTGGGTACTTGATTTGTGGAGGCGATCTCCACGACTTCTGTGTCGCAGTCGTGGGAGATCTTGAGGTCCCCTTGGAGGGAGAGTACACCGGCTGGGCTTGGCATCTTGAGTACCAAGTAGGTGTAGTGGGGCACCGCCATGAACTTGGCGATGACCGGTCTGCCGAGGATGGCGTGGTAGGAGGTCTCGAAGTCCGCGACCTCGAACTTGATGTACTCTGTATGCTAGTTGTCCCGAGATGCCCCGAAGGTAACTGGCAGGACCACTGAGCCCAGTGGAATAGCCGCATTGCCAGGGACGATGCCGTAGAAGGGCACGTTGCTCTTGGTGAGCATATGAGTGATGTCAAGCTTCATTTTCTTCAAGGTCTTGGTGAACAGGATGTTGAGCCCGCTTCCACTGTCGATGAGCACCTTGTTGAGTTTGGAGCCCGCCACCGTTGGCTTCAGGACGAGGGGGAACCGTCCTGGTTCGGAGAAGCTGGTCCATTGATCCGCGCGGGAGAAGGTGATGGGTACCTCCGACCACCTGAGAGGGGTCGGGACCGCTGGCTCAATGGACATTACTTCACGACGGGTAGCCTTCTGCTCCCGCCTGCTGGGCAGTCCGCCGAAGAGGACGTTGACGGTCTTCTCGGGTTCTTGGAAGTCGTTGTTGTCGCCGTCCTTCTTCTTGCCCTTTTGGTCGTGAGGGTGCGGTGGCTCCGGCGTCTCCTTGAGTGCGTGCCTGAGCTGGTAGCACTGTTCGGTGGTGTGGTTGCCGTTTGGATGCCACGGGCACTTCTCCTTCAGCAGGTCTTTGAAACCGCCAGAGTTCTTCTTCGAGTTCCCTTTCGCAGGGCGCTGGATAGCCGCGACAGTGTTGTCTGGCTTGCGCTTGCGGTTGGGACCTGAGTAGTAGTTGTTGTTGTTGTTGCGACCACGCTGGTTCGCGTTGCTGCCGCTGCCGCCGCCATGGGTCTGCTTGGTCTTGCCGCGGATGGCGTCGTACTTGGCATTGGCCTTGTCTTCTTCATCCGCCCAGGACGTGATCATGTCCTTGAGGTGGGGGATGGACCTGGGGCGGCGGCGACCGAAGTCTTCGAAGGTGCGGCGGTGGTAGAGGCCGTCTTGGAAGAGGTCGATGACCTCCTTGTCAGTGACGTCGACGACGGTGGTGCGCTTGTCGAAAAAGCGGCGCATGTACTTGCGGAGGGTCTCGCCTTGTTCCTGCTTGATCATGGCCAGGTCCATGCGAGTACCCGATCGGCCCATGGCGCCCGCGAAGTTGCTCGTGAACTTCTCCTTCAACTGGTCCCACTTGTCGGTCGAGTGCTTGTCCAGCGACTCAAGCCAAGTGAGTGGTGCTTGGTCCAGGCAGAAGGGGAAGTAGAGGCACTTGGTGTCGCTGTTGCCGCCAGCGTTCTCGATGGAGAGGGCGTAGCACCTGAGCCACTGGATGGGGTCCTGCTTCGCATCGTACTTGGTGATCCCCAAAGGCTTGAATTTGTCGGGGAGGAGCAAGTTGCGAAGTCGAGGTGAGAAGGCGGGGAAGCCGTCGCCCTCGGCTGCGGTGGTCGACTTCTTCCGCCGCAGTTCTTCAATCTTCTAGCGAGCGTCGTAGCCGCCCTGCGAGGTGCCGGAGGCGTGGCTGTTCGCGTGGCCTCGGCCGCCGTGGCCGCCGCAGCCTCCGGCCCTCTGTTGGCCCCGTGATTGGAGCTGCCGCCGTCGCTGCCGCCGCCGTCGGGATCATTGCCGCCCCCGCCGGCCGGAGCACGGTGAGGGACGACTTCTCGGTTGCAGTGGTCGTGCAGTGAAGGTCCGCCGGCGTTGGAGCGGCGGCGATTTGGCTCGGCTGGGAGCTCAGATCGAGTACGGTTGGGACCGTTGTTGGCGCTGCGACTAGTAGCTTCGTTGTCGCGGGGTCTAGCTGGAGGAGGTTGGTTGACACTGTTGTCGACCCGCATGAAGTAGGCTTCTTCAGTGAGCTTGACGATGACCTCTCTAGTGCGTATGCCCTGAGCCTGGCATGCGATCGCTGTGATCGACATAAGGCACTGCTCGGGGGTAGTGTGTACTCTGCTCTCGACCGCCACGAGAGCTTCCGCAAGGTTGCGGACGGGGAAGTTGTCGCGGAGGCGTCGACGACGTTCGTTGCGCTTCCGGTTACATTCACGTCGAGCGTTCTGTCTGCCGGAGTCTCGTTTGGTGGAGCATCAGCAAAGAGCTCGTCGGAGGAGATGTCTTCCAGGTACATGTCCTGAGCTGTGCCTGAAGGTCCTGGGGTGTCGCCGGCAGCCATGAAGACTTGGCGATCGGGGATGCCAAGGCTGGACTCAGAGGGTGCCACCTCGGTTGGTGTGCTTGAGTCAGCCCGGGCTAGCGGTGTTGAAGGATCAGATGGTGACTAGAGAGGGGGGGGAGTGAATAGGAGCCGGTAAAAAATTCTTCCCAAAGAACCCGGCCTATACCCTAGTCAAACCCCGGTCACACACGAGCGATGGATCGAATCACACACCAATCGCCAAGACCACGAGGTTATGGATCAACCTCTAGCCTTAGGAATGATTCCTTGAAGCACACGCGGAAGCACGAAAGAAGGAGGGGAGGAATCGAACCAAGAGGCAAAGCGCACAGGCTCTGGCGGACCGTCCGGCCAGGAGGGGCGGACCGTCCGCGCGCGAGCCTCGCGGACTGTCCGACTTGAAGCCGCGGACCGTCCGCGCCATCCCTGCAGACTGTCCGGCCCTACGCCGCGGACCGTCCGTTAAAGCACACAGAACTACCAGAAGCGACACGAGAAAAACGGACCGTCCGCCAAGGCCGGGCGGACCGTCCGCGTGGGTCGCGGACCGTCCGCTACTCAAGCCCGGACTGTCCGCAAACCAGGTGCAACGAAAACCAAAAACCAAAACGGATCGAAAGCAAAGACGCGCAAGAACACGACGAACACGCGACGAACCCTAACCGCGCGGACCGTCCGCCAGCACCCCGCGGACTGTCCGCCAGGTGCGGACAGAGCAGAAAACGCCCGACCCCGAAAGTCAACTCCCCCAAATCATCATCGGATTTCCCAAACGGTTGAAGCTATGGAGACAAGGGTTTGGGGACTTGAGAAGCGTCACACAAGGATGCTATAGCCCAAACATCTTGCCTCCTAACTCCCTAAATCACCGGGAATCGCGAATCCTTTGAGCACCACCAAAAGCTAGAGCATCGAACGAAAAACTGCGAATCCAAGTGGTTTCCCGGCGTTTGAGGGCACAAGATCAATCACAAAGGTGCTCGAGACATCTATCCATGTTTTCCTCAAAGAAATCCGGGGAGAAACCCACTCAAATCCGCGGAATCGAACCGGGAACAAAGGCACCAAAACAAGCACAAAAAGGCCACGAAAACACAACCCCAAATCTTCTATACAAACCAGGAAAGATTCACAAGGTCTAGCATGCCGCCCTAGCATCCATCCCTCTCAACAAATCTCTCATGAAGCTCTCATGCTAGCCTAGAGAAAATGAAAGAAAAATAGCTACGAAAATGAGAAAGAGGAGGGAGGAAATGAAACCCTAAGTCGCGGAGAGAGAGAGCCATCCACACACACTCATGGCTTATATATCAGGTCCCGCCGGAGTGGTAAATGACTCGACTACCCCTAACTAAACTACTGGCGATACAACCAACGTAGGGGCATTTAGGTAATGTTTGTGGGTCTTGCCATCAGACGGCCACGCATTTGCCGCACCCCGCGTCCTCCCGACGCAAGCCATGCGATCCCGCCGCGTGTCCTCCACATCGAAGCTTCCCGACACGCCCGGATCCCATCTCCGTCGTGTTGGGCCCTCGGACTTGGTTTTGAGGCCCAAATCAAGAAACCGTCCACCGATGGTTTTGTGGGAAAACCACCAAACCCCGCCAAACCATTTGACTTGACCACCACCGTGCACCGGCTCGATTGTCCATGACTTCGTCTTGCTCGTGTCGCCACCATGTGGCCCGCACCCAGTCCCGCTGTCCACCGGGTCCCTCGAACTGAGCCTACTTGTCTCTCCATCTCCCGGAGGCCCCTCAAGGCTGAAGACCTTTCGCGCCCGTTCTTCACCTGCAACAACACGAACTAGGCCGCGGCCTACACCCGCGCACTAAGCCAAGAGTCGGTCCAACACCCGTTGTCAATCACTCATCAGCGAGGAGCGGTCATCCACCGACCACGGGACGCTCCCGGTCCTCAATCTCCCCCTTGATGAGTGCATTGACAACACACGACGCGAAATGAAATTCAGAGAAAAAGAGAAAGGAAGAAGAAAGAAAAACAAAGAAGCTCAACTCATGACCAAAACCGAAGAAAGGTGAAGAAAGGTCACAAGCCAAGCAAAGCACAAACTCCACACCGAAAACAGCAAGAAAGCTCCCCCTGAACAAATGCAAGCTCCCCCTGAACATGTGGATGCAAACTTCCAAATTTCAGCTCACCTCTTCTGAATTTTCATTAAGCTCACCTCTTCTCCCCCTTGTTGACAATGTATGAATCAAGGTGAAAATGCAGAAATGCAAAACAAGGCATATAAACATCTACATGAGCTTCTCAAATAGACCAAATCTAGTGTCAAAGGCTAAAAATGAGACAAAGATCACACACATGAATCATAGCATAGTCAAAGCATTGCCACAAGTAATATATGAAAATACAAGCATGTGACAAAGCAGAATTTTCAGATTTAAGCAATTTTACCGAAAGAAAGCTCGCTTCACATGTAAAAGCCTATCCATGTCACACTTGAGCCACAAACATGCATACCATTCAAAGATCATACAAGGATATCAAATTCTCAGCAAAAGATCATGGCAAACACCGATAGAGCAAAGCATGTCATGTCAAAGCTCATGAGCCATGTGTCCACTTCGGGGAGACTTCTCCACTGGTGAACATCATGCAACATGTTGTGCACCCATATGTGAAAGATAAAACATTTTAAGCATAGACATGATGGATGGAGCATTTTTCAAGCATTATACACTTCTTTTCAAGATTAAATCATTTCATGGTACATGAAGTGCCTTTGCGGCAAAAAGAAGCTTATGCTCCCCCATGAATGCAACATAGGCTAAACATTCACAATGATATTCGGCCTTTGGCCCAACTGCAAGAACAAGGCATCCAAGCACAATCTAAGCATGAAAAGCACATTTAGACCAAACTGTGACATGGATACACAACTATACACGAGTGGAGCATATTTCATCAAAAATTAATCAAGATTAGCATTTATTTCAAAAAGGGCTATCTCACCACACATATATCTCAAATATTTCAAGAGCATAGCCTCACATCACCATTTCTCCACACATATGACCAAAATCTCACAAATAGCCAAAGAAACTCAAATATGGCATATGAAAGAAGCTCATCATCCTAAAATGCAATATGATACAAATGCAACATGATATATGACAAGATGGCTATCCTAACATGGTTTATACATCAAGCAAAGCATGTATATACATCAAAGTAAAGATGGTATGATACATATGGTACAAAATAACAACCCCTAGAATCAACTAGAAAGGGCAACAAACCCCAAGTTCCCCCCGCAAGCGCACAAATGTAGCTTGGTCGAGAGGCTTTGTAAAGATGTCGGCTAGCTGATCTTGGGTAGGGACATGGCTCAACACAATGGTTCCTTTTCTCCACATTGTCCCTCAAGAAATGATACCTCACTTCTATATGTTTGGTTCTGGAGTGAAGCACTGGGTTTTTGGCTACTCTTATGGCACTGGTGCTATCACAAAGAAGTGGGATCTGGGTGCACTCCTCACCAAAGTCTCTCAAAGTGTATGAAATCCACAACAGCTGGGAACAACAACTCGTGGCAGCAACATACTCCGCCTCGGTGGTAGACTGAGCTACACTAGACTACTTGCGGGAAGACCATGAGACCAACGAAGACCCAAGAAACTGGCAAGTACCAGAACTAGACTTCCTCTCGACTCGACAACCAGCAAAATCCGCATCGGAAAAACCATGAAGAGAAAGAGTCGAGGAGGAAGAATACCAAAGGCCAAGACCGAGGGCGGACCGTAGGTACCGAAAATCCTCTTGACGGCTGTCGATGTGATGTCCTCGGCGAAGCCTGAAAACGAGCGCACAGACACACACTGAACTGTATGTCTGGCCTCGTCGCCGTCAAGTAGAGGAGGGAGCCGATCATGCTCCTGTACTCCCGCTGGTCCACTGGTTCTCCATCCTCATCCGCATCCAAAGTGGCCGTACTCCCTATGGAAGTCGACATTGGCTTCACATATTGCATCTGGAACTTCCTCAGCATGTCTTTCGTGTACTTGGTCTGGTGCACGAATGTGCCATTCTTCACTTGCTTGATCTGCAGCCCGAGAAAATACTGCAACTCGCCCATCATGCTCATCTCGAACTCCCTGCTCATCTCATCTGCAAACTTGGCAACAAGGTTATGTGACGAGCCACCAAAGACAATATCATCCACGTATATCTGAACAATCAACAAGTCATTTCCATGCTTGAGGAGAAACAAGGTCCTATCCACGGTACCCATCACAAACCCTCTGCTCAACAGAAAACCTCTCAATCTCCCATACCAAGCACGGGGCGCCCGTTTCAACCCATACGAGCCCTTTTCAACCCGTACACCCCGTGTGGGTACGGCTCGCTCTCAAA
This sequence comes from Cenchrus americanus, assembly GCA_947561735.1. Classification (NCBI taxonomy): domain Eukaryota; kingdom Viridiplantae; phylum Streptophyta; class Magnoliopsida; order Poales; family Poaceae; genus Cenchrus; species Cenchrus americanus. The sequence goes on from OX387244.1 coordinate 195,873,799, forward strand.
CCCGGTGGTCGCTTCACATACACCTCCTCCTCTATGACCCCATTCGGAAAAGCACTCTTCACGTCCATCCGAAACAACTTGAACCCTTTAGCCACGGCAAAGGCTAGAAGGATCCGAATTGCCTCAAGACGGGCCACGGGGAGCAAAGGTCTCCTCATAGTCGATCCCCTCCTTCGACTAAACCCCCGAGCAACAAGTCCGGACTTGTTCCTCACAACCATCCCATTCTCTCCCTCTTTGTTCTTCCAAACGCACTTGGTTCCTATGGGATGGCAATTTGGAGGTGGTTCAACTAACTCCCACACCTGGTTCCTCTCAAAGTTTTCCAACTCCTCATGCATAGAATTGACCCAGTTTGCATCAGATAAAGCATGTCCAATGTCTTTGGGCTCAAAAGTGGCAACAAAAGCAGCATGAGCAAAATGAGAGGAATTCCTGGACCTTGACCGTGTAGTGCGTTCATCGATGTTCCCAATGATCTTCGACAAGGGATGCACTTCTTGAATCCGCCGGGGAGCCTCACGCCTCGAGACTACCTCCCCCTCAACTTCAGCTTCTCTCGCCTGGTCCTCTTGTTGTACCGTCGTTGTCCATGAAGTAGACGGTCCACGCTCCATAGTGGTCGTAGGGGAAGTAGTGGGTACACACTCAGCTTCAGGCGCATGGTTCTCCCCATCATCATCTCCAGCTTCTTCCTTCTCCTCTTCAAAGAGGTCCTCGGCCATCTCCTCATCACCTGCACATTCAAAGCCAAGAGAGATACATGGCATTGTCTCGTCGAAGGTCACCTCGCAAGTCTCCATGATTTTGTTAGTCTCAAGGTTAAGCACCCTATATGCTCTAGAGTGGTTAGCATATCCAAAGAAATTACCATCACTAGACCTAGCCTCAAACTTGTCGAGTTTTCCCTTCTTCAGAATTAAGCACTTGCAGCCAAAGGCTCGGAAATGACTCACCTTGGGTGCCCGAACATGCATCAGCTCATAACAGGTCTTCTTCTTGAAAGCTCGCAATAAAATCCTGTTGGAAACATGTGAAGCCGTATTGACCGCCTCAGCCCAATACCTCCTAGGAGTCCTGTGCTCATCAAGCATCGTCCTAGCCATCTCACAAAGAGTCCGATTTTTCCTTTCCACGACTCCATTTTGAGGGGGCACATAAGGGGTCGAATACTGATGTTCAAGACCTAGATCACGACAAAAGGCATTAAAACGAGAGTTCTTGAACTCAGAGCCATTATCACTGCGGATAGCTCGAATAGCATTCCCATGCCTCTCGTTTTCAACCTCACGATCAGATCTCGAACAAAACCAAATGTCTCACTCTTGTCTTCCAAGAAAAACACCCAAGCATAGCGAGAGTAATCGTCCACCACAACAAGGACATACCACTTCCCACCCACCGAGCGAACTCGAGCTGGCCCAACAAGATCCATATGCAACAGCTCTGTCGGACGCTCGGTCATGACATCGTTCAGGGGTGGATGGGGAGTGGCTACCATCTTGCCATGCCTACAAGGAGCACAAACCAAATCCTTCTCAAGCTTCAACCTCGGCAATCCTCGGACAAGGTCAAGACCACTCAAGCGGGAAACCAAATCAAAGCTCAAGTGTCCCAACCGCCTATGCCATTTCCACAAATTAGAAGAAGGACCGGCCATCAAACAGGTGAGCGGGACCCAAAGAACGAGAGAAATCGGCCACGAAAATCGACCCTCGGGGATGATCATACAGACAAGATCACTTCGAGAATCCAGCAAACGAGACTCGCCAGACTTGAAACGCACCTCAAAACCCTCATCAAGCAACTGAGAAACCGAAAGCAAATTAAAACCCAAAGACTTCACAAGAGCCACTCTCTTCAACGTTACCTTGTCACTCACATGCACAACACCCTCAGACAGCACCCTTCCTCGTCCATTGTCCCCAAATCTGATGTACATCTTTTCCTTCACTGGGGTGAGGCTGGAGAACCACTTCTTATCTCCGGTCATGTGTCGAGAACACCCGGAGTAGATCAACCAAATGTTCTCCAAGCCTCCTGCCCTGCGATCGGAAACAAGAACGAGAATGAGCTAGCGACTCGACACTGGGGTTAGCACAAAGAAAGTTAAACCAGTGTCGAGCCATCTGCTCAAAAGAGGGGTTAGCAAACATCATTCCCTTGCCACCATACTTCCCATGTCCCATGGAAGGAGTACAGGCACCACGAGGGGGAAAATGTGGTCCGTAGTTCCTCTGGAACCCAAAGCTGCGATCATCTCCCCTAAACCCGTATTGAGGACGAGTTGGGGGATGTCCAGCAAAACCACCACGAGCCCGACCAAACCCCTCACTAGCACGCACACCATCATCTCTCCTGACAAACCTTTCACCACCACCTCTCTGTGGGAACCTGCCAACACTCCTCACACTTCCCACACCCCGTGGAAGTGGCACTCTAGGCTCAGGAGTACCATGAGGTGCCGGCGATACTGTCCGGTTTGCTTGCTCCCTAGCAAGCCTCTCATCCCTCTTCCTCTTGTAGCAAAACTCTGCAAGGTGCCTCTCCTTGCCACAATACTCACACCTGAAGGGGATGGGTTTTGGTTTTGGCTCTGGCTTCTCACTCGGCTTCACACCCTTCTCACCCACAAACTTCACAGGTTTATTGTGGTCATTTGTCTTAGGTGGGAATTTAGGTGGATCTTGGGTTGTGTCAAGCTTGTTGCAAAGGTGGTTGGGCTTTGGTGTGAAAGAGTTCTTGGGTGCTTTTGGAAATGGGACTTGGATGTCTCCGATCACCTCAAACTCGGGGTTAGACTCAACACACTTCTCATACACACTCTCCCCACTGTTCTCTCCCACTTTCTCACCCACCTTCTCAAAACCCAAACCACGACCATCAGCTCTCTTGAACTCCTCAATCATAATTTTCAATTGAGGTTCCCGCCCGTACAACCAACCCAACACCTTCCTCAAATAGTCATTCTCCTCATAGATGACATCCAAACGGGAAGTAAGTTCAAGATTGCGCAAAGTAACTTCATCACAGCTAGAACATGCATTTGCAACAGGAGATTTCAAAGATGCTTCCAAAGAACTAATGGTAGAACGAGCATCAACAAGCTTAGCATGCATAGTAGGACATGATTTACAAGCACCAAGCAAGGTAGGTCTAGCCTTATGCTCATCATACTCAGTCCTAAGAGCATCTAGTTTAGCCAAAGTGGAGGCATTCTTCTCATTAAGCAGTTTGATCTCATTCAACCAAGCATCACACTCAACACATTCAACATCATCAGGAGTTGTAGGAGCAAGATTCAAAGAGTCATTCTCAAGTTTCAATTCAATCAATTTTGACTCTAACTCTCCTACTTTCTTGCTAGCATTCTCAAGTTGAGCCCTAAGATCTTTCCTCAACTTTTTGGCATCTCTTAGCACACTATCACGGTTGTCAATCAAGCCATTCAACCTAGCAATCTCAGCAAGCAAAGAGTCGGGGTCACGGTTTACCTCATCCTCCGAGTCGGAGTCGCTGTCTTCCTTCTCGCTCTTCTTGCTGCTTGAGCTATGGGACATGCCACAAAAGCCCTCAAGCGCCACACAGCTCAACCCGCTGAGGTTCCGGTTTGCACTCTTCTTGCCCTTGCGCCTCCCGGCGTCTTCATCTTCGCTGCTTGAGCTTGACTGCTCCTCACTTGAGCTTAAGTCAACGTCGCTCGCACCGGCCACCATCGCTCTTGCCTTGTTCTTCTTGTAGCCGCTCTTGCTCGGTCGCCGCTTGTCCTTGTCCTTGCTCTTGGACATGTTGAAGTGCTTGCCCTTGGAGGAGTACTTGTCTTCACGCCTCGGGTGCGCCTTGTACTCGTTCACCTTGTACTTGTTCTCCTCCGCTTCCGGGAACTCGGCGATGAAGTGTCCACGCTTGCCACACTTGTAGCACGTCCCTGAGCTCCGCCTTGCATTCCTCCGATTCTCGTGTAGTCGATCAAACCTCCTTGAGAGCAAGGCCAGCTCCTCCTCGCCTAGCACATCAAACTCCTCATCTGGAATGGACATAAGAGAAGACAAGGAAAACTGTCGACAAGAAGTGTTAGATTTGCCCTTTGATCCGCCCACAAGAGCAAGACTATGGTCAGTCGAGCCCTCATGCTTGGATTGCAACTTCCTGTCAACCTCAGCCGACTTGAGCTTAGAAAAGAGGTAATCCAACTCAATAGTCAAGTACGCCGGACTCCTTGATGGCCTCAACCTTAGCACCCCAAACATTTGGGTCCAAGACATGAAAGAGCTTCAAAGCCCGATCATGCTCGGTGTAGGGAAAATCCTCAACATTAGCTTTCATGTTGTTCACGATGGCGGTGAACCTCTGAAACATCGCATCAATGTCCTCACCGGGAAGTGGAGTGAAATTCTCATATTGCATCCGGTAAGAGACAAAGAGGCGAGCCTTCACATGGTTATCACCACCGTGAGCAACCAACAACTTCTCCCAAATTTGCCAAGCAAGAATCAAATGGCGAACACGCTCAAACTACGGATCACACAAGCTCGGACCAAGTGATCAACGACTTTTGCATTAGCCTCATACTTGGCCTTAGCACCGGCATCGGTCACCATAAGAGTATGGATGTTGACCGGAATAGCATAGGTCTTGTCAATCACAATGAAATCCAACAGCTTCCCACGAAGAAAGATCATCATACGAGCCGCCCACTTGTGGTAACCCTTGCCATCGAAGTGTGGCGGACCGCCCCGCTCAACGTACGCCATCTTAAGATTCGAGACTTGTCAAAGTCGCAAAAAATCCGGCACCAAGCTCTGATACCAATTGAAGGATAATATGGCGACTAGAGAGGGGGGGGAGTGAATAGGAGCCGGTAAAAAATTCTTCCCAAAGAACCCGGCCTATACCCTAGTCAAACCCCGGTCACACACGAGCGATGGATCGAATCACACACCAATCGCCAAGACCACGAGGTTATGGATCAACCTCTAGCCTTAGGAACGATTCCTTGAAGCACACGCGGAAGCACGAAAGAAGGAGGGGAGGAATCGAACCAATAGGCAAAGCGCACAGGCTCTGGCGGACCGTTCGGCCACGAGGGGCGGACCGTCCGCGGAGGCCTCGCGGACTGTCCGACTTGAAGCCACGGACCGTCCGCGCCAACCCTGCGGACTGTCCGGCCTTACGCCGCGGACCATCCGTTAAAGCACACAGAACCACCAGAAGTGACCCGAGAAAAACGGACCGTCCGCGTGGGTCGCGGACCGTCCGCTACTCAAGCCCGGACTGTCCGCAAACCAGCTGCAACAAAAACCAAAAACCAAAACGGATCGACAGCAAAGACGCGCAAGAACACGACGAACACGCGACGAACCCTAACCGCGCGGATCGTCCGCCAGCACCCCGCGGACTGTTCGTCAGGTGCGGACAGAGCAGAAAACGCCCGACCCCGAAAGTCAACTCCCCCAAATCATCATCGGATTTCCCAAATGGTTGAAGCTATGGAGACAAGGGTTTGGGGACTTGAAAAGCTTCACACAAGGATGCTATAGCCCAAAAATCTTGCCTCCTAACTCCCTAAATCACCGGGAATCGCGAATCCTTTGAGCACCACCAAAAGCTAGAGCATCGAACGAAAAAATGCGAATCCAAGTGGTTTCCCGGCGTTTGAGGGCACAAGATCAATCACAAAGATGCACGAGACATCTATCCATGTTTTCCTCAAAGAAATCCGGGGAGAAACCCACTCAAATCCGCGGAATCGAACCGGGAACAAAGGCACGAAAACAAGCACAAAAAGGCCACGAAAACACAACCCCGAATCTTCTATACAAACCAGGAAAGATTCACAAGGTCTAGCATGCCGCCCTAGCATCCATCCCTCTCAACAAATCTCTCATGAAGCTCTCATGCTAGCCTAGAGAAAATGAAAGAAAAATAGCTACGAAAATGAGAAAGAGGAGGGAGGAAATGAAACCCTAAGTCGCGGAGAGAGAGAGCCATCCACACACACTCATGGCTTATATATCGAGTCCCGCCGGAGTGGTAAATGACTCGACTACCCCTAACTAAACTACTGGCGATACAACCCACGTAGGGGCATTTAGGTAATGTTTGTGGGTCTTGCCATCGGACGGCCACGCCTTTGCTGCACCCCGCGTCATCCCGACGCAAGCCATGCGATCCCGCCGCGTGTCCTCCGCCTCGAAGCTTCCCGACACGCCCGGATCCCGTCTCCATCGTGTTGGGCCCTCCGACTTGGTTTTGAGGCCCAAACCAAGAAACCGTCCGCCGATGGTTTTGTGGGCAAACCACCGAACCCCGCGTGCCCGGTCCGGCCTCTCGCCAAACCATTTGACTTGACCACCACCGTGCACTGGCTCGATTGTCCATGACTTCGTCTTGCTCGTGTCGCCACCATGTGGCCCGCACCCAGTCCCGCTGTCCACCGGGTCCCTCGAACCGAGCCTACTTGTCTCTCCATCTCCCGGAGGCCCCTCAAGGCTGAAGACCTTTCGCGCCCGTTCTTCACCTGCAACAACACGAACTAGGCCGCAGCCTACACCTGCGCACTAAGCCAAGAGTCAGTCCAACACCCGTTGTCAATCACTCATCACTGAGGAGCGGTCATCCACTGACCACCGAAACGCTCCTGGTCCTCAGGTGTTCCCTCCTGGAACGGTAGTGAGTCGATATAGGCGACGTAGCGTGAGTCTCCCTTTATCAGGCTGGCAGGTTTGCGGTCTGGCCAGTAGACGTATCTTCCAGCCGGCGTGGATGCTATAACCAGCCTAGAGGCTGGCCCTGATAAGGGAAGCTCAGTGGGGTTGTCCTCGGACTCGGGCTCCTCAGGGTCCGACCCGAAGTCGAACTCGTAATCCGGGTTCGAGTAGAACTCGAAGAGAGGGCTGGAGTCCGGAGCGCGATCGGGGGCGGCGTCGGAGTCCGAGCTGTACTCGGGTACGGGCTCCTTGCCGGCCCGGCGTGAAGTGGGAGCCCCCGTGCGGCCCCGGCTGAGGATGCGGGGGCCACGTGCGGAGTGCTCGCGCGGTGAGGGGACCGCCTGCGATGGCTGAGCAGCTGGCTCGCATGCGATGGCCCATGGCGACGTCGAGTCTGAGTTGGAGTTGGACTCGAGCTCGAAGTCAGCGTGGTGGTCGAAGAGCGAAATTTTGCTGAACTTGCCGACGCGTTCACCCGTGACAACTTCAGGAAGCGTCACAAAGCCTGTCTTCGGGTTGGGCTGCATGGTCAGGTGGCGCAGGAAGGAGCCCGCGCCATCAGCAGTGCAGACCCAGGTGCCGAACACGAAGGTGTCGCCGCGGTTGAAGGCGACGGTTGGCTTGAAGCAGACGGGAGCCGTCGAGTTCGCCATGTGATCTCGGGCGAGAGCCCCTACCTGGCGCGCCAGCTGTCGGTGTTTTAGACCGGCAACCTACTAAGGGGAGTACGCGAAGTAGATGAATGTGACTCGCCGAGATCAGTAACTCGAAGGAAGAGACACGTGGCACACAATTTAGACAGGTTCGGGCCGCGAGGTGCGTAATACCCTACGTCCTGTATGCTGCGTAGCTCTGGATTGATTGGGCACGATTACAAGATGGTGCAATAGTGCGCCGTGGGTTGTATGAGATGAGATTGGATGCTAGAGATCGGTCCCTGCCTCGCCTTATATAGTCCGGGAGGCAGGGTTACAAGTCGGAGTAGGGAGAGAGTACTAGTCGAGTACGTCTAGGAGTCCTCTATACAGTGCGGAACATGTACAGCTCCCTAACCGAGTACTACTCCTGTGTAGTCCTTGTGCTCCACGCCTTCAGGTGCCATGTAGCGCAAGCCGGGTAGTCCCAGGGGCCCACCGAGTAGTCGGTCCTGGTACCCACCGAGGTAGTGGGCCCAGGGAGGTCCATACGACACCTACCCCGCCCCCAACTGTCTTATCGAAGGAGAAGGGGTTTTCTTGCCTGCCGCCATTGCCGGCGACCCCCGAAGCTTGCAATCTCGGCAACCGCCATCGCAAGCAACCTCCAAACGGCGGCGATGACCCGAAGTGACGCATCGGGTGACGGCGGCGCCCCACAAACGAAGGGGGATGCCGTAGAGGCAACCGCCGCCGCCGGCCTCCACAGTAACCAAGGTGATGCGGGCGGACCAATCCCGGCCGCGTCAGCAGAGAGCGTCGCTTTGAAGGTTAGTCGTTCAAGGCACAATGAGTTTCTAGTCGTGGATTTGTCACGAGGTTGAAGATTCGGAACTTTGTTTTCTTGGATTGGGACTTCAGGGTGGCAAGCGTGTTGCCGTGAACCCGTGGGAGGCCGTTGATCCAGCCGACGTTCGAGATCGCAGCGGCTGGGAGTGGGACGAATGGCGCCCCGCCGTCGTCCATCCACGACTTTCGGAGAAGTAGGGACTGCCCCCAACTACGATGCACGAGGTTGAATTCTTCAAGAAGCGGTACCCGAGCATCAAGACCACCGTCACTTGCGACGTGGGAGTAGTAGCGGAGTACATCAACGAAATCAAAGGTAACCCACCTCCAGAACGTTTGCTCGTTGGATTGGACACCGAGTGGATTGAGCTTCGCGGTGGCGGGTACATGCTCGCATTGTTGCAATTGTGTGTCGGGTCGTGCTGCCTTATTTACCAGGTGCACCATGCTGACTACAACCTTCCTGATGTCCTGAGCAAGTTTCTCAGCGAGGAAGGCCACATCTTTGTCAGAGCGCATATCACCAATGATGTTGAATGCCTACAGGAGGACTGCGGCATCAAGATTTCTATTTGGAAAGACCTTCAACTGATTGTTTCTGACGATGATGACAAGTATAGCCATCTGTACCAAAATGGTTATAGGTCTTCACTGGAGAAGATTGGAAATTTTGTACTGGAGCTACCTCTGTACAAGGACAGAAATGTGGACCACAAGCATTGGGGTTTGAGGGTGTTGCACAAATGGCAGGTGAAATACGCCTCTAAGGATGCATTTCTGTCTTTTGAGATTGCTAATCAGCTTGAGATCAAGCATGGTTACCGATTTCTGCCAGATGCTAATTTGTTAGAATCATGTAACTAATGTACTAACCAAAAGTAGCAAGTAGAATTTCTAGGTTTTTGGAACAAGTATCTGTGTACATATTTCTAGTAATTCAGTGATGGATTGAAACTAAGAGGCCTTGTTTATTTGGGCAATTTTGACAGATAATTTCCATATTACTCTAATTATTTGTTGATTTACTAAAGATTAATTTTTATCATTTGTGAGTCAAATTTTTATTTTCTATATCAACATATTAAAAGGAACAGCACATATGCAAATTATCAATGTGCACTTTTGTTAGAAAAGGATTGCAGTCCGAGAGTAGGCCGGCCCATTTGTCCTTATTACTTCCCGGTGTGTGGGAAGCGCTGCACAGCAGCACATCAGCATAATCTTTAGTGCCACACCGCTACCTCAAGCGGGCGCACCACAACTTAAAAGGGGAGGCGTACTTGCCATCCCGAACTCCTCTGAACACTGCTTCGTCTCTACTAACCTCCGGGCTTGTTGGGCTAGCCGGCCCATCGGGCTCCCGCTCGCTGGGCTTCACGCTCACCGGTAGAGCCTGTTGTGACCTGGCCTGCCCTACAGCCCCCTATTTTTGTTTGTCATACCAATACCAATTTTTAGATTCATATTTTTAATATTAACATTTACCATAATAAATCACATTCTACATTTCATTATATTTTTTCTGTTTAAAAATAACATACAATCAAATGTTATTAAAAAATAATAAAAAATCAGTTAACCGGCAATGCATGGAGGATGTAGGTGGCATGTTAGATGCGATGGATAAGAAGATCTCCAAGCTTTATGCAAAAGTCTTCCAGAAGTAATAAATAATGGCAACATAGAAGTCATGACTACGGTCGAGTAAGTATCAATTGAAAAACTCATCATCTTGGGCATCTTGAACTATTGGTGCAACAATTCCATCATCAATGTACGTGTCATCTACATCATGTTCATCATCAACATCAAATACTTCATCGTCTGGTTCATCAACCGCCTCGGCCCGAACCTGATTAATAACTGAGACATCGCCGGTTGTGCCTTCCTTGTCCGATCTAGACCAATTTGTCAAAACATGGTGTTCACCGAGCAAATTAATACCTTCGATACCCACAGCAAGTGAGTCCTCGAGATCTAATTCAGGCATGGCAAACAAGTGCCTTGGTTTCATTGAAATAACACTGCTCCAACCAGGTTTGTTCACTAGATTCACATAAAACACCAGTTCTGCCTGTGTTGCCAGCATATAGGGTTCATTGCTAAACTTGTGTCGAGTAGTATCGATGTCAATGACCCCATATTTATCTTTACTGTATCCTTTGCCTCTGTTGGTACTTGTGACAAGAGGCACATCAAACTAGTCACACTGGAACAAAATAACTTCTTTTTGTCCATGGAATTCTAGTGAGATCATTCTTTTAATCACCCCATACCAATTTGTGCCTTTGCCTCACCCTTGACAAGCACACCACTGTTTTGTGTCACAAGGGTTCTCTCGATGTTAACTGTACGAAACAACCAATTTTTGATATGACATCTATTATATGTACGAGGTCGGGGATCCGGTCCTTGAGCAAGTGCAAACAAATCTGAACTTACTTCCCCTCTAGCATGTATCCCTGTGATCTTGCTTTCAAACCATCTTACGAGTTGAGCCTCATGTCGCTTATCAAGATTTCTGGATCCATGTGCCCTCAGTTCTTCCAAATGCTCGCTGCACACAAAAGAATATTACCGTTAGTTTGATATTTAAAATTAAAAGCAATAATGATGTTGAGTAGTGCATCTTACTCGACATATGGTCTAGCTTCATCACAATTGCAAATTATGCAGTGCCTCATCTTCCGAAACTCATTTGGTGGTATTTCTTCTACCGTCTGTCCTCTCCTCTTGTAATCCATTTCTGAAAAAATGCTCAAACCAGATGGTGGCTCATTAACAGTAACCGTTTCATGTCGATCAACACGATTGTCTTTGGTGTCCACGTACTAGAATCTTGAGCAGAATGTAAGGCACTCCTCGAGTATGTATCCCTCAACAATTGAACCTTCAAGGCGAGCCTTGTTCCTCACATATCCTTTCACAGTGCGTATGTACCGTTCCACTGGGTACATCCATCTGTAACACACTGTCCCCCCAAGTTTAGCTTCTTCAGCTAGATGAACAGGCAAATGGATCATGATATCAAAAAATGCAGGTGGGAATATCATCTCAAGTCGACAAACAGCCTCCCTAATTGAACAACTAAGCCTGTCCAATTCTGATTCCACCAACTCCTTTGAACATAGTGCATCGAAGAAATTACTAAGCTGAATCAATCCAATGACAACAGCTTCTGGCAAAATCCTACGCACCACTAAGGGTAAAAGTTTCTGTAGAATTAGATGGTAGTCATGCGTTTTCAAGCCTGACACCTTACGTGACTTTACATCAACACATCTTCTTATATTCGAGGAAACCCCATCAGGCATCTTCACTCCATATAGAAATTCACACAAACTTTCCCTGGCATCCTTATCTAACTCGTACAAGGCTGATGGCAAGGTATACTTATCATCTTTAATCACAGGGTGCTGATCTGGTCGTATGCATAGATCCATGTCAAGCCGAGCATTCTCCTCGTCCTTACATTTGCCATCCAATTTAAGCAGAGTGCCTAGTATGCTCTCGCATATATTTTTCTCAATGTGCATCACGTCTAAATTATGCTTGATGAGCAAAGAAGACTAGTAAGGGAGCTCAAAAAAATACTCTTCTTCCTCCAGTTGTGCCATCTGTTGTCTTCGTCATGCTTCCTTTTTTTGATAACAATGTCTTTCCAAATTCTACTTGCTCAAAAGTAGAATACTGCTCAAGTACGTGTGCACCAGATAGTGGTTCTGGTGCCTCCCTGGTTTCGACCTTGTTGTTGAAGCTGACCGCATTGTTGCGCCATGGATAGTCAGGGGCCAAAAAATGTCGATGTGCCATGTAGCAGTGCTTCCGCCCATGTTTCAACCACAAATACTCAGTATGTTTGTGGCAGTATGGACATGCAAACTTTCCTTTAGTGCTCCAACCAGACAACATAGCATAGGCTGGGAAGTCATTAATTGTCCAAAGAAGTATAGCACACAATCTAAAATTCTTCTTAGTCCCTGCATCTCTTGTTTTAACACCATTATTCCAAAGCTCCTTGAGCTTCAGTATCAGGGGCCTCAAATATACATCAATATCCATTCCAAGAGATTTTGGACCAGGAATCAACATTGACAAAATCCAGTTAGATTGTTTCTGACACATCCATGGAGGCAAATTGTAAGGAACCAGGATGACAGGCCAAATGGAATACGTAAGACTTTGCATGCCAAAGGGATTGAACGCATCAGAAGCAAGACCCGGCCTAACGTTACGACCTCCTCCTTCGAAAACCATTTAAACTCTGAATCCACGTGCTTCCATGCCTTTGAGTCAGCAGGGTGATGCATTTTCCCATCATTCACCAATTCATTCTTGTGCCACTGCATATCCTTTGACATTTGCTTTGACATATACATTCTTGGCAGCCGAGGAATAAGAGGAAAGTAGCGTAGGATCTTAACTAGTAACCGCTTCTTAACAGAAGTAGCACCCGCTACACTGCAATTATTATTAGAGGTTTTATCTACAACTTTCCTCCTTGACTCCTTACAAATGGGACATGTTTCCAGATTTGCGTATTTATCAAAAAATAAAACGCAATCATTTTCGCATGCGTGTATCTCGACATAGTCCAAGCCCAGGTCTTGAATCACCCTTTGCACTTTATCCAAGGAGTCAGGAATACAATGACGGTCAGGGAGAACCTTTCCAAAGAGCTTAAGTATGGCCTCCAATGACGTGTTACTTAAGCCATACATGCACTTTATCTGAAAAAGCTCCACAATAAAAGAGACCTTCGTTGCATTTTTGCATCCCGGATACAATTCCTTGTTTGCCTGCTCTAATAGTTTCAAAAAGATATCTGCCTGCTTATCTGCCTCTTCCTCATCTCTGGTTTGTCCATGATGTATAGTGCCACTGATAATGTTTCTTATCATAGTACTGGTGGCAGCAGGGTTATCATCCAAACCATTTTCTTCATCGTCTTCTACAAATACATGTGTTGTATCATCAGCTGTAGGTACTGCATCATTATTATTGAGATCAGCAGTAACATCTTGATTCACAGGACCCTGAGATGAAGTATTAGTTTGGTCTTGAATGTTACCAGCATCGATGAAACAATCAACAAACCCTCTATTGAGTAAATGAATTTGAATGGGAAGCACGGTGCAATGTCAGATCATGCATTGACACAAATTACATGGACACGCAATAGATCCACCTCGCGCTGATGAGGCCGTAAATTTTTGCAAAAAAAATCGAAAATTGTTCTGAGTGTCGAGGCAAGCGCATCCAACTGTGATCTTCGTCTGATGCCATTAGTTAATCTGCATTGTTCATGTTTCAATCGACCTTGATCATGATATATATACCAATATGCATATATATGCAGCGAACGATTGAATATATATACGAGATCAAGACATCGGTACGTACTGGCCGTGGCTGTAGCGCCGCTCAGATCTCCGCAACAAGAATCACGTGGAGATCACCGTGGAGATCGATCCCCTAGAGGCCCTCGTGGAGATCTTCGCAACAAGAACCAGGTTGTCGAAGACGGAATTTTGGAATGGTCCAGATCGGAAGAGCCCCTATCTGATTGTCGTATTGATCTCCTGCATAAACGTTGCGATACACACATTACAGTGCAACCAAGGAATACCTCGTTGCAATAATTTTTATAAAGTTGCAACGATCACGAAAAATAATGCAACTACTAAATTTCGTGGCAATACATACACGATAGACAAAATTTTAGTACAACCAAGGAATACCTCGTTTCAATATTTCTGAGGTTGTACGTAGTATGACCTTTCTCAGGGTTCACATTATGTGCCCCGAGTTTTCAACATATGCGTAATTCATTATTTTTCTTTTCTGGTCGGCTACTATAGAGGCTAACAATAATACACAAAATTCAGGAGTTCTAGTGAAGAGTCTCCAAATTGTTGATCACAATGCTTTGTGAATATACACATGAATAGCATAAACAATAGCATGTCGCAATTCGAAAACGGACGGATGGTTAGTCCAAATATGCATGACAGGACCCAACCGATTTCAATTTGTTTCACTCATAAGTTCAAATATTTTGCAAGGGCTCATCCAGATCCAAACACATAGACATACGAACATGCATATATAAAGGTTCAAAGTTATTACTTAGATGTTGGCATACTTAGATGTTGCCACATACACATCCATTCTTAGACCATTCACCGATATCCGCATAACATTCACCTAGGACCTGGTTATGTTACGTACTAAGCTAGATTACTACTACTTGCGATTGACTTTATCCCGAAGCTTGCGGACCTTCTTCGCCATCACTTCTAACTTGTCAGCAACAGTCTCCATGAATTCCTTCAGGGTCATCTCCATGTCTTCCTGCGTTCCAGCAATGTTGACGCTTAGGTTCTCAATCTGCTCCCGCAAATCATCATAGCACTCCTTCAGCTGTTGAACCATTTGGCGCAAGGGCATTTGCTATGGCAGACAACAAACACAAGTTACGAACATGAAATGTGTTACAACAGCTGTGGCCAATGCAGCAAAATAGTCAAAAATGCACCTTTCTTTTCGATGATCCCGAAGCTTTCGATGGAGACGGTTTCTTGCTATTGTCCTGCTCATCATCCGAGTCTGGAATGATGATCCTCACCTGATTAGCAGTGTTCACTAGCCTGACCAAACAAAACAATTTGCTGTTTTTCAGTTTAAAACAGACTATTCAATCTCTTGACTCATAATGTATACTAATTTACCCGTGATCCCCCGACTACCTGCCAGAAAAGGCCTAACCTTCTAAATGGGACAACCTGCGTTCATTTGGCTGGCTTTGTTTTCAGTAATGTGATCAAATGTACACAGGTCAGATTCACAGCAAAAGATGGCAAGAAATCAAGCCAATCATCATTATCATTATCTAGTATAGGGTGAGATGGATCCACACAAAAACACAATTATTATTATCTAGTATGAAATTTTGATTACTATGAACTACTAACATTTTTCTAATTGCAAAAGGAGTCACACGATTCCTGGAAAATCAAAGAGGGTAGGGCGGTGTTTTATTGCTAACCCTAACCGGAGATGGTTGGCTACCTCTCCAAGAAATCCAAACTTTTTTTGTGGATGATCCAGGAAAACTTTACAGGCAAAGGTGACGTGCAACACATGCTAAAGGGTTGGAAACCCTAGATTCAAAATCAAAGTCGAAGGACCATCAAAATCTCCAAGGGAGTCACCACCTCCAAGTCAAGACGCCGGAAGGCCTTCAAATCAAGGGGAGGATGGAGAAGATGGAGATGGAGAAAGAAGCTCAACACCTAAAGGCCGCCAAAGCAAGATCCACATGCAAGGAGTGTGAAGTGTTCATCGTGATGAAGATGCTAGATGCAAGTGGGACAACTTGCAGGGCGCCCGATGGGTAACAAAGAAGAATATCCGAGACAACTCCAAGGTCCCAAGACGGCGAAGGCTACTCAAACTCATTCGGGAGAGATGAAGGATCACACTAGAGACCATGAAGATCACGACCGAAGGACCAGAGTTCGAGATGCCGAGCCACAAGGAAGTTGTTGCATCCGTCAAGACCAAAGGACAAAGCCGACTCGTGAAGACCAAAAAAATTGACTAAGCCAAAGTGGGTACCCAAGATTGCAACGCCCGCAAAGAGTGTTGATCCGGAGTAATCAAGTGAAGAAGCCTAGCCATGGACTATAAACGAAGCGCTAGGCGGGAGGCAACCCGTTTCGTCGAGTCAAGAATAAGCTACCGGGAGGACAACCCGATTCCAGGTTTTTCGAGTCTTTATAATTCAGTTTTGAATTTTACTACGCAAAACATTAGACTTAGAATGGTTGAACAATATTAGAGACATAATTCTTGGTTGAATATTTTGCTTGATCATAAACCCTTTACATGAACCATCCTATGCGATTGTTTGCTTCTTTTTCGAGAAACCACAACAAAAAAAATTCAGAACCTAACACAACCTTTCATCCTCATTATGGTGCTGTGGTTGACTTACTTTTTCATGCTAAAAACACACGAGTAGAGCCACAACTTATACCTAGGTGTTAATTAAATTTCAGCATGTGGTAGGACTCGCGTGAACCTAGAAACTAAAATTTTTGGTTGATTTAAAAATCCATATCCTTGGTTTCTCTAAGATTAGAATTTTTCTAAGCCTCGCTTAATTTTATCTCATTCAAAATCTCTCTCATCTAATCAAAATTACAACCTAAACCTATGCCCCCATGATCAAGCCGGGAAAAGTTTGCTCTCAACCAATGAAGGTAAACTATACCGGTGAGACCGATATCAACGTAGTCGGAAAATATTTTCGACTTACATTTGTTTTTAATGGCTTAGAAACTTCTCTAAATTTATGCTTGAGTTCTTGCATGGCTCTGAAAAATATTTTTAAATTTCGAAATTAGAGGAGTGCTCAACCTTAAAACATGCTTAGAGGGAGGCAATCTAGTTAACCTAACCATACATGCACCATGATACATCACGGGACGCCCCTCCAACATCTTTTATCAAACCACATGCAAAGTATAAGCATGGGGGGCAGCCAAGGCCTTGTTTTGTAGGAATGTCATGGATGCATGTGAAGCAAGGGAGTATGGCAGTAAATCAAGCGAAAAGATCAAGTGGAAGGAGAAATAATGCAAGCGAAGGAGTGGACGGGAACGTTTGGAAGGTGTACGCGGTCACGAAGCAACATGAATGCACTAGAGAAGAACCGAGCCAAGAGGAGAAGAGAGGTAAGTCTTTCATCCAACTCTTTGTTCATGTGCTCTAGTTTGTAGGCCGGAACCACCTTAGACTTAGCCTTCCACCGCGTTTGTTTCGTGCAACAAATCACATCCTTAATCCACTCAAAGTCCAGACTCCAAAATAATATTTGTGTACCTTGTTACCGGGTGAAAACCCCGGATATATATTTGTGAGGGGGAGTGCTGCAAACATGGAGGAAAACTACAAGCCTTTTCACCGAAGAAGAAAGGATCATCGTCGTCTAAGCCATCAACCTCTTCGAGGAGGCACTCGGTTTCCGAGTTTCCTCGGAGTATGGAGGAGGACACGGCACCGCTGAAGAGGAACCACACTCTTCTCCTTGGTGGCATGAGGGCCACACGAAACTCGTTTATTAGGTTTACCAAACTTCAATAACATATGGAGGAGTCGCCTGTCCAACCTCACCACTCGACACGATCATCCGTTCCACCTCCATACGCTCCGCGGTATTCCGAGGGGTATGTCATCATGACGGAGGAGGAGAAGAAGAAGCTCTCTCGCCTTAAGTAGAGGCTTGTAGCGAACGTCGACATCGACGACCAAGCTCTCCACATATTGGGTTTCACACGGGACACCGGTGCAACTCTCTAACGGAGTGTCGGCAAACACCCACAAGGAATTCGCCTAGGAAATTTTCATGACCATGGCGCATACCCTTGATGAAGGAGTGCTGAGTCTCTCATTCCGTTGGAGGGAGCCCCCAAGTGGAGAAGAAGGAAGACACCGTCGGAAGGGTAACCTTGATCAATGATGCTATTTCTAGCACCTTGATGGGGTAATCTCCTTTCATCCATGGGTTGTAATCGATCTTGAGATGTGATCATACCTTGTTGGGTTAACTATCTATCATCTTGTGTTGAATATACTTTAAGGCTTAAGGTTAGCTACCATGCCGTAAAGGGAGTAAGGGTCTCAATGCTTCCTTGGATCCATTCAACACAATCCCCGATAAATTAGATTGGTTTTCATGTTCGAAATGATTGCATGTTCTAGTATCGTAGACCCATGGGCGTGTGTCTCCTATTTTCAAAAGGCAGCTCCGGAACAAGTGGATGTGTATGAAGGCACAAGGGAAGGTTTTTGGAGTATGATCACGGGAGGAGACCATCAACGAAAAAATACTATCCGGAACCCCATCATCCAAGAGTGTCACTTTTGTGCAAGTGGATTTTTTGGGAGAACGAGAGAGACAAAGATAACCAACACGGAGTTGAATTGGCTTTACTCGGCTTTAATTGCCAAGTGGCCAATAGACCCCACTCACCTATGATCAACCGGTGGTGTTGTTAGCAACATTGAGTTCGGGAGATATTGGTTCGGGGTGTTGCCTCTCCATATTGGCTATCTCTATAAAACCGGGTATTACAAGGAACCCGAATCATCTCCTACCCGGGACTTCCCTAGGAATATATGAAGAAAAGTAAATATATAAGTGAAGATGAGAGAGGAGGCTTCCAAGTGGCCTAGGTGAATTTGCCCCTTCCGGATTGAAGATTAAGACTTTTTCTTGAGGGGAAGAAGATTGGTTAGAGGAAGGACTTCTTGTGCCGGCGAAGAAAAATAAAAGAGAAGGATTTTAGGAGAAGGATCTTATATGGCCCAAGAATAAGGTGCACAACAAAATTATGTGCCACCATTTGGAGGAATCCCGGCGCCGCCAAGTTACTACGGTGGTGTACCAAAGCAAGCATGGGGGAGTGGTGCAGCCATACCCCCACCAATTTTTGCGGTGCCCACCGTAGCCTTTGCGGAGCCATTTGCACACCTTCCTCAACCACAACAAAATGTGGCCACCATTGGAGGATACGCTGCAAGGAACGTGCAAATTATTGCAGCCATCCTAACCAATGCAAACCAAATGGGTGAAGGAAATGCAAATGTCGCTTATGTGCTTGGACACCTTCACCTAGCACCGACGGAAAATTCATAGGAGGAGTGGTGCATTCCTATTACAAGTAAGGGTACAACAACCAAGACTATCAATATCAACCACCGGCGGAAGATTAGAGAGAGGAGGAGCTTTAGTTATCTTTCCTTTACCCCCTTTTCTTTAATTTTCAGCTTGGATGTGCCTATGTTTGCGTAGTATTTTCAGCTTTGCTTTAATTTTTAGTTTTTAGTTTAATTTTCAGCATGTGTCTTAGTTTTTATCTTCATCGTGAATAATGTCACCACCTAGTTTTTACCTTTGGTAAAGTTACAAGGTTTATGCCATGATGATATATGATTATAATTGTCGCTTTGTTTATCTTTGTAATTGACTTATGCATGTTTGAACTAGTGCTCTCTTAAAAATACAAATCTGAAATTATCTAAATGCTAGCTTAATCTTCGGCGGAGGTTATGATTAAAATAAAGACCCATAGTGTTTTATGTGCTCTCAAGTTATGAATAGATTAAAGATGTCTTTTATGCTCAAAAATATTGCTAACCTTGTCACAAATATCACTTGTGTGTTGCTCAACCTATCCAGAGCCTTATATATATTTGAGTGCATAAACCTTAGTGTACAAGATTTATTTTTGAGTGAGTTATTGTAGGCCATGATTTCTCTGGTCCGAGACTAAGAAGCTGGTCATTCCATTTTTGCGTATCTTTCTTTTTGCTAGCCTTTTTATCCGTGCATTGTGTATCCCCACATCGGAGATCTCACAAACCTCGCCAGATATCCACCCTTAAACCAAATATCATCTTTTGTGTTTACCTCCTTGACCACAACCTATCGTTGAGAATGGATCATCAATTCAAGGAAGATCGCAAGACGGTGCCTACATTGAAGAATTCAAGTATCTCTCCAAAGGAAAATATTCCGGTACCTACCTTATTATCGCCTCTTTGCTCGAGGACGAGCAACGTCTAAGCATGGGGGAGGAGGTAGGTACAGTGCAGTTTTAGAGTTCAAAGGGGAGTATTTTAAAAAAATGATGAATGAAAAAAAAATCGGCGATATACGTGACTTCCAAGGTGAAGGTCTCACAAGAAGAAAGAAAAAATATATATATATATAATGAATGAAAGAAAGAAAGAAAAGAATGAGAAATATGAGAAAGAGGAAAAAAATATGAGCATAAAGTAAACTCCCCGGTTCTCTAAGAGTGCATTCAAGGCTTCAAGTTTAAAAGATCCATTCTCATTTTCCAACCATGTGCAATCCGATAACGAGGACTTCCTTTGTGCCTCGGGATCACTCTTTGCCATTTGCACATGTCCACTTATCTAAAGTGTGAGTATTTTTCTCTTTCCCCTCCTTGATTTAACATTATTTTCCAATGACCTTTTTGACGAGTCTCGGTAAGACCATGAGAAGCTTGTCTTGTTTTGACAGCACCTCATTTATAAAATCTTGTTAGTACTAAACTTTCCCAAAACTCCATATAAAGCCTACCACACATATATGTTATGAGAGGGAAAGGAGTAGAATATATAGGCTTGAGAGACAAGAGAGATGAGAGTTCATGAGCAATATGCAAGGTGATTTAAATTTGTGAATTTGGTTTAGCTCTTTTCTTTATCTCGTTCTTTATTTCAAAAATTCTGAGATCTATTTGAACTTTGTGAGCATGTTAATACCTGTGGGATAAGCTTAATAAGAATCTACCCTCCGTAGAGGTGAAGGCTAGTACATTATGGAACTTTAACGAATTAAACTTTTGAGAGCATTATGTTTTTTTCATGTATGATCAAGTGCAAGGTTTAAACATTGTTGGCAATGATGATATCCATCGAAGGCTTACTCGAGGACGAGCAAGATTTAAGCATGGGGGAGATGTTGACAGTGAAAATCCGTCAACCTAGCCATGAGTTTACCTTCGGCGTTGGCATGACTTTTGTATCTTATTCATTGGTACTAACCCCCGTGGTATTACAAGTTCACTTGTGCATGTCGGTTTTGGAGTTAAGTGTTTACGCAGGGTTTTAACGTTGAAAGCAAGACTTCCGGGATAAGTTCATTAAGCACCTCATGACAAGACCTTGAAGCCCGATACAAGTCAAGCAATGAAGTGAACATGACTCCAAGAGCCCAAGGACCAAGCCCGAGAAGATGATAAACTCCGAGGACCGAACCGAGAAAAGTGCTTCGAATCTTGCAAGACAAGGAGTTGAGTCCAATTCGGAGAGAAACCGACGTCAAGGGCCCACATGCAAAAGGGGAGAACATCTAGAAGACGCGGGAAGCAACACGGGCGAAGCAGGGCCGCGAGATGGGCCGAATTGGGCCCGGCCGGCCGGCCCGGGGCCGGTCGGCCCAGCCCAATTCGGGGCCCAATCGGCCTCCCCTTTGACCTAATTGCTTCTCAGGCTATAAATAGCCCACTGACTGAGAGCCACACAGAAATCAATTCGTAATCCGCCGCCGAGGAGCAGAGAAGCTTGAGGGACACCATCTCGGAGATGAGGGTCGTGCTAGTTGTCTAGGGTTTCCCTAGCCGACGTGGGAACCTTGCATGGAAGACCACGTCGGAGCTCCGGAGCGAGGATCAAGATCGAGAGAGGGCCCCGGTGGTGATCTTGTTCATGTAATCATTCATGGTGAAGTTTGTAAGTGAATTCGATTTCTAGCGATCAAGTGCCTTCTCGATGATTTTGTTTTCTTATTGGTTTTGCTTCTTCTACGATCTAGTTTGCAGCTAGATTACTTAGGGTGCTCTTGTAGCCGCGGTGGCTAGAGGTGCATGCCGGACCGGCCAAGTGATTTCAACTTGTTCTATCGAACTCGCCCTAGACTACCCACTTGAATAGGGATACGTTGTGACAGAACGGGGGTTCCAAAAGGCGGGCATTTTCGGAGTCGGATGGAAGGCCACGATTTAAAGATGCTTTTAATGAGATTTGCTTTTCTATCTCCATCTATCTTGTTTGGAGCAACAACATAAGCATGATCTAGATTCTCTAGATTGGTTATCTCTTGCTTTCTCTTGTTACCTCTTTAGTAGATTAGATTAGATGTGTTTTCTTTATGAGTTAGTAGATTAGATGCAACTTGTCTTCATAAGATAGTTTACCTTGCTTTTCTAGATTGAATCCTTGCGTTGCACATTGTTCCACGGATTCGATACCTTGGGTTCACCACTCGAGGGAAGAAGGGTCCCTTGACTACGACGGGAGACTTGTCCGCTTGCAAGTCATAAACGAACTTTGATACAACTATTAACCGTCAACAACATACCAGGCAAGTTGTCGGGAAAGACATCTGGATACTCGCACAATACTGGAATGTCTTCTAGTTGGATGGTTACGGCAGCATAGGAACAAGGATTTATGCCTTCTACCTTGGGTAAGTACAAGGTGGTATGACCACTGGTAGGGGAATGGATTTCTACCATTCTAGTGGCAATGTCCAAAACAACTTGATGTTGGGCCAACCAATTCATTCCTAGAACTACATCTAGACCTCCCAATCCCAAATGAATCAGGTTGTTTAATAAAGTTTTGTTTCCAAGCTGCAAAGGTACCGCTTTATTTATAGTGTTGGAGAGTATTCTTTATCCCGCCGTGGCTACTACGAAAGAATCTTTGGTATCACAAGAATGTAACCCCAACTTGCTCACTAGACTTTCACTTATGAAACTATGGGTTGCTCCAGAATCAAACAAAATTTTAATGGGGTGATCACGGATAGAGAATGTACCCGTCAGCACTGCTGCTCCCTCTAGACATCAACCAAGGTGGTAAAGTTGAGTTTGCCCTTCTTGACTTGCACCACGGGTTTCTTTCCTTGGTTCCCCTAACGGAACCCTGAGCCTTCACCTTGCTTGTTTGGCCTGGGCTTGGGGCACTCATTGATGTAATGCTCCGGCTGCCCACAATTATAGCAGCGCCGATCCTTGGTAGCACTATTGCTATTGTTGTTGGCAAGGGTGCACTAGGCTTGTATGGCTGCTGTTGTGCCTTATGGAACTGGAAATTCCCAGACGGCTAGTTCTGAGATGGGGTCACCATCTAGTGTCCAATTGAAGATGACTAGGGAGGACCCTGAGTTCCCTTCTTGACAAAGCGAAATTTCTTGCCTGACCCACCAGTAGCGGTGAATCTAGCCCGCCTTTTTCTATCCTTCTGGGCATTGGACATGGAATCCTCTTGAGAAATGGCCTTGTTCACATGGTCCTGATAACTGTTAGGCTCATAAAGATTAAGCCTCTCATAGAGATCCTCATGTAGCCCATCACGGAAACGCTCTATCTTCTTGGCATCGTTGTCAACGTGATGCCCTCCATACTGACACAAGGCATTGAACTTCTTAGCATACTCATACACTGTGTCAGAGCCTTGCTTTAGAGCAAGCAACTCCTTCATCTTTCTATCCATGAGACCTTTAGGAATGTGATGTTCCTTGATGGCCTTCTTGAATTCAGCCCACGTGATTTGATGTCCCACGGGAATCATGGTCTTGAAGTTCGCCCACCATATCAACGCTGCACCACGGAGTTGGAGGGCGGCGAAGCTGGCCTTGCACTCTTCTGAGCAGGGCAAGGTGAACACAGAGAACTTGGCCTCAGTGGCCCTGATCCACGCATCGGCAGCCAGTGGCTCCTTGTCCTCTTCGAAAGTCGGGGGCTTCATGGCATAGAAATGCTCATATTTGTGACTTGAGGCTGGCCGTCGATGTTTTCCCCACGGGGATTGTTTTGTAGCTGCTGAGCAAGCTGCTGCTGCGTTTGCAAGAGCTGTCGCATCACCTCAGTTTGGATGACCATAAATTGTTCTTGAATGGTCATGTTGGGAGGAGGGGGCGGAGCGTCACTCCCACATGCACCAAAGCCATTGGGAGAATCACGGGTTTGTTCCACCATCTGAAATCATTGGGGTTTTCATTAGTCACATATTTACAAGCTTGTTTACAACATCCACAAGAAGAATATGCAAAACGAAAACTCATAGCATCAATTTGGTGAAACCCGGACAGCAGAGCAGAGTTGTTAGAAAATTCATAACTCTCTGCCCCTACGAGTAAAAATTCCCTTTTTTGGTTAGAAAATGCAAAATTTAGTAAGATCCAACATTGGTATTCAACCGGAGGTCCAATTCCAATGTTATAATGCCCGAAAAATTCAACACCGAGGTTCTGCCTAGCTGTTTTGCTGGAGGCCAAACTGCAACATTTCCGCTATAATTATCGGTACACTTATGCAATAGTGGTGAATTTTGGTGAGCATACTCTCCACAACATAACACACAAGGTTGGTATTAAACCCAAGGTGAAACTTTGATCACAACAACCCTAAAGCATTCATTAACACACGACACATGAAGTGTTCATCCAAGCGTTACATGATGCCCGTCGGCGACCTCTCCGGCCAAACCAAGCATCCCAATCGAGCACGGGTATGCCTAATTGCAACTAGGTGCCGCTTGTTGCACAACTCCGGCGGCCCCTCGCCAGCGGCGAGCTCCCTTGCGCCGCCGGGATCCCTATGCGCGGATTTGAGTGTTGTAGGGGTCTGTGTGTTAAAGGCAAGGGTAGATCTATGAGGTTCAGAAAGTTCCAAGGGTCTCATTACAAAATGGCTCTTCCCCTTTTGTGTGCTTTGACTGGATCTTGTAAAATCCATATAAAATCGTAGAAAAATCCAAAAACTGCAAACCTAATTTTGTTTGGCTCTGTGTATTTAGAACTACAACTTTCTCAAAGCATGTATATAATTTCGAGCTACAGTTTTTGCTTGAAAAATTGAAATATAAAATACCTAGATCTGTGATTCTGCAAAATCTATACATGATCTTGAGCTGGATTTTGGATATGTTTTGAGCACTGGAATGTGTAGGTCTTGTGCCAAAAATTGCACAAATTTACTAAAGGAATCTTTTTATATAAATTATCTTGTATTATTGACAAATCTGCCTAGATGATTTTTGTAGCATAAAATATAATTATTTTTGAGCCCAACTTCTGGCTATTGTCTTGTAATCTTGTAATGCACCTCTGGTGAATTTATCGTGGTTTTATCACTGTCATAAATATTTATTCCTGATTTATTCTTGTTTTTAATCATAAATGTGTAGATCGAGATCTATAAAGGCTATAGATGTGTTTGTTGGCTTCCTAGACTTGTTTTGGACCATAGAAACAGTGAGAGCAAGTTTGGGTCCAGAAGGGCTATATTTATTTTATATGCATTTATCTTGTTTGTGGTAAATAGAAATGCTATATTTAATATTTTTCTTTTATTTACTTCAACAAATGTGCATGTGTGATCAGTGGCTTATATTTGACTTATTGAGACCAGGGAGCAAAACTCTTGGTGTTTTATGATTTATTTTTGTGCATTAAATGTGAAAGAACCTTTGTAGGTTTAATGTTGAGATTAATTGGAAAATCACAAATCTCACCAAAGGATTATGTGTTGGTGTGGTAAACTTGCTAATTAGTTTATAACCAACACCTTGCTGTTTAGGGAAAGCTAAATTAAATCATTTATATATATATATGTACACAGTCACTATTTAAAAAGTATAGATAATAAAGCAACGCATATTGTTCCTTTATAGGAAGAGTATGCTGAACGTATTATTATCTAGGTAAATGTGGTCAACCAAGCACCCCATGGTTGCCATAAGTTGTTTTCAAATTAATTGAATCAAATGGTCACTTAAGTCTTGCATTTACATCCTCCATATAGAAGTTCCCGACGGTAGTTACACGCTCATGCCAGTGGACGTCAACGAGGGAGCTGGAGGAGACGTGCACTACGTCACCGTTGTGCAAGACCCGGGCCAAAGTCCGGAAGTTTGTCTAACTGCTTGTGCCAACGAAGGCAATCCCCGGTTTTATCATTAACCCATGTTTTATTTAAATTATGCAACTAACTTTGTTATTCTATGTGCATTAATGTTCGGGAATTGAATGAAACCCTAGTTGCATGGTCCCTAGTTGCCTATGTTCTTTTACTAGTATGCTCTAAGGACCCGGTAAAAGTCGAGTGATGTTCGTCACTCATGAGAATATGATTTCCTTTTTGGAATCACCCCTTTTATAAATGGATTGCTCATGTGGTAGGAGCATGGGATTTGGGCTCCGGTCCAGTGGCTTCGTGGGCTAAGCTTTTGAACGTACTAAGCACTTGTCGGGAATGGGACCGGTAAGACTAGTACCTTAATGAGACGACACGGAATTTTACTACTACTACTACTCTCGATTCGTCTCCTGCCCGGCTTGCAATCGGGAGGAGGGTACTTGTTTGAGGCTGGGTGTACTAGGTGGGGCATGCCAGATAGCCTTGTACCCGGGACTGTAGGCTACTATCCCAACCCGAGGATTTTTGGGAACTGTTTGGTCGGTGTCGGCTCTGTTGGGGCACCGCTCCGTGTGTTTAGGTTTACCTTGCAAGGGTTTATGAATCAATCGATTGTCGGCCTCTCACCGTTATCCGAGACTGCTTAATCAACTGGCCATGATATCCCTTAAGTCTGCGTGAATTAATTGTATTGTACAATTCTTGGTTGTATTAGTTGCTCATCATAGTAATGATAATCTCACTAGAATTTGAGCTAAAATATTGAAAGTAAGGATTCATGATCCTAGTTGCTTTTTGGCAAAACAAACCCACCAGCCAAAAGCCTTACATGTCTAGAGGTAACTTTTGTCGGGTAAGTCTTGCTGAGTATTAGTATACTCAGCCTTGCTATAATTGTTGTTTTCAGGTGAAGTTGTTTGGCCTAGTGAGATTCCACCCGGCTGGGAGCTGGAATGGGTGGATGATGACGCCGAGTAATGGCATCACAGATGGCCTCCAGTGATGTCATATCATGTCGCTATTAGTACTTCCGTTGTTTTAATAAAACTCTAAACCTTTCACTTTCATGTCAAAGAACCATGTTTGTATTAATGGACCCTACGTGGATTTGATATTAATTTGTAAGGCACTCTGGACTCTCCTTCGTGGGAGTTTTATGCATATGTTCGATCCTCTCTGTGTCTCCAAGTGATTTACCGGGTGTAAACCCGACAACAGTCAATGGGATGATTCTTTATTGTCGCTTAATGACCAAATGGAGTGGCATAGGTGATAGTACTGAATTATCTCCGGTGGGGTTGTCACAGCTGGTATCAGAGCATCTGTATGCGCCGGAGTGATTAGATTAATACTAATCGCACGATTTATAATAAAACTTGCCAAGATTGATTGGATTTTGAAAATCCATTGGTTCGTTAAGGAATGATCTAGATTGAGAGGCCCTAGAGGGAATCTTGGGTTCTTTAAGGTGGCATAAGAATCTATGGTTTATTTTGCTAACTTCCAGCACTTTCATTTATGTCCAACTTACCTTCATGTACAGCCAAACTAGATGAGCCACGTGTTTCATATGTGTGCTATTCCGTATCACGAGAATTGTGAGGGTTGATGGAGTGATCTATTCCACAGATCCCATATTCACGTCTACTTAAGAGTTGTGATGTCGCCACATTTATCATACGAGTGCATTCCGCATGTCAACCATGCGAGGCAAGGATACACTCCATTCAAACGAATGGTGTCCGAGGTTGGACGCTGTCCATGCAGTGGCTTTATGCATGGATACCATTGCGACAACCCGCCCAGGAAAATACCGTACTATCGCCTAAAACCAATCCACTTTGGTCATTAAGTAATAGTAAAGTATCATGCTCTCGTTAGTTGCCGGGTTAACGCTCAGTAAATCACTTGGAGTTCATACAGAGGATCACATATGCAATAAAACTCACGCGAAGGCGAGTCCAGAGTACAACACGATTAAAGCCAGTTTATTACCAACCATTGTTCATGACATGGGGTAAAGGTTCAGAGTTCGAAACAGCGGAAATAAAATAATCTAGCGCAACGGTAAACATCACAGGAGGCCATCTGTGATGCCATCACTTGTCGTCACCCTTTCAGTCAACCACACCTGCAACAACAGTTTTAAAGCAAGGATGAGTATACTAATGTTAACACCAAAATTTGGTAAGGAGTATGACATGTGGGTCCGATTCGAAAAAGAGTCCGTCTGGTGGAAGGAAAGATATTTTCAGAGATTTTCGGCAGAAGGATCCGCGGTCGGCTATTTGCTCCGATTCGGCAGAGGAACAGTAGAGCTGATTTTGCGAGATTGGACGGTGACGTGGCTCAAATCAGAAGAGACGAATGGAGGGACAGGCAATCGAGCTTAGTTAGGCAATGAATCCATTCGCAGTTGTAATCAGCAGGGTATAAATACGATCCCTGGATGTATGTAACAAACACGATCATTCCTCAATACACACCGGCCTTACGCCAAACCCTAGAGTCCTTGTCGTGTCGTCGAGTTCTTCGAGGGGGCCAATCGATCCGTCGACCTCCGTAAGTACCGGCAACCTTGTATCATGTCTAGTATCATGCGGTGGATTTAGATCTGATGCAAGTAGTCTTGTTACCATGCTTCGTGTCATGCGGTAGATTCAAGCTTGGTTCAAGAGGGTTTCTTGTTAGATCATGAGCCATACGGTAGGCTAAGATCTAGCTCGAAGCTAGTTATCGGCTCTATTGGATTTTGGCAAGATCCAATAGATTCATTAAGTTATCCCGTGTTATCATGAGTTTTACTTTATGTTTTAGTTCATGTAACACACCCTTGCCCAATCTAGATGGGTTTGGATCGGCTATGTTTCTTTTAAGATCCGTGTACGAGCAGGTTTCGTGTTTTGACGCGTGGATCTGGTGCTCTCCGACAGCCGAAACCGAATCGATCTAGGTTGTTACGTGTTGCGGGTTCAAGCTTGCTTTGTTTGTATAAATCTTGAAAGAACCGGGTATCACGCGGTAGATGCAGGTTTTTGGGTTGCCTTGGAGCTAATCATCCGGTGGATTAGATTCCCATTTCAGCCTGATAGATTTATTCACGTGGTAATGTTTGTTCCTTCTTCATGGACTCGAATCGGTACGTTCGGCCGTATTCGGTTATCTTTTCACGAGTAGATCACGTGCATTGTTTATGCTTTAAGTGATGTATGCTTTTAGCTTTCCATATTTAGATTATATCATGCGGTGGATAGATCTATTTGCAGAAAGTGGTACGTTTTTCATGCAAGTTGTATCATGCGGTGGATAGATTTGCTTGTGATCATACCCGACGGATCTTAAAGTACCTAGACATGCGGTAGACTAGTGCTTTGGATCTATGCATGCTCATTTAATACATGATCATGTTCGTGCTTTACCTCATTTTATTTAATGACAAACCTCATGAGGATCGGTCATAACTTCATGCTTGCATCTTTATCTATACAAAGACCGATCGTCGTCACGCTTACGTCATCCATTCGGCAATATTCCTTTTTCCTCTGTAATGGTCCGGATGGTTGTGATTCTTTGACAGATAGCTCTACATAGCTACATGTCATCTTGCTTGGCTCCTTAGCCGTAAATATGGAACTGTCTGGTACCACCCGACACGTTCCAAGCTTTGGTATTTAACTGCTTTATCTTTTGTTAATTTTCAAGAAAAATTGACTGGCACGTCATTTGCTCTCTGCGCGTGCGAAGCTAGCTTTTTCGGCTTGCTGTGTGATTGGCGTTAAGTGCACATTTTACGTCAACACACTTTTTGGCACGCCCAGTGGGACCAACAGCCGAATTGGTTCAAGATGCCTGAAGTCTCAGACCTCCTGGATGTCAACATCGAAGAGCTTTCTCCAGAGCAGCATCAGCAGCTCCTAGACGCCGTGAATCAGTTTCAGCAAAAGTGTCTCATGTCGTTTAAGAAGAATCGAAGTGGTGTACCGTATCTAAAGAATGACCTGCCCAGAGTGCTGCTGCCGGGAGAGAGCGATGCCTCAACCCAACAGGAGAAGGAGGAATGCGCACGGATGTTCCAAGAGTCGGTAGACGACA
This sequence comes from Cenchrus americanus, assembly GCA_947561735.1. NCBI lineage: Eukaryota > Viridiplantae > Streptophyta > Magnoliopsida > Poales > Poaceae > Cenchrus > Cenchrus americanus. Next base: position 195,903,592 of record OX387244.1, read on the forward strand.
TGCTCACCAAGCACAACCAGGCTTTCCTCGGGTCGCTCCAGCAGATGATGGTGGCCCTCTTTGGCCCGGGCGCGGGGCAAGCGTTCGGGAAGGCGTCCGCCGAAAGAGCACCGTGGAGCCGGGTGAATCAAGCTCTCGGCCCGGCGCTACGGAGCCAATTGCGAGCCAGCCTCCCCCTCAAAGCTCCGGGAGCCGGACATTCCAACCTCCTCCGCAGGCGCGGGGGGCGCCCGGTTCGCCCCCGTTGCAAGCTTCGGGAAGTCAACCAATCCCCGCCGCCACCACGAGCAAAGCACGGGTCGGCCGTGCAACGGCTCGATCCGTACCGGCCTACGTACGGAGACCTAGCGTTCGGCTCATCCGGGGCCCCACTCGACCCCGGCCGAAGAATAGCTCCGTCGACCAACCGGCTCCCGGAGGAATTTGTACGGTGGTGGTTATCATGAAGTGGGAAATTACGGAGCGTTCGATGCCTTCCCGCACCCGGGGTACGCGCCCGGGCCGCAGCGCTCAAGAGGAAGACGCCCTAGCACGCAAGATGGCCGAATTGATGCAGAATCAGTTCGGCCTCAAGCCAAAGATGCAGGGCCCCACCTACAGGCCGCCGTTCCCAGAGCGGTACTATAACGTGCTCCTGCCACCGAGGGTGAAGCCGCCGACGGAATTCACAAAGTTCTCGCGGGCGAGGACGAGACAAGCACGGTCGAGCACATCGCCCGTTACCTCATGCGGCTTGGGGAATGCTCGGCCGAGGAGGCGTTCGGGGTTCGCTACTTCCCCGCCTCGCCGACGGGTCCGGGGCTTTTCGGTGGTTCTCGTCCCCGCCGCCCGAATCGGTGGCCGGGGTGGAAAGATTTGGAGCATAAATTCCACGCTCATTACTTCAGCGGCAGTTCTGAGAAGAAGTTGATTGATCTCGCCACCCTGAAGCAAAGGCACAGCGAAACACCGCTGGAGTTTCTTAGAAGATTCAGAGAAGTCAAGGGCATGTGCTTCTCATTGAACTTGCCAGACGATCAGCTGGCTGATATGGCCGTCGCCGGGATGTTGCCAGCCGTGCGCGAGAAGCTATTTGGGATGGAGTTCGAGAACCTGGGCCAACTATGGCAGAAGTTATCTTTGATGAGCAATCAGGCATATGGCCTCAAGAAGGACCCCAAGTTTGGCAAGCAGCATGACGTCGCTGACATCTACAACCAATTCTTGGACAAGGCTGATTTGTGCGAGGATTCTGACGACGAATTGGAGATAGCTGCAGCAGAGATCATGTGGGGTAAAGAGCCCTTGACAATGAATCAGCGGTGGGTCAAGCAGACCAAAGGAACTTACGACTTCGACATCACAAAGGCTGATAAGTTATTTGAGCTCTTGGTAAAGGAAGGCCGAATCAAGCTGCCCGAAGGGCATTCTATGCTTCGGCCGATGGAGTCAAATCAAAACGTTACCGTGGCTTCCATGACGGGGACTCGCACTCCATCAACGATTGCGGGGTCTTCGGGATGAGGATCCGAAGGCTATCCGAGGAAGGGCACCTCAAGTTCGATAACAAGATGAAGCCGGATGGCCACCCCTTTCCTCGAACATGCTCGGCTTTTCCGTCAATGCGATAACGACCGAAGAGAAGGGGAAGGTCAAGGTCCTAACCTCAGCTAGGTCCAAGCAAGGTGGATCAGTGGACCCGGAGCGCCAGGTGACCCTAGAGCAAGTGCAGGGCGACGCCCCCCGCGTTCTCAAGAGCCACATCGAGATTGGGGAATCGTCCAGGCCTAGACCCAAGGTGACGTCACGCATTCTCCTCAACAAGTGGCAGCGCCAGATGGAGAAGGAACGCTACCAGAAGCGTCGTCACGAGGAGGAGCAGCGCAGGGCTGAAGAGGAAGCGCGCAGAAGGGACCAAGAACAGTACACGCGCGAGCAGGAGCGCGCCCACTGGGGGTGCGCCTTCTTCAGGCACTGCTGGAATGAGGGCCTAAAGCTGCCCACATTGAGGAACTGTCCTGAATGCAGCGACAGATATGTTGAGTACAGGCAGGAAACTGCCAATCGCCGATCCGTCCATGAGAGACTTGGAAGGGTCCACCCGAATGGGGATCGGCGGCAAAAAATTGAAATCATTGATCATCCCAGGAAGCGCCAAGCTGATCTCAGGTGGGCTGATCAAGAGGAGGACGAGGATGTTCACGTCTGGCAGAAGGGGCAGTGGTGCCCGCCCGGTCTACGCAGGAGCCAGAAAAGGCGGGTCCAGCGCTTGAGGAACCGCGAGATGAAACAAGCCGGGATCCAGACGAGGCAGAAGTGGCGCCCCAAGGACCAGCCAGAAGGATCGAAGCGTTCGGCTCCTACATGCATGGTATACTTCCTGCCGAACGAGTTCATGGCTCCCGCTAACCAGGTTATGCAGGAGGAAGCTTCCTTTGATGACGAGCAGCCCGAGGAGATGATGGCACAACTGGTGCTTGCCAAGCGGGGCCGTCTTCGACAAGCCGGCCAAGAATCGCCATATGAGGTCGCCGTACTTGAGGGGGGTACGTCAATGGCAAGCCATTGACCAAGATGTTCGTCGACGGCGGGGCGGCAGTCAACGTCATGCCGTACACCACCTTCAGGAAGCTTGGCATGGGCCCGAGCGATCTGACACCTACGAGCATCATCCTGAACGACTTCGCCGGGAACCCCTCAGACACCAAAGGATGCGCTCACGTGGACTTGATGATCGGGTCCAAGACGCTGCTCACCACCTTCTTTGTCATCGAAGGCAAGGGAGCCTACGGCCCCGCCGCTTGGACGGGGACCGGATTCACGCCAATCGCCGCGTCCCATCCACCATGCATCAACGACTTATCCAATGGGTGGATGACGAGATCGAGGTCGTCCGAGCGGACGACTCCGTGAGCGTGGCCAACATGGAACCAGCCTTCCGGGAGTACCAAGGCATCGATTGCTTCTCGGGGAAGGAGCGGGGGAGAAGGTCCTGTTGAACCCGTCGGCGGTGACCAACGTACCGATTCAAGCGGTCGGCTCTTATAGTAATTTTTAATGGAGAACCCCGTGGATGGCACTGATGGCAAGTTGGGACGAGGATTCATGTCGGCCGATAAGCTGGAAGAAGTTGACATTGGAAGCGGTGATAAGCCAAGGCCGACATTCATCAGTGCAAATTTGCAGCCAGATTTCAGGGGGAACTTAATTGAGCTTCTCAAAGAATATAAAGATTGCTTCGCCTGGGATTACTCGGAGATGCCTGGATTGGATCGTTCCATCGTCGAGCACCGGTTGCCAATCAAGCCTGGTTTCAAACCGCCCCGGAAAATCTACAAGGATGAAGTATTGGCCGATGTGAAGAAGGAGATCGAAAGATTACTTGACGCAAACTTCGTTCGGCCGTGCAGATATGCGGAGTGGATTTCTAACATCGTCCCTGTGTATAAGAAGAATGGAAAAATGAGAGTTTGCATAGATTTCAGGGACCTAAACGGAGCTACTCCCATGGATGGATACCCGATGCCTATTGCCGATTTGTTGATTGACGCCGCCGCTGGACACAAGGTGATTAGTTTCATGGATGGCAACGTGGGATACAATCAGATTTTCATGGCAATAGAAGACATCTCGAAGACGGCCTTCAGATGTCCTGGTCATATAGGCCTATTTGAATGGATAGTCATGACATTTGGGTTGAAAAATGCCGGTGCAACCTATCAGCGGGCCATGAATTACATTTTTCATGAGTTGATCGGCAAAACTGTGGAAATCTACATCGATGACGTGGTGATCAAGTCCTTAAGTCATGACACCTACCTAGAAGATGTGAAGAAGACCTTGGAATGCACCCGGAAGCATGGCCTAAAGATGAATCCAAACAAGTGTGCATTTGGGGTGTCAGCTGGAGAGTTCTTGAGGTTTTTGGTCCACGAAGGGGGAATCGAGGTTGGCAAGAAGAGCATGAAAGCCATTGATGAAGTCGTTCCTCCAACCAACCTCAAGGAATTGCAATCACTGCTCGGCAAGATCAACTTCGTGAGGAGATTCTTCTCAAATTTATCACAGAAGGTGTTGCCATTCTCTCCATTGCTGAAGCTAAAGAATGATCAGAAATTCACATGGGGCGACGAACAACAAAAGGCTTTCGATGAAATCAAGCAATACATGAAGGAGCCGCCGGTGCTGGTTCCTCCTCAGCTGGACAATCCTTTCAAGTTGTACGTGGCGGCCGATACCCAAACTATTGGATCGGCCCTTATTCAAGAATTCGAAGGAAAGGAGCGGGTAGTAGCTTATCTTAGCCGAAAATTACTTGATCCTGAAACCAGGTATTTCTGGCTCAGAGAAACCGTGTCTTTGCGTATACTACTCGTGTACAAAGTTTCGGCACTACTTGTTGAATGCCGAATGCACTGTATACTCGAAGTTTGATGTGATAAAACATATGTTATCTATGCCAATTTTGAATGGTCGGATTGGCAAATGGATTTTAGCTTTATCAGAATTCGAGTTGAAGTTCGAATCGGCAAAAGCCATCAAAGGTCAGATCATTGCCGATTTCATAACTGAACATCGTGACCCTTCAATTAGTCTACTTGAAATTACCCCTTGGGCCTTATTTTTTGACGGGTCATCATGTGGCAAAGGTGGGGGAGTAGGGATCCTGCTAATTTCGCCCAAAGGTGAGATGTTCGAATTCGCTATTCCTATACAACCCACTGTCACAAATAACCAAGCTGAGTACGAGGCACTACTTCGAGGGCTTCAATATTTGAGAGAAGCTGGGGCCGTATCGCTGAGGTCTATGGAGATTCAGAACTAGTAATCAAGCAATTGAACGGCCAATACGAGTGCAGGAGCGAAGCGCTGAGGAGTTACTACGAAGAGTGCAGGGAAATCTTGAAGAGCTTCCCACTGGTAACCCTACAGCACATTCCTAGAGAGCATAACGAAGAAGCAAATAGGCTAGCTCAGAGCGCCTCTGGTTACAAGGAGAGTCAAGAAGCATTTGCTGCAGAGGTGTATGCACTAGGGGCGGATCTTGCAGAAGATGATTGGATGAAAGAGATCGTTGATTACTTAAGAGATCCATCCCGAGAAGTCTCTAGGAAGCTCAGGTACAAAGCAATTAAGTTCGTTCTTCTGGATGACAATTTATTCTATAAATCATTAGACGGAGTATTGCTACGATGCCTGGGTCCAGAAGAAGCCAAGAACATGATGAGCGACGTGCATGATGGGATATGTGGAGCGCACCAATCGGCCTACCGGACGAAATGGGTTATTAGACAAGCCGGATGCTTTTGGCCGACGATATTGGAGGATTGCTTTGAGTATTACAAGGGATGTCAAGACTGCCAGAGGTTCGGGAATATTCAAAGAGTCCCTGCATCAGCATTGAATCCCATCATCAAGCCATGGCCATTCAGGGGCTGGGGTATAGACTTGATTGGCCAAATTAATCCGCCGTCTAGCAAGGGGCATAAGTTCGTGCTTTTGGCTACAGACTACTTCACCAAATGGGTCGAGGCGATCCCACTAAAGAAAGTGACGTCAGAAAACATGATCGAGTCCGTCAAGGAACACATCATCTATCGATTTGGGATCCCTCAGACGATTACCACTGACCAGGGGGCACAATTCGTGTCATTGGAGTTTAGAGATTTTGCCGAAAGCATGGGAATCAAATTGTTTAATTCCTCTCCGTATTATGGCCAAGCTAATGGTCAAGCAGAGGCTTCTAATAAGATCATGATCAAGCTGATACAGAAGAAGATCGATCAAAAGCCCAGGAGGTGGCATTCGGTACTCAGTGAAGCGTTGTGGGCTTACCGAATGGCCCCCCATGGAGCTACAAAGACTTCTCCTTACGAGTTGGTTTACGGGCATCATGCGATCCTGCCCTGGGAAATGCAATCAGAGTCAAGGAGAATAGTGCTGCAAAACGAATTGAGCTCCAAGGATTACAGTGGCCTAATGATGGATGAATTAGAAGATTTGCATATGATCCGTCTCAGGGCCCTGGAGAACATCGAGAAAAACAAGCTGCGAGTCGCCAAGTACTATAACAAGAAAGTAAAAGTAAGGCAATTCGCAGAAGGCGATCTAGTTTGGAAAGCGCTATTGCCGATTGGAACTAAATACAGTGAATTCGGCAAATGGTCCCCTAACTGGGAGGGGCCTTTTCGTGTGGTCAGATGCGTCCCTGGTAATGCATACATATTGAAAACTTTGCTGGGAGAAGAATTTTCCGCTGCGATAAATGGGAGATATCTGAAGAAATATTATCCTAGCATTGAGATCGATCGATGATTACGCGCATCTGGCACTAAAATAGCCGGCGCTCAAGAATGAGGCCGCCTTTAGAACAAAATCCATGAACAAAAGAAGATGGCCAGTGCTTGGATGCATTGCCCTTAGCTCAATACTACATTACAACTGCTTTTTGCAGGATTACATCTAACAGCCCTGATGGTCAGGTGCCCTAGGAGGTGGGAAGCAGAAGGCGTGGAGGAAGAAGCGAAAGTATGGTTCATTCTTTTCTTTGCTTCTTCGGCTGCTGCTCCCTCTTCAGTTGTTCCAGGACCACCGTGACGGCGACTTGGAACGCACGAGGATGACCATGATTGGCAGCCTCTACCAAGCCGTCCCCGAGCCACCTTCAAAGTTGTCTGTATCTGTCAGAGACATCTGGAGCAAAAGAATCAAGGTTAGGGGCAAGAAATCCAGATACAAACATAAAGGAGTCAGAAACATTTACCCCCTACTAGCGCTTCCAGCGCCATGCGACGCTCGCGCTCAGCTTGGCAACGGACGGACATATCCCTGAGGCCATGCTCCAGGTGCCGGACACGGCGGCGCAGCTGGTGGTTGGTCCTCTGCTCAGGCGTGGCATCCTCTGCTTCGGGAGAGGAATCGGAGGAGATGTACTCAGGAACATCTTCGGTCCCGATGACCTCTTCGGGAAGCAAATCAAGGCTGAAAGGGGCAGAAGGAAAACATGAAGCGCAAGATCAAGTGGGAGAACAAGGAGCAGATCAAGAAAGAACTCACTTCCGAATCGTACGCTTCTTTGATGAGCCGCTCTCTTGAGGTTCTTTACCCTTGTCCATGGCGTTGGGGTTTTCTCCTCTAGGGGCAGGGGAAGAGATAAGAAATGATGAAAGAGTGTGCGAATGGATTTGCAGAGCACCCCGCAGGCTATTTTATTGACCGGGGAGGCGCATTGGGAGTGATGACTGGCCAGTACACACTGTTGGAATACCAAGCGGCAGGGGTTTCCACCGAGTGCGAAGGGTTTTCTGTTGAACAGTGTTTACGGATTGCCGAATTGGGATCCTTTGTGGATTTTGCGCCAAGGGGCAGTTGTTCTCGCGCGTTCGGCTAAAGATAGTTCACAGGTGCATTCAAAGAAGACAAAATTCACAGATGCAAATGCGAAGGATGTCATCGCAGAACAGGTGCAGAATTCAAAAGTTCTTCATCTATTGCCGATATTTACACATCCCTAGTACAATCTAGTCGAAGAGCCTGTTCAACACAGATTGGGGATGGGTAATTTCGGCAATGGCGTCGCCGTGGCCATCGAGGCGCTCCAGGATGAGCTCGATCTTGTCGATGTCCTCCGCGCGCGCGCCCGAAAGCCACGCGGCTCGGTGGAGTAGTCGACGTCCGTATGCGTCGCCATCGCAGCCAGGCCCAAGGTGGTGCCCAAGCGAACGCCATGGACGGCCACCTCGTCAACGCGGCGCTCCACCGCGGCCAGGCGCTCCGCCGGCGTGTCGCCGTGGGCATTCACCTTCTCGGCCAATTGCTCTACCAGCGCCTTTAGCTGGTTGAGCTCAGCATCGCGGGCTGCAAAAGACAAACAGAAGGGATTAGCATCAAAGGCCGAGCTGGACCAAGAATCAATCTCAGGGCCATACCGTCAATGGCCTCCAGCAGCTGTTTGCGCTGGTCCTCCCATTCTAACTCGGCCACGCCTGCTTTCTTGGAGACGTCCTCCAGTTCGCGACGGGACGCCTCTAGTTCCTCCTTGAAGCGGATGGCGTCTGCTTCCCCATACGGTACCGGGGAGTGGCCATCGGACTCCGAGGAGTCATCGGGGAGGGGCCGATTGGACCGGCGCACGGGCGGATTCCACTGAATCAGCCTGAAAAAGGAGAGATGATCGTCAAGGCAAAGGAAGATTAAAAAGCAGAATCACAGAGGAGAGGTTGACGATCGTCACCGCCTGCGCGCATTGGCGCTGCTCCCCTCGGCCTCGTCGGAGGCACGGCGGCGGTTGAGGCGGCGCACCATTGTGGTTTGGGATGTGCACTGTTTGCGAGAAGGCTAAAGATTGGCAAAGATTCGAGAGCTAGAAGCACCTATGGCAACATTTATAGGCCTGGCAGGGTGAATCGTGGCTTCGAGTCGTTGCTGTGGATCGTGGCGCACGTCCCAATAAAATCGGAAGGTGGAAAGATTTCCTTGACCAACCCGCCGGCGGGTCGTTTGGAGTTCTAAGCTGGACCGTGCGCAGGTCGATTGATTCGGCTAAGGGAACTCAAGGTGTCGTTCGGGAGTTAGCGTTTCACAGCCGAATGGGTCGTTCAGCATTACATCTCAAAAGTACGCAAAAGAAAGGAAACAAATCACAAGGAGATATTACGAGAGCGACCAGTTCAATTATACATCAATAAGGATTCGAGCATTCGGGAGTTTGGCAAGTACACGACGAACATTGGATATTATCAAACGGGAATTGTCCAAAGCATCTCCTGGCAGTCTTTTTGGGCACCGGATAAGTCGGTGAGCTCCGCATCGCATTGCTTTATTCGGTGACAGCCGATTCTACTTCCGCTTGGGTCTTTGCCATCAATCCAGGAAGTTCGGCTATTTTCTTTTGGTCAATCTCCATCTCCGCCGACGGGCTTCTCGGTTCGGCCTCTAGAGCGGCCTTCCTAGCAGCTTTCGGATCATAAGAAGCTTGCGGGTTAGCCAATGCATCTTTATGGTTCTCTCGCTTGGGATTGTGCCCCGTTCATGGCTTGTTCGGCATCGGTTTTCCTTTTCTCAATGGCCGGACGGGAGCGCAATTTCCTCCAAGCGCGCCTCAAGGGTACATAAAGGGGCTCTAAGTCATAGACGGATGACGAGAGAAGCTCGATGTCTTCGGGGAGTTCTTGACTAATGGGTTCAAACATTTCTTCGAAATGATGGAGATCATTGAACTGATCCTGAGCATCTTTCTCTAGCCAGGCAGCAATTTCTGTGAGCTTGGACAGCACTTCATTTGGCAGCGGCTGGAATACTCCTTCCATCACCTCGGCAGCTGGATTGCTCTCTGATGGCAGGCTTGGTGATGATGGAACTTGATCCTGATGAACAACATTGTCGAATTAGGGATACTAAACACCAAGGCACCAGGATTGAGTACGGGTGGTTACCTCATGGCTGGTTTCTTGAGTAGGGGCAATCACAGGTGAAGAGGACGCTCCAAGAAGAGCCGAAACTTCTGAGCTAAGGGGTGCCGATGCGGGCATTGGCAGCTCGTGGGTTTCTGGCTGGAGAGGAGTTGGGTCTGCCGCCTCTGGTGGGTTGGCTATCTCTGTTTGACCAATAGGCGATGGCACCCTGGGAGAATTTGCTGGCTCCAGTTGAGCTGGGAGATTCATCTCAGGAGAATTTATTGCTTCTGCAGAAGGTGATGAAGATGAGACCTCCACCGGGATGGGTAACTCAACCCTGGATGGACTCGCCTGTTGAACCACTGGAACATCTACAAGCTGTTCTTCCACAGCTTCTTCTGCAAGTGTCCAATTGAAAGAGTAAGTGCCAGTGCTCATCCTTGAGAAAGGACAGTAAAGGTCATACCAGTGGATGGGGCATCAGCAGGCTTGGTTCTGAAGGATGTTGAGCTCTGGTCTGAAAATACACAATGATATGATCCATCAAGAATAGAGTGACCTGGCAATCAAGAAGGTAAAGGGTTTTACCTCAACAAGCACCTTTTTGACAGTTCTTCTCCTTTTGGCACTTGGAGGGGCAATCAGGTGCAGACCTTGCCTCCTGTCTGCAGCAAGGCTGGAAAGGCTGGGATCCGTAGTAGCATACCTGGCCATTAATTGGTGCAGGGTTGTGGATTTGAACCCTAGTGCTGAAATTGGGCCTTCAGCATTGTAAGCAATTGCCCTGGCTCGAGGGGCAGGCACTGTGTTCTGTGGACAAAAGATGAAGGTTAAGACCATGAGTAAAGAAGAAGTGCCTAATCCAAGGGCTCATTGTGTTACCTCTGAAGTCGGCAGGAAATCAGGCACCAATTCCGCACAGAACACATGAACGGGTTCACTGAAGATGTGGTCATGAAATTCTTGCCACCAGGAGATGAAGGTGGGGTGAGCTATGGTTGCAGGCACAAAAGGACATGTATAGACAGTGGGACTGCACACATAGTTGAAAACTCTGCTGCATTGCATCAGTTCTCTGATTTCCTCCCTGGGTTTGAGGAATTCATGCAAAAACAATCTTGGGGGCATCTGGCCGCATCCAAGTTGTCTGGCCATTACATTAGGCTGGTAGTATTCATAGGTGCTGACATTCTGCCTCCCTCCATTGAACTCGGCCGGTAATATGCATGGGCGGATTATGATATTAAAGATCTCCAAGAATCCCCTATCTTGACGGCCGGGCTCGAAGGAGAATTCGACAGGGAAGGTCAAAGTGTCATTGCCTAGATAAGGAAGCCACAGAGGATTGGAGAAACCTTTGAAGAATAACTCGAAGAGCTGGCCAATGTCCTGCTGGATAAGAACAGTTGAAGCCGCTTCTCCATAGTTTTGGCATCCTCTGGTGGCTTGAGGCTCTCCTTCAGGGTAATTGGACAAAGGGAAGAACCTTGAGTCCAAATCGACGCCGACGATCTGATGCATGTGGAGCTGCAGCCACATTTGAACAAACCACCAAGGGCCATTGACGCAAGTTATCCTCTGGCTGGTGTACATTTGGGTAACAGTCTGATGAAGCATATGATATACACTGCCCAAGAAGAATTTTCCCAGAGGGAGGCGATTGCCACTAGCCAGATGGATCGCCATTGCGATATGATTCAAAGTGGGTTCGTTGGCCTTGCCGCAGAAGACAAATCTGCATAGCCACATGTTCAGAAAGGCTCTGTATTCAACTTCGCCAAGGGGATTATCTCTCATGTGCTTCGAGATATAATTCTTGTAGCCATTCCCTGGCTTTACCCCTGTCTGGCGTGAGGAATTTTTGAAGTTCCGTGGGCGGACAGACCGGTGATGTCAAGGCCGGTGATCATGTATACATCGGCCAAGGTTGGAGACATTGGGCCATGCCCAAAAAGGAAGGCGTTGACGCCATTTGACCAGAAGTGGCATGCGGCTATCAGAAGATCCTCATTCTTGGGTGTCTCGGCCACGGACAACTCCGAGCATTGAGCGATGCGGAGAGCATCCAGGTTGGTCAATCCACTTTTATCTGCAAGGATCCTCCGATACCAAGTCTTCCAACCTGCAATTGGAGGTAAGGGCCAGTTCTTGAACGCATCTTGCCACTGAGGAGGTGGGGACAAAGCTGCCTTGAAGGGGATTCTCTGAGATTCAGCAGTAATGAGATCTAGAGGATCAGGATTCCCCACGGGACCAAGGTAGTAAGACTGCGAATTGGCCTCGATAGGAATCAAAAGAGCAGTGGAAGATTCCTGGAAGAAAGCGGAAGAGGAAAGTCTCAGGTAAAATTGAAAACCTAATGCCGAACAAAGGTTTGAAGGGGTGAATTTACCTGAGCAGCTTGGTTCTGAGTTGCCATTGGAGGTTCGAGCTCGGAACGAAGGGGATCTAGGGTTGGATCTGAACGAAGATTCCGGCGGATTGCGAAGAACAGGTGTTGACAGATTTGGCTCAAGGATTCGTGGCTAGAGTCAATTGTGGAACAAAATTACTTTTATCCCACAATTGAAGGGGCATGTGTTAACACCAAAATTTGGTAAGGAGTATGACATGTGGGTCTGATTCGAAAAAGAGTCCGTCTGGTGGAAGGAAAGATATTTTCGAGAGATTTTCCACGGAAGGATCCGCGGTCGGCTATTTGCTCCGATTCGGCAGAGGAACAGTAGAGCTGATTTTGCGAGATTGGACGGTGACGTGGCTCAAATCAGAAGAGACGAATGGAGGGACAGGCAATCGAGCTTAGTTAGGCAATGAATCCATTCGCAGTTGTAATCAGCAGGGTATAAATACGATCCCTGGATGTATGTAACAAACACGATCATTCCTCAATACACACCGGCCTTACGCCAAACCCTAGAGTCCTTGTCGTGTCGTCGAGTTCTTCGAGAGGGCCAATCGATCCGTCGACCTCCGTAAGTACCGGCAACCTTGTATCATGTCTAGTATCATGCGGTGGATTTAGATCTGATGCAAGTAGTGTTGTTACCATGCTTCGTGTCATGCGGTAGATTCAAGCTTGGTTCAAGAGGGTTTCTTGTTAGATCATGAGCCATACGGTAGGCTAAGATCTAGCTCGAAGCTAGTTATCGGCTCTATTGGATTTTGGCAAGATCCAATAGATTCATTAAGTTATCCCGTGTTATCATGAGTTTTACTTTATGTTTTAGTTCATGTAACACACCCTTGCCCAATCTAGATGGGTTTGGATCGGCTATGTTTCTTTTAAGATCCGTGTACGAGCAGGTTTCGTGTTTTGACGCGTGGATCTGGTGCTCTCCGACGGACCGAAACCGAATCGATCTAGGTTGTTACGTGTTGCGGGTTCAAGCTTGCTTTGTTTGTATAAATCTTGAAAGAACCGGGTATCACGCGGTAGATGCAGGTTTTTGGGTTGCCTTGGAGCTAATCATCCGGTGGATTAGATTCCCATTTCAGCCTGATAGATTTATTCACGTGGTAATGTTTGTTCCTTCTTCATGGACCCTGAATCGGCTGTTCAGCCGTATTCGGTTATCTTTTCACGAGTAGATCACGTGCATTGTTTATGCTTTAAGTGATGTATGCTTTTAGCTTTCCATATTTAGATTATATCATGCGGTGGATAGATCTATTTGCGGAAAGTGGTACGTTTTTCATGCAAGTTGTATCATGCGGTGGATAGATTTGCTTGTGATCATACCCGACGTATCTTAAAGTACCTAGACATGCGGTAGACTAGTGCTTTGGATCTATGCATGCTCATTTAATACATGATCATGTTCGTGCTTTACCTCATTTTATTTAATGACAAACCTCATGGGGATCGGTCATAACTTCATGCTTGCATCTTTATCTATACAAAGACCGATCGTCGTCACGCTTACGTCATCCATTCGGCAGTATTCCTTTTTCCTCTGTAATGGTCCGGATGGTTGTGATTCTTTGACAGATAGCTCTACATAGCTACATGTCATCTTGCTTGGCTCCTTAGCCGTAAATATGGAACTGTCTGGTACCACCCGACACGTTCCAAGCTTTGGTATTTAACTGCTTTATCTTTTGTTAATTTTCAGGAAAAATTGACTGGCACGTCATTTGCTCTCTGCGCGTGCGAAGCTAGCTTTTTTCGGCTTGCTGTGTGATTGGCGTTAAGTGCGCATTTTACGTCAACAACTAATACTCAGCAAGACTAAACCGTCGGGTGATATCTACATCACTAAACTCTAGACATGAAAGGCTTTTTGCCAGAGGAGTTTCTTTTGCTGAACAACTACTAAGGTAGATCCTCACTTTCAATATTTCAGCACAATTTCTAGTTGATTATCATTTCTAAATGTGCCATCGAATTCAATTAAGAATTGAACAAGCAGTTAATTCATACAACAATATTCACCAGTTCCATCATTACGGGATATCATGGCCAGTTGATTAAGCAGTCGCGGATAACGGTGAGAGGCCGAAAATCAATTGATTTAAACCTTGCAAGGTAAACCTAAACACACGGTAGGTTGCCCCCGCTGGGACAACTTCCCAGGCAGTTCCCAAAAGTTCTCAGGGTGGGAACAGAGCCTACAGTCCTGGGTACAATGTTAGCTGGCATACCCCGCAAGGCACCCAGCATCACACATGCACCCCCCTTCCCGGTAGATAGCCGGTTAGGTGAATACTCAAGAGTAGTAGGGAAAAGTTCCCGCGCCGTCTCATTAATGTACTAGGCGTACCGGTCCCATTCCCGGAAAGTGCTTAGTCCGTTCAAAAGCTTAGCACACGAAAGCCACAGGACCGGAGCCCAAATCCCATGCTCTTACCACATGAGCAATCCATTTATAAAGATCTTATGATTCCAACATAAGGACCTATTCTCGCGAGTGACGAACATCACTCGATGAGGACCATGTGTGGTTCGAGGACCGGTGGATGGTCGCTTCCTTGTGTGATGAGTGATTGACAATGTTGTGTTGACTGATTCTTGGCTAAGTATCGCAGGTGCAGGTTGCGGCTTGACTGGTTTGGTGCAGGTGAAGAACAAGCGCGAAAGGTCGTCGCCGGTGAGGCCTCCAGGTGTGGAGAAGACAAGTAATCTTCGTTCGAGGGACCCGGTGGCCAGCGGGGTCAAGTGCAGGCCGCATGGTGGCATGAATAGCAAGATGAAGTTGGGGACGGTTTCTTGGTTGAGCCTCAAAACCAAGGTCGAGCCGGGACTACGTGGGAGCCGAGTCATGAGTGGTGATTGGCGGAGGCTACACCGAGTTTGCGGGGTTTCCGGTGGTTCACCAGAAAACCACTGGGTTCCTTGGTTGTTCCACAAAGCCAACACTGAAGAACCGAAGACGGAGCTGCAGCAGCGCCAGACCGGCTGACCGGTGGGTCTGACCGGTGGGTACCGGTCTGACCGGTGAGGAGCACCGGTCTGACCGGTGTGCAACGACGCAGACCGAAATCTTCGAAGTGGAGGACACGCGTCGGGATCGCAAGGCTTGCGTCGAGGCTAAGCAGGTTGCGGTCGCCAGGCATCCGTCCGATGGAGAAAGCTTCAAGCCTTCCAAAACCGCCCTTGAGGGGCTTGTATCCGTAGTTATTAGATAAGGGTATTTTAGACTTTCGGTTGCCTCCATATAACCCAAGAGGTGAGAGGATGGCAGCCAAGCCTTGGAACCCTAGTTCATTTGCTTTCCTATTTTCCTTCCTATTTCCTTGGGATTTTGATAGGACTAGCTTGAGAGCTTCATGGTGAGATCTTGTTGAGAGGGTTGGATGATCGGGAGGCAAGCTAGACCTTGTATGAACCTTTGTGGCATGTATAGATGATTCGGCGTGGTTCCTCAAGGTTTGGATGTGTTGTTCCCGGTTGTTCTTTGTGGTGATTTTCGGAGCCCTCTCTTGTTGATTCTCTTGGGGTGTTTTCGGGACCTTGCTCTTGGGGATTTGATGGGGGAAATTTGTGGGAACCCTTCGTGGTTCTTTGTGTTGTGATTCCCCGCCCAAATCCATGAGTATAGGAGCTCGTTTTTGGGGTTTTCCGTGTTCTAGGGTTAGAGGTGTTCTTGGCGGGATTTCTTCGATTCCTCCTTTTTGGACAAGTTTTGGTGGGATTAAACTTGGCTATGGACTCCTCATGCGGTGTTCCTATTATCCCCAAAGTCTTGTTCAAGTCCGTGGAGCGATTCGGGAGATCGAGGTTTGGATTTGGGGGTGTTGACCGCGGGTCTTGTTCATCCCGAGTCGCCGAGCTACACCGGTCTGACCGGTGCTCTTGACCGGTCTGACCGGTGCAACCCTCAGTGGGTTTTTGCTCGGGTGAACGTCTGGGTGTGTTCGCTGTTGTCCTGTGTTGCAGTTGTTTCGAGTTTGGGTCAGTTTGGAGGTCGGTAGGCCTGTTTGGTGATTTGGGGGCTTTCGGGTATGGACCGGTCTGACCGGTGTGTTACACCGGGCTGACCGGTGTGAAGCCACTTAGTGGAAGTTACCAACTCTCACCAGCAGGAACCGGTCTGACCGGTGGTGCTCACCGGTCTGACCGGTGTTGGTCTGTACACTCGAGGTTTGGTGTTCCGCTGTGTTCTCAGGTCGGAAGGTTGTGTGTTGGTTCCTAGGTCCAGTGGCACTCCAGTGGCTATGTGGGCTTGGCCAATTTGGGTAGTGAGTCGGAGTCGTGTGTTGGAAGCCGTGTTGATCTTGTTGGAGTTTCCATCTCCTTCGAGAAGAATTTTTATCGGCTCCCATTCACTCCCCCCCTCTATGGTTCGCCGTATCGGTCCTTTTAGTGGTATCAGAGCCGGTTCATGTCTTTATTGACTCTAACCAGTCTAAGATCCAAGGATGGCGTACCAGGAATGTGGTTTGGGTCCTCCACACTTCGATGGCAAGAACTACCAGATGTGGAGTAAGCGGATGGGTGCGTTCCTCCGCGGAAAGGGTCAGATCCTTTGGGATATCATGGTGGACACAGGCTATGTCCAGCCGATGAACTTCCTCACTCCAGGATCGCGGGACAGGTTCGACGCTAACAATAAGGCGGTGGACTACTTGTTTCGTGCTTTGTGTCAGCCTGAGTTCGATCGGGTGCACACCGAGCACTTGGCTTGTAGAATTTGGACGGTGCTGAAGGAGGCTCATGTTGAGAATGCCCAGGTTTAGGCACGGATGTATGCGACCAACCGGAGAGGGTACGAGAACTTCACTCATCTCCCCGGTGAGTCCATCGATGCCTTGTTTCAGAGGTTCATGGTGGTTGTGCACAACATGAGGGCCAATGTGGACATGCTCCCGTACGATGATCATGATAGAGCGGTCAAGCTTTTACACTCTTTGGATTGTACGATTTGGGGCAGAAAGTTCGAGGCCATTGTGGAGTCAGAGAAGTATGACACACTGATGGTGAACGAGCTGTTCTCGAAGCTCAAGTCGGCTGAGGTGGATAGGGGCATGACTGCCAAGCTCGAGGGTCCGACTGATTCCCATAGTCTTGCCCTCGTTGGTGGTTCGAAAGGAAAGGCTAACACTAACCCATCCACCAGGATGTTCTCTTTGTCCTCTTTGATGTCTATTGCAGATGAGGAGTTCTACATGCTTGGAGAGGACGAGCTGGCGCTTCTGACTAGGCGGTTCGAGAGGCTGCATGAGAACCGAGTGAACATGAGGAGGAACACGCGGACATGCTTCCAGTGCAGCAAGCTGGGACACTTCGTCGTCGACTGCCCGGAGAAGGTCGAGAACAAGGACGGCTACAAGCACAAGTCGAGGATGGATGGCAAGCACCGGTCAAGGCGCGACCACAAGAGCAAACACAAGAACAAGTACAAGGACGAGCGACGATCGAGGAAGAAGGATAGCCGAGGCAAGGCCCGAGCGATGGTGGGAGCAAGCGACGTCGACTCCAGTTCCGCGTACTCCACCTCGAGCTCGAGCAGTAGTGAAAATGATGGTGATCGTCGCAAGAGCAAGAAGTCGTCCAAGAACCTGAGCGGGCTGAGCTGCTTCGCGAGAGACGGCTTTTGCACCATGGCGCTGAGCTCCGGCAGCAAGAAGAGCACACAGAGCGACTCGGACTCCGATTCCGACGACGAGGTGCGTGATGAACTTCTCTTGCGCTAGGAGAATGAGAGGCTTGGCTCTTTGCTTGATGACCGTGTTGACATGCTTAGAGAGGCCAAGAAAATGAGAAAAGAGCTTAGGGCTTCACTCGAGGATGCTAGGCCTAGAGTAGCTGAGCTAGAAGCACAAGTTCTTGATAGCAAGCTTGAGATTGATTCCCTTAAGGCTAACCCTGTTGTTTCAGATGAGGTTGATTGTGCTGATTGCTCTATTTTCCTTGTTGATCTTGCTTTGTTCAAGAAAAAGCATGCCTCCAAGTGTGAGGAACTAGATGTGCTTAGGGTTGAAGTGGCTGAGCTTAAATCTAGACCTGCTTTGCTAGGTGCTTGCACTTCTTGCCCTGTTTTGCATGCTAAGACTGATGAGATGCATGCTTACACTAGTTCTCTCAAGGCTAATTTGAAAGAACCCATGCCTACATCATGCTCTACCTGTGAAATGCATGCTTTGAAAAATTTGGAACTTGCACATTATGTTGATAGTTTGCAAGATGAGAATGATGAGCTGAGAAAATTGATGGGTTGGTTGTCTGGTCATGAGCCTTAGTTGAGGATGATGATCGAGGCATTTAAGAGGCAGGATGGTGAGGGACTTGGGGCAAACAAGGTTGGTGAGGGAAGTGGAGAGAATATTCCAGAGCCACCAAAAACCCACCACAAAAACCATTTCCCCCCAAAGCCTAACCATCTTAGGAACCGACTGGACACAACCCTAGCTCCACCCGTGTTTCCCACACCCACAAATGATCTTCAAAAGCCTATCAAGTTTGTGAGCACTTCGGGGAAAGTGTTCTTTGGGAACGAAAGTTAGAAGGCTAGTGAAGGGAAACCGGTGGAGGAGTTGATTGGAGAGAAACCAAGTGAGCAGCCACAGTCCAAGCCTAAGCCTAAGCTTGTGAGGTTCCATTGTGGCTATTGTGGGAGAGATGGCCATAAGGATGAGTTTTGCTTCAAGAGGAAGCGAGAGGACAGAATGGCAAAGGAGTGGGCTAACAAGGACAAGTACCACCCTTCCATTGGTGTACTTGAGCCTCGTGTGCAGATGCCCAGGGCCAAGGCGAGTGTGAGGACAGTTCGGGCTTGGGGAGAGTGGAAGGCTGTTGGAGGTGCTGCTGTCCAGGCTACACCTGTCAGACCGGTGTGGGGCACCAGTCAGACCGGTGCAGGCCTGGACAGGCAGCAGTTTGGGTTTCGTGCTCGTACAGGTGCGAGGGTTGTTTCTGGAGGTCGTGGTTCTGGTGGTTGGGCTGGAGAGTTTGCAGGTGGTCAGGTGGCTAGGCATTCTCCCCCTCGAGTTCACTACGGGGATGGGAGGAGTCGTAGCTTTGAGAAGGAGAGGAAGGACGTTCCACTGGCTTTCTTTCGTGGTTTTGGTCCTCCTCTAGGCAGAGAGGGGTGGTTTTCGCAGGGTGGTTACCGTGGTGGTGTTCGTGGAGGTAGCTTTGGTAGGAGAGATGGCTTGGTTTGTGCTAACCTCACTTTCGAGCAAATGGCTCGGCACTAGTTTTGCTCTTTTGGTACTAACCCCAGTGCTGAATCGTTTGTTCGCTCACATGCTCGTTTTTGAATTTCAGGTGGGAAACTTGAAGAACATTTGGTTGATTGACTCCGGTTGCTCGAGGCATATGACCGGAGACAGGGGGTGGTTCTCAAGTCTCGTCCCGGTGGTGACAAAGAGGTACATCACTTTTGGGGACAATGGGCGTGGGCGTGTGCTTTCAGAAGGTGAGATTAAGGTGAGTGACAAGATCACTCTTAGGCGTGTTGCTCTAGTTCAATCGCTGGGGTACAATCTGCTTTCTGTGTCCCAGTTGTTGGATGAGGGTTTTGAGGTGTTTTTCGGCCAGGTGGTTCTCGGATTTTGGACTCTCGAGGGGACCATGTCTGTATGGTCGTTCCCGAGGGTCAGGTGTTTCCTGCTGATTTTTCTCAGTCTTCGGGTGTGGAACGTTGTTTCTTGGCTGGTTATTCGAGTGAGTTGTGGAGGTGGCATAGGAAGTTGGGTCACTTGAGCTTTGACCTTTTGTCTCGCTTTAGAAAACTCAATTTGGTGCGAGGATTGCCACGGTCGAGGCTTGAGAAAGAGTTGGTTTGTGCACCATGTAGGCATGCCAAGATGGTAGCCTCTTCTCACCCGCCTCTCACCGATTTGATGACTGAGCGTCCATGCGAGCTGCTCCATATGGACCTTGTTGGCCCAGCTCGTGTGCGATCTGCGGGTGGGAAGTGGTATGTCCTTGTTGTAGTGGACGACTATTCTCGGTATGCGTGGGTGTTCTTTCTCGAGGACAAGGGGGAGACGTTTGGTT
This sequence comes from Cenchrus americanus, assembly GCA_947561735.1. Taxonomy (NCBI): domain Eukaryota; kingdom Viridiplantae; phylum Streptophyta; class Magnoliopsida; order Poales; family Poaceae; genus Cenchrus; species Cenchrus americanus. The sequence goes on from OX387244.1 coordinate 195,923,407, forward strand.
TTTTTCGAGATCTAGTCTTGAGGTTGAGGAACGAGAGGCACGGAGATGCCATACGAGCAATCTACAGTGACAATGGCTCGGAATTCAGAAACTCTCATTTTGAAACCTTTTTCCATGACTTGGGTCTTGAGCACCAGTTTTCGAGTCTGTATACGCCTCCCTAGAATGGTGTAGTGGAAAGGAAGAACAGGACGTTGTGCGAGATGGCTCGGACGATGCTTGATGAGCATAGGACTCTGAGAAGGTATTGGGCTGAGGCGGTGAATACCGCGTGCTATGTGTCGAACAGGATCTACCTCAGAGTGCATAAGAAGAAAACATGCTACAAGTTGATGCACGATCGCACACCCAAGGTGAGTCACTTCTATGTCTTTGGTTGCAAATGCTTTATTCTAAAGAAAGGCAAGAAGTTGGATAAGTTGGAGGCTAGGTCTGTCGATGGTATTTTCTTTGGTTATGCATCTCATTATAGAGCATATCGTGTGCTCAATCTTGAAACTAACCAAATCGTGGAGACTTGCGAGGTAACCTTCGACGAGACACAGCCACATAGTAAGCTTGTCTTTGAGTGTGCAGGTGATGATGAGCTTGACGAGGAGATTTTTCAAGAGGTGGAGTGTAATAACCCAGGAATTTAGGTGTGTAAATTTTGCGAAAATTTAAAACTTTTTGCTTGAATTTGAGTGCTAACAATTTTTGAACCAACTTGCTAGCCCTTCTCTAAATCATTCATCGAATTATCCCATTTATAAAACAAATATTTAAAATATGGTAAAATATGTGAGTTGGTTTTTCTCTGGTTTATTTGGAGTTCAAATGTGTGTAGTTTGAATTTGAGCGGGAATCAAATTCAAACTCCCTTTTCAAACCCTAGTTCAAAGCATAATTCTTTAAATTGTAAAATGTCAAACAAGTGCTTTGGGCCTTCTTCGTCTTTCCCTTGCTCTATAGCGGCCCAACCCGTGTCTCCTTTCAGCCCATCTAGCCGCGCCGCTTGACCCATTCCTTCAGTCACCGGTGCGTGGACCCCGCGTGTCAGCCTTCCCCCTTTCTCCTCACCTACCCAGCCAACCAGCCCAACCGAACCAGCGCCGCCGGTCCCGTCGCACCCGCTCGCGCGGCGCGGGGCGCGGCCGAGCCGCCCGGCCGGCACGCACGCCGAGGGACCGAGCGCCCGCGCGCGGACCGAGCCGGGGGCCGGGGGGAGGAAAGGCCCTTTCTACCCCCCGCGCCTTTCCCCCGGTGGCGGCGAGTGCGCGGAGAGGGGGCGAGCGGCGCCGCCACGGTCGCCGGTCGGACCGAGCCGGGGCAGCCCCAGAACTTCGCCTTGCCCTGGCGGTGCCGTGGATTCAAAAGCGGGAGGAAGGCAAGAGCCAGCGGACCACCGCCACCAACCCACATTGGGGTTTTGCCCCTTACCAGAGCCGCTCCGCCGGAGGGGGATGAGGAAAGGGGGGGAAGATGAGGAAGAGGAGGCGAGGCGGGAGACCAACGCCCGCCGCCGCCGGCACGTTGTTGCGGAGGCTGGACGAGGCCGCGAGGAGCCGGATGGGGAAGGAGGCGTGCGTGACCGAGGAGGAGCCGGACCGGAGCGGGGTACCACAGTGAACCTCGACACCGATACCGCACCGCCGCCCACACCGAGCCTGCGACGACCCCACTGTCGACCCGCTGTGAGCACCGAGGCCACCTTCCCTTCTTCTTGCACCGTACCTTCTCTTAGCCTGCCTGTGCGCGTGCCTTCGAGCCGCTAGATGCCGGACGCGCGCCGCGCCACCGTCTCCCCATGGACGACGCCGCGTCGCGCCGTACCGGCGGGAGCCTCGGGGCCGTGGCTACCCCAAGCCGCGACGACCAAGTGTCCTCGCCAGGGTTGGGACCGGGCAAGTTTGCGGGAAGGGGCCGGGGAACACCCCGCGCCGCGCCGTCGAGCTCTACGTCGAACGCGCGACGCGCCGCCGCCCCCGTTGTGCGGGAGCGTCCTTTCCGCCGCGTCGCGTCTGCGGGGCGAGCCGCCGCGGTGGCGTGAGTCACCTTGCCATGAGCCGGCCTTCGTGCGCGTGGGATTTCGATGCGAGTGCCGGTGAGCGCGGGGAGCCGGCCGCCGCACCCATGCGCGCCATGGCCTTGGCCTCGCCACCAGCGGAGCTCCGCGTGCAGGCGCTCCACACCACGATCCGCGCTGTGTTGAGCCGGCCTTCGAGCCGAGGGCGAGTTTTTGCAGGTGATTGTGCGCTTGAATCCTTGCCGGCCGCACCCCAGCGCGCCAAGGCTTCGACCGCACCGTGGAGACGCACGGCGTGCCGGGCCTCGACGCCGCGCCGCGCGCCGTGGCGGGTGAACCGTGAGCCGGCATTCGAGCCGTGCGTGCGTGCGTGCGTGCGTGTGAGTCCGAGAGGAGGGGTGGAGGCGCGGCGAGAAACGCACCCCGGCCGCCGTGTCTAGGGCCGCACCGCCGCGCCGCCGCCGGTGCGTGCGCCCGCCGCCGCCGCCGCCGGGGCGTGGCGGGCGGCCGGGCGCCGTAGGGAGGGGCGGACCCCCTTCTCATCTGGCTGTGGGTGAGTAAAAGGCCGTTGGGCCTTTAGTGCTAACCGGGCCTAAAGAGTCGTCCGGCCTATCGGGCCGCTGTGAAAGCCCACAGCGCTGAGAGAGGCTCCAACCAGTGACTTCAGGGAGGATTAGAGAACTTTCCCCATCTGGGCCAGATGGGCCGAGCCCAGTGGGCCATTTTCGGTCCAGTAAACCTTTCAGCCCATCATCGGCCCACGAACCCTGGAGCGCTGACGTCATGCTGACGTCAGCAACATATTTTCTGAAAATCCCTTTTTTTTCTGTTTAAAATTCCAGAAAATGTATTTAACCTTTAAAAATTCATAATAAATTCTAGGGAGCTCAGAAAAATACAAAATTAATTTCTATAAATCCGTATTTGCGAAACCTTGCTGATTGTAGGTAGTTTGGGTTCTTTTGGATCTTCTAAATTGATTCTTATTTGGAGTTCTTGCTTAGATGTGTACCGTATTCTTATTTTCGCGTCGAATCTCGTGCCGCAGACCCGAGCTTCGACCAGGAGGACGTGGAGGACCCCGAGTACACTGCTCCAGACAGCGACTGCTTCAACGGCAACGAAGGTGTCATGTCACTCCCAACCATATAGATCCCATGTTGTCAATAGCTGCTAGTGCTTTACTTTAATGCATTGATCTGTTGAATTGCATAACCCGTTTAATAGCCATGCCTTGATGCTTTGTTATATCCTCGTTTCCTTGTTCTACTACTGCGGGACTAGCTACGGACCCCTAGCTAGTCCCTTACCTCAACTATCCATACTTTTGTTGTTTGATTATGGATGGTACTCTGGGCTTGGGCTGAGATGTGGGTATCTCGGTGTGATTCTAGCGTGCGTTCTGGGTGCGTATCTCCTTGCTGTGTATTGGCGGGAGCGAGCCGCTTGGTTACTTGTGAACGGCTGCCGAGGGAAGATGCGATCTGGCCTCTTACCCTAGGGTCGTGTCGTGTGGGATGGAGATGTTGAGTGCTCGCTCTCGGCCCCTTAAGGACCGATCGTCAGTTGACCTTGCTTCGGATGACTATTTTCGTACAGACCGCCCGCCTTGTATTGGGCGGGGGTGCGGGGTGAGACTTGTAGTGGATAGCACCCCTCCTGCAGGAGGATCGGTGTGATCGTGTCGGGAGTGGTCTTTCCCTCCTTAGAAGACTTTGCCCTGGCAAGGCCAGGGAAGGGTTCCACGGCTTCGAGGGACCTCTCGCGGGTAGTATGAGCTCGCCGCGGAGGGCGGGGCCGAGGCTCGGAGATGCGAAGGGTACTATCCACTTACTTGAGCTTCGGCCGTATGGTAGGGTCGGACACCGGTGACGGCCGGATTCGGACCTATTCGGGCGGGTACGCTTGTACAACCTCTCGCAGTGTTAAACCTATAGCTATAGTCTGTGTCCACTGGTTATGGACAGTCTTTCGATCTCTCACCTGACTAGTTACACTTCTCTTGTGCTTCTTCTCTTCCCCGAGTGTGTGAGCCCGGCTGTTAACACCAAAATTTGGTAAGGAGTCTGACCTGTGGGTCCGGTTCAAAAGAGAGTCCGTCTGGTGGAAGGAAGGATATTTTCAGAGATTTTCGGCAAAGGAATCTGCGGTCGGCTATCTGCTCCGGTTCGGCAAAGGAACAGTAGAGCTGATTTTGCGGGATTGGACGGTGACGTGGCTCAATCAGGGGAGACGAATGGATGGATAAGCGATCAAGTTTAGTTAGGCAATAAATCCATTTGCAGTTGTACTCAACAGGGTATAAATATGACCCCTGAATGTATGTAACAGAGACGATCATTCTTCAATACACACCGGCCTTACGCCAAACCCTAGAGTCCTTGTCGTGTCGTCGAGTTCTTCGAGAGGGCCAATCGATCCATCGACCTCCGTGAGTACCGGCAACCTTGTATCATGTCTAGTATCATGCGGTGGATTTAGATCTGATGCAAGTAGTCTTGTTACCATGCTTCGTGTCATGCGTTAGATTCAAGCTTGGTTCAAGAGGGTTTCTTGTTAGATCATGAGCCATGCGGTAGGCTAAGATCTGGCTTGAAGCTAGTTATCGGCTCTATTGGATTTTGGCAAGATCCAATAGATTCATTAAGTTATCCCGTGTTATCTTGAGTTTTACTTTATGTTTTTATTCATGTAACACATCTTTGCCCAATCTAGATGGGTTTGGATCGGCTATACCTCTTTTGTGATACTTGTTCGAGCAGGTTTCATATTTTGACATGTGGATCTTGTGCTTTCCGATAGCCGAAACCGAATCGATCTAGGTTGTTACGTGTTGCGGGTTCAAGCTTGCTACGTTCGTATAAATCTTGAAAGAACCGGGTATGATGCGGTAGATGCAGGTTTTTGGGTTGCTTTGGAGCTAGTCATCCGGTGGATTAGATTCCCAAATCAGTCTGATAGATTTATTCACGTGGTAATGTTTGTTCCTTCTTCATGGACCCTGGATCGGCTGTTCAGCCGTATTCGGTTATATTTTCACGAGTAGAGCACGTGCATTATTTATGTTTTAAATGATGTATGCTTTTAGCTTTCCACATTTAGATTGTATCATGCGGTGGATAGATCTATTTGTGGAAAGTGGTACGTTTTTCATGCAAATCGTATCATGCGGTGGATAGATTTGTTTGTTATCGTACTCGACATGTTTTAAAGTAACTAGACATGCGGTAGACTAGTGCTTTGGATCTATGCATGCTTATTTAATACATGATCATGTCAGTGCTTTACTTCATTTATTTAATGCTAATCTTCATGGGGATCGGTCATAATCTTGCGCTTGCATCTTTGTTTATACAAAGACCGATCGTTGTCATGCTTACGTCATCCATTCGGCAGTGTTCTTTTTCCCTTTATGGTTGCTCGAATGGTCGTGGTTCTTTGACAGATAGCTTTGCATAGCTATGTGTCATCCCAATTGGCTCTTTAGCCGCAAATATGGAACTGTCTGGTACCACCCGGCAAGTTCCAAGCTTTGGTATTTAACATGTTTTATCTTTTGTTAATTTTCAGGAAAAATTGACTGGCACGTCATTTGCTCTCTGCGCGTGTGAAGCCAGCTTTGTTCGGCTTGCTGTGTGATTGGCGTTGAGTGCACTTTTTGCGCCAACACACTTTTTGGCACGCCCAGTGGGACCAACAGCCGAATTAATTCAAGATGCCTGAGATTGCAGACCTTATGGACGTCGACCTGGAGGATCTTTCTCCGGAGCAGCGGCAGCAGCTCCAAGACGTCGTAGATCAATTTCAGCAGAAGTGCCTGCTGTCGTTTAAGAAGAACAGAAGCGGCGTCCCATATCTGAAGAATGAGATGCCTAGAGTGCTGCTACCGGGAGAAGTCGATGCTACGTCTCAGCAGGAAAAGGAGGAATGCGCGCGGGTGTTCCAAGAGTCAGCAGATTACATGCTCACCAAGCACAACAAGGCCTTCCTCGGATCGCTCCAGCAGATGATGGTGGCCATCTTTGGCCCGGGCATGGAGCAAGCGTTTGGGAAGGCGCCCTTCCAGAGGAGCACCGTAGAGCTGGGTGAATCAAGCTCTCAGCCGCCGCTACGGAGCCAGCCACAGCAGCCTCCTCCTCAGAGCGCCGGAAGCCAAGCGTTCCAACCTCCTCCGCGAGGCGGCGGGGGGCAGCCAGTTCAGCCCCCGTTGCAAGCTTCAGGAAGTCAACCAATCCTGCTGCCACCACAGAGCAGCACAGGTCAGCCTGTGCAACAGCCGAATCCGTACCAGCCTACGTATGGAGACCTAGCGTTCGGCTCGTCTGGGGCCCCACTTGACCCCGGTCGGAGAATTGCTCCGTCGACCAACTGGCTCCAGAAGAATTTGTACGGCGGAGGTTATCATGAAGTGGGAAATTACGGAGCATTCGACGCCTTCCCGCACCCAGGGTACGCGCCAGCGGCAGGCGCGCAAGAAGATGACGCCCTAGCGCGCAAGATGGCCGAATTGATGCAGAATCAGTTCGGCCTCAAGCCTAAGATGCAGGGCCCCGCTTATAGGCCGCCGTTCCCAGAGTGGTACTATAACGTGCTCTTGCCGCCGAGGGTGAAGCCGCCGACGGAATTCACAAAGTTCTCGGGGGCGGGACGAGACAAGCACGGTCGAGCACATCGCCCGTTACCTCATGCGGCTTGGGGAATGCTCGGCCGAGGAGACGTTCGTGTTCGCTACTTCCCCGCCTCACTGACGGGTCCAGCTTTCCAGTGGTTCTCGCCCCTGCCTCCTGAATCAGTGGCCAGACGGAAGGATTTGGAGCGTAAATTCCACGCTCATTATTTCGGCGGCGGCTACGAAAAGAAGCTGATTGATCTCGCCACGCTGAAGCAAAGGCACGGCGAAACACCGCCGGGAGTTTCTTAGAAGATTCGGGAAGTCAAAGGCATGTGCTTCTCGCTGAACTTGCCAGACGATCAGCTGGCTGATATGGCCGTCGCCGGGATGTTACCGGCCGTGCGCGGGAAGCTATTTGGGATGGAGTTTGAGAACCTGGGCCAACTGTCACAAAAGTTATCTCTGATGAGCAATCAGGCATATGGCCTCAAGAAGGACCCCAAGTTTGGCAAGCAGCACGACGTCGCTGACATCTACAACCAGTTCCTGGACAAAGCTGATCTGGTCGAGGATTCTGACGATGAATTGGAGGTAGCTGCAGCAGAAATCATGTGGGGTAAGGAGCCCTTGACAATGAATCAGCGTTGGGTCAAGCAGACCAAAGGGACTTACGATTTTGACATCACGAAGGCTGATAAGTTGTTTGAGCTCTTGGTGAAAGAAGGCCGAATTAAGCTGCCTGAGGGGCATTCTATGCTTCGGCCTGATGGAGTTAAAGCGAAGCGTTACTGTGGTTTCCATGACAGGGATTCACACTCCATCAACGATTGCGGTGGTCTTCGAGATGAGGATCCGTAAGGCTATCCAGGAGGGACACCTCAAGTTCGATAACAAGATGAAGCTGGATGGCCACCCCTTTCCTCAGAACATGCTCGGCTTTTCTGTCAATGCGATAACAGCCGAGGAGAGGAGGAAGGTCAAGGTCCTGACCTCAGCCAGGTCCAAGCAAGGTGGGGCAGTGGACCCAGAGCGCCAGGTGACCCTGGAGCAAGTACAAGGCGACGCCCCCCGCGTGCTCAAGAGCCACATCGAGATTGGGGAGTCATCCAGGCCTAAACCCAAGGTGACGTCGCGCATTCTCCTCAACAAATGGCAGCGCCAGATAGAGAAAGAGCGCTACCAGAAGCGTCGTCACGAGGAGGAGCAGCGCAGAGCTGAAGAAGAAGCGCGTAGGAGGGACCAAGAGCAGTACACGCGCGAGCAGGAGCGCGCACACTGGGGATGCGCCTTTTTCAGGCACTGCTGGAATGAGGGCCTAAAGCTGCCCACATTGAAGAACTGTCCTGAATGCAGCGACAGATATGTTGAGTACAGGCAGGAAACTGCCAATCGCCGATCCGTCCACGAGAGACTTGGAAGGATCCACCCGAATGGGGATCGGCGGCAAAAAATTGAAGTCATCGATCATCCCAGGAAGCGCCAAGCTGATCTCGGGTGGGCCGATCGGAGAAGAGGACGAGGATGTCCACGTCCGGCGTAAGGGCGCGTGGTGCCGCGCCCGTCTACGCAGGAGCCAGAAGAGGTGGGTCCAGCGCTTGAGGAACCGCGAGATGAAACAAGCCGGGATCCAGACGAGGCAGAAGTGGCGCCCCAAGGACCAGCCGGAGGGATCGAAGCGTTCGGCTCCTACATGCATGGTATACTTCCTGCCGAACGAGTTCATGGCTCCCGCTAACCAGGTTACGCAGGAGGAAGCTTCCTTTGATGACGAGCAGCCCGAGGGGATGATGGCGCAACTGGTGCTGGCCAAGCAGGCCATCTTCGACAAGCCGGCCAAGAACCGCCATATGAGGCCGCTGTACTTGAGGGGGTACGTCAATGGCAAGCCATTGACCAAGATGTTCGTCGACGGTGGAGCGGTAGTGAACGTAATGCCGTACACCACCTTCAGGAAGCTTGGCATGGGCCCGAGCGATTTGACACCTACAAGCATCATCTTGAACGACTTCGCCGGGAACCCCTCAGACACCAAAGGATGCGCCCACGTGGACTTGATGATCGGGTCCAAGACGCTGCTCACCACCTTCTTTGTCATCGAGGGCAAAGGAGCCTACGGCGCCGCTTCGGCGGGGACCGGATTCATGCTAACTGCTGCGTCCCATCCACCATGCATCAACAGCTTATCCAGTGGGTGGATAATGTGATTGAGGTCGTCCAGGCAGACAACTCCGTGAGCGTAGCCAACATGGAACCAGCCTTCTGGGAGTACCAAGGCATCGATTGCTTCTCAGGGAAGGACTGGGGAGAAGGTCCTGTTGAACCTGTCAGCAGTGACCAACGGACCGATTCAAGCAGTCGGCTCTTATAGTAATTTTTAATGGAGAACCCCGTGGATGGCACTGATGGCAAATTAGGGTGAGGATTCATGTCGGCCGATAAACTGGAAGAAGTTGATATTGGAAGCGGTGATAAGCCAAGGCCGACGTTCATCAGTGCAAATTTGCAATCAGACTTCAGGGGGAATTTAATCGAGCTTCTCAAGGAATATAAGGATTGCTTCGCCTGGGATTACTCGGAGATGCCTGGATTGGATCGTTCCATCGTCGAGCACCGGTTGCCAATCAAGCCTGGTTTCAAACCATATAAGCAACCGCCCCGGAAAATCTACAAGGATGAAGTATTGGCCGATGTGAAGAAGGAAATCGAAAGATTACTTGACGCAAACTTCGTTCGGCCGTGCAGATATGCGGAGTGGATTTCTAACATCGTCCCTGTGTACAAGAAGAATGGAAAAATGAGGGTTTGCATAGACTTCAAGGACCTAAACAGAGCTACTCCCATGGATGGATACCCGATGCCTATTGCCGATTTGTTGATTGACGCCGCTGCTGAACACAAGGTGATTAGTTTCATGGATGGCAACGCGGGATACAATCAGATCTTCATGGCGATAAAAGACATATCAAAGACGGCCTTTAGATGTCCTGGTCATATAGGCCTATTTGAGTGGATAGTCATGACGTTTGGATTGAAAAATGCCGGTGCAACCTATCAGCGGGCCATGAATTACATTTTTCATGAGTTGATCGGCAAAACTCGTGGAAATCTACATTGATGACGTGGTGATCAAGTCCTTAAGTCATGACACCCATCTGGAAGATGTGAAGAAGACCTTGGAGTGCACCCGGAAACACGGTTTGAAGATGAATCCAAACAAGTGCGCTTTTGGGGTGTCAGCTGGAGAGTTCTTGGGGTTTTTGGTCCACGAAGGGGGAATCGAAGTTGGCAAAAAGAGCATGAAAGCCATTGATGAAGTCATTCCTCCAACCAACCTCAAGGAATTGCAATCACTGCTCAGCAAGATCAATTTCGTGAGAAGATTCATCTCAAATTTATCACAGAAGGTGTTGCCATTCTCTCCATTGCTGAAGCTAAAGAAAGATCAGAAATTCACATGGGGCGACGAACAACAAAAGGCTTTTGATGAGATCAAGCAAGACATGAAGGAGCCGCCGGTCTTTGGTTCCTCCTCGCCTAAACAAGCCTTTCAAGTTGTACGTGGCGGCCGATACCCAAACCATTGAATCGGCCCTTATTCAAGAATTCGAAGGAAAGGAGCGGGTAGTAGCTTACCTTAGCCGAAAATTACTTGATCCCGAAACCGGGTATTCGGCTATAGAGAAACCGTGTCTTTGCGTGTACTACTAGTGTACAAAGTTTCGGACCGCTTGTTGAATGCCGAATGCACCGTATACTCAAGGTTTGATGTGATAAAACATATGTTATCTATGCCAATTTTGAATGGTCGGATTGGCAAATGGATTTTAGCTTTATCGAATTCGAGTTGAAGTTCGAATCGGCAAAAGCCATCAAAGGTCGGTCATTGCCGATTTTATTACCGAACATCGTGACCCTTCAATTGATCTGCTTGAAATTACCCCTTGGGCTTTATTTTTTGATGGGTCATCGTGTGGCAAAGGTGGGGGAGTAGGGATCCTACTAATTTCGCCCAGAGGTGAGATGTTTGAATTCGCCATTCCTATACAACCCACTGTCACAAATAACCAGGCTGAGTACGAAGCACTACTTCGAGGGCTTCAATATTTGAGAGAAGCCGGGGCCGTTTCAGTTGAGATCTATGGAGATTCAGAACTGGTAATCAAGCAATTGAACGGCCAATACGAGTGTAGGAGCGAAGCGCTGAGGAGTTACTACGAAGAGTGCAGAGAAATCTTGAAGAGCTTTCCATTGGTAACCCTACAGCACATTCCTAGAGAGCATAACGAGGAAGCAAACAGGCTGGCTCAGAGCGCCTCTGGTTATAAAGAGAGTCAAGAAGCGTTTGCTGCAGAGGTGTTTGCACTAGGGGCGGGTCTCGCAGAAGGTGATTGGAGGAAAGAAATCATTGATTACTTGAAAGATCCATCCCGAAAAGTCTCTAGGAAACTCAGGTACAAGGCAATTAAGTTCGTTCTTCTGGATGATAATTTATTCTATAAATCATTAGATGGGGTATTGCTACGATGCCTGGGTCCAGAAGAAGCCAAGAACATGATGAGCGAGGTGCACGATGGGATATGTGGAGCGCACCAATCGGCCTATCGGATGAAATGGGTTATTAGACAAGCTGGATGCTTTTGGCCGACGATATTAGAGGACTGCTTTGAGTATTACAAGGGGTGTCAAGATTGCCAGAGGTTCGGGAATATTCAAAGAGTCCCTGCATCAGCATTGAATCCCATCATCAAGCCATGGCCATTCAGGGGCTGGGGTATAGACTTGATTGGCCAAATTAATCCGCCGTCTAGCAAGGGGCATAAGTTCGTGCTTTTGGCTACAGATTACTTTACCAAATGGGTCGAGGCAATCCCACTGAAGAAGGTGACGTCAGAGAACATGGTCGAATTCGTCAAGGAACACATCATCCATCGATTTGGGATCCCTCAGACGATTACCACTGACCAGGGGGCACAATTCGTGTCATTGGAGTTCAGAGATTTTGCCGAAAGCATGGGAATCAAATTATTTAATTCTTCTCCATATTATGCCCAAGCTAATGGTCAAGCAGAGGCTTCTAATAAGATCATGATCAAGCTGATACAGAAGAAGATCGATCAGAAGCCAAGGAGGTGGCATTCGGTACTCAGTGAAGCGCTGTGGGCTTACCGAATGGCCCCCCATGGAGCTACAAAGACCTCTCCTTGCGAGTTGGTTTACGGGCATCATGCAATCCTGCCTTGGGAGATACAATCAGATTCAAGGAGAGTAGTACTGCAAAACGAGTTGAGCTCCAAGAATTACAGTGGCCTAATGATGGATGAGTTAGAAGATTTGCATATGATCCGTCTCAGGGCCCTGAAGAACATCGAGAAAAACAAGCTGCGAGTCGCCAAGTACTATAACAAGAAAGTAAAAGTAAGGCAATTCGCAGAAGGTGATTTAGTTTGGAAAGCACTATTGCCGATTGGGACTAAATACAGTGAGTTCGGCAAATGGTCCCCCAACTGGGAGGGGCCTTTTCGTGTGGTCAGATGCGTTCCTAGTAATGCATACATATTGAAAACTTTGCTAGGAGAAGAATTTTCCGCTGCGATAAATGGAAGATATCTGAAGAAATACTATCCTAGCATTGAGATCGATCGATGATTACACACATCTGGCACGAAAAATAGCCGGCGCTCGAGAATGAGGCCGCCTTCAGAACAAAATCCATGAACAAGAGAAAATGGCCAGTGCCTGGATGCATTACCCTTAGCTCAATAATACATTACAACTGCTTCTTGCGGGATCACATCTAACAACCCTGATGGTCAGGTCCCCAAGGAGGTGGGAAGCAAAAGGCGTGGAGGAAGAAGCGAAAGTATGATTCAATATTTTTTTTACTTCTTCGGCTGCTGCTCCCTCTTCAGTTGTTCCAGGAGCACCGTGACGGCGACTTGGAACGCACGAGGATGACCATGATTGGCGGCCTCTACCAAGCTATCCCAGGCCGCCTTCGGAGTTGTCGTACTCGTCGAGACATCTGGAGCAGGAGAATCAAGGTTAGAGGCAAGAAATCCAGATGCAAAAATGAAGGAGTCAGGAGCATTTACCCCCTACTAGTGCTTCTAGAGCCAGGCGACGCTCGCGCTCGGCTTGGCAACGGCCGGACATGTCCCTGAGGCCATGCTCCAGGTGCCGTACGCGGCGGCGCAGCTGATGGTTGGTCCTCTGTTCAGGCGTGGCATCCTCTGCTTCGAGAGAGGAATCGGAGGAGATGTACTCAGGCACATCTTCGGTCCCGATGACTTCTTCGGGGAGCAAATCAAGACTGAAAAGGACGACAGGAAAACATGAAGCGCAAGATCAAGCGGGGGAACAAGGAGCAGATCAAGAAAGAACTCACTTCCGAATCGTACGCTTCTTTGATGAGCCGCTCTCCTGAGGCTGTTTACCCTTGTCCATGGCGTTGGGGTTTTTTCCTCTAGAGGCAGGGGAAGAGATGAGAAATGATGGAGGAGTGTGCGAGTGGATTTGCGAGCACCCCACGGGCTATTTTATTGATCGGGGAGGCGCATTGGGAGTGATGAGCGGCCGTAACACACCGTTGGAATACCAAGCGGCGGTGGTTTTCCACCAAGTGCGAAGGGTTTTCTCTTGAACAGTGTTTACGGATTGCCGAATTGGGATCCTCTGTGGATTTTGCGCCAAGGGGCAGTTGTTCTCGCGCGTTCGGCTAAAGATAGTTCCCGGATGCATTCAAAGAAAACAAAATTCGCAGATGCAAAATGCAAAGGGAAGTCATCGCAGAACAGGTGCAGAATTCAAAAGTTCTTCATCTATTGCCGATATTTACACATCCCTAGTACAATCTAGTCGAAGAGCCTATTCAACACAGATTGGGGATGGGTAATTTCGGCAATGGCGTCGCCGTGGCCATCAAGGCGCTCCAGGATGAGCTCGATCTCGTCGATGTCCTCCGGCGCGCCGCCCTAGAAGCCACGCGGCCTGGTGGAATAGTCGACGTCCGTATGCGTCGCCATCGCAGCCAGGCCCAAGGTGGTGCCCAAACGAACGCCATGGACGGCCACCTCGTCGACGCGGCGCTCCACCGCGGCCAGGCGCTCCGCCGGCGTGTCGCCACGGGCATTCACCTTCTCGGCCAATTGCTCTACCAGCGCCTTTAGCTGGTTGAGCTCGGCGTCGCGGGCTGCAAAGAGCAAACAGGAAGGATTAGCATCAAAGGCCGGGTTGGATTAAGAATCAATCTCAGAGCCATACCGTCGATGGTCTCCAGCAGCTGTTTGCGCTGGTCCTCCCATTCTAGCTCGGCCACACCCGCTTTCTTGGAGACTTCCTCCAGCTCGCGACGGGACGCCTCTAGCTCTTCCTTGAAGCGGATGGCGTCTTCTTCCCCGTACGGTACCGGGGAGTGGCCATCAGACTCCGAAGAGTCATCCGGGAGGGGCTGATTGGCCGGCGCACGAGGCGGATTCCACTGAATCAATCTGAAAAAGGGGGATGATCGTCAAGGCAAAAGAAGATCAAGAACAGAATCAACGAGGAGAGATCGACGACCATCACCGCCTGCGCGCATTGGCGCTGCTCCCCTCGTCTCGTCGGAGGCACGGCGGCGGTTGAGGCGGCGCACCATTGTGGTTTGGGATGTGCACTGTTTACAAGAGGACTAAAGATTGGCAAAGATTCGAGAGCTAGAAGGCCTGGTGGAGAGCTAGGGGCACCTATGGTAACATTTATAGGCCTGGCAGGATGAATCGTGGCTTTTAGTCGTGGCTGTGGATCGTGGCGCATATCCCAAGAAAATCGGAAGGTGGAAAGGTTTCCTTGGCCAGCCCGCCGGCGGGTCGCTTGGAGTTCTAGGCTGAGCCGCGTGCAGATTGATTGGTTCGGCTAAAGGAAATCAAAGTGTCGTTCGGGAATTGGCGTTTCACTACCTAATGGGTCGTTCAGCATTACATCTGAAAGTACGCAGAAGAAAGGAAACAGATCACAAGAAAATATTACAATGACCAATTCAGTTATACGTCAACAAGGACATTCAGGCATTCAGAAGTTTGGCAATTACACGACGAGCATTGGATGTTATCAGATGGGAATTGTCTAGCAGCTCCTGGCAGTCCTTTTGGGCACCGGATAAGTCAGTGAGTTCTGCATCGCATTGCCCTATTTTGGTGATAGCCGATTGTACTTCCGCTTGGGTCTTTGCTATCAATCCAGGGAGTTCGGCTATTTTCCCTTTGTCAATCTCTATCTCCGCCGACAGAGCTTCTCGCTTCCGCTTCTAGAGCAGCCTTCCTGGCAATTTTCAGATCATAGGAAGCTTGCAGGCTAGCCAATGCATCCTTATGGCTCTCTCGCTTGGGATTGGGCCCCGTTCATGGCATGTTCGAAGATCGGTTTTCCTCTTTTCAATGGCCGGGCGGGAGCGCAATTTCCTCCAAGCGCGCCTTACGGGTGCGTAAAGGGCTTCTAAGCCATAGACAGATGATAGAGAAGCTCTGATGTCTTCAGGAAGTTCTTGACTGATAGATTCAAACATCTCTTCAAAGTGATGGAGATCAAATCGACACCAACAATTTGATGCATGTGGAGCTGCAGCCACATTTGAACAAACCACCAAGGGCCATTGACGCATGTTATCCTCTGACTGGTGTACATTTGGGTAACAGTCTGATGAAGCATATGATATACGCTGCCCAAGAAGAATTTTTCCAGAAGGAGGCGATTGCCACCAGCCAGATGAGTCGCCATTGCGATATGGTTCAAAGTGGGCTCGTTGGCTTTACCACAGAAAACGAATCTGCACAGCCACATGTTCAGAAAAGCTCTGTACTCAACATTGCCAAGGGGATTGTCTTTCATGTGCTTCAAGATATAATTCTTGTAGCCGTTCCCTGGCTTTACCCCTGTCTGGCGTGAAGAGTTTTTGAAGTCCCGTGGCCGGACAGGACCCGGTGATGTCAAGGCCAGTGATCATATATACATCGGCCAAGGTTGGAGACATTGGGCCATGCCCAAAAAGGAAGGCGTTGACGCCATTTGACCAGAAGTGACATGCGGCTATCAGGAGATCTTCATTCTTGGGGGTCTCAGCCACGGATAGCTCCAAGCATTGGGCGATACGGAGAGCATCCAGGTTGGTCAATCCACTCTTATCTGCAAGAATTCTCCGATACCAAGTCTTCCAGCCTGCAATTGGGGGCAAAGGCCAGTTCTTGAACGCATCTTGCCACTGAGGAGGTGGAGACAAAGCTGCCTTGAAGGGAATTCTCTGAGATTCAGCGGCAATAAAATCTCGAGGGTCAGGATTCCCTACGGGACCAAGGTAATAAGACTGCGAATTGGCCTCGATAGGAATCAAAAGAGCAGTAGAAGGCTCCTGGAGGAAAACGGAAAAGGAAAATCTCAGGTGAAATTGAAAACCTAATGCCGAACAAGGTTCGCGGGGGATGAATTTACCTGAGCAGCTTGGTTCTGAGTTGCCATTGGAGGTTCGAGCTCGGAACAAGGGGATCTAGGGTTAGATCTGGACGAAGATTCCGGCGGATTGCAAAGAACAGGTGTTGACAGATTTGATTCAAGAATTCATGGCTGGAGTCAATTGTGGAACAAAATTACTTTTATCCCACAATTGAAGGGGCATGTGTTAACACCAAAATTTGGTAAGGAGTCTGACCTGTGGGTCCGGTTCGAAAGAGAGTCCGTCTGGTGGAAGGAAGGATATTTTCAGAGATTTTCGGCAAAGGAATCTGCGGTCGGCTATCTGCTCTGGTTCGGCAAAGGAACAGTAGAGCTGATTTTGCGGGATTGGACGGTGACGTGGCTCAATCAGGGGAGACGAATGGATGGATAAGCGATCAAGTTTAGTTAGGCAATGAATCCATTTGCAGTTGTACTCAACAGGGTATAAATACGACCCCTGAATGTATGTAACAGAGACGATCATTCTTCAATACACACCGGCCTTACGCCAAACCCTAGAGTCCTTGTCGTGTCGTCGAGTTCTTCGAGAGGGCCAATCGATCCGTCGACCTCCGTGAGTACCGGCAACCTTGTATCATGTCTAGTATCATGCGGTGGATTTAGATCTGATGCAAGTAGTCTTGTTACCATGCTTCGTGTCATGCGTTAGATTCAAGATTGGTTCAAGAGGGTTTCTTGTTAGATCATGAGCCATGCGGTAGGCTAAGATCTGGCTTGAAGCTAGTTATCGGCTCTATTGGATTTTGGCAAGATCCAATAGATTCATTAAGTTATCCCGTGTTATCTTGAGTTTTACTTTATGTTTTTATTCATGTAACACATCTTTGCCCAATCTAGATGGGTTTGGATCGGCTATACCTCTTTTGTGATACTTGTTCGACCAGGTTTCATATTTTGACATGTGGATCTTGTGCTTTCCGATAGCCGAAACCGAATCGATCTAGGTTGTTACGTGTTGCGGGTTCAAGCTTGCTACGTTCGTATAAATCTTGAAAGAACCGGGTATCATGCGGTAGATGCAGGTTTTTGGGTTGCTTTGGAGCTAGTCATCCGGTGGATTAGATTCCCAAATCAGTCTGATAGATTTATTCACGTGGTAATGTTTGTTCCTTCTTCATGGACCCTGGATCGGCTGTTCAGCCGTATTCGGTTATATTTTCACGAGTAGAACACGTGCATTATTTATGTTTTAAATGATGTATGCTTTTAGCTTTCCATATTTAGATTGTATCATGCGGTGGATAGATCTATTTGTGGAAAGTGGTACGTTTTTCATGCAAATCGTATCATGCGGTGGATAGATTTGTTTGTTATCGTACTCGACGGGTTTTAAAGTAACTAGACATGCGGTAGACTAGTGCTTTGGATCTATGCATGCTTATTTAATACATGATCATGTCCGTGCTTTACTTCATTTATTTAATGCTAATCTTCATGGGGATCGGTCATAATCTTGCGCTTGCATCTTTGTTTATACAAAGACCGATCGTTGTCATGCTTACATCATCCATTCGGCGTTGTTCTTTTTCCCTTTATGGTTGCTCGAATGGTCGTGGTTCTTTGACAGATAGCTTTGCATAGCTATGTGTCATCCCAATTGGCTCTTTAGCCGCAAATATGGAACCGCCCGGTACCACCCGGCAAGTTCCAAGCTTTGGTATTTAACATGTTTTATCTTTTGTTAATTTTCAGGAAAAATTGACTGGCACGTCATTTGCTCTCTGCGCGTGTGAAGCCAGCTTTGTTCGGCTTGCTGTGTGATTGGCGTTGAGTGTACTTTTTGCGCCAACACCGGCTTCGGCCGATGAGATGTGGGGATAGGAGCCGGTGGGCCCCATATCGCAGATGAGAGTTGGGTTCTGGATCATGGTTGAGATCCGGTGTTTTGGGTGTGGTTTTCCTTGAGCGGGGTATGGACCCCTGAGGTGTGGACCTCGGAAGCGGAAGCTTCCCCGAGGTGTGGACCTCCTAGCTTTGTTCTGCTTACCTTGTACGTTGCTCGTCGCTTTGCTTAAGCTTTCTGCTGTACCGAATAGGGTTATCTCATGCATAGTAGAACATACACCGCTTTTGCCTCTTTGTTGGGAAGCTGACATGACCTACCCGCTTATCGGGTAGACCCCGGTGATTCTCGACGCGAGCCGACTACGACTTCGACAACGACGGTTGGGTGGACTAGAGCTCTTCCTACACTTGAGCCGCCCGCGGATATGGAGTTTCCCGCGCTTTCATGGAGCCGCTCGCTAGACGTTTTATTTATGTTTGATTCAGCCCCGATGGACTTGTACCCGGCATGTGCCGAAGAGATGTACTCTGATTAATGTAATAAAATAAATGATGTACTCTACTTTACTGTTTTTATCTTTCTGTATGGATTTTGGCATCGCTGAGACAGGATTGCACGTGGTAGCCCTCCTGGGACTACCACTGAGGTGCTAAGATTCGGGATTCCGTTCGCGGAAATCCGGGTCGTTTCAGTTGGTACCAGAACCATGCTTGACTGTAGGACGAGCCCCAGGAATGGTCGATAGCATAGGAAGCCGTTTTTGAACCTTGAAACTTTATATAAACCCCTTGGCTTCCGTATGTATATAACTATACTTATATATATGCATTACCTTGATTAACTCTCACTAACTGCCTTACTAACTACGTTCTAACAACTTTGTGCAGATGTCGGAGGAAGCGTGGATCCCTTTTGAGTCGGACGGCAAGAGCTACGGAGGCTTCAGCCGCTTGCTGAGGGAGTGCCTGGAGGCAGCTGGAGTAGGGACCGACCGGGTCAGCTACAAGGGGAGGACCATGGGGCACAGGGAGCAGACACCCACTTTCCTGACCGTTACGGTGCCAGCAGACCCACTGGTGCCAGAGTTCAAGGAGGTAAAGGTGTATTGCTTCGAGAGTTCGACCATGGAGGCACACCAGACTGGCGCACGCAGAGCTCTCAAGATGGTTTGTGTTCAGCTCAAGGAGAAGCTCAAGGACACACCGTTCAGCATGCTTCCGTCAGGGATCTACGACCTGGGTCGTTGGGACACGAGCGACCGAGCGCGGTACCTTGAGGTGACTTCTGTGGAGGAGGACAAGAAGATGCACGCGCCCGACAAAGGCATCCCGGCTCGGGACCGTGCGCTTTTCGGGGCGTACAAGTGAGATCGCGTACCTTCGGTGGAAGTGGGATGATACCCTGCGGCGAGTTCAGGACCTGGAGATGGAGAGGGAGGATTTGCTCGACCGGTTGGAGGAGTCGCACGAGAGGAACGGAGAGCTGGTGCAGCTTGGACCGGCAGCAGCACGGCCCCGCACCGAGAGGGACGCCAGGAGGATCGCTACTCTGGAGGCACGGCCGAGGACGAACAAAGAGTTGCACCGGCTACAGGTGGAGGCCACGCGTGAGGACCGAGTGAGGCTTGCAGAGGCGAGGGACCCGTTGGAGTCGGTTGGAGGCGGCAAAGCACTCGACTATCAAGTCAAGGTGTGTGATCTTCGAGAGGCGAGTCGACACAACTACCACCACTTGTGCTACCTCGGTGGACCGGTCTACGAGGAGAGAGACCGAGCGGCCAGACCCGCACGGCTCGGGGAGCGTTCGACAGCGCAGGCCGAGAGAGTTGGAGGAGCTCTCCGCGCAGCTACCGCTCAAGAAGAGGCCCCGACT
Organism: Cenchrus americanus; assembly: GCA_947561735.1. Classification (NCBI taxonomy): domain Eukaryota; kingdom Viridiplantae; phylum Streptophyta; class Magnoliopsida; order Poales; family Poaceae; genus Cenchrus; species Cenchrus americanus. The sequence goes on from OX387244.1 coordinate 195,943,165, forward strand.
GAGGACAGAGACCTTCGAGCTACCGCCGACACTCCTACCACGTGTACGCCCGTACCCGAGTGGTTCTCAAGACACAGCAGAGATGGACCGTGCTCTTCAGGATACCTGTGACTACTACGGAGGACCGGCGATCAGGGTGCCGGGATACCCAGGGGCACACTCACCGCCGTTCTACTCAGTTCCACCAGACTCTAGCCCCGAGGCACCTCAGTGTACCCCGTGATGTGATGCTGTCGCTTATGCTGTCATGCTTGTAGTGGCTACCCCCATGATGTACCATGCGTTAGCGTGATGTGTTGCCGTGTACCCTCGAAGGTTGTTGGAGTAAACCTCGAGGTGCACCCCTTTTGTATGGTGGCATTGATTGAGTGACATGAATCTTCATGGTTTTTTTCGGATTTCATGCTTCTTTATGTCTGTATGAATTCTTTGACTGTTAGCAGGATTACTCCTTTATAGTTAATGACCTTAATAGATATATTCTCCCAACCACTACAGACTCTTGCAACTGGAACAGATGTCGGGAGCAAGGAGGTCCGGGCGACTCTTGGCCCGTTTCGAGGAGGTCGCTGGGGACGACGGAGGGGAGGATGCCCCTAACCCAGCGGGAGCGAGAGGCCGCGGACGCCGTGGAGGTCACGCGCCACGAGGTGGACTCCGCGGAGGCCTGGCAGGCCGCGTAGGCCGAGGAGGCCGAGTGGGCGGACGAGGAGCCGCGCACGACGACGAGGGAGCTCAGGAGCAGGAGCCCGAGCACGAGCAGGTACCCCAGCCCGAGGGAGGAGCAGGCCAGGCCACCTTCAGGAGTCACCACATCCCAGATGCAGTGATGGACAGGAAGGCTAACGAGTTCACGCACCTCAAGATGGGAAACATGTCAGTGCAGGAGTACGCCAACCGCTACCAGGAGCTGATGAGGTACGTGCCAGACGACACCGACACCGAGAAGAAGAAGGTCTACTGGTTCAGAAAGGGGCTGCACAAGGGGATGGCACACCACTTGTCCGCCCACGACTGCCCGACACTTCGCTCCATCATCGACAAGGCACTGATCGTGGAGAGGTCAAGGCTTGAGTACATGGAGGTTCGTGGAAGCAAGTCCAAGCACACGGACCCGGGCAGACGCTCGGGACCACCTCGCAGGCGAGAGGACGAGGTTACGCTCGGGGCCACCGTCACGGCGGAGGCACCACGTCACTCGGTCCCCGCCCGCAGAGCGAGAGCCAACCCGGGCGGGAGTGGAGGTCGAACAGCTCGGAAACCGAGGCCACCACCGCGCCGCCAGACAGATCCAAGGTGACTTGCTTCAACCGCCGTCGGGGTTGGGCACAAGTCGTTTGAGTGTCCACGCGCAGGCGCCACCGGGGAGTCAGAACCGCAGCTCTCGCACCGGACCCCGGCCCAAGCCACCAAAGACCAGGAGGACAGCCACCCCGTACACAGCAGAGGACTGCTCAGCCGCCAGCTACTCGAGGCCGTCTGAACCACCTCACCGCCGAGGATGCAGCAGCCGCACCCGACGTCACACTTGGTGAGTTCCTTGTTGACTCAGTTTTGGCAACTGTTTTGTTCGATACTGGAGCTCAGTTTTCGTATATTTCTACCAAGTTTGCTAAAGAAAGGTCTTTACCAACTAAGCCTCGACCAAGGCCTATCTTGACTAGCTCTCCGCTAGGAGAGAAGAGGAGTACGTTAGAGTGCAGGGGAGTGAGGATGGTGTTTGAGGGGCTACAGTTCACGGCAGACTTGACAGTTTTGGAGTCTACTGGAATTGACGTGATCCTAGGGATGGATTGGTTGGCAAAGCACAACGGAATAGTCTCTTGCAACCCCAGAGTGATACAGCTAGAACACCCTAGTGGAACTATAGTGCGGATCGAACCGCAGAGTCCGAAGGTTGCTACGATGATGTGCAACATGAGTGGGAAAGAGATTGAAGAAATCCCAGTGGTCCGTGAGTTTCCGGACGTGTTCCCAGAGGAGCTCACGGAGTTACCCCCGCACCGGGACGTGGAGTTCGTGATTGAGCCGATGCCGGGGGCGGGGCCCGTTGCAAAGAGTCCGTACGAGGATGTCGTCCGACGAGCCGGACGAGTTGAAGAAACAAGACAAGAAGTTGCTCGAGCAAGGGTTTGTTCGGCCGAGTGCCTCCCCGTGGGGTTCACCAGTGCTCTTCGTGGAGAAGAAAGACGGCACCAAGAGAATGTGCATTGACTACCGCACGCTCAACTCGATGACAATCAAGAACAAGTACCCGCTACCCAGAATCGAGGATTTGCTGGATAGGCTCAAAAAGGCAAGGTTCTTCTCCAAGATCGACTTGAGGTCAGGCTACCACCAGATGAAGATCCGAGAGCAGGATATCCCCAAGACAGCCTTTACCACACGTTACGGCTTGTACGAGTTCGTGGTGGTTTCCTTTGGGCTGACCAACGCCCCTGCTTACTTTATGAACCTGATGAACAAGGTCTTCATGGAAGAGTTGGACAGGTTTGTAGTGGTGTTCATCGATGATATCCTGATCTTCTCTGAGACCTCGGAGGAGCACGAGGAGCACCTGAGGGTCGTGCTAGAGAGGCTGAGGCAGCAGAAACTGTACGCCAAGTTCAGCAAGTGTGAATTCTGGATGGAGAAGGTCGCGTTCTTGGGACACATGTTGTCAGCATAGGGGATAGCCGTGGATCCGTCCAAGGTGGAGTCAGTGACCAAGTGGGAGCAGCCGTTAAACGTGACAGACGTCAGAAGCTTCCTTCGGTTGGCAGGTTACTACCGGAGGTTCATTGAGAACTTTTCCAAGATCGCCAAGCCAATGACAGAGTTGCTCAAGAACAACACAAAGTTCGAGTGGTCAGAAGCGTGTGAGAAGAGCTTTCAAGAGCTGAAGAAGAGACTCACCACAGCCCCAGTGCTCACCTTGCCAGATATCAAGAAGGACTTTGTGGTCTACTGTGACGCTTCGAAGCAAGGACTCGGATGTGTGTTGATGCAGGAAGGGAAAGTTGTAGCTTATGCTTCCAGGCAGCTGAAGAAACACGAGGAAAACTACCCGACACACGACTTGGAGTTGGCAGCCGTTGTGCATGCGCTCAAGATCTGGAGACACTACCTGATAGGGAACAAGTGTGAACTGTTTTCCGACCACAAGAGCCTAAGTACTTCTTTATACAGACAGAGTTGAACATGAGGCAGAGGCGATGGCTGGAGCTGATCAAGGACTACGACGTCGAGATCAACTACCACCCAGGCAAAGCCAACGTCGTGGCAGATGCACTGAGCCGGAAAACCTATTGCAACAACCTCATGGTAAAAGAAGAGCAACCTGCTCTGCATGAAGAGCTAGAGAAGCTGAGAATCGAAATTGTAGACCAAAGCCAAGTCAACGTGATGCAAGTGACCTATGACCTGGAGGAACGAATCCGTACAGCCCAGACGGAGTGTGCAGACATCAAAGCTCTGCGAGAACTGATGAAGCAGGGTAAAGCAGAAGACTACCGGGTAGATGAACAAGGCACCGTGTGGTTGAAAGAACGGATCTGTGTACCACAAGACAAGGCACTCCGGGAACAGATCATGAGAGAAGCTCACGACTCGAGGTACTTGATTCACCCAGGCAGCACCAAGATGTACAGAGATTTAAAGGTCCGGTATTGGTGGAGAGACATGAAGAAGGATATAGCACACTACGTGGCCTGTTGCGACACCTGTAGCAGAGTAAAGATTGAGCATCAGAAACCTGCCGGTTTGTTGAAGCCGTTGGCTATTCCGGTGTGGAAGTGGGAGGACATTTCCATGGACTTTGTGGTGGGACTTCCTCGGACTCCAAAAGGGAACGACTCAGTTTGGGTCATAGTGGACCGACTGACCAAAGTGGCTCACTTTGTGCCGGTGAAGACCCGGTACGCAACCGAGAAGTTGGCAGAACTGTACGTAGAGCACATACTCAGGCTGCACGGAGCACCCAGAAGCATAGTATCTGATCGAGGGCCACAGTTTGTCTCCAAGTTTTGGCAGAGCTTCCACAAGCTCATGGGCACCACTCTCGGCCACAAGACTTTTCACCCACGTACGATGGTCGGACGGAGAGGGTCAACCAGGTGTTGGAGGATATGCTACGAGCGTGTGCACTCACTTATGGCACCGATTGGGAGAGCAGTTTGCCGTTTGCAGAGTTCTCTTACAACAACAGCTTTCAAGCAAGTCTCCGGATGGCACCCTTTGAGGCCCTTTACGGGCGGAAGTGCAGGACCCCGCTAGCTTGGTCAGAGGTGGGAGAGCGGACACTGTTTGGGCCAGCAATCATTGAGGAAGCAGAGGAGAAAGTTGAGAAAATTCGCGAGAACCTGAAGATCGCTCAAAGCCGTCAGAAGAGCTATGCCGACAAAAGAAGAAGAGAGTTGACCTTTGCAGTTGGCGACCGAGTGTACTTAAAAGTCTCACCGCTCCGAGGAACCAAGAGGTTCTTGGTGAAGGGAAAGCTCGCACCGAGGTACGTGGGGCCGGACCCGGTTACCCGCAGGATTGGGAGTTTGGCTTACCAGCTTGCACTACCCGAAACGATGGCGGGAGTTCACCCAGTGTTTCACGTGTCACAGCTGAAGAAGAGCGAGAAGGCAGTAGAGGCAAAGCAAGTGCCCGTGGAGTTGCTTGACTTGCAAGACAACCTGGAGTATACAGAATATCCTGAGAAAATCTTGGACAGAGCTGTCAAGGAAACAAGGAGAACCACCATTCCTTTCTGTAGAGTGTTGTGGAGCAACCATACAGAGCGAGAAGCAACATGGGAGAAGGAAGCTGACCTCAGGAAAGAGTACCCTCACTTGTTCACAGAGGAGGTCGAGGACTAAATCTCGAGGACGAGATTCTCGGTGGTGGGGGAGAATGTAATAACCCAGGAATTTAGGTGTGTAAATTTTGCGAAAAATTAAAACTTTTTGCTTGAATTTGAGTGCTAACAATTTTTGAACCAACTTGCTAGCCCTTCTCTAAATCATTCATCGAATTATCCCATTTATAAAACATATATTTAAAATATGGTAAAATATGCGAGTTGGTTTTTCTCTGGTTTATTTGGAGTTCAAATGTGTGTAGTTTGAATTTGAGCGGGAATCAAATTCAAACTCCCTTTTCAAACCCTAGTTCAAAGCATAATTCTTTAAATTGTAAAATGTCAAACAAGTGCTTTGGGCCGTCTTCGTCTTTCCCTTGCTCTATAGCGGCCCAACCCGTGTCTCCTTTCAGCCCATCTAGCCGCGCCGCTTCACCCATTCCTTCAGTCACCGGTGCGTGGACCCCGCGTGTCGCCCTTCCCCCTTTCTCCTCACCTACCCGGCCCAACCAGCCCAACCGAACCAGCGCCGCCGGTCCCGTCGCACCCGCTCGCGCGGCGCGGGGCGCGGCCGAGCCGCCCGGCCGGCACGCACGCCGAGGGACCGGGTGCCCGCGTGCGGACCGAGCCGGGGCCGGGGGAGGAAAGGCCCTTTCTACCCCCGCGCCTTGCCCTAGTGGCAGCGAGTGAGCGGAGAGGGGGCGAGCGGCGCCGCCACGGCCGCCCGGTCGGACCGAGCCGGGGCAGCCCCGGAACTTCGCCTTGCCCTGGCGGTGCCGTGGATTCAAAAGCGGGAGGAAGGCAAGAGCCAGCGGACCACCGCCACCAACCCACATTGGGGTTTTGCCCCTTACCAGTGCCGCTCCGCCGGAGGGGGAAGAGGAAAGGGGGGGAAGTTGAGGAAGAGGAGGCGAGGCGGGAGACCGACGCGCGCCGCCGCCGGCGCGTTGCTGCGGAGGCTGGACGAGGCCGCGAGGAGCCGGACGGGGGGAAGGAGGCGTGCGTGACCGAGGAGGAGCCGGACCGAGCGGGGCACCACCGTGAACCTCGACGCCGATACCGCACCGCCGCCCACACCGAGCCTGCGACGACTCCACCGTTGACCCGCTGTGAGCACCGAGGCCACCTTCCCTTCTTCTTGCACCGTACCTTCTCTTGTCGCACCGTGCGCGTGCCTTCGAGCCGCTAGATGCTGGACGCGCCGCGCCACCGTCTCCCCATGGACGACGCCGCGTCGCGCCGTATCGGCGGGAGCCACGGGGCCGTGGCTATCCCAAGCCGCGACGACCCAGTGTCCTCGCCAGGGTTGGGACCGGGCAAGTTTGCAGGAAGGGCTGGGGAACACCCCGCGTCGCGCCGTCGAGCTCTACGCCGAACGCGCGACGCACCGCCAGCCCGTTGTGCAGGAGCGTTCTTTCCGCCGCGTCGCGTCTCTGGGCGAGCCGCTGCGGTGGCGTGAGTCACCTTGCCGTGAGCTGGCCTTCGTGCAGTGGGATTTCTGATGCAGGTGCTGGTGAGCGCGGGAGCCGGCCGGCCGCACCCATGCGCGCCATGGCCTTGGCCTCGCCACCAGCGGAGCTCCGCGTGCAGGCGCTCCACGCCACGATCCGCGTTGTGTTGAGCCGGCCTTCGAGCCGAGGGCGAGTTTTTGCAGGTGATTGTGCGCTTGAATCCTTGCCGGCCGCACCCCAGCGCGCCAAGGCTTCGACCGCACCGTGGAGATGCACGGCGCGCCGGGCCTCGACGTCGCGCCGCGCGCCGTGGCGGGTGAACCGTGAGCCGGCATTCGAGTCGTGCGTGCGTGTGAGTCCGGAGGGGGGAGGGGTGGAGGCGCAGCGAAACGCACCCCGGCACCGTGTCCGGGGCCGCACCGCCGCGCCGCCGCGGCGCGTGCGGGCGCGGCGCCGCCGCCGCCGGGGGCGTGGCGGGCGGCCGGGCGCCGTAGGGAGGGGCGGACCCCCTTCTCATCTGGCTGTGGGTGAGTAAAAGGCCGTTGGGCCTTTAGTGCTAACCGGGCCTAAAGAGCCGTCCGGCCTATCGGGCCGCTGTGAAAGCCCACAACGCTGAGAGAGGCTCCAACCAGTGACTTCAGGGAGGATTAGAGAACTTTCCCCATCTGGGCCAGATGGGCCGAGCCCAGTGGGCCATTTTCGGTCCAGTAAACCTTTCAGCCCATCATCGGCCCACGAACCCTGGAGCGCTGACGTCATACTGACGTCAGCAACGTATTTTCTGAAAATCCCTTTTCTTTTCTGTTTAAAATTCCAGAAAATGCATTTAACCTTTAAAAATTCATAATAAATTCTAGGGAGCTCAGAAAAATACAAAATTAATTTCTATAAATCCGTATTTGCGAAACCTTGCTGATTGTAGGTAGTTTGGGTTCTTTTGGATCTTCTAAATTCATTCTTATTTGGAGTTCTTGCTTAGATGTGTACCATATTCTTATTTTCACGTCGAATCTCGTGCCGCAGACCCGAGCTTCGACCAGGAGGACGTGGAGGACCCCGAGTACACTGCTCCAGACAGCGACTGCTTCAACGGCAACAAAGGTGTCATGTCACTCCCAACCATATAGATCCCATGTTGTCAATAGCTGCTAGTGCTTTACTTTAATGCATTGATCTGTTGAATTGCATAACCCGTTTAATAGCCATGCCTTGATGCTTTGTTATATCCTGTTTCCTTGTTCTACTACCTGCGGGACTAGCTACAGACCCCTAGCTAGTCCCTTACCTTAACTATCCATACTTTTGTTGTTTGATTATGGATGGTACTCTGGGCTTGGGCTGAGATGTGGGTATCTCGGTGTGATTCTAGCGTGCGTTCTGGGTGCGTATCTCCTTGGTGTGTATTGGCGGGAGCGAGCCGCTTGGTTACTTGTGAACGGCTGCCGAGGGAAGATGCGATCTGGCCTCTTACCCTAGGGTCGTGTCGTGTGGGATGGAGATGTCGAGTGCTCGCTCTCGGCCCCTTAAGGACCGATCGTCAGTTGACCTTGCTTCGGATGACTATTTTCGTACAGACCGCCTGCCTTGTATTGGGCGGGGGTGCGGGGTGAGCCTTGTAGTGGATAGCACCCCTCCTGCAGGAGCATCGGTGTGATCGTGTCGGGAGTGGTCTTTCCCTCCTTAGCAGACTTTTCCCTGGCAAGGCCAGGGAAGGGTTCCACAGCTTCGAGGGACCTCTCGCGGGTAGTATGAGCTCTGCCGCGGAGGCTGGGCCAGGCTCGGAGATGCAGAAGGGTACTATCCACTTACTTGAGCTTCAGCCGTATGGTAGGGTCGGACACCGGTGACGGCCGGATTCGGACCTATTCGGGCGGGTACAGTTGTACAACCTCTGCAGAGTGTTAAACCTATAGCTATAGTCCGTGTCCACTGGTTATGGACAGTCTTTCGATCTCTCACCTGACTAGTTACACTTCTCTTGTGCTTCTTCTCTTCCCCGAGTGTGTGAGCCCGGCTTCGGCCGATGAGATGTGGGGATAGGAGCCGGTGGGCCCCATATCGCAAATGAGAGTTGGGTTCTGGATCGTGGTTGAGATCCGGTGTTTTGGGTGTGGTTTTCCTTGAGCGGAGTATGGACCCCTGAGGTGTGGACCTCGGAAGCGGAAGCTTCCCCGAGGTGTGGACCTCCTAGCTTTGTTCTGCTTACCTTGTACGTTGCTCTGCTGCTTTGCTTAAGCTTTCTACAGCCATAATAGGGTTATCTCATGCATAGTAGAACATACACCGCTTTTGCCTCTTTGTTGGGAAGCTGACATGACCTACCCGCTTATCGGGTAGACCCTGGTGACTCTGACGCAGAGCCGGACTACGACTTCGACAACGACGGTTGGGTGGACTAGAGCTCTTCCTACACTTGAGCTGCCTGCGGATATGGAGTTTCCCGCGCTTTCATGGAGCCGCTCGCTAGACGTTTTATTTATGTTTGATTCGATCCCGATGGACTTGTACCCGCATGTGCCGAAGAGATGTACTCTGATTAATGTAATAAAATAAATGCTGTACTCTACTTTACTGTTTTTATCTTTCTGTATGGATTTTGGCATCGCTGAGACAGGGATTGCACGTGGTAGCCCTCCTGGGACTACCACTGAGGTGCTAAGATTCGGGATTCCGTTCGCGGAAATCCGGGTCGTTTCATGGAGCATGATCATGGAGACGATAAAGATGGCGGTGTGGTGCCCCCGGCTGAACATGGACCCACTACTTCGACTACGGTGGTGGACGGACCCTCTCCTACACCTACGACGACAAATCAAGCACGACGAGAACCTCCCCGGTGAGTACAAGTGGATCATCCAGCTTCGAGAATCATCGGCGACATGAATGGACGCACCACACGGTCGAGGGTTCGGAACAATTCTCATTTCGCTCAAGCTGCATTTGTTGCTACTTTTTAGCCCAAAGACATTGGACACGCACTATCTGATCACAATTGGGTTAATTCGATGCATGAGGAGTTGGAGACTTTTGAGAGGAATCAGGTTTGGGAGTTGGTTGACCCTCCCCCAGGGTGTAAGATGATTGGTACAAAGTGGGTGTGGAAGAACAAAGAGGGAGAGAAAGGTGAGGTTGTGAGGAACAAGTCGAGGTTTGTTGCTCAGGGGTTCAGTCAGAAGGAGGGGATTGACTACGAGGAGACCTTTGCTCCTGTAGCCCGTTTGGAGGCGATTAGGATCCTTCTAGCCTTTTCCATGGCTAAAGGGTTCAAATCAAACCAAATGGATGTGAAAAGTGCTTTTCTGAATGGTGTGTTGGAGGAAGAAGTATATGTGAGGCAACCTCCGTGGTTTGAGAGTGAGAAGTACCCCCACCAGGTGTACAAGTTGAGGAAGGCGCTGTATGGGTTGAAGCAGGCGCCTAGAGCTTGGTATGGCAGGTTGAGGGGGTTCTTGTTTGAGAGGGGTTTTGAGATGGGGAAGGTCGATCAGACCTTGTTTCTACTAAGGCAGGGCAGAGATATCCTGATTATGCAGGTGTACGTGGATGATATTGTCTTTGGTGGCTCGTCTAACTCTCTTGTTGCAAGGTTTGCAGAGGATATGAGTAGGGAATTTGAGATGAGCATGATGGACGAGTTGCAGTTCTTCCTCGGGCTACAAATCAAGCAATCAAAGGAAGGAACATTTGTGCACCAAGCTAAGTACACCAAGGACATTGTGCGGAAGTTCAAAATGGAAGATTCCAAGGCTATGACAACGCCGATGAGTACGACTACAGCTCTTGATGCGGACGAGGAAGGTGAACACGTGTGTCGGGGACCGCCCTAGGGGACCCCTTAAACAACGGGGAAACCCTCACTTAAATCCCAGTACCGAAATGCGCTAGGCCTAACCATGCAGGTAACTAACCATGCAGGACACGGCCCACGCCGCGGACTCTGACGGCCCGCCAAGACGGCCCCCTTAGAAGTCCCCTCGAGCAGGCTCCGCCTCGCTCGAGGGCGCGCTCCCCCTCAGGCGGGCTCCACCCCGTTCGAGGAACAAATCCTCCCTCGAGTGGTCCCGCGCCCACTCGAGGTCTCACTTCCCCTCGAGCGGGTCGCGTCTCGCTCGAGGGTCCGTCCCGCCCTCGGCCGGGGCCCGCCACGCTCACGGGCGCCCCGCACGCGTGCGCCGGCCCCGCGCACACGGGCATTTAACGCCCCGACGCCGCGGGACGGCGCCATCATGCGCCGGGGCTCGCGCCCGTGCCGCCGCACCAACTCCCCAGGGAGGCGCCCATCCCCGCCACTGTGGGAAGGGACTGTGCGGTACGGCCGGTGTCAGTCCCGTGACACCGTGCGCCCACTACAGTACGGCTAACGAGCCCGACCCTCGAAAGGGGGCCGGGCGCACCCTCGATTTCACTCTCCCGTGACCTTACAGGATTAGGTGGAGGCGCTAGGCCGGTGGACCGCCATCCCGGCCACTGTGACGGCGCGGCCGCCGTGCCGCGCATGCGGTGCACGCGCGGGCGCCGTAGCAACCACTCCACTACCGTGAAGCGCATTGGGAAGGAACGCCGTTCGCCTGCTCCCGTACCCCGTACCGGCCCATCATCGCACCTCCCTCGAAGCCTACCGGAGGACGCCACCACCAGCTACCGCCATCCTACCCACGAACCGCCACTGTTCGGGTACGAAGTAGGCCATCATGGCCAGATCGCTGCGAAGATCGCCCGGACGGCCGCCCACTCTACAGCGTAGCACGACGTGCACCCCCACGTAGCTGGATAGCGCGGCGTGCATGTAACTCGCCGCCCCCTTGGCCTATAAAAGGGGAGGCGAGCCCCCAGCCGCGGGGGAAGAAAAGGAAGAACACACGGACAACACGAACAACAGAGAACACTTCACTCACCACACGCACACTTCTCATTCTCCCACAACATCTTCAGCCACCCTTCCAGGGACTTGGAAGCCACGCTTCCTCTCCCGCCTTGCTTGTACTTGCCCCACTACAAGCACCCCCGGTGCTAAGTAATATAGTGCCCCGAGCACGCCCCTGCTGGACGTACGGCCCCGCGGCCGGAACCAGGATAAAATCTCTGTGTCACTTGTTGCTTAGCATCGACCATTGAGGGATAGACCACGGCGCTATCTACTGGTTAGTGTCGGGACCATATTCCGCACCGACAGTTGGCGCCCACCGTGGGGCAAACGAGCGCCTAAGGTCATTTCACCAACTCCCTCCATGGTGATTCGCACCGAGTATCGTGCTACACGCTACTGCATGGGTAGCTCGGACCCCCTCCCGCCGGGTTCGAAATCCGCTTTGGGGACTCGAACTTTCGGTGCCATGGGGAATGGCTATCTCATGCGCCTCACTAACCGTGAGGAACTCCGCGCGCGGCGTCGGCCGGTGCCCGCTCGGACCCCCCGCCGCACGCACGACTCGGCGCAGCGCCCGCAGCACGGATGCCGCGGGCCCGTCGGCGCCGCGACGCCACCGTCGCTGCGGGCGCGCTCGCGTCGGGCGCGGTCCCGAGCGGCGGCGAGCCGAACGTGCCGCCGCCCGGCGCGGTGTGCCGACCACAACGGCCGCTACCGCCCGGTGGGACGCCGCGCGGTCTGCGGACCGCGCATCCCCATTGGGCTGCGTGGCGCCACTACGGCCCATAACGCCAACGTGAACACGACGATGCGCAGGGTTCCGCCCGGCCGCCACATCTTCGTCGCCAGGGACCCCGGCACCTCAGCAGCAGACGAGTCATCCCTGGGCTCCGTCGACACGATGCCACCCGCCAACCACCACGGTTACGCGGAGTGGGACTTCTCCGGCGTACCCGACCCAGTTGCGTTCCGGCGCTTCCTCGACGCGGCGGACTACTGGTTCGGCTGCTCCGACGACTCCAGCACCGGGAGCTACGACCCCACGCGGGAGTGTTACGCCGTCATCACCAATGACCTGGCCAACGCCGCCGGCGCGGTGGGCGCTGGAGACGGGGAGGTCACACCTGCCCCAGGGGATCGCCGCGCGCCGGCCGCGGGGCCAAGCGCTCCCATTGGGGCCGACGTCGACGCACACCGGCCCAAGCCCGCGAGCTCGAGGCCAAGCGGCGGAAGAGTACCGAACGGTGCGGTTGCTCCGCGCCTCCAATGGCGGGGGAGGCTTCGCGCGCGGCGAACGCGCGAGGGAGCCGGGCCGACGGTGTCCGCGACCACATCAACACCGTCCCCAACACCGAAACGCGGACGCACCCCCCGCGGGCGAGCCGAAGGCTCGTCGGCCGCCGCGACACCGCCGGCGGTCTATGCCGGCACCCCCCGGACCCCCGAGGCTCGAGACATGCACCGCGAGGTGCAAACCCTCATCGAGCAAGCGGCCGTCCAGCAGGCCGAGAGCTCGGCCTCACGCATCCGCCAGCAGGGGGATGCCCGCGCCGACGAAGCTGCACCGGGAGGCGAACCCTCGGTGCACGCGGGGGCACAAGTGGGGCAACCCACCGAGCAAGGGCGCACGCCGGCCAAGGAGCGACTCCTCGACGCGCGCAGGGCACTAGATGGCGACGCTCGCAACGTCATCAACGCCCGGCGCACCAGCAAGGCGGACGCACGAGCAGCAAGAGGCTACCACCCTCGACGAGGTGGGCGCTACGACAGCGGCGAGGACCGCTCCCCAACGCCGGAGCCCCCGGGCACTCGCGTATTCAGCCGGGAGATCCGAGCGGCAGCGTTCCCCCAACGCTTCCGCCAACCCTCGACGATCGTCAAGTACAACGGGGAGACGGATCCCCGTGTCTGGCTCAACGACTACCGCCTGGCTTGCCAGCTGGGCGGGGCCACTAACGACGAGGTCATCATCCGCAACCTGCCCTTACATCTGGGCGATGCGGCCCGGACATGGCTCGAGCACTTGCCCGCCAGCCAGATCCATGACTGGGACGACCTAGTCCACACGTTCCTGGGCAACTTCCAGGGCACATACGTGCGCCCTGGGAACTCTTGGGACCTGCGCTCTTGCACGCAGAAGCCCGGCGAGTCGCTGCGGGACTTCATACGGCGCTTCTCCAAACGCTGCACGGAGCTCCCCAGTGTGGCGCAGTCTGAAATCGTGCACGCCTTCCTCGAGGGCACCACGTGCCGGGATCTCGTGCGGGAGCTGGGACGCAGCCCGCCTGCGGACTCCAACGAGCTGTTCGACATCGCCACCAGCTTCGCCTCTGGGGAGGAGGCCGTGGGGGCGATCTTCGACGGCAAAAAAGGCAAGCGCCCTGAGGACGTGCCCGCGGAGGGCAGCAAGTCAAAGGGGCCACACCGCAACGACAAGCGGGGCAACAAGGGGAAGAAGCCGCGCCGCGAGGCGCGCGAGCAAGGGCGCAACGGCGGTAACGCCGAGGCTCTCGCTGTCGACCCGGCTCGACGAGGCCCCCGACCGGCCCCTCGAGGCCCAGGAGTGTTCGACGACATGCTGAAGAAGCCATGTCCCTACCACAAGACCCCGGTGCAACACACCCTTGAGCAATGCGACATGCTCAAGAAGTTCTATGGCCGCGCCGCCGCGAAGGAGGCAGAAGCCAAGAAAGACGGGGGCGAGGGCGACGCCGGCGGCTTCCCCCGCCGTCGAGAATGTGTTCCTCATCTTTGGGGGACCTACCGTCGACATGTCGACCCGGCAGCGCAAGAAGGAGCGACACGAAGTCCTCGCCGCGGAGAGGGCGCCTCCGGCCTTTCTCAATTGGTCGGAGGACGTCATCACCTTTAGCCGGGAAGACCACCCGAATCGCATCCCCAACCCGGGCCAGTACCCAATGGTGGTCGATCCCATCATTGGGAACGCCCGGTTCTCGAAGGTCCTTAAGGACGGGGGCAGCAGCCTCAACATCCTCTTCGCGCATACATTGCGCCTGATGGGGATCGGGTTGGACCAGCTGCGGCCCAGCACGAAGCCGTTCCACGGCATAGCGCCCGGCAAGCAGGTTCAGCCCCTCGGGCAGATCGACCTACCAGTCTGGTTTGGCACCCCTAAGAACTTCCGCAAGGAAACCCTCACCTTCGAGGTGGTGGGGTTCAAAGGGGCCTACCACGCAATACTTGGGCGACCCTGCTATGCCAAATTCATGGTGGTCCCCAACTACACATACCTGAAGATGAAGATGCCGGGTCCAAACGGCGTCATCACCGTCGGGTCGTCCATCGAGCACGCATTCGACTGCGACGTCGAGTGCGTGGAGCACGCAGAGGCACTAGCGCTGGACGAAGCGCTGGTGAACACGCTGGAGAAGATGGTCAACGAGGACCTCAACCCCGCCGCCAAGCACGCGAGCACCTTCGAGGCCGCGGAGCGACCAAGGGGGTCCCCCTCGACCCTTCGGCCCCCGAGGGCAAGGCGATGAGGGTCAGCTCCACCCTCGACCCCAAATAGGAAGCAGTGCTCGTCGACTTCCTCCGCGCCAACGCCGACATCTTCGCGTGGAGCCCCTCGGACATGCCAGGCATCCCGAGGGAAGTCGCCGAGCACTCCCTTGACATCCTGCCAAACGCTCGCGCCATACAGCAACGGCTGTGCCGCTTCGACGAGGAGCGGCGATGGGCAATCGGAGCGGAGCTGCGGAAGCTCCTCGAGGCCGGATTCATCAAGGAGGTGTTCCACCCGACGTGTCTAGCTAATCCTGTGCTTGTAAAAAGAAAAATGGGAAGTGGCGGATGTGTATAGACTACACTAGTCTCAATAAAGCATGTCCCAAAGTTCCTTTTCCTTTGCCACGCATTGATCAAATTGTTGACTCAACTGCTGGGTGCGAACTGCTCTGTTTCCTTGATGCTTATTCCGGGTATCACCAAATAAAAATGAAGGAGTCCGACCAGCTCGCGACTTCGTTCATCACACCGTTCGGGACGTTTTGCTACGTCACGATGCCATTTGGCCTCAGAAACGCGGGTGCAACATACCAACGTTGCATGCAACACGTTTTTGGGGATCACATCGGGCGGACGGTCGAAGCATACGTAGACGACATCGTCGTGAAGACCAGGAAGGCGGACGACCTGGTTGGCGACCTCGGCGTCGCATTCAACTGCCTACGGGCCAACGGGGTCAAGTTAAGCCCCGAAAAATGTGTCTTCGGAGTGCCGCGAGGCATGCTCCTGGGATACATCGTCTCCCAACGGGGAATCGAGGCCAACCCTGAAAAGGTTGCGGCCCTCGAACGGATGGGTCCGATCAAGGACCTCAAGGGGGTACAGAAAGTGCTGGGGTGCCTTGCCGCCTTGAGCCGCTTCATCTCGCGGCTCGGCGAGAAGGGGCCTCGCCCCTCTACCGCCTACTCAAGAAGCACGAGCGCTTCTCCTGGACCACCGAGGCCCAGGACGCGCTCGACAAGCTAAAGGCGTCACTGACACGCGCCCCGATCCTCACGCCGCCGCAGGACGGCGAGCCCCTACAGCTCTACGTGGCCGCGACCACACAGGTGGTGAGCGCCGTGATCGTTGTGGAGCGCACGGAGGAAGGACACGCCCGCCGGTGCGGCGGCCGCCGCCTACTACATCAGCGAGGTCCTCTCGGACACGAAGATGCGCTACCCACAGGTCCAGAAGCTGCTGTACGCAGTGGTTCTTGCGCGGCGCAAACTCCGCCACTACTTCGAGGCCCACCCGGTCACGGTGGTTTCCTCCTTCCCATTGGGAGAAATCATCCGCAACCCCGACGCCGCGGGTAGGATCGCCAAGTGGTCCGTGGAGCTGATGGGCGAAACGCTCGCCTACGCCCCGCGCAAGGCCATCAAATCGCAAATCCTGGCGGATTTCGTCGCTGAGTGGACGGACACACAGCCGCCGCCCCCACAAATCCAGGCAGAGTGCTGGACTCTGTTTTTCGACGGCTCAGTGATGAAGACGAGAGCAGGCGCGGGCTTGCTCTTCGTGTCACCCCTCGGGGAGCACATGCGCTACGCAGTGCGCCTCCACTTCCCCGCGTCCAACAATATGGCTGAGTACGAGGCCCTGCTCTGCGGCCTCAAAATCGCCATTGAGTTGGGCGTCAAGCGCCTCGACGTGCGCGGGGACTCGCAGCTCGTGATCGACCAAGTCATGAAGAACGCGAGCTGCCATGACGACAGGATGGAGGCCTACTGCAAGGCCGTGCGGGCCCTCGAAGACAAGTTCTACGGCATCGAGCTCAACCATGTGCCCCGCAGGTACAATGAAGAGGCGGACGAACTCGCCAAGATTGCGTCCGGGCGGATCACCGTCCCCCCGAACGTTTTCGCACGTGACGTCGCTCAACCCTCGGTCGTCTTCGAGCCCTACCCCTCGAACCGCAACGAACCCTCGGGGGCTCCCTCGAGCCCAGCAGGCGCGGAGCCCATGAACGAGGACCCCTCGAACGAGGCGTACGTGCTCTCCCTCCTCGAGGGGTACGGCTCCCACGAGGCCGAGGCGATGGACATCGAGCCGGCTCCCGTCCAGGCGGACTGGCGGGAGAAATATATTACCTGGATCGCTCGAGGGGAACTCCCCGAAGACCGGGCCGCGGCCAGGCGCATCGCCAGGATGGCCAAGTCATTTACCCTCGTCGACGGCGAGCTGTACAAGCGCGCCGCCTCCGGCATCCTACAGCGATGCGTGCCTATTCCCGAGGGGCGCGAGCTCCTGCGGGACATCCATGCGGGGATCTGCGGACACCACGCCGCAGCCCGCACCCTCGTCGGCAACGCGTTCCGCCAAGGCTTTTACTGGCCTACCGCGGTCGCAGACGCCAGCGAAATAGTACGCACCTGCGAAGGGTGCCAGTTCTACGCCCGCAAATCCAACCTGCCCGCTCACGCCCTGCAAACCATCCCCGTCACATGGCCGTTCGCCGTGTGGGGGCTAGACATCGTCGGGCCCCTCGCGGAAGGCGCCGGGGCTTCACCCACCCGCTAGTCGCGATCGACAAATTCTCCAAGTGGGTGGAGGTGTGCCCCATCACGGGCTGAGCAGGCAGTCACGTTCTTCACCGACATCGTCTACCGCTCTGGAGTGCCAAACTCCATCATCACAGACAATGGGTCCCAGTTCACGGGCCGGAAGTTCTTGGAGTTCTGTGATAAGTTCCATATCCGCGTGGATTGGGCGGCTGTGGCACACCCACAGACCAACGGCCAGGTGGAGCGTGCCAATGGCATGATCCTACAGGGCCTCAAGCCCCGCATTTTCGACCAGCTCAACAAGTCTGGGCGAAAATGGCTCCAAGAACTACCAGCGGTCGTGTGGAGCCTAAGGACAACCCCAAGCAGAGCAACCGGGTTCACCCCGTTTTTCCTAGTACATGGCGCGGAGGCCGTCCTCCCCACGGACTTGGAATACGGGTCACCCAGGGTTCGAGGCTACGACGAGGATGCTAACCAGCAAGCCCACGAGGACTCGCTGGACCAGCTGGACGAGGCACGCCTCGTAACCTTGATGCATTCCGCGAGGTATCAACAGTCCCTGAGACGCTATCAGGCACGCAAGATACGTCGACGGGATTTCAGCGAGGGGGATCTGGTCCTAAGGCTGCGCCAAGATAACCGAGGGCGCCACAAGCTATCGCCCCCATGGGAGGGACCCTATGTCGTGGTGAAGGTACTCAAGCCGGGCACATACAAGCTGGCCAACGAGGACGGTGAAGAGCTCACCAACGCTTGGAACATCCAACAGCTACGTCGCTTCTACCCTTAGCTAGGATTTTCCAAGTACTTTCTGTTGTAAAAACACATGGCCAACACCCCGCTTGGTGTCAACTATGTAAACGCTCCAAGTCAAATAAAAGGTCAACTCGGCTTTCCCCCCGAAAACCCAAGTTACCCTCGGGGGGCTACGGCGGGGGCATCCCCCCCCCCCCAAAATGGTCCCATTTCTTCGCGCAAAAAAACAAAACAACACGCGCTAAGTTTGTTTCCTACTTCAACTTCGAGCCACGATTCGAACAGGGGCGCGGGCGGCACGTGGAAGGAGCGTGCGAGCCAGAGATAGCCTACGCCGCGTGGCTGTGGCCCTTCTCTCTCGCCTCCAACCCAGCGGGCCACCTACGAAAATCGAACTTCCCTAACTAGAATCTACTCAGGAAGAAGGTGAAACAAAAAGCGTAATAAACAAACAACTTCATTTACAGCAACTGTTTATGATCACGAGACAACTTGTTTATTTACAAAAGGCCACGATGCCAGAATTCTGATACACGTAAACAAAAAATGGGCCTAGCGCCCAACTGCTTTCAGGCAGGAGGAGCAGCAGCCTCGGCGGCGTCCGGGAAGAGGAATTCTTCGAAGGCCTCGGCAAGCGACCCGGCGGCGTCAGCAGCGAGCGCATCCGCGCGCTCCATGGCCACCTCGTCCTCGACGCCCTCGGGCACGACGTAGCCTTCCGCCAGCGCCCCGAAGTTAACCTCGTAGTGGGATCGCACCACTCCGAGGGCCTTCTGGACACCCAGCTGCAACGCCCGACGCATCCGCCCCGTGACGTGGCCGCCAAGAGCGCGCAGGCGGCTGGCCAGCGAGCTGCCGGCCTGGGCTTCACCCTCCTCGACGACGAGGCAGGTCTCAAGGGCCGCATCGCGTAATTCCTGCAACTCCCGCTCGGAGGAGTTGTAGGAAGCCTGCAGCGCCTCAGCCCGCTCAGACGCGTGCCCCAAGGCGGTGCGCAAGCCTGGGATCGACAAGACAAGAAGAAATCAGAAAAGGGGGATGCGAATTCCCAAACGAAAAGCCAACGAGCAAGAGTCAAACAACGGCTCACCCTCGACTTGCTTCCTCTCCATCTCGAAGTCCCGGCGCACGGCCTCGACCGACAGCTCGAGGCGCTGGACGGTTTCGCCCTGCTCGCGGAGGGCCGGCCTCCCGGTTGGCGTTGCTGATGCTGAGCACGAGCGCCTCGTCCTCGACCTTGGAGAGCGTGGCGTTCCGCTCCTCCGGGCCGACTTCCGCGTCACCTCGTGGGCGGCGCGCTCCCCCACCCGCCGCCGCACGGGCGTCGACGAGGGCGGCTCGCCCTCGCCGTGCTCGCTCCTCGGCCCCTTGGCGAGCGGCGCTCTCTTGCCGGAGCCGGTCCTCGGCGGTGACGAGGGCCGCGGCCTTGGCGTCGAGGGCGGCCTTCGGGTCATCGGCCTCCTTGGCGCGGCGCTCCGGCCCCGCGCGCCCGCTCCTCGGCCCGGCGGTGCAGCGCCTGTGCCCCCTCGAGCGACGTGCGGAGCTCCCGAGCTTCGGCGCGAGCGGTGGCCACCTCCGCCTCCCAGTTGGCGGCCAGCGTCCGCGCCTTCTCTAGGTCCGCGCGCGCATTCCACAGCGCCTCGTCACGATCGACGAGGGCCGTACGGATCCGCTCGAGGCTCGAACGCCGCGGGGCGTCCTGTCCTGAGCCCTCCAGGAGCTCGTCGCACCACGCCACTGCCCGGTACGCCAGCCAACCGTCCGGTGTCCCGAGAGCATCCGCAAGCGCGTCGAAAGCGCTGCACCGCTCCCGGAGCTGGTGAACCTCAGCGTTCACCCGGTCGAAGGCGTCGTACTTGTCGTGGGCACGACGCTCGAGCTCCTGGCAATTACAGAATCGAAGCCCGTAAGCGCCAAGACTCGAAGGCAGCGTACGAAAACGAAAAGGGAAAAAGAGCGAGCGACCGTAGCCCACCTAGAAGACGAGCCAGGCCGGGCCGCCATGGACCCGCAGCGCCTCGTTCAGCGCGCGGTTGAGCGTGGCGCCGTGGCTCCGGAGCTCGCCCCCAAAGCTCCTGCTCCCCCCGGCGTCGGCGAACGCGAGGGGGATCCTCGACGGCCCCCTCCACCGGGCGGGGCGGCCGGCGCGGGAGGACGAGGCCTCGGCACCGTGTCCTCGGCCCCCCACCACCATGTGACCCTCGTGCCGCCTCACGAGGGCCCCTCCCCGGGGCTCGGGGGAGTTCGTGGGCCGCCCGGCCCAGCGATCCCACCCGGGCGGTGGGGAGTCGTCCGAGACCTCCACCACCTCCGCTCGGGGATGGCCGCCGGATGCCGCCGCCGCGCCGGCGCCTCCACTTGTGCCACCGCGGCCGCGGGCGCCCGGCGTGGCGTCGCGGCCGCCGCCTCCGGCCCCCGCTTCCGCGTCCATGGGCGCCCCCGTAGGACGCGCCCGCTCCACCTCCACCACGGCCGCCGCCGCGGCCCGTGTCTCCGCGACGACCGGCGCCGGCCGCCCCCGGCGGCCTCGCGGCCGCGCGACGGCGGGCTGATCCGCCGGACGGGGCCTCGAGGCCACGGCCGGGCTTTGCGAGCTCGTGCCCGCCGCCGTGCTTGTCCCCGGGCGTGACCCCCTCGACGAACTCCGCCGGGTGGGGATCGACGCGTCCGTCCTCAGCACCTTGGCTGGTGCAAGAGGGGGAATGGTTGGCACCACCCTACACAGGCACGAATGGAGGGTTAGATCACTTGATCACCAACGAACCAAACCAAGCGAAAAAAGACGAGCTCCTTACCTCGAAGAGGAAAAGCCCGCTTTCCTTTTCCTCGAGGGGGGGGGGGCCTCCCGACGGCGCCGCCGCGCGTGCGGGCGTGCCCGCCCCGTGCGCGGGCGCGACCGACGCCGCACCTCCCGAAGACGCCGCCGCGCGCGGGGGCACGCTCGCCCCCGCGCACGGACACGCCGGCCCGTCGCGCCCCCCGACGATGGTGCCACGCGTGCGGGCACACTCGCCCCCGCGCGAGCACGCTTGACGCGCGCTCGGCGCGCGCCCGCCGCGCGCTCCCCCGTGGCACGCACCGGCACCTCCGCGGCACGCGCCGCTCCCCGATGTCGATGACCGGCGGCGGGCGCCGGTGCGCCCGCCCCGGGCAATGCCTCCCTTGACGACGGCGCGGGTTCCGGCGATGGGGGCGCAGGCTGCCACCTGTCTGAGGGGCCCTCCCCCTCAGCCTCTTCCTCTTCGTCCTCCTCCGAGGACGAGCACTATTCAGTCCCCGGGGAGGAGAGCCCCAGCTCTTCACGCCGCCGGTACTCCGCGCGGCTGCCGGTCGCGACGCGCTTGACGTCGCTTCGCGCGTGCCTTCTTGCGCGCCGCCTCCTCTCTCGGCGCCGCCGCCGCCGCGCCGCCCGCCCGCGCGCGGGAGTCGGGGGTGGGCGGAACGGACTTGGCGATGGTGAACTCCACCAGCTGCACGCAGAAGCGGTAATGGCACATCAGAAACAAAAGCAAGGCCAAGAACTAAAACGAAATCAAAAGCCAGACTCACCAGCGGTCCGAAAGGGAGCATCTCGAGGTCCCACGGGGTCCGGCCCTCAGGCATCGGCGGCGTCCGGGTGTCGACGGCGCTCCGCGCCCGGGTGAGCGCATACGGTTGCTCAAGGGGCGTCGGGAGCATCCGCGACCTCGCCAGGTCGACGGGGTTGGCCGCCTCCTTCATCTCAAAGATGCAGAGCGGCCTCTCCATCAGAGGCACGACCCGCCGATGGTGGAGGAAGGCGAGGACGCCCATCGCGGTCAGCCCGTGCTTCCTCAGCCGCTGCAGCGCGCCCAACACCGACTCCTGCCGCGCCCGGTGCTGAGACGTGGACACCCCGTAGCCCCAGGAGCCAGGCCTCTCCTTGAACACCCGACCGGTGTAGGGGGGAAGGCCGGGCTCGGCGTTGCGCAGGTAGAACCATCCCCGCTCCCAGCCGGCATTGTTCGTCGTCATGGTGCAGGGGATGTAGACGTCCTTGAACTGCCCTCGCAGGGCAAGCGACATCCCGCCGGCGCGCATCGCGCGGCGGGTCCTTGGCTCCGTCGTGGGCTGCGTGATGAGCTCCGCGCGGAAAAGGTGTACCCAGAGCTCCCAATTAACTGGGATCCCCAGGTACCCTTCGCAGACGCCCACGAATGTGGCCGCCTGCGAGATCGCGTTGGGGGCGAAGTTATGCAGCTCCACCCCGTAGTAGTAGCACATCGCCCGCATGAAGGTGCTCGCCGGCGCGGCGAAGCCCCGCTCGTGGTAACGGGTGAAACTCACCACGTAGCCCTCCGGCGGGTTGGGCTCGCGGTCCGCAGCCGGCGGCACGATCCACTCCGCCGGGCGTCCGTCTTCGTTGGCCGCCAACGGCCGGCGGCGACCAGCTCGCCCAGGGCGAGCCGGGTCACCGTTGACCTCTCCCACGCGTACGGCTCCAAGATTCTAAGGGGAGGCTGAGGCGGCGCCATGAAGAGGACGAAGGCGAACAGGAGCGGTGGACAAGGAGCGGAGGAAAAATCTCTAACAGCAAGCCCGCACGGTGGCAAGAGCAAGACGAAGGCGAAGGGGCGGGGGACTGAAAACGGTGAGAAGCTAAGGTAAAAAACCGCCGTCCCCTCTTCCCCGCAGTTTTATAGGCCGACGGGCGAGCTCTCCGGAGCGGACGCCCCGACTAGCATTAACTGCACGGAATCTTTCCATCGCGTCGACGGGCGGGCCCCACCACGACCGCAGCAGCCACAACACTGCAGGCGGGTCATCATTACGGCAAAGATGGGCAGCGACCGAGGCGAAGCCGTCACGTCCGCCGCCGCGCCGCCAACTACGCGAGCGCGCGCGGCGCGCCGCCTAAAAAGGCGCGCCCGCGCTGCAAAACCGCGGCCACGACCGCAAGGCACTTAAGTGCCCGGGTCCCTTGCCAGGCAAGGAGAAACCTCGAGCGGGGCGAACCCTCGGCTCGAAACAAAAGCGACCCTCGATGGGATATCAGCGTGAGAAGGTCGCCCGGGACCTGCTCGATGTAGAGCAGGCGACCGCGGGCACCCATGCCACGTAAAACCCTCGAGCGGCACGAGCCCTCGGCTCAAGATGACGTCAACCCTCGATGGGATATCGACGTGAGAAGGTCGCCCGGGACCTGCTCGATGTAGAGCAGGCGACCGCGGGCACCCATGCCACGCAAAACCCTCGAGCGGAGCGAGCCCCCGGCTCGAGACAATGTCAACCCTCTACGAGAAGGCACACGCGTGAGAAGGTCGCCCGGGACCCACTCGATGTAGAGCTGGCAACCGCGGGCACCCATGCCGCGCTGCACCACCAACCAGCACCTCGAGGGCTGGCTCGCCCAGACCCCTCGACGGCCGCAAAACGTGAAAAGACGGGGCCGCCCAGGCGCCACCCCGCACGGCCCTACTGATCAGAGGTTCGAAGCCTGACCCTCGACGGGTTCGAACAGGCGCCACAGATCGCAGAGTTAGGGACGACGAGGGCACGCGCATTCGAGCCGTTCCTCGAGCCCGCCGGCTCGAGGGTGCCCCACATGTCGTGTTCGAGAGCCAGCGAGGGCAGCTAGCCGGGGGGATCCCACCGAGGGAGAGCTTCCGCGCCCTCGGTCCCTAGCGAACGGGACCGAGCCCCACCTAGCAAACCCACGCAAGCGCTTCCATGGACGTGTCTCCGGACCGCGCAGCCTACCCTTATCGAACGGGGCATGGGCGTCCACTTGAACCACCCGCTACCAGCTCGAAGAGGAATCCGCAATTCGCGACCCGCTCGATGGGAGTTGCGAAACCTCACCCTCCGTTCCGCGGAGGGGGGACGGCGAGGGCGCGTTAAAAAACAAGTCGTCAGGCTCTACCCGATCGCCTCGAACGGGCCAAGGCTCGGGGGCTTGACGCACGGCTACACCTCCTTGAAATTGTACCCGCCCGAGACAGTGTCAGCGGTGCGTGCACCCCCGAAGCCGGCTGAAATACCGCCGATGCCGGTTGGCATATGTGCCACGTCTCTCTGACCTCTCGTGAATAACCCCTGCAGGAGAACCCTCACTCCTGCAAGGCTTCGGGGGCTAGACCCACGGGTCCGCTGGCGTGGCCCCACGGAAAGCGTTCGCAAACAAGGAGGGAAGAACGTCCTATCAGTAGATTCCAACATCTGCGGGAGCCTCAATGGAAAACCCGCAGATGCTCGGGGGCTACTGTCGGGGACCGCCCTAGGGGACCCCTTAAACAACGGGGAAACCCTCACTTAAATCCCAGTACCGAAATGCGCTAGGCCTAACCATGCAGGTGACTAACCATGCAGGACACGGCCCACGCCGCGGACTCCGACGGCCCGCCAAGACGGCCCCCTTAGAAGTCCCCTCGAGCAGGCTCCGCCTCGCTCGAGGGCGCGCCCCGTTCGAGGAACAAATCCTCCCTCGAGTGGTCCCGCACCCACTCGAGGTCTCACTAACCCTCGAGCGGGTCGCGTCTCGCTCGAGGGTCCGTCCCGCCCTCGGCCGGGGCCCGCCACGCTCACGGGCGCCCCGCACGCGTGCGCCGGCCCCGTACACGAGCATTTAACGCCCCGACGCCGCGGGACGGCGCCATCATGCGCCCGGGGCTCGCGCCTCGGTGCCGCCGCACCAACTCCCCAGGGAGGCGCCCATCCCCGCCACTGTGGGAAGGGACTGTGCGGTACGGCCGGTGTCAGTGCCGTGACACCGTGTGCCCACTACAGTACGGCTAACGCGCCCGACCCTCGAAAGGGGGCCTGGCGCACCCTCGATTTCACTCTCCCGTGACCTTACAGGATTAGGTGGAGGTGCTAGGCCGGTGGACCGCCATCCCGGCCACTGTGACGGCGCGGCCGCCGTACCCGCGCATGCAGGTGCACGCCGGGCGCTGTAGCAACCACTCCACTACCGTGAAGCGCATTGGGAAGGAACGCCGTTCTGCCTGCTCCTGTACCCCGTACCAGCCATCATCAGCACCTCCCTCGAAGCCTACCAGAGGACGCCACCACTAGCTACCGCCATCCTACCCTCGAACCGCCGCTGTTCGGGTACGAAGTAGGCCATCATGGCCAGATCGCTGCGAAGATCGCCCGGACGGCCGCCCACTCTACAACGTAGCACGACGTGCACCCCCACGTAGCTGGATAGCGCGGCGTGCATGTAACTCGCCGCCCCCTTGGCCTATAAAATGGGAGGCGAGCCCCCAGCCGCGGGGGGGGGGGGGGGGGGGGGGAGAAAAGGAAGAACACACGGACAACACGAACAACAGAGAACACTTCACTCACCACACGCACAATTCTCATTCTCCCACAACATCTTCAACCACCCTTCCAGGGACTTGGAGGCCACGCCTCCTCTCCCGCCTTGCTTGTACTTGCCCCACTACAAGCACCCCCGGTGCTAAGTAATATAGTGCCCCGAGCACGCCCCTGCTAAACGTATGGCCCCGCGGCCGGAACCAGGATAAAATCTCTGTGTCACTTGTTGCTTAGCATCGATCATTGAGGGATAGACCACGGCGCTATCTACTGGTTAGTGTCGGGACCATATTCCGCACCGACAACGTGGACCAGGAGTACCGGAGCATGATCGGGTCACTCCTCTACTTGACGGCGACGAGGCCGGACATCCAGTTCTCGGTATGTCTGTGCGCTCGTTTTCAAGTGTCTCCGAGGACTTCGCATCGGCAAGCGGTGAAGCGAATTTTCAGGTACTTGCGTCACACTCCCGACTTCGGCCTTTGGTACTCCGCGTCCTCTTCTTTGGCTATTCATGATTTTTCAGACGCGGATTTTGCCGGATGTCGGTTGGATAGGAAGTCCACTTCTGGGACTTGCCAGCTTTTGGGTTCCTCTTTGGTGTCTTGGTCTTCCCACAAACAGTCGAGTGTTGCACAATCCACTACTAAGGCCGAGTACGTTGCCACTGCTAGTTGTTGCTCTCAGCTCCTTTGGATTTCATACACCATGAGTGACTTTGGTGAGGAGTATACCCATGTCCCACTTCAATGTGATAGCACCAGTGCCATAAGCGTTGCAAAGAACCCAGTGCTCCATTCCAAAACCAAGCACATAGAAGTGAGGTACAACTTTCACTCGTTTGCGGGGGAACTTGGCGTGTGTTTGATTTCTTGAGTTGGGTGTGTGGGAGCTCCTTTGTAGCATATGTATAGTTTCCTTTGTGTATTTCTTGCATTTGGCATGGCATATGTAACATGATGTATAGGCATCCTTGTGTCTTAGATTGCATGCATTTTATATCATATACATTGGATAGGGAAAGCTTCTCCTATATACATTGTTCACCATGGAATGCTATTTATGTCTTTGTGAGCTTGTTTGGTATGCTATGGTTAGTTTGGCTTAGCTCTTGATGATCTTGATGAATAATCCATGGTTGATGGCTATGTTTTTGCAAATGTCACATGTATGCTCTCTCATGTGTAAATGCCTTTATATGACCTTGACATGTTTTAGTGGCTTTGCTATGCTTAATTTGTGGTTGGATAGCTAGTTTATTGATCATATGGGGCCAAAGGCTCATTTGCCATCATGAATGCTTAGCCTTCTTGCTTCATCTTATGGAGGGGCATAAGTTCCTTTTTGTCGCAAAGACATTTCATGTACCATTCATAAATCTGAAAATGAAATGAAAAATGCTTGGAAAATGTGCTCCCATGCCATATGTGCTGAATTAAATTTGCTTTGGGTGCTAAACCGTTGCATGATGCCTACCAATGAGAAGTCTCATACATAGAAGTAGGCACGTGGCTCGGTGGCTTTTACATGACATGAGGTGCTTGTGGGTGTTTGTGATGGTCTTATGATTAGAATGGCTGTCCTAGCATGAAGTTTATGTGCCTTTGCCATTTTGATATGTTTTCATCATGTTTAGGACTTTGCTCATGAGAGGCAAGTTTTTCGCAAAATTGCCCAAATCCATCTTAGCTTCGTCCAATGGTTGTGAATCTTGGTGATCTTGTAGTTGATGTCGATATGAAGCTATAGAGTAGCTCACTTGCTTATTTGGACATGTGTAGCATCCTATGTTGAATTGTGTCTATTTGAGAAGCTCTAGGTTGAAAGTTTTGCATTTTTGGCTTGATTCATGCATTGCCAACAAGGGGGAGAGAAGTTTGAGCTTGAAATGGCTTGCTGGACGCATTTAGAAGGTTTTCACGTGGTTTCGAGCCATTTCTGGGCTTTGTTGTGCATAGGTCTAACCGGTCGAGGTCACCGGTCTGACCGGTCAAAGTGTTGGCCCGTGCACATGTTGGGCACCGGTCTGACCGGTGGTGGTGACCGGTCTGACCGGTGTGAGCCGAAGTTGTCGCAGCTACCCTGTTTTCAAGTGGTTTGCATGCATTCGTCCAGGGGGAGCTTGCATGTGTGCAGGGGGAGCTCTTTGTGGTTGTTTGAGCTTTGTTTCGGTGGTTTGCGCTCTTTGCTTGAGTTTTGTTTTGTCTCGGATGTGTCGAGCCGTTGCCCTTGCCTAAGGGGTCTAAGACTTGTCTTCTTCAAGTGATCTTGCTCTTTGCCTTTGTTTGGCTTTCGATCGCTTGTTGGAGTTTCTTTTTGTTTGTTTCTTTTCTTTTTCTTTTCTCTCTTGTTACCTTCGTGTCGGTGTTGTCAATGCATTCATCAAGGGTGTCGGTGTTTTAGACCGGCAACCTACTACGGGGAGTACCCGAAGTAGATGATTGTGACTCGCCGAGATCGGTAACTCGAAGGAAGAGACACGTAGCACACAATTTAGACAGGTTCGGGCCGCGAGGTGCGTAATACCCTACGTCCTGTATGCTGCGTAGCTCTGGATTGATGGGGCACAATTACAAGATGGTGCAATGGTGCGCCGTGAGTTGTATGAGAGGAGATTGGATGCTAGAGATCAGTCCCTGCCTCACCTTATATAGTCCGGGAGGCAGGGTTACAAGTCGGAGCAGGGAGAGAGTACTAGTCGAGTACGTCTAGGAGTCCTCTATACAGTGCGGAACATGTACAGCTCCCTAACCGAGTACTATTCCTGTGTAGTCCTTGCGCTCCACGCCTTCAGGTGCCGCGTAGTGCAAGCCGGGTAGTCCCAGGGGCCCACCGAGTAGTCGGTCCTGGTACCCACCGAGGTAGTGGGCCCAGGGAGGTCCATACGACAAGCCCCCGAGTACTTTGTAGTCGAGAAGGATAGCTTCAAGTAGTCTTGACGGCCTTAACGAGTAGTCCTCAAGCGTCCCTGAGTGCTACAAGTCAAAAGTCCTCAAGAATAGTCGAAGCATCCCGAGGCTGGAATGTACTCCAGCTGATGTTTGAGCAATCTTGAAGTCTTCTCGAGTAGTCCCAAGCGTCCTCGAAAACTGCCTTCGAAGGTCTTCAAAAACTGCCTGTCTTGTCTTGAAGCCGAAGCTGGTATGGAGGTGCAATTTGCAAAACCGCACTCCACATGGAGTAGCCCCCAAGCCTTGAGCCGCGGGCTCTAACTGAGGGTCCATCTGAAATCTTGGCAAGAAAATCCCGAAAAATCCGCAGAGAAAAACCGAAGGACACGTGGCACGAAGCCCCCGAGCCTTGAGTCGAGTACTTCTTCTCGAATTAAAGGGTCTTCTTGGAGAATGTGTCCTGAGATGCTCTTGAGACTAGCCGCTTCCCAGGTAGTCGAGTAGAAGTAGCCGAGCCCCCGAGGTAAGGCGCGTCGACTAGTAGAATACGAAGAGTCACGCGCAGCCGCTGAGTCAGCTGCGCGTGGACTTATCCGGCCGCCCGTTGCGGGGCCGATTTGGCTTATAAATAGGAGCCCAAACCCTTAGGGTTTTTCAACCATTCGAGCCGCAGCCACTCCATTTGCATCTTGAAGCGTATCCACTCCCAGCGCCTGCTGCCGCCGTAGTAGATCCAAGCGCGCCGCCACCCGAAGCCTTTAGGGTAGCCCTCGAGCGGATGCGAGTGAAGACGCCTTGCACTTGGAGGATGAAGCCGTCGCCGTCCAAGACGTCCAAGGCCGCCGGGAAGAAGAGGGGCCGCGAAGAGGCCGCCGTGGCTGCCACCGGAGCGGCGCCGCCCATGTCTCCACCGCGAGCTGATCTGAGCCGCGAGTGGAAGAAATCCAAAGTGAAGACGGAGGACCTGCTGACCCTCCTGAACAGTGGGTTCATCAGAAAGAAGGAAGTCGACATGTGGAGATCCGCCGCTGGAGATCCATATCCGATGGAGAAGGCCGAAGATGAGATCCCGATGTTCTCGCGGTTCGTGGAGCGTGGTCTTGCGCTCCCAGCCAGCGACTTCTTCAAGGGGCTGCTCGGGTAAAACGGGATTGAGTACCTGAACCTGAACCCCAACGGCGTCTTCCACACGTCGGTCTTCACCCACTTCTGCGAAGCCTTCCTCGGAATCAAGCCGCACTGGGTGCTTTTCTGGAAGTTTTTCCGCGTCAAGCCGCAGCCAAGTGCCTCCAACCCCAGGGTAGTCGGAGGAGCCGGCATCCAGCTGAGGGAGGACGCCGCGGAGCAGTACTTGGCGTACAAAGTTGTCAACTCCAACACGGATTGGAAGACCAGCTGGTTCTACATCACGAACCACCACCCTGGCCTGCCGAAGCCGAGCGGACGGCAGCCCAGGCACCGTGAGTGGTGGAACACGGAGCCCACCATGCAAGAAGGAATCCAGCTCCCCGAGCTGCTAGCACGCATCAAAGTGCTCAGGGAGGCGGGACTGAACCTCCAGTAGCCCTGTAATAGGTAGCTAGTAGCCATAGTTGTACAGGAAAACAATTGTAATGAATTGTTCAAGTATCAATGAAAGAGAAATTTCCAGCAATGAGTACTCGTAGTCGCGATCTCAGAGTACGGAGCGCCCATCGTGGAGTAGATGCGAGTAGTAGTACTCGGCTTCAGTAGTCCCGTTGTAGGGAGTAGGCAGTAAATAAGTTGATAAACGATCAATCTTTATTACTGAAGAAGTACACCTGGGTGGCCAGGGCCGTAGTTACAAAGTAGTCGCCTGGACCCGGAGGCCGCTTACAGCTAAGTAGCGCTGGAGCGGGTGGCCGCTTGCAGCAGGTGATCCGTAGGTAGCCGTGAAGGCTGGATCGTAGATCCGTAAGTAGCCGCGCAGGTTGGATCTTGGAGTGTGGTCTCTTGGTAGACCACTGCTAGAGTCCTTGACGCTCGTCGCAGCCCAGGATCCGTAGGTAGCCGCGCGGGCTGGATCCTAGAGAGGGGAAGTCCGGAGACTGGGGCCAGGACCCGGAGGGTCGCTTACGGCCAGGGGGCGTTGATGTAGTCGATTAGACTTGAACCCCGGAGTAGTCGTGTAGACTAGGCGTAGAATCGACAGAGTTGGTCGACGTTCCACGTGTTGTTGACGTCTTCGCCTTCAAGTGTTTGGAGGCGGTAGGAGCCCGGCCTGGTCACCTTAGCCACGGTGAAGGGGCCTTCCCAGGGGGAGCTGAGCTTGTGAAGTCCTTCCGTGTTCTGGATACGGCGGAGGACAAGATCTCCAACGTTGAAGGAGCGTTCCTTGACGTTGCGATCATGGTAGCATCGGATACCCTCCAGGTACCTAGCTAATTGGACGAGGGCAGCGCAGCGAGCTTCTTCGAGGCTGTCGATGTCAACTCGTCTGCTGTCTTCTGAGACGCCTTCGTCGTAGTGCTCCACTGCCGGCGAGTTCCATATGACGTCGGCAGGGAGGATGGCTTCAGAGCCGTAGACCAGGAAGTAGGGGGATTGCCCCGTTGGCTTGGATGGTTGAGTCCGCAGCCCCCAGAGTGCGTTGGGTAGTTCCTTGATCCACTTGCCCCCTTTGGAGTTAGCAGCGTCATGTAGCCGCTTCTTGAGGGCGTCGAGCACCATCCCATTGGCACACTCGACTTGTCCGTTGGCCCGTGGATGGGCGACTGAGACGTATCGGACGTCAATCCCGCTCGTTCTCGCGGTACTCCCCGGAACGTGGTGGTTGTTGAAGTTGGACCCCGTGTCCGTGATGATGCGGTAGGGTAGCCCATAGCGGTGTACGAGTTCATCCGGGAAGTCGAGTACTCGTCGGCCTTGGGGCATGTGACCGGCTTGACCTTGATCCACTTGGTGAACTTGTCGATAGCCACCAGTACCCTGTTGAATCCTCCTGGCGCAGTTGGCAGTGGCCCAATCATGTCGAGCCCCCAGCAGGCAAAGGGCCAGGTTGGCGGTATGGTGACTAGCTTGTAGGCTGGGACATGTTGTTGCTTGGCGAAGTACTGACATCCTTGGCACCTTCTGACGAGTTCTTCGGCGTCGCCCAGGGCTGTGGGCCAGTAGAAAGCTCGCCGGAAGGCTTTGCTGACCAGCGTGCGTGAAGACGCGTGGTTGCCGCAGACGCCCTTGTGGATCTCTTCCAAGATGTCGTTGCCTTCTTCACGAGGGACGCACTTCATGAGTACTCCAGAAGATGCGCCCCGCTTGTAAAGCTTGTCTCCGACGAGGACGTAAGACTTGGCGCGGCGGACGAGTTGTTCGGCTGCGATCTTGTCGGAGGGGACCTTCTGATCGCTGAGGTAGTCGATGAAGGGTTGCCTCCAGTCCACGTCGATTATCATGACCTCCTGCCCAGCAAGTGGATGGGCTGGGACAGTGGTCGGTGGCGCCGGCTCCGGGATGGATGGCGCGTGAAGCTCATGGACAAAGACGCCCGCTGGTACTTGAGCGCGGGTGGATCCAAGCTTCGTGAGGACGTCCGCTGCAACGTTGTTGTCGCGGATGATGTGATGGAACTCGAGACCATAGAATTTGTTCTCGAGCTTGCGGACTTCTAGGCAGTAGGCATCCATGTTCTCCTTGTTGCGGTCCCAGGACTTGTTGACTTGGTTGATGACCACTGCGGAGTCGCCGTAGACTAGTAGCCGCTTGATGCCCAGTGAAGCTGCGAGGAGGAGCCCATGTAGGAGAGCTTCGTACTCGGCTTCGTTGTTTGAGACCTTCCAGAAGATCTGCAGGACGTACTTGAGTTGTTCGCCCGTTGGAGAGATCAGGAGTACCCCTGCTCCTGCGCCCTCGAGGTTGAGTGAGCCATCAAAGTACATCACCCAATGCTCGGTCGCACGGTGGGAGTAGGCGGTGGTTCTCCCGCCACTCGCCATGAAATCGACTAGTGCCGCGACTTGATGGCCGTCCGTGGCTTGAAGTCGATGGTGAGGGCGCCGAGCTCGACGCGCCCCACTTGGAGATTCTTCCGGTGGCGTCTTGGTTCCTCAGGATGTCGCCGAGCGGGTAGTCGGTGACGACGGAGACCGAGTACTCCTGGAAGTAGTGTCGTAGCTTCCGCGAGGTGATGAGTAGAGCGTACGAAGCTCGCACGGGCTGGTAGCGAGCCTTGGACTCTGATAGAACCTCGCTGACGAAGTAGACTGGGCGCTGGACCGGGTAGGCGTGGCCGTCTTCATGCCGCTCGACAACGATGGCAGTACTGACCACGTGAGTAGTCGCGGCCTAGGTAGAGCAAGATGGCGCTCGCCCTTGTGAGGAGCCGTGAGGATTGGTGGCTTTGACGAGAAGTCCTTGAGCCGGGCAAGGGCTTGATCCGCCCTCGGAGTCCACACGAACTTCTCGTGATGCTTGAGTAGTTTGAAGAAGGGGAGGCCCCGTTCTCCTAGCCTCGAGATGAATCTGTTCAATGCCGCCATGCACCCCGTCGGCCTTACGGACGTCTTTGATGCTCGTGGGAGCTATCATGCTGGTGATGGCGGAGATTTTCTCGGGGTTGGCTTCAATGCCGCGCTGGCTGATGATGAAGCCTAGTAGTTTGCCCGAAGGGACGCCGAAGACGCACTTGTTCGGGTTGAGCTTCCAGCGGTACTCGCGTAGCGATGCGAAGGTCTCTTCAAGGTCGTCGATGAGGGTACTGGAGTCCCTGGTCTTGACAACTACGTCATCCACGTAAGCCTCGACGTTCTTGTTGAGTTGCCGCTTGAAGAAGGCCTGGATGGCCCGTTGATAGGTAGCGCCGGCGTTCTTCAACCCGAATGACATGGTCGTGTAGCAGTACGCGCCAAACGGGGTGATGAACGCGGTCTTTTCTCGGTCTTCCTCCTTGATTGCGATGCGGTGATACCGGAGTAGCGGTCGAGGAAGCAAAGCAGGTCGCAGCCCGCCGTTGAGTCGATGACTTGATCAATCCGCGGCAACCCGAAGGAGTCCTTGGGGCAGTGCTTGTTGAGGTCGGTGTAGTCGACGCACATCCTCCACTCGTTCGAGTTCTTCTTGCGGACGAGGACGGGGTTGGCGAGCCACTCAGAATGAAAGACTTCTCTGATGAAGCCAGCTGCGAGTAGCTTGGCGAGCTCCTTCTTGATGGCGTCCCGTCTGTCGTCGGCAAAACGTTGGAGGTGTTGTTGCTTAGAGGTGGCCTTTGGATCGACGTTAAGGCAGTGCTCAATCAGCTCCCTGGGCACTCCTGGCATGTCCGCTGGCTTCCACGCGAAGATGTCGCGGTTAGCCCGAAGAAAGCTGGTGAGCGCGTCTTCCTATTTGGGGTCGAGTCCGGCCCCGATGGTGGTGGTCTTGCTGGGGTCGCCTGTTCCGAGGTCGACCGTCCTGACGAGTACCTCCTCAGGTGGCTGAGGCTTGTTGGCGCTGTCAGACTTCTCTGGGATGTCGAGTTCGCTTGTAGCAAGCTTCTTCGACGCGGCGTAGACCTCCATCATCGCGTTGGGTACTTGGTTTGTGGAAGCGATCGCCACGGCTTCTGTATCGCAGTCGTGGGAGATCTTCAAGTCCCCTTGGAGGGAGAGTACACCGGCTGGACTTGGCATCTTGAGTACCAAGTAGGTGTAGTGGGGCACCGCCATGAACTTGGCGATGGCCGGTCTACCGAGGATGGCGTGGTAAGAGGTCTCGAAATCCGCGACCTCGAATTTGATGTACTCGGTGCGGTAGTTGTCCCGAGACGCCCCGAAGGTAATCGCGGTACCACCGAGCCCAGGGGGGATAGCCGCGTTGCTCGGGACGATGCCGTAGAAGGGCGTGTTGCTCTTGGTGAGCATGGGGGTGACGTCGAGCTTCATTTTCTTCAAGGTTTTGGTGAAGAGGACGTTGAGCCCGCTTCCACCGTCGATGAGCACCTTGTTGAGCTTGGAGCCGCCACCGTTGGCTTCAGGACGAGGGGCAACCGTCCTGGTTCGGAGAAGCTGGTCCATTGGTCTTCGCGGGAGAAGGTGATGGGTACCTCTGACCACCTGAGAGGGGTCGGGACCGCTGGCTCAATGGACATTACTTCACGACGGGTAGCCTCTCGCTCCCGCCCGCGGGCGTCCGCCGAAGAGGACGTTGACGGTCTTCTCGGGTTCTTGGAAGTCGTTGTTGTCGCCGTCCTTCTTCTTGCCCTCTTGGTCGTGAGGATGAGGTGGCTCCGGGGTATCCTTGAGTGCATGCCTGAGTTGGTAGCACTGCTCGGTAGTGTGGTTGCCGTTTGGATGCCACGGGCACTTCTCCATCGCGGGTCTTTGAAACCGCCGAGTTCTTCTTCGAGTTCCCTTTCGCAGGCGCCGGATAGCCGCGACGGTGTTGTCTGGCTTGCGCTTGCGGTTGGGACCCGAGTAGTTGCTGTTGTTGTTGTTGTTGCGGCCGCCTTGGTTTGCATTGCTGCTGCTGCCTCCGCCCTGGTTCTGCTTGGACTTGCCGTGGATGGCGTCGTATTTGGCGTTGGCCTTGTCCTCTTCATCCGCTCAGGACGTGATCATGTCCTTGAGGTGGGGAATGGACCTGGGGCGGCGACGACCGAAGTCCTCGAAGGTGCGGCGGTGGTAGAGGCCGTCCTGGAAGAGGTCGATGACCTCCTTGTCGGTGACGTCGACGACGGTAGCGCGCTTGTCGAGAAAGCGGCGCATGTACTTGCGGAGGGTCTCGCCCTGTTCCTGCTTGATCATGGCCAGGTCCATGCGAGTACCTGAACGGCCCATGGCGCCCGCGAAGTTGCTTGTGAACTGCTCCTTGAGGTGGTCCCACTTGTTGATCGAGTGCTTGTCGAGCGACTCAAGCCATGTGAGTGGTGCTTGGTCCAGACAGAAGGGGAAGTAGAGGCATTTGGTGTCGTTGTTGCCGCCAGCGTTCTCGAAGGAGAGGGCGTAGCATCGGAGCCACTGGATAGGATCCTGCTTCGCGTCGTACTTGGTGGTCCCCAATGGTTTGAACTTGTCGGGGAGGAGCAGGTTGCGAAGTCGAGGTAAGAAGGCGGGGAAGCCGTCGCCCTCAGAGGCAGTGGTCGACTTCTTCCGCCGCAGCTCCTCAATCTTCTGGCAAGCGTCGTACCCGCCGTGCGAGGCGCCGGAGGCGTGGCTGTTCGCGTGGCCTCGGCCACCGCGACCGCCGCCGCCTCTAGCTCTCTGTTGGCCCCATGGTTGGAGCCGCCGCCGTCGGCCGCCGCCGCCGTCGGTGGGTCGTTGCCGCCGCCACCGGCCGGAGCTCGGTGGGGAACAACTTCTCTGTTGCCTTGGTCTTGCTGTGAAGGTCCGCCGGCGTTGGAGCGGCGGCGGTTTGGCTCGGCTGGAAGGTCAGCTCAAGTACGGTTGGGACCAGCGTTGGCGCTGCGACTATTAGCTTCGTTGTCGCGGGGTTTAGCGGGAGGAGGTTGGTTGACTCTGTTGTCGACCTGTCGGGGACCGCCCTAGGGGTCCCCTTAAACAATGGGGGAACCCTCACTTAAATCCCTGCATCGAAATAAGCTAGGCCTAACAATGCAGGAAACTAACCATGCAGGACATGGCCCATGCGGCAGGACTCCGGAGGCCCACCAAGACGGCCCGTGCGGAAGACCCTCGAGCGGGCTCCGCCTCGCCCGAGGGCACGCTCCTCCTCGAGCGGGCTCCGCCCCGTTCGAGGGGCAACCCCCTCCTCGAACGGACTCCGCCCCGTTCGAGGGGCGACCCCTTCCCTCGAGCGGTCCCGCCCCGCTCGAGGGCTCGCACCCCCTCGAGCGAGTCCCGTCTCGCTCGAGGGTCCGCCCCGCCCTCGGCCGGGGCCCGCCACGCTCACGGGCGCGCCGCACGCGTGCGCTGGCCCCGTACTTGGGCATTTGACGCCCTGACGCCGCAGAACGGCGCCATCATGCGCCCTGGGCTCACGCCCCGGTGCCGCCGCACCAACTCCCCAGGGAGGAGCCCATCCCGCCACTGTGGGATGGACTGTGCGGTACGGCCGGTGTCAGTCCCATGACACCGCGCGCCCACTACTGTACGGCTAACGCGCTCGACCCTCGAAAGAGGGCCGGGCACACCCTCGATTCACTTTCACGTGACCCTGCAGGTTAGGTGAGGGGTGCTAGGCCGGTGGACGGCCATCCCGGCCACTGTAACGGCGCGGCCGCCGTACCCACGCGTGCAGGCGCACGCCCGACTCCGCAGGCGCACGCCCGGGCACTGCAGCAACCACTCCACTACCGCAGAGCTCATTGGGAAGGAACGCCGTTCTGCCCGCTCCTGTACCCCGTACCAGCCATCATCAGCACCTCCCTCGAAGCCTATCAGAGGACGCCATCGCCATCTGCCGCCTCCTACCCTCGAACCGCCACTGTTCGGGTACAAGGTAGGCCATCATGGCCGGATTGCAGCGAAGATCGTCCGGACGGCCGCCCACTCTACACCGTAGCACGACGTGCTCCCTCACGTAGCTAGGTAGCGCGGCGTGCATGTAACCCGTCGCCCCCTTGGCCTATAAAAGGGGGAGGCGAGCCCCCAGCCGCGGGGGGGGGGGGGGAGACGAATTCAGAGGAACACAGCGCACCGTGCACTCACTCTCTTATTCTCCCACAACATCTCCAGCCACTCACCCGGGGACTTGGAAGCCACGATTCCTCTCCCGCCTTGCTTGTATTTGCCCCACTACAAGCACCCCCGGTGCCGAGCAATACAGTGCCACGAGCACGCCCCTGCTGGACGTACGGCCCCCTCGGCCGGAACCAGGATAAAACCTTGTGTCATTTGTTGCTTGGCATCGACCATTGAGGGATAGACCTAGGCGTTATCTACTGGTTAGTGTCGGGACCATATTCCGCACCGACAGTTGCGTGGCGCCCACCGTGGGGCGGACGAGCGCCTAAGGTCATTTCGTCAACTCCCTCCATGGTGATTCGCACTGAGTACCGTGCTACGCGCTACAACATGGGTAGCTCGGACCCTCTCGGGTTCGAGATCCGCTTCGGAGACTTGAACTTCCAGGCCACGGGGAACGGCTATCTCATGCGCCTCACTAATCGTGAGGAGCTTCGCGCGCAGCGCGAGGCCAGGTCTGCTCTGGTCTCCGCCGCACGCACGACACCGGCGCGGCGCCCGCGGTGCACGGATGCCGCGGGTCCGTCGACGCCGCGACGCCGTCGCCGCTCCGGGACCGCGCTCCCGCCGGGGCGCGGTCCGAGCGGCGGCAAGCCGAGCGCGCCGC
The DNA here is from genome assembly GCA_947561735.1 of Cenchrus americanus. Classification (NCBI taxonomy): domain Eukaryota; kingdom Viridiplantae; phylum Streptophyta; class Magnoliopsida; order Poales; family Poaceae; genus Cenchrus; species Cenchrus americanus. Next base: position 195,980,493 of record OX387244.1, read on the forward strand.
CGCCCTACGCGGTGCGCCCACCATCACAACAGCCGCCACCGCCCCTGCGGGACCGCGTGCAGTCTCAGGACCGCGCATCCCCATCGGGCTGCGTGGCGCCACGACGGCCCATAACGCCAACGTGAACACGACAATGCGCCGAGTTCCGCCTGGCCGCCACGTCTTCGTCGCCAGGGATCCCGGCACCTCAGCAGCAGACGAGTCGTCCCTGGGCTCCGTCGACACGATGCCACCCGCCAACCGACACGGGTACGCGGAGTGGGACTTCTCCGGCGTACCGGACCCAGTCGCGTTCAGGCGCTTCCTCGACGCCACGGACTACTGGTTTGGCTGCTCCGACGACTCCAGCACCGGGAGCTACGACCCCACGCGGGAGTGTTGCGCTGTCATCACCAACGACCCGGCCAACGCCGCCGGTGCGGCGGGTGCCGGAGACGGGGAAGTCACGCCCGCCCCTGGGGATCGCCACGCGCCCGGCCGCGGGGCCGAGCGCTCCCGCCGGGGCCGACGTCGACGCACACCGGCCCAAGCCCGCGAGCTTGAGGCCAAGCCGGCGGAGGAGTACGGACAAGACGGCCGCTCCGCGCCTCGATGGCGGGGGGAGGGCCCCGCGCGCGGCGAACGCGCGCGGGAGCCGGGGCCGACAGTCCGTGACCGCCTCAACCCCGTCCCCAACGTAGACAATGCGGATACTCCGCCACGGGCGAGCCAAAAGCTCATCGCCGCCGCGACGTTGCAACGCGCCATGCCGGCACCATCGACACCCGAGGCTCGAGACATGCACCGCGAGGTGCGGACTCTCCTTGAGCAAGCGGCCGTCCGGCAGGCCGAGAGCTCGGCCTCACGCATCCGCCAACAACGGGGGGACGCACGGGGTGATGATCCCGCACCAGGAGGCGAACCCTCGGTGCACGTAGGTCAACCCCGCCGACCGGGGACGCACGCCGGCCAAGGAACGGCTCCTCGACACGCGCGCGGGCGCCGGATGGCGATGCCCGCAACGTCATCAACGCCGGGCGCACCGGCAAGGCGGACGCGCGAGCGGCTAGGGGTTACCACCCTCGAAGGGGTGGACGCTACGACGGCCGGCGAGGATCGCTCCCCGACACCCGGAGCCCCCCGGCACCCGTGTGTTCAGCCGGGAGATCCGCACAGCAGCGTTCCCCCAGCGTTTCCGTCAGCCCTCGACGCTCGTCAAATACAACGGGGAGACGGACCCTCGTGTCTGGCTCAACGATTACCGCCCGGCCTCGTCGCGCGGGCGGGGCCACCAACGACGAAGTAATCATCCGCAACTTGCCCCTGCATTTGGGCGACGCTGCCCGGACATGGCTCGAGCACTTGCGCGCGCCCGCATCCATAGCCGGGACGATCTAGTCCACACCTTCGTGGGCAACTTCCGGGGCACGTACGTGCGCCACGGGAACTCCCCGGGATCCGCGCTCCCCGCACGCGAGGCCGGCGAATCGCTACGGGACTTCATACGGCGCTTCTCCAAGCGCCGCACGTAGCTCCCTAGCGTGGCACAATCCGAGATCGTGCACGCGTTCCTCGAGGGCACCACGTGCGGGACCTTGTGCGCGAGCTAGGACGCAGCCCCGCCCACGGACTCGAACGAGTCGTTCGACATTGCCACCGGCTTCGCCTCCGGGAGAGGAGGCCGTGGGGGCAATCTTCGACGGCAAGAAGGGCAAGCGCTCCGAGGACACGCCCGCGGAGGGCAGCGGGTCCAAGGAGCCGCGCCGCAACGACAAGCGGGGCAAGAAGGGGAAGAAGCCGCGTCGCGAGGCGCGCGAGCGGGGGCGCAACGGCGGCAACGCCGAGGCCCTCGCTGTCGACCCGGCCCGACGGGGCCCTCGACCGGCTCCTCGAGGCCCGGGGGTGTTCGACGACATGATGAAGAAGCCATGTCCCTACCACAAGACCCCCGTAAACCACACTCTTGAGCAGTGCGACATGCTCAAGAAGTTCTATGGCCGTGCCGCCGCGAAGGAGGCAGAGGCCAAGAAAGATGGGGGCGATGGCGACGCGGGTGGTTTCCCCGCCGTCGAAAATGTGTTCCTCATCTTTGGGGGACCCAGTGTCGACATGTCGACCCGGCAACGCAAGAAGGAGCGGCACGAAGTCCTCGCCGCAGAGAGGGCGCCCCCGGCCTTTCTCAACTGGTCAAAGGATGCCATCACCTTTAGCCGGGATGATCACCCAAACCGCATCCCGAACCCGGGCCAGTACCCACTGGTGGTCGATCCCATCATTGGCAACGCCCGGTTTTCGAAGGTCCTTATGGACGGAGGCAGTAGCCTCAATATCCTCTTCGCGCATACATTGCGCCTGATGGGGATTGGGCTGGACCAGCTGCGGCCCAACACGAAGCCGTTTCACGGCATCGCGCCCGCAAGCATGTTCAACCCCTCGGGCATCGATCCGCCCGTCCGGTTTGGGACCCCCAAGAATTTCCGCAAGGAAACCCTCACCTTCGAGGTGGTGGGATTCAAAGGGGCCTACCATGCCATCCTTGGGCGACCATGCTATGCCAAGTTCATGGCGGTCCCCAACTACACGTACCTCGAAGATGAAGATGCCGGTCCAAACGGCGTCATCACCGTCGGGTCGTCGATCGAGCACGCATTCGACTGCGACGTCGAGTGCGTGGAACATGCGGAGGCACTAGCGCCGGATGAAGCGCCGGTGAACACACCGGAGAAGATGGTCAACGACGACCTCGCCCTCCGCCGCCAAGCACGTCGGCACCTTCGAGGCCGCCGAGCAAACCAAAGGGGTCCCCCTCGACCCGTCGCCCCCGAGGGCAAGGCATTGAGGGTCGGCTCGACCCTCGATCCTAAATAGGAAGCGAGTGCTCGTCGACTTCCTCCGCGCCAACGCCGACATCTTCGCGTGGAGCCCCTCGGACATGCCGGGCATCCCGAGGGAGGTCGCCGAGCACTCCCTTGATATCTCGCCCAACGCTCGCGCCGTGCGGCAGCGGGCCGCGCCGCTTCGACGAGGAGCGGCGACGGGCGATCGGAGCGGAGCCGCGGAAGCTCCTCGAGGCCGGGTTCATCAAGGAAGTGTTCCACCCTACGTGGTTAGCTAATCCGTGCTTGTAAAAAAGAAAAATGGGAAGTGGAGGATGTGCATAGACTACACTAGTCTCAATAAAGCGTGTCCAAAAGTTCCCTTTCCTTTGCCGCGTATAGATCAAATCATTGATTCTACAGGCGGGTGTGAGCTCGCTCGTTTCCTCGATGCCTACTCGGGATATCACCAAATAAAAATGAAGGAGTCCGACCAGCTCGCGACTTCGTTCATCACACCGTTCGGGACGTTCGTTACGTCACGATGCCTTTTGGCCTCGTAAACGCGGCGCAACATATCGGCGCTCGCATGCAAGCACGTTTTTGGGGACCATATTGGGCGGACGGTCGAGGCTTACGTGGACGACATCGTCGTCAAGACCGAGAAGGCGACGACCCGGTCGGCCGATCTTGGCGTCGCGTTCCGGCTTGCGGGCCAACGGGGTCAAACTCAACCCCGAAAAATGTGTCTTTGGAGTGCCGCGGGGCATGCTCCTAGGGTACATCGTCTCCCAGCGGGGAATCGAGGCCAACCCTGAAAAGGTCGCGGCCCTCGAGCGAATGGGTCCAATTCGGGACCTCAAGGGGGTGCAGAAGGTGTTGGGGTGCCTCGCCGCCTTAAGCCGCTTCATCTCGAGGCTCGGTGAGAAGGGCCTCGCCCTCTACGGCCGCTCAAGAAGCACGAGCGCTTCTCTTGGACCGCCGAGGCCCAGGAAGCACTCGATAAGCTGAAGGCGTCTCTGACGCACGCCCCAATCCTTACGCCGCCGCGAGACGGCGAGCCCCTCCAGCTCTACGTGGCCGCGACCACCCAGGTGGTCAGCGCTGTGATTGTCATAGAGCGCACGGAGGAAGGGCATGCCTTGCCCGTGCGAGAGGCCGGTCTACTACATCGGCCGAAGTCCTGTCGGGACACGAAGACGCGCTACCCCCGGTGTCCGGGAAGCCGTTGTACGCGGTAGTCCTCGCGCGACGCAAGCTCCGCCACTACTTCGAGGCCCACCCCCGTTACGGTGGTCTCCTCCTTCCCCGCTAGGAGAGATCATTCGCAACCCCGACGCGGCAGCGGCATTGCCAAGTGGTCCGTGGAATTGATGGGCGAGACGCTAGCCTACGCTCCGCGCAAAGCCATCAAATCGCAAATCTTAGCCGATTTCGTCGCCGAGTGGACGGACACGCACCGCCGCCCCCTCGATTCAAGCAGAGGCCGGACTCTCGTTCTTCGACGGCTCGGTGATGAAGATAGGAGCGGGCGCGGGCCTGCTCTTCGTGTCACCCCTCGGGGAACACATGCGCTACGCAGTGCGCCTCCACTTCCCCGCGTCCAACAATATGGCGGAATACGAGGCCCTTCTCTGCGGCCTCAAAATCGCCATTGAGTTGGCCGTCAAGCGTCTCGACGTACGAGGGGATTCGCAGCTCGTGATCGATCAAGTCATGAAGAACGCGAGCTGCCACGATGACAAGATGGAGGCCTACTGTAAAGCCGTGCGGGCCCTCGAAGACAAATTCTACGGCATCGAGCTTAATCACGTACCCCGCCGGTACAACGAGGATGCAGACGAGCTGGCAAAGATCGCGTCCGGGCGGATCACCGTTCCCCCGAACGTTTTCGCACGCGACATCGCACAGCCCTCGGTCACCTTCGAGCCCTACCCCTCGAGCGACGGCGGACCCTCGGGGGCTCCCTCGAACCCAGCGGGTGCGGAACCCATGGAAGAGGACCCCTCGAACGAGGCGTACGTGCTCTCCCTTCTCGAGGGGTACGGCACCCACGAGGCTGTCGCAATGGACATCGAACCGGCTCCCGTCCAGGCGGACTGGCAGGAGAAGTACATCGCCTGGATTGCTCGAGGGGAACTCCCCGCGGACCGGGCCACAGCCGGGCGCATCGCCGAGATGGCCAAGTCATTCACCCTCGTCGACGGCGAGCTGTACAAGCGCGCCGCGTCAGGCATCCTCCAGCGGTGTATACCCATTCCCGAGGGGCGCGAGCTCCTACGGGACATCCACGCGGGGATCCGTGGCCACCACGCCGCGCCGCGCACCCTCGTTGGCAACGCGTTCCGCCAAGGCTTCTATCGGCCTACCGCGGTCGCGGATGCCGCCGAAATAGTGCGCACCGCGAAGGGTGCCGCTTCTACGCCCGCAAGTCCAATTTGCCCGCTCACGCCCTACAAACAATCCCTGTAACATGGCCGTTCGCCGTGTGGGGGTTGGACATCGTCGGGCCCCTCGCGGAAGGCGCCGGGGGCTTCACCCACCGCTTGTCGCGATCGACAAGTTCTCCAAGTGGGTGAAGGTGCGCCCCATCACGAATTTGAAGGCTGAGCAGGCGGTCACGTTCTTCACCGACATCGTCTACCGCTTTGGAGTGCCAAACTCCATCATCACGGACAACGGGTCCCAGTTCACGGGCCGGAAATTCTTGGAGTTCTGCGACAAGTTCCACATCCGCGTGGATTGGGCAGCTGTGGCACACCCACAGACCAACGGCCAAGTGGAGCGTGCCAACGGCATGATTCTGCAAGGCCTCAAGCCCCGAATTTTCGACCAACTCAACAAATCTGGCCGGAAATGGCTCCAAGAACTACCAGCAGTCGTGTGGAGCCTAAGGACAACCCGCGCGCAGCCACGGGTTCACCCCGTTTTTCCCGGTCCATGGCGCGGAGGCCGTCCTCCCCACGGACCCGGAATATGGGTCGCCCGAGATTCGAGGCTACGACGAAGAGGCTAACCGGCCGAGCCCGCGAGGACTCCATTGGACCGGCTAGACGAAGTACGCCTCGTGGCGTTGATGCACTCCGCAAGGTATCAACAGTCCATACGACGCTACCAAGCACGCAAGATACGTCGCAGGGATTTCAGCGAAGGGGATCTAGTCCTAAGGCTACGCCAAGACAACCGAGGGCGCCACAAGCTATCGCCCCCATGGGAGGGACCCTACGTCGTGGTGAAGGTGCTCAAGCCGGCACGTACAAGGCGGCCAACGAGGACGGCGAAGAACTTACCAACGCTTGGAACATCCAACAGCTACGTCGCTTCTACCCTTAGCTAGGATTTCCAAGTATTTTCTGTTGTAAAAACGCATGGACAACACCCCAGTCGGCGTCACCTATGTAAATACTCCAAGTCTAATAAAAGGGCAACTCGGCTTTCCCCTGAAACCCAAGTTACCCTCGGGGGCTACTGCGGGGGGGCACCCCCCCCAAATGGTCCTATTTTTTCGCGCAAAAGACGTAACAACACGCGCTAAGTTTGTTTCCTACTTCAACCTCGAGCCATGATTCGAACAGGCGCGGGTGGCACGACGGAAGGAGCGTGCGAGCGGGAGACGCCTACGCCGCGTGGCTATGGCCCGTCTCTCTCGCCTCCAACCCGGCGGGCCCCCGCGAAAAACGAACTCCCCTAGCTAGAATCTACTCAGGAAGAAGGAGAAACAAAAGGCGTAATAAGCAAAAAACTTCATTTACAAGAATCGCTTATGTTCACAAGACGATTTGTTTATTTACAAAAAGGCCACGAGGCCGAATTCGATACACATGAACAAAAAACGGGCCTAGCGCCCGGATGCTTTCGGGCGGGTAGAGCGACAGCATCGGCGGCGTCCGGAAGAGGAATTCTTCGAAGGCCTCGGCGAGCGACCCGGCGGCGTCGGCGGCAAGCGCGTCCGCGCGCTCCATGGCCACCTCGTCCTCGACGCCCTCGGGCACGATATAGCCCTCCGCCGGCGCCTCAAGGTTGACCTCGTAGTGGGATCGCACCACTCCGAGGGCCTTCCGACGCCTAGGTGCAACGCCACGGCGCATCCGCTCCGTGACGTGGCCGCCTAGGGCGCGCGGGCGGCGGCCGGCCGAGCTGCCGCACGGGCCTCGCCTTCCTCGACGACGCGGCAAGTCTCGAGGGCCGCGTCACGCGCCTCCCGCAGCCTCCCCGCTCGAGGAGTTGTAGGAAGCCTGCAGGGTCTCGGCCCGCCCAGCAGCGAGCCCCAAGGCAGTGCGCAAGCCTGGAATCATCAAGACGACAAGAAATCAGAAAGGGAGAAGCGAACCCTCTAAAGCAAAAAACCAACAAACAAGAGTCGAAAAGTCTCACCCTCGACTTGCTTCCTCTCCAGACTGAGGTCGCGGCGTGCGGACTCGAGCTCCGACTCGAGACGCTGGACGGCCTCGCCTTGCTCACGGAGGGCCAGCTCCTGGCTGGCATTGCTGATGCTGAGCGAGAGCGCTTCATCCTCAACCTTGGAGAATGCGGCGTTCCGCTCCTCCGGGCCGACTTCTCTGCCGCTTCGCGAGCAACGCGCTCCCCGCTCCGGCGCCGTTCGGGCGTCACCGAGGGCGACGCTCTTCTTGCCGGAGGCGCCCCTCGCCGCCCCCGGCGGGCGACGCGCTCCCGCCGGAGCCGCTCCTCGCCGACGACGAGGGCCGCGGCCTTGGCGTCGAGGGCGGCCTTCGGTGTCATCGGCCTCCTTGGCGTGCTGCTCCGGCCCCGCGCGCCCGCTCCTCGCCCGGGCGGCCGCCGCGCTGCGCCCCCTCGAGCGACGTGCGGAGCTCCCGGTCTCGGCGCGAGCGGTGGCCACCTCCGCCTCCCGGTTGGCGGCCAGCGTCCGCGTCTTGTCCAGGTCCTCGCGCGCGTTCCACAGCGCCTCGTCGCGATCGACGAGGGCTGCGCGGATCCGCTCGAGACTCGAGTGACGCGCCGTGTCCGCCTCGAGCTCTCAGGAAGCACGTCGCACCACGCCATCGCCCGGTACACCAGCCAGCTGTCTGGCGTCCTGAGAGCATCCGCAAGCGCGTCGAAAGCGCTGCATCGCTCCCGGAGCCGGGCGGGCCTCGGCGTTCACCTGGTCGAACGCGTCGTACTTCTCATGGGCGCGGCGCTCGAGCTCCTGGCGTACACACATCGAATCTCGTAAGTGCCAAGGCTTGAATGCGGCACACGAAAACGAAAAAGGAAGAGAGACGAGCAACCGCGGCTCACCGGAAGACGAGCCGGTCCGGGCCGCCGTGGACTGCGGCGCCTCGTTCAACGCACGATTGAGCGTGGCGCCGTGGTTCCGAGCTCGCCCCGAGCTCTCGCTCCCCCCCGGCGTCGGCGAACGCGGGGGGGATCCTCCACGGTCCCCCCCACCTGGGCGGAGCGACCGGCGTGGGAGGACGAGGCCTCGGCATCGTGCCCTCGGCCCCCCACTACCATGCGACCCTCGCGCCGCCTCACGAGGGCCCCCTCCTGGGGGTCGGGCGAGTTCGTGAGCCAGCTAGCCCACTGGTTCCACCCAGGCGGCGGGGAGTCATCCGAGAGCTCCACCACCTCCGCCTGGAGACCGCCGGCGGGAGGACCTGCCTGCTCCGCCTCCGCCGGCGCCCCCACCGCGCCTCCGCGGCCACGGGCACCCGTAGTGGCGCCGTCGCCGCCACCTCCGGCCGTGCCGCCGCATCCGCGGGCACCCCCGCGAGGTTGCGCTCGCTCCGCCCCTCCTCCACGGTGGCCGCCACCGTGGGCGGCACCTCCACCGTAGCCACCGCCGCGCCCGCGCCTCCATGGCGACCGCGCCGGCCGCTCCCCGACGACCTCCGGCCGCGCCGCGGCGGGGCGATCCGCCGGCCGGGGCCTCGAGGCCCCGGCCGGGCCTTGCGAACTCGTGCCCGCCGCCGCGCTTGTCCCCGGGCGCGACCCCCTAGACGAACGCCGCCGGGGTGGGGATCGACGCGTCCGTCCTCGGCACCTTGGCCGGTGCAAGAGGAGGAACGGTTGGCACCGCCCGCGCGGACACGAACGGAGGGTTAGAGCATCTAATCACCAAGCAAACTAAAACCAAACGAAGGAAGACGGGCTCCTTACCTCGCGGAGGAAAAGGCCCGCTTCCTTTTCCTCGAGGCCTCCGCGGACGAGACCGGCGCGAGGGCCGCGCCGCCGCAGCCGCCTCCCCGACGGCGCCACCACACGTGCGGGCACGCCCGCCCCGCGCGTGGGCGCGCCCGATGCCGCACCCCCCGAAGAAGCCACCGCGCGCGGGGGCACGCTTGCCGACGCGCCCCTTGACGACGACGCGCGCACGCGGACGCGCTCCCCTCCGCGCGCGGTACGCTCGACGCGCGCACGGGCGCGTCCGCCGCGCGTACCTCCGCGGCACGCGCCGGCACCTCCGCGCGCGCGCGTCGCCCCCGACGACGAATGCCGGCGGCGGGCGCGGTGCGCCCGCCCCGGACGAAACCACCCCCCCGACGCCGGCGCGGGTTCCGGCGACGGGGGCGCGGTTGCCACCGTCCGAGGGGCCCTCCCCCCTCGGACTCTTCCTCCTCGTCCCGCTCCGAGGACGAGGGGCTCCTCGATATCCCGGGAGGAGAGCCCCGGCTCCTCGCGCCGCCGGTACTCCGCGGACCGTTGGTCGCGGCGCGCTTGGCGACGCCTGGCGTGCTCCCTCTTACGCGCCGCCCGCTCCTGCTGCCCCGCTGCGCCGCCCGGCCAAGCGCACGGGAGTCGGGGGTGGGTGGAACGGACTTGGCGATGTTGAACTCCACCAGCTGCACACAAAAGTGACAATGGCGGATCAGGAGACGAAAACAAGACCGAGAACTAATACGAAATCAGGAACCCAACTCACCCGCGGGCCCGTAGGGAGCATCTCGATGTCCCACGGGGTCCGACCCGCAGGTGGCGGCGTCCGGGTGTCGACGGCGCTCCGCGCCCGGGTGAGCGCGTACGGCCGCTCCGGCGGCGTCGGGGAGCATCCGCGACCTCGCCGAGGTCGACGGGGTTGGCCGCCTCTCGTCATCTCGAAGATGCGGAGCGGCCTCTCCATCAACGGCACGACCCGCCGATGGTGGAGGAAGGCGAGGACGCTCATCGCGTTGAGCCCGTGCTTCGCCCGGCCGCGCAGGCGGCGAGGACGGACTCTTGCCGCGCCCGATGATTGGCCGTAGGCAACCCGTAGCCCCGGGAGTCCGGCCTCTTCTTGAACACCCGGCCGAGTGTAGGGAGGGAGGCCGGGCTCGGCGTTGCGCGGGGTAAAACCATCCCCGCTCCCGGCCCGGCGTTGTTCGTCGTCATGGTGCGGGGGATGTAGAAATCCTTGAGCCGCCCCCGCGGGGGCAAGCGACATCCCGCCCGCGCGCACCGCGCGGGGGTCCCTCGGCTCCGACGTGGGCTGCGTGATGAGCTCCCCGCGGAAGAGGTGTACCCGAGCTCCCAATTGGACGGGGGATCCCCGGGTGCGCCCGCGGACGCCCACGAACGTGGCCGCCGCGAGATAGCGTTGGGGGCGAAGTTGTGCAGCTCCACCCCGTAGTAAAAGCACAACGCCCGCATAAAGGTGCTCGCCGGCGCGTTGAAGCCGCGCTCGTGGTAACGGAGGAAGCTCACCACGTAGCCCTCCGGCGGGTTGGGCTCGAGGTGCGTCGCCGGTGGCACGATCCACTCCGCCGGGCGCCCTTCTTCGTTGGCCGACAGCTGGCCGGTGACGACTAGCTCGCCCAGGGCGAGCTGGGTCACGGTCGACCTCTCCCAGGCGTACGGCTCCAGGATCCTGATTGGAAGCTGAGGCGGCGCCATAAGGGGGGACGAACGAGTGCGAAGGCGGAGGACAAGAAAACGAGGAAAAAGCTCTAAGCAGCGAGCCCGCGCGATGGCAAGAGCAGGACGAAGGCGAAGGGACGAGAGACTGAAAACGGTGAGAAACCAAGGTAAAAAACCGCAGTCCACTCCTCCCCGCAGTTTTATAGGCGACGGGCGAGTTCTCGGAGCGGACGCCCCGCCGCGTGCTTGCGGGAATCTTTCCATCGCGTCGACGGGCGGGCCCCACCACGACCGCAGCGGCTCTAACACTGCAGGCGGGTCATCATTACGGCGAGGAACGGCTGCGACCGAGGCAAAACCGTCACATCCGCCCGCCGCGCCGCCCACTACGCGCGCGCGCGCGCGCGCGCGCGCCTAAAAGGCGCGCCCGCGCTGCAAAACCGCGGCCACGACCGCAAGGCAATTAAATGCCCGGGCCCCTTGCCAAGCAAGGAGAGCCCTCGAGCGAGGCGAATCCTCGGCTCGAGACAAAGGCGACCCTCGATGGGATGACAGCGTGAGAAGGTCGCCCGGGACCTGCTCGATGTAGAGCAGGCAACCACGGGCACCCATGCCACGTAAAACCCTCGAGCGGCATGACCCTCAACTCGAAACAAAGGCGACCCTCGGTGGGGTGTCAGCGTGAGAAGGTCGCCCGGGACCTGCTCGATGTAGAGCAGGCAACCGCGGGCACCCATGCCACGTGAAACCCTCGAGCGGCATGACCCTCGGCCGGGAGACAATGTCAACCCTCTAAAAGAAGGCACGCGCGTAAGAGGATCGCCCAGGTCACGCTTGAAATAGAGCGGCACCGAAAGCACTCATGCCGCGCCATGCCACCAACCAGCACCTCGAGGGTCGGCACGCCCAGACCCCTCGACGGCCGCAAACGCGAAAAGACGGGGCTGTCCATGCACGGCCCCGCACGGCCTTACTGATCAGAGGTTCGAAGCCTGACCCTCGACGGGTTCGAACAGGCGCCCCAGATCACAGAGTTAGGGACGACGAGGGCACGCGCATTCGAGCCGTTCCTCGAGCCCGTCGGCTCGAGGGTGCCCACATGTCGTGTTCGAGAGCCAGCGAGGGCAGCTAGCCGGGGGGATCCCACCGAGGGAGAGCTTCCGCGCCCTCGGTCCCTAGCGAACGGGACCGAGCCCCACCTAGCAAACCCACGCAAGCGCTTCCATGGACGTGTCTCCGGACCACGCAGCCTACCCTTATCGAACGGGGCATGGACGTCACCCGCCGGAGTGCCACGCGCGGCTCGCATGCGATGGCCCATGGCAACGTCGGGTTCGAGTTGGAGACGGACTCGAGGTCGAAGTCAGCGTGGTGGTTGAAGAGCGAAATTTCGCCGAACTTGCCGGCGAGCTCCCCTGTGACAACTTCAGGAAGTGTCACGAGGCCTGTCCTCGGGTTGGGCTGCACGGTTAGGCGGCGCTGGAAAGAGCCCGCGCCATCGGCAGTGCAGACCCAGGTGCCGAAGACGAAGGTGTCGGCGCGGCTGAAGGTGACAGTTGGCTTGAAGTGGACGGAAGCCGTCGAGTTCGCCATGTGATCTCGAGCGAGAGCCCCTACCTGGCGCGCCGCCGGTGTCGGTGTTTTAGACCGGCAACCTACTACGGGGAGTACCCGAAGTAGATGATTGTGACTCGCCGAGACCGGTAACTCGAAGGAAGAGACACCGGCACACAATTTAGACGAGGTTCGGGCCGCGAGGTGCGTAATACCCTACGTCCCGTATGCTTTGCGTAGCTCGGATTGATGGGGCACAATTACAAGATGGTGCAATGGTGCGCCGTGAGTTGTATGAGAGGAGATTGGATGCTAGAGATCGGTCCCTGCCTCACCTTATATAGTCCGGGAGGCAGGGTTACAAGTCGGAGTAGGGAGAGAGTACTAGTCGAGTACGTCTAGGAGTCCTCTATATAGTGCGGAACATGTACAGCTCCCTAACCGAGTACTATTCCGTGTAGTCCTTGCGCTCCACGCCTTCAGGTGCCGCGTAGTGCAAGCCGGGTAGTCCCAGGGGCCCACCGAGTAGTCGGTCCAGGTACCCACCGAGGTAGTGGGCCCAGGGAGGTCCATACGACAAAGGGGGAGATTGAGGACCATGTGTGGTTCGAGGACAGGTGGATGGTCGCTTCCTTGTCTGATGAGTGATTGACAACGTTGTGTGGACTGATTCTTGGCTAAGTATTGCAGGTGCAGGTTGCGGCTTGACTAGTGTTGGTGCAGGTGAAGAACAAGCGTGAAAGGTTGTCACCGGTGAGGCCTCCAGGTGTGGAGAAGACAAGTAGGCTTCGTTCGAGGGACCCGGTGGCCAGCGGGGTCAAGTGCAGGCCGCATGGTGGCATGAACAGCAAGATGAAGTCGTGGACGGTTTCTTGGTTGAGCCTCAAAACCAAGGTCGAGCCGGGACTACGTGGGAGCCGAGTCATGAGTGGCGATTGGCGAAGGCTATACCGAGTTCGCGGGGTTTCCGGTGGTTCACCAGAAAACCACTGGGTTCCTCGGTTGATCCAAAAAGCCAACACCGAAGAACCGAAGACGGAGCTGCAGCAGTGCCAGACCGGTTGACCGGTGGGTCTGACCGGTCTGACTGGTGGGTACCGGTCTGACCGGTGAGGAGCACCGGTCCGACCGGTGAGCAACGACGCAGTCCGGAATCTTCTAAGCAGAGGACACGCGTCGGGATCACAAGGCTTGCGTCGAGGCTAAGCAGGTTGTGGTCGCCGGGCATCCGTCCGATGGAGAAAGCTTCAAGCCTTCCAAAACCACCCTTGAGGGGCTTGTATCCGTAGTTATTAGAGAAGGGTATTTTAGACTTTCGGTTGCCTCCATATAACCTAAGAGGTGAGAGGATGGCAGCCAAGCCTTGGAACCCTAGTTCATTTGCTTTCCTATTTTCCTTCCTATTTCATAAGGATTTTGATAGGACTAGCTTGAGAGCTTCATGGTGAGATCTTGTTGAGAGGGTTGGATGATCGGGCGGCAACCTAGACCTTGTATGAACCTTTGTGGCATGTATAGATGATTCGGCGTGGTTCCTCAAGGTTTGGATGTGTTGTTCCCGGTTGTTCTTTGTGGTGATTTTCGGAGCCCTCTCTTGTTGATTCTCTTGGGGTGTTTTCGGGACCTTGCTCTTAGGGATTTGATGGGGGAAATTTGTGGGAACCCTTCGTGGTTCTTTGTGCTATGATTCCCCACCCAAATCCATGAGTATAGGGGCTCGTTTTTTGGGGTTTCCGTGTTTTAGGGTTAGAGGTGTTCTTGGCGGGATTTCTTCGATTCCTCCTTTTCTAACAAGTTTTGGTGGGATTAAACTTGGCTATGGACTCCTCATGAGGTGTTCCTATTATCCCCAAAGTCTTGTTCAAGTCTGTGGAGCGATTCGGGAGATCGAGGTGTTGCAGGTGTTTCGAGTTTGGGTCAGCTTGGAGGTCGGTAGGCCTGTTTGGTGATTTGGAGGCTTTCAGGCTTGGACCGGTCTGACCGGTGTGTTACACCGGGCTGACCGGTGTGAAGCCACTTAGTGGAAGTTTCCAACTCTCACCAGCAGGGACCGGTTTGACCGGTGGTGCTCACCAGTCTTACCGGTGTTGGTCTGTAGACTCGAGGTTTGGTGTTCCGCTGCTTTCTCAGGTCGGAAGGTTGTGTGTTGGTTCCTAGGTCCAGGGGCACTCCAGTGGCTACGTGGGCTTGGCCAATTTGGGTAGTGAGTCGGAGTCGTGTGTTGAAAGTCGTGTTCATCTTTTTGGAGTTTCCATCTCCTTCAAGAAGAATTTTTATCGGCTCCCATTCACTCCCCCCTCGCTGGTTCGCCGTATCGGTCCTTCATCTACTTGTACCGATCCTATAGCAAAGCAGCTATCGACCTAACATACTAGTGATAGAGCATATGTACCAAAGGATTATGCATCTAGGGTTTGAATTCAACACTTGAAACTTAAATGCACAATCGTAGAAAACATAATTGCATAATATTATAAGACGGGGTTAATGATCCGGGGCTTGCCTTCGCTGGCAAGGTTGGCCTTGGGCCCTTCTGGAATTGGGTCCAGGTCTTGAGCTACATCCACATACTGCAGCTCTTCGTCGGTACCTTCGTCTCCTTCTTCCGGCACGAGCGTAGGTCTATTGTCAGGAAGATCTACACAAGGATGCAAATGCAAGATTTATTCGACGATTTTTAATCTAACTAACCATAAACAATAAATGACAACCAAAAGGTGTATTAGTTGGACACATTCACCTAGATAAGGAATACATTCAGCATACTCTTCCAAAAGGAACAATATGCAGCTCTTTATTAAGTATTCTTTTTGATAGTGACTGTGTACATATATATGTAAATAATTTAATTTAACTTCACAGACAGTAGCAGGTGGGTATACTTAGCCTTTTAAAATGTATTACAACCACACACAAGATTATTAAGGATGAGTTGGTGATGTTTTCCCATTTAAAAGTTTATTAAGCCCTTAATGGCCTTCAAAGCTTTTATTCATGAAATTAATTAATAAAATTTAGTGGAAGGGTGTGTTGCACACTAGACACCTATAACAAACCACCGGACATACATGCATGCTTTGGATAGCTAGCAATTAATTCTTTTTGAAAAATAACAGAAGCTAGCTAGAAGGACAAGGTAAAGGCACACAAAAATAAATACTCATCCAAATGATCCAAACTTTCTCACACATGTTATATGGTCCAAAGCTAGCATAGGGATGCAGCACATACACCTAGAACTATTATGAAACTTGACTTATGCAATTACCAAGAAAAACAAGCATGATTCAAGAATAAATAGTTCTGGTAATTATAAAATTGTGATTAATTCGCCAGAGGTGTGTTTTGGACTAACAAGACAGTATGCAAAAGTTGGTTGCAAAAAATGTATTTATTTTTAGCTAAAAACTCATTTATGCAGATTCTGCAGAAAAGGAAAACAACTTTTATAAAAAGATTTACATCATAACTTTGTGCAATTTTTGGTACAAAAGCTACTCATAACATAACACACAACATACCCAAAAAATGGACACAGAGGATTTACGGAAATTAAGATATTGCAGATATAGGTTTTTCACATTCCTAGTTTTCATGCAAAAACTATCAGGAACTAGCTCAGGAAAGAATAACAAAAGTTGTAGGAGTTTTCAAAACGAAGCCAAGAAAATTGGGTTTGCATTTTTCTAATTTTTCTATGATTTTCTACGCAATTTACAAGTTTCTGCAATTCACAAGTACTATTTCAGTTACCAACTTGTAGTCAGGCCCTTGAAAAGATTTGCCCCTTTGCAATGTGGTCCTCTGGGCCGGCCGGCGAGGCTCCGACCAAATTTCGGCCAGCTCGCCGCCGGGCTTGGCCGGGGAAGGCGGGGTGGTTGACTAGGGGCTCGCTAACCGCCGATTTGTGGCCGTGGATGGGTGGGGGAGGCTAGCAGTTGGCCGGCCAGCGGCGTACCGCTAGCACGGCCGCGGCGGCTCTACTCCGGCGAGCGCTGCTGCACGGCTGAGCACGTGGGCAAAATGGCGAGCTACAACAAGGGCAGGCGAGGGTAGAAGGCACTACAGTTGAGGCGTGCGACCGATAGAGCTTGGACTCGCCACGACGGCCCTCACTGTCACTGGTGGGAGGCTCGGACCGGGCGGTAGGGCGTTCGGACGTGGTCCAAGGCGAGGTGGAGGTTGCTCCCACGCACGACGCGGAGTCGGGGCTCTTATAGGCGACAGGCATCCAGCTGCACAGGCGGACGCCGACCCGGCCGGGCCGTTGCAGGAACGACGTGCTGCGGCGCGGCGCCCGGCGACAAAGGGCGCGGGGCCTTGGGGCGCGCGGCCCTCGGGGCGCGGGGCCTCGGGGTGCGCGGCCTCGGGGCACGCGGCCTCGGGGAGGGAGAACGTCGGGGCGCGGCCCGAGGTACGGCGTGTACGACGCGGCGGGCGCGGCGTGCGCGCGCGCGCGTGAGGTCGCGTCGCGGCGCGGCGTCGGCTAGCCGCCACTGTGCCAATGTGCCCGGCTTTGAACGCGTTTTTCTGAAAAAATGAATAGAAGTGCACAAAGTGGTAAATAGGAAAGTTCTAGATCCCACTACCCTCTACAACTTTTACAAAGGTCGTATGGTGTTTTTCTCAACGGATTTTGCACAAAACGCTGCCAAACCTTGAATGTCACCATGTTCCGGTAAACAGGAGGTACTATCAGTCGACCAAGTTTTTCACCAATTTCCACTCAAAATTTGAAATGCCAATCTACATGAAAGTTGTGTCCCTCAACAAGCTGGACAACTTTCATAAAGGTAGAGTTTGAAGTGTTTAGGTGAAATTTGGAGAACGCGGCAAAAGTTCTAGACGACATTCGCTGACGTCAATGTTTAAGCGGGGTTTGACCGTGGGTTGACCACGGGTGTGTATAGACTTGGTCAAGGGGTTCATTAGGGTTTTTCGGTGAGGTTTTCAAGGTGATGACCCAGGTTGACCAAGGTTTGACCAGTGTCAGCCGGTTTGACTCGGCTGAATCGGTCATTAGTGTTAATGACACCAATTAAAAACCTGGGGTGTCACAGCCTACCCCCCTTAAGAAGAATCTCGTCCTGAGATTCAAAACTATAAGAGGAAGTGGAGAAGTGGTTCTTGGATAGAGATGTTACCCATAGAGTTAAGCCGGTCTGGTTTTCCTCGAAAAATCGGTGTCTTGCCGTGAGCACACATAGCTGCTCCAAGGTGCTGATCCTGATTCTGGAGATTTGGGCAATTATGCATGTAATGCCCGGGTTATCTACAATTGTAGCACAAACGGGGTGGAAGGTCTCTGAGCTTGGAGATTTGTTGCTGGCCTTTCTTGATGAGGCGGAGCTTCTTCTTCTGTTTCTTTCTTAACTTCGTGGCTTGCGAAGGTGTTTCACCAACAGGGAGTTGTGTGACCTTGCTATTGTCACATCTTCGTTTGCCCTCACGCGGACGAGTCTCCTTACAGGTAATTTCCCACTCACTTACATCTAACTCAGATAATACTCGCTTGTTGCCTCAATTTGCCCTCTCTTCTTCTCTAAGATCCATCGGTAGTCGAGAAAGTGGTAATATGGAGTCGGAGGTCTGGGGTTGGTCTTGATTAACATACTCCACCAACAGATTGAACAACCGGGCTTGTTCGACCATAGAGGCAGATAAAGACTGAGAGACTGTCTGGCAAACTAGTTTGAGATGGTTCCCCGTAACGTCCTTGGATGATATCGTACATTATCTGGTTCAACACGGAATTTTGCCCCTCCAATGGCTGAGTTGCACCGACAATGGCGTTTATGTCACTCTGGGTAGGCACTTCGGGTGAACAGGGCTTGGAAGGTCGGAGCTTCTGTTGCATTGGCGGCATTTGCTGTAGTTGTTGAGCTATCCGTTGTTGTGCCTGCAGGATCTGGCACAACACGTCGGTATGCGCTGCCACGAAAGCTTTGGTCAGTGTCGTGGGCGGTGGTAGCGTTAGATCACCACTACCCGATGTACCAAAACCATTGGGGTTACTCCATGCCGGTCTGAACATCTAAAAATTAAATCCCTAATTAATACATTTTCAGAATCTCACACAGAAACTCATAATTCGAACATGCTCTACGAGACTCGTTCACGGTAAATAATGCGAACCGGAGATCAAATTAGTCACAATTATCCAATCGGTAAAGCTTTGTTTACACATCCCATGTTCGGGAATGCAGACGGAACAAAAGGTACATGGTGCGTTCCTTCCTACATCATCGCCGTTCATGAGGAAGCGGGCGATGAATGTGCGCATGCACAGCTCATAGCAGACAGATTCCGCCTACGATACAGAGATACATCCCTATCAACGTCCAGCGAATAGACTCGAACTCTTTCGAAGACTAAGTCATGGGTGGCATCATGGCTTGAGTTCTTCTTCCGGTCTACTTCTGAGCTTCTTCTCGATGTTGTGGACGAATACGGAGGCAGCTCGCTTGGTAAGGAATGGAACTGATGGGAGAGGTGGGCTAGTGGCAGTGTGGCCAAGGCTAGCTGGAGGAAGAACAAGAGCGGTGGTGATGCCGAGCTTGGACGGACATGAGGCTTGTGTCGGGGTCCTGGTACAGGGCTTCCCTTTTATGGCCGCTGCAAGTCTGCAACGGTCATTTAGCCAGTCGGTATCTGGTGTAGACAACACGGAGCTCGACAATGGTCAGCTTGTGAGGTTTCGGCGTCGTGAGTACGGTTGCGGAAAAGATGGCGGAGTGGCGTCACGGCGTCGTACGGTCATGACACTGATGATGATGAGGTTCAACGGTCCAAAGAATTGACCGTGCTGGGAAGAAAAACGAGAAAGCTCAGTGTACAACACTTTACGTTCGTGATGGCAACAAAGAGAAGCTCAGCAAAAGCTTTGATTGATCCTGGGTGTACTTCCTTGCTCGATTCTCAGGATTTGAAGGTTATGGATATGGATCGAGACGAAAACGCGATGGATGACTTCTCCACATTAACTTTTCGAGAACCTTGACTGCTCCAGAACATTTCTACTCCTACTGCTTCCACTTGGCTTAGCAGGAAGGGAATAGCTTACTCCAAGGTCGTCGAGATTTCCGGCAAACGACCAAGTCGACAGGGATTTCCAAAAGACCATTATGAAGAAAAGGAAAGCTAATAAAAGAGTCCATAATTTCTTGTACGAAATATAACTTCAGGCGGGAACTTCCGAACAATCTTGCTCACACCTTTACTTAACTTGCGAATTTGGGAAGTGTTGACAACTCACTATTTTAAGGTGCAATCATTTTCAAAGTTGATGCGATGCACATGCTTGTGAAGACACTTTGCACATGCTCGTGCGGTATGGTGCTCATGATGCACGTTAGAAAGACCCGGTTACCCATATGATGAGTTAGTGATTGCGAGGGCAATCATAGGCAGATACCTAGCGCGCTCCTAGTGGCAGTCACATGGCTGCAGCACACATGACGCCCTAGGTTCCGTCGCGGCACCTTTGGTTACAGGAGAACAACATCACCAACCAGAGAGGTAGAGTATGAGTACAGAGTTTTCATGCGAATGCACGTTAGTATGCCGAAGGTTCCCAAATGTATGTGCTATGCAATTCATGCCAAAAAGTGACAGAAATTAGTAATTCACAGGGTTGTGAGCAAGACCAAAAGAATACGTTCAGGACTGAGGATTCGATTGAATCTTTGATTGGCACGAAATTTTTGGACCACAGAACTTTGATTGATCACAACTGGCACAAATAATACCTTGCAAAGATCATTGCGGAAGGAGATGTTTAAGCCAGGCATTACATCGATGACGGTTTTCAGAATTACCAAACAACATTTGGAATTACAATGAAGACTAGATGCACAACAAGTTCCTAGTTCAACCAACCACAATAGCTAATCAACCGCGGTTATTGCACACTAGGGTTCCTTTCAAATATTACACTCTTACGACTCATAATTTTATTTCCCACATACCAACTTCCTAGGGTGGGATCTTCCACGCTAAGGGACTATGGTAACTCGGGTCCAGACTCAATTCCAGATTCTCCTTGGATGTCCTCAACATCTTCTTCTCCTCCTGGTCCAGGAATGACAGGTTCCGGAAGTGGAACGGCTACAGCTTCCAGTTGATTTTCTAGTTCAAGCATATACTAATCGTTATGCTGCAACAAGAAATTCTGCTCATGTATGATCTCACTCAACTCTTGTATCTTTGCTTTGTCCTTGCGTATTTCCTTCTTGAGAGTAGCTATCATAGCTCGGGCTTCCTTCAACGCTTGAGCTGTACACTCCATTTCTTTAACTCGGTACCTATAGATTTGGTGTCTATAGAATACACTTTCTCCTACCATCTGTTGGTAAGTGTCAGACATGGCTTCTGAAAAGCGGACTGAGGTGACAAGATTAGAAATGTAGTGAGAGTTGCTCTGGGCTGGAAGGATAGCTTCACGTTCGCCACTAGGTACAGTGTGTCGCTCAGGTGCTGGAATTACTTTGGCTGCAGAGTTGGCTATCTGAGCAGGGTGCTTCCCACAGAAAGTTGTGAGTGCTTCAAGAGCAGTCTTCTGCACCGTGTCAGACAAGTTTCGCCCTTGTGCCCTACACTCCCACTCTTCCCAAGCAGAATTATTCGGGCACATGGAAATCTTCACGTTTACTTCACATCAGAGGAGTTGGCTTGTGGTCATGACCTCACGTGTCGAGTACTCTGGGTAAGTGGTGTACCCAAAGTCCTTCAGGGTGTCCCACAAAAGTGCAGGAAATCCACCCTCGTCGAGGTAGTTCATGAGAGTCCATGATTCCACATCAACCGACGCATATCCAGCGTTGTCCATCTGGACATAATGACAAACGTGAGAATCAGTTAGGTGCGAGTGTACAAGGGTAACTCGATCCACGAATAAGGGTAGGGTTAAGGTATGGGGTAACCATGCATACTAAATACCATCGTATGTTGAACTCGAATGAGCAGGCATACCTAATGATACAAAGTTCTAGTAATCGGAAAACGAACTTCCTAACTCAAACCAGAGTCCAACACTTCTCAAATTTGCGTAGTAACTTCGCAAGGTTATGAAACTCAAGTTGGGTGTGCAAAGTTGAGCTAGAAGATTAGTGTTGACAGGTAAAAGACGTATCCCTCTACGATCGGCAAGCGTACGGACCCCACACCTTTTTCACCACGGGATTCCCAAGGTTCTTGTCAAGCTGCGGAGCAAGGATATTACAAGCGTTCAATCTACTTCTAAGCACTAGCTACTAAAACCCTAACTACTATTATACTAGAAAACAACTAAACTACACTAGAGAGAACGATAAGTGATCAAAGACATTAAACCAATCCAATCTATCGGGGGTTGTGACCACGGTTTCGCCCTTTCCCTCCTCTTGTACTGTCACTACGCGAAGGTATTCATGACTAGACCTATGATGGACACGGCGTATTGAATGGATCCAAGGAAGCATTGGAGCTCTACTCCCTTTACGGCATGGTAGCTAACCTTAAGCATTAAAGTATATTCAACACAAAATGATAGATAGATAATCTGACAAAGTATGATTACATCTCAATATCGATTACAACCCATGGACGAATAAGAAGATTACCCCATCAAGGTGCTGGACATAGCACCGTTGATCATGGTTCCCCTTCCGACGGTGTCTTCCTTCTTCTCCACGAGAGGGTGCTTCCTTCGAGGTGGTTGATCTCCCTCTGGAGATCCTCCTCCTCTCTCTCTAGCTTGTGGACGGCCTCCTGGTGCAAATGGCTCTCCTTTGTCGATTGGCGGCGCCTCAAGGGGTTTAGGGTCAAAGATCCTTCGGGTGCAAGGAAAGGGGGGCCGAACCGGCCACCGAAGTGGGCTGGGGCGGCCGGCCTGGGCCGACCGGCCTGGGCCCACCTCGGCCCGGTTCGGTCGCCCCTTCGCTCCCGTGGGTCCTCATGTAATTATGCACTTTGCCCCCTCCACTTGCATGATTTTGACGATGTCATCCTCACTTCCAAGATGGAGGTTCTCCGCGCATGAAGTTCGGTCTTTTACGCTTCAATCCCCAGGGGTGTTCCTCATAGCATTTCTGTCCTTGCCACAATTGAAAGTGATTTCATCAAGCTCATGAACACGAACAAGACTCCGTAAATGCTCCTTTGAACTTGTTGTGAATCCGTCCTTTATGTCCATGTTTTCCTACATAAGCACAACACTTCCAAATGCAGCCACATAGATGAACTCGTTATATGATTAGTGTGCCTAGTGGCGGGTTAGTTCCATTATCAAAACCAAACCAAACTGTAATGAACATGCTAGGTTTACCAAAATACACCGTCAACATCTCCCCCACGCTTAGCTCTTGCTCGTCCTCGAGCAAGTACTCGTAAAAGAACTTCGTCCAAGGTGTTGTAATCATGTACCGCTAATCTTTCTCCACAAGTTAGTCAATCCTTTCATCTTTAATACATGAACACAAAGTAATGATCATCAAACATAAAGATGCGCGTTTAGAATTTTTACCACGTCAAGATTTACCCCACAACTCAGACTCTTCACTCGAAGCCTTCAATTTCAGCTATGCTTACTTCTTTGCTTCCATCTGAGGGTTTTTATGATTTTTCAAACAAAATTCATGCAACAAGTATTAGACAAAAACCTTCCTCCAAGCTCTCTCAAGTCACTCATATGAGGTGGCTGTCCTAAACCAATTTTATAAAACTCTCACCTCCCATAAGTCTCTCATATAACATGTAAAGTGGAGCTATAGGTAGGGCTAGCGCAATCAACACAAGTATTGTGAAACTAAGAACTTCCTCTAATGGTTGTTTACCTTTCAAAGTCAATGATCATGAGAATTAACCATATGTAGGGATATCAAGGATGAGAAGATTTAAAATGGTGGACATGTGCAAGGGCAAAAGAAAATTATGACTACAAGGCACCGATGACGTCCTCATTGTCGGATTGCACATGGTTGGAAAAGAATGAAAGTTTCGTCTCTCAACAACGTGACATCCTTCCTTACACTTTATTTTTTCTTTTCTTTCACTTGATTCATCCCTCTCATGTCTTTATTGCTACCTCCTCTTTTCTCTTTTTATTTTTCTTCTTTCTTCTTTCATTCTTTCATTCTCATATTTTTTCTGTTTATTTTTGCCTTTCTTGACAACTTTTCAAAGCTCTCAACTCATCTCTTTCTTGCATGCATACAATCTAAAATTTTAATTAAACCATGCTAGAGACGAGACGAAACTTTGAGAATAGCTTGTGTTCAAGGAATGCGATGTACAAAAGAGATGTATAGGGTTGGGTATGGAATTCGGCGATGTACAGGATTTCCAATGTGAAAGTCACGTTACCGAATGTATGACTAGGCTAGCAACAAAACATAAGCACAAGAACATGATCATTGCTCGAAATTAAAACTCCCAAGAGAGAATGATCCTAGCCCAACTCATCGTGCTAATCACACTTATGGTGGAGCAAAAAATAAATTGGCTTTGTATAGGATTTTTTTCTTACTCTCAACTTGGAAAAAGAGGTTTTGCTAACCTTTATTACAAGGGTTTTAAGATAATTTTCAGAACTGAAATCCTCCAACTTTTAGCATTGAACATAGCACAACTAATATGTGAAGCTCAAGATCGAAGTGTGGTATGGGTACTTTAAGTAGTAGCAATTCCACTAAGCACCATGGTAAATGTTTTTCAAACCACACACTTATGTTCATATATCAAGAATCGAAGATAAACAAACAAGTGAATAAAGATAAGCATCACACAAGACACAAAAATATATAAAGACTCTTTTTATTTGATTTTCTTTGACTCAACACTAATTTAATACACTTCCAAACATGCAAAAATTTAAAAACACACTCAAAAACTAAGACTCATTAAACTCTAAGACTCTCACTTGAAGATTAAACCAAACCTAAACTTTGAAACTCAAAAGCTAAGGCTAGCTAGCTAGCTCTCCCCCACGGTAAAAACATACGACGTCCTCATCGTATCTTATAAAATTCCTAAGGGGAAAACTAGACCTAGTGGTACTTTAAGCAAGTATTGCACCACTTGCCTCTCATGTTTCCAACCATGCCAAAAAGTTTGCGCACGTTACGGTTTAGGAACTTGTAGTCGTCTTCGACTACGTGCTCCAAGTCCTCCATATGCTACTTCATCGCTTCCATGGCTTGGAGACATTCGTCGACCGACATGTAGAGATCCGCGATGGATTGACGGCAAGCTCGACAACACATCGGATGCAATCTGAAGGGGTCTTCATCGCCATTATCTCCACCATCATCACCGCCGTCGTCGCCACCACCATTGTCGTCGTCGCCGTCATTGCCGCCGTCATTGCCGCCGCCGGTAGGGCCTTCGGGAGTCTTCTCCTTTGGCACCAGATCCCAAATGTAGAGGTCGTTATCATCTCTTCCGGCGGCCGCCCACGAGCTCGGGCTACGATCGTCGGAGTAGTCGCTACCCCATAATCCTTAGGCTCGGGCGACACCTCCTTGTAGTCTTCCCGCTTCATGCCTTGGATGCGTGCCGACCTTCGAACGGGCGTAGGGACCTTCTCTCTTTCGACAGGGTTGAGATATGCAATAGCTCTGGTCGGGACACACCCTCCGCAACAGATGCGGGTGGTCCTCTTGATCTCGGCGGGTAGCTTGAGCTCGCATCGCTTCGCCTCCTCCATCGATGGCTCCTTGGATTCTAGCTTCAACTCTAAGCTTCTTGGTGACACAATGGCTGCTGCAAGGGTGCAAAATATTGCTTGGTGGTGTTGATTCCCGAGCTCCCAATTCGACCAAATAAATAGAACGGAGAGGAAAGCCCTGGAAACCTCATTTTCCTTTTTCAAACTTCCCTTAAAATTCTCTGACCAAAGAAGGAAGTCGAAGAGGAGCAATTCGGGCAAAAATTGGAGAAGACCATCGCCGGGACCCAGCTGGGCCGGTCAGCCTGGGCCGGCCGGCCCACCCTGTCTCTTGGGCCGGGCCGGTCCAGTTTTTCGCGCACCGCCCTTTTTTCGCCTCCTTAGCCCATGGGAAAAGTTGTCCTAGTAAATCTTTGCGAAAAACTCCAGAAAATTAAAAGAAAAACTATTTACAGAAATTCATGCCTTGTTTTTCGTCCTAGGCAGGACGTTCGGGCTCTTCTTCCATGGTGAAGACATTAGCATGGTGAAGGGGCACAACGTCGGGTTCGTAGTAAACCTTAAGCCGTTGACCATTCACCATAAATTGATCGCCTTTTATATCCATAATGGTTACCGCTCCGTTGGAGAGCACCGAATGCACAACATAAGGTCCGTCCCACTTGCTTTGCAATTTCCCCTTTTCGAAGGTTTTATACCTCGAATTGTAGAGGAGCTTATCTCCTTCATTAAATTATGTTTTTTTCAATCTTTTATCATACCACCTTTTGATTCTCTCTTTGTATATGCTTGCATTTTCATATGCTTTCAACCTCATCTCCTCTAGCTCGCTTATTTGGATTCTTCGTTTCACCACCGCGGCATCGAGATCGAGGTTCATCTTAATCGCCCAATAGGCTTTATGTTCCAACTCAACCGGAAGGTGGCAAGCTTTTTCATAGACGAATTGATAAGGGGTCATACCTATCGGTGTTTTGAACACAGTTCGATAAGCCCATAAAGCTCCGTCTAATTTCTCTGACCAATCTTTGTCTCCCTTCTCTATGGTTTTGTTGAGGATGCTTTTTAATTGCCTATTTGACGTTTCCGCTTGTCCGTTAGTTTGTGGGTGATAGGCCGTAGAGACCCTATGCTCAATTCCCAACTTGGACAAGCACTTTTTGAAATTCTTCCCGGTGAAGTGAGTTCCTCCATCACTTATCAAGATTCTCGGTGTACTGAAACGAGGAAAAATCACGTTCTTGATCATAGTAATGGACTCCTCCGTGGAAGCTTTACGACATGGTATAGCCTCTACCCACTTGGATACAGAATCAACCATGACTAGGATATACTCAAATCCAAATGAGTTTTTAAAAGGCCCCGTGAAGTCTATACCCCATACATCGAATATATCGATTTGTAGGTTGTATTTCAAAGGCATAGAATTTCTTTGAGAGATGTTTCCGGTTCTTTGGCATTCGGGGCATGACGCAACATATCTTTTAGTATCTTCATGCATCTCCGGCCAAAAGAATCCGCTCGACCATACTTTTGCTTGGGTTCAAAAATGGCTATAGTGCCCACCGTACTCCGCCGAGTGGCACTTTCTTAGAATTTCTACCCTCTCTTCTCTTGGCACACATCTTCTCATGACTCCATCATTGCCAAGTTTGAAGAGGTATGGTGCATCCCAAATGTATTTCCTACTTTCGGAAATTATCTTCTTTTGAGAGTTTTTGTCTAGATGATCGAGAGGCATCTTCCGAATCGCTCGAATGATATCGATCATCCAAGTGTCTTTATCAAGCACTCTATAGAGGTGGTCATCTCTCATCTTATCTTATATGGGCTCTTTATCATCTTGTCCATGATTCATCCTAGAAAAATGATCGGCCACAACATTTTCCACCCCCTTTTTAACACGAATTTCAACATCAAATTCTTGGAGAAGAAGGATCCAACGAATCAAACGCGGCTTAGCTTCCTTCTTAGCCAAAAGATACTTGATGGCTGCGTGATCGGTGTAAACAATGACCTTCGAGTTCACAATGTAAGATCTGAATTTTTCGAAAGTGAATACCACCGCTAGAACCTCCTTTTCCGTAGTGGCATAATTTAATTGTGCCTCACTAAGAGTTTTGCTAGCATAGTAAACGGCGTGAACTCGGCCTTCCTTTCTTTGACCCAAAACCGCGCCTACGGCGTAGTCACTTGCGTCACACATGATGTTGATGGTGAAAATCTGACAACCTAGCCATGAGTTTACCTTCGGTGTTGGCATGACTTTTGTATCTTATCCATTGGTACTAACCCCCGTGGTGTAACAAGTTCACTTGTGCATGTCGGTTTTGGAGTTTAGTGTTTACGCAGGGTTTTAACGTTGAAAGCAAGACTTCCGGGATAAGTTCATTAAGCACCTCATGACAAGACCTTGAAGCCCGGTACAAGTCAAGCAATGAAGTGAACATGACTCCAAGAGCCCAAGGACCAAGCCCGAGAAGATGATAAACTCCGAGGACCGAACCAGAAAAGTGCTGAATCTTGCAAGACATGGAGTTGAGTCCAATTCGGAGAGAAACCGAGGTCAAAGGGCCCACATGCAAAAGGGGAGAGGATCTAGAAGACGCGGGAAGCAACACCGGGCGAAGGAGGACACGAACTGGGCCGAAACGGGCCCAGGCCGGTCGACCCAGCCTGTTTCGGGGCCCAGTCGGCCTCCCCTTTGACCTAGTTGCATCTCTGGCTATTTATAGCCCTCTGACCGAGAGCCACGCATGAATCAATTCGTCATCCGCCACCGAGGAGCAGAGAAGCTTGAGGGACACCATCTCGGAGATGAGGGTGGTGCTAGTTGTCTAGGCTCTCCCTAGCCGACGTGGGAACCTTGCATGGAAGACCACGTCGGAGCTCCGGAGCGAGGATCAAGATCGAGGTAGGGCCCTGGTGGTGATCTTGTTCATGTAATCATTCATGGTGAAGTTTGTAAGTGAATCCGATTTCTAGCGATTAAGTGCCTTCTCGATGATTCTGTTTTCTTCTTGGTTTTGCTTCTTCTACGATCTAGTCTACAGCTAGATTACATAGGGTGCTCTTGTAGCCGCGGTGGTTAGAGGTGCATACCGGACCGGCCAAGTGTTTTCAACTTGTTCTATCGAACTCGCCCTAGACTACCCGCATGAGTAGGGATACGTTGTGACAGAACGGGGGTTCCGAAAGGCGGGCGTTTTCGGAGTCGGACGTAAGGCCACGATTTAAAGATGCTTTTAATGAGATTCGCTTTTCTATCTTCATCTATCTTGTTTGGAGCTACAACATAAGCATGATCTAGATTCTCTAGATTGGTTATCTCTTGCTTTCTCTTGTTACCTCTTTAGTAGATTAGATTAGATGTGTTTTCTTTATGAGTTAGTAGATTAGATGCAACTTGTCTTCATAAGATAGTTTACCTTGCTTTACTAGATTGAATCCTTGCGTTGAACATTGTTCCACGGATTTGATACCTTGGGTTCACCACTCGAGGGAAGAAGGGTCCCTTGACTACGACGGGAGACTTGTCCGCTTGCAAGTCTAAACGAACTTTGATACAACTATTAACCGTCAACACATGATCTCGAAAGGTTGGCTCCAATCCGGAGGTTGAATGATGGGAGCACTCACCAACGCACTTTTCAAGGTCCGAAATGCCGCTAGACATTTCTCATCAAAGTCGAAAGCCACATCCTTTTGAAGAAGATGCATTAAAGGCTTAGTTATCTTTGAGAAGTCCTTAATAAATCTTCTATAGAATCCGGCATGGCCTAGAAAGCTCCTTAAGGAGTTAACATTCGTAGGAGGTGGGAGGTCCTCAACCGTCTCTACCTTAGCCTTGTCCACTTCAATTCGTCTCTCGGATATAATATGTCTGAGCACTATGCCTTGCTTAACCATGAAGTGGCACTTTTCCCAATTTAACACCAAGTCTACCTCCGCACACCTTGTGAGGACCTTTTCCATGTTTGCCAAGAAATCCATGAACGTCTTCCCATAAACGGAAAAATCATCCATGAACACCTCGACAATTTCTTCGTTGAATTCTGAAAATACAGCCATCATGCAACGTTGAAAAGAGGTCGGAGCGTTGCATAGACCGAAGGGCCGAAGGGCATCCTTCTATATGCAAACGTTCCGTAAGGGCATGTAAACGTTGTTTTGTGTTGATCGTCTGGGTGAATGGGAATTTGCATGAACCCCGAGTACCCATCGAGAAAGCAAAAATAAGTGTGGTTTGCTAACCTCTCAAACATCTCGTCGATGAACGGTAGGGGGAAGTGATCTTTCTTTGTCGCTTTGTTAAGCTTACGATAATCAATACACATCCGCCACTTGGTCACGGTTCTTTGCAGTATCAATTCACTTGCAAGTCTAAACAAACTTTGATACAACTATTAACCGTCAACAAGCCCCTTTTTCTGGCGCCGTTGCTGGGGAACAAGCAATAAAGATCCGATCTAGTATCGCTTATTTTCAGTTTTTCTTTTGATTTTCTTTTGCGTCTCTTAAGTTTGATCATCCTCAAAAAGAAAAAAAATCAATTTAATATAGTTTTGATTAACCCTAATTTTTATTTCCAGATTTTTGTTTTATTGCTAACCCTAACTGGAGATGGTTGGCTACCTCTCCAAGAAACCCAAACTTTTTTGTGGATGATCCAGGAAAACTTTACAGGCAAAGGTGACATGCAACAAAAGCTAAAGGGTTGGAAACCCTAGATTCAAAAGTCAAACCCGAAGGACCATCAAAATCTCCAAGGGAATCACCACCTCCAAGTCAAGACGCCGGAAGGCCTTCAAATCAAGACGAGGATGGAGAAGATGGAGATAGAGAAAGTTGTTGCATCCGTCAAGACCAAAGGACAAAGCCAGCCTGTGAAGACCAAAAAAAATGACTAAGCCGAAGTTGGTACCCAAGATTGCAACGCCCGCAAAGAGCCTTGATCCGAAGTAATCAAGTGAAGAAGTCTAGCCATGGACTATAAACGAAGCGCTAGGCGGGAGGCAACCCGTTTCGTCGAGTCAAGAATAAGCTACCGGGAGGACAACCCGATTCCAGGTTTTTCAAGTCTTTTTAAATATAATTCAGTTTTGAATTTTACTACGCAAAACATTAGACTTAGGATGGTTGAACAATATTAGAGACATAATTCTTGGTTGAATATTTTGCTTGATCATAAACCCTTTACATGAACCATATTATGCGATTGTTTGCTTCTTTTTCGAGAAACCACAACCAAAAAGATTTCAGAACCTAACTCAACCATTCATCCTCTTTATGATGGTGTGGTTGACTTGCTTTTCATGCTAAAAACACACGAGTAGAGCCACGACTTATACCTAGGTGTTAATTAAATTTCAGCACGTGGTAGGACTCACGTGAACCTAGAATCTTGACATTTGGTTGGTTTAAAAATCCATATCCTTGGTTTCTCTAAGATTAGAATTTTTCTAAGCCTCATTTAATTATATTTTATTCAAATTCTCTCTTATCTAATCAAAATTAGAACCTAAACCTATGCCCCCATGATCAAGCCAGGAAAAGTTTGCTCTCAACCAATGAAGGTAAACTATACCGGTGAGACCGATATCAACGTAGTCGGAAAATATTTTCGACTTACATTTGTTTTTAATGGTTTAAAAACTTCTCTAAATTTATGCTTGAGTTCTTGCATAGCTCTGAAAAATATTTTTAAAATTCGAAATTAGAGGGGTGCTTAACCTTAAACACACTTAAAGGGGGGCAATCTAGTTTGAATTAATCATGCATGCACCAGTCCACCAAGTCCACATGCAAAGGACAAGCATGGTGGGCAGCAAGAATAAACTTTGCAGGAATTTCATGGTGGCATGTGAAGCAAGTGGAGCAAGGGAGCATGGACATGACTCAAGGCATGAAGCATCAAGTGGAAGGACCAATGAGTGGACGAGAGCGTTTGGGCGGTGCAACTCGTGGAGCACGCGGGCAGGAAAGTTGTAGAGGCGAAATGATCGTGCTGGAAGAAAGCCGAGGCGGGGAGGAGCACCAGGCCACCAGGCCGGTCGGCCCAGGCCAGCCGGCCTCCCCTACTAAGGAGCCCCCCCGGCTCCCGTTTTCTGCAGGCAAGCTTCCCTCTCCTTCCTCAGTTTGTGTGTTCAAGTTTGTGCGCCCAGAACCTCCGTAGACATAGCCAACCTTCCCAAGCTTGATAGCTCAAAAAAATCCACACCATTAATCCACTCAAAGTCCAGACTTCAAAATAATATTTGTGTACCTTGTTACCGAGTGAAAACCCCGGATATATATTTGTGAGGGAGAGTATTGCAATCATGAAAGAAAACTACAAGCCTTTTCACCAAAAAAGGAAGGGATCATCGTCGTCTAAGCCATCATCGACAACCTCTTCGAGGAGGCACTCGGTTTCCGAGTCTCCCCGGAGTATGGAGGAGGACACGGCACCGCCGTGGAGGAACCACTCTTCTCCTTGGTGGCATGAGGGCCACACGAAACTCGTTTATTAGGTTTACCAAACTTCAATAACATATGGAGGAGCCGCTCGTCCAACCTCGCCACTTGATACGATCATCCGCTCCACCTCCATACGCTCCGCGGTATTCCGAGGGGTATGTCATCATGACGGAGGAGGAGGAGAAGAAGCTCACTCGCCTTAAGTAGAGGCTTGTAGCGAACGTCGACATCGACGACCAAGCTCTCCACATATTGGGTTTCACACGGGACACCGGTGCAATTCTCTAACGGAGTGTCGGCAAACACCCACAAGGAATTCGCCTAGGAAATTTTCATGACCATGGCGCATACCCTTGATGAAGGAGTGCTGAGTCTCTCATTCTGTTTGGAGGGAGCCCACAAGTGGAGAAGAAGGAAGACACCGTCAGAAGGGTAACCTTGATCAGCGATGCTATTTCTAGCACCTTGATGGGGTAATCTCCTTTCATCCATGGGTTCAATCGATCTTGAGATGCAATCATACTTTGTTGGATTATCTATCTATCATTTTACACCGTGACCATCATAGGTCTAGTCATGAATACCTTCGCGTAGTGAGAGTACGAGAGGAGGGAAAGGGCGAAACCGTGGTCACAACCCCCGATAGATTAGATTGGTTTTCATGTTCAAAACGATTGCATGTTCTAGTATCGTAGACCCATGGGTGAGTATCTCCTATTTTCAAAAGGGAGCTCCGGAACAAGTGGATGTGCATGAAGGCACATGGGAAGGTTTTTGGAGTATGATCACGGGAGGAGACCATCAACGAAGAAATACTATTCGGAACTCCATCATCCAAGTGTGTCACTTTTGTGCAAGTGGATTTTTGGGGAGAATGAGAGAGACAAAGATAACCAACACGGAGTTGAATTGGCTTTACTCGGCTTTGCCAGGAAGCCAATCAACCCCACTCACCTATGATCAACTGGTGGTGTTGTGAGCAACATCGGATTCGGGAGGTCGGGTTGTTACCTCTCCATGCTGACTATCTCTTTAAAACCGGGTATTACAAGGAACCCGAATCATCTCCTACCTGGGACTTCCCTAGGAATATATGAAGAAAGGAAAATTTATAAGTGAAGATGATAGAGGAGGCTTCAAAGTGGCCTAGGTGAATTTTCCCCTTTCGAAATTAAGGTTAAGACTTTTTCTTGAGGGGAAGAAGATTGGTTAGAGGAAGGACTTCTTGTGCCGGCGAAGAAAAAAATAAAGGAGAAGGATTATAGGAGAAGGATCTTCTATGGCCCAAGAAGAAGGTGCACAACAAAATTATGTGCCACCATTTGAAGAAATTTCGGCGCCGCCAAATTACTACGGTGATGTACCAATGCAAGCATGGGGGAGTGGTGCAGCCATACCCCCACCATTTTTGTGGTGATCAACGTAGCCTTTGCGGAGCCATATGCACACCTTCCTCAACCACAACAAAATGTGGCCACCATTGGAGGATGCGCTGCAAGGAACATGCAAATTATTGCAGTTATCCAAACCAATGCAAACCAAATGGGTGAAGGAAATGCAAACATTGCTTATGTGCTTGGACACCTTCACCTAGCACCGTCAGACAATTCATAGGAGGAGAGGTGCATTCCTATTACAAGTAAGGGTACAACAACCAAGACTATCAATATCAACCACCAGCGGAAGATTAGAGAGAGGAGGAGCTTTAGCTATCTTTCATTTTGTCGGGGACCGCCCTAGGGGTCCCCTCAAACGATGGGGGAACCCTCACTTAAATTCCTGCATCAAATGAACTAGGCCTAACCATGCAGGGAACTAACCATGCGGGACGTGGCCCATGCGGCGAGGACTTCGGAGGCCCCGCCAAGATAAGCCCGACCACGAGACCCCTCGAGCGAGGCTCCGCCTCGCCGAGGGTGCGCTCCTCCACGAACGGGCTCCGCCCCGCTCGAGGGGCAACCCCCTCCTCGAACGGGTTCCGCCCCGTTCGAGGGGCGACCCTTCCCTCGAGCGGTCCCGCCCGCTCGAGGGCCCGCTCCCCCTCGAGCGGGCCTCGCCTCGCTCGAGGGTTCGCTCCACCCTCGGCGGGGCCCGCCACGCTCACGGGCGCCCCGCACGCGTGCGCCGGCCCCGTACTTGGGCATTTAACGCCACGACGCCGCGGGACGGCGCCATCATGCGCCGGGGGCTCACGCCCGTGCCGCCGCACCAACTCCCCGGGGAGGAGCCCATCCCCGCCCGCGTGGGGTGGAGCGTGCGGTACGGCGGTGTCGGTCCCATAACACCGCGCGCACGCTATTGTACGACTAACGTGCCCGACCCTCGACGGGGGGCGGGCGCACCCTCGATCCCACTTTCCCGTGACCCCGCGGGTTGGGTGAAGGGCGCTAGGCCGGTGGGCGGCCAACCCCGCCACCGTAACGACGCGGCCGCCGTACCCACGCGCGCGGGCGCACGCCGACTCCGCGGGCGCACGCCCGAACACCTTGCAAAGCAACCACTCCACCACCGCGAGCTCATTGGGAAGGAACGCCGTTCGCCCGCTCCTGTACCCCGTCCGGGACATCATCGCACCTCCCTCGAAGCCTACCGAGAGAACGCCATCGCCATCCGCCGCCTCCTACCCTCGAACCGCCAGCTGTTCGGGTACAAGGTAGGCCATCATGGCCGGATCGCAGCGAAGATCGACCGGACGGCCGCCCACTCTACACCATAGCGCGACGTGCTCCCTCACGTAGCTAGGCAGCGCGGCGTGCATGTAACTCGCCGCCCCCTTGGCCTATAAAAGGGGAAGCGAGCCCCCCGGCCGCGGGGGGACGAATCCGGAGGAACTCGGCGCATTGTGCACTCACTCTCTTATTCTCCCATAACATCTCCGGCCACTCACCGGGGACTTGGAAGCCACGCTTCTTCTCCCACCTTGCTTGTACTTGCCCCACTACAAGCACCCCCGGTGCCGAGCAATATAGTGCCGCGAGCACGCCACCGCTTGGACGTACGGCCCCCTCGGCGGGAACCGGGATAATCCTTGTGTCATTTGTTGCTTGGCATCGACCATAGAGGGATAAACTTAGGCGCTATCTCTCGGTTAGTGTCGGGACCATATTCCGCACCGACGGTTGGCGCCCACCGTGGGGCCTCCGAGCGCCTAAGGTCATTTCGCCGACTCCCTCCATGGTGATTCGCACCGAGTACCGTAGCACCCGCTACAACATGGGTAGCTCGGACCCCCTTCCGGTCGGGCTCGAGATCCGCTTCGGGGGACTTGAACTTCCGGGCCACGGGGAATGGCTATCTCATGCGCCTCACCAACCGTGAGGAGCTACGCGCGCGGACGGGAGGCCGGGTCCGCTGCGGTCTCCGCCGCACGCACGACACCGGCGCGAGGCACCGCGCAGCACGGATGCGCGGGTCCGTCGACGCCGCGACGCCGTCGCCGCTGCGGACCGCGCTCGCGTCGGGCGCGGTCCGAGCGGCGGCCGAGCGCGCGCGCCGCCCGCCCGGCGCGGTGCGCCCACCGTCACGACGGCCGCCACCGCCCCCGCGGGACCGCGCGCGGTCTCGGGACCACGCGTCCCCATCGGGCTGCGTGGCGCCACTACGGCCTACAACGCCAACGTCAACACGACGATGCGCGAGGGTTCCGCCCGGTCGGCACGTCCTCGTCGCCGGGGATCCCGCACTTCGGCGGCGGACGAGTCGTCCCCGGGCTCCGTCGACACGATGCCACCCGCCAACCGTCATGGGTACGCGGAGTGGGACTTCTCCGGTGTACGGGACCCGGTCGCGTTCGGGCGCTTCCTCGACGCCACGGACTGCGGTTCGGCCGCTCCGACGACTCCCGGCATCGGGGAGCTACGACCCCACGCGGGAATGCCGCGCCGTCATCACCAACGACCGGCCAACGCCGCGGTGCGGCGCAGGCGCCGGGAGATGGGGAGGTCACGCGGCCCCGGGGGGTTGCCTCGCGCCCGGCCGCGGGACCGAGTGCTCCCGCCCGGGGCCGACGTCGACGCGCGGCCGGCCCAAGCTCGCGAGCTCGAGGCCAAGCTAGCGGGAGGGAGTACGGACCGTGCGGCTACTCCGCGCCTCGATGGCGGGAAGAGGCCTCCGCGCGCGGCGAACGCGCGCGGGAGCTAGGCCGACAAGTACGCGACCGCCTCAACCCCGTCCCCAACGTCGACAACGCGGATACCCCACCGCGAGCGAGCCAAAAGCTCATCGCCGCCGCAACACTGCTGCGCGCCATGCCGGCACCCTCGACCCCCGAGGCTCGAGAAATGCACCGCGAGGTGCAGACCCTCCTTGAGCAAGCGGCCGTCCAGCAGGCCGAGAGCTCGGCCTCACGCATCCGTCAACGGGGGGGGACGCGCGGGGTGATGATCCGGCACCGGGGGCGAACCCTCGGTGCATGCGGGACGACCGCCGACCGGGGACGCACGCCGGCCAAGGAACGGCTCCTCGACACACGCGGGGCGCCGGATGGTGACGCCCGCAACGTCATCAACGCCGGGCGCATCGGCAAGGCGGACGCGCGAGCGGCCGGGGGGCTACCACCCTCGAAGGGGTGGACGCTAGCGACGCCGGTGAGGATCGCTCCCCAACGCCGGAGCCCCCGGGCACCCGCGTGTTCGGGGCGGGGAGATCCGCACGGCGGCGTTCCCCCGCCGCTTCCGTCAACCCTCGACGATCATCAAATACAACGGGGAGACGGACCCTCGTGTCCGGCTAAACGACTACCGCCCGGCTCGTCGCCCGGGCGGGGCCACCAACGACGAAGTAATCATCCGCAACTTGCCCCCGCATCCGGGCGACGCGGCCGGACATGGCTCGAGCATTTGCCCGCCGGCCCGGATCCACAACCGGGACGATCTAGTCCACACTTTCGTGGGCAACTTCCGGGGCACATACGTGCGCCCGGGAACTCTCGGGATCCGCGCTCCCCGCACGCGAAGCCGGGCGAGTCGCCGCGGGACTTCATACGGCGCTTCTCCAAGCGTTGCACGGAGCTCCCCGGCGTGGCACAATCCGAGATCGTGCACGCGTTCCTCGAGGGCACCACGTGCGGGACCTTGTGCGCGAGCCGGGACGCGGCCCGCCCACGGACTCGAACGAGCTATTCGACATTGCCACCGGCTTCGCCTCCGGGAGAGGAGGCCGTGGGGGCAATTTTCGATGGCAAGAAGGGCAAGCGCTCCGAGGACACGCCGCGGAGGGCGGCGGGTCCAAGGAGCCGCGCCGCAACGACAAGCGGGGCAAGAAGGGGGAAGAAGGCCGCGCCGCGAGGCGCGCGAGCAGGGGCGCAACGGCGGCAACGCCGAGGCCCTCGCGCGTTGACCCGCCCGACGGGGCCCTCGACCAGGCCCCTCGTGGCCGGGGGTGTTCGATGACATGATGAAGAAGCCATGCCCCTACCACAAGACCCCCGTGAATCACACTCTTGAGCGAGTGCGATATGCTCAAGAAGTTCTACGGCCGTGCCGCCGCGAAGGAGGCAGAGGCCAAGAAGGATGGGGGCGACGGCGACGCGGTGGCTTCCCCTCGTCGAAAATGTGTTCCTCATTTTTGGGGGACCCACCGTTGACATGTCAACCGCGGCGCAAGAAGGAGCGGCACGAAGTCCTCGCCGCGAGAGAGGGCACCTCCGGCCTTTCTCAGCGGTCGAAGGATGCCATCACCTTTAGCCGGGACGATCACCCAAACCGCATCCCGAACCCGGGCCGGTACCCCCACGGTGGTCGATCCCATCATTGGGAACGCCGGTTTTCGAAGGTCCTTATGGACGGAGGCGGTAGCCTCAATATCCTCTTCGCGCATACATTGCGCCTAATGGGGATTGGGCTGGACCGAGCTGCGGCCCGGAAGACAAAGCCGTTTCACGGCATCGCGCCCGGAAAGCAGGGTTCAACCCCTCGGGCGGATCGATGCGCCCGTCCGGTTCGGGACCCCCAAGAATTTCCGCAAGGAAACCCTCACATTCGAAGTGGTGGGATTCAAAGGGGCCTACCACGCCATCCTCGGCGACCATGCTATGCCAAGTTCATGGCGGTTCCCAACTACACGTACCCGAAGATGAAGATGCCGGGTCCAAACGGCGTCATCACCGTCGGGTCGTCGATCGAGCATGCATTCGATCGCGATGTCGAGTGCGTGGAGCATGCGGAGGCGCTAGCGCCGGATGAAGCGGCGGTAAACACACCGGAGAAGATGGTCAATGACGACCTCAGCTCCGCCACCAAGCACGTCGGCACGTTCGAGGCCGCCGAGCAAACCAAAGGGGTCCCCCTCGACCCGTCGGCCCCCGAGGGCAAGGCTTTGAGGGTCAGCTCGACCCTCGATCCTAAATAGGAAGCAGTGCTCGTCGACTTCCTCCGCGCCAACGCCGACGTTTTTGCGTGGAGCCCCTCGGACATGCCAGGCATCCCGAGGGAGGTCGCCGAGCACTCCCTTGATATCTCCCCTAACGCTCGCGGCGTTCGGCCGGCGGCCGCGCCGCTCCGACGAGGAACGGCGACGGGCGATCGGAGTGGAGGCCGCGGAAGCTCCTCGAGGCCGGATTCATCAAGGAAGTGTTCCACCCGACATGGTTGGCTAATCCTGTGCTTGTAAAAAAGAAAAATGGGAAGTGGAGGATGTGTATTGACTACACCAGTCTCAATAAAGCATGTCCAAAAGTTCCCTTTCCTTTACCACGCATAGATCAGATCGTTGATTCCACTGCTGGGTGTGAACTACTCTGTTTCCTTGATGCCTATTCGGGATATCATCAAATAAAAATGAAGGAGTCCGACCAGCTCGCGACTTCGTTCATCACACCGTTCGGGACGTTCGTTACGTCACGATGCCTTTTGGCCT
Organism: Cenchrus americanus; assembly: GCA_947561735.1. Taxonomy (NCBI): domain Eukaryota; kingdom Viridiplantae; phylum Streptophyta; class Magnoliopsida; order Poales; family Poaceae; genus Cenchrus; species Cenchrus americanus. Next base: position 196,018,593 of record OX387244.1, read on the forward strand.
CGAAACGCGGGCGCAACATATCGGCGCCGCATGCGGCACGTTTTTGGGGACCATATCGGGCGAACGGTCGAGGCTTACGTAGACGACATCGTCGTCAAAACCGAGAAGGCGGACGACACGGTCGGCGATCTTGGCATCGCATTCGGTTGCTCGCGGGCCAACGGGGTCAAGCTCAACCCCGAAAAATGTGTCTTTGGAGTGCCGCGGGGCATGCTCCCGGGATACATCGTCTCCCGGCGGGGAATCGAGGCCAACCCCCGAAAAGGTCGCGGCCCTCGAGCGAATGGGTCCAATTCGGGACCTCAAAGGGGTGCGAAGGTGTTGGGGTGCCTTGCCGCCCCGAGCCGCTTCGTCTCGAGGCTCGGTGAGAAGGGCCTCCCCCCTCTACGGGCCGCTCAAGAAGCACGAGCGCTTCTCTTGGACCGCCGAGGCCCAGGAAGCGCTCGACAAGCTAAAAGCATCTCTGACGCACGCCCCAATCCTTACGCCGCCACGAGACGGCGAACCCCTCCAACTCTACGTGGCCGCAACCACCCAGGTGGTCAGCGCCGTGATCGTCGTGGAGCGCACGGAGGAAGGGCATGCCCTGCCTGTGCAGAGGCCAGTCTATTACATCAGCGAAGTCCTGTCGGACACAAAGACGCGCTACCCTCAGGTCCAGAAGCTGTTGTACGCGGTGGTCCTCGCGCGGCGCAAGCTCCGCCACTACTTCGAGGCCCACCCAGTTACGGTGGTCTCTTCCTTCCCGCTAGGAGAGATCATTCGCAACCCCGACGCGGCAGGCAGGATTGCCAAGTGGTCCGTGGAGTTGATGGGCGAGACGCTCGCCTATGCTCCGCGCAAGGCCATCAAATCGCAAATCTTAGCCGACTTCGTCGGCCGAGTGGACGGACACACGACCGCCGCCGCCTCAAATTCAAGCGAGAATCTTCGGACTACGTTCTTCGACGGCTCGGTGATGAAGACGGGAGCGGGTGCGGGCACGCTCTTCGTGTCACCCCTCGGGGAGCACATGCGCTACGCGGTGCGCCTCCACTTCCCCGCGTCCAACAATATGGCGGAATACGAGGCCCTCCTATGCGGCCTCAAAATCGCCATTGAGTTGGGCATCAAGCGCCTCGACATGCGAGGGGGATTCGCGACTCGTGATCGACCAAGTCATGAAGAACGCGAGCCGCCACGACGACAAGATGGAGGCCTACCGCAAGGCCGTGCGGGCCCTCGAAGACAAATTCTACGGCATCGAGCTCAATCATGTACCCCGCCGGTACAACGAGGAGGAGACGAACTTGCCAAGATCGCGTCCGGGCGGATCACCGTTCCCCCCCCGAACGTTTTCGCGCGCGACATCGCGCGGCCATCGGTCACCTTCGAGCCCTACCCCTCGAGCGACAGCGGACCCTCGGGGGCTCCCTCGAATCCAGCGGGTGCGGAACCCATGGAAGAGGACCCCTCGAACGAGGCGTACGTGCTCTCCCTTCTCGAGGGGTACGGCTCCCACGAAGCGTCGCGATGGACATCGAGCCGGCTCCCCGCCCGGGCGGTGGCGGGGAGAAGTACATCGCCTGGATTGCTCGAGGGGAGCTCCCCGTAGACCGGGCCGCAGCCAGGCGCATCGCCAGGATGGCCAAGTCGTTCACCCTGGTCGACGGTGAGCTGTACAAGCGCGCCGCGTCAGGTATCCTCCAGCGATGCATACCCATTCCCGAGGGGCGCGAGCTCCTACGGGACATCCACGCGGGGATCTGTGGCCACCACGCCGCGCCGCGCACCCTCGTCGGCAACGCGTTCCGCCAAGGCTTCTGCGGCCTACCGCGGTCGCGGACGCCAACGAAATCGTGCGCACTTGCGAAGGGTGCCGGTTCTACGCCCGCAAAACCAACTTGCCGGCTCACGCTGCGCAAACAATCCCCGTAACGTGGCCGTTCGCTATGTGGGGATTGGACATCGTCGGCCCCCGCGGAAGGCGCCGGGGCTGCTTCACCCTGCCGGTTGCAATTGACAAGTTCTCCAAGTGGGTGGAGGTGCGCCCCATTACGAATTTGAGGGCCGAGCGGGCGGTCACGTTCTTCACCGACATCGTCTACCGCTTTGGAGTGCCAAACTCCATCATCACGGACAACGGGTCCCGGTTCACGGGCGGAAGTTCTTGGAGTTCTCGCGACAAGTTCCACATCCGAGTGGATCGGGCGCGGCGTGGCGCACCCACGGACTAACGGCCAAGTGGAACGTGCCAACGGCATGATCCTACGGGGCCTCAAACCCGAGAATTTTCGACCGGCTCAACAAATGCGGCCGAAAATGGCTCCAAGAACCGCCGGCGGTCGTGTGGAGCCTAAGGACTACCCCAAGCGAGCCACCGGGTTCACCCCGTTTTTTTCCTAGTCCATGGCGCGGAGGCCGTCCTCCCCACGGATGCGGAATACGGGTCGCCCAAGGTTCGAGGCTACAACGAGGACGCTAACCGGCGAGCCCGCGAGGACTCCTTTGGATCGGCTAGACGAAGTACGCCTCGTGGCGTTGATGCACTCCGCAAGGTATCAACGGTCCCTACGGCGCTACCAAGCACGCAAGATACGTCGAAGGGATTTCGGCGAGGGGGACACGGTCCTAAGGCTACGCCAAGACAACCGAGGGCGCCACAAGCTATCGCCCCCATGGGAGGGACCCTACGTCGTGGTGAAGGTGCTCAAACCGGGCACGTACAAGCTTGCCAACGAGGACGGCGAAGAACTCACCAACGCTTGGAACATCCAACAGCTACGTCGCTTCTACCCTTAGCTAGGATTTCCAAGTATTTTCCGTTGTAAAAACGTACGGCCAACGCCCCAGTTGGTGTCACCTATGTAAATACTCCAAGTATAATAAAAGGGCAACTCGGCTTTCCCCTGAAACCCAAGTTACCCTCGGGGGCTGCGCGGGGGGCACCCCCCCCCCCCCAAATGGTCCCATTTTTTCGCGCAAAAAACGTAATAACACGCGCTAAGTTTGTCTCCTACTTCAACCACGAGCCACGATTCGAACGGGCGTAGGCGGCACGGCGGAAGGAACGCGCGAGCCGAGGGCCGGCCTACGCCGCGTGGCTATGGCCCGTCTCTCTCGCCTCCAACCCGGCGGGCCCCGCGAAAGGCGGACTTCCCTAACTAGAATCTACTCAGGAAGAAGAAGAAGCAAAAAGCGCAATAAGCAAGCGATTTCATTTACAAACTGACCATGTTCATGAAACTACTTGTTTATTTACAAGAGGCCACGAAGCCAGAGTTCTGATACACACAAACAAAAAAAAACGGGCCTAGCGCCCAGATGATTTCAGGCGGGTGGAGCGGCGGCGTCGGCGGCGTCCGGGAAGAGGAACTCTTCGAAGGCCTCGGCAAGCGACTCGGCGGCGTCAGCAGCAAGCGCGTCCGCACGCTCCATGGCCACCTCGTCCTCGACGCCCACGGGCACGATGTAGCCTTCCGCCACCGCCTCGAGGTTGACCTCGTAGTGGGATCGCACCACTCCGAGGGCCCCTCGCACGCCGGGTGCAACGCCCGACGCACCCGCCCCGTGACGTGGCCGCCGAGGGCGCGTAGACGGCCGGCCGCCGAACCGGCCGGCACGGGCATCGCCTTCCTCGACGACGCGACGGGTCTCGAGGGCCGCGTCCCGCGGCTCTGCCGGCTCTGCTCGAGAGGAGTTGTAGGAGGCTTGCGGGGCCTCGGCCCGCCCGGCGAGCGTGTCCCGGGCGGTGCGCAAGCTCGGAAGCGACAAGGCGACAAGAAATCAGAAAAGGGGAAGACGAACCCTCTAAAGCAAAAACCAACGAGCGGGATCAGACAATAGCTTACCTTCGATCTGTCTCCTCCCCAGATCAAGGTCGCGGCGCGCGGACTCAAGCGCCGCCTCGAGGCCCCGGACGGTCTCGCCTTGCTCGACGAGGGCCATCTCTTGGGCGGCGTTGCGCGTGCGGCGTCAACGCCTCATCCTCAACCTCGGAGAATGCGACGTTCCGCTCCTCCGGCGACTTCTCCGCCGCCTCGCGAGCAACGCGCTCCCGCTCCCGGCGCCGTCGGGCGTTGCCAGGGCGCGGCTCGCTCGCCGCCGGAGCCGCCCCTCGGCCCCCCGGCGGGCGATGCGCTCCTCGCCGGAGCCGCCGCTTCGGCGGCGACGAGAGCCGCGGCCTTGGCGTCGAGGGCGGCCTTCGGGTCATCGGCCTCCTTGGCGCGCCGCTCCGGCCCGCGCGCCCGCTCCTCGGCCGGCGCCGCCGCGCCCGCGCTCCCTCGAGCGACGTGCGGAGCTCCGGGCCTCGGCGCGGCGGTGGCCACCTCCGCCTCCCGGGTGGCGGCCGGCGTCCGCGTCTTCTCCGGGTCTTCGCGCGCATTCCACGGCGCCTCGTCACGATCGACGAGGGCCGCGCGGATCCGCCCGAGGCTCGAGTCACGCGCCGCGTCCCGCCCGAGCTCTCGGGGAGCACATCGCACCACGCCATCGCCGGTAGACCGGCCCACCGTCCCGGCGTCCTAAGAGCCTCCGCAAGCGCGTCGAAAGCGCCGCATCGCTCCCGGAGGCGGCGGGCCTCGGCGTTCGCTTGGTCGAACGCGCTGTACTTCTCGCGGGCGCGGCGCTCAAGCTCCTGGCATCCACACATCGAGCCTCGTCAGCGCCAAGTCTTGAATACGGCGCGCGAAAGCGAAAAAAGAGAAAGAAGAAGAGCAACCGTGGCTCACCACGGAAGACGATCCGGGGCGGGCCGCTGTGAACCCGCAGCGCCTCGTTCAACGCGCGGTTGAGCGTGGCGCCGTGGCTCGGGGAGCTCGCCCCGAGCTCCCTGCTCCCTCTCGGGCGTCGGCGAACGCCGGAGGATCCTCCACGCGCCCCCCACCGGGCGGGGCGACCGGCGTGGGAGGACGAGGCCTCGGCGTCGTGCCCTCGGCCCCCCACTATCATGCGACCCTCGTGACGCCTCACGAGGGCCCTCTCCCGGGGCTCGGGGAGAGTTCGTGGGCCGGCCGGGCCCCACCGGTTCCACCCGGGCGGCGAGGAGTCATCCGAGAGCTCCACCACCTGCGCACCGGGGACCGCCGGCGGCGGAGCCGCCCGCTCCGCCTCCGCCGGCGCCTCCACGCGCCTCCGCGGCCGCGGCGCGCCGTTGTGGCGCCGTTGCCGCCACCTCCGTCCGCGCCGCCACGTCCGCGGGCGCTCTCGCGAGGTTGCGCCCGCTGCGCCTCCTCCGCGGTGGTCGCCACCGCGGCGGCACCTCCACCGTAGCCGCCCGCGCGGCCCGCGCCTCCGTGGCGACCGGCGCCGGCCCGCCCCCGGCGACCTGCGGGCGCGGCGCGGCGGGTTGATCCACCGGCCGGGGCCTCGAAGCCCCGGCCGGGCCTTGCGCGCTCGTGCCCGCCGCCGCGCCCGTCCCCGGGCGCGACCCCCTCGACGAACGCCGCCGGGTGGGGATCGACGCATCCGTCCTCGGCACCTTGGCCGGTGCAAGAGGAGGGACGGTGGGCACCGCCTCGCGGAAACGCGAACGGAGGATTAGAGCGTCTAATAACCAAGCAAATTAAGGCCAAGCAAAGGGAAGAACAGATTCCTTACCTCGCGGAGGAAAAGGCCCGCTTCCTTTTCCTCGAGGCCTCCGACGAGGCCGGCGCGGGGGCCGCGCCCGCCGCGGCGCCCCCGACGGCGCCGCCGCCCGTGCGGGCACGCCCACCTCACGCGTAGGCACGCCCGACGCCGCCACCGCGCGCGGGGGCACGCTAGCCCGCCCGCGCGCGCGCGCACCGACGCGCCCCTCGACGAGGACGCGCGCGCGCGCGCGCTCCCCGCCACGCGCGGGCACGCTGGACGCGCGTGCGAGCACGTCGCGCCGCGCGCGCCTCCGCGGCGCGCGCCGGCACCTCCGCGCGCGCGTGCCGCCCCCGACGATGAGCGCCGGCGGCGGGCGCGCGCGCGCCCGCCCCGGTGTAAATCCACCCCCGACGCCGGCGCGAGATCCGGCGGCGGGGGGCGCGGCGCCACCGTGCGAGGGGCCCTCCCCCTCGGACTCTTCCTCCTCGTCCCGGTCCGAGGGACGAGGGCTCCTCGATGTCGGGAGAGGAGAGCCCCGGCTCCTCCCCGCCGCCGGTACGCGGCCCGCGCGTCGCGCGCGCGCTTGGCGCCGCTTTGCGTGTTCCCGCGCGCGCGCGCCCGCTCTGCTGCTCCCCGCCGCGCCGCCCGGCCGAGCGCACGGGAGTCCGGAGTTGGCGGAACGGACTTGGCGGCGTTGAAGCGCACCGCACCGCACGCAAGAGTAACAATGGCACGTCGAAGTCAAAAACAAGACCAAGGATGGAAGCAAAATCGGGGACTCTACTCACCGGCGGGCCCGTGGGGAGCATCTCAATATCCCACGGGGTCCGACCCGCGAGCGGTGGCGTCTCGGTGTCGACGGCACTCCGCGCCGGGTGAGCGCGTACGGCCGCTCCGGCGGCGTCGGGAGCATCCGCGACCTCGCCGAGTCGACGGGGTTGGCCGCCTCCGTCATCTCGAAGATGCGAGAGGGGCCTCTCCATCAACGGCACGATCCGCCGGTGGTGGAGGAAGGCGAGGACGCCCATCGCGTTGAGCCCCTCCTTCGCCGGCCCGCCGCGGGCGCGAAGGACGGACTCTTGCCGCGCCGATGATTGGCCGGTGGGCGCCCGTAGCCCCAGGAGTCCGGCCTATTCTTGAACACCCGGCCGGTGTAGGGGGGGAGGCCGGGCTCGGCGTTGCGCAGGTAAAACCATCCCCGCTCCCAGCCGGCGTTGTTCGTCGTCATGGTGCGGGGGGATGTAGGAGTTCTTGAGCTGCCCCCGCACAGCAAGCGACATCCCGCCGGCACGCACCGCGCGGCGGGTCCTCGGCTCTGTAGTGGGCTGCGTAATGAGCTCCCCACGGAAGAGGTGTACCCGTAGCTCCCAATTGGCGGGATCCCCCGGGTACCCTTCGCGGACGCCCACGAACGTGGCCGCGCGCGAGATAGCGTTGGGGGCGAAATTGTGCGGCTCCACTCCATAGTGGTAGCACAACGCCCGCATGAACGTGCTCGCCGGCGCTCGTGGTAGCGGAGGAAGCTCACCACGTATCCCTCCGGCGGGTTGGGCTCAAGATGCGTCGCCGGCGGCACGATCCACTCCGCCGGGCGCCCTTCTTCATTGGGCGACGGTGGCCGGCGGCGACCGGCTCGCCCGGGGCGGCGGGTCACGGTCGACCTCTCCCAAGCGTACGGCTCCGGGACCCGGATCGGAAGCGAGGCGGCGCCATAAGGAAGGACGAACGAGCGCGGGGGCGGAGGACAAGGAAGCGAGAAGAAAAGCTCTAAGCGAGCGAAACCGCGCGGTGACGAGAGCGAACGAAGGCGAAGGGACGGGAAGGCGAGAACGGTGAGGAACCAAGGTAAAAAACCACCGTCCCTTCCTCACCGCGGTTTATAGGCAACCGGCGAGTTCTCGGAGCGCACGCCTCGCCAACGAAGACTCGCGAGGAATCTTTCCATCGCGTCGACGGGCGGGCCCCACCACGGCTGGCGGCAACTCTAACACCGCGGGCGGGTCATCATTACGGCAAGACCGGCGGCGACCGAGGCAAACCCGTCACGTCCGCCGGCCACGTCGCCCACTACGCGCGCGCGCGGCCGCGGCGCCAAAAAGGCGCGCCCGCGGCGCAAAACCCGCGGCCACGCCCCGCGGGGCACTAAATGCCGGGCCCCCTTGCCAAGCAAGGAGAGCCCTCGAGCGAGGCGAATCCTCGGCTCGAGACAAAGGTGACCCTCGATGGGTGACGGCGTGAGAAGGTCGCCGGGATCTGCTCGGTGTAGAGCGAGGCGGCCGCGGGCACCCATGCCACGTGAAGCCCTCGAGCGGCATGACCCTCAACTCGAAACAAGGCGACCCTCGATGGGATATCGGCGTGAGAAGGTCGCCGGGACTGCTCGACGTAGAGCGGGCCACGCGCGGCACCCATGCCACGTGGGACCCTCGAGCGGCATGACCCCCAACTCGAGACGACGTCAACCCCCTAAAGCGGGCACGCGCGTAAGAGGATCGCCCGGGTCACGCTTGAAATAGAGCGACACCGAAAGCACTCGTACCGCGCCACGCCGCCGGCAAGCACCTCGAGGCCCGGTACGCCCGGACCCCTCGACGGCCGCAAACGTGAAAAGACGGGGCCGCCCATGCACGGCCCCGCACGGCCCTTGCGATCGGGGGTTCGAAGCCCGACCCTCGACGGGTTCGAACGGGCGCCCCGGATCTCGAGTTAGGGACGACGAGGGCACGCGCATTCGAGCCGTACCTCGAGCCCGTCGGCTCGAGGGTGCCCCACATGTCGTGTTCGAGAGCCGGCGAGGGCGGCTAGCGGGGGGATCCCACCGAGGGAGAGCTTCCGCGCCCTCGGTCCCTAGCGAATGGGACCGAGCCCCACCTAGCAAACCCACGCAAGCGCTTCCATGGACGTGTCTCCGGACCGCGCGGCCTACCCTTATCGAACGGGGCATGGACGTCCACTTGAACTACCCGCTAGCGGCTCGAAGAGGAATCCGCGATTCGCGACCCGCTCGATGGGAGTCGTGGAAACCTCACCTCCCGACCCGCGGAGGGACGGCGAGGGCGCGATAAAAAACAAGTCGTCGGGCTCGACCCGATCGCCTCGAACGGGCCAAGGCTCGGGGGCTTGACGCACGGCTACACCTCCTTGGGATTGCACCCGCCCGAGACACGGATGACGGGGGAGCGTGCACCCCCGATGCCGGGCCGAAACACCGCCGAAGCCGGTTGGCATATGTGCCACGCCTTTCGACCGAATTGCTCGCGGTTAACCCCCTGCGAGGAGAGCCCACACTCTGCGGGGCTTCGGGGGCTGGGACCCGCGGGTCCGCTAGCGCGGCCCCACGGAAAGCGTTCGCAAACAAGGAGGGAAGAACGTCCTATCGGTAGGTTCCGGCATCCGCGGGAGCCTCAATGGCAAACCCGCGGATGCTCGGGGGCTGCGTCGGGGACCGCCCTAGGGGTCCCCTCAAACGATGGGGGAACCCTCACTTAAATTCCCGCATCAAATGAACTAGGCCTAACCATGCGGGGAACTAACCATGCGGGACGTGGCCCATGCGGCGAGGACTTCGGAGGCCCCGCCAAGATAAGCCCGACCACGAGACCCCTCGAGCGGGCTCCGCCTCGCCCGAGGGTGCGCTCCCTCCACGAACGGGCTCCGCCCCGCTCGAGGGGCAACCCCCCCTCCTCGAACGGGTTCCGCCCCGTTCGAGGGGCGACCCTTCCCTCGAGCGGTCCCCGCCCCGCTCGAGGGCCCGCTCCCCTCGAGCGAGGCCTCGCCTCGCTCGAGGGTTCGCTCCACCCTCGGCCGGGGGCCCGCCACGCTCACGGGCGCCCCGCACGCGTGCGCCGGCCCCGTACTCGGGCATTTAACGCCCGACGCCGCGGGACGGCGCCATCATGCGCCGGGGCTCACGCCCGGTGCCCGCCGCACCAACTCCCCGGGGAGGAGCCCATCCCCGCCACCGTGGGGGTGGACCGTGCGGTACGGCCGGTGTCGGTCCCATAACACCGCGCGCACGCTACCGTACGACTAACGCGCCCGACCCTCGACGGGGGGCGGGCGCACCCTCGATCCCACTTTCCCGTGACCCCGCGGGTTAGGTGAAGGGCGCTAGGCGGTGGGCGGCCAACCCGGCCACCGTAACGACGCGGCCGCCGTACCCACGCGCGCGAGGCGCACGCCCGACTCGCGCGGCGCACGCCCGAACACCGCGGCAACCACTCCACCACCGCGAGCTCATTGGGAAGGAACGCCGTTCGCCCGCTCCCCGTACCCCGTACCGGACATCATCGGCACCTCCCTCGAAGCCTACCGAGAGAACGCCATCGCCATCCGCCGCCTCCTACCCTCGAACCGCCACGCGTTCGGGTACAAGGTAGGCCATCATGGCCGGATCGCGGCGAAGATCGACCGGACGGCCGCCCACTCTACACCATAGCGCGACGTGCTCCCTCACGTAGCTAGGCGGCGCGGCGTGCATGTAACTCGCCGCCCCCTTGGCCTATAAAAGGGGAAGCGAGCCCCCCGGCCCGCGGGGGACGAATCCGAGAGGAACTCGGCGCATTGTGCACTCACTCTCTTATTCTCCCATAACATCTCCGGCCACTCACCGGGGACTTGGAAGCCACGCTTCTTCTCCCACCTTGCTTGTACTTGCCCCACTACAAGCACCCCGGTGCCGAGCAATATAGTGCCGCGAGCACGCCACCTGCTGGACGTACGGCCCCCTCGGCGGGAACCGGGATAATCCTTGTGTCATTTGTTGCTTGGCATCGACCATAGAGGGATAAACTTAGGCGCTATCTCTTGGTTAGTGTCGGGACCATATTCCGCACCGACACATTTACCCCCTTTTCTTTAATTTTCAGCTTGTTTGTGCGTATGTATGGATAGTATTTTCAGGTTTACTTTAGTTTTTAGTTTTCACTTTTATTTTCAGAATGTGTGTTAGTTTTTATTTTCATCATGAATAATGTCACCACCAAGTTTTTACCATTAGTAAAGTTACAAAGTTCATGACATGATGATATATGATTATAAATGCCGCTTTGTTTATCTTTGTAATTGATTTATGCATGTTTAACCTAGTGCTCTCTTAAAAATACAAATCTGAAATTATCTAAATGCTAGCTTAATCTTTAGCGGAGGTTATGATAAAAATAAAGACGCATAGTGTTTTATGTGCTCTCAAGTTTTAGATGGATTAAAGATGATTTATTTTTGTTCTTAAATGTAAAGCTAACCTTGTCACAAATACCACTTGCGTGTTGCTCTACCTATCCAGAGCCATATAAATATTTGAGTGCAAAAACTTAGTATACAAGATTTATTTTTGTGTGAGTTATTTCAGGCCTTGATTTCTCTGGCCCGAGACTAAGAAGCTGGTCATTCCGTTTTTGCGCATCTATCTTTTTGCTAGCCTTCTATCCGTGCATTGTGTATCCCCACATCGGAGATCTCACAAACCTCGCCGGATATCCACCCTTGAAACCAAATATCATATTTTGTGTTTACCTCCTTGACCACAGCCCATCGTTGAGAATGGATCATCAATTCAAGAAAGATCGCAATACGGTGCCAATATTGAAGAATTCAAGTATCTCTCCAAGGAAAAATATTTCCGGTACCTACCTTATTTACCGCCTCTTTGCTCGAGGACGAGGAACGTCTAATCATGGGGGAGGAGGTAGGTACGATGCAATTTTTAGAGTTCAAAGGGAGCAATTTTTAAAAAAATGATGAATGAAAGAAAATTCAAAGGTGATGTACGTGACTTCCAAGGTGAAAGTCTCACAAGAAAAAAATAAATTAATGAAAAAAAAGAAAGAAAGAAAGAAAGAAAAGAAGGAGAAATATGAGAAAGAGAAAAAAATATATGAGTATGCGTAAAGTGAACTCCCCGGTTCTCTAAAGTGCATTTAAGGCTTCAAGTTTAAAAGATCCATTCTCATTTTCCAACCATGTGCAATCCGATAACGAGGACTTCCTTTGTGCCTTGGGATCACTCTTTGCCATTTGCACATGTCCACTCATCTAAAGTGTGTGTATTTTTCTCTTTCCCCTCCTTGATATAACATTATTTTCCAATGACCTTTTTGACGAGTCTCGGTAAGACCATGAGAAGCTTGTCTTGTTTTGACAACACCTCATTTATAATATCTTGTTAGGACTAAACTTATCTTGTTAGGACTAAACTTACAACACCTCATCTTTGTCCCCGGTTCCCAAAAAGCTCCATATAAAGCCTACCACATATATGTGTGTTATGAGAGGGAAAGGAGTAGAATATATAGGCTTGAGAGACAAAGATGAGATGAGAGTTCATGAGCAAGATGCAAGGTGGTTTAAATTTGTGAACTTGGTTTAGCTCTTTTTCATCTCGTTCTTTATTTGAAAAATTCTGAGATCCATTTGAATTTTGGGAGCATGTTAATACTTGTGGGATAAGCTTAATTAAATATCTACCCTCCGTAGGGATGAAGGCTAGTACATTATGGAACTTTAACGAATTAAACTTTTGAGAGCATTATGTTTTTTTCATGTATGATCAAGTACAAGGTTTAAACAATGAACGGCAACGATCATATCCATCGAAGTCTTACTCGAGGACGAGCAAGGTTTAAGCATGGGGGAGATGTTGATGGTGAAAATCCGTCAACCTAGCCATGAGTTTACCTTCGGTGTTGGCATGACTTTTGTATCTTATCCATTGGTACTAACCCCCGTGGTATAAAAAGTTCACTTTTGCATGTCGGTTTTGGAGTTTAGTGTTTACGCAGGGTTTTAACATTGAAAGCAAGACTTCCAAGATAAGTTCATTAAGCACCTCATGACAAGACCTTGAAGCCGGTACAAGTCAAGCAATGAAGTGAACATGACTCCAAGAGCCCAAGGACCAAGCCCGAGAAGATGATAAACTCCAAGGACCGAACCAGAAAAGTGCTGAATCTTGCAAGACAAGGAGTTGAGTCCAATTCGAAGAGAAACCGATGTCAAGGGCCCACATGCAAAAGGGGAGAGGATTTAGAAGACGCGGGAAGCAACACCGGGCGAAGGAGGACACGAACTGGGCCGAAACGGGCCCAGGCCGGTCGGCCTAGGCCGGTCGGCCTAGCCTGTTTCGGGGCCCAGTCGGCCTCCCCTTTGACCTAGTTGCATCTCTGGCTATTTATAGCCCCCTGACCGAGAGCCACGCATGAAACAATTCGTCATCCGCCGCCGAGGAGCAGAGAAGCTTGAGGGACACCATCTCGGAGATGAGGGTCGTGCTAGTTGTCTAGGGTCTCCGTAGCCGATGTGGGAACCTTGCATGGAAGACCACGTCGGAGCTCCGGAGCGAGGATCAAGATCGAGGTAGGGCCCCAGTGGTGATATTGTTCATGTAATCATTCATGGTGAAGTTTGTTAGTGAATCCGATTTCTAGCGATTAAGTGCCTTCTCGATGATTTTGTTTTCTTCTTGGTTTTGCTTCTTCTACGATCTAGTCTATAGCTAGATTACATAGGGTGCTCTTGTAGCCGCGGTGGCTAGAGGTGCATACCGGACCGGCCAAGTGTTTTCAACTTGTTCTATCGAACTCGCCCTAGACTACCCGCATGAGTAGGGATACGTTGTGACAGAACGGGGGTTCCGAAAGGAGGGCGTTTTCGGAGTCGGATGGAAGGCCACGATTTAAAGATGCTTTTAATGAGATTCTCTTTTCTATCTTCATCTATCTTGTTTGGAGCTACAACATAAGCATGATCTAGATTCTCTAGATTGGTTATCTCTTGCTTTCTCTTGTTACCTCTTTAGTAGATTAGATTAGATGTGTTTTCTTCATGAGTTAGTAGATTAGATGCAACTTGTCTTCATAAGATAGTTTACCTTGCTTTACTAGATTGAATCCTCGCGTTGAACGTTGTTCCACGGATTCGATACCTTGGGTTCACCACTCGAGGGAAGAAGGGTCCCTTGACTACGACGGGAGACATGTCCGCTTGCAAGTCTAAACGAACTTTGATACAACTATTAACCGTCAACACATGATCTCGAAAGGTTGGCTCCAATCTGGAGGTTGAATGATGGGAGCACTCACCAACGATCTTTTCAAGGTCCGGAATGCCGCTAGGCGCTTCTCATCAAAGTCGAAAGCCACATCCTTTTGAAGAAGATGCATTAAAGGCTTAGTGATCTTTGAGAAGTCCTTAATAAATCTTCTATAGAATCCGGCATGGCCTAGAAAGCTCCTTAAGGAGTTAACATCCGTAGGAGGTGGGAGTTCCTCAACCGTCTCTACCTTAGCCTTGTCCACTTCATTTCGTCTCTCGGATATAACATGTCTGAGCACTATGCCTTGCTTAACCATGAAGTGGCACTTTTCCCAATTTGACACCAAGTCTACCTCCGCACACCTTGTGAGGACCTTTTCCATGTTTGCCAAGCAATCCATGAATGTATTCCCATAAACGGAAAAATCATCCATGAACACCTCGACAATTTCTTCGATGAATTCCGCAAATACGGCCATCATGCAACGTTGAAAAGAGGCCGGAGCGTTGCATAGACCGAAGGGCCGAAGGGCATCCTTCTATATGCAAACGTTCCGTAAGGGCATGTAAACGTTGTTTTGTGTTGATCGTCCGGGTGAATGGGAATTTGCATGAACCCCGAGTACCCATCGAGAAAGCAAAAATAAGTGTGGTTTGCTAACCTCTCAAACATCTCGTCGATGAACGGTAGGGGGAAGTGATCTTTCTTTGTCGCTTTGTTAAGCTTACGATAATCAATACACATCCGCCACTTGGTCATGGTTCTCTGCAGTATCAATTCGTTCTTCTCATTCTTCACCACGGTCAAACCTCCTTTCTTTGGCACACAATGTAACGGGCTCACCCATTCGCTATGCGGAACCGGGTAGATGATTCCGGCATCAAGTAACTTGATGACCTCTTTCTTTACTACCTGTCGCATGGCATGAGTTAGCCTCCTTTGGTGGTCCACTACGGGCTTACATTGGTCTTCCATTGGTATACAATGAGTGCAAAAGGCTAGGCTAATACCTTTGAGATCATTAATTGAATATCCAATCACCTCCCTATGTTTTTTCAATAAAATCAGCAACCTCTCACTTTCTTCGGGACTCAACTCGTCACTCATGATGACTGGATAAGTTTTGTCTGGGCCCAAAAATTCATACTTTAATCCTTTGGGCAAAGGTTTAAGGTCTACCTCAGGCGCTTGTGGCTCCTCGGGTTTAATCTCTCATATATCTTCGAATTTTCCTTCCTCCACGCTTCCATCATGTGGTTCCAAACCTTTTGTTGCTTCTTCTAGTTCTTCGTCTTGTTGATTAATAATTTGATTTTGCATCGCTCTTTGCAGTGGGTCTCTAAGGGTTTCAACAAAACAAAGGCTATCTATCTCTTCTACCTCTTCATCTTCAGGAGGAAAGGGTGTAAGGTGTTTAGAAGCACGAAGAAAGTTATATGTGTACTTTGTTCCATTAAGGTTCATTGTTACTTTGCCTTCTCCGGCATCTAACACGACATCAACCAACTTAAAAAAGGGCCTACCTAAGATTATGTGATCATAATTACTATGGTAAGGATCAATAACAACGAATTTGGTTGGTATATAATTTCTAGAGATTTTTACGTTCATGTTGCAAGAAATACCTAGAGGTTTGATAGTTCTACCATCTCCCATAATTAATTTCGTTGATGTTGGAGCTATGTCTAAGTTGTGGTCTTGAACTTTATCGTAAATTTTAGAAGATAGGACACTTACTTGGGCTCCGATGTCGCATAAAGCTTTGCATTGAACTCCGTTGATCTCGCAACTCAAGTGTGGTGTCATCTTCTCTTCTTCTTCGGATCCTATCGCGTAGACTTCGGCGAGGCGAGTGTATGGTGATGCTTCGGGATTGATCCCCGTGATCCTCTTCACCTCGGCTATGTGCTCCGGATCCACTATGTCATCACCAAAGAGTTTTTGGAAAATCTCACCAGTGGTTTCAAGGTCGTATGATTCCTCCGCTTTCTTCTCCGGTGGGAAATCCACTTCCAATGCTCTTGCCATTCCCTTTTGATTAGGGAACGGTCTTCTCTTATCGAATATTTCTCCGTAATCGATAAGAACCCAATCCATTGGTTCGAACTCCCTTAGTGGCTTCGCACTTGACATGCTTCTCTTGTTCGTCTCATTTCGAACGGCGAAGTCAATGCTCGATGTAGTTCTTGACTTGATGTGTTCCTCTTCAAGATCTTCCGTGATTGGTTCCACTTTTGTGACTTCTGGGGTTGCCTCTTTAGAAAATTCAGCACACTTCTTCTTCCTCGAATTATATTCCGGCTCTTCCGCAAGTCTTGTTTCCCAATCTCTTCGCATGGCAGCCGCTTTGCTAACTTTTTGTAGAAGTTGAGCGGCTTCCGTGAGTGTTTTCTCCATGAGATCCCCGCCGGCACACATTTCGACGTGTTGCATGCAACTAGGGGTTAGGGAAAAGAAAAATGTATGCAAGAGTACGTCACCAGAGAAGCCGAGTCTTGGTCCTTTTTCGATTAACCCATTAAACCTATCCCAGGCTTGGTCTATCCCTTCCTCTTCTCCTTACATGAAATTGATCACTTGCCTCCTTAGATGTTGAACCTTGCTAATTGAAAAGAACTTCTCGCAAAACTTCTTTGTCAACTTGTTCCAATTTCCTTCAACTTCAAAGGACGCAAACGAGTGCCATGTCTTTGCATTGCCGGCAAGTGAGTAGGGAAAGAGATTCCATTTGAACCATTCATCGGGGACTCCTTCTTGACGCACCATGTTGCATATCGTCGTGAAATGCCTTATGTTTCTATATGGGTTCTCCGTAACCATCCCTTCAAACAGGTTTGCCGCCACCATCTCGATGATCTTGGATTTAATCTCATACTCGATCGCTTCGAGCTTCGAATCCGGCTCTTGTACTTTTATGTCTTCACATCGAGGGCTAGCGTAATCCCTTAGCGATTTCTCCGGTTCTTCCAAGGGTTGATTAACGAACGCCACCCAGGCAATAGGATAAAAACAAAAACTAAAACTAAACAAGGGTTTTTCTAGATAATAGGTGTTAGATATAGCAAACAAAAGATAAACTAAAATATAAAACTAAGTTAAATGCAAATCAAACGATGCAAACTAGCTTGCTCCCCGGCGACGGCGCCAGAAAAAGGGGCTTGTTGACGGATAAAAGTCATATCCCTCTACGATCCGCAAGCGTACGGACCCCACACCTTTTCACCACGCGATTCCCAAGGTTCTTGTCAATCCGCGGAGCAAGGGGATTACAAGCATTCAATCTACTTCTAAGCACTAGCTACTAAAACCCTAACTACTATTATACTAGAAAACAACTAAACTACACTAGAGAGAACGATAAGTGATCAAGGTAGGAGACACTCGCCCAAGGGTCTACGATCATGCAATCAATTAAAGACATTAAACCAATCCAATCTATCGGGGGTTGTGACCACGGTTTCGCCCTTTCCCTCCTCTCGTACTGTCACTACGCGAAGGTATTCATGACTAGACCTATGATGGACACGGTGTATTGAATGGATCCAAGGAAGCATTGGAGCTCTACTCCCTTTATGGCATGGTAGCTAACCTTAAGCATTAAAGTATATTCAACACAAGATGATAGATAGATAATTTGACAAAGTATGATTACATCTCAAGATCGATTACAACCCATGGACGAATAAGAAGATTACCCAATCAAGGTGCTGGACATAGCACCGTTGATCATGGTTTCCCTTCCGATAGTGTCTTCCTTCTTCTCCACGAGAGGGTGCTTCCTTCGAGGTGGTTGATCTCCCTCCGGAGATCCTCCTCCTCTCTCTCTAGCTTGTGGACGGCCACCTGGTGCGAATGGCTCTCCCCTTGTCGATTGGCGGCGCCTCCAGGGTTTTAGGGTTAAAGATCCTTCGGGTGAAAGGAAAGGGGGGCCGAACCGGCCACCGAAGTGGGCTGGGCCGGCCGGCTGGGCCGGCCGGCCTGGGCCCACCTCGACCCGGTTCGGTCGCCCCTTCGCTCCCGTGGGTCCTCATGTAATTATGCACTTTGCCCCCTCCACTTGCATGATTTTGACGATGTCATCCTCGCGTCCAAGATGGAGGTTCTCCGCGCATGAAGTTCGGTCTTTTACGCTTCAATCCTCGGGGGTGTTCCTCGTAGCACTTCGGTCCTTGCCACCATTGGAAGTGATTTCATCAAGCTCATGAACACAAACAAGGCTCCGTAAATGCTCCTTTGAACTTGTTGCGAATCCGTCCTTTATGTCCATGTTTTCCTACATAAACACAACACTTCCAAGTGCATGCACATAGATGAACTCGTTATATGATTAGTGTGCCTAGTGGCAAGTTAGTTCCATAATCAAAACCAAACCAAAGTGTAATGAACATGCTAGGTGTACCAAAATACACCGTCAACAATAAGGAAAGGTTCTATCTAAGCAAGATTTCAATGGTTCTAGGAAGATAGTAGACAAGGGTTAACTAACCGATCATAACTTGCGGGAGACCTAAGTTATGGTCGCGAACTTCGGCGAGCAGATCTAGATTAGATTGTATCAACCTGGATAGAGATCATCTAGACAAAGATTCTTAGACGAGAATAGCAATCTAAGCAAGAACTCTAATAAATTTATGCACAACAACACATCTACACTAGAGAGGTTGGTCAGGACAAAACACACTATCACTTTATTACCTTAGAGAGCATGTGAATAGGTATGAGTTCAGTTTAGGTTCTTCCACGACTTTTAGCATGATACACGACGTCCTATTCGTCCTCACAAGGCATTCAAGCCAAAACTCAAAGTTAGCGCCGGCGGCATGGCACATACACGTATCTCCCTATAATAACTAGTCGAGATCTAGTTGATGCTCACTTAGCGACTTACGAAACAAGGTTAGGGTACCTGCAGAAGATCACAAAACACAATGAACCTTTCATGCCAGCACTCATGAAAGCGTTCCCATACATTACCATTCACTATAGAAACGGCACCCATGCGTTAAGCCGTTGCATGGACAGCGTCCAACCTCGGACATCCTCCGTTTGAATGAAGTGTATCCTTGCCTCGCATACTCGACATGCGGAATGCTCACGTATAAAACACGTGGCGACAACACACCTCATAACCAGACGTGAAGATGGGATGCGTGGAATGGATCACTCCATCAACCCTCGCAATTCCCGTGATGCGGAACAGCACACGTATAAAACACGTGTCTCATCTAGTTTGGTTGTGCAAGAAAGAAAGTATGACATGAAGTAAATGTGCTGGGAGTTAGCAAAATAAACCATAGGTTAATTAAGCCACCTGAAAGAACCCAAAATTCCCTCTAGGGCCTCTCGGTCTAGTTTATCCTTAACGGACCAACGTGTTTTGCAAATCCAAACAATCTTGGCAATTTTTTTTATTCAAAAATTATGTGATTAAGGTTGTTAATTAAGCTCTGGTGTATGCAATCGCTCTGATACCAGTTGTGACAACCCGCCCAGGAAAATACCGTACTATCACCTAAAACCAATCCACTTTGGTCATTAAGCAATAGTAAAGTATCATCCTATCGTTAGTTGCCGGGTTAACGCCTGGTAAATCACTTGGAGTTCATACAGAGGATCGACATATGCATTAAAACTCATGCGAAGGCGAGTCCAGAGTACAACACGATTAAAGACAATTTATTACCAACCATTGTTCATGACATGGAGTAAAGGTTTAGAGTTCGAAACAGCGGAAATAAAATAAACTAGCGCAACGGTAAACATCACAGGAGGCCATCTGTGATGCCATCACTTGTCGTCACCCTTCCGGTCAACCACACCTGCAACAACAGTTTTAAAGCAAGGCTGAGTATACTAATACTCAGCAAGACTTAACCGTCGGGTGATATCTACATCACCAAACTCTAGACATGAAAGCCTTTTGGCCGGAGGAGTTTTTTTTACTGAACAGCTACTAAGGTAGATCCTTACTTTCAATATTTTAGCACAATTTCTAGTTTATTATCATTTCTAAATGTGCCATCTAATTCAATCAAGAATTGGACAAGCAGTTAATTCATACAACAATATTCACCAGTTCCATCATTACGGGATATCATGGCCAGTTGATTAACCAGTCTCGGATAATGGTGAGAGGCCGACAATCGATTGATTTAAACCATTCAAGCTAAACCTAAACAAACGGTAGGTTGCCCTCGCAAGGACAACTTCCCAGGCAGTTCCCAAAAGTTCTCGGGTTGGGAACAGAGCCTACAGTCCTGGGTACAAGGTTAGCTGGCATACCCCGCAAGGCACCCAGTGTCACACATGCACCCCCCTTCCCGGTAGCTAGCCACTTAGGTGAATACTCAAGAGTAGTAGGGAAAGTTCCCGCGCCGTCTCATTAAGGTACTAGGCTTACCGGTCCCATTCCCGGCAAGTTCTTAGTACGTTCAAAAGCTTAGCCCACGAAAGCCACTGGACCGGAGCCCAAATCCCATGTTCTTGCCACATGAGCAATCCATTTATAAAGATCTTATGATTCCAACATAAGGACCTATTCTCGCGAGTGACGAACATCACTCGACTTGTACCGATCCTATAGCAAAGAAGCTATCGACCTAACATACTAGTGATAGAGCATAGGTACCTAAGGATCATGCATCTAGGGTTTCAATTCAACTCCTGAAACGTAAATGCACAATCGTGGCAAACATAATTGCATAATTTTAAAAGACGGGGTTAATGATCCGGGGCTTGCCTTCACTGGCAAGGTTGGCCTTGGGCCCTTCTGGACTTGGGTCCAGGTCTTGAGCTACGTCCACGTACTACAGCTCTTCGTCGACACCTTCGTCTCCTTTTCCGGCACGAGCGTACGTCTACCGTCAGGAAGATCTACACAAGTATGCAAATGCAAGGTTTATTCGACGATTTTTAATCTAACTAACCATAAACAATAAATGACAACCAAAGGGTTTATTAGTTGGACACATCCACCTAGATAAGGAATACATTCAGCATACTCTTCCAAAAAGGAACAATATGCAGCTCTTTATTAAGTATTCTTTTTGATAGTGATTGTGTACATATATATGTAAATAATTTAATTTAACTTCACAAGCAGTAGTGGGTGGGTATACTTAGCCTTTTAAAATGAATTACAACCACACACAAGGTTATTAGGGATGAGTTGGTGATTTTTTTCCCATTTAAAAGTTTGTTAAGCCCTTAATGGCCTTCAGTGCTTTTATTCATGAAATTAATTAATAAAATTCAGTGGAAGGGTGTGTTGCACACTAGACACCTATAACAAACCACTGGACATACATGCATGCTTTGGATAGCTAGCAATTAATTCTTTTTGAAAATAACAAAAGCTACATAGAAGGACAAGGTAAATGCACAGAAAAATAAATACTCATCCAAATGATCCAAACTTTCTCACACATGTTATATGGTCCAAAACTAGCATAGGGATGCAGCACATACACCTAGAACTATTATGAAACTTGACTTATGCAATTACCAAGAAAAACAAGCATGATTCAAGAATAAATATTTCTGTTAATTATACAATTGTGATTAATTCGCCAGAGGTGTGTTTTGGAATAACAAGACAGTATGCAAAAGTTGGTTGCAAAAAATCTATTTACTTTTAGCTACAAAAATCATTTATGCAGATTCTGCAGAAATGGAAAACAATTTCTATAAAAAGGTTTACATCATAACTTTGTGCAATTTTTGGTACAGGAGCTAGTCATAACATAACACACAACACACCCAAAAATTGGACACAGAGGATTTATGGAAATTAAGATATTGTAGATCTAAGGTTTTCACATTCCTATTTTTCATGCAAAAACTATCAGGAACTAGCTTAGGCAAGAATAACAAAAGTTGTAGGAGTTTTCACAAAGAAGCCAACAAAATTGGGTTTGCAGTTTTCTGAATTTTCTACGATTTTCTACGCAATTTACAAGTTTCTACAATTCATAAGTACTAGCCAATGTGCCCGGCTTTGAACACGTTTTTCTAAAAAAAATTAATATAAGTGCACAAAAGTGGTAAATAGGAAAGTTGAAGATCCCACTACCCTCTACAACTTTTACAAAGGTCGTATGGTGTTTTTCTCAACGGATTTTGCACAAAACGCTGCCAAACCTTGAATGTCGCCATGTTCCGGTTAACAGGAGGTACTGTCAGTCAACCAAGTTTTTCACCAATTTCCACTCAAAATTTGAAATGCCAATCTGCATGAAAGTTGTGTCCCTCAACAAGCTGGATAACTTTCATAAAGGTAGATTTTGAAGTGTTTAGGTGAAATTTGGAGAACGCGGCAAAAGTTCCGAACGACATTCGCTGACGTTAATGTTTAAGCGGGGTTTGACCGTGTCTTTGACCAAGGGTTGACCACGGGTGTGTATAGACTTGGTCAAGGGGTTCATTAGGGTTTGTCGGTGAGGTTTTCGAGGTGATGACCCAGGTTGACCAAGGTTTGACCAGTGTCGGCCGGTTTGACTTGGCTGAATCGGTCATTAGCGTTAATGACGCCAATTAAAAACCTGTGGCGTCACAACCGTTTCTATAGTGAACGGTAATGTATGTGGACGCTTTCGTGACATGCTGGCACGAAAGGTTCGTTTTCTGTAGGTACACTAACAACGTCTCGTAAGTCGTTAAGTGCAAACCGAGTAGCTCTGACTAGTTATTATAAGGAGAGCCGATTATAAGCTTGCCACCGGCACTGACTACGTCTTTTGGTTCCATTAGTGTGAGGTCGTTTAAGGTGTGTGTGTTGACGCAAAACGTGCACCTAGCGCCAAGCACACAGCAAGCCGAACAAGCTGGCTTCACGTGCAAAGAATCACAAGACGTGCCAGTCAATTTTCCCTGAAAATTAACAAAAGACAAAGTAGTTAGATACCAAAGCTTGGAACTTGCCGGGTGGTACCAGACAGTTCCATATTTACGGCTAGGAAGCCAGATGGGATGACACATAGCTATAGAAAGCTATCTGCCAATAAACTGAAACCATTCGGGAGCTTTCAACAGGAAAAGTAACATAGTCGAATGGATGACGCAAGCATGACGGCGATCGGTCTTTGTTTAGACCAAAGATGTACGCGCGCAGGATCACGACCGATCCCCATGGTGATTAACATTAAATAAATAAATAAAGTGAAGCACGAGCATAAACATGTAATAAACAAGCATGCATAGATCCAAAGCACTAGTCTACCGCATGTCTAGGTACTTTAAAAACCGGTCGGGTACGATGCCAAACAAATCTATCCACCGCATGATACAACTTGCATGAAAATCGTACCACTTTCCACAAATAGATCTATCCACCGCATGATACAATCTAAATCTGCAAAGCTAAAAGCATACATTATTTAAAGCATGAATTACGCACGTGTTCTACTCGTGGAGGAAGGTAACCGAATACGGCTGAACAACCGATTCGGGGTCCATTAAGAAGGAACAAACATTACCAAGCGAAATAAATCCATCAGATTGATTTGAAATCTAATCCACCGGATGACTAGCTCCAAAGCAACCCAAAAACTTGCATCTACCGCATGATACTCAGTTCTTTCAAGATTTATTCCAACGTTAGCAAGTTTGAACCCGCAACACGTGACAAACTAGATCGATTCGGTTTCGGCTATCGGAAAGCACAAGATCCACGTGTTAAAGCACGAATTCTACTCGCATAAGGAACACAAGAGGGATAAAGCCGATCCAAACCAATCTAGATTGGGCAAAAGATGTTACATGAATTTAAACATAAAGTAAAAACTCAAAGCAACACGGGGTATCTTGATGAATCTATTGGATCTTGCCAAAATCCAATAGAGCCGATAACTAGCTTCAAGCTAGATCTTAGCCTACCGCATGGCTCATGACCTAACAAGAAACCCTCTTGAACCAAGCTTGAATCTAACGCATGACACGAAGCATGGTAAGAAGACTACTTGCATCAGATCTAAATCCACCGCATGATACTAGATATGATACAAGGTTGCCGGTAGTCACGGAGGTCGACGGATCGATGAACCCTCTCGAAGAACTCGACGACACGACAAATGGACTCTAGGGTTTGGCGTAAGGCCGGTTTGTATTGAAGAATGATTGTGTCTGTTACATACATTCAGGGCTCATATTTATACCCTGCCAAGCACAACCTCGAATGGATTTGTTGCCTAACTTATCTCTAAGCTTGATCGCTTATCCATCCATTCGTCCTTCCTGCTTGAGCCACGTCACCGTCCAAACCCGCAAAATCAGCTCAACTGTTCCCTTGCCGAACGGAGCAGATAGCCAACCGCAGATCTTTCTGCCGAATACATCTGAGAAAAACCTTCCTTCCACCGGACGGACTCCTCATCGAGCCGGACCCACAAGTCAGACTCCTTACCAAATTTTGGTGTTAACACATGTCCCTTCAATTGCGGGATAAAAGTGATTTTGTTCCGGAATTGACTCCAGCCAAGAACATTTTCAAATCGAATCTGTCAACACCTGTTCTTCTCTCTTCGCAATCCGCTGGAATCCTCGTCTAGATCCAAACCCTAGATCCTCTTGTTCTGAGCTCAAATCCCCCAATGGCGGCTCAAAACCAAATTTGCTCGGAGTAAATTCTCCTCCCGTAAGCTTCATTCGGCATTTAGGTTTTCAATTTTACCTGAGATTTCGTTTCCGCTTTCCTTCAGGAACCTTCCACTGAGCTTTTGATTCGCATCGAGGCCAATTCAAGATCCTACTACCTTGGTCCCGTGGGAAACTCTGATCCCCGAGATTTCATCGCGGCTGAATCTCGAAGGATCCCTTTCAAAGCGGCTCTATCCCCACCTACTCAGTGGCAGGATGCTTTCAAGAACTGGCCCTTGCCTCCAATCGCAGGCTGGAAAAATTGGTACCAGAGGATTCTTGCGGATAAGATTGCCAGAAAAACCGCTTTGGAGGCAGAACTGAGAAGCCTGTCAGCTGAGATAGAGGCCGATAACAAGAAAATAGCCGAGCTCCCTGGATTGATAGAGAAGACCCAAGAGGAAGCAAAATCGGCTATAGCCAAGGTCAAACAATGCGATGCAAAACTTACCACCTTGTCTGGTGCCCAGAAAGATTATCATGAGCGGTTGGACAATTTTCGCCAAGCAACATCGAATGTCCGTAGTGTAATTGCGAAATACTTGAACATTTAGATGCTTCAATTGATGTATAACCGAATTGGTCGCTCTTGTAATATTTATTTTCTGCAATTTCATTTCCTTTTTTCTTCTGCGCATTCTTAAATGTGATGCTGAATGACCCATTCGGCAAAGAAATGCCAATACCCGAATGGCACTTTGACTCTCCTTAGCCGAGCCAGTCAACCGATTATGACTCAGCCTAGAACTCCAAACGACCCATTGGCGGACTGGTCAAGGAAACCTTTCCACCTTCCGATTTTCTTGGGATATGCGCCACGATCCAGAGCCATGACTTGAGGCCACGATCTGTTTTGCTAGGCCTATAAATGAAACCGTGGGTGCCACTAGCTCTCCACCAAGCCTTTAGCTCTCGCATCTTTTCCAACCTCAATTCTTCTTCTTCTTTCCAAACAGTGCACATCCCAGAGCAGCATGGTGCGCCGCCTCAATCGACGCCGCGCCTCTGATAAGGCGGATGGGAGTAGCGCCAATGCGCGTCGGAGGCAATGATCGTCAATTCCTCTTCCCTGATTCGTATTCGATCTTCTTTCGTTTTTGACGATTATCCTCTTTTCAGGTTGATTCAATGGAATCCATCTCCTGCGCCGGCCGGTCAGCCCCTGCCCGATGACTCCTCGGAGTCTGACGGCCACTCCCCCGTGCCTTACGGGGAACTCGACGCTCTCCGCTTCAAAGGGGAAGCGGAGGTGACCCGGCGCGAGGCGCGGAGGAGGTTGCCAAGAAGGCCGGCATAGCTGAGCTGGAATGGGAAGACCAGCGCAAGCAGCTGCTGGAGACCATTGACGGTACGGCCCCGACGCCGCTCTTTGATCCAATTCGGCCTTTGATGCTGATCTCCTTTTTTCTTGCACTTTGCAGCCCGTGATGCTGAGCTCAACCAGCTCAAGATGTTGGTGGAGCAGCTGGCCGATAAGGTGAACGCCCGTGGAGACACACCGGCGGAGCGCCTTGCTGCGGTGGAGCACCGCGTTGATGAAGTGGCCACCCATGGCGTCCGCTTGGGCACGACCCTGGGCCTGGCTGCCATGGCGACGCACACCGACGTCGACTATTCCACCAGGCCGCGCGGCTTCCGGGGCGGCGCGCAAGAGGACATCGATGAGATTGAGCTCATCTTGGAGCGCCTCGATGGCCACGGCGATGCCATTGCCGAAATCACTCATCCCCAATCTCTGCTGAATAGACTTTTCGACTAGATTGTATTAGGGATGCTTGAACATCGACAATAAATAAAGAACTTTTGAATTCTGTGCTTGCACTGCGATGATTTTCTTCATGTTTGCATCCGTGAATCTTGTTTTTCCTTAAACGTATCCGGGAACTGTCTTGAGCCGAACACGCGAGAACAGATGCCCCTTGGCGCAAAATCCACAGAAGATCCTTGAATCGGCAATCCGTAAGTACTGTTCAAGTGAAAACCCTTCGCATTTGGGGAGAAAGCCCTGCTGCTTGGTATTCCAACAGTGTACGCTGGCCAGTCATCGCTCCCAATGCACTCCTTCGGTCAATAAAATAGCCTGCTGGGACGCCCTGCAAATCCACTCGCACACTCATCCATCACTTCTCATCTCCTCCCCCGTCTCCAGAGGAAAAAACCCCAAGGCCATGGACAAAGGCAAGCAGCCTCAGGAGAGCAGCGCCCCAAAGAAACGCACGATTCGAAGGTGAGTTTCCCTTCATTTGCTCCTTGTTTCCCATATGATCTTGCGTTTTACCTCTTCTCTTCCTCTTCTTCTTTCAGCCTTGATTTACTTTCTGAAGAAATCATCGGGACCGAAGATGTGCCTGAGTACATATCCTCCGATTCCTCCCTCGAAGCAGAGGAGGCTACGCCTGAACAGAGGACCAGCCATCAACTGCGCCGCCGCGTTCGGCACCTGGAGCACGGTCTCAGGGACATCACCGCTCGTTGCCAAGCCGAACGCGAGCGTCACATGGCTCTGGAGGCACTAGTGGGGGGTAAATGTTTCTAACTTCTTCTTGACTTCGTGCCCGCACTTGGATTTCTTGCCCCTAACATCCGTTCCTCTGTTTCAGATGTCTCTGACAGGTACAACAACCTGAAAGCGGCTTGGGACAGCTTGGTAGAGGCCGCAAATCATGGACACCCCCGCGCATTCCAAGTTGCTGTCACGGTAGTCCTGGAGCAACTGAAGAGGGAGCAGCCGAAGAAGCAAAGAAAAGATTGAATCATACTTTCGCTTCTTCCTCCACGCCTTCTGCTTCCCACCTCCTCGTAGTATAGATCACCAGGGTTGTTGGAGGTAAACCTGCAAGAGGCAGTTGTAAAGTAGTTTGGTGCTAAGGGCAATGCATCTAGGCACTGGCCATTTCTCCTGTTTGTGTAGTTTGTTCTGAAGGCGGCCTCGCTCTTGAGCGCCGGCTATTTCTTGTGTCAGATGCTTGTAATCCCACTGCTGGTGATCATCGATCGATTTCAATACTAGGATAATATTTCTTCAAATATCTCCCATTTATTGCAGCGAAATATTCCTCTCCTAGTAAAGTTTTCAATGTGTATGCATTACCAGGGACGCATCTGACCACGCGAAAGGGTCCTTCCAAGTTAGGGGACCATTTGCCGAATTCGTTGTATTTGGTTCCAATCGGCAATAGCGCTTTCCAAACCAAATCCCCTTCTGCAAATTGCCTGACTTTTACCTTCTTGTTATAATACTTGGCAACCCATGACTTATTCTTCTCGATGTTTTCCAGGGCCCTGAGACGGATCATGTGTAAATCCTCTAGCTCATCCATCATCGGGCCACTGTAATCTTTAGAGCTCAAATCTTTCTGTAACACGATTCTCCTGGAATCTGATTGCATCTCCCAAGGTAGAACCGCGTGATGCCCATAAACCAATTCATAAGGAGAAGTCTTTGTAGCTCCATGAGGGGCCATTCGGTAAGCCCATAGCGCTTCACTGAGTACCGAATGCCATCTCCTTGGCTTCTGGTCGATCTTCTTCTGTATTAGCTTGATCATGATCTTATTAGAAGCCTCTGCTTGACCATTAGCTTGGGCATAATAGGGAGAAGAGTTAAACAATTTGATTCCCATGCTTTCGGCAAATTCTCTGAACTCTAGGGACACGAATTGAGCCCCTTGATCAGTTGTGATGGTCTGAGGGATTCCAAATCGATAGATGATGTGCTCCTTGACAAATTCAACCATGTTTTCCGACGTCACCTTCTTCGGTGGGATCGCCTCGACCCATTTAGTAAAATAATCTGTAGCCAAAAGCACGAACTTATGCCCCTTGCTAGATGGTGGATTAATCGGCCAATCAAGTCTATACCCCGGCCCCCGAATGGCCATGGCTTGATGATGGGATTCAATGCCGATGCGGGGACCCTTTGAATATTTCCAAACCTTTGGCAATCCTGACATC
Organism: Cenchrus americanus; assembly: GCA_947561735.1. Lineage (NCBI taxonomy): Eukaryota > Viridiplantae > Streptophyta > Magnoliopsida > Poales > Poaceae > Cenchrus > Cenchrus americanus. The sequence goes on from OX387244.1 coordinate 196,046,761, forward strand.
CTTTGTAATACTCAAAGCAATCCTCTAATATCGTCGGCCAAAAGCACCCAGCTTGCCTGACAACCCATTTCATGCGGTAGGCCGATTGGTGTGCTCCGCATATCCCATCATGCACTTCACTCATCATCTTCTTCGCTTCTTTTGGACCCAGGCATCGTAACAACACCCCATCTAATGATTTGTAAAACAAATTGTCATCCAGAAGAACGAATTTTATGGCCTTGTACCTGAGCTTCCTAGAGACCTTTCGGGATGGATCCTTCAAATAGTCACGATCTCTTTTCTCCAATCATCCTCCGTAAGATCCGTCCCTAGTGCACACACATCTGCAGCAAACGCTTCTTGGTTCTCTTTGAGCCAACCTCTTCGCTTCTTCGTTATGTTCCCTAGGAATATGCTGTAGAGTTACCAACGGAAAGCTCTTCAGGATTTCCCTGCATTCTTCGTAGTAACTCCTCAGTGCTTCACTTTTGCATTCGTATGGGCCGTTCAATTGCTTGATCACCAGCTCTGAATCTCCATAAACCTCAACTGAAACGACCCCGGCTTCTCTCAAGTATTGAAGCCCTCGAAGTAATGCTTCGTATTCAGCTCGATTATTTGTGACACGGGAATTTGTATAGGGATGGCAAATGCAAACATCTCACCTCTAGGCGAAATCGGTAGGATCCCTCTTGCCCCACCTTTACCACACGATGATCCATCAAAAAATAAGGCCCACGGAGTAATTTCAAGCAAATCAATTGACGGATCACGATGTTCAGTTATAAAATCGGCAATGATCTGACCTTTAATAGCTTTTGCTGATTCGAACTTTAACTCAAATTCTGATAAAGCCAAGATCCATTTGCCAATCCTGCCATTCAAAATTGGCATAGATAGCATATGTTTTATTACATCAAACTTGGAGTATACAGTGCATTCGGCATTCAACAAGTAGTGCCGAAACTTTGTACACAAGTAGTACACGCACAAGCACAGCTTCTCTGCAGCCGAATACCTGGTCTCAGGATCGAGTAGTTTTCGGCTAAGATATGCTACTACCCGCTCCTTTCCTTCGAATTCTAGAATAAGGGCCGATCCAATGGTTTGGGTATTGGCCGCCACGTACAACTTGAAAGGCTTATCCAGCTGAGGAGGGACTAGCACTGGCGGCTCCTTCATGTATTGCTTGATCTCATCAAAAGCCTTTTTATGTTCGTCACCCCACGTGAACTTCTGATCTTTCTTTAGCTTCAGCAATGGAGAGAACGGCAAAACCTTTTGTGACAGATTTGAAATGAATCTCCTTACGAAGTTAATTTTGCCGAGCAATGATTGCAATTCCTTGAGATTGGTTGGAGGGACAATTTCATCAATTGCTTTCATGCTCTTCTTGCCAACCTCAGTTCCCCCTTCGTGGACCAAAAATCCCAAGAATTCTCTAGCTGATACCCCAAAAGCGCATTTCTTCGGATTCATCTTTAAACCATGCTTTCGGGTGCACTCCAAGGTCCTTTTCACGTCTTCCAAATGTGTGTCATGACTTAGGGACTTGATCACGACATCATCGATGTAAATTTCAACAACTTTGCCGATCAACTCATGAAAGATGTAATTCATGGCTCGCTGATAAGTTGCACCGGCATTCTTCAATCCAAATGTCATGACTATCCATTCAAATAGGCCTATATGACCAGGGCATCTGAAGGCTGTCTTCGATATATCCCCTACTGCCATGAAAATTTGGTTGTATCCCGCATTGCCGTCCATGAAACTGATAACCTTGTGCCCGGCAGCGGCGTCAACCAACAAATCGGCAATAGGCATGGGGTAACCATCCATCGGACTAGCTCTGTTCAAGTCCCTGAAATCTATGCAGACCCTCATCTTTCCATTCTTCTTATAAACAGGGACAATGTTAGAAATCCACTCCGCATGTCTGCATGGCCGAACGAAGTTTGCCTCAAGTAATCTTTCAACTTCTTTCTTCACATAAGCCAATACCTCATCCTTGTAGATTTTCCGGGGTGGTTGCTTGTATGGTTTGAAACCAGATTTGATTGGCAACCGATGCTCAACGATGGAACGATCCAGTCCAGGCATCTCCGAATAATCCCAGGCGAAGCAATCTTTATATTCCTTGAGCAGCTTGATTAATTCCTCCCTGAAGTCTGGTTGCATGTTTGCGCTGATGAACGTCGGCCTTGGCTTAGCACCGCTTCCAATGTCAACTTCTTCTAATTTATCAGCCGACATAAATCCTCGCCCCAACTTGCCGTCAGTGCCATCGACGGGGTTCTCCATTAAAAATTACTATAAGAGCCGACTGCTTGAATCGGCTGTTGATCGCTGCTGACAGGTTCAACAGGACCTTCTCCCCAATCTTTCCCTGAGAAACAGTCAATGCCTTGATACTCCCAGAAAGCTGGTTCCATGTTTGCAACACTCACGGAGTCATCTCGCTTGGACAACCTCAATATCATCATCCACCCATTGGATGAGGCGCCGATGCATGGTGGATGGGACGCGGCAATTGGCATGAATCCGGTCCCGTCCAAGCAAGTAGGGCTATAGGCTCCTTTACCTTCGATAACAAAGAAGGTCGTGAGCGGTGTCTTGGACCCGATCATCGGATCCACGTGAGCGCATCCCTTGGTGTCCGAAGGATTCCCGGCGAACTCGTTCGCATTATGCTTGTAGGCGTCAGATCGCTAGGGCCCATGCCAAGTTTCCTGAAGGTGGTGTACGGCATTACGTTGACTGCCACTCCACCGTCGACAAACATCTTGGTCAATGGCTTGCCATTGACATATCCCCTCAAGTACAGCGGCCTCATGTGTCGATTTTTGGCCGGTTTGTCGAAGACGGCTTGCTTGGCTAGCACCAGCTGCGCCATCGTCCCCTCGATTTGCTCATCATCTAGGGACGCCTCCTCCTGCACAACCTGGTTAGCAGGGGCCATGAATTTGTTTGGCAGAAAATATACCATGCATGTTGGAGTCGAACGCTTTGACCCTTCAGGCTGATCCTTTGGACGCCACACTTGCTTCGTTTGGATCCCAGCCTGCCTCAGTTCACGGTTCCTCAAGCATTGAACCCGTCTCTTCTGACTTTTCCTTAGGCCGGGCGGGCACCATTGCCCCTTTTGCCAGATGTACTCGTCCTCGTGCTCCTCTTGATCAGCCCACCTTGAATCAGCTTGCCTTTCCCTGGGATGATCAATGATTTCAATTTTTTGGCGCCGATCACCGTTAGGATGGATCCTTCCAATTCTCTCATGGACGGATCGGCGATTGGCAGTCTCCTGCCTGTACTCAACATACCTGTCACTGCACTCAGGGCAGTTCCTCAGCGTGGGCAGCTTCAAACTCTCGTTCCAACATTGCCTGAACAACGCACATCCCCAGTGCGCGCGCTCCTGCTCGCGCGTGTATTGCTCCAGGTCCCTTCTGTGTGCCTCTTCTTCAGCTCTGCGCCTCTCCTCCTCGTATCTTCGCTTCTGGTAACGCTCTTTTTCCAACTTGCGCTGCCACTTGTTGAAGAGGATACACGTGGTCACCCTGGGCTTGGCTTTGGATGACTCCCCGATTTCGATGTGACTCTTGAGAATGCGGGGGGCTTCACCATGCACCTGCTCCAAAGTTACTTGACGCTCCGGGTCCACGGTTCCGTCCTGCCTAGCCCTGGCTGAGGTCAAGACTTTGACCTTGCCCTTCTCCTCAGCAGTCACCATGCTGGCGGAAAAGCCCACGATGTTCTGAGGGAAGGGGTGGCCATCCAGCTTCATCTTGTTGTCAAATTTGAGGTGCCCTTCCTGGATGGCTTTCTGGATCCTCATCCTGAAGACCCGGCAGTCGTTGATGGAGTGCGAGTTCCTGTCGTGAAAGCCGTAGTAACGCTTCTCCTTTACCCCATCGGGCTGAAGCATGGAATGACCTTCAGGCAATCTGATTCGGCCTTCCTTCACTAGGAGCTCAAACAGCTTGTCAGCCTTCGTGATGTCGAAATTGTAGGTACCTTTGGTCTGTTTGACCCAGCGCTGATTCATCGTTAATGGCTCTTTTCTCCACATAATTTCGGCTGCGGCCACGTCCAGTTCATCATCAGAATCTTCTATCAGGTTGGCCTTGTCTAAGAACTGGTTGTAGATGTCCGCCACGTCATGCTGCTTGCCAAACCTGGCATCCTTCTTGAAGCCATACGCTTGGTTGCTCATTAATGACAGCTTTTGAGACAGCTGGCCCAGGTTTTCAAACTCCATACCAAACAGTTTCTCACGCACGGCCGGCAGCATCTCGGCAACGGCCATGTCGGCCAACTGGTCATCTGGCTAGTTGAGCGAAAAGCATATGCCCTTGACTTCCCTGAACCTCCTGAGAAATTCCAATGGCGTCTCGCTGTGCCTCTGCTTCAGGGTGGCAAGGTCGATCAGCTTCTTCTCTAAGCTACCGCTGAAATAGTGGGCGTGGAATTTCCGTTCCAGGTCCTTCCATCTGCTAACTGACTCAGGGGGCAAGGACGAGAACCACTGGAATGCCGGGCCTGTCAGTGACGCTGGGAAGTATCTGACCCTGAACGCTTCCTCAGCTGAGCATTCTCCGAGCTGCATCAGGTAACGAGCAATGTGCTCCACCGTGCTTGTGTCGTCTTTCCCGGAAAATTTCGTGAATTCCGTCGGAGGTTTCACCCTTGGCGGAAGGAGCACGTTGAAGTACCACTCTGGGAACGGCGGCTTGTAGGCAGGTCCCTGCATTTTCGTTTTGAGGCCGAACTGATTTTGCATCAACTCGGCCATCTTCCGCGCCAGGGCGCCGTCCTCCTGTGTGCCTGCAGCTGGTGCGTAACCTGGATGCGGGAAAGCGTCGATGGCTCCGTAGTTTCCCACCTCGTGGTAGCCTCCGCCGTATAGGTTCCTCTGTAGCCAGTTGCTTGCCGGAGCAATCCTGTGGCCGAAGGCGAGCGGGGCCCCAGGCGAGCTGAACGCTATTTCCCCGTACGTGGGCTGGTACGGGTTCGGCTGTTGCACAGGTTGACCCGTGCTGCCCAGCGGTGGTGGCTGGATTGGTTGTCCTCCTGAGGCCTGTAGTGGGGACCGAGCGGGCCGACCCCCGCCGCCTTGCTGCGGAGGAGGCTGGAAAGCTTGACTCCCAACGCTCTGAGAGGAAGCTGGACCGGCTGGCTCCGTAATGGTGGTTGAGAGCTTGACTCACCCAATTCCACGGTGCCCGCTTGGATGGGTGCCTTGCTGAATGCCTGCTCCATGCCACGGGCCAAAGACGACCACCATCATTTGCCGGAACGCACCAAGGAAAGCTTTGTGGTGCTTGCTCAAAACGTGATCCGCGGAATCCGGAACGCTTGCGGGCATTCCTCTCTCTCCCCCGGGTCGTGGCGTCGCTCTCCCCTGGCAACAATACCCTGGGCATGTCATTCTTCAGGTACGGGACTCCACTTCTGTTCTTCTTGAAGGACAGCAGACACTTCTGCTGGAATTGGTCCACGGCGTCCTGGAGCTGCTGCCGTTGTTCAGGAGAGGTCCTCAATGTTGACATCCATGATATCCGCGATTTCTGGCATCTTGATCTTTTCGGCTGTGTCCCACTGGGCATGCCAAAAAGTGTGTTGACGCAAAATGTGCACCTAGCGCCAAGCACACAGCAAGCCGAACAAGCTGGCTTCACACACGCAAAGAATCACGAGACGTGCCAGTCAATTTTCCCTGAAAATTAACAAAAGATAAAATAGTTAAATACCAAATCTTGGAACTTGTCGGGTGGTACCAGACAGTCCAATATTTACGGCCACAAAGCCAGGTAAGACGACATATAGCTATAGAAAGCTATCTGCCAGCAAATTGATACCATTCGGGAGCTTAAAGAAGGAAAAGTAACATAGCCGAATGGATGACGCAAGCATCACGGCGATCGGTCTTTGTTTAGAGCAAAGATGTACGCGCGCAGGATCACGACCGATCCCCATGGTGATCAACATTAAATAAATAAATGAAGTAAAGCACGAACATAAACACGTAGTGAACAAGCATGCATAGATCCAAAGCACTAGTCTACCGCATGTCTAGGTGCTTTAAAATCCGTCTGGTACGATGCCAAACAAATCTATCCACCGCATGATACAACTTGCATGGGGATCGCACCACTTTCCACAGATAGATCTATCCACCGCATGATACAATCTAAATATGGAGAGCTAAAAGCATACATTATTTAAAGCATGAATTACGCACGTGTTCTACTTGTGAGAAACATAACCGAATACGGCTGAACAGCCGATTCAGGGTCCATGAAGAAGGAACGAACATTACCAAGTGAAATAAATCTATCAGATTGATTTGAAATCTAATCCACCGGATGACTAGCTCCAAAGCAACCCAAAAACCTGCATCTACCGTGTGATACTCAGTTCTTTCAAGATTTATACAAACGTTGGTTAGTTTGAACCCGCAACACGTGACAACCTAGATCGATTCGGTTTCGGCTATCGGAAAGCACAAGATCCACGTGTTAAAGCACGAATTCTACTCGCATAAAGATCACAAGAGGGATAAAGCCGATCCAAACCCATCTAGATTGGGCAAAAGATGTTACATGAATTTAAACATAAAGTAAAAACTCAAAGCAACACGGGGTAACTTGATGAATCTATTGGATCTTGCCAAAATCCAATAGAACCGATAACTAGCTTCAAGCTAGATCTTAGCCAACCGCATGGCTCATGACCTAACACGAAACCCTCTTGAACCAAGCTTGAATCTACCGCATGACACGAAGCATGGTAACAAGACTACTTGCATCAGATCTAAATCCACCGCATGATACTAGATATGATACAAGGTTGCCGGTAGTCACGGAGGTCGACGGATCGATGAACCCTCTCGAAGAACTCGACGACACGACAAATGGACTCTAGGGTTTGGCGTAAGGCCGGTTTGTATTGAAGAATGATTGTGTCTGTTACATACATTCAGGGCTCATATTTATATCCTGCCAAGCACAACCTCGAACGGATTTGTTGTCTAACTTATCTCTAAGCTTGATCGCTTATCCATCCATTCGTCCTTCCTGCTTGAGCCACGTCACCGTCCAACCCGCAAAATCAGCTCAACTGTTCCCTTGCCGAACGGAAGCAGATAGCCGACCGCAGATCTTTCTGCCGAATACATCTGAGAAAAACCTTCCTTCCACCGGACGAACTCCTCATCGAGCCGGACCCACAAGTCAGACTCCTTACCAAATTTTGGTGTTAACAGTGTGCATTCATGATTAAAATCTTGTTGAATCTAAAATTAGTCCTTGCTTGCTTGAATAATTTTCCTAGGGTGATTGCTTGATCTTAGATAAGGTTTTACTCTCTTTTGATCTTTGGAAATTTCTGGCAGATTCTGTTACTGTCATTTCTCAATTTTTGTAGCCCAATCTGTAAAGAGTCTGACTAGACATCCTTTAAGGAAGCTGTTTCTTATGAGATCTAGCATCTACTGTGAATTTCTCATGATTTTAGGAATTCTCCACAGAGAGTTATGCTCAGTTTAGTAAGTCTTTGTCCTGCTGTTTTTCTGGGAGACCTTCCTTTGAAAATGGAATTTTCCGAGCATGTTACAATCCAATCTAGCTCTACCATTGAATAGCAAAAGTGTGCATAATTATGTCACTGAGTTGCTACCAAAATTTGGTAATTTTTGGGGTCATAGGTTCTGAGTTATGAATTTTTGATTCACAACCCCCGAACTTTACGCCATCATCTTATGCGTACTCTTGTCGAGTTCCGGCATATTCTTGCACCTTGTGCGAATGGCTGCCCCCAAATGTTATTCATTTGAGGACCAAGCAATTCCTTTCGCTCACCGAAATCTTGTGGAAAGTTGAAACCTTTAGTAGTGGTCTGTGTATGCAATCTTTCTTTATAGTCGTGAGAACTTACCTTTGTGCACGTGTTCGCGTCTAGATCTGACGTTTGTCACTTATTTCAGATGTCTGCCTCCGGATCCATGACCGTTGATGCGCAGGCGCGGACTCACTTGAACTGCCTCGAGGAGGGTGGTTTCCTTGCACTTGTGTGGGACACCCTAAAGGACTTTGGGTACGCCACATATCAGAGTACTCGGCACGTGAGCTCATGAGCACATGCCAACTGCTTCGTTGGGAAGTGAAGGTGAAGATCCCCATGTGCCCGGCACATCCTACTTGGGAAGAGTGGGAGGTGAAGGCACAAGGGTTGAACTTGGCTGACACCGTGCAAAAGGCTGCTTTGGAAGCACTCACAACTTTTTGTGAGAAGCATGCTGATTTGGTAGTTAGCACTACAGCCAAGGTGATCCCTTTACCCAAATAGTATTCCAGACATGGGATTGAGCGCAAAGCTTTTCTTTCCGCTCAGAGCAATCACCACAGTCCTAAACTTGTCACCTCAGTCCATTTCTCCAAAGCTATGTACAACACATATCAATTGATGGTTGGAGAAAGCATGTCCTATAGACACCAAGTTTATAGACAACAAGTTAATGGTGCAGAAGCTATCACCCAAGAGTTGAACGAAGCTCGAGCAACGATATCTCGTCTTAAGAAGAAAAGATGCAAGGATAAAACAACAATACAAGAATTGAGTGAAGTCATTCATGAGCAGAATTTCTTGTTGCAGCATAATGATCAATATATGCTTGACTTAGAGAATCAACTAGAAGCTGTAGCAGCTCCACCTCCTGAACCCGAAGAGGAAGAAGATCCCGAGGAGATCCAAGGAGAATCTGGAGTGGAGACTGGACCTACTTCAACTTAAGTGAACCTAGGCTAGAGTGTTATCTAGTTGATGTTGGCTACGCTTTCAATAAAATAATGTGTTGTAGGAGAGTCGTTGCAGAATGAAGCTTGTAATGACGTTGGTTGTGATCAACTTTGGACCATGTGTTGAATATCAAGATGTTGGAAATGTCGTGGAGATCATACTCACCGATTTGATAATGTTTGCATATACGTACCGAGAGCTATGGTAAATATTGTGCACCTCGGCCTTCTGTGAAAACAGCTAAGCAGAACCTCGGTGACGGAGTTTTTCGGGCATGATAATGTTGGAAATTGACTCGGAGTTGAATACCAACATTGGAGCATATGAAATCCTACATACACTGACCAAAAATGGAAATTTTTCGGTGTATAAGCAAGGATTTATGAATCTTATGCTTATGACCGCCGTGTTGTTCGATTCCGAAAGTTGCCATGAATGAGTTTTCATCGTGCATATTCTACTTGTTAATTTATCTGAGCAAGCTTATGAATATCTGTTTAATGAGAACTCAACTTTTCAGATGGTCGGATCGACACGTAGCACCCCCAACGGTTTTGACGCATCGGGTAGTGGTGATCTACCACCGCCACAGCCCATGGCGCCGGTGGAGACTTTCATGGCCACCCAAACCGAAGTGTTGCGTCAAATCCTATAGACGCAACAGCAAATCACCCAACAGATGCATCAGAGGCCTCCAATGGGAGCTAATCATGATGGACCACCAATGGTTACCACCTATTCCCAGTTTATCGGGATGAAGCCCCCAACTTTCATTAATGCAGAAGAGCCCCTTGATGCTGACGCATGGGTTAGGGCCATTGAGGCCAAATTCTCTGCATTTGTCCTACCTTGTTCTAAGGAGCACAAGGCTAGCTTTGCAGCCTTGTAGCTTCATGGAGAAACTTTAATGTGGTGGGAGCACTTTAAGACCATGCAACCCGCCGGGCATGAAGTTACTTGGACTGAGTTCAAGAAAGCTTTCAAGGATCACCACATCCCAAAAGGACTTACGGTAAGAAAGATGAAAGAGTTGCTTGCTCTCAAGCAAGGTGATGACACTGTGTATCAGTATGCACAGAAGTTTACAAGCCTTTGCCAGTATGGAGAACATCACGTGGATACCGATGCCAAAAAGATGGAACGTTTCCGTGATGGTCTTAAGAGTGAATTGTATGAAAGGCTAAATCTACTGGAGCCCAACAGTTATCACAAGTTAGTGAACAAAGCTATCTCTCAAGAGGATGCCATGATGAAGGTACAGAAAGAGAAGAAGAGACAGAACGACTTTGCTTCGGTAGATGGATCAGGCAAGAAATTTCGTTTCGTCAAGAAGAATGCGCATGGTTCTTCCCAATCATCCGCATCGGGCCATTGGAGATTGACTCCGTCCCCACAAAGGCCTTCGGGAAATTTTCAGTACCGTTAGGCTCAGCCACAAGTCTCCAAGCCCAATGAACTTCCACCCCGCATTTGCTACAATTGTAGGCAAGCAGGGCATTATGCCATTGAGTGCCCAAACCTTAGAAGGATCAAGACTGAGCAACGTCGGTGATAAGAAGCCCATGATTCAAGTGAAGTAAGGCCAGCTTAACTTCACGGGTAACTTTTCTACCCGAGAGCATTCCTCCTGACTTGGACTTTGATGATGGAACTTTACTCCATTCTCACATTTTAGTCGCTTTTAAGAACTAGACTCAGGAATCTTAGTGAACAGATGTTGCAAACATTTGTTTACTCGCCTTCCCTTTCTTCATAGAAATCTCTTGGTAATCCCTTTTCGTAACTTTCTCTTTCAGCCTAATCCCAAGGCCCTCTTAGATTCAAATCAATTGACCGGCTAAGTTGAAGGGGTAGGATCAAAGATTTCTTGAGGAATCACGGTCATATCTTCGGACCGTTGGACCCCATTCGTTTCAGTGCCATGATGGTACGACGTCGTAGCGTCGCCCAACCATCTCTTTTCCCGCGACCACGATCACGTCGTCGAGACCTCACGGGTCGACCATTATCGAGCCCCGTGTGGCAACCACTAGATCACTCCGCTAGTCCCTACCTCAGTCGGTTGGGATGACCGTTGCGTTCCACTGAGCTATAAAAAGGGAAACCCTCCCGCGGTGTTGCCATTGCCAAGTCTCGCCTGTTTTCGAGCCCGACATTACCGCCGCTCTCGATTTTTCCACTCCGGCTAGTTTTTGGCCAACTCGCCACTAGCCCATATTTGCCATTGCTTTTACCACTCGCCGAGCAAGCTGTTTCGCCGTTTTCGTCGACAACCTCCAAAACAAGCTTAAAGAAGACCGAGACAAGAACCCCAGCTCCATCGTCGACCATGGCTCAATTCGTGGAGGTGTTCGAGTCCCTCTGTTGGACGCTTGCAGCGATGTACCTCTACATCGTCGGCGGAGTGTGTCTCCTTTTAACTTTCCATGTACACATCCATGACCCGCTTCCTCATGAACTGCGTTGAGGCAGTGAGGAGAACACCATGTATCTTTTTCCCTATCTGAATTCTCGCTACTTATAAATATAAGCGAGTATGTCTTCCATCTTTTAACCCTTATCTTGTAGAAATTGTTGCTCTAATCTTGTTGTCGAATCTCGGGACGGGATTCTGTTTAAGGGGGGTAGGCTGTGACGCCCCAGGTTTTCAGTCGGGTTAATTTAACCCTAATGAACCAGTCAACTGCATTGACTTTGGTCAAACGACGGTCAACCTGGGCCATCACCTCGAAAACATCATCGACAATCCCTAATGACACCCCGTGGTCAACCCATGGTCAAGATTTGGTCAAAACCCTAGTCAAACCCCTTGAACACCCCATTGCCCTCTAGTGTCAGCCGGAACTTCAAAATCTTCCAATGTAAAAGTTGTGTGTTTTGTCGAGAGACACAACTTTCATGTTGAGTGTCATTTGAAATTTGGAGTGGACTTGTGTGAAAAACGCAAGTCAACACCTCCAAACACTATTCACTGGAGCCGAGTTTTATGCAAAGTTCCACTGCATTTTATACAAAATCCATTGATCAAAACCCTATACAGCCTTTGTAAAAATGGTAGAGGGCCAGCTGATCTAGAACTTTGGTATAGATTGTTTGTGGCTCTTCAGTTGCGAAAAATCGAGAAAAGGTTTTTCAAAGGGGGCTAAGCTGAAATGTTTAACACCGGAACGCGCCGGCACCCCGCGCGCGCGACGTCGTGCACGGTCGGTCGGCCTGCCGTTCGTACCGCACCGTACACGCACACCGAGGATGACCGGCGACCCTTGGTCCGTCCGCGGTGCCAAGGGGCTCTTGTGCATGGTACTTTTGGGCCCAGGCTGGCGCCATGCGCCGCACTCGCATGTGCTGGGCAGCCGCACCGCCTTGGGCCATTGGCTCACCGCGTCGCCCACCGAACGCCATTGGCTCGCCGCTTGCACCATCTTTGCCCCATGCCGCGGCCCACCATGCGATGACTCTCGTGATTCCTTCGCCAAGGCACACTTGCCTATAAAAGCCCGGCCGGCCTTCCCCTCGCGCGACCCCGAGTCCGCCGCCGCCACCATTGGAGTTCCTCGGTGAACTTCCGTGCCCTTTTGAACCCCACACCTTTTGAACGTGCCTAGTCTCTCTTCTCGCCCTTCTAGAGCTTACTCCCTCGCTTGTTGCCCTGGGCGAACCGAGCACCAACAAGAGCACGGGATCCAACGGTCGCCGCCGAGCAGCCGTCGGTGAGCTTGCTCCCCCACTTGAAGCTCAGCACCTCCGACCCTCCTAGCAGCTTCCCTGGGATGCCCTGAAGCTTCCACGACCACGTGTTGCCTAGTTGAACTTATTCCTTTGCCGGACGTCGCGCCGCCATGGCCATGCTTACCCTGCGCCGTCGCCGCCGCCCGTCAGTGATCTCTCCGGCCAAACCAAGCATCCCAATCGAGCACGGGTATGCCTAATTGCAGCTAGGTGCCGCTTGTTGCCCAGCTCCGGCGGCCCCTCGCCGGCGGCGAGCTCCCTTGCGCCGCTAGGATCCCTGTGCGGGCATTTGAGTCTTGTAGGGGTCTGTGTGTTAAAGGCAAGGGTGGATTTGTGAGGTTCAGAAAGTTCCAAGGGTCTGATTGCAAAATGGATCTTCCCCTTTTGTGTGCTTTGACTAGATCTTGTAAAATCCATATAAAATCGTAGAGAAATCCAAAAAATGCAAACCCAATTTTTTGGTGCCCTTTGTAACTAGAACTACAACTTTCTCAAAGCATGTATATACTTTTGAGCTACAGTTTTTCTTGAAAAATTGAAATGTAAAATACCTAGATCTGTGATTCTGCAAAATCTATACATGATCTTGAGCTGGATTTTGGATATGTTTTGAGCACTAGCATGTGTAGGTCCAGTGCCAAAAAATGCATAAAGTTACTGAAGGAATCTTTTTATATAAATTATCTTGCTTTATTGACAAATCTGCCTAGATGTATTTTGTAGCATAAAATATAATTATTTTTATCCCAACATCTGGCTATTGTCTTGTAATGTTGAAATGCACCTCTAGTGAATTTATCATGATTTTATCACTGTTAGAAATATTTATTCCTGATTTATGCTTGTTTTTAATCATAAATGTGTAGATCAAGATCTATAAAGGCTATAGATGTGTTTGTTGATTTCCAAGACTTGTTTTGGACCATAGAAATAGTGAGAGCAAGTTTGGGTCCAGAAGGGCTATATTTATTTTTATATGCATTTATCTTGTTTGTGGTAAATAGAAATGTTGTATTTAATATATTTCTTTTATTTACTTCAGCAAATGTGCATGTGTGATCAGTGGCTTATATTAGACTTATTGAGACCGGGGAGCACCACTCTTGGTGTTTTATGATTTATTTTTGTGCATTAAATGTGATTTATTCAACATACTCTTCCTATAAAGGAGCATTGTGTGATGCTTTATTAGCTAGACTTTTTAATAGTGGTTGTTTACATATATATACAAATGAATTAATTTAATTCACGTAATAAAACAGTAGCAACAGCCACAAGATGTACATGGTTGGCCATATTCACTTTAAAGAAAGCATTTAAACATTTACTCATTTAAAGTAAACACAAAAAGACTATACAACACTTTCATGATGGTGATTGTGTATATATACAAATAAGTTAATTACTTTAAATACAAACAGTAAGGAAAAGTTACTTTTATGCAACAAATTACTTTCCTAACTCATTTATGTAACTTATGCACAAAAGAATTTGTTTTTCCTATTTTTCCCTTACTAGATTAATCTAGTTTTCTACCTTTAATCAACTAATCACATCTCACAACTTGCCCAACAGTACCCACTGGTTCTAATGACCAGGAGACACTCCTGTGGACAGCAAGCTACTAGTTTACACCACTGAAATTAAATGCACACAATAAAAGCATATCTAGTTAGCAAATAGAGGATTAATGCATATTAAAATAAATATAAAATAAATGAACCCAAGCTTTCTCCTACACATTCTTTGGTCCAAAACAAGCCTAAATAACCAACAAACACACCGAGATCTATTCTAGATCTTGATCTATGCATTTATGTATAAAAACAAGCATAAATTAGGAAATAATCTTTTTAAAAGTGATACAATCATGGTAAATTCACCAGGGGTGCCTTTTAGCATAACATGACAATAGCCAGAAGTTGGGATCAAGCGAGCGAGGATTGCGATTAGAGTCACTAGAGATCGATTGGCGGCGGCGGTTCGGGCGGAAAGAAGTCCGGTGATGACCGGCAGCGAAACAGCGATGGCGCGGCGGCCGCAGCTCGGATTCCGGGCAAATGCCGGTGAGGCTAGGACATCACGTGTGCTTGGGAGCTCAAGTGGGTACTAGGGAAGAGCTAGGGGTCACCGGTTTAACACAGCAGCAAGCGCAGCAGCAATGTCGCCGGCGGCGCTAATGGCGGGCAGCGGCGGACAGCTCGGTTGATCAGGCACGCGAGGGAAAAGGAAGGGGGAGTTTTATAGGCGCGTAGAAGCGGTTCCACCTCACCGTCATGGCCTACAGGAACTCCAGCATGGGCGCAGAGCGACGGCGACGTGCGGCGGAGCCAACGGCCAATGGGGAATGGCGGTTCGCCCGCCGGTGAGTGCGCACCGGCCACGTAGCACCGGCCTAGGCCTCCACGCAAGCGTCACAGCCTCTAGTGCACAATGTCATCGGCGCGGGCCTCGAACCGCTGGGTTTTCTGGCGCTTCGGCGTGCGCGCGCGGGCGGGTACGGCGCGGCCGACGTGGCGGCACGTGTGCGACGTCGTGCGCGGGAGAGCCGACATTCAAGCACAGTTTCATTTAGCTCTTTTTAAACTGCATTTTCTCCAAAAATTCAAACAGGAGTGCTCCGAACTTTGAATACCAAAGTTGTTGAGCAAGTTACCCTCTTCAATAATGCCAAAGGCTCGATAGGGTTTAACTCACTAGTTTGAGCAGGAACATCAGCGCAAAACAGCCGAAAACTCGGTGCTTGTGTTCAGTGCCTTAATTTGCATTTTTCACAAGTTCGCACTCCAAACTAGCAATGCCACTCAACATAGAAGTTGTGTGCCTTGAAATTCTGCACATTTTCCCATTGGGCGACTTTGAAGTGTTTAGTGAAATTTTGGAGAACCTGCCAAAGTTCTGGATTAGCACAAGGAGATCACAGGGAACACTAGGGTTTTAGGCTAGGGTTTTGACCAAGAGTTGATATAGGGTTTTCAAGAGTAGTTAGGAGTGTCATTAGCACAAATCACCATTGAGCAAAAACACAGGGTGTTACAGGTACTCAACCCCACGATAGCGAGGATTGTCATCTTCTTCCTCCTTAAGATCTTTACCATCATTTTTGTTGTCTTCACCATCCTCACCAATGTGATCCCCCGAGTCATCTAGATCTCCACCCATAACATTGGGTGCAGGGGCAACTAGCGCATGTAGTGCATCTTATGCTGCTTCAGGTGCTGGCAGAATTACAATGTCACCATCTGCATCAGCCTCCAGGACAGTACCATCATTCAGCTGTGGCTGCTCAACTGGATCCTCCTGCTGCACCTCCTTAGGGTTTTCTTCAACCTTAGCTTCCGACTGCACCTCTTCCGGATCCTCCTCAATTTCAGCCTCTGGCTGCACCTCTTCGAGATCCTCCTCAACAACAACCTCTGGCTGATCACGAGGAGCCAGCTGTCTAGCAGGGAAACGACCACCAGTGCTATTGTGGGAAGTTTGATAAGTCCTAGCCATCTGACAAAACAAAACTGAACTCAGTATAGAGTAAATCAAAACAATAGAGTTTTAATAATAAACAAGAATAAATTAGATTTTTATGCGTAATTAAGACAATTTGAAGCATGACATGGCTTTCTAGAACATGAAGCCTTAATTTCGACCACTTCTAACTAAGGTTGCGACCTACAGTCAACCTGGCTCTAATACCACTTTGTCACACCCGATTCTACAAGGAAAACCGAATGCATCTCATATGTGCGCCAGGTTCAGAATTACACACACATGATAGACAAAAGAGTGTAATACCATAATTGTAATCAAGTGTACAAGAGTTTAACTAATACAATATTCATTTATTACACTCATACAGTGGACAAGAAGGTCCGAGAACAACCGATAACTAAACGAGCAACTCCTTTTTCAACTTCCACAGGCACATGACTGGGGGATCCGCATGCCTTATAACTTCTCAAAGTCGCTCCAGTACTCCTCACCGTTGTTCTCATTTGAACAACGGTAAGCAAGGGTGAGCACTCTTATGGTTGGAGCTCAGCAAGTGGGGGAAACATGCAAGGCTACCAAGGATAGGCTATGGTTTACAACAATTAGCATTTTATAAGTTGGTCAAATCTTAGTTAATAGCACCTAGTTACTAGATGTAAGTTCATACCAACCCACTTAGGCATTGTAAAACATCTCAAACCAAAAACCCATAAGATCCATGATTTATATGCATCTTTAAGTTTGATTATCATGTGAGGGTTCAAGCCGCTCATAACCGTGAGCACGACTGATCGATTAGTTTTCACTCTGTAGAGGTTATACATTGTACCCACAGCTCGTGTTCCCCATGTTGCTCGGGTTAGCTAGACCCTTAAACACTTCCTAGGTGATTGGCTAGGGGTCCACTATGAAGCATTTACAAAGGAAAGCAGAAACCCAACAACTCGCAATAGTTACAGCAGCGGAGCATACCATAACCCTCCCTAGTGGTCAGCACCTTAGCAAAGGCTGCTACCCCAAAAGAACCGAGCTATACCCCTTCAACTCTGCCCCCCCTGTGCCCCTCTCGGAAAAAGGCTATCAGATAATTCCACTCTCCTAATTAATTGGCTAAGCCAAAGCCATGTGGATTGCGGTTGTACTGTTATCTTGGGTGGTTCTCCATGTTACATTTAAGTTATTTGATCTTGTCATTAAACACAACTAGCATTTCTTAAACATGGAACACTGTAACAAAAAAACCATTGTAGCCAGCCCAAGTTTAGAAACTAAGCAATTATCTACCCAAAACATTGGTTAAACAGGGTTGATCAAGGTAATAGGGGTGAAACATCTAGTCATGTCCCTAAAAAGGTGTTTTCCCATCAATTGAATGCATAACAACAAGTAAAAGTAAGCATTGTGTAAACCTGCAGTTATATAGGTTCAAAAAGAATATGCAGAGGGGGAAATCCACTTGCCTTCCTCTACAAACTGGTTATCTTTTTCTTCGTAGACAGGCTCTTCCTAATCGTCTCCAATGGGGTGCTCAGATGAAACAGGCACGATATCTATGCACAAGCATATACAAACAAACAATAAATAAAATAGTACACCAAATAGTAGCAAAAGCTAAAAAACGCTATGTAAAAGATTATACTCGTTGAGACGATCATTTTGGTATATAAAATGCTAAAAACAGAGTTAAAACATGAAAGATATGATTAAAACAAGTTACAGGGACTTTTTTGTAAGAAAACTAAGCCTACATGGCTATGAAAGAAACCAGGGACTAAAAACATAATTTCAAATAAAAACAGAAGGGTTTATACACAAAAAAAATGAAAAGGACCTTTGGTGAAGGAATCTAAAAGAATCAAGGGCTAAAACATAAAATCAGGGGCTTATGTGTAAGAGTTCTTGATGGTGGAAGGACCGACATGTGAAATAAGACAAAGACAGGGGCTCTTAAACAAAAATGCCGGTGGTGACCGTTACCCACGGATTTGACCCGTGACAAGACTGGATCTGAGCCGTAGATCATTGATCCGGCTGCTGCGGTGGCAGTGGACCAAGCCAAGGGGTATCTCCCAGATTAGATCTGAGCCGCCCGCGTGCGATCGAACAGCCCTAGCAGCCTGCAAGCGGAGCGCGACAGTGAGCGCGCAGAGACAGAGACGCGTGGCGGTGCACGGAGGCACTTCGCCGGCATAGGCTCGAGAGAAGGTTCCCAGCCATCATTTCAAGCGTGTGCTGGTGCTACACGTAGCGGGGGAGCTTGCGCACACATCTAGGGACTCAGGAGCGAGGCTCTGGTGATCATGGCGGCGAGCACAGGAAGGTGGCAGAACGACCTCGCCGACGTGCGATGGCGACGACCTAAAACTTGCTACGGGTCACGGTTTAGCACACTGAGCAGCCATATGTTGGAACCCTAGCTCATTTGATTTTCCTATTTTCCCTTCCTATTTTCCTTTGGATTTCTATAGGACTAGCTTGAGAGCTTCATGGTGAGATCTTGTGAGAGGGAAGGATGATCGGGCGGAAGCTAGACCTTGTATGAACCTTTCATGGTATGTATAGATAATTCGGCGTGGTTCCTCAAGGCTTGGTTGTGATCCTTCCGTTTTTCCTTTTTGGTGATTTTCGGAGCCTTTTCTTTGAATTTCCGTGGGGAAGACTTGAGGGTGTTTCTTTGAGGGATTCTTGTTGGATTTCACGTATGAGGACCTTGTGCCTCTTTGCTTGGTGATCTTGATCCAACAAACCCTCCGAAACGGCTTCGATTTGGGTGTTTTCGGTGGTTTACTTTCGGTTCCTCTTGATTGAGTGGGCTTTGGGGACCGAGCTTCTAGCCAAGTGTAGCCCACGAGGTACCCCAACTATCCCCAAAGTCTCACTTTGATCTGTGGAACGAATCGGGAGAACGATCGCTTGAAGTTTTGAGTTTTTCCCGCGGATTGAGTTCTTCCCGACTGTCCAGGCCAAAACCGGTCTGACCGGTTTCCCAAACTGGTCTGACCGGTTTAGCCCTGTGGGCTGTCCTAAAGAGTTTTTGACCGAGAAAGTCCCTGTCATGCTATGGCTATTCTTTCTCAAAGGAGGAGAGGTTCTTGAGGTAGGTTTTCTCTCGAAAGGGTCTTTGGGGAGTTTCTGGACAGAACTGGCAAACCGGTCTGACCGGTTTCCCCTGCCTATGTGAGGCTAAGTCCAACAGAAGTGGTCCGACCGGTTTCAGAAACTAGCCTGACCGGTTTGGGCTACCAGCAGCCGTGTCATGTGTGTTTCCGTTGCGTGTGTCTCGTGGCTATTGGTTGGGTCTTGTTCCTAGGTCCAGTAGCACTCCGGTGGCTGCGTGGACTTGGCAAGAGAAGCTTGTGGAGGTGCACGAGTGAAATTGGGTTCATAGGCCGAATTCTTGAATAGAATTTTTATCGGCTCCCATTCACTCCCCCCTCTCTGGTTTGCCGCTTCGGTCCTTGAAGTGGTATCCAAGTCAGTTACGGGTCTTGATTGACTCTAACTAGTCTAAGATCCAAGGATGGAGTACCAGGAACGGGATTCGGGTCTTCCACAATTCGATGGAAAGAACTACCAGATGTGGAGTAAACGGATGGTAGCGTTCCTCTGTGGAAAGGGTCAGATCCTTTGGGATGTTACAGTGGACACAAGCTATGTCCAACCGATGAACTTCCTTGCTCTAGGATCGAGGGACATGTTCGACACCAACAACAAGGCGGTCTACTACTTGTTTCGTGCTCCGTGTCAGCCTGAATTCGATCGGGTGCACACGGAGAGCTTGGCTTGTAGAATTTGGTCGGTGTTGAAGGAAGCTCATGTTGGGAATGCCAGGTTCAGGCTCGGATGTATGCGACCTACCAAGGAGAGTACGAGAAATTCACTCATCTCCCCGGTGAGTCCATCGAGGCCTTATTCTAGAGGTTCACGGTTGTGGTGAACAACATGAGGGGCAAAGTGGACGTGCTCCCATACGATGATCATGATAGAGTTGTCAAGCTCTTACACTCTTTGGATCGTACGGTTTGGGGCGGAAAGTTCGAGGCCATTGTGGAGTCGGAGAACTATGACACTCTGACCGCGAACGAGCTGTTCTCGAAGCTCAAGTTGGCTGAGGTGGATCAGGGCGTGATAGACAAGATTGAGGGCCCAACTGACTCTCATAGTCTCGCCCTCATTGGTGGTTCGAAAGGAAAGACTAACGCTAACCCATCCACCAGGATGTTCTCCTTGTCCTCCTAGATATCTATGCTAGATGAGGAGTTCGATGTGCTTGGAGAGGACGAGCTGGCGTTGCTGACGAGGCGGTTCGAGAGGCTGCACGAGAACCGGGTGAACATGAGGAGGAACACGAGGACATGTGTTGACGGTGTATATTCGTGTTAAAGTTCAAGTAGACTTGCAAGCGGACAAGTCTCCCGTCGTAGTCAAGGGACCCTTCTTCCCTCGAGTGGTGAACTCAAGGTATCGAATCCGTGGAACAAATGTGTGACGCAAGACTTGATCTAGTAAAGCCAAGAAACATCAATCTTCGAGAGGTTAAACCTAATGCATCTAATCAAAGAATATCAAAAACGAATCTAATCTACTAAGACCGAAGGTAGCAAGAGATAGAGGGGGATAGATAAAACGATCTAGAGAGATCAGATCGAGCCTTTTGTTGAAGTTCCAAGCAAAAGAAGAAGTAGCAAGTTTAATCTCATTAGAACCCACTTTAAACCATGGTTTCCCATCCGACTCCGAAAACGCCCACCTTTGGAGCCACCGTTTTGTCACAACGCACCCCTATTCGTGTGGGTTAGTCTAGGGCGAGTCTGAGGACAAGTCGAGATCTTTCGGTAGGTCAGGCATGCACCTCTAGCCACCACAGCTACAAGAACATCCTATGTGATCTATCTCGAGAATAGATCTAAGATAAGCAAAGTCGATCGAAAACGAAGACTTCAGAGAAACACTTGATCGCTAGAAATCGGATTCAACTTGTTACATCAACTAGTACATGACAAATAAACAAAAATCACCACCGGGATCCTACCTCGATCTTGCTTCTAGCTCCGGGAACTCCGACGTGGTCTTCCTTGCAAGTTTCCCACGTTGGCTAGGGAGACCCTAGTCAACTAGCTCGACCCTCTCCTCTCCGAGATGGTGTCCCTCTCTTCTCTGCTCCTCGGCGGCCGATGACGAATGGATTGATGCGTGGCTCTCGACCCCTGGGCTATAAATAGCCTGAATGGTGGCTAGGTCAAAGGGGGAGATGACTGGGCCCCGAAATGGGTCGGGCCGGCCGGCCTGGGCCCACCTCGGCCCAATTGCCTGGATCCTTCCCGTGGTGTCAGTTCCCGAATCTTCTAGATCCTTTCCCCCTTCTGAATATGGGCCCTTGTCGTCAGCTTCTCTCCGAGTTGGACAAAGCTCCTTGTCTCAAAAGATTCGACACTTCTCTGACTAGGTCCTTGGAGTTTGTCATCTTCTCGGGTTAGGTCACTAGGCTTCTTGGAGTCATGTTTGCTTCATTGCATGACTTGTACCAGGCTTCAAGGTCTTACCAAGGTGCTTGATGAACTTGTCCCGGACGTCCTGCTTTCAACGTCAAAACCCTGCATAAACACTAAACTCCAAAACCGACATGCATGAATGAACTTGTTATACCAAGGGGGTTAGTACCAATGAATAGGA
Organism: Cenchrus americanus; assembly: GCA_947561735.1. Taxonomy (NCBI): domain Eukaryota; kingdom Viridiplantae; phylum Streptophyta; class Magnoliopsida; order Poales; family Poaceae; genus Cenchrus; species Cenchrus americanus. The sequence goes on from OX387244.1 coordinate 196,068,430, forward strand.
TACTAAAGTCATGCCAATGTGACAACCCCACCCGAGATAATTCCGTAGTATCGCCTAAACCACTCCATTTGGTCATTAAGCTATAATAAAGAAGTATCCCGTTGAGTATTGCCGGGTTTACACCCGGTAAATCACTTGGAAACACAGAAAGGATCGAACGAATGCATTAAAACTCCCACGAAGGAGAGTCCAGAGTGCCTTCCAAATTATCCATCACATCCCCACAGGGGTCATTATTACAAACATAGTTCCTTGACGTGAAAGTAAATGGTTCAGAGTTTATTGCAAAAAGCGGAAGATAACTAAACGATACGATCACATCATAGGAGGCATGTCCATGATGTAATCATTCTTCGTCATCCACCCAGTCCAGTTCCCAGCCGGGTGGATGTTCTCCGGGCCACACATCAGATGCATTACCTGGAACAACATTTATAAAGCAAGGCTGAGTATACTAATACTCCGAAAGACTTACCCGTCTAAAAGAAAGACTTTACCTCTAATCATGCACGGCTTTTGGCTAGTGGGTTTGTTTGCCAAAAAGCTACTAAGTCGTGAATCCTTACTTTCACATTTTAGCTCAAGTTCTAGTAGAAGTAATCATTACTAGGTAAGCAATTATTGCAACAAAAGTTGTACAAATAATTAATCAAAGAATAATATTCACAAAGTTCCATCATAAGGGATATCATGGCCACTCGGGTAAGTAGTCTCAAATGACAGTGAGAGGCCGACAATCGATTGATTCAAAACCTTGCAAGGTGGACCTAAACACACGGGAGGTGCCCTCACTAAGAGTTCACCAACTAGGCGGTTCCCGTCATTCCTCGGTTTGGGGATAATAGCTCACAGTCTTAAGTACAAGGTTTATCTGGGCTACGCCACTAAGGTCACCTAGCCTCACGCATGCACTCGGGGTGCAAACCCGGGGCCGCAACCCTAAGAGTAGTGATAGTAAAACCCCGTACCGCCTCATTTAGGTACTAGGCTTACCGTACCCATTTCCGACAAGTGTTTAGTACGTTCAAACACTTAGCCAACGAAGCCACTGGACCGGAGTCCAAATCCCATGCTCTTACCACATGAGCAATCCATTTAATCAATATGGTGATTCCATAAAGGAGATCCTACTCTCGCGAGTGACGAACATCACTCGACTTGTACCAGAACCTTAAGCATAGCAACTAGTGACCTAACATGCTAGTAAAAGATCATAGGTACTTATGGATCATGCAACTAGGGTTTCATTTCAACTCCTGAACGTAAATGCACATACAATAACAAGAAGTAAATTCAGAAGTTTTAAAGAAACACAGGGGTTAATGAATAAACCGTGGCTTGCCTTTGTTGGCACAAGTAGTTAGACACACTTCCGGACTTTGGCCCGGGTCTTGCTCTATGGCGACGTAATGCACGTCTCCTCCAGCTCCCTCGTTCACGTCCGCTGGCATGAGCGTGTAGCTAACGTCGGGAACTTCTACACGGAGGATGCAATGTAAGACTTAAGTGACCATTTGAATTTAATTGATTTCCAACAACTTATGTTAACCAAGAGGTGCATGTTTGAACACATTCACCTAGATAATAATACATTCAGCATACTCTTCCTATAAAGGAACAATATGTGTTGCTTTATTATCTAGACTTTTACGGTGACTGTGTACATATATATAAATAACTTAATTTAATTCACATCAACAAAACAGTAGCAACAGCTACAAGTTGGATAGGGTTAGTCATATTCACCTTAAGAAATGCATTTAAACATTTCTCCCTTTTAAAGATAATTAAAAGCCTTTTTAGCCTTTTTTAAATGTGATTGTGTGCACATCTATTAAAGAGTATCTTATTTAAATACAAACTGCAAGGAATTTACTTTTGCACCACTATTTTACTTTTCTAACTCATTTATTTCACTTATGCACAAAAGGGGGCATTTTTCCTATTTTCCTTTACTAGATTAATCTAGTTTGCAACCCTTTAATCAACTAAAAACATCACAACTCATTCAACAGTACCTACTGGTCCTAATGACCAGGAGGCACATCTCTGGACAGCAAGCATGTGATTTTTGTACCACTGAAATTAATACACAAATTCAAATGCATTACTAGTTAGCATATAAGGGAATAATTAATATTAAAATAAATACAACATAATTGAATCCCAACTTTCTCCTACACATGCTTTGGTCCAAAACAAGCCCAAAGAACCAAGAAACACACCTATAGCCTTTATGAAACATGCTACACATATTTATAATTAAAAACAAGCATAAATGAGGAAATAATATTTCTAACAGAGATAAAATAATGGTAAATTCACCAAAGGTGCTTTTTAACATAACAAGACTACAGCCAGAAGTAGGACTCAAAAATAATTGTTTTTGAAGCTACAAAAATCATCTAGGCAGATTTGTCAATTTCACAAAATGATTTTTATAAAACGATTTCTGCAGTAACTTTGTGCAATTTTTGGTGTGGTGACCACTCATGGCATGGTGTACAACATATCCAAAACATAGCGCAAGAACTTGTGTAGATTTTGCAAAAACATAGATCTAGGGATTTTACATTTCTATTTTTCAAGCAAAACCTGTAGCTCAAAAGTATATACATCTTCGGAGAAAGTTGTATTTATAGTTACACTGAGCACAACAAAATTGGGCTTGAAATTTTTGGATTTTTCTGTGATTTTATACGGATTTTACAAGATTCAGCTGAAATGCAAAAGGGAGGAAGAAGCCTTTTTGCAACCAGGGCCCTGAAAGACGTAAAAGTCCGCAACCCTACCCTCAGTTTTGCACGAAACCCCTGGAAATCTTCTGTGGCTTTGCAATGTCGCCCCTGGGGCCAAGGGGCGGCGCGGCCGTGGTGATTCCGGCGAGGCCGGCGGCGGCCTGGCCGGGGAAGTGGCCGGAAAGGAGGTGGGGTTCATCTCGGCTTGGTTGGTGGCCGTAATTTGGGTGGAAAGGTCGCCGGCGAGCACGCGGCGGGGCCGGGCGGTGGTAGCCGCGGGCGGCGCCAATGCCGGTGATGCCCGGGCGGAGGAGGGCGGTTAGGGCGGCCTGCGAGGTTCACGGGATACCAAGGGAGGCGTGGAGGTGGTTGTGCAGTAGTGGAGTCATGCGGGAGGGGGATCTCCGCGTGCGCCCAACAATGGCGGGGCGGCGGACGCTCTGATGGTCGCGCGGGAGCGAGGTGCTGGTGATTTTATATGGGCCCGGGCAGGCGGTTCGCGCAGCGTCATTTCCCCGACACGACCGCGGGATGGGCACGACATGGCGGCGCGCGTGCGCGGAGTATGGCGACGACGCCGTTGGACGGGCGGCGCACGGGCGGCTCGGCCGGCCAAGGCGCGCACGGCGCGTGGCGCGAGCGGGATGGCGAGGAGGGGCGGCGGACGCGCCGTCCAATCGCCCGCGCAAGCCGCGTGGAGCCCGTGGGGCCTCGGCGTCCGTGCCGGGCCCACGGTGGGGACGGCGGCGGCGGCAGCGCATGGCCTGGCGCTCGACGTCGCGCGGCGGTCTGGAACGCTGGGTGCCCGAAATTTTTCCAAGTGGCCCTGTTTGACCGAGCAAATCTCCAAAAAGATGAATAGAAGTGGTCCAAGAAGTGAATAGCAAAGTTGTAGATCTCCTGACCCTCTACAACTTTCACAAAGGGTGTATGGACTTTTTCTCAACCAATTGTGCACAATTTGGATGCCAAGATGGCTGTTTTCTGGGCGCTAGTGAACAGTGTCGAGGAGCTTTGACCAAGCTTTTTCACGCATTTCCACTCCAAATCTCAAATGCCACTCAACATGAAAGTTTTGTTCTATGAAAACAACACAACTTTCGTATTGGGAGAATTTGAAGTGTTTAGGGAAAATTTGGGGAACACGGCAAAAGTTCCGGGCGACATAGGAGGGTCAAAGGGTGTTTAAGGGGTTTGACTAGGGTTTTGACCAGGGGTTGACTATAGTTGACCAATAAGGGTCATTAGGGGTCATTGGTGATGTTTTCCAGGTGAAGGCCCAGGTTGACCGTCGTTTGACCAAAGTCAATCCTGTTGACCGGATCATTAGGGTTAATTAACCCGGCCGAAAACCTGGGGCGTCAAAGCCAACACTGAAGGTAAACTCATAGGTTGACGTAATTTCACCATCATCATCTCCCCCATGATTAAACCTTGCTCGTCCTCGAGTAAGCGTTCGATGGATATCATCATCGCCCTTCATTGTTTAAACCTTGCACTTCATCATACATGAGAAAACATAATGCTCTCAAAATTTAATTTGTTAAGGTTTCACAATGTACTTGCCTTCATCCCTACAGAGGGTAGATTATTAACTAAGCTTATCCCACAAGTATTAACATGCTCCCAAAGTTTAAATAAATCTCACAAATTCTGAAATTAAGAACGAGATGAAAAAGAGCTAAACCAAGTTCACAAATCATCTTGCATATTGCTCATGAACACTCATCTCACTCTGTCTCACAAGCCTATTTATTCTACTCCTTTCCCTCTCATATAACATATACATGTGGTAGGCTTTATATGGAGCTTTTTAGGAAAGTTTAGTCCTACCAAGATATTATAAATGAGATGTTGTCAAAACAAGACAAGCTTCTCATGGTCTTACCAAGACTCGTCAAAAAGGTCATTGGAAAATAATGTTATATCAAGGAGGGGAAAGAGAAAAACACACACACATGAGATAGGTGGACATATGCAAATGGCAAAGAGTGATCCCAAGGCACAAAGGAAGTCGACGTTATCGGATTGCACATGATTGGAGAATGAGTAAGGATCTTTTAATCTAGAAACCTTGAAATTCCTAATGCACTTTAGAGAGCCGGGGAGTTCACTTTATTTTATTTTTTTCACATACTCATATTTTTTTCTTTTTCTTTTTTTTCTTTCTTTCTCTTTCTCATTTTTTCTTTTTCTTTCTCACCAAAATTTTTTTATTTGCTCCCCATGAACTCTAAATTTACATTATACTTACCTCCTCCCCCATGCTTAGACATTTGCTCGTCCTCGGCCAAAGAGGTGATAAAGATAAGGTAGGTACCAGAAATACTTTTCCTTCGGATAGATACTTGAAATCTTCGATCTTGGCACCGTCTTGCAATCTTCCTTGAATTGATGATCCATCCTCAACGATAGGTTGTGGTTAAGGAGGTAATCACAAAAGATGATATTTGGTTTTAAGGGTGGATATCCGGTGAGGTTTGAGAGATCTCCGATGTGGGGATACACAATGCACGGATAAGAGGCTAGCAATAAGATAGATACACAAAAACGGAATGACCAGCTTCTTAGTCTCGAGCCAGAGAAATCATGGCCTACAATAACTCACTCAAAAATAAATCTTGTACACTAAGGTTTATGCACTCAAATAAAAATATGGCTTTGGATAGGTAAAGCAACACACAAGTGATATTCATGACAAGGTTAGCATTGCTTTTAAGAATAAAAATCATCTTTAATCCATCTAAAACTTGAGAGCACATAAAACACTATGGGTCTTTATTTTAATCATAACCACCGCTAAAGATTAAGCTAGTATTTAGGTAAATTCAGATTTGTATTTTAAGAGAACACTAGCTTTAACATGCATAAATCAATTACAAAGATAAACAAAGCGGCAATTATAATCATATATCATCATGGCAGAAATTTCAAAACTTTACCAAAGATAAAAACAAGATGGTGTCTTTATTCATGATCAAAACAAACTATCATACATGCTGAAAACAAACTAACACACTTGCTGAAATTTAAATAAAAACTGAAAACTCTACGCAAACACAAGCAAACACAAGCTGAAAATTACAGAAAAAGGGAAAAGAAAAGAAAACTAAAGCTCCTCCTTCCTAATCTTCCGCCGACAGTTGGTGTTGATAATCTTGGTAGTTGTACCCTTGCTCATAGTAGGTTTGAACATCCCGTCCAACAACTTGATCCGGTGGTACTAGGTGAAGACGCCCAAGCTCATAGGCAATATTTGCATTGCCTTCACCAAGTTGAGTCGCGTTGTATTGGATGGCTGCGACGTTTTGTATATTTATCACAGCATACCCTCCAATTATGGCCACGCTTTGTTGTGGTTGTGGTATTGCGCATTGGGCTCCGCAAAGGTTACGCTGGGCACCACATAATTTTGTGGGGGCATGGCTGGACCACTCCCCCAAGCTTGCATTGTGGGCCCTCCGTAATTACTTGGCGGTGTAGGGATTCCTCCGAACGGTGGCACATAATTTTGTTGTGCACCACCCTCTTTTGTGGAGGAGGATCCCTCCTCTATAATTCTTCCTCTTTTATTCTTCCTTGGCGGCACAAGGATTCCCTCCTCCAACCAATCTCCCTTTAATGAAGAGTCTCAATCTTGGATCCAGACGGGGTAAGTTCACTTTGGCCACATGAAAGCCTCCTCTCTCATCTCCACTAATATATTTTCCTTGCTTTAAGTATCAAAATCTTAGAGGGGTCCTGTGTAGAAGATATTTGGGATTTCTTGGAGTCCTATGCTCATCAAGCATCGTCCGAGCCATCTCACACAAGGTCCTGTTCTTCCTTTCCACAACACCATTCTGAGGAGGCGTATACGGACTCAAAAACTGGTGCTCAAGACCCAAGTCATTGCAAAAGGTTTCAAAACGAGAGTTTCTGAATTCCGAGCCATTATCACTGCGGTTAGCTCGTATGGCATCTCTGTGCCTCTCGTTCCTCAACCTCAAGACTAGATCTCGAACAAAACCAAACGTCTCCCCCTTATGGCCATCTCTCCCACAATAGCCACAATGGAACCTCACAAGCTTAGGCTTAGGCTTGGGATGTCGCTGCTTACTAGGTTTCTCTCCACTCAACTCCTCCACCGGTTCCCCTCACTAGCCTTCTCACTTCCTTTCCCAAAGAACACTTTCCCCGAAGTGCTCACAAACTTGATAGGCTTTTGTAGATCATTTGTGGGTGTAGGAAACACGGGTGGAGCTGGTGTTGTGTCTAGTCGGTTCCTAAGATGGTTAGGTTTTGGGGGAAAATCATTTTTGTGGTGGGTTTTTGTTGGCTCCGGGATATTCTCTCCACTTCCCTCACCAACCTTGTTGGCCCCAAGTCCCTCACCATCCTGCCTCTTAAACGCCTCGATCATCATCCTCAACTGAGGCTCATGACCAGACAACCAACCCATTAACTTCCTCAAGTCATCATTCTCATCCTGCAAACGATCAACATAATGTGCAAGTTCCAAATTTTTCAAAGCATGCATTTCACAGGTATAGCATGATGTAGGCATGGATTCCTTCAATTTAGCCTCAAGAGAACTAGTGTAAGCATGCATCTCATCAATCTTAGCATGCAAAACAGGGCAAGAAGTGCAAGCACCTAGCAAAGCAGGTCTAGACTTAAGCTCAACCACTTCAACCCTAAGCACATCTAGTTCCTCACACTTGGAGGCATGCTTCTCCTTAAACAAAGCAAGATCAGCAAGAAATATGGAGCAACCAGCACAATCAACCTCATCCGAAACAACAGGCTAGCCTTAAGGGAATCAATCCCAAGCTTGCTATCAAGCACCTGTGTCTCCAGCTCAGCCACTCTAGTCCTAGCATCCTCGAGTGAAGCCCTAAGCTCTTTGCTCATTTTCTTGGCCTCTCTAAGCATGTCATCGCAGTTATCAAGCAAAGAGCCAAGCCTCCCATTCTCCTGGCGCAAGAAGGGAAGTTCATCACGCACCTCGTCGTCGGATTCAGAGTCCGAGTCGCTCTGTGTGCTCTTCTTGCTGCCGGAGCTCAGCGCCATGGTGCAGAAGCCATCTCTCGCGATGTAGCTCAGCCCGCTCAGGTTCTTGGATGACTTTTTGTTCTTGCGACGATCACCTTCGTCTTCACTGCTGCTCAAGCTCGAGGTGGAGTACGCGGAACTGGAGTCGACGTCGCTCGCTCCAACTATCGCTCGGGCCTTGCCTCGGCTCTCCTTCTTCCTCGATCGTCATTCGTCCTTGTACTTGTTCTCGTGCTTGCTCTTGTGCTCGCGCCTCGAACGGTACTTGTCGTCCATCCTCGGCTTGTGCTTGTAGCCGTCCTTGTTCTCGGCCTTCTCCGGGCAGTCGGCGACGAAGTGTCCCGGCTTGCCACACTAGAAGCATGTTCTCATGTTCCTCCTCATGTTCACGCGATTCTCGTGCAGCCTCTCGAACTGCCTCGTCAGGAGCGCCAGCTCGTCCTCTCCAAGCTCGTCGAACTCCTCATCTGGCATAGACATCAAAGAGGAGAAAGAGAACATCCTGGTGGATGGGTTCGAGTTAGCCTTTCCTTTGGAACCACCAACGAGGGCAAGACTATGGGAATCAGTCGGTCCCCCGAGCTTGGCAGTCATGCCCCTATCCACCTCAGCCGACTTGAGCTTCGAGAACAGCTCGTTCACCGTCAGAGTGTCATACTTCTCCGACTCCACAATGGCCACGAACTTTCTGCCACAAATCGTACGATCCAAAGAGTGTAAGAGCTTGACTGCTCTATCATGATCATCGTATGGGAGCACGTCCACATTGGCCCTCATGTTGTTCACAACCACCGTGAACCTCTGAAACAAGGCATCGATGGACTCACCGGGGAGATGAGTGAAGTTCTCGTACTCTCTCCGGTAGGTTGCATACATCCGTGCCTGAACCTGGGCATTCCCAACATGAGCCTCCTTCAACACCGCCCAAATCCTACAAGCCAAGTGCTCGGTGTGCACCCGATCGAACTCAGGCTGACACAAAGCACGAAACAAGTAGTCGACCGCCTTATTGTTGGCATCGAATCTGTCCCTCGACCCTAGAGCAAGGACGTCCATCGGCTGGACATAGCTTGTGTCCACCGTGACATCCCAAAGGATCTGACACTTTCCGTGGAGAAAAGCACCCATCCGCTTGATCCACATCTGGTAGTTCTTGCCATCGAAGTGTGGAGGACCCGAACCCCGTTCCTGGTACGCCATCCTTGGATCTTAGACTGGTTAGAGACAACAAAGACCCGAACCTGCTCTGATACCACTTGATGGACCGATACGGCGAACCAGAGAGGGGGGAGTTATTGGGAGCCGATAAAAATTCTTCTCGAAGGAGATGGAAACTCCAACAAGATGAACACGACTTCAACACACGTCTCGGACTCACTACCCAAGTTGGCCAAGCCCACGTAGCCACTGGACCTAGGAACCAACACACAACCTTCCGACCCGAGAACGTAGCGGAAAACCAAACCTCGAGTCTATAGACCCACACCGGTCAGACCGGTGAGCACCACCGGTCAGACCGGTCCCTGCTGGCGAAACTGAGCAACTTTCACTAAGTGGCTCTACACCGGTCAGACCGGTGAGACACACCGGTGAGGACCATGTGTGGTTCGAGGACCGGTGGATGGTTGCTTCCTTGTGTGATGAGTGATTGACAACGTTGTGTGGACTGATTCTTGGCTAAGTATTGCAGGTGCAGGTTGCGGCTTGACTCGTGTTGGTGCAGGTGAAGAACAAGCGCGAAAGGTCGTCGCCGGTGAGGCCTCCAGGTGTGGAGAAGACAAGTAGGCTTCGTTCGAGGGATCCGGTGGCCGGCGGGGGTCAAGTGCGGACCGCATGGTGGCATGAACAGCAAGATGAAGTCGTGGACGGTTTCTTGGTTGAGCCTCAAAACCAAGGTCGAGCCGGGACTACGTGGGAGCCAAGTCATGAGTGGAGATAGGAGGAGGCTACACCGAGTTCGCGGGGTTTCCAGTGGTTCACCAGAAAACCACTGGGTTCCTTGGTTGATCCACAAAGCCAAGACCGGAGAACCGAAGACGGAGGTGCAGCAGCACTAGACCGGTCTGACTGGTGGGTCTGACCGGTGGGGACCGGTCTGACCGGTGAGGAGCACCGGTCTGACCGATGTGCGACGATGCAGTCCGGAATCTTCGAAGCGGAGGACACGCGTCGGGATCGCATGGCTTGCGTCGAGGCTACGCAGGGTGCGGTCGCCGGGCATCCGTCCGATGGTGAAGACATCAAGAATTCCAAATCCGCCCTTGAGGGGCTTGTATCCCTAGTTAGTAGAGAAGGGCATTTCAGACATTCGGTTGCCTCCATATAACCCAAGAGGTGAGAGGATGGCAGCCAACTCTTGGAACCCTAGCTCATTAGTTTTCCTATTTTCCACCTATTTTTCTTAAGTTTTCTCTAGGACTAGCAAGAGAGCTTCACGGAGAGATCTTGTAGAGAGGGATGGACGATCGGGTGGCTTGCTAGACCTTGTACGAACCTTTGTTTCATGTATAGATGATTCGGCGTGGTTCCTCAAGGTTTGGATGTGTTTTCCCCGGTTGTTCTTGGTGGTGATTTTCGGAGCCCTCTCTCGGTGATTTCCTTGGGTTGTTTTCGGGGCTTTTCTCTTGGGGATTTGATGTGGGAACCCTTCGTGGTTCTTTGGGCTGTGATTCCCCTCCCAAATCCGTGAGTAAAAGTGCTCGATTTTGGGGTTTCTTGAGTTCTTGGGTTGGAAGTGCTTTCGGCGGGATTTCTTCGATTCCTCCTTTTTTGGACGAGATTTGGTGGGATTAAACTTGGCTATGGACTCCTCATGAGGTGTTCCTGATATCCCCAAGGTCTTGTTCAAGTCCGTGGAGTGATTCGGGAGATCGAGATTTGGATTTGGGGGAGTTGACCCGCGGTGTCTTGTTCATCCCGAGCCGCCCGAGCCACTCCGGTCCGACCGGTGCTCTTGGATCGGTCCGACCGGTGCGAGCCCTTGTGGGTTTTTGCTCGGGTGAACGTCTTGGTGTGTTCGTAGTTGTCCCGTGTTGCCGCCGTTTCGAGTTTGGGTCCGTTTGGTGGTCGGTTGGCCTGTTTGGTGCCTTGGGGGCTTTCGGCCGCCATCGGTCTGACCGGTGTGTCTCACCGGTCTGACCGGTGTAGAGCCACTTCGTGGAAGTTGCTCAGTTTCACCAGCAGGGACCGGTCTGACCGGTGGTGCTCACCGGTCTGACCGGTGTGGGTCTGTAGACTCGAGGTTTGGTTTTTCCGCTGCGTTTCTCGTGTCGGAAGGTGGTGTGTTGGTTCCTAGGTCCAGTGGCACTCCAGTGGCTACGTGGGCTTGACCAACCTTGGTAGTGAGATGGAGACGTGTGTTGGAAGCCGCGTTCGTCTTGTTGGAGTTTTCATCTCCTTCGAGAAGAATTTTTATCGGCTCCCATTCACTCAACCCCTCTCTGGTTCGCCGTATCAGTCCTTCAAGTGGTATCAGAGCCGGTTCGGGTCTTTATTGACTCTAACCAGTCTAAGATCCAAGGATGGCGTGCCAGGAACGGGGTTCGGGTCCTCCTCACTTTGATGGCAAAAACTACCAGATGTGGAGCAAGCGGATGGGTGCGTTCCTCCGCGGAAAGGGTCAGATCCTTTGGGATGTCACGGTGGACACAGGCTATGTCCAGCCGGTTGATTTCCTCGCTCCAGGATCGAGGGACAGCTTCGACGCCAACAATAAGGCGGTCGACTACTTGTTTCGTGCTTTGTGTCAGCCGAGTTCGATCGGGTGCACACCGAGCACTTGGCTTGTAGGATTTGGGCGGTGCTTGAAGGAGGCTCATGTTGGGAACGCCCAGGTTCAGGCACGGATGTATGCGACCTACCGGAGAGAGTACGAGAACTTCACTCATCTCCCCGGTGAGTCCATCGATGCCTTGTTTTAGAGGTTCACGGTGGTGGTGAACAACATGAGGGCCAATGTGGACGTGCTCCCGTACGATGATCATGATAGAGCGGTCAAGCTCTTACACTCTTTGGATCGTACGATATGGGGCGGAAAGTTCGAGGCCATTGTCGAGTCGGAGAAGTATGATACTCTGACGGTGAACGAGCTGTTCTCGAAGCTCAAGTCGGCTGAGGTGGATAGGGGCATGACTGCCAAGCTCGAGGGACCGACTGATTCCCATAGTCTTGCCCTCGTTGGTGGTTCCAAAGGAAAGACTAACTCTAACCCATCCACCAGGATGTTCTCGTTTCCTCCTTGATGTCTATGCCAGATGAGGAGTTTGATGACCTTGGAGAGGACGAGCTGGCGCTGTTAACGAGGTGGTTTGAGAGGCTGCACGAGAACCGCGTGAACATTAGGAGGAACACGAGGACTTGCTTCCAGTGCGGCAAGCCGGGACACTTCGTCGCCGACTGCCCGGAGAAGGCCGAGAACAAGGACAGCTACAAGCACAAGCCGAGGATGAACGATGGCAAGTACCGTTCGAGGCGCGACCACAAGAGCAAGCACAAGAACAAGTATAAGGACGAGCGACGATCGAGGAAGAAAGAGGGCCGAGGCAAGGGCCGAGCGATGGTTGGAGCGAGCGACGTCGACTCCAGTTCCGCGTACTCCACCTCGAGCTCGAGCAGCAGTGAAGACGAGGGAGATCGCCGCAAGAACAAGAAGTCGTCCGAGAACCTGAGCGGGCTGAGCTGCTTCGCGAGAGATGGCTTCTGCACCATGGCGCCGAGCTCGGCGAGCAAAGAAGAGCACACAGAGCGACTCGGACTCTGAGTCTGACGATGAGGTGCACGATGAACTTCCCTTCTTGCGCCAGGAGAATGAGAGGCTTGGCTCTTTGCTTGATAACCGTGATGACATGCTTAGAGAGGCCAAGAAAATGAGGAAAGAGCTTAGGGCTTCACTCGAGGATGCTAGGACTAGAGTGGCTGAGCTAGAGACACAGGTGCTTGATAGCAAGCTTGAGATTGATTCGCTTAAGGCTAGCCCTGTTGTTTCTGATGAGAATGATTGTGCTGATTGCTCCATATTCCTTGCTGATCTTGCTTTGTTCAAGGAGAAGCATGCTTCCAAGTGTGAGGAACTAGATGTGCTTAGGGTTGAAGTGGCTGAGCTTAAGTCTAGACCTGCTTTGCTAGGTGCTTGCACTTCCTGCCCTGTTTTGCATGCTAAGATTGATGAGATGCATGCTTACACTAGTGCACTCGAGGCTAAATTGAAGGAACCCATGCCTACATCTTGCTCTACCTGTGAAATGCATGCATTGAAAAATTCGGAGCTTGCACATTATGTTGATCGTTTGCAGGATGAGAATGATGATTTGAGGAAGTTGATGGGTTGGTTGTCCAGTCATGAGCCTCAGTTGAGGATGATGATCGAGGCCTTTAAGAGGCAAGATGGTGAGGGGCTTGGGCAAACAAGGTTGGTGAAGGAAGTGGAGAGAATATCCCGGAGCTACCAAAAACCCACCACAAAAATGATTTCCCTCCAAAACCTACCCATCAAAGGAACCGACTAGACACAACCCCAGCTCCACCCGTGTTTCCCACACCCACAAATGACCTACAAAAGCCTATCAAGTTTGTGAGCACTTCGGGGAAAGTGTTCTTTGGGAAGGAGAGTGAGAAGGCTAGTGGTGAGAAACCGGTGGAGGGTTTGAGTGGAGAGAAACCAAGTGAGCAGTCACATCCCAAGCCAAAGCCTAAGCTTGTGAGGTTCCATTGTTGCTATTGTGGGAGAGATGGCCATAAGGAGGAGTTTTGCTTCAAGAGGAAGCGAGAGGAGAGAATGGCAAAGGAGTGGGCTAACAAGGACAAGTACCACCCTTCCGATGGTGTACTTGAGCCTCGTATGCAGATGCCCAGGGGCAAGGCGGGTGTGAGGACAGTTAGGGCTTGGGGAGAGAAGAAGGCTGCAGGTGGTGCTGCTGTCCAGGTCACACCGGTGAGACCGGTGTGGGGCACCGGTCAGACCGGTGCAGGCCTGGACAGACAGCTGTTCGGGTTTCGAGTTCGTAGAGGTGCGAGGGTTGTTTCTGGATGTCGTGGTTCTGGTGGTTGGGCTGGAAAGGGTACAGGTGGTCAGTATGCTAGGCGTTCTCCTCCTCGTGCTCAATACGGGGATCGGAGGAGTCGTGGCTTTGAGTTGGAGAGGAAGGATGTTCCACGGGCTTTCTTGCGTGGATTTGGTCCTCCTCCAGGCAGAGAGGGGTGGTTCCCTCAGGGTGGTTACCGTGGTGGTGTTCGTGGAGGTAGCTTTGGTAGGAGAGATTCTTTGGTTGGTGCTAACCCCACTTTCGAGCAAATGGCTCGGCACTGGTTTTCCTCCTTTGGTACTAACCCCAGTGCTGAGTCGTTTGTTCGCTCACGTGCTTATTTTTGAATTTCAGGTGGGAGACTTGAAGAACATTTGGTTGATTGACTCCGGTTGCTCGAGGCATATGACCGGAGACAGGGGGTGGTTCTCAAGTCTCGTCCCGGTGGTGACGAAGAGGTACATCACTTTTGGGGACAATGGGTGTGGGCGTGTGCTTTCAGAAGGTGAGATAAAAGTGAGTGACAAGATCACTCTGAGGCGTGTTGCTCTTGTTCAATCGCTGGGGTACAATTTGCTTTACGTGTCCCGGCTTGTTGGATGAGGGCTTTGAGGTGTTGTTTCGGCCTGGTGGTTCTCGGATTGTTGACTCTCGAGGGGACCTTGTCTGTATGGTTGTTCCCGAGGGTCAGGTGTTTCGTGCTGATTTTTCTCAGTCTTCGGGTGTGGAGCATTGTTTCTTGGCTGGTTCGTCGAGTGAGTTGTGGAAGTGGTATAGGAAGTTGGGTCACTTGAACTTTGACCTTTTGTCTCGCTTGAGTAAACTAAATTTGGTCCGAGGATTTCCACGGTTGAGGTTTGAGAAAGAGTTGGTTTGTGCTCCGTGTAGGCATGCCAAGATGGTGGCCTCTTCTCACCCGCCTCTCACCGATGTGATGACTGAGCGTCCATACGAGCTGCTCCATATGGACCTTGTTGGCCCAGCTCGTGTGCGATCTGCGGGTGGGAAGTGGTATGTCCTTGTTGTGGTGGATGACTATTCTCGGTATGCGTGGGTGTTCTTTCTTGAGGAGAAGGGGGAGACGTTTGGTCTTGTTCGAGATCTAGTCTTGAGGTTGAGGAACGAGAGGCACGGAGATGCTATACGAGCTATCCGCAGTGATAATAGCTCAGAATTCAGGAACTCTCGTTTTGAAACCTTTTGCCATGACTTGGGTCTTGAGCACCAGTTTTCGAGTCCGTATACTCCTCCCCAGAATGGTGTTGTGGAAAGGAAGAACAGGACCTTGTGCGAGATGGCTCGGACGATGCATGATGAGCATTGGACTCCGAGGAGGTATTGGGCTGAGGCGGTGAATACCGCATGCTATGTGTCGAACAGGATATACCTCAGAGTGCACAAGAAGAAGACATGCTATGAGTTGATGCATGGCCGCACACCCAAGGTGAGTCACTTCCATGTCTCTCGGTTGCAAGTGTTTCATTCGAAGAAAGGCGGGGAAGTTGGATAAGTTCGAGGCTAGGTCCGTCGATGGCATTTTCTTTGGTTATGCATCTCATTCTAGAGCATATCGTGTGCTCAATCTTGAAACTAACCAAATCGTGGAGACTTGCGAGGTAACCTTCGACGAGACAGAGCCACGTAGTCGGCTTGTCTTTGAGTGTGCAGGTGATGATGAGCTTGGCGAGGAGATCTTTCAGGAGGAGGAGCATGAACATGCAGATGATGAGGATGGCGGTGCGGTGCCCCCGGCTGAACATGTACCCACTACTTCGACTACGATGATGGATGGACCCTCTGCTACACCTACGACGACAAATCAAGAACGAGAAGAAGCTGATGCTGAGGGGGAGGTTGCTTCGAGGCGAGAACCTCCCCGGCGAGTTCAAGTGGATCACCCAGCTTCGAGGATCATCGGCGACATGAATGAACGTACTACACGGTCGAGGGTTCGAAACAATTCCCATTTTGCTCATGCTGCATTTGTTGCTTCTTTTGAGCCCAAAGACATTGGACACGCACTATCTGATCACAATTGGGTTAATTTGATGCATGAGGAGTTGGAGAACTTTGAGAGGAATCAGGTGTGGGAGTTGGTTGACCCTCCCCCAGGGTGTAAGCCGATTGGGACAAAGTGGGTGTGGAAAAACAAAGAGGGAGAGAAGGGTGAGGTTGTGAGGAACAAGTCGAGACTTGTTGCTCAAGGGTTCAGTCAGAAGGAGGGGATCGACTACGAGGAGACCTTTGCTCCCGTAGCCCGTTTGGAGGCGATTAGGATCCTTCTAGCCTTATCCGTGGCTAAAGGGTTCAAGTTGCAACAAATGGATGTGAAGAGTGCTTTTCTGAATGGAGTGTTGGAGGAAGAAGTGTATGTGAGACAGCCTCCAGGGTTTGAGAGTGAGAAGTACCCCCATCGGGTGTACAAGTTGAAGAAGGCGCTGTATGGGTTGAAGCAGGCGCCTAGAGCTTGGTATGGCAGGTTGAGGGGTTCTTGTTTGAGAGAGGTTTTGAGATGGGGAAGGTCGATCAGACCTTGTTTTTGCTGAGGCGGGCGAGGTAGATATCCCGATTGTGCAGGTGTACGTGGACGATATTGTCTTTGGTGGCTCGTCTAACTCTCTTGTTGTGAGGTTTGCAGATGATATGAGTAGGGAGTTTGAGATGAGCATGATGGGCGAGTTGCAGTTCTTCCTCGGGCTACAAATCAAGCAATCAAAGTAAGGAACATTTGTGCACCAGGCTAAGTACACCAAGGACATTGTGCGGAAGTTCAAGATGGAGGACTCCAAGGCTATGACGACGCCGATGAGTACGACTACAGCTCTTGATGCGGACGAGGAAGGTGAACACGTGGACCAGAAGGAGTACCGGAGCATGATCGGGTCACTCCTCTACTTGACCGCGATGAGGCCGGACATACAGTTCTCGGTGTGTCTGTGCGCTCGTTTTCAAGCGTCTCCGAGGACTTCGCATCGGCAGGCGGTGAAGCAAATTTTCAGGTACTTGCGTCACACTCCCGACTTCGGCCTTTGGTACTCCGCGTCCTCTTCTTTGGCGCTTCATGGCTTTTCAGACGCGGATTTTGCCGGGTGTCGGGTCGATAGGAAGTCCACTTCTGGGACTTGCCAGTTTTTGGGTTCTTCTTTGGTGTCTTGGTCTTCCCGCAAGCAGTCGAGTGTTGCTCCCACGACCGAGGCCGAGTATGTTGCCGCTGCTAGTTGTTGCTCTCAGCTCCTTTGGATCACCTACACCATGAGTGACTTTGGTGAGGAGTATACCCATGTCCCACTTCAATGTGATAGCACCAGTGTCATAAGCGTTGCAAAGAACCCAGTGCTCCATTCCAAAACTAAACACATAGAAGTGAGGTATCATTTCCTGAAAGACAACGTTGAGAAAGGAAAGATAGCGTTGATCCATGTACCCACACATGACCAACTAGCCGATATTTTCACCAAACCCCTAGATCAAGCAACTTTCACTCGTTTGCGGGGGGGACTTGGTGTGTGTTTGATTTCCTGAGTTGGGTGTGTGGGAGCTCTCTTTTGCCGGTGGTGTCGAGCCCGTTTTGCCTCCCCTCGAGGAGCCGGTTTGTAGCATATGTATAGCTTTCCTTTGTGCATTCCTTGCATTTTCCATGGCATTTGTAACATGATGTATAGGCATCCTTGTATCTTAGATTGCATGCATTTTGTATCATATGCATTGGTTAGGAAAAGCTTCTCTCATATACATTGTTCACCATGGAATGAGATATATGTCTTTGTGAGCTTGTTTGGTATGCTACGGTTAGTTTGTCTTAGCTCTTGATGATCTTGATGAATAATCCATGGTTGATAGCTATGCTTTTGAAAAATGTCACATGTATGCTCTCTCATGTGTAAATGCCTTTACATGCTCTTGACATGTTTTTGTGGCCTTGCTATGCTTAATTTGTGGTTGGATGGCTAGTTTATTGATCATATGGGGCCAAAGGCTCATTTTCCATCATGAATGTTTAGCCCTCTTGATTTATCTTGTGGAGGAGCATTAGTTCCTTTTTGTCGCAAAGACATTTCATGTACCATTTACAAATCTGAAAATGAAATGAAAAATGCTTGGAAAATATGCCCCCATGTCATATGTGCTGAATTTAATTTGCTTTGGGTGCTAAACCGTTGCATGATGCCTACCAATGAGAAGTCTCATACATAGAAGTAGGCACATGGCTCGGTGGCTTTGACATGACATGAGGTGCTTGTGGGTATTTGTGATGGTCTTATGATTAGAATGGCTGTCCTAGCATGAAGTTTGTGTGGTTTTGCCATTTTGATATGCTTTGATCATGTTTAGGACTTTGCTCATGAGAGGCAAGTTTTTCGCAAAATTGCCAAAATCCATCTTAGCTTCGTCCAATGGTTGTGAAACTTGGTGATCATGTAGTTGAGATCGATACGAAGCCGTAGAGTATCTAACTTGCTCATTTGAACATGTGTAGCATACTTTGTTGAATTTTGTCTATTTGAGAAGCTCTAGGTTGTTAGTTTTGCATTTTTGGCTTGATTCATGCATTGCCAACAAGGGGGAGAAGTTTGAGCTTGAAATGGCTTACCAGACGCTTTTAGAAGGTTTTCAGGTGGTTTCGAGCCATTTCTGGGCTCTGTTGTACACCGGTCTGACCGTTGAAGAGCACCGGTCTGACCGGTGTGAGTGCTGGTCCTGTACACATGTTAGGCACCGGTCTGACCGGTGGTGATGACCGGTCGACCGGTGTGAGCTGAAAGTCTTTGCAGTCTGCCCTGTTTCAAGTGGTGTCTTGCATGCATTCGTCCGGGGGGGAGGTGCATTGGTTCGGTGGGGAGCTTGCATGTGTGTAGGGGGTGCTCTTTGTGGTTTTTCGAGCTTTGTTTCGGTGGTTTGCGCTCTTTGCTTGAGCTTTGTTTTGTCTCGGATGTGTCGAGCCGTTGCCCTTGCCTAAGTGGTCCGAGACTTGTCTTCTTCAAGTGATCTTGCTCTTTGCCTTTGTTTGGCTTTCGATCGCTTGTTGGAGTTTCTTTTTGTTCGTTTCTTTTCTTTTTCTTTTCTCTCTTGTTACTTTCGTGTGGGTGTTGTCAATGCACTCATCAAGGGGGAGATTGAGGACCATGTGTGGTTTGAGGACCGGTGGATGGTTGCTTCCTTGTGTGATGAGTGATTGACAACGTTGTGTGGACTGATTCTTGGCTAAGTATTGCAGGTGCAGGTTGCGGTTTGACTCGTGTTGGTGCAGGTGAAGAACAAGCGCGAAAGGTCGTTGCCGGTGAGGCCTCCAGGTGTGGAGGAGACAAGTAGGCTTCGTTTGAGGGACCCGGTGGCCAGCGGGGTCAAGTGCAGACCGCATGGTGGCATGAACAGCAAGATGAAGTCGTGGACGGTTTCTTGGTTGAGCCTCAAAACCAAGGTCGAGCCGGGACTACGTGGGAGCCAAGTCATGAGTGGAGATTGGCGGAGGCTACACCGAGTTCGCGGGGTTTCCGGTGGTTCACCGGGAAAACCACTGGGTTCCTTGGTTGATCCACAAAGCCAAGACCGGAGAACCGAAGACGGAGGTGCAGCAGCACCAGACCGGTCTGACCGGTGGGTCCGACCGTCCCGACCGGTGAGGAGCACCAGTCTGACCGGTGTGCGACAATGCAGTCCGGAATCTTCGAAGCGGAGGACACGCGTCGGGATCGCATGGCTTGCGTCGAGGCTACGCAGGGTGCGGTCGCCGGGCATCCGTCCGATGGTGAAGACATCAAGAATTCCAAATCCGCCCTTGAGGGGCTTGTATCCCTAGTTAGTAGAGAAGGGCATTTCAGACATTCGGTTGCCTCCATATAACCCAAGAGGTGAGAGGATGGCAGCCAACTCTTGGAACCCTAGCTCATTAGTTTTCCTAATTTCCACCTATTTTTCTTAAGTTTTCTCTAGGACTAGCAAGAGAGCTTCACGGAGAGTTCTTGTAGAGAGGGATGGATGATCGGGCAGCTTGCTAGACCTTGTACGAACCTTTGTTTCATGTATAGATGATTTGGCGTGGTTCCTCAAGGTTTGGATGTGTTTTCCCCGGTTGTTCTTGGTGGTGATTTTCGGAGCCCTCTCTCGGTGATTTCCTTGGGTTGTTTTCGGGGCTTTTCTCTTGGGGATTTGATGGGGGAAATTTGTGGGAACCCTTCGTGGTTCTTTGGGCTGTGATTCCCCTCCCAAATCCGTGAGTAAAAGTGCTCGATTTTGGGGTTTCTTGAGTTCTTGGGTTGGAAGTGCTTTCGGCGGGATTTCTTCGATTCCTCCTTTTTTGGACGAGATTTGGTGGGATTAAACTTGGCTATGAACTCCTCATGAGGTGTTCCTGATATCCAAAAAGTCTTGTTCAAGTCCGTGGAGTGATTCGGGAGATCGAGATTTGGATTTGGGGGAGTTGACTCGCGGGTGTTGTTCATCCCGAGCTGCCCAGGCCACTCCGGTCTGACCGGTGCTCTTCACCGGTCTGACCGGTGCAAGCCCTTGTGGGTTTTTGCTCGGGTGAACGTCTTGGTGTGTTCGTAGTTGTCCCGTGTTGCTGCTGTTTCGAGTTTGGGTCTGTTTGGTGGTCGGTTGGCCTGTTTGGTGCCTTGGGGGCTTTCAGGCTGCCAGCGGTCTGACCGGTGTGTCTCACCGGTCTGACCGGTATAGAGCCACTTCGTGGAAGTTGCTCAGTTTCACCAACAGGGACCGGTCTGACCGGTGGTGCTCACCGGTCTGACCGGTGTGGGTCTGTAGACTCAAGGTTTGGTTTTTCCGCTGCGTTTCTCGGGTCGGAAGGTGGTGTGTTGGTTCCTAGGTCCAGTGGCACTCCAGTGGCTACGTGGGCTTGACCAACCTTGGTAGTGAGTTGGAGACGTGTGTTGGAAGCCGCGTTCGTCTTGTTGGAGTTTTCATCTCCTTCGAGAAGAATTTTTATCGGCTCCCATTCACTCCCCCCCTCTCTGGTTCGCCGTATCGGTCCTTCAACCGGTCAGACTGATCACAGCCTGAAAGCCCCCAAGGCACCAAACAGGCCAACCGACCACCAAACTGACCCAAACTCGAAACAGCAGCACCACAGGACAACAGCGAACACACCAAGACGTTCACCCGAGCAAAATCCCACCGAGGGTTGCACCGGTCAGACCGGTCAAAAGCACCGGTCAGACCGGTGTAGATTGGGCAGCTCGGAATGAACAGCACCCGCGGGTCAACTCCCCCAAATCCAAACCTCGATCTCCCGAATCGCTCCACGGACTTGAACAAGACTTTGGGGATATTAGGAACACCTCATGAGGAGTCCATAGTGAAAGGACCTTGATGTCGCCTAGAGGGGGGGGGGTGAATAGGCGTGACGACCAAATTAAACTTTTTCCCCAAACACTTGAGCTGACAGTGCTCCACCGGTCAGACCGGTGGTGGTGACCGGTCAGACCGGTCAAGCACTGGTCTTCACAGATGACACCGGTCAGACCGGTGCACCTCACCGGTCAGACCGGTGTAGCACAGAGAACCTGCAAAAACAACTTCAAGCACCTCTTGGCTTCTAGCACGAACCAAACTCAGGGTGTGGCTTTTGTAGATGATCACAAGCAGAGTAATGAGCCCTGCACACACAAGTAACACACCCAAGTAGATCGAAGCGGAAGCAAGTGAAATATGCTAGAAAAACAACTTAGAGAGTAGAACCACACAAGGAAGCAAGGATTTGTTTCCCGAAGTTCACCACCCACTGAGGAATGGCTACGTCTCCGTTGAGGAGCTTGTAAGGGACAATTCCCACAACAAGCCGGGTCTCTTTCAACCACTTTCCTCCTTTCCACTAAGGTGATCTTTTCCACGAAGAGGCAAGATCGCAGCCCTCACAAACTTCCTGCTGCTCACCACAACCTTGGGAGCTAGCCGGCGACACCTAGCCGTCTAGGAGGCAAACCTCCAAGAGTAACAAATGCACCAAAGTTTGTAGACTCGTAACCAAAGTGCTCAAGCTATGGAACCTGCTCTTGTTAGCTCACAAAGTCACTCCTAGGCTCACTTCCTCAACCCAACACAAAAAGATGGCTTGATTCCACAAATCTCACAAAGAGATGGTTGGGGAGAGCCACTAAGGCTTGGGATCTCAGCAACAACACTAGAAGCAGCAACCCTCACTTGAAGAGGGCTTGGGGTATTTATACCCCTCAAAGGAGAAAACTAGCCGTTAGACCCCGGGCGCCACCGGTCAGACCGGTGCCCTACACCGGTCAGACCGGTGTAAGAAAAACTAGCCGTTGGGCTAGCGGCACCGGTCAGACCGGTGCCTCTGACCGGTCAGACCGGTCAGGCCCGAGTTGCCCCCAAAAACCTCTTTTAAGGAAACTAGCACTTCACCACCAAGATGAAATGACCCAGGTTAGGTTAGGAGGGTTAGTTAGCACACTCAAGGGCTAGATCTCACTTAGGTCAACTAAAGAGCACTTTGACTTGGTCAACTTGCTAAGTTGCATCCCTCTTGATAGTACGGCGTACCTATACTCAAGAAAAGAGTAAAAGAGCTTTGATGACCTCTTGAGCTTGAACAATCTTCAATTCTTGCCATACTTGATCGATAACCACTTGAGGGCTTTCAACCTAGCCTTTGACTTGAGCACGTCCATACTTGAGCTAGTGACTTAGGATCTTTCCATATAGCATAAGAATGCACACTTTGATCCATGGCCACTCCATGTTGCCAATCTTAACGAGTTGATGACTTACAAAGCTTCCCTCGGTTAAGGTTTGAATATGATACTTGAAGACCCCACGGATGCTAGACCTTCACCCTAGCAAAACACTTATGGCGGCTTAGCTACGGCCCCAAAGATTGCTTAGTCCCTCACCCTAGACATCTCGGTTGATCTCTTCATCACTTATCCAATCCACTTTGAGTTCCACTTTGCTTCATATTCAATTATCCTTCATTTGAAAATCCCGCTTCAAATGCTTGATCTTGATTGACAACGGATATGCAAGCTTCCATTTTTAGAACCATAAAAAGTATACTCATCATCTTGTTCTCTTTTAATAAACTCATGAAGTCTTGCACCATATACTTATCTTTGTAGATGTGAGCCATAAAATACATCCATACTTAAAATACATCAAGAGTAGCTCATGAATATATAATGAACACCTGCTCACGATCTTAGACAAAAGCATTAGTCCTTTAATCGCCTTGTCATTCAATTCACCAAAATCCACTTAGGGGCCTAGATGCACTTTCAATCTCCCCCTTTTTGGTGATTGATGACAACTCGATTAAAGCTTACAAATAAAACCATAGAGCGCATTTAGATTCTCAGATATAGCTAGAGCTCCCCCTTAATTTGTGCTTTGAGTTTGATTTCAAGGAAATGGCCTTAAATGCCATTAGCACAAATTTGGAAGAAAAGCCGTGTGAGCTCCCCCTATATCTTAGAATCAGTGGAGTGCAACATGTGAGAGCGACAAAATAAAGTCCGTGATGCGTATGACAAGATATGCACAAAGCAAAGAAAAATGAGCTGATTGGGCAAAGCACGGTCGACCGGTGCCCCCGACCGGTCGAGCCGGTCTGGTCCCGGCCGGCTCGCTCAACTGGGCGGCACCGGTCAGACCGGTGCCCCTGACCGGTCAGACCGGTCAGGTCCAGTCATCGCACAAAGCAACAGAAGTGTGTGCTATTTGGTCCAAGGTGGTCATGCCAGGGTTGCAAGCTGGTTTAGATCACCTTGCTCCATTTAGCCAACACAAACAATCATCATTCAAAACACGCATCACAATCTAACAATAAGGTCGCTTAAATATTACAATAAGGATTAAAACACACAGTGGCACTCATACAAAAGTTCTCAAGTCCACTAAGTTAAAATTCTAACTTATTACACAATTTCTCTCAATTTCCAGTAGGCACCGGTCAGACCGGTGCAGGGCACCGGTCAGACCGGTGCAGGGCACCGGTCAGACCGGTGCAACACAGACAGCAGCCCTGACAGCACAAACTTGAGGCTTTAATCGCGATTCTTCTCCCCCTTTGTCATCAAGCATCCAAGAAGGGCCTGGAGAAGAAGCAGCAGCTGATCACTGTCCGTGAGATCCGTCTCCTGGGTGAGAGCTCCCTCCTATTTGAGAGTCGTCAAGAATCCAATGCAAAGGAGAGTTTAGGTAAATCGATTCTGAGACGTTGATCTGAGATGGATGAGCTATGGGAGCACAGTTTTTACCATAGAAGTACGGGTCGTAGCCAAAGATCTCGGCGGAGAAGCGAGCGCCCCAATCGTGTACTTGCTCAGGAGGTGGAGGAGGTGGGGGTGCTTGCTCCTGTTCCATGAAGTGAGACGATCCTGCTACGTCCGGAGGAGGTGGTACAAATGGTGGTGGAGGAGGAGGAACCGATGAAGATGATCCTTGTCCTTGCTCGGACTCGAAGAACATGGGGCCATATTGATTAAGCAAGTCCGAGTTGGCCCATCCTCTCATCCTTTCTTCAAAGGAAGGTATCTCAGCCGGAGGAGATTCTGGAGATGGCGGAGAGCGAGGTGGTTGAAAACCTTGGGCATTGTGCATGAGCTTCATCGTATCCCGCATTTGCTTGTTTGCCCGTCTTGACCTTTGCTGTTCAACCTGGATGTCATGCTGGCTCCGACACATCCCAAAAATGAAGTTGAGAAACTTCTTCAAAGGAGAGGTGGATCTGCGGGGTCTGCCTGGCTGCCAGCCACCCCACCGGTCAGACCGGTGCTCAGCACCGGTCAGACCGGTGCTGGTCTGAGCACCAGCCAGAGGCACATCTGGCTGAGCTGCTCCCTCCTCGAAAATCTCTTCCTCCTGTCCTGGTGCATGCTCAATTCTAGGAGATGGAACCCGTGGATTCTTGCTTGGGTTGAGCTTCAGAGGCTTGTGAGTCACATTCTTCGGAAATTCTGTCTTTGCAACCTTTTCAATCATATACATGATGTAGGGGCTGTAGCTGCAAATCTTCTTGGGGTCTTCAGATAGATGCTTAATCTCTTGCCAAATGAAGTCCCCAACACTGAATTCCGGAGCTCCCGGCCTCAAAGCCACCATTAAGTTTTTCTGAAACTTAGTGATTTCTGAGGGGTTTCCATCTCTAGGTGTGATAGATACCCTAAGTAGCCTATTTAGGACAGCGAAGTAGGTATAGAGGTTCTTCACCTTCCCAAAGTTGGCATGCTCACCGCGAGGGTACATCACGTGCAAAGCATCCTTCTCTAGCTCCCCCTCATCATGGAGCTTCCTCAGCTCCCCATCTCCTGCCATGATCCCAAAGCATCTCAAGAATCTGTGGAATGTAATGGAGTACCTTTGGCCGTTAGTCATCCAAATCATGGCCCTGTCGGCCTCAATGTGACCAAAGTGCACTGTGGCAAAGAACTGGGCGATAATCTCTTTATTCCAATCGTGTCGGAACCCCATAAGTGACTTGACCCTTTGCCTCTCACAGTTGCTGATTACTTCATCAAAAATAGGGTCTCCTTTCCTTGCCTTGTGCCCCCAATCCACAAACTGAGCCTTGTGTGTAATCTTGGGCTTCTTTATAATAACTGTAGCATAGTAGTCTTGCTGAAATTTAGCCCAAAACCTAGGATCCGATGCGGTCTTGCCCTCCTCATAAGGGTTCTTATCCCTTAGCTTCTTTAGGGCCTTGGTCATGCCAGACCCGTGATACTTCACCGGCCGATCAGGGTAAATGTAAGTAGGTGGCATGATCCTCAACCTACCCTGATCGTCGTCGTCCTCTTCCATGGCATCCACATCCTCTTCCTCTTCCTCCTCATCCTCATCCTCATCCTCAGCACCATCGCTGTCTGACCCAGCCTCCTGGTGCCTCCTCAACTCAAACTGACCCGGATAAGTTTCATCTTCAACATTGTCATCGCTGCTTGTTCCGGTGTCACCTCCTAAGTCGGGATCCTCAGTGCTTGTTTGAGCTGAGCGGCGTCTCAATCTCTTGCCGCTGATGTTGACAGTGCTGCCCCCTTCCCCAAAATCACCAGGGACAGCTCCTCGGCGAGTGAGGACTTCCTCTCTTCTTTTCTTAGCCCCTTCCTTTTCCCGCACCATAGCTGCTGTCCTGAGTCACACAAAGGATGACAAGAGTGTATAAGACTCCAGGAAAAAGATTGAATTGAATTGGAATTGAAACTTGAAAGTTCAGAACAATTGGGTCTGTTCTGGGCCACACCGGTCAGACCGGTGAGGGGCACCGGTCAGACCGGTGCCACCCAGAACAGAGCCAATTGCTCCCACATTCAATCTGAGCAGCTGTTGATCTAAGATTTTGTCTAGATAAACAAAAGACATCCTAGAATAGATAAGTGTTGAAAAACAAGAAGAAAACACAATTTGGGGGTGGACATGCGCCACCGGTCAGACCGGTGACGGCCACCGGTCAGACCGGTGAAGGCCGTCCGACCCCAATTTGTGATTTCTCACAATGTGTCCAACAAAACGCTATGGATCTATAGGAATGTCTTCTAGGTGATCTCAGAAGATGTTCTACCAAAGGGAATTCAAAACTTTGCACCATGTGAGGAGATCGGGCAAAGGAAAGGTTTGAATACCTTTGGAGAGATGAACTCGAGTTGAATCCGAGAAACACGAAGGGGAAAGTGAAGAGGGGCCTTAGGAGATCCTTTTGCTTCCAATCTTGAGGCTTTTCCTTGGTTGAAACTTCAAATCACCATGGATTGTGAGAGAGGTGAAAGAGAGGAGATGGAGGAGGTGTTCACGGTTTGGAGGCAGTGGTGGGATGGTGAATGATAGAGGAGAGAGAGAAGGAGGGGGGTAGAAGGATTCCTTTTACTGTGGCCCCACGGGCTGACGCCGGGCGTCACCGGTCAGACCGGTGACGGCCACCGGTCAGACCGGTGACAGCCGTTGGTCAAGCCAGAGAGGCCATATCGGTTTTTCCGGCCCCCATCGGTAGAACCGAAGATCGTGATAAGATTCAACAGAGAGTCCTTATCGGTAGAACCGACACGCCCTCGGTAGTACCGTCCCTTTTTCTCCTTTTTGAGATTTTGCTCCTTGAAACTTCTCCAAATATGTTATAGACCAATTCTCATCCACTTAGGTTGCATAAACACGATTATGTGACTTCAAGGTCACCACCGGTCAGACCGGTGGCTTGCACCGGTCAGACCGGTGCGGCCTTGAGAAACAAAAAAAACCACAACAGAATTTTTTCTTTCAACCTTTAGGGAAGTCTTGGATAAGAGATATTAAGTTGATATTGATCCAAAAACCATCAATTCTTAGAAGAATGAGGATTACCAATCTAATTTGCGAATTCTTGATTCTTCCAAGATTGAGAGAGATAAAAAGAATGGATTTTTAGGGACTTGAGAAAATCTTCTTAATTGTGACTAGCCATCAATCAAACAAGGAGAACTATAGTCACAACTAAGTTGATTGGGTCACTAAGACCAAGAACCAAATATTTTTCAAAGAAAGCACACTTCCTATTCATGCTAGTTTATTTTTCGAAAACATCTATCCTATATCACAAAGTGCATGCATCCACTTCAAATGAATGCCCTAACAAGCATATTTGGCTCATATCTTCATCCTCGAGACACAAAGACGAGTAGAAGTAAAGATATCAACCAAATATCTAGAGAGGGGCTCAAGAGGTCCATTTGAAGCAATTACATGCTAAGGATGGCACACTAGCATGATGTTATGGCCTAGATGCATTACGGTATTTCAATGAGTTTCGTGAAAACATACCTTTGCCTTAAGACCATTTCATTTGTGCATATATTAACTTTCAACCAATGTTAGCTCTTACTTGCTCTTTTGGAAGTTACGCTTATCAAGAGCTTCCTTTGAGATGCACAAACGAATGAGACTACAAGATCACTCAAAGAAATTGTTAGTCCCATAAGTGACTCAAGTTTTGTAATGAGCTCCCCCTTAAGTAGTGCTAGAGAATTTGAATTTCTCGACCAAGGCACTTTGCTCAATCAAGAACATGTTGAGGCCCATTCCAAAACTTGGTCAAAACACACAAATGATTTGATAATTGACATGTGTTTAGCTTCTCATAACCTTTGACGCCAAATCACCCTTCATCTTGAGGGTTTGGACAACCCCGGGTCACCCGGGCACTCATGCCGGGTCACCCTGCAGCATTCAGAGGCGTACCGGGTCACCCGGGCACTCGTGCCGGGTCACCCACTCAAGTTTCACTGGCTGCGTTGGCACCGGTCAGACCGGTGCCTGTCACCGGTCAGACCGGTGACCACCCTCTGACCCATTTTGGTGATTTTTCCTTCCCTTTTCCTTGAGTGAGTGAATGTATCACTAATTTCAGACCTGCATCCAAGGATAAGGTATTGCTATACTAGAGAGCCATTAAAGGTATCGAATGGCATGAGATGGTAAATCTTCATAAAAAATGGTCAAAGTCACCACCTCATGCTTTGCTCATGCAAGAAGAGCTTCACATGAGTGTTCACCAAGAACCAAAGTGACTTAGACTCAATCGGGCGCATTAGTTACCGAGATGTCATTGATTTCACGAAATATATGAGTTTGCTCTTCACATGGTCAATTGAATTCATCAAGATTTCCAAGTCCTCCAACCATGTGCTCAATGCATCTCTTTCAACCTGCAAGCTCAGTAAGCATTTCTTGGTACCCAACACTTGTTGGGTCCTATTGGGTTAGTCACAAGGTGCTTAGGAACCCAAATAGCCCTCATGCTACAATGAGGTGAACTAATCTCCCTTATAGCACAAGTTCTATTCCTATCGTTCCTAAGCTTATGGAAATCATAATGGACAAGGTTTGATTTAGGAACGTTACCATTTGGGCAATCCTTGCCCATGTGACCCTTTTGACGGCATTCGTAGCAAATGCGACTTTTGTTCTTGTTGGTCACACCATTCCTTGCAATTTCTCTTCTAAACTTGCTTCTGAGACTTGTTCTTGGAGAAGGTGGGTTCCTCGCCTTGTTTGCTTGAGGTGGGGCTGCCTTGGCCAGCACCGGTCTGACCGGTGGCATGCACCGGTCTGACCGGTCACGGTCAGAGCCACAGCCCGTTGTTGCTTTTGGGCACGAGTCGGCAAGGTGTCCCTTCTCTCTGCACTTGTAGCACACCCTCCACTTCTTGGAGCTTCTAGGCTTCTTGGAGAGTGACTCTTGTGCCTTGTGCTTCATAGGGCGATAATGGGGTTTGATTTCCCCAATCTTGCTCTTTTCTTGAATCTTGTGCTTGTGGGACCTTGTAGTTTGTTGAGGGGTTGAACTAGTGGCGGTTGATCCCTTTCCAAGCTTCTTCACCATGCTTTCACGGTTATCTTGAGAAGGTTGCACTTTGCTCTTCTCCTTCAACACATACAAGTCCTTTTGGAGCTTTTCGACCTCTTGCTTTAGTTTATCATTTTCAGCAGCAATGAGGTCTTCACAAGATTCTACAAGTACATGCTCAATGCTAGATTGGCTTGCTTGAGACAAACAATCATTAGCGCAAGATAAAACAACTTGAACTTGTGAGCATGTGCATGTGTGAGATAGAGGCTGTAGAGATTTTACCGATGAAAGCACAACCTCATGGGCTATCTCTAGTGTTGCATAAGAATCAACAAGCTTCTCAAAGGAAAGTTCAAGTTCATTGTGATTAGCTTGTAGGACCATATGCTCGCTAGTGAGCTTCGCTAGTTTGGCTTCTAGATCATCATTGGCATCTTCTTCTAATTTAGCTCTACAAGCAAAGGATTTGATGTCATGATCATATTTGTTAGCCAATGTTTCGTACTTACAAACCAAGGATGCAAGTTCGGATTTGAGAAGCTCAAGTTCTCTTGACGAAGAGCTTGAGGCTTCAATCTTTTGGTCCTTAGCCCCTTTGGCTTGTCTCTTCTTCTTGCTTCTCTTCTCCTTCTTGGCCATCAAGCAAGTTGGTGTGCCTCTGGCACCGGTCCGACCGGTGGGTGTCACCGGCCCGACCGGTCCCCGCAGGGACCGCGTCTTCGCTTCTTTGCTCTTCTTCTTGCTTGAGGTTTGATGCTTGAGGCTCAGTGGATGTTGTAGAGGTAGGACACATCTCCACTGACTCATCTTCATCATCACTCTCGAGTTCATCCCATTTGGTGTTTACCAACTCAAGTAGTAATTTCCAAATGAGATGAGCATCTTCGGAAATCTTTTTGCTCTTCAAGATAATGTACTTTAGTTCGCTACATACACAGCTACACAAAAGGTTAGTAACAAGGGCATTAAGCTGCTTCTTCTCCAAGTCCATTGGCGAGACACATGTCTCATCCTTTGGAAGGATACTCGCAACCATAATGCTCTCAGCGGTAGGGCCCAAAACCTTAAGTGCAATGTGAACATTAGAGCACCAAGAAGAATAGTTTGAGCCATCTAGAGCTAGAGGCTCAAACGGTACCTCACAAGTTGTCGACATCGAAGAACTCCAAGCGGTTAAGCTCGAATCGGAGCACCAAGCTCTGATACCAATTGAAAGGACCTTGATGTCGCCTAGAGGGGGGGTGAATAGGCGTGACGACCAAATTAAACTTTTTCCCCAAACACTTGAGCTGACAGTGCTCCACCGGTCAGACCGGTGGTGGTGACCGGTCAGACCGGTCAAGCACTGGTCTTCACAGATGACACCGGTCAGACCGGTGCGCCTCACCGGTCAGACCGGTGTAGCACGAAGAACACCGCAAAAACAACTTCAAGCACCTCTTGGCTTCTAGCACGAACCAAACTCAGGGTGTGGCTTTTGTAGATGATCACAAGCAGAGTAATGAGCCCTGCACACACAAGTAACACACCCAAGTAGATCGAAGCGGAAGCAAGTGAAATATGCTAGAAAAACAACTTAGAGAGTAGAACCACACAAGGAAGCAAGGATTTGTTTCCCGAAGTTCACCACCCACTGAGGAATGGCTACGTCTCCGTTGAGGAGCTTGTAAGGGACAATTCCCACAACAAGCGGGTCTCTTTCAACCACTTTCCTCCTTTCCACTAAGGTGATCTTTTCCACGAAGAGGCAAGATCGCAGCCCTCACAAACTTCCTGCTGCTCACCACAACCTTGGGAGCTAGCCGGCGACACCTAGCCGTCTAGGAGGCAAACCTCCAAGAGTAACAAATGCACCAAAGTTTGTAGACTCGTAACCAAAGTGCTCAAGCTATGGAACCTGCTCTTGTTAGCTCACAAAGTCACTCCTAGGCTCACTTCCTCAACCCAACACAAAAAGATGGCTTGATTCCACAAATCTCACAAAGAGATGGTTGGGGAGAGCCACTAAGGCTAAGAGCTAGTTAGAAATGGCTTGGGATCTCAGCAACAACACTAGAAGCAGCAACCCTCACTTGAAGAGGGCTTGGGGTATTTATACCCCTCAAAGGAGAAAACTAGCCGTTAGACCCCGGGCGCCACCGGTCAGACCGGTGCCCTACACCGGTCAGACCGGTGTATGAAAAACTAGCCGTTGGGCTAGCGGCACCGGTCAGACCGGTGCCTCTGACCGGTCAGACCGGTCAGGCCCGAGTTGCCCCCAAAAACCTCTTTTAAGGAAACTAGCACTTCACCACCAAGATGAAATGACCCAGGTTAGGTTAGGAGGGTTAGTTAGCACACTCAAGGGCTAGATCTCACTTAGGTCAACTAAAGAGCACTTTGACTTGGTCAACTTGCTAAGTTGCATCCCTCTTGATAGTACGGCGTACCTATACTCAAGAAAAGAGTAAAAGAGCTTTGATGACCTCTTGAGCTTGAACAATCTTCAATTCTTGCCATACTTGATCGATAACCACTTGAGGGCTTTCAACCTAGCCTTTGACTTGAGCACGTCCATACTTGAGCTAGTGACTTAGGATCTTTCCATATAGCATAAGAATGCACACTTTGATCCATGGCCACTCCATGTTGCCAATCTTAACGAGTTGATGACTTACAAAGCTTCCCTCGGTTAAGGTTTGAATATGATACTTGAAGACCCCACGGATGCTAGACCTTCACCCTAGCAAAACACTTATGGCGGCTTAGCTACGGCCCCAAAGATTGCTTAGTCCCTCACCCTAGACATCTCGGTTGATCTCTTCATCACTTATCCAATCCACTTTGAGTTCCACTTTGCTTCATATTCAATTATCCTTCATTTGAAAATCCCGCTTCAAATGCTTGATCTTGATTGACAACGGATATGCAAGCTTCCATTTTTAGAACCATAAAAAGTATACTCATCATCTTGTTCTCTTTTAATAAACTCATGAAGTCTTGCACCATATACTTATCTTTGTAGATGTGAGCCATAAAATACATCCATATTTAAAATACATCAAGAGTAGCTCATGAATATATAATGAACACCTGCTCACGATCTTAGACAAAAGCATTAGTCCTTTAATCGCCTTGTCATTCAATTCACCAAAATCCACTTAGGGGCCTAGATGCACTTTCACATAGCCAAGTTTAATCCCACCAAAACACGTCCAAAAAGGAGGAATCAAGGAAATCCCGCCAGGAGCACTTCCAACCCAAGAACTCAAGGAACCCCAAAATCGAGCTCCTTTACTCACGGATTTGGGAGGGGAATCACAGCCCAAAGAACCACAAAGGGTTCCCACAAATTTCCCCCATCAAATCCCCAAGAGAAAAGTCTCGAAAACAACCCAAAGAAATCACTAGGAGAGGGCTCCGAAAATCACCACCAAGAAAAACCAGGGAAAACACATCCAAACCTTTAGGAACCACGCCGAATCATCTATACATGAAACAAAGGTTCATACAAGGTCTAGCAAGCCGCTCGATCATCCATCCCTCTCAACAAGATCTCTCCATGAAGCTCTCTTGCTAGTCCTATTGTAAACCTAAGGAAAATAGGAAAGAAAATGGGAAAACAAATGAGCTAGGGTTCCAAGAGTTGGCTGCCAACCTCTCACCTCTTGGGTTATATGGAGGCAACCAAATGCCTAAAATACCCTTCTCTAACAACTAGGGATACACGCCCCTCAAGGGTGGATTTGGAAGTCTTCATGTCTTCACCACCGGACGGATGCCCGGCGACCGCACCCTGCGTAGCCTCGACGCAAGCCATGCGATCCGGACTCGTGTCCTTCGCTTCGAAGTCTCCGGACTGCGTCGTCGCACACCAATCAGACCGGTGCTCCCCACCGGTTAGACCGGTCCCACCGGTCAGACCGGTCTGGCACCGCTGCAGCTCCGTCTTCGGTTCTCCGGTCTTGGCTTTGTGGATCAACCAAGGAACCAAGTGGTTTTTTGGTGAACCACCGGAAACCCCGCGAACTCGATGTAGCCTCCGCCAATCTCCACTCATGACTTGGCTCCCACGTAGTCCCGGCTCAACCTTGGTTTTGAGGCTCAACCAAGAAACCGTCCATGACTTCATCTTGCTGTTCATGCCACCATGCGGCCCGCACCTGACCCTGCTGACCATCGGGTCCCTCGAACGAAGCCTACTTGTCTTTTCCACACTTGGAGGCCTCACCGGCGACGACCTTTTGCGCTTGTTCTTCACCTGCACCAACACCAGTCAAGCCGCAACCTGCACCTGCAATACTTAGCCAAGAATTAGTCCACACAACGTTGTCAATCACTCATCACACAAGGAAGCGACCATCCACCGGTCCTCGAACCACACATGGTCCTCACCACCGGGTCCCTCGAACGAAGCCTACTTGTCTTCTCCACACCTGGAGGCCTCACCGGCGACGACCTTTCGCGCTTGTTCTTCACCTGCGCCGACACCAGTCAAGCCGCAACCTGCACCTGCAATACTTAGCCAAGAATCAGTCCACACAACATTGTCAATCACTCATCACACAAGGAAGCGACCATCCACCGGTCCTCGAACCACACATGGTCCTCAATCCCCCCCTTGATGAGTGAATTGACAACACCCACACGAAAGTAACAAGAGAGAAAAGAAAAAGAAAAGAAACGAACAAACAGAAACTCCAACAAGCAATCGAAAGCCGAACAAAGGCAAAGAGCAAGATCACTTGAAGAAGACAAGTCTCGGACCCCTTAGGCAAGGGCAACGACTTGACACATCCGAGACAAAGCAAAGCTCAAGCAAAGAACGCAAACCACCGAAACAAAGCTCAAAAAACCACAAAGAGCTCCCCCTGCACACATGCAAACTCCCCCTGAACCAATGCACCTCCCCCTAGACAAACGCATGCAAACCAGCTAAAAACAGGGCAGCTGCAGCAACTTCAGCTCACGCCGGTCAGACCGGTCATCACCACCGGTCAGACCGGTGCCTAACATGTGTACAGGACCAGCACTCACAACGGTCAGACCGGTGCTCACCACCGGTCAGACCGGTGAACAACAGAGCCTAGAAATGGCTCGAAACCACCTGAAAACCTTCTAAATGCGTCCAGCAAGCCATTTCAAGCTCAAACTTCTCCCCCTTGTTGGAAATGCATGAATCAAGCCAAAAATGCAAAATTTTCAACCTAGAGCTTCTCAAATAAACAAAATTCAACAAAGAATGCTACACATGTCCAAATGAGCAAGTTAGATACTCTACAGCTTCGTATCGATCTCAACTACATGATCACCAAGTTGCACAACCATTGGACGAAGCTAATATGGATTTGGGAAATTTTGCGAAAAACTTGCTTCTCATGAGCAAAGTTCTAAACATGATCAAAACATATCAAAATGGCAAAGCCACACAAACTTCATGCTAGGACAGCCATTCTAATCATAAGACCATCACAAACACCCACAAGCACTGTCGGTCCGGAATGTGGTCCCGACACGAACCAGTAACAAGCGCCGAGGTCTATCCCTCAATGGTCGATGCTAAGCAACAAGGGACACAGAGTTTATCCTGGTTCCGGCCGGTGAGCCGTACGTCCAGCAGTGGTGTGCTCGTGGCACTATATTGCTCAGCACCAGGGGTGCCTGTAGTGGGGCAGCTACAAGCAAGGCGGGAGAAGAAGCGTAGCTTCCAAGTCCCTGGTGTAGTGACTGAAGATGTTGTGGGAGAATTGGAGAGTAAGTGCGAGATGCAGCCTGTCTCGTGTTGAGTTCTGTTGTCCTCTATCTCCTGTGGCTGGGGGGTTCGTCCTCCTTTTATAGATCAAGGAGAGAGCGAATCACATACGCGCCGCGCTATTTAGCTACGTGAGAGAGGGTGATGTGCTATGCTGTAGAGTAGGCGGCCGTCCGGACGATCCTCGCAGCGATCCGGCCATCATGGCGTATCTTGTACCCGAACAGTAGCGGCTTCGAGGGTAGAAGGGCAGCGGACGGCTGCGATGTCCTCAGACGGGCTCGAGGGGGTCGCTGACGTTGGTCCGTACGGAGCACAGTGGCGGGTAAGGCGGCACCCTGTTCCCGCACGCTTCACAGTGCTGGAGTTGTTGCCACAGCGCCTGGTGTGCGCTCGTACAGGCGGGGGCGGCAGCCATGCCGTTGACAGTGGCAGGGATGGCGTTCCACCGGCCTAGCGCCTTCACCTAACCCTGCAAGGTCACAAGAAAGCAACTCGAGGGTGCAGCCGGCCCCCCTTCGAGGGCTCGGCGTGTTAGCCGTACCGGAGCAGACGGCGCGGCGTCACGGGATTGGCACCGGCCACGCCGCACAATTCTAACGGGACGGAGCCTGCCCGAGGGAGGCACGCATCCTCGAGCGAGGCGGAGTCTGCTCGAGGGGATCTTCGAGTGGGCCGCCTTGGTGGGCCGTGTCCTGCATGGTTAGGCGTGTTTGGCTTTGTTGCGGGTTTTTAATTGGGGGTTTCCCGGTTGTTAAAGGGGACCCTTAGGGCTGTCCCCGACAGTAGCTCCCGAGCATCTGCGGGTTTGCCATTGAGGCTCCCGCAGATGCTGGAACCTACTGGTAGGACGTTCTTCCCATCTGGTTTTGCGAACGCTTTCCGTGGGGCCGCGTCAGCGGACCCGCGGGTCTAGCCCCCGAAGCCCTGCAGGAGCGTGGGTGCTCCTGGAGGGGTTAACCGTGAGAGTTGGCAGGGGGCATGGTACATGTTTCAACCGGCGTCGGCAATGTCTCAGCCGGCTTCGGTGACACACGCGCCGCTGGCACTATCTCCGGCGGGTGCAATCCAGAAGGTGTAGCCGTGCGTCAAGCCCCCGAGCCTGGGCCCGTTCGAGGAGATCGGGTAGAGCTTTACGACTTGTCTTTTAACGCGGCCTCGCCGTCCCTCCGCGGGATGGAGGGTGAGGTTTCCGCAACCCCCATCGAGCGGGTCGCGGATTGCGAATTCCTCGTTGAGCTGCTGGCGGGTAGTTCGAGTGGACGCTCATGCCCCGTTCGATAAGGGTAGGCTGCGTGGTCCAGAGACACGTCCATGGAAGCGCTTGCGTGGGTTTGCTAGGTGGGGCTCGGTCCCGTTCGATAGGGACCAAGGGCGCGGAAGCTCTCCCTCGGTGGGATCCCTCGGCTAGCTGCCCTCGCTGGCTCTCGAATACGACATATGGGGCACCCTCGAGCCGACGGGCTCGAGGAACGGCTCGAATGCGCGTGCCTTCTTCGTCCCTGACTCTGCAATCTGCGCGCCTGTTCGAACCCGTCGAGGGTCAGGCTTTGAACCTTTGATCAGTAGGGCCGTGCGGGGCGGCGCCTGGGCGGCTCCGTCTTTGCGTCTGCGACCGTCGAGGGGCCCGGGCGAGCCGGCCCTCGAGGTGCTGATTAGTAACAATGGTGCGGGGCGGCGGCTAAGCGCTCCCGGCCTGGCATCTGCGACCATCCAGGGGCCTGGGCGAGCCAGTCCCCGAGGTGCTGATCAGTAACAGCGCGGCATGGGTGCTTGCGGTGCCTGCTCTGTTTCAAGCAGGCCCCGAGGCGACCTTCTCACGCTTGAGCCCTCTAGAGGGTTGAAATTGTCCCGAGCCAGGGGCTCGTGCCGCTCGAGGGTCCTGCGTGGCATGGGTGCTTGCGGTGCCTGCTCTGTTTCAAGACGGGCCCCGAGGCGATCTTCTAACGCCTGTTCCCCATCGAGGGTTGAAATTATACCGAGCCAGGGACTCGTACCGCTCGAGGGTTCTGCGTGGCATGGGTGCTTGCGGTGCCTGCTCTGTTTCAAGCAGGCCCCGAGGTGACCTTCTCACGCCTGTTCCCTGTCGAGGGTTGAAATTATACCGAGCCAGGGACTCGTGCCGCTCAAGGGTTCTGCGTGGCATGGGTACTTGCGGTGCCCATTCTGTTTCAAACGGGCCCTGAGGCGACCTTCTCACGCTGTACCCTTTCGAGGGTTGAAACTATCCCGAGCCATTAAATGCTCCACAGTCGAGGCTGTAATTTCGCGTCGTGGGCGCGCGCGCGTAGTGGGCGGCGTGGCAGGCGAACATGACCGCTGCCACGGTCCCTGCTATTCTTCGCTGTGATGATGGCTTATTCGCGGTTCTGTGGCCGCCGCGGTCGTGGTGGGGCCCGCCCGTCAGCGAGAAAGAAGATTCCCTGCAGTTAATGCGCGCGGGACGTCCGCTCCGGAGAGCTCGCCCGCGGCTTATAAATCTGAGGGGAGGGGAAAACGACGGTTTTTTACCTTAGCATTTCGCCGTTCTTGCCCCTTGCGCTCTCGCCTTCGCTTTGCTCTTGCCACCGCGGCCCTTCGCCATTGGAGCTCTTCCTCTTTTTCTTGTCCTCCGCTCTCGCATCCCTTGTCTTCTCTCATGGCGCTTACTGGCTTTGACTTGTGGGTGATAGGAGCTCAAGCTCCGCGCCCGCGACAAATACAGCGCCTTCCAGCGGGTGAACACCGAGCTCCACCAGCTCCGGGAGGGATGCGGCGCCTTCGACGTGCTCGCCGACGCCCTCAGGACCCCGGACGGCTGGTTGTCGTATCGGGCGATGGCCTTGCGCGATGAGCTCCACGAGAGTACGAGGCAGGACCCGGCGCTTCCTTGTAGCCCCGAGCGGGTTTGCACAGCCCTCATCGACCGTGATGAGGCGATGTGGCAGGCGCGCTTGGACCTGGAGAAGATGCGGACGCTGGCGACCAACTGGGAGGCGGAGGTGGCCGGCGTCCGCGGCAAGAACCGGGGGCTCCGCTCGTCGCTCGAGGGAGCACAGGCGCAGCAGCGCCAGGCTAAGGAGCGGGGGCGCGCGCGCTCGAGCAATGGGCCAAGGAGGCCGACAACTTGAAGGCCGCCCTCGTCGCCAAGGTCACGGCGCTCGCCGCCTCTTAGGACCGGCACGCGGGGAGCGCACCGCCCGCCAAGGGGCCGAGGGGCGGCTCCGGCGGAGAGCGAGGCCATCCTCGGCCGACGCCGGTCGGCGCTAGAGCGAGAGTGCGTCGCTCGCGGCGGCGCGGGAAGTCACTGGAGGAGCGGAACGCCAAGCTCTCCAAGGTCGAGGGCGAGCTGATGGTGCTCAGCATCAATAGCGCGAGCCAGGAGCTGGCCCTTCAGGAGCAGGGCGAGACCGTCAAGGGCCTCGAGCTGGCGGTCGAGGCCGAGCATCGTGCCCTCGAGGTGGAGAGGAAGCAAGTCGAAGGTGAGCCGCTGTTTGACTCCTGCTTTGTTGGTTTTAGGGAATTCACACTCCCTTTTCTGATTTCTTTTTTGTCTTGGTGACTCCTGGCTTGCGCACCGCTCTGGGGCACGCAGCTGAGCGGGCCGAGGCGCTGCAGGCTTCCTACAACTCCTCCCGAGCGGGGCTGCGGGGAGTTGCGCGGTGTGGCCCTCGAAACCTGCCGAGCCGTGGAGGAGGGCGAGGCGCAGGCCGGAAGCTCACTGGACAGCCGCCTGCGCGCCCTTGGCGGCCACGTCACCGAGCGGATGCGCCAGGCGCTGCATCTGGGCGTCAAGAAGGCCCTTGGAGTGGTACGGTCCCACTACGAGGTCAACTTCGAGGCGCTGGCGGAGGGTTACGTCGTCCCCGACAACGTTGAGGATGAAGTGGCGATGGAGCGTGTGGACGCGCTCGCTGCCGACGCCGCCGGAACGCTCGTTGAAGCCTTCGAAGAGTTCCTCTTCCTGGACGCTGTTGACGCCGCCGCTCCTCCTGCCTGAAGACAGCTGGGCGCTAGGCCCGTTTTTGTTGATGTATCAGTACGCTGCCCGTGCGGCTTTTGTAAAGAAACAAGTTCTTTCTGCCATAATAATCTGCCAATGTAAAGTGATGTCTTTTGTTTATTACGCCTTTTTGTTTCTCCTTCTTCCTGAGTATATTCTAGTTAGGGGAGTTCGATTTTCGCGGGTGGCCTGCTGGGTTGGAGGCGAGAGAGAAGGGTCGTATCCTCGCGGAGGCGTAGGCTATCTCAGGCTCGCGCGCTCCTTCCGCTATGCTGCCTGCGCCCTGTTCGAATCGTTGCTCGGGTTTCAGGGGAAAGCTGAGTTGCCCTTTGCATTAGATTTGTGGCGTTTACATAGTTGTCACCAACTGGGGCGTTGGTCATGTGATTTTTACAACAAAAAATACTTGGAAATCCTAGCTAGGGATAGAAGCAACGTAGCTGTTGGATGTTCCAAGCGTTGGTGAGCTCTTCACCGTCCTCGTTGGCCAGCTTGTACGTGCCGGGCTTGAGTACCTTCACCACGACATAGGATCCCTCCCACGGAGGCGATAGCTTGTGGCGTCCTCGGTTGTCTTGGCATAGCCTTAGGACCAGATCCCCTTCGCTGAAATCCCGCCGGCGTATCTTGCGTGCTTGGTAGCGCCTGAGGGACTGTTGGTACCTCACGGAATGCATTAAGGCCACAAGGCGTGCCTCATCCAGCTGGTCCAGCGAGTCCTCGCGGGCTCGCTGGTTGGCATCCTCGTCGTAGCCTCGAACCCTGGGCGACCCGTATTCTAAGTCCGTGGGGAGGACGGCCTCCGCGCCATGGACTAGGAAAAACGGAGTGAACCCGGTGGCTCTGCTTGGGATGGTCCTTAGGCTCCACACGACTGCTGGCAACTCTTGGAGCCACTTTCGACCAGATTTATTCAGCTGGTCGAAAATTCTGGGCTTAAGGCCTTGTAGGATCATGCCGTTGGCACGCTCTACTTGGACGTTGGTCTGTGGGTGTGCCACAGCTGCCCAATCCACACGGATGTGGAATTTGTCGCAAAACTCCGAGAATTTCCTACCCGTGAACTGGGACCCGTTGTCGGTGATGATGGAGTTTGGCACTCCAAAACGGTGGACGATGTCGATGAAGAACGTCACCGCTTGCTCAGCCCTGAGATTTGTGATGGGGCGCACTTCCACCCACTTGGAGAACTTGTCGATCGCGACCAACAAGTGAGTGAAGCCCCCACGGCCTCCTCTCCTGAGGCGAAACTGGTGGCAATGTCGAATAGCTCGTTGGAGTCCGCGGGCGGGCTGCGCCCCAGCTCTCGCACAAGGTCCCGGCACGTGGTGCCCTCGAGGAAGGCATGCACGATCTCGGACTGCGCCACACTGGGGAGCTCTGTGCAGTGCTTGGAGAAGCGCCGTATGAACTCCCGCAGCGACTCGTCGGGCTTCTGGGTGCAGGAGCGCGGGTCCCAGGAATTTCCAGGGCGCACGTACGTGCCCTGGAAGTTACCCACGAACGTGCGGACCAGATCGTCCCAGTTGTGGATTTGGCTGGCGGGCAGGTGCTCGAGCAATGTCCGGGCTGCGTCGCCGAGGTGCAGGGGCAAGTTGCGGATGATGACCTCATCGCTGGTGGCCCCGCCCAGCTGGCACGCCAGGCGGTAGTCGTTGAGCCACACGCGGGGATCCGTCTCCCCGTTGTACTTGACGATGGTCGAGGGTTGGCGGAAGCGTTGGGGGAAGGACGCCGCGCGGATCTCCCGGCTGAACACACGGGTCCCTGGGGGCTCCGGCGTCGGAGAGCGGTCTTCGTCGGCTCGTCGTAGCGTCCACCCCGTCGAGGG
Source organism: Cenchrus americanus (assembly GCA_947561735.1). Taxonomy (NCBI): domain Eukaryota; kingdom Viridiplantae; phylum Streptophyta; class Magnoliopsida; order Poales; family Poaceae; genus Cenchrus; species Cenchrus americanus. The sequence continues at coordinate 196,109,046 of OX387244.1, forward strand.
TGGTAGCCCACCGGCCGCTCGCGCGTCCGCCTTGCTCGTGCGCCGGGCGTTGATGACGTTGCGGGCGTCGCCGTCCAGCGCCCTGCGTGCGTCAAGGAGCCGTTCCTTGGCCGGCGTGCGTCCTGGGTTTGAGGGTCGCCCCGCCGCTCCTCCTGTGTGGACCGAGGGTTCACCCCCGGTGCGGCTCCGTCGTCCCGCGCATCCCCCTGTTGGCGGATGCGTGATGCCGAGCTCTCGGCCTGCTGGACGGCCGCTTGCTCGATGAGAGTCTGCACCTCGCGGTGCAGGTCTCGCGCCTCAGGGGTCGAGGGTGCCGGCATGGCCCGCAGCAGCGTCGCGGCGGCAATGAGCTTTTGGCTCGCCCGCGGAGGTGCGTCCGTGTTGTCGACGTTGAGGTCGGCGTTGATGCGGTCACGGACCTGTTTGCCCAGCTCCCGCGCGCGTTCGCCGCGCGCGGAGGCTTCTCCCCGCCATTGAGGCACGGAGCGACGGACACCGTCCGTACTCCTCTGCCCGCTTAGCCTCGAGCTCGCGGGCTCGGGCCGGCCGCGCGTCGACGTCGGCCCTAGCGGGGAGCGCTTGGCCCCGCGGCCGGGCGCGTAGCGATCCACGGGGGCGGCGTGATCTCCCCGTCTCCGGCGCCCACGGCGGCGGTGGCGTTGGCCCGGTCGTTGGCGACGACGACGTAGCACTCCCGCGCGGGGTCGTAGCTCCCGGTCTTTGGAGTCATCGGAGTAGCCGAACCGATGTCCGTAGCGTCGAGGAAACGCCGGAACATGACTGGGTCCGTCACGCCAGAGAAGTCCCACTTCTCGTACCCGTGGAGGTTAGCGGGTGGCGGCGCGTCAAGGGAACCCAGGGACGATTCGTCACCGGCTGAGGCACTGGGATCCCTGGCGACGAAGACGTGACGGCCGGGGGGAAACCTGCGCATCGTGGTGTTGACGTTGTTGTTGTAGGCCGTCGCGGCTCCACGCAGCCCAATGGGAAAGCGCGGTCCGGAGACCATGCGGCGTCCCGTTGGGGGCGGCGGTTGTCGTGGTGGCGGGCGCGCCGCGTTGAGAGGCGCGCGCGCTCCGCCGCCGTCGCTCGGACCGTGCACGGCGCGAACGAAGACCGAGAGGTGGCGGCGTCGTGGCGTCGGCCGGCCCGCAACATCCGTGCCGGCGGGCGTCGTGCCGTGGTGGTGCGGGCGGCGGGGGGCCGGAGCGGTCCCGGCCTGGCGCCGCGCGCGGAGCTCCTCACAATTGGTGAGGCGCATGAGGTAGCCGTTCCCCGTGGCCTGAAAGTTCAGGCCCCCGAACCGGATTTCGAACCCGGCGGGGAGGGGGTCCGAGCTGCCCATGCAGTAACGCGTACCGCGGTACTCAGTGCGGATCACCATGGAGGGAGTTGACGGATTGACCTTAGGCGCTCGATTGCCCCACGGTGGGCGCCAACTGTCGGTGCGGAATGTGGTCCCGACACTAACCAGTAATAAGCGCCGAGGTCTATCCCTCAATGGTCGATGCTAAGCAACAAGGGACACAGAGTTTATCCTGGTTCCGGCCGGTGAGCCGTACGTCCAGTAGTGGTGTGCTCGTGGCACTATATTGCTCAGCACCAGGGGTGCCTGTAGTGGGGCTGCTACAAGCAAGGCGGGAGAGGAAGCGTAGCTTCCAAGTCCCTGGTGTAGTGACTGAAGATGCTGTGGGAGAATTGGAGAGCAAGTGCGAGATGCAGCCTGTCTCATGTTGTTTTCTGTTGTCCTCTGTCTCCTGCGGCTGGGGGGGTCGTCCTCCTTTTATAGATCAAGGAGAGAGCGAATCACATGCGCGCCGCGCTATTTAGCTACGTGAGAGAGGGTGATGTGCTATGCTGTAGAGTAGGCGGCCGTCCGGACGATCCTCGCAGCGATCCGGCCATCATGGTGTATCTTGTACCCGAACAGTAGCGGCTTCGAGGGTAGAAGGGCAGCGGACGGCTGCGATGTCCTCAAACGGGCTCGAGGGGGTCGCTGACGTTGGTCCGTACGAAGCACAGTGGCGGGTAGGGCGGCACCCCGTTCCCGCACGCTTCACAGTGCTGGAGTTGTTGCCACAGCGCCTGGCGTGCGCTCGTACGGGTGGGGGCGGCAGCCATGCCGTTAATAGTGGCAGGGATGGCGTTCCACCGGCCTAGCGCCTTCACCTAACCCTGCAAGGTCACAAGAAAGCAACTCGAGGGTGCAGCCGGCCCCCCTTCGAGGGCTCAGCGTGTTAGCCGTACCGGAGCAGACGGCGCGGCGTCACGGGATTGGCGCCGGCCACGCCGCACAGTTCTTTCTACAGTGGCGGGGATGGGATACCTCCTGGGGAGTTGGTACAGTGGCACCGGGGCGTGAGCCCCAGGCGCATGATGGCGCCGCCCTGCCGTTGTCAGGGCATTAAATGCTCGTGCACGGAAGCAGGCGCACGCGTGCGGGGCGCCCTCGAGCGAGGCGGACCTCGTTCGCGGGCGGAGTGGACCCTCGAGCGAGGCGGAGCCTGCTCGAGGGGGGAGCGGGCCCTCGAGCGAGGCGGAGCCTGCTCGAGGGAAGCGCACTCCCTCTAACGGGACGGAGCCCACCCGAGGGAGGCACGCATCCTCGAGCGAGGCGGAGTCTGCTCGAGGGGATCTTCGAGTGGGCCGCCTTGGTGGGCCGTGTCCTGCATGGTTAGGCGTGTTTGGCTTTGTTGCGGGTTTTTAATTGGGGGTTTCCCGGTTGTTAAAGGGGACCCTTAGGGCTGTCCCCGACAAGCACCTCATGCCATGTCAAAGCCACCGAGCCATGTGCCTACTTCTATGTATGAGACTTCACATTGGTAGGCATCATGCAACGGTTTGGAAGCATATTTTCCAAACATTTTTCATTTCATTTTCCAAAAATCGTGGAAAATTAAATTCAGCACATATGACATAGAAGCATAATTTTCCAAACATTTTTCATTTCATTTTCAGATTCATAATTGGTACATGAAATGTCTTTGCGACAAAATGGAACTTATGCCCCTCCACAAGATGAAGCAAGAGGGCTAAACATTCATGACGGCAAATGAGCCTTTGGCCCCATATGATCAATAAACTAGCTATCCAACCACAAAGTAAGCATAGCAAAGCCACTAAAACATGTCAAGATCATATAAAGGCATTTACACATGAGAGCGCATACATGTGACATATTTCAAAAACATAGCCATCAACCATGGATTATTCATCAAGATCATCAAGAGCTAAGCCAAACTAACCATAGCATACCAAACAAGCTCACAAAGACATATATCTCATTCCATGGTGAACAATGTATATGAGAGAAGCTTTTCCTATCCAATGCATATGATACAAAATGCATGCAATCTAAGATACAAGGATGCCTATACATCATGTTACATATGCCATGCCAAATGCAAGAAATGCACAAAGGGAACTATACATATGCTACAAAAAGAGCTCCCACACACCCAACTCAAGAAATCAAACACACACCAAGTTCCCCCGCAAACGAGTGAAAGTTGATTGATCTAGGGGTTTGGTGAAAATATCGGCTAGTTGTTCATGTGTGGGTACATGGATCAAAGCTATCTTTCCTTTCTCTACATTGTCTCTCAGAAAATGGTACCTTACTTCTATGTGCTTGGTTTTGGAATGGAGCACTGGGTTCTTTGCAACGCTTATGGCATTGGTGCTATCACATTGAAGTTGGATATGGGTATACTCCTCACCAAAGTCACTCATGGTATATGAAATCCAAAGGAGCTAAGAGCAACAACTAGCAGCGGCAACATACTCGGCCTCGGTAGTGGATTGAGCAACACTCAATTATTTGCGGGAAGACCATGGTGAAGACATCAACATGGTGAAGGGGCACAACGTCGGGTTCGTAATAAACCTTAAGCCGCAGTCCATTCACCACAAATTGATCGCTGTTTATATCCATAATGGTTACCGCTCTGTTGGAGAACACCGAATGCACAACATAAGGTCCGTCCCATTTGCTTTGCAATTTCCCTTTTCCGAAGGTTTTAATCCTCGAATTGTAGAGGAGGACCTTATCTCCTTTAAATTCTTTCTCTTTCAATCTTTTATCGTACCACCTTTTGATTCTCTCTTTGTATATGCTTGCATTTTCATATGCTTTCAACCTCAACTCCTCTAGCTCGCTTATTTGGATCCTTCGTTTCACCACCGCGGCATCGAGATCGAGGTTCATCCCTTTAATCGCCCAATAGGCTTTATGTTCCAACCAACCGGAAGGTGGCAAGCTTTTCCATAGACGAATTGATAAGGGGTCATACCTATCGGTGTCTTGAACGCCGTTCTATAAGCCCATAAAGCTTCGTCTAATTTCTTTGACCAATCTTTGCCTCCCTTCTGTATGGTTTTGTTGAGGATGTTTTTTAATTGCCTATTTGACGTTTCTGCTTGTCCGTTAGTTTGTGGGTGATAGGCTGTTGAGACCCTATGCTCAATTCCTAACTTGGACAAGAACGTTTTGAAATTCTTCCCGGTGAAGTGAGTTCCTCCATCACTTATCAAGATTCTCGGTGTACCAAAACGAGGAAAAATCACATTCTTGATCATAGTAATGGACTCCTCTGTGGAAGCTTTACGACATGGTATAGCCTCTACCCACTTGGATACATAATCAACCATGACTAGGATATACTCAAATCCAAATGAGTTTTTAAAAGGCCCATGAAATCTATACCCCATACATCGAATATGTCGATTTGTAGGTTGTATTTCAAAGGCATAGAATTTCTTTGAGAGATATTTCCGGTTCTTTGGCATTCGGGGTTGATGCAACATATCTTTTAGTATCTTCATGCATCTCCGGCCAAAAGAATCCGCTTGACCATACTTTTGCTTGGGTTCGAAAATGACTATAGTGACCACCGTGCTCCGCCGAGTGGCACTTCCTTAGAATCTCAACCCTCTCTTCTCTTGGCACACATCTTCTCATTACTCCATCATTGCCAAGTTTGAAGAGGTATGGTGCATCCCAAAAGTATTTCCTACTTTCAGAGATTATCTGCCTTTGAGAGTTTTATCTAGATGATCGAGGGGCATCTTTCGAATTGCTCGAATGGTATCGATCATCCAAGTATCCTTATCAAGCACTCTATAGAGGTGGTCATCTCTCATCTTATCTTCTATGGGCTCTTTATCATCTGGCCCACGATTCATCCTAGACAAATGATCGGCCACAACATTTTCCATCCCCTTTTTATCACGAATTTCAACATCAAACTCTTGGAGAAGAAGGATCCAACGAATCAAACGTGGTTTAGCTTCCTAAGAGATACTTGATGGCTGCGTGATCGGTGTAAACAATGACCTTCGAGTTCACGATGTAAGATCTGAATTTTTCGAAAGCGAATACCACCACTAGCAATTCTTTTTCCGTAGTGGCATAATTTAATTGCGCCCCACTAAGAGTTTTGCTAGCATAGTAAACGGCGTCAACTCGGCCTTCCTTTTTTTGTCCCAAAACCACGCCTACGGCGTAGTCACTGGCGTCACACATGATCTCGAAAGGTTGGCTCCAATCTGGAGGTTGGATGATGGGAGCACTCACCAACGCATTTTTCAAGGTCCGGAATGCCGCTAGGCACTTCTCATCAAAGTCGAAGGCCACATCCTTTTGAAGAAGATGCGTTAAAGGCTTAGTGATCTTCGATAAGTCCTTAATATATCTTCTATAGAATCCGGCATGGCCTAGAAAGCTCCTTAAGGACTTAACATCCGTCGGAGGTGGGAGTTGCTCAACCGTTTCTACCTTAGCCTTGTCCACTTCAATTCCTCTCTCGAATATAACATGTCCGAGCACTATGCCTTGCCTAACCATGAAGTGGCACTTTTCCCAATTAAACACCAAGTCTACCTCCGCACACCTCGTAAGGGCCTTTTCCAAGTTTGCCAGGCAATCCATGAACGTGTTCCCATAAACGAAAAAATCATCCATGAACACCGCGACAATTTCCTCGATGAATTCCGAAAATACGGCCATCATGCAACGTTGAAAAGAGGCCGGAGCGTTGCATAGACCGAAGGGCATCCTTCTATATGCGAACGTTCCATAAGGGCATGTAAACGTTTTTTGTGTTGATCGTCCGGGTGAATGGGAATTTGCATGAACCCCGAGTACCCATCGAGAAAGCAAAAATAAGCGTGGTTTGCTAACCTCTCGCGCATCTCGTCAATGAACGGTAGAGGGAAGTGATCTTTCTTCGTCACTTTGTTAAGCTTATGATAATCGATACACATCCGCCACCCCGTCACGGTTCTTTGCGGTATCAATTCGTTCTTCTTATTCTTCACCACAGTCAAACCTACTTTCTTTGGTACACAATGTACCGGGCTCACCCATTCGCTATGCGGAACCGGGTAGATGATTCCGGCATCAAGTAACTTGATGACCTCTTTCTTTACTACCTCACGCATGGCATGGGTTAGCCTCCTTTGGTGGTCCACTACGGGCTTACATTGGTCTTCCATTGGTATACGATGAGTGCAAAAGGCTGGGCTAATACCTTTGAGATCATTAATTGAATATCCATTCACCTTCCTATGTTTTTACAATAAAATCAGCAACACCTCATTTTCTTCGAGACTCAACTCGTCGCTCACGATGACTGGACGGGTCTTGTCGGGGCCCAAAAATTCATACTTTAATCCTTTGGGCAAAGGTTTAAGGTCTACCTCGGGCGCTTGTGGCTCCTCGGGTTTTATTTCTCCTATGTCTTCGAATTTTCCTTCCTCCACGCTTCCATCATGTGGCTCCAAACCTTTTGCTGCTTCTTCTATTTCTTCATCTTGTTGATCACTAATTTGATTTTTCATCGCTCTTTGCAGCGGGTCTCTAAGGGTTTCAATAAAACAAAGGCTATATATCTCTTCTACTTCTTCATCTTCGGGAGGAAAGGGTGTAAGGTGTTTAGAAGCACGAAGAAAGTTATATGTATACTTTGTTCCATTAAGGTTCATTTTTACTTTGCCTTCTCTGGCATCTAACACGGCATCAACCAACTTAAGAAAGGGCCTACCTAGGATTATGTGATCATGATTACTATGGTAAGCATCAATAACAAAGAAATCGGTTGGTATAGAATTTCTAGAGAATTTTACTTTCATGTTGCAAGCAATACCTAGAGGTTTAATAGTTCTACCATCTCCCATAATTAATTTCGTTAATGTTGGAGCTAAGTCTAGGTTGTGGTCTTGAACTTTATCGTAAATTTTAGAAGATATGAAACTTACTTGGGCTCCGATGTCGCATAAAGCTTTGCATTGAACTCCGTTGATCTCGCAACTCAAGTGTGGTGTCATATTCTCTTCTTCTTCGGATCCTATCGCGTAGACTTCGGTGAGGCGAGCATATGGTGATGCTTCGGGCTTGATCCCCATGATTCTCTTCACCTTGGCTATGTGTTCCGGATCCACTATGTCATCTCCAAAGAGCTTATGAAAGATCTCACCGGTGGTTTCAAGGTCGTATGAATTTTCCGCTTCCTTCCCAGTGGGAAATCCACTTCCAATGCTCTCGCCATTCCCTTTTGATTAGGGAACGGTCTTCTCTTGTCGAATTTTTCTCCGTAATCGATAGGAACCCAATCCATTGGTTCGAACTCCCTTAGTGGCTTCGCGCTTGACATGCTTCTCTTGTTTGTCTCATTTGGTACGGCGAAGTCGATGCTCGGGGTAGTTCTTGACTTGTTGTGTTCTTCTCCATGCTTTTCTGCGATTGGTTCCTCTTTTGTGACTTCTGGGGTTGCCTCTTTAGAAAATTCAGCACACTTCCTCTTCCTTGAATTATATTCCGACTCTTCCGCAAGTCTTGTTTCCCAATCTCTTCGCATGGCAGCCGCTTTACTTACTTTTTGTAGAAGTTGGGCGGCTTCCGTGAGTGTTTTCTCCATGAGATCCCCACCTGCACACATTTCGACATGTTGCATGCAACTAGGGGTTAGGGAAAAGAAAATTGTATGCAAGAGTACGTCACCGGTAAAGCCGAATTTTGGTCCTTGTTCCATTAACCCATTAAACCTATCTCAGGCTTGGTCTATCCCTTCCTCTTCTTCTTGCATGAAATTGATCACTTGCCTCCTTAGATGTTGAACCTTGCTAATTGGAAAGAACTTCTCGCAAAACTTCTTTGTCAACTTGTTCCAATTTCCTTCAACTTCAAAGGCCGCAAGTGAGTAGTATAAGAGATTCCATTTGAACCATTCATCGGGAACTCCTTCTTGACGCACCCTGTTGCATATTGTCATGAAATTTCTTATGTGTCTATATGGGTTCTCCGTAACCATCCCTTCAAACGGGTTTGCCGCCACCATATCGATGATCTTGGATTTAATCTCGTACTTGGTCGCTTCGAGCTTCGAATCCGACTCTTGTACTTTTATGTCTTCACATCGAGGGCTAGCGTAATACCTTAGTGATTACTCCGGTTCTTCCACGGGTTGATTTACGAACGCCATCTAGACAATAAGATAAAAACAAAAACAAAAACGAAACAAGTGTTTTTCCAGATAATATATGTTATATAAAGCAAATAAAAGATAAACTAAAGTATAAAACTAAGTTAAATGCAAATCAAACGATGTAAATTAGCTTGCTCCTGTTGGGGAATTCAGGAAAACCCGTCACCCTCGAAACGTCGAGTTTAACGGAATTCTCAAAGCATGTTTTTCAGGAGCAGGGAATTCGCGATTCTCGGAAGTCTGGGACCAGCGGAGTCTCGAATTCGTGAATGTGCAGAGTTCGAGGATCTTGATTCGGTGAAGAGGCGGAGTCATGAACATGCGGAAGCTCGGAATCTCAACTGTTGATGGCCCGAACTTCGGAGATTTGCTGATTCGGGAATCTGATGAAGACTCTGTTCGGGACTCAGGCGCAAGGACACGCACGAACCTGCTGGGAAGCAAGAGCCACTTCGGGAATCTGTAGAAGACCTAGTTCGGGAATTTCAGGTGAAGACATTCACGAATCACGGGAGAAGCAAAGTCAAAGTTGTAGTCCCAAAAAGTCCGGGTTTAGAGTGTGAACTGGTGGCAGACTTGTAAATGTGTAAGGGGGGAAAGACATTCTTGTGTGTGTTCACATTAGGAATATTCTCCGAGCCCGAGGGTGTTATCGGAATGTAAAAGTCCCTTCGTCTCCCTATAAAAGGGGGCGCGAGGGCACGTGTAAACGGATTCAGACTTTTTTGGGACTTGTGCTATCTGCAGGGGGGATTTCAGTCTCCTTGCGCCCTAACTGCGCTATTGAACGTGTTAAGAACTTTCACTTGTGTTAGGGTAGTATTCCGAATTTTTCGGGTACCCCCAACATTGGCGCCCACCGTGTTCCAGCCGAAAAGAAACTCACGATGCCACCTCAGAAGAAGTCAAAGAAGACTGCTCCAGTGCAGGCCAACCAGGAAGATCGCCATCTCACCCAGGGGAACGAAAATTCGTTTGTTCCTGAATCCTCGAACGTAACAGACCAGCAGCGAAGAGAGAAGCTCGAAGCCCTCATGAAGGCAAGAGCAGAAAAAACAGCTCACATCCAAGAACAACCTGCTGAACAAGCAAGAGCACGAGAATGTTGATGCTGATGATGATTCCATAGACAGAGAGCTAGCCATGGTCCACCAAAAGATACAACAGCTGCAGAAAGACAAAGAAAAGTTCGCGGCTCAGTTGCAGGCGAAGAGGAAAATCTCTGAAAAACTAGAGCAGCTGAACAAAGCAAAAGAACAAATACAAGCAATACAGAGAGAAATCGACGAAATGAAAGAGCAAGAGAGCAGCTCCCTGTGGCAAGAAACACCGCAGCAGAACCCCGCGCCTGCAAGAGAATCCCCAAAGGAAAACTTCTTCGCGTGAAACGGAGTCTCACACTTCGTGGATTCTGAATCACCACTATCAATAGGGCTGCAAACATCACCTTGGCCGCCGAAGTTCAAACTAGTCTCTCTTCCCAAGTACAACGGTTTCGGAAACTCCAGGAAATTTCTCATGAGATACGAGTCAGCTGTGAATTCGGCAGGAGGAGATGATGTTGCACTCGCCAAATCCTTCATCATAGCTTGCGAAGGACCAGTACTGAATTGGTACTCACTGCTGCCTCCACACTCGATCTATAGCTGGGTAGATCTCAAAACAAAGTTCATGCAAGCGTTTCAGATGTTCCATGACACAACAGCCGAAGCCTCAGATCTGTACAACTGCAAGCAGAAGGACAGGGAACCATTGCGAAACTTCGTGAGAAGATTCATGCAACAGAGATCTCAGATCCCCGACGCAGATGACAAGACAACGATCAAGGCACTAATCAAAGGTCTCACCCCAGGGCCAACGGCTTCCCACCTCACAAGAAAGAAACCTGAGATAGTTGAAGAACTATTTCGGGACTTGGAGGATTACATTCTGTCTGATGATGACCACCGCAAGAGAGTAGCCGAACGAAACGAGGCAAGACAGGGCGGTAGAGATATGACCTGGAGAGCACCACCCCAGCATCCACGAAATGTAAACAGTGGTGAAAATCCTCAGCAACAACAAGAAAGCAGGCCAAGTGCCAGAGGAGGATTCAGTCAGAGGGGAAGGGGGAGAGGAAGAGGAACCCCAAGCCTCCCGAACCACAACCCAAGAGATCCACACTTCTACTGCCAATATCATGGAAGAGGCCACAGCACCGAAGGGTGCCCAGAGACAAAGAAGAACATGACACGAATCCAACAGGAGAAAGCACTGATGAGCATCGCATCCTCGATGCCAACCCGAGTTTCGGCCGAACGGCGGCCGCGGTTCGTGAGTCCGCGGTCAAGCTCGTACCGGTTCGAGCAATTTCCACAATCGCAATCGGCATGGCAGCCTTCACGGCAATTCTTCCCTCGGTCGCAAGCGATACGGTCGATCCGGCGGCCGCGGCCCATTCGGGGAAATCTTGCCACCCCCTCCGAGAAAGCTCATCAAGGCCTCAGTCAAGTTCGGGACCTCAGAACTCCAAAGCATTGCCATCGTTCGGGACTATCATGCCAATCACAGGTGGATCTGCTATGGAATTCGAAACAAAGAAGCAGCGAAACAACTACTTCAGATCTGTGAACACCATCATCAATGATGGTCCAGCGGCCCGGCCGGAGTGGGCGAAGGTGCCAATTACCTTCACAGAAGAAGATTTCAGGTTGAAATCCACGATCCACAATGATGCCATGGTGATCGAAGTCAACATTGCTGGATGGGTCATAGGAAAAATCTTGGTGGGCAACGGTAGTTCGGCGGACATCCTGTTCCTAAAAACATTCGAGAAAATGAATCTGAGCCAGCACATGTTGGACCCACCAGAGTACCCATTGCAGGGGTTCGGAGGGAAGCCCATCAAGCCGGTTGGAAAAATATCACTCCCAGTTTCTTTCGGAGATCTTGAGAATGCCATAACGGAGAACCTCATCTTTGATGTAGTTGACATATATCACCCGTATCTTGCGATCTTTGGCAGAGGTTTCATGAACAAGTTCGACGCTGTCATAAGGCAACAGTTCCTATGCATGAAGATACATGCGCCCAAAGGGGTTATCACAGTATTCGGCAATCAGCAGGAGGCCAGGAACATAGAAAAGGGCCACACGCCTGGTCAAACGAATGTGTATCAGCTGAAAGCAGCTGAAGAGAGGAAAGAAACCTATGAAGAGCCGAAGCGGGACAAAGAGAAAAATAACATAGCCGCAGAAGATGAAACAAAGAGAGTGTATCTGGATGACATGCCCGACAGAGCAGTCATAATGGGGGCGAACCTCAGCGCCGAAGAGGATGATGAACTCATACGCTTCCTAACGAGAAACAAGGATGTTTTCGCATGGTCGGCCAAAGATTTGCAAGGCGTTGACGGGGACATAATCGAACATGTCCTCGAAACGGATGACAAGATACCACCCAAGAAGCAAAAACTTCGGAAAATGTCCGACGAAAAGGTCAAGGCGGTGGAAGCGAGAAGTTCGAGAGGTTACAAGATGCCCAAGTGATCGGAGAGGTCAAGTACCCGGTCGTTAGCCAACACCGTGCCGATCAAGAAGAAAAATGGCAAATGGAGAATGTGTGTGGATTTCACCGATCTGAACAAGGCATGCAAGAAGGACGATTTTCCCTTGGAAAGGGTAGACAAAATTGTGGATGATGCAGCCAACAGTGAGATGCTTTCGCTCCTTGATATGTTCTCTGGGTATCATCAGATCAGAGTTCGCAAAGAGGATGAAGAGAAGACAAGTTTCATCACTCCTTTCAGAACGTTTTGTTTCGTAAGAATGCCAGAGGGGAATTTGAAGAATGCGGGATGCACGTTTTCGAGAATGATAGCAATAGTACTACACCAGCAAATTCGGAGAAACATTCTGGCATATGTGGATGACATAGTCGTCAAAAGTGTCCAGAGAAGGGACCATATCAGTGACTTAGCGGAAACATTCGCGAACATGAGGGCAGCAAACTTGAAGCTAAATCCGGAAAAATGTGTATTCGGCATTCACAAGGGGAAGGTTCTTGGATGCCTAGTTTCAACGAAAGGCATTGAAGCGAACACGACAAGATAAAGGCTACGATGGAAATGCAAGAGCCAATTTCAGTAAAAGATGTTCAGAAGTTGACGGGGAGAGTGGCTGCCCTCAACAGATTCATCCCCGAGCGACGAGAAAGAAGTTTGCCATTCTTCCAAGTTCTCAGAAGTGCCAAGAAATTCCAGTGGTCCGAACCTCAGAAGCAGGCCTTTCGCGAACTGAAGGACTACCTGTCCAACATGACTAAGCTTTGTCCGCCCGAGCCAAAATCGTCGCTTCTGCTGTACGTGTCTGCATCAAATTCGGCAGTAAGCGCAGTGCTGGTACAGGAGAAGGAAGGAGAAGGAAAGCTCAGGCAAATTCCTGTATACTTCACCTCTGAAGCATTGTCTGGTTCCAAGGTTTTCTATTCCGAACTGGAGAAGATCGCGTATGCGGTCATCATGGCAGCAAGAAAACTAAGACATTACTTCGAAGGCCACAAAATAAGAGTTATCACCAACCAACCGTTAAGTGACCTATTCGCAAACAGGGAGGCATCCACCCGAATCATCAAGTGGGGTGCCGAACTCTCTGAGTATGTGGTGGATTTCGAGAGAAGAAGTGCAATAAAATCACAAGTTCTGGCAGACTTTGTCGTGGACTGGACCTCACCTACTCAGAATCTTGAGGAAAATATGTCCGAACCTTGGGTAGTGCAGTGTGATGGAGCATGGTGTTACAAGGGGGTCGGAATTTCGGCTGTTGTAATGTCCCCGACGGGCGTGGTCATAAGATATGCAGTGCGGCTCGTATTCCCGAACAATGAACACTCCACGAACAACACATCGGAGTACGAAGCTCTATTCTTGGCGTTGAGAAAAATGAAAGCCTTGGGGCGACGAGACCTTCATAATCGAACAGATTCGAAAGTAATCCAGGAACATATCGAGAAGGAAAGCGAGGCCAGGAATCCAGTTCTCATGAAATATCTTGAAAAAGTCAGAGAAATGGAAAGACACTTCAAAGGGTATTCAGTCCAGCACATCCCGAGGGATGATAACAATGAGGCGGATAAACTGGCGAAAGCAGCAGCCAGAAATCAAGAGCTACCACCGGACGTGTTCTTTGAAATCATCAAAGAACCCTCCATCAAAGATTCAAGAACACAAATCGTGAATATGGTGGAAATTCTAGACTGGAGAACAGAAATAATGGCCTACCTGAGGGGACATTACGAACCACAAGATGAACTGGAGGAAAAAAGGTTGAAGCAAAGGGCTCGAGGCTATACAGTGGTAAATGGGGAATTGTATAAATCTGGAGTCACTGAGCCTTGGCTACGCTGCATTACCTCCGAAAAAGGTCGCGAACTCCTGAAAGAAATTCACAGTGGATTTTGTGGGGCACACATAGGCACCAGGGCTTTGGCTGGCAAGGCGATAAAGCTGGGATTCTATTGGCCCACCATAAACATCGACGCCAAAATGTTGGTTCGGCAGTGTGAAGCATGCCGGAAGACGGGAAATCGGCGGAGCCGCCTTCAATGCCAATTCACTTAATACCTCCAACCTGGCCTCTCGCAAAGATGGGGCATGGACCTAGTAGGCCCATTGCCAACGACTCGGGGTAATTGCCGATTCGCGGCCGTAGCGGTCCACTATTTCACGAAGTGGGTAGAAGCAAAACCACTCGCGAACATCACAGCAGCAACAGTTCAGAAATTCTTTTGGCAGAACATAGTCTGCAGGTTCGGAGTTCCTAGAGAACTGACGGTTGACAATAGCAAACAGTTTGACTGCTACACCTTCAAAGAATACTGCAGAACCCTGGGTACACAAGTGAAATTTTCGTCAGTATACCACCCACAGTCCAATGGTGCAGTCGAAAGAGCCAACGATTTGATTTTTTCGGGAATCAAGAAATGTTTATTTGATCAGAAAAAGGGAAAGTGGGTGGATGAACTTCCGAAGGTGATCTGGTCTCATAACACCACGGTTTCAAGGGAAACAGGTTTCACGCCTTTTCGCCTACTCTTCGGGACTGAGGCCATGACGCCAGAAGAGATCAAAAATGAAAGTATGAGAGTCTTGAAAGGAAAAGAGATAGAGGAAATTGATAAGAAGGTGGAGAAAGACATGATAGAGCTGACAATCCTTGAAGCAGCAGAAAACATTGAGAAGTACCAAAGAGAGACAAGGGCATGGAGAGACAAAAAGGTGGTCCGAAAAGACATCAAAACTGGCGATCTTGTCTTGAAAAGAAAGAAAAATTGGGAGAACCCAGGAAAACTTCATGAGTCATGGGAAGGGCCTTACATAGCTAGGGAAACAGATATGCCAGGGGCTTTTCGCCTAATGGAACAGACTGGCGAAGAGTTGCCGTATTCGTGGAATGCTGATAGCTTAAAGAGGTATTATCCATAAAAAACCCAGTTGTACATAAATGTAGTAGGTAGCAGTTTTTCAATTTTCGTAAGTTTATACTTTAGGAAGATAAAAACCCGAACCACGTGTCTATAAGTGACTTCGGGCAAAAACTAGTTTCATTTCTTAATCATAGTATTAGAATAAGAAGGACCGTACTCTTTTCCTTGCAAAGGGGGCTCTAAATCAAGAGGCAAGGTTTTTAACGAGGCGGGTCCTATGTAAATACTCTTTCTGATATATATATATATATGAAAAGAGTCTTCCCCCAAATTGCATGTTTCGTATTCTGTGTCTCGGAAAATTCCATCGTGAAAAAAGAAAAAGTTCGTGAGAAAGGGCTTCCTGATAGCCAAAATTCCATCGTGAAAAAAGAAAAAGTTCGTGAGAAAGGGCTTCCTGATAGCCAAAATTCCATCGTGAAAAAAGAAAAAGTTCGTGAGAAAGGGCTTCCTGATAGCCGAAATTCCATCGTGAAAAAAGAAAAAGTTCGTGAGAAAGGGCTTCCTGATAGCCGAAATTCCATCGTGAAAAAAGAAAAAGTTCGTGAGAAAGGGCTTCCTGATAGCCGAAATTCCATCGTGAAAAAAGAAAAAGTTCGTGAGAAAGGGCTTCCTGATAGCCGAAAATTCCATCGTGAAAAAAGAAAAAGTTCGTGAGAAAGGGCTTCCTGATAGCCGAAAATTCCATCGTGAAAAAAGAAAAATTTGTGAGAAAGAGCTTCCTGATAGCCAAAAATCCCATCCATCGGGGGATTCCCATCAAAAAAGGCCTGAGACAACAACAAGTTGTGGCCTAGAAAAATCCCATCCATCGAGGGATTCCCATCAAAAAAGGCATGAGACAACAACAAGTTGTGGCCTAGAAAAATCCCATCCATCTAGGGATTCCCATCAAAAAAGGCCTGAGACAACAACAAGTTGTGGCCTAGAAAAATCCCATCCACGAAGGGATTCCCACCAGGAAGTTCGCATGACAATATCGAGAAAACGAATGCCTAGGGGTTCGCCTATGTATTTTCACTTAGTTCAAATTGTTGAAAATTCTTTCAGGTATCACCATTATAAGAAAAGGGCAAGGGGCTCCATCAGACGTTCGCAGAAAAATTTTGGTTGAAGCAACTGAAGGTTGCAATTTCAACCGAGGCAAGCCTGCCAAGTGGGGCAAGTCCACAAAATTCGAAAAACAAATTTTGTCGACTTGCGTAACGACGGTAGAAATTTTCAAAAATTAACGAGGATTCCTCCTAAGGATGCTCTAAAAAAGTTGCGAATAGTAAAATTCGCGACCTTGCAATCTAGTTTTCATGCGAAACGGCAAGGTGAGGGAGGGTGACGTTTTTTCGAAGAAAAAACAAATTCATTGCCTTATTCGCATAAAAACTTCCGAACAGTTCTTTGGTAATTACAATGCTTGGCGTAAAACTCAAAACGAAA
The DNA here is from genome assembly GCA_947561735.1 of Cenchrus americanus. Classification (NCBI taxonomy): domain Eukaryota; kingdom Viridiplantae; phylum Streptophyta; class Magnoliopsida; order Poales; family Poaceae; genus Cenchrus; species Cenchrus americanus. The sequence continues at coordinate 196,125,425 of OX387244.1, forward strand.
GCTCAACAACATGTCCCGGTTTACAAGCACTGTCTTCAGCCACATCGCAAGCGTAGGCGAAATCAGATGCATCGGCTAAGGGGCTAAGGGGCTCCGTCTTGGGAACCTTGTCAGACGGCGGAGTAGGTGACACGGAGCGAACCTTCTTGCGAAGTGAGAAAGACGAGGAGAGGTCAAAACAACCTATAGAAAACTTAAGCGAAGCCTCAAACCAAAAATCGGAAAAATCCTGTTCAGGATGCGCTCGTTTGAACAGGCGCCAAGCTTCACCACTAACGAACATATCGTCTCGATGAATCCGAAGTGGTAGCACGTCCTGCGCAGGCCCAGCTTGCAGGACCTGCGCAGGTTAAAATTTACAAAACAGCTGTTCAGAAAAGATTAACACACCCACACGAATGTACAACCAATCTACAGTTCACCCAAATGTTCGAACATGTCGTTCAGTTCGTGACATCCACCTTCAGTGAATCCTCCTCCCGTTCGGGGACTTGTTCGCCATCGTCGCCATCATTGCTGCTACTGCTGCTACTGCTGCCATCTGAGCCCTCGCCGGTTTCGCTCGAACTCTCGCCGGAGGCCGATCCTTCGGGAGACGCGGTAGTGCCTTTTCGGTTCTCCTCTTCCCTCAGCTGAGAAAGGAAGGAAAAAGTGAGGAAGGCTTAAGAAACTAGAACACCTGCGACAAACATAAGTCACGAAATCGAGCAAAAAGAAATTACCTCGTCAAGCTTTGCCCGCGCAACAGTCTTAGCAATATCCGCCCCGCCAACCAGCCAGAATTCCTTCGCGAATTTCAACTTTATAGCCATAATGTCAGGGTTATCTTGAAGTATCATATCGCTGGTAACGCTTGGGAATTGAGAAAGGTTCGCGCGAAACTTCGCCAAGTCCACACAGTCGTAATCGTGAAGGACCTTCAGAATACTCTCCACAGAAAAAGATACGGCGAAGTTGCTGGCACCAGAGATCACTTCGGGAAGAGCCTTGAATTCATCCTCTAGCCAATCCATGAAATCGGGGATATCAATGTCATCTGGGAGAGGGGCTGGACGAACACCGTACTCATTCAGGGACTTCTGGTACTCAGCATAAAGCAATTTCAGCTTCCCCAAAATTTCCGAAGTGTTTTTCTTCGAAGCTTCACCTTGCTCTGCCAGTGCCTTCTCAAGATCCACGATCTTCCGATCCTTCGAGCTCAATGACTTGGCGAGGCTGGCGTTGTTGATGCGAAGATCCTCGGCAATTTTCGTGGCCCGCTCGTGTTGTTGCCGAAGCTTTTCGATCACACTCAGATCATCTTCGTGGGATTTCTGAGCTTTCTCCAGTTCTTTCTTGGTTTCCTCGAGCGCGGCCTCTGCGACTTTTTTCTCATCATGACTTCTTTTCAAAGCTTCTGCCAGCTCAGCCACCTTCCTTTCAAGTTTCAGGTTCGTAGATTCCGCAAGAGAAAAGTTACGCTCCAACTCCTTGGATTTCTGAGCAAGTTGTTTGTTGATCTTTTCCTGTTCCGAGAGCCGCTCTATGGCAACTTTTCCAAGCATAGAATACTTGAGGGTATAATCTTCATGGAAGCGTGCAAGCTTGGAGGGAGAGTAAGAATGCAACAGATCTTTGAATTCTGAAAAATTCAAGAATTAATCTCAGACAAAGATTCAACAATCGTGAATGACACGAAGGGGCAGCGAGGACGAACGAACCTTGCTTGCTAAAGTGCTGCATGGTGACTTGTTTAGTCGAACCCGAAGAGGCCCTCCCTTGAGGCGAAGGAGTAGTTTCGGAGATGGAGAGAGGCCTCATTTCGGGGCTTCGAGCCGCCTCTTCGGGTCGTTCGGGCCCTTCCTCCCTTGTTTCATCAACAATGGCGGACGATTTCCATAGAGTTAAAAACTTGGACGCCTTGCCCCCGACGCCACTTGTCTCGAAACCAACACGCAATAGTTTGCCGCGATGAGACGTACCAAAGCTTTTGTTAAAAGCGGCCAAGGAAGGAGAGGGCGCCTGGTCTTCGGGCACGACCTCCCGAACTTCGACCAAATGAACATTTTCGGCAGAGTGGCCCTCCCTTTGGATAGTGCGTTCAAGGTCCCGAGCGAATTCGGAGGAGACTTGATCACTGGCAGCGACCTCAGCAGCAGGGGTTTCGACAACAGCAGGAGACTCAGTATGAACAACAACTTCAGCAGCAACGATTGATTTTTCGGCGGCGGCGGGGGACGACCCTTTTTGGACTTCGGGGGCAAAATCTGAAAAAGAATCGATATCCACGAATTCATTTTCGGAACCGGCGGAACAAGCTTGTCCCGAAAGTTAAATAAAGGCCAGAGGAAAACACCTTTAGGGCTATTTGTCTTCGTAAGGGTGTCGTCGTCGAAGGCGGATGGGACTCGCCGAACTCCGGTGGAAGAAACTTTCTTCACAGCCTTCTTCAATTTCTTGCGGCTCAACTGGGCAAGCCCCGAAGCAGCCTGGAGCTCAGCTTCCGAAGTCCGGGGTTCGGAGGTCTTTCGTTTCCGCTTCGATGACTCAAGCGATCTAGTCCTTGAAGGTTTCACTCCCGAGGAGGTTCCCTCGGTGGCAGGCGACGAGCTTCGCTTCGACGATCTGATTCGAGGAGCGCTGATGGGGGCGGCAGAGCAGCTAGCCACGGCGACAGCGGGAAGTTTCACCTTGGGACCAGGGCCTCGAGAGCCGAAAAATTTATCACCGCTGACTTCTGAAAAGACGCGATTGATTTTCTTCTTATGCTTCACCAGGGCCTTGTACGCTTTGTATTCGTTCATGGTATACTCGCCTACCATGACGTTGACCCTCTTTTCCACTTCATCCATGAAGTCCTTGGCGCTTTGGCCCTCGCGAAGTTTGATCCCGAACTTCGGGAAAGGCATTTTCTGGTCTGCCCAGTTGACGTTGTAGTATACGAGTTCGGCAGGGGGACCAACCGTTCGAGATAGGCCAGATTCGCGCGGCGACAAATTCTTCAATAATGTCACGGCCGCCAATGATCGTGCTGGCCAGATGAAATGCACTCTCGCAATTCCGGATTCCTAAGGCCCGCTGATTGTATCTCCCTATGTTCACTGCGGCGAGAGGTGCGATCGGGCCCGACATCTTCGGCTCCTCAACCTTCAAGTAAAACCAGTAAGATCTCCAATCGTCTGCGAGGTTGGTCTTGCAACAAGGAGCGATCTGGATTCGAGTAATCCCCTGTCGGGTGTTCTAGCGTCGTGTGTTGAAGGTGCAGCACGCGTGCTGACTATGGTAGAATTGCCCATCATCGCCCTTGACAACTTCGGGGATGATCACTAGCTCATAGAACCGAGTGAAACCGTCGACGATAGGATTGCAGCCGAAGGTCTTTAAGATCCAGATAAACTTCGACACCTCGAGAAAGGATGTCGGGGGTGGTGGGTGGATTTTCACGCGAAAAGCGTCAAGGATCGCCGGCGGGGACGGGATCACGGGGGAACCTCGGTCCACGGATAAAGAAGTCCCGAAACACCACGATCTCTCCCTCTTTGGGAGTGGGAATCACTTCATCGAGAGGGGGCGCGCCGGCGCCGAGGGAAAAGAACCCGGCCTTCTCGTACTCGCGAACCATGTTGCGGTGACCTTTGATTCTCCAAAGGCGAGCGAAGGCGGCAACGGGCCGAGAGGTCCTTAGCATGACAAGATCATCGATACGGCGTCTACATCCCCGACTTCTTCGCCACCGTCGGACCCAACTTCCCCGTCTTCACGACTTCGGGAATCGGCCCGGGTGAACCAACATCTTCGGCGGTGCATCATGATGCGCCTTCGGCGAGTGGGTCAAGTGGGAGGCCGGCGGCATTTAGCTCTTCGGTAGTCATGGGCCTAGGCTTGTACTCTTAACGCGAGCCACCTGACCAACAATTACGAACATTCAGACAGGTAAGAGTAATGTTCGAGAATAAAACTCGCGAAATCGCGACATCACTACACCAAAGTTTAACGAACTAACGAATCGACAAAGCAAAGATAAAGGAATACCTTAGAGGAGCGTGAACAAGACCTGTAGTTCGTAAGCTTTCTAGCAGAAAATCAGGTTCCGCGAAGAAAGAGAGATGTGCGAATCGTGAAAGGCTCGAGAGCATTAAAAAGATTTTTTAACAGCGCCAGCCCGCTATTTATAGGGCCGGGGAAGGGTAGTTTCGCGAAGTGCGCCTCGATTTAACCGCCTTTGGCTCCCCGGGCGACGCGTGTCCCCTCCGACGTTCCGAGGGTGACGTTTTTTACTAAATTTCCGAAAGGTTCGTGGAATCGGATCGTCGGAGTCAACCCGCTTCCCCGAGGGGCTAGTGTTGGGGAATTCAGGAAAACCCGTCACCCTCGAAACGTCGAGTTTAACGGAATTCTCAAAGCATGTTTTTCAAGAGCAGGGAATTCGCGATTCTCGGAAGTCTGGGACCAGCGGAGTCTCGAATTCGCGAATGTTTTTCAAGAGCAGGGAATTCACAAACAGTCGAGTGTTGCTCAGTCCACTAACGAGGCAGAGTACGTTTCCGCAGCTAATTGTTGCTCTTAGCTTCTTTGGATCACGTACACCATGAGCGACTTTGGTGAGGAGTATACCCATGTCCCACTTCAATGTGACAGCACCAGTGCCATAAGCGTTGCCAAGAGCCTAGTGCTCCATTCCAAAACGAAGCACATAGAAGTGAGATATAAATTTCAGAGAGACAATGTAGAGAAAGGGAAGATAGCTTTGATCCATGTACCCACACATGACCAACTAGCCGATATTTTCACCAAACCCCTAGATCAAGCAACTTTTACTCGTTTGCGGGGGGGGGAGCTTGGTATGTGTTTGATTCCTTGAGTTGGGTGTGTGGGAGCTCCTTTGTAGCATATGTATAGCTTTCCTTTATGCATTTCTTGCATTTCGCATGGCATATGTAACATGATGTATAGGCATCCTTGTATCTTAGATTGCATGCATTTTGTATCATATGCATTGTGTAGGAAAAGCTTCTCTCATATACACTATTCACCATGATGTGCTATGTATGATCGTGTGAGCTAGTTTGCCGCCATCATCTCGATGATCTTGGATTTAATATCATAGTTGGTCGTTTCGAGCTTCGAATCCGACTCTTGTACTTTTATGTCTTCACATCGAGGGCTAGCGTAATCCCTTAATGATTTCTCCGGTTCTTCCACGGGTTGATTAACGAACGCCATCTAGACAATAAGATAAAAACAAATCAAAAACGAAATAAGTGGTTTTCTAGATAATATATGATAGATATAGCAAACGAAAGAAAAACTAAAACATAAAACTAAGTTAGATGCAAATCAGACGATGTAAACTAGCTTGCTCTCCGGCAACGGCGCCAGAAAAAGGGGCTTGTTGACGGATAAAAGACGTATCCCTCTACGATCCGCAAGCGTACGGACCCCACACCTTTTTCACCACGGGATTCCCAAGGTTCTTGTCAATCCGCGGAGCAAGGGTATTACAAGCGTTCGATCTACAATGACACAATAACTACTAAAACCCTAACTATTATTATACTAGAAAACAACTAAACTACACTAGAGAATGATTAAGATATCAAAATAAAAGACACTCGCCCACGAGTCTACGATACTAGATCATGCAATCACTTAAAGGAATGAAAACCAATCTAATCTATCGGGGGTTGTGACCACGGTTTCGCCCTTTCCCTCCTCTTGTACTGTCACTACGTGAAGGTACTCATGACTAGACCTATGATGGACACGGCGTATTGAATGGATCCAAGGAAGCATTGGAGCTCTACTCCCTTTACGGCATGGTAGCTAACCTTAAGCACTAAAGTATATTCAACACAAGATGATAGATAGATAATCCGACAAAGTGCGATTACATCTCAAGATCGATTACAGCCCATGGACGAATGAGAAGATTTCCCCATCAAGGTGCTAATCGTGGCATCGTTGATCATGGTTTTCCTTCCGACGGTGTCTTCCTTTTTCTCCACGAGAGGGTGCTTCCTTCGAGGTGGCTGATCTCCCTCCGGAGATCCTCCTCCTCTCTTCCTAGCTTGTGGATGGCCTTCTGGTGCGAATGACTCTCTCCTCTGTTGAATGGCGGCGCCCAGGCTTTTAGGGTTCAAGATCCTTTGAGTGCAACGAAAACGGGACCGAACCATCCACCGGAGTGGGCTGGGCCGGCCGGCCTGGGCCGGCCGGCCTGGGCCCACCTCGGCCCGGTTTGGTCGCCCCTTTCGCTCCGTGGGTCCTTATGCATTTATGTACTTTGCCCCATCCACTTGCATGATTTTGATGATGTTATCCTCACTTCCAAGATGGCGGTTCTCTTCGCATGAAGTTCGATCTTTTACGCTTCAATCCCCGGGGGTGTTCCTCGTAGCACTTCGGTCCTTGCCACCTTTGGAAGTGATTTTGTCAAGCTCATGAACACGAACATGACTCCGTAAATGCTCCTTTGAACTTGTTGCGAATCCATCCTTTATGTCCATGTTTTCCTACATAAACACAACACTTCCAAATGCATGCACAAAGATGAATTTGTTATATGATTAGTGTGCCTAGTGGTGGGTTAGTTCCATAATCAAAACCAAACCAAAGTGTAATGAACATGCTAGGTGTACCAAAATACAGCGTCAACAAAGATCAAAGGCCTTCTCGAAATCCAGTTTAAGGATAATAATTTCCCTTCAAGAGTGATGACATTGATGGAGAAATTCAAAAAGCCCATCGAAGACAATCTTGGATTGTTTTCCTTTAATGAACCCATATTGATTCTCATACACAACATTTAGAGCAACAGATTGAAGTCTGTTAGCAAGCAGCTTTGAGATCATTTTAAGGGATGAGTTTAGTAGAGAGATTGTCCTAAAGTCATTCACAGATTTAGGATTGTCTTTCTTGGGAACCAAATTGATGAAAGAATGATTTATGCTCTTGAGGTTCGCCTGATGATGGAAAAAATCATGGAAGAGTTTGTACATGTCTCCCCTAATGATATGCCAGGATTTCTTGATTAAGAGACTGTTAAAACCATCTGGGCCACAAGCCTTATCATATGGAAGATCAAGGATGATCCCATCAATTTCCTCAGAGGAGAAGGGAAGACATAGAAGATCAAGGTTATTATGCCTCTGAAGCAAATCCTGAAGACTGAATTGCATGGACACCCCCACTGAGGAACCCATCCTCCTTTTGCACTCCTACCAGAAGATAGCACTCATTTCCCCATGATCCTGAACCATTCTACTAGAGGCATCCACAATCTTGGAAATGACATTCCTCATATATCTCTCAGTGGCAATGGAGTGAACGAATTTTGTAGTCTCATCCCCAAACAGCATAATTCTCTAAGTGAATCTCTGTTTCCAGCATTGGTTCTGCATTCTCAGAAGAAATCTGATGTGTTCCTTGATAATACCTGTAAATTTTGATTCATTGGGATAAAGAGTTCTGATTTCTTCCAATCTATCAAAGAAGGCAACCGTCATATTACAATTTGCTATCAGCTTTGAGAGATTAGAGATGTTTTTGGACCATGGCTTGAGGGTTCTATGGAGAAGTTTGAATTTGGTACAGACATCATGAGCACTGTTACAAGCATTGACCGGAGTGAGCCAGACAGTCTTGATTTGCTCCAAACACTCAAGATGGTTAAGCCAAAAATTTTCAAATCTAAAAATGTTGGCCTTGGGGATGTTGGTGCCAATCTGGACTCTACAAGGCAGGTGATCGAATGTGATCCTGGTAAGAGATAGGACCACCGAAAAGGGGAAAACACCAGTCCAAGCAACAGAGGTAAAGAACCAGTCAATCTGTTCAAGGAGGGGGACATCTTGCATAAATTCTACCCTTTATAGGTAATACAATGAGGCCCAAGTGACTAATGATATTATTGAAGATCAAAGAGTCACGAAAATTCCCCCTGCTTTATTTCTATTCTCAGCGTATCTATAAAAATTAAAATCCCCAATGAGCATCCAAAGCTCATCATCCTCAATTTGGAAGTTATAAAGCCAATTAACAAACTAATCTCTGGCCGGTTGTCTACAAGGACCATACACCACAAAAAGATTCCAAGAAATTTGAGAGTGAGAGGAAAGCATTTTGAGGGTGATTGCAAAGGGATGTTTCTCAATAGTACTAGCAGAGAAATGATTGGAGGCCCAGCAGACGAGGATACCCCCAGAAGCCCCAACAGAAGGACAGAAATCGAATTTATCAAATCTTTTACGGGCAAATTTTCGAGTAAACAGCAAATCAATAGCCTCTCTTTTAATTTCTTGAACACAAAATATGTTAGCACTGCTTTCCTCAAGTTTATTTCTAATAGGATCCCACTTATCTTTGTCATTTAAACCCGGATGTTCCAGCATAAGACATTCCAAGCACGATTATTCATTGCAGTCATAAAAAGAAGAAACAAAAGGCTGTGGGGCGCAACCACCACAGAAGACATAAACATGCAACAAAGCTTTGATCAAAACCAAGGATACACAAAGTAACAGCCAAGTTCATACGACCACCAAGTACAGAGACCGGCATTGAGCCACCAAGGGCTGAAATCTTTCCTAACTTCCTTCTTCATTGATTCTCCTCTTCATGAAGCAATGTGGCAAGGCTCAACTCCGAAGGAGGAACACCACAGAAAGAGACACCAAGACCAACCAGGGTTGGGGCTTGAATAGGAGCAACTTCAAACTCAATGAGACCTTCATCAAGGCTACTGCTGACGATGGCTTTCTTCAAATCAGTGACTATGGAGAAAGACACAGACTTCTTGGTAGCACCCTTCCTTCTCCTTGGCACACTATCTAGTTGCATGTGGTCATGAGGAACTTCTTTCCTGAGTCTGGCACTTCTATGAACCACATCATCAATGATAGGAGTGTGATGCCTTCCTCTCCGCTTCTTGGCAATGGCAGGACTGGAAATAGCTTCTAAAACGGAGTGAGTGGGGGAATCGATTTCCATGTCAATCACCCAACTATTAGAAACTTTCTAATCAGGATTCAGCAGGGATCCTTGACTGAAGGGCACAAGATTATTGTTGGGCTCCATAACAGTATCCAAGATCAACTGATTAGGAACTCTGTCCATATGAGGGGCACTAATGAGCTCTAACCTTGGCCTTCTAGCTCCATTGGAGGAAGAAGCTTCAGCATTGTTACCCCATGAAGGATTGTCAACACAGAAAAACCAGGTGTTGGCAAAAGAGGTAGCAGGGACAAAGTTCCATGACTGAATAGGAAGAGGCTCCTTCATTGGCACTGAGGCAAGGAGAAACTGAGCATGAACAGCAAGGTCTTGAACAAGCATTTCCACTAATGGTGAAGGACCGTGGAATTGATGGATTCCGAATCTTACAGCTATCTTGCTAATAGTACTATCATCCTCAAAAGCAATGTCTCTACCACCTGTCACTGGGACAATTGTATTGGTAGAAACATCATTAGGAAGGGGCAGCTCCAGGGTGACAGTGGTACCTTGAGACCTGGTGTTTATTTTGTTTTACAAGATCAGCTCTTAGCTCCATCGCCGTCGTAGTCAGGTCGCTAAACCTCTGTGGCGTCTCCGTCATCACCGACGTCAGGTCGCTAGACCTCTCTCCAGCTCTGTCGTCACCTTTGGCAAACCTTCCCAGTGACTCCATCGTCCTCTGCATTGTCGCTAGCTTCAGGTTGGCAGACCTCCTGATGTCTCTATTGTCGTTGGCTTTAGGTCGCTAAACCTCCTTGCGGCTCCGTCGTCACCACCTTTAGGTTGTTAGACCTCCTTGTTGTTTCGGTATCGTCTTCGTCATGTATCTAGACCTCTTTGCAGCTCCGGCGTCATCTTCGGTGGATTTCTCAGTGTCTTCATCGTCGCCTTTGTTAAGCCGCTAGACCTCCCTCCGGCTCCATCATCCTTCTTGTCAGGTCGCTAGGCCTTCCTCCGACTCCGTCGTCGTCTTCGTTAGGTTGCTAAACCTTTCTCTAGATTCGTCGCGGCCTTCGTCAGATCGCTAGACCTCACTGTGGCTCCCTCGTCACCTTCACTAGCTTGGAAGACCTCCCCAGGATTTTGTGTCGGGAATGAAGGCCTCCCTGTGGGTGCACGCCTAATGGACTTGCCAATATCTCTGGGTGGTTGGGCGCTTCTTGATTTGAGACCTTCTTGAGATCGACATGCCTCGGGTGGCTCCGCTAGACTCTCTGCAACTATGCAGGACATCTGGCTGTCTCTACACTCCATTTGTTCCAGATCAACATTTTTTTATGACTTCATCATTGACCATTTTGAACACTACGAGAGACCTCTTCATGTGATGCGCGTCTAAATGACACTACCAAGTATCTTCGAGTGCTTGGGTGCTATTGATTTAAGACCTTCTTGAGAAGATCTCTTTGTGCGACGCGCCTTTCAAGATCTTGCTGGGTATCCTCGGATACTACACATTATTGATTTGAGGCCTCCTCGAGGTCGGTGTCGGTGTTTTAGACCGGCAACCTACTAAGGGGAGTACCCGAAGTAGATGAATGTGGCCTCGCCGAGATCGGTAACTCGAAGGAAGAGACACGTGGCACAAAATTTAGATAGGTTCGGGCTGCGAGGTGCGTAATACCCTACATCATGTATGCTGCGTAGCTCTGGATTGATTGGGCACGATTACAAGATGGTGTAATAGTGCGCCGTGAATTGGATGAGATGCTAGAGAAGGGTCGCTGCCTCACCTTATACAGTTCGGGAGGCAGGGTTACAAGTCGGAGTCGGGAGAGAGTACTAGTCGAGTACGTCTAGGAGTCTTCCATACAGTGCAGGACATGTACAGCTTCCTAACCGAGTACTTCTCCTCCGTAGTCCTTGTGCTCCACGCCCTCAGGTGCCGTGTAGCGCAAGCAGGGTAGTCCTAGGGGCCCACCGAGTAGTCGGTCCTGGTACCCACCGAGGTAGTGGGCCCAGGGAGGTCCATACAACAAGCCCCCGAGTACTTTGTAGTCGAGAAGGATAGCTTCAAGTAGTCTTGACGGCCTTAACGAGTAGTCCTCAAGCGTCCCCGAGTACTACAAGTCAAAAGTCCTCAAGAGTAGTCGAAGCATCCAGAGGCTGGAATGTACTCCAGCTGATGTTTGAGCAATCTTGAAGTCTTCTCGAGTTGTCCCAAGCATCCTCGAGTGCTGCCTCCGAAGGTCTTCAATCAATGCCCGCCTTGTCTTGAAGCCGAAGCTAATATGGAAGTGCGATTGAAAAATCGCACTCCATATGGAGTAGCCCCCGAGCCTTAGGTTTAGCCGGAGCTCTGGCTGAGGGTCCATCTGAAGTCTTGGCAAAAAATCCTGAAAAATCCAGAGAGAAAAAACCGAAGGACACGTGGCACGGAGTCCCCGAGCCTTGAGTCGAGTACTTCCTCTCGAATTGAAGAGTCATCTTGAAGAATGTGTCCTGAGATGCTCCTGAGTCTTGTCGCTTCCCAGGTAATCGAGTAGAAGTAGTCGAGCCCCCGAGGTGAGGCGCATCGACTAGTAGAATGCGAAGAGTCACGCGCGGCCGCTGAGTCAGCCGAGCGCGGACTTATCCATCTGGCCGTTGGAGAGCCGTTTTGGCCTATAAATAGAAACCAAAACCCTTAGGGTTTTCCACCCATCACTGCTGTAGCCATTTCGAATAGATCTGAGCCAGATCCACTTCCAGCGCACGCTGCCGCCGCAGTAGATCCAAGCGTGCCGCCACCCAGAGCTTCCAGAGTAGCCCCCGAGCGAATGCCCGTGAAGACGCCATGTACTTGCGGAATGAAGCCTTCACCATCCAAGTGTCCGCTGGGAAGAAGAGGGGCCGTGACGAGGTCGTCGCGGCTGCCACGGGGGCAGCGCCGCCGATGTCTCCACTGCGGCCAGATCCAAGCCGCGAGTGGAAAAAGTCGAAGACGAAGACGGAGGATCTGCTAGCCCTCCTCAACAGCGGGTTCATCCGTGAGAAGGAGATGGACAGTTGGAGGGCCGCCGCCGGGGACCCGTACCCCATGGAGAAGAGCGAGGATGAAATTCTGATGTTCGTGCGCTTTGCGGAGCGTGTACTCGCACTGCCGGCAAGCGACTTCTTCAAGGGTCTTCTCGGGTACTACGGCGTCGAGTACGTCAATCTCAACCCCAACAGTATATTCCATACCGCCGTCTTCATTCACTTTTGCGAAGCGTTCCTGGGCATCAAGCCCCACTGGATCCTGTTCCGGAAGTTTTTCCGGGTGAAGCCACAGCCGAGCGCCAGCAACCCTCGAGTAGTAGGCGGAGCCGGCATCCAGATGTGGGAGGACGCCGCCGAGCAGTACCTCGCGTACAAGCTCATCGACTCCAACCAGGATTGGAAGGCGAGGTGGTTCTACGTCACGAACTACCACCCCGACTTGCCGGAGCCGAGCGGAAGGCAGCCCAGGCACCGGGACTGGTGGAACACGGTGCCCACGATGCAGGAGGGGATCCAACTCCCCGAGCTGCTGGCACGCATCAATGTGCTCAGAGAAGCTGGACTGAGGGCCGAGCGTGGCCTTCAGTTTTATGAAGCGAAGGGTGCAACCACTGATGGCCCGCGACACCCTGGGCTTCGAGTACGCCGGCGACGACGACACGTCGCGGATGCCCGGAGGCGAGATCGACGATGACGACATCATCGACAGGCTGACGCGCATCTTCAAGGACATGCCGCCGTACACGGCGTGCCCCGTCCAGGAGTACTCCGCCGCGCGTCCGCCAAAGGAGGTAAGTAGCCGTACCCCCTAGTCGAGTAGTCATTGCTTGTGAGTAGCCGCGCTGATGTCTTGTGTCTTGCAGGACGACTTGAACAGGTTCGTCTCCGAGCCGCTGCCGCCCCCTCAGGGAATCGAGATTCCGGAGGGAGGAAAGACCAAGGCCAAGGAGCGGCGGGAAGTCGGCGAAGGAGATGACACCGTCATCGTAGAAGACACGTCCGACGAGGACGACGAAGAGGAGACGTTGCAGGACCGCTTCTAGCTGCGGTCGAGGTTTAGCAGTCCCGGCTTGCCTCATGTACCCCTCGTGCAAGATCCGCCGGCTAGCCTGGAGGCTAGTCTGTCTGCGCCGCCACGGAAGCCGCACAACCCCGCCCGCGAGCGAGTGACAAAGAAGCTGAAGGTCTCTGAGACCACGCCTCAAGAGGTAAGTCATCTTGAGTAGTGTAGTCGAGTAGTCGAGTACCCGTCTGTCGAGTTCATTTGCTGATGACCAAGCTTCCTTTGCTTGCAGGAAGTGCCGCCAACGGAGCCCACTGATGAGGGCGACGAAGGCGAGTGGGATACAGTGGGGGAGCCGGCTGGGAGTCGTAGCCCAGCCCCCACTGTTGAGGAGCTCATAGCGCAGTTGGAGCGCCAGCCCCCTGCTCATCAAGAGAGCACGAAACCCGCAGCCCCCACCGTCGAAGAGGTGGTGGCCGCAGGAGCGCAGGAGGGGCGCTGCACCGACAACCGTTGCTGCAGAGGAGGCAGCGACCGTCGAGGCGCAAGAGGAAACGCCCGCCGAGGGTGGACTGGTAGACATTGCCAGCATCCTCGGTGCCCCGACCGTGACGATAATCCGGTCAAGCCTGTAAGTACTGAGCCTTCCCGAGTAGTACTTGGTGTAGTAGTCGAGCTTGACTTGACAACCAATTTTGTGTACTTCTGCAGGAAATCAACAGACCTATCCTGGGAGGGAGATGATCACTCCACGACGGTGGCGGAGGAAGAAATCGCGCCACCCGCCGAGGAGTCTACCCCAGCCCCTCAGGCGGAGTCACAAGCGCCAGCAGCTGGAGCTGCATTGCCCGAGGCCAGCATGGTCGAGGGTGAGTACTCTACTGAGTTTTTGGGCTTCCCCATAGAGTAGTCATAGTTGCTGATGAACTTGACGTTTTCTTGACAGGCGTCGAGGCCGAAGGGAGCGACATCCCTGCAGTGGTGCCCATGCAAAAGTCGACACCACAGGCGCCGGAGGCTGCGGAGGGAGCCCTCGACCCGATGGAGGAGGCCGCCGAGGAGATCGCCGTGGCCACCGGAGGAGAGGAGGCCGCCGTGCCGCTAGAGGTTGCTCTGGAGGTGGTTTTCCGCTCCCCGGAGATTCAGGACGCAGAGCCCATCCGCTCTGCGCCGATGACAGAGGCCGCTACGAGTAGTCGTGGCGGGTAGAGCTGCTTGCTGACAATCTGGTCGACCCGACGATGGTGGCCAGGCACTTGGAGGCGGTCCATGAAGCTGAACAATGGATGAAGGTAAGTAGTCTTAACTTCTGAGTAGTCAATCCTCTGTTGTTGAGTACTCGTGTGACATGTGTTGTCCGTGCAGGACGTCGTGGAGAGGTCCCGCGAGAAGTCCAACATGCAGCAAGGCTTTGGTGACGCGGTGCTTCGGGCTGAAGCTTTAGAAGATCAACTCTTGAAGTCGCGGAAGCACGCGGCCGTCATGCAGTCCAAGCTCGACACCGCTTTTGCCAAGTATCATAATGACGTCCAGGAGTTGCAGGCAAAGGGCGACAACTTGGTGCGGAAGAACAAGACACTCCGCAACAAGAAGAAAGGTACGCCGCTTTACTTGTTGGGTAGTTGTTGGATGTCGAGAGGTAGTCTGACCCACTGCGCCTTATTTATTTTGCAGAGCTTGAGACCCGGGTGGAGCAGTTGAGGACCTCCGAGACAGATATGAAGAACCTCTTCTACGGGAGCGGGGAGGCCCGCTGTGTACTCGAGCTTGACTATAAGGAACTTGCCTTCGAGTGCGAGAAGCACATGGAGCTTCGGATCGCTTCTGACCGTGATCTCGTCAACTGCTACAAATCGTTGCAGAAGTTGAATGACGATTGTGAGGCGCTGCGAGCCCAGCTGAAGGATCTTGAAGAAGTCGCACTGCCGATTGCAAGGCTCTTGGTGCCTCATCCGGGCGGGCCCAAGATTGCACCGCTCGTGGATCGCCTCAGGGAAGCCCCCAGCCAGCTGGCAACTTATGTGAAGCATATGGCGAGGTCGATCCCGAAGCAAGTCTTGGCCTTCATGAAGTCCTACTTCCCGAAGGCGCCCGTGGAGGTAGTCGCTGGCGGGGTAGCCGCCAACTGTACAGATGAGCAGTACGCAAAGTTGCTGGAGCAGATGGCGCCCATTGTGGAGCAAGTAGCCGATAAGCTTAATCTCCAGTAGCCCTGTAATAGTTAGATCATAGCCAAAGTTGTACAAAAACAATTGTAACGGAATTGCTTAAGTGTTAATGAAAGAAAAATTCCATCAATGAGTACTCGTAGTCGCGATCTTAGAGTGCGGAGCCCCATCGTGGAGATGATGCGAGTAGTCGTACTCGGCAGTAGTCCCGTTGAGGGAAGTAGACAGTAAAGAAGTTGATAGTCGATCAAACTTTATTACTGAAGAAGTACACCTGGATGGCCAGGGCCGTAGTTACAGAGTAGTCGTCTGGGCCCGGAGGCCGCTTACAGCTAAGTGGTACTAGGGCGAGTAGCCGCTTACAGCAGTAGATCCGTAAGTAGCCATGTAGGCTAGATCTTGGAGTACATGGTCTCTTAGTAGACCGCTGCTAGAGTCCTTTGTCGCTCGTCGCAGCCCAGGATCCGTAGGTAGCCGCGTGGGCTGGATCCTGGAGAGGAGTAGTCTGGAGACTAGAGCCAGGACCCGGAGGCCGCTTACAACAGAGGGGTGTTGATGTAGTCGTGTAGACTTGAACCCCGGAGTAGTCGTGTAGACTAGGCGTAGAACCGACAGAGCTGGTCGACGTTCCATGAGTTGTTGACGTCTTCACTGTCGGGGACAGCCCTAGGGGTCCCCTTTAACAACGGGGAAATCCTCAGTTAAAACCCGCGACAAAGCCAAAACACAATTTGCCTAACCATGCAGGGTACGGCCCATGCCGCAGGGACCCCGACGGCCCACCAAGGCGGCCCTCTTGAAGATCCCCTCGAGCAGGTTCCGCCTCGCTCGAGGATGCGCGCCCCCCTCGGGCGGGCTCCGCCCCGTTCGAGGGGGAGCGCTTCCCTCGAGCGGGCTCCGCCTCGCTCGAAGGCCCGCTCCCCCTCGAGCGAGGGCTCCGCCTCGCTCGAGGGTCCGTCCCGCCCTCGACCGGGGGCCGCCTCGCTCGAGGGCGCCCCTCACGCGTGCGCCGGCCCCCATACACGGGCATTTAACGCCCTGACACCGGCGGGACGGCGCCATCATGCGCCCGGGGCTCGCGCCCCGGTGCTGCCGCACAAACTCCCTAGGAGGGAGCCCATCCCCATCACTGTGGGGAGGGACTGTGCAGCGCGGCCGGTGTCAGTCCCGTGACACCGTGCGCCTGCTCCAGTACGGCTAACGCGCCGAGCCCTCGAAGGGGGCCGGTTGCACCCTCGATTTGCTTTCTTGTGACCCTACAGGGTTAGGTGGAGGCACTAGGCCGTTGGAACGCCATCCCTGCCACTGTAATAGCATGGCCGCCGTCCCCGCGCGTGCAGGCGCACGCCAGGCGCTGTAGTAACAACTCCAGCACTTTGAAGCACGTTGGGAAGGGACGCCGTTTTACCTACTCCTGTGCTCCGTACGGGCCAACGTCAGCACCTCCCTCGAGCCTATCAGAGGACATCACCACCACCCTCCGCCCTTCTACCCTCGAATCGCCACTGTTGGGGTACAAGATAGGCCATGATGGGCAGATCGCTGCAAGGATCGTCCGGACGACCGCCCACTCTACAGCATAGCACGTCGTGCTTCCTCACGTAGCTAGATAGCGCGGCGCGCATGTGATTCGCCTCCTCCTTGATCTATAAAAGGAGGGCGACCCCCCCTGCCGCGGGGGACGGACAGAAGGAAAACAAGCACAAGGAACACACACAGACAACAGGAGACAAGCTGCGCCACGCACTTGCTCTCCAATCCTCCCACAACACCTTCAGTTTCTACGCTAGGGACTTTGTCGGGAATACACCCCGGGTACTCGTGCAAGGAAGGAAGAATAGTAGAAGACGGACTCCTGGTAGAATTCCCCTGTACTCCTACTAGGACTCGCTCTTTGTACTCCTACTAGGACTCCTGCCTTGTAACCGACTAGGAACCCGCCCCCTGAACTATATAAAGGAGGGTCGGGTACCTAGCCGCACATCCCCAATCCCTCCGGGGACAACCCAACACCAAGCGCAGGGCGCCATACTTGATCCCCCAAACAGGACGTAGGGCTCGCCACCTTGGCGACCCGAACCTGTATAAATCTTGTGTCTCGTGTCCTTGCGCATACCTTCGAGTTCTCGGTCTCCCGATCACGATCCCCACCGCACAATCTACTACCTCGGGTACCCCCTTGGTAGGTTTGCCGGTCTAAAACACCGACAGCTGGCGCGCCAGGTAGGGGCGATCATCACCACCGGGCGAATTCGAAGGACCCTCGTCAACAAGATCAATCCACTCATCGACTCGCCGAGATCCATTGAAGCAAGTCACCTTGCTCTTGTCAGGTGGGAATCAATCTTTCTATGCCGCGCTTCCGGTTGCTTCGGCACGTCGCGCGGCTCGTCACGCGGCTCGCCGCGCCGCTCGTCGATTACTCCGCCTCGAGCTGGCTCGTCGTCGACTAATTCGTCTCCGCCGCGCGTCCGGGTGCCTCGGCACGTCGTGCGGCTCGTCACGCGGCTCGCCGCGCCGCTCGTCGACTACTCCGCCTCGCGGCGGCTCGTCGTCGACTACTTCGTCTTCGCCGCGCGTCGGGGTGCCTCGGCATGTCGCGCGGCTCGTCACGCGGCTTGTCGCGCCGCTCGTCGTTGACTACTCATCGTCGACTACTTCGCCTTCGTCGCGCGTTCGGGTGCTTCGGCACGTCGCGTGGCTCGTCACGCGGCTCGCCGCGCCGCTCGTCGACTACTCCGCCTTGCCCGGGCTCGTCGTCGACTACTTCGTCTTCACCGCGCGTCCGGGTGCCTCGGCACGTCGCGCGGCTCGTCACGTGGCTTGTCGCGCCGCTCGTCGTCGACTACTTCGTCTCCGCCGCGCGCGTCCGGGGTGCCTCGGCACGTCGCGCGGCTCGTCACGCGGCTCCTCGCGCCGCTCGTCGTCGACTACTCCGCCTCGCCCAGGCTCGTCGTTGACTACTTCGTCTTCGCCGCGCGTCGGGGTGCCTCGGCACGTCGCGCGGCTCGTCACGCGACTTGTCGCGCCGCTCGCCGTCGACTACACGTCGTCGACTACTTCGCCTTCGTCGCGCGTCCGGGTGCTTCGGCACGTCGCGTGGCTCGTCACGAGGCTCGCCACGCCGCTCGTCGACTGCGCCTCGCCCGGGCTCGTCGTCAACTACTTCGTCTTCGCCGCGCGTCCCGGGGTGCCTCGGCACGTCGCGCGGCTCGTCACGCGGCTTGTCGCGCCGCTCGTCGTCGACCACTCGTCGTCGACTACTTCGTCTTCGCCGCGCGTCGGGGTGCCTCGGCACGTCGCGCGGCTCGTCACGCGGCTTGCCACGCCGCTCGTCGTCGACTACTCGTCGTCGACTACTTCGTCTTCGCCTCGCGTCCGGGTGCCTCGGCACGTTGCGCGGCTCGTCCACGCGGCTTGTCGCGCCGCTCGTCGTCGACTACTTGTCGTCGACTACTTCGCCTTCGTCGCGCGTCCGGGTGCTTCGGCACGTCGCGCGGCTCGCCACGCGGCTTGTCGCGCCGCTCGTCGTCGACTACTTCGCCTCACGCAGGCTCATCGTCGACTACTCCGCCTACGGCTGCGCGTCGGGTGCCTCGGCACGTCGCGCGGCCGTCACACGGCTCATCATCGACTACTCCGTGCGCCGCGACTTCGTCTTGCGGCCACACTGGCTTTACTTCAGCCACACCGTATGTGGTGACTACTTGTCTCGCGGCAACACTGTCTCTACTTCGAGTACGCCGCGCGCCGCCACGACGTCATCTTCCCCGGTCGCATCGCGTCGACCATTCATCTCGACTAGTTTTCCAAACTAGTCGAGAACGGTAGTCACGCCCCCAACAACTAGTCGGAATCAGCTCTGACTAGTCAACTTTAACAACAACCGTCGCGGCTCCATCGCCGACCGCCACGGCTTCATCATCAGTCTGCCCAGGCAGCAACAGCTAAGTCATTTATCTAAATGATTACTGTTCTCTTGGCCTGTTCTCCTCATCATGTAGGACTACTTGCCGACTACTCATTTGTGTATGCTTCTCGGCGGGTTTTCACGGGAGCTACACTCTGCTGACTACTCTTGGGGTATATCAATCAAGTCACCACGAGCCTACTTCATCAACTCGGGGGCTATCCCTAGGAGGCAGTTTCTAAAGTCCGCTATGCGCGGCAATCTAAAGTCGACTTCGGTTTTCAAGTCGCACCTCAAAGTCCGCTCTACGCGGCAAACTAAAGTCGACTTCGGTTTTCAAGTCGCATCTCAAAGTCCGCCCCGCGCGGCACAAAGTCGACTTCGGATTTCAAGTCGCATCTCAAAGTCCGCTCCGCGCGGCACAAAGTCGACTTCGGTTTTTAAGTCGCATTCTAAAGTCCGCTCTGACGGCACGACTACTTCTCAAGCACCACGGCTCGACGCCAAAGCTGCTACTTGGAATCTCTCCCGGCTCGGGGGCTACTTGAAGATAACTTCGACATGCTTCGCTCGCTCTCAAGCTCGGGGGCTCCTCACCAATCACTACTCGATGTGGCTCATACAGCTCTCTTATCTCGGGGGCTACACGCTGCAAGAGTACTCAGATGATGGCTTCGCGAACACTGAAGACCATTGGATTGATTACCTAATCATTTCAAGGCTCGGGGGCTGCTATGCTACACCCATCATTCAAATTTTTCAAGGCCGATGAGTTGGACCACCTTCCGGCCTCGCGGCGATTCATGTACTATTGAAGACTTCTCCAAGCAGTACTCGAGGACGCTCAAGAACTACTCGAAGAGGCTTCAAGACTACTCGAACTACTACTCTCGACTCCAACGTGCTCGGGGGCTTGTCGGGCATACACCCCGGGTACTCGTGCAAGGAAGGAAGAATAGTAGAAGACGGACTCCTGGTAAAATTCCCCTGTACTCCTACTAGGACTCGCTCTGTGTACTCCTACTAGGACTCCTGCCTTGTAACCGACTAGGAACCCGCCCCCTGGACTATATAAGGGAGGGCCGGGTACCTAGCCGCACATCCCCAATCCCTCCGGGGGACAACCCAACACCAAGCGCAGGGCGCCATACTTGATCCCCCAAACAGGACGTAGGGCTCGCCACCTTGGCGACCCGAACCTGTATAAATATTGTGTCCCGTGTCCTTGCGCATACCTTCGAGTTCTCGGTCTCCCGATCACGATCCCCACCGCACAATCTACTGCCTCGGGTACCCCCTTGGTAGGTTTGCCGGTCTAAAACACCGACAGACTTGGAAGCCAGGCTTCCTCTCCCGCCTTGCTTGTAGCAGCTCCACTACAGGCACCCCCGGTGCTGAGCAATATAGTGCCTTGAGCACACCACTGCTAGACGTACGGCCCCCTCGGCCGGAACCAGGATAAATTCCGTGTCTCTTATTGCTTAGCATCGACCATTGAGGGATAGACCTCGACGCTTTCTACTGGTTAGTGTCGGGACCATATTCCGCACCGACAGTTGGCGCCCACCGTGGGGCAATCTGAGCGCCTAAGGTCATTCCACCAACTCCCTCTATTGTGATCCGCACCGAGTACCGTGGTACACGCTACTGCATGGGCAGCTCGGACCCCCTCCCCGCCGGGTTCGAAATCCGGTTCGGGGACCTGAACTTTCAGGCCACGGGGAACGGCTACCTCATGCGGCTCACCAACCGTGAGGAGCTCTGTAGCGAACATGGCCTCATATGACATTTGTTCGGAGTTTGATTTTGGTGATTCATGACAACATGATCATTGGGACTAACCATATTGTTTGAGCATGTCTTTGTAGACATTTCTAGGTCCCAAGGATGCAAGAAAACCCCATGCAAAAATGCCAAAACAAAGGGTCAAAACCGAGCAAGAAAAGGAAAAGAGAAGACACCATCGGATGAACCGACGGTCCCTCATTTACAAGCGTCGGTGCAATCGTCGGACGAGGTTGTACTCAGGGTGAAACCCTAGGTACCGTCGGATGAACCGACGGTCCATTTTCTACATGCGTCGAACGAGTTACAGAGGAAGAGCAAGGAAGACAGTAGCACCGGATGATCCGACGGTCTGAGTGAGGACCCCATCGGTCTATCCGACGCTCAGTTTGAATCAATGATCCGACGCCTTGGTCAAGGCATAGCGTCGGTCTATCCGACGGTCTGTTAGAAGCTAACGATGCGGCCACGGACGCGAGGCCTTCGGCACGGATGATCCGACGTAGCGTCGGAGCCGCATAGCGTCGGAGCGATTGTGTCGAGAGAACCTCAACGGCTACGTGACGTGGGAGGGGCACCGGATGAACCGACGCCCTGGAAAAGCATAGCGTCGGATCATCCGACGGTACCTTTTTCAGTGGACGTTAGCCAACGGCTAGTTTGATGCCTTGGGCTATTTATACCCCCTCCACTCACTCATTTGAGGTTGCTGGATTGTGTGGAAGTGTAGAGGAGTTCAAGACACATTCAAGATCATATCCAATCCATCCAAGTGCTTAATTGCTCATCCTTAGACTTGCATATGCTTTGTGTATGTGCTTAGTGCTAGGCTTAGCTTAGAGCTGAGTGAGTGCAAGGTTGTGCCAACCTTGTGAGGTGATTCTTGAGTGAATCTAGTTGTACAAGGTTCGCCGGAAGCCTTGGGGCCTAAGTGGCTCACCGGCAATCGTCATCGACCCTCGGCTTGGTGTGGAGCGGCGAGGACACTTTGTGCGGGGGACGTGGAGACCCCCTTCCTTGGTGGAGAAGCTCCTTAGTGGAGGCGGCATCAAGGTGACCAAGGGAGCTTGACAAGTGCCTAAGTGGCTAGCCTTTGTGGCAAGTCAAGTTGGTGCTCTTGGGAGAGACTTGGTGACCAGGAAGCAATACTCTTGTGTGAGTGCTTCAACAACGTGGACTAGGGGTGGCTTAGTGCCTACCGATACCACGGGATAAATCGCGTGTCAAGAGTTTGCTTCCTCTCATCCCCTTTTACGTTTCCGCATTTACTCTCTTGCAATCTTTGCTTGCCTCTACATTCCTAGAGTAGTATCATGCTAGGATTGGCTATAGGTTGCAAACCTTCTTTTGGGTTGGGAGTTTCACACTAGAACAACCGTAGTTGCACATATAGATAGTATGTTCTAGTTTACCTTTGCGCAAAATTAGTGAAGCCATAGGTTAAGGTTTTAAGTTGCCTAATTCACCCCCTCCCCCTCTTAGGCTAACGGGCATCCGATTCCTTACAAGTGGTATCAGAGCCGGGACTCACTTCCTTCACAAGGATACGCCAATTCAATTGGTAAATAGTGAAAACCGGCTCATTGGAACGGTTAGGCTTCACCGCCTAGTGAGTTGCTCGATAGAGGAATGAAAGGGGTGGATACCTTAGGTTTGGCTCCACATTTCGATGGCACGGGCTATCCTCGGTGGAAGGTTCTCATGGAGGCCTATCTCCAAGCAAGGGACCTTGATGTTTGGAGAGTCACCGATGAGGGCATGAAAAATGGTACTAGGAAGGAAAAGCAATTTGATGTGATTGCTAAGAGTATCATTTTGACCTCACTAGATGTAGGCGTTTTCAATAGAGTTTTTACTTGTGAAAATGCTCATGAGCTATAGAAACCATCAAGGAGAAAAATGAGGGTTCAAAAGAAGTTGCTAATGAACGCTACAGTTGTCTCCTTGAGGAATTCAATAGCTTCAATCAACTTGCTAATGAAAATGCCGAATCTATGTACTCACGCCTAAATGTGCTTGTCAATGAGATTAATGACTTAGGTGTGAAGGACATCACGGACTTGAACATCAACCGCAAGATCCTTCTTAGTCTCCGAAAGCCCGACTATGACTTGGTGAAAGCAATCATCTACGAGAAGAAGCTCGAAGATTTGAAGCCATCGCATATCTTGAGCAAGATCATGGCACATGAGCTTCAACTAATGCCCAAGTCAAAGAAGGTGCCCCAAGAAAAGCCCCAAGAACCATCTTCTCCAACCACAAGCCATGCTCTCTCAAGCCGACAAGAGAAAATGTTGAGTAGGATGGCTACTCGTGGAAGCTCAAGCGAAGATGATGGTGATGATGGTGATAATGAAGATTCCTCAAGTGATGAAGAGGTTGAATCTATGGTGGCCGAGTACGTGAAGAAGATCTTCAAGTATGTGAAGAAAGTCAACATGTACGGCTACAACATCCACTTGAGAAAAGGGCGCCATCATCAACACATCAAGTTCACCAAGATTGAGCACAAGCCCAAAAAGAAGGTGGTCAAGGAGAGAAGACCAAGGCAAGAAGCAACCTTCGCCGTCCGCGAGTGGACAAGTGGTGGATCAAGTTCTTCTAGCTCAAGCGATGAATCAAGAAAGAACTTCACCACCCGCTTCATGCAAGGTCCTTCATCATCACACATGTGCCTCATGGCCAAAGGTATGGAAAGCAATGTAAGTGATGACGAATCCGACACCACCTCTCTCAATGATCTTGTTGAGCTAATCCATGAGCAAAAAGGAATGCTTGAACAACAAGCTAATGAAATTAAAGAACTCAATGCTCTCAATGATCTTAGTGACACCCTTGCTACAAATTATGAACATTTGTTGTGCAAATTCAAATTGCTTAGCAAGGAGTGTGATGAGCTAAAATTTAAGCTTGAGAGCAATGAGACTAAAACAAGTAATTCCTTTGAGCTTGATGAAACATCTATCCCTTGTGCAATTCCTATCTCCAAGGTAGATGCTTCAACTTCTTGCATTTATTTAATTGATGAATCTTGCTCACCATCTTGCCATGAGAATGTTGTTGTAGAATCATGTGATTATCTCATAGGCAAGGAAAATGATGAGCTCAAGCAAGAAGTGAAATGGCTCCGAGAGAGATTGGCAAACTTGATGGGCAAGGGCAAGAACGATGAAGAACAAGTGAACATCTCTCAAGACATGAAGAGCCAAGTCCAACCTTCTCAAGATAACCGTGATCACATGGTGAAGAAGCTTGAGAAGGGTGCAACCGTGACTTGCTACAAGTGTCATGAGGAAGGGCACAAGTTCTACAAATGCCCCAATTTGTCAAGAAGATGGACAAGGGCGCAAAGAAGAAATTGAAGCCCATCATCAAAAGCTCCATCATCTACACCAAGCCCAACCGCAAGAACAAGACCAAGAGCAACACCTACGTCATCAAGAAGAAGGCAAATGGCAAGGTGGTTGCACACAAGGTTGGGAAGATGAAGGAAGAGCGGGGTTGGAACCAACCTATTTGGGTGCCCAAGGAAGTCATCACCAACATGAAGGGGCCTCAAATGGTTTGGGTTCCAAAGGCCACTTGAAGGCCTTAAGAGCGGGGACTTGGGAGGCTTGGCACAATCAAGATAAGAAGATTCAAGCTTATAAGCCAAGCTTGCAAATTGGACATGTGTTGCCCAAGTTCCCGGTTGAGGTAATGGAAACTAGAACCCATCTCTTGTATCATTGTAGCTCCATTGCCTTGTTTAGGTTGCATTTGTTACAATGTTTACATATGGTAGGTTGCTTGTGTCATGTGCTAACCCATGAGCAATCTACATGGTTTGATTAGTGTGTAGGAAAGCTACACTTGTTCCTTCATGGTGCATGTTTTCATATATATCTCTTTGCATCATGAGCAAGCTATAGGGTTAGCTTCCCTTTTGTTTTCATAAACAATGTGCATACATTTGGTTGGTGATTCAAACACTAAATGCACACATTTAGGGGGAGCTCATCCTATGGTTTGGTTATGGGACTAACATTGTTTCAAGCTTATCTTATGTAATTCCTTAGCGACGCGTTCCGGTGCGGTGTTTTCATTCTAAGAGAATGCTATTTCACTCTCAATGTGATCTAACATCTCTAAAAGAGTGAATATAGCAATATGAGCTTCATGCTATTGAGTCATGTCCTTGCGAGCTTATGTCTCTATATAAGTTCAAAGGAAATGTACTCATACATTCCTAATCCTTGTGGTACCCCAAGTGTCTTCTATACAAGCTTCTTCCAAGTGGTGTCACCTAGTGATATCATTTCCAAGTGGCTCATCTCAATATGGTGCCAACAAGGTAGAGAGGATCATCCCCCGGAGGTATGCAATGATCAAAAGACTACAAGTGGTATCTACAAGTGGTAATGTAACAAGAACCCATTTGTCTTATCTCTTGTTCTTTAAGCTACCTCTTTGCATGATATGCTCTAAGCTTCCTTGTTTTACAAGTTTGTAGTTGTGCACTTGTTTCTCACTACCCTTGTCTTACAAGTGGTATTCTTTTTTGCACACACTTAGGGAGAGCTTAGTTTGTATCATGTTAGTCTCATGAGCATGTGATCCACCTTAGTTATTCTCACATGTGGTATCTTCATTGATATCATATATATGGATCATGGTTCATGCGGCTTTCTCCCTTGCATTTAACATCTCTCCTTTGAGCTATGGTTGCTAGATCTTGCTAGTTTCCTTGGACCCGTTTGCTTTGGACTTTTTGGAGATTTTATTCCAAATGGGGAGAATGTGAGACCAAAGCAAGCGTGTGGCGTAAGCTTACAAGTGGGCTCAAGGATGCTTACAAGTGATTTCAAGGATTTGAGACCAAAGGGGGAGAATGTGAACATAAGAGCAAAAAGGGGGAAGTTTGATCTAGGGGGAGTTTGGATGATGGTAAGCATCCAAGCAAGTGTAAGTGATTCTAATTCTGTCAATTCTAGCAAATTTATGCTTGCTTTGGTTGTGTTGTCATAAATCACCAAAAAGGGGGAGATTGTAGCGAACATGGCCTCATATGCCATTTGTTCGGAGTTTGATTTTGGTGATTCATGACAACATGATCATTGGGACTAACCATATTGTTTGAGCATGTCTTTGTAGACATTTCTAGATCCCAAGGATGGAAGAAAACCCCATGCAAAAATGCCAAAACAAAGGGTCAAAACCGAGCAAGAAAAGGAAAAGAGAAGACACCGTCGGATGAACCGACGGTCCCTCATTTACAAGCGTCGGTGCAATCGTCGGACAAGGTTGTACTCAGGGTGAAACCCTATGTACCGTCGGATGAACCGACGGTCCATTTTCTACATGCATCGGACGAGTTGCAGAGGAAGAGCAAGGAAGACAGTAGCACCGGATGATCCGACGGTCTGAGTGAGGACCCCGTCGGTCTATCCGACGCTCAGTTTGAATCAATGATCCGACGCCTTGGTCAAGGCATAGCGTCGGTCTATCCGACGGTCTGTTAGAAGCTAACAGTACTGACCTGGACGCGAGGCCTTCAGCACCGGATGATCCGACGTAGCGTCGGAGCATAGCGTCGGAGCAGTTGTGTCAGAGAACCTCAACGGCTACGTGACGTGGGAGGGGCACCGGATGAACCGACGCCCTGGAAAAGCATAGCATCGGATCATCCGACGGTACCTTTTTCAGTGGACGTTAGCCAACGGCTAGTTTGATGCCTTGGGCTATTTATACCCCCTCCACTCACTCATTTGAGGTTGCTGGATTGTGTGGAAGTGCAGAGGAGTTCAAGACACATTCAAGAGGTTCCACTCACTCATATCCAATCCATCCAAGTGCTTAATTGCTCATCCTTAGACTTGCATATGCTTTGTGTATGTGCTTAGTGCTAGGCTTAGCTTAGAGCTGAGTGAGTGCAAGGTTGTGCCAACCTTGTGAGGTGATTCTTGAGTGAATCTAGTTGTACAAGGTTCGCCGGAAGCCTTGGGGCCTAAGTGGCTCACCGGCAATCGTCATCGACCCTCCGGCTTGGTGTGGAGCGGCGAGGACACTTTGTGCGGGGGACGTGGAGACCCCCTTCCTTGGTGGAGAAGCTCCTTAGTGGAGGCGGCATCAAGGTGACCAAGGGAGCTTGACATGTGCCTAGGTGGCTAGCCTTTGTGGCAAGTCAAGTTGGTGCTCTTGGGAGAGACTTGGTGACCGGGAAGGAATACTCTTGTGTGAGTGCTTCAACAACGTGGACTAGGGGTGGCTTAGTGCCTACCGATACCACGGGATAAATCGCGTGTCAAGAGTTTGCTTCCTCTCATCCCCTTTTACGTTTCCGCATTTACTCTCTTGCAATCTTTGCTTGCCTCTACATTCCTAGAGTAGTATCATGCTAGGATTGGCTATAGGTTGCAAACCTTCTTTTGGGATGGGAGTTTCACACTAGAACAACCGTAGTTGCACATATAGATAGTATGTTCTAGTTTACCTTTGCGCAAAATTAGTGAAGCCATAGGTTAAGGTTTTAAGTTGCCTAATTCACCCCCTCCCCCTCTTAGGCTAACGGGCATCCGATTCCTTACAAGCTCCGCGCGCGGCGCCGGGGGGGTCCGCTGCGGCCCCCGCCGCACGCACCACCACGGCACGGGCGCCGCAGGCATGGATGCGCGTGGGCCCGTCGCCGCCACGACACCGCCGCCGCTGCGGGCCGCGTTCGCGCCAAGCGCGGTCCGATCGGCGGCGGGCCGAGCGTGCTGCTTCTCGGCACGGCGCGCCCGCCGTCACAACGGCCACCATCCCGGCGGGACAGCGCACGGTCTCCGGACCGCGCATCCCCATCGGGCTGCGTGGCGCTACGTTGGCCTACAATGCCAACGTCAACACCACGATGCGCAGGGTTCCACCTGGCCGTCACGTCTTCGTCGCCAGGGATCCCGGCGCCTCAGCGGGTGACGAGTCGTCCCTAGGTTCCATTGACGCGTTGCCACCCACCAACCGCCACGGGTACGCGGAGTGGGACTTCTTTGGCGTGCCGGACCCAGTCATGTTCCGATGTTTCCTCGACGCTACGGACTACTGGTTCGGCTGCTCCGACGACTCCAGCACCGGGAGTTATGATCCCGCGCGGGAGTGCTACGCCGTCATCACCAACGACCCAGCCAATGCCGCCGGTGCGGTGGGCGCCGGAGACGGGGAGGTCACGCCTGCCCCCCGGGGATCGCCACGCGCCCGGCCGTGGGGCCAAGCGCTCCTCGCCGGGGCCGACGCCGACGCGCGCGCGGCCCAAGCCCGCGAGCTCGAGGCCAAGGCGGCGGAGGAATGCGGACGGTGCGGGCGCTCCGCGCCTCAATGGCAGGGGAAGCCTCCGCGCGCGGCGAACGCGCGCGGGAGCTGGGCCGACAGGTCCGCAACCGCATCAACATCGACCCCAACATCGACAACGCGGATGCACCTCCGCGGGCGAGACAAAAGCTCATCGCCGCCGTGACGCTGCTGCGGGCCATGCCCGCACCCTCGACCCTTGAGGAACGAGACCTGCACCGCGAGGTGCAAACTCTCATCGAGCAAGCGGCCGTCCAGCAGGCCGAGAGCTCGGCATCACGCATCCGCCAACAGGGGGATGCGCGGGACGACGGAGCTGCACCGGGAGGCAAACCCTCGGTCCACGCAGGAGGACCGGCGGGGGCGACCCGCCGACCCGGGACGCACGCCGGCCAAGGAGCGGCTCCTTGACGCACGCGAGACGCCGGATGGAGACGCCCGCACCGTCATCAACGCCGGGCGCACGAGCGGGGGCGGACGCACGAGCAGCGGTGGGCTACCACCCTCGACGGGGCGGACGCTACGACAGCGGCGAGGACCGCTCCCCGACGCCGGAGCCCCCAGGGACCCGTGTGTTCAGCCGGGAGATCCGCACGGCGGCCTTCCCCCAGCGCTTTCGCCAACCCTCGACCATCGTCAAGTACAACGGGGAGACGGACCCCCGCGTGTGGCTCAACGATTACCGCTTGGCTTGCCAGCTGGGCGGGGCCACCAGCGACGAGGTCATCATCCGCAACTTGCCCCTGCACCTCGGCGACGCGGCCCGGACGTGGCTCGAACACTTGCCCGCCAGCCAAATCCACAATTGGGATGATCTGGTCCGCACATTCGTGGGCAACTTCCAGGGCACATACGTGCGCCCCGGAAATTCATGGGACCTACGCTCCTGCACACAGAAGCCTGGTGAGTCGCTGCGGGACTTCATACGGCGCTTCTCCAAGCGCTGCACCGAGCTCCCCAGCGTGGCGCAGCCCGCCCGCGGACTCCAACGAGCTGTTTGACATCGCCACCAGCTTCGCCTCTGGAGAAGAGGCCGTGGGGGCGATCTTCGACGGCAAGAAGGGCAAGCGCTCGGAGGACGCGCCCGTGGAGGGCAGCAAGTCCAAGGAGCCCCACTGCAACGACAAGCGGGGCAAGAAGGGAAAGAAGTTGCGCCGCGAGGCGCGCGAGCAGGGGCGCGAAGGCGGTAATGCCGAGGCCCTTGCTGTTGACCCGGCTCGACGGGGCCCTCGACCGGCCCCTCGAGGCCCGGGGGTGTTTGACGACATGCTAAAAAAGCCATGTCCTTACCACAAGACCCCAGTGAATCACACCCTTGAGCAATGCGATATGCTCAAGAAGTTCTATGGCCGCGCCGCCGCGAATGAGGCAGAGGCCAAGAAAGACGGAGGCGATGGCGACGCAGGCGGCTTCCCCGCCGTGGAAAATGTGTTCCTCATCTTTGGGGGGCCAACCGTCGACATGTCGACCCGCCAGCGCAAGAAGGAGCGGCACGAGGTCCTCGCCGCGGAGAGGGCGCCTCTGTCCTTCCTCAATTGGTCGAAGGACGCCATCACCTTCAGCCGGAAGGACCACCCGAACCGCGTCCCCAACCCGGGCCAGTACCCGCTGGTGGTTGACCCAGTCATCGGGAACGCGCGGTTCTCGAAGGTCCTCATGGACGGAGGCAGTAGCCTCAACATCCTCTACGTGCATACATTGCGCCTGATGGGGATCGGGTTGGACCAGCTGCGGCCCAGCACGAAGCCGATCCATGGCATCTCGCCCGGCAAGCAGGTCCAGCCCCTCGGGCAGATCGACCTGCCAGTTTGGTTTGGCACCCCGAAGAATTTCCGCAAGGAGATCCTCACCTTCGAGGTGGTGGGGTTCAAGGGGGCCTACCACGCTATACTTGGGCGACCCTGTTACGCCAAATTCATGGCAGTCCCCAACTATACCTACTTGAAGATGAAGATGCCAGGACCGAACAACGTCATCACCGTCGGCTCGTCCATCGAGCACGCGTTCGACTGCGACGTCGAGTGCGTGGAGCACGCAGAGGCACTAGCGCTGGATGAAGCGCTGGTAACCACCTTGGAGAAGATGGTCAACGACGACCTCGACTCCGCCGCCAAGCACGCCGGCACCTTCGAGGCCGCGGAGCAGACCAAGGAGGTCCCCCTCGATACTTCTGCCCTCGAGGGCAAGGCGTTGAGGGTCAGCTCCGCCCTCGACCCCAAATAGGAAGTGGTGCTCATCGACTTCCTCCGCGCCAACGCCGACATCTTCGCGTGGAGCCCCTCGAATATGCCAGGCATCCCGAGGGAAGTCGCCGAGCACTCCCTTGACATCCTGCCAAACGCCCGCGCCGTGCAACAACGGCTCCGCCGCTTCGACGAGGAGCGGCGACGGGCAATTGGAGCGGAGCTGCGGAAGCTTATCGAGGCCGGATTCATCAAGGAGGTGTTCCACCCAACGTGGCTAGCAAACCCCGTGCTTGTAAAGAAAAAGAATGGGAAGTGGCGGATGTGTATAGACTACACTAGTCTTAATAAAGCATGTCCTAAAGTTCCTTTTCCTTTTGCCACGCATTGATCAGATCGTTGATTCAACGGCTGGGTGTGAATTGCTTTGCTTCCTTGATGCTTACTCCGGGTATCACCAAATAAAGATGAAGGAGTCCGACCAGCTCGCGACTTCGTTCATCACACCGTTCGGGATGTTCTGCTACGTCACGATGCCGTTTGGCCTCCGAAACGCGGGTGCGACATACCAGCGCTGCATGCAACACGTTTTTGGGGATCACATCGGGCGGACAGTTGAGGCGTACGTGGACGACATCGTCGTAAAGACCAGGAAGGCGGACGACCTGGTTGGCGACCTTGGCGTCGCGTTCGGCTGCCTACGGGCCAATGGGGTCAAGCTAAACCCCGAAAAGTGTGTCTTTGGAGTGCCGTGAGGCATGCTCCTGGGATACATTGTCTCCCAACGGGGAATCGATGCCAACCCTGAAAAGGTTGCAGCCCTCGAACGAATGGGTCCGATCCGGGACCTCAAAGGGGTGCAGAAGGTGCTGGGGTGCCTTGCCGCCTTGAGCCGCTTCATCTCGCGGCTCGGTGAAAAGGGGCTGCCCCTCTACCGCCTACTCAAGAAGCACGAGCGCTTCTCCTGGACCGCCGAGGCCCAGGATGCGCTCGACAAGCTGAAGGCATCTCTAACGCACGCCCCGATCCTTACGCCGCTACAAGACGGCGAACCCCTGCAGCTCTACGTGGCCGCAACCACCCAGGTGGTCAGCGCCGTGATCGTCGTGGAGCGCGCGAAGGAAGGGTACGCCTTGCCTGTACAGCGGCCAGTTTATTACATCAGCGAGGTCCTGTCAGACAAGAAGACGCGCTACCCCCAGGTCCAAAAGTTGTTGTACGCGGTAGTCCTTGCACGGCTCAAGCTCCGCCACTAAATCGAGGCCCACCCCGTCACGGTGGTTTCCTCCTTCCCACTGGGGGAGATCATCCGCAACCCCGACGCTGCGGGCAGGATCGCAAAGTGGTCCGTGGAGCTGATGGGCGAGACGCTCGCCTACGCCCCACGAGAGGCCGTCAAATCCCAAATCTTGGCTGATTTCGTCGCTGAATGGACGGACACGCAGCTACCGCCGCCGCAAATCCAAGCGGAGTGTTGGACTCATTTCTTCGACGGCTCGGTGATGAAAACAGGAGCGGGCGCGGGCCTGCTCTTCGTGTCACCCCTCGGGGAACACATGCGGTACGCGGTGCGCCTCGACTTCCCCGCGTCTAACAATATGGCTGAATACGAGGCCCTCCTCTGCGGCCTCAAAATCGCCATTGAGTTAGGCGTCAAGCGCCTCGACGTGCGGGGGGACTCGCAGCTCGTAATCGATCAGGTCATGAAGAACGCGAGCTGCCACGACGACAAGATGGAGGCCTACTGCAAAGCCGTGCGAGCCCTCGAGGACATGTTCTACGGCATCGAGCTCAACCACGTGCCCCGGCGGTACAACGAGGAGGCGGACGAGCTGGCCAAGATTGCGTCCGGACGGATCACCGTCCCCCCGAACATTTTCGCACGCGACGTCGCTCAACCCTCGGTCGTCTTCGAGCCCCACCCCTCGAGTCACGACGAACCCTCGGGGGCTCCCTCGAATCCAGCAGGTGCGCAACCCATGGACGAGGACCCCTCGAACGAAGCGTACGTGCTCTCCCTCCTCGTGGGGTATGGCTCCCACGAGGCCGACGTGATGGACATCGAGCCGGCTCCTGTCCAAGCGGACTGGCGTGACAAATACATCGCCTGGATCGCTCGAGGGCAACTCCCCGCGGACCGGGCCGCGGCCAGGCGCATCGCCAGGATGGCCAAGTCCTTTGCCCTCGTTGACGGCGAGCTGTACAAGCGCGCCGCTTCCGGCATCCTGCAGCGGTGCGTGCCCATCCCCGAGGGGCGCGAGCTCCTACGGGACATCCACGCGGGGATCTGTGGCCACCACGCCGCGCCCCGCACCCTCGTCGGCAACGCGTTCCGCCAGGGCTTTTACTGGCCTACCGCGGTCGCGGACGCCAGCGAGATCGTGCGCACCTGCGAAGGGTGCCAGTTCTACGCCCGCAAGTCCAACTTGCCCGCCCATGCCCTGCAGACCATCCCCGTAACGTGGCCATTTGCCGTGTGGGGGCTGGACATCGTCGGGGGCTTCACCCACTTGTTGGTCGCGATCGACAAGTTCTCCAAGTGGGTGGAGGTGCGCCCCATCACGAATCTCAGGGCAGAGCAGGCAGTAACATTCTTCACCGACATCGTCTACCACTTTGGAGTGCCAAACTCCATCATCACCGACAATGGGTCCCAGTTCACAGGCAGGAAGTTCTTAGAGTTCTGCGACATGTTCCACATCCGTGTGGATTGGGCAGCTGTGGCACACCCACAGACCAACGGCCAAGTAGAGCGTGCCAATGGCATGATCTTGCAAGGCCTAAAGCCCAGAATTTTCGACCAGCTAAACAAATCTGGGCGAAAATGGCTCCAAGAGTTACCAGCGGTTGTGTGGAGCCTAAGGACCACCCCAAGCAGAGCCACTGGGTTCACTCCGTTTTTCCTAGTCCATGGCGCGGAGGCCGTCCTCCCCACGGACTTAGAATACGGGTCGCCCAGGGTTCGAAGCTATGACGAGGATGCCAGCCAGCGAGCCCGCGAGGACTCGCTGGATCAGCTGGACGAGGCACGCCTCGTGGCCTTGATGCATTCCGCGAGGTACCAACAGTCCCTCAGGCGCTACCAAGCACGCAAAATACGCCGGCGGGATTTCAGTGAAGGGGATCTGGTCCTTAGGCTACGCCAAGACAACCGAGGGCGCCACAAGCTATCGCCCCCATGGGAGGGGCCCTACGTCGTGGTGAAGGTACTCAAGCCCGGCACGTACAAGCTGGCCAACGAGGACGGTGACGAGCTCACCAACGCTTGAAACATCCAACAGCTACGTCGTTTCTACCCCTAGCTAGGATTCCCAAGCATTTTCTGTTGTAAAAATCATATGGCCAACGCCCCAGTTGGTGACAACTATGTAAACGCCTCAAGTCTAATGGAAAGGGCAACTCAGCTTTCCTCTGAAACCCAAGTTACCCTCGGGGGCTACTGTGGGGGGCACCCCCCCAAAATGGTCCCATTTTCGCGCAAAAATAAAACAACTCACACGCGCTAAGTTTGTTTTCTACTTCAACCTCGAGCAACGGTTCGAACAGGGCGCAGGCGGCCTAGCGGAAGGAGCGCGCGAGTCAGAGATAGCCTACGTCGCGAGGATACGGCCCTTCTCTCTCGCCTCAAACCCAACAGGCCCCCCGCGAAAATCGAACTCCCCTAAGTAAAATCTACTCAGGAAGAAGGAGAAACAAAAAAGCGCAATAAGCAAAAGGCTTCATTTCGTATCAACAAATGTTTACGACTGAGATAATGTGCTTATTTACAAAGGCCGCATGGCCAGAATACTGATACACGAATAAACACGGGCCTAGCGCCCAACTGTCTTCAGGCGGGAGGAGCGGCAGCGTCAGCAGCGTCCGGGAAGAGGAACTCCTCGAAGGCTTCAGCGAGCGACCCGGCGGCGTCGGCGGCGAGCGCATCCACACGCTCCATCGCTACCTCGTCCTCGACGCCCTCGGGAACGATGTAGCCCTCCGCCAGCGCCTCGAAGTTGACCTCGTAGTGGGACCGCACCACTCCGAGGGCCTTCTGGACGCCCAGATGCAGCGCCCGGCGCATCCGCTCGGTGACGTGACCGCCAAGGGCACGCAGGCGGCTGGCCAGCGAGCTGCCGGCCTGTGCTTCGCCCTCCTCCACGGCTCGGCAGGTCTCGAGGGCCGCACCACGCAGCTCCTGCAGCTCCTGCTCGGAGGAGTTATAGGAAGCCTGCAGTGCCTCGGCCCGTTCAGCTGCATGCCCCAGGGCGGTGCGCAAGCCTGGAATCGCCAAGACAAGAAAGAAATCAGAAAGGGGGATGCGAGCCCTCTAACAGAAAAACCAACAAAGCAAGAGTCAAACAGTGGCTCACCTTCGACTTGTTTCCTCTCCACCTCGAGAGCACGGCGCTCGGCCTCGACCGCCAGCTCGAGGCGCTTGACGGACTCACCCTGCTCCTGGAGGGCCAGCTCTTGGTTTGCGCTCGTAATGCTGAGCACAATGAGCTCGCCCTCGGTCTTAGAGAGCTTGGCGTCCCGCTCCGCCAATGACTTATGCGCCGCCTCGCGAGCGACGCGCTCCTGCTCCAGAGCCGTCCGGGCATCGACGAGGGCGGCCGCTCCCTGCCGGAGCCGCCCCTCGGCCCCCTTGGCGGGCGGTGCGCTCCCGCGGAGGCGCTCCTCGCCGACGACGAGCGCCGCGGCCTTGGCGTCAAGGGCGGCCTTTCGGTCGTCGGCCTCCTTGGCCCGCTGCTCCGGCCCGCGTGCCCGCTCCTCGCCTTGGCGCCGGGCCGCGCCTGCGCCCCCTCGAGCGACGAGCGGAGCCCCCGGTTCTTGCCGCGGACGCCGGCCACCTCCGCCTCCCAGTTGGTCGCCAGCGTCCGCATCTTCTCCAGGTCCGAGCGCGCCCGCCACAGCGCCTCATCGCGATCGATGAGAGCCGTGCAGATCCGCTCGAGGCTAGAGCGGCGCGCCAGGTCCTGCCCCGTGATCTCAGGGAGTTCGTCGCGCAAGACCACGGCCCGGTACGCCAACCAGCCGTCCGGGGTCCTGAGGGCGTCGGCGAGCGCGTCGAAGGTGCCGCATCGCTCCCGGAGCTGGCGGAGCTCGGTGTTCACCCGATCGAAGGCGTTGTACTTGTCGTGGGCACGGCGCTCGAGCTCCTGTCACCCACAACTCGAAACCCGTAAGCGCCACGACACAGAAACAGCGCACAAAAACAAGAAAAAAAAAGAAAACGAACAACAACGCCCTACCTGGAAGACGGGCCATGCGGGGCCGCCATGGACCCTCAGCGCCTCGTTCAGCGCGCGGTCGAGGGTGGCGCCGTGGCTCCGGAGCTCTCCCCAGAGCTCCTGCTCTCCCTGGGCGTCGGCGAACGCGGGCGGATCGCCGCCGGCCCCCTCTACCCCGGGCGAGTGGCCGGCGCGGGAGGACGAGGCCTCGGCGCCGTGTCCTCGGTCCCCCGCCACCATGTGACCCTCGCGCCGCCTCACGAGGGCCCCCCTCCGGGGCTCGGGGGGAGCGCGTGGGGAAGCTCGCCCACCGATCCCACCGGGCGGCGGGGAGTCGTCGTCCGGGACCTCCACCACCTCCGCTCGGGGAACCGCCGGCGGGCGCCAACCCTTGCGCCGCCTCCGCCGGCGCCTCCACTTGCGCCTCCACGGCCACGGGCGCTTGACGTGGCGCCGCGCCACCACCTCCGGCCGCGCCCCCGCGGCGGTGGGCGCCGGCCGCCCTTCGCGGCGGCCCACCGCCTCCGGCCGTGCCTCCGCGACCACGGGTGCCACCGCGGGCTGCACCCGCCCCCGCCTCCGCCGAGGTTGGCGCCACAAGCCGCGCCTCCGTCGCGGCCGCCACCATCGGCTGCGCCTCCGCCACGACCGCCGCCGTGGGCCGCGCCTCTGCCACGGCCGGCGCCGGCCGCTCCTCGGCAACCACCGGGCCGCGGCATGGCGTGCCGATCCGCCGGTCGAGGCCTCGGGGCCCCGGCCCGCGCCTCGCGAGCTCTCGCCGGCCGCCGCCGTGCTTGCCCCGCCCGCGACGCCCTCGACGAGCGCCGCCGGGTGCGGATGGACGCATCCGTCCTCAGCACCTTGGCCGGTGCGAGGGGAGGCACAGTTGGCACCACCTGCGCGAGCACAAACAGAGGGTTAGAACGCCTGATCATCAAAAAATCAAACCAAGTAGAGGATCGAGCCCCTTACCCCGAGGAGGAAAAGGCGCGCTTCCTTTTCCTCGAAGCCTCGGCCGGATGAGGCCGGCGCGGCCGGCGCGCCCGCCG
Source organism: Cenchrus americanus (assembly GCA_947561735.1). NCBI lineage: Eukaryota > Viridiplantae > Streptophyta > Magnoliopsida > Poales > Poaceae > Cenchrus > Cenchrus americanus. The sequence goes on from OX387244.1 coordinate 196,161,975, forward strand.
CCGCGCCTCCCCGACGTCGCCACCGCGCGCACGGGCCCCGCCCCCGCGCGCGGGTGCGCTCGCCGCACGCACCGGCGCGCTCGCCGCGCGCGCCCACGTAGTGCGCGCCGGCGCCTCGCGGCGCGCGCCTCCCCGTTGTCGATTGCCGGCGGCGGGCGCCATTGCGCCCGCCCCAGGCGATGCCACCCTTGCCGCCGGAGCCGGCTCCGGCGACGGGGGCGAGGGCTCCCACCTATCAGAGGGGCCCCGCCCCTCAGCTTCTTCCTCTTCGTCCTCCTCCGAGGACGAGTACTCCTCAGTCCCCGGGGAGGAGAGCCCCAGCTCCTCGCACCGTCGGTACTCCGCGCTCCGTCGCTCGCGGCGCTCGTTGTGCCGCCTTGCGCGCTCCCTCCTGCACGCCGCCCGCTCCTACTCCCGCTGCTGCGCCGCCCGACCAAGCGCGCAGGAATCGGGGGTGGGCGGAACGGACTTCCCGGCGGTGAAGTTCACCAGCTGTATGCAGGAACATCAAAGACGCGTCAGGAGGTAGAGGCAGCACCAGAATACTAAAACGGAATCAAGAATTACACTCACCAGCGGGCCGGTGGGGAGCATCTCGAGATCCCACGGGGTCCGGTCCGGGTCCGTCGGCATCCGGGTGTCGACGGCGCTCCGCGCCCGGGTGAGCGCGTACTGCCGCCCGAGGGGGGTCGGGAGCATCCGCGACCTCGCCAACGCGATCGGGTCCGCCTCCTCTGTCATCACAAAGATGCAGAGCGGCCTCTCCATCAGGGGCACGACCCGTCGGTGATGGAGGAAGGCGAGGACGCCTATCGCGGTCAGCCCCTGCTCCGACAGGCTCATCAGGGCGGCCAGGACCGAGTCCTGCCGCCTCCGGTGCTGAGGCGTGGACACCCCGTAGCCCTAAGAGTTGGGCTTCTCCTTGAACACCCGACCGGTGTAGGGGGGGACGCCGGGCTCGGCGTTGCGCAGGTAGAACCATCCCCGCTCCCAGCCGGCGTTGTTCGTGGTCATGGTGCAGGGGATGTAGTGGTCCTTGAACTGCCCCCGCAGGGCGAGCGACATCCCGCCGGCGTGCACCGCGCGGCGGGTCCTCGGCTCCGTCGTGGGCTGCGTGAAGAGCTCCGCGCGGAAGAGGTGTACCCAGAGCTCCCAGTTGACTGGGATCCCCATATACCCCTCGCAGACGCCCACGAACGTGGCCGCCTGCGAGATCGCGTTGGGCGCGAAGTTGTGCACCTCCACGCCGTAGTAGTGGCACAACGCCCGCATGAAGTGTCTCGCCGGCGCGTTGAAGCCTCGCTCGTGGAAGCGAGCGAAGCTCACCACGTAGCCTTCCGGCGGGTTGGGCGCGCGGTCCCCCCCGGCGGCACTATCCACTCCGCCGGGCGGCCCTCCTCATTTGCCGCCAGCTGGCCGGCGGTGACCAGCTCGTTGAGAGCCTGCGGGGTCACCGACGACCTCTCCCAGGCGTACGGGTCAAGAATCGTGACGGGCGGAGGCGGCGCCATGAGAAGAGGGCAAAGGGATGCGAGAGCGGAGGACAGGAAGAGGAAGAAGAACTCAAATGCCGCACGGTGGCAAAGGCGAGGCGAAGACGAAGGCACAGGGGGCTGAAATGGCGGAGCGCTAAGGTAAAAAACCGCCGCTTCCCCCTCCCCTCAGATTTATAAGCCGCGGGCGAGCTCTCCGGGGCGGATGTCCCGCGCGCATTAACTGCAGGGAATCTTCTCTTCACGCTGACGAATGGGCCCCGCCACGACCACAGCGGCCACATCATCGCGGACGGGCCATCATCACGGTGAAGACTAGCAGGGACCGAGGCAGGCGGTCACGTCCGCTTGCCACGCCGCCCACTACGCGCGCGCGCGGCTGCAACGCCTAAAAAGGCGCGCCCGCGTTGCGAACCCGCAGCCTCTACTGTGGGGCATTTAATGACCGGGTCCCTTGCCAGGCAAGGAGAACCCTCGAGCGGAGCGAGCCCCTGGCTCGGGGTAAATTCAACCCTCGAAGGGACATCGGCGTGAGAAGGTCGCCCGGGGCCCGCTTGAAGTAAAGCAGGCACCACGAGCACCCATGCCACGCAAAACCCTCGAGCGGCACGAGCCCCTGGCTCGAGACGATGTCAGCCCTCGAAGGGACATCGGCGTGAGAAGGTCGCCCGGGGCCCGCTTGAAGTAAAGCAGGCACCGCGAGCACCCATGCCATGCAAAACCCTCGAGTGGCACGAGCCCCTGGCTCGAGACAATATCAACTCTCTAAAAAGGGGCACATGCGTGAGAAGGTCGCCCGGGGCCCGCTTGAAGTAAAGCAGGCACCGCGAGCACCCATGCCACGCTATGCTACCGACCAGCACCTCGGGGGCTGGCTCGCCCAGACCCCTCGACGGCCGCAAACGCAAAAGACGGGGCCGCCCAGGCGCCGCCCCGCACGGCCCTGCGATCGAGGTTCGAAGCCTGACCCTCGACGGGTTCGAACAGGCGCCCCAGATCGCAGAGTCAGGGACGACGAGGGCACGCATGTCGTGCTCGAGAGCCAGCGAGGGCAGCTAGCCGGGGGATCCCACCGAGGGAGAGCTTCCGCGCCCTCGGTCCCTATCGAACGGGACCGAGCCCCACCTAGCAAACCCACGCAAGCGCTTCAATGGACGTGTCTCTGGACCACTCAGCCTACCCTTATCGAATGGGGCATGGGCGTCCACTCGAACCACCCACTAGCAGCTCAAAGAGGAATCCGCAATTCGCGACCCGCTCGATGGGGGTTGTGGAAAACTCACCCTCCGTCCCGCGGAGGGACGGTGAGGGCGCGTTAAGAAACAAGTCGTAAAGCTCTACCCGATCGCCTCGAACGGGCCCAGGCTCGGGGGCTTAACGCACGGCTACACCCCATCAAATCCCCAAGAGCAAGGTCTCGAAAACACACCGAGAAAAACACCAAGAGAGGGCTTCGAAAATCACCACCAAGAACAACCGGGAACAACACAACAAGGCCTTGAGGAAACAGGCCGAATCATCTATACATACCAACGAGGTTCATACAAGGTCTAGCTTGCCGCTCGATCATCCAACCCTCTCAAAAAATCTCACCATGAAGCTATCAAGCTAGTCCTATAGAAATCCTAAGAAAATAGGAACGGAAAATAGGAAAGCAAATGAACTAGAGTTCCAAGAGATGGCTGCCATCCTCTCACCTCATGGGTTATATGGAGGCAACCGAAAGTCTAAAATACCCTTACTTAATAACTAGGGATACAAGCCCCTCAAGGACGGTTTTGGAAGTCTTCATATTTTCTCCATCGGACGGATGCCCGGTGACCGCACCCTGCTTAGCCTCGACGCAAGCCATGCGATCCCGACGTGTGTCACCTCTTAGAAGATTCCAGACTACGTCGTCGCACAACGGTCAGACCGGTGCTCCTCACCGGTCAGACAGATACCCACCGGTCAGACCGGTCAGACCGATACCCACCAGTTGGACCGGTCAGACCCACCGGTCAGACCGGTCTGGAGCTGTTGCAGCACTATCTTCGGTTCCTCGGTCTTGGCTTTGTGGATCAACCAATGAACATAGTGGCTTTCTGGTGAACCACTGGAAACCCCGCGAAATCGGTGTAGCCTCCGCCAATCACCACTCATGACTCGGCCCCCACATAGTCCCAGCTCGACCTTGGTTTTGAGGCTCAACCAAGAAACCGTCCATGACTTCATCTTGTTGTTCATGCCACCATGCGGCCCGCACTTGACCCCGCTGGCCACCGGGTCCCTCAAACGAAGCCTACTTGTCTTCTCCACACCTGGAGGCCTTACCAGCGACGACCTTTCGCTCTTGTTCTTCACCTGCACCAACACCAGTCAAGCCGTTCCACCTGCAATACTTAGTCAAGAATCAGTCCACACAACATTGTCAATTGTTCACAGTGAAAATCCGTCAACCTAGCCATGAGTTTACCTTCGGTGTTGGCATAAGTTTTATACCTTATCCATTGGTACTATCCCCCGTGGTATAACAAGTTCACGTGTGCATGTCGGTTTGGAGTTTAGTGTTTATGCAGGGTTTTAGCGTTGAAAGCAAGACTTTTGGGATAAGTTCATCAAGCACCTTATGACAAGACCTTGAAGCCCGTACAAGTCATGCAATGAAGCAAACTTAACTCCAAGAAGTCAGGGACTTGATCCGAGAAGATGACAAACTCCGATGACCTAACCAAAAATGTGCTGAATCTTGCAATACAAGGAGTTATGCCCAATTCGGAGAGAAACTGACAACATGGACCTACATGCAGAAGGGGGAAACATCTAGAAGACATGGGAACCGACGTAGAGCAAAGGAGGCCGCGGGCTGGGCCTGGATGGGCCCAGGCCGGCCGGCCCAGCCCTGTCTAGTGCCCGTTCGTCACCTCCTTTGCCCTAGCCGCCATTCGGGCTATTTATAGCCCCCTGACCGAGAGCCACGCATCATCTTATTCGTCATCGGCCGCCGAGGAGCAGAGAAGAGAGGGACACCATCTCGGAGAGGAGAGGGTCGAGCTAGTTGACTAGGGTCTCCCTGGCCGACGTGGGAACCTTGCACGGAAGACCACGTCGGAGTTCCCGGAGCTAGAAGCAAGATCAAGGAAGGATCTCGATGGTGATCTTGTGTATGTATCATTATCATAGTTGAATTATCAAGTTGAATCTATTCCAAGCGATCAAGTGTTTCCTCAAAGATTTCATTTTTCGATCGGCTTTTCTTATTCCAATTCTATTCTCGAGATAGATTACATAGGGTGTTCTTGTAGCCGCGGTGGCTAGAGGTACACGCCGGATCTTCCGAAAGAATCTGGACTTGTCTTTTGACTCTCCCTAGACTCCCCGCATGACTAGGGATACGTTGTGACAGAATGGGGGTTCCGAAAGGCGGATGTTTTCGGATTTGGACGGGAAACCACTGTTTAAAGAGGCTTCTAATAAGATTCGATTTGCTGCTTCTTCTCTTGCTTGGAACTTCAACAAAAGGCTTAACCCGATCTCTCTACATCGGTTTATCTACCTAATCTTACTTTGTTATCTCCGTTCTTTAGTAGATTAGATTAGTTTAGTGTCTTTTACCTAGATGCATTAGGGTTTCTCTTTTACCGAAGATTGAAGTTACTTGGCTTTACTAGATAAACTTTTGCGTCACACATTTGTTCCACGGATTTGATACCTTGGGTTCACCACTCGAGGGAAGAAGGGTCCCTTGACTACGATGGGAGACTTGTCCGTTTCCAAGTCCAAATGAACTTTGATATAACTATTAACCATCAACAAGCCCCTTTTTCTGGCGCCGTTGCCGGGGAACAAGTGATCAAGATTTGAATTTTTCTTGCCTTTTTGTAATTTTCAGTTTTCTTTTAGTTTTTCATTTTGCATCTACTAAACTTTGATCATCCTCAAAATAAATCTAACCTAGTTCGTCTAACCCTAGTTTCATAGATTTATTTTTACTTTCTAGTTTTTGCATATTTTGTTTATTTCTAACCCTAACAGGAGATGAACGGCTACCTCTCCAACAAACCCGATAATTTTGTGGATGATCCAGAAAAACTTTACAGGCTAAGGAGACGCGAAGCACATCATGCTAAAAAGCTGGATTTTGTAGATTCGGAGTCGGAAGACAAAGGATCGAAGGAATCTCCGAAGAATTCACCACCTCAAAGTCCTCGGGAGAATCGACTTCCACCGATGGGAGACCAACCACAAGAGCGCAAGATTGGGGAGCTATGCACCCCGGACCTCATCGACCTACCAATCTTGAACCTTGAGGAGATCGGAAGACCGTTCAAGATCAATATCTCAACAATCCGCATGGTGCAACATTCACCCTTCACCGGTAAAGAGGATCCGAACCTTCACCTCCAAGCATTCATTCAACTATGTCAGACTTTCAACATGGATGGGGTGGCTCAAGACCAAATGAGGGCAGGGCTTTTTCCGTTCTCACTACTCGGGAAGGCTTTGCAATGGTTCCACTCTCAACCGGCGGAGACGGTGCAAAATTGGAACACGTTGATGAAGGCTTTCATGAAGGAATACTACTCGCCGGATAAAACTCAAAGCTTGCATAATAAGATTGCCACCTTTGTTCAATATCATACGGAGACTATCTCGGAGGCATTCGAGCGCTTCAACGAGTATACTCGGGCGGTTCCACATCACAAGTTCCCGAAGGAAGACCTCGTGCAAAAGTTCTATCAAGGACTCACCATGGCGTCAAGGACGATCATCGATGCATCAGCGGGAGGATCTATCATCGAGCTTACACTGACGGAAGCTTTCACTCTATTCAAGAAGGTCGCAGATAATGACACATGGGCGTCATCTGGGCGCCTACATCTGACTCAACCCACGGGGAACGTCAAAGGAGTCTTTCAAGTGGAGAAGGAGAACATACTTGAAGGCAAGATCGACTCGCTCATGAGGAGGTTGGAGAAGATGGAGATAGAAAAGAAAGAGGTCGAGACTTGAAGGACGCCGAAGCAATGTCCACATGCGAAGAATGTGGAGAGTATGGCCATGTCCGCAAAGATTGTCCGGAGGAAGCCAAAACGCTCGACTACATGAGGAAGGGAGAATTGCCGAACTTCCGCTATGGGCAAGGTAGACCTCAATTTAATGCAAGCTCATCTATTCCGAATTCGGTTCTGCTTCGTATACAATTGAAGGAATTCATGGACGAGCAAGCCAAGATCAACAAGGACACCGTCACCAAGTTCAAGACCATAGACAAGGTGTTAGAGAACATCGATAGCAAAGTGACAGAGGTCGGAAGTTCCAATCATCAAGTGCTCAACATGATGAAGATGCTCGAGACGCAAGTTGGACAACTTGCGGGGCGCCTCTCTAATGATGAAGGGAAGCTTTCGGGACAACCTAAAAGTCCCGAATCGATGAAGGCCATTCAAACACGTTCGAGAAAGGAGACCGAAAACCCAGAACGTTCTGCGGGAGCAAGGAAGCCTAAACCATCCGCCGAGACGGAAGGAGTTGCTAAAGAGAAGGTTACGAGGATCGTCACCGAAGAGCCCGAATTTGGGATGCCGGAGGAAGACACGAGGATACCACAACTCATGCCACGCTACTTCCGAGGTAAACTTGACAACCACTTTGAGAAGTTTGTGGAGGTTGTGCGTAGACTTAGCATCAACATGCCATTACTAGATGCCCTACAAGTGCCTACATATTCTCGTTACTTTAAAGACATACTTGCAAATAAATATGAGGTAGCAACACTCGGGGTAGATCATGTCAAGATGTCCGAGGAGTGTAGTGCCTCTATTGCTAATGGGCTAGAATAGCAAAAGGACCCCGGATGCCCTACTATTCCATGTTCCGTTGGTTCTTTCAACTTCAAGAAGACATTATGCGACCTTGGAGCAAGTGTGAGTGTCATGCCAAGGGATGTGTTGGAGAAGCTACGCCTACCAATGGAGCCTACGGGTATATGTTTGGAGTTGGGAGACAACTCCATTCGCTAACCCTTTGGCATTGCCGAAGATGTACCCATGAAGGTCGGACACCACTTCATCCCCATCAATTTCGTGGTGCTTGAGATGGGAGAGAGGGAGAAGCCGCCGGTCATCCTTGGGAGGCCTTTCCTCAAGACCGTGGGAGCTACTATTAATGTTGGCAAGGGGGAGATCATGTTCGATATCAACGGAGAAAGGAGTTCCTTCAAGTTTCGACCATGAATCGAGGCATGCAACATGATCGGAGTGAAGGAAAAACCAAAGAAAAAGGAGGAGCTAAAAAAGAAGGAGCCGAAAAAATGAATGTAAAGAAAATCAAAGAAGGCGTTGCATCCGTCAAGACAAAGGAAGAAAAGCCGCCTCTGAAGACCAAAAAATGACTAAGACGGAAGACAAGCCCGTGCCCAAGATGGTGCGGATGTGGGTACCCAAGATTGCAACGCCCGCAAAGAGCGTTGATCTGAAGTAATCAAGTGAAGAAGTCTTGCCATGGACTATAAATGAAGCGCTAGGCGGGAGGCAACCCGTTTCGTCGAGTCAAGAATAAGCTACCGGGAGGACAACCCGATTCCAGGTTTTTCGAGTCTTTTTAATAATTTAGTTTTGAGTTTTATTACACAAAGACATTAGACTTTGAAGTGGTTGAACAATATTAGAGACATAATTCTTGGTTGAATATTTTGCTTTATCATAAACCCTTTGCATAAACCCTCCTATGTGTTTGTTTGTTTCTTTTCGAGAAACCACAACCACATAATTTCAAAACCTAACTCAACCTTTCACCCCTACTATGGTGTTGTGGTTGACTTATTTTTCATGCTAAAAACACACGAGAAGAGCCACGACTTATACCTATGTGTTATTTTCAGCACGTGGTAGGACTCGCGTGAACCTAGAAATTAAAACTTTTGGTTGGTTTAAAAATCTATATCCTCGGTTTCTCTAGGATTAGAAATTTTTCTAAACCTCATATAATTTTTTTAATTCAAAATCTCTCTCATTTAGCTAAAATTAGAACCTAAACCTGTGCCCCCTTGATCAAGCCGAGAAAAGTTTGCTCTCAACCAATGAAGGCAAACTATACCGGTGAGACCGATATCAACGTAGTCAGAAAAATATTTTCGACTTACATTTGTTTTTAATGGTTTAAAAACTTCTCTAAATTTATGCTTGAGCTCTTCCATAGCTCTGAAAATATTTTTAATTTTCGAATTAGAGGAGTGCTTAACCTTAAACATACCTAAAGGGAGGCAATCTAGTTTAAGTTAATCATGCATGCACCATTGGATACTCTTTCATCAACTTTCATCAAGACCACATACAATGGACAAGCATGGGTGGGCAGCAAGCATGCCTTTGCAGGAATTTCATGGTGGCATGTGAAGCAAGTGGAGCTAGGGTGCATGGACATGACTCAAAGCATGAAGCATCAAGTGGAAGGGCCAATAATGCAAGAAAAGGAGTGTACGACAGCGTTTGGGCGGTGCAACTCATGGAGCATGCGGGCAAGCAAGTCATGAAGGGGAAATGATCATGCTGGAAGAAAGCCGAGGCGGGGAGGAGCACCAGACCACCCAGGCCGGTCGGCCCAGGCCGGCCGGCCTCCCCTACTTAAGAAGCCCCCCGGCTCCCGTTTTTTGCAGGCAAGCTTCCCTCTCCTTCCTTAGTTTGTGTGTTCAAGTTTGTGTGCCCAGAACCTCCATAGACATAGCCAACCTTCCCAAGCTTGATAGCTCAAAAAAAATCCACAACCTTAATCCACTCAAAGTCCACATCCGAAGTAAGTTCTTAAGTGCCTAGTTACCGGTTGCAACCCGGAGTTTTAGTGGAGAGAAGAGTGCAGCAACCATGTGGAAGAAAACCACAAGTCTCTTCTTGAAGAAGAAGGATTCATTGTCATCCAAGCCGTCGTCGACGACGTCTTCGAGGAGGCATTCGGTTTCTGAGTCTCCTCGGAGCATGGAGACGGATACGGCACCACCAAGGAGGAACGACGCTCTCCTCCTCGGTGGCATGAGGGCAACAAGGAGCACGTACAAGAGGTTTACCGAACCTCAAGGGCACACGGAGGAGCCGCCCGTTCCACCACGACCATCAACCCGTTCGACCGCGCCACCTCAATACACTCAGATATATTGCTCATATGGCTTCATCATATTGTCGGAGGAGGAGAAGAAGAGGCTCTCTCGTCTCAAGAAGAGGCTTGTGCCCAACGTCGACTTCGACGACCAAGCACTCAACTACTTGGGTTTTGGCACCAACATATATTACATGTTGGGGCACCTTGGATGGGTGCAATTCTCCAACGGAGTGCCGGCGGACACCCACAAGGAGTTCGCCTTGGAAATCTTGATGACCATTGCACCTATCCTTGATGATGGGGTGCAAGGTTTATCATTCCGTTTGGAGGGAGTCCAACAAGTGGTTCCCCACGAGCATGTTAGGGAGCTACTTGGATTCCATAAGGGAGCTCCGGAAAAAGTTAACGTGACACCCGGCATGTTAGATGGATTTTGGAATTTGATCTCCAGAGAAGCCCACCAACAACGCAATTGCATCCACAACCCCATTATCCGAGTATTCCACTCTTGGATGTGCAAGAGGGTATTGGGGAGGATGAGGGAGACGAAGGTTACCGACAGGGAGTTGAATTGACTCTACTCGACTTTAATTGCCAGGAAGCCAATAGACCCCTCATACCTTATGATCAACCGTTGGTGTTGCGAGGCAACATTGGGGGCGGGAGATATTGGTTCGGGGTGCTACCTCTCTATGTTGGCCATCTCCCTACTGCCGAGGATTACAAGAAACCCCGAACATCTTTTGCGTGGGACCTCTCTCGGCATTGAGTATTTGCGACAAGGCAAATATATTAGTGGAGAGGAGAGAGGAGGTTTTTGTTTGGCCACAGTGAACCTACCCCTTCCGGATGCAAGGCTTAGGCTTTTCATCCAAGGGAGGGAAGATTTGTTCGAAGAGGGACTCCTTGTCTCGGCAAGGAAAAAATAAAAGAGGAAGAATCGTAGAGGAGGGATCCACCTCCGCACAAGTGGGTAGTGCACAACCCAATGTTGCGCCACCTTTCGGCGGAATCCCTCCTCCGCCAAGTTACTACGGAGGGCCACAAGAGGAAGCATGGGGGGGTGGTGCACCGGTACCCCCACCAAATTATGTGGTGCCCAACGTAAACTTCGCGGAGCCCTACGCACAATATCCCCAACCGCAACAAAGCGTGGCCATAACTGGAGGTTATTTTGCGAGAAATGCGCAAAACGTCGCAGCCATCCAAGCCAACGTGGCTCAACTTGGTGAGGGCAATGCAAATATTGCCTACGAGCTTGGACGCCTTCACCTAGTGGAGCCGGATCAATTCGTTGGAGGGGATGTCCAACCTTACTACGAGCAAGGGTACTACTATCAAGATTATCAACACCAACCACCGGCGGAGGACTAGGAAGATTAAGGAACTTTAGTTTTCTTTTCTTTTCCCTTTCTCTGTAATTTTCACCTTTTGTTTGTGTGTGTTTGTGTAATATTTTCTATTTTTATTTAAATTTCAGCAAGTGTGTTTGTTCATTTTCAGTTTGTATTTCAGCTTGATTTCATCGTTAATAGAGATACCACCTTGTTTATATCATTGGAAAAGTTACACAAATTTGTGCCATGATGATATAAGATTATAATTGCCACTTTGTTTATCTTTGTAATTGATTTATGCATGTTAAAGCTAGTGCTCTCTTAAAATACGAATCTGAATTTATTTAAATACTAGCTTAATCTTTAGCGGAGGTTATGATTAAAATAAAGGCCCATAGTGTTTTATGTGCTCTCAAGTTATGAATAGATTGAAGATGGTTTTTATGCTCAAAAATATCGCTAACCTTGTCATAAATATCACTTGTGTGTTGCTCAACCTATCCAGAGCCTAATATATATTTGAGTGCATTAAACTTAGTGTACAAGATTAATTTTTGAGTGAGTTATTGCAGGCCATGATTTCTCTGGCCCGAGACTAAGAAGCTGGTCATTCTGTTTTTGCGTATCTATCTTTTTGCTAGCTTTTTATCCGTGCATTGTGCATTCCCACATTGGAGATATCATAAACCTCGCCGGATATCCACCCTTAAAACCAAATATCATCTTTTGTGATTACTTCCTTGACCACAACCTATCGTTGAGAATGGATCATCAATTCAAGGAAGATCGCAAGACGGTGCCAACATTGAAGAATTCAAGGAAACATATATCCGGTACCTACCTTATTTATCGCCTCTTTGCTCGAGGACGAGCAACGTCTAAGCATGGGGGAGGAGGTAGGTACGATGCAATTTTAGAGTTCAAAGGGAGCAAATAAAAAAGTTCAAAGGGGAGCAAATAAAAAAGTTCAAAGGGGAGCAAAATAAAAAAAATCAAAACTCCGATGTTAAAGTCACGTTACGGAATGTATGACAAAAGAATGATGAGAAAAAGAAAGAAAGAAATAAAGAGATATATGAGAAAAAGAGAAAAATATGAGTATGTGTAAAAATAAAGTTAACTCCCTAGTTCTCTAAAGTGCATTAGGAAATTCAAGGCTTCAAGATTAAAAGATCCATACTCATTTTCCAACCATGTGCAATCCGATAACGAGGACTTCCTTTGTGCCTCGGGATCACTCTTTGCCCTTTGCACATGTCCACTCATCTCATGTGTGTGTATTTTTCTCTTCCCCTCCTTGATATAGCATCATTTTCAAATGACCTTTTTGACGAGTCTCGGTAAGACCATGAGAAGCTTGTCTTGTTTTGACAACATCTCATTTATAAAATCTTGATTGGACTAAACTTTCCCAAAGCTCCATATAAAGCCTACCACATATATGTTATGAGAGGGAAAGGAGTAGAATATATAGGCTTGAGAGACAAGATGAGATGAGAGTTTATGAGCAATATGCAAGATGATTTAAATTCGTGAACTTGGTTTAGCTTTTCTTTATCTCGTTCTTTATTTCAAAAATTCTGAGATCTATTTAAACGTTGGGAGCATGTTAATACTTGTGGGATAAGCTTAATTAAGAATCTACCCTCCGTGGAGATGAAGGCTAGTACATTATGGAACTTTAATGAATTAAAATTTTGAGAGCATTATGTTTTCTCATGTATGATCAAGTGCAAGGTTTAAACATTGATGGGCAACGATGATATCCATCGAAGGCTTACTCGATGACGAGCAAGGTTTAAGCATGGGGGAGATGTTGATGGTGAAAATCTATCAACCTAGCCATGAGTTTACCTTCGGTGTTGGCATAAGTTTTATACCTTATCCATTGGTACTAACCCCCGTGGTATAACAAGTTCACGTGTGCATGTCGGTTTTGGAGTTTAGTGTTTATGCGGTGGTTTTAGCGTTGAAAGAAAGACTTTCGGGATAAGTTCATCAAGCACCTTATGACAAGACCTTGAAGCCCGTACAAGTCATGCAATGAAGCAAACTTAACTCCAAGAAGTCAGGGACTTGATCCGAGAAGATGACAAACTCCGATGACCTAACCAGAAAAGTGTTGAATCTTGCAAGACAAGTAGTTATGCCCAATTCGGAGAGAAACTGACGACATGGACCTACATGCAGAAGGGGGAAACATCTAGAAGACACAGGAACCGATGTAGAGCAAAGGAGGCCGCGGGATGGGCCTGGATGGGCCCAGGCCGGCCGGCCCAGCCTTGTCCAGTGCCCGTTCGTCCCCTAGCCGCCATTCGAGCTATTTATAGCCCCCTGACCGAGAGCCACACATCATCTAATTCGTCATCGGCCGCCGAGGAGAAGAGAAGAGAGGGACACCATCTCGGAGAGGAGAGGGTCGAGCTAGTTGACTAGGGTCTCCCTAGCCAACGTGGGAACCTTGCACGGAAGACCACGTCGGAGTTCCCAGAGCTAGAAGCAAGATCAAGGAAGGATCCCGGTGGTGATCTTGTGTATGTATCATTATCATAGTTGAATTATTAAGTTGAATCTATTCCTAGCGATCAAGTGTTTCTTCGAAGATTTCGTTTTTCGATCGGCTTTGCTTATTCCAATTCTATTCTCGAGATAGATTACATAGGGTGTTCTTTTAGTCGCGGTGGCTAGAGGTACACGCCGGATCTTCCGAAAGAATCTCGACTTGTCATTTGACTCGCCCTAGACTCCCCGCATGAGTAGGGATACGTTGTGACAGAACGGGGGTTCCGAAAGGTGGATGTTTTCGGATTTGGACGGGAAACCACGGTTTAAAGAGGCTTCTAATAAGATTCGATTTACTACTTTTTCTCTTGCTTGGAACTTCAACAAAAGGCTTAACCCGATCTCTCTAGATCGGTTTATCTACCCAATCTTACTTTGTTATCTTCGGTCTTTAGTAGATTAGATTAGTTTCGTGTCTTTTACCTAGATGCATTAGGGTTTCTCTTTTACCGAAGATTGAAGTTACTTGGCTTTACTAGATCAACTTTTGCGTCACATATTTGTTCCACGGATTCGATACCTTGGGTTCACCACTCGAGGGAAGAAGGGTCCCTTGACTACGACGGGAGACTTGTCCGCTTGCAAGTCTAAACGAACTTTGATATAACTGTTAACCGTCAACATCAATCATTCGTCACACAAGGAAGCGACCATCCACCGGTCATCGAACCACACTTGGTCCTCAGCAGTGCGACCAGAGTGGGCGAAAGTACCAATAACACTCACTGAACAAGATTTCAGATAGAAGTCACTAGACCACAATGATGCCATGGTCATCGAGGTGAACATAGCTGGATGGGTCATCGGAAAAGTTCTAGTGGATAATGGAAGTTCGGAAGATATTTTATTCATGAAAACTTTCAAGAAAATGAGCTTGAGTCAACACATGATGCAGCCACCAGAGTATCCACTACTGGGTTTTGGAGGAAAGCCAATCAAGCCAGCAGGAAAGATATTTCTTCCAGTATCCTTCGGGGATCTGAACAATGCTAGAACAATTCGCGATCTTCAGAAGAGGGTTCGTCAATAAATTTGACATTGTGACAAGGCAACAATTTTTGTGCATGAAAATCCCTGCACCTAAGAGGGCCATCACGGTATTTCGTGACCAACAAGAAGCCAGAAACATTAAGAAGGGCTTCACGCCGGGTCAAAGCAATGTGCATCAACTGAACTCCACAGAAGAAAAGAAACAACCCTATGTTGAGGCTAAGAGGGATAATGAAAAAATTCAGATAGCTGCCGACGATGAAACAAAGAAAGTGTACTTAGATGATATGTCAGATAGAGTAGTCGTGATAGGGGCTCATCTCAGTTCCGAAGAAGAGAAAGAACTTACCCAATTCCTGAACAAGAACAAAGATGTCTTCGCTTGGTCAGCCAAAGATTTGCAAGGTGTCGATAGGGATATCGTTGAGCATGTCATGGACACAGATGAGAAAATAACTACGAAGAAGCAAAAACTCAGGAAAATGTTTGAAGAAAAAGTCAAAGCAGTAGAGGCTAAAGTATAGAGGCTTCAGGATGCCAAAGCAATTAGAGAAGTCATGTATCCTGTGTGGTTGGCTAACACCGTGCCAGTAAAGAAGAAGAATGGGAAGTGGAGAATGTGTCTGGACTTCACTGGTTTGAATAAAGCTTGCAAGAAAGATGACTTCCCCTTATAACTAGGGTGGACAATGTTATCAATCTTGGACATGTTTTGAGGATATCATTAAATGAGGGTGTGAAGAGAAGATGAGGAGAAAATAAGTTTCATCACTCCTTTCAGAACCTTTTGATTTGTCAAAATGCCAGGGGTCCAAATAATGCAGGGTGCACATTTTCAAGAATGATAGTAATAATGCTTCATCCTTAGCTTCGGAGAAATATTCTAGCATATGTCGACAATATAGTCGTCAAAAGCATTTAAAGAAGAGACCACATCAGTGATTTAGCAGAAACCTTTGCGAACCTCAGATCAGTAAATCTTAACCTAAATCCTGAAAAGTTCATTTTCGGCATTCACAAGGGAAAAGTTTTGGGGTGCTTGGTCTCGACAAAGGGTATTGAGGCAAATCCTGACAAAATCAATGCTCTAGTTGAGATGCAAGATCCTGTTTCGGTGAAAGATGTAGAAAATCTATCAGGGAGAGTGGCCTCCCTAAACAGGTTCATCCCCAAATTTGCAGAGAGAAGCTTTCCCTTCTTCCAAGTTCTCTGATGTTCCAAGAACTTTTTTAGTAGTATGAATCTCAGAAGCAAGCCTTCCTAGAACTAAAAGACTACTTGTTAAACATGACCAAGCTATGCCCTCGAGAACCAAAATCGCCACTCCTGTTGTAATTGTCTGCTTCTAATTCAGCCGTGAGTGCTATACTAGTGCAAGAGAAAGAGGAAGAAAAATTGAACCAAATTCTTGTATACTTCGCTTCAGAAGCTCTTTCGGGACCAAAACTCTCTTACTCTGAATTCGAGAAAATAGCATATGCAATCATTATGGCAGCAAGAAAACTAAGGCACTATGGTCACGAATCAACCGCTGCATGATTTGTTCACAAATAAAAAGGTATAGACCCGAGTCATCAAGTGGGATAGAATACACAGCTGACTTCGAAAGAATAAATGCAATCAAATTACAAGTCTTAGCATATTTCATTGTGGACTAGACATTGCCAACTCATAATCCTGGTGAAGATATAATCACAGCATGGGTGGTGCACTGTGTTGGGGCTTGGTGTGATAGAGGGACTGGAATATCAACAATTGTGATATGATACACTGCTTGGCTTGATTTCGCGGATGATGTACACTCTATGAACAACACAGCTGAATACGAGGCTCTACTTATAGCCTTGAGAAAAATGAAAGCTCTAGGTCAACAAACATTTATCATCAAGACAGATTCCAAAGTCATTCAGGAACACATTGAGAAAGAGAGCAAAGCAAGAAATCTAGTTCTGGTGAAGTATCTTGAAAAAGTTAGAGAAGTGGAAAGGTACTTCAAGGGTTGTTCAGTCCATCATATACCAAGAAATGACAATAACGAAGCAGACAATCTGGCAAAAGCAGCAGCTCAAAACCTGGCAATGCCGCCGGATGTGTTCTTCGAAATAATCAGAGAGCCATCCATCAAAGATCCAAAGCCAAAAACAATGAACATTGTAGAAACTCACAATTGGAGAGCTGAAATCATGGCATACTTGAGGGGTCACTATGAACCACAAGATGAGTTGAAGGAAAAAAATGCTAAGGCAAAGAGCAAGAGGATACACTGTAGTGAGTGGGGAACTTTACAAGTCCAGAGTAGCCGAACCATGGCTAAGGTGCATAACCACCGAAAAGGGAGTAGAACTTCTCAAACAAATCCATAGTGGAATTTGTGGTGCACACATATGCACAAGAGCACTAGGAGCCAAAGCAATAAAGCAAGGATCTTCTGGACCTCCATAAACTTCAATGCAATAAAGCTGGTTCAGTAACGTGAAGCATGCCAAATAACAGCGAATCAACAAAACCTACCATCTATGCCAGTTCATCTAATTCCACCATCATGGCCTCTGCAAGGTGGGGAATGGATTTGGTCGGCCCATTGCCAATAGCTCAAGGAAATTGCAAGTTCGCAACAGTGGCAGTTGATTACTTCACAATGTGGGTAGAGGCAAAGGCATTGGCAAATATCACAGCACCTACTATTCAGAAATTCTTCTGGCAAAACATAATCTGCAAATTCGAAGTACCAAGAGAGTTGACTGTCGACAATGGAAAGCAATTCGACTATTATTCTTTCAAGGAATATTGCAAAAATCTGGGCACTCATGTGAAGTTCCCTTCAGTTTATCATCCGTGTCTAATGGGGCTGTTGAAAGAGCAAACAGGCTAATCTTTTCGGGAATCAATAAGTGTCTATATGATCAGAAGAAAGGCAAGTGGATAGATGAACTGCCGAAGGTAATCTGGTCTCACAATACAACAGTGTCAAGAGCAACAGGTTTCACGCCATTTCGCTTACTATTCGGCACTAAAGCAATGACACCAGAAGAAATCAGAAATGAAAGCTTGAGGGTACAGAAAGCAAATAAATCAAAGAAGTTGATGTGAAGGTAGAGAAAGAAATGATCAAACTAACAATCCTCGAAGCCTCAGATAACATTGAAAAATACCAAAGGGAAACCAAGGCATGGAAGGATAAGAAAAAAGTCCGGAAAAATATCAAGAGTGGTGACTTAGTGCTTAAGAGAAAGAAAAACTGGGAGAACCCTAGGAAACTTCAAGAATCTTGGGAAGGACCCTACATATCAAAAGAAATAAGCATGATAAGAGCTTTCCGCTTAACAGACCAAACCAGTGAAGAGCTGCCGCATTCGTGGAATGCAGACAGACAAAAGAGGTACTACCCTTGAAAATCATGAAAAGTAGCTAGACTTATTACATCATTTCTTTTTGCAAGTTTAGATTTCAGAAAATTGTAAAAACCCGAAGCACAGAACTATAAGTGGTTTCGGGAAAAAAATATTTAATTCTCAGCTTTTACTTCCAATAAAAAGGAACATACTCTTTTCCTTGCAAAGGGGGCCCTAAATCAAGGGGCAAGGTTTTTAACGAGGCGGATCCTATGTAAATACCCTTTGTTCTATATATGAAAAGAGTCTTCCCCCAAATTATGCGTCTTGTGAAGTTCCACTCCGAGAAAGAAATGTTCATGAAAAGGCTCCGTTATAGCCTAAGTTCCATTCTGAGAAAGAAAAATTTGTGAAAGGCTCTGTTATAGCCAAAGTTCTGACGTATGAAAGAAAAGTTCATGAAAAGGTTCTGTGATAGCCTGAGTTCCATTATACGAATGAAAAGTTCGTGAAAACGCTTCGTGATAGCCCGAGTTCCATCGTATGAAAGAAAAGTTCATGAAAAGGTTCCGTGATAGCCTGAGTTCCATCATATTAAAGAAAAGTTCCTGAAAAGGCTTTGTGATAACCTGAGTTCCATCATATGAAAGAAGCGTTCATGAAAAGACTTCGTAATGGCCTAAGTTCCACCGTGTGAAGGCAAAATTCGTGAAAGGCTCCGTTGTAGCCAAAATCCAATTATGTGAAAGAAAAGTTCATCAAAGGGCTCTGTGATAGCGGAGATTAAAGAAGAGAAAGAGAAGTTCTGTGAAAAGACTCCTTGATATTCGAAGGCTCTGTGAAAGCCTATATCCCACCTTAAGGGGATATCCTACAGAAAGGCCTGAGACAACAATAAGTTGTGGCTAAGATCTCAGAACAAAGGAGTATTCTACCATTTGAGCGGAAACAACAAAAGGTTGTGGCCACGAAAGTTTCAACACTTTGCTTTGAATTTTTTCATATGAATATTCATGCAATATCAATTAATCCTTTTCAGCTGTAATGGAAAAATACATGAAAAAATCCATGAAATTATGTTCATGAAAGAATGTTTTGTTAGCTGAAAATTTCATTCTACAAGATAAGGGGCTCAGTCATCTTCGCGAAAATAGTCCGGTTCAAGCAACTGAAGGTTGCGATATCAACCTAGGCAGGTTTTCCATATGCACGCAAGTCCACAAAATTTGTGAAACAAATTTTGTCGGCTTACACTTTGGAAATCCACGAAATTTTGCATGAAAATAGCAAGGTGGGAACGGTGACATTTTTTCTTAAAAAAAGATTTTATTGCCTTAGTTTCATACAATATTTCATAAAATTACAGTTACAATAGCTTCAAAGTGCTCAAATTTCAAAAAGGAAGTTCAACGATACAGCCTAGTTTACGACCCCTCTCTTCGACCCGCTCCCCCTCGAGCAGGCTCCGCCTCGCTCGAGGGTCCGCCCCGCCCTCGACCTGGGCCCGCCTCGCTCGAGGGCGCCCGCACGCGTGCGCCTGCTCCCGTACGCGGGCATTTAACGCCCTGACACCGGCGGGACGGCGCCATCATGCGCCCGGGGATCGCGCCCCGGTACCGCCGCATCAACTCCCCAGGAGGGAGCCCATCCCCATCACTGTGGGGAGGGACTGTGCAACGCGGCCGGTGTCAGTCCCGTGACGCCGGCCGCCTGCTCTGGTACGGCTAACGCGCCGAGCCCTCGTATGGAGGCCGGCTGCACCCTCGATTTGCTTTCTTGTGACCTTGCAGGATTAGGTGGAGTCGCTAGGCCGGTGGGACGCCATCCACGCCACTGTTGACGGCATGGCTGTTGCCCTCGCGCGTACGAACCCCACGCCGGGCGCTGTGGCAACGGTTCTGGTGGTGCGGAGCGTACGGGAACGGGACGTCGCCTTGTCTGTCACTGCGCCTCGTACGGACCGACATCAGCAGCTCCCTCGAGCCTATCAGAAGACATCACAGCCATCAGCCGCTCTTCTACCCTCGAAGCCGCTACTGTTCGGGTACAAGATAGGCCATGATGGCCGGATCGCTGCAAGGATCGTCCGGACGGCCGCCCACTCTATAGCATAGTAAGCCACGCCCCTTCACGTAGCTAAATAGCGCGGCGCGCATGTGATTCGCTCCCTCCTTGATCTATAAAATGGGGACGAACGCCCCCCTGCCGCGGGGGGGAGACAGAGACAACACTACAGGAGACAGGCTGCGCCACGCACTTGCTCTCCAATTCTCCCACAACATCTTCAGCCACTACACCAGGAACTTGGAAGCCACGCTTCCTCTCCCGCCTTGCTTGTAGCGGCCCCACTACAGGCACCCCCGGTGCTGAGCAATATAGTGCCACGAGCACACCACTGTTGGACGTACGGCCCCCTCGGCCGGAACCAGGATAAACTCTGTGTCCCTTGTTGCTTAGCATCAACCATTGAGGGACAGACCTCGGCGCTTATTACTGGTTAGTGTCGGGACCACATTCCGCACAGACAGTTGGCGCCCACTGTTGACGGTGAATTTCCGTCAACCTAGAGTACTTGTTATACATTGGTTTCCATTATGATTTGCAACTAACCCGCCACTAGGCATACTAATGATATAACAAGTTCACACTTGCATGTCGATTTTGGAGTTTGTTGTTTAAGCAGGAAATCTACACTAATGAGGAGACTTTCGGGGTAAGTTCACCAAGCACTTTGGAAGAAGATCATGAAGCCCGACAAGAGTCAAGACACGCGATGAACATGACTCCAAATGACCCGAGGAACGATGCGTCAACATGCAAATCTTCAGGGACTCGACTAGAAAACAGCAAAGCTTGCATAGCAAGGATTCAAGCCTTAACCGTGAAGGAAACGACGTCAAAGGCCCACCTGCAAGTGCACACGAATAAGGGATCACGCGAGAAGCAACTGGGGAGGAAACCGGGGCCGAACCGGGCCGAAGTGGGCCTGGGCCGGCCGGCTGGGCCGACCGGCCCGCCCCACTCCGGGGTCGGTTCGGTCCCTCCTTTGCCCTAGGTGTTTGTCTATTTATTCCCTCCGCCGCCGTCGACCGACCCATCGAACAAATCATCCTACCGACGCCAATCACCAGAAAACCGCCGCCGCAAGATGAGGGAGAGAGTTAGATGAGCTCGTCGCAAGGTTCAACGCCAGCGGAGAGAAGGAAGCAAGAGGAGGACTCCAAGCCGCTGGCCTAGGGGTGTTCCCAAGCTCCATCGCCGCCATCTTCATTGACGACGTTCTCCGGAGTCTCCTTCACCCCTATGTGCTTCAATCCGTGTAAGATGATGGGGTAATGTCTCCGTTCATCCCTAGGATTAGATGGATACATGCTATGTGATCGCTACTCGATTTGTGGTTTCAATCTATTGTTTTCATGTTGATGATGATTTGATGATTAAGGTTAGCTATCGTGTTTTTCGGGCGTATGATATCCGCTACTCCCATAGATTCCATCAACATACCGTGTCCATCATAGGTCTAGTCACGAATACCTTCGCGTAGTGACAGTACGAGAGGAGGGAAAGGGCAAAACCGTGGTCACAACCCCCGGTAGATTGGTTTACCGCTTTCGTGTAGTAGATGCATACCATGTTATCCTAGATCCTAGGGAGGGAACGCTTATCTTTCTTGCTCACTCTTCTTGTGTTCACCCCTTTATCATCTAGTTTAAACCTAGATTTGTTTGATCAACTTAACTTAGATAAACTTAGGTTAGATTGTCCTTACTTTTAGATTAATACTCTCTTTCAAAGGTTTTGCATTCAACTAGATTAGTACTTGGTTAAGCGCTAGTAATCCCCTTGCTCCGCGGATTGACAAGAACCTTGGGAATCCTGTGGTGACAAAGGTGTAGGTCCGTATGCTTGCGGATCGTAGGTGGATACGAGTTTTATCCGTCAACAAGCCCCTTTTTCTGGCGCCGTTGCCGGGGAGCAAGCCAGTTTGCTACGTTTAATCTAGTATTAATTTTGTTGATTACTAACACCTAACCCTTATTTTCTAAAAAAAGAAAAAAATCTTTTTTGTTTTTCTTTCTACTTTTCTTGTGCCTAGATGAATTTGTTCACCTCACCATTGGAAGACGAAGAGATGTCGCTAAGGGAGCTAGCAATGCCGTCAATGGAAGACATTGAGATGCAAAAATCAGATTTGACGTTTGCTACAACCCATTATGAAGTGAAGCCTGGAATCATCAAGTTAGTGGCGACAAAACCATTTAGAGGATTGGAGGATGACAACCCATATAGACACATTATGGAATTCACGATGTTATGCAACACAGTGCAACAAAAAGGAATTCCTGCCGCTTAGTTCAAGTGGAATCTTTTTCCGTTCTCTCTCGAAGATGAAGCGCGAAGATGGTACACACTTGCGTCCGTTGAAGCAAAAGGAAATTGGGATGAGCTAGTGAAGAAGTTTCTTTTGAAGTTCTTTCCCATAAGCAAGGTCCAAGACTTAAGGAGGCAAGTGCTCACTTTCAAGCAAGGAGAGGATGAAGGAATTGATGAAGCATGGGACCGTTTTAATGAACTACTTGAGCGAGGCCCGAACTTGGGATTTTCCGGTGACTTGATGTTGCATACCTTTTATTTTTCACTAACCCCTAACTCGTCTCGTTTTGTAAGCATGTGTGCAGGCGGTGATATAATGGATAAAACAATTAGTGAAGCCGCACAAATCTTACAAAGGATAAGCAATGGACAAAGAACAATACGAGATTGGCAAAGATGTTGTCGAGAGGAGCAAAATGACAAAATCAAGCCCAAGGTGCTTGCTGAAATTTCTGAAAAAGATGAACCGAACATCAAGGAAGATGAACCGACCATACAAGAAAGTGAAGATACACTTCCCAAGTTAAGAGATGTCATTTCGGATGTTAAAAATGTTGAAACTAACATGAATGTAGGCCGAAGTATGTGGAATGCTAGACCATTGGCGGAGTTCATTCAATCCGATTGGGTTCAAGTTGATTTCGCCCCACTAATTAACTACCAAAGGAAGGAAAAACGCCGACACATTGCCAAACTAGTTGAAGATATATTTGATCAAGAGATGAGTGGAGAGTCGATCCAAAAGATGTTTGAAGAAGAAAGAGAAGAAGGAGATGAAGGATGGATCGACCGGTTTGACAACTCAAAGATTTATGAAGAAGGAAGAGAAGAGTACAACCGTGATGAGCCTAGTGACTCAAAGGATAAATGGGAGGAGATAGGACTCAAGCTAGATGATAGCTTGTGTGCTATTGAAGCCTACACACTAGCAAATCAAGACATGAAATTACTCAAGGATGAAGGAAAGAGTGAATCAACAATGAGCGATCTTGACGACATGTGGTACATGGAAGATAAAGAAAGCAACACACAAGACTTTGAAGATGAGGATCTGGTTGACAAAGAAGACTTCAAAGAAGAGATGAATACGTACATAGTTGAAGGATTACATGTTCCACATGATGAGTTGAAGAAATTGCAAGATGGTGATGAAGAGGCAACTATACTTGTTGAGATCGATTCGCCTTCAACACCGCTTGATGAACCAAATATCACTCTTGTTGAAAAATCTCTAAGGCCAAGGTATGCGCTGAAATCTCAAGATATTATTGGTATTTATGTTCATAAATTCAAATACTCATGCTCAACCAATAGTATGAATGATAGTTTAATGTCTATGCCTTGTTCCAATAGTGATCATGTTGATAGGCTAGATTTTCTTGAGAATGAAAAAGAGGAAACATTTATTTTTGATCCAATTAATCTCACACCTAAACAACCTTTGCCTAATGATGAGCTAAGTGCTATGCATGAAACATATGCTTCTTTTATTTACACCTTGACTTGTTGCTACAATTCACATGTGGTGTTAATTATGGATGCGTATGTTTACAATAAGTTTTGTAAATCTCGATCATGCTTTGCGCTTGGTGAAGCTAATGACCTTAAAGAATCATATGTCGGGAAAGGCCCGATTTTCACTAACCATGTAGACAGGCTTGAATAATGAAAAAAAAAGAAGTCATGCCTAAAAGAGTTGCAAGATAAATCATCAACCTCTCTGAATCCCGCGATGGATGCTGCTGTCTTCATCAATTTGAGAGCTTGTTCAGAGGTGTACAAATGAAGAAAATGAGATATCGAGAAGATCCATCAAGTTACCATTCCAACGCATTAAGAACCAACAAGTTTGAAGACCCGTGCAAGGAGTTATGGAGAAAACATTGAGCGTTGCGCGTTCTGAAATTTCAGGACAGATTTCATCACCGAAGTAAAACGGACGTAACTCTCTTGTCCGGAGTCCGATTTGAGCAAATAAAGACTCGTTGGAAGGGAAATTTTGTGCACTGTGCAATGGAGTAGAGCTTGAGTATACTTTCTGATCTGGACATTAAAAAAATAATAGAGTGAAGGAAGCACCGAAGGATGATAAAGAAGGAGATAATGATGAAACAAAAGGATGCTTTGGGCAAGTCTTCTATAAGTGATCAAGCACAACATGGGAAGTAAATTAAAGCTGCATTGGTACCTTTTCTTCTTGCATGAAGGGCCATGGCTATGCAACGAAAAGAAGGTATGTGAGAAAGTCCAGCTCTATGACTTTAAATGAAGCGCTTTTCGGGAGGCAACCCGTTTCTTTATATTTTTACTACTTTATTAAATAAAGAATGGCACTATCTTATGATGATCAACTTGTGGTTATTAATCTAAGTTTAGATTTCCTTTATAGAACCACCATCATGTTCATGCTCATATTTATTTATTTGCATGCATTGCATTTTGTTGTCCTCGTGATGTTTCTTTGTGTATACATGTTTTGCACATAGTTGGCTTGGTTGTTTTATATACTTAATGATGTATGGTTCATTTTCCATGTTAATACTTCATAAGGCATTATGAGTATTTTCCTTTTGTGATCTTGTGTAAACGTGGTGTTTAAACATGATTGCGGACCATCGTGGTTAAGTTTGATAAACCTAGCTGGCTTTTCATATGTTTTCATGTTGCTTTGGTTAGTTTATAAGCTTTGCAATGCGCTTAATTTTTCTTGTGCTATAAGAGTTATTGATTTAGGGATAGACATGGTGTTTTAACCCTAGATATATAAACCTTTATGGCTATGGAGAAATTCAGCAACCTAGTTGTAAACATGGTGTTTAGAACTAGGTGAAAACATTGTCTTATTTATATGCTTTCCTATCATGTGCATACACACCTTGCACCACGTACACTCATTAGGTTTTTATTCCTCATTAGACTAATTATGCCACAAGTTAAGAATCTTAGGAGACATTGTTGGATTGTTGGCAATTCTATTTACTCCCAACCGCCACCTTGGGGGTAGAATGTGCGTTTAAAATGTCTTACAGGCAAGATAAAGACTCTCACTACAAGGAAATTGAAGGATGGCTAAGAAGTGCTTTGTCTTCTTCTTTCATGACTAGCAAAATGCTAAGCATGGGGGAGACCCTGAATCTTCAACACGGAAGTTAACATCACCGGATCAATGCGCGAAAAGCTATCTATCTCATCAAAATTCTGCATGGTCTCGAAGGGAAAACACTGGATATTTTTGGATATTTAAAAGCCCCATGAAGTTAGGATTCCAACAAATCAAGAATCAAGACAATCGGAGGTTCCTACAAGCGGTTATGCCCGAATCACCGAGTGCAACACGTCCTGAAATCAGTGTTGGACAGCACGCAGCGCTGAAGTAAAACGGACATAGCTCCCTTGTTTGAACTCCGTTTTCGATGAATGACTACACGTTGGAAAGGTAATTTCATAAACTTTTCAATAGAGCTATATTTCGATATATGTTCTGTTCTGCACAGAGGGTGAAATCCATGAAAAAGAGACAGCAAGGAGATGATGAGAACAAGAAAGAGGAGATTGTGATGACAACATTGAATAGAAGGGTGACCAATGACTCCATTAAGCATACAAGATCAAATTCAGAAGTTTAGGAGCATTAATAAATCAAGACAAAAGCAAAAGCCACATCGATACATGGAGATGCTGGAAGAAGGCAACGAAGGATTACAAAAGATGGTAACATCTCCATGGACCTTCTCTTTTCCAAACACAAATGCTTGTAAGTATGCCTTCAATCTCAACTAGGTGCAACCTTTTGTTTTTTCTTCAAACAATAACATGGCTACTAGGAGGACAACCTAGGTTTATTTTTACTTTCAATAGATAAGCATGACCATGTGTTCACCTCGATGTTCTATATTGCCTATGCTTACGAAAAGATGATGAAAGTTGCCGCTTTGTTTTACCTACATGAAGTTATACATGTCTTGGCTAATTGCTCACTATAATATGATCTGAAATTAATTTAAATACCGGCTCTTTTATTTGTGGAGGTGAAATGACTATGCTCTAGACCCACATACATATCTTTGCTCTTTGATTTAAGTTTATGGATAGCCGGATAACTTGTTGTTTTTATGAAAATTTAACTTTTATGCTATCTACATATTTGTGATGCTCTTGCAAAGTTCTACCTACCAAAGCTATATACATATATGTTTTATGATAACAAAACCCATAGATTTCAAACATATGTTTTGATGAGTTGGACTAGGATTGATTTCTATGGTCTGAGACTAAGAAGCTGGTCATTCCTTTGTGTAACTTTTTCATGCTAGCCTTTTTGTCCATGAATTGTGGGTTTTCACATCGAAAATTCCTCAAACTTCGTTGGGCATACACCCTAAACCAAAAACATCTTTTTGTGATCACCTCCTTGTCCACAACCCAATTTGAGTATGGAGTAAAATTCTCGATGGAGATTCAAATATTCCGCAAGATTATGGAATTTATACTTACTTTAGCAGTCATTTCCCCTCTCTTTTATGCTCGAGGACGAGCATCGTTCAAGCATGGGGGAGGAGTCATTCTCTGACACAAATGCTATGTAAGTATTATGTTGCACAAAGTTTTGAGGAGCAAAAGAAAAAAAAAGAATAAAAATGAAAAATGAAAAAAATATGATAAGAAGAAAAGAAAAGTAAGAAAAATAGGAAGAATAAAGTGAAAAAAAAGAAAGAGAGAAAAATGAGAAGGAAATAAAATAAAGAAAAAAAAATAAAGATGCTCCTCGGTTCTTTTTGCTTCATAAGTTCTCGAGTGCCTTGATGACACATCCATACTCAAATCTTCCAACCATGTGCAATCCGATAACGAGGACTTCACTCGTGCCTCGGGATCATCCATTTGCCACTTGCACATGTCCACTTATCTAAATGTGTGTGTTTCGTCCCTCTCTCTTTCCAACATTTATTTTCCATGGCCTTTTTGACGAGTCTCGGTAATTCCAATAGACCTCTCTCTTAATTTGACAATATTTCAAATGTATGTTTTGCTAGGATTGTTTTTAACCTTCCAAGCTCCACATAAGCCTTCCACTATCACATATGAGTAGAGTAGGTTGAAAATAATCTAGTATAGGATTGAGTGACTTGATGAGATGAGTGTTCCATGGGCTTTTACAAGAGATTTTCACTTATGTTGAATATGCATCTTTTTGAAAATTCTTCCATGTGACAAGGTAATGGTTTGAAGTTCACTTAAGTTTGAGAGCATCATGTTTATTAAATGTGGCTTGTTCTTTATTGTTAGTCTATCTTCCATAATGAAAAAGAAGCCGGTCACAACTTGAACTTTAAAAATAAATTCTTAAGAGAGAGCAATTTGTCTCGTCATGAATGACTAAGTGCAGGGATAACATTGGAAGGCAACGCTGATTTCTCTTTTAAGCGAGGACCACTTACTCGAGGACGAGCAAGGTTTAAGCATGGGGGAGATGTTGACGGTGAATTTCCGTCAACCTAGAGTACTTGTTATACATTGGTTTCCATTATGATTCGCAACTAACCCGCCACTAGGCATACTAATGATATAACAAGTTCACACTTGCATGTCGATTTTGGAGTTTGTTGTTTAAGCAGGAAATCTACGCTAGTGAGGAGACTTTCGGGATAAGTTCACCAAGCACTTTGGAAGAAGATCATGAAGCCCGACAAGAGTCAAGACACGCGATGAACATGACTCCAAATGACCAGAGGAACGATGCGTCAACATGCAAATCTTCAGGGACTCAACTAGAAAACAGCGAAGCTTGCATAGCAAGGATTCAAGCCTTAACCGTGAAGGAAACAACGTCAAAGGCCCACATGCAAGTGCACACGAATAAGGGATCACGCGAGAAGCAACCGTCAAACTCCGGGGTCGGTTCGGTCCCTCCTTTGCCCTAGGTGTTTGTCTATTTATTCCCTCCGCCGCCGTCGACCGACCCATCGAACAAATCATCCTACCGACGCCAATCACCAGAAAACCGCCGCCGCAAGATGAGGGAGAGAGTTAGATGAGCTCGTCGCAAGGTTCAACGCCGGCGGAGAGAAGGAAGAAAGAGGAGGACTCCAAGCCGCTGGCCTAGGGGTGTTCCCAAGCTCCATCACCGCCATCTTCATCGACGACATTCTCCGGAGTCTCCATCACCCCTATGTGCTTCAATCCGTGTAAGATGATGGGGTAATGTCTCCGTTCATCCCTAGGATTAGATGGATACATGCTATGTGATCGCTACTCGATTTGTGGTTTCAATCTATTGTTTTCATGTTGATGATGCTTTGATGATTAAGGTTAGCTACCGTGTTTTTTGGGCGTATGATATCCGCTACTCCCATAGATTCCATCAACATACCGTGTCCATCATAGGTCTAGTCACGAATACCTTCGCGTAGTGACGCGTACGAGAGGAGGGAAAGGGCGAAACCGTGGTCACAACCCCCGGTAGATTGGTTTACCGCTTTCGTGTAGTAGATGCATACCATGTTATCCTAGATCCTAGGGAGGGAACGCTTATCTTTCTTGCTCACTCTCTTGTGTTCACCCCTTTATCATCTAGTTTAAACCTAGATTTGTTTGATCAACTTAACTTAGATTAACTTAGGTTAGATTGTCCTTACTTTTAGATTAATACTCTCTTTCAAAGGTTTTCCATTCAATTAGATTAGTACTTGGTTAAGCGCTAGTAATCCCCTTGCTCCGCGGATTGACAAGAACCTTGGGAATCCCGTGGTGAAAAAGGTGTAGGTCCGTACGCTTGCGGATCGTAGGTGGATACGAGTTTTATCCGTCAACACCCACCGTGGGGCAATCGAGCGCCTAAGGTCAATCCAACAACTCCCTCCATGGTGATCCGCACTGAGTACCGCAGTTCGCGCTACTGTATGGGCAGTTCGGACACCCTCCCCGCCGGGTTCGAAATCCGGTCCGGGGGCCTGAACTTTCAGGCCACGGGGAATGGCTACCTCATGCGCCTCACCAACCGTGAGGAGCTCCGCGCGCGGAGCCAGGCCGGGCCCCGCCCGGCCCCGCCGCGCGCACCACCACGGCCGCGGACGCCCCGCCGGCGTAGACGCCGCGGGCCCGTCAACGCCACGGCGCCGCCGTCGCTCCGGACCGCGTTCGCGCCGGGCACCGGTCCGAGCGACGGCAGCCGAGCGCGCCGCCTCTCAGCGTGACGAGCCCGCCATCACGGCATCCGCCACCCCAACGGGACAGCGCGCGGTCTCCGGACCGCGCTTTCCCATTGGGCTGCGTGGAGCCACGACGGCCTACAACACCAATGTCAACACCACGATGCGCAGGGTTCCCCCTGGCCGTCACGTCTTCGTCGCCAGGGACCCCAGCGCCTCAGCCGGTGACGAATCATCCCTAGGCTCTCTTGACGCGCCGCCACCCGCTAACCTCCATGGGTACGCGGAGTGGGACTTCTCTGGCGTGCCGGACCCAGTCATGTTCCGGCGCTTCCTTGACGCTACGGACTACTGGTTCAGCTGCTCCGATGACTCCAGCACCGGGAGCTACGACCCCGCGCGGGAGTGCTACGTGGTCGTCGCCAACGACCAGGCCAACGCCACCGGCGCTGTGGGCGCCGGGAGACGGGGGAAATCACTCCGCCCGGGGATCGCTACGCGCCCGGCCGCGAGACCAAGCGCTCCCCGCCGGGGGCCGACGCCGACGTGCAGCTGGCCTAGGCCCGCGAGCTCGAGGCCAAGCTGGCGGAGGAATATCGGACGGTGCGGCTGCTCCGTGCCTCAATGGAAGGGGAAGCCTCCGCGCGTGGCGAACGCGCGCGGGAGCTGGGCAAACAGGTCCGTGACTGCATCAACGCCGACCCCAACGTCGACAACACGGACGCACCTCCGCGGGCGAGCCAAAAGCTCATTGCCTCCGCGACGCTGCTGCGGGCCATGCCGGCACCCTCAACCCCTGAGGCGCGAAATCTGCACCGCGAGGTGCAGACTCTCATCGACCAAGCGGCCATCTAGCAGGCCGAGAGCTCGGCATCACGCATCCGCCAACAGGGGGATGCACGGGATGTCGTATGGACCTCCCTGGGCCCACTACCTCGGTGGGTACCAGGACCGACTACTCGGTGGGCCCCTGGGACTACCCGGCTTGCGCTACACGGCATCTGAAGGCGTGGAGCACAAGGACTACACAGGAGTAGTACTCAGTTAGGAAGCTCTACATGTTCCGCACTGTGCAGAGGACTCCTAGACGTACTCGGCTAGTACTCTCTTCCTACTCCAACTTGTAACCCTGCCTCCCGGACTATATAAGGCGAGGCAGGGACCGATCCCCTCATCCAATCTCCTCTCATACAACCCACGGCGCACCATTGCACCATCTTGTAATCGTGCCCTATCAATCCAGAGCTACGCAAAGCATACAGACGTAGGGTATTACGCACCTCGCGGCCCGAACCTCGTCTAAATTGTGTGCCACGTGTCTCTTCCTTCGAGTTACCGATCTCGGCGAGTCACATTCATCTACTTCGGTACTCCCCGTAGTAGGTTGCCGGTCTAAAACACCGACACCGGCGCGCGGGTAGGGGCTCTCGCCCGAGATCACATGGCGAACTCGACGGCTTTCGTCCACATCAAGCCAACCGTCGCCTTCAACCGTGGCGACACCTTCGTCTTCGGCGCCTGGGTCTGCACTGCTAATGGCGCGGGCTCCTTCCGCCGCCGCTCGATCATGCGGCTCGACTCGAGGACAGAGCCTTGTGACGCTTCCCGAAGTTGTCACGGGGCGAACTCGCCGCAAGTTCGGCGAAATTTCGCTCTCCAACATCCACGCGGACTTCGAGCTCGAGTCCGTCTCCAACTCGAACCCAACGTCGCCATGGGCCATCGCATGCGAGCCGGCCGCTCACCCATCGCAGCGGCCCCTTCACCACGCCAGCACTCCGCACGTGGCCCCCGCGTCCCCAGCCG
This sequence comes from Cenchrus americanus, assembly GCA_947561735.1. NCBI lineage: Eukaryota > Viridiplantae > Streptophyta > Magnoliopsida > Poales > Poaceae > Cenchrus > Cenchrus americanus. The sequence continues at coordinate 196,193,090 of OX387244.1, forward strand.
GGCCCGCACGGAGGCTCCTACTCCACACCGGGCCGGCAAGGAGCCCGTATCCGAGTACAACTCGGACTCTGACGCCGTCCCCGACCACATCTCAGACTCCAGCCCTCTCTCCGAGTTCTACTCAAACCTGGATTACGAGTTCGACTTCGGGTCGGACCCTGAGGAGCCCGAGTTCGAAGATGACTCCACTGAGCTTCCCTTGTCAGGACCGGCCTCTGGGCTGGTTATAAGATCGACGCCGGCCGGAAGATACGTCTACTGGCCAGACCGCAAGCCTGCTGACCTGGCAAAGGAGGACTCACGCTACGTCGCCTACATCGACTCACTACCGTTCCAGGAGGGAACACCACTGGCCCGTGGCCGACTCAAACACACCAACCGAGGTGGCGTCCTCTCGAGTCCGCCTTGGGTACCCCCGATCGCCAAGTCTTCATGGCCGACGGCGAAACTCCAGACCCTCGTGCACGGCCGAAGACAGTACCGGAGGACATCTCCGCGTACGAGCCGTCTACCAACGCACCTCGCGACGAGACCGGCCGCCAACACGGGGACGCTCGACGCGAACGCAATAGGAAGCGCGCAGAACGACGCCGGCGGCTCGCAGACAACCTCCCCATCCGCAACCTTGCGGAAGCTCTCGAGGCGGTCGAGAGCAGAGTACACACCACCCCTGAGCAGTGCCTCATGTCGATCACGGCGATCGCACGCCAGGCTCAGGGCATACGCGCTGGAGAGGTCATCGCCAAGCTCGCTGAAGACGCCTACTTCATGCGGATCGACAACAGAGTCAACCAACCTCTCCCAGCTAAACCCCACGACAATGAAGCTACTAGTCGCAGCGCCGACCCTGGTCCCAACCGTACACGAGCTGACCTCCCGGCTGATACAAACCGCCGCCGCTCCAACGCCGGCGGACCTTCACGGCAGGACCAAGGCAACCGAGAAGTCGTTCCCCACCGCGCTCCGGCCGGTGGAGGCGGCAACGACCCCCGACGGCGGCGGCAGCCTCCAACCACGGGGCCAACAAGAGAGCCGGAGGCGCCGGCGGCCGCGGCGGCCGTGGCCACGCGCACGCCCACGCCTCCGGTGCCTCTCATGGCGGGTACGATGCTCGCCGAGAGGATCGAGGAGTTGCGGCGAAGAAGTCGACCGCCGCCTGGCCGAAGGCGACGGCTTCCCCGCCTTCTCACCCCGCCGCAACCTCGCTCCTCCCCCGACAAGTTCAAGCCTTTGGGGATCACCAAGTACGACGCGAAGCAGATCCCATCCGGTGGCTCCGATGCTACGCCCTCTCCATCGAGAACGCCGGCGGCAACGGAGCCGACACCAAATGCCTCTACTTCCCCTTCGCCCGGACCAAGCCCCACTCACATGGCTCGAGTCGCCGGACAAGCACTCGATCGACAAGTGGGACCACCAAGGAGCAGCTTCACGAGTAACTTCGCAGCGCCATGGGCCGTTCGGGTGCTCGCATGGACATTGCCATGATCAAGCGTAAACAAGGCGAGACCCTCCGCAAGTACATGCGGCGCTTCTTCGACAAGCGCGCTACCGTCGTCGACGTCACCGACAAGGAGGTCATCGACCTCTTCCAGACGGCCTCTACCATCGCCGCACCTTCGAGGACTTCGGTCGTCGCCGCCCCGAGTCCATCCCTCACCTCAAGGACATGATCACGTCCCGGGCGGATGAAGAGGACAAGGCCAACGCCAAGTACGACGCCATCCGCGCAAGTCCAAGCAGTAACCGGGGCGGCGGCGGCGGCAAGCAATGCAAACCAAGGCGGCCGCAACAACAACAACAACAACAACTACTCGGGTTCCAACCGCAAGCGCAAGCCGTACAACACCGTCGCGGCTATCCGGCCGCCCTCCGAAAGGGAACTCGAAGAAGAATTCTGGCGGGTTCAAGGACCTGCTGAAGGAGAAGTGCCCGTGGCATCCAAACGGCAACCACACTACCGAGCAGTGCTACCAGCTCAAGCACGCGCTCAAGGATACGCCGGAGCCACCGCACCCTCACGACCAAAAGGGCAAGAAGAAGGACGGCGACGACAACGACTTCCAAGAACCCGAGAAGACCGTCAACGTCCTCTTCGGCGGACTACCCAGCAGGCGGGAGCAGAAGGCTACCCATCGTGAAGTGATGTCCATTGAACCAGCGGTCCCGACCCCTCTCAGGTGGTCGGAGGTACCCATCACCTTCTCCCGCGCGGACCAATGGACCAACTTCTCCGAACCGAGACGGTTTCCCCTCGTCCTGAAGCCAACAGTGGCGGGTTCCAAGCTCAACAAGGTGATCATCGACGGTGGAAGCGGGCTCAACGTCCTCTTCACCAAAACCTTGAAGAAGATGAACCTCGACATCACCCCCATGCTCACCAAGGGCAGCGTGCCCTTCTACGGCATCGTCCCAGGCAACGCGGCTATCCCACTGGGCTCAGTGGTACTGCCAGTTACCTTCGGGGTGTCTCAGGATAATTACCGCACCGAGTACATCAAGTTCGAGGTCGCGGATTTCGAGACTTCTTACCACGCCATCCTCGGCAGACCGGCCATCACCAAGTTCATGGCGGTGCCCCACTACACCTACTTGGTACTCAAGATGCCAAGTCCAGCTGGCGTACTCTCCCTCCAAGGGGACTTGAAGATCTCCCACGACTGTGATACAGAGGCCGTGGTGATCGCCTCTACGAACCAAGTACCCAACGCAATGATGGAGGTCTACGCCGCGTCGAAGAAGCTCGCTACGAGCGAACTCGACATCCCGCAGAAGTCCGACGCCACCAACAAGCCTCGGCCACCCGAGGAGGTACTCGTCGGGACCGGTCGACCTTGGAACGAGCGACCCCAAAGAAGACCACCACCATCGGGGCCGGCCTCGACCCCAAATAGGAAGACGCGCTCATCAGCTTCCTTCGGGCTAACCGCGTCATCTTCGCGTGGAAGCCAGCGGACATGCCAGGAGTGCCCAGGGAGCTGATTGAGCACTGCCTCAACGTCGATCCAAAGGCCACCCCCAAGCGACAACACCTCCAACGTTTTGCCGACGACAGACGGGACGCCATCAAGAAGGAGCTCGCCAAGCTACTCGCAGCTGGCTTCATCCGAGAAGTCTTCCATCCTGAGTGGCTCGCCAACCCCGTCCTCGTCCGCAAGAAGAACTCGAACGAGTGGAGGATGTGCGTCGACTACACCGACCTCAACAAGCACCGCCCCCAAGGACCCCATCGGGTTGCCGCGGATTGACCAAGTCATCGACTCCACGGCGGGCCGCGACCGCTCTCGCTTCCTCGACCGCTACTCCGGTACCACCGCATTGCAATCAAGGAGGAAGACCAGGAGAAGACCGCGTTCATCACCCCGTTTGGCGCGCATCGCTACACGACCATGTCATTCGGGTTGAACAACGCCGGCGCTACCTACCAACGGGCCATCCGGGCTCGCTTCAAGCGGCAACTCAACAAGAACGTCGAGGCCTACGTGGATGACGTGGTTGTCAAAACCGGGGACTCCGGGACCCTCATCGACGACCTTGAAGAGACCTTCGCATCGCTACGCGAGTACCGCTGGAAGCTCAACCCCAACAAGTGCGTCTTCGGCGTCCCTTCGGGTAAACTACTCGGCTTCATCATCGCCCCGCCGCGGCATCGAAGCCAACCCCGAGAAGATCTCCGCCATCACCAGCATGAAAGCTCCCACGAGCATCAAAGACGTCCAGAAGCTGACGGGGTGCATGGGGGCATTGAACAGATTCATCTCGAGGCTAGGAGAACGGGGCCTCCCCTTCTTCAAACTACTCAAGCATCACAAGAAGTTCGTGTGGACTCCAGAGGCGGATCAAGCCCTTGCCCAGCTCAAGGACTTCCTGTCAAAGCCGCCATTCCTCACGGCTCCTCACAAGGGCGAGCAGCTACTGCTCTACCTAGCTGCGACTACTCACGTGGTCAGTACTGCCATCGTTGTCGAGCGGCAGGAAGATGGCCACGCCTATCCGGTCCAACGCCCAGTCTACTTCATTAGCGAGGTTCTATCAGAGTCCAAGGCTCGCTACCAGCCCGTGCAGAAGCTCCAGTACGCTCTACTCATCACCTCGCGGAAGCTACGACACTACTTCCAGGAGTACTCGGTCTCCGTCGTCACCGACTATCCGCTCGGCGACATTATGAGGAACCAAGACGCCACCGGAAGAATCTCCAAGTGGGCTGTCGAGCTCGGCGCCCTCACCATCGACTTCAAGCCACGCACAGCCATCAAGTCGCAAGCGCTAGTCGACTTCATGGCAGAGTGGCGGGAGAACCAGCTACCTACTCCCACCGTGCGACCAGAGCATTGGGTGATGTACTTTGATGGCTCACTCAACCTCGAGGGCGCAGCGCGGGGTACTCCTGATCTCTCCAATGGGCGAACAACTCAAGTACGTCCCGCGGATCTTCCGGAAGGTCTCAAACAACGAAGCCGAGTACGAAGCTCTCCTACACGGGCTCCGCCTCGCGGCTTCCCTGGGCATCAAGCGGCTACTAGTCTACGGCGACTCCGCAGTGGTCATCAACCAAGTCAACAAGTCCTGGGACCGCAACAAGGAGAACATGGACGCCTACTGCCTAGAAGTCCGCAAGCTCGATAACAAATTCTATGGTCTCGAGTTCCATCACATCGTCCGCGACAACAATGTTGCAGCGGACATCCTCTCGAAGCTCGGATCCACCCGCGCCCAAGTACCCGCGGGCGTCTTCGTCCATGAGCTTCACGCAACATCCATCCCAGAGCCGGCGCCACCGACCTCTGTGCCAGCTAATCTACCAGCTGGGCAGGAGGTCATGATGATCGACGTGGACTGGAGGCAACCCTTCATCGACTACCTCAGCGAGCAGAAGGTCCCCTCCGACAAGAACGCAGCCGAACAACTCGTCCGCCACGCTAAGTCTTACGTCCTCGTCGGAGACAAGCTTTACAAGCGGGGCGCATCTTCTGCAGTACTCATGAAGTGCGTCCCCCGCGAAGAAGGCAAGGACATCTTGGATGAGATCCACAAGGGCGTCTGCGGCAACCACGCGTCCTCACGCACGCTGGTCAGCAAGGCCTTCCGGCGAGCTTTCTACTGGCCCACAGCCCTGGGCGATGCCGAAGAACTCGTCAGAAGGTGCCAAGGATGTCAGTTCTTCGCCAAGCAAAGAACACGTCCCAGCCTACAAGCTAGTAACCATACCGCCAACCTCGGCCCTTTGCCCGCCGGGGGGCTCGACATGATTGGGCCACTACCAACTGCGCCAGGAGGATTCAACCGGGTACTGGTGGCTATCGACAAGTTCACCAAGTGGATCGAGGTCAAGCCGGTCACATGCCCCAAGGCTGACAGAGTACTCGACTTCCTGGATGAACTCGTACACCGCTACGGGCTACCCCACCGCATCATCACAGACCTGGGGTCCAACTTGAACAACCACTAGTTCTGGGAGTACTGCGAGAACAGCGGGATCGACGTCAGATACGTCTCGCCTGCCCATCCACGGCCAACGGACAAGTCGAGCGCGCCAATGGGATGGTGCTCGACGCCCTCAAGAAGCGGCTACACGACGCCGCTAACTCCAAAGGGGGCAAGTGGATCAAGGAACTACCCAACGCACTCGGGGGCCGCGGACTCAACCATCCAAGCCAACGGGGCAATCCCCCTACTTCTCGGTCTACGGCTGCGAAGCCATCCTCCCCGCCGACGTCATATGGAACTCGCCAAGCGGTGGAGCACTACGACGAAGGCGTCTCGGAAGACAAGCAGACGAGTTGATATCGACGCCCTCGAAGAAGCTCGCCGTGCCGCCCTCGTCCAATCGAAGAAGGTACCGGAGGGTATCCGACGCTACCATGATCGCAACGTCAAGGAGCGCTCCTTCAACGTTGGAGATCTTGTCCTCCGCCGTAACCGAACACGGAAGGACTCCACAAGCTCGGCCCCTCGGGAAGGCCCCTTCACCGTGGCTAAGGTGACCGGCCGGCTCCTACCGCCTCCAAACACTTGAAGGCGAAGATGTCAACAACTCGTGGAACGTCGACCAACTCTGTCGATTCTACGCCTAGTCTACTCGACTACTCCGGGGTTCAAGTCTACACGACTACATCAACACCCCTTGCCGCAAGCGACCCTCCGGGTCCTGGCTCCAATCTCCGGACTACTCCCTTCCAGGGTCCAGCCCGCGCGGCTACCTACGGACCCTGGGCTGCGACGAGCGTCAAGGACTCTAGCAGCGGTTTACCAAGAGACCACACTCCAAGATCCAGCCCGCACGGCTACCTACGGATCTGCGATCCAGCCTACACGGCTACCTATGGATCACTTGCTGCAAGCGGCTACCCGCTACAGCGCTACTTAGCTGTAAGCGGCCTCCGGGTCCAGGCGACTACTCGTAACTACGGCCCTGGCCACCCAGGTGTACTTCTTCAGTAATAAAGTTTGATCGTTCATCAACTTCTTTACTGTCTGCTCCCTGCAACGGGACCACTGAAGTCGAGTACTACTACTCGCACCTACTCCACGATGGGCGCTCCGCACTCTGAGATCGCGGTTACGAGTACTCATTGCTGGAAAATTTCATTTCATTGATACATGAATAATTCATTACAAGTGTTTCCTGTACAACTATGGCTACTAGCTATCTATGCAGGGCTACTGGAGGTTCAGCTTCTCGGCTACCTGCTCCGCGATGGGCGCCATCTGCTCCAGCAGCTCTGCGTACTGCTCATCCGAGCAGTTGGCGGCTACCCCGCCGGCGACCACCTCCACTGGAGCCTTCGGGAAGTACGACTTCATGAAGGCCAGGACTCGCTTCGGGATCGACTTGGCCATGTGCTTGACGTAGGCGGCCAGCCGGCTTGGTGCTTCACGAAGACGATCCGCCGTAAGGGCGATCTTGGGGCCGCCCGGTGCGGCACCGGGAGCCTCGCGATCGGGAGAGCGGCCTCTTCAAGGTCCTTCACCGGGGCCCGAGCGCCTCGCAATCCTCATTCAACTTCTCGCAAAGATTTGTAGCAGCTTGACGAGATCTCTCGTCGAGGCAATCCGCGGCTCCATGTGCTTCTCGCACTCGAAGGCGAGCTCCTTGTAGTCGAGCTCAAGTACCTGGCGGGCTTCTTGCTCCCGGTAGAAGAGGTTCTTCATGCTGACCTCCGAGGCCTTCAGCTGCTCCACCTGGCCTTCGAGTTCTGCGACATGGAAACACAACAACGGGTCAGAGGCTTGACGACTTCCAACAAGTACCCGACATGTCAAAGGACATACCTTTATTCTTGTTGCGGAGGCCTTTGTTCTTCCGCACCAACTCGTCGCCCTTCGCCTGCAAGTCCATCACGTCGTTGTGGTACTTGGCGAAGGCAGCGTCGAGTTTCGACTGCATGGCGGCCGCGTGTTTCCGCGACTTCACGAGCTGCTCCTCCAGGCCCTCTGCTCGGAGCACGGTGTCGCCGTAACCTTGCAGCAGGTTCGACTTCTCGCGGGACCGCTCCGCGACGTCCTGCACAAGACAAGCTTAAGTCAAGAAGAGTACTCAACGGCAAAAGGATTGACTACTCGGGAGGCTACGGCTACGTACCTTCATCCACTGTTCGGCTCGCCGGATCGCCTCTAGGTGCTGAGCCACCGTCGCCGGCTCGATGAGATCGTCGGCCAGAAGTTCAATCCCGCCGCGGCTACTCGACGTAGCATCCGTCATCGGCGCTGAGCGGATAGGCTCCGCGTCTTGGATCTCAGGGGAGCGGATAGCCACCTCCAGGGCAACCCCTGGCGACGTGGTGACCGCCTCTCCCCCGGCGGTCTTCTCGGCGACTTCCCCCACGGGCTCGGGGGCTCCTCCTGCGGCCTCTGGGGCCTCTGGTGTCAACTCCTGCATGGGCACCCCTGCAGGAATGTCACCTCCTTCGGCGCCTGCCAGCAAACGACACGCGCATCAATGCCTACGACTCCTCATCCTGGAGTTCTACAGCTTCAAGAAGGGCACTCACCTTCGACTACGACCGCTTCTGGCAGCGGCGCTTCGGTAGCCAGGGGCTCGGTCGTGGCTTGGGCTTCGGGAGCGGCCTCCTCGACGGGCGGCACAGTTTCCTCCGTGTTGACGGTGTATTTTGGTGCACCTAGCATGTTCATTACACTTTGGTTTGGATTTGATTATTAAACTAACCCGCCACTAGGCACACTAATCATATAACAAGTTCATCTTTGTGCATGCATTTGGAAGTGTTGTATTTATGTAGGAAATCATGGACATAAAGGACGGATTTGCAATAAGTTCAAAGGAGCATTCATGGAGTCTTGTTCGTGTTCATGAGCTCGCCGAAATTACTTCCAATGGTGGTGAGGACCGAAGTGCTACGAGGAACACCCCCGGGGATTGAAGCGTAAAAGATCAAACTTCATGCAAAGAGAGTCTCCATCTTGATCGCGAGGATAACAAGCGTCAAAATCATCCAAGTGGAGGGGGCGAAGTAGATAAGTGCAAGAGGACCCACGGAGCAAAAAGGGCGACCGAACCGGCCGAAACCGGGCTCGGGGCCGCCGGCCCGGCCGGATCGGCCCGGCCCCCACTTCGGCACCGGCTCGGTCCCGTCTTCCTTGCCCCTCGAAGGATCTTCGACCCTAAAACCCCCGACGCGCCGCCAACGGACAGAGAGGAGTTTATTCGCACCGAAGGCCATCCACAAGCTAGAGAGAGAGGAGGAGGATCTCCGGGCTGGAGATCAACCACCTCGAAGGAAGCACCCTCTCGTGGAGAAGGAGGAAGACACCGGCGGAAGGGAAACCATGATCAACGGTGCCATGATTAGCACCTTGATGGGGTAATCTTCTCATTCGTCCATGGGTTGTAATCGATCGTGAGATGTAATCGCACTTTGTCGGATTTTCTATCTATCATCTTGTGTTGAATATACTTTAATGCTTAAAGGTTAGCTACCATGCCGTAGAGGGAGTACGAGCTCCAATGCTTCCTTGGATCCATTCAATACACCGTGGCCATCAAAGGTCTAGTCATGAATACCTTCGCGTAGTGACAGTACGAGAGGAGGGAAAGGGCGAAACCGTGGTCACAACCCCGATAGATTAGATTGGTTTTTCATGTCTTTAAGCGATTGCATGCTCTAGTATCGTAGACCCGTGGGCGAGTGTCTTCTCTCTTGATCGTTTATCATTCTCTTTAGTGTAGTTTAGTGTTTTCTAGTATAATAGTAGTTAGGGTTTTAGTAGCTAGTGTGTCGTTGTTGATCGAACGCTTGTAATCCCCTTGCTCCGCGGATTGACAAGAACCTTGGGAATCCCGTGGTGAAAAAGGTGTGGGGTCCGTACGCTTGCGGATCGTAGAGGGATACATCTTTTATCCGTCAACAAGCCCCTTTTTCTGGCGCCGTTGCCGGGGAGCAAGTTAGTTTACATCGTTTGATTTGCATCTAACTTAGTTTTATATTTTAGTTTATCTTTTATTTGCTATATCTAACATATATTATCGAAAAACACTTGTTTCTTTTTTTGTTTTTGTTTTTATCTTATTGTCTAGATGGAGTTCGTTAATCAACCCGTGGAAGAACCGGAGAAATCATTAAGGGATTACGCTAGCCCTCGATGTGAAGACATAAAGGTACAAGAGTCGGATTCGAAGCTCGAAGCGACCAAGTATGAAATTAAATCCAAGATCATGAAGATGGTGGCGGAAAACCCATTTGAAGGGATGGTTACGGAGAACGCATATAGACACATAAGGGATTTCACGACAATATGCAACACGGTGCGTCAAGAAGGAGTTCCCGATGAATGGTTCAAATGGAATCTCTTTCCCTACTCACTTGCCGGCAAAGCAAAGACATGGTATTCGGTTGCGTCCTTTGAAGTTGAAGGCAATTGGAACAAGTTGACAAAGAAGTTTTGCGAGAAGTTCTTTCCAATGAGCAAGGTTCAACATCTAAGGAGGCAAGTGATCAATTTTATGCAAGGAGAAGAGGAAGGGATAGACCAAGCCCGGGATAGGTTTAATGAATTAATCGAACAAGGACCAAAACTCGGCTTCACCGGTGACGTACTCTTGCATACATTTTTCTTTTCCCTAACCCCTAGTTGCATGCGACACGTCGAAATGTGTGCAGTGGGGATCTCATGGAGAAAACACTCACGGAAGCCGCCCAACTTTTACAAAAAGTTAGTAAAGCGGCTGCCATGCGAAGAGATTGGGAAACAAGACTTGCGGAAGAGCCGGAATTTAATTCAAGGAAGAAAAAGCTTGCTGATTTTTCTAAAGAGGCAACCCCGGAAGTCACAAAAGAGGAGCCAATCATGGAGAAGCTTAAACAAGAACACATCAAGTCAAGAAATACACCAAACGTCGACTTCGCCGCACCAAATGAGACGAATAAGAGAAGCATGTCAAGCGCGAAGCCACTAAGGGAGTTCGAGCCAATGGATTGGGTTCCTATTGATTACGGAGAAGTATTCGACAAGAGAAGACCGTTCCCTAATCAAAAGGGGATGGCAAGAGCATTGGAAGTGGATTTCCCACCGGAGAGGAAAGCTGAAAATTCATACGACCTCGAAACCACCGGTGAGATTTTTGAAAAGCTCTTTGGAGATGATGTGGTGGATCCGAACATATTGCCGAGGTGAAGAGGATCATGGGGATCAAGCCCGAAGCATCACCATACGCTCGCCTTGCTGAAATTTATTCGATCGGATCCGAAGAAGAAGAGAAGATGACGCCGCACTTGAGTTGCGAGATCAACGGAGTTCAATGCAAAGCCTTATGCGACATCGGAGCCCAAGTAAGTGTTCTATCTTCTAAAATTTACGATAAAGTTCAATACCACAACCTAGACTTAGCTCCAACATCAACGAAATTAATTATGGGAGATGGTAGAACTATCAAACCTCTAGGTATTGCTTGCAACATGAAAGTAAAAATCTCTAGAAACTATATACCAACCGATTTCTTTGTTATTGATGCTTACCATGGTAATTCTGATCATATAATCTTAGGTAGGCCTTTTCTTAAGTTGGTTGATGCCGTGTTAGATGCCGGAGAAGGCAAAGTAACAATGAACCTTAATGGAACAAAGTACACATATAACTTTCTTCGTGCTTCTAAACACCTTACTCCTTTTCCTCCCGAAGATGAAGAAATAGAAGAGATAGATAGTCTTTGTTTTGTTGAAACCCTTAGAGACCCGCTGCAAAGAGCGATGGAAAATCAAATTAGTAATCAACAAGATGAAGAACTAGAGGAAGCAACAAAAGGCTTAGAGCCGCATGATGGAAGCGTGGAGGAAGAGAAGTTCGAAGACATAGGAGAAATCAAACCCGAAGAGCCACAAGTGCCCGAAGTAGACCTTAAACCTTTGCCCAAGGGATTAAAATATGAATTTTTGGGCCCGGACAAAACTTATCCAAATCATTGTGAGCGACGAGTTGAGTCCCGAAGAAAATGAAGCGTTGCTGATTTTATTAAAAAAACATAGGAAGGTGATTGGATATTCAATTAACGATCTCAAAGGTATTAGCCCACCTTTTGCACTCATCGTATACCAATGGAAGACCAATGTAAGCCCGTAGTGGACCACCAAAGGAGGCTAACCCATGCCATGCGAGAGGTAGTAAAGAAAGAGGTTATCAAGTTACTTGATGCCGGAATCATCTATCCGGTTCCACATAGCGAATGGGTGAGCCCAGACATTGTGTACCGAAGAAAGGAGGTTTGACCGTGGTGAAGAATGAGAAGAACGAATTGATACCGCAAAGAACCGTGACCGGGTGGCGGATGTGTATCGATTACCGTAAGCTTAACAAAGCGACGAAGAAAGATCACTTCCCCTTACCGTTCATAGACGAGATGCTCGAGAGGTTAGCAAACCACGCTTATTTTTGCTTTCTCGATGGATACTCGGGGTTCATGCAAATTCCCATTCACCCGAAGATCAACATAAGACAACATTTACGTGTCCTTACGGAACGTTTGCATATAGGAGGATGCCCTTCGGCCTATGCAACGCTCCGGCCTCTTTTCAACGTTGCATGATGGCCGTGTTTTCGAATTCATCGAAGAAATTGTTGAAGTGTTCATGGATGATTTTTCCGTTTACGGGAAGACGTTCATGGATTGCTTAGCAAACTTAGAAAAGGTCCTTACGAGGTGTGCGGAGGTAGATTTGGTTTTAAATTGGGAAAAGTGCCACTTCATGGTTAAGCAGCAGATAGTGCTCGGACATGTTATATCCGAGAGAGGAATTGAAGTGGACAAGGCAAAGGTAGAGACGGTTGAGCAACTCCCACCTCCTACGGATATTAAGTCCTTAAGGAGCTTTCTAGGCCATGCCGATTCTATAGAAGATTTATAAAGGACTTCTCAAAGATCACCAAGCCTTTAACGCACCTTCTTCAAAAAGATGTGGCTTTCGACTTTGATGAGAAGTGTCTAGCGGCATTCCGGACCTTGAAAAATGCGTTGGTGAGTGCTCCCATCATCCAACCTCCGGATTGGAGCCAACCTTTCGAGATCATGTGTGACGCAAGTGACTACGCCGTAGGCGCGGTCTTGGGACAAAGAAAGGAAGGCCGAGTTCACGCCGTTTACTACGCTAGCAAAACTCTTAGTGGGGCACAATTAAATTACGCTACTACGGAAAAAGAGTTGCTAGCGGTGGTATTCGCTTTCGAAAAATTCAGATCCTACATCGTGAACTCGAAAGTCATTGTTTACACCGATCACGCAGCTTATAAAGTATCTCTTGGCTAAGAAGGAAGCCAAACCACGTTTGATTCGTTGGATCCTTCTTCTCCAAGAGTTTGATGTTGAAATTCGTGATAAAAAGGGGGTGGAGAATGTTGTGGCCGATCATTTGTCTAGGATGAATCGTGGGCAAGATGATAAAGAGCCCATAGAAGATAAGATGAGAGATGACCACCTCTATAGAGTGCTTGATAAAGATACTTGGATGATTGACATAATTAGAGCAATTCGAAAGATGCCCCTCGATCATCTAGACAAAAACACTCAAAGGAAGATAATTTCTGAAAGTAAGAAATATTTTTGGGATGCACCATACCTCTTCAAGCTTGGCAATGATGGTGTGATGAGAAGATGTGTGCCAAGGGAAGAGAGGCTTGAGATTCTAAGGAAGTGCCACTCGGCGGAGTACGGTGGGCACTATAGCCATTTTCGAACCGAAGCCAAAGTATGGTCGAGCGGATTCTATTGGCCGGGAGATGCATGAAGATACTAAAAGATATGTTGCGTCATGCCCCGAATGCCAAAGAACCGGAAACATCTCTCAAAGAAATTCTATGCCTTTGAAATACAACTTGCAAGTCGACATATTCGATGTATGGGGCATAGACTTCATGGGGCCTTTTAAAAACTCATTTGGATTCGAGTATATACTTGTTATGGTCGATTACGTATCCAAGTGGGTAGAGGCTATACCATGTCGTAAAGCTTCCACGGAGGAGTCTATCACTATGATCAAGAACGTGATTTTTCCCCGTTTCGTTACACCGAGAATCTTGATAAGTGATGGAGGAACTCATTTCACCGGGAAGAACTTCAAAAAGTGCTTGTCCAAGTTGGGAATTGAGCATAGGGTCTCCACGGCCTATCACCCACAAACCAACGGACAAGCGGAGACGTCAAATAGGCAATTAAAAAGCATACTTAACAAGACCATAGAGAAGGGAGGCAAGGATTGGTCAAAGAAATTAGACGGCGCTTTATGGGCTTATCGAACGGCGTTTAAAACACCGATAGGTATGACCCCCTATCAATTCGTCTATGGAAAAGCTTGCCACCTTCCGGTTGAGTTAGAACATAAAGCCTATTGGGCGATTAAAGAGATGAACCTTGATCTCGATGCCGCGGTGGTGAAACGGAGAATTCAAATAAGCGAGCTAGAGGAGTTGAGGTTGAAAGCTTATGAAAACGCAAGCATATACAAAGAGAGAATCAAAAGGTGGTATGATAAAAGATTGAAGAAAAAAGAATTTAAAGAAGGAGATAAGGTCCTCCTCTACAATTCGAGGTTTAAAACCTTCGGAAAGGGGAAATTGCAAAGCAAGTGGGACGGACCTTATGTTGTGCATTCGGTATTCTCCAACGGAGCGGTAACCATTATGGATATAAACGGCGATCAATTTGTGGTGAATGGACAGCGGCTTAAGGTTTACTACGAACCCGACATCGTGCCCGTTCATCATGTTGACGTCTTTACCATGGAGGAAGAGCCCGAACGTCCCGCCTAGGACGAAAAACAAGGCACCAACTTCTCGTAAATAATTTTTCTTTTAGCTTTCTCGGAGTTTTTCGCGAAGATTAACCGGGCCAACTTTTTCCACGGGCCGAGGACGAAAAAAAAATAAGGGCGGTGTGCAAAAAACCGGACCGGCCCGGCCCCCGAGGCAGGGTGGGCCGGCCGGCCCGCCGGATCGGCCCAAGGGGGCCCGACGCCCGATGTCCCCGAATTTCGCCCGAATTGCTCCTTTTCGACTTCCTTGTTTGGTCGAAAATTTTAAGGGAAGTGTAAAAAAGGAAAATAAGGTTCCCGTGGCTTTTCTCTCGAGACTATATATTTGGCCGAATTGGGAGCTCGAGAATCAATCCTTTCAAGCAATGTGTTGCACCCTTGTAGCAGCCATTGAGCCTCCAAAAAGCTTAGAGTTGAAGGTAGAAGCCAAGAAGCCATCGATGGAGGAGGCGATGCGATGCGAGGTCAAGCTACCCGTCAAGAGGACCGCACGTATCCGTTGCGGAGGACGTGTCCCGACCGAGCTCCCGCATCTCGCAACCCCGTCAAAGGAGAGAAGGTCCCTACACCCGTTCGAAGGCTCGGCACGTCTCCAAGGCATCAAGCGTAAGGATTACAAGGAGGTGTCGCCGGAGCCTAAGGAATATGGGGATAGCGACTACTCCGACGATCGTAGCCCGAGCTCGTGGGCGGCTGCCGGTAGAGATGATGATGATTGGGGCGAGCAGCCCTACGAAAGGACTCCCGAGGGCCCCAACGGCGACGGCAACGGCGGTGGCGAAGGCGACAACAATGGAGGTGGCGACGACGGTGGTGACAACGGTGGAGATTATGGCGACGACGACCCCTTCGGATTGCATCCGGTGTGCTGTCGAGTTTGCCGTCAATCCATCGCAGCTCTCTACGCGTCGGCCGACGAATGTCTTCAAACCATGGAAGCGATGAAGCAGCCGTATGGAGGACTTGGAGCGCGTAGTTGAAGATGACTACAAGTTCCTTAACCGTAACGTGCGCAAACTTTTCGGCATGGTTGGAAACATGAGAGGCAAGTGGTGCAAGGCTTGCTCGAAGTACCATTAGATCTAGTTTTCCCCTTTGGTTTTTGTAAGATACGACGAGGACGTCGTATGTTTTAAGTGTGGGGGAGAGCTAGCTCGCTAGCCTTAGCTTTTGAACTTCAAGATTAGGTTCGGTTTAATCTTCGTGTGAGAGTCTTAGCGTTTTAATGAGTTTTTAGTTTTCGAGTCAGTTTTTAAATTTTTGCAAGTGTCTTAAACTAGTGTTGAGTCAAGAAAACCAAATAAAAAGAGTCTTATATATATCTTTGTGTTTTATATATTGTTTATCTTTATTTACTTGTTTGTCTAATCTTCGATTCTTGATATATGAACACAAGTATGTGGTTTGAAAATCGTTTACCGTGGTGCTTAGTGGAATCGCTACTACTTAAAGTACCCATACCGCACTTCGATCTTGAGCTTCACATGCTAGTTGTGCTATGTTCGATGCTAAAAATTGGAGGATTTCAGTTCTGAAAATTATATTAAAACCCTTGTAATAAAGGTTAGCAAAATCTCTTTTTCCAAGTTGAGAGTATAAAAAATTCCTATCCAAAGCCAAGTTTGTTTTTTTTCGCTCCACTATAAGTGTGATTAGCACGATGAGTTAGGCTAGGACCCTTCTCTCTTGGTGAGTTTTAATTTCGAGCAATGATCATGTCCTTGTACTTATCTTTTGTTGCTAGCCTCGTCATATATTCAGTTCATGACTTTCGCAACGAAAGTCATGCATATCACTGAATTCCATACCTAACCTTATACATCTCTTTTGAACATCGTATTCCTTGAACACAACCTATTTTCAAAGTTTCGTCTCGTCTCTAGCATGGTTTATTTAAAAATTTCAGATTGTGTGCATGCGAGAAAAGGGAGAATTGAAAGCTTTGAAAAGATGTCAAGAGAGAGAAAAATAAAGAGAAAAAGTATGTGTATGGAAAAGAAAAAAAAAAGAAAAAAGAAAAAAAAAATCATCATATGTGAATGAAGGAAGAAAAAGAAAAGAGAAAGATGAGTTAGCAATGAAGATATGAGAGGGATGGATCAAGTGAAAGAAAAGAAAAATAATAAAGTGTAAGGAAGGATGTCACGTTGATTGTGAGACGAAACTTTTACTCTATTTCCAACCATGTGCAATCCGACAACGAGGACATCATTGGTGCCTTGAAGTCACAATTTTCTTTTGCCCTTGCACATGTCCACCATTCTAAATCTTCTCATCCTTGATATCCCTACATATGGTTAATTCTCATGATCATTGGCTTTGAAAGGTAGACAACCATTAGAGGAAGTTCTTAGTTTGACAATACTTGTGTTGATTGCGCTAGCCCTACCTATAGCTCCACTTTTACATGATATATGAGAGATTAATGGGAGGTGAGAGTTTTATAAAATTTGGTTAGGATAGACACTTCATATGAGTGACTTGAGAGAGCTTGGAGAAAGGTTTTTGTCTAACACTTGTTGCAGGAATTTTTGTTTTGAAAACCATAAAAACCCTCCGATGGAAGCAAAGAAGTAAGTATGGTCGAGATTGAAGGCTTCGAGTGAAGAGTTTGAGTTGTGGGGTAAATCTTGACGTGGTAAAAGTTCTAAACGCCCATGTTTATGTTTGATTATCATTACTTTGTGTTTATGTATTAATGATGAAGGGATTGACTAACTTGTGAAGAAGGATAAGTGGTACACGATTACACGCCTTGGACGAAGTTCTTTTACGAGTACTTGCTCGAGGACGAGCAAGAGCTAAGTGTGGGGGAGATGTTGACGGTGTATTTTGGTGCACCTAGCATGTTCATTACACTTTGGTTTGGATTTGATTATTAAACTAACCCGCCACTAGGCACACTAATCATATAACAAGTTCATCTTTGTGCATGCATTTGGAAGTGTTGTATTTATGTAGGAAATCATGGACATAAAGGACGGATTTGCAATAAGTTCAAAGGAGCATTCATGGAGTCTTGTTCGTGTTCATGAGCTCGCTGAAATTACTTCCAATGGTGGTGAGGACCGAAGTGCTACGAGGAACACCCCCGGGGATTGAAGCGTAAAAGATCAAACTTCATGCAAAGAGAGTCTCCATCTTGATCGCGAGGATAACGGCGTCAAAATCATCCAAGTGGAGGGGGCGAAGTAGATAAGTGCAAGAGGACCCACGGAGCAAAAAGGGCGACCGAACCGGGCCGAAATCGGGCTCGGGGCCGGCCGGCCCGCCGGATCGGCCCAGCCCCACTTCGGCACCGGTTCGGTCCCGTCTTCCTTGCCCTCGAAGGATCTTCGACCCTAAAACCCCCGACGCGCCGCCAACGGACAGAGAGGAGTTTATTCGCACCGAAGGCCATCCACAAGCTAGAGAGAGAGGAGGAGGATCTCCGGCCGGAGATCAACCACCTCGAAGGAAGCACCCTCTCGTGGAGAAGGAGGAAGACACCGGCGGAAGGGAAACCATGATCAACGGTGCCATGATCAGCACCTTGATGGGGTAATCTTCTCATTCGTCCATGGGTTGTAATCGATCGTGAGATGTAATCGCACTTTGTCGGATTTTCTATCTATCATCTTGTGTTGAATATACTTTAATGCTTAAAGGTTAGCTACCATGCCGTAGAGGGAGTACGAGCTCCAATGCTTCCTTGGATCCATTCAATACACCGTGGCCATCAAAGGTCTAGTCATGAATACCTTCGCGTAGTGACAAGACGAGAGGAGGGAAAGGGCGAAACCGTGGTCACAACCCCGATAGATTAGATTGGTTTTTCATGTCTTTAAGCGATTGCATGCTCTAGTATCGTAGACCCGTGGGCGAGTGTCTTCTCTCTTGATCGTTTATCATTCTCTTTAGTGTAGTTTAGTGTTTTCTAGTATAATAGTAGTTAGGGTTTTAGTAGCTAGTGTGTCGTTGTTGATCGAACGCTTGTAATCCCCTTGCTCCGCGGATTGACAAGAACCTTGGGAATCCCGTGTTGAAAAAGGTGTGGGGTCCGTACGCTTGCGGATCGTAGAGGGATACATCTTTTATCCGTCAACACTCCGCCACTGCCGATGAGGGCTCGTCTCCATCCCAGCTTAGATCTATGGATTTTCTGCAGAAGTGTTCACAGAAGGTCGTCAGGCAATCATCGACTACTGCAGCTAGTGCTACTCGTAAAGACATGGTACTTACAAGCTCGACCGGACGATGGTCACGGCCGGAGCACCGAGGATGCTGGCAATATCAACCAGTCCACCCTCGGCGGGACGACGGAGCCGCACCGGGGGGCGAACCCTCGGTCCACGCGGGAGGAGCGGCGGGGCGACCCACCAACCCGGGCGCACGCCCGTCAAAGAGCGGCTCCTTGACGCGCGCAGCGCCGGACCCGCGACGCCGCAACGTCATCAACGCCCGGCGCACGAGCAAGGCGGACGCGCGAGCAGCGGTGGGCTACCACCCTTGACGGGGTGGACGCTACGACAACGACGAGGACCGTTCCCCGACGCCGGAACCCCCGGGAACCCGTGTGTTCAGCTGGGAGATCCGCGCGGCGGCTTTCCCTCAACGCTTCCGCCAACCCTCGACCATCATCAAGTACAACGGGGAGACGGATCCCCACGTGTGGCTCAACGACTACCGCCTAGCGTGCCAGCGGGGCGGGGCCACCAGCGACGAGGTCATCATCCGCAACTTGCCCCTGCACCTCGGCGATGCGGCCCGGACATGGCTCGAGCACCTGCCCGCCAGCCAGATCCACAACTGGGACGACCTAGTCCGCACGTTCGTGGGTAACTTCCAGGGCACGTACGTGCGCCCTGGGAATTCCTGGGACCTGCGCTCCTGCACCCAGAAGCCCGGCGAGTCGCTGCGGGACTTCATACGGCGCTTCTCCAAGCGCTGTACGGAGCTCCCCAGCGTGGCGCAGTCCGAGATCGTGTATGCCTTCCTCGAGGGCACCACGTGCCGGGACCTTGTGCGAGAGCTGGGACGCAGCCCGCCCGCGGACTCCAACGAGCTGTTTGACATTGCCACCAGTTTTGCCTCGGGAGAGGAGGCCGTGGGGGCGATCTTCGACAGCAAGAAGGGCAAGCGCTCGGAGGACGCGCCCGCGGAGGGCAGCAAGTCCAAGGAGCCCCACCGCAACGACAAGCGGGGCAAGAAGGGAAAGAAGCCGCGCCGCGAGGCACGCGAGCAGGGGCGCGACGGCGGTAATGTCGAGGCTCTTGCTGTTGACCCGGCTCGACGGGGCCCTCGACCGGCCCCTCGAGGTCCGGGGGTGTTTGATGACATGCTAAAAAAGCCATGTCCTTACCACAAGACCCCAGTAAACCACACCCTTGAGCAGTGCGATATGCTCAAGAAGTTCTATGGCCGCGCCGCCGCGAAGGAGGCAGAGGCCAAGAAAGACGGAGGAGATGGCGACGCCGGCGGCTTCCCCGCTGTGGAGAGCATGTTCCTCATCTTTGGGGGGCCAACCGTCGACATGTCGACCCGCCAGCGCAAGCGGGAGCGACACGAGGTCCTCGCCGCGGAGAGGGCACCTCCATCCTTCCTCAACTGGTCGGAAGACGCCATCACCTTCAGCAGGGAAGACCATCCGAACCGGATCCCCAACCCGGGCCAGTACCCGCTGGTAGTTGACCCAATCATCGGGAACACGCGGTTCTCGAAAGTCTTGATGGACGGAGGCAGCAGCCTCAACATCCTCTACGTGCATACGCTGCACTTGCTGGGGATCGGGTTAGACCAGCTGAGGCCTAGCACGAAGCCGTTCCATGGCGTCGCGCCCGGCAAGCAGGTCCAGCCCCTCGGGCACATCGATCCGCCGCCTTGGTTCGGCACCACGAAAAATTTCCGCAAGGAAACACTCACCTTCGAGGTGGTGGGGTTCAAGGGCGCCAACCATGCCATACTTGGGCGGCCCTGCTACGCCAAGTTCATGGCGGTCCCCAACTACACCTACTTGAAGATGAAGATGCCAGGACCGAACGGCGTCATCACCGTAGGCTCGTCCATCGAGCACGCATTCGACTGCGACGTCGAGTGCGTAGAGCACGTAGAAGCACTGGCGCTGGATGAAGCGCTGGTGACCACTTTGGAGAAGATGGTCAACGAAGACCTCGACTCCGCCGCCAAGCACATCGGCACCTTCGAGGCCGCGGAGTAGACAAAGGAGGTCCCCCTCGACCCTTTTGCCCCCGAGGGCAAGGCGTTGAGGGTCAGCTCCACCCTCAATCCCAAATAGGAAGTGGTGCTCGTCGACATCCTCCGCGCCAACGCCGACATTTTCGCGTGGAGCCCCTCGGATATGCCAGGCATCCCGAGGGAGGTCGCCGAGCACTCCCTTGACATCCTGCCTCACGCCCGTGCCGTGCAACAACGGCTGCGCCGCTACGACGAGGAGCGCCGACGGGCTATCGGAACGGAGCTGCGGAAGCTTCTAGAGGCCGGGTTCATCAAGGAGGTGTTCCACCCAACGTGGCTAGCAAACCCTGTACTTGTAATGAAAAAGAATGGGAAGTGGCGGATGTGTATAGACTACACTAGTCTTAATAAAGCATGTCCTAAAGTTCCTTTTTCCTTTGCCACGAATTGATCAAATCGTTGACTCAACGGCTGGGTGTGAACTGCCCTGCTTCCTTGATGCCTACTCCGGATATCATCAAATAAAGATGAAGGAGTCCGACCAGCTCGCAACTTCGTTCATCACACCGTTCGAGATGTTCTGCTACGTCACGATGCAGTTCGGCCTCCGAAACGCAGGTGCGACATACCAGCGCTGCATGCAGCACGTTTTCGGGGATCACATCGGGCGGACGGTCGAGGCGTACGTAGATGACATCGTCGTCAAAACCAGGAAGGCGGACGACTTGGTTGGCGACCTTGGCATCGCGTTCGGCTGCCTACGGGCCAATGGGGTCAAATTAAACCCCGAAAAATGTATCTTTGGAGTGCCGCGAGGCATGCTCCTGGGATACATCGTCTCCCAACGGGGGATCGAGGCCAACCCCGAGAAGGTCACGGCCCTCGAACGAATGGGTCCGATTCGGGACCTCAAGAGGGTGCAGAAGGTGCTGGGGTGCCTTGCCGCCTTGAGCCGCTTCATCTCGCGGCTCGGCGAAAAGGGCCTGCCCCTTTACCGCCTACTCAAGAAGCACGAGCACTTCTCCTAGACCGCTGAGGCCCAGGATGCGCTCGACAAGCTGAAGGCATCCTTAACGCACGCCCCGATCCTCACGCCACCGCAGGACGGCGAACCCCTGCAGCTCTACGTGGCCGCAACCACCCAGGTGATCAGCCGCCGTGATTGTGGTGGAGCACACGGAGGAAGGGCACGCCCTGCCGGTCCAGCGGCCGGTCTACTACATCAGCGAGGTCTTATCTGACACCAAGACGCGCTACCCTCAAGTCCAGAAGCTGCTGTATGCGGTGGTCCTCGCGCGGCGCAAGCTGCGCCACTACTTCGAGGCCCACCCCATCACGGTGGTCTCCTCCTTCCCGCTGGGGGAGATCATCCGCAATCCTGACGCGGCGGGCAGGATCGCCAAGTGGTCCGTGGAGCTGATGGGCGAGACGCTCGCCTACGCCCCGCGCAAGGCCATCAATTCCCAGATCCTGGCGGATTTCGTCGCCGAATGGACGGATACGCAGCTGCCACCGCCACAAATCCAAGCAGAGTGCTGGACTCTATACTTCGACGGGTCGGTGATGAAAACAGGGGCGGGCGCGGGCCTGCTCTTTGTGTCACCCCTCGGGGAGCACATGCGCTACACGGTGCGCCTCCACTTCCCCGC
The DNA here is from genome assembly GCA_947561735.1 of Cenchrus americanus. Lineage (NCBI taxonomy): Eukaryota > Viridiplantae > Streptophyta > Magnoliopsida > Poales > Poaceae > Cenchrus > Cenchrus americanus. Next base: position 196,215,168 of record OX387244.1, read on the forward strand.
CTCGAACAATATGTCTGAGTACGATGCCCTCCTTTGCGGCCTCAAGATCGCCATTGAGTTGGGCGTCAAGCGCCTCGATGTGCGAGGGGACTCGCAGCTCGTAATTGACCAGGTCATGAAGAACGCGAGCTGCCATGACGACAAGATGGAGGCCTACTGCAAGGCCGTGCGAGCCCTCGAAGACAAATTCTACGGCATCGAGCTCAATCACGTGCCCCGCCGGTACAACGAGGAGGCGGAAGAGCTGGCCAAGATCACGTCCGGGCGGATCACTGTCCCCCCGAACGTCTTCGCCTGCGATATTGCTCAGCCCTCGGTCGCCCTCGAGCCTCACCCCTCGAACCACACAGAACCCTCGGGGGCTCCCTCAAATCAAGCGGGTGCGGAACCCATGGATGAGGACCCCTCGAACGAGGTGTACGTACTCTCCCTCTTCGAGGGGTATGGCGCCTACGGAGCTGATGTGATGGACATCGAGCCAGCCCCAGTCAAGGCTGATTGGCGTGACAAATACGTGGCCTGGTTGGCCCGAGGGGAACTCCCCACGGACCGGGCCGCGGCCGACGCATCGCCGAGATGGCCAAGTCCTTCGCCCTCGTCGACGGCGAGTTGTTCAAGCGCGCGCCTCCGCATCCCGCAGCCGGTGCGTGCCCATCCCCGAGGGGCGCGAGCTCCCCGCGGGACATCCACGCCGGGATCTGCGGCCATCATGCAGCGCCTCGTGCCCTCGTCAGCAATGCGTTCCGCCAAGGCTTTTACTGGCCTACCGCGGTCGCAGACGCCAGCAAAATCGTACGCACTTGCGAAGGGTGCCAGTTTTACGCCCGCAAGTCCAACCTCCCCGCTCACGTCATGCAGACCATCCCCATAACATGGCCGTTCGCTGTGTGGGGGCTGGACATCGTCGGGCCCCTGCGGAAGGCGCCCGGGGGCTTCACCCACTTGCTGGTCGCGATCGACAAATTCTCCAAGTGGGTGGAAGTGCGCCCCATCACAAATCTCAAGGCCGAGCAAGCGGTGACGTTCTTCACCAACATCGTCCACCGTTTTGGAGTGCCAAACTCCATCATTACCGACAACGGGTCCCAGTTCACGGGCAGGAAATTCTTGGAGTTTTGCGACAAATTCCACATCCGTGTGGATTGGGCAGCTGTGGCACACCCACAGACCAACGGCCAAGTAGAGCGTGCCAGCGACATGATCATACAAGGCCTTAAGCCCGTAATTTTCGACCGACCGAACAAATCTGGTCGGAAATGGCTCCAAGAATTGCCGCCAGCCGTGTGGAGCCTAAGGACCACCCCAGAGCGAGCCACCGGGTTCACCCCGTTTTTCCTAGTCCATGGCGCGGAGGCCGTCCTCCCCACGGACTTAGAATACGGGTCGCCCAGGGTTCGAGGCTACGACGAGGATGCCAACCAGCGAGCCCGCGAGGACTCGCTGGATCAGTTAGATGAGGCACGCCTCGTGGCCTTGATGCATTCCGCGAGGTATCAACAGTCCCTCAGGCGTTACCAAGCACGCAAGATACGCCCAACGGGATTTCAGCGAAGGGGATCTGGTCCTAAGGCTACGCCAAGACAACCGAGGACGCCACAAGCTATCGCCTCCGTGGGAGGGACCCTATGTCGTGGTGAAGGTACTCAAGCCCGGCACATACAAGCTGGCCAACGAGGACGGCGAAGAGCTCACCAACGCTTGGAACATCCAACAGCTACGTCGCTTCTATCCCTAGCTAGGATTTCCAAGTATTTTTTGTTGTAAGAATCACATGACCAACGCCCCAGTTGGTGACAACTATGTACACGCCACAAATCTAATGCAAAGGGCAACTCGGCTTTCCCACGAAACCCAAGTTACCCTCGGGGGCTACTGCGGGGGGCATCCCCCCAAAATGGTCCCATTTCTGCGCAAAAACGAAACAACTCACGCGCGCTAAGTTTGTTCCCTACTTCGACCTCGAGCAACGATTTGAATAGGGTGCAGGCAGCCTAGCGGAAGGAGCGCGCGAGCCAGAGATAGCCCACGCCGCGAGGATACAGCCCTTCTCTCTCGCCTCCAACCCAGCAGGCCACCCGCGAAAATCGAACTCCCCTAAGTAGAATCTACTCAGGAAGAAGGAGAAACAAAAAGCGTAGTAAACAAAAGACTTCATTTCGCATCAACAAATGTTTATGTCAAGAATAACTTGTTTATTTACGAAGGCCATACGGCCAGCGTACTGATACATAAACAAAAACAGGCCTAGCGCCCAGCTGTCTTCAGGCGGGAGGAACGGCGGCGTCAGCAGCGTCCGGGAAGAGGAACTCCTCGAAGGCTTCATCGAGCGTTCCGGCGGCACCGGCGGCGAGCGCGTCCACTCGCTCCATCGCCACCTCGTCCTCAACACCGTCGGGGACGACGTAAGCCTCCGCCAACGCCTCGAAGTTGACCTCGTAGTGAGATCGTACCACTCCGAGGGCCTTCTGGACGCCCAGATGCAGCGCCCGGCGCATCCGCTCGGTGACGTGGCCGCCAAGGGCACGCAGGCGGCTGGCCAACGAGCTGTCGGCCTGTGCTTCGCCCTCCTCCACGACCCGGCAGGTCTCGAGGGCCACGTTCTGCAACTCCCCGCAGCCCCCCGGCCGGAGGAGTTGTAGGAGGCTTGCAGCGCCTCGGCCCGCTCGGCCGCGTGCCCCAAAGCGGTGCGCAAGCCTGGAGTCACCAAGACAAGAAAGAAATCAGAAAAAGGAGTGCGAATTCCCAACCAGAAAACCAACCAAACAGGAGTCAAGCAGCGGCTCACCTTCGACTTGCTTCCTCTCCACCTCGAGGGCACGGCGCTCGGCCTCGACCGCCAGCTCGAGGCCCTTGACGGTCTCGCCCTCGCTCCCCGGAGGGCCGGCCCCCTGGTTCGCGCTCGCGATGTTGAGCATTATCAGCTCGCCCTCGACCTTGGAGAATGCAGTGTTCCGCTCCTCCGGGCCGACCTCCCCGCGCCGCCTCGCGAGCGACGCGCTCCTACTCCCGCCGACCGGCGTCGGCAAGGGCGGCCTACCCTCGCCGGAGCCGCCCCTCGGCCCCTTGGCGGGCGGTGCGCTCCCGCGAAGCCGGTCCTCGCAGGCGGCGAGCGCCGCGGCCTTGGCGTCGAGGGCGGCCTGCTCCTCGCCGGAGCCGCCCCTCGGCCCCTTTGCGGCCGGTGCGCTCCCGCGTAAGCCGGTCCTCGCAGGCGGCGAGCGCCGCGGCCTTGGCGTCGAGGGCGGCCTTCAAGTCGTCGCCCTCCTTCGCCCTTTGCTCGAGCGCGCGCGCCCGCTTTTCGGCCGGCGCCGTTGCGCCTGCGCCCCCTCGAGCGACGAACGGAGCCCCCGGTTCTCGCTGCGGACGCCGGCCACCTCCGCCTCCCAGTTGGTCGCCAGCGGCCGCATCTTCTCCAGGTCCGAGCGTGCCTGCCACAACGCCTCATCACGGTCGATGAGGGCTTTGCAGATCCTCTCGAGGCTAGAGCGACGTGCCGGGTCTTGCCCCGTGCTCTCGGGGAGTTCATCGCACAAGGCCATGGCCCGGTACGCCAACCAGCCGTCCGGAGTCCTGAGGGCGTCGGCGAGCGCGTCGAAGGCACCGCATCGCTCCCGGACCTGGTGGAGCTCGACGTTCACCCGATTGAAGGCGCCGTACTTATCGCGGGCACGGCGCTCGAGCTCCTGTCTCCCACAAGTCAAAACCCGTAAGCATCCTGATGCAGAGACAGCGCGCGGAAGCGAGAGGAAGAGGAAAACGAGCAGCGATGCCCTACCTGGAAGACACGCCACGCGGGGCCGCCGTGGACCCTCAGCCGCCTCGTTCGGGCGCACGGCCGAGCGAGGCGCCGTGGCCGCGGAGCTCTCCCCACAGCCCTCGCTCCGCCCGGGCGTCGGCGAACGCGGGCGAGTCGTCGGCCGACCCCCTCCACCTGGGCGGAGTGGCCGGCGCGGGAAGATGAGGCCTCGACGCCATGTCCTCGGCCCCCCGCCACCATGTGGCCCTCACGCCGCCTCACGAGGGCTCCCTCCTGGGACTCTGGGGAGAGCGTGGGGAAGCTCGTCCAGTGGTCCCACCCGGGCGGCGGGGAGTCGTCGTCCGGAACCTCCATCACTACCGCCCGGGGGCCGCTGCAGGCGCCAACCCCTGCGCCGCTTCCGACGGCGCCTCCACTCGCGCCTCCGTGGCCACGGGCGCGGCCGACGCGGCGCCGTGGCCATCACCTCCCGCCGCGCCTCCGCGACCACGGCGCCCGTCCGCCCTCCTCAACCGCGACCACGGCGCCACCGCGGCGGCGCCGCTCGCTCGCTCCGCCGCGGCCGGCGCCACGCACCGCGCCTCCGTCGCGGCAGCCCACCGCCGGCCGCGTCTCCACCACCGCCGCCGCCACGGGCCGCGCCTCCGCCGCGACCGGCGCCCGCCCCTCCTCGACGACCGCCGGCCGCGCGGCGGCGGGCCGATCCGCCGTCCGAGGCCTCGAGGCCTCGGCCACGCCATGCGAGCCCTCACTCGCCGCCGCCGTGCTTGTCCCTGCCCGTGGCGCCCTCGACGAGCGCCGCCGGGTGGGGATGGACGCGTCCGCCCTCAACACCTTGGCCAGTGCGAGGGGAGGCACGGTTGGCACTTCCCTGACCAAGCAGAAGCAAAAGTCAGAACGCATGGTCACCAAAAAAACCAAACACAGCAGAAGGGCAAGCCCCATACCTTGAAGAGGAGAAGGCGCGCTTCCTTTTCCTCGAGGCCTCGGTGAACGAGGCCCGCGCGGCCGACACGCCGGTCGCCGCGCCCTCCGACGCCTCCGCCGCGCGCACGGGCCCCACCCCCGCACGCGGGCGTGCTTGCCGCGCGCGCCCGCGCGCGCGCGCGCGGCGGCACCTCCGCGGCTCGCGCCGCCTCCGTCGTTGATTGCCCCGGCGGCGGGCGCCGTTGCGCCCCGCCCCGGGCGATGCCGCCCTTGCCGCCGGAGCCGGCTCCGGCGACGGGGGCGTAGGCTCCCACCTATCGGAGGGGCCCTGCCCCCCAGCTTCTTCCTCCTCATCCTCCTCAGAGGATGAGTACTCCTCGGTCTCCGGCGAGGAGAGCCCCAGCTGCTCGCGCCGGCGGTACTCCTCGCTCCGCCGCTCGCGGCGCTCGCGGTGCCGCCTCGCGCGCTCCCTCTTGCGCGCCGCCCGCTCCTGCTCCCGTTGCTGCGCCGCCCGACCGAGCGCGCGGGAGTCGGGGGTAGGCGGAACGGACTTCGCGGCGGTGAAGTTCACCAGCTGCATGCGAAAACGTCAAAGGCGCGTCGGGGGGCAGAGGCAACACCAAGAACTAAAACGGAATCAAGAATCATACTCACCAGCGGGCCGGTGGGGAGCATCTCGAACTCCCACGGGGACCGGCCCTGGCGCAGCATCCGGGTGTCAACGGCGTTCCGCGCCCGCGTGAGCGCGTACGCCCGCCCAAGGGGGGTCGGGAGCATCCGCGACCTCGCCAGTGCAACGGGGTCCGCCTCCTCTGTCATCTCGTAGATGCAGAGCGGCCTCTCCATCAGAGGCATGACCCGCCGGTGGTGGAGGAAGGCGAGAACGCCCGCCGCGGTCAGACCGCGCGTCGCCAGGTTCCTCAGGGCGGCCAGGACCGAGTCCTGCCGCCTCCGATGCTGGGGCGTGGATACCCCGTAGCCCCAGGAGTCGGGCTTCTCCTTGAATACGCGACCGGTGTAGGGGGGAGGCCGGGCTCGGCGTTGCGCAGATAGAACCACCCCCGCTCCCAGCCGGCGTTGTTAGTCGTCATGGTGCAGGGGATGTAGTCGTCCTTGAACTGCCCCCGCAGGGCGAGAGACATCCCGCCGGCGCGCAACGCGCGGCGGGTCCTTTGCTTCGTTGTGGGTTGCGTGAAGAGCTCCGCGCGGAAGAGGTGTACCCAGAGCTCCCAGTTGACTGGGATCCCTAGAAACCCCTCGCAGACGCCCACGAACGTGGCCGCCTGTGAAATCGCGTTCGGCGCGAAGTTATGCAACTCCACGCCGTAGTAGTGGCACAGCGCTCGCATGAAGCGGCTCGCCGGCGCGGTGAAGCCGCGCTCGTGGAAGCGGATAAAGCTCACCACATAGCCCTCCGGCGGGTTGGGCGCGTGGTCTCCCACCGGCGGCACTATCCACTCCGCCGGGCGGCCCTCCTCGTTTGCCGCCAACTGGCCGGCGGTGACCAGCTCGCCAAGGGCCAACTGGGTCACCGTCGACCGCTCCCAGGCGTACGGGTCGAGGATCGTGAGGGGCGGAGGCGGCGCCATTAGAAAGGACAAGGAATGCGAGAGCGGAAAACAAGGAAAGGAAGAGGAGCTCTAATGGCGAAGGCGCACGATGGCAAGAGCAAACCGAAGGCGAGAGCACAAGGGGCGAGAACGGCGAAATGATAAGGTAAAAAACCTCCGTTTTTCCCTCCCCTCAGATTTATAAGCCGCGGGCGAGCTCTCCGGGGCGGACGTCCCGCGTGCATTAACTGCAGGGAATCTTCTTTCTCGCAGCGAATAAGCCATCATCACGGCGGAGAATAGCAGGGACCGTGACAGCGGTCACGTCCGCCTTCCCACGCCGCCCACTACGCGCGCGCGAGGTTGCAACGCCTAAAAAGGCGCGCCCACGACGCGAAATCACAGCCCCGACTGCATAGCATTTAATGGCTCGGTTCCTTACAAGGTACGCGGAACCCTCGAGCGGCACGAACCCCTAGCTCGAGAGAGTTCCAACCCTCGAAAGGGTTCAGGCGTGAGAAGGTAGCCTCGGGGCCCGTCTGAAACAAAGCGGGCACCACAAGCACCCATGCCACGTAGAACCCTCGAGCGGCACGAACCCCTGGCTTGGGAGAGCTCCAACCCTCGAAAGGGTTCAGGCGTGAGAAGGCAGCCTCGGGGCCCGTTTGAAACAAAGCGGGCACCGCAAGCACCCATACCACGTAGAACCCTCGAGCGGCACGAACCCCTGGCTCGAGATGATGTCAACCCTCTAAAGGGCATTGGCGTGAGAAGGTCGCCTCGGGGCCCGTTTGAAGCAAAGCGGGCACCGCAAGCACCCATGCCATGCGAAACCCTCGAGCGGCACGAGCCCCTGGCTCGGGACGATGTCAGCCCTCTAAAGGGCACAGGCGTGAGAAGGTCACCTCGGGGCCCGTTTGAAAGCAAAGCGGGAACCGCAAGCACCCATGCCACGTTGTACTACTGATCAGCGCCTCGGGGGCTGGCTCGCCCAGGCCCCCAGACGGTCGCAGATGCCAGGCCGGGAGCGCTTAGCCGCCGCCCCGCACCATTGTTACTAACCAGCGCCTCGAGGGCTGGCTCGCCCAGGCCCCTCGACGGCCGCAGACGCAAAGACGGGGCCGCCCAGGCGCCACCCCGCACGGCCCTACTGATCAGAGGTTCGAAGCCTGACCCTCGACGGGTTCGAACAGGCGCCCCAGATCACAGAGTTAGGGACGACGAAGGCACGCGCATTCGAGCCGTTCCTCGAGCCCGTTGGCTCGAGGGTGTCCCATATGTCGTATTCGAGAGCCATCGAGGGCAGCTAGCCGGGGGATCCCACCAAGGGAGAGCTTCCGCGCCCTCAGTCCCTATCGAACGGGACCGAGCCCCACCTAGCAAACCCATGCAAGCGCTTCAATGGACGTGTCTCTGGACCACGCAGCCTACCCTTATCGAACGGGGCATGGGCGTCCACTCGAATCGCCCACTAGCAGCTCAATGAGGAATCCGCAATTCGCGACCCGCTCGATGGGGGTTGCGGAAACCTCACCCTCTGTCCCGCGGAGGGACGGCGAGGGTGCTATAAAAAACAAGTCGTAAAGCTCTACCCGATCGCCTCGAACGGGCCCAGGCTCGGGGGCTTGACGCATGGCTACACCGCCTTGGATTGCACCCACCGGAGACAGTGCCAACAGTGCGTGCGTCACCGAAGCCGGCTCAAATATTGCCGACGCCGGTTGAAACATGTACCATGCCCTCTGACGCAGCCCCACGGAAAGCGTTCGCAAGACAGGAAGGGAAGAACGTCCTATCAGTAGGTTCCAGCATCTGCGGGAGCCTCAATGGCAAACCCACAGATGCTCGGGGGCTACTGTCAGGGACAGCCCTAGGGGTCCCCTTTAACAACTGGGAAATCCCCACTTAAAACCCGCAACAAAGCCAAGCACACTTTGCCTAACCATGCAGGATACGGCCCATGACGCGAGGACCTCAACGGCCCACCAAGGCGGCCCTCTCAAAGATCCCCTCGAGCAGGCTTCGCCTCGCTCGAGGATGCGCGCCTCCCTCGGGCGGGCTCCGTCCCGTTCGAGGGGGTGCGCTTCCCTCGAGCAGGCTTCGCCTCGCTCGAGGACCCGCTCCCCCTCGAGCGGAGGCTCCGCCCTCGCTCGAGGGTCCACCCCGCCCTCGACCGGGTCCCGCCTCGCTCGAGGGCGCCCCGCACGCGTGCGCCTGCTCCCGTACGCGGGCATTTAACGCCCTGACACCGGCGGGACGGCGCCATCATGCGCCCGGGGCTCATGCCCCGCACCGCCGCACCAACTCCCCAGGAGGGAGCCCATCCCCATCACTGTGGGGGGGGACTGTGCAACGCGGCCGGTGCCAGTCCCGTGACGCCGGCCGCCTGCTCCGGTACGGCTAACGCGCCGAGCCCTCGCAGGGGGGCCGGCTGCACCCTCGATTTGCTTTCTTGTGACCTTGCAGGGTTAGGTGGAGTCGCTAGGCCGGTGGGACGCCATCCCCGCCACTGTTGACGGCATGGTTGCCGCCCTCGCGCGTACGAACCCCACGCCGGGCGCTGTGGCAACGGTTCTAGGGCTGCGGAGCGTACGGGAACGGGACGTCGCCTTGTCTGTCACTACGCCTCGTGCGGACCGACGTCAGCAGCTCCCTCGAGCCTATCAGAAGACATCACAGCCATCCGCCGCTCTTCTACCCTCGAAGCCGCTACTGTTCGGGTACAAGATAGGCCATGATGGCCGGATTGCTGCAAGGATCGTCCGGACGGCCGCCCACTCTATAGCATAGCACGCCACGCCCCTTCACGTAGCTAAATAGCGCGGCGCGCATGTGATTCGCTCCCTCCTTGATCTATAAAAGGGGGACGAACGCCCCCTGCCGCGGGGGGGAGACAGACACAACACAACAGGAGACAGGCTGCGCCACGCACTTGCTCTCCAATTCTCCCACAACATATTTAGCCACTACACCAGGGACTTGGAAGCCACGCTTCCTCTCCCGCCTTGCTTGTAGCAGCCCCACTACAGGCACCCCCGGTGCTGAGCAATATAGGGCCACGAGCACACCACTGCTGGACGTACGGCCCCCTCGGCCGGAACCAGGATAAACTCTGTGTCCCTTGTTGCTTAGCATCGACCATTGAGGGATAGACCTCGGAGCTTATTACTGGTTAGTGTCGGGACCACATTCCGCACCGACAAACAATTAGCGGCAACAACATATTCGGCTTCTGTGGTAGAATGAGCTACACTGGACTGTTTGCGAGAAGATGAAGAAACAAGTGAAGAACCCAAAAACTGGAAAGTACCAAAAGTCAATTTCCGATCAACTCGACACCCCGCAAAACCGGCATTCGAAAAACCAAGAAGCGAAAGAGAAGAGGATGCCAAGTACCAAAGATCGAGCTCAAGAGTGTATCGAAGATACCTGAAGATCTGCTTGGCGGCCTGCCAATGTGAAATCCTCGGTGATGCCTGAAAATGAGCGCATAGACACACAAAAAACTGGATGTTTGGCCTTGTCGCCGTCAAGTACAAGAGGCAGCCTATAATGCTCCGGTACTCCTTCTGGTCCACGGGCTCTCCGTCCTCGTCCGCATTGAGCGCTATAGTCGTACTCATCGGTGTCAATAGGGCCTTCGAGTCGTCCATCTTGAACATCTTGAGGATGTGCTTCGTGTACTTGGTTTGATGCACAAAGGTTCCCTTCTTTGCCTGCTTGATCTGAAGCCCGAGAAAGAACTTCAACTCTCCCATCATGGACATTTCGAATTATTTGCTCATATCCTCTGCAAACCTCACAGCCACAGAGTGAAATGAGCTTCCAAAGACAATATCATCCACTTACACCTGAACAATTAGGATATCATCACCCTGCCTGAGGAGAAAAAGAGTCTTATCAACCTTGCCCCTCTCAAACCCATTGCCGAACAAGAACCCCGTTAACCGGCCATATCAAGCATTGGGAGCTTGTTTCAGACCATACAACACCTTTCTCAGCCTATACGCCCTGTGGGGAAACTCAGCACTCTCAAAGCCCGGTGGTTGCTTCACATAAACTTTCTCTTCTAAAACCCATTCAAGAAGGCACTCTCCACATCCATTTGGTACAATTTGAATCCTTTAGCCACAAAAAAATCTAGAAGGATCCTAATTGCCTCCAAATGGGCTACAGGAGCAAATGTCTTCTCATAGTCTATTCCGTCCTTCTGACTATACCCCTCAGCAACCAACCTCGACTTGTTCCTCACCACCTCACCATTTTCTCCCTCTTTGTTTTTCGACACCCATTTTGTCCCAATAGGTTTGCAACTTGGTGGTGGCTCCACTAACTCCCACACTTGGTTTGTCTCAAAATTCTCTAACTCCTCATGCATGGCATTCACCCAATTAGGATCAGATAGAACATGTCCAATGTCTTTCGGCTCAAAAGTAGCAAGAAAAGCTGAATGAGCAAAGTGAGAAGCATTTCTTGACCTCGACCGTGTCGTACGCTCATTGATGTCGCCGATGATTATTGAGGGTGGATGATCAACTTGAATGCGCCTCGGTGCCTCTCGCCTGGAGACAACCTCCCCCTTAGCAGCTCCTTCCACTTGATCTTGTTGAATCATAGGCGGTGTAGGGGATGGACCATCCTGCACTGTAGTCGTCATAGTGGGAGTAGAGGGTACATGCGTGACTGGAGCTTCACCATCATCACCATCATCCTCTCCAGCATCATTCTCCTCATCCTCAAAGATCTTCCTGCCTACTTCATCATCACCTGCACACTCAAAGACGGACGAATTGCATGGTTGAGTCTCGTCTAAGGTCACTTCTGAGGACCAGGAGCGTCCTGGTGGTCGATGGTTGACTGCTCCTCAGTGATGAGTGATTGACAACGGGTGTTGGACTGACTCTTGGCTCAGTGCGCAGGTGTAGGCTGCGGCCTAGTTCGTGTTGTTGCAGGTGAAGAACGGGCGCGAAAGGTCTTCAGCCTTGAGGGGCCTCCGGGAGATGGAGAGACAAGTAGGCTCGGTTCGAGGGACCCGGTGGACAGCAGGACTAGGTGCGGGCCACATGGTGGTGAGGCGAGCAAGACAAAGTCATGGACGACCGAGCCGGTGCAAGGTGGCGGTCGAGTCAAGAGGCTTGGCGGGAGGCCGGACTGAGCACGCGGGGTTTGGTGGTTTGCCCACAAAACCATCGGAGGACGGTTTCTTGGTTTGTACCTCAAAACCAAGTCCGAAGGCCCAACACGACGGAGACGGGATCCGGGCGTGTCGGGAAGCTTCGAAGCGGAGGACACGTGGCGGGATCGCATGGCTTGCGTCGGGAGGACGCGGGGTGCGGCAAAGGTGTGGTCGTCCGATGGCAAGACCCACAAACATTACATAAATGCCCCTGCGTGGATTGTATCGCCAGTAGTTGAGTTAGGGGTAGTCGAGTCATTTCCCACACCGGCGGGACCCGATATATAAGCAATGAGTGTGTGTGGATGGCTCTCTCGCTCCGCGACTTAGGGTTTCATTTCTCCCCTCCTCTTTCTTTTTACTAGGACTATTTTCTTCTCCATTTTCTCTAAGCTAGCATGAGAGCTTCATGAGAGATTTGTTGAGAGGGATGGATGCAAGGGCGGCATGCTATACCTTGTCAATCTTTCTTGGTTTGTATAGAAGATTCGGCGTTGTGATTTGCGTGGTCTTTTTCTGGCTTGTTTTTGGTGCCTTTGTTCTCGGTGTGATTCCACGGATTTCAGTGAGTTTCTCCCTAGATTTATTTGAGGGAAACATGGATGGATGTGTAGTGCATCTTTGTGATTGATCTTGTGCCCTCAAACGCCGGGAAACCACTTCGATTCGAGGATTTTCGTTCGGTGCTCTAGCTTTTGGTGGTGTTCAAAGGATCCGCGATTCCCGATGATTTAGGAAGTTAGGAGACGAAATGTTTGGGGTGTAGCATCATTGGTTGACGCTTTTCATGTCCCCAAACTCTTGTCTTAATAGCTTCTACGGTTTGGGAGATCCGGTGATGTATTGGGAGAGTTGACCCTCGGGGTCGAGCAGTTTTCTGCTCTGTCCGTGCGGCGCGGGCGGTCCTCGAGGCGGTGGCAGACGGTCCGCGGGCTGCGTGTTCTTCGCATTTTCATCGTGTTCTTTCACACCTTTGCTTTCGATCCAGTTTTGTTTTAGGTTTTCGTTGCAGCAGGTTCGCGGACGGTCCGAGCTTCAGTAGCGGACGATCCGGGACCCGCGCGGACGGTCCACCAGTTCTTCGTGGACGGTCCGTTTTTCTCGGGTCGGTTCTGGTGGTTCTGTTGTTTTTAACGGATGGTCCGTGGCTCCCGGTCGGACGGTCCGTGTGTCCCTTGCGGTCTGTTTACGGCACCTGGCCGGACTGTCCACGCGGCCGTTGCGGACAGTCCGCCCCGCCAGGTCGGACAGTCCACCCCGCCTGGTCGGACAGTCCGCCCGAGGCTGATAGCTTGGTTCTTTGGTTCGATTCCTCCCTCCTTCTTTCGTGCTTCCGCGTGTGCTTCAAGGGATCATTCCTAAGACTTGAGGTTGATCCATAACCTCATTGTCTTGAGGATTGGTGTGTGATTTGATCCATCGCTCGTGTGTGACCGGGATTTGTCTAGGGTATAGGCCGAGTTCTTTGAAAAGAATTTTTACCGGCTCCTATTCACTCCCCCCCTCTCTAGTCTCCATCCGATCCTTCAATTGGTGTCAGAGCTTGGTGCCAGATTCTTTGCAACTTTGACAAGTCTTGAATCCTAAGATGGTGTACGTTGAGCGGGGCGGTCCGCCGCACTTCGATGGGAAGAGTTACCACAAGTGGGCGGCTCGTATGATGATCTTTCTTCGTGACAAATTGTTGGATTTCATTGTGCTTTACATGACCTATGTTATTCCGGTCAACATCGATACTCTTATGGTGACCGATGCTGGTGCTAAGGCCAAGTATGAGGCAAATGGAAAAACCGTTGATCACTTGGTCCGGAGCTTGTGTGATTTTGAGTTTTAGCATGTTCGCCATTTGAATCTTGCTTGGCAAATTTGGGAGAAGTTGTTGGTTGCTCACGGTGGTGATAACCATGTGAAGGTTCGCCTCTTTGTCTCTTACCGGATGCAATATGAGAACTTCACTCAACTTCCCGGTGAGGACATTGATGCGATGTTTAAGAGGTTCACCGCCATCGTGAACAACATGAAGGCTAATGTTGAGGATTTCCCTTACACTGAGCATGATCAAGCTTTGAAGCTCTTGCATGTCTTGGACCCAAATGCTTGGGGTGCTAAGGTTGAGGCCATCAAGGAGTCTGGGCAATATTTGACTATTGAGTTGGATGACCTCTTTTCTAAGCTCAAGTCGGCTGAGTTGACAGGAAGTTGCAATCCAAGCATGAGGACTCGACTGATCATAGTCTTGCTCTTGTCGGCGGATCAAAGGGCAAAGCCAACACTAACTCTTCCTGTCGACAGTTTTTCTTGTCATCTCTTATGTCTATTCCAGATGAGGAGTTTGATGTACTGGGCGAGGAGGAGCTGGCCTTGCTCTCAAGGAGGTTTGATCGACTACATGAGAGCCGGAGGAATGCAAGGTGGAGCTCGGGGACATGCTACAAGTGTGGTAAGCATGGACACTTCATCGCTGAGTGCCTGGAAGCGGAGGAGAACAAGTACAAGATGAGTGAGTACAAGGCGCACCCGAGGCGTGAAGACAAGTACTCCTCCAAGGGCAAGCACTTCAGCATGTCCAAGAGCAAGGACAAGGACAAGCGGCGACCGAGCAAGGGCGGCTACAAGAAGGACAAGGCAAGAGCCATGGTGGCCGGTGCAAGCGACATCGACTCAAGCTCAAGCGACGCGCAGTCAAGCTCAAGCAATGAAGATGAAGACGCCGGGAGGCGCAAGGGCAAGAAGAGTGCAAGCCGAAACCTCAGTGGATTGAGCTGTGTGGCGCTTCGAGGATTTTGTGGCATGGCCCATAGCTCGAGCAGCAAGATAGCGAGAAGGAAGGCAGCGACTCTGACTCGGAGGATGAGGTAAATCGTGACCCCGATTCTTTGCTTGCTGAGATCACTAGGTTGAATGGCTTGATTGATAACCGTGATAGTGTGTTGAGAGATGCTAAGAAGATGAGGAAAGATCTTAGGGCTCAACTTGAGAATGCTAGTGAGAAAGTAGGAGAGTTAGAGTCTAAGTTGCTTGAATTCAAACTTGAGAATGACTTTTTGAAACTTGCTCTTTCTATTTCTAATGATGTTGAATGCTCTAAGTGTGATGCATGGCTGAATGAGATCAAGTTGCTTAATGAGAAGAATGCTTCTACTTTGGCTAAACTAGATGCTCTTAGGACTGAGTATGATGAGCTTAAGGCTAGACCCACTTTGCTTGGTGCTTGTAAATCATGTCCTACTATGCATGCTAAGCTTGTTGATGCTCGTTCTACTATTAGCACTTTGGAAGCTTCTTTGAAATCTCCTGTTGTCAATGCATGCACTAGCTGTGATGAAGTTACTTTGCGCAATCTTGAACTTACTTCCTGTTTGGATGTCATCTATGAGGAGAATGATTATTTGAGGAAGGTGTTGGGTTGGTTGTTTGGGCAGGAACCTCAATTGAAAATCATGATTGAGTTCAAGAGAGCTGATGGTCGTGGTTTGGGTTTTGAGAAGTTGGGTGAGAAAGTGGGAGAGAATAGTGGGGAGAGTGTGTATGAGAAGTGTGTTGAGTCTAACCCTGAGTTTGAGGTGATCGGAGACATCCAAGTCCCACTTCCAAAAGCACCCAAGAACTCTTTCACACCAAAGCCCAACCACCTTTGCAACAAGCTTGACACAACCCAAGATCCAACCAAATTTCCACCCAAAACAAATGACTTCCAGAAACCCGTGAAGTTTGTGAGTGAGAAGGGTGAGAAACCTAGAGAGAAGCCAGAGCCAAAACCAAAATCCATCCCCTTCAGGTGTGAGTATTGTGGCAAGGAGAGACATCTAGCAGAGTTTTGCTACAAGAGGAACAGGGATGAGAGGCTTGCTAGGGAGCAAGCAAACCAGGACATGTATCGGCAGTCTCATGGTATTCCTAAGCCTAGAGTGCCACTTCCACGGGGTGTGGGAAGTGTGAAGAGTGTTGGTAGAGTTGGAGCTCAGGGTGGTAGGTTCCCACAGAGAGGTGATGGTGAGAGGTTTCATAGGAGAGATGATGGTGTGTGTGCTGGTGAGAGGTTTGGTCGGGCTCGTGGTGGTTTTGCTGGACGTCCCCCTACTCGTCCTCAATACGAGTTTAGGGGAGATGATCGCAGCTTTGGGTTCCAGAGGAACTACGGACCACGTTTTCCCCCTCGTGGTGCTCATACTCCTTCTATGGGACATGGGAAGTTTGGTGGCAAGGGAATGATGTTTGCTAACCCCACTTTTGAGCAGATGGCTCGACACTGGTTCAACTTTCTTTTTGCTAACCCCAGTGTCGAGTCGTTGGCTCATTCTCTTTCGTGTTTCTGACTACAGGTAGGAGGCTTGGAGAACATTTGGTTGATCGACTCTGGATGTTCCCGACACATGATCGGAGACAAGAAGTGGTTCTCCAGTCTCACCTCAGTAAAGGAAAAGATGTACATCACTTTTGGGGATAACGGACGAGGAAGGGTGATTTCTGAGGGTGTGGTGCATGTGACTGACAAGGTAATGTTGAAGAAGGTTGCTCTTGTGAAGTCTTTGGGTTTCAATTTGCTTTCGGTTTGTCAGTTGCTTGATGAGGGCTTTGAGGTGCATTTCAAGTCTGGTGAGTCTCGTTTGCTGGATTCTCGAGGTGATCTTGTTTGTATGATCATCCCCGAAGGTCAGATTTTCAGGGCTGATTTCTCTCGTTCTGTGGGTCCTGCTCGCTGTTTGATGGCTGGTCCTTCTTCTGATTTGTGGAAATGGCATAGGCGGTTGGGTCACTTGAGCTTTGATTTGGTTTCTCGCTTGAGTGGTATTGACCTTGTCCGAGGATTGCCAAGGTTGAAGTTTGAGAAGGATTTGGTTTGTGCTCCGTGTAGGCATGGCAAGATGGTAGCCACTCCCCATCCACCCTTGACCGATGTCATGACCGAGCGTCCGACAGAGCTGTTGCATGTGGACCTTGCTGGGCCAGCTCGAGTTCGCTCGGTGGTGGGGAGTGGTATGTCCTTGTTGTGGTGGACGATTACTCTCTCTATGCGTGGGTGTTTTTCTTGGAAGACAAGAGTGAGACATTTGGTTTTGTTCGAGATCTGATCATGAGGTTGAAAAAACGAGAGGCATGGGAATGCTATTTGAGCTATCCGCAGTGATAATGGCTCAGAGTTCAAGAACTCTCGTTTTGATGCCTTTTGTCATGATGTAGGTCTTGAACATTAGTATTCGACCCCTTTTGTGCCCCCTCAAAATGGAGTTGTGGAAATGAAAAATCGGACTCTTTGTGAGATGGCTAGGACGATGCTCGATGAGCACAGGACTCCTAGGAGGTATTGGGCTGAGGCGGTCAATACGGCTTGTCATGTTTCCAACAGGATTTTATTGCGAGCTTTCAAGAAGAAGACCTGTTATGAGCTGATGCATGGTCGGGCACCCAAGGTGAGACATTTTCGAGTTTTTGGTTGCAAATGCTTTATTCTTAAGAAGGGAAAACTCGACAAGTTTGAGGCTAGGTCTAGTGATGGGATTTTCTTTAGATATGCTAATCATTCTAGAGCCTATAGGGTGCTTAACCTTGAGACTAGCAAAATCATGGAGACTTGCGAGGTAACCTTCGACGAGACAATGCCATGTACCTCTCTTGGCTTTGAATGTGAAGGTGATGAGGAGATGGCCGAGGACCTCTTTGAAGAGGAGAAGGATGAAGCTGGAGATGATGATGGAGAGAACCATGCGCCTGAAACTGAAAGTGTACCCACTACTTCCCCTACGACCACTACGGAGGGTGGACCGTCTACTTCATGGACAACGACGGTGCGACAAGAGGACCAGGCGAAAGAAGCTGAAGTTGAGGGGGAGGTAGTCTCGAGGCGCGAGGCTCCCCGGCGGATTCAAGAAGTGCATCCCCTATCGAGGATCATTGGGGACATCGACGAACGTACCACGCGGTCAAGGTCTAGAAATTTCTCTCATTTCGCTCATGCTGCATTTGTTGCCACCTTTAAGCCCAAGGACATTGGACACGCTTTATCTGATGCAAAATGGGTCAATTCTATGCATGAGGAGTTGGAAAACTTTGAGAGGAACCAAGTGTGGGAGTTAGTTGAACCAACTCCAAATTGCCATCCTATAGGAACCAAATGGGTTTGGAAGAACAAAGAGGGAGAGAATGGGATGGTTGTGAGGAACAAGTCCAGACTTGTTGCTCAGGGATATAATCAGAAGGAGGGGATCGACTATGAGGAGACCTTTGCTCCTGTGGCCCGTCTTGAGGCAATTCGAATCCTTCTGGCCTTTGCCGTGGCTAAAGGGTTCAAGTTGTTTCAAATGGATGTGAAAAGTGCTTTTCTGAATGGGG
The DNA here is from genome assembly GCA_947561735.1 of Cenchrus americanus. NCBI lineage: Eukaryota > Viridiplantae > Streptophyta > Magnoliopsida > Poales > Poaceae > Cenchrus > Cenchrus americanus. The sequence continues at coordinate 196,232,905 of OX387244.1, forward strand.
TCATAGAGGAGGAGGTGTATGTGAAGCATCCACCGGGGTTCAAGAGTGAGAAGTTTCCACATAGGGTGTACAGGTTGAAAGGGGCTCTGTATGGGTTGAAATAGGCGCCCCGGGCTTGGTATGGGAGATTGAGAGGTTTTCTGTTGAGCAGAGGGTTTGTGATGGGTACCGTGGATAGGACCTTGTTTCTCGTCAAGCATGGAAATGACTTGTTGATTGTACAGATTTACGTGGATGATATTGTCTTTGGTGGCTCGTCACATAACCTTGTTGCCAACTTTGCAGATGAGATGAGCAGGGAATTCGAGATGACCATGATGGGCGAGTTGCAGTACATTCTCGGGTTGCAGATCAAGCAAGTGAAGGACGAAACATTTATACATCAGACCAAGTACACAAAAGACATGCTGAGGAAGTTCCAGATGCAAGATGTGAAGCCTATGTCAACACCCATGGGGAGTACGGCTACTTTGGATGCGGATGAGGACGGAGAACCAGTGGACCTTAGGGAGTACAAGAGCATGATCGGCTCCCTTCTCTACTTGATGGCGACGACGTCAGACATACAGTTCAGTGTGTGTCTATTCGCTTGTTTTCAGGCTTCGCCGAGGACATCACATCAACAGGCCGTCAAGAGGATTTTCAGGTACCTACAGTCTGCCCCTGGTCTTGGCCTTTGGTATTCTTCCTCCTCGACTCTTTCTCTTCATGGTTTTCTGATGCGGATTTTGCTGGTTGTCGAGTCGAGAGGAAGTCTACTTCTGGTTCTTGTCAGTTTCTTGGGTCCTCGTTGGTTTTATGGTCTTCCCGCAAGCAGTCTAGTGTAGCTCAGTCTACCACCGAGGCAGAGTATGTTGCAGCCGCGAGTTGTTGTTCCCAGCTGTTGTGGATTTCATACACTTTGAGAGACTTTGGTGAGGAGTGCACCCAGATCCCACTTCGCTGTGATAGCACCAGTGCCATAAGCATAGCGAAAAACCCGGTGCTTCACTCTAGAACCAAACACATAGAAGTGAGATACCATTTCTTGAGAGACAATGTAGAGAAAGGGACCATTGTGTTGAGCCATGTCCCTACCCAAGATCAGCTTGCCGACATCTTTACAAAGCCTCTCGACAAAGCTACATTTGTGCGCTTGCGGGGGGGAACTTGGGGTTTGTTGCCCTTTCTAGTTGTTTATAGGGGGGTTTTCTTTTTGTACCATATGTATCATATCATGTTTACTTTGATGTATATAGATGCTTTGCTTGATGTATAAACCATAGTAGGATAGCCATCTTGTCATATATCATGTTGCATTTGTATCATATTGCATTTTAGGATGATGAGCTTCTTTCATATGCCTTGTTTGAGTTTCTTTGGCTACTTGTGAGATATTGGTCATGTGTGTGGAGAAATTACCTAATCATTTCCGTGTGATCATCGCCACCGGACGAATTCAAAGGACCTTAATCATCAAGATCAATCTGCTCGACGACGCTGACAGTCACATGGACAACTATTCGACGACCAGCAACTCGCAGGCTCGGCGAAACTCTACACGGAATCGATTTCGTGTCACCCGATCAAGTTTTCTCTACGTCGACCTCGCCGTGCGCCGCGACTACTTGTCTCCGGCCGCACGTGCTCAACGTCGACCTCACCGTGCGCCGCAACTACTCGTCTCCGGCCGCACGCGCTCTACGTCAACCTCGCCAAGCACCGCGAGTACTCGTCTCCACTCCCCCGGCTGCAGGGATCTACTTCGTCTTCGCCGCGCGTCCGGGTGCCTCGGCACGTCGCGCGGCTCGTCATGCGGCTCGTCACGCCGCTCGTCGTCGACTACTCCGCCTCGCGCAGGCTCGTCGTCGTCGACTACTCCGGGCTCGTCGTCGACTACTTCGTCCTCGCCGCGCGTCGGGGTGCCTCGTCACGTCGCGCGGCTCGTCATGCGGCTCGTCGCGCCGCTCGTCGTCGACTACTCCGCCTCGCGCGAGCTCGTCGTCGTCGACTACATTGCCTCGCGCCGTGCGTCCGGGGTGCCTCGGCACGTCACGCGGCCCGTCACGTGGCTCATCGTGCCGCTCGTCGTCGACTACTTCGTCTTCCCCGCGCGTCCGGGTGCCTCGGCACGTCGCGCGGCTCGTCACGCGGCTCATCGTGCCGCTCGTCGTCGACTACTCCGCCTCGCGCGAGCTCGTCGTCGTCGACTACTTCTCCTACGCCGCGCGTCCGGGGTGCCTCGGCACGTCGCGCGGCTCGTCACGCGGCTCCTCGCGCCGCTCGTCGTCGACTACTCCGGGCTCGTCGTCGTCGGCTACTTCTCCTACGCCGCACGTTCGAGTGCCTCGGCACGTCGCACAGCTCGTCATGCGGCTCGTCGCGCCGCTCGTCGTTGACTACTCCGCCTCGCCCAGGCTCGTCGTCGACTACTCCGTGCGCCGCGACTTCGTCTTGCGGCCACGCTGGCTCTACTTCATCCACGCCGTGCGTCGGGACTACTTGTCTTGCGGCAACACTAACTCTACTTCGAGTATGCCGTGTGCCGCCACGACGTCGTCTTCCAGTCGCATCGCGTCGACCTTTCATCTTGACTAGTTTTCCAAACTAGTCGAGAACGGCAGTCACGCCCCCAACAACTAGTCGGAATCAACTCTGACTAGTCAACTTTAACAACAATCGTCGCGGCTACATCGCCGATCGCCACGGCTTCATCATCAGTCTGCCTAGGCAGCAACAGCTAAGTCATTTATCTAAATGATTACTATTTTCTTGGCTTGTTCTCCTCATCATGTAGGACTACTTGCCGACTACTCATTTGTGTATGCTTCTCGGCGGGTTTTCACGGGAGCTGCACTCTGCTGACTACTCTTGGGGTATATCAATCAAGTCACCACGAGTCTACTTCATTAACTCGGGGGCTATCCCTAGGAAGCAGCTTCTAAAGTCCGCTACGCACGGGAATCTAATGTCGACTTCTAAAGTCGCATTCTAAAGTCCGCTCCGTGCGGCAACTTAAAGTCGACTCCGGTCGCATCTTCGCCTACTTCAGTGGCATACTACGTGTGTAAGCTTCGATGGAACCTAGCTGTAAGCAGCCCTCGGGTCCTGGCGACGATGGAACCTAGCTGCACGTGGTCTTCACGCTCTGTACCATGGGTCCAAGTGCCCTAAGTACTCGCGCTCCGTACCTTGGGTCTGAAATCCATGGCCCAGGTACACAAGTCGACTCCGGTCGCACCTTCATGTCCACTACGGTGGCACCCGTACCTTGGGTCTGAAATCCATGGCCTAGGTACACAAGCCGACTCCGGTCGCACCTTCAAGCCCGCTCCGGCGGCAATCGTACCTTGGGTCTGAAATCCATGGCTCAGGTACTTAAGCCCACTACGGTGGCACAAGTCAACGCTAACGGTCGCATCCAAGCCCACTCCGGTGGCACAAGCCCGCTCCGGCGGCAACTGTACTTTGGGTCTGAAATCCATGGCTCAGGTACTTAAGCCCACTCCGGTGGCACAAGCCGACTCTGGTCGCAATCTCAAGCCCGCTCCGGCGGCAAAACTACTCGTTTTCTCTGATTTTTCATTCGCTTTGGCTTTCCGGAAAGTGCTTTTCGTTGTTTGCATCTTAACTCCACCCTGCATGGCACAAAGTCGACTTCTTCAGTCGCATCTCAAAGTCCGCTCCGCGCGGCATCCTAAAGTCGACTTCTAAAGTCGCCTATCAAGTCCGCTCTGCGCGGCATCCTAAAGTCGACTTCGGTTTTCAAGTCGCAACTCAAAAGTCCGCTCCACGCGGCATCACAAAGTCGACTTCGGTTTTTAAGTCACATCTCAAAGTCCGCTCCGCGCGGCACAAAGTCGACTTCGGTTTTCAAGTCGCAATCTAAAGTCCGCTCTGCCGGCATCTAAAGTCGACTTCGGTCGCAACTAAAGTCCGCTCTGATGGCACGACTACTTCTCAAGCTCCACGGCTTGACGCCAAGCTACTACTCGGAATCTCTCCAGCTCGAGGGTTGCACTCAAATTACTACTCGAGGATGACTCCAGTAGGCTTCGCTTCCTCTCAAGCTCGGGGGCTCCACACCAACAACTACTCGACGTGGCTCATACGGCTCTCTTATCTCGAGGGCTACACGCTGCAAGAGTACTTGGATGATGGCTTTCGCGAACACAGAAGACCCTTGGATTGATTACCTAATCATTTCAAGGCTCGGGGGCTACTATGCTACACCCATCGTTTAATTTTTTCAAGACGGAAGATTCAGAATCAAGATTGACCCTCAGCTAGAGTCTGCAACTCAACCTAAGGCTCAGGGGCTGCTTCATATGGAGTGCAATTTTGCAATTGCACTTCCATATAATCTCGACTTCAAGACTGATGGGCTGAACCACCTTCCAGTCTCGCGGCAGTTCAAGTACTATTGAAGGCTTCTCCAAGCGGTACTCGAGGACGCTCAAGAACTACTCGTAGAGGCTTCAAGACTACTCGAACTACTACTCTCGACTACAATGTGCTCGGGGGCTTGTCGGGCATACTCCCCGGGTACTCATGCAAGGAAGGAGGAAGAGTAGAAGACGGACTCCTACTAGAATTCCCCTGTACTCCTACTAGGACTCGCTCTGTGTAATCCTACTAGGACTCCTGCCTTGTAACCGACTAGGAACCCGCCCCCTGGACTATATAAAGGAGGGCCGGGTACCTAGCCGCACATCCCCAATCCCTCTGGGGACAACCCAACACCAAGCGCAGGGCGCCATACTTGGTCCCCCAAACAGGACGTAGGGTTCGCCACCTTGGCAGCCCGAACCTTTATAAATCTTGTGTCCCGTGTCCTTGCGCATACCTTCGAGTTCTCGGTCTTCCGATCACGATCCTCACCGCACAATCTACTACCTCGGGTACCCCCTTGGTAGGTTTGCCGGTCTAAAACACCGACAGCTATGCTCTTGGAATATTCGAGATATATGTGTTGTGAGATAGCCCTTTTTGAATCAAATGCTAATCTTGATTAAAATTGATGAAATGTGCTCCACTCATGTATGGTAGTGTATCTATGTCACGTTTTGGTCTAAATGTGCTTTCTATGCTTGGATTGTGCTTGGATATCTTTTTCTGGCATTTGGGCTAAAGGCCGAATATCATTGTGAATGTTTAGCCTATGTTGCATTCATGGGGGAGCATAAGCTTCTTTTTGCCGCAAAGGAACTTCATGTACCATGAAATCAATTAATCTTGAAAAGAAGTGTGTATACTTGAGAAATGCTCCATCCACCATGTTTATGCTTAAAATGTCTTATCTTTTAAACATGGGTGCAAAACATGTTGCATGATGTTCACCAGTGGAGAAGTCTCCCCGAAGTGGACACATGGCTCATGAGCTTTAACATGACATGCTTTGCTTTATGGGTGTTTGCAATGATCTTTTGTTGTTAATTGGATATCCTTGTATGATCTTTGGATGATATGCATGTTTTTGGCTCCAATATGACATGGATAGGCCTTTACATTTCAAGTGAGCCATCTTTTGATAAAATTGCTTAAATCTGAAAATTTGCTTTGTCACATGCCCATATCTCCATATATTACTTGTGGCAATGCTTGGACTATGTTATGATCCATATTTGTGCTCTTTGTCTCATTTCTAGCCTTTGACACTAGATTTGGCCTATTTGAGAAGCTCATGTAGATGTTTATATGCTTTGTTTTACATTCCTACATTTTCACCTTCATTCATACATTGTCAACAAGGGGGAGAAGAGGTGAGCTTAATGCAAATTCAGAAGAGGTAAGCTAAAATTTGGTCATCCACATGTTCAGGGGGAGCATGCATTTGTTCAGGGGGAGCTTTCTTGCTGTTTTCTGTGTGGAGTTTGTGCTTTGCTCGTCTTGTGACCCTTCTTTGCCTTTCTTTGGTTTTGGTCATGAGTTGCGCTTCTTTGTTTTTCTTTCTTCTTTCTTTCTTTCTTTCTTTCTCTGAATTTCATTTCGCGTTGTGTGTTGTCAATGCACTCATCAAGGGGGAGATTGAGGACCAGGATCGTCCTGGTGGTCGATGGTTGACCGCTCCTCAGTGATGAGTGATTGACAACAGGTGTTGGACTGACTTTTGGCTCAGTGCGCAGGTGTAGGCTGCAGCCTAGTTCGTGTTGTTGCATGTGAAGAACGGGCGCGAAAGGTCTTCAGCCTTGAGGGGCCTCCGGGAGATGGAGAGACAAGTAGGCTCGGTTCGAGGGACCTGGTGGACAGCGGGACTAGGTGCAGGCCACATGGTGGCGAGACGAGCAAGACGAAGTCATGGACGATTGAGCCGGTGCAAGGTGGCGGTCGAGTCAAGAGGCTTGGCGGGAGGCCGGACCGAGCACGCGGGGTTTGGTGGTTTGCCCACAAAACCATCGGAGGACGGTTTCTTGGTTTGGGCCTCAAAACCAAGTCCGAAGGCCCAACACGACGGAGACGGGATCCGGGCGTGTCGGGAAGCTTCGAAGCGGAGGACACGCGGCGGGATCGTATGGCTTGCGTCGGGAGGACGCGGGGTGCGGCAAAGGCGTGGCCGTCCGATGGCAAGACCCACAAACATTACATAAATGCCCCTGCATGGGTTGTATCACCAGTAGTTGAGTTAGGGGTAGTCGAGTCATTTCCCACACCGGCAGGACTCGATATATAGGCCATGAGTGTGTGTGGATGGCTCTCTCGCTCCGCGACTTAGGGTTTCATTTCTCCCCTCCTCTTTCTTTTTTTCTGGGACTATTTTCTTCTCCATTTTCGCTAGGATAGCATGAGAGCTTCATGGGAGATTTGTTGAGAGGGAGGGATGCTAGGGCGGCATGCTAGACCTTGTGAATCTTTCCAGGTTTGTATAGAAGATTCGGCGCTGTGATTTGTGTGGTCTTTTTCGTGCTTGTTTTTGGTGCCTTTGTTCTTGGTGTGATTCCGCGGATTTGAGTGGGTTTCTCCCCGGATTTCTTGGAGGGAAACATGGATGGATATCTAGTGCATCTTTGTGATTGATCTTGCGCCCTCAAACGCCGGGAAACCACTTCGATTTGAGGATTTTCGTTCGGTGCTCTTGCTTTTGGTGGTGTTCAAAGGATCCACGATTCCCGATGATTTAGGAAGTTAGGAGACGAAATTTTTGGGGTATGGCATCCTTGGTTGACGCTTTTCATGTCCCCAACTCTTGTCTCAACAGCTTCTACCATTTGGGAGATCCGGTGATGGATTAGGGAGTTGACCCTCGGGGTCGAGCAGTTTTCTGCTCTGTCCGTGCGGCGCGGACGGTCCGCGAGGCGGTGGCAGACGGTCCGCGGGCTACGTGTTCTTCGCGTGTTCGTCGTGTTCTTGTGTGCCTTTGCTTTCGATCCAGTTTTGTTTTAAGTTTTCGTTGCAGCATGTTCGCGGACGGTCCGAGCTTCAGTAGCGGATGGTCCGGGACCCGCGCGAACAGTCCGCCCGGTCTTCGCGGACGGTCCGTTTTTCTCGGGTCGGTTCTGGTGGTTCTGTTGTCTTTAACAGACGGTCCATGGCTCCCGGCCGGACGGTCCGTGTGTCCCTTGCGGACTGTCCACGGCACCTGGCCGGACTGTACGCGCAGCCTTTGCGGATAGTCCGCCCCGCTTGGTCGGACAGTCCACCCGAGACTGAAAGCTTGGTTCTTTGGTTCGATTCCTCCCTCCTTTTGTTCTTCCGCGTGTGCTACAAGGGATCATTCCTAAGACTTGAGGTTGATCCATAACCTCGTTGTCTTGACGATTGGTGTGTGATTCGATCCATCGCTCGTGTGTGACCGAGATTTGTCTAGTGTATAGGCCGGGTTCTTTGAAAAGAATTTTTACCGGCTCCTATTCACTCCCCCCCTCTCTAGTCACCATCCAATCCTTCAACTTCGCAAGTTTCTATGACTAGGTTAGTATCTAGGTTGAGCACACGAAATGCTCTAGAATGACTAGCATAACCCAAGAAAATCCCATTGGAAGACCTCGACTCAAACTTATATAGCCTACCCTTCTCGAGAATGAAGCACCGACAACCAAAAGCCCTAAAATGGCTCAATCTAGGTGCTCGCTCGTGCATAAGCTCATAGCACATTTTGTTCAAGAAGGCCCTCGGAAAAATCTGGTTCCTAACATGGCAAGCGGTTTTCACCACCTCTGCTCAATATCTCCTCAGAGTCCTATCCTCATCGAGCATCGTCCGAGCCATCTCACGAAAGGAACAATTTTTCCTCTCAACCACACAATTTTGACAAGCCACATAAGGAGAAGAAAACTGATGTTCGAGACCCAAATCATGACAAAAGGTTTTGAAACGAGAGTTTTTAAATTCACTGCCATTGTCGCTACGAATAACTCGAACAACATCTCCATGTCTCTCGTTCTTTAACCTCAAGATCAGATCCCTCACAAAACCAAACGTCTTCTCCTTGTCAGCAAAAAGAAGGCCCAAGCATAGCAAGAATAGTTGTCCACGATCACAAGGACACACCATTTCCCACTCGCCGAGCACACACGAGCTGGACCAACCAAGTCCACATGGAACAACTCGCATGGCGTCTCTATCATAACGAATGTCAGAGGTGGATGAGAGGTGGCAACCATCTTGCCATGAATACATGGAGCACATACCAAATCCTTTTGGTATTTCAACTTTGGCAATCCTCGGACTAATCATAGTCCACTCAAGTGTGACAATAAGTCAAAACTGAAGTGACCTAGTCTCCTATGCCATTTCCAAAGCTCCACCAAAACACCAGCAACTAAACAACGAGAAGAGCCAACACAATGAGAAAAATCGGCTCTGAAAATCTAACCCTCGGGGACGATCGTGCACACGAGATCTCCTCGAGAATCCAAAACACGAGAACAGCCCATATTGAAACGGACTTCAAAGCCCTCATCAATAAGTTGGGAAATAGAGAGAAGATTGTAACCCAAATACTTGACAAGAGAAACACGCCGAAGAGTCATAGACTCACTCACCTTCACCGTGCCCACTGAAAGCACTCTACCTTTCCCATTAACCACATAAGTGATGTACTCCTTGGTCATCACCGGGGTGAGGCTAGAGAACCACTGTCGAACTCTGGTCACGTGTCGAGAGCAACCGGAATCGATCAACCAAAAGCCTTCCATGCCTCCCACCTCTTCTTCAGAGTTGGAACCCGAGTCATCCTCGTTTCTCTTCTTGCTTGCAGAGCTATGTGCCGTGCCGCAAAAGACTTGGGCGGCGAAGCACAGGTCGTTAATGTTCTTGCTCGACCACTTGCCCTTGTGCCGGTTCTCATCTTCATCACTTGAGCTCGATGAAGTGTACCAGGAGCTCGAGTCGATGTCGCTCACACCGGCCACCATCTCTCCCTCCTTGTTCTTGTGACCACCACACTTTCTCAGCCTCCGCTCGGACTTGTTCTTGCCCTTGTAGTCATCCCTCAAGCGGTGCCTGTGGTTGGTCCTCGAACGGTGCTTGTGCTCGGGCTTGACCTCCATGGCTTCAGGGCACTCGGCGATGAAGTGGTCGTGCTTCCTGCATTGGTAGCACATGCCCGAGCTCCTCCGAGCGTTCTTCCGGTTCGTGTACATGCACTCGAACCGCCTGCTCAACAACGCGAGGTCCTCCTTGCTTAGCACGTCGAACGCCTCATCTGGCATGGACACAAGGCAAGACAAAGAAAATTGTCTCGAAGACATGTTAGCATTAGTCCTTGAACCAGATACGAGAGCCAGACTATGGGGATCAGTCGGGTTCTCGATCTTTGCACACACCGCACGGTCCACCTCTAACGACTTGAGCTTGGAAAATAGCTCGTCCACCGTGAGGGTCTCATACTTCTCCAACTCCAAAATGGCCTCGACCTTCCCACTCCACACGGTATGATCCAGATAATGCAAGAGCTTGACCGCTCTGTCAAGGTCATCGTACAGGAGCACGACCACATTAGCATTCATGTTATTCAAGATCACCGTGAAACGCTAACACATGGCATCAATGGACTCACCGGGGAGATGAGTGAAGTTCTCGTACTCTCTCCTGTAGGTCGCAAAGAGTCGAGCCTGAACCTGAGCGCTCCCGGCATGAGCATTTTTCAACTGCTCCCAAATCCTGCATGCCAAATCCTCTGTCCCAACCTATTCGAATTTGGATTCGCACAAAGAACGGTACAGGTAGTCGACCACCTTGTTGTTGGCGTCGAACATGTCCCTCGATCTTGGAGCAAGGAAGTTCAGCGGATGAACATAAGCTGTGTTCACCGTGAAATCCCACAGGATCTGACCCTTGCCGTGGACGTAACCAACCATCAACCTTTGCCACATATGGTAGTTCTTACCATCAAAGTGTGGAGGACCCGAACCCAATTCCTAGTACGCCATCTTTGGATCTTAGACCGGTTAGAATCACGAAGATCCGTAATCGGCTCTGATACTAATTGTCCAGAAGACAGGCGTAGACGGTCCGCAGTACAAAAGTCGCCTCCAGCCGAAAAACACCACTTCTGTCTAAACTGTCTGCCGAACGGTTCACCAGGGGGTTGCGGACTGTCCGTGGGCCACGGACTGTCCGCCAGTCAGGCGCGGATGGTCCGTGGATGAACTGCGCAGAAAACCAAGAACTCGCAAGAACATCTCCCCAAAGTCGTCCCCGGATCTCCCAAACGCCTGACGCTCTTGAGCCAAGATTTGGGGGAGATGATATGTGTCACTTGGTGATGCTATGCCCCAAAGCTCTTGGCCTATAACTCTGTAGAACGTTGGGAATCGCGGATCACACGAACTCAACCAAGGACAATGAACTCCACCCAAAGACCATCGAATCGAGGTGGTTTCCGGGCGTTTAAGGGGTCAAGATCATCTACAAAGAGGCACAGGCACTCACCCATGATCCCATCAAAGAAATCCGAAGAAAAACCCTCTCAAATCCGCGGAATCAACCGAAGAACGAAAACACCAAAGAGGCACCAAAAAGACCCACAGAAATCACAACTCCGAATCTTCTATACAACCAAGAAAGATTCGTACAAGGTCTAGCTTGCCTCCTCAACATCCTTCCCTCTCTTAGGACCTCATCATGATGCTCTCAAGCTAGTACTATGGAAATTTTAGGGAAAATAGGAAGGGAAAATAGAAAAACCAAATGAGCTAGGGTTTCGAGAGATGGCTGCCATCCTCTCACCTCTAATTATATATGGAGACAGCCAAAAGACTAAAATACCCCTAAAGCCTAAACTAGGATACACGCCCACCATGGGCTCTTTGGGAATATCTTTTTGTAGCACCATCGGATGGATGCCCGGTCACCGCCCTTCGCGTAGCCTCGACGCAAGCCTTGCGATCTCGACGCGTGTCCTCCGCTACGAAGCTTCTCGGCGCTCCCGGATCACATCTCCGCCCGCCGAGCCTCCGGTCTTGGTTTTGTAGATCAACCAAGTAAGCCAGCCGGTTTTGTGGTGAACCATCACAAACCCCATGTGTAGACTTCGTCTTCGTCTTGCTTTTCTTGCCACTATGCGGCCCGCACTGGACCCCGCTAGCCACCAGTCCCTGGGGTCAGGCCTACTTGTCTCTCCACTCCTTGGAGGCCCCGCAAGGCATAGACCTTTCGCACCTACTCTTCACCTGCACAAACGCAAATCTAGACGCAACCTGCACCTGCAATACTTAGACAAGAGTCCGTCCACGCCACATTGTCAATCACTCATCAAAGCCAGGAGCGACCATCCACCGATCTTCGGACGCTCCGGTCCTCACTGTTGGACCTCCCTCTCCAGTTCTTCGGTCTTGGCTTTGCGGATCAACCAAGGAACCCAATGGTTTTCTGGTGAACCACTGGAAACCCTGCAAACTCGGTGTAGCCTCCGCCAATCATCACTCATGACTCGGCTCCCACGTAGTCCTGGCTAGACCTTGGTTTTGAGGCTCAACCAAGAAACCATCCATGACATCATCTTGTCGTTCATGCCACCATGCGGCCCGCACATGACCCCGCTGGCCACCGGGTCCCTCGAACCAAGCCTACTGGTCTTCTCCACACCTGGAGGCCTCACCGGCACTGACCTTTCGCGATTGTTCTTCACCTGCACCAACACCAGCCAAGGCGCAACCTGCACCTGCAATACTTAACCAATAACTAGTCCACACAATGTTGTCAATCACTCATCACACCAGGAAGCGACCAGCCACCGGTCCTCGAACCACACATGGTCCTCAGGAGGCAACCGAAAGTCTAAAATACCCTTTCCTAATAACTAGGGATACAAGCCCCTCAAGGGCGGTTTTGGAAGTCTTCAAGCTTTCTCTATCGGACGGATGCCCGGCGACCGCACCCTGCGTAACCTCGACGCAAGCCACGCGATCCCGACGCGTGTCCTCCGTTTCGAAGATTCCGGACTGCGTCGTCGCACACCGGTCAGACCGGTGCTCCTCACCGGTCAGACCGGTACCCAACGGTCAAACCGGTCAGACCCACCGGTCGAGGGCCGGTGCAGCGCTCGCTCTTGCAGCCTCCGTCTTCGGTTCTTCGGTCTTGGCTTTGTGGATCAACCAAGGAACCAAGTGGTTTTCTGGTGAACAACCGGAAACCCCGCGAACTCGGTGTAGCCTCCGCCATCTCCACTCATGACTCGGCTCCCACGTAGTCTCGGTTCGACCTTGGTTTTGAGGCTCAACCAAGAAACCGTCCCTGACTTCGTCTTGCTGTTCATGCGACCTAACAATGCATGAATCAAGCCAAAAATGCAAAAAATGCAACCTAGAGCTTCTCAAATAGTCAAACTTCAACATAGGATGCTACACATGTCCAAATGAGCAAGTTAGATACTCTATAGCTTCATAATGACATCAAGTACATGATCACCAAGTTTCACAACCATTGGACAAAGCTAAAATAGAATTGAGAGATTTTGCGAAAATTTACCCTCTCGTGAGCAAAGTTCTAAACATGAGCGAAACTTATCAAAATGGTAAAGCCACACAAACTTCATGCTAGGACAACCATTCTAATCATAAGACCATCACAAACACCCACAAATACCTCATGTCATGTCAAAGCCACCGAACCATGTGCCTACTTCTATATATGAGACTTTTCATTGGTAGGCATCATGCAACGATTTAGCACACAAAGCAAATTAAATTTAGCACATATGACATGGGAGCACATTTTTCAAGCAATTTACATTTCATTTTCAAATTCATATTTGGTACATGAAATGTCTTTGTGACAAAAAGGAACTTATGCCCCTGCACAAGATAAAGCATGGGGGCTAAACATTCTTGATGGCAAATGAGCCATTGGCCCCGTATGATCAAAATAAGCTATCCAACCACAAATTAAGCATAGCCAAGCCAATATAAAAGCATTTACTCATAAGAGAGCATACATATGACATTTTTCAAAAACATAGCCATCAACCATGGATATAAACCAAGACTATCAAGAGCTAAGCCAAACTAACCATAGCTTACCAAACAATCTCACAAAGACATACATATCACATGGTGAACAATGTATTTAGGAGAAAGCTTTTACTATGCATATGATACAAAATGCATGCAATCTAAGATACAAGGATGCCTATACATCATATTACATATGCCATGCTAAATGCAAGAAATGAACTAAGGAAAGCTATATATATGCTACAAAGGAGCTCCCACACGCCAACTCAAGAAATCAAACAAACACCAAGCTCCCCTGCAAACGAGTGAAAGTTGCTTAATCTAGGGGTTTGGTGAAAATATCAGCTAGTTGTTCATGTGTGGTTACATGGATCAAAGTTATCTTCCCTTTCTCTATGTTGTCTCCCAGAAAATGATTCCTCACTTCTATGTGCTTGGTTTTTTAATGAAGAACTGGGTTCTTTTGCTACACTTGTGGCACTAGTGTTGTCACATTGAAGTGGAACATGGGTATACTACTCACAAAAGTCACTCATGGTGTATGAGATCCAAAGGAGCTAAGAGCAACAACTAGCTACGACAACATACTCTGCCTCGGTAGTGGATTGAGTAACACTTGACTGTTTGCGGGAAGACCAAGACACCAAAGAGGATCCCAAAAACTGGCAAGTCCCAGAAGTGGACTTCCTATCCAACCGACACCCGACAAAATCCGTGTTTGAAAAACCATGAAAAGCCAAAGAAGAAGACGCAAAGTACAAAAGGCCGAAGTTGGGAGTGTGACGCAAATACCTAAAAATGCGCTTGACCACTTGCCGATGCAAAGTGTTTTGAGACGCTTGAAAATGATCGCACAGATATAACGAAAATTCGATGTCCGGCCTCATCGCCGTCAAGTAGAGTGACCCGATCATGCTCCTGTTCTCCTTATGGTCCACGTGTTCACCCTCCTCATCCGCACCAAGAGTTGTAGTCGTACTCATAGGTGTCGCCATGGCCTTGGAATTCTCCATCTTGAACTTCCTCACAATTTCCTTGGTGTACTTAGCTTGGTGCACAAATGTTCCTTCCTTTAATTGCTTGATTTATAGCTCGAGGAAGAACTGCAACTCACCCATCATGCTCAACTCAAATGCCCTGCTCATGTCCTCTGCAAACCTTGCAATAAGAGAGTTAGATGAGCCACCAAAGACAATATCATCCACAGATGAGCCACCAAAGACAATATCATCCACGTACACCTGCCAATCAGGATATCTCTACCCTGCTTGAGAAGAAACAAGGTCTGATCAACCTTCCCCATCTCAAACCCTCTCTCAAACAGGAACCCCCTCAACCTACCGTACCAAGCTCTAGGTGTTTGCTTCAACCCATACAACGCCTTCCTCAACGTGTACACCTAGTGGGGCACTTCTCACTCTCAAACCCCGGTGGCTACCTCACATACACTTCTTCCTCCAACACACGAGTGAAGAAGGCACTCTTCACATCCATTTGGTGCAAGTTGAACCCTTTAGCCACAGAAAAGGCTAGAAGGATCCTAATCGCCCCCAAATGAGCTACAAGAGGAAAGGTCTCCTCGTAGTCAATCCACTATTTCTGACTATACCCCTGAGCAACATGCCTTGACTTGTTTCTCACCACTTCACCTTTATCTCCCTCTTTGTTCTTCCACACCCATTTTGTCTCAATTGACTTACACCCTAGGGGAGGGTCAACCAATTCCCAAACTAGGTTCCTCTCAAAATTCTCCAACTCCTCATGCATCGAATTAACCCAATTATGATCAGATAGTGCATGTCCAATGTCTTTGGGCTCAAAGGTGGCAACAAAAGCAGCATGATCAAAATGAGAATTGTTTCGAACCCTTGACCGTGCGGTACATTCATTCATGTCGCCGATGATCCTCGAAGCTGGGTGATCCACTTGTACTCATCCAGGAGGTTCTCGCCTTCATGCTACCTCCCCCTCAATAGCAGCTTCTCCTTGATTCGGGTTTGTCATCGCAGGTGTGGGACATGGCCCATCCTCGATCATCGTCAAAGTAGTAGGTACATGCTCAGTCGCGGGCACCACACCACCATCTTCATCATCTCCATCACTACGTGAAAAACTCACTTTGGTAATGGGCATAGATTGCCTTTGGTAATGGGTAAAGCGCCCGTTACCGATCAATTGTTACAAATAAGCCAGGAAAGGTAATGAGCAGATGCCCATTACTGATAAGACATATTCGTAATGGGTATCAAACAATGACCGTTACCACAACTAGCCACCAGTCACGTGAAATGGCTGTTACTCTGGGCTCGCAAGGATCTTTGGTAACGGGCACCAAAGCACAACTCGTTACAGTAGCTCAATATCGGAACACCTGTTGTGCACCTGCGTCTCCACTATGTTGATGAATTGAGACGCGTCTGTTTCACGCGTGTCTCAGCACATATAGGATTCATAACGAGCATCAAACAATGACTGTTACCACAACTAGTCACCAGTCACGTGAAATGACTATTTCTCTGGGCCCACATAGAACTTTGGTAACGGATACCAAAACAAAGCTCGTTACAGTAGCTCAATATCGGAGACGCTTGTTGTGCAGTTGTGTATCCACTATCTTGATGAACTGAGACGTGTCTACTTCACGCACGTCTCAGTACATATAGGATTCGTAACAGGCATCAAACAATGATCATTACCACAACTAGTCACTGGTCACGTGAAATGGCTATTTCTCTAGGTCCCCAGGGAACTTTGGTAACGGGCATGAAAATGGAGCCTATTACTGTGAAGTTAATATCAGAGACGTGTTCCGTGAACCAGCGTCTCCTTTGTCCCGACGAAATGAGACGCATCTGTTTCTACACGAGTCTGCTTTCTCTCTATTAAAGGAGACGCTTGCTTTCAACCTGCGTCTCCTATATCTCAATGAACGGGTCAGGTCCTGGGGCCCACCGGTCAGAATTGGTAACGGTCTTTTACACTACCCGTTACATTGTGGGCATGTTTGTTATGGTCTTTCGAAATGAAGCCCGTTACTCACTGATCAGTGTTTGTAACAAGCTTTAATTAACACCCGTTACAGATACGTAGGCCACCCCTATAGTAACCTGCCCGCTTGCAGGCGGCATCCTGGAAACAACTAAGATTTGGCAGCCATCAGGGGCTGCATCCTGGAACCAGCCAAGATTTGGCAGCCACCACAACAAGGAGACATCACAAACACATTCTCACATCACAGATATACGCAAAGCAAGATCACATTTGTAGATAAGCTAGGATCACATCAAGTTACAAGTTACTCTCATCAGGGCTTGTTTTGATGGAGTCGTGAGAAAACTGCATGAACCAGGCAGTATCTGACCACAACCAAGCGAGCCAAGCAGGTTTCTCAGGTAACAACACCTGACTAATGAAGACTGAATGAGTTTCAAGTTTCTGGCTACAATAAACTCATGGTGCAACACTGTAGAAGTTGACCTTTCGGTCGATGGTCTCCTTAAGAATGTACTCGCACAAGATCTCCAAGGCACATCTATAGGATATTTAAATCCTACAAAATAAAATCAATTATGATAATACAAGTAGAAATCAATTTCTAAAATCAGATGAATAATATGAGCAGAGACAAGGTTCAACATTATTATCTACTTACAACAACCTTCTTGATGTTAGGTATGTCATCGAGTAGTCTTAACATATGGAATGCCACATGGAATCCACACAAAGAGGACCCCCGTGGTTGCTGAGCACACTGCATCAAGGTACCAAAATGACAAGTTAATGCAGTACCAAATAGGTAAGAAGAAACCATAAAAAACCTCGGTCTTAGCGAGATTTGTTTTGTGCTTGAGTGTGCCTTTTGGCATTTTTTCTTTCCTTTCGTCAGTCCATCCTATGCATGTTCACCAAAGCCCTGCATTATTAGCAATACCAATTAGAAACACTAAGAGATTGAATTTTTATGAACAAAACCTACAAATACTGTACCAAAGGCCCTGCATGGTCAGCAATACCAATTAGAAACACTAAGAGACTGAATTTTTGTGAATAAAACCTACAAGAAGCTGACTAGTTCAAAACATGTTGGAGGTCTGGAAACTTTAGCAGGGGATGTTATTTAGCAGAATCTAGATACCAAACCTCTTTGAACTTCAAACAGATGATCACTGTTACCCAGTGGCTAGTGCAGTAGGCGCCCACCACGTAGTTGTTGTTCATTGCATTTGAAATTGCTTTGCCAACTTGCAGGGAACGCTGAGAAACATTTTTGAAGTAAACAAATCTGGATCTAAAACCCCAACACTGATATGCATCTTCGCTGCCTTGTCCATCATTTTCCTACAAAAAATCAAATTGTTAGCATGCACAAACTTTGTGGTCAAAATTAAAGAAATATCTCTTTAGTTTTCAAAGGACTTACAATGCCCATAACCTCATGCACAAACTTTGTGGTCAAAATTAAAGAAATATACACACTACTGAATTCAATGTTTAACATTAAAGCACCACAACCACCTTTAAACTAGTCTTGATCCATCTTTGCTAGAAAGGCAAGTTTATCCTTACTGTGTTCCATGACATAAGCATGCAACTTGGTACAATTTGGTCGGTCCTATTCTGTCCCAATAACACAGTTAAGAATCTCATCTTTAGATAGAGGTTTCCTGGCCTGGTTCCCCTTCCGCAGTGGAGATTGTCTGGGCTCCTCTTGTTGCAGAGGCTGTTGTACTTGTTGCATCTGCTGCTTAGGAGGAGATTGCTTGCGCTCCTCCTCCTGCTGCTACAGAGGTTGTTGTTTCATATGTTACTTATTCTCATGTTGCAGCTACTGCATAGGCGTAGTTTGCCCAGGCTCCTCCTGCTGTTGTTGATGCTCCTGCTGCTACTTTGTCTAATGATTATCCTCAAGTTGCAACTGTTGCTTAGGCGGAGTTTGCCTGGGATCCTCCTCCGGCTGTTGTCGACGCTACTGCTGCGTAGTTTTGCTGATCTGCTGTTACTGCTACTGCTATTAAGCCTTCTCTTGCTGACACTGATCTGCAGTACCTCCATCTGATGTTGTACCCCTACTACCTGTTGCGGCTTCAGGGTTGGGATGCCTCGTCATGGGTGGTATAAGGTTCCTGTCCTTTGGCAATTGGATCCTTTGAACGAGAGCCTCAGCTAGGGTTGCTATGTCACCTCTATCAGTTGGTACAGGCAGAGGGTAGTGACTCGTAATTGCCCACACATAATTAGGTTGCACCACAACATACCCATCCTGCACCAGTACTGAATCGCAAGCCTTTCGAAATGGAAAGGCTTTCGCTAGTGCGAGCTCCACATTAATCTCGGTGCCAACCAAACGGCTGCACACGGTTGGCTCTGTCAGCTTATCTATTGTGTCCACCAAAGGTGATCGACTATCACTATGCACTTGATTCGCTTCATCACCATTGGCATTCCAATGATCTTGCTCTCTGCCATCTTCCTCGTTGTCATGCGCATGTTCTTCCTCGCGGTCAAGCCCAACTTCTTCATCACTGCCATGCACATCTTCTTCCTTGTTGCTACTAATAGGCGCTGGTAATTGGGAAGGAAGAAGTACATCTTTCGGTATATTGATGCCTGATAGTCTTAGAGCATGGACAACTGATTTAAATGTTATGTCCATCATATCATGAGCATTAGACCTCTTGTTCCTCTTCTTCCTGTACATTCTAGCGAGCTCTTCAACAAACCCTTTACCCAAGTCAAGTGAACTAGACACGCCTCAGACCCAACCTCGATGCTCTGGACTCTCAAGTGGTGCAGTGAGGATATCATCCTCCCTAACCCTAGAGAAAGAACTATCGCTACCCTGAGTTGCAACTATTTTCACCCTATCTACTACCCCCACCACCGCAGGGTTATTGAATGTTATGCCCCCGCTTCCTTCACTAGTATTCTTCTTCTTCTTCGCTACCCTTGCTCGCAGTTAAGGTCTCGAACGTCTAGAAAATTGGTCCCAATGGTTCTATTTTCCTTCTGCAGCTAGCTTTGCATCCTCCTCCTCCCACTCTTTCCTTTTGCCACAATAACCTTTTCTGCCCGTCTTGTGTGGCTTATTATGCAATGCTCTTTTTTTCATCTCCTGGCTCAGTTGCTGAAATGAAGGAGAATTGGTTTCCTGCACAAACATGTTGCAGTCTTGTTGCTGCAAAAATGCATGCTTCACAAAGGGAGTCTCCTCTTCACTCACATACTTTTTTCTTAAATGGGCTTTGAACCACCGTTGCAAGGTTCCAATCTTTCATATAGCTGCTTTAACTGCCTTCTTGCGAATAGATTCTTCTAGATTGGCTGGGTAATCTAGCTTTTCCTCTAAAACTGTGAACAGATGGTCCTTTTCAATTGGTGAGAGATCATCAACTACGTTGTTGATTGACACCCTCTCCCAAGCAATGAGACCAGAGACCAATACAAATCCAACCCTTGCAGCATCTGGGGTAGGCCAAAAATTGGCATCAAGTTCAGTTGCAGTCAACTTGTCTTGTCATTTGGTTTGTGTCCTTGACCCAAGGGATCGATTACTAGTCCCAGCAGTCTGTGCTAAGTGACCTTGTGAAGAAGGTTCACCGACGATGGGCTGTGATGATGCACTGGAGGTAGAGGAGTTTGTTGTTGTGGGAGACTGCATAGATGAAATGTGAGGTTTTGAAGGACCGATACGGCAAACCAGAGAGGGGGGGAGTGAATGGGAGCCGATAAAAATTCTTCTCGAAGGAGATGGAAACTCCAACAAGATGAACACGGCTTCCAACACACGTCTCCGACTGTTGACGGATAAAACTCGTATCCACCTACGATCCGCAAGCGTACGGACCTACACCTTTTTTACCACGGGATTCCCAAGGTTCTTGTCAATCCGCGGAGCAAGGGGATTACTAGCACTTAACCAAGTACTAATCTAGTCGAATGGAAAACCTTTGAAAGAGAGTATTAATCTAAAAGTAAAGACAATCTAACCTAAGTTAACCTAAGTTGATCAAACAAATCTAGGGTTAAACTAGATGATAAAGTGGTGAACACAAGAGAATGAGCAAGAAAGATAAGCGTTCCCTCCCTAGGATCTAGGATAACATGGTATGCATCTACTACACGAAAGCGGAAAACCAATCTACCAGGGGTTGTGATCACGGTTTCGCCCTTTCCCTCCTCTCGTACTGTCACTACGCGAAGGTATTCATGACTAGACCTATGATGGACACGGTATGTTGATGGAATCTATGGGAGTAGCGGATATCATACGCCCGAAAAACACGGCGGCCTACCTTAATCATCAAAGCATCATCAACATGAAAACAATAGATTGAAACCACGAATCAAGTAGCGATCACATAGCATGTATCCATCTAATTCTGGGGATGAACGGAGACATTACCCCATCATCTTACACGGATTGAAGCACATAGGGGTGATGGAGACTCCGGAGAACGTCGTCAATGAAGATGGCGGCGATGGAGCTTGGGAACACCCCTAGGCCAGCGGCTTGGAGTCCTCCTCTTGCTTCCTTCTCTCCGCCCGCGATGATCCTTGCGACGAGCTCATCTAACTCTCTCCCTCATCTGGCGCCGGTAGTTTTCTGGTGATTGGCGTCGGTAGGATGATTTGTTCGATGTGGCGGCCGACGGCGGCGGAGGCAATAAATAGACGAACACCTAGGGCAAAGGGGGCACCGAACTGACCCCGAAATGGGCTGGGCCGGTCGGCCCAGGCCCATTTCGGCCCGGTTCGGCCTCAGTTTCCTCCCCGGTTGCTTCTCGTGTGATCCCTTATTCGTGTACACTTGCATGTGGGTCTTTGACGTTGTTCCCTTCACGGTTAAGGCTTGAATCCTTGCTATGCAGGCTTCGCTGTTTTTTGGTTGAGTCCCTGAAGACTTCCACGTTGACGCTTCAGTCCTCGGGTCATTTGGAGTCATGTTCATCGCGTGTCTTGACTCTTGTCGGGCTTCATGATCTTCTTCCAAAGTGCTTGGTGTACATATCCCGAAAGTCTCCTCTTTAGCGTAGATTAGCTGCGTAAACAACAAACTCCAAAATTGACATGCAAGTGTGAACTTGTTATATCATTAGTATGCCTAGTGGCGGGTTAGTTGCAAATCATAATCGAAACCAATGTATAACAAGTACTCTAGGTTGACGGAAATTCACCGTCAACATCTCCCCCATGCTTAAACCTTGCTCGTCCTCGAGAAAGTAATCCTTGCTTAAAAGGGAAATCAGTGTTTCCTTCCAATGTTGTCCCTGCACTTAGTCATTCATGACGAGGCAAATTGCTCTCTCTTAAGAATTTATTTTTAAAGTTCAAGTTGTGACCGACTTCTTTTTCATTATGGAAGATAGACTAACAATAAAGAACAAGCCACATTTAAGACAATGCTCTCAAACTTAAGTGAACTTCAAACCATTACCTTGTCGCATGGAAGATTTACAGAAAGATGCATATCCAACATAAGTGGAAATCTCTTGCAAAAGCTCATGGAAACACTCATCTCATCAAGTCACTCAAGCCTATACTATATTATTTTCAACCTACTCTACTCATATGTGATAGTGGAAGGCTTATGTGGAGCTTGGATGGTTAAAATCAATCCTAGCAAAACATACATCCGAAATATTGTCAAATTAAGAGAGAGGTCTATTGGAATTACCGAGACTCGTCAAAAAGGCCATGGAAAATAAATGTTGGAAAGAGAGAGGGATGAAACACACACATTTAGATAAGTGGACATGTGCAAGTGGCAAATGGATGATCCCGAGGCACGAGTGAAGTCCTCGTTATCGGATTGCACATGGTTGGAAGATTTGAGTGTGGATTTATCATCAAGGCACTTGAGAACTTATGAAGCAAAAAGATCCGAGGAGCATCTTTATTATTTTTTTACTTTTATTCTATTTCCTTCTCATTTTTCTCTCTTTCTTTCTTTCTCTTTTTTCTTTATTTTTCCTTTTTTTCTTACTTTTCTTTTCTTCTCATCATAATAATTTTTTTTCTTCTTTCATTTTTTTTCTTCTTTTTTTTTTCTTTTTTTCCTTTATTTTTGCTCCTCAAAACTTTTTGCAACATAATACTTACATAGCATTTGTGTCAGAGAATGACTCCTCCCCCATGCTCGAATGATGCTCGTCCTCGAGCATAAAAGAGAGGGGAAATGACTGCTAAAGTAAGTATAAATTCCATAATCTTGCGGAATATTTGAATCTCCATCGAGAATTTTACTCCATACTAAAATTGGGTTGTGGACAAGGAGGTGATCACAAGAGGATTTTTTGGTTTAGGGTGGATGCCCAGCGAAGTTTGTGGAATTTTCGATGTGAAAACCCACAATGCATGGACAAAAAGGCTAGCATGAAAAAGTTACACAAAGGAATGACCAACTTCTTAGTCTCGAACCATAGAAATCAATCCTAATCCAACTCATCAAACATATGTTTGCTATCTACGGGTTTTGTTATCATAAAACATATATGTATATGGCTTTGGTAGGTAGAACTTTGCAAGAGCATCACAAATATGTAGATAGCATAAAAGTTAAGTTTTCATAAAAACAACAAGTTATCCGGCTATCCATAAACTTAAATCAAAGTGCAAAGATATGTATGTGGGTTTAGAGCATAGTAATTTCACCTCCACAAACCAAAGAGCCGGTATTTAAATTAATTTCAGATCATATTATAGAGAGCAATTAGCCAAGACATGTATAACTTCATGTAGGTAAAACAAAGAGGCAACTTTCATCATCTTTCCGTAAGCATAGGCAATATAAAACATCGAGGTGAACACATGGTCATGCTTATCTATTGAAAGTAAAAGGAAACCTAGGTTGTCCTCCTAGTAGCTATGTTATTGTTTGAAGAGAAAAACAAAAGGTTGCACCTAGTTGATGTTGAAGGCATACTTACAAGCATTTGTGTTGGAAAAGAGAAGGTCCATGGAGATGTTACCATCCTTTGTAATTCTTCGTTGCCTTCTTCTGACATCTCCATGTATCGATATGGCTTTTGCTTTTGTCTTGATTTATTAGTGCTCCTAAACTTCTGAATTTGATCTTGTATGCTTAATGGAGTCATTGGTCACCCTTCTCTTCAATGTTGTCATCACCATCTCCTCTTTCTTGTTCTCATCATCTCCCTGCTGTCTCTTTTTCATGGATTTCCCCCTCTGTCCAGAACAGAACATATATCGAAATATAGCTCTATTGAAAAGCTTATGAAATTACCTTTCCAACGTGTGGTCATTCATCGAAAACGGAGTTCAAACAAAGGAGCTATGTCCGTTTTACTTCAGCGCTGTGTGCTGTCCAAAACTGATTTCAGGACGTGTTGCACTCGGTGATTCGGGCATAACCGCTTGTAGGAACCTCCGATTATCTTGATTCTTGATTTGTTGGAATCGTAACTTCACGGGGCTTCTAAATATCCAAAAATATCCAGTTTTTTTTTCTTCGAGACCATGCAGAATTTTGATGAGATTGGTGGCTTCTTGCGCATTGATCCGGAGATGTTAACGATCTTTATCATTCTATCTTCTAGAGTGTCATGTTGCACTTTCGTGTTGAAGATTCAGGGTCTCTCCCATGCTTAGCATTTTGCTAGTCATGGAAGAAGAAGACAAAGCACTTCTTAGCCATCCTTCAATTTCCTTGTAGTGAGAGTCTTTATCTTTCCTGTAAGACGTTTTAAACGCACATTCTACCCCCACGGTGACGGTTGGGAGTAGATAGAATTGCCAACAATTCAACAATGTCTCCTAAGATTCTTAACTTGTGGCATAATTAGTTTAATGAGGAATAAAAACCTAATGAGTGTACGTGGTGCAAGGTGAGTATGCACATGATAGGAAAGCATATAAACAAAGACAATGTTTTCACCTAGTTCTAAACACCATGTTTACAACTAAGTTGCCGAATTTCTCCATAGCCATAAAGGTTTATATATCTAGGGTTAAAACACCATGTCTATCCCTAAATCAATAACTCTTATAGCACAAAAAAATTGAGCGCATTACAAAGCTTATAAACTAACCAAAGCAACATGAAAATATATGAAAAGCCAGCTAGGTTTATCGAACGTAACGATGATGGTCCGCAATCTTGTTTAAACACCACGTTTACACAAGATCACAAAAGGAAAACACCCATAGGTACCTATGAAGCATTAACATGGAAACTGAAGCATACATCATTAAGTATATAAAACAACCAAGCCAACTATGTGCAAAACATGTATACACAAAGAAACATCACATTGATAACAAAATGCAATGCATACAAATAAATATTATCATGAACATGATGGTTGTTCTAAAAAGGAAAACTGAACTTAGATTAATAACCACAAGTTGATCATCATAAGATAGTGCCATTCTTTATTTTTTCTAAGAAAGTAGTAAAATATAAAGAAACGGGTTGCCTCCCGAAAAGCGCTTCATTTAAAGTCATAGAGCTGGACTTTCTCACTTACCTTCTTTTCGTTGCATAGCCATGGCCCTTCATGCAAGAAGAAAATGTACCAATGCAGCTTTAATTTACTTCCCATGTTGTGCTTGATCACTTATAGAAGACTTGCCCAAAGCTTCCTTTTGTTTCATCATTATCTCCTTCTTTATCATCCTTCGGTGCTGCCTTCACTCCATGAATTTTTTTTAATGTCCAGAACATAGAGTATACTCAATCTCTACTCCATTGCACAGTGCACAAAATTTCCTTTCCAACGAGTCTTTATTTGCTCAAATCGGACTTCGGACAAGAGAGTCACGTCTGTTTTACTTCGGCGATGAAATCTGTCCTGAAATTTCAGAGCGCGCAACGCTCTATGTTTCCTCCATAACTCCTTGCACGGGTCTTCAAACTTGTTGGTTCTTGATGCGTTGGAATGGTAATTTGATGGAGCTTCTGAATATCTCATTTTCTTCATCTATACACCTCTGAACAAGCTCTCAAATTGATGAAGACAGCAGCATCCATCGCGGGATTCGGAGAGGTTGATGATTTATCTTGCAACTCTTTTAGACATGACTTCTTTTTTTCATTATTCAAGCCTTGTCTTCATGGTTAGTGAAAATTGGGCCTTTCCCGACATATGATTCTTTAAGGTCATTAGCTTGACCCGGTGCAAAGCATGATCGAGATTTACAAAACTTATTGTAAACATACGCGTCCATAATTAACACCACATGTGAATTGTAGCAACAAGTCAAGGTGTGAATAAAAGAAGCATATGTTTCATGCATAGCATTGAGCTCATCATTAGGCAAAGGTTGTTTAGGCGTGAGATTAATTGGATCAAAAATAAATGTTTCCTCTTTTTCATTCTCAAGAAAATCTAGCCTATCAACATGATCACTATTGGAACAAGGCATAGACATTAAACTATCATTCATAATATTGGTTGAGCACGAGTATTTGAATTTATCAACATCAATACCAATAATATCTTTAGATTTCAGCGCGTACGTTGGCCTTAGAGATTTTTCAACAAGAGTGATATTTGGTTCATCAAGCGGTGTTGAAGGCGAATTGATCTCAACAAGTGTAGTTGCCTCTTCATCACCATCTTGCAATTTCTTCAACTCATCACGTGGAACATGTAATCCTTCAACTATGTACGCATTCATCTCTTCTTTGAAGTCTTCTTTATCAACCAGATCTTCATCTTCAAAGACTTGTATGTTGCTTTCTTTATCTTCCATGTACCACATGTTGTCAAGATCGCTCATTGTTGATTCACTCTTTCCTTCATCCTTGAGTACTTCCATGTCTTGATTTGCTAGTGTGTAGGCTTCAATAGCACACAAGCTATCACCTTGTGGGGAGGGGCCTTCTTGGTGTACTTGATCTATGTCAACCCCTTCCCATTCATCTTCTAGCTTGAGTCCTATCTCCTCCCATTTATCCTTTGAGTCACTAGGCTCATCACGGTTGTACTCTTCTCTTCCTTCATCATAAATCTTTGAGTTGTCAAACCGGTCGATCCATCCTTCATCTCCTTCTTCTCTTTCTTCTTCAAACATCTTTTGGATCGACCCTCCACTCATCTCTTGATCAAATATATCTTCAATTAGTTTGGCAACGTGTCGGCGTTCCTCCTTCCTTCGGTAGTTAATTAGTGGGGCGAAATCAACTTGAACCCAACCGGATTGAATGAACTCCGCCAATGGTCTAGCATTCCACATACTTCGGCCTACATTCTTGTTAGTTTCAACATTTTTAACATCAGAAATGACCTCTCTTACCTTGGGAAGTGGATCTTCACTTTCTTGTATGGTCGGTTCATCTTCCTTGATCTTCGGTTCATCTTTTTTATAAATTTCAGCAAGCACCTTGGGCTTGCTTTTGTCATTTTGCTCCTCTCGACAACATCTTTGCCAATCTCGTAGTGTTCTTTGTCCATTGTTTATCCTTTGTAAGATTTGTGCGGCTTCACTAATTGTTTTATCCATTATATCACCGCCTGCACACATGCTTACAAAACCAGACGAGTTAGGGGTTAGTGAGAAATAAAAGGTATGCAACATCAAGTCACCGGAAAATCCAAAGTTCGGGCCTCACTCAAGTAGTTCATTAAAACGGTCCCATGCTTCGTCAATTCCTTCATCCTCTCCTTGCTTGAAATTGAGCACTTGCCTCCTTTAGTCTTGAACCTTGCTTATGGGAAAGAACTTCAAAAGAAACTTCTTCACTAGCTCATCCCAATTTCCTTTTGCTTTAACGGAGGCAAGTGTGTACCATCTTCGCGCTTCATCTTCGAGAGAGAACGGAAAAAGATTCCACTTGAACCAAGTGGCCGGAACTCCTTTTTGTTGCACCGTGTTGCATAACATCGTGAATTCCTTAATGTGTCTATATGGGTTGTCGTCCTCCAATCCTCTAAATGGTTTTTGTGGCCACTAACTTGATGATTCCAGGCTTCACTTCGTAGTGGGTTGTAGCAAGCATCAAATCTGATTTTTGTATCTCAATGTCTTCCATTGACGGCATTGCAGCTCCCTTAGCGACATCTCTTTGTCTTCCAATGGTGAGGTGAACAAATCCATCTAGGCACAAGAAAAGTAGAAAGAAAAAACAAAAAAGATTTTTTTTAGAAAATAAGGGTTAGGTGTTAGTAATCAACAAAATTAATACTAGATTAAACCTAGCAAACTGGCTTGCTCCCAGGCAACGGCGCCAGAAAAAGGGGCTTATTGACGGATAAAACTCGTATCCACCTATGATCCGCAAGCGTACGGACCTACACCTTTTTCACCACGGGATTCCCAAGGTTCTTGTTAATCCGCGGAGCAAGGGGATTACTAGCGCTTAACCAAGTACTAATCTAGTCGAATGGAAAACCTTTGAAAGAGAGTATTGATCTAAAAGTAAAGACAATCTAACCTAAGTTAATCTAAGTTAAGTTGATCAAACAAATCTAGGGTTAAACTAGATGATAAAGGGGTGAACACAAGAGAGTGAGCAAGGAAGATAAGCGTTCCCTCCTTAGGATCTAGGATAACATGGTATGCATCTACTACACGAAAGCAGTAAACCAATCTACCGGGGGTTGTGACCACGGTTTCGCCCTTTCCCTCCTCTCGTACTGTCACTACGCGAAGGTATTCGTGACTAGACCTATGATGGACACGGTATGTTGATGGAATCTATGGGAGTAGCGGATATCATACGCCCCAAAAACACGGTGGCCTACCTTAATCATCAAAGCATCCTCAACATGAAAACAATAGATTGAAACCACGAATCAAGTAGCGATCACATAGCATGTATCCATCTAATCCTAGGGATGAACGGAGAAATTACCCCATCATCTTACACGGATTCAAGCATATAGGGGTGATGGAGACTCCAGAGAACGTCGTCAATGAAGATGGCGGCGATGGAGCTTGGGAACACCCCTAGGCCAGCGGCTTGGAGTCCTCCTCTTGCTTCCTTCTCTCCGCCAACGTTGATCCTTGCGACGAGCTCATCTAACTCTCTCCATCATCTTGCGGTGGCGGTTTTCTGGTGATTGGCGTCGGTAGGATGATTTGTTCGATGTGGAGGCTGACGGCGGCGGAGGCAAGAAATAGACGAACACCTAGGGCAAAGGGGGCACCGAACTGACCCCAGAATGGGCTGGGCCGGTCGGCCCTGGCCGGTCGGCCCTGGCCGGTCGGCCCTGGCCCATTTCGGTCCGGTTCGGCCCCGGTTTCCTCCCCGGTTGCTTCTCGCGTGATCCCTTATTCGTGTAAACTTGCATGTGGGCCTTTGACGTCGTTTCCTTCACGGTTGATGCTTGAATCCTTGCTATGCAAGCTTCGCTATTTTCTGGTTGAGTCCCTGAAGACTTGCACGTTGACGCTTCGGTCCTCGGGTCATTTGGAGTCATGTTCATCGCGTGTCTTCACTCTTATCGGGCTTCATGATCTTCTTCCAAAGTGCTTGGTAAACTTATCCCGAAAGTCTCCTCTTTAGCGTAGATTTCCTGCGTAAACAACAAACTCCAAAATCCACATGCAAGTGTGAACTTGTTATATCATTAGTATGCCTAGTGGCGGGTTAGTTGCAAATCATAATCGAAACCAATGTATAACAAGTACTCTAGGTTGACGGAAATTCACCGTCAACACCGACTCACTACCCACATTGGCCAAGCCCACGTAGCCACTGGAGTGCCACTGGACCTAGGAACCAACACACAACCTTCCGGCGCGAGAACGCGCCGGAACACCAAACCTCGAGTCTACAGACCAACACCGGTGAGACCGGTTAGCACCACCGATCAGACCGGTCCCTGCTGGTGAAACTGGGCAACTTTCACTAAGTGGCTCCACACCGGTCAGACCGGTGAGACACACCGGTTAGACAGGTCACAGCCTGAAAGCCCCCAAAGCACCAAACAGTCCAACCGACCACCAAACTGACCCAAACAAGAAACAGCAGCAACACATGACAACAGCGAACACACCCAAACGTTCACCCGAGCAAAAACCCACCGAGGGTTGCACCGGTCAGACCGGTGTAGCCTGGGCAGCTCGGGATGAACAGCACCCGCGGGTCAACTCCCACAAATCCAAACCTCGATCTCCCGAATCGCTCCACGAACTTGAACAAGACTTTGGGGATATTAGGAACACCTCATGAGGAGTCTATAGCCAAGTTTAATCCCACCAAAACTTGACCAAAAACAAGGAATCGAAGAAATCCCGCCAAGAGCACCACAAACCCTAGAACTCAGAAAACCCCAAAATCGAGCCCCTTTACTCACGGATTTGGGAGGGAAATCATAGCACAAATAACCACGAAGGGTTCCCACAAATTTCCCCCATCAAATCCCCAAGAGCAAGGTCCCGAAAACAACCCAAAGAAATCACCAAGAGAGGGCTCCGAAAATCACCACCAAGAACAACCGGGAATAACACATCCAAACCTTGAGGAACCACGCCGAATCATCTATACATGCAACAAAGGTTCATACAAGGTCTAGCTTGTCGCCCAATCATCCAACCCTCTCACAAGATCTCACCATGAAGCTCTCAAGCTAGTCCTATGGAAATCCTAAGGAAAATAGGAAGGGAAAATAGGAAAGCAAATGAACTAGGGTTTCAAAACTAGGTTGCCATCCTCTCACCTCTTGGGTTATATGGAGGCAACCGAAAGTCTAAAATGCCCTTTCCTAATAACTAGGGATACAAGCCCCTCAAGGGCGGATTTGGAAGTCTTCATGTCTTCTCCATCGGACGGATGCCTGGCGACCACACCCTGCGTAGCCTCGACGCAAGCCATGCGATCCCGACGCGTGTCCTCCGCTTCGAAGTCTCCGGACCGCGTCGTCGCACACGGCCGGACCGGTGCTCCTCACCGGTCGGACCGGGCACCCACCGGCCGGGGACCGGTCGGACCCACCGGTCGAGGCGGTCCGGCACTGCGTTGCAAAGACCGTCTTCGATACTTCGGTCTTGGCTTTGTGGATCAACCAAGGAACCCAGTGGTTTTCTGGTGAACCACCGGAAACCCCGCGAACTCGGTGTAGCCTCCGCCAATCTCCACTCATGGCTCAGCTCCCACGTAGTCCCGGCTCGACCTTGGTATTGAGGCTCTACCAAGAAACCGTCCACAACTTCATCTTGCTATTCATGCCACCATGCGGCCCGCACTTGACCCCGCTGGCCATTGGGTCCCTCGAACGAAGCCTACTTGTCTTCTCCACACCTAGAGGCCTCACCGGCAACGTCCTTTCGCGCTTGTTCTTCACCTGTACCAACACCAGTCAAGCCGCAACCTGCACCTGCAATACTTAGCCAAGAATCAGTCCATACAACGTTGTCAATCACTCATCACGCAAGGAAGAAGTACCACACATGGTCCTCAATCTCCCCCTTTATGAGTGCATTGACAACACCCACACGAAAGTAACAAGAGAGAAAAGAAAAAGAAAAGAAACGAATAAAAAGAAACTCCAACAAGCGATCGAAAGCCAAACGAAGGCAAAGAGCGAGATCACTTGAAGAAGACAAGTCTCGGACCCCTTAGGCAAGGGCAATGGCTCGACACATCCGAGACAAAAACAAAGCTCAAGCAAAGAGCGCGAACCACCGGACCAAAGCTCAAACACCACAAAGAGCTCCCCCTGCACACATGCAAGCTCCCCCTGAACCAATGCACTTCTCCCTGGACGAATGCATGCAAACCAGCTGAAAACAGGGCAGCTGCGGCCACTTCAGCTCACACCGGTCAGACTGTTCATCGCCACCGGTCAGACCGGTGCCTAACATGTGCACAGGACCAGCACTCACACCGGTCAGACCGGTGACCCCGACCGGTCAGACCGGTGCACAACAGAGCCCAGAAATGGCTTGAAACCACCTGAAAACCTTCTAAATGCGTCCAACAAGCCATTTCAAGCTCAAACTTCTCGCCCTTTTTGGCAATGCATGAATCAAGCCAAAAATATGCAAAACTTTCAACCTAGAGCTTCTCAAATAGAAAAAATTCAACATAGGATGCTACACATGTCCAAATGAGCAAGTTAGATACTCTACAGCTTCGTATCGATCTCAACTACATGATCACCAAGTTGCACAACCATTGGACGAAGCTAAGATGGATTTGGGCAATTTTGCGAAAAACTTGCCTCTCATGAGCAAAGTCCTAAACATGATCAAGGCATATCAAAATGGCAAAGCCACACAAACTTCATGCTAGGACAGCCATTCTAATCATAAGACCATCACAAACACCCACAAACACCTCATGTCATGTCAAAGCCACCGAGCCATGTGCCTACTTCTATGTATGAGACTTCTCATTGGTAGGCATCATGCAACGGTTTAGCACCCAATGCAAATTAAATTCAGCACATATGATATGGGAGCACATTTCCAAGCATTTTACATTTCATTTTCAGATTTATAATTGGTACATGAAATGTCTTTGCGACAAAAAGGAACTTATGCCCCTCCTCAAGATAAAGCAAGAGGGCTAAACATTTATGATGGCAAATGAGCCTTTGGCCCCATATTGTCAATAAACTAGCTACCCAACCACAAATTAAGCATAACCAAGCCACTAAAACATGTCAAGAGCATATAAAGGCATTTACACATGAGAGAGCATACATATGACATTTTTCCAAAACATAGCTATCAACCATGGATTATTCATCAAGATCATCAAGAGCTAAGCCAAACTAACCATAGCATACCAAACAAGCTCACAAAGACATAAATAGCATTCCATGGTGAACAATGTATATAGGAGAAGCTTTTCCTAACCAATGCATATGATACAAAATGCATGCAATCGAGATACAAGGATGCCTATACATCATGTTACATATGCCATGCCAAATGCAAGAAATGCACAAAGGAAAGCTATACATATGCTACAAAGAAGCTCCCACACACCCAACTCAAGAAATCAAGCACACACCAAGTTCCCCCCCGCAAACGAGTCAAAGTTGCTTGATCTAGGGGTTTGGTGAAAATATCGGCTAGTTGGTCATGTGTGGATACATGGATCAAAGCTATCTTTCCT
The DNA here is from genome assembly GCA_947561735.1 of Cenchrus americanus. Taxonomy (NCBI): domain Eukaryota; kingdom Viridiplantae; phylum Streptophyta; class Magnoliopsida; order Poales; family Poaceae; genus Cenchrus; species Cenchrus americanus. The sequence continues at coordinate 196,265,308 of OX387244.1, forward strand.
TTCTCTACGTTGTCTCTCAGAAAATGATACCTCCCTTCTATGTGCTTGGTTTTTGAATGGAGCACTGGGTTCTTTGCAACGCTTATGGCACTGGTGCTATCACATTGAAGTGGGACATGGGTATACTCCTCACCAAAGTCACTCATGGTGTATGAAATCCAAAGGAGTTGAGAGCAACAACTAGCAGCGGCAACGTACTCGGCCTCGGTCGTGGATTGAGCAACACTCGACTGTTTGCGGGAAGACCAAGACACCAAAGAAGAACCCAAAAGCGGCAAGTCCCGAAGTGGACTTCCTATCCAAGCGACACCGGCAAAATCCGCGTCTGAAAAACCATGAAGCGCCAAAGAAGAGGACGCGGAGTACCAAAGGCCGAAGTCGAGAGTGTGACGCAAGTACCTGAAAATTCGCTTCACTGCTTGACGATGCGAAGTCCTCGGAGACGCTTGAAAACGAGCGCACAGACACACCGAAAACTGGATGTCTGGCCTCGTTGCCGTCAATTAGAGGAGTGACCCGATCAAGCTTCGGTACTCCTTCTGGTCCACGTGTTCGCCTTCCTCGTCCCCATCAAGAGCTGTAGTCGTACTCATCGGCGTCGTCATAGCCTTGGAGTCCTCCATCTTGAACTTCCGCACAATGTCCTTGGTGTACTTAGCTTGGTGCACAAATGTTCCTTCCTTTGATTGCTTGATTTATAGCTTGAGGAAGAATTGCAACTCATCCATCATGCTCATCTCAAATTCCCTGCTCATATCCTCTGCAAACCTTGCAACAAGAGAGTTAGACGAGCCACCAAAGACAATATCATCCACGTACAACTGCACAATCAGGATATCTCTGCCCTGCCTCAGCAAAAACAAGGTCTGATCGACCTTCCCCATCTCAAAACCTCTCTCAAACAAGAACCCCTCAACCTACATACCAAGCTCTAGGTGCCTGCTTCAGCCCATACAACGCCTTCCTCAACTTGTACACTCGGTGGGGGTACTTCTCACTCTCAAACCCCGGAGGTTGCCTCACATACACTTCTTCCTCCAACACACCATTCAGAAAAGCACTCTTCACATCCATTTGGTGCAACATGAACCCTTTAGCCACGGAAAAGGCTAGAAGGATCCTAATCGCCTCTAAACGGGCTACGGGAGCAAAGGTCTCCTCGTAGTCGATCCCCTCCTTCTGACTGAACCCTTGAGCAACAAGCCTCAACTTGTTTCTCACAACCTCACCTTTCTCTCCCTCTTTGTTCTTCAAGCGGAGGCACCACACCGCCATCTTCATCGTCTCTATGTTCATGCTCCTCCTCCTGAAAGATCTCCTCGCCAAACTCATCATCACCTGCACACTCAAAAACAAGTTGACTACGTGGCTCTGTCTCGTCGAAGGTTACCTCGCAAGTCTCCATGATTTGGTTAGTTTCAAGATTGTGCACACGATATGCTCTAGAATGAGATGCATAACCAAAGAAAATATCATCGACAGACCTAGCCTCAAACTTATCCAACTTCCTGCCTTTCTTTAGAATGAAACACTTGCAACCAAAGACATGGAAGTGACTCACCTTGGGTGTGCGACCATGCATCAACTCATAGCATGTTTTGTTCTTGTGCACTCTGAGGTAGATCCCGTTCGACACATAGCACGCGGTATTCACCGCCTCAGCCCAATACCTCCTCGGTGTCCTATGCTCATCAAGCATCGTCTGAGCCATCTCGCACAAGGTCCTGTTCTTCCTTTCCACAAAACCATTCTGGGGAGGCGTATACGGACTCGAAAACTGGTGCTCGAGACCCAAGTCAAGGCAAAAGGTTTCAAAACGAGAGTTTCTGAATTCCGAGCCATTATCACTGCGGATTGCTCGTATGGCATCTCCGTGCCTCTCGTTCCTCAACCTCAAGAATAGATCTCGAACAAAACCAAACATCTCCACCTTATCCTCGAGAAAGAACACCCACGCATACCGACAATAGTCGTCCACCACAACAAGGACATACCACTTCCCACCCGCAGATCGCACACGAGCTGGGCCAACAAGGTCCATATGGAGCAGCTCGCATGGACGCTCAGTCATCACATCGGTGAGAGGCGGGTGAGAAGAGGCTACCATCTTGGCATGCCAACACGGCGCACAAACCAACTCTTTCTCAAGCCTCAACCATGGCAATCCTCGGACCAAATTGAGTTTACTCAAGCGAGACAAAAGGTCAAAGCTCAAGTGACCCAACTTCCTATGCCACTTCCACAACTCACTCGAAGAACCAGCCAAGAAACAACACTCCACACCCAAAGACTGAGAAAAATCAGCACGAAACACCTGACCCTCGGGAACGACCATACAGACAAGGTCCCCTCGAGAGTCCAAAATCCGAGAACCACCTGGCCGAAACAACACCTTAAAGCCCTCATCCAGCAACTGGGACACAGAAAGCAGATTGTACCCTAGTGATTGAACAAGAGCAACACGCCTCAGAGTGATCTTGTCACTCACCTTAATCTCACCTTCTGAAAGCACACGCCCACGCCCATTGTCCCCAAAGGGGATGTACCTCTTTGTCACCACCGGGACGAGACTTGAGAATCACCCCCTGTCTCCGGTCATATGCCTCGAGCAACCGGAGTCAATCAACCAAATATTCTTCAAGTCTCCCACCTGAAATTCAAAAACGAGCACGTGAGCGAACAAACGACTCAGCACTGGGTTAGTACCAAAAGAGTAAAACCAGTGCCGAGCCATTTGCTCGAAAGTGGGGTTAGCACCAACCAAAGCATCTCTCCTACCAAAGCTACCTCCACGAACACCACCACGGTAACCACCCTGAGGGAACCACCCCTCTCTGCCTGGAGGAGGACCAAAACCACGAAAGTGAACCCGTGGACTGTCCCTCCTCTCCTTCTCAAAGCTACGACTCCTCCCATCCCCGTAGTAAACTCGAGGGGGAGAACTCCTAGCAACCTGACCACCTGCAAACTCTCCTGCCCAACCACCAGAACCACGACCTCCAGAAACAACCCTCGCACCTGTACGAGCACGAAACCCGAACTGCTGCCTGTCTAGGTCTGCACCGGTCTGACCGGTGTAGGCACCGGTCTGACCGGTGTGACCTGGGCAGCAGCACCTCCAACAGCCTTCCGCTCTCCTCAAGCCCGAACCGTCCTCACACTCGCCTAGACCCTGGGCATCTGCACACGAGGCTCAAGTACACCATCAGAAAGGTGGTACTTGTCCTTGTTAGCCCACTCCTTTGCCATTCTCTCCTCTCGCTTCCTCTTGAAGCAAAACTCATCCTTATGGCCATCTCTCCCACAATAGCCACAATGGAACCTCACAAGCTTAGGCTTAGGCTTGGGCTGTGGCTGCTCACTTGGTTTCTCTCCACTCAACTCCTCCACCGGTTTCCCTTCACTAGCCTTCTCACTTTCCTTCCCAAAGAACACTCTCCTCGAAGTGCTCACAAACTTAATAGGCTTTTGGAGATCATTTGTGGGTGTAGGAAACACGGGTGGAGCTGGGGTTGTGTCTAGTCGGTTCGTAAGATGGTTAGGTTTTGGGGGGACATCATTTTTGTTGTGGGTTTTTGGTGGCTCCGGGATATTCTCTCCACTTCCCTCACCAACCTTGTTTGCCCCAAGTCCCTCACCATCCTGTCTCTTAAATGCCTCGATCATCATTCTCAACTGAGGCTCATGACCAGACAACCAACCCATCAACTTCCCCAGCTCATCATTCTCATCCTGCAAACGATCAACATAATGTGCAAGTTCTAGATTTTTCAAAGCATGCATTTCACAGGTAGAGCATGATGTAGGCATGGGTTCTTTCAGCTTAGCCTCAAGAGAACTAGTGTGAGCATGTATCTCATCAATCTTAGCATGCAAAACAGGGCAAGAAGTGCGAGCACCTAGCAAAGCAGGTCTAGACTTAAGCTCAGCCACTTCAACCCTAAGCACATCTAGTTCCTCACACTTGGAGGCATGCTTCTCCTTAAAGAAAGCAAGATCATCAAGAAAGATGGAGCAATCAGCACAATCAAACTCAAGCTTGCTATCAAGCACCTGTGTTTCTAGCTCAGCCACTCCAGTCCTAGCATCCTCGAGTGAAGCCCTAAGCTCTTTTCTCATTTTCTTGGCCTCTCTAAGCATGTCATTACGGTTATCAAGGAAAAAGCCAAGCCTCTCATTCTCTTGGAGCAAGAAGGGAAGTTCATCATGCACCTCGTCGTCGGAATCGGAGTCCGAGTCGCTCTGTGTGCTCTTCTTGCTGCTGGAGCTCAACGCCATGGTGCAGAAGCCATCTCTCGCGAAGCAGCTCAGCCCGCTCAGATTTTTGGATGACTTCTTGCTCCTGCGACGATCACCTTCGTCTTCACTGCTGCTCGAGCTCAAGGTGGAGTATGCGGAACTGGAGTCGACGTCGCTCGCTCCAACCATCGCTCGGGCCTTGCCTCGGCTCTCCTTCTTCCTCGATCGTCGCTCATCCTTGTACTTGTTCTTGTGCTTGATCTTGTGGTCGCGCCTTGACCGGTACTTGCCATCCATCCTCGACTTGTGCTTGTAGCCGTCCTTGTTCTCGACCTTCTCAGGCAGTCGGCGACGAAGTGTCGTGGCTTGCCGCACTGGAAGCATGTCCTCGTGTTCCTCCTCATGTTCACTCGGTTCTCGTGCAGCCTTTCGAACCGCCTCGTCAGGAGCGCCAGCTCGTCCTCTCCAAGCACATCGAACTCCTCATCTGGCATAGACATCAAAGAGGACAAAGAGAACATCCTGGTGGATGGGTTAGTGTTAGCCTTTTTTTTCGAACCACCAACGAGGGCAGGACTATGGGAATCAGTCGGTCCCTCGAGCTTGGCAGTCATGCCCCTATCCACTTCAGCCGACTTGAGCTTCGAGAACAGCTCATTCACCGTCAGAGTATCATACTTCTCTGACTCCACAATGGCCTCGAACTTTACGCCCCAAATCGTACGATCCCAAGAGTGTAAGAGCTTGACCGCTCTATCATGATCATCGTACGGGAGCACGTCCACATTGGCCCTCATGTTGTTCACAACCACCGTGAACCTCTGAAACAAGGCATCGATGGACTCACTGGGGAGATGAGTGAAGTTCTCGTACTCTCTCCGGTAGGTCGCATACATCCGTGCCTGAACCTGGGCATTCCCAACATGAGCCTCCTTCAGCACCGTCCAAATTCTAGAAGCCAAGTGCTCGGTGTGCACCCGATCGAACTCAGGCTGACACAAAGCACGAAACAAGTAGTCGACCGCCTTATTGTTGGCGTCGAATCTGTCCCTCTATCCTGGAGCGAGGAAGTCCATCGGCTGGACATAGCCTGTGTCCACCGTGACATCCCAAAGGATCTGACCCTTTCCGCAGAGAAACACACCCATCCGCTTGCTCCACATCTAGTAGTTCTTGCCATCGAAGTGTGGAGGACCCGAACCCCGTTCCTGGTACGCCATCCTTGGATCTTAGACTGGTTAGAGTCAACAAAGACCCAAACCGGCTCTAATACCACTTGAAGGACCGATACGGCGAACCAGAGAGGGAGGGGGGGTGAATGGGAGCCGATAACAATTCTTCTCGAAGAAGATGGAAACTCCAACAAGATGAACACGGCTTGAATCGCTCCACGGACTTGAACAAGACTTTGGGGATATTAGGAACACCTCATGAGGAGTCCATAGCCAAGTTTAATCCCACTATAACTTGTCCAAAAAGGAGGAATCGAAGAAATCCCGCCAAGAGCACCACAAACCCTAGAACTCGGAAAGCCCCAAAATCGAGCCCCTTTACTCACGGATTTGGGAGGGGAATCACAGCCCAAAGAACCACGAAGGGTTCACACAAATTTCCCCCATCAAATCCCCAAGAGCAAGGTCCCGAAAACAACCCAATGAAATCACCAAGAGATGGCTCCGAAAATCACCACCAAGAACAACCGGGAACAACACATCCAAACCTTGAGGAACCACGCCGAATCATCTATACATGCAACAAAGGTTCATACAAGGTCTAGCTTGCCGCCCAATCATCCAACCCTCTCACAAGATCTCACCATGAAGCTCTCAAGCTAGTCCTATGGAAATCCTAAGGAAAATAGGAAGGGAAAATAGGAAAGAAAATGAACTAGGGTTTCAAAACTTGGTTGCCATCCTCTCACCTCTTGGGTTATATGGAGGCAACCGAAAGTCTAAAATGCCCTTTCCTAATAACTAGGGATACAAGCCCCTCAAGGGCGGATTTGGAAGTCTTCATGTCTTCTCCATCGGACGGATGCCCGGCGACCGCACCCTGCGTAGCCTCGATGCAAGCCATGCGATCCCGACGTGTGTCCTCCGCTTCGAAGTCTCCGGTTGCGTTGTCGCACCCGTCCGACCGGCGCTCCTCACCGGTCAGACCGGTACCCACCGGCCGACGGTCGGCCGGTCGGTCCGGCAGCCTCGCTGCAAGGCACCGTCTTCGGTTCTTCGGTCTTGGCTTTGTGGATCAACCAAGGAACCCAGTGGTTTTGTGGTGAACCACCGGAAACCCTGCGAACTCGGTGTAGCCTCCGCCAATCTCCACTCATGACTCGGCTCCCACGTAGTCCCGGCTCGACCTTGGTTTTGAGGCTCTACCAAGAAACCGTCCACAACTTCATCTTGCTGTTCATGCCACCATGCGGCCCGCACTTGACCCCCGCCGGCCACCGGGTCCCTCAAACGAAGCCTACTTGTCTTCTCCACACCGGAGGCCTCACGGCAACGTCCTTTCGCGCTTGTTCTTCCCACCGCACCAAAGACACCGGTCAAGCCGCAACCTGCACCTGCAATACTTAGCCAAGAATCAGTCCACACAACATTGTCAATCACTCATCACACAAGGAAGCGACTATCCACCGGTCCTCGAACCACACATGGTCATCAGGTTTGTCAGTAGAGCAACAAAAAGCAAGACTGAAAATTTAAACCAAATTCTTATTAGATAAGTTTGTTTTCTTTGACAGGAAAAATAGCTGATACAGTCATAAATAAAATCAGCATAGACATACGCAGTTCATATTTTACTTAATTAGCATACACGGATAGGTGCTAACCATTTTGACAGGGACATAACAATATGCTTATTGTTGACACATCTTAACATATACTTTCACTTGTCACTAAATAAAGAAAAGGGCATAAAATGAATATAAATATATCCTTAGGGGTTTGCTACTATGAATTCCATTAGTTTTGGTGAAGTTATGATTTGCAGGGACTAAACAGGAAAACAATGAGAATTATCAAGTCATACGACTACAAGACGTGTCCCAATCGTACTCTGATCCAACACCTACAAAAGAGCAACCTAGAAATATCTTAAATGAAGAATTGAAGTGCAACATTGCGAAGGACGCATCGAGATGATCCAAACGGATATATCATTTGCCATATTCGGAGTTAGGAATCAAAAGATATCAGTCGCAGAGCGGGGTTAGGTAAAACGGGCATAACTCCCTCATCCGGACTCCGTTTGACGTGAATTAATACTTTATAGAAACAACACGACGACATGCACGCACCCGTCAAAGATGAGCCCAAGTGGTTCCTACCAGCGACCAACCGGCCCCATGACGAGACTGATCGGCCTCCCCCTGCCGCCGCGTCGCTCCGCTTCGGGTATATTCTAGAAGGTTCCCCAACGGATTAAGGAAGCTCGAATAAGCCTTCCATATTGTAACTGACTAGAGATACGTGTTAACACCAAAATTTGGTAAGGAGTCTGACTTGTGGGCCTAACTCGGTGAGAAATCCGTACGACGGAAGGAAGGTTTCTTCAGATGCATTCGGCAGAAAAATCCGCGGTCGGCTATCTGCTTCGTTCGGCAAAGGAACTGTTGAGCTAATTTTGCGGGATTATACGGTGACGTAGCTCAAGTGGGAAGGACGAATGGATGGATAAGCGATCAAGCTTAGAGATAAATTAGGTATCAAATCCATTCGAGGTTGTGCTTGGTAGGGTATAAATATGAACCCTGGATGTATGTAACAGATACGCAATCATTCTCAATACAAACCGGCTTTACGCCAACCCTATAGAGTCCATTTGTCGTGTCGTCGAGTTCTTCGAAGAGGTTCATCGATCCGTCGACCTCCGTGAGTACCGGCAATCTTGTATCATATCTAGTATCATGCGGTGGATTTAGATCTGATGCAAGTAGTCTTGTTACCATGCTTAGTGTCATGCGGTAGATTCAATCTTGGTTCAACAGGGTTTCTTGTTAGGTCATGAGCCATGCGGTAGGCTAAGATCTAGCTTGAAGCTAGTTATTGGCTCTATTGAATTTTGGCAAGATTCAATAGATTCATTAAGTTACCCCGTGTTGCTTTGAGTTTTTGCTTTATGTTTAAATTCATGTAACACTTTTTGCCCAATCTAGATGGATTTGGATCGGCTTCATCCTTTTTGATGATCCTTATGCGAGTCGAGTTGGAAACTTTAGTTAATTTGACACGTGGATCACGTGCTTTTTGATAGCCGAAACCGAATCGATCTAGGTTGTCACATGTTGTGGGTTCAAGCTTGCCAAAGTTCGTACAAATCTTGAAAGAACTGGGTATCATGCGGTAGATGCAGGTTTTTGGGTTGTTTTGGAGCTAGTCATCCGGTGGATTAGATTTTCAAATCAATCTGATAGATTTATCTTACTTGGTAATGTTCGTTCCTTCTTCATGGATCCCGAGTCGGCTGTTCAGCCGTGTTCGGTTATGTTCTTCATGAGTGAAACACGTGCGTAATTTATGCTTTAAATAACGCATGCTTTTAGCTTTCCATGTTTAGATTGTATCATGCGGTGGATAGATCTATTTGTCGAAAGTGGCACGATCCTAAGCAAGTTGTATCATGCGGTGGATAGATTTGCTTGGTGTCGTACCTGACGGGTTTTAAAGTATCTAGACATGCGATAGACTAGTGCTTTGGATCTATGCATGCTTGTTTATTACATATCTATGCTCGCGCTTTTACTTCATTTATTATTTAATCACCACGGGGATCGGTCACGGTCTTGCGTACATGCATCTTTGTTCAAACAAAGACCGATCATTGTCATGCTTACGTCATCCATTCGGCTATGTTACTTTTCCCTCTTTAAAGCTCCCGAATGGTTTCAGTTTGTTGGCAGATAGCTTTCTATAGCTATATGTCATCTCATTTGGCTTTATAGCCGTAAATATGGAACTGTCTGGTACTACCCGGCAAGTTCCAAGCATTGGAATTTAACTACTTTGTCTTTTGTTAATTTTCAGGGAAAATTGACTGGCACATCTTGTGATCTCTGCACGTGTGAAGCCAGCTTGTTCGGCTTGCTGTGTGCTTGGCGCTAGGTGCACATTTCGTGTCAACACACTTTTTGGCACGCCCAGTGGGACCACAGCCGAAAATCAAGATGCCTGACATCGGGATATCATGGATGTCAACATCGAAGTCCTCTCTCCTGAACAACGGCAACAGCTGCAGGATGCCGTGGACCAATTCAAACAAAAGTGCTTGCTATCATTCAAGAAGAACATGAGCGGCGTCCCGTACTTGAAAAATGAGATGCCCAGGGTGTTGTTGCCAGGGAAAAGTGACGCTACAACCCAGCAGGAGAGGGAGGAATGCTTGCAAGCATTCCGAGATACCGCGGACCACGTCCTAAGCAAGCACCACAGAGCTTTCCTGGGTGCATTCAAACAAATGATGGTGGCTGTCTTCAGTCCAGGAATGGAGCAAGCGTTCAACAAGACACCCATTCAGGGGGGCACCGTGGAGATGGGCGAGTCCAGTTCTCAACCGCCATTGCACAGCCAGCCAGCCCAGCCTCCTCCTCAGTGCGCTGGGAGCCAAGCTTTCCAGCCTCCTCCACAAGGTGCTGGGGGTCAGCCAGTTCAGCCCCCACTACAGGCCGCGGGGGAGGGCGACCGGTCCGGCCACCACCGCGGGCGGCACGGGTCGCCCCGTGCAGCGGCCGAACCCGTACCAGCCCACGTACGGAGAGCTGGCATTCGGCTCGCCTCGAGCCCCGCTTGCTTCCGGCTACAGGATTACTCCAGCAAGCAACAGGCTGCAGAGGAATTTATACGGCGGAGGCTACCACGAGGTAGGGAACTACAGAGCCATCGATGCTCTCCCGAATCCAGGTTACGGACCAGCTGCGGGCACACAGGAGGATGAGATCCTGGTGCAAAAGATGGCCGACTTGATGCAGAATCAATTCGGCCTCAAACCAAAAATGCAAGGACCTACCTACACGTCGCCGTTCCCGGAGTGGTATTACAACGTGATCCTGCCGCCAAGGGTAAAGCCTCCGACTGAATTTACAAAGTTTTCGGGGCAGGATGACACAAGCACGGTGGACCATATTTCTCGCTACCTGATGCAGCTTGGAGAGTGCTCATCTGAAGAAGCATTCAGAGTCAGATACTTCCCAGCGTCACTGACGGGTGCGGCGTTCCAATGGTTTTCATCTTTGCCCCCTCAATCAGTCAGCACATGGAAGGAGCTGGAACGAAAATTCCACGCCCACTACTTCAGCGGCAGCGCGGAAAAGAAGCTGATCGACCTCGCTACCCTGAAGCAGAGACACAGTGAGACTCCCTTGTAGTTCCTCAGGAGGTTCAGAGAAGTCAAAGGAATGTGTTTTTCGCTCAATCTGCCAGATGACCAGTTGGCCGACATGGCCGTTGCCGGGATGCTGTCGGCCGTGCGTGAAAAGTTGTTCGGCATGGAGTTCGACAACCTGGGTCAACTGTCCCAAGCTGTCGTTAATGAGCAACCAAGCCTACGGTTTCAAGAAAGAGCCGACGTAGCAGATATCTACAATCAGTTCCTGGAAAGAGCCGACCAAATGGAGGATTCTGATGATGACCAGGACGTGGCTGCGGCCGAAATCATGTGGGAAAAGGAGCCATTGACCATGAATCAACGCTGGGTCAAACAGACCAAAGGCACCTACGATTTCGACATCACTAAAGCTGATAAGCTGTTTGAGCTCTTGGTGAAGGAAGGCCGAATCAAATTGCCTGAAGGGCATTCCATGCTTCGGCCCGATGGAGTAAAGGAGAAACGTTATCGTGGCTTCCATGACGAGAACTCGCACTCCATCAACGACCGCAGGGTCTTCGGGATGAGGATCCAGAGAGCCATCCAGGAGGGGCACCTCAAGTTTGATAACAAGATGAAACTGGATGGCCACCCTTTTCCTCAGAACATGGTAGGCTTTTCCGTCAACATGGTGACAGTCGAGGAGAAGGGCAAGGTCAAAGTCTTGACCTCAGCCAGGGCAAGGCAGGATGGAGCAGTAAACCCGGAATGTCAAGTGACCTTGGAACAAGTGCATGGTGAAGCCCCCCGCATTCTCAAGAGCCATGTCGAGATCGGGGAATCATCCAGAGCCAAACCCAGGGTGACCACGCGTATCCTCCTCAATAAGTGGCAGCACCAGCTGGAAAAAGAGCGCTACCAGAAACGGAGGCACGAGGAGGAGAGGCGCAGGGCCGAAGAGGAAGCGCGCAGAAGAGATCTGGAGCAATACACTGCGCGAGCAGTAATGCGCGCACTGGGGTTGTGCGTTCTTCAGGCACTACTGGAACGAAGGGTTGAAGCTGCCCACGCTGAGAAACTACCCTGAGTGCAGTGATAGGTATTTCGAGTACAGGAAGGAGACTGCCAATCGCCGATCCGTCCATGAAAAAATTGGAAGGATACATCCTAGCGAGGATCGGCGCCAAAAAATTGAAATCATTGATCATCCCAGAAAGAGGCAAGCTGATTTGAGGTGGGCTGATCAAGAGGAAGACGAGGACGAGTACATCTGGCAAAAGGGGCAATGGTGCCCGCCTGGCCTGAGAAAGAGTAAGAAAAGGAGGGTTCAACGCTTGAGGAACCGCGAACTGAAGCAGGCCGGGATCCAGACAAGACAGGTGTGGCGTCCAAAGGATAAACCTGAAGGGTCAAACCGTTCGGCTCTAGCGTGCATGGTATATTTTCTGCCGAATGAATTTATGGCTCCTGCTAATCAGGTTGTGCATGAAGAGGCGTCCCTGGACGATGAGCAGATTGAGGGACTGATGGCGCAGCTGGTGCTAGCCAAGCAAGCCGTCTTCGACAAACCGGCCAAGAATCGACACATGAGGCCGCTATACTTGAAGGGATATGTCAATGGCAAGCCATTGACCAAGATGTTTGTCGATGATGGAGCGACGGTGTTGACGGTGAAAATCCGTCAACCTAGCCATGAGTTTACCTTCAGTGTTGGCATGAGTTTTATACCTTATCCATTGGTACTAACCCCCGTGGTATAAAAAGTTCATGTGTGCATGTTGGTTTTGGGGTTTAATGTTTATGCATGGTTTTAGTGTTGAATGCAAGACTTTCGGGATAAGTTCATCAAGCACCTCATGACAAGACCTTGAAGCCCCGTACAAGTCTTGCAACAAAGAAAAATTAACTCCAAGAAGCCAGGGACTTGATCCGAGAAGACGACAGACTCTGAGGACCTGACCAGAAAAGTGCTGAGTCTTCCAAGACAAGGAGTTGTGTCCAATTCGGAGAGAAACTGACGACATGGACCTACATGCAGAAGGGGGAAACATCCAGGAAGCAAGGGAACCGACGCGGAGCAAAGGAGCACTCGGGCTGGGCCTAGATGGGCCCAGGCCGGCCGGCCCAGTCCGGTCGGCCCAGGCCCATCCAGGGCCCATTTGCCCCCTCCTTTGCCCTAGCCGCCAATCGGGCTATTTATAGCCCCCTGACCGAGAGCCACGGGGAGAAGAATTCGTCATCGGCCGCCGAGGAGCAGAGAAGAGAGGGACACCATCTCGGAGAGGAGAGGGTCGAGCTAGTTGACTAGGGTTTCCCTAGCCGACATGGGAACCTTGCTCGGAAGACCACGTCGGAGTTCCCGGAGCTAGAAGCAAGATCAAGGAAGGATCCCAGTGGTGATCTTGTGTATGTATCATTGTTATAGTTGAATTATCAAGTTGAATCTTTTCCTAGCGATCAAGTGTTTCCTCGAAGATTTCGTTTTTCGATCGGCTTTGCTTATTCCAATTCTATTCTCTAGATAGATTACATAGGGTGTTCTTGTAGCCGCGGTGGCTAGAGGTACACGCCGGATCTTCCGAAAGAATCTCGACTTGTCTTTTGACTCGCCCTAAGCTACCCACATGAATAGGGATACGTTGTGACAGAACGGGGGTTCCGAAAGGCGGATGTTTTCGGATTTGGACGGGAAACCACGATTTAAAGAGGCTTCTATTAAGATTCGATTTGCTACTTCTTCTCTTGCTTGGAACTTCAACAAAAAGGCTTACCCCGATCCCTCTAGATCGGTTTATCTACCCAATCTTACTTTGTTTTCTCCGGTCTTTAGTAGATTAGATTCGTTTTGTGTCTTTTACTTAGATGCACTAGGGTTTCTTTTATCGAAGATTGGAGTTACTTGGCTTTAATAGATTAAGTTTTGCGTCACACATTTGTTCCACGGATTCCATACCTTGGGTTCACCACTCGAGGGAAGAAGGGTGCCTTGACTACGACGGGAGACTTGTACGCTTGCAAGTCACAAACGAACTTCGATACAATTATTAACCGTCAACAAGCCCCTTTTTCTGGCGCCGTTGCCGGGGAACAAGTGATCAAGATTTGATTTTTTATTGCCTTTTTGTAATTTTCAGTTTTCTTTTTGTTTTTCTTTTTGCATCTACTAAACTTTGATCATCCTCAAAATACATCTAATCTAGTTTGTCTAACTCTAGTTTTTATAGATTTGTTTTTACATTCTAGTTTTTGCATACTTTGTTTATTGCTAACCCTAACGAGAGATGGACGGCTACCTCTCCAACAAACCCAATAATTTTGTGGATGATCCGAGAAAAACTTTACGAGGCTAAGGAGACGTGAAGCACATCAAGCTAAAAAGCTGGATTTTGTAGATTCGGAGTCGGAAGACAAAGGATCGCAGGAATCTCCGAAGAATTCACCACCTCAAAGTCCTCGGGAGAATCGACTTCCACCGATGGGTGACCAACCACCGCAAGAACACAAGATTGGGGAGCTATGCACCCCGGACATCATCGACCTACCAATCTTGAACCTTGAGGAGATCGGAAGACCGTTCGAGATCAAGACCTCAACAATCCGCATGGTGCAACATTCACCCTTCACCGGTCTAGAGGATTCGAACCTTCACCGCAAGCATTCATTCAACTATGTCAGACTTTCAACATGGATGGGGTGACTCAAGATCAAATGAGGGCAAGGCTTTTTCCGTTTTCACTACTCGGGAAGGCTTTGCAATGGTTCCACTCTCAACTGGTGGAGACGGTGCAAAATAGGAACACGTTGATGAAGGCTTTCATGAAGGAATACTACTCACCGGGTAAAACTCAGAGCTTGCGTAATAAGATTGCCACCTTTGTTCAATATCCTACAGAAACTATCTCGGAGGCATTTGAGCGCTTCAACGAGTACACCCGGGCGTTTCCACATCACAAGTTCCCGAAGGAAGACCTCGTGCAAACGTTCTATCAAGGACTCACCATGGCGTCAAGGACGATCATCGATGCATCGGCGGGAGGATCCATCATCGAACTTACACCGACGGAAGCTTTCACTCTATTCAAGAAGGTCACGGATAATGACACGTGGGCGTCGTCCGGGCGCCTACATCCGGTTCAACGCACGGGGAACGTCAAAGGAGTCTTGCAAGTGGAGAAGGAGAACATACTTGAAGGCAAGATCGACTCGCTCATGAGGAGGTTGGAGAAGATGGAGATGGAAAAGAAAGAGGCTCAAGACTTGAAGGCCGCCGAAGCAAGGTCCACATGTGAAGACTGTGGAGAGTATGGCCATGTCCGCAAAGATTGTCTGGAGGAAGCCAAAGTGCTCGACTACATGAGGAAGGGAGAATTGCCGAACTTCCGCTACGGGCAAGGTAGTCCTCAATTTAATGCAAGCTCATCTATTCCTAATGAGGTTCTGCTTCGTATACAATTGAAGGAGTTCATGGATGAGCAAGCTAAGATCAACAAGGACACCGTCACCAAGTTCAAGACCATAGACAAGGTGTTGGAGAACATCGATAGCAAAGTGACGGAGGTCGGAAGTTCCAATCATCAAGTGCTCAACATGATGAAGATGCTCGAGACGCAAGTTGGACAACTTGCGGGGCGCCTCACTAATGATGAAGGGAAGCTTCCGGGACAACCCAAATGTCCCGAATCGGCAAAGGCCATTCAAACACGTTCGGGGAAGGAGACCGAAGATCCGGAACGTTCCGCGGGAGCAAGGAAGCTTAAACCATCCACCGAGGTGGAAGGAATTGCTAAAGAGAAGGTTACGGGGATCGTCACCGAGGAACCCGAATTCGAGATGCGGAGGAAGACACGAGGATACCGCAACTCAAGCCACGCTACTTCCGAGGTAAACTTGACAACCACTTTGAGAAGTTTGTGGAAGTTGTGCGTAGACTTAGCATCAACATGCCATTACTAGATGCCCTACAAGTACCTACATATTCTCGTTACTTTAAAGATATACTTGCAAATAAATATGAGATAGCAGCACTCGGGGTAGATCATGTCAAGATGTCCGAGGAGTATAGTGCCGCTATTGCTAATGGGCTAGAGAAGCAAAAAGACCCCGGGTGCCCTACAATTCCATGTTCGGTTGGTTCTTTCAACTTCGAGAAGGCGTTATGCGACCTTGCAGCTAGTGTGAGTGTCATGCCGAGGGATGTGTTCGAGAAGCTACGCCTACCAATGGAGCCTACGGGAATATGTTTGGAGTTGGGTGACAACTCCATTCGCTATCCCTTGGGCATTGCTGAAGATGTAACCGTGACGATTGGACACCACTTCATACACGTCGACTTCGTTGTGCTCGAGATGGGAGAGAGGGAGAAGCTGTCGCTCATCCTAGGGAGGCCGTTACTCAAGACCGTGGGAGCTACTATTGATGTTGGCAAGGGGGAGATCATGTTCGATATCAACGGAGAAAGGAGTTCCTTCAAGTTCCGTCCAAGAATCGAGGCATGCAACATGATTGGAGTGAAGGGAGAACCAAAACAAACGGAGGGGCTGAAAAAGAAGAAGGAGCCGAAAAAATGAACGTAAAGAAAATCAAAGAAGGTGTTGCATCCGTCAAGACAAGGGAAGAGAAGCCGCCTGTGAAGACAAAAAAAATGACTAAGCTGACTAAGCCGGAAGACAAGCCCGTGCCCAAGATGGTGCGGAAGTGGGTACCCAAGATTGCAACGCCCGCAAAGAGCGTTGATCCGGAGTAATCAAGTGAAGAAGTCTAGCTATAGACTATAAACGAAGCGCTAGGCGGGAGGTAACCCGTTTCGTCGAGTCAAGAATAAGCTACTGGGAGGACAACCCGATTCCAGGTTTTTCGAGTATTTTTAATAATTTAGTTTTTGAGTTCTATTACGCAAAGACATTAGACTTAGAAGTGGTTGAACAATATTAGAGACATAATTCTTGATTGAATGTTTGCTTTATCATAAACCATTTGCATGAACCCTCCTATGTGCTTGTTTGTTCTTTTCTTTTTGAGAAACCTCAACCAAATTATTTCAGAACCTAACTCAACCTTTCACCCTCATTATGGTGCTGAGGTTGACTTATTTTTTCATGCTAAAACCACACGAGTAGAGCCACGATTTATATTTAAGTGTTAATAAAATTCAGCACGTGAACCTAGAAATCAAAACTTTTGGTTGGTTTTAAAAATCTTTATCCTTGGTTTCTCTAGGATTAGAATTTTTCTAAGCCTATTCTAATTTTGTTTTATTCAAAATCTTTCTCATATAGCCAAAATTAGAACCTAAACCTATGCCCCCATGATCAAGCCGGGAAATGTTTGCTCTCAACCGATGAAGGCAAACTATACCGGTGAGACCGAAATCAACGTAGTCGAAAAATATTTTCGACTTACATTTGTTTTTAATGGTTTAAAAACTTCTCTAAAATTGTGTTTGAGCTCTTGCATGGCTCTGAAAAATATTTTAAATTTCGAATTAGAGGAGTGCTTAACCTTAAACACACCTAAATGGAGGCAATCTAGTTTGAGTTAATCATGCATGCACCATTGGATTCCCTTTTATCAACTTTCACCAATTCCACATGCAAAGGACAAGCATGGTGGGCAGCAAGCATCAACTTTGCAGGAATTTCATGGTGGCATGTGAAGCAAGTGGAGCTAGGGAGCATGGACATGACCCAAAGCATGGAGCATCAAGTGGAAGGACCAATAATGCAAGAAAAGGAGTGGACGAGAGCGTTTGGGCGGTGCAACTCGTGGAGCACGCGGGCGGGGAAAGTTGCGGAGGCGAAATGATCGTCTTGGAAGAAAGACGAGGCGGGGAGGAGCCAGGAGGACCCCACGGCCGGCCTCACCTACATAAGGAGCCCCCCGGCTCCCGTTTTCTGCAGGCAAGCTTCCCTCTCCTTCCTTTGCTTGTGTGTTCAAGTTTGTGTGCTCAAAACCTCCGTAGACATAGCCAACCTTCCCAAGCTTGATAGCTCAAGAAAAAATCCACATCCTTAATCCACTCAAAGTCCACATCCGAAGCAAAGAGTTTAAGTGTCTAGTTACCGGTTGCAACCCGGAGTTTTAGTTGAAGAAAAGAGTGCAGCAACCATGTGGAAGAAAACCACAAGTCTCTTCTCCAAGAAGAAGAGTTCGTCGTCATCCAAGCCGTCATCAACCACGTCTTCGAGGAGGCACTCGGTTTCCGAGTCTCCCCGGAGCATGGAGACGGATACGGCACCACCGAGGAGGAACGATGCTCTCCTCCTTGGTGGTATGAGGGCTGCAAGAAGCACGTCCATGAGGTTTACCGAACCTCGTGGGCGCACGGAGGAGCAGCCCGCGCCACCACGACGATCGACTCGTTCAACCACGCCACCTCCTTACACCCCGACATACTCTTCCTACGGCTTCATCATCTTGTCAGCGGAGGAGGAGGAGAGGCTCTCTAATCTTGAGAAGAGGCTTGTGCCCAACGTCGAGTTCGACGACCAAGCACTCTACACCTTGGGTTTTGGCACCGACATATACTATATGTTGGGGCACCTTGGATGGGTGCAGTTCTCCAACGGAGTATCGGTGGACACCCACTTGGGGTTCGCCTTGGAAATTTTGATGACTATTGCACCCATCCTTGATGATGATGGGGTGCAAAGCTTGTCATTCCGTTTGGAGGGAGTCCAACAAGTGGTTCCCTATGAGCACGTTAGGGAGCTACTTGGATTCCACAAGGGAGCTCCGGAGAAAGTTGACGTGCCACCCGGCATGTTAGCAGGATTTTGGAATATGATCTCCGGAGACGCCCATCAACAACGCAATTGCATCTGCAACCCCATCATCCAGATATTTCACTCTTGGATGTGCAAGAGGGTATTGGGGAGGATGAAGGAGACAAAGGTGACCAACACGGAGTTGAATTGGCTATACTCGGCTTTAATTGCCAGGCAGCCAATAGACCCCTCTTACCTTATGATCAACCGTTGGTGTTGTGAAGCAACATCGGGGGCGGGTAATATTGGTTCGGGGTGCTACCTCTCCATGTTGGCCTTCTCCTTGCGGCCGGGGATCGCAAGAAACCCCGACCACCTTTTGCGTGGCACCTCTCTCGGCATTGAGTATTTGCGGCAAGGCAAATACATTAGTGGAGATGAGAGAGGAGGTTATCGGTTGGCCATAGTGAACCTACCCCTTCCCAATGAGAGGCTTAGGCTTTTCAATGAAGGAAGAGAAGATTGGTTGGAAGAGGGACTACTTGTCCCTGCAAGGAAAAACAAAAGAGGAAGAATCGTAGAGGAGGGATCATCCTCCGCAAAAGCAAGTGGAGCACAACCCAATGTGCAACCATTCGGTGGGGTCCCTCCTCCGCCAAGTTATT
The DNA here is from genome assembly GCA_947561735.1 of Cenchrus americanus. Lineage (NCBI taxonomy): Eukaryota > Viridiplantae > Streptophyta > Magnoliopsida > Poales > Poaceae > Cenchrus > Cenchrus americanus. Next base: position 196,284,221 of record OX387244.1, read on the forward strand.
ACGGAGGGCCACAAGAGCAAGCATTGGGGGTGGTGCACCGGTACCCCCGCCAAATTATGTTGTGCCCAACGCTAACTTCGCAGAGTCCTACGCTCATCATCCCCAACCACAACAAAGCATGGCCATAATTGCAGGGTATGCTGCAAGAAACGCCCAAAACATCGCAGCCATCCAAGCTAATGCAGCTCAACTTGGTGAAGGAAATGCAAATATTGCCTTTGAGCTCGGACGCCTTCACCTCGTGGAGCCAAATCAATTCGTCGGAGGGAATGTCCAATCATATTATGGGCAAGGGTATTATTATCAAGATCATCAACATCAACCACCGGCGGAGGACTAGAAGATTTAGGAACTTTAGTTTTCTTTTCTTTTCTTTTTCTCTGTAATTTTCAGCTTTTGCTTATGTGTGTTTGCTTAGTATTTTCTGTTTTATTTAAATTTCAGCAAGCATGTTTGTTTATTTTCAGTTTGTATTTCAACTTGATGTCATCATTAATAAAGACACCACCTTGATTATATCATTGGAAAAGTTACAAAATTCGTCCCATGATGATATATGATTATAATTGCAGCTTTGTTCATCTTTGTAATTGATCTATGCATGTTTAAGCTAGTGCTCTCTTAAAAATACAAATCTGATTTTATTTAAATGCTAGCTTAATTTTCAGCGGAGGTTATGATTAAAATAAAGACCCATAGTGTTTTATGTGCTCTCGAGTTATGAATAGATTAAAGATGTCTTTTATGCTCAGAAATATTGCTAACCTTGTCATAAATATCGCTTGTGTGTTGCTCAACCTATCCAAAGCCTTATATATATTTGAGTGCATAAACCTTAGTGTACAAGATTTATTTTTGAGTGAGTTATTGCAGGCCATGATTTCTCTGGCCCGAGAATAAGAAGCTGGTCATTCCATTTTTGCGTATCTATCTTTTTGCTAGCCTTTTATCCGTGCATTGTGTATCCCCGCATCGGAGATCTCACAAACTTCACCGGATATCCACCCTTAAACCAAATACAACCTTTGTGATTACCTCCTTGACCACAACCTATTGTTCAGAATGGATCATCAATTCAAGGAAGATCGCAAGACGGTGCCAACATTGAAGATTTCAAGTATCTCTCAAAGGAAAAATACCCCGGTACCTACCTTATTTTTCGCCTCTAAGAAAAAAAATATATGCGTAAAGTAAACTCCCCGGTTCTCTAAGAGTGCATTCAAGGCTTCAAGTTAAAAAGATCCATTCTTATTTTCCAACCATGTGCAATCCGATAACGAGGACTTTCTTTGTGCCTCGGGATCATTCTTTGCCATTTGCACATGTCCACTCATCTAAAAGTATGTGTATTTTTCTCTTTCCCCTCCTTGATTTAACATCATTTTCCAATGACCTTTTTGACGAGTCTCGGTAAGACCATGAGAAGCTTGTCTTGTTTTGACAACACCTCATTTATAAAATCTTGTTAGGACAAAACTTTCCCAAAGCTCCATATAAAGCCTACCACATATATATGAGAGGGAAAGGAGTAGAATATATAGGCTTGAGAGACAAGTGATATGAGAGTTCATGAGCAATATACAAGATGATTTAAATTTGTGAACTTGGTTTAGCTTTTCTTTATCTCGTTCTTTATTTCAAAAATTCTAAGATCTATTTAAACTTTTTGAGCATGTTAATACTTGTGGGATAAGCTTAATAAGAATCTACACTCCGTAGAGATGAAGGCTAGTAAATTATGGAACTGTAATGAATTAAAATTTTGAGAGCATTATGTTTTCTCATGTGTGATCAAGTGCAAAGTTTAAACATTGTTTGGCAATGATGATATCCATCGAAGGCTTACTCGAGGACGAGCAAGGTTTAAGCATGGGGGAGATGTTGAAGGTGAAAATCAGTCAACCTAGCCATGAGTTTACCTTCGGTGTTGGCATGAGTTTTATACCTTATCCATTGGTACTAACCCCCGTGGTATAACAAGTTCACGTGTGCATGTCGGTTTTGGAGTTTAATGTTTATGCAGGGTTTTAGTGTTGAATGCAAGACTTTCGGGATAAGTTCATCAAGCACCTCATGACAAGACCTTGAAGCCCCGTACAAGTCTTGCAACAAAGCAAAATTAACTCCAAGAAGCCAGGGACTTGATCCGAGAAGACGACAGACTCCGAGGACCTGACCAGAAAAGTGCTGAATCTTGCAAGACAAGGAGTTGAGTCCAATTCGGAGAGAAACTGACGACATGGACCTACATGCAGAAGGGGGAAACATCCAGGAAGCAAAGGAACCGACGCGGAGCAAAGGAGCCGTCGGGCTGGGCCTAGATGGGCCCAGGCCGGCCGGCCCAGTCCGGTCGGCCCAGGCCCATCCAGGGCCCATTTGCCCCCTCCTTTGCCCTAGCCGCCAATCGGGCTATTTATAGCCCCCTGACCGAGAGCCACGGGAAGAAGAATTCGTCATCGGCCGCCGAGGAGCAGAGAAGAGAGGGACACCATCTCGGAGAGGAGAGGGTCGAGCTAGTTGACTAGGGTTTCCCTAGCCGACGTGGGAACCTTGCACGGAAGACCACGTCGGAGTTCCCGGAGCTAGAAGCAGGATCAAGGAAGGATCCCGGTGGTGATCTTGTGTATGTATCATTGTTATAGTTGAATTATCAAGTTGAATCTTTTCCTAGCGATCAAGTGTTTCCTCGAAGATTTCGTTTTTTGATCGGCTTTGCTTATTCCAATTCTATTCTCGAGATAGATTACATAGGGTGTTCTTGTAGCCGCGGTGGCTAGAGGTACACGCCGGATCTTCCGAAAGAATCTCGACTTGTCTTTTGACTTGCCCTAAGCTACCCGCATGAATAGGGATATGTTGTGACAGAACGGGGGTTCCGAAAGGCGGATGTTTTCGGATTTGGACGGGAAACCACGATTTAAAGAGTCTTCTATTAAGATTCGATTTGCTACTTCTTCTCTTGCTTGGAACTTCAACAAAAAGGCTTACCCCGATCCCTCTAGATCGGTTTATCTACCCAATCTTACTTTGTTTTCTCTGGTCCTTAGTAGATTAGATTCGTTTTGTGTATTTTACTTATATGCACCAGGGTTTCTTTTATCGAAGATTGAAGTTACTTGGCTTTAATAGATTAAGTTTTGCGTCACACATTTGTTCCACGGATTCGATACCTTGGGTTCACCACTCGAGGGAAGAAGGGTCCCTTGACTACGACGGGAGACTTGTACGCTTGCTAGTCACAAACGAACTTTGATACAATTATTAACCGTCAACAGGCGGTCAATGTAATGCCGTACACCACGTTCAGGAAGCTTGGCATGGGCCCTGGCGATCTAACACCTACAAGCATAATACTGAACGATTTCGCCAGGAATCCTTCGGACACCAAGGGATGCACCCATGTGGATCTGATGATCGGGTCCAAGATACTGCTCACAACCTTCTTTGTCATCGAAGGTAAAGGAGCCTACAGCCTACTGCTTGGACGGGACTGGATTCGCGCCAACTGCTGTGTCCCATCTACCATGCATCAGCAGCTCATCCAATGGGTAGATGATGATATTGAGGTGGTCCAAGCGGATGACTCCGTGAGCGTTGCAAACATGGAACCAGCTTTCTGGGAGTATCAAGGCATTGACTGTTTCTCAGGGAAAGACTGGGGAGAAGGTCCTGTTGAGCCCGTCAGCAGCGATCAACAGCCGATTCAAGCAGTCGGCTCTTATAGCAATTTTTAATGGATAACCCCGTCGATGGTACTGATGGAAAATTGGGCGAGGATTCATGTCGGCCGATAAATTAGAAGAAGTTGACATTGGAAGCGGTGACAAACCAAGGCCGACATTCATCAGTGCAAACTTGCAATCAGACTTCAGGGAGGAATTAATCAAGCTACTCAAGGAATATAAAGATTGCTTCGCCTGGGATTATTCGGAGATGCCTGGACTGGACCGTTCCATTGTTGAGCATCGGTTGCCAATCAAATCAGGTTTCAAACCATACAAGCAACCACCCCGGAAAATCTACAAGGATGAGGTATTGGCCGATGTGAAGAAAGAAGTTGAAAGATTACTTGATGCAAACTTCGTTCGGCCATGCAGATATGCGGAGTGGATTTCTAATATTGTCCCTATTTACAAGAAGAATGGAAAGATGAGGGTTTGCATAGATTTCAGGGATTTGAACAGAGCTACTCCGATGGATGGTTACCCCATGCCTGTTGCCGATTTGCTGGTTGACGCCGCTGCTGGGCACAAAGTTATCAGTTTAATGGATGGCAATGCGGGATACAACCAAATTTTTATGGCAATAGAAGATATATCAATGACGTCCTTCAGATGTCCTGGTCATATAGGCCTGTTTGAATGGATAGTCATGACATTTGGGTTGAAAAATGCCGGTGCAACTTATCAGCGAGCCATGAATTACATCTTTCACGAGTTGATCGGCAAAGTTGTTAAAATTTACATTGATGATGTCGTGATCAAGTTCCTAAGTCATGACACACATTTGGAAGACGTGAAAAGGACCTTGGAGTGCACCTGAAAGCATTGTCTGAAGATGAATCCAAACAAGTGCGCTTTTGGGGTATCAGCTGGAGAGTTCTTGGGATTTTTAGTCCATGAACGGGGGATTGAAGTTGGCAAGAAGAGCATGAAGGCCATTGATGAAGTTGTCCCTCCAACTAATCTAAAGGAGTTGCAATCACAACTCAACAAAATTAATTTCGTAAGGAGATTCATTTCAAATCTGTCACAGAAGCTTTTGCCGTTTTCTCCATTGCTGAAACTAAATAAAGATCAGAAGTTCACATGGGGTGACGAACAACAAAAGGCTTTTGACGAGATCAAGCAATACATGAAGTAGCCACCAGTGCTGGTCCCTCCTCAGTTGGATAAGCCTTTCAAGTTGTACGTGGCGGTCGATACCCAAACCATTGGATCGGCCCTTATTCAAGAATTCGAAGGAAAGGAGCGGGTAGTAGCATATCTTAGCCGAAAATTACTTGATCCCGAGACCAGGTATTCGGCTGTAGAGAAGCTGTTCCTGTGCGTGTACTACTCGTGTACAAAGTTTCGGCACTACTTGTTGAATGCCGAATGCACTGTATATTCCAAGTTTGATGTAATAAAACATATGTTATCCATGCCAATTTTGAATGGCAGGATTGGCAAATGGATCTTGGCTTTATCAAAGTTTGAGTTAAAGTTCGAATCGGCAAAAGCCATCAAAGGTCAGATCATTGCCGATTTTATAACTGAACATCGCGACCCATCAATTGATTTGCTTGAAATTACTCCTTGGGCTTTGTTTTTTGATGGGTCATCATGTGGCAAAAGTGGGGGAGTAGGGATTCTGCTGATTTCACCTAGAGGCGAGATTTTTGAGTTTGCCATCCCTATACAGCCCACTGTCACAAACAATCAGGCTGAGTACGAGGCATTGCTTCGGGGGCTTCAATATTTGAGAGAAGCCGGGGCCGTTTCGGTTGAAGTTTATGGAGATTCGGAGTTGGTGATCAAGCAACTGAATGACCAATACGAATGCAAAAGTGAAGCGCTGAGAAGTTACTACGAAGAATGCAGGGAAATCTTGAAAAGCTTCCCGTTGGTGACTCTACAGCATATTCCTAGGGAACATAACGAAGAAGCAAATAGGTTGGCTTAGAGCGCCTCTGGTTACAAAGGGAGTCAAGAAGCATTTGCTGCAGACATATGCGCACTGGGAACGGACCTCGCGGAGGATGACTGGAGAAAAGAGATCGTTGACTATCTGAAAGATCCATCCCGAAAGGTCTCTAGGAAGCTCAGGTACAAGGCCATAAAATTCGTTCTTCTGGATGACAATTTGTTTTACAAATCATTAGATGGGGTGTTGTTACGATGCCTGGGTCCAGAAGAAGCCAAATAGATGATGAGTGAAGTGCATGATGGGATATGTGGAGCACACCAATCGGCCTACCGGATGAAATGGGTTATTAGACAAGCCGGATGCTTTTGGCCGACGATATTAGAGGATTGCTTTGAGTATTACAAGGGATGTCAAGACTGCCAGAGGTTCGGGAATATTCAAAGGGTCCCCGCGTCAGCATTAAATCCCATTATCAAGCCATGGCCATTCAGGGGCTGGGGTATAGACTTGATTGGCCAGATCAATCCACCATCTAGCAAGGGGCATAAGTTTGTGCTTTTGGCTACAGATTATTTTACTAAATGGGTCGAGGCAATTCCACTAAAGAAGGTGACGTCGGAAAACATGGTTGAATTTGTCAAGGAGCACATCATCTATCGGTTTGGCATCCCTCAGACAATCACAACTGATCAAGGGGCCCAATTTGTGTCCTTGGAGTTCACGGAGTTTGCCGAAAGCATGGGAATCAAATTGTTTAATTCTTCCCCTTATACAAAACCGGGGCCCAATTCGTGTCCTTGGAGTTCAGGGAGTTCAGGGGCTTCTAATAAGATCATGATCAAGCTTATACAAAAGAAGATCGACCAGAAGCCGAGAAGGTGGCATTCGGTACTCAGTGAAGCATTATGGGCTTACCGAATGGCCCCTCATGGAGCTACAAAGACCTCTCCTTAGGAATTGGTTTATGGACACCATGCAGTTCTACCTTGGGAGATACAATCAGATTCCAGGAGAATTGTGTTACAGAAAGATTTAAGCTCCAAAGATTACAGTGGCTTAATGATGGGTGAGCTAGAGGATTTGCACATGATCCGTCTTAGGGCCCTGGAAAACATCGAGAAGAAAAAGCTGCGGGTTGCCAATTATTATAACAAGAAAGTAAAAGTCAGGCAATTTGCAGATGGGGATTTGGTTTGGAAAGCGCTATTGCTGATTGGAACCAAATACAGCGAATTCGGCAAATGGTCCCCTAACTGGGAAGGACCCTTTCGCGTGGTCAGATGCGTCCCTGGTAATGCATACATATTGAAAACGCTACCAGGGGAGGAATTTTCCGCTGCAATAAATGGGAGATATTTGAAGAAATATTATCCTAGTATTGAAATCGATCGGTGATCACCAGCAGTGGGATTACATGCACCTGACACAGGGATAGCCGGCGCTCAAGAACGAGACCGCCTTTAGAACAAAAATTCCTAAATAGAAAGAACGGCCAGTGCCTAGATGCATTGCCCTTAGCACAAATTACATTACAACTGCTTCTTGCAGGTTTACATCCAACAACCCTGGTGATCAGGACTACGAGGAGGCGGGAAGCAGAAGGCCTGGAGGAAGAAGCGAAAGTATGATTCAATCTTTTCTTTGCTTCTTCGGCTGCTCCCTCTTCAGTTGCTCCAAGACCACCGTGACGGCAACTTGGAATGCATGGGGGTGACCATGATTTCCTGCCTCCACCAAGCTGTCCCAAGCCGCTTTCAGGTTATTGTACCTATCAGAGACATTTGGGACAAAGGAGTGGTCATTAGGGGCAAAGATCCAGATGTGAACGCAGAGTCAAGAAGGAGCCAAAAGCATTTACCTCCCACTAATGCCTCGAGAGCCATGCGATGCTCGCGCTCGGCCTGGCAACGAACTGTGATGTCCCTGAGGTCAAGCTCCGGGTGTCGAACGTGGCGGCGCAGTTGATGGCTGGTTCTCTGCTCAGGCGTAGCATCCTCTGCTTCGAGAGAAGAATCAGAGGAGATGTACTCAGGCGTGTCCTCGGTCCCGACGAGTTCTTCAGGAAGCAGATCAAGACTGAAAGAGGAAAAGTGGAGAGGAGGTAAAACACGAGATCATATGAGAAAACAAGGAGCAAAACAAAGGGAAACTCACCCTCGAATCGTGCGTTTCTTCGGGGTGCTGCTCTCCTGGGGTTGCTTGCCTTTGTCCATGGCCTTGGGGTTTTTTCCTCTGAAGACAGGGGAGGAAATGAGAAGTGATGGATGAGTGTGCGAGTGGATTTGCAGGGCATCTTAGCAGACTATTTTATTGACAGAGGGGGTGCATTGGGAGTGATGACTGGCCGGCGTGCACTGTTAGAATACCAAGTGGCAGGGTTTTTTCTTCCGGAATGCGAAGGGTTTTCGTTTGAACAGTACTTATGGACTGCCGATTCGAGGATCTTCTGCGGATTTTGCGCCAAGGGGCATCTGTTCTCGTGTGTTCGGCTCAAGCTAGGTCCCGAATACGTTTAAGGAAAAACAAGATTCACGGATGCAAACATGGAGAAAATCATCACAGTGCAAGCACAGAAGTCAAAAGTTCTTTATTTATTGCCGATATCAAACATCCCTAACACAATCTAGTCAAAGAGCTTGTTCAACACAGATTGGGGATGAGTGAGTTCGGCAATGGCGTCACCGTGGCCATCGAGGCGCTCCAAGATGGTCTCGATCTCCTCGATGTCTTCTAGCGCGCTGCCCCGGAAGCCGCGCGGCCTGATGGAGTAGTCGACGTCAGTATGCGTCGCCATGGTGTCCAGGCCCAAAGTGGTGCCCAAGCGGACGCCATGGGTGGCCACTTCGTCCACGCGGTGCCCCACCGCAGCAAGGCGCTCCGCCGGCGTATCTCCGCGGGCGTTCACCTTGTCGGCCAACTGCTCCAGTAGCATCTTTAGCTGGTTGAGCTCGGCGTCACGGGCTGCAAAGTGCAGGAAAAAGGGGGATCAGCATCAAAGGCCGGATTGGATCAAAAAGTGATTTCAGAGCCTTACCGTCAATGGTCTCCAGCAGCTGCTTGCACTGGTCTTCCCACTCCAATTCGGCTATGCCAGCCTTTTTGCAGACATCCTCCAGCTCGCGCTGGGCCACCTCCAACTCCGCCTTGAAGCGGAGGGCGTCAAGTTCCCCGTAGGGCACGGGGGAGTGATGGTCGGACTCTGAGGAATCGTCCGGTAAGGGCTGACCGGCCGGCGCAGAAGATGGATTCCATTGAATCAACCTGAAACAAGGATGATCGTCAAAAACAAAAGGGGATCGAAGGTGAATCGTGAGAGAAGAATTGACGATCATTGCCTCCGGCGCGCATTGGCGCGACTCCCCTCCGCCTCATCAGAGGCGCGGCGCCGGTTGAGACTGCGCACCGTGCCTCTGTGATTTGCGCTGTGTGAAAAAGAAATGGAAGAAGACTTGAGATTGGCAAAGATTTGAGAGCTAAAGGCTTGGTGGAGAGCTAAGGGCACCTACGGTTTTCATTTATAGGCCTGCAAGACAGATCGTGGCCTCAGGTCGTGGGTTTAGATCGTGGCGCATATCCCAAGAAAATCGGAAGGTGGAGAGGTTTCCTTGACCAATCCGCCGACGGGTCGTTTGGAGTTCTAGGCTGAGTCGTATTCGGTTGACTGGCTCGGCTGAAAGGAGTCAAGATGCCGTTCGGGTATTGGTGTTTCTATACCGAATAGGTTGTTCAGTGTGGCATTTAAGGATGTGCAGAAGAAAAGGGAAATAAAATGGCAAGAGCAAATGTTGCAAGAGCGACCAATTCGGTTACACATCGATTGAAAAATCTAGATGTTCAAATACTTCGCAATTACACTGCAGACATTCGATGTTGCTTGGCGAAAGTTCTCCGTCTGCTCTTGATAATCATTCTGGGCGTCGGACAGGGTGGTAAGTTTTGCATCACATTGATTCACCTCAGCTATAGCCGATATAGCTTCCTCTTGGGTCTTTTCTATCAGTCCGGGGAGCTCGGCTATTTTCTTATCATCGGCTTCTATTTCAGCTGACAGACTTCTCAGTTCTGCCTCCAAAGCGGCTTTTCTGGCGATCTTCAATTCACGAGAAGCTTGCAGATTGGCCAGTGTATCTTTGTGACTCTCGGTCTGAGATTGTGCCCCCTTCACGGCTTGTTCAGCTCTGGCCCTCTTCTGTTCAACAACTGGGCGGGAGGACACCTTTCTCAGAGCTTGTCTTATGGGCACATAATGAATTTCCAGACCGGAGATGGATTCAAGTGAGGTATTGATGTCCTTAGGGAGTTCTTGGCTGATGGGTTCAAGCATTTCTTCAAAGCAATCAAGATCTTTGAACTGATCTCGCACATCTTTTTGCAGCCAGGCAAAAATCTCCTTGAGCTTTTCTCGCACTTCTTCTGACAAGGTTTGAGGTACCCTTTCCCTCGTCTCGGCAATTGGATTGTTCATCATTGGTGGGACTGATGGTGACTGAGCCTGATCCTAAAAGAGTAACATTGCCGAGTTAGGGGTATCGGGGACTGAAAGATAGCATGATTAAATGCAAATAAGTATCTCATGTCTGATTTCCTGAACTGGAGCGGAGTTTTGTTCAGGGGCGGCCTCTGGAATCACTGGTGAGGGAGATGTTCTAGGCAAAGCTGAAGCTTCTGTGTGAGAGGGCAATGATGCAGTCTCTGGTAACCCTGAAGCTTCTAGCTGGAGAGAAGTTGGGTTCGCCTCTGCTGAGGTTGATGTTTCTGCTTGACCAATGGGTGGTCGAGCCCTTGGAGGACTTGATGGCTCCAGGAAATTCATCTCTGGCGAGTCTGGTGTTTTTGTCTGAGCAGGGGGTGATTGAGTCCCTGATGAAGATGAGATTTCCACTTGGACAGGTGGCTCAGCCCTGGGAGGACTTGCTTGTTGAGACACTGGGACGTCCACGAGTTGATCCTCTATTGGTTCTTCTGCAAATGCCAAATTAAGAATGAATGCCAATGTTCATCCTCAAGAAAAAGACAGTAAAGGTCATACTACTGGATGGAGCATTGGCAGGTTCTGAAGCTGAGGATTGCTGAGTTCTAGTCTGAAAATGCATAAGATGTGATTTGTCAGAAAAAGAGTAATCCTGTGATCAAGAAAGGAAGAAATTTTTCCTCAACAAGGACTTTCTTGATGGTTCTTCTCCTCTTAGCATTTGGAGGAGCAATCAGAGACAAGCCTTGCCTCTTGTCAGCAGTAATGCTGGACAGAGTTGGATCTGTTGTGGCATACCTAGCCAATAACTGAGCCAGGGTTGGTGATCTGAATCCCAATGCTGAGATTGGGCCTACTGCATTGTAAGCGATCTCCCTGGCCAGAGGGGCAGGCATGGTGTTCTGTGGACAAAAGAAATGAGATCAAAATCATGTTGGAGGAGGAAATGACTGAATTGAGGATTAATCGTATTACCTCCGAAGTTGGCTGAAAATCAGGGATCAACTCTGTACTGAACAAATGCACAGGCTCACTGAAGATATGGTCATGGAATTCTTGCCACCAAGAGTTGAAGGTGGGGTGAGCTACTGTTGTAGGTGTAAAAGGCCAGGTGTAAACAGTTGGACTGCATACGTACTGAAAGACCCTGCTGGTTTGGGTGAGATCTTTGATTTCCTCTCGAGGCTTGAGAAATTCATGCAAAAATATCCTTGGGGGCATCTGGCCACATCCAAGGTGCCGAGCCATCATGTTGGGCTGGTAGTACTCATAAGTACTGTGGTTTAGCCTCCCTCCACTAAATTCAGCTGGCAGAATACATGGATGGATGATGGTGTTATGGATTTCTAGAAATCTTCCATCGCGGCGTCCAGCTTCGAAGGAGAACTCACAAGGGAGAGTTAAATTATCATTGTCCAAATATGGGAGCCAAAGAGGATTTTGGAAGCCTTTGAAGAAGAGCTCAAAGAGCTGGCTGATATTCTGCCTGATGAGAACAGTTGAAGCAGCTTCTCCATAAGTGTGGCATCCTCTGGTAACTTGGGGTTCTCCTTCATGATGGTTGGATGAAGGGAAAAGCCTGGTGTTCAGGTCAACGCCAACAATCTGGTGCATGTGCAGTTGCAGCCATATCTGCACAAACCACCAAGGACCATTGACACAGGCTATCCTCTGGCTGGTGTACATTTGAGTGACAGTTTGATGAAGCATGTGGTACACACTGCCCAGGAGGTATTTCCCAAGAGGAAGGCGATTACCATTGGCTAGGTGTGAAGCCATTGCAATGTGGTTCAGGGTCGGCTCGTTGGCTTTACCGCAGAAGATAAACCTACACAGCCAGATGTTCAGAAACGCCCTGTATTCGACTTCACCAAGGGGGCCATCCTTCATATGGTTCTGGATATAATTCTTCTATCCGCTCCCTGGTTTCACCCCTGTTTGTCTTGTGGAACTTTTGAAATCCCAGGGGCGAACAGATCCTGTAATGTCAAGGCCGGTAATCATGTAAACATCGGCCAGAGTTGGGGACATTGGGCCGTGACCAAAGAGGAAGGCGTTGACGCCGTTTGACCAGAAGTGGCAAGCTGCTATCAAGAGGTCTTCGTTTTTGGGGGTCTCGGCCAAAGACAACTCCAAGCATTGAGTAATGCGGAGGTTATCCCAATTTTGGGTCCTGGCACTCTTATCTGCGAGGATTCTCTGGTACCAGTTCTTCCAGCCTGCGATTGGGGGCAAGGGCCAGTTCTTGAAAGCATCCTGCCAGTGGGGAGGCTTGGTTAGAGCCGCTTTGAAGGGGATCCTTTGGGATTCGGCTGCGATGAATTCTCGAGGATCACAAACTCCCACGGGACCAAGAAATTAGGATCTTGAATTGGCCTCGGTGCGGATCAAAAGCTCGGTGGAAAGCTCCTGAGCGAAAACGGAGAAGAAATTTCAGGTAAAAATAAATGGGAGATATTTGAAGAAATATTATCCTAGTATTGAAATCGATCGGTGATCACCAGCAGTGGGATTACATGCACCTGACACAAGGATAGCCGGCGCTCAAGAACGAGACCGCCTTTAGAACAAAAATTCCTAAACAGAAAGTACGGCCAGTGCCTAGATGCATTGCCCTTAGCACAAATTACATTACAACTGCTCCTTGCAGGTTTACATCCAACAACCCTGGTGATCAGGACTACGAGGAGGCGGGAAGCAGAAGGCCTGGAGGAAGAAGCGAAAGTATGATTCAATCTTTTCTTTGCTTCTTCGGCTGCTCCCTCTTCAGTTGCTCCAAGACCACCGTGACGGCAACTTGGAATGCACGGGGGTGACCATGATTTGCTGCCTCCACCAAGCTGTCCCAAGCCACTTTCAGGTTATTGTACCTATCAAAGACATCTGGGACAAAGGAGTGGTCATTAGGGGCAAAGATCCAGATGTGAACGCAGAGTCAAGAAGGAGCCAGAAGTATTTACCTCCCACTAATCCCTCCGAGCGATGCGACGCTCGCGCTCGGCCTGGCAACGAACAGTGATGTCCCTGAGGTCATGCTCCAGGTGTCGAACGCAGCGGCGCAGTTGATGGCTAGTTCTCTGCTCAGGCGTAGCATCCTCTACTTCGAGAGAAGAATCAGAGGAGATGTACTCAGGCGTGTCCTCGGTCCCGACGAGTTCTTCATGAAGCAGATCAAGACTGAAAGAGGAAAAGTGGAGAGGAGGTAAAACACGAGATCATATGAGAAAACAAGGAGCAAATCAAAGGGAAACTCACCCTCGAATCGTGCGTTTCTTCGGGGTGCTGCTCTCCTGGGGTTGCTTGCCTTTGTCCATGGCCTTGGGATTTTTTCCTCTGAAGACAGGGGAGGAAATGAGAAGTGATGGATGAGTGTGCGAGTGGATTTGCAGGGCATCTCAGCAGACTATTTTATTGACCGAGGGGGTGCCTTGGAAGTGATGACTGGCCGGCGTGCACTGTTAGAATACCAAGCGGTAGGGTTTTTTCTTCCCGAATGCGAAGGGTTTTCGTTTGAACAGTACTTATGGACTGCCGATTCGAGGATCTTCTGCGGATTTTGCACCAAGGGGCATCTGTTCTCGCGTGTTCGGCTCAAGCTAGGTCCCAAATACGTTTAAGGAAAAACAAGATTCACGGATGCAAACATGGAGAAAATCATCGCAGTGCAAGCACAGAAGTCAAAAGTTCTTTATTTATTACCGATATCAAACATCCCTAATACAATCTAGTCAAAGAGCCTGTTCAACACAGATTGGGGATGAGTGAGTTCGGCAATGGCGTCGCTGTGGCCATCGAGGCGCTCCAAGATGGTCTCGATCTCCTCGATGACTTCTGGCGCGCCGCCCTGGAAGCCGCGCGTCCTGATGGCGTAGTCGACGTCAGTATGCGTTGCCATGGCGGCCAGGCCCAAAGTGGTGCCCAAGCAGACGCCATGAGTGGCCACTTCGTCCACGCGGTGCCCCACCGCAGCAAGGCGCTCCGCCGGCGTATCTCCGCGGGCGTTCACCTTGTCGGCCAACTGCTCCACCAGCATCTTTAGCTGGTTGAGCTCGGCCTCACGGGCTGCAAAGTGTAGGAAAAAGGGGGATCAGCATCAAAGGCCGGATTGGATCAAAAAGTAATTTCAGAGCCGTACCGTCAATGGTCTCCAGCAGCTCCTTGCGCTGGTCTTCCCACTCCAATTCGGCTATGCCAGCCTTTTTGGAGACATCCTCCAGCTCGCGCTGGGCCACCTCCAACTCCGCCTTGAAGCGGAGGGCGTCAAGTTCCCCGTAGGGCACGGGGGAGTGATGGTCGGACTCTGAGGAGTCGTCCGGTAGGGGCTGACCGGCCGGCGCGGAAGATGGATTCCATTGAATCAACATGAAACAAGGATGATCGTCAAAAACAAAAGGGGATCGAAGGTGAATCGTGAGAGAAGAATTGACGATCATTGCCTCCGGCGCGCATTGGTGCGACTCCCCTCCACCTCAACAGAGGCGCGGAGCCGGTTGAGACTGCGCACCATGCCTCTATGATTTACGCTGTGTGAAAAAAAAGGAAGAAGACTTGAGATTGGCAAAGATTTGAGAGCTAAAGGCTTGGTGGGGAGCTGGGGGCACCTACGGTTTTCATTTATAGGCCAGGCAAGACAAATCGTGGCCTCAGGTCGTGGCTCTGGATCGTGGCGCATATCCCAAGAAAATCGGAAGGTGGAGAGGTTTCCTTGACCAATCCGCCGACGGGTCGTTTGGAGTTCTAGGCTAAGTCATATTCGGTTGACTGGCTCGGCTGAAAGGAGTCAAGATGCCGTTCAGGTATTGGCGTTTCTATACCGAATAGGTCGTTCAGCGTGGCATTTAAGGATGTGCAGAAGAAAAGAGAAATAAAATGGCAAGAGCAAATGTTGCAAGAGCGACCAATTCGGTTACACATCGATTGAAACATCTAGATGTTCAAATACTTCGCAATTACACTGCAGACATTCGATGTTGCTTGGCGAAAGTTCTCCATCCGCTCTTGATAATCTTTCTGGGCATCGGACAGGGTGGTAAGTTCTGCATCACATTGATTCACCTCAGCTATAGCCGATATTGCTTCCTCTTGGGTCTTTTCTATCAGTCCGGGGAGCTCGGCTATTTTCTTGTCATCGGCTTCTATTTCAGCTGACAGACTTTTCAGTTCTGCCTCCAAAGCGGCTTTTCTGGCGACCTTCAATTCACGAGAAGCTTGCAGATTGCCAGTGTATCTTTGTGACTCTCGGTCTGAGATTGTGCCCCCTTCACGGCTTGTTCAGCTCTGGCCCTCTTCTGTTCAACAGCTGGGCGGGAGGACACCTTTCTCAGAGCTTGTCTTATGGGCACATAATGAATTTCCAGACCGGAGATGGATTCAAGTGAGGCATTGATGTCCTTAGGGAGTTCTTCGCTCATGGGTTCAAGCATTTCTTCAAAGCGATCTTTGAACTGATCTCGCGCATCTTTTTGCAGCCAGGCAAAAATCTCCTTGAGCTTTTCTCGCACTTCCTCTGACAAGGTTTGAGGTACCCTTTCCCTCGTCTCGGCAATTGGATTGTTCATCATTGGTGGGACTAATGGTGACTTAGCCTGATCCTAAAAGAGTAACATTGCCGAGTTAGGGGTATCGGGGACTGAAAGATAGCAGGATTAAACGCAAATAAGTACCTCATGTCTGATTTCCTGAACTGGAGCAGAGTTTTGTGCAGGGGCGGCCTCTGGAATCACTGGTGAGGGAGATGTTCCAGGCAAAGCTGAAGCTTCTGTGTGAGAGGGCAATGATGCGGTCTCTGGTAACCCTGAAGCTTCTGGCTGAAGAAAAGTTGGGTTCGCCTCTGCCGAGGTTGATGTTTCTGCTTGACCAATGGGTGGTCGAGCCCTTGGAGGACTTGATGGCTCCAGGAAATTCATCTCTGGCGAGTCTGGTGTTTCTGTCTGAGCAGGGGGTGATTGAGTCCCTGATGAAGATGAGATTTCCACTTGGACAGGTGGCTCAGCCCTGGGAGGACTTGCTTGTTGAGACACTGGGACGTCTACGAGTTGATCCTCTATTGGTTCTTCTGCAAATGCCAAATTAAGAATGAATGCCAATGTTCATCCTCAAGAAAAGACAGTAAAGGTCATACCAGTGGATGGAGCATTGGCAGGTTCTGAAGCTGAGGATTGCTGAGTTCTAGTCTGAAAATGCATAAGATGTGATTTGTCAGAAAAAGAGTAATCCTGTGATCAAGAAAGGAAGAAATTTTTACCTCAACAAGGACTTTCTTGATGGTTCTTCTCCTCTTAGCATTTGGAGGAGCAATCAGAGACAAGCCTTGCCTCCTGTCAGCAGTAATGCTGGACAAAGTTGGATCTGTTGTGGCATACCTAGCCAATAACTGAGCCAGGGTTGGTGATCTGAATCCCAATGCTGAGATTGGGCCTACTGCATTGTAAGCGATCTCCCTGGCTAGAGGGGCAGGCATGGTGTTCTGTGGACAAAAGAAATGACATCAGAATCATGTTGGAGGAGGAAATGACTGAATTGAGGATTAATCGTATTACCTCTGAAGTTGGCTGAAAATTAGGCATCAACTCTGTACAGAACAAATGCACAGGCTCACTGAAGATATGGTCATGGAATTCTTGCCACCAAGAGTTGAAGGTGGGGTGAGCTACTGTTGTTAGTGTAAAAGGCCAGGTGTAAACAGTTGGACTGCATACATACTGAAAGACCCTGTTGGTTTGGGTGGGATCTTTGATTTCCTCTCGAGGCTTGAGAAATTCATGCAAAAATAGCCTTGGGGGCATCTGGCCACATCCAAGCTGCCGAGCCATCATGTTGGGCTGGTAGTACTCATAAGTACTGTGGTTTAGCCTCCCTCCACTAAATTCAGCTGGCAGAATACATGGATGGATGATGGTGTTATGGATTTCCAGAAATCTTCCATCTTGGCGTCCAGCTTCGAAGGAGAACTCACAAGGGAGAGTTAAATTATCATTGTCCAAATAAGGGAGCCAAAGAGGATTTTGGAAGCCTTTGAAGACGAGCTCAATGAGCTGGCTGATATTCTGCCTGATGAGAAAAGTTGAAGCAGCTTCTCCATAAGTGTGGCATCCTCTGGTAACTTGGGGTTCTGCTTCATGATGGTTGGATGAAGGGAAAAGCCTCGTGTTCAAGTCAACGCGAACAATCTGGTGCATGTGCAGTTGCAGCCATATCTACACAAACCACCAAGGACCATTGACACAGGCTATCCTCTGGCTGGTGTACATTTGAGTGACAGTTTGATGAAGCATGTGGTACACACTGCCCAGGAGGTATTTCCCAAGAGGAAGGCGATTACCATTGGCTAGGTGTGAAGCCATTGCAATGTGGTTCAGGGTCGGCTCGTTGGCTTTACCGCAGAAGATAAACCTGCACAGCCACATGTTCAGAAACGCCCTGTATTCGACTTCACCAAGGGGGCCATCCTTCATATGGTTCTGGATATAATTCTTGTATCCGCTCCCTGGTTGCACCCCTGTTTGTCTTGTGGGACTTTTGAAATCCCAGGGGCGAACAGATCCTGTAATGTCAAGGCCGGTAATCATGTAAACATCGGCCAGAGTTGGGGACATTGGGCCGTGACCAAAGAGGAAGGCGTTGACGCCGTTTGACCAGAAGTGGCAAGCTGCTATCAAGAGGTCTTCATTTTTGGGGGTCTCGGCCAAAGACAACTCCAAGCATTGAGTAATGCGGAGGGTATCCCAGTTTTGGGTCCTGGCACTCTTATCTGCGAGGATTCTCTGGTACCAGTTCTTCCAGCCTGCGATTGGGGGCAAGGGCCAGTTCTTTAAAGCATCCTGCCAGTGGGGAGGCTTGGTTAGAGCCGCTTTGAAGGGGATCCTTTGGGATTCAGCTGCGATGAATTCTCGAGGATCACAAACTCCCACGGGACCAAGAAAGTAGGATCTTGAATTAGCCTCGGTGCGGATCAAAAGCTCGGTGGAAAGCTCCTAAGCGAAAACAGAGAAGAAATTTCAGGTAAAAATTGGAAATCTAAATGCCGAATGAAGCTTATGGTGGGGGAATTTACCTGAGCAGCTTGATTTTGCGCCGCCATTGGGGATTTGAGCTCAAAAGAAGTGATTTAGGGTTTGGATCCAGACGAAGACTCCGACGGATTGCGAAGAGAGAGAACAGGTGTTGAACAGATTGGTGGCTGGAGTCAATTCCGGAATAAAATCATTTTATCCCGTAATTGAAGGGGCATATGTTAACACCAAAATTTGGTAAGGAGTCTGACTTGTGGGCCCAACTCGGTGAGAAATCCGTACGGCGGAAGGAAGGTTTCTTCAGATGCATTCGGCAGAAAAATCCACGGTCGGCTATCTGCTTCGTTCGGCAAAGGAACTGTTGAGCTGATTTTGCGGGATTATACGGTGACGTGGCTCAAGCGGGAAGGACGAATGGATGGATAAGCGATCAAGCCTAGAGATAAATTATGTATCAAATCCATTCGAGGTTGTGCTTGGCAGGGTATAAATATGAACCCTGGATGTATGTAACAGATACGCAATCATTCTCAATACAAACCGGCTTTACACCAAACCCTAGAGTCCATTTGTCATGTCGTCGAGTTCTTCGAGAGGGTTCATCGATCCGTCGACCTCCGTGAGTACCGGCAACCTTGTATCATATCTAGTATCATGCGGTGGATTTAGATCTGATGCAAGTAGTCTTGTTACCATGCTTAGTGTCATGTGGTAGATTCAAGCTTGGTTCAAGAGGGTTTCTTGTTAGGTCATGAGCCATGCGGTAGGCTAAGATCTAGCTTGAAGCTACTTATCGGCTCTATTGAATTTTGGCAAGATTCAATAGATTCATTAAGTTACCCCGTGTTGCTTTGAGTTTTTGCTTTATGTTTAAATTCATGTAACACTTTTTGCCCAATCTAGATGGATTTGGATCGGCTTCATCCTTTTTGATGATCCTTATGCGAGTCGAGTTGGAAACTTTAGTTAATTTGACACGTGGATCACGTGCTTTTTGATAGCCGAAACCGAATCGATCTAGGTTGTCACATGTTGCGGGTTCAAGCTTGCCAAAGTTTGTATAAATCTTGAAAGAACTGGGTATCATGCGGTAGATGCAGGTTTTTGGGTTGTTTTGGAGCTAGTCATCCAGTGGATTAGATTTTCAAATCAATCTGATAGATTTATCTTACTTGGTAATGTTCGTTCCTTCATCATGGATCCCGAGTCGGCTGTTCAGCCGTGTTCGGTTATGTTCTTCATGAGTGAAACACGTGCGTAATTTATGCTTTAAATAACGCATGCTTTTAGCTTTCCATGTTTAGATTGTATCATGCGGTGGATAGATCTATTTGTGGAAAGTGGCACGATCCTAAGCAAGTTGTATCATGCGGTGGATAGATTTGCTTGGTGTCGTACCCAACGGGTTTTAAAGTATCTAGACATGCGGTAGACTAGTGCTTTGGATCTATGCATGCTTGTTTATTACATATCTATGCTCGCGCTTTTACTTCATTTATTATTTAATCACCACGGGGATCGGTCACGGTCTTGCGTACATGCATCTTTGTTCAAACAAAGACCGATCATCGTCATGCTTACGTCATCCATTCGGCTATGTTACTTTTCCCTCTTTAAAGCTCCGGAATGGTTTCAGTTTGTTGGCAGATAGCTTTCTATAGCTATATGTCATCTCATTTGGCTTTATAGCCGTAAATATGGAACTGTCTGGTACTACCCGGCAAGTTCCAAGCTTTGGAATTTAACTACTTTGTCTTTTGTTAATTTTCAGGGAAAATTGACTGGCACGTTTTGTGATCTCTGCACGTGTGAAGCCAGCTTGTTCGGCTTGCTGTGTGCTTGGCGCTAGGTGCACATTTTGCGTCAACAATAGGTTTCCTTGTTGTAACCAACTTGGACTCTGGTCCACCAACCTTGTCTGTCGCCCAATATAAGGCGGGCAAGGGCGCCCTCCTAGGGACAGACCACCTCCATATTGACAACAGATGCCATGTAATCTCGCCACGCCATTAATACAAACCGAAGAACTGGTCGTATGGTTTTACACTCCAGAGGCTCGAACCAGTATAAAATTACCTTGTCCCTTATGCCTTGCCATGATTTACGTGTGTATTGATGGTTGTAACATGTAACAACCTTCGATCTGCAAGTGTACGGACCTACACCTTGTTCACCATGTTGGGGAATTAGGTAAAAACTTTTCACCCTCAAAACTTCGGAGCAACTAAGACTTTGGCGAATTCATGAAAATGTTCAGGAATGAGTCGCTGAATAGAAGGTGTGTTTCGAGATGCGAAAGTATTCGTGAAGGCATTTCGCTAATCTTTTTACATAATTTGCTGATACCCTAATGTTGTGCAAAATAACTGCCGAATGAGCACTAGATCGTGGGTCTGTTTCTTGTTCCACGGTGGCAGATATTTGGTGAGTTCGGGGAATTGTGAAGATGGAAACTTCGGAGATCTTAAAGAACTTCACTTCGGATGTGGACGCCGAAACTCAATTCGGAGATCGTGGTTATTGGCGGTTTTCATGAATGAAGGGTCGAAGGTCAAGGGAAGACCAAGTAAAAGGCATTGCCTCAAAAGTCGGGGTTCAGGGTGTGAAGTGATGGTCAGCTTGTAAATATGTGAAATTCATGCAAATCACGGGATGTAAAAGACATTCTTGTATATGTTCGCACTTGGAATATTCTTTTAGATTCGAGGGTAATCTCGAAATGTAAAAGTCCCTTCGCCTCCCTATAAAAGGGGGTTTGAGGGCACGTGTAAAGGGATTCACAACTTTTGCGGTGAAGTTAGACTCTCGGGGAAACCTTGTCCCCTCACTTTTACACGCTTTCTTGTGTTCATTCTAGAATTTTGTGTTCCGGGCTCCCATCCAATTTTCGGACCCTCCAACATTGGCGCCCACCGTGGTTTCAACCGATAAACAACTCACGATGCCTCCACATAAGAAGTCCAAGAAGAACACACCTGCAGAGGCTAAACATGAAGATCATCACATCGTAGAAGATAATGGAAACTCTCTCAATACAGAACCTTCACAAATCTCAGATCAGGAAAGGAGAGAAAAACTTGAAGCCCTCCAGAAGGCACGAGCTAAGAAAACCACGTACACTTTGGAAGCATTTGCTGAGGAAGAAGCTGAAGAGGAAGATGATGAGGCTGTAGACAGACAACTGCAAACGATGAACCAAAAGCTCCTGATACTCCAAAAAGAGAAAGAGTGATTCGCGAGTCAGCTGGAATCAAAAAGAAAAGCTTCGGAGAAACTAGAGAAGCTCAATCAGGCAAAAGAACAACTAGAAAAGATACAAAGGGAAATTGATGAAGTGAAAGAACAAGAGAACAATTCACTATTGCGTGATTCACCACACCAGAACTCTTGCCAGCACAAAAGAACTCCAAGAGAAAACTTCTTCACGGGCAAGGGAATATCGCCATTCACAGACCTAGAGTCGCCACTATCACTAGGGATGCAAACAACACCCCACCAAAATATAAACCAGTTTCTCTCCTGAAGTACAATGGATATGGGCATTCCAGAAAATTCATCATGAGCTATGAAGCAACTGTAAATTCGGCAGGAGGAGATGATTTAGCACTGGTCAAATCTTTCATTATTGCTTGTGAAGATCTAGTCCTCAACTGGTATTCTTTGTTGCCTCCACTCTCAATATACAACTGAATCGATCACAAGACGAAATTCATTCAAGGATTTCAAGTGTTTCATGAAACTTCGAAAAAACTATCGGACCTTTTCAATTGCAAACAAAAAGACAGGGAGCCACTTCAGAGCTTCGTGAGAAGATTAATGCAACAAAAGTGCCGAATTCCAGGGACAGCTGACAAAACAATAATCCAAGCACTTATCAAAGGTCTGACTCCAGGACCAACAGCATCGCACTTAACCAGAAAAGAACCACAGACCATCGAGTAACTTTTCGAAGAATTGGAATAAGACATCAAGTCTGATGAAGATCACTGAAAGAGAGTTGCCGAGCGAAATCAAGCAAGGCAAGGCAATAGAGGAACAACATGGAGACCTCAGTTCCAAACTCCACGAAACATCAACAATGTGGAAAACCCATAGTTCAGCCAGAACAACAGGCGGAGCACAAGAGAAGGTTTTGCTTCGAGAGGAAGAGGAAGGGAAAGAGGACCCCCAAAAGTGCAAAACAATGATCCAAGAGATCCATAATTCTACTAGCGATATCATGGCAGGGGCCATAGCTCCGAAGCGTGCCCAGAAACCAAAAAGAACATAGCAAGAATCTACAAGAGAAAACTATGATGACCATTGCCTCTATGATGCCGAACCAAATATTGCCGCCGCCACCAGATAACTCATCAAGGCCAGAGTCGAGTTCAAGAGGCCACAACCCAAAAGCATTGCCTTCCTTCGGAACTATCATGCCTATGACAGGAGGCTTAGCCATGGAGTTCGAAACAAAGAGGCAAAGAAACAACTATTTTAGATCTGTGAACACAGTCATCAGTGACGGTCCAGCAGTTGAAGGACCGATACGGCGAACCAGAAAGGGGGAGTGAATGGGAGCCGATAAAAATTCTTCTCGAAGGAGATGGAGACTCCAACAAGACGAACACGACTTCCAACACACGTCTCCGACTCACTACCCAAGTTGGCCAAGCCCACGCGGCCACTGAAGTGCTACTGGACCTAGGAACCAACAAAGAACCTTCCGAGCCAGAACACACCAACACGCACGGTGGAAACTTACACGGCTTGCTGCCTGTGCTGCACCGGTCAGACAGGTGGCCTGCGTCGGTCAGACCAGTGACACCGGTCAGACCGGTGGACAGCCCCGGTCAGGCCGGTGGCTACAGCAGCCGCACAACAAGTGTTCCAGATAGCCTCAGTGACTTCTCTAGGCCCTGGAACAAAAACACCACCAAAACACAACCTGCACGGAAGGAAAAACCCTACACAAAACCTAACAAAACAACTCCAAACAGACCAAGAACTGACCAGCAGCACCAAGACCCAAAGACACACGAGTCAAGTAGTTCACCCGAGGCAAATCCCTAAGTGCTCGCAGCAGTCAGACCGGTCAAGAGCACTGGTCAGATCGGTGTAACCTGGGCAGCTCGGGATGAATAGCATCTACGGGTTAACTCCTCCAAATCCAAACTTCGATCTCCTGAATCACTCCACGGACTTGAACAAGACATTGGGGACTGTAGGAACACCTCATGAGAAGTTCATAGCCAAGATTTTGTCCACCAAAACTTGCCAAATCAAGAGGAATCGAAGAAATCCCGCCAAGAACTCCTCTGACCCTAGAACACCGAAAACCCCAAAATCGAGCCCCTTAACTCACGGATTTGGGAGGGGAATCAAAGGCAAAAGAACCACGAAGGGTTCACACGAATTTTCCCCATCAAATGCTCAAGAGCAAGGTCCCGAAAACACACCGAGAAAAACACCAAGAGAGGGCTCCGAAAATCACCACCAAGAACAACCGAGAACAACACAACAAAGCCTTAAGGAAACACGCCGAATCATCTATACATACCAAAGAGGTTCATACAAGGTCTAGCTTGCCACCCAATCATCCAACCCTCTCACAAAATCTCACCATGAAGCTCTCAAGCTAGTCCTATGGAAATCCTAAGAAAATAGGAAAGGAAATGAACTAGGGTCCCAAGAGATGGCTGCCATCCTCTCACCTCATGGGTTATATGGAGGCAACTGAAAGTCTTCAATACCCTTACTTAATAACTAGGGATACAAGCCCTCAAGGGTGGTTTTGGAAGTCTTCAGATTTTCTCCATCGGACGGATGCCCGGCGATCGCAACCTGCTTAGCCTCGACACAAGCCATGCGATCCCGAAGCGTGTCCTCCTCTTGGAAGATCCGGACTGCGTCGTCGCACACCAGTCAGACTAGTGCTCCTCACCGGTCAGACCGGTCTGACCCACCGATCAGACCGGTCTGACCCACCGGTCAGACCAGTCTGGAGCGGTTGCAGCACCGTCTTCGATTCTTCGGTCTTGGCTTTGTGGATCAACCAAGGAACCCAGTGGTTTTCTGGTGAACCACTGGAAACCCCGCGAACTCGGTGTAGCCTCCGCCAATCGCCACTCATGACTCGGCTCCCACGTAGTCTCGGCTCGACCTTGGTTTTGAGGCTCAACCAAGAAACCATCCATGACTTCATCTTGCTGTTCATGCCACCATGCGCCCCGCACTTGACCCTGCTGGCCACCGGGTCCCTCGAACAAAGCCTACTTGTCTTCTCCACACCTAGAGGCCTCACCAGCGACGACCTTTCACGCTTGTTCTTCACCTGCACCAACACCAGTCAATCTGCAACCTGCACCTGCAATACTTAGTCAAGAATCAGTCCACACAACGTTGTCAATCACTTATCACACAAGGAAGCGACCATCCTATTGACGCGAAATTAGCACCTCACGCCAAGCACACAGCAAGCCAAACAAAGCTGGCTTAACACGCGTGCCGGATCCGAAGCGTGCCAGTCAATTTTCCTGAAACTGACAAAGGATAAAAAATAGTTAGATAAAACCTGGAACTTGCCGGGTGGTACCAGACAATTCCATATTTACGGCTAGAAAGCCATATGAAATGACATATAGCTAGAACAAGCTATCTGTCAGCAATTTAAATACCATTCGGGAGCTTTATAACGTGAAACCAGGATACAACCGAATGCTTGACGTAACCATGACAATAGATCGGTCATTGTTTAAACATCATAGCTCGCACGTGATCATGACCGATTTTTGAGGATAAGTAACAATTAAAATAAATAAGGTGAAAGCATGACTTTAAATATGAAGTAAACAAGCACGCAAAGGCCAAAAGCACTAGTCTACCGCATGTCTAGGTACTTTCAAATCCATCGAGCATGAGACCAAACAAGTCAATCCACCGCATGATACAACTTGTTTGAAACCATGCCACCAACCACAAATAGATTAATCCACCGCATGATACAATCCAAATATAGAAGGCTAAAAGCATAAATTATTTAAAACAAATTTATGAACACGTTTCACTTGTGGAAGAATTGCCGAATATGGCTGTATAGCCGATCCGGGTTCCACGTAGAAGGAACAAAGATTTGAAAAGTCAAAGGCTTGAACCCGCAACACGTGGCAATTTAGATTGATCTAAATTCGGCTATTGAGAGCACTTGATCCTTTATAATAAACAAAGATTTGAAAGCACATCACATGGATCTCAAAGGGGTAAAGCCGAAACTAATCGATCTAGATTGGGCAAAAGAGTGTTACATGAATTTAAACATAAAGCAAAATCCAAAGCAGCACGTGGTAACTTAATGAATCTATTAGATCTTGCCAAATCTAATAGAGCCGATAACTAGCTTCAAGCTAGATCTTAGCCTACCGCATGGATCATGATCTAACAGGAAACCCTCTTGAACCAAGCTTAAATCCACAGCATGATACTAAGGAAGGTAACAAGACTATTTGCATCACAGTCTAAATCCACCGCATGATACTAGACATGATAGAAGGTAGCCGGTACTTACGGAGGTCGACGGATCGATGGCTCCTCTCGAAGAACTCGACGACTCGACTAAAGGACTCGAAGGTTGGCACGGGGCCGGTTTTGTTGTGTAGATGTTCGATCCCTATTAAAGACATCAAGGGTTTATATTTATACCCTTGTCCTAACACGACTCCTGATCGACTACGAGTACAACATTTAATATCTAAATTAATGCTCTGACACCAATGTTCATCTCGTACCTGTCATCAATTCGTCCCTTCCTTATATCCGGGCCACGTCATCACGTACTCCCGAAAACTTCCTTTTTTAAGCGCAAACAGTCCTTCTGCCGAATGATAGCGTATTGCCGACCGCAAGCATCTTTACCGAATCCTCTGAGGAGATTTTTCCTGCCGAATGGCATTTCTTTACCACACTCGGTCCACAAGTCAGTCTTTTCCTGTACCAATTTTTGGTGTTAACATATGCCCCTTCAATTACGGATAAAAGTGATTTTATTCCGAAATTCACATTCTTTCCTTTTTGCAATCCGTTGGAGTCTCCGCTCAGATCCAAACCCTAGGTCATCAATCCCCAATCTCAAATATTCAAATGGTGGACCAAGATCAAGCTCTCCAGGTAAATCTCATTCCCTTAAGGTCCATTCAGTATTACTTTTTCGGTTCCCATCTTAGATTTTTTCTTCTGCCTTTTCTTGTTCTTGATAGGCTCTAGCCACGGAGATTTTGATTCCCATTGAGGATAAATCACCATCCTACTTCCTTGGACCCGTGGGAACCTCTGACCCCCTTGAGTTCATTGAAGCCGAATCTCAGAGAATCCCCTTTAAAGCAGCTTTATCGAAACCTCACGAGTGGCAAGACTCTTTCAAGAACTGGCCCCTGCCCCCAATCGCAGGTTGGGGAAACTTGTATAAGAGGATACTTGATGATGACAGTGCAAAAACCAGTAATTGGGACAGCCTTTGTATTGCCCAGCGTTTGGAGTTATCCTTGGCTGAAACACCCAAAAATGAGAATCTTTTGATTGCAGTCTGTCATTTTTGGTCAAATGTTGTCAATGCTTTCCTCTTTGGTCATGGACCAATGTCTCCTACTCTGGCCGATGTATATATGATGACCGGCCTTGATATCACAGGATCCGTGTATCCTTACAAATACAAAGGATCCACCAGGCAAAGAGGAGTGAAAACAGGAGTTGGATATAAGGTGTATCTCGAAAATCATATGTCTAATGGCCCTCTATCTGAAGTTGAGTACAGGGCCTTTCTGAACATGTGGCTATGCATATTCGTCTTCTGTGGCCAAGCTAATGAGCCAACCCTAAACCACATTGCAATGGCTGAAGATTTGGCTGCCAGTCATTCCATTCCCCTTGGAAAGTACCTCCTAGGGAGTGTATACCACATGCTTCACCAGACCACCTACTTGATGCACACCAGCCAGAAGATCTCTTGTGTTAATGTCCCCTGGTGGTTTGTTCAAATGTGGCTGCAACTATATATGCACCAGATCGTTGGTATTAATCTCAACAACCGGCATTTTTCTTCATCCAACTATAAGGAAGGGGAAGTTCAGATTACCAAAGGATGCCAAACCTATGGAGAAGTTGCCTCAACCATATCCATTGACCAGAACATCAGCCAACTCTTTGAGATTTTCTTCAAAGGTTTCACCAATCCCCTTTGGCTTCCTTATGTGAACAATGATAACTTGACCCTCCCTTATGAATTCAACTTTGAGAATGAATTTAATGATGTAAGATCCATAGAAATTTTCAACATCTTCATCCATCCATGCATCCTGCCAGCAGAATTCAATGGAAGAAGGCAAAATTAGAGCACCTTTGAATATTATCAACCAAACATGATGGCCCGACAGCTAGGATGTGGCCAAGTGCCTCCAAGGCTATTCCTTCACGAATTCCTCAAGACCAGAGAGGAAATCAAGGAAAACCTGCAAGCCAGAAGAGTTTTTGAGTATCGATGCAGCCCAACTGTTTATACTTGGCCCATTGTACCAACATCGATAACTCATCCCTCTTTTATTTCTTGGTGGCAAGAACTCCATGACAAAATCTTCAATGAGCCAGTACATTCTTTTTGTCTTGAGCTAATGCCTGACTTCCAGCCAATTTCAGAGGTAATGTACTTATCTTTCCTTTTCTCAAGCATGTCCTTCCTTACCGATCATGACTCTTTGCCACTTTTTGCAGAATACAGTGCCTTTCCATCGAGCTAGGACAATTTCTTACAATGCTGCAGGCCCAATTTATGCCTTGGGATTTAAATCCACAACTTTGGCTCAACTGATGTCCAGATATGCCACATTTGACCCAAATCTCATCAGTTCAACTTCTGATAAAAGAAAAGCTCCATCCCTGGTTGCTCCTCCAGCTGCCAAGAAGAAAAGAACATCCAAAAGAGTTCTCATTGAGGTTAACATCTTTTCCTTCTTGAGCATAGAACCACTCTTCATTCTGACAATTTCATCTTATATAATTTTCAAACCAGAGCTCAACAACCATCAACTACTACAGAATCTACCAATGCCCCATCTACTGGTAAGGTCCTCACCATTTTCCTTCCTTTTAAGGACCATTTTTATTGGCATTTATCTTCTACTTGTTAGTTGCAGAGGAAACATTGGAGAACCAAACTGTGGGGAGTTCTTCTCCTCAACATACTTCAAATCCAGCTTCCCCAAGAATCCAGCTATCTTCTCTTGAAGCAGTCGCCCCAACTTCACCAGGGATTCAGCCATCTCCTTCTCAAGTAGAAGTTCCAGTTTTACTAGAGATGGATCCATCTTCACTTCAGCCAGAAGCTTCAAATCTACCAAGGACTCCACCAACTTCTCCTCAGTTAGAAGCTCTAGCTTTACCAGGGACCCCTCAAGCTTCTCCTCAGCTGATCATCCAGGAACTTCCTCTTGAGCCTAAAAAAATCCCTTCTTCAATTCAGGAGACCAGGAACGAGGTAAGCATGAGCATTCAATTTTGTTATTTTCATCAAATAAATCATCCTCAATTCAGCAAGTCCTTCTTTTCAGGATCAGGCTGCATCTACACCAAGCTTTTCTTTCACTGTGGATGACTTAACTGCCGAAAAAGAAGATGAGGCATCTTCAAGCCAAGCTCTGTCAGAGGAAAACCAGGCAAAACTGAGAGAAATCCTCTCTTTGTTGCAAAGAGATATCCAGGACCAAGTTAGGGATGTTGATCTTTTAGAAGAAGTGCTTGAATCCATCAATCAAGAGCTCCCTGACGATATCAAAGCCTCTCTGGAGCCTATCTCTCAACTAGACAATCACTTTGCAGCAGTGAGGACAGCCTTGAAGAACCAATCCTCCCGACCAGTGCTGGAACAAAAGAGAGCTAAAACCAAGCAATTCGTGAAAGAATCACAGGCTCAAATCCAGAGCAACAAGGAATTGCTGGCTGAACTGCAGCATTCACTTGAATTGAAGATTGCCAGGAAAGCTGCACTAGAAGCTGAATTAAAGAATCTGACAGCTGACATTGAGGCTGATAAGAAAAAGATAGCCAAACTTCCTGGATTAATAGAGAAAATCCAAAAGGAAGCTTCAGCAGTCCTGATTGAATCAAACCAGCTCAAGACAAAGCTCTCCGCTCTGTCAAACACTCAAGTAGCCGATCAGAAACTGCTGGAGAATATTAGCAAAATGATATTAGATGCTTCTAGTGTAATCTCAAAGTACTTGAACATTTGATTGTGCCAAACAATTTGTTGCCAAACGACCTATCATCCTTGTAATTTTGTTCACCATAAATTTCACTTTCCACTTTCTGCCTTGCCTTGCGAGTAACTTTAGACGATCCATTCGGCAACTCTGGTCAAACAGTACTAGACCCCAACAGCGATTCGACCGCAACTCAACTGAGCCAGTCAACCGAATATGACTCAGCTCGAATTCCAAACGACCCGACGACGATTCGGTTAAGGAAGCCTCTCCACCTCCGAAATTTCTCGGGATATGCACCACGATCTTTGCCCACGATCTCTTTGCCAGTCCCATAGATAAGAACCGTGGGTGCCCCTAGACTTTCACCAAGTCCTCTGTCTTCAAGCCTTTGCCAATCTAAACTTCCTTTCTCTAGCACTAGTACTCCAAAAGCTCGATGGTAGGCAACAGCAACAGGCGCTAGGCCAGTGACGAAGCTGAGGGAAGCCGCGCTGGCGCTAGTCAGAGGCGGTGATCACCAACTTCTTTTACAACTTTCTCTAGATTTTCTTCTGTCGCTGACAATCCTTTTCGTGTTTCCAGTCTCATCCAATGGAACCCGGCTCCTGCACCGACCACAACTCCGGGCATGCCGGGCGACTACTCGGGATCTTCCAGCTACCCTTTCTCTCATTCGCGCTACGACGAGCGCGACACCCTCTGGTTCAAGGCGGAGCGCGATGAACCCAGTGCGAGCTCGAAGACATCTCCAAGAATGTCGGAATCGCCGAGCTCGAATGGGAGCACCAGCGCAAGCAGCTGCTGGAGACCATCGACGGTAAATCCCTTGATTTGTTTTAATTTAACTCAACTTTGAACTAACCGCCATTGCCCTGCAATGCTGCAGACCGCGACGCTGAGCTCAACTGGCTGAAGACACTGGTGAAGCAACTGGCGGACAAGGTGAACGCCCCCGGGGACACACCCGCGGCTCTCCTTGGCGTGGTGGACGATCACATCGATGAGGTAGCCCTCCACGGCGTCCGCCTAGGCACCACCCTAGGCCTGGCCGCCATGGCGACGCACACCCGCGTTGACTAGTCCACGCAGCCGCGCGGCTTCTAGGGCAGCGCGCCGGAGGACATCGACGACATCGAGGTTATCCTGGAGCGTCTCGACGGCCACGACGACGCCATTTGCCAACTCCATTCATCTCCAGTCTGTGCTGAACAGGCTTTTTGACTAGTTTGTACTAGGGATGTTTGGAATTTCGGCAATAAATAATGAAATTTTAATTCCTGCATTCGTGTTGCGATGATTTTCCTTTGACTTGTGCATGCGAACCTTACTGTTTTTGAACGAATTCGGGAACTTCTATCCTAGCCGAACATGCAAAAACTTTTGTCCCTTGGCGTAGAATCCGCAGAAAATCCTCAATCCGGTAACCATGAACACTATTCAATGAAAACCCTTCGCATTCAGCGAGAAAACCCTGATGTTTGGTATTCTCATAATGTACGCCAACCAGTCATCACTCCCAATGAGTCCTCTCAGCTAATAAAATATCCCCCTTGGTGCTCTACAAATCCACTCGCATACACTTCCATCACCTCACGTCTTCTCTCCCTGCTCCAGAGGAGAAAACCCCAAAGACATGGTGGACAAGGGAAAACAACCCATCAAGGAGAGCAACGCTCCACCAAAGAAGCGCACCATTCGAGAGTAAGTTTTTGTCAATCCTTTCTTTTGCTATCGATTGCAGTCTTATGATCTACCTCTCATCATTTTCAGTCTTGACATGTGTTGACGGTGAAAATCCGTCAACCTAGCCATGAGTTTACCTTCTGAGTTTAGTGTTTATGCAGGGTTTTAGCGTTGAAAGCAAGACTTTCGGGATAAGTTCATCAAGCACCTTATGACAAGACCTTGAAGCCCTGTACAAGTCATGCAATGAAGCAAACTTAACTCCAAGAAGTCAGGGACTTGATCCGAGAAGACGACAAACTCCGAGGGCCTAACCAGAAAAGTGCTGAATCATGCAAGACAAGGAGTTATGCCCAATTCGGAGAGAAACTGACGACAGGGACCTACATGCAGAAGGGGGAAACATCCAAGAAGCAAGTGAATAGACGTAGAGCAAAGGAGGCCGCGGGCTAGGCCAAGATGGGCCCAGGATGGCCGGCCCAGGCCGGTCGGCCCAGCCTTGTCCAGGGCCTGTTTGCCCCCTCCTTTGCCCTAGCCGCCATTCAGGCTATTTATAGCCCCATGACCGAGAGCCACGCATCATACAATTCGTCATCGGCCGCCGAGGAGCAGAGAAGAGAGGGACACCATCTCGGAGAGGAGAGGGTCGAGCTAGTTGACTAGGGTTTCCCTAGCCGACGTGGGAACCTTGCACGGAAGACCACGTCGGAGTTCCGGGAGCTAGAAGCAAGATCAAGGAAGGATCCCGGTGGTGATCTTGTGTATGTATCATTTTTATAGTTGAATTATCAAGTTGAATCTTTTCCTAGCGATCAAGTGTTTCCTCGAAGATTTCGTTTTTCGATCGGCTTTGCTTATTCCAATTCTATTCTCGAGATAGATTACATAGGGTGTTCTTGTAGCCGCGATGGCTAGAGGTACACGCAGGATCCTTCGAAAGAATCTCGACTTGTCTTTTGACTCGCTCTATACTCCCCGCATGAGTAGGGATACGTTGTGATAGAACGGGGGTTCCGAAAGGCGTATGTTTTCGGATTTGGACGGGAAACCACGATTTAAAGAGGCTTCTAATAAGATACGATTTGCTACTTCTTCTCTTGCTTGGAACTTCAACAAAAGGCTTACCCCGATCTTTCTAGATCGGTTTATCTACCTAATCTTACTTTGTTATCTCCGGTCTTTAGTAGATTAGATTAGTTTCGTGTCTTTTACCTAGATGCATTAGGGTTTCTTTTACCGAAAATTGCAGTTACTTGGCTTTACTAGATCAACTTTTGCGTCACACATTTGTTCCACGGATTCGATACCTTGGGTTCACCACTCGAGGGAAGAAGGGTCCCTTGACTACGACGGGAGACTTATCCGCTTGCAAGTCCAAACGAACTTTGATATAACTATTAACCGTCAACAAGCCCCTTTTTCTGGCGCCGTTGCCGGGGAACAAGTGATCAAGATTTGATTTTTATTGCCTTTTTGTAATTTTCAGTTTTCTTTTTGTTTTTCTTTTTTGCATCTACTAAATTTTGACCATCCTCAAAATACATCTAATATAGTTTTTCTAACCCTAGTTTTCATAGATTTGTTTTTACTTTCTAGTTTTTGCATACTTTGTTTATTGCTAACCCTAACAGGAGATGGACGGCTACCTCTCCAACAAACCCGATAATTTTATGGATGATCCAGAAAAACTTTACAGGCTAAGGAGACGCGAAGCACATCAAGCTAAAAAGCAGGATTTTGTAGATTTGGAGTCGAAAGACAAAGGATTGCAGGAATCTCCGAAGAATTCACCACCTCAAAGTCCTCGGGAGGATCGACTTCCACCGATGGGTGACCAACCACCGCAAGAATGCAAGATTGGGGAGCTATGCACCCCGGACATCATCGACCTACCAAACTTGAACCTTGAGGAGATCGGAAGACCGCTCGAGATCAAGACCTCAACAATCCGCATGGTGCAACATTCACCCTTCACCGGTAAAGAGGATCCGAACCTTCACCTCCAAGCATTCATTCAACTATGTCGGACTTTTAACATGGATGGGGTGACTCAAGATCAAATGAGGGCACGGCTTTTTCCGTTCTCACTACTCGGGAAGGCTTTGCAATGGTTCCACTCTCAACCGGCGGAGACGGTGCAAAATTGGAACACATTGATGAAGGCTTTCATGAAGGAATACTACTCGCCGTGTAAAACTCAAAGCTTGCGTAATAAGATGTCCACCTACGGAGACTATCTCGGAGGCATTCGAGCGCTTCAACGAGTACACCCGGGCGGCTCCACATCACAAGTTCCCGAAGGAAGACCTCATGCAAAAGTTCTATCAAGGACTCACCATGGCGTCAAGGACGATCATCGATGCATCGGCGAGAGGATCCATCATCCAACTTACACCGACGAAAGCTTTCACTCTATTCAAGAAGGTCGCGGATAATGACACATGGGCGTCATCCGAGTGCCTACATCCGGTTCAACCCACGGGGAACATCAAAGAAGTCTTGCAAGTGGAGAAGGAGAACATACTCAAAGGCAAGATCGACTCGCTCATGAGAAGGTTGGAGAAAATGGAGATGGAAAAGAAAGAGGCTCAAGACTTGAAGGCTACCGAAGCAAGGTCCACATGTGAAGAATGTGGAGAGTATGGCCATGTCCGCAAAGATTGTCAGGAGGAAGCCAAAACGCTCGACTACATGAGGAAGGGAGAATTGCCGAACTTCCGCTACGGGCAAGGTAGACCTCAATTTAATGCAAGCTCATCTATTCCTAATGCGGTTCCGCTTCGTATACAATTGAAGGAGTTCATGGATGAGCAAGTTAAGATCAACAAGGACACCATCACCAAGTTCAAGACCATAGACAAGGTGTTGGAGAACATCGATAGCAAGGTAACGGACGTCGGAAGTTCCAATCATCAAGTGCTCAACATGATGAAGATGCTCGAGACGCAAGTTGGACAACTTGCAGGGCGCCTCACTAATGATGAAGGGAAGCTTCTGGGACAACCCAAAAGTCTCGAATCGGCGAAGGCTATTCAAACACGTTCGGGGAAGGAGACCGAAGATCTGGAACGTTCCGCGGGAGCAAGGAAGCTTAAACCATCCACCGAGGTGGAAGGAGTTGCTAAAGAGAAGGTTATGGGGATCGTCACCGAAGAGCCCGAATTTCAGATGCCGGAGGAAGACACGAGGATACCGCAACTCAAGCCACGCTACTTCTGAGGTAAACTTGACAACCACTTTGAGAAGTTTGTGGAAGTTGTGCGTTGACTTACAATTAACATGCCATTACTAGATGCCCTACAAGTACCTACATATTCTCGTTACTTTCAAGACATACTTGTAAATAAATATGAGATAGCAACACTTAGGGTAGATCATGTCAAGATGTCCGAGGAGTGTAGTGCCGCTATTGCTAATGGGCTAGAGAAGCAAAAGGACCCCGGGTGCCCCACAATTCCATGTTCGGTTGGTTCTTTCAACTTCGAGAAGGCGCTATGCGACCTTGGAGCTAGTGTAAGCGTCATGCCGAGGGATGTGTTCGAGAAGCTACACCTACCAATGGAGCCTACGGGTATATGTTTGGAGTTGGGAGATAACTCCATTCGCTATCCCTTGGGCATTGCTGAAGATGTACCCGTGAAGGTCGGACACCACTTCATCCCCGTCGACTTAGTTGTGCTCGAGATGGGAGAGAGGGAGAAGCCGCCGCTCATCCTTGGGAGGCCTTTCCTCAAGACCGTGGGAACTACTATTGATGTTGGCAAGGGGGAGATCATGTTCGATATCAACAGAGAAAGGAGTTCCTTCAAGTTTTGTCCAAGAATCGTGGCATGCAACATGATTGGAGTGAAGGGAGAACCAAAGAAAAAGGAGGGGCTGAAAACGAAGGAGCCGAAAAAAATGAACGTCAAAGAAGGTGTTGCATCCGTCAAGACAAAGGAAGAAAAGCCGCCTTTCAAGACCAAACAAATGACTAAGTCGGAAGACAAGCCCGTGCCCAAGATGGTGCGGAAGTGGGTACCCAAGATTGCAACGCCCGCAAAGAGCATTGATTCGGAGTAATCAAGTGAAGAAGTCTAGCTATAGACTATAAACGAAGCGCTAGGCGGGAGGCAACCCGTTTCATCGAGTCAAGAATAAACTACCGGGAGGACAACCCGATTCTAGATTTTTCGAGTCTTTTTAATAATTTAGTTTTGAGTTTTATTACGCAAAGACATTAGACTTAGAAGTGGTTGAGCAATATTAGAAACATAAATCTTGATTGAATATTTTGCTTTATCATAAGCCCTTTGCATGAACCCTCCTATGTGTTTCTTTGATTCTTTTCGAGAAACCACAACCAAATAATTTCAGAACCTAAATCAACCTTTCACCCTCATTATGGTGCGGAGGTTGACTTATTTTTCATGATAAAACCACACGAGTAGAGCCACGACTTATATCTATGTGTTAATAAAAATTCAGCACGTGGTAGGACTCGCGTGAACCTAGAAATCAAAACTTTTGGTTGGTTTAAAATCTATATCCTTGGTTTCTCTAGGATTAGAATTTTTCTAAGCCTCGTCTAATTTTGTTTTATTCAAAATATCTCTTATTTAGCCAAAATTAGAACCTAAACCTATGCCCCCATGATCAAGCCGGGAAAAGTTTGCTCTCAACCGATGAAGGCAAACTATACCGGTGAGACCGATATCAATGTAGTCGGAAAATATTTTTGACTTACATTTGTTTTCAATGGTTTAAAAACTTCTCTAAATTTATGCTTGAGCTCTTGCATGGCTTTGAAAAATATTTTGAATTTCGAATTAGATGAGTGCTTAACCTTAAACACACCTAAAGGGAGGCAATCTAGTTTGAATTAATCATGCTTGCACCATTGGATACCCTTTCATCAACTTTCATCAAGACCACATGCAAAGGACAAGCATGGTGGGCAGCAAGCATCAGCTTCGCAGGATTTTCATGGTGGCATGTGAAGCAAGTGGAGCTAGGGAGCATGGACATGACCCAAAGCATGAAGCATCAAGTGGAAGGAACAATAATGCAAGAAAAGGAGTGGACGAGAGCGTTTGGGCGGTGCAACTCGTGGAGCACGCGGGCAGAAAATTTGCAGAGGAGAAATGATCGTGCTGGAAGAAAGCCGAGGCGGGGAGGAGCACCAGGCACCCCAGGCCGGTCGGCCCAGGCCGGCCGGCCTCCCCTACTTAAGGAGCCCCCGGCTCTCGTTTTCTGCAGGCAAGCTTCCCTCTCCTTCCTTAGTTTGTGTGTTCAAGTTTGTGTGCCCAAAACCTCCGTAGACATAGCCAACCTTCCCAAGCTTGATAGCTCAAAAAAATCCACCACCTTAATCCACTCAAAGTCCACATACGAAGTAAGATTTTAAGTGCCTAGTTACCGGTTGCAACCCGGAGTTTTAGTGGAGAGAAGAGTGCAGCAACCATGTGGAAAAAAACCACAAGTCTCTTCTCCAAGAAGAAGGGTTCGTCGTCATCCAAGCCGTCGTCGACGACGTCTTCGAGGAGGCACTCGGTTTCCGAGTCTCCCCGGAGCATGGAGACGGATACGGCGCCACCAAAGAGGAACGATGCTCTTCTCCTTGGTGGTATGAGGGCTGCAAGAAGCACGTCCATGAGGTTTGCCGAACCTCAAGGACACACGGAGGAGCAGCCCGCGCCACCACAACGATCGACCCGTTCGACCGCACCACCTCCTTACACTCCGATATATTCCTCGTACGGCTTCATCATCTTGTCGTCGGAGGAGGAGAGGCTCTCCCGTCTTGAGAAGAGGCTTGTGCCCAACGTCGAGTTCGACGACCAAGCACTCTTCACCTTGGGTTTTGGCACCGACATATACTACATGTTGGGGCACCTTGGATGGGTGCAATTCTCCAACGGAGTATCGGCGGACACCCACAAGGGGTTCACCTTGGTAATCTTGATGACCATTGCACCTATCCTTGATGATGGGGTGTAAAGCTTATCATTCCGCTTGGACGGAGTCCAACAAGTGGTTACATACGAGCATGTTAGGGAGCTACTTGGATTCCATAAGGGAGCTCCAGAGAAAGTTGACGTGCCACCCGGCATGTTAGCGGGATTTTGGAATTTAATCTCCGGAGAAGCCCATCAACAACGCAATTGCATCTACAACCCCATTATCCGTATATTTCACTCTTGGATGTGCAAGAGGGTATTGGGGAGGATGAAGGAGACGAAGGTGACCGACACGGAGTTGAATTGGCTCTACTCGGCTTTAATTGCCAAGCAGCCAATGGACCCCTCTTACCTTATGATCAACCGTTGGTGTTGCGAGGCAACATCGAGGGCGGAACATATTGGTTCGGGGTGCTACCTCTCCATGTTGGCCTTCTCCTTACGGCCAGGGATCGCAAGGAACCCCGACCATCTTTTGCGTGGTACCTCTCTCGGCATTGAATATTTGCAACAAGGCAAATACATTAGTGGAGATGAGAGAGGAGGTATTCATTTGGCCATAGTGAACCTACCCCTTCCGGATGCAAGGCTTAGGCTTTTCATCGAAGGAAGGGAAGATTGGTTGGAAGAGGGACTCCTTGTCCCGGCAAGGAAAAACAAAATAGTAAGAATCGTAGAGGAGGGAACATCCTCCACACAAGCGAGTGGTGCACAACCCAGTGTGCCACCATTCGGCGGGATCCCTCCTCTGCCAAGTTATTACGGAGGGCCACAAGAGCAAGCAAGGGGGGGGGTGCACCGGTACGCCCACCAAATTATGTGGTGCCCAACGTTAACTTCGCGGAGCCCTACGCACAATATCCCCAACCACAACAAAGCATGGCAATAATTGGAGGGTATGTTGCAAGAAATGCCCAAAACGTCGCAGCCATCCAAGCCAACGCGGCTCAACTTGGTGAGGGCAATGCAAATATTGCCTATGAGCTTGGACGCCTTCACCTAGTGGAGCCAAATCAATTCGTCGGAGGGAGTGTCCAACCGTACTACGAGCAAGGGTATTACTATCAAGATCATCAACACCAACCACCGGCGGAGGACCAGGAAGATTAAGGAACTTTAGTTTTCTTTTCTTTTCTTTTTCTCTGTAATTTTCAGCTTTTGTTTATGTGTGTTTGCTAAATATTTCCTGTTTTTATTTAAATTTCAGCAAGTGTGTTTGTTTATTTTCAGTTTGTATTTCAACTTGATTTCATCATCAATAAAGACACCACCTTGATTATATCATTGGAAAAGTTACAAAAATTTGTGCCATGATGATATATGATTATAATTGCCGCTTTGTTTATCTTCGTAATTGATTTATGCATGTTAAAGCTAGTGCTCTCTTAAAATACGAATCTGAATTTATTTAAATGCTAGCTTAATCTTTAGCGGAGGTTATGACTAAAATAAAGACCCATAGTGTTCTATGTGCTCTCAAGTTATAGATGGATTAAAGATGGTTTTTCTGCTCAAAAATATCGCTATCCTTGTCATAAATATCACTTGTGTGTTGCTCAACCTATCCAGAGCCTGATATATATTTTAGTGAATAAACCTTAGTGTACAAGATTTATTTTTGAGTGAGTTATTGCAGGCCATGATTTCTCTGGCCCGAGACTAAGAAGCTGGTCATTCCGTTTTTGCGTATCTATCTTTTTGCTAGCCTTTTATCCGTGCATTGTGTATCCCCACATTGATGATCTCACAAACCTCGCCGGATATCCACCCTTAAAACCAAATATCATCTTTTGTGATTACCTCCTTGACCACAACCTATCATTGAGAATGGATCATAAATTCAAGGAAGATCGCAAGACGGTGCCAACATTGAAGAATTCAAGTATCTCTCTAAGGAAAAATATTTCCGGTACCTACCTTATTTATCGCCTATTTGCTCGAGGACGAGCAACGTCTAAGCATGGGGGAGGAGGTAGGTACGATGCAATTTTAGAGTTCAAAAGGGAGTATTTAAAAAAATGAATGAAAGAAAGTTCAAAGGCGATGTACGGGATTTCCAAGGTGGAAGTCTTACAAGAAAAGAAATGAAGAATGAAAGAAAGAAAGAAATAAAAGAAGGAGAAATATGAGAAAGAGAAAAAATATGAGTATGCGTAAAGTGAACTCCCCGATTCTCTAAAGTGCATTCAAGGCTTCAAGTTTAAAAGATCCATTCTCATTTTCCAACCATGTGCAATCCGATAACGAGGACTTCCTTTGTGCCTCGGGATCACTCTTTGCCATTTGCACATGTCCACTCATCTAAAGTGTGTGTATTGTTCTCTTTCCCCTCCTTGATATGACATTATTTTCCAATGACCTTTTTGACGAGTCTCGGTAAGACCATGAGAAGCTTGTCTTGTTTTGACAACACCTCATTTATAAAATCTTGTTAGGACTAAACTTTCCCAAAGCTCCATATAAAGCCTACCACACATATATGTTATGAGAGGGAAAGGAGTAGAATATATATGCTTGAGAGACAAGCGAGTTGAGACTTCATGAGCAATACACAAGATGTTTTAAATTTGTGAACTTGGTTTAGCTTTTCTTTATCTCGTTCTTTATTTCAAAAATTCTGAGATCTATTTAAACTTTGTGAGCATGTTAATACTTGTGGGATAAGCTTAAATAAGAATCTACGCTCCGTAGAGATGAAGGCTAGTACATTATGGAACTTTAATGAATTAAAATTTTGAGAGCATTATGTTTTCTCATGTATGATCAAGTGCAAGGTTTAAACATTGTTTGGCAACGATGATATCCATCGAAGGCTTACTCGAGGACGAGCAAGGTTTAAGCATGGGGGAGATGTTGATGGTGAAAATCCGTCAACCTAGCCATGAGTTTACCTTCAGTGTTGGCATAAGTTTTATACCTTATCCATTGGTACTAACCCCCGTGGTAAAACAAGTTCACGTGTGCATGTCGGTTTTGGAGTTTAGTGTTTATGCAGGGCTTTAGCGTTGAAAACAAGACTTTCGGGATAAGTTCATCAAGCACCTTATGACAAGACCTTGAAGCCCCGTACAAGTCATGCAATGAAGCAAACTTAACTCCAAGAAGTCAGGGACTTGATCCGAGAAGATGACAAACTCCGAGGACCTAACCAGAAAAGTGCTGAATCTTGCAAGACAAGATGTTATGCCCAATTCGGAGAGAAACTGACGACATGGACCTACATGCAGAAGGGGGAAACATCCAGGAAGCAAGGGAACTGACGTAGAGCAATGGAGGCCGCGGGCTGGGCCTGGATGGGCCTAGGCCGGCCAGCCCAGCCCGGTCGGCGCAGCCCTGTCCAGAGCCCGTTTGCCCCCTCCTTTGCCCTAGCCGCCATTTAGGCTATTTATAGACCCCTGACCGAGAGCCACGCATCATACAATTCGTCATCGGCCGCCGAGGAGCAGAGAAGAGAGGGACACCATCTCGGAGAGGAGAGGGTCGAGCTAGTTGACTAGCGTTTCCCTAGCCGACGTGGGAACCTTGCACGGAAGATCACGTCGGAGTTCCCGGAGCTAGAAGCAAGATCAGGGATGGATCCCGGTGGTGATCTTGTGTATGTATCATTGTTATAGTTGAATTATCAAGTTGAATCTTTTCCTAGCGATCAAGTGTTTCCTCGAAGATTTTGTTTTTCGATCGACTTTGCTTATTCCAATTCTATTATCGAGATAGATTACATAGGGTGTTCTTGTAGCCGCGGTGGCTAGAGGTACACGCCGGATCTTCCGAAAGAATCTCGACTTGTCTTTTGACTCGCCCTAGACTCCCCGCATGAGCAGGGATATGTTGTGACAGAACGGGGGTTCCGAAAGGCGGATGATTTCGGATTTGGACGGGAAAGCACGATTTAAAGAGGCTTCTAATAAGATTCGATTTGCTACTTCTTCTCTTGCTTGGAACTTCAACAAAAGGCTTACCCCGATCTCTGTAGATTGGTTTATCTACCTAATCTTACTTTGTTATCTCCGGTCTTTTACCTAGATGCATTAGGGTTTCTTTTACCTAAAATTCGAGTTACTTGGCTTTACTAGATCAATTTTTGCGTCACACATTTGTTCCATGGATTCGATACCTTGGGTTCACCACTCGAGGGAAGAAGGGTCCCTTGACTACGACGGGAGACTTGTCTGCTTGCAAGTCTAAACGAACTTTGATATAACTATTAACCGTCAACAACTTGCTCCCTGAGGAGATCTTTGGAACTGAAGAGGTTCCCGAGTGCATCCTTTCCGATTCCTCCACTGAAGGAGAAGACGCCACGCCGGAACGAAGGACGAACCACCAACTACGCCGCCGCATTCGGCATCTAGAACACAACCTGCGAGACATCACTGCCCGCTGCAGTGCCGAACGCGAACGTTGCATGAGCTTGGAGGCGTTGGTAGGGGGTAAGATCTTCATCTTCATCTGATTCCCACGTTTAAGCTCAGACCTCACATTCAACTACTGTTCCCTTTTTCAGATGTTTCTGACAGGTACAACAACTTGAAGGCTTCCTGGGATAGCCTAACGGAGCCGCAAGTCATGGCAACCCCCGAAGATTCCTGGTTGCTGTTACAGTGGTCTTGGAACAGTTGAAGAGGGAAGAGCTGAAGAGGAAAAACGCGGAATCAAAGGAATGAAGCATAGTTTCGCTTTTTCCTCCAGGCCTTCTGCTTTCCACCCTCTTGTAATCTTAAGTAGTTGGGTTGTCAAATAAAAGCCTGCAAAAAACATTTGTAATGTAGAATATTTTTGTGCTAAGGGCAATACACTTCAGTATTGGCCATCTCCTCTGTTAGGATTTTTTGTTCTAAAGGCGGCTTCTTTCCCGAACGCCGGCTGTTTCTGTGTTTCTGATGCTTGTAATCCTGGTGCTTGTAATCAACGATCAACTTCAATACTAGGATAATATTTCTTCAAATATATTCCATTTATAGCAGCAGTAAACTCCTCTCCTAGTAAAGTTTTCAAGATATATACATTTCCAGGTGTACATCTAACTACCCGAAAAGGACCTTCCCGATTCGGGGACAATTTGCCGAACATACTGTACTTAGTTCCAATCGGTAGTAATGCATTCCAAACCAAATATCCTTCTGCAAATTGCTTGGCCTTTACTTTCTTGTTGTAATACTTAGCAACTCGCATCTTGTTTTTCTCTATATTCTCTAGGGCCCTAAGACGAATCATATGCAGATCTTGTAACTCGTCCATCATTAATCCACCGTAATCTTTCGAACTTAGATCCTTTTGCAAAACCACTCTCCTTGAGTCTAATTGCATTTCCCATGGCAAAACAGCATTATGCCCATAAACCAACTCATAAGGAGATGTTTTTGGGGCTCCATGAGGAGCCATTCGGTAAGCCCACAAGGCCTCATTGAGTACCGAATGCCACCTCTTTGTCTTCTGATCAATCTTCTTTTGTATAATCTTGATCATGATCTTGTTAGAAGCCTCTGATTGACCATTAGCTTGGGCATAATAAGGAGAAGAATTCAACAATTTGATTCCCATGCTTTCAGCAAATTCTCTGAACTCTGAGGATACAAATTGAGCTCCCTGATCAGTTGTAATTGTTTGAGGAATTCCAAATCTGTAAATGATGTGTTCTTTAACAAACTCAACCGTGTTTTCTGATGTTACTTTCTTCAATGGAATTGCCTCAACCCACTTGGTGAAATAATCTGTTGCCAAAATCACAAACTTATGCCCCATGCTCGATGGAGGATTTATCTGGCCAATCAAATCTATACCCCATCCTCTGAATGTCCATGGTTTGATAATAGGATTCAAAGCTGATGCCCGAACTCGTTGGATATTCCCAAACTTCTGACAATCTTGACAACCTTTGTAATACTCAAAGCAATCCTCCAGCATCGTCGGCTAATGACATCCAGTGTGTCTGATAACCCATTTCATTCGGTAAGCCAATTGATGTGCTCCACAAAGCCCATCGTGCACTTCACTCATCATTTTCTTTGCTTCATCTTGACCCATGCATTGTAGAGACACCCCATCTAATGATTTATAAAATAAACGCCCATCAAGAAGAACAAACTTTATAGCTTTATACCTGAGCTTCCTAGAAACCTTTCGGGACGGATTCTCTAAATAATCAACAATTACTTTTCTCCAATCATCTTCTGCTAGATCACTCCCGAAAGCACACACCTCCTTGGCAAACACTTCTCGGCTCTCTCTATAACCCGAAGCACTTTGAGCCAACCTGTTTGCCTCTTCATTGTGTTCCATAGGAATATGTTGTAGAATCATTAACTAAAAACTTTTCAAGATTTTTTTGCACTCCTCGTAGTAATTCCTCAGGTAATCATTTATACATTGATATTGGCCATTCAATTGTTTTATAACTAGCTCTGAATCTCCATAAATTTCAACTGAAATAGTCTTTGCTTCTCTCAAATATTGAAGCCCTCTAAGTAGTGCTTCATACTCAGCTTGATTATTTGTGACAGTAGGTTGAATAGGGATAGCAAACTCAAACATCTCACCTCTGGATGAAATTAATAAAATTCCTACTCCACCACCTTTGCCACATGAGGATCCATCAAAGAATAAAGCCCAAGGAGTGATTTCAAGCAGATCAATCGATGGATCACGATGTTCAGTAATGAAATCAGCAATAATCTGACCTTTAACAACATTTGCCGATTCAAATTTCAATTCAAACTCAGATAAAGCCAAAAACCACTTGCCAATCCTTCCATTCAAAATTGGCATAGATAACATGTGTTTAGTTACATCAAAATTTGAATATACAATGCATCCAGCATTCAATAAATAGTGTCGAAACTTTGTGCACGAGTAATAAACACACAGGCAAAGCTTCTCCGCAGCCGAATATCTTGTCTCAGGA
Organism: Cenchrus americanus; assembly: GCA_947561735.1. Classification (NCBI taxonomy): domain Eukaryota; kingdom Viridiplantae; phylum Streptophyta; class Magnoliopsida; order Poales; family Poaceae; genus Cenchrus; species Cenchrus americanus. Next base: position 196,328,083 of record OX387244.1, read on the forward strand.
TCAAGCAATTTTCGGCTAAGGTACGCGACTATCCGTTCCTTTCCCTCAAATTATTGTATAAGGGCCAATCCAATAGTTTGGGTATCAGCCGCCACGTACAACTTGAAAGGCTTGTTCAATTGTGGAGGCACCAACACTGGTGGTTCCTTCATGTACTGCTTGATTTCATCGAAAGCCTTTTGTTGTTCGTCACCACACACAAACTTCTGATCTTTCTAGATCCTCAACAGTGGAGAGAAAGGCAACACCTTTTGTGACAAATTTGAAATGAATCTTCTCACAAAATTGATCTTGCCAAGCAGTGATTGCAACTCCTTGATTTGGTTGGAGGAACAAATTCATCAATAGCTTTCATGCTTTTCTTGCCAACTTCTATTCCTCCTTCATGCACCAAAAATCCCAGGAATTCTCCAGCTGAAACCCCGAAGGCTGTCTTCGATATGTCTTCTATTGCCATAAAAATTTGATTGTACCCTGCATTGCCATCCATGAAACTAATAACTTTATGTCCAACAGCGGCATCAACCAACAAATCAGCAACAGGCATTGGTTATCCATCCATGGGAGTAGCTCTGTTTAAATCTCTAAAGTCTATGAAAACCCTCATTTTCCCATTTTTCTTGTAAATAGGGACGATGTTAGAGATCCACTCTGCATATCTGCACGGCCGAATGAAATTTGCTTCGATCAATCTCTCAACTTTTTTTCACGTCGGCCAATACTTCATCCTTGTAGATCTTTTGGGGAGGTTGCATGGAAGGTTTAAAACCAGGCTTGATTGGCAACCGATGCTCAACAATGGAACGATCCAAACCAGGCATCTCCGAATAATCCCAAGCGAAGCAATCTTTATATTCTTTTAATAGCTTGATCAACTCTTTTCTGAAACTTGAATCCAAGTTAGCACTGATAAATGTCGTCCTTGGCTTATCACTATCTCCAATGTCAATTTCTTCCAATTTGTTAGCCGACATGAATCCACGTCCTAACTTCCCATCAGTTCCATCAATTGGATTATCCATTAAAAATTTCTATAAGAGCCGACTGCTTGAATCGGCTATTGATCACTGCTGACTGCTTCAACAGCACCTTCACCCCAGTCCTTGCCTGAGAAGCAATCTATAACTTGATACTCCCAGAAGGCTGGTTCCACGTTAGCCATGCTCACTGAATCATCTGCTCAGACCACCTCTATATCATCATCTACCTATTGAACAAGTTGTTGGTGCATGGCAGATGGGATACAGCAATTTACATGAATCCAGTCCCGTCCAAGAAGCAAGCTATATGCCCCTTTGCCGTCAATGACAAAGAAGGTCGTGAGCAAAGTCTTAGACCCGATCATTAGGTCCACATGTATGCAGCCCTTGGTGTCTGAAGGATTCCCAGCAAAATCATTCAGAATTATACTTGTTGGCGTCAAATCCCCATGGCCTATGCCAAGCTTCCTGAACGTGGTGTATGGCATTACATTGACCGCAGCTCCACCATCAACAAACATCTTGGTCAATGGCTTGCCAGCGGCCTCATATGTCGATTCTTGGCCGGCTTGTCAGAGGTTGCTTGCTTGGCCAACACCAGTTGTGCCATCAACCCAAGTTGCTCATCCTCATTCAGGTCTAGGGACGCCTCTTCCTGCACAACCCGATTAGCTGGAGCCATGAACTCATTCGGCAAAAAGCATACCATGCATGTAGGAGCCGAAGGACCAGATCCATCAGGCTTATCCTTTAGGCGCCACACCTGCTTCCTCTTGATCCCTGCTTGTTTCAACTCCTGATTTCTCAAGCGCTGAACTCTTCTCTTTTGGCTTCTCCTCAAGCCAGGTGGGCACCATTGTCCTTCCTACCAGACATATTCACACTCCTGCTCTTCATGATCAACCCACTTTTGATTAGCATATCTTTTTCTTGGGCGATCATCAACTTCATTTATTTTTACACGCCGACCATCACTAGGATGTATCCTTCCAATTCTTTCATGGACGGATCGGGGATTGACAGTATCCTGCCTATACTCAGTGTATTTGTCACTGCATTCAGGACAATCATTCAACATGTGGAGCTTCAAACCTTCATTCTAGCAGTGCCTGAAGAACGCGCACCCCCAATGCGCACGCTCTTGCTCCCGTGCATGTTCTTCTAGTTTTCTCCTGTGCGCTTCCTCTTCAAACCTTCGTTTCTCCTCCTCGTATTTATGTTTCTAGTAGCGTTCCTTCTCTTGTTGACGGTGCCACTTGTTAAGGAGAATACGAGAGGTCACCCTAGGTTTGGATTTGGAAGATCCCCCCACTTCAATTTTGCTTCTCGGGATGCGAGGCACTTCTTTGTGGATTTGTTCCGTTGTTACTTGTTGAGCAGGATCAACTGATCAATCCTGCTTTGCTCTTGCTGAAGTTAAGACCTTCACTTTCCCTTTTCCCTCAGCGGTCACCATGTTAACAGAAAACCCAACCATGTTTTGAGGAAAAGGGTTGCCATCCAACTTCATTTTATTGTCAAATTTCAAGTGACCTTCCTGGATAGCCTTCTGGATCCTCATCCTAAAAACCCTGCAATCCTTGATGGAGTGAGAATTCCTGTCATGAAACCCGCAGTATCATTTCTTTTTAACTCCATCAGGCCGAAGCATAGAATGTCCTTCTGGCAACTTGATTCGGCCTTCCTTTACAAGGAACACAGAGAGCTTATCAGCCTTGGTCACTTCAAAATCATATGTGCCCTTGGCTTGCTTGATCCACCTCTAGTTCACAGTTAAAGGCTCCCTGCCCCACACCATCTAAGCTGCGGCTATCTTCTCATCATCATCAACTTCTTCCCCTTGATCAGCTCTCCCGAGGAATTGGTTGTAGATGTCATCTATATCATTGTGTTTGGCAAACCTGGAGTCTTTCTTGAATACATAAGCTTGATTGCTCATCAATGACAACCTGTGTGACAGCTGGCCAAGATTGTCAAACTCCATGCTGAATAACTTTTCCCGAATAGCTAGAATTATACCCGCAATAGCCATATCAGCCAATTGATGGTCTGGCAGATTCAAAGAGAAGCACATGCTCTTAGTCTCTTTGAACGTCCTGAGGAATTCCATGGGTGTTTCATTATGTCTCTGTCACACAGTGGTTAGATCAATTAGCTTTTTCTCATTACTGCCGATGAAGTAATGAGCATGAAATTTCTCTTCCAAATCTTTCCAGGAATAGATTGATTGCCCTTGAATTTTAGGTTTCAGGCCGAATTGATTTTGCAGAACATCAGCCATTTTCTGCACCATAAAATCAACATTTGCATCTTGAACTCCTGGCCTCCCAACAGGCCCAGTAGGCATTCCATGAAATCCGAGTACCCATCCCCAAACATATTCTTCTGTAGCCTATTGTTTGCTGGGGCTATCCTATATGTAGAGTTAGGTGGAACTCCAGAAGAAACGAATGACAAATCTCCAAAAGTAGGCCTGTTGGGCATTGCCTGATAAGGGTTCTCCTGCTGGACTGGGCGACCCCCAGTACTTTGTAGAAGCGGCTAGATCTGTTGACTTCCCACGCTTTGCGGAGGTGGCTGGACTAGTTGACCCCCCATACTTTGCAAAGGTGGCTGAGCACTCGCATCTCGAGCTGGTTATCTATTGACAACAGCACTAGTTTCTCCAACCTCTACGGTGGATGCTTGAGGTGATACTCGACCAAGCATCCTTTCCATGCCTGGGCCAAAGACTCCCACCATCATCTGCTTGAACATAGTCAGAAAAGCAGTATGGTGTTTAGCCATTATGCTCTCCATAGTCTGCCGAAATGCATTCATAGCCTCTTGTTTTTCTTCAACAAACGTGGTATCGGGTTCTCCTAGTAGTAGAACCCTTGGCATGTCAGATTTGAGATACGACACACCACTCCTGTTTTTGCCAAATGACATTACACACTTCTGCTGAAACTGGTCAATGGCATCCTTCAATTGTACTTGCTACTCAGGAGTCAAGTCATCCATGGTGACATCCATGACATCATGAATATCAGGCATCTTGATCAGCTAGATTGTCCCAGTAGGCGTGCCAGAAAGTGTGTTGACGCAAAATCAGCACCTCACGCCAAGCACACAGCAAGCCGAACAAAGCTGGCTTAACACACGTGCCAGATTCGAAGTGTGCCTGTCAATTTTCCTGAAACTGACAAAGGATAAAAAATCGTTAGATAAAACCTGGAACTTGCCGGGTGGTACCAGACAGTTCCGTATTTACGGCTAGAAAGCCATATAAAATGACATATAGCTACAACAAGCTATCTGTCAGCAATTTAAATATCATTCGGGAGCTTTAAAATGTGAAACCAGAATATAACTGAATGCTTGACGTAAGCATGACAAAAGATCGGTCTTTGTTTAAACATCATTGCTCGCATGTGATTATAACCGATTTTCGAGGATAAATAACAATTAAAATAGATAAGGTGAAAGCATGATTACAAATTTGAGGTAAGCATGCATGCATAGGCCAAAAGCACTAGTCTACCGCATGTCTAGGTACTTTCAAACCTGTCGAGCGTGACACCAAACAAGTCAATCCACCGCATGATACAACTTGTTTGAAACCATGCCACCCACCACAAATAGATTAATCCACCACATGGTACGATCTAAATATAGAAGGCTAGAAGCATACATTATTTAAAACAAATTTATGAACATGTTTCACTTGTGGAAGAATTGCTGAATACGGCTGTATAACCGATCCGGGTTCCGCGCAGAAGGAACAAATATTTGAAAAGTCAAAGGCTTGAACCCGCAACACGTGACAATAATAAACAAAGATTTGAAATAAACATAGATTTGAAAGCACATCACATGGATCTCAAAGGGGTAAAGCCGAAACTAATCGATCTAGATTGGGCAAAAGAGTGTTACATGAATTTAAACATAAAGCAAAATCCAAAGCAGCACGTGGTAACTTAATGAATCTATTAGATCTTGTCAAATCTAATAGAGCCGATAACTAGCTTTGAGCTAGATCTTAGCCTACCGCATGGCTCATGATCTAACAGGAAACCCTCTTGAACCAAGCTTAAATCCACCGCATGATACTAAGCAAGGTAACAAGACTACTAGCATTACGGTCTAAATCCACCGCATGATACTAGACATGATACAAGGTTGTCGGTACTTACGGAGGTTGACGGATCGATGGCTCCTCTCAAAGAACTCGACGACTCGACTAAAGAACTCGAATGTTGGCACAGGGCCGGTTTTGTTGTGTAGATGTTCGATTCCTATTACCACACATGGTCCTCAATCTCCCCCTTGATGAGTGCATTGACAACACCCACATAATGTAACAAGAGAGAAAAGAAAAAGAAAATAAATGAATAAAAATAAACTCCAACAAGTGACCGAAAGCCAAAGAAAGACAAAGAGCAAGATCACTTGAAGAAAACAACTCTGGGACCCCTTAGGCAAGGGCAACGGCTCGACACATCCGAGGCAAAACTATGCTCAAGCAAAGAGCGCAAACCACCAAACCAAAGCTCGAAAAACCCACAAAAAACACACATGCAAGCTCCCCTTGAACCAATGTAACTCCCCCTGGATGAATGCATGCAAAACACCACTTGAAACAGGGCAGCTGCAACAACTCAGCCCTAAACCGTTCAGACCAGTCAACACCACCACCAGTCAGACCGGTGTGCAACATGTGAACAGAACCAGCTGTTGACGCAAAATCAGCACCTCACGCCCAGCACACAGCAAGCCGAACAAAGCTGTCTTAACACACGTTGCCAAATCCGAATCGTGCCAGTCAATTTTCCTGAAACTGACAAAGGCTGAAAAGCAGTTAGATAAAACTTGGAACTTGCCGGTTGGTACCATACAGTTCCGTATTTACGGCCTTAAAGCCCATCAAAACGACATATAGCTACAACAAGCTATCTGTCAGCAATCTGAGCATCATTCGGGAAATTTAAAACATGTAAAGACACTACAAAAAAATCTTGTGATCTATGACGAAATTCTCATGACGTTTTTTGATTTCGTCATAGATCACACTGTATCCATGACAAACAGTCAGATTTTGTCATAGATTCGCAGTGCTGGATATGAAGCCCGATATGAAGTCCAAATACTATGACGTTGTGCCAATTTCATCACAGATTACACTGCATCCATGACAACAGTCAGATTTCGTCATAAATTACCAGTTTTGGATATGAAGCCCGATGTGAAGTCCAAATACTATGACGTTGCGTAAATTTCGTCATAATCCGACCCATATTGCATTTCAATATTTCCTCACGATCAATAAATTTTAAAAGAATCATATAATGTGTGAAAATAATTAAAGATAATCACATTTAGTAATTTAAAAATCTAAATTTATTTTTTTTCTAAAGAATATAATACTATATACAGATATACTTGTATAAAGACAAACAAAATTGGATTTCCATTTTATGATTTACTATAATACACTATGATTTTCTAAATATTCAACCTAATTGAAAAAAATACAAAACCGTTTTTAAACCACGCATAACCAACCTCGGGATGTAATCTGGACGATTTCAAAGGTTGAAGGATATGCATTGCAAAGTTACAAAGTTTAGGGACGTAAACCAGACTTTTACGAAAATTGAACAGGAGTCATAGTACCATGGGCTTGCGAACCAAAGTCAAAATCTGGTGGTGACCCTCTAACTCATTAACAAACCTGGAAACCATCCATACCTGCCCGCACAGGCCTAATTGGCGGCCCAGAATTGCAGCCCAATAGGCCGGCCCATACTGAAAAAATGGAGGGCCACCAACAGACTTATTTTTTTCCAAAGAAACCTGCAGAAATTCATTTAAATGGTAGAAAATAGCAAATTTGCACGAAAAATCTTGAAATTTCTAAAAGATAACTTAAATGTATCCTTTTATATGTGAAAATATGTTTGGGGTATATAAGATAATTATTTTTTTAGTTAATGCATAAGGGTGTCTTGATTATGTATTTTAAAAAAGAAAAATATCTTTTTTGCATAATAAAATAGTAACTCCAAAATCATTGATTTTTTTCTGATTTTTTATAAAATCACAATCTTTCACGTAATATCGTTCGTTTTCATATTTACTAATAAATGGTAACATAACTTCATATTTACTAATGTTATGATAAACACAAGGTTATGGTAAAGTTTGAAGTGCATATGAATTCGAAAATTTCGAAAGGTATGATACACTTCAATGTTCAAGTAATGTTTCATGAAACTATGTGAGACATGCATCCATTTCTAAACAACGTAGGCTCCGATGTTACCAAAATCATTTGAAAGTTTGATCACAAGTTTATGGACCCAAATTATGTTACCACCTCAATTCGTTTTATGATATTATTTGAATTATGATAGTGTAAATTCGAGATGTAAGTTTGAATTACCCCTAATAAACTACTGTCGCAATCATTTTTCATTTGTTATAGTTGTAGATCTTGGTGGAGAATGATTTTAGAAAATTTTAGAAAAAAGAATCATCCAATTTGGAGTTAGTATGAGGTAGAAAAAGTAGTTACAAGTTTTAGTCAAAGATTAAAAAGAGAAAACACACTTGTTCATCTCAGTTCATATCAAGTGCAATTTCTCTTTTTAATTTTCGGATAAAACTTGTAAATCGTTTTTCTTCCTCATACAAACTCCAAATCGGTTGATTCTTTTTCTTAATTTTTGCTAAAATCGAGATGTTTTACTCAGTATCATTTGTTTGTATCTTAATTACTATTTCTTGATTGATTTTCACACAACATATCTTTTCCAACTAAAAAGAGAATATAAAAACATGTTTTTTCATAATAATTGTTAATATAACTTAATACTCTCTAATGTTATGGTCAACGCAAGGTTGCATCCAAATTTGAGGTGCCCATGGGTAAGAAAGTATTTTTGAGTGTGTACAAACTTTGAAGTTTAAGTTGAGTTGTATGAAACAATGTGATGATCCATCTAGTTTATGAACACTCTATAGTTCAATTTTCACAAAATCATATGAAATTTTTTTGTCAAGCTTGTACATCGATAAAATGATCATGTGCCAATTTACATAATTTTTTATAAGTTTTATTTATTATTATCATTATTTTATAACAAGGTGACTAGTAGAAGTTTGAAATTTACCTGCAGGTCTAAATATAATTTTTTTGAATCTTATTAGAGGTACATATAGGTCAATTCGTAATTACTTTTGATAAAGACGCAGAAAGTCAATTAAATGATACAAAATAGCAAATTTACATGAAAATTCTTGAAACTCCTAGGTGACAACTTATATGTTTTCTGTAATATGTGAAAAATATTTTTGGATCATATAAGGTAACAATTTTGCAACTTTCTTCACAAGGGTGTACTCATTACAGATTGAAATTCATTTAAATGTGTACTCATTTAAATGTGTACTCATTACCGATTGAAATTCATTTAAATGTGTACTCATTACCGATTGAAATTCATTTAAATGTTAGGAATTAGCAAATATATTTGAAAAATCTTGAAACTCCCTGATAACAACTTATATCCTATCTATTACATGTAGAAAATAAATTTTTGTATACAAAATTATTATTGTTGTGTGTTAATAAAATGACCCCCCAAAAAAAGATGTAATAAAATGAAAATGAAAATGAAAAATGTTAAGCTGAAGAAGAAATGGAACGAAGCCCATTTTGGCCCAAGTGATCTAACTCATCCCAGCCGTTCGTAGGCAGGCGATCAAATGTTTCAGATTGATCCCGAGATGCATAAAAAAGCTCCCCAACCCTAAGAGCAACTCCAACAGACTCGCTATCTTGGCTTAACTAGCTAAAAAATAGATAAGTCGTCGAAAAACTCAATCCAACAGACTAGCTAAACTTGTCCTAGCTATCCTCCACTAGCTAAATCGGGGCTTCGCTAGCCATCTTTGGCTAGCCAATCCCGCTAGCTATTCCGTTGTACATGAGTACGACAGGCGGGACCCATTAGCGGTGGAGCATATGGAGAATTCATTTTAGCTAGTCTGTTGGATTTCATCAACTTTTTACTAGCTATTTTATTTTACATACTAGCCAAATCAGTAATTTAGCTAGTGATATTTAGTGAGACTCTTGGAGTTGCTCTAACTCTCCCCACCGACGCCTGCCTTCACTTCCCTCTCTCCATCAACCGCCGCAGGCACCCTCCTCCCAGATCCACGAAGCTCCCTCCCTCCCCGCTGCCACCGCCCTCTCCACCCCTCTCCGCCGCCTAGGAGGCGCGTGGCTTCTGCTCCGGACCCTGTCCCCCGGCCGCACCCCCGTTCCCCCCGCTCCCGGGAGCTCCCAGATCCGCCGCCCGGGCAATGTTGTAGCGCACCGGGGCCGGGATGGGCGGCGCTGGCGCCGGATTGCTGCTGCTTCTCCCCCTCCTGCTCCGCGCGCCCGCCCCTCTCCACGGTACCAACGGAACGCCTTCCTTCCTTCCTTCCTTCTCTCTTGCTTCCTTCCTGCTGGCGACTCGCTCGACTTCAGCGTGCGAGCGAGTGTGCCCGGGGCATGGCTTTCTTTTTGTTGGTGTTGTGGGGTGCGGAATTCAGCTGCTGGGGGCACGGTTTTTCGGGGGTAACTATGTTTTGGATTGCGGCGGGGTTGATGTTTTGGATTGCGGTGGGGTTGATGATTTTGGCTGACACCGAATGCGCCTGCTTGCAATCACGAGATTGCGACGGATTCTTACTTGGGGTGGCGTGCCTTTCTCAAGGCCGTTCGTGCTACAACCAGATGGTGCCTCAGGGACATGGGATTGTTTGGATGCAAAGGTTGCCGTGTAGTGTGTGTGTTTTTGCGCACGGGGGATGTGGTTACAAGCCAAGCTTCCTTGTTACCATGCAATGTTTGTGTAAAATGTACTCTAACTTTGGCCTTGGAAGAGTCTGTCGCACTAATAAGCTGCTCCTTCGATTAGTCTTATACGTTTATTTATAGTCGTATGGTCGGTTAAGGGTAGTTGTGCTCCCTCTGAAATAAGGCATATGATATTGGGGAGAATGTAGCCTATATATGTGGAGCGGTGCATAAAATCGCAGGCAGACTATTCTTTGTAAGTTTATTTTCGACCGGGGTTGTGTTGATATTTGATTCTTGTACAAAGCGACATTCCATTGTTAAGAATGGGAGGGAATGGTTTTGAAAAAGTACAAGCGACATACCATTGATAAGTTTTTTCTTCAGAATTAAGCTTTTGAAAAAGTTTTTTTTATCTCCAAATATCACCAAGCCGTTTTTTTAGAAATATGGAAGCAGTATTTGTCGTCAGAAATTGGACATTTAACTCCGATGCAATGCATGCCTTTACGATGTCACATTCTCCTTTTGCTGTTATTATATATGATTGGTACATAAATTTCCCCCCAGGGTTTACTGTTTTTCTTTGGTGCGAACCCTAAGTCCTCTATATTCTGCAGCTAGTCCAGCACCGAGTCCGTCAAAGGCCCCTGAAGTGAGATTGTTTGGACCTCAAATTTCTCCTTTGTTTCCTCCAAGGGCAATGCCTCCAGAACCTCCTGGTATGTAACCATGACAACTTAAATACCACAGTGTAAAAACTTTTAAATTTTCATAGACAGATGTTTAATTTCACTCTATTCTTGTAGGATTGCTGTTTAATTTTCATTGTTTGTATGCAATGGTTGCAAGTTTATTGCTCAAATATGCAAAAGACAGCATGCTACATATTTATTTTTACGGATCATGATGTTTACACTAGGCCTTATTCGATACAGAATTAAATTTGTGCGGATTCTCGACTATGGCTTTGATCGGTTAGGTGCCAATTCAGAGGTAAATTTGCATTGTGTCATGGCTTGAAAATATTTTTTATTTTCTTTTGTGTTGGCATTGACCTATTGCTCTCTTTTGTTTTCATTTTGTTTTACATTGCATGAGACACAAGAAAACTGCCAATTCAGCTTGCTCCTGTTGAACTATGTTTATGTATGATGGAATGCACTGTTTGTAATTTGATGATAGAGGTACATAGCTTTTGCTATGTCCCTAGATATACGATATGTCTAACTACATAGTAAAACCATTACCCTAGAAAAACCAAAATGATCTAAAATTTGAAACGGAGGAAGTAGCAAATATAGCCCATGAAGAGTTGGCTTCCTGAATCAGCATTTTCACGCTCGTAGTGTAGTACACTGCTTCAGTTATGTAACTCCTTATCGGACATGCATGGATCTATTAAGTTTGAATGGTTAGAATGCTTGCAGCTCTCGCCATATAATATTTGTCTGTATATCTCTTTTGAACCTCAGAAACCTATGCTGTTTTCCTTCCAACTTAATTATTATTCAGTTGAGCATGATTGAAAGCTAACGATGATGCTCAACAGGTGGGACATCCAATTCTTATGACAGAATGTGAATGCAATCCGTCCTTTTCTCGTGCCTGAATGGCAGAACTACTTTTTGAGACATATGGTGTGCCATCTGTTGGTAATGTTTTCTATGATCTTGATGCATGTTGTTAAGAACTGTATCTAGTTGTATGGAAGTTACCTTTCCATAAGCCTGGCAATGCTCATGTTGTTTCTTCCTATCTGAGTTGTAGCATTTGGCATCGATAATGCGTTTAGTTATAAGTACAACTAGAAACTTGGAAACTGTGATGAAGATGGATCTATAGAATCTGATGCATTTTTGTTGATGTCTAAAGACACTCTCATTTTCCTTTAACAAAAATGTTAATGAAAATTGTTCACTGATATTAGTCTGTGCTTCACTGATGTTAATGTGCTCATTGTCTGTGCTTCAAAAGCTATATTAGTCATGTAATTTGCTAACTGGATTAGGAATCATTGGATTCTGCCCACTGACAAGTGTTTGGTAATGTTCCTCTTTCAGGTTGTTTAGAAGTTATCAGTAAGCAGTGGACCTAATATGTTGTACTGCTAGTGATGCTACAAGGGCTGTACTGCTAGTGATGTTATAAGGACATTTGATCTGTTGTTTTGTGACTTCTAGGCTTGTTGAGTTGAACTTTATATGGATTGTGTATTTATTGTTGAATGACTAGGTTTGAAAATTGGGCCTGTTAGCTTTGTTGCCATAAATTATATTTTGTTTGCCATTGAGATGGTGTGAATGTACCGGAGATTTATTAATTTAAGAATTATTATTGAATTGTGTGATTTTATTGTTGTATTCCAGCCTGTACTGAAATAAGCGCCATGTGGCATCCACATCAGCACCACGTCATCGCCACGTGGCATCCATGTCAGCGCCACGTGGCAGCCACGTCAGCGCCACGTGGCAGCCACGTCATTGCCAAGTGGCAACCATGGCGAGTCAATCCATGACGATCACTTTCGTCACAGATTTTGGGCTTCAGGCTGGGTTCAATGGGCTTTACACCAATCTATGACGACTTGAGAACGTCATAGATCACGCTAATCTATGACGAAAACGTTAGTTCGTCACGAGAGGTGATTTGTGACGCTCAATCCATGACGAAATGAAATTTCGTCATAGATGTCAATTTATGACGAAAATTGGATGATCCGTGACGAAAATTGACCGTCATAAATTACAAGGTTTTTTGTAGTGACAGGGTATAGCCGAAGGCATGACGTAAGCATGATGAAAGATCGGTCTTTATTTAAACAATATTGCAGTACGTGACCATGACCGATTATTAGGGATAAATCACAATAAAATAAATAAAGGTGAAGCATGATTACAAATTTGAGGTAAACATGCATGCATAGGCCAAAAGCACTAGTCTACCGCATGTCTAGGTACTTTCAAACCCGTCGAGCGTGACACCAAACAAGTTAATCCACCGCATGATACGACTTGTTTGAAACAACACCACCAACCAAGAATAGATCAATCCACCGCATGATACAATCTAAATATGGAAGGCTAAAAGCAATACATTATTTAAACAAGCTTATGACCATGTTTCGCTCGTGTCAGAATTGCCGAATACAGCTGTACAACAGATTCGGGTTCCGTGGAGAAGGAACAAACTATGCTAGATCAACACGCTTGAACCCACAACATGTGGCAATCAAGATTCATTCGAATTCGGCTATTAAAGACCACGTCATCCATGCACCACATCGAGTTGAAGATTTGAACACGCATCATATGGATCGTGAACAAGATAGAGCCGAATCTAGCCAATCTAAATTGGGCAATAAGAGTGTTACATGAATTAAACATGAAGCAAAATCTAAAGCATCACGTGGTAACTTAATGAATCTATTAGATCTTTCCAAATCAAATAGAGCTGATAACTAGCTCCAAGCTAGATCTTAGCCTACAGCATGGCTCGTGATCTAACAAGAAACCCTGTTGAACCAAGCTTAAATCCACCGCATGATACTAAGCATGGTAACAACACTACTTGCATCACGGTCTAAATCCACCGCATGATACTAGACATGATACAAGGTTGCCGGTAGTTACGGAGGTCGACGGATCAATGGCTCCTCTCGAAGAAGTCGACGACTCGACTAAAGGACTCGAAGGTTGGCACGGGGGCCGGTTTGTTGTGAAATTGTTCGATCCCTATTACAAACACTAAGGGTTCATATTTATACCCTTGTCCTAACACGACTCCTAGTCGACCACGAGTACAACATTTATTGCCTAAATTAATGCCCCGGCGCCAATGTCCGTCTTGCACCCGTCATCAATTTGTCCCTTCCTTATATTCAGGCCACGTCATCACGTATTCTCGAATGCTTCCTCTTCCAAGCGCAAAACAGCCCTTCTACCGAATGATGGTGTGCTCCCGACTGCAGGCATCTTTACAGAATGCTTTGAGGAAAATTTCGTGCCAAATGACGTTTCCTTACCAAACACGGCCCACAAGTAAGTCTCTTTCATGTACCAATTTTTGGTGTTAACATCAGCAATCTGACCGGTCAGACCGATGACCTCGACCGGTCAGACCGATGACCTCGACCGGTCAGACAGGTGCACACCAGAGCCCAGAAATGGCTCGGAACCACCTGAAAACCATCTAAATGCATCCAGCAAGCCATTTCAAGCTCAAACTTCTCCCCCTTATTGGCAAAGCATGAATCACGCCAAAATGTAAAACTTTCAACCTAGAGCTTCTCAAATAGACAAAATTCAGCATAGGATGCTACGCATGTCGAAATGAGCAAGTTAGATCACGTATTGATCACGAGATGGAGAACGTCCAGCAAACTCAACACAACCAAACTCAAGGTGCTTACCATCTGCTCCACGACTGAAAGGATTGAACCCTCTAGCATCACAACCAGGGAAACCAAACTCTCCAACAATCAGCCCCGCACCGGTCTGACCGGTCACCCTGACCGGTCTGGCCAGTGGTCCTCGGCCAGCAGCCTTGTCTCCACCTGAGGCTCTCCTATCTCTCCAAGTTGGACCCGTATACACAAAACCCTTTCCCTTGGGCAGAGACATATGAGGCTCAGGCACACCATGAAAAGGGTGGTACCTATCCTTGTCTGCCCACTCCTTAGCCATTCTCGCCTCTCTCCTTCTCTTATAGCAAAACTCTTTCTTGTGACCATCCTTTCCTCAAAACTCACAATGGAAACAGATTGATCTGGGCTTAGCCTTGGGGTGAGGCTCTTCACAACGCTTTTCACTTGGTTTCTCTCTCGGTTTGAGCAACTAGTTTGGCTTGGGAGCCAACTTGTCTTTGGGTGTGGATTGTGGTGTGAACTGGAACATTCCCAAATTTCCCTTCTCTCTCACCACTACTCTCACCAACCTTATCAAATCCCAAAGCCCAACCATCAAAGCGCTTACAACTAGCAATCATCATACTAAGCTGAGGTTCTTGACTCTACAACCAACTCAGCACATCACGCAACTTATCATTCTCATCTTGCAAGCGATTACACATTGTGCAAGTTCCAGATTTTTCATAGCATGCAACTCACAAGTAGAACAAGAAGTAGGAATAGGCACTTTCAAATCAGCCTCAAGCGAAACAATGCGAGAACGGAGCTCAACAATTTTCTCATGCAAACTAGGGCAAGAAGTACAAGCACCAAGCAAAGTGGGTCTAGATTGTAGCTCAGCCAACTCAACCCTAAGCACATATAGTTCCTCACACATGGAGGCATAGTTTTCCCTAAGATCAGTCAAGTCAGCTAGGAAAACAGAGCAATCAGCACAATCAATCTCATCAGAAACAACAAGGCTATCCTTGAGAGAATCAATTTCAAGCTTGCTATCAAGGACCTGTGTTTCTAGCTCAGCCACTCTAGACCTAGCATCTTCAAGCAAAGCTCTAAGCTCCTTCCTAATCTTCTTAGCCTCTCTAAGCATGTGATCGCGATTATCAAGCAAGTCAACCAACTCCTCATCCTCCTTGCACAAGGAACAGAGCTCATCACATACCTCATCCTCGGAATCTAAGTCCGAGGTGTCCTTCTGGCTTCTCTTGCTACTGGAGCTGCGAGCCATGCCTCAGAAGTCGTCCTTGAGGCTTAGGCCCGTCACACAAAGGCCGTTGAGATACTTGTCGACGTTCTTCTTCTTCTTCTTCTTATTCTTCTTCTTCTTCTTCTTCTTCTTCTTCTTCTTCTTCTTCTTCTTCTTCTTCTTCTTCTTCTTCTTCTTCTTCTTCTTCTTCTTCTTCTTCTTGTCATCCTATTCATCTTCATCACTCGAGCTTGAAGACGTGTCCTCGGAGTCGGCCTCGATGTCGCTCGATCTGTTCATCTTCTCTCGAGACCGTGTCTTCTTCCCATGTCCATGATCCTTCTTCTTGGACTTCTTCCTCTTCTCCTTGAACTTGTGCTTGTTGTGGTTGTTCACCTTCGGACACTTGGCGAATTAGTGTCCAGCCTTGCCGCACTTGAAGCATATCCTCGTGTTCCTCCTCATGTTCACCCGGTTCTCATGCAGCCTCTCGAATCGCCTCGTCAGGAGCGCCAGCTCGTCCTCTCCAAGCACGTCGAACTCCTCATCTGGCATAGACATCAGAGAGGACAAAGAAAATATCCTGGTGGACGGGTTAGCGTTAGCCTTTCCTTTCGAACCACTGATGAGGGTGAGACTATGAAAGTCAGTTGGGCCCTCGATCTTGGCTGTCATGCCCCTATCCACCTCAGCTGACTTGAGCTTCGAGAACATCTCGTTCACGGTGACAGTGTCATACTTCTCCGACTCCACAATGGCCTCGAACTTTCCACCCCAAATCGTACGATCCAAAGAGTGTAAGAGCTTGACACCTCTATCATGATCATCGTACGGGAGCACGTCCACATTGGCCCACATGTTGTTCACGATGCCAAAGCAATTAGGGAAGTCATGTATCCTGTGTGGCTGGCTAACACCGTGCCAGTAATGAAGAAGAATGGAAGTGGAGAATGTGTGTGGACTTCACTGATTTGAATATAGCTTGCAAGAAAGATGACTTCCCCTTAGAAAGGGTGGACAAGGTCATTGATGACGCTGCAAACAACGAAATGTTATCACTGTTGGACATGTTCTGAGGATATCATCAAATGATGGTGCGAAGAGAAGATGAGGAGAAAATAAGTTTCATCACTCCTTTCAGAAGCTTTTGCTTCATCAGAATGTCAGAGGGTCCAAAGAATGCAGGGTGCACATTGTCGAGAATGATAGCAATAATGCTTCATCCTCAGCTTGGAGAAATATTCTAGCATATGTCGACAATATAGTCGTCAAAAGCATTTAAAGAAGAGACCACATCAGTGATTTAGCAAAAACCTTTGCGAACCTCAGAGCAGTAAATCTTAAGCTAAATCCTAAAAAGTTCATTTTCGGCATTCACAAGGGAAAAGTTTTGGGGTGCTTGGTCTCGACAAAGGGTATTGTGGCAAATCCTGACAAAATCAAGGCTCTAGTTGAGATGCAAGATCCTGTTTCGGTGAAAGATGTATAAAAGCTACGAGGGAGAGTGGCCTCCCTTAACAGATTCATCCCCAAAGTTGCAGAGAGAAGCTTTCCCTTCTTCCAAGTTCTCTGAAGTTCCATGAACTTTTTCAGTAGTATGAATCTGAGAAGCAAGCCTTCCAAGAATTAAAAGACTACTTGTCAAACATGACCAAGCTATGCCCTCCAGAACCAAAATCGCCACTCCTGTTGTACTTGTCTGCTTCTAATTCAGCTGTGAGTGTTGTACTAGTGCAAGAGAAAGAGGAAGAAGAAAAAATGAAATAAACTCCAGTATACTTTGCTTCAGAAGCACTTTCGAGATCAAAACTCTTTTACTCTGAATTAGAGAAAATAGCATATGCAGTCATTATGGCAGCAAGAAAACTAAGGCACTATGGTCACATAATAAGAGTCATCACGAATCAACCGCTGAATGATTTGTTCACAAATAAAGAGGTATCGACCCGAATCATCAAGTGGGATAGAATACACAGTTGACTTCAAAAGAAGAAATGCAATCAAATTGCAATTCTTTAGCAGATTCCGTCGTGGACTGGACATTGCCAACTCATAATCCTGGCGAAGATATAGTCACAGCAAGGGTGGTGCACTGTGATAGGGCTTTGGTGTGATAGAGGGACTAAAATAACAACAATCGTTATATGATACGCTGCTTGGCTTGATTTTGTGGATGATATACACTCTACGAACAACACAGCTGAATACAAGGCTCTACTTCTAGCCTTGAGAAAAATGAAAGCTCTGGGTCAACAAACATTTATCATCAAGACAGATTCCAAAGTCATTCAGGTGGAAAGGTACTTCAAGGGATGTTTAGTCCACCATATACCAAGAAATGACAATAACGAAGCAAACAAACTGGCAAAAGCAGCAGCTCAAAACCTAGCAATGCCTCCGGATGTGTTCTTCAAAATCATTAGAGAGCCATCCATCAAAGATCCAAATCCAAAAACAATGAACATTGTAGAAACTCACAATTGGAGAGTCGTAATCATGGCATACTTGAGGGGTCACTATGAACCACAAGATAAGCTAGAGGAAAAAAGGCTAAGGCAAAGAGCATGAGGATACACTGTCGTTAGTGGGGAACTTTACAAGTCCAGAGTAACCGAGCCATGGCTAAGGTGCATAACCGCCGAAAAGGGAGTAGAACTTCTCAAAGAAATCCATAGTGGATTTTGTGGTGCACACATTTGCACAAGAGGACTAGGAGGCAAAGCAATAAAGCAAGGATTCTTCTGGCCCTCCATAAACTTCGATGCGAAGAAGCTGGTTCAGGAATGTGAAGCATGCCAAAAAATAGCAAATCAGCAAAACCTACCATCTATGCCATTTCATCTAATTCCACCATCATGGCCTCTGCAAGGTGGGGAATGGATTTTGTCGGCCCATTGCCAACAGCTCAAGGAAATTGCAAGTTCGCAACAGTGGCAGTTGATTACTTCACAAAGTGGGTGGAGGCAAAGGCATCGGCGAATATCACAGCACCAACTATTCAAAAATTCTTCTGGCAAATCATAATCTGCAGATTTGAAGTACCAAGAGAGTTGACTGTCGACAACGTGTAAGGAATCGGATGCTCATTAGCCTAAGAGGGGGTGGGGGTGAATTAGGCAATCTAAAACCTTAACCTATGGCTTCACTAAATTTACACAAAGATAAACTAGAACATACTATCTAGATGTGCAACTAGGGTTGTTCTAGTGTGAAACTCCCATCCCAAACCAAGGTTTGCAACATCCTTGTTGGCATGAGAGAGCATGGCTTGTAGTTGGAGAGGATGGTTCTTGGGGCTTTTCTTGGGGCGCCTTCTTGGACTTGGGCATGAGTTGAAACTCATGTGCCATGATCTTGCTCAAGATATGAGATGGCTTCAATTCTTCGAGCTTCTTCTCGTAGATGATTTCCTTCACCAAGTCATAATCGGGCTTCCAGAGACTTTGAAGGATCTTGCGGTTGATGTTCAAGTCCGTGATGTCCTTCACACCTAAAGCATTGATCTCATTGACAAGCTCCTTTAGGCGTGAGTACATAGATTTGGCATTTTCATTTGCAAGTTGCTTAAAGCTATTGAATTCCTCAAGGAGACGACCGTAGCGTTCATTAGCAACTTCTTTTGAACCCTCATTTTGCTCCTTGATGGTTTTCCATATCTCATGAGCATTTTCACAAGTAAAAACTCTAATGAAAACGCCTACATCTAGTGAGGACAAAATGATACTCTTAGCAATTACATCAAATTCCTTTTCCTTTCTAGTACCATTTTTCATGCCCTCATCGGTGACTCTCCAAACATCAAGGTCCTTTACTTGGAGATAGGCCTCAATGAGAACCTTCCACCGAGGATAGCCCGCGCCATCGAAATGTGGAGCCAAACCTATGGTATCCACCCCTTTCACTACTCTATAGAGCAACTCACTAGGCGGTGAAGCGTAACCGTTCCAATGAGCCGGTTTTCACAGTTTACCAATCGAATTGGCGTTTCCTTGTGAAGGAAGTGAGTCCCGGCTCTGATACCACTTGTAAGGAATCGGATGCTCGTTAGCCTGAGAGGGGGAGGGCGTGAATTAGGCAATCGAAAACCTTAACCTATGGCTTCACTAAATTTACACAAAGATAAACTAAAACATACTATCTAGATGTGCAATTAGTGTTGTTCTAGTGTGAAACTCCCATCCCAAACCAAGGTTTGCAACCTATAGCCCATCCTAGCATGATACTACTCTAGGAAAGTAAAGATAAGCAAAGGTTGCAGTAGAGTAAATGCGGAAACGTAAAGGGGATGAGAGGAAGCAAACTCTCGACATGTGATTTATCCTGTGGTATCAGTAAGCACTAAGCCACCCATAGTCCACGTTGAAGCACTCACACAAGGGTGTTGCTTCCCGGTCACCAAGTCTCTCCCAAGAGCACCACTTGACTCGCCACAAAGGCTAGCCACTTAGGCACTTGCCAAGTGTTGACGCAAAATCAGCAACCCGCGCCAAGCACACAGCAAGCCGAACGAAGCTAGCTTAATACACGTGCCGGATCCGAAGCGTGCCAGTCAATTTTCCTGAAACTGACAAAGGATAAAAAATAGTTAGATAAAACCTGGAACTTGCCGGGTGGTACCAGACAATTCCGTATTTGTGGCTAGAAAGCCAATTAAAATGACATATAGCTACAACAAGCTATCTGTCAGCAGTTTAAACATCATTCGGGAGCTTTAAAACATGAAACTAAGATATAGCCGAATGCATGCCGTAAGCATGACAAGAGATCGGTCTTTGTTTAAACATCATTGTTCGCACATGGACATGACCGATTTTTGGGGATAAATAACAATAAAGATAAATAAGGTGAAAGCATGATTATAAATGTGAAGTAAACAAGCATGCATAGGACAAAAGCACTAGTCTACCACATGTCTAGGTACTTTCAAACCCGTCAAGCATGACACCAAACAAGTTAATCCACCGCATGATACAACTTTTTTGAAACCAAGCCACCGACCACAAATAGATTAATCCACCGCATGATACGATCCAAAAATGGAAGGCTAAAAGCATACGTATTTAAAACAAACTTATGAACATGTTTCACTTGTGGTAGAATTGCCGAATATAGCTGTACAGCTGATCCGGGTTCCATGCAGAAGGAACAAACATTTGAAAAGTCAAAGGCTTGAACCCGCAACATGTGACAATCTAGATTGATCTAAATTCGGCTATTGATAACACTTGATCATTTATAATAAACAAAGACTTGAAAACAAAGAGGTAGAGCCGAAACTAACCAATCTAGATTGGGCAAAAGAGTGTTACATGAATTTAAACATAAAGTAAAGTCCAAAGCAATACGTGGTAACTTAATGAATCTATTAGATTTTGCCAAATCTAATAGTGCCGATAACTAGCTTCGAGCTGGATCTTAGCCTACCGCATGGCTCATGATCTAACAGGAAACCCTCTTGAACCAAGCTTAAATCCGCCGCATGATACTAAGCAAGGTAACAAGACTACTTGCATCACGGCCTAAATCCACCGCATGATACTAGACATGATACAAGGTTGCCGGTACTTACGGAGGTCGACGGATCGATGGCTCCTCTCGAAGAACTCGACGACTCGACTAAAGGACTAGAAGTTTGGCATGGGGCCGGTTTTGTTGTGTAGATGTTCGATACCTGTTACAGACATCAATGGTTTATATTTATACCCTGGTCCTAACACGACTACTGATCGACTACGAGTACATCATTTAATACCTAAATTAATGCTCCGGCGCCAATGTCCATCTTGTACCCGTCATCAATTCGTCCCTTCCTTATATCTGGGCCACGTCATCACGCATTGCCAAAAAATTCCTTTTAAAAGCGCAAACAATCCTTTTGCCGAATGATGGCTTATTGCCGACCGCAAGCATCTTTACCGAATCCATTCGGTATTACCTTTTCGATTCCCATCTTAGATTTCTTCTTCTATCTTTCTTGATAGGCTCTATCCATCGAAATTTTGATTCCCATTGAGAACAAATCATCATCCTATTTCCTCAGACCTGTGGGGACCTCTGACCCCGTCGAGTTCATTGAAGCCGAATCTAAGAGAATCCCCTTTAAAGCAGCTTTGTCAAGACCCCATGAATGGCAAGACGCCTTCAAAACCTGGCCCCTGCCCCCAAATGCAGGTTGGAGAAACTGGTATAAGAGGATACTTGAAGATGACAGTGCAAAAACCGGCAATTGGGACTACCTTCGAATTGCCCAGTGTTTGGAGTTATCTTCGGCAGAAACTCCCAAGAATGAAAGCCTTCTAATTGCAGCCTGTCATTTCTGGTCAAATGGTGTCAATGCTTTCCTTCTTGGTCATGGACCAATGTCTCCTACTCTGGCCGATGTATATATGATGACCGGCCTTGATATCACAGGATCAATGTATCCTTACAAATACAAAGGCTCCACCAGACAAAAAGGATTGAAAACAGGAGTTGGATATAAGTCATATATCCAGAATCATATGTCTGACGGCCCTCTAACTGAAGTTGAGTACAGGGCCTTCCTGAACATGTGACTATGCAGATTTGTCTTCTGTGGCAAAGCCAATGAGCCAACCCTGAACCATATTGCAATGGCTGAAGATTTGGCTACTAGTCATCTCATTACCCTTGGAAAGTATCTCCTAGGGAGTGTATACCATATGCTTCATCAGACCACCCTTTTGATGCACACCAGCCAAAAGATTTCTTGTGTCAATGGCCCCTAGTGGTTTGTACAAATGTGGCTGCAGCTGTACATGCACCAGATCGTTGGTATTGATCTCAACAATCGGCATTTCCCTTCATCCAACTATAAGGAAGGAGAAGTTTCAGATTACCAAAGGATGCCAAACTTATGGAGAAGCTGCCTCAACCATATCCATTGACCAGAATATCAGTCAACTCTTTGAGCTTTTCTTCAGAGGTTTCACTAATCCCCTTTGGCTTCCTTATTTCAACAATGATAACTTGACCCTTCCTTATGAATTCACTTTTGAGAATGGATGCAATGATGTAAGATCCATAGAAATTTTCAATATCTTCATCCATCCATGCATCCTGCCAGCAGAATTCTGTCGAGGAAGGCAAAATCATAGCACCTTTGAATATTATCAACCAAACATGATGGCCCGACAGCTAGGATGTGGCCAAGTGCCTCCAAGGCTATTCCTTCACGAATTTCTTAAGCCCAGAGAGGAAATCAAAGAAAACCTTCAAGCCAGAAGGGTCTTTGAATATCAATGCAGTCCAACCATTTATACTTGGCCTTTTGTACCAACATCAATAGCTCATCCCTCCTTTATTTCCTGGTGGCAAGAATTCCATGATCACATCTTCAGTGAGCCAGTACATTCTTTTTTCCTTGAGCTAATGCCTGACTTCCAGCCAACTTCAGAGGTAATGGACTTATCTTATTTCCTTTCTCAAGCATGTTCTTCCCTACTGATCATGATTTTTGCCACCTTTCGCAGAATACAGTGCCTATCTCTCCAGCAAGAACAATTTTTTGCAATGCTGTAGGCCCAATTTCTGCCTTGGGATTTAAATCCACAACTCTAGCCTAGCTAATATCTAGATATGCTACATCAGACCCAACTCTTATCAGTTCAACTTCTGATAAGAGGAAAGCTCCATCCCTGGTTGCTCCTCCAGCTGCCAAGAAGAAAAGAACCTCCAAAAGAGTTCTTATTGAGGTTAACATCTCTTCCTTCTTGAACACAAAACCATTCTTTATTCTGATAATTTTATCTTGTGTAATTTCAGACCAGAGTTCAGCAACCATCAACCACAACAGAATCTGCCAATGCCCCACTTGCTGGTATGGTCCTTACTATTTTACATCCCTTCAAAGACCATTCTTTTCATTGGCAGTCACTCTTTACTTGTTATTTGCAGAAGAAACATTGGTGAATCAACCTATGGGGAGTTCTTCTCCTCAACATGCTTCAAATCCAAATTCACCAAGGATCCAAACATCTTCCCCTCAAGCAGAAACTTTAGCTTCACCAAGGATTCAATCACCCCCCTCTCAAGTAGAAGCTCCAGTTCTACCAGGGATGAATCCATCTTCACCTCAGCCAGAAGCTTCAAACCTACCAGGGACTCCATCAGCTTCCCCTCAGTTAGAAGCTTCAGCTCTACCAGGAACCCCTCAAGCTCTTCCTCAGCTGATCACCCAGGAACTCCCTCTTAAGCCTGAAAAAATCCCTTTTCTAATTAAGGAGGCCATGAATGAGGTAAGTATTGGGCATTCATTCCTATTATTCTGTTTCAACAAATCATCCTTAATTCGGCAAACCTTCCTTTTCTGGATCAGGTTGCATCACCACCAAGCTTTTCATTCACTGTGAATGATTTAGCTGCCGAAAAAGGTGACGAGGCATCTTCAAGACAAACCCTATCAAAGGAAAACCAGGGAAAACTAAGAGAAATATTCTCCCTGCTGCAAAGAGATATCCAGGACCAAGTCAGGGATGTTGATCTTCTAGAAGAAGTGCTTGAATCCATCACTCAAGAACTTCCTGATGATATCAAAACCTCCCTAGAGCCTATCTCTCAAGTGGATAACCACTTTGCAGCAGTAAGGAGAGCCTTGAAAAATCAATCCTCTCGACTAGCCCTGGAACAAAAGAGAGCTAAAGCCAAGCAATTCGTGAAAGAATCACAGGCTCAAATCCAGAGCAACAAGGAATTGCTGGCTGAACTGCAGCCTGCACTTGAGTTAAAGATTGCCAGGAAAGCTGCACTAGAAGCTGAACTAAAGAACCTGACAGCTGAAATTTAGGCTGATAAGAAAAAGATAGCCGAACTCCCCGGATTAACAGAGAAAATCCAAAAGGAAGCTTCAGCAGCCCTGATTGAATCAAACCAGCTCAAGACAAAGCTTTCCGCCCTATCTAACACCCAGGAAGCCGATTAGAAACTGCTGGAAAATATCAGCAAAATGATATCAGACACTTCTAGTGTAATCTCAAAGTATTTGAACATTTGATTGTGTCAATCAACTTGTAGACGAATGATTGATCGTCCTTGTAATTTTGTTTACCATAAATTTCACTTTCCATTTTCTGTCTTGCCTTGTTTGTAACTTTAGACGATCCATTCAGCAACTCTAGTCAAATAGTACTAGACCCGAACAGTGACCCGACCGCAACTCAGCCGAGCCAGTCAACCGAATATGACTTTGCTTGAATTCCAAACTACCCGACAATGATTCGGTTAAGGAAGTCTGTCCACCTTCCAAATTTCTCGGGATATGCACCACGATCTGTGGCCACGATCTCTTTTCCATCCCCATAAATAAAACCATGGGTGCCCCCAGCCTTGTACCAAGTCTTTTGCCTTCAAGCCTTTGCCAATCTAAACTTTCCTTCTCCAGCACTAGTACTCCCAAAAACTTGATGGCGGGCAGCAGCAAAAGGCGCCGAGCCAGCGACGAGGCTGAATGAAGCCGCGCTGGCACTCGTCGGAGGCTGTGATCATTAACCCCTCTTATGATTCTCTCTAGATTTCTTTCTGTTTCTGATGATTCTCTTTGTATTTTCAGGCTTATTCAGTGGAATCTGGCTCCTATGCAGGCCACGAATCCAGCCTTGTCGAACGACTCCTCAGAGTCGTACAACTATTCTTCCTCGCACTACGACGAGCACGGCGCCCTCCGGTTCCAGGCGGAGCACGACGAAACCCGGAGCGAGCTGGAAGATGTTTCCAAGAAGGCCCGAATCGCTGAGGTTGAATGGGAGCATCAGCGCAAGTAGCTGCTGGAGACCATTGACGGTAGATCTCTCGATTTGATTTGATTAACTCAACTTGGAACTGAACGCCATTGCCTTGCAATGCTATAGACCGCGACGCGGAGCTCAACTGGCTGAAGACGCTGGTGAAGCAACTGGTGTACAAGGTGAACGCCCCCGGGGACACGCCGGTAGCCCGCATTGCCGTGGTAGAAGACCGCGTCGATGAGGTGGCCCTCCACGGCGTCCGCCTGGGCACCACCCTGGGCGTGGCTGCCATGGCGACGCACACCGGCGTCGACTACTCCACGCAGCCGCGCGGCTTCCAAGGCAGTGCACCAGAAGACGTCGACGAAATCGAGGTCATCTTGGAGCGTCTCGACGGCCACGGCGACGCCATTGCCGACTCCATCCATCCCCAGGCTGTGTTGAACAGGCCTTTTGACTAGTTTGTACTAGGGATGTTTGGAATTTTGGCAATGAACAATGAAATTTTAATTCCTGCGTTTGTATTGTGATGATCCCCTTTTGCTTGTGGATGCGAACCTTACTATTTTTGAACGAATTCGGGAACTTTATCTTAGCCGAATACGCAAAACTCCTACCTCTTGGCACAGAATTCATAGAAAATCCTCAATTCGGGAACCATAAACACTGTTCAATGAAAACCATTTGCATTCGGAGGGAAAACCATGCCGTTTGGTATTCCAATAATGCATGCCACCAGTCATCACTCCCAAACTCTCACAGACAATAAAATAGCCCCCTTGGTGCCCTGCAAATCCACTCGCATACACTTCCATCACCTCACATCTTCTCTCCTTGCTCCAGAGGAAAAAAACCCTAAGGCCATGGTGACAAGGGAAAGCAACCCATCAAGGAGGGCAGCGCTCCACCAAAGAAGCATACCATTCGAGAGTAAGTTTTCTGTCAATCCTTTATTTTGCTCTCGATTGCAATCTCAGGATCCACCCCTCTTTGTTTCTAGCCTTGACTTGCTCCCTGAGGAGATCTTTGGAACTGAAGAGGTTCCCGAGTACATCCTCTCCGATTCTTCCGCTGAAGAAGAAGACGCCACGCCGGAACAGAGGACCAACTACCAACTACGCCGCCGCATTCGGCATCTAGAACACAACCTGTGAGACATCACCACCCGCTGTAGTGCCGAACGCGAACGTCGCATGAGCTTGGAGGTGTTGATAGGGTTTAAGATCTTCATCTTCATCTGATTCCCACGTTTAAGCTCAGATCTCACATTTAACAACTGTTCCTTTCTTCAGATGTTTCTGACAGATACAACAACTTGAGGACCTCCTGGGATAGCCTGATGGAAGCTGCAAGTCACGGCAACCCCCGAAGCTTCCAGGTTGCTATTCCATTGGTCCTGGAACAGTTGAAGAGGGAAGAGCTGAAGAGGAAAAACACGGAATCAAAGGAATGAAGCATACTTTCGCTTCTTCCTCCAGGCCTTCGACTTCCCACCCTCTTGTAATCTTAAGCAGATGGGTTGTCAGATAAAAGCCTGCAAGAAACATTTGTAATGTAGAATATTTTTCTGCTAAGGACAATACACTCCAGCATTGGCCATCTCCTCTGTTAGGATTTTTTGTTCTAAAGGCGGCTTCTTTCCCGAACGCTGGCTATCTCTATGTTCCTGATGCTTGTAATTCTGGTGCTTGTAATCAACGATCAACCTCAATACTAGGATAATATTTCTTCAAATATCTTCCATTTATAACAACAGTAAATTCTTATCCTAGCAAAGTTTTCAAGATATAAGCATTTCCATGTGTACATCTGACTACCCGAAAAGGAACTTCCCAATTCGGGGACCATTTGTTGAACGCACTGTACTTAGTCCCGATCGGCAGTAACACTTTCTAAACCAAATCTCCTCTTGCAAATTGCTTGACTTTTACTTTCTTGTTGTAATATTCAGCAACTCACATCTTGTTCTTTTCAATATTTTCCAGGGCTTTCAGACGAATCATATGCAAATCCACTCTCCTTGAATCTGATTGTATTTCCCAAGGCAAAACAGCATGATGCTCATAAACCAACTCATAAGGAGATGTTTTTGTAGCCCCATGAGGAGCCATTCGGTAAGCCCACAAGGCCTCATTGAGTACCGAATGCCACCTCTTTAGCTTCTGATCAATTTTCTTTTGTATAATCTTGATCATGATCTTGTTAGAAGCCTCTGCCTAACCATTTGCTTGAGCATAATAAGGGGAAGAATTCAACAATTTGATCCCCATGCTTTCAGCAAATTCTCTGAACTCCGATGATACAAATTGAGCTCCTTGATCAGTTGTAATTGTTTGAGGAATCCCAAACCTGTAGATGATGTGTTCTTTAACAAACTCAACCATGTTTTCTGATGTTACTTTCTTCAATGGAATTGCCTCAACCCATTTGATGAAATAATCTGTTGCCAAAAGCACCAACTTATGCCCCTTGCTAGATGGATGATTTATTTTGCCAATCAAATCTATACCCCATCCTCTGAATGGCCACGACTTGATAATAGGATTCAGAGCTGATGCTGGAACTCTTAGGATATTCCCAAACTTCTGACAATCTTGACAACCTTTGTAATACTCAAAGCAATCTTCCAGCATCGTCGGCTAATAACATCCAGTGTGTCTGATAACCCATTTCATACGATAAGCCGACTGATGCGCTCCACACAATCCATCGTGCACATCACTCATCATTTTCTTCGCTTCTTCTTGACCCAGGCATTGCAGCAACACCCCATCTAATGATTTATAAAAAAACGCCCATCAATAAGAACAAATTTTATAGCTTTATACATGAGCTTCCTAGAAACCTTTCGGGATGGATTTTCCAGATAATCAACAATCTCTTTTCTCCAATCATCTTCTGCTAGATTACTCCCGAAAGCACACACCTCTGTGGCAAACACCTCTTGGCTTTCTCTATAACCAGAAGCACTTTGAGCCAACCTATTTGCCTCTTCATTGTGTTCCCTAGGAATATGTTGTAAAATTACTAACTAAAAACTTTTCAAGATTTCCTTACAATCCTCGTAGTAATTTCTCAGGATATCATCTCTACACTCATATTGGCCATTCAATTGTTTTATAACTAGCTCTGAATCTCCAAAAATTTCAACTAAAATAGCCTTTGCTTCTTTCAAATATTGAAGCCCTCTAATCAATGCCTCATATTCAGCTTGATTATTTGTGACAGTAGGCTGAATAGGGATAGCAAACTCAAACATCTCACCTCTGGGTGAAATTAATAAAATTCCTACTCCACCACCTTTGCCACATGAGGATCCATCAAAGAATAAAGCCCAAGGAGTAATTTCAAGCAAATCAATTGATGGATCACGATGTTCAGTAATGAAATCAGCAATAATCTGACCTTTAATAGCTTTTGCCGATTCAAACTTCAATTCAAACTCAGATAAAGCCAAAATCCACTTGCCAATCCTTCCATTCAAAATTGGCATAGATAACATGTGTTTAATTACATCAAACTTTGATTATACAACGCATTCGGCATTCAACAAATAGTGTTGAAATTTTGTACATGAGTAATAAACACACAAGCAAAGCTTCTCCGTAGCCGAATACCTTGTTTCAGGATCAAGCAATTTTCGGCTAAAGTACACAACTATCCGTTCCTTTCCCTCAAATTCTTGTATAAGGGCCGATCTAATAGTTTTGGTATCGGCTGCCACGTACAATTTGAAAGGCTTGTTCAACGGTGGAGGCACCAACACTGGTGGTTTCTTCATGTACTGCTTGATTTCATCGAAATCCTTTTGTTGTTCGTCACCCCATACAAACTTCTGATCCTTCTTGATCCTTAATAGCGGAGAGAAAGGCAACACCTTTTGTGACAAATTTGAAATGAATCTTCTCACAAAATTGATCTTGCCAACCAATGATTGCAACTCCTTGAGATTGGTTGGAGGAACAACTTCATCAATAGCTTTCATTCTTTTCTTGCCAACTTGTATTCCTCCTTCATGCACAAAAAATCCCAAGAATTCTCCAGCTGAAACTCCAAAAGCACACTTGTTCGGATTCATTCTTCAACCCATGCTTTCGGGTGCACTCTAGAGTTTTCCTCACATCATCCATGTGTGATTCATGATTCAAAGATTTGATCACGACATCATCAATGTATATATCAACAATTTTGCCGATCAACTCATGAAAAATATAATTCATGATTCTTTGATAAGTTGCACCGACATTTTTTAACCCAATTGTCATGACAATCGACTCAAAAAGGCCTATATGTCCAGCGCATCTGAAGGCTGTCTTCGATATGTCTTTTATTGCCATAAAAATTTGATTGTACCCTGCATTGCCATCCATGAAACTAATAACTTTATGTCCAGCAGCGGCATCAACCAACAAATCAGCAACAGGCATTGGATATCCATCCATGGGAGTAGCTCCGTTTTAATATCTAATGTCTATGCAAACCCTCATCTTCCCATTTTTCT
The DNA here is from genome assembly GCA_947561735.1 of Cenchrus americanus. Classification (NCBI taxonomy): domain Eukaryota; kingdom Viridiplantae; phylum Streptophyta; class Magnoliopsida; order Poales; family Poaceae; genus Cenchrus; species Cenchrus americanus. The sequence continues at coordinate 196,357,731 of OX387244.1, forward strand.
TGTAAACAGCAATGATGTTAGAGATCCACTTCGCTTATCTGCATGGCCGAATGAAATTTGCATCGATCAATCTCTCAACTTCTTTTTTCACGTCGGCCAATACTTCATCCTTGTAGATTTTTCGGGGAGGTTGCTTGTAAAGTTTAAATCCAGGCTTAATTGGCAACCGATGCTCAACAATGGAATGATCCAAACCAAGCATCTCCGAATAATCCCAAGCGAAGCAATCTTTATTTTCTTTCAGTAGCTTCATCAACCCTTCTCTGGAACCTGAATCTAAGTTAGCACTGATAAATGTCAGCCTTAGCTTATCACCATCTCCAATATCAATTTCTTCCAATTTGTCATCTGACATGAATCCACGTCCTAACTTCCCATCAGTTCCATCAATTGGATTATCCATTAAAAATTGCTATAAGAGCCGACTACTTGAATCAGTTATTGATCACTACTGACTAGTTCAACAGGACCTTCACCCCAGTCCTTGCCTGAGAAGCAATCTATACCTTGATACTCCTAGAAGGCTGGTTCCACGTTAGCCACGCTCACTGAATCATCTGCCTGGACCACCTCTATATCATCATCTACCCATTGAACAAGCTGTTGGTGCATGGTAGATGGGATGCAGCAATTTGCATGGATCCAGTCCCGTCCAAGCAGCAAGCTGTATGCCCCTTTGCCTTCAATGACAAAGAAGGTCGTGAGCAAAGTCTTAGACTCGATCATCAGGTCCACATGTACGCAACCCTTGGTGTCTGAAGGATTCCCGGCAAAATCATTCAAAATTATACTTGTTGGCGTCAAATCTCCAGGGCCCATGCCAAGCTTCCAGAACGTGGTGTATGGCATCACATTGACTGCAGCTCCACCATCAACAAGCATCTTGGTCAATGGCTTGCCATTGACGTATCCTCTCAAGTACAGCGGCCTCATATGTCGATTCTTGGCCGGCTTGTCGAAGGTTGCCTTCTTGGCCAACACCAGCTGTGCCATCAACCCAAGTTGCTCATCCTCGTTTATGTCTGGTGATGCTTCTTCCTGCACAATGTGATTAGCTGAAGCCATGAACTCATTTGGCAAAAAGCATAGCATACATGTAGGAGCCGAACGACCAGATCCATCAGGCCTATCCTTTGGACGCCACACCTACTTCTTCTTGATTCCCGCTTGTTTCAACTCTTGATTTCTCAAGCGCTGAACTCTTCTCTTTTGGCTTCTCCTCAAGCCAGGTGGGCACCATTATCCTTCCCGCCAGATGTATTCACGCTCCTGTTCTTCTTGATCGACCCACTTTTGATCAGCATATCTTTTCCTTGGGTGATCAGCGACTTCATTTATTTTTATGCCCCGACCGTCACTAGGATTTATCCTTCCAATTCTTTTATGGACGGATCGGCGATTGACAGTATCCTGCCTATACTCAGTGTACTTGTCACTGCATTCAGGACAATTGTTCAATGTGGGGAGCTTCAAACCCTCATTCCTACAATGCCTGAAGAATGCACATCCCCAATGTGCACGCTCCTGCTCTTGTGCATGTTCTTCTAGCTTTCTCCTGTGCGCTTCTTCTTCAAACCTTCGTGCCTCCTCCTTGTATTTCTGTTTTTGGTAGCGTTCCTTCTCTTGTTGACGCTGCCACTTGTTAAGGAGGATACGTGAAGTCGCCCTGGTTTTGGATCTGAAAGATTCCCCCACTTCAATTTGGCTCTTCAGGATGCGCTTTTTTGTGGACTTGTTCCACTGTCACATGTTGAGCAGGATCAACTGACCCATCCTGCTTTGCTCTTGCTGAAGTTAAGACCTTCACTTTCCCCTTTTCCTCAGTGGTCACCATGTTAACAGAAAAACCAACCATGTTCAGAGGGAAAGGGTTGCCATCCAGCTTCATTTTATTGTCAAATTTCAAGTGACCTTCCTGGATAGGCTTCTGGATCCTCATCCTGAAAACCCTACAATCTTTGATGGAGTGAGAGTTCCTGTCATGAAATCCACAATATCTTTTCTCTTTAACTCCATCAGGCTGAAGCATAGAATGCCCTTCTGGCAACTTGATTTGGCCTTCCCTTACAAGGAACTCAAAGAGCTTGTCAGCTTTGGTCACATCAAAGTCATATGTGCCCTTGGCTTGCTTTATCCATCTCTGGTTCACAGTAAGCGGCTCTTTGCCCCACACCATCTCAGCTGTGGCTATCTCCACATCATCATCAACTTCTCCCCCTTGATCAGCTCTTTCGAGGAATTGGTTGTAGATGTCAGCTATATCATTGTGTTTGGCAAACCTGGAGTCTTTCTTGAATCCGTAAGCTTGATTGCTCATTAATGACAACCTTTGTGACAGTTTACCAAGATTGTCAAACTCCATGCCGAATAGCTTTTCCCGAATAGCTGGCAACATACCCGCAACAGCCATGTCAGCCAATTGATCATCTGGAAGATTCAAAGAGTGGCACATGCCTTTGGTCTCTCTGAACCTTCTAAGAAGCTCCATGGGTGTTTCATTGTGCCTCTGTCTCAAGGTGGTCAGATCAATTAGCTTTTTCTTATTACTACCAATGAAGTCATGAGCATGGAACTTCTGTTCCAAATCCTTCCAGGAACAGATTGATTGAGCAGGCAAAGAAGCAAACCATGTAAAGGATGGGCCTCTCAATGACAAGGGAAAGTATCTGATCCGGAACACTTCATCAGCTGAAGCTTCCCTAAGCTGCATCAAAAGTATCGGGCTATGTGTTCCACAGTACTTGTATCATCTTGCCCAGAAAACTTTGTGAAATCTGCGGGAGGTTTCACCCTGTGTGGCAAAGCCACCCTGTGATACCACTCTGGGAAAGGAGGTGTATAAACTTGCCCCTGCATCTTAGGTTTCAGGCCAAATTGATTTTGCAAAACATCAGCCATTTTGTGCACCATGAGATCAACATTGGCATCTTGATCCCATGGCCTTCCAATAGGCCCATTAGGCATTCCTGCAGCTGCACCATATCCAGGGTTTGGAAAAGCATCAATGACGCCGTAGTCCATGATTTATGAATATCCCTCACCATACATGTTCTTCTGTAGCCTGTTGTTTGCTGGGGCTATCCTATAAGTGGAGTTAGGTGGAACTCCAGAAGAACTGAATGCCAAATCTCCATAAGTAGGCCTGTTGGGCATTGCTTGATAAGGGTTCAGCTGTTGGACTGGGCGACCTCTAGTACTTTGTAGAGGCGGCTGGATCGGTTGACTTCCCACGCTTTGCGGAGATGGTTGGATTGGTTGGCCTCCCATACTTTGCAGAGGCGGTTGACCACTCGCATCTCGAGCAGGTTGGCTATTGACAGCAGCACTAGTTTCTCCAACCTCTACAATAGATGTTTGAGGTGATACTCGACTGAGCGTCCTCTCCATACCTGGGCCAAAGACTCCAACCATCATTTGCTTGAACATGGTCAAGAAAGCCATATGATGTTTGACGATTATGCTTTCCATAGTTTGCCGAAAAGCATTCATAGCCTCATGTTTCTCCTCAGCAGACGTAGTGTCAGGTTCCCCTGGTAGTAGAACCCTTGGCATGTCAGATTTGAGATACGGCACACCACTTCTATTCTTGCCAAATGACATTAAACACTTTTGTTGAAACTGGTCAATGGCATCCTTCAACTATATCCACTGTTCTAGAGATAGATCATCCATGGTGACATCCATGACATCATGAATATCAGGCATGTTGAATCAGCTAGATTGGTCCCACCGGGCATGCCAAAAAGTGTGTTGATGCAAAATCAGCAACCCGCGCCAAGAACATAGCAAGCCGAACGAAGCTGGCTTAACACACGTGCCGGATCTGAAGCGTGCCGGTCAATTTTCGTGAAACTGACAAAGGATGAAATATAGTTAGATAAAACCTGGAACTTGTCGGGTGGTACCAGACAGTTCCGTATTTATGGCTAGAAAGCCAATTAAAATTACATATAGCTACAACAAGCTATCTGTCAGCAGTTTAAACATCATTCGGAAGCTTTAAAACATGAAACTAAGATATAGCCGAATGCATGACGTAAGCATAACAAGAGATCGGTCTTTGTTTAAACATCATTGTTCGCACATGGACATGACCGATTTTCGAGGATAAATAACAATAAAGATAAATAAGGTGAAAGCATGATTATAAATATGAAGTAAACAAGCATGCATTGGCCAAAAGCACTAGTCTAGGTACTTTCAAACTCGTCAAGCATGACACCAAACAAGTTAATCCACCGCATGATACAACTTGTTTTAAACCAAGCCAGCGACCACAAATAGATTAATCCACCGCACGATACGATCCAAATATGGAAGGATAAAAGCATACATTATTTAAAACGAACTTATGAACACGTTTCACTCGTGGTAGAATTGCCGAATACAGCTGTACAGCCGATCCGGGTTCCATGCAGAAGGAACAAACATTTGAAAAGTCAAAGGCTTGAACCCGCAACACGTGACAATCTAGATTGATCTAAATTTTGGCTATTCATAACACTTGATCCTTTATAATAAACAAAGACTTGAAAACAAACCACATGGATCTCAAAGAGGTAGAGCCGAAACTAATCAATCTAGATTGGGCAAAAGAGTGTTACATGAATTTAAACATAAAGTAAATTCCAAAGCAACACGTGGTAACTTAATGAATCTATTAGATCTTGCCAAATCTAATAGAGCCGATAACTAGCTTCGAGCTAGATCTTAGCCTACCGCATGGCTCATGATCTAACAGGAAACCCTCTTGAACCAAGCATAAATCCACCGCATGATACTAAGCAAGGTAACAAGACTACTTGCATCACGGCCTAAATCCACCGCATGATACTAGACATGATACAAGGTTGCCGGTACTTACGTAGGTCGATGGATCGATGGCTCCTCTTGAAGAACTCGACGACTCGACTAAAGGACTCCAAGTTTGGCACGGGGCCGGTTTTGTTGTGTAGATGTTGGATACCTATTACAGACATCAAGGGTTTATATTTATACCCTGGTCGTAACACGACTCCTGATCGACTATGAGTACAACATTTAATACCTAAATTAATGCTCCGGCGCCAATGTCCATCTTGTACCCGTCATCAATTTTTCACTTATATCCGGGCCACATCATCATGCATTCCCGAAAACTTTCTTTTAACAGCGCAAACAATCCTTTTGCCGAATGATGGCGTGTTGCCGACCGCAAGCATCTTTACTGAATCCTCCGAGGAGATTTTTCCCGCCGAATGGCACTTTGCTACCAAACTCGGCCCACCGGTCAGTTCCTTTCCTGTACCAATTTTATGTGTTAACACCAAGCTCCCTTGGTCACCTTGATGCCGCCTCCACTAAGGAGCTTCTCCACCAAGGAATGGGGTCTCCACGTCCCCCGCACAAAGTGTCCTCGCCGCTCCACACCAAGCCGGAGGGTCGATGACGTTTGTTGGTGAGCCACTTAGGCCCCAAGGCTTCCAGCGTACCCTGTACAACGAGATTCACTCAAGAATCACCTCACAAGGTTGGCACAACATTGCACTCACTCAGCTCTAAGCTAAGCCTAGCACTAAGCACATACACAAAGCATAAGCAAGTTTAAGGATGAGCAATTACGCACTTGGATGGATTGGATATGATCTTCAATGTGTCTTGAACTCCTCTGCACTTCCACACAATCCAGACCCCTCAATGGGTGAGTGGAGGGGGTATAAATAGCCCAAGGCATCAAACTAGCCGTTGCCTAACGTCCACTAAAAAAGGTACCGTCGGATGATCCGACACTATATTTTCCAGGGCGTCGGTTCATCCGGTGCCCCTCCCACATCACTTAGCCGTTGAGGTTCTCTGTCACACCCTGAAATTTCTCATAATTTTAAAATTTCCCAAACATTTATTTTTCTTTACAGGAAATATAGTTTAGGAAAAATTCTTGTTTGATTTTCTGAATCCAATAAAAAGTTGTGAGTGTTGCATTCATGCCGATGCATCTGGTGTTTGTGAGTGCAAAAGGTTTTAAAATGCGTTTAGGTGTTGTCCAAATCTTTCCGAGAATTTTCTGTATTTTCTTGGAGTTTATTATCTTTTTCTTTGGAGATAAATCTTTTTCTTAGAAGGCTCTATAATCTTTCTCTCGAGCTTCAAATATTTTTTTAGACTCATCATCATGTCTGAAAACTATCTTTTAACCGTGATATACTCCTAGTGCCCTCAAAACTCTTCGAGCTACTCCAATTTGGTCATCACCAAATATTCTTCCAAATAAGGGTCACTTTGTGCTCAATCTATTTGCTCGCTCCCCCAACCCATTAATAATTTTCTCTATTTCAAGTTTATGCTAGCATAGTTATTCTCCCTATTCCAAGTCTATGTTAGCAGCCCAGATAACTCTAATATAGTTGTTCAGTTGCCGAGCTAGGCCTGCCAGCAAATTCAGCTAGCTTGCCTCTTCACAAGACGAAGGTTCAACTCATCAAGGTAGTCTGGACTCCAAACACAGCCTCACCTTTTGATTGGAGATGTGAACGTCCAAGCCAGCCCAAGATGGAACGGAACCACGCCATGCATGCTCTCATCTTGTCCAGTTTTGCAGGGCAATAAACAGGCTCGTGACAAACTCTGATCCGTACCTCAATTCTCTCACGCCCCTGCCTCTGTTATGGATGCTGAGGCTAGTCTACCGGCTTATATAAGTCCAACACACATCAACCTCTGTAAGATTTTTTACCCTAGCTCCTTCAAGTCGCACCCAAGCCAAGCCCTCTTTTTCCTCATCTAATCGCAGAGCCCCCTTCCCTAGCTCACGCTGTGCATGCACCGCCACGATCTGTCAAACTTGCTGGACAGAGCTCTGCGTCACTGCCGGCCTCTCCACCGGATCCTCGACGCCGGCAACGTGAAGGCAATAGGCTGAGCTGCTGTTCATCTATTCCATGCATCTTGACCTCTGCTTCGACTCGTGTTCATATCGGTGAGAACTCATCTATGCCTCTTCTCTTCAGTTTCTCAATGTCGATTCTTCATGGTGACGTTGTCTCGTCACACTCTGACACCCTGTCCACTGATCAAAGATCCGCCGCCATCAATCTCTTGCTGGAGGAGCATGTCCACGTGAAAGAGCAAATCACCGCTATTTTTGTCAAGTTTGATCTCCTTCGTTTTCGTTGTTTCCGTCCAGCTCGACGTTTGCCGTAGGTGAGCATTCCAGTATATTATATGTTCCCGGCCATCTGTATCACGGTAAGATAAAAAGTATTTGGAATACTATGCTACACTTCTTTTCAATTCAATCAAACTCCATTGATTTTTATGGCTCGAATAATTCTGATCTATAGAATAATTCTTTATTCATCTATGAAATCCTTGTCCACTAGTTAGAAATCAATTAATCTATATCATTTTAATTTTCTTTCTCACGTATTGCTCTATGGTGTTATTATTCTCACATCATGTTTAATCAGCTACTCTTTCCTTGATAAAACCCATATCATATTCAATTCAATTCCAATTTCAGCATTTCTTTCGCGCACGTGTTCTTCCTAACGCGTAGATTAGTTTTGTACCTTTATAGTGCGTTTGTGGCATTGTATAGTTCGTTTCACCATAACTTGTGTGTTAGCATGTGTATCACGTGTTACTTGTTTTAACATTAAAGTTGCATGTTAATCTTGATTAATGTTTATTCCATTACTTTTCCAAATAAAAGTCAATAGGTTCAATTCTGGGTTTCTTTAATCATGTTGTAAATTGTTTAATTCTTATCTATAACTAGTTTTTGTTAAATAAAAGATCCATAGTGTTAAACATCAGTTTTCATAATAAAGTTAATCTACTTAATGATATTAAAAATGTCTTTTCAATATTAATATGTTTAGTTGAACACGCAATATAAAGTTATTCAATTAGATTCTTTCACATGCTTTATCTTTTAATGTTAATTGTTAATATGATATAACTTGTAGTTAAATATCTGCAAATAAAATATGATGAGGCTTATTGATGAGTACTAATCTAGGATTAGCACAAGGGATGGCCCGATCTTCACGGCAGTAGGTCACGAACAAGGTAATAGATGTAAAGTAACAGCGGATCAAGATAACTTGCTGCAAAGCAGCGGGTAACTAGCTTTATACCTGGCCAAGGTTGGATGCGACCAAGCGACGGGGAGAGAGGCACCGAAACCGCGAAGACTTCGACTCGATCTCCGAACGACCGCAGAACCACAACCGGAGCTAATCCACACAAAGAGAGGCGTCGTACTGGAACTCTCAGAGCACGAACTAGTGGATCCCAGAGGAATCTCTTCACAAGTCAAGAAGAACAAGGAAGAACAAGGGTTGAGTAAGCACTCTAGCAGCTCGGCTGCAATCTCACTGGATTAATCTCAAATCATTCAAAGTTGTTCTTAGCTTACATATGGGGGGTATTTATACTAGGAACAACCCTCCTAGGTGGGTGGAAACACGAAAACAAACTGAATGGGACTAGATGCGTTGGAAAGTTAACTCGATTATCTTTCCAACGGTGTATAGCATGCTATGTGAAACTTTGTAGATTGGTACAGTTTAATGCCCGAACTTATGCTTCAGGAAATTGCCAAATGGATTGTTGAATGGCTTGCTGATTGCTAGGAATTGCCGAATGGCCTTGCTGAACGACGAGAACTTTGCCAATTCCAGCTTCGTGACCTTCGTTTTGATGATTCTCTTCAACATACCTAAGTAGTATCAACATACAAGACTTAGGTAGCATAAAGTTATCATTAGAATTGAGTTTAAGTTCACAAAGTAGCGCGTGCACCTCTTGTTGTATCTTTTTAGCTCGGCTACGTGTGATTGGTCCTGTAGGTGTTGGTGTAGAGGTTGGAAATGTAGTCGATGAGGTCGGCAAAGTGGTTGGAGTGGTCGATGACGTCGGCAAAGTGGTTGGAGTGGTCGATGACGCTGGCGTGTGCATATCATCCTCCCTTCCTTGAAAAGGAGTTGTCCGCGACTCTAACTCTTGTATTCCAAAGAGTTGTGCTAGGTAAAGGACTTGAACTGTGACAACAACGTAATCTTTGTCCTCCGACACAGCAAGGTGTTTCTATCTATAATCATACAGACCAAATAGTAGCCTTGTAGGTGGAAACATAAATAATTTGAAGTCAAGTTTAGCTTTCACCTCGAATGGATTCTTAGAGCAAATAGTGAATGTTGAATGCCTTGGCATGGTCATATCATCCTCCCTCCCTTGAAGAAGAGTCGTCCGCGACTTTTGTTTACCTGAAAATAATCTAGACAAAGCAGAGGGTGGATGCACATCATGATTCCAATAATCCTTTTCTTTGTTCTGTTTACTTGCTCCATTATGATTCAATTTAACAATATTAGCTTTTCCATGTATGAAATATTCTCTCACCCTTGGGAAAACTACAAATAGCTTAGAAGTTGGAAGCACAAGAATTTCTTGTAATCCAATTAATTGATTCATGTTATCATATTTCATCTTTGCAAGATCGAATATACCAAGAGACGTGGAAGAAGCATTCTTAACATTCTCATTGCATGATTCAATGATGTATTTGTCAAACTTTTCATCAAATCGATGTTGAGCATTCATGGTATTCCAAAAATTATTATGGCTTAAATGATTCATGAGTTTAGAAGCATACCTGTCAACCTTAATACTTCTGCAAGTGGGCAAGAAACTTTTGTGTGCATGATCCATGCTTTGCACATGTTTTCTTTCTTTCCATGGATGGAATGCACATGATGGTAGCATTAATTGTTTAAAATAACAAGCATCAAGTGATAGTTGTATCTGAAGAAACTTATCAATGTGTTTTTCACTCAATGGTTTTGACTCTAAACCAGCAAGCATGTCATATGTTACACAAATTGCATGAACTTGGAAGATATTTACAACATGATCTCCAATTAAAATAAAAGTAAACTTGCAACTATGAGCAGTAGTCAAATCACTCAAGGATGTCATCACAAAAATTTTCTCAAGTATTTTATCAATAAGGATAGACATGTCAAGCATACACAAATAATCAGTAAGATATATCCTTGCAATCAAAGCAGTACATGTGACCAACCGAACAAGATGAAGAATGTCGGTATATGAGGTGTTGGAAGGATCATTCAAAGCACAGAGACTCTTATCAAAGTAAAATTCATTACTTGTTTCAACATGAGATCCAGTTAAATCAGCACAAAGGTTTTGATTATGTTCTATGGCTGAAACATTATTATCATGAGTATTCATTTCTTTGTTATCAAATTTATTTACATGTATAGTATCAGATATATGAGTGTAAAGTATTATATAAATGAACCACATCAAAGCATAGAAAAAATCATATATGACTGAACATTCCTTATCAACTTGAAAAATTTCAGCAAAGGTATGGTCATGTGACACTACAAAATCAGCACAGCTATCATGGTCAATTTCATTAGAAACATGTGCTTTATCAGAATTACTCACCACTAGACTTTGCAAATCCAAATCTGAATTATTTTCATTACATTCATGAATTTGTGGTGGTCCAACAACCATGCATGACATTTCTGAAATATTACCACTTCTATCGTCATGGTTCATGTTTTGGGAAGCAAAGAATTGATTCGGCTGAATGTAAACCTTCTCATCTCTTACAACAAGTATGGAGCTGTCATGGGCAGCCATCTTCTCCTCATTCCCATTGCAAACCTGCACATGTGAAAAGACAACTCTAAAAGTAGAGATGAGCCTGTTAGTTTCAAAAATATCCTCACATGTCTTGCATTCTATCTCTCTGTTTTTCAGTGGTGTATCCCTCACGCTCTCATTAGTGGTACTCTCAATATCATGGAGGGTGGAATCGCACAACTCTCTTTTGTATTCACTCTCTTTCAGTTTGGTTATGTAGCTCTCAATTTCAAATGGGTTTTGATGCACAATTACTTCGGTGTCCAATGGAACAACATATTTATATGTGTCATACTTCGTCATATTCTTCAATGGCATTGGGGCAGCGATTGTTGCAAAAGAATCAAGAGCTGAAGGACCCTCAAATGCTACTAAACTTGCATCACATGAAGGAGAAGCTTCTGAATTTGTATTTCCATCAATCTGAACATTATGTCGCTTGTCAGACAATGAAATTTCAGCATCACTATCCATGGCAATCACTTGATCTTCTTCATCATATCTTGGGGGCTGATCATAATTAACTTCTTGATTTTTTTCATGAACCCGCATCACAAATGAAACAAAACTAGAAGAAGGTGTTATGATGTTAGTATTAAATAATTCCTCACATGAATCCTCTTCTTTTTCACTCATTTTGACACTGGGTTCACTCAATTCTTTTGAATACCCTCTCCTAGCCATCATTACTAATCCCTCTTTTCCCAGTTTTTGGGTATTTTGCGGTTGTGGGGTTTACTTTGGCTGTGGAAACTCTCTCTCAATATGTTTGTGGGTCACTCGAAAGTGTTTCTCACTCTCTCATTGTCTTGTTTTCAGATCATTCTTTAAAATCTCATGAGCACCTTCCCGATGCCGTCTGCTATGACCAAAGAGACCACCATGAGAGTTGGTTGGGCTATGTCGTTGTAGAGCACGATGGCGTGGTGTAGATAGACGTTCATCTAACATCCTCTCCATGGCCTCCACAAATGAGTTTCCAATTTGATGTAACTCAGATCGCGTGATTGGTGATTCTTTTCCTCTATGTCCACCACGAACACTTGAAGTTGGTCCTGCCATGTTAGGGGCAGCAAGACAAGGTGGAAATATTATGTGGAAACAAACAATCTCACCTCTTACTTACCCAAGTTCTTAATTGATCTCAAGGACTGTGATGGTGCTGATGTGGCAGCCTCAACAGAGGTGGTAGAGAGGTCGTAAGGATTACGAATGGAAAGTCCCGGTTCAGGTTTTAAGGTGGAGCTATAGGTGGTTAACAAGGAGGGCTATGGTACTGCTCACCAAGTGGATTGATGTGTGCTAAAGATCTGAAACGCTGCTATCAAGAACACCACCGCTAAGATATATGAACTGAAAATTTCAGCAATACACCGCAACACAATTCCCTTCAAATTCTTTACACTTCTCTTTCTTTTTTTTGACTATTTTTTTCACTCTTTTCTTTCTTTTCCTTCTCTCTTTATTTTAATATTTTGTTTTTATATAACACGAACAGGGGTGCGGATAATAGATGGAAACGAAACAAACACAATATAGAGACGGTGGTGACTATGAACTAGATGCACACACAAACACAAGGCAACACAGTACCGCCAAAGGGTTATAGGTATTTTTTTGGCTTTGGACTATAGGACAAATCAAAATATATGTGACAAATGATCAAAGGGATAAATATATGACGATGGTAAGACCTACCGTGTCAACGAAAGCTTTGATACCAGATGATGAGTACTAATCTAGGATTAGCACAAGGGATGGCCCGTTCTTCACGGCAGTAGGTCACGAACAAGGTAATAGATGTAAAGTAACAGCGGATCAAGATAACTTGATGCAAAGCAGCGGCTAACTAGCTTTATACCTGGCCAAGGTTGGATGCGACCAAGCGACGGGGAGAGAGGCACCGAAACCGCGAAGACTTCGACTCGATCTCCGAACGACTGCAGAACCACAACCGGAGCTAATCCACACAAAGGGAGGCAGCCGTACTGGAACTCTCAGAGCACGAACTAGTGGATCCCAGAGGAATCTCTTCACAAGTCTAAGAAGAACAAGGAAGAACAAGGGTTGAGTAAGCACTCTGGCAGCTCGGCTGCAATCTCACTGGATTAATCTCAAATCATTCAAAGTTGTTCTTAGCTTACATATGGGGAGGTATTTATACTAGGAACAACCCTCCTAGGTGGGTGGAAACACGAAAACAAACTGAATACGTCGCCAATGTGAAAGGATCTCTCGAGATGACCTTCTGAGTTGTTTCCGCGTGACTGTTTGACTGCTGAGCAGTCTTCAATGTTTCGATCATAACTTCTTCTGGGAATATTCAAATGTCGTGGGACTAGATGCGTTGGAAAGTTAACTCGATTATCTTTCCAATGGTGTATAGCATGCTATGTGAAACTTCGTAGATTGGTACAGTTTAATGCCCGAACTTATGCTTCAGGAAATTGCCGAATGGATTGCCGAATGGCTTGCTGATTGCTGGGAATTGCTGAATGGCCTTGCTGAACGACGAGAACTTTGCCGATTCTAGCTTCGTGACATTCGTTTTGATGATTCTCTTCAACATACCTAAGTAGTATCAAAATATAAGACTTAGGTAGCATAAAGTTATTATTAGAATTGAGTTTAAGTTCACAAAGTAGCGCGTGCACCTCTTGTTGTATCTTTTTAGCTCGGCTGCGTGTGATTGGTCCTGTAGGTGTTGGTGTAGAGGTCGGCAATGTAGTCGATGAGGTCGGCAAAGTGGTTGGAGTGGTCGATGACGTCGGCAAAGTGGTTGGAGTGGTCGATGACGCTGGCGTGTGCATATCACTTATCGTGTTTTCTTAAAAAAATATAACTTGCTTTGAAATATTCTAGCCACATGATTTTGTAATTAAAACATATGAAGCACGTGGTCTCTTCTGGTTGTTGCTGGATTATAATCTTTCGATAGCTTCGACCTTAGTTTTGTTTTCAACGTTCTTTCATCATTGCGTAACCATAGAATCGAGTCAATCCTTTAGTGCGTTCTTTTAAAGTTTTCTTTTGATCGGTGCTTTGTTCTTAGTATTCTTGTGCCCGATGATTGATGCGAGTAGAGCTAATGTTGTCCGATAAACTTTGAAGAGCAAGAGGTGAAGACACTCTGAGCAACTACTCTCTGGTTTAAGGCAAGTGTGTCTTAAGAATTATGTTTAATCACTCATTGCATATGCTTGCATTAATATGATGGGACCCATGTTTAAGGTTTGACTAGTTTCTATTTATCTTGTGCCTTGATCAATCGGGTTTATCTTTATGTTGGGTAGTTATGCTTAGTTGCTATACCTTGGGTTATGGTGGTTCTAATGAACAACAAAGATGAACATGCTTTACTTTGATGCTATATATCTCTGGTTAATACAAGATCATATGATTAATCGGAACATGGAGCGACCACCTAGGACAACAGTGCAACCACAAGACATATGGCTCTGTCTTGGCTGAATAACTAGAGAACTTGGTGTTAGGTATGCTTTACCTGATAAGGGTTGGGGGCTGACGGTAGATGGTGTATGGACCTGCTCGGGCGTAGGTGTGGGCTTGGCTAAGACACGGTACTCGTCCGGGAGCTTTATACGCTGCGCTGATTAGGTAACCTAGCGGGCAGCCTGCACTAGGGGATCTTCGTAAAGGCCTCGTAGCGTCCCTATGCAATCACACCTCGGTAGTGTGGTATGATGCTTGGCCGGCATCGCATGGTTGGGACTAAACTTCTTCGGGACATTTACGCGACTTGTGGGTAAAGATGTACCACCTCTGCAGAGTGTAAAACTGACTAGTTAGCCGTGCCCACGGTCACGGGCGGCCTGGACCCTCACATGATAACTAAACTTGAAGATGGACTTAAATCGTGCTCTCTGGTTATGCTTGCCATATGCTTATGGCGTATCACTTATCTTATGCTTAATGTGGGTTGGTATACACTTTTACTTTATTAGTAATTAGGTGCTAATAAAATTTGACCAACTAAAATTGCTTAAATGCTTATAGCCCAGTCCACTATAAAGCCTTTGCATTCATTCTTTTCCCCACACGTGTTGAGTACGACAAGTGCTCACCCTTGCTATAAACAATGTTGCTCAGAAAGAGGAAGCTGCCATGAAGATGTTGCTGGAGCTAGGCGTACGCAACCCCCAGTCGATTGCCTGTGATGTTTGGAGCCTTCGTTTCCAGGATTAAGCGTAAATCTCTGATAATCTTTTTTCTCTTACGTGATATTATTTATGTATTCACTTATATGTCACTATATGCATGAAACTTGATCCTGGCATGCATATAGGTATGCACTTGGTTTTCTTTGGAAAAGCAGGTGTGACAGAGTGGTATCAGAGTTGTATCGACTGTAGGACGTAAGCCTAGATAGCCATGGTCGTTTCCTAAGGTTTCCTTGATCTAAAAATTCGACTATTATTCTTTCAAGGAATATTGCAAAAATCTAGCCACTCAAGTGAAGTTCTCTTCAGTTTATCATCCGCAGTCTAATGGGGCTGTTGAAAGAGCAAACATGCTAATCTTTTCGGGAATCAAGAAGTGTATATGATCAGAAGAAAGGCAAGTGGATAGATGAACTGCCGAAGGTAATCTGGTCTCACAATACAATAGTGTCCAGAGCAACATGTTTCATGCCATTTTGCTTACTATTTGGCACTGAAGCGACACCAGAAGAAATCAAAAATGAAAGCTTGAGGGTACAGAAATTAAATAAATCAAAGAAGTTGATGTGAAAGTAGAGAAATAAATGATCAAACTAACAATCCTCGAAGCCTCGGATAACATTAAAAAATACCAAAGGGAAACCAAGGCATGGAAGGATAAAAAAAGTCAGGAAAAATATCAAGAGTGGTGACTTAGTGCTTAAGAGAAAGAAAAACTGGGAGAACCCCGGGAAACTTCAAGAATCTTGGGAAGGACCCTACATAGCAAAAGAAACAAGCATGACGAGAGCTTTCCGCTTAATAGACCAAACTAGTGAAGAGCTGCCCCATTCGTGGAATGCAGACAGACAAAAGCGGTACTACCCTTGAAAATCATGAAAAGTAGCTAGATTTATTACATCATTTCTTTTTGCAAGTTTATATTTCAAAAAATTGTAAAAACCCGAACCACAAAACTATAAGTGGTCTCGGGAACAAAAATATTTAATTCTCATCTTTTACTTCCAATAAAAAGGACTTTACTCTTTTCCTATGTAAATACCCTAAATCAAGGGGCAAGGTTTTTAACGAGGCGGATCTTATGTAAATACCCTTTGTTCTATATATGAAAAGAGTCTTCCCCCAAATTATGCGTCTTGTGAAGTTCCACTCTGAAAAAGAAATGTTCGTGAAAAGGCTCCATTATAGCTTAAGTTCCATTCTGAGAAAGAAAAATTTGTGAAAGACTCTGTGATACCCGAAGTTCCGACGTATGAAAGAAAAGTTCATGGAAAGTTTCCGTGATAGCCTGAGTTCTATCGTATGAAAGAAAAGTTCGTTAAAATGCTTCGTGATAGCATGAGTTCCATCGTATGAAAGAAAAGTTCGTGAAAAGGCTCCGGGATAGCCTGACTTCCATCATATGAAAGAAACATTCCAGAAAAGGCTTCGTGATAGCCTGAGTTCCATCATATGAAAGAAGAGTTCATGAAAAGACTCCGTAATGGCCTAAGTTCCACCATGTGAAAGAAAAATTCGTGAAAGGCTCCGTTGTAGGAAAAATCCAGTTATGTGAAAGAAAAGTTCATGAAAGGGCTCTGTGATAGCCGATATTAAAGAAGAGAAAGAGAAGTTTTGTGAAAAGACTCCTTGATATTCGAAGGCTCCGTGAAAGCCTATATCCCACCTTAAAGAGATATCCTACCAAAAGCTCTGAGACAACAACAAGTTCTGGCCTAGATCCCACCATAAAGGGATATCTTACCGAATAGCCTGAGACAACAATAAGTTGTGGCTAAGATCTCAGAACAAAGGAATATTCTACCATTTGAGCGGAAACAACAAAAGGTTGTGGCCATGATTGTTTCAACGCTTTGCTTTGAAATTTTTTGTAAGAATATTCATGCAATATCAATTAATCTTTTTCAGCTGTAATGGCAAAATACATGAAAAAATCCATGAAATTATGTTCATGAAAGAATGTTTTGTTAGCTGAAAATGTCATTCTACAGGATAAGGGGCTCAGTCATCTTCGCGAAAATAGTCTGGTACAAGCAACTAAAGGTTGCGATATCAACCCAGGCAGGTTCTCCATATGCACGCAAGTCCACAAAATTAGTGAAACAAATTTTGTCGGCTGACACTTTGGAAATCCACGAAATTTTGCATGAAAACAGCAAGGTGGGAAGGGTGACATTTTTTCTTAAAAAATGAATTTATTGCCTTAGTTTCATACAAAATTTCATAAAATTACATTTACAACGGCTTCAAAGTGCTGAAATTTCAAAAAGGAACTTCAACGATACGGCCTGGTTTATGACCCCTCTCTTTGACAGAGTCACTAGCATAAGCAAAACTGCAGGAGCTAGAAATAGGGCTAAGGGGCTCCGCCTTCACGAAAACGCGAACTTGAAGCTTCACTGGTAATAGCATAACCGTCCCGTTGAAGAAAAGACCAACTTAGCTGAAAACTACGCAACGAAAAGTACTGACAACATTCAAGCCAAAAGTCAGAGAATTTGCATCCAGGATGAGATCCTTTGTACAACTGCCAAGCTTCACCGCTAACTACTTGATCCTAATGATAGATTCACAAAGGTATCACATCCTGCACAGGCCCACCTTGCAGGACCTGTGCAGGTTAAAGTTTACAAGACAAACGTTTAGAAGGAGGGTCGTAGCCCACAAATGTAAAAGTTGCAAATTTTCAGCATCAAAGTCAACAATTTTGGATAAGTATCGGCTCATCCAACAATGTCAACCTTCGGGGAGCTAGTTTGATGATTAGAACTCTCTTCTCCCCCATCTTGGTCACCGCTGTTCTTGCTGTCGCCGCTTCCTTCACTCCCTGAGTTTTCCTCTCCGTTGCTAGTTTCATCATTATCCTCCGATTCTGATGTTGATTCTTGAGTCTCTTTAGCCTTGGCATGCATCTCCTTCTAAATCATCTGAAAAGGGACAAAAAAAAGTTTATAAATATCAAGAAAGGGTTACCCGCTGAACACTAGAACTTCAACAAAGTTTAGAATAACAACTTCCTCGAGCTTGTCGCAGGCAATCTTTTGGTCCATGTGTGGTTCGAGGAACAATGGATGGTCACTTCCTGGTGTGATGAGTGATTGACAACGTTGTGTGACTCATTCTTGGCTAAATATTGTAGGTGCAGGTTGCGGCTTGATTGGTGTTAGTGCAGGTGAAGAACAAGCGCGAAAGGTCATTGCTTGTGAGGCCTCCAGGTGTGGAGAAGACATGTAGGCTTGGTTCGAGGGACCCGGTGGCCAGCAAGGTCAAGTGCGGGCCGCATGGTGGCATGAACATCAAGATGAAGTCGGTGGATGGTTTCTTGGTTGAGCCTCAAAACCAAGGTCAAGTCGGGACTTCGTGGGAGCCGAGTCATGAGTGGTGATTGGTAGAGGCTACATCAAGTTCGCGGGTTTTGCGGTGGTTCACCATAAAACCATCGGGTTTCTCGGTTGAGCCACAATGCCGTGGCGGAAGACCGGGTGAGGCTGTCAGGCTAAAACCGGCTTGACCGGTTCCGGTCTGACTGATTTGGGGTCGCAGGGCGCCGGAAGCTTCGAGGCGGAGGACACGTGTCGGGATTTCAAGGATTGCGTCGAGGCTACGCGAAGTGTGGTCGTCAGCATCCGTCTGATGGTGCTACAAAGACAAATTCCCAAAGTGCCCTTGGTGGGTGTGTATCCTAGTTTAGGCTTTAGGGGTATGTTAGTCTTTCGGCTTGCCTCCATATAACCCAAGTGGAGAGAGGATGGCAGCCATCTCTTGGAACCCTAGCCCATTTTGTTTCCCTATTTCCCTTCCTATTTTCCTTAGGATTTCCATAGGACTAGCTTGAGAGTTTCATGGTGAGATCTTGTGAGAGGGAAGGATGATCAGGTGGAAGCTATACCTTGTATGAATCTTTTATGGTATGTATAGTTGATTCAGCGTGGTTCCTCAAGGCTTGTTTGTGTTTCTCCCATTTTCCTTTTTGGTCATTTTCGGAGCCTTTGCTTGGAATTTCAGTGGGGAAGTTTTGGGGGCATTTCTTTAAGGGATTCTTGTTGGATGTCATGTATGAGGACCTTGTGCCTCTTTGCTTGGTGATCTTGCTCCAACAATCTCTCCGAAACGGCTTCGATTTGGGTGTTTTCGGTGGTTTCCATGGGAAGGTGTCCTTGCGGGTTGACTTCCGATTCCTCTTGCTTGAGTGGGTTTTGGGGACCGAGCTTCTAGCCGAAGATATCCCACGAGGTATCTCAACTATCCCCAAAGCCTCACTTTGATTGGTGAAACAAATCAAGAGATCGATCGCTTGGAAGGTTGAGTTTTTCCCGCGAGCTGAGTTCTTCCCGACTGTCTAGGCAAGACCAGCCTGACCGGTTTCCCAAACTGGTCTGTCTGGTTTAGCCCTGTGGGCTGTCGCGAAGGGTTTTGAGCCTCTATTGTACTATGGCTTCTCTTGTTCAAAGGAGGAGTGTTTCTTGAGCCGTTTTGCGGCAGTTTTGGTCTCGAAGGTGTTTTGGGGGGGTTCCTGGACAAAACTGGCCTGACCGGTTTCCCCTGCCTATTGAGAGGCCAAGTCCCAGAGAGTCGGTCTGACCGGTTTCAGAAATCGGCCTGACCAGTTTTGTTGGCCAGCAGTTGGGTCGTGTTGTTTTCCGCTGTGCATTTCGTGTAACTATTGGTTGTGTCTTGCTCCTAGGTCCAGTAGCTCTCCAGTGGCTACGTGGACATGGCAAGAGAAGCTTGCAGAGGTGTTCAACTGGAATTGGGTTCATAGACCCAATTCTTGAATAGAATTTTAATCGGCTCCCATTCACTTCCCCCTCTTTGGTTCGCCATTTCGGTCGTTCGAGTGGTATCAGAGCTGGTTCGGGTCTTCGTTCACTCTAGCCTGTCTAAGTGTCGGGGACAGCCCTGAGGGTCCCCTAAAAAATCGGGGAAATCCTGCTTAAAACCCGCAAAAAACAAAAGCAAAACACACCTCTTACTTAAACGCACACACAGGGCACGGCCCACGCTGCGGTGGCCCCCGCGGCCCACCGGAGTGGCCCAGTCAAAATCCCCCTCGAGCGGGTTCCGCCTCGCTCGAGGGCTCACGCCTCCCTCGAGCGGGCTCCGCCTCGCTCGAGGGTTCACCTCCGCCTCGCTCGAGGCTCCCTCACGCGCGCACCTGCTCCTGCACGCAGGTACGGGCATTTAATGCTCTGACACGGCAGAGCCGCGCCATCATGTGCCTGGGAATCACGCCTCGGTGCTATTCCCCCAACTCCCTAGGGGAAACCCATCCCCGCCACTCTAGCGAGCTGTGCGATATGGCCAGTGTCAGCACTGTGGCACTGTGCTGCCCACTCCCGTACGGCTAACGCGCCGCGCCCTTGAAGGGGGGCCGGTTGCACCCTCGAACCCTTCCCTCGTGAATCTGCAGGGTCAAACCATGACATCAGGCCGGCGGAACGCCATCCCCGCCACTGTTGGCCTTGTGCGGCCGCCCCCGTGCCTGCAGCACCACGCCGGGCACTGCTACAACAACTCCGGCGCTGTTGGGCACGTGGGGACGGGACGCCGCCACGCCTGCCACTATACCCCGTACGGATCACCGTCAACAGCTTCCTCGAGCCCGTCTGAAGACGCCCCGGCCAACCACTACGCCTTCATCCTCGAAGCCGCCACTATTCGAGTACAGGACACGCCACGACGACAAGACCAGAGCAAGGACCGCCAGGACGGCCGCCAACTCCGCTGCGCTGCATGCCATACTTCCCCATGTAGCTAAATAGTGCGGCATGCCTGTAACTCACCCTCTCCTTGGTCTATAAAAGGAAGGTGAACCCCCTCGCCGCGGGAGAGGAGATCAGAGATCAGAAACACACTCCTCAACTCTCTCACGATATTGGCACTCGCCTCAATCACTCACTCGGGACTTGGAGGCCACGCCTCCTCTCCCGCCTTGCTTGTAGCCGCCCCACTACAGGCACCCCGGTGCAAAGCAATACAGTGCCTCGAGCACACCCCTGCTGGACGTACGGCCCCGACCGGAACTAGGATAAACCAAGTGTCTCTAATTGCTTAGCACCGACCATCGAGGGACAGACCACAGCGCTTATTACTAGTTAGTGTTAGGACTACATTCCGCACCGACAGTTGGCGCCTACCGTGGGGCGCACGTGCGCTGAAGGTCAACCCGTCATCAGCTCCCTCAATGGTGATTCGCACCGAGTACAGCGGTACGCGCTACTCCATGGCAGCTCGGACCCCCTCCCCACCGGATTCGAAATCCGGTTCGGGGGCCTGAACGTTCAGGCTACGGGGAACGGCTACCTGATGCGCCTCACCAACCGTGAGGAACTCCGCACGCGGCGCCAAGATGGGTCCGCCCCGGTTGCCGCTGCATGCGTCGCCGTGACGCCAACGCCGGCCAAAGACGGACGCCGCGGGCCCATCGCCGCCACGCGCGCCGCCGCCGCTCCCGCCGCTCGCTCCGGGCGCGGTCGGAGCGACGGCATGCCGAGCGCGTCGCCTCACAACGCGGCGCTACCGTCGCCGCGACGACGGCCGCCCGGCGCGGGGAGCGCTCTGTCTCTGGACCACGCTTCCCCATCGGTCTTCGCGGCGCCACGGCGGCCTACACCGCCAACACCAACGCCAGCGCCACGATGCGCAGGGTTCCCCCTGGCCGCCACGTCTTGGTTGCCAGGGACCCTAGCGCCTCCGCCGGCGACGAGTCATCCCTAGGCTCTCTCGACACGCTACCACCCGCCACCTCACATGGATACACGGAGTGGGACTTCTCCAGTGTGCCGGACCAAGTAATGTTCAGGCGGTTACTCGACGCCACGGACTACTGGTTCGGCTACTCCGACGACTCTAGAGCTGGGAGCTACGACCCCGCGCGGGAATGCTGCGTCGTCATCGCCAACGACCCAGCAAACGCCACCGGCGCAGTGGGAGCCGGTGACGGAGAGGTTCCTCCCGCTCTAGGGACTACTTCGCGCCTGGCTGCAGGGCCAAGCACCCCTCCTCCCTCACCGCCGAGGGGAGCTGACATCAACGCGCAGCTGGCCCAGGCGCGTGAGCTCGAGGCCAAGCTGGCGGAAGAGTACCGCACGGTGCGGTTGCTTCGCACCTCCATGGTGGGGGAGGCTTCCGCATGCGGCGAACGCGCGCTTGAACTGGGCAAGCAAGCCCGCGACCGCATCAATGCCGACTTCAACATCGACAACCCGGATACGCCTCCGCGAGCGAGCCAGAAGCTCATCGCCGCCGCGACACTGCTGTGGGCCATGCCCGCCCCTTCGACACCCGAGGCACGGAACCTGCACCGCGAGGCGCAGGCACTCATTGAGCAAGCGGCCGTCCAGCAGGTCGAGAGCTCGGCGTCCCGCATATGCCAACAGGGGAGCGCGCAGGGCGACGGGGGCGCGCAAGGCCCCGAACCCTCAGTACACGCGGGTGGAGCCGCGGAACGCCCCGCCAACCCAGCAGAGGCACGAGCGGCAGCAGGCTACCACCCTCGACGGGGTGGACGTTACGATAGCGATGACGACCGCTCGCCAACGCCGGAGCCCTCGGGAACCCGCGTGTTCAGCCGGGAGATCCGCACGACAGCCTTTCCCCAGCGCTTCCGCCAGCCCACGACGATCGTCAAGTACAACGGGGAGACGGACCCCCGTGTATGGATCAACGACTACCGTCTAGCGTGCCAGATGGGTGGAGCCACCAGCGACGAGGTCATCATCGCAACCTCCCCCTGCACCACGCCGACACGGCGCGGACGTGGCTCGAGCACCTGCTGGCCAGCCAGATCCACAACTGGGACAACCTGGTCCGCACGTTCGTTGGCAACTTCCAGGGCACGTACGTGCGCCCTGGGAACTCCTGGGACCTGCGTTCTTGCACCCAGAAGCCCGGCGAATCGCTCCGGGACTTCATACGGTGCTTCTCCAAGCGCTGTACCGAGCTCCCGAGCGTGGTGCAGTCTAAGATTGTGCACACCTTCCTCGAGGGCACCACGTGCCGGGACCTTGTGCGCGAGCTGGGGCGTAGCCCGCCAGCCGACTCGAACGAGCTGTTCGACATCGCCACCAGCTTTTCCTCAGGCGAAGAGGCGGTGGGGGCAATCTTCGACGGCAAGAAAGGCAAGCGCGCGGACGACGCACCCGCGGAGGGCAACAAGTCCAAGGAGCTCCACCAGAAGAACAAGCGGGGCAATAAGGGGAAGAAGCCGCACCGCGAGGCACGCGAGCAGGGACGCGCCGGCGACGACACCGAGGCCCTTGTTGTTGACCCGGCTCGACGGGGCCCTCGACCGGCCCCTCGAGGTCCGGGGGTCTTCGACGACATGCTGAAGAAGCCATGTCCCTACCATAAGACACCGGTCAACCACACCCTCGAGTAGTGCGACATGCTCCAGCGGTTCTACGGCCGCGCCTCCGCGAAGGACGACGAAGCCAAGAAGGATGGGGGTGATGGCGACGCCGGCGGCTTCCCTGCTGTGGAAAACGTTTTCCTCATCTTCGGGGGCCGACCGTCGACATGTCGAGCCGCCAGCGCAAGCGGGAGCGGCACAAGGTTCTCGCCGCAGAGAAGGCGCCTCCTTCCTTCCTCGATTGGTCGGAGGATGCCATCACTTTCAGCCGTGAGGATCACCCAAACCGCATCCCCAATCCGGGCCAGTACCCGCTGGTAGTCGACCTGGTCATCGGGAACGCGTTGTTCTCAAAGGTCCTTATGGACGGGGGCAGCAGCCTCAACATCCTCTATGCGCACACGCTGCGCCTGTTGGGGATTGGGTTGGACCAGCTGCGGCCCAGCACGACGCCGTTCCATGGCGTCGCGCCGGGCAAGCGCGTCCAGCCCCACGGGCAGATCGACCTGCCTGTCTGGTTCGACACGCCGGAGAACTACCGCAAGGAGACGCTCACCTTCGAGGTGGTGGGGTTCAAGGGAGCATACCACGCAATACTTGGCCGGCCCTGCTACGCCAAGTTCATGGCAGTCCCCAACTACACCTACCTCAACATGAAGATGCCGGGGCCCAACGGCGTCATCACCGTGGGCTCATCCATCGAACACGCCTTCGACTGCGACGTCGAGTGCGTGGAGCATGTAGAGGCTCTGGCGCTGGACGAAGCGCTGGTAGCCAACATGGAGAAGATGTTCAACGAGGAACTCAGCTCCACCGCCATGCACACCGGCAGCTTCGAGGGTCAGCTCCCGAGGGCAAGTCGTTGAGGGTCAGCTCTACCCTCGACCCGAAATAGGAAGTGGTGCTCGTCGACTTTCTCCGCGCCAATGCCGATATCTTCGCGTGGAGCCCCTCGGACATGCCAGGCATCCCGAGGGAGGTCGCCGAGCGCTCCCTTGACATCCTACCTCAATCCCGCGCCGTGCAGCAACGGCTCTGCCGCTTCAACGAGGAGAGGCGGCGGGCGATCGGAGCGGAGCTGCGGAAGCTCCTTGAGGCTGGGTTCATCAAGGAAGTGTTCCACCCTACGTGGCTAGCTAACCCTGTACTAGTGAAGAAAAAGAATGGGAAGTGGCGGATGTGTGTAGACTACACTAGTCTTAATAAACATTTCCTAAAGTTCTTTTTCCTTTGCCACGTATCGATCAGATTATCGATTCGACCGCTGGGTGTGAACTGCTCTGTTTCCTTGATGCCTAATCCGGGTACCACCAAATAAAAATGGAGTCTGGCCACCTCACGACTTCATTCATCATGCCGTTCGGGATGTACTGCTACGTCACGATGCCGTTCAGCCTCCGAAACGCGGGCGCAACGTACCAGCGGTGCATGCAGCACGTTCTCGGAGACCACATCAGGCGGATCGTTGAGGCATATGTGGACGACATAGTTGTGAAAACCAGGAAGGCGAACGACCTGGTTAACGACCTCAGCATCACGTTCAACTGCCTACGGGCCAACGGGGTAAAACTGAACCCCGAAAAATGTGTCTTTGGCGTACCGCGGGGTATGCTTTTGGGATACATTGTCTCCCAGCGAGGCATCGAGGCCAACTCCGAAAAGGTTGCGGTCCTCGAACGGATGGGTCCGATTCGGGACCTCAAAGGGGTGCAAAGGGTGATCTGGTGCCTCGCCGCCTTGAGCCGCTTCATCTCGCGGCTCGGCGAGAAAGGCTTGCCCCTCTACCGCCTACTCAAAAATCACGAGCGTTTCTCCTGGACTGCCGAGGCCCAGGAGGCACTTGATAAGCTAAAAGCGTCCCTCACTCACGCCCCAATCCTCACACTGCCACAAGACAGCGAGCCTCTGTACCTCTATGTGGCTGCGACTACCTAGGTGGTCAGCGCCGTGATCGTGGTGGAGCGCACAGAGGAAGGACACACCTTGCCGGTTCAGCGGCCGGTGTACTACATCAGCGAAGTCTTGTCCGACACCAAGACACGCTACCCGCAAGTCCAGAAGCTGCTCTACGCAGTGGTTCTCGCGCGGCGCAAACTCCGCCACTACTTCGAGGCCCATCCTGTAACGGTGGTCTCCTCCTTTCCATTAGGGTAGATCATCCGCAACCCGGATGCAGCACGCAGGATCGCCAAGTGGTCGGTAGAGCTGATGGGCGAAACGCTCGCCTACGCCCCGCGCAAGTCCATCAAGTCCCAAATCTTGGTAGACTTCGTCAGTGAGTGGACGGACACGCAATTGTTGCCGCCACAGATCCAGGCGGAATGCTGGACACTGTACTTCGACGGCTCGGTGATGAAGACAGGGGCGGGCGCGGGCCTGCTCTTCTTGTCGCCCCTCGGGGAGCACATGCGGTACACTGTACGCCTTCACTTCCCCACGTCGAACAACATGGCTGAGTACGAGGCGCTGCTTTGCGGCCTCAAGATCACCATCGAAATAGGCGTCAAACGCCTCGACGTGCGGGGGTACTCGCAGCTCGTGATCGACCAGGTCATGAAGAACGCGAGCAGCCACGACGACAAGATGGAGGCGTACTGCAAGGCCGTGCGGGCCCTCGAGGACAAATTCTACGGCATTGAGCTCAATCACGTGCCCCACCGGTACAACGAGGAGGCGGACGAACTCGCCAAGATCGCATCGGGGCGTCGCTCAACCGTCCGTCACCCTCGAGTCACACCCCTCGAATTGCACAGAACCCTCGGGGGCTCCCTCGAATCCAGCAGGCACAGAGCCCATGGACGAGGACCCCTTGAACGAGGTGTTCGTGCTCTCCCTCCTCGAGGGGTACGATGCCGACGAGGCCGAAGCCATGGACGTCGAGCCAGCTCCCAGCGGGGCGGATTGGCGCAACAAGTACATCGCCTGGATGGACCGAGGGAACTCCCCTCGGACCGGTTCGAGGCCAGACGCATCGCCAGGATGGCCAAATCCTTTGCCCTCATTGACGGCGAGCTATACAAGCGCGCCGCCTCCGGCATCCTGCAGCAATGCTTGCCCATCCCCGAGGGGCGCGAGCTCCTCCGGTACATACACGCGGGTGTCTGCGGCCACCATGTCATGCCCCGCACCCTCGTGGACAACGCGTTCCGCCAGGGCTTATATTCACCCACCGCGGTCGCTGACGCAAGCGAGATCGTACGCACCTGCGAAGGGTGCCAGTTCTACGCCTGCAAATCCAAACTCCCTGCGCACGTCCTGCAGACCATCCCCATCACATGGCCTTTCGCCGTGTGGGGGCTGGACATCGTCGGGCCCTTGCGGAAGGTGCCCGGGGGCTACACCCACCTACTGGTCACAATTGACAAATTCTCCAAGTGGGTGGGGGTGCGCCCCATTACAAATCTCAGGGCGGAGCAGGCGGTGACGTTCTTCACCGACATCGTTTATCGGTTCGGAGTGCCAAACTCCATCATCACCGACAATGGGTCCCAGTTCACGAGTAGGAAATTCCTGGAGTTTTGCGATAAGTTCCACATCCGTGTGGACTGGGCAGCCGTGGCACACCCACAGACCAACGGCCAAGTAGAGCGTGCCAACGGCATGATTCTACAAGGCCTCAAGCCCAGAATTTTCGACCAGCTGAACAAGTCTGGCCGAAAATGGCTCCAGGAGCTGCCTGCGGTCGTGTAGAGCCTCAGGACCACCCCAAGCAGAGCCACCGGGTTCACCCCGTTCTTTCTAGTCCATGGCGCGGAGGCCGTCCTCCCCACAGACTTGGAATGTGGGTCACCCAAAGTACGGGGCTATGACGAAGACACCAACCAGCGAGCCCGCGAGGACTCACTTGACCAGCTGGACGAAGCACGCCTCGTGGCCCTGATGCACTCCGCAAGGTACTAACAATCCCTAAGACGCTACCAAGCTTGGAAGGTGCGCCAGCGGTTCTTCAGCGAACGGGACTTGGTCCTAAGGCTACGCCAAGATAACCGAGGACGCCACAAGCTATCACCTCCGCGGGAGGGACCCTACGTCGTGGTGAAGGTGCTCAAGCTCGGCACATACAAGCTAGCCAACGAGGACGGCGAAGAACTCACTAACGCTTGGAACATCCAGCAGCTACGTCGCTTCTACCCTTAGCTAAGATTTCCAAGTCTTTTGTTGTAAATTACATGCCCAACACCCCAGTTGGCAACGGAAATGTAAAGAACAACAATTCAATAAAGTTAAAGGGCAACTCGGCTTTCCTCTGAAAACCAAGTCACCCTCGGGGTTTACTGCGGGGGGCATCCCCCCCAAAAAATGGTCCCATTTTTTCGCAAAAATCTAGCTTGTGAATGCGCCAAGTACGTTTCGACCGAAGTCCCAAGCGAATCAAGGCAGGGCGCGGGTAGTCATGCGGGAAGGACGCGCGAGTCAGAGATAGCCTACGCCTCCGTGAGGATACGGCCCTTCTCTCTTGCCTCCGGCCCAGCGGACTGCTCACGACATCGAGCTCTCCCAACCCAAATTCGTACCAAGAAAAAAAAACCGAAAGGCGCGACAAATAAAAGGCATCACTTGAATTTACTAGTATTCGAACAACCACGTGCGGATTTCCCGGTTCTTAGCCCGAACGGTCCCCACCTCCGCCTCCCAGTCGGACGGCACGGTGCGCACCTTCTCCAGATCCCCCTCGCCTGCTGCAGCGCCTCATCCCGATCGATGAGGGCTGTGCAAATCCACTCGATGGGGTGGGGGGGACGCGCCGCGGCCTACCCCTCGTGCGCCAAGAGCTGGTCGCGTAGGGCCTCCGCTCGGTACGACATCCATCCGTCTTGGGTCCTCAGGGCCTCCGCGAGGGCGTCGAGGGCGTCACGCTGCTTCCGGAGCTGGCGAGCTCGGCACTCATTTGGTCGAAGGTGCCGTACTTGTCGCGGGCACGGTGCTCGAGCTCCTGCCGCCAGCAAATGGAAACCAATGAGTGTTGATCCGCGAGAAGTAAGCACAGGAATGACAAAATCAAAGAAAAAGACAACAACGTCTTACCAGCAAAACACGCCACGTCGGGCCGCCGTGGATCCGCAGCGCCTCGTTCAGCGCTCGGTTGAGCGAGGCACCGTGATTGCGGAGCTCCTCCCACAGTTGCTGCTCCTCCTGGGCGTCGGCGAAGGCGGACTGCTCGTCGACACGCTCCTCGCCCAAGCCAGAAGGGGCGCCGCGTCTCGGGCCCCCGGCCACCATGTGGCCGTCCCACCGTCTAACAAGCACCCCCTCCTAGGGCTCGGGGGCTGGCGTGGGCAGGCTTGCCCACTAGTCCCACCCAGGCGGTGGGACGTCGTCATCCAGGATTTGCACCGCCGTCGCCTGGGAGCTGCCGGCAAGGACGGGCTCCTGCCACGCCTCCACGACCCCTTCCGACCGCACCTCCGTGGCCATGGGCTCCTCGCTGCGCGCGCCGCGGCCGCCGCCTCCGGCCCGCGTCTCGGCGGCCGCGGCGCCGTACGGCTCCCCACGCGACGCCGCCGCAATGCCACTACAACCGCGCCGCCGGCCTACCTCCGACTCCGCCGCGCCTCCGCCTCGACCGTCGCTTGTCGCGCTTCCGCCATGACCGCACCCGCCGTTCCTCTCGCGACCGCCGGCCGCGGCCCGGTGGGCGATGTCACCGCCGCGGCCTCGAGGCCTCGACCGCGCCTTGCAAGCCCCCGCTCGCCGCCGTCGTCGAGCCGGCGCCCGCCCGTGACGCCCTCGACGAGCGCCGCCTGGTTGGGATGGACACATCCGCCCTCAACACCTTGGCCGGTGCAAGGGGGGCACGGTTGGCGCCGCCCTGTGGACATGGAAACAAACCGTCAAAGTCCCCACCTGACGAGCACACGACACATCGAAAGACAATTCCTTACCACAAGGAGGAGAAGGCGCGCTTCCTCTTCCTCGATGTCCCCGCCGACGTTGCGGGTGCGGCCGCCGCGGCCGCCGCCGCACCTCTTACCATCTCCGCCACGTGCGCGGGCCCCGCCTCGTGCGCGGGCGCCTCCGCCGTGCGCGCGGACGCCTCGCAGGCGCGCGCCGGCGCCTCCGCGGCCCGCGCCGCCTCTCGTCGGCCGACCGCCGGTGGCGCGGCGCCCGCGCCCGCCCCAGGCAATGCTACTCCCACCACCGGAGCCGGCTCCGGTGACGGGGGAGCAGGCTCCCATCTATTAGGGAGAACCTGCTCCCTGACTTCTTCCTCCTCTTCCTCTTCCTCCTTGTCCGATGACGAGTACTCCTCCGTCCCTGGCGAGGAGAGCCCCTGCTGCTCGCGCAGCCGGAACTCCTCGCTCCTCCGATCACGACGCTCCCGGTGCCGCGTGTCGCGCTCCCTCTTGCGGGCCACCCGCACCCGCTCTCGCTGTTGTGCCGCACGCGCGATCGCGCGGGACTGGGGCGTGGGCGGGTCGGACTTCGCGGCGCTCAGGCCCACCATCTGCAGGGGTCAGGCGAAGACTTAAAACGCGTAGACAACTCGAAAAACTAGCTAAACAGGAAACAAGGTCAAGAACTCTGCTCACCAGTGGGCCAGTAGGGAGCATCTCGAACGCCCACAGGACATCGTCGCCCCAACGTCCAGACCTGAGGTCAATGGCGCGCCGCGCCCGGGTGGCTGCAAACGCCCGCAGAAAGGGGTCCGGCAGCAGCCGCGATCTCGCCAACGTGACGGGGTCCACAATCTCGGTCATCTCGAAGATGCGGAGCGGCCTCTCCATCAAGGGGACGACCCGTCGGTGGTGGAGGTTGGTGAGGACACACCCCGCCGTCAGCCCGTGGCCCGCCAGCTCCTTCAGCGCGTCCACGAGCGAGTCTAGCAGCGCCTGGTAGTGGGGCGGAGACACCCCGTGGTACCAGGAGGCGGCCCTCTCCCGGAGCACCTTGCCAGTGTAGGGGGGGAGGCCGGGCTCGGCGTTGCGGAGGTAGAACCATCCTCGCTCCCAGTCTGCATTGTTGGTGGTCATCGTGCAGGGGATGTACTCCTCCTTGCGTGAGGTCCGCACCGAGAGAGCCAAGCCGCCGGCATGCGCCGCGCGGCAAGTCCTCAGCTCCGACGTCGGCAGCGTGTGCAGCTCCGCGCGGAAGAGATGGACCCAGAGATCCCAGTTCACGGGGATCCCTAGGAAGCCCTCGCAGACGCCGACGAACGTGGCCGCCTGCGAGATCGTGTTTGGCGCGAAGTTGTGGAGCTCCAAGACGTAGTGGTAGTAGAGGCCCCACAAGAAACGGCTCGCCGGTGCCGTGAAGCCGCGCTCATGGAAGCGTATGAAGCTGACGACGTAGCCGTACGGAGGATTGGGAACTCGCTCCCTCTTCGACGGCACGATCCACTCGGCCGGCCGCCCATCCTCGTTCGCCGCCAGCTGGCCGCCGGCCACTAGCTGACCCAGGGCCAGCGGTGTCGTCGTCGATCGCTCCCATGCCGGCGGGTCGATGATGACGAGGGGCTGTTGGGGAGCCATGCGAGCGGGCGGGGGAGCGGAGAACCGGAAGAAGGAATAGCTCTAAGAGCAGAAGTGCAATGGCGAGAACGGCTCGGTGGCTGGAGCGCAAGAGGCAAGAACAGCGAACGCTAAGCGCAAAGGTAAAAAACCGCCCCTTTCCCGCCTATCAGATTTATAGGCCGCAAGGGGTGCCCTCCGGAGCGCACGCCCCGCGCGCATTAACTGCAGGTGAAGCGCTCACTCACTGACAAGCGGGACCCACCACGACCGCGGCGGCCACATAACCGCACGCGCGCCATCATCACAGTGCGGCAACCGGAGGGCCGTGGCAGGCGGTCACGTCCTCCTGCCCACTCCGCCCACTACACGCGGGCCGTGGCAACCGGAGTCTATAGCCGCGACTGCGGGCATTAAATGGCCCTGTCCCTTACCAAGTAAGAGAGACCCTCGAGCGGCCCGAGCCCCTGGCTCAAATAAATGCGACCCTCGAAGGGTGTGAACACCGACCAGTGGCCTCGAAGCCCGTTTGAAATAAACGGGCGCCATAGGTGCCCTCGATTCACAAAGACTACTGATAAGCGGCTCGAGAACTGGCACGGCCAAGGACCCTCAAAACCTGCAGATGCGAACGACGGGACCACTTGGTTGCTACCCCGCACGGCCCTACTGATCAGGGTTTCGAACCTGACTCTCGACGGGTTCGAACAGGTGCCCCAGATCACCAGAGTCAGGGACGACGAGGGCGCATGCATTCGAGCCTCTCCTCGAGCCCGCCAGCTCAAGGGTGCCCCACATGTCCTGTTCGAGAGCCAGCGAGGGCAGCTAGCCGGGGGGATCCCACCGAGGGAGAGCTTCCGCGCCCTCGGTCCCTAGAGAATGGGACCGAGCCCCACCTATCAAACCCGTCCGAGCGCTTTATTGGACGAGTCTCCGGACCATGCAGCCTACCCTTATCGAATGGAGCATGGGCGTCCACTTGAACCACCCGCTAACAGCTCGATGAGGAATCCGCAATTCGCGACCCGATCGATGGGGGTTGCGGAAACCTCACCCCCCGTCCCGCGGAGGGACGGCGAGGGCGCGTTCAAAATAAGACGAAGAGCTCGGCCCGATCGCCTTGAATGGCCCAGCCTCGGGGGCTCGATGCACGGCTACACCTCCTGTGTTGCACCGGCCGCAGGTGGTGCCAGTTGCGCGTGCGTCGGATGAAATATTGCCGACGCCGATTGGAATATGCACCACGCCCACTGACCAGATTCCGCGGTAAAACCCTTGCAGGAGCACCCATGCTACTGCAGGGCTTCGGGGGCCAGACCCGCGGGTCTGCTGACGCGGCCCCGCGGCAGGCATTAGCAACTAGGAGGGAAGGATGTCCTATCAGTAGGCTTCAGCATCTGCGGGAGCCTGGCCGGCATGCCCGCAGATGCTCGGGGGCTACTGTCGGGGAGAGCCCTAAGGGTCCCCTAAAAAATCGGGGGAATCCTGCTTAAAACCCGCAAAAAACAAAAGCAAAACACACCTCTTACTTAAACGCACACACAGGGCACGACCCACGCTGCAGTGGCCCCCGCGGCCCACCGGAGTGGCCCAGTCAAAACCCCCCTCGAGCAGGTTCCGCCTCGCTTGAGGGCTCACGCCTCCCTCGAGCTGGTTCCGCCTCGCTCGCGGGCCATGCCTCCCTCGAGCGGGCTCCGCCTCGCTCGAGGGTTCACCTCCGCCTCGCTCGAGGCTCCCTCACGTGCGCACTTGCTCCCGCACGCAAGTACGGGCATTTAATGCTCTGACACGGTAGAGCCGCGCCATCATGCGCCTGGGAATCACGCCCCGGCGCTGTTCCGCCAACTCCCTAGGGGAAACCCATCCCCGCCACTGCAGGGAGCTGTGCGATATGGCCAGTGTCAGCCCCGTGGCACTGTGCTGCCCACTCCCGTACGGCTAACGCGCCGCGCCCTCGAAGGGGGCCGGCTGCACCCTCGAACCCTTCCCTCGTGAATCTGTAGGGTCAAACCATGACGTCAGGCCGGCGGAACGCCATCCCCGCCACTGTTGGTCCTGTGCGGCCGCCCCCGTGCCAGCAGCACCACGCCGGGCACTGCTACAACAACTCCGGCGCTGTTGGGCACGCGAGGACGGGACGCCGCCACGCCTGCCATTGTACCCCGTACGGATCACCGTCAACAACTTCCTCGAGCCCATCTGATAACGCCCCGGCCAACCACTACGCCTTCATCCTCGAAGCCGCCACTGTTCGAGCACAGGACACGCCACGACGACAAGACCGGAGCAAGGACCGCCAGGACGACCGCCAACTCCGTTGCGCTACACACCATACTTCTCCATGTAGCTAAATAGTGCGGCATGCCTATGACTCACCCTCTCCTTGGTCTATAAAAGGAAGGTGAACCCCCTCGCAGCGGGAGAGGAGATCAGAAACACACTCCTCAACTCTCTCACGATATTGGCACTCGCCTCAATCACTCACTCGGGACATGGAGGCCACGCCTCCTCTCCCGCCTTGCTTGTAGCCGCCCCAATACAGGCACCCCGGTGGAAAGCAATACAGTGCCTCGAGCACACCCCTGCTGGACGTACGGCCCCGGCCGGAACCAGGATAAACCAAGTGTCTCTAGTTGCTTAGCACCGACCATCGAGGGACAGACCACAGCGCTTATTACTAGTTAGTGTCAGGACTACATTCCGCACCAACACTAAGATCCAAAGATGGCGTACCAGGAACGGGGTTCGGGTCCTCCGCACTTTGATGGGAAGAACTACCAAATGTGGTTGAGGCGGATGACGACATTCCTCCACGGAAAGGGTCAGATCCTTTGGAACGTTATGGTGGACACTACCTATGTCCGTCTGGCTAACTTCCTAGCTCCAGGATCGAGGGATATGCACAACACCAACAACAAGGCAGTTGACTACTTGTTTCGTGCTTTGTATCAGTCCGAATTCGATGAGGTTCAGAGAGAGGATTTAGCTTGTAGGATTTGGTTGGAGCTGAAGAATGCTCATGCTAGGAATGCTGAGGTTCAGGCACGGTTGTATGCCACTTACCAAAGAGAGTACGAGAACTTCACTCATCTCCCTGGTGAGTCTATTGATGCCTTGTTCCAGCAATTCGCGGTGGTTGTGAACAACATTAGGGCCAATGTCGACGTTCTCCCGTGCGATGACCATGACAGAGTGGTGAAGCACTTACACGCGCTAGATCATACCGTGTGGGAGGGAAAGGTTGAGGACCAGGAGCGTCCCAGTGGTCGGTGGATGACCGCTCCTCAGTGATGAGTGATTGACAACGGGTGTTGGACTGACTCTTGGCTTAGTGCGCAGGTGTAGGCTGCGGCCTAGTTTGTGTCGTTGCAGGTGAAGAACGGGCGCGAAAGGTCTTCAGCCTTGAGGGGCCTCCGGGAGATGGAGAGACAAGTAGGCTCGGTTCGAGGGACCCGGTGGACGACGGGACCGGGTGCGGGCAACATGGTGGCGACACAAGCAAGACGAAGTCATGGACAAGTGAGCCGGTGCACGGTGGCGGTCAAGTCAAGTGGTTTGGCGGGGAGGCCGGACCGCGCACGCGGGGTTTGGTGGTTTGCCCACAAAACCATCGGCGGACGGTTTCTTGGTTTGGGCCTCAAAACCAAGTCCGAGGGCCCAACACGACGGAGACGGGATCCGGGCGTGTCGGGAAGCTTCGAGGCGGAGGACACGCGGCGGGATCGCATGGCTTGCGTCGGGAGGACGCGGGGTGCGGCAAAGGCGTGGCCGTCCGATGGCAAGACCCACAAACATTACCAAAATGCCCCCCGCGTGGGTTGTATCGCCGTAGTTTAGTTAGGGGTAGTCGAGTCATTTACCACTCCGGCGGGACCTGATATATAAGCCATGAGTGTGTGTTGATGGCTCTCTCTCTCCGCGACTTAGGGTTTCATTTGCTCCCTCCTCTTTCTCATTTTCGTAGCTATTTTTCTTCCATTTTTCTCTAGGCTAGCATGAGAGCTTCATGAGAGATTTGTTGAGAGGGATGGATGCTAGGGCGGCATGCTAGACCTTGTGAATCTTTCCTGGTTTGTATAGAAGATTCGGGGTTGTTTCTCGTGGCTTTTTGTGCTTATTTTCGTGCCTTTGTTCCCGGTGTGATTCCGCGGATTTGAGTGAGTTTCTTCCCGGATTTCTTTGAGGGAAACATGGATAGATGTCTTGTGCATCTTTGTGCTTGATCTTGTGCCCTCAAACGCCGGAAACTACTTCGATTCGTGAGTTTTCGTTCGGTGCTCTAGCTTTTGGTGGTGCTCAAAGGATTCGCGATTCCCGGTGATTTAGGGAGTTAGGAGGCAAGATTTTTGGGCTATAGCATCCTTGTGTGACGCTTTTCAAGTCCCCAAACCCTTGTCTCCATAGCTTCAACCGTTTGGGAAATCCGATGATGATTTGGGGGAGTTGACTTTCGGGGTCGGGCTGTTTCTGCTCTGTCCGCACCTGGCGGACAGTCCGCGGGGAGGTCGCGGACGGTCCGCGTGGGTCGTGTTCGTCCCGTGTTCTTCGAGTTCTTGCTCGTCTTTCGTTTTGATCCGTAGCGATTTTGTTTTTCGGTTGGACGGAGTTTCGGACGGTCCGCGGTGTCGGGCGGACGGTCCGCGGGTGCTTGGCGGACGGTCCGCGTGCCCCCCCGCGGACGGTCCGTGGCTCGGGGTGGCTTTGTGTCGTTCGTGTGATTTAACGGACGGTCCGCGGCTCGGGCCGGACGGTCCGCGGCTCGGGTGCGGACGGTCCGCGATACCCGGTCGGACGGTCCGCGTGGCTCTTTGCGGACGGTCCGCCCCTCCGCGCGGACGGTCCGCCGCAGCCTCGTGTGCTTTGCTTCTTGGTTCGATTCCTTCCTCCCTTTCTAGTGCTTCCGCGTGTGCTTTTAGGAATCGTTCCTAAGGCTAGAGGTTGATCCATAACCTCGTGGTCTTGGCGATTGGTGCGTGATTCGATCCATCGCTTGTGTGTGACCGGGATTTGAGTAGGACATAGGCCGGGTTCTTTGGGAAGAATTTTTACCGGCTCCTATTCACTCCCCCCCCTCTAGTCGCCATCTGATCCTTCAATTGGTATCAGAGCTTGGTGCCGGATTCTTTGCGACTTTGACAAGTCCCGAATCCTAAGATGGCGTACGTTGAGCGGGGCGGTCCGCCACACTTTGATGGCAAGGGTTACCACAAGTGGGCGGCTCGTATGATGATTTTTCTTCGAGGAAAGCTGTTGGATTTTGTTGTGCTTGACAAGACCTATGCTATTCCGGTCAACATCCATACTCTTATGGTGACCGATGCCGATGCCAAGGCCAAGTATGAGGCTAATGCAAAAGCCGTTGATCACTTGTGCCGAGCTTGTGTGATCCGCAGTTTGAGCGTGTTCGCCATTTGAATCTTGCTTGGCAAATTTGGGAAAAGTTGTTGGTTGCTCACGGTGGTGATAACCATGTGAAGGCTCGCCTCTTTGTCTCTTACCGGATGCAATATGAGAATTTCACTCCACTTCCCGGTGAGGACATTGATGCGATGTTTCAGAGGTTCACCGCCATCGTGAACAACATGAAGGCTAATGTTGAGGATTTTCCGTATTCCGAGCATGATCAGGCTTTGAAGCTCTTGCATGTCTTGGACCCAAATGTTTGGGGTGCTAAGGTTGAGGCCATCAAGGAGTCAGGGAATTATTTGACTATTGAGTTGGATGACCTCTTTTCTAAGCTCAAGTCGGCTGAGGTTGACGAGAAGTTGCTATCCAAGCATGAGGGCTCGACCGACCATAGTCTTGCTCTTGTGGGAGGATCAAAGGGCAAATCTAACCCTTCCTGTCGACAGTTTTCTTTGTCCTCTCTTATGTCCATTGCAGATGAGGAGTTTGATGTGCTGGGCGAGGAGGAGCTGGCCTTGCTCTCAAGAAGGTTTGAACGACTACACGAGAGTCGGAGGAACGCAAGGCGGAGCTCAGGGACGTGCTACAAGTGTGGCAATTCGTGGCCACTTCATCGCCGAGTGCCCAGAAGCAGAGGAGAACAAGTACAAGGTGAACGAGTACAAGGCGCACCCGAGGCGTGAAGACAAGTACTCCTCCAAGGGCAAGCACTTCAACAAGTCCAAGAGCAAGGACAAGGACAAGCGGCGACCGAGCAAGAGCGCCTACAAGAAGAACAAGGCAAGAGCGATGGTGGCCGGTGCGAGCGACGTCGACTCAAGCTCAAGCGAGGAGCGATCCAAGCTCAAGCGGTGAAGATGAAGACGCCGGGAGGCGCAATGGCAAGAAGAGTGTAAGCGGAACCTCGGTGGCCGAGCCGTGTGGCGCTTGAGGGCTTTTGTGGCATGGCCCATAGCTCAAGCAGCAAGAAGAGTGAGAAGGAAGACAGCGACTCCGACTCGGAGGATGAGGTAAACGGTGACCCCGACTCTTTGCTTGCTGAGATTGCTATGTTGAATGGTTTGCTTGATAACCGTGATAGTGTGCTGAGAGATGCCAAAAAGATGAGGAAAGATCTTAGGGCTCAGCTTGAGAATGCTAGTGAGAAAGTAGGAGAGTTAGAGTCAAAATTGCTTGAATTGAAACTTGAGAATAACTCTTTGAAACTTGCTCCTACTCCTCCTGATGATGTTGAATGTGTTGAATGTGATGTTTGGTTGAATGAGATCAAACTGCTTAATGAGAAGAATGCTTCTATTTTGGCTCAACTAGATGCTCTTAGGACTGAACATGATGAGCTTAAGGCTAGACCTACTTTGCTTGGTGCTTGCAAATCATGTCCTACTATGCATGCTAAGCTTGTCGATGCTCGTTCTACCATTAGTTCTTTGGAAGCATCTTTGAAATCTCCTGTTGCAAATGCATGTTCTAGCCGTGATGAAGTCACTTTGCGTAATCTTGAGCTTACTTCCCGGTTGGATGTCATCTATGAGGAGAATGACTATTTGAGGAAAGTGTTGGGTTGGTTGTACGGGCGGGAACCTCAATTGAAAATCATGATTGAGGAGTTCAAGAGAGCTGATGGTCGTGGTTTGGGTTTTGAGAAGTTGGGTGAGAAAGTGGGAGAGAACAGTGGGGAGAGTGTGTATGAGAAGTGTGTTGAGTCTAACCCCGAGTTTGAGGTAATCGGAGAGATCCAAGTCCCACTCCCAAAAGCACCCAAGAACTCCTTCACACCAAAGCCCAACCACCTTTGCAACAAGCTTGACACAACCCAAGATCCACCCAAATTCCCACCTAAGTCAAATGATTTCCAGAAACCAGTGAAGTTTGTGCGTGAAAAGGGTGAGAAGCCTAGAGAGAAGCCAGAGCCAAAACCAAAACCCATCCCCTTCAGGTGTGAGTATTGTGGCAAGGAGAGGCATCTTGCAGAGTTTTGCTACAAGAGGAAGAGGGATGAGAGGCTTGCTAGGGAGCAAGCAAACCGGGACGGTATCGCCGGTCTCGCGGTATTCCCCGAGCCTAGAGTGCCACTTCCACGGGGTGTGGGAAGTGTGAGGAGTCTTTGCCGCGAGGGTTCCCACAGAGAGGTGGTGGTGAGAGGTTTGTCAGGAGAGATGATGGTGTGCGTGCTGGTGAGAGGTTTGGTCGGGCTCGTGGTGGTTTTGCTGGACGTCCTCCTACTCGTCCTCAGTACGGGTTTAGGGGAGATGATCGCAGCTTTGGGTTCCAGAGGAACTACGGACCATGTTTTCCTCTTTGTGGTGCTCGTACTCCTCCCAAGGGACATGGGAAGTTTGGTGGCAATGGAGTGATGTTTGCTAACCCCTCTTTTGAGCAAATGGCTCGACACTGGTTTAACTTTCTTTGTGCTAACCCCAGTATCGAGTCGCTAGCTCATTCTCGTTCTTGTTTCTGACTGCAGGCAGGAGGCTTGTAGAACATTTGGTTGATCGACTCCGGGTGTTCTCGACACATGACCGGAGATAAGAAGTGGTTCTCCAGCCTCACCCCAGTGAAGGAAAAGATGTACATGACATTTGGGGACAATGGACGAGGTAGGGTGCTTTCGGAGGGTGTTGTGCATGTGGGTGACAAGGTAACATTGAAGAGAGTGGCTCTTGTGAAGTCTTTGGGTTTTAATTTGCTTTCGGTCTCTCAAGTGCTTGATGAGGGTTTTGAGGTGCGTTTGAAGTCTGGCGAGTCTCGTTTGCTTGATTCTCGAGGTGATCTTGTCTGTATGATCATCCCCGAGGGTCAGATTTTCAGGGCTGATTTCTCTCGTTCTTTGGGTCCTGCTCGCTGTTTGATGGGCGGTCCGTCTTCTGATTTGTGGAAATGGCATAGGCGGTGGGACACTTGAGCTTTGATTTGGTTTCCCGCTTGAGTGGTCTTGACCTTGTCCAAGGATTGCCGAGGTTGAAGCTTGAGAAGGATTTGGTTTGTGCTCCTTGTAGGCATGGTAAGATGGTAGCCACTCCCCATCCACCCCTGACCGATGTCATGACCGAGCGTCCGACGTAGCCGTTGCATATGGACCTTGTTGGGCCGGCTCGAGTTCGCTCGGTGGGTGGGAAGTGGTATGTCCTTGTTGTGGTGGACGATTACTCTCGCTATGCCTCGGGTGTTCTTCTTGGAGGATAAGAGTGAGACTTTCGGTTTTGTTCGAGATCCGATCGTGAGGTTGAAAAACGAGAGGCATGGGAATGCTATTCGAGCTATCCGCAGTGATAATGGCTCTGAGTTTAAGAACTCTCGTTTTGATGCCTTTTGTCGTGATCTAGGTCTTGAACATCAGTATTCGACCCCTTATGTGCCCCCTCAAAATGGAGTCGTGGAAAGGAAAAATCGGACTCTTTGTGAGATGGCTAGGACGATGCTCGATGAGCACAAGACTCCTAGGAGGTTTTGGGCTGAGGCGGTCAATACAGCTTGTCATGTTTCCAACCGGATTTTATTGAGAGCTTTCAAGAAGAAGACCTGTTATGAGCTTATGCATGGTCGGGCACCCAAGGTGAGTCACTTCCGAGTTTTTGGCTGCAAGTGCTTTATTTTGAAGAAGGGAAAACTCGACAAGTTTGAGGCTAGGTCTAGTGATGGTATTTTCTTTGGATATGCTAACCATTCTAGAGCCTATAGGGTGCTTAATCTTTGGACTAACAAAATCATGGAGACTTGCGAGGTGACCTTCGACGAGACAATGCCATGTACCTCTCTTGGCTTTGAATGTGCAGGTGATGAAGAGATGGCCGAGGACCTCTTTGAGGAGGAGAAAGATGAAGCTGGAGATGATGATGGGGAGAACCATGAGCCTGAAGCTGAGCATGTACCCACTACTTCCCCTACAACCACTTTGGAACATGGACCGTCTACATCATGGACAACGACGGTGCAACAAGAGGACCAGGCGAGAGAAGCTGAAGTTGAGGGGGAGGTAGTCTCGAGGCGTGAGGCTCCCCGGCGGATTCAAGAAGTGCATCCCCTGTCGAAGATCATTGGGAACATTGATGAACGCACTACACGGTCGAGGTCCAGGAATTCCTCTCATTTTGCTCATGCTGCTTTTGTTGCTACTTTTGAGCCCAAGGACATTGGACATGCTTTATCTGATGCAAACTGGGTCAATTCTATGCATAAGGAGTTGGAAAATTTTGAGAGGAACCAGGTGTGGGAGTTAGTTGAACCACCTCCAAATTGCCATCCCATAGGAACCAAGTGGGTTTGGAAGAACAAAGAGGGAGAGAATGGGATGGTTGTGAGGAACAAGTCCGGACTTGTTGCTCGGGGGTTTAGTCGAAGGAGGGGATCGACTATGAGGAGACCTTTGCTCCGTGGCCCGTCTTGAGGCAATTCGGATCCTTCTAGCCTTTGCCGTGGCTAAAGGGTTCAAGTTGTTTCGGATGGACGTGAAGAGTGCTTTTCCGAATGGGGTCATAGAGGAGGA
Organism: Cenchrus americanus; assembly: GCA_947561735.1. Taxonomy (NCBI): domain Eukaryota; kingdom Viridiplantae; phylum Streptophyta; class Magnoliopsida; order Poales; family Poaceae; genus Cenchrus; species Cenchrus americanus. The sequence continues at coordinate 196,398,261 of OX387244.1, forward strand.
GGTGTATGTGAAGCGACCACACGGGTTTGAGAGCGAGTTGTACCCACACGGGGTATACGGGTTGAAAAGGGCTCGTATGGGTTGAAACGGGCGCCCGTGCTTGGTATGGGAGATTGAGAGGTTTTCTTTTGAGCGAGAGGGTTTGTGATGGGTACCGTGGATAGAACCTTGTTTCTCCTCAAGCATGGAAATGACTTGCCGATTGATCGATTTACGTGGATGATATTGTCTTTGGTGGCTCGTCACATAACCTTGTTGCCAAGTTTGCGGATGAGATGAGCGGGGAGTTCGAGATGAGCATGATGGGCGAGTTGCGGTATTTTCTCGGGGCTGGAGATCAAGCAAGTGAAGGACGGTACATTTGTGCACCAAACCAAGTACACGAAAGACATGCTGAGGAAGTTCCAGATGCAAGATGTGAAGCCGATGTCGACTCCCATGGGGAGTACGGCAACTTTGGATGCGGATGAGGACGGAGAACCAGTGGACCAGCGGGAGTACAGGAGCATGATCGGCTCCCTCCTCAACTTGACGGCGACTAGGCCAGACATACAGTTCAGCTTGTGTCTGTGCGCTCGTTTTCAGGCTTCGCCGAGGACATCACATCGACAGGCCGTCAAGAGGATTTTCAGGTACCTACGATCGCCCCTCGGTCTTGGCCTTTGGTATTCTTCCTCCTCGACTCTGTTTCTTCATGGGTTTTCCGATGCGGATTTTGTCGGTTGTCCGGTCGAGAGGAAGTCTACTTCGGTACTTGTCGGTTATCTTTGTAATTGATTTATGCATGTTTGAACTAGTGCTCTCTTAAAAATACAAATCTGAAATTATCTAAATGCTAGCTTAATCTTCAGCGGAGGTTATGATTAAAATAAAGACCCATAGTGTTTTATGTGCTCTCATGTTATGAATAGATTAAAGATGTCTTTTATGCTCAAAAATATTGCTAACCTTGTCACAAATATCGCTTGTGTGTTGCTCAACCTATCCAAAGCCTTATATATATTTGAGTGCACAAACCTTAGTGTACAAGATCTATTCTTGAGTGAGTTATTGCAGGCCATGATTTCTCTGGCCCGAGACTAAGAAGCTGGTCATTCCGTTTTTGCGTATCTATCTTTTTGCTAGCCTTTTATCCGTGCATTGTGTATCCCCGCATCGGAGATCTCACAAACCTCGCCGGATATCCACCCTTAAACCAAATATCATCTTTTGTGATTACCTCCTTGACCACAACCTATCGTTGAGAATGGATCATCAATTCAAGGAAGATCGCAAGACGGTGCCAACATTGAAGATTTCAAGTATCTCTCCAAGGAAGAATATTTCCGGTACCTACCTTATTTTTCGCCTCTTTGCTCGAGGACGAGCAACGTCTAAGCATGGGGGAGGAGGTAGGTACGGTGCAGTTTTAGAGTTAAAAGGGGAATATTTTAAAAAAATATATATAATGAAATAATGATGAAAGAAAAAATTCGGCGATATACGTGACTTCCAAGGTGAAGAAAGAAAAAAATATATATATAATGAATGAATGAAAGAAAGAAAAGAATGAGAAATATGAGAAAGAGAAAAAATATATGTGCGTAAAGTGAACTCCCTGGTTCTCTAAGAGTGCATTCAAGGCTTCAAGTTAAAAAGATCCATTCTCATTTTCCAACCATGTGCAATCCGATAACAAGGACTTCCTTTGTGCCTCGGGATCACTCTTTGCCATTTGCACATGTCCACTCATCTAAAAGTGTGTGTATTTTTCTCTTTCCCCTCCTTGATTTAACATTATTTTCCAATGACCTTTTTGACGAGTCTCGGTAAGACCATGAGAAGCTTGTCTTGTTTTGACAACACCTCATTTATAAAATTTTGTTAGGACTAAACTTTCCCAAAGCTCCATATAAAGCCTACCACACATATATGTTATGAGAGGGAAAGGAGTAGAATATATAGGCTTGAGAGACAAGTGAGATGAGAGTTCATGAGCAATATGCAAGGTGATTTAAATTTGTGAACTTGGTTTAGCTTTTCTTTATCTCGTTCTTTATTTCAAAAATTCTGAGATCTATTTAAACTTTGTGAGCATGTTAATACTTGTGGGATAAGCTTAATAAGAATCTACCCTCCGTAGAGGTGAAGGCTAGTACATTATGGAACTTTAACGAATTAAACTTTTGAGAGCATTATGTTTTTTTTCATGTATGATCAAGTGCAAGGTTTAAACATTGATGGGCAATTATGATATCCATCGAAGGCTTACTCGAGGACGAGCAAGGTTTAAGCATGGGGGAGATGTTGACGGTGAAAATCCGTCAACCTAGCCATGAGCTTACCTTCGGTGTTGGCATAACTTTTGTATCTTATTCATTGGTACTAACCCCCGTGGTATAACAAGTTCACTTGTGCATGTCGGTTTTGGAGTTATGTGTTTACGCAGGGTTTTAACGTTGAAAGCAAGACTTCCGGGATAAGTTCATTAAGCACCTCATGACAAGACCTTGAAGCCCGATACAAGTCAATTAATGAAGTGAACATGACTCCAAGAGCCCAAGGACCAAGCCCGAGAAGACGATAAACTCCGAGGACTGAACCAGAAAAGTGCTGAATCTTGCAAGACAAGGAGTTGAGTCCAATTCGGAGAGAAACCGACGTCAAGGGCCCACATGCAAAAGGGGAGAACATCTAGAAGACGTGGGAAGCAACACCGGCGAAGCGAGCCGCGGGATGGGCCGGGCTGGGCCCGGGCGGCCGGCCCCGGCCGGCCGGCCCCGGCCCCAATTCGGGGCCCAATCGGCCTCTCCTTTGACCTAATTGCCTCTCGGGCTATAAATAGCCCCACGACCGAGAGCCACGCGAACCGAAGTCGTAATCCGCCGCCGAGGAGCAGAGAAGCTTGAGGGACACCATCTCGGAGATGAGGGTAGTGCTAGTTGTCTAGGGTTTCCCTAGCCGACGTGGGAACCTTGCATGGAAGACCACGTCGGAGCTCCGAAGCGAGGATCAAGATCGAGGGAGGGCCCCGGTGGTGATCTTGTTCATGTAATCATTCATGGTGAAGTTTGTAAGTGAATCCGATTTCTAGCGATTAAGCGCCTTCTCGATGATTTTGATTTCTTCTTGGTTTTGCTTCTTCTACGATCTAGTCTATAGATAGATTACATAGGGTGCTCTTGTAGCCGCGGTGGCTAGAGGTGCATACCGGACCGGCCAAGTGATTTCAACTTGTTCTATCGAACTCGCCCTAAGCTCCCCGCATGAATAGGGATACGTTGTGACAGAACGGGGGTCTCGAAAGGCGGATGTTTTCGGAGTCGGATGGGAAGGCCACGATTTAAAGATGCTTTTAATGAGATTCGCTTTGCTATCTTCATCTATCTTGTTTGGAGCTACAACATAAGCATGATCTAGATTCTCTAGATTGGTTATCTCTTGCTTTCTCTTGTTACCTCTTTAGTAGATTAGATTAGATTCGTTTTCTTTATGAGTTAGTAGAATAGATGCAACTTGTCTTCATTAGATAGCTTTACCTTGCTTTACTAGATTGAATCCTTGCGTTGCACATTGTTCCACGGATTCGATACCTTGGGTTCACCACTCGAGGGAAGAAGGGTCCCTTGACTACGACGGGAGACTTGTCCGCTTGCAAGTCACAAACGAACTTTGATATAAATATTAACCGTCAACACGGGTGAACACGAGGAGGAAAACACGGACGTGCTTTCAGTGCAGCAAGCCTGGACACTTCGTCGCCGACTGCCCGGAGAAGACGGATAACAAGGATGGCTACAAGGACGGCTAGAGGCACCGGTCGAGCAAGGATGGCAAGTACAGATTGAGGTGCAATCACAAGTACAAGAAAAAGGACAAGGACGAGCGATGGTCGAGGAAGAAGGATCGCCACGGCAGGAAGACCCGAGCGATGGTCGGAGCGAGTGACGTCGACTCCAGCTCCACCTACTCTTCCTCGAGCTCGAGTAGCAGTGAAGATGCAAGTGATCGGAGCAAGAACAAGAAGGCTTCCACGAACTTGAGTGGGTTGAGCTACTTCGTGGGAGATGGCTTCTGTGGCATGGCTCGTAGCTCAAGCTGCAACAAGAGTCACCAAAATGACTCAGACTCCGACTCCGATGACAAGGTATGTGACGAGCTTCCCTTCTTGTGTGAGGAGAATGAGCGTCTTGGCCAGTTGCTTGATAATCGTGATGATATTCTTAGAGAGGCCAAGAAGATGAGGAAAGAGCTTAAGGCCCCACTGGAAGGTGCTAGGAACCGTGTGGCTAAGCTAGAAACCCAGAACCTAAATGCTAAGCTTGAAATTGATTTGCTTAAGGCTTCACATGTGGTTTCTGATGATCTTGATTGTGTTGATTGTTCTGTGTACCTAGCTGATCTTACTAGTCTCAAGGATAAGCATGCTTCTACTTGTGATAAACTAGATGTGCTTAGGGTTGAAGTGGCTGAGCTTAAGTCTAGACTTGCTTAGCTTGGTGCTTGCACTTCTTGTCCTGTTTTGCATGGAAAATTTGATGAGATGCATGCTGACACTGTTTCACTTGAGGCTAAGCTAAAGGAACCTATTCCTACTTCTTGTTCTACCCGTGAATTGCATGCTTTGAAAAATCTAGAACTTGCACACTATGTGGATCACTTGCAGGATGAGAATGATGAGTTGAGAAAAATGATGGGTTGGTTTCAGGGCATGAACCTGAAGGACCGAAACGGCGAACTGGAGAGTGGGGAAGTAAATGGGAGCCGATAAAATTCTTCTCGAAGGAGATAGAGGCTGCAACAAATTGAACACAACCTCCAACACACGTCTCTGACTCAACTACCCAAGTTGGCCAAGACCACGTACCCACTGGAGTGCTAATGGCCCTAGGAACCAACACACAACCTTTCGAACCAAAACTCAATAATGTTGACGCAAAATCAGCACCTTGCGCCAAGCACACAGCAAGCCGAACGAAGCTGGCTTAAAACACGTGCCGGATCCGAAGTGTGCCAGTCAATTTTCCTGAAACTTACAAAGGATGAAAAATAGTTAGATAAAACCTGAAACTTGCCGGGTGATACCAGACAGTTCCGTATTTACGGCTAGAAAGCCTATTAAAATGACATATAGCTATAACAAGATATCTGTCAGCAGTTTAAGTATCATTCAGGAGCTTTAAAACATGAAAACAGGATATAGCCGAAAGCATGACGTAAGCATGACAAAAAATCGGTTTCTATTTAGATAACATTGCTCGCGCATGGCCATGACCGATTTTTGAGGACAAATAACAATTAAAACAAATAAGGTAAAAGCATGACTATAAGTATGAAGTAAACAAGCATGCATAGGCCAAAAGCACTAGTCTACCGCATGTCTAGGTACTTTCAAAGCCGTCAAGAATGCTAACAAACAAGTTAATCCACCGCATGATACAACTTGTTTGAAACCACACCACCAACCACAAAGAGATTAATCCACCACATGATACAGTCTAAATATAGAAGGCTACAAGCACACATTATTTAAAACAAACTTATTAACACATTTTACTCATGGTAGCATTGCCGAATACATCTGTACAGCTGATCCGGGTTCCGTGGGCAAGGAACAAACATTTGAAAAGTCAAAGCTTGAACCCGCAACACGTGACAATCTAGATTGATCTAAATTCGGCTACTGAGAGCACTGATCCTTTATAATAAACAAAGACTTGAAAGCACATCGCATGGATCTCAAAGAGGTAAAGCCGAAACTAATCGATCTAGATTGGGCAAAAGAGTGTTACATGAATTTAAACATAAAGAAAAAACTCAAAGCAACACGTGGTAACATAATGAATCTATTAGATCTTGCCAAATCTAATAGAGCTGATAACTAGCTTCGAGCAACATCTTAGCCTACCGCATGGCTCATGATCCAACAGGAAACCCTCTTGAACCAAGCTTAAATCCACCGCATGATACTAAGCAAGGTGACAAGACTACTTGCATCACGGTCTAAATCCACCGCATGATACTAGACATGATACAAGGTTGCCGATACTTACGGAGGTCGACGGATCGATGGCTCCTCTCGAAAAACTCGACGACTCGACTAAAGGACTCGATGTTTGGCATGGGGCCGGTTTTTGTTGTGAAGATGTTCGATCCCTATTACAGACATCAAGGGTTTATATTTATACCCTTGTCCTAACCCAACTCCTGGTCGACTACGAGTACAACTTTTAATGTCTAAATCAATGCTCCGACGCCAATGTCCATCTCCTACACGCCATCAACTCGTTCCTTCCTTATATCGGGCCACGTCATCACGCATTCCCGAAAACTCCCTTTTAAATGCGCAAATAGTCCCTTTTGCCGAATGATGGTGCATTGCCGACCGCAAGCATTCTTTACCGAATCCTCTGAGAAGATTTTTTTTCCTGCCGAACAGTATTTCATTACCAAACTCGGCCCACAAGTCAGTCCCTTTCCTGTACCAATTTTTGGTGTTAACAAATAACACACACAACGGAAACTTTCACAGCTTGTTGCCTGTGCTACACCGGTCAGAACGATGGCCTACGCCGGTCAGACCGGTGGACAGAGCAGGTCAGGCCGGTGGCTACAACAGCCGCACCACAAATGTTCCAGAGAGCCTCAGTGACTTCTCTAGGCCCTGGAGTAGAAACACCACCAAAACACAAACTGCGAGGAAGAAAAACCCTACACAAAGCCTAGCAAAACAACACCAAAATGGCCAAGAACTAACCAGCAACAGCACAACCAAAGACACATGGATCAAGAAAATCACTCGAGGCAAATTGCACAAAAGGCTTACACCGGTCAAACCGGTCTAGCGTACCAGTCAGACCGGTCATGCCTGGGCAGCTTGGGATGAACCGCACCCGCGGGTCAACTCCCCCAAATCCAACTCCCGACCTCCCAATTCGCTCCACGGATTCGCACAAGACTTTGGGGATAGTAGGAACACCTCATGGGCACTCCATAGCCAAGTTATGGTCCACCAAAATTCGTTGAATCAAGAGGAATCGAAGGATTTCCACAAAGACACCACAAACCTTGGGACAATGAAAACCCCAAAATCGAGCACCATTGCTCACAAATTTGGGAGGGGAATCAAAGGGAAATGAACCACGAAGGGCTCAAGCACATATCCCCCACCAAATCCCCAAGAGAATGGCCTCGAAATCTCTTTAAGAAAATCGCCAAGAAAAGGCTCCGAAAATCACCAAAAAGGAAAACCGGGAAGAACTCAAACAAGCCTTGAGGAACCACGCCGAATAATCTATACATACCATGAAGGTTCATACAAGGTCGAGCTTCTGCCCGATCATCTTACCCTCTCACAAGATCTCCCCATGAAGCTCTCAATCTAGTCCTAGAAATTCCAAGGGAAAAGGAAGAGGAAAATAGCAAAACAAAATGAGCTAGGGTTCCAAGAGATGGCTGCCATCCTCTCACCACTTGGATTATATGGAGGCAACCGAAACTCTAAAATACCCTGACTAGCTAACTATGGATACATGCCCCTCGAGGGCGAATTCGGAAATCTTTGTCATCACTCCATCAGACGGATACACAGCGACCGCAAACTTGCTTAGTCTCGACGCAAGCCTTGCGATCCCGATGTGTGTCCTCCGCTTCGAAGTCTCCAAACTGCGTCGTCACACACTGGTCAGACCTGTACCCACCGGTCAGACCGGTCTGAGGCTTGAAGGACCGATTAGGCAACTAGAGAGGGGGGGAGTGAATGGGAGCTGATAAAAATTCTCCTCAAACAACTCGGCCTATGTCCCAATCGCAACTCCAAAAGTCACACACCAACACCAATAACCAATAACGATTCCTAGGAAACATTCGTTGAAATTGCTGGGGAAGCACTAGAGAGGAAACAATGGAACCGATCAAACCTGGCAAAACTCTGCATACAGATCGGATAGTCCACCTAGCTGTGGCAGACTGTCCGCCAACGAAGGGGCAGACTGTCCGGGAGAGAGGTCGCGGACGGTTCGCAGTACAAAAGTCGCCTCCAGCCAAAAAACAGCGCTTCTGTCTAAACGGTCAGCCGAACGGTCCGCCAGCTGGTCGCGGACTCTGCACCAATTACGCGCGGACCGTCTGTGGATGAACTGCGCAGAAAACCGAGAACTCGCAAGAACACCTCCCCAAAGTCGTACCTGAATCTCCCAAACGGCTGAAGCTCTTGAGCCAAGATTTGGGGGAGATGATACGCGTCACTAGGTGATGCTATGACCCAAAACTCTTGGCCTCTAATTCCCTAGAACGTCGGGAATCGCGGATCACACGAACTCAACCAAAGACAAAGAACTACACCCAAAGACCATCAAATCGAGGTGGTTTCCCGGCTTTGAAGGTGTCAAGATCATCCACAAAAAGGCACAAGGCACTCACCCATGATCCCCTCAAAGATATTTGAAGAAAAACCATCTCCAATCCGCTGAATCTACCGAATATCGAAAACACCAAAAAGGCACCAAAAAGACCTACAGAAATCACAACTCCAAATCTTCTATACAACCAAGAAAGATTCGTACAAGGTCTAGCTTGCCTCCTCAACATCCTTCCCTCTCTTAAGATCTCACCATGAAGCTCTCAAGCTAGTCCTATGGAAATTTTAGGGAAAATAGGAAGGGAAAATAGACAAACCAAATGAGCTAGGATTTCGAGATATGGCTGCCATCCTCTCTCCTCTGAGTATATATAGAGACAGCCGAAAGACTAAAATACCCCTAAAGCCTAAACTAGGATACACACCCACCATGGGGCACTTTGGGAATAAGTTTTTGTAGCACCATCAGACAGATGCCCGACGGCCGCCCTTCGCGTAGCCTCGACGCAAGCCTTGCGATCCCGATGCGTGTCCTACGCTTCAAAGGTTCTCGCCCGGATCTTGTCTCCACCCGCCGAGCCTCCAGTCTTGGTTTTGTGAATCAACCAAGTAACCCGGCCGATTTTGTGGTGAACTGTCGCAAACCCCGCGTTCAGACTTCGGTTGTGAGCCGCTACCCTACACAGGCTCCGATCGACAACTTCGTCTTTCTTTTCTTGCCACCATGCGGCCCGCACTTGACGCTGCTGGCCACCGGTCCCTGGAGTCAGGCCTAATTGTTTCTCCACTCCTTGGAGGCCCCGCAAGGCATAGACCTTTCGCTCCTACTCTTCACCTGCACCAACGCAAATCAAGCCGCAACCTGCACCAACACAAATCAAGCCGCAACCTACACATGCAATACTTAGCCAAGAGTCAGTCCACACCACGTTGTCAATCACTCATCACAGCCAAGAGCGACCATCCACCGGTCCTTACTGTTGCACCTCCGTCTTCGGTTCTTCGGTCTTGGCTTTGCGGATCAACCAAGGAACCTAATGGTTTTCTGGTGAACCACTTGAAACCCTGCAAACTTGGTGTAGCCTCCGCCAATCAGTACTCATGACTCGGATCCCACGTAGTCCCGGCTCGACCTTGGTTTTGAGGCTCAACCAAGAAACTTTCCATGACTTCATCTTGCCGTTCTTGCCACCATGCGGCCCGCACTTGACCCCGCAGGCTACTGGGTCCCTCGAACCAAGCCTGGAGGCCTCACCGGCACTGACCTTTCGCGCCTGTTCTTCACCTGCACCAACACCAGTCAAGGCACAACCTGCACCTGCAATACTTAACCAATAATTAGTCCACACAACGTTGTCTTCATCACACAAGGAAGCGACCATCCACCGGTCCTCGAACCACTTTTGGTCCTCAATCACCCCCTTGAAGAGTGCATTGACAACACATACAAATAGTCACCCCAGAGAAAAATAAAAAGGAAAGAAACGAATAAACAGAAACTCCAACAAGCGATCGAAAGCCAAAGAAAGGCAAAAAGAAAGATCACTTGAAGAAGACAAGTCTCGGCCCCCTTAAGCAAGGGCAACGGCGCAACACATCCGAGACAAAACTATGCTCAAGCGAAGAGTGCAAACCACCAACCCAACGCTCGAAAACCACAAAGAGCTCCCCCTGCACACATGCAAGCTCCCCCTGAACCAACGCAACTCCCCCTGGACCAATGCATGCTAACCACTTGACGAAAACAAAGCGGTTGCATCAGCTCCGCTTTGACCGGTCAGACCGGTCGACACCACCGATTAGACCGGTGCTCAACATGTGAACAGGACCAACCCTCTGACCAGTCAGATTGGTGACTTCAACCGGTCAGACCGTTACACAACAGAGCCCGGAAATGGCTTGAAAGCACCTGAAAACCTTCTAAATGCATTCAGTATCCCAAACCATGCTGAAACTTGGTTCCCAAACTTGGTTTCTCTCAAAATTGTCCAACTCCTCATGCATCGAATTAACCCAATTATGATCAGATAGCTCAAGCCCAATGTCTTTGCGCTCAAAGGTGGCAACAAAAGCAGCATGAGCAAAATGAGAATTGTGTCGAACCCTCGATCGTGTGGTACATTCATTCATGTCGCCGATGATCCTCGAAGCTGGGTAGTCTACTTGTACTTGTTGAGGAGGTTCTCGCCTTGATGCTACCTCCCCCTCAATAGCAACTTCTCCTTGATTCGGGTTTGTCGTCGCAGGTGTGGGAGAGGGCCCGTCCTCGATCGTCGTCTAAGTAGTAGGTACACGCTCAGTCGCGGGCACGACACCACCATATTCATCATCTCCATCACTACGTGAAAAACTAACTTTGGTAATGGGAATAGATTGCCTTTGGTAACGGGCAAAGCGCCCGTTACCGATCAAGTGTTACAAATAAGCCAGGAAAGGTAACGAGCAGATGCTCATTACTGATAAGACATATTCGTAATGGGTATCAAACAACAATCGTTACCACAACTAGCCACCGATCACGTGAAATGGCTATTTCTCTAGGCCCACAGGGAACTTTAGTAATAGGCACCAAACCACAGCTCGTTACAATAGCTCAGTATCGGAACGCCTGTTGTGCACGTCTCCACTATGTTGACGAACTGAGACGTGTCTGTTTCACGCGTGTCTCAGCACATATAAGATTCGTAACGGGCATCAAACAACGACTGTTACAACAACTAGTCACCAGTCACGTGAAATGGTGAGGGCATTGGGGGTTCAAGCAGGACTAACCTCTGTCGCAAATGAAGTAGTTGTTCTCGTGATGGTCGGATGGGCCGGATCCACGTCGGCTCGGGCCCGAGGCGGACGGCTCATCATCGTGGCTGGGGAAGATGTCGATGGATCCCCGTGTCAATCGTATTTAGGTTGGCCAGGATGACGTACGTCCGCACGCCAGTAATTGCGTCCTCCTCATCGTCGTCACACAGGGAGCAGTGGGGCTGGAGAAGAGCAGGGCTACGGCGGGGAGAGAGCGGTGATGGTGAGCAGGGAGAGATTGGCGAAGGCAAGCAGGGCGAGTGGCGGCGGCGGTGGGGAGAATGCGGGCATTGTGGAACTGTCTAGCGAGGAGCCGAAAATGAACGGCACGCGTAACTGTGTTTAATGAAACTACTGGTGTCCCCTTGACGGCTCTGTGTAGCAATTGGAATTCCATGGGCATTATAGTTCATATACGTGGGAAATTTGAGCAGACTGCGCATGGTTTGCCTGCTGACGCTGACGAGTGGGACAGTGTCATAGGCAATGATGGTTAGTGAACCTGCATCGCCTTTGTTGGGGGTTGGGTTCGGCGGGCGGGCAACAATTATCTTCTTATTTTGGCTCTAACATCTAGTGTGCTCTAAAAAATCTAGTGTGCTCTAAAAAATCTACAAATGGACTTGCCAACATAATTTGTGTACCTAGACTTGTCTTGAAAATTTCAAATGGTTTCAATGAAGGAATAATATAGTTGGGTTCAAATATCTACATCTCTCACATAGTTTCCTTGAATGTTCCTTGAACATTGAAGTTTTCCACACTTTGCAACATGTTCGAACTAATATGCATTTGAACACTTAACAAAACCTTGTGGTTCACCTTGAGATTACAAAAATGCAAAGTTTCATTACAAGAGGTGTGAAAAACAAATATTATTTATATGATGTACCTACACAGAACAAGATAAGGCATATAAACATTGTTCAAGAAACGGAATATACACTAAACAATAAAATAACGAAGACACAGTGATTTTAGAAAACTGCAGCAAAAAATAATAAATTTTTGACTAATTATGACGGATAAATACATGTTACAAAAATTTGATTGCGGATTAAAACTAGAAATGTTGCCGGCGACGCGGGACGGATAAACTGTTCTTCATTCTCGAATAGAACAAAGGAGGAAGCAGAGGGCACCTCCGCCCATTGTTGTCCCTACCATGCCCGCTTCGGCGATTTTGACACCCAAGAGGGCATCCCTGGCCTCGTCGGTGGCAAATGAGACCACCACAACCTTCTATTTGACTCACAAACGTGACAAATCAAATATTATCTATGAAAAACCAATGAAAAACCAACATCCCGATGAAATCAAATCCGTGTTTAGTAATATCTAATAATTTACATTCAAGATAGATAATGTTCATTGATGCTTGTGCTTACATCCCAATGTTCATCCCACTGACGGCGTACTCCACGGTAGGGCGGAAGCTACGCGTGCAGAGGTCGAACTCATGACGGATGCGATACTCGGCGCTGTAGTAATGGACGATCTCTTTGGTATGCGGCCCGTAGCGCCTACATCCCGTTGCCCAAATGCAGATGTGGGGATTCTGGACGGGCAGCAACAGAATGTCGTTATCGTCGCCGTCATCAAGCCAGTACCACCACGCAATGTTGTCGAGATCTTGCTTGACGAGGTAGCGCAGCCACCGCACGTTGTGGTTCTTCCACCGGCCGTCAGGGGGCGATGGGCCGCTGCTGATTTCATGAAGTAGTGTCATGGCTTCGGGGTGCGCCGAATTGCAACGGTACTTCAGCATCGCTAAGAAGTACTTGGCACCGGAGTCTTCAGCAACGGCATCTCTGATGAGCTTCAGACCCTTATCGGGGTTCCGCCGCCTCATCAACCTCTCCAACCCCTTGAAGCACAATACCTACGGATGATTGGCCTCGCGGATGTGCCGCTCAATGCACGACTTGATGTAGCGATTCTTGCACGCCTCACAAAGATCACGCAACGACACGTGCAGTAGTACCTCATCGGAGTCACATATGTGCCGGAAGGTGCCACAGATTTTGTTGCATAGGTTCAGAAAATGGAAGATGGGCTCATCCTTGATGGAGTTGATGATGATATGGGTGAGAAGTTCATCTGGCAGCAACAGAATCAAGCACACCGCGGGCATCAAGGAGAAGGGGAGGAAATAGAAAAGCGACAGGGTTTGGAAATTGAGAGGAGATGAGGGTTGAAGTTGAAGGCGACGAGGGTTGAAGTTGGCGACAAGGGATGAAGTTTGCAACGAGGATTGAAGTTGAAGAGGGATGAAGTTGGCGACGAGGGTTGAAGTTGAAGAAGGCGACGAGGGTTGAAGGTTGAAGATGGCGCCTCGACCATGTAATAAAACAATAAATGGAAATTAAAATGGCACCGCAGTTTGGCTGCTGTCTTTGACAAGTAGGCCCGACATCATTGCCCCGCCCCTTCTCCTTCCCACGTAATTGAAAGGCGACGTGTGGTTTTGGACAGTTTTGCACCCAAAGTGGAGCCCGATTCGCAATTGAGTGGCACGTACTGGCGGTAACGGAGTAGTGGGTGGGGATAGAGGCGCCTGACAATTCCGCGTCTTGTCAATATAACTCCCTCGCCCTCCCCTGCTTTCCCCTTCTTCTTCCATAAGATTGTCATCTTTTTCTTCACTTCTTCCTCCTCGTGAACCACCACTACAAATCTTCAGTCACCGAGAGAAGGAGGAGATCGTGTCGAGGAGCCCACCTCCGTCGAAGTGGGGACGAAGGGAGGACGACGACGACGAAAGACACCGTCGGAAGAAGTTGGAGAAGGGGAAGGAGCCGGCGGCCAAGGACGCCGACGAGGAACCGCTCTTCGATGACACTAAGTTTGTTGTCGAGCTACTCAAGAGCGCCTTCAGAAAGCTTGAAGGTGTTGGCGTGGCCTTGGACATCAAGGCACATCATGATGTGTAAAAGGACACAAGCGTGAAGGGTCTCGCCTTTAGGATCCACGAGTTGGCTGACAAGTTCGAGAACCTCCACGTTTGAAGGACCGATCAGGCGACCATAGAGGGGGGGGCGGAGTGAATGGGAGCCGATAAAAATTCTTCTCGAAGGAGATTGAAACTCCGACATGATGAACTCGCTCGGTCGGACCCCCAAAATCACGCGCTCCGCACTTTTACCTTCATTTTGCCAAAACCACGTAGCCACTGGAGTGCTACTGGTCCTAGGAACAAACACTACCAGCAACCTCAACACACACGCACCCACGACAGCGGAACCAACTCGAAAGCCGGCTGTCCAGAGGGGGCGGTTAGACCGGGTATAGGGGGTGGTTAGACCGCGTCCACCAGGCAACCAAGAAATCCTCTGAAACACCTCTTCCGAGCACCAAAACGCAGCACGGTTTCACCAACAGAAATCTCTGGTCAGGGCCATGCTAGCTTCCAGAAAATCTTGGCGAAAACCAAAACTACCAGGGGCGATCTAACCTCCTGTACCCAGCAACGAACTCCAAACAAGAACTCCTAGCAAACGACACGAGAACGACCCGAAATTTCACCCGGACGCTCCTCTGATCAAGCGAACAAACTCTCAGAGGAAAATCCGGAGAAACAGAACTTTGACCTGGAAATCCCAAGGTGGTTAGACCGCCCCCTCCAGGCGGTTAGACCTCCCCTTCCAAAAAACGAACCCGCGGCTCAAACCTCAATTTCCTCGCGCCTGATCTCCCGAATCACTCCACGGATTGCAGCGATACTTCGGGATTAGCTGGGTTACCTCCTGAGCAACTTCTACCTCAAAGGAATCGACCCGAATCGCTCACAATCAAGAAGAATCGAAGAAATCGCTTCTCTAGGTCAAGAACTCGCCCAACTCGAAAGACCACCAAATCGAGTCCGATTGAAAAGAGATTGGGGGGCAAAGTCACCAACCAAAGAGGCGCAAGATCCTCATATGTGACACCCACCAAAACCCCCAAGAAATCGTCATCAAAACACCGCCAACAAAGAGCTCCAAAAATCACCACAAAGAAGGACGGGAAAACACTTCACCACCTTGAGGAACAACACCGAACCATCTATACATACCATCAAGGTTCGTACAAGGTCTAACTTGCCACCCATACATCCATCCCTCTCTCTAGATCTCACATGAAGCTCTCAAGCTAGTCCTTGGAAAAACTAGTGGAAAATGAGAACGAAAATGGAAAAACAAATGAGCTAGGGTTCCAAGAGTTGGCTGCCATCCATAACCTCAAAGAGTATATATGGAGGCATCCAAAAGACTAAACTACCCTTACCTAATAACTAGGGATACATGCCCCTCGAGGGCAAATTTGGACGTCTTCAGACTCTCTTCATCGGATGGATTCCCGGCGACCGCAACCTGCTTAGCCTCGACGCAAGCCTTGCCATCCCGACGCGTGTCCTCCGCTTCGAAGCATCTCGGCGCCAGCTACCAGGGCGGTCAGACCGCCCCCCTTGGGCGGTTAGACTAGCCCGGGCAATCTGACCGGCCCAGGCGGCCTGACCGCCCCTCCTGGGCGGTTGAACCGGCATGGGTGGCCCCACCTCCTCGTCGAGTCTTCGGCATCGGTTTTGTGGCTCAACCGAGTAACCCAGTGGTTTTCTGGTGAACCACTGCAAACCCCGCGAACTCGGTGTAGACTCCGCCAATCTCCACTCATGACTTGGCTCCCACGTAGTCTCGGCTCAACCTTGGTTTGGAGGCTCTACCAAGAAACCATCCACGACTTCATCTTGCTGTTCATGCCACCATGCGGCCCGCACTTGACCCCGCTGACCACCGGGTCCCTCGAACGAAGCCTACTTGTCTTCTCCACACCTGGAGGCCTCACCGACAACGACCTTTCGCGCTTGTTCTTCACCTGCACCAACACGAGTCAAGCCGCAACCTGCACCTGCAATACTTAGCCAAGAATCAGTCCACATAACGTTGTCAATCACTCATCACACAAGGAAGCGACCATCCACCGGTCCTCGAACCACACATGGTCCTCAATCTCCCCCTTGATGAGTGCATTGACAACACCCACATGAAGTAACACAAGAGAAAAGAAAAAGAAAAGAAACAAATAAAAAGAAACCTCAACGAGCGATCGAAAGCCAAAGAAAGGCGAAGAGCAAGATCACTTTGAAGAAGACAAGTCTCGGACCCCTTAGGCAAGGGCAACAGCTCGACACATCCGAGACAAACCCATGCTCAAACAAAGAGCGCAAACCACCGAACCAAAACTCAAACACCACAAAGAGCCCCCCCTGCACATTTGCAAGCTCCCCCTGAGTCAAGGCACACTCCCCCTGAACCAATGCAGCCATGCAACACGGGAATGCAACAAAGAGCAAGAATCTGCTCAAAAAGCTCAGGGCGGTTAGACCGCCTACACAGGGCGGTTGGACCGCCTGCTCCTCAACTGACCGCCTAGGTGCGGTTAGACCGCCCCAAGAGACCGGCCCTGCACCAAACTGCTCAAAAATTGCCCGAACCAATTGGAACACCTTCCAAACACTCCCGGGTGCCCAAAACATGCACAAACTCCCCCCCCCCTTGTTGACAATGCATGAATCAAGGCAACATGCGAAAAGTTTCAACATATAGCTTCTCAAATATAGAAAATTTATCACAAGAGGCTACACAAGTCCAAATAAACAAGTTATATACTCTACAGGTTCGTAATGACCTTAACTACATGATCACCAAGTTTCACAACCATTGGACAAGGCTAAAAAGGATTTGAGTAATTTTGCGAAAAGTTACTTTTCTCATAAGCAAAAACCTAAACATGTCAAAATAGCAAAGCCACACAAACTTCATGATTGGACAACCATTCTAATCATAAGACCATCACAAACACCCACAAGCACCTCATGGCATGTCAAAGCCACCGAGCCATGTGCCTACGTCTATATATGAGACTTCTCATTGGTAGGCATCATGCAATGGTTTAGCACCCAAAGCAAATTAATTTCAGCACATATGACATGGGAGCACATTTTCCAAGCATTTTACATTTCATTTTCAGATTCATAATTGGTACATGAAATGTCTTTACGACAAAAAGGAACTTATGCCCCTCCATAAAATAAAGCAAGAGGGCTAAACATTCATGATGGCAAATGAGCCTTTGGCCCTATATGATCAATAAACTAGCAATCCAACCACAAATTAAGCATAGCAAAGCAACTAAAACATGTCAAGATCATGTAAAGGCATTTACATAAGAGAGAGCATATATGTGACATTTTTCAAAAACATAGCCATCAACCATGGATTATTCATCAAGATCATCAAGAGCTAAGCCAAACTAACCATAGCATACCAAACAAGCTCACAAAGACATACATAGCATCCCATGGTGAACAATGTATATAGGAGAAGCTTTTCCTATCCAATGCATATGATACCAAATGCATGCAATCTAAGATACAAGGATGCCTATACATCATGTTACATATGCCATGCCAGATGCAAAAAAATGCACAAAGGAAACTATACATATGCTACAAAGGACCTCCCACACACGCAACTCAAGAAATCAAACACACACCAAGTTCCCCCCGCAAACGAGTGAAGGTTGCTTGATCTAGGGGTTTGGTGAAAATATCGGCTAGTTGGTCATGTGTGGGTACATGGATCAAAGCTATCTTTCCTTTCTCTACGTTTTCTCTCAGAATATGATACCTCACTTCTATGTGCTTGGTTTTGGAATGGAGCACTGGGTTCATTGCAACGCTTATGGCACTAGTGCTATCACATTGAAGTGGGACATGGGTATACTCCTCACCAAAGTCACTCATGGTATATGAAATCCAAAGGACTTGAGAGCAACAACTAGAAGCGGCAACGTACTCGTCCTCGGTAGTGGATTAAGTAACACTCGACTGTTTGCGGGACGACCAAGACACCAAAGAAGAACCCAAAAACTGGCAAGTCCCAGAAGTTGACTTCCTATCCAACCGAAACCCGGCAAAATCCGCGTCTGAAAAGCCATGAATCGCCAAGGAAGAGGACGCGGAGTACCAAAGGCCGAAGTCGGGAGTGTGACGCAAGTACCTGAAAATTCGCTTCACCGCTTGCCGATGCGAAGTCCTCGGAGACGCTTGAAAACGAGCGCACAGACACACCGAGAACTGTATGTCCCGCCTCGTCGCCGTCAAGTAGAGGAGTGACCCGATCATGTTCCAGTACTCCTTCTGGTCCACATGTTCACCTTCCTCATCTGCATCAAGAGCTGTAGTCATACTCATCGGCGTCGTCATAGCCTTGGAATCCTCCATCTTGAACTTCCGCGCAATATTCTTGGTGTACTTTGCATGGTGCACAAATGTTCCTTCCTTTGATTGCTTGATTTGTAGCCCGAGGAAGAACTGCAACTCACCCATCATGCTCATCTCAAATTCCCTGCTCATATCCTCTGCAAACCTTGCAACAAGAGAGTTAGACGAGCCACCAAAGACAATATCATCCACGTACACCTGCACAATCCGTATATCTCTGCCATGCCTCAGCAAAAACAAGGTCTGATCGACCTTCCCCATCTCAAAACCTCTATCAAACAAGAACCCCCTCAAACTACCATACCAAGCTCTAGGCGCCTGCTTCAACCCATACAACGCCTTCCTCATCTTGTACACCCAGTGGGGGTACTTCTCACTCTGAAACCCCAGAGGCTGCCTCACATATACTTCTTCCTCCAACACACCATTCAGAAAAGCACTTTTCACATCCATTTGGTGCAACTTGAACCCTTTAGCCACGAAAAAGGCTAGAAGGATCCTAATCGCCTCCAAACGGGCTACGGGAGCAAAGGTCTCCTCGTAGCCAATCCCCTCCTTTTAACTGAACCCCTGAGCAACAAGCCTCGACATGTTTCTCACTACCTCACCTTTCTCTCCCTCTTTGTTCTTCCACACCCACTTTGTACTAATCGGCTTACACCCTGGGGGAGGGTCAACCAACTCCCAAACCTGATTCCTCTCAAAGTTCTCCAAATCCTCATGCATCGAATTAACCCAATTGTGATCAGATAGTGCGTGTCCAATACCATTGGGCTCAAAAGTAGCAACAAATGCAGCATGAGCGAAATGAGAATTGTTTCGAACCCTCGACCGTGTAGTGCGTTCATTCATGTCGCGGATGATCGTCGAAGTTGGGTGATCCACGTGTACTCGCCGGGGAGGTTCTCGCCTCGATGCTACCTCCCCCTCAACATCAGCTTCTCCTCGTTCTTGATTTGTCGTCGTAGGTGTAGGAGAGGGTCCTTCCACCACCGTAGTCGAAGTAGTGGGTACATGTTCAGCCGGGAGCACCGCACCCCCATCTTCATCATCTCCATGATCATGCTCCTCCTCCTGAAAGATCTCCTTGCCAAAAACAAGCTGGCTACGTGGCTCTGTCTCGTCGAAGGTTACCTCGAAAGTCTCCACGATTTGGTTAGTTTCAAGATTGAGCACACGATATGCTCTAGAATGAGATGCATAACCAAAGAAAATACCATCGATAGACCTAGCCTCAAACTTATCCAACTTCCTGCCTTTCTTCAGAATGAAACACTTCCAACCAAAGACATAAAAGTTACTCACCTTGGGTGTGCGACCATGCATCAACTCATAGCATGTTTTCTTCTTGTGCACTCTGAAGTAGATCCTGTTTGACACATAGCACGCGGTATTCACCGCCTCAGCCCAATACCTCCTCGAAGTCCTATGCTCATCAAGCATCGTCCGAGCCATCTCGCACAAAGTCCTGTTCTTCCTTTCCACAACACCATTCTGGGGAGGCATATACGGACTCGAAAACTGGTGTTCAAGACCCAAGTCATGGCAAAAGGTTTCAAAACGAGAGTTTCTGAATTCCGAGCCATTGTCATTGCGGATAGCTCGTATGGCATCTCCGTGCCTCTCGTTCCTCAAAACCTCAAGACTATATCTCGAACAAAACCAAACGTCTCCCCCTTATCCTCGAGAAAGAACACCCATGCATACCGAGAATAGTCGTCCACCACAACAAGGACATACCACTTCCCACCCACAGATCGCACACGAGCTGGGGCAACAAGGTCCATATAGAGCAGCTCGCATGGACGCTCAGTCATGACATCAGTGAGAGGCGGGTGAGAAGAGGCTACCATCTTGGCATGCCTACACGGCGCACAAACTACTCTTTCTCAAGCCTCAACCGTGGCAATCCTCGGACCAAATTGAGTTTACTCAAGCGCGACAAAAGGTCAAAGCTCAAGTGACCCAACTTCCTATGCCACTTCCACAACTCACTCGAAGAACCAGCCAAGAAACAACGCTCGACACCCAAAGACTGAGAAAAATCAGCACGAAACACCTGACCCTCGGGAACGACCATACAGACAAGGTCCCCCCGAGAGTCCAAAATCTGAGAACCACCTGGCCGAAACAACACCTCAAAGCGCTCATCCAACAA
Source organism: Cenchrus americanus (assembly GCA_947561735.1). Lineage (NCBI taxonomy): Eukaryota > Viridiplantae > Streptophyta > Magnoliopsida > Poales > Poaceae > Cenchrus > Cenchrus americanus. The sequence continues at coordinate 196,418,820 of OX387244.1, forward strand.
CTGGGACACAGAAAGCAGATTGTACCCCAGCGATTGAACAAGAGTAACACGCCTCAGAGTGATCTTGTCACTCACCTTAATCTCACCTTCTGAAAGCACACGCCCATGCCCATTGTCCCCAAAAGTGATGTACCTCTTCGTCACCACCGGGACGAGACTTGAGAACCACCCCCTGTCTCCGGTCATATGCCTCGAACAACCGGAGTCAATCAACCAAATGTTCTTCAAGTCTCCCACCTGAAATTCAAAAGCAAGCACGTGAGTGAACAAACGACTCAGCACTGGGGTTAGTACCAAAAGAGTAAAACCAGTGCCGAGCCATTTGCTCGAAAGTGGGATTAGCACACACCAAACCATCTTTCCTACCAAAACTACCACCACGAACACCACCTCAGTAACCACTCCGAGGAAACCAACCCGCGTTGCCTGGAGGAGGAACAAAACCACGAAAGAAGGCTTGTGGACCGTTCCTCCTCTCCTTCTCAAAGCTACGACTCCTCCCATCCCTATGGTGAACTCGAGGGGGAGAATGCCTAGCAAACTGACCACCTGCTGACTCTCCAGACTAACCACCAGCACCACTATCCCCAGACCTGAAACCTCTCAACTCACCACCTCGAAAACCACTCCGCCCATAATTCTGGGGGGGCGGTTGAACCGCCTAGCTAGGCCGATCTAACCGCCCCCCTATGGGCAGGGCCGGTCTGACCGCCTAGCCAGGCCGGTCTGACCGCCCTCTCCAGAACAGCTCCTCGGCTCCGGGAACTCGCATCTCCCCATGCCGGAACACTTCTCACCACAGCTTTACCCCTGGGTAGTGGCATACAAGGCTTAGGTACACCATGGGAAGAGTTGTACCTTTCCTTGTTCGCCCACTCCTTTGCCATCTTTTCCTCATGCTTCCTCTTGAAGCAAAACTCATCCTTGTGACCCTCTTTCCCACAATAGCCACAATGGAACCTCACAAGTTTAGGTTTAGGCTTGGATTGGGGCTGCTCACATGGTTTCGCTCCACTCAACTTCTCGACCGGTTTCTCCTCACTAGCCTTCTCACTCTCTTTCCCAAAGAACACTTTCCCGGAAGTGCTCACAAACTTGATAGGCTTTTGGAGATCATTTGTGGGTGTAGGAAACACGGGTGGAGCTGGAGTTGTGTCTATTCGGTTCCTAAGATAGTTGGGTTTTGGAGGGTAATCATTTTTGTGGTGGGTTTTTGGTGGCTCTAGGATATTCTCTCCACTCCCCTCACCAACCTTGTTTGCCACAAGTCCCTCACCATCTTTCCTCTTAAATGCCTCGATCATCATTCTCAACTGAGGCTCATGACCCGACAACCAACCCATCAACTTTCTCAACTCATCATTCTCATCCTGCAAACGATCAACATAATGTGCAAGTTCTAAATTTTTCAAAGCATGCATTTCACACGTAGAGCATGATGTAGGCATGGATTCTTTCAGTTTAGCCTCAAGAGAACTAGTGTAAGCATGCATCTCATCAATTTTAGCATGCAAAACAGGGGAAGAAGTGCGAGCACCTAGCAAAGCAGGTCTATACATAAGCTCAGCTAATTCAACCCTAAGCACATCTAGTACCTCACACTTGGAGGCATGCTTTTCCTTGAACAAAGCAAGATCAACAAGAAAGATGGAGCAAGCAGCACAATCAACCTCATCAGAAACAACAGGACTAGCCTTAAGGGAATCAATCTCAAGCTTGCTATCAAGCACTTGTGTTTCTAGCTCAGCCACTCTAGTCCTAGCATCCTCGAGTGAGGCCCTAAGCTCTTTTCTCATTTTCTTTGCCTCTCTAAGCATGTCATCACGATTATCAAGCAAAGTACCAAGCCGTTCATTCTCCTGGCACAAGAAGGGAAGCTCATCATGCACCTCGTCGTCGGACTCAGAGTCTGAGTCGCTCTGTGTGCTCTTCTTGCTACCGGAGCTCAGCGCCATGGTGCAGAAGTCGTCTCTAGCGAAGCAGCTCAGCCCGCTCAAGGTCTTGGACGACTTCTTGCTCTTGCGACGATAACCTTCGTCTTCACTGCTACTCCAGCTCGAGGTAGAGTATGCGGAACTGGAGTCGACGTCGCTCGCTCCAACCATCGCTCGGGCCTTGCCTCGGCTCTCCTTCTTCCTCGATCGTCGCTCGTCCTTGTGCTTGTTCTTGTGGTCGCGCCTCGACTGGTACTTGCCATCCTTCCTCGACTTGTGCTTGTAGTTGTCCTTGTTCTCGACCTTCTCCGGGCAGTCAGCGACGAAGTGTCCTAGCTTGCCACATTGAAGCATGTCCTCGTGTTCCTCCTCATGTTCACTCGGTTCTCGTGAAGCCTCTCGAACCGCCTCGTCAGGAGCGCCAGCTCGTCCTCTCCAAGCACATCCTCATCTGGCATAGACATCAAAGAGACAAAGAGAACATCCTGATGGATGGGTTAGTGTTAGCCTTTCCTTTCGAACCACCAACTAGGGCAAGACTATGGGAATCAGTCGGACCCTCGAGCTTGGCAGTCATGCCCCTATCCACCTCAGCCGACTTGAGCTTCGAGAACAGCTCGTTCACCGTCAGAGTGTCATATTTCTCCGACTCCACAATGGCCTCGAACTTTCCGCCCCATATTGTACGATCCAAAGAGTGTAAGAGCTTGACGGCTCTATCACGATCATCGTACGGGAGCACGTCCACATTGGCCCTCATGTTATTCACAACCACCGTGAACCTCTGAAACAAGGCATCGATGGACTCACCGGGGAGATGAGTGAAGTTCTCGTACTCTCTCCGGTAGGTCGCATACATCTGTGCATGAACCTGGGCATTCCCAACATGAGCCTCCTTCAGCAGTGTCCAAATTCTACAAGCCAAGTGCTCGGTGTGCACCCGATCGAACTCAGGCTGACACAGAGCACGAAACAAGTAGTCGACCGCCTTGTTGTTGGCGTCGAATTTGTCCCTCGATCCTGGAGCAAGGAAATCCATTGGCTGGACATAGCCTATGTCCACCGTGACATCCCAAAGGATCTGACCGTTTCCGCGGAGGAACGCACCCATCCGCTTACTCCACATCTGGTAGTTCTTGCCATCGAAGTGTGGAGGACCCGAGCCCCGTTCCTGGTATGCTATCCTTGGATCTTAGACTGGTTAGAGTCAATAAAGACCCGAACCGGCTCTGATACCACTTGAAGGACCGATCAGGCGACCAAAGAGGGGGGAGTGAATGGGAGCCGATAAAAATTCTTCTCGAAGGAGATTGAAACTCCGACAAGATGAACTCGCTCGGTCGGACCCCCAAAATCACACGCTCCGCACTTCTACCTTCCGTTTGCTAAAACCACGTAGCCACTGGAGTGCTCCTGCGGTCCTAGGAACAAACACTACCAAGCAACCTCAACACACACGCACCCACGACAAGCCGGAACCAACTCGAAAGCCGGCTGTCCAGAGGGGGCGGTTAGACCGGGTATAGGGGGCGGTTAGACCGCCTCCACCAGGCAACCAAGAAATCCTCCGAAACACCTCTTCCGAGCACCAAAACGCACCACGGTTTCACCAACAGAAATCTCTGGTCAGGGCCATGCTAGCTACCAGAAAATCTTGGAGAAAACCGAAACTCCACCCAGGGGCCTAGGGGCGGTTAGACCAACTACCAGGGGCGGTCTAACCTCCTGTACACAGCAACGAACTCCAAACAAGAACTCCTAGCAAACGGCACGAGAACGACCCGAAATTTCACCCAAACGCTCCTCTGATCAAGGCAAACAAACTCATAGAGGAAAATCCGGCGAAACAGAAATTTGACCTGGAAAGCCCTGGGCGGTTAGACCGCCCCCTCTAGGCGGTTAGCCGCCCCTTCCAGAAAACGAACCCGTGGGTCAAACCTCAATTTCCTCGCACCCGATCTCCCGAATCACTCCACGGATTGCGACGAAACTTCGGGATTAGCTGGGTTACCTCTTGGGCAACCTCTACCGCAAAGGAATCGACCTGAATCACTCACAGTCAAGAGGAATCGAAGAAATCGCTTCTCTAGGTCAAGAACTCGCCCAACTCGAAAGACCACCAAATCGAGTCCAATTGAAAAGAGATTTGGGGGCAAAGTCGACAGCCAAAGAGGCACAAGATCCTCATACGTGACACCCACCAAAAACCCCAATAAATCATCCTCAAAACACCGCCAGCAAAGAGCTCCGAAAATCACCACAAAGAAGGACAGGGAAAAACACTTCACCACCTTGAGGAACAACACCGAACCATCTATACATACCATGAAGGTTCGTACAAGGTCTAGCTTTCCACCCATACATCCATCCCTCTCTCTAGATCTCACATGAAGCTCTCAAGCTAGTCCTAGGAAAAACTAGTGGAAAATGAGAACGAAAATGGAAAAACAAATGAGCTAGGATTCCAAGAGTTGGCTGCCATCCATCCTCTCAAAGAGTATATATGGAGGCATCCAAAAGACTAAACTACCCTTACCTAATAAATAGGGATACATGCCCCTCGAGGGCGAATTTGGAAGTCTTCAAATTTTCTTCATCGGACGGATGCCCGGCGACCGCAACCTGCTTAGCCTCGACGCAAGCCTTGCGATCCCGACGCGTGTCCTCCGCTTCAAAGCATCTCGGCGCCAGCGACCAGGGCGGTCAGACCGCCCCCTTGGGCGGTTACACCGGCCTGGGCAATCTGACCGGCCCAGGCGGTCTGACCGCCCCTCCTGGGCGGTTGAACCGGCCTGGGTGGCCACACCTCCTCGTCGAGTCTTCGGCCTCAGTTTTGTCGCTGAACCGAGTAACCCAGTGGTTTTCTGGTGAACCACTGCGAACCCCGCGAACTCGGTGTAGCCTCCGCCAATCTCCACTTATGACTTGGCTCCCATGTAGTCCCGGCTCGACCTTAGTTTTGAGGCTCTACCAACAAACCTTCCACGACTTCATCTTGCTGTTCATGCCACCATGTGGCCCGCACTTGAACCCGCTGACCACCGGGTCCCTCGAACAAAGCCTACTTGTCTTCTCCACACCTGGAGGCCTCACCGGCTACGACCTTTTGTGCTTGTTCTTCACCTGCACCAACACGTGTCAAGCCGCAACCTGCACCAGCAATACTCAGCCAAGAATCAGTCCACACAACGTTGTCAATCACTCATCACACAAGGAAGCGACCATCCACTAGTCCTCGAACCACACATGGTCCTCAACGTGGTCAAGAGGGCTGCCCGCTGCCACTTCGTCTTCGACGACGACGGCTCCAACGGCGACGATGGCAGCCACGGCGGCGACGACGGTGATGAAGGCAGCCACGGCGACGACGAGGGCGGGTTTCCTACTAATTGATAGACTCCTCTACCAATTAGTAACATTATGTGCGTGCTTTTGTGTCTTTGTCATGTTCTTGGACATGAACTTCTTAGTTTGTCTGTCGATCATGAACTGCTTAGTTAATTAGTTTGGTTGTCATATTTTGTATGTCATGAACGCGATCTAATAGACGTGATTACATCCAATCGTGTTGTGATGAACTGTGTTCTGTCGTGATGAACTGGAGATCTGTTGTGATGGATTAGATCTTAGAGACAATGGATAGTAATTGCCTACGTAGGATAGCCTGCTGATGCTAACGCTGACGCATGAGCCAGTGTTATTGGCGATGATTATTAGTGAACGCGCATCGTATTTGTTGGCAGTTGGGTCCGGGCAGGCAGGCAACGGTTATCTTTTTTATATTGGCTGCTGACGCTGACACGTGGGCCCGTCACTATTTTTTTGGAATTAAACTTGCTTCCTTAAAATATTAGAGCCCATAAAACAAGACCTTAAAAATCATAAAAATACGAACAATTCGTATTTGGACATTTAGTATTTGAATAAAATATCAACATTCACACTTGTGTGCCAAAAATTCATATATTTCATTTTAATACCTTGTGGTAATTATATAATAATTCTAATAACATCAAATTTGCTCTAAAAAATCTACAAATTGACATGGAAACATAATTTGGGTACCTAAACTTGTCTTCGAAATTTCAAATGGTATCGATGAAGGAATAATATACTTGTTTACAAATGTCTACATCTCTCACATAGTATCCTTAAATGTTTGCTTCAACATTAAAGTTTTCCGTACTTCGCAACATGTTCGAACTCATATGCAATTGAAAACTTAACAAAACCTTGTTTTCACATTAAGCTTACGAAATGTAACGTTTCATCAATGATGGTTGTGTAAAAAATATTATTTGTATGTTGTACTTACAAAGAACAAAATAAGACATATAACCATTATTTAACAAACGGAATGTACACTAAACAAAATTAATGAAAAGATGGTGATTTTAGAAAAAATTAGAAAAATATCAAGTTTGGACTAATTACGATGAAGAAATACTTATTACAACATTTGATTGCAGATTAAAAGGAGAAATGAGAATTGTTCTTCATTTGAATAGAATTGGTCCCCATAGTCATTAGCGACGCGGGGCTGGTAACCCGCGTCGAATTAGCTGCTCTCGCATAATTTTACACAGACAATTCGAGCATCATACAAAAGCTAATCTGCTACTGGTTTCCTATTCTAATACTCTGTGCGAACTTCACCATTTCGAAGCATAGCCTACAGTCTTCGCTGTAAAACAGAGAAATTCGAATCCATCCTTTTTCCACGCTGCAGCCGTCCTGCACACGACTGATCACCGCGCACCTATGCCGGAGGCGGCAGCGGTTCGCCCCAAATGCGCCAAGTCGAGGAGTGAAGCGCACGCGCGACCTTCTTGCGCAAAGGCAGAAACCCCTCGTTGCTCAGCCATCTCGATGTCGTACTACCACCGCTAGTGACCCGCCTCATGTACCGCTTCGCAATGTCATCGGTGGTGGCACCGCCATTGACTCTGTAGAGAAAGATGGCGTATAGATAGGCTGTCGCATCGTGCCCGCCCTCGGTGGCGTGCCGAAGATCATTGTATCCCCTATTTTCGATGAAGACGGCTTTGATCCCAGAGAAGAAGCAAGCCTCCGGATTGCCGAGACCGGTTAGCATAGCAACAAATGCTTTGTAAGAGGTGGGGTCCCACACCCAAGAAATCTCATCTCATATCCCCTCTATCGACAAACGCCGGCCGACGTCGTCGTGGCCGCACATGCGGCACATGGTCGAGCAAGTACCGCGTAGGCTGCGGAGGTCAGCCAAAGGCCTCTCGAAGGTCGCACTGACGCGCGCCACAATCTCAATGCGGAGGTCTTGAGGGAGGCCCAACAACGACGACGACTGGTGCTGCCTACTTCTTCGCGGCATGCTATCCATCTCCGGCCGGGAATGGTGATGATGAGGAGTAGGCAGTTGCTATTTTTCATGGGTAGAGATGAAGGGGAAGAGGATCTAAATTGTTTTGGAAGGAGAAGATATAAGAGATTTGTTTCCAAACACGGTTTAAGTACGCAATGAAGATGACGTTTGGTTAATCAGTGTATCATTTCATTCTACATTGGGGTCACTACCTCTGCTGTCAGCCATTGACTAGCAAGAGTCTCCCCATTGACCGATCTTGGTAACATTCCCGTTTCCTGTGCTCTTGATCTTATCCCTTCCTCTCTTTTTTTGGAGACGATGGCTACATTGGAGACGATGTTTGGTTACTCCGTGTACCATTTAATTCTACATTGGAATCACTACCGTACCTCTACTCTCAGCCATTGACTGGCAACAGTTTCGCCATTAACCGTCTTAGGAACCTACCCGTTTCTTGTACTCTTGATCTTATACCTTCCTTGTTCACTACGTGAAAACTTCAAATAGATCACGCAACATCTGTAACGGGCCCTTAATGCCCGTTACACCCACCCACATCTGTAACAGTTGTTGTTTGGTGCCCCTTACCTATAAGCGCGCCAGGACGACCCCCGGGTTGGCCTCCTCAATGCCCGTTACCAATGTGGACTTCTGGTAACGGGCTTCTTAAACGCCCGTTACATAAGTTCTTTGTAACAGATATTAAAAGAGCCCATTACAAATGTCAAACCTATCGGTAACGGGCTTGTAAAGTCCGTTTCTGATCAATGCCCTATCAACAACGGGCTGCTTAAGTCCGTTACTGATCGTTGTCGTATTGGTAACAGGCTATAAAGTCTGTTACCGATAATTTCGTACTGGAGACGCATGTTGAGCAAGTGTTCTATGTACCGGACCTTGCAGAGAAGAACTGATCTGTGGTTATGGCTGAAAAAATGGATCGTGGGGATTGAAAAGTGTAATATCTTCTGCCAAAGGTACTATATATATTATGTTTATATATATTTTGCTTCAGTTCAGTAATGGGCAAGAGACGAGGATTAACGAACCCGCATCGCCATTGTTACGGGCAAGAGACGACGATTAATGAACCCGCATCTCCATTGTTACGGGCAAGTGAAGAGGACTAACGAACCAGCGTCGCCTTTGTTATGGGCTAGATATGCGAAATCACTAACAAATTACATCTAAGAGTTTGCCAAATTTTACTTGGAAAATCTTGTGCTTTGCCAACTTCTAAGAAGATATGCCAAGTAAAAAAAGAGTTCATCCCCAACAATCTGGCATAATTTCACTTGCCAAATCCAGATCTAACTTACATCAGGAATCCTAAGAGAAGCAAGTTGATTTGCCAAACTGTTGGAGTTGCTCTTACCCAGCCCCCGTCAGCTTGTTCTTCAAGCTTTGCAAGTGAGTAGGTAAATCATACAAAAAATTGTATTGCACAGAGATAATCACAAAAGCATTTCTCTTGAGATGCAAAATCACACACAAACAGATTATAGTCATCATTGATACATCAGAACAAGGTTACAATGCGGTCATATCTTCATTATGCGATATGCAAAATCACACACACACAGATTACAGTCATCATTGATACATCAGATCAAGGTTACAATATGGCCATATCTTCATGACGAGATATGCAAAATCACTCACACACATCGATCTTGCTCACAGGTCGTCGATCTTGCTGCACGTGGTCACTGAACAAGTTCCATCTCTGTTGATGGCTTAGAGAATTGATTCCTAGCTTGCAATGAGACCACAAAGCTTTTTGAACCTGCACTTTTGTTTGCAAGAGCCTTCCGCGAGTGGAGGGAGAAAGCATAGGAAAAATAATGATCATTGGACAAAGGATGAAGGATTGTTCATCCTGAAAACAATGATCATTAGACACAAGATGAAATTGTTCATCCTGATGCCAGGAGGTTCTGGGCTGCCTTCCCCGGACACGGCTATGCGGAAGGAGTATGTCACAAGAATTCTTCCGGCAGTTGTGTTAGAGGGATGAGCAACCCAATCACCCCCTATCACAAGAATTCTTCTAGCAAATGAGAGATCGAGGAGGAGGAAGAAGACAGAAAAGAAAAAGATTGCGCCCTACAAGATCTATTCTTTGCACCATAGCTAGATCTAGAGAAGAAGGAAGCAAGTGACTCACTTTATTGTATCAGAAGAAGGAACCATATACTAGCTAGATCTAGATATAGAGAAGAAGGAAGCAACTTGAAGTGAGGAGGACCGATAGGTGTCGGTGCCTTTTTATAGAAAAACAAAGAAGGGATAAGATCAAGAGCACAGGAATGGCCGGGAAGGTTCCCAAGACGGTCAAGATGGCCGGGAAACTATTGCTAGTCAATGGCTGAGAGCAGAGCTGCAGAGGTAGTGATTCCAATGTAGAATTAAATGATACGCGGAGTAAGCAAACATCGTCTCCATTGGCCGTGTTTGGATGGTAGATGTTAGTGTTATTGTTAGTGGTAGTTTTTAACACCTCCAAATTAACACATGTGTTTGGCTCCAAAGTGTTAGTTTGGTGTTAGTTTGCTACAAACTAACACTAACACTAACACCTCCATCCAAACATCCAATGTTGTCATCATCTCCAAAAGAAGAGAGGAAGGGATAAGATCAAGAGCACAGGAAACGGGAAGAGGTTCCCAAGACGGTCAATGGCGAAACTGTTGTCAGTCAGTGGCCGAGAGAAGAGCTGCAGAGGTAGTGATTCCAATGTAGAATTAGGTGATACGCAGGGTAAGAAACATTGTCTCTACGCGGATTAGCCAAACGTCATTTCTAATGGAGAATTAAATGATAACGCAGATTAGCCAAACGTCATCTCCATTGCATACTTAAACCGTGTTTGGAAACAAATCTCATGTATCTTCTCCTTCCAAAACAATTAGATCCCCTGCCCCTTCATCTCTACCCGCGAAAAACAGCAACTGCCTACTCTTCATCATCACCATTCCTGGTCAGAGATTGATAGCATGTCGGGAAGAAGCACGCTGCACCAGCCGTCATCGCTACTACTGGGCCTTCCTCAAGACCTCCACATTGAGATTGCGGCGCGCGTCGGTGCGACCTCGGAGCGGCCCTTGGCTGACCTCTGCAGCCTACGCGGTACTTGCTCCATGCGTCGAGTGTGCGGCCACGACAATGTCGGCTAGTGTTGGTTGATAGAGGGGAAACGAGATGAGATTTCTTGGGTGTGGAACCCCACTGCTTACAAAGCATTCCTTGCTATGTTGAGCGGTCTCAGGAATCCGGAGGCTTGTTTCCTCTTCGGAATCAAAGCCTTCTTCATTGAACACAGGGGATACAATGATCTCCAGCGCGCCACCGAGGGTGGGCACGATGCGGCGGCCCATTTATACGCCATCTTGCTCTACAGAGATAATGGCGGTACCGCCGCGGCCGACACCGCGAAGGGGTACATGAGGCGAGTTGCGGGCGGTGGCAGTACGACGTCGTCGAGATAGCTGAGTAACGAGGCGTGTCTGCCTTTGCGCGAGAAGGCCGCACGTGCACTCCACTACTCGACTTGGCGTATTTGGGGTGAACCGCTACCGCCTTCGGCATAGGTGCGCGGCGATCAGACATGTGCAGGCACCGGCGGCGGTTGCGGCGTGGAAAAAAAGATGGCTTCGAATTTCTCTATTTTGCAGCAAAGACTGTAAGCTGCGCTGCGAAATGGTGAAGTTGGCACAGAGAATAGGAAATCAGTAGTAGATTAGCTTTTGTATGATGCTCGAATTATCTGTGTAAAATTTTGGGAGAGCAGCAAATCTGACGCGGGTTATCAGCCCCACATCGCTAACGACCGTGGGGCTCAGTTCTATTCAAATGAAGAACAGTTCTCATTTTTCCTTTGAATCTACAATAAAATGTTGTAACAAGTATTTCTTCGTCGTCATTAGTCCAAATTTGATACTTTTTTCTAAATTTTTCTAAAATCACCATCTATTCATTAATTTTATTGTTCAGTGTACATTCTGTTTGTCGAGTGATGTTTATATGCCTTATTTTATTCTTTGTAAGTACTTCATATTTGTTTTACACAACAATTAGTGATGGAACTTTACATTTTGTAAGCTTAAGGTCAACATAATGTTTTGTTAAGTTTTCGAATGCATATGAGTTTGAACATGTTGCAAAGTGTGGAAAACTTCAATGTTCAAGCAAACATTCTAGGAAACTATGTGAGAGATGAAGACATTTGTACACAAGTATATTATTCCTTCATCGATACCACTTGAAATTTCGAATACAAGTTTAGGTACCCAAATTATGTTGCCAAGTAAATTTGTAGATTTTTTAGAGCAAATTTGATGTTATTAGAATTATTATATAATTACCATGGGGTGTAAAAACGAAATATATGAATTTTGGGCACACAAGTTTGACTTTGATATCTTATTCAAATACTGAATGTCCAAATATGAATTGTTTTTTATTTTTATGATTTTTAGGTGTTGTTTTATGGGCTCTCATAATTCAGGGAAGCATGTTTTATTCAAAAAAATGTGACAGGCCCACGCGTCAGCATCAGCAGCAAATATAAAAAAGATAACCGTTGCCTGCCCGCCCGGACCCAACTGCCAACAAATGCGATTCGGGTTCACTAACATCGCCGCCAATGACACTGGCCCACGCGTCAGCGTCAGCATCAGCAGGCTAACCTGCGTCGGCAATGACTACTCTGATAAGATCTAATTTATCACAACAGATCTCCAGTTAATCACAACAGAACACAATACATCACAACGCGGTTGGATCTACTAACGTATATTAGATCGAGTTCGTGACATACAAAATCTAGCAACCAAGCTAATTAACTAAGTAGTTCATGATCGACAGACAAACTAAGCACTTCATGTCCAAGAACCGGACGAAGACACAAAAACACACAGACATTATTGTTACCAATTGGTAGAGGAGTCTATCAATTAGTTGGAGTCCCGCGGTCGGCGCCTTGGCTGCCTTCGTCACCACCGTCGTCGTTGTGGCTGCCGTCGTCGCTGTCAGAACCGCCGTCGTCGAAGACAAAGTGGTGGCGGGCAGCCCGCTTGACAACGGGGAGTTTCTCGAGCTTCTCGGCCAACCCGTGGATCCTAATGGAGAGACCATTCAAGGTCGGGTCCTTGTACACATCATGATGCGCCTTGATGTCAAAGGCCTCGCCAACACCTTGAAGCATTCTGAAGGCGCTCCTGAGCAGCTTGGCGGAGAACTTATTGTCATCGAAGAGTGGTTCCTCGTTGACATCCTTGGACGCCGACTCCTTCCCCTTCTCCAACTTCTTCCGACGACGGCTTTCGTCGTCGTCGTCCTCCCTTCGTCCTCGCTACGACAGCGGTGGGCTCCTCGACGCCATCTCCTCCTTCTCTCGGTGACCGAAGATTTGTAGTGGTGAATCGCGAGAAGGATGAAGAAGTTAAGAAACAGATGGTAAGCTTATGGAAGAAGCAGGGGAGGGCGACTGGGCGACGGAGCTATATTGACAGGACTTGGAACTGTCAGGCGCCTCTGCCCCCACCCACTACTCCATTACTGTTAGTACGTGCCACTCGCTTGCGCATCGGGTTCCGTCTTGGGCGAGAAACCATGCGTCGCCTTTCACTTACGTGGGAAAGAGAAGGGGCGGGGCAATGATGTCGGGCCCACTTGTCAACGGTAGCAGCCAAACTGTGGAGCCTTTTCAATTTCCATTTATTGTTTTATTACTTCATGGCCGAGGAGCCATCTTCAACCTTCAACCCTCGAGCTCGTCGCCTCGCTCCTTCAACTTCAATCCAAGTCGCCAACTTCATCCCTCTTCAACTTCAATCCTTCTTGCCAACTTCATCCCTCGTCGCCGCCAACTTCAACCCTCGTCGCCATTCAAATTCCAAACCCTGTCGCTGTGCTATTTCCTCCCATTCTCTTTGATGGCCTCCGCGGTGTGCTTGATCCGGCTGCTGCTAGATGAACTTCTCACCAAAATCATCATCCACTCCATCAAGGATGTGGTCGTTTTCCATTTTCTAAACCTTCGCAATAAAATCTGCGGCACCTTCCCATGCATCTGCAACTCCGATGAGGTACTACTGCATGTGTCGCTACGTGATCTTCGTGAGGCGTGCAAGAATCACTACGTCAGCTCGTGCTTTGAGCGAAGCTTCCACGAGGCCAATCATCCGGAGGCATTGTGCTTCGAGGGTTGGTGAGGTTGATGAGGTGGCGGAACCCCGATAAGGGTCTGAAGCTCATTGGAGATGCTGCCGCTGCTGAAGACTCCTTTGCCAAGTACCTTTTTGCGATGCTGAAGTACCGTTGCAACCCGGCGAACCCCGAAGCCATGGCACTACTCCAGGAAATCAGCGGCGGCTCGTCGCCCCGTGACGGCTGGTGGAAGAACCACAAGTTGCGACGGCGGTGCTACCTCGTTAAGCAGGATCTCAACAACATTGCTTGGTTGTATTGGCTTGATGACGGAGACGACGACGACATTCCGTTGCTGCCCATCCAGAATCCCCACATCTGCATCTGGATACCGAAGAGATCATCCACTATTGCAGCTCCGAGTGTCGCATCCATCATGAGTTCGGCCTCTGGACGTGTAAATTCTGCCCTGCCATGGAGTACGATGTCAGCAGGATGAACATCGGGATGTAGGCGCAAGCATCAATATGATTATTATCTATCTTGAATGTAAATTATTAGATATTACTAAACGCGGATTTGATTTTATCGGGATGTCGGCGGCGGTGGGTGGCAGTGCCCTCGGCTTCCTCCTTTGTTCTATTCAAATGACTGTGGGGGGGGGGGGGGGCAGTTCTATTCAAATGAAGAACAGTTCCCATTTCTCCTTTTAATCTGCTATCAAATGCTGTAACAAGTATTTCTTCGTCGTTATTAGTCCAAATTCGATACTTTTTTCAATTTTTCTTCTAAAAACACCATCTATCCCTTAATTTAATTGTTTAAAGTACATTCTGTTTGTTGAGTGAAGTTTATATGCCTTATTTTGTTCTTTGTAAGTACAACATACAAATAATATTTGTTTTACACAACCATTAGTGATGGAACTTTACATTTTGTAAGCTCAAGGTGAACACAAGGTTTTGTTACGTTTTCAAATGCATATGAGTTCAAACATGTTGCAAAATGTGGAAAACTTTAATGTTCAAGCAAACATTCTAGGAAACTATGTGAGAGATGTAGACATTTGTACACAAGTATATTATTCCTTCATCAATACCACTTGGAATTTCGAAGACAAGTTTACGTACCCAAATTATGTTTCCAAGTCAATTTGTAGATTTTTTAGAGCACACTAGATGTTAGTAAAATTATTACATCATTAACATGGGATGTAAAAAACGAAATCTAAGAATCTTGGGCACACAAGTGTGACTGTTGATAATTTCTTAAAATACTAAATGTCCAAGTACGAAATTGTTCGTATTCTTATGATTTTTTATGTGCTATTTTATGGGCTCTAATAAATTAGGGAAGAAAGTTTCATTCAAAGAAATTGTGACAGGCCCACGCGTCAGCGTCAGCAGCTAATATAAAAAAGATAACCGCTAACCCAACTCCCAACAAAGGTGATCCGGGTTCACTAACCATCGTCGCCCATGACACTGGCCCACTAGTCAGTGTTAGCAGGCGAACCGTGCGTGGGCTGCTCAAAATTTCCCACCTATATTTATTATAGTGCCCATGAAATTCCAATTGCAGCACAGATCCGTCAAGGGCACGCCAGTAGTTTCATTAAACATAGTTACGCGCGTCGTTCATATTCGGCTCCTCGCTAGACAGATCCACAACGCCCGCATTCTCCCCACCGCCGCTGCCAGTCGCCCCGCTCGCCTTCGCCGCTCTCCCCGCCGCATCCCTGCTCTTCTCCAGCCCCACCGCTCCCTGCGTGACGATGGTGATGAGGACGGGGTTACTAGCGTGCAGACGTACATCCGGCCAACCTAAAGACGGTTGACGCAGATCCGTCGAAGTCGTCCCCGGCCACGACGACGAGCCGGCCGGCCGCCTCAGGCCACGAGCCGCCGTGGATCCGACCCCTCCGACCATCACGAGAACAACTATTTCATTCGCGACAGAGGTTAGTCCTGCTTGAACTCCCAACGCCTTCTCTCTCTCATCGGTCACAAAAATCGATCTGCTATATATATTCATGTCAATCTGGATTAATTAGGGAGACATGCCTAGATAGTTCATCTTTAATTGATTGACTGTGGTTTTGAATGATGGATTTTGTTGCCCCAAGTCTGTGTGAATAAATTGTTGCTAACAACTGTAGTCATATCAACTGTTGAAATTCATCTTCATGTTATTAGTGCTTTAATTTTTGCACTATAAATTCATGAAGAGCATCGAGGATGTTAGCATACTGTAATTCTGCTATGCCCTGAATGTACAAGATCTACAGTTATGCTTTGGACCTGTTAGCATATACTTTAATTCTTCTATGCTCGGATCGACAGTTATGCTTTGGACCTATTAGCATACTTTAATCCTGATGGCCACATAATGTCAATGGGAATTGCATCGCAGTGGTTTATAATGTAGTCCACCCAATCTGCTATATATTCATGTCAAGGTGGATTAGGGAGACATGCCTTAATAGTTCATCTTCAATTGATTGACTGTGGATTTGATGGATGAATTTTGTAGCTCCAAGTCTGTTTTGAATAAATTGTTGCTAACAGATGAAGTTATATGAAATGTTGAAATTCATTTTCATGTTTTTGGGGCTTTAATTTTTGCACTGTAAGTTCATGAATAGAATAAAGGATGTTTGCATACTTTAATACTTCTATGCTCTGAATGTACTAGATCAACACTTATGCTTTGGACCTGTTAGCATACTTTAATTCTGATTGCCACATAATGTCAGTGGGAATTGCATCGCAGTGGTTTATAAGGTAATGATAACTAGACTGTCTTTTTCTTTGTTGTGAGTGTTAATTGTTTCACTACTATCATATATATTGATATTGTTGGTGTCATGATGTGTTGTGAGTGTTGTTTTACTATTGTCATATATAATGTCATGACAATTGCTTTATCCTTCTGTTGCATGTCCATATGGAACACATAATCTATCGCTGCTCAAGTTGGACAAGGAAGCTGGTGAAGTAGTTTTTTCTCTGCTTTGATATATAAGCATATTGTTGTGTCCCTGTCAAAATGGTTAGCACCTATCCCTGTATGCTAATTAAGTAATATATGAACTATGTATGTCTATGCTGATTATATTTACGACTGTATCAACTATTTTACCTGTCAAATAAAACGAATTTATCTAATAAGAATTATGTTTAGATTTTCAGTCTTGCTTATGTTGCTCTACTGACAAACCTGACATATCATCTATGCAGTCTCCCACAACAACAAACTCCTCTACCTCCAGTGCATCATCACAGCCCATCGTCGGTGAACCTTCTTCACAAGGTCACTCAGCACAAACTGCTGCGAGTAGTACTCGATCCCGCGAGTCAAGGACACAAACCAAATGGCCAGAAGACAAGTTGACTGCAACTAGACTTGATGCCAATTTTTGGCCTACCCCAGATGCTGCGAGGGACAGATTTGAAGGCGGTTGATGATCTCTCACCAATTGAGAAGGACCATCTGTTTACAGTTTTAGAGGAAATGCTAGATTACCCAGCCAATCTTGAAGAATCTGTTTGCAAGAAGGCAGTTAAGGCAGCTACATCATAGATTGGATCCTTTCAACAACGGTTCAAGGCCCATTTAAGAAAAAATATGTGAGTGAAGAGGAGACTCCCTTTGTGAAGCATGCCTTTTTGCAGCAACACGACTGGGACATGTTTGTGTAGGAAACCAATTCTCCTTCATTTCAGCAATTGAGCCAGGAGATGAAACAAAAGAGAGCATTGCATAATAAGCCACACAAGTTGGGCAGAAAAGGTTATCGAGGTAAAAGGAAAGAATGAGAGGAGGAGGATGCAAAGCTCGCTGCCGAAGGAAAACAGAACCCTTGGGACAAATTTCCTGGACGTTCGAGACCTTTTCTGAAGGCAAGGGTAGGGAAGAAGAAGAAGAATACTAGTGAAGGAAGCGGGAGCATAACACTTAGTAACCCTGCGGTGGTGGGGGTAGCAGATAGGGTGAAAACACTTGCAGCTCAGGGTAGCGATGGTTCTTTCTTTGGGTTAGGAAGGATGATAACCTCACCTGAAGGATCAGATGGCGACTAGAGAGGGGGGAGTGAATAGGAGCCGGTAAAAATTCTCTCAAAGAACCCGGCCTATACCCTAGACGAATCCCGGTCACACACAAGCGATGGATCGAATCACACACCAATCGCAAATACAATGAGGTTATGGATCAACCTCTAGTCCTAGGAACGATTCCTTGAAGCACACACGGAAGCACAAGAAGGAAAGGGAGGAATCGAACCAAGAAGCAAATAACTCAGCCTCTGGCGGACCGTCCGGCCAGGTAGGGCAGACCGTCCGCGATGGGCCGCGCGGACCGT
Organism: Cenchrus americanus; assembly: GCA_947561735.1. NCBI lineage: Eukaryota > Viridiplantae > Streptophyta > Magnoliopsida > Poales > Poaceae > Cenchrus > Cenchrus americanus. The sequence continues at coordinate 196,436,611 of OX387244.1, forward strand.
CCGGCAGGGTACCGCGGACGGTCCGCACCCTTGCCGCGGACTGTCCGGCCTGAGCCACGGACCGTCCGTTAAAGCGAACCGAACCTCCAGTAGCGAACCTCGAAAAACGAACTGTCCGCGGGGAGCACGCGGACTGTCCGCCAGGCACCCACAGACCGTCCGCCAGGTACACGCGGACCGTCCGAAACTTCGTCCAACCTAAACTCAAAGACACGACGGATCGAAATGAAAGGCGAGGAAGAACACGAAGAACACCCGACGAAGAGCACCCGCGCGGATCGTCCGCCGACACCACGCGGACCGTCCGCCCCTCGCGGACAGAACAGAAAAACGCCCGACCTCGAAGGTTAACTCCCCCAAATCATCATCGGATTTCCCAAACGGTAGAAGCTGTGGAGACAAGGGTTTGGGGACTTGAAAAGCGTCACACAAGGATGCTAAAGCCCAAAAATCTTGCCTCCTAACTCCTTAAATCACCGAGAATCGCGAATCCTTTGAGCACCACCAAAAGCTAGAGCACCAAACGAAAATCCTCGAATCGAAGTGGTTTCCCGGTGTTTGAGGGCACAAGATCAATCACAAAGATGCACGAGACATCCATCCATGTTTCCCTCAAAGAAATCTGGGGAGAAACCCACTCAAATCCACGGAATCACGCCAAGAACAAAGGAACGAAAACAAGCACAAAAAGACCACGAAAAACACAACTCTGAATCTTCTAAACAAACCAAGAAAGATTCACAAGGTCTAGCATGCCGCCCTAGCATCCATCCCTCTCAACAAATCTCTCATGAAGCTCTCATGCTAGCCTAGAGAAAATGGAGAAGAGAATAGCTACGAAAAATGAGAAATGGGAGGGGAGAAATGAAACCCTAAGTCGCGGAGAGAGAGAGCCATCCACACACACTCATGGCTTATATATCACGTCCCACCGGAGTTGTAAATAACTTGACTACCCCTAACTTAACTACTGGTGATACAACACACGTAGGGGCATTTAGGTAATGTTTGTGGGTCTTGCCATCACACGGCCACTCCTTTGCCGCACCCCGCGTCCTCCCGACGCAAGCCATGCGATCCCGCCGCGTGTCCTCCGCTTCGAGGCTTCCCGACACGCCCGGATCTCGTCTCCGTCGTGTTGGGCTCTCGGACTTGGTTTTGAGGCCCAAACCAAGAAACCATCCTCCGATGGTTTTGTGGGCAAACCACCAAACCCCGCGTGCTCGGTCCGACCTCCCGCCAAACCACTTGACTCGACCGCCACCTTGCACTGGCTCGATTGTCCATGACTTCGTCTTGCTCGTATCGCCACCATGTGGCCCGCACCTAGTCCCGCCGTCCACCGGGTCCCTCGAACCGAGCCTACTTGTCTCTCCATGTCCCGGAGGCCCCTCAGGGCTGAAGACCTTTCGCGCCCGTTCTTCACATGGAACAACACGAACTAGGCCGCAGCCTACACCTGCACACTAAGCCAAGAGTCAGTCCAACACCCGTTGTCAATCACTCATCACTGAGGAGCGGTCATCCATCGACCACCGGGACGCTCCTGGTCCTCAATCTCCCCCTTGATGAGTGCATTGACAACACACAACACGAAATGAAATTCAGATAAAGAAAGAAAGAAAGAAGAAAGAAAAACAAAGAAGCTCAACTCATGACCAAAACCAAAGAAAGGCAAAGAAAGGTCACAAGACAAGCAAAGCACAAACTCCACACTGAAATCAGCAAGAAAGCTCCCCCTGAACAAATGCAAGCTCCCCCTGAACATGTGGATGCAAACTTCGAAGTTTTAGCTCACCTCTTATGATTTTGCATTAAGCTCACCTCTTCTCCCCCTTGTTGACAATGTATGAATCAAGGTGAAAATGCAGGAATGTAAAACAAAGCATATAAACATCTACATGAGCTTCTCAGATAGGCCAAATCTAGTGTCAAAGGCTAGAAATTAGACAAAAATCACACATATGAATCATAGCATAGACAAAGCATTGCCACAGGTAATATATGAAAATACAAGCATGTGACAAAGCAAAATTTTCAGATTTAAGCAGTTTTACCAAAAGAAGGATCACTTCACATGTGAAAGTCTATCCATGTCACACTTGAGCCACAAACATGCATACCGTTCAGAGATCATACAAGGATATCAAATTCTCAGCAAAAGATCATTGTAAACACCCATAAAGCAAAGAATGTCATGTCAAAGCTCATGAGCCATGTGTCCACTTCGGGGAGACTTCTCCACTGTTGAACATCATGCAACATGTTTTACACCCATATGTGAAAGATAAGACATTTTAAGTATATACATGATGGATGGAGCATTTTTCAAGCATACACACTTCTTTTTTCAAGATTAATTCATTTCATGGTACATGAAGTGCCTTTGCGGCAAAAAGAAGCTTATGCTCCCCCATGAATGCAACATAGGCTAAACATTCACAATGATATTCGGCCTTTGGCCCAAATGCAAGCAAAAGGCATCCAAGCACAATCTTAGCATAGAAAGCACATTTAGACCAAAACGTGACATGGATACACTACTACACATGAGTGGAGCACATTTCACCAAAAATCAGTCAAGATTAGCATTTATTTCAAAAGGGGCTATCTCACCACACATATATCTCAAATATTTCAAGAGCATAGCCTCACATCACCATTTCTCCACACATATGACCAATATCTCACAAATAGCCAAAGAGACTCAAATAAGGCATATGAAAGAAGCTCATCATCCTAAAATGCAATATGATACAAATGCAACATGATATATGACAAGATGGCTATCCTACCATGGTTTGTACATCAAGCAAAACATGTATATACATCAAGGTAAAAACATGGTATGATACATATGATACAGAAGAAAGTCCCCCAAGAATCAACTAGAAAGGGCAACAAACCCCAAGTTCCCCCCGCAAGCGCACAAATGTAGCTTGGTCGAGAGGCTTTGTAAAGATGTCGGCTAGCTGATCTTGGGTAGGGACATGACTCATCACAATGGTTCCTTTTTCCACATTGTCCCTCAAGAAATGATACCTCACTTCTATATGTTTGGTTCTGGAGTGAAGCACTGGGTTTTTGGCTATGCTTATGGCACTGGTGCTATCACAAAGAATGGGGATCTGGGTGCACTCCTCACCAAAGTCTCTCAAAGTGTATGAAATCCACAACAACTAGGAACAACAACTCGCGGCTGCAACATACTCCGCCTCGGTGGTAGACTGAGCTACACTAGACTGCTTGCGGGAAGACCAAGAAACCAACGAAGACCCAAGAAAGCGGCAAGTACCGGAAGTAGACTTCCTCTCGACTCGACAACCAAAGCAAAATCGGCATCGGAAAAACCATGAAGAGAAAGAGTCGAGGAGGAAGAATACCAAAGGCCAAGACCAGGGGCGGACTATAGGTGCTCGAAAATCCTCTTGACGACTGTCGATGTGATGTCCTCGGCGAAGCTCGAAAACGAGCGCACGGACACACACCGAACCGTATGTCCGGCCTCGTCGCCGTCAAGTAGAGGAGGGAGCCGATCATGCTCCTGTACTCCCGCTGGTCCACTGGTTCTCTGTCCTCGTCCGCATCCAAAGTGGTCGTACTCCCCATGGGAGTCGACATCGGCTTCGCATCTTGCATCTGGAACTTCTTCAGCATGTCTTTCGTGTACTTGGTCTGGTGCATGAATGTTCCATCCTTCACTTGCTTGATCTGCAGCCCGAGAAAATACTGCAACTCGCCCATCATGCTCATCTCGAACTCCCTGCTCATCTCATCTGTAAACTTGGCAACAAGGTTATGTGACGAGCCACCAAAGACAATATCATCCACGTATATCTGAACAATCAACAAGTCATTTCCATGCTTGAGGAGAAACAAGGTCCTATCCACGGTACCCATCACAAACCCTCTGCTCAACAGAAAACCTCTCAATCTCCCATACCAAGCGCGGGGCGCCTATTTCAACCCATACAGAGCCCTTTTTAACCTGTACACCCTGTGTGGGTACAACTCTCTCAAACCCAGGTGGCTGCTTCACATACACCTCCTCTATGACCCCATTCAGAAAGGCACTCTTCACGTCCATCTGAAACAACTTGAACCCTTTAGCCACGGCAAAGGCTAGAAGGATCCGAATTGCCTCAAGACGGGCCACAGGAGCAAAGTTCTCCTCATAGTCAATCCCCTCCTTCTGACTAAACCCCTGAGCAACAAGTTTGGACTTGTTCCTCACAACCATCCCATTCTCTCCCTCTTTGTTCTTCCAAACCCACTTGGTTCCTATAGGATGGCAATTTGGAGGTGGTTCAACTAACTCCCACACCTGGTTCCTCTCAAAGTTTTCCAACTCCTCATGCATAGAATTGACCCAGTTTGCATCAGATAAAGCATGTCCAATGTCCTTGGGCTCAAAGGTGGCAACAAAAGCAGCATGAGCAAAATGAGAGGAATTCCTGGACCTTGACCGTGTAGTACGTTCGTCGATGTCCCCAATGATCTTCGACAGGGGATGCACTTCTTGAATCCGCCGGGGAGCCTCACGCCTCGAGACTACCTCCCCCTCACCTTCAGCTTCACTTGCCTGGTCCTCTTGTCGCACCGTCGTTGTCTATGAAGTAGACGGTCCACGCTCCATAGTGGTCGTAGGGGAAGTAGTGGGTACACACTCAGCTTCAGGTGCATGGTTCTCTCCATCATCATCTCCAGCTTCATCCTTCTTCTCTTCAAAGTGGTCCTCGGCCATCTCCTCATCACCTGCACATTCAAAGCCAAGGGAGGTACATGGCATTGTCTCGTCGAAGGTTACCTCGCAAGTCTCCATGATTTTGTTAGTCTCAAGGTTTAGCACCCTATAGGCTCTAGAGTGGTTAGCATATCCAAAGAAAATACCATCACTAGACCTAGCCTCAAACTTGTCGAGTTTTCCCTTCTTAAGAATAAAGCACTTGCAGCCAAAGACTCGGAAATGACTCACCTTGGGTGCCCGACCATGCATAAGCTCATAACAGGTCTTCTTCTTGAAAGTTCGCAATAAAATCCTGTTAGAGACATGACAAGCTGTGTTGACCGCCTCAACCCAATACCTCCTAGGAGTCCTGTGCTCATCGAGCATCGTCCTAGCCATCTCACAAATAGTCTGATTTTTCCTTTCCATGACTCCATTTTGAGGGGGCACATAAGGGGTCGAATACTGATGTTCAAGACCTAGATCACGACAAAAGGCATCAAAACGAGAGTTCTTGAACTCTGAGCCATTATTACTGCGGATAGCTCGAATAGCATTCCCATGCCTCTCGTTTTTCAACCTCACAATCAGATCTCGAACAAAACCAAATGTCTCACTCTTATCCTCCAAGAAAAACACCCAGGCATAGCGAGAGTAATCGTCCACCACAACAAGGACATACCACTTCCCACCCACCAAGCGAACTCGAGCTGACCCAACAAGGTACATGTGCAATAGCTCTGTCGGACGTTCGGTCATGACATCGGTCAGGGGTGGATGGGGAGTGGCTACCATCTTGCCATGCCTACACGGAGCACAAACCAAATCCTTCTCAAGCTTCAACCTCGGCAATCCTCGGACAAGGTCAAGACCACTCAAGCGGGAAACCAAATCAAAGCTCAAGTGTCCCAACCACCTATGCCATTTCCACAAATCAAAAGAAGGACCAGCCATCAAACGGCGAGCGAGGACCCAAAGAACGAGAGAAATCGAGCCCTGAAAATCTGACTCTCAGGGATGATCATACAGACAAGATCACCTCGAGAATCCAGCAAACGAGACTCGCCAGACTTGAAACACACCTCAAAACCCTCATCAAGCAACTGAGAAACCGAAAGCAAATTGAAACCCAAAGACTTTACAAAAGCAACTCCCTTCAACGTTACCTTGTCACTCACATGCACAACACCCTCAGAAATCACCCTTCCTCGTCCATTGTCCCCAAATGTGATGTACATCTTTTCCTTCAATGGGGTGAGGCTGGAGAACCACTTCTTATCTCTGGACATGTGTCGGGAACATCCGGAGTCGATCAACCAAATGTTCTCCAAGCCTCCTGCCTGTAGTCAGAAACAAGAACGAGAATGAGCTAGCGACTCGACACTGGGGTTAGCACAAAGAAAGTTAAACCAGTGTCGAGCCATCTGCTCAAAAGACGCGTTAGCAAACATCATTCCCTTGCCACCAAACTTCCCATGTCCCATGGGAGGAGTACGAGCACCACGAGGGGGAAAACGTGGTCCGTAGTTCCTCTGGAATCCAAAGCTGCGATCATCTCCCCTAAACCCGTATTGAGGACGAGCCTGACCAAACCTCTCACCAGCACGCACACCATCATCTCTCCTAACAAACCTCTCACCACCACCTCTCTGTGGGAACCTACCACCCTGAGCCCCAACTCTACCAACACTCTTCACACTTCCCACACCCCGTGGAAGTGGCACTCTAGGCTAAAAAATACCATGAGACTGGCGATACCTGTCCTGGTTTGCTTGCTCCCTAGCAAGCCTCTCATCCCTCTTCCTGTTATAGCAAAACTCTGCTAGGTGTCTCTCCTTGCCACAATACTCACACCCGAAGGGGATGGGTTTTGGTTTTGGCCCTGGCTTCTCTTTAGGCTTCTCACCCTTCTCACTCACAAACTTCACCGATTTCTGGAAGTCATTTGTCTTAGGTGGGAATTTGGGTGGATCTTGGGTTGTGTCAAGATTGTTGCAAAGGTGGTTGGGCTTTGGTGTGAAAGTGTTCTTGGGTGCCTTTGGAAGTGGGACTTGGATGTCTCCAATCACCTCAAACTCGGGGTTAGACTCAACACACTTCTCATACACACTCTCCCCACTGTTCTCTCCCACTTTCTCACCCAACTTCTCAAACCCAAACCACGACCATCAGCTCTCTTGAACTCCTCAATCATGATTTTCAATTGAGGTTCCTGCCTTGACAACCAACCCAACACCTTCCTCAAATAGTCATTCTCGTCATAGATGACATCCAAACGGGAAGTAAGTTCAAGATTGCGCAAAGTAACTTCATCACAGCTAGTGCATGCATTGACAACAGGAGATTCCAAAGAAGCTTCCAAAGAGATAATAGTAGAACGAGCGTCAACAAGCTTAGCATGCATAGTAGGACATGATTTACAAGCACCAAGCAAAGTGGGTCTAGACTTAAGCTCATCATACTCAGTCCTAAGAGCATCTAGTTTAGCCAGAGTGGAAGCATTCTTCTCATTAAGCAACTTGATCTCATTCAACCATGCATCACACTCAAGACTCTCAACATCATCAAGAGTAGTAGGAACAAGTTTCAAAGAGTCATTCTCAAGTCTCAATTCAAGCAATTTGGACTCTAACTCTCCTACTTTCTCACTAGCATTATCAAGTTGAGCCCTAAGATCTTTCCTGATCTTCTTAGCATCTCTCAACACACTATCACGGTTGTCAATCAAGCCATTCAACCTAGTGATCTCAGCAAGCAAAGAGTCGGGGTCACGATTTACCTCATCCTCCGAGTCGGATTCGCTGTCTTCTTTGTCGCTCTTCTTGCTGCTCAAGCTATGGGCCATGCCACAAAAGCCTTCAAGCGCCACACAACTCAGTCCACTGAGGTTCCGGCTTGCACTCTTCTTGCCCTTGCGCCTCCCGGCGTCTTCATCTTCACTGCTTGAGCTTGACTGTGCGTCGCTTGAGCTTGAGTCGGCGTCGCTTGCACCGGCCACCATATCTCTTGCCTTGTCCTTCTTGTAGCCGCCCTTGCTCGGTCGCCGCTTCTCCTTGTCCTTGCTCTTGGACTTGCTGAAGTGCTTGCCCTTGGAGGAGTACTTGTCTTCACGCCTTGGGTGCGCCTTGTACTCACTCATCTTGTACTTGTTCTCCTCCGCTTCCGGGCACTCGGCGATGAAGTGGCCACGCTTGCCACACTTGTAGCACGTCCTTGAGCTCCGCCTTGCATTCCTTCGGCTCTCATGTAGTCGATTAAACCTCCTTGAGAGCAAGGCCAGCTCCTCCTCGCCCAGCACATCAAACTCCTCATCTGGAATAGACATAAGAGAAGACAAGGAAAACTGTCGACATGAAGGGTTAGATTTGCCCTTTGATCCGCCCACAAGAGCAAGACTATGGTCAGCCGAGCACTCATGCTTGGATTGCAACTTCCTGTCAACCTCAGCCGACTTGAGCTTAGAAAAGAGGTCATCCAACTCAATAGTCAAATACTACCCAGACTCCTTGATGGCCTCAACCTTAGCACCCCAAACATTTGTATCCAAGACATGCAAGAGCTTCAAAGCCTGATCATGCTCGGTGTAAGGAAAATCCTCAACATTAGCCTTCATGTTGTTCACGATGGCGGTGAACCTCTGAAACATCGCATCGATGTCCTGACCGGGAAGTTGAGTGAAGTTCTCATATTGCATCCGGTAAGAGACAAAGAGGCGAGCCTTCACATGGTTATCACCACTGTGAGCAAACAACAACTTCTCCCAAATTTGCCAAGCAAGATTCAAATGGCGAACACGCTCAAACTCAGGATCACACAAGCTCTGGACCCAGTGATCAACGGCTTTTGCATTTGCCTCATACATGGTCTTAGCACCGGCATCGGTCACCATAAGAGTATGGATGTTGACCGGAATAGCATAGGTCTTGTCAAGCACAACGAAATCCAACAACTTTCCATGAAGAAAGATCATCATACGAGCCGCGCACTTGTGGTAACCCTTGCCATCGAAGTGCGGCGGACCACCCCGCTCAACGTACGCCATCTTAGGATTCAAGACTTGTCAAAGTCGCAAAGAATCTGGCACCAAGCTCTGATACCAATTGAAGGATCAGATGGCGACTAGAGAGGGGGGGGAGTGAATAGGAGCCGGTAAAAATTCTTCTCAAAGAACCCGGCCTATACCCTAGTCGAATCCCGGTCACACGCAAGCGATGGATCGAATCACACACGAATCGCCAAGAGAACGAGGTTATGGATCAACCTCTAGTCCTAGGAATGATTCCTTGAAGCACACGCGGAACCACAAGAAGGGAAGGGAGGAATCGAACAAAGAAGAAAATCACTCAGCCCCTGGCGGACTGTCCGGCCAGGCAGGGCGGACCGTCCGTGATGGGCTGCGCGGACCGTCCGGCAGGGTACCGTGGACTGTCCGCACCCTTGCCGCGGACTGTCCGGCCTGAGCCGCGGACCATCCGTTAAAGCGAACAGAACCTCGAGTAGCGAACCTCGAAAAACGGACCGTGCGTGGGGCGCACGCGGACTGTCCGCCAGGTACCCACGGACCGTCCGCCCTGTACACGCGGACCGTCCGAAACTTCGTCCAACCAAAACTCAAAGCCACGATGGATCGAAATGAAAGGCAAGGAAGAACACGAACAACACCCGACAAACAGCACCCGCGCGGACCGTCCGCCGACACCACGCGGACCGTCCGCCCCTCGCAGACAGAACAGAAAAACGCCCGACCTCGAAGGTTAACTCCCCCAAAACATTATCGGATTTCCCAAATGGTAGAAGTTGTGGAGACAATGGTTTGGGGACTTGAAAAGCGTCACACAAGGATCCTATATCCCAAAAATCTTGCCTCCTAACTCCCTAAATCACCGGGAATCGTGAATCTTTTGAGCACCACCAAAAGCTAGAGCACCGAACGAAAATCCTCGAATCGAAGTGGTTTCCCGGCGTTTGAGGGAACAAGATCAATCACAAAGATGCACGAGACATCCATCCATGTTTCCCTCAAAGAATTTCGGGGAGAAACCCACTCAAATCCACGGAATCACGACAAGAACAAAGGCACGAAAACAAGCATAAAAAGACCACGAAAAACACAACTCCGAATCTTCTAAACAAACCAGGAAAGATTCACAAGGTCTAGCATGCCGCCCTAGCATCCATCCCTCTCAACAAATCTCTCAAGAAGCTCTCATGCTAGCCTAGAGAAAATAGAGAAGAAAATAGCTACGAAAAATGAGAAATGGGAGGGGAGAAATGAAACCCTAAGTCGCAGAGAGAGAGAGCCATCCACACACACTCATGGCTTATATATCAGGTCCCGCCGGAGTGGTAAATGACTCGACTACCCCTAACTTAACTACTGGCGATACAACCCACGTAGGGGCATTTAGGTAATGTTTATGGGTCTTGCCATCAGACGGCCACGCCTTTGCCGCACCCCGCGTCCTCCCGACGCAAGCCATGCGATCCCACCGCGTGTCCTCCGCTTCGAAGCTTCCCAACACGCCCGGATCTTGTCTCCGTCGTGTTGGGCCCTCGGACTTGGTTTTGAGGCCCGAACCAAGAAACCGTCCTCCGATGGTTTTGTGGGCAAACCACCAAACCCTGCGTGCTCGGTCCGGCCTCCCGCCAAACCACTTGACTCGACCGCCACCATGCACCGGCTCGATTGTCCATGACTTCGTCTTGCTCGTATCGCCACCATGTGGCCTGCACCTAATCCCGCCGTCCACCGGGTCCCTCGAACCGAGCCTACTTGTCTCTCCATCTCTCGGAGCCCCTCAGGGCTGAAGATCTTTCGCGCCCGTTCTTCACCTGCAACAACACGAACTAGGCCGCAGCCTAGACCTGCGCACTAAGCCAAGAGTCAGTCCAACACCCGTTGTCAATCACTCATCAGTGAGGAGCGGTCATCCATCGACCACCGGGATGCTCCTGGTCCTCATCACCGCAGCACTTGAGACTTCAGAGCATCGAGGTCGGGTCCGAGGTGTGTCTAGTTCACTTGGCTGGGGTAAAGGGTTTGATGAAGAGTTCGCTAGAATGTACAGGAAGGAGAGGAGCAAGAGGTCTGATGCTCATGATGTGATGGCGGACAAAACATTTAAATCAATTGTCCATGCTCTAAGACTATCAGACATCAACATACCCAAAAATGCACTTCTTCCTTCCCAATTACCAACGCTTGTCAGTAGTAGTGAGGAAGAAGATATGGATGGGATTGAGGAAGAAGATGGCAGAGAGCAAGAACATTGGAATGCCAACGGTGACGAAGCGAATGAAGTGCACGGTGATAGTCGATCACCTATGCTGGACACAATAGATAAGCTGACAGAGCCAACCGTGTGCAGGCTTTTGGATGCCACCGTGGAGCTCGCACTAGCGAAAGTATTTCCATCTCAAAAGGCTTGCCATTCAGTACCAGTGCAGGATGGGTATGTTGTGGTGCAACCTACTTATGTGTTGACGGTGTAAAACCGTGCTCAAGTTCATTGCAAGCCTACGGGTGACTTGGTGCCTTTTCACCAAGGAGGGTCCTCCCTAGATTTGTCAATCCAGGGATCGGAAGAAAACCACTAAGGTTCTCTATCTAACCTACCGGTCTAACCCTATGTGAAGTATAGATTGCATAGAGGTAACATACAAACACGAAGGAATGTATGGATCACATCCACCTAGCCATAAAGGTAAGCATCAAAAGGTAACCCTAGCCTATCGTCTTCTTGTTGCCGTTCCGGCCAAGGTGATAAACCAATCTAAACATATCTCTACTCCTAAAAAGTACGAAGTGGAGAATTTTTCCCGGTCCAACTTCCCACCCCGGTGAACGTACGTTCACTGCCCGCGCCTGGCACCCATGACTCTCCACTCGTGTGGCACGCACGCGCCCCTCTCCTGGGTAAAAAAACCACTGCACCTCACCGCCGCTGGTCCTCGCCTCGCCGTCGCTGCTCCTCGCCCCGAGGCTTTGCTCCGCCTGATCCTCGGTTCCACGCGGCCGCGGGCGGGGGCGCGGTCGTGGGCGGTGCGGCGCGCGGCACGGCCGCCATCGTGGGCAGGGCTGTCGCGAGCAGGGTCTTCGTCGCCCTGACCTCTCCGGTGGCGCGCCTCAAATCATTGGAGGAGGTAAGGATCACTGATTTTGGATAAACAAAAACCCTAGCTTCTCATCCTCTGATTTTCTCATCCTCTGGTCTTCTAATGCTCCAACACAATGTGATTTTGAAGCTGCTGCCACCGTGGATGCCACTGCATTCAACTACCATGCTGCTGCAAAGTAGATGGAAGGAGAGAACCTGATTCCTGGTAAATTTTCTCCGCAAAGCAATTGTACACCACGGTCAGCTTGTCATGCCTACTCAATTAACATATGAGTAGTAGTTGCTTGACATGATTTCCTAATGGTTTCATGATCTATTAGTACACGTCCAATTTTCACCACTTATGATACACTAATTGCAATGCACCAAACAGGAGATGCTTTTGAATGATTATCTTAAATGATCTAATAAGTTCTGAGAAATATATCATTTAATGCTTCTCAACAATCTGATGCCATAGTAAATGATGACATCAGGCAAGGTAAACAAACCTAAAATTCATAAGAGTGAGAAGTTGTGTTATCTCCTTATATAACTCCTCATTAAATGTCGAGAAGACTTTAAGATCCTTGACACGCACCACCACTGCAGCGTCAACGGCCACCATCTGTCTGCACACGTCCGTTCTGTCAGCTGGCATTGGCCGTGGTGGCGCACTTGAGGTGGTTTGATTGTTCCGTCTGAGTTGGTAGGTGAACGCAGATCTCCTCTTTCTTAGGGAAATCAATACATTTTTAATTGTCAAATTGAGAATTGTTTATCATCTGAGCTTCCAGTTATTCAAATATTATCGTTTAATGTAAACAACTTTTATGCATGCTTCAGTTATCAGAAATGATGTTGAATGGAATTGCATTGTGATGAGTTCACGAGGTATACCTCCCTTGCTTATTCTCTTGGCAGATTCATGCAATTTGTCAATTTTCTTTGCCATATTATTAGCTTTGACAATTATTATTGTCTTTTGCATATAACTTATGAAATTGAAAATTGCGATTTCAGGAGAAGTACCCCTTAGACTGAAATAGAGATAAAAATTGGAATGTATACGTTGGACCAGTGGTGGAGTTGCTCAAGAAACCCTGCCAAAAGGGGCCATCGTATCCACTTGAGCTGCCATTTGTCATGTCAAGCATTAAGGCAAAATTTTGTTGCTTTGCATCACCACTAAATGTTGATAGTGCTAAAACTGATGTTATTCTTTATTACTTTCAGCGAAATCTGTTGTTGAGTTACCAACTTTCATGCAATATGAGAACATGAGATTTGTTGATGTATGGTAAATCTTAAGTACACTTATAATCGTACAACAATTATTTGCAAGACTCAATATTATTGCCCTGCCACTATCAATCACAAAAATCAGCTCACGGTTCAAAACAATAGATGAAGAATGCTCATCTAATTGTGCTCATATCTGTGTGCATGTAGATATTGAGACCCTGGCACATTTAGTTGATGTTAATAGGTGAGATGTTGTTGCCCATGTGCATTCTGAAAGGCTCATGTCTATGAAAACCTAAACAGTGAAGAAATATATCTACATACACAATGATGGTTAACACAGGAGAATATAAATTGTGCCACATTTTGAATAGATATGATTCATGCTATTAGTGGAGACATTGTCGTGTTGTGTACTGTTAGTTCTGTGAAAACAATTACCTTTTGTAAATGGAAAGGGATATCAAGGCTGTGACTTCAATGCTTAGAGTTCTAGATTATTATTTGATACTTATTCACAAGTTACCATATTTATACTTTGCTCTGATCATAGGTTCTTTGTACATGTGTTATTAAATTTATATATTTCTGTTAACAATATGCTCTATCGAGTATCGAATATATCATGTTGTCCAAACTTTGTTTAATGACATAGCTACAATCTGAGATGATATACTTATTCTTTTCATTTTATTAGTGTTATGTCGTATCTAATATATATTGCAATGTATTGTTGCCCGTAGCAACGCACAGGCACGATCCTAGTACTATGATAAGGATTACACTCGATATGGAGTAACCCGATATGGAGTGGTCTGATGCACGTTCACTCGCCGCTTTCTCCTCCACCGTACTGTCACTACGTAAGGATATTCAACACCGAGCGATAAACCTCGGTCCGTGCACTACTACGGTGTATCTCCAAGACAAGACTAATCACCATGATTTGATCTAGTCCTACTAAAGGCATATGGTAGCTACACATATGAATAAGCATAATTCGTAGTAGATCAAAGTATGACAAGATATGGTTACATCACCGAATGTTGAAGGTACAAACGACTTGACGAATTCAAGTCGCGGCTCCGGAACTCCACCATGGCTTTACCACGCAGGGCCAACCATGTCGGCTAGGGCATGGCCTAAGCCATCTCCTAGGCAACTCGAGGACTCGTGGCGGCCGTCGTCTTCCTCCCGGTGCTTCTCCTTCGTCTCGACGACTCTCTGATGAATGGATGGATGTGGCGGCCGGCGGAGGCAGAGGCAATAAATAGACAAGCACCTAGGGCAAAAGGGGGTCGCGAACCAGGCCTGAAACATGCTGGGCCGGCCGGCCTGGTGTGACAACTCGCCCAGGAAAATACTATACTATCACCTAAAACCAATCTACTTTGGTCATTAAGCAATAATAAAAGTATCATCCTGTCGTTAGTTACTGGGTTATCGCCTGGTAAATCACTTGGAATTCAAGCAGAGGATCGACATATGCATTAAAACTCACACGAAGGCGAGTCCAGAGTACAACACAGATTAAATCCAAATTATTACAAACCATTGTTCATGACAGGATGTAAAGATTTAGAGTCCAAAAATAGCGGAAATAAATAAACTAGCGCAGCGATACACATCACAGGAGGCCATCCGTGATGCCATCACTCGTCCTCTTCCACCCATTCTATCACCCAGCCAGGTGGAATCTCACAAGGCCAACCCACACCTGCAACAAAATTTTTAAAGCAAGGCTGAGTACACTAATACTTAGCAAGACTTAACCGTCAGGTGATAACTACATCACCAAACTCTAGACATGAGAGGCTTTTTGGCCGGTGGAGCTGTTTTGCTGAAAAAAAACAAAGAGTATGTCCTTATTTTCATTATTTTAGCACAAGGTCTAGTTGATTATCAATTTTATGTGTGCCAACTAATTCAATCAAGAATTGTACAATACAATTAATTCACGCATAAGTATTCACCAAGTTCCATTATTAAGGGATATCATGGCCAGTTGATTAAGAAGTCTCAGATAACGCTCAGAGGCCGACAATCGATTGATTTATAACCTTGCAAGGTGTACCTTAACACATGGTAGGTTGCCCTCACGAGGACAACCATCCAGGCGGTTCCCAAAAGTCCTCGGGTTGGGAGCAGAGCTTACAGTCCTGGGTAAAAGGTTGGCCGGCATACCCCGCGAGGTACCTAGTCTCACACATGCACCCCCCTTCCCGGTAGCTAGCCGGTTAGGTGAACACTCAGGAGTAGTAAGCAAATGTTCCCGCGCTGTCTCATTAAGGTACTAGGCTTACCAGTCCCATTCCCGACAAGTGCTTAGTACGTTCAAAAGCTTAGCCCACGAAAGCCACTAGACAAGAGCCCAAATCCCATGCTCTTACCACAGGAGTAATCCATTTATAAAGATCTTATGATTCCAACAAAAGAACCGATTCTCGCGAGTGACGAACATCACTCGACATGTACCGGTCCTAAAGCATAGCAGCTATCGACCTAGCATACTAGTGATAGAGCATAGGTACCTAGGGATCATGCATCTAAGGTTTCAATTCAACTCCTGAAACGTAAATGCACAATCATAGCAAAACATAATTGCATAATTTAGAAAGATGGGGTTAATGATCCGGGGCTTGCCTTCGCTGGCAAGGTTGGCCTTGGGCCCTTCTAGACTTGGGTCCAGGTCTTGAGCTACGTTGACGTACTGCAACTTCTCATCAGCACCTCTGTCTCCTCCTTCCGGCGCGAGCGTACATCAACCGGCGGGACGATCTACACGAAGATGCAAATGCAAGATTCAATTAACGATTTTTAATTTAATTAATTACAATCAACGAACGACAACCATGGGTGCATGGTTGACCACATTCACTAAGATAAGAAATACATTCAGCATACTCTTCCAAAAAGGAACGATATGCGGTTCTTTATTATTTACTCTTTTGGATAGTGACTGTGTACATTTATATGTGAATAATTTAATTCAACTTCACAAACAGCAATGGGTTGGTATTTATCCTTTTAAAATGATTTTCATCACACACAAGGTCATCAAAGGTGGGTTGGTGATTTTCCCAGTTTAGTTGACTATTAGGCCTTTAATTGCTTCCATAGCTTTCATTGAAGAAATAATTATTAAAATTCAATGGAAGGGTTTATTAAGCACTAAACACCTATATCAAGCCACTGAACACATATGCATGCTTAGGATAGCTTAGAAATTAATTATTTTGAAAATAACAAAATCTAGCTAGAAAAACAAGGTAAATGCACACAAAAATAAATAAGCATCCAAATGGTTCAAACTTTCTCACACATGTCATATGGTCCAAAACTAACCTAGGGATCCAACATATAAACCTAGAACTATTATGGATCTTGACCTATGCAATTGTAAAGTAAAACAAGCATTTTTCAAGAATTAATATTTCTGATTATTATCAAATTGTGATTAAATCACCAAAGGTGTATTTTTGTGGCAATTTTTGGTACAGGAGCTAGTAATGACATCACACACAACATAAACAAACATTAGCTACAGAAGACTTGTAGATTTTGAGATACAACAGATCTAGGTTTTCACATTTCTATTTTTCATGCCAAAAATTTTAGGAAACAACTCAGGCAAGAATAACAAAAGTTGTAGGAGTTTTCACAACGAATCCAACAAAATTGGGGTTGCATTTTTCTGATTTTTCTAAGATTTTCTATGGATTTTCTAAGAATCAGCAAATCATTAAATACTATTGAAGACTCATCTGGCAACAAGATCCCTAGAAAGATTTGGGGTCTTGGAAAGAAGTCGCCCCTTTCAATTGCGCCCTTGGGCACCGGCCGGCGGCGCTCAGGCCGAATTCTGGCGAACCGGCGGCCGGGTCTGACCGGGCACGGGCGAGGAACGGCCTACGGGTCCCTGGGGCTCTATTCCCTCGCTCGGATGGGGCGGAGGGAGGCCCGGTGATGGCCTACGGTGGCGCACCCGAGTGGCAGCTGCAGTGGCCTGCCGTCCGGCGAGGAGCGGCGCAAGGCGGGGCGAGGGGTGGCGGCTTGAGCCTCTACAGATCCTAGAAGGGGCGCCCGAGGGGTCGGTCGACCGTGGTTGCAAGAGGAGGCGGAGCTGGCCGAGCGGCGGCAATGGAGGCTAGCGGCGGAGCAAGGCGGGCTCGTCGGTGCCAGTGGGCGAGGAGGAAAAGGGGGAGTTTTATAGGTGCGAGAGGCAGCTCCACAGTGTCCTCACTCGAGCAGAGGAGGGAGGTGACCGCGGGCAGCAGCGCGCATGGCGTCGTGGGCAGCGCGGGAAGGGGCGGCCCGGCGTGATGGCGACGCGACGCGTGGCGTGCTCGGGCTTCGAGCCGCCTCGGAGTCCTCCCGGCCTCGGGACGCGTGGTCTCGGGCGGCGCGGCGTGTCCGGGGAAGGCGCGCGTGACCCCGGAAGGCGCACGGCGCGGATGCCGAGGGCGGGCGACGAGGGCGCGGGCGCGGCGCGCGACGTCGCGGTGCGGAGCGCGCTCTGCTCGAGTTGATTCACTGTGCCCCTATTTGAATACGTATTTCTCCAAAATTTTTAAAAGAAGTGCACAAGGTGGTGAATAGGAAAGTTGTAGATCTCACTATACTCTACAACTTTTACAGAGGTCGTATGGTGCTTTTCTCAACGGATTTTGTGTAAATTGCAGTCAAACTTTGAATGTCGCCATGTCTCGGTGAACAGGAGCTGCTGGCAGTTGACCAGGTTTTTTACTAATTTCCACTCAAATTTTGAAATGCTAATCTACATTAAAAGTTGTGTTCCTCGACAAACTGGACAACTTTCATTTTGGTAGATTTTGAAGTGTTTAGATGAAATTTGGATAACACGGCATAAGTTCCGGAAGACATTCACCGACGTCAGGATTTAAGCGAGGTTTGACCGTGTCTTTGACCCAGGGTTGACCACCATGGTGTGTTGACTTTGTCAAGGGGTCACTAAGGGTCGTCGGCTCGGTTTTTGAGGTGATGACCCAGGTTGGCCTTGGTTTGACAAACGTCAGCCGGTTTGACTCAGCTGATTCGGGCATTAGCGTTAATGATGTTAATTAAAAACCTGGGGCATCGCAGCCTACCCCCTTAAGAAGAATCTCGTCCCGAGATTCGATAATAAGATTAGCATGATTCCTTCCATCATGACATGGGTTGCAAAGGGAGGACGACATCTTCTCTTACACCTCCCGATATCGAGAATTCGGATGGAACAAAAAGTAAAAGGTGCATTCCATACTTCCTCATCGCCGTTCATGAGGAAGCGGGCGGTGAATGTGCACGTGAACAGCTAATAGTAGACAGATTCTGCCTGCGATACAGAGGTGCATCCACACTAGCGTCCATCGAAACGACTCGAACTTTTCCAAGAGCTGAGTCATGGGTGTCCGCACGGCTCGAGTCCTTCTTCCGGCCTACTCCTGAGCTTATTTTAGACGTCGTGGACGAAGATGGAGGAACAACTTGCTCAGCGAGGAACAGAACAGATGGGAGAGATGTGCTAGTGGTAGGGTGGCCAAAGCTAGCTAGAGGAAGAACAAGAGCGGTGGTGATGCCGAGCTCGGACAAATATGAGGCTTTCGTGTCGGCGGTTCTGGGTAAAGGGCTTCCCTTTTATGGCCGCCGCGGGGCTGCAATGGTCATTAAACCAGTTGGGTATCTGGTGTAGACAACATGGAGCTCGACAATGGTCAGCCCGTGAGGTCTCGGCGACGTGAGCACGGTTGCGGAAGAAGATGGTGGAGTGGCGTCACGACGTCGTATGGTCCTAACACTGGAAGAATGGGGTCCAACGGTCCAAAGAATCGAACATGATGAGGAGAAGAACGAGAAGAGCTTAAGGTATTAGTGTCCTCAGCTCATGATTGCAACAAGGAGGAGCTTAGCAAAAGCTTCGATCGTCCCTTAGTTTACTTCCTTGCACAATTCCGAGGGTTGGGAGGTTATGAGCACGGACAAGCGATGTATGACTTCTCCACATTGACTTTTCGAGAACCTTGACTGCTCAAGAAAACCTCTACTTCTACTGCTTATCGGATCGGAAAAGTGTTGATTGTTAAAAGGTTGTCGAGATTGGTGGCAAGGAATCAAGTCGACGGGGATTATCAAATGACTTGTACGAAGAAAGGAAGTCTAGTGAAAGGGTTCTGTAACCTCGTTGTACGGAAGTCAATTTAGTTGGGGAACTTTAGAACAAATTTGCTCACACTTTTTTTTAACTTGTGAATTTAGGTGTTGATGACTCATTACATTGCGGTGCAATGATTTCGAAACTTGGTGTGATGCACATGCTTATGAAGACACGATGCACCTGCTCATGCGGTATGATGCTCATGATGAACGCTATTACGACTTGGTTACCCACATGATGAGTTAGTGATTGCGAGGGAAATCACAGACAGAGAGAGAATATGAGTGGCTAGTCGCATTCTCACAACCATGATACCTAGCGCGCTCCTAGTGCCAGTCATGTGGCTAAAGCACACATGATGCCCATCGGTTCCGTCGCGGCACCTTTGGTTATGGGACAAAACATCACCAAATGAGAGAGATTGGCTATGAGTACGGAAATTTCCATGCGAATGCATGCTAGTTCACCTAAGGTTCCCAAATGCACCGCAATGTAATGAGTCATCAACACCTAAATTGTGAGCAAGACCAAAAAGTTTAAGTTCAGGATTGAGAGATCAGATTAATCACGTTTGGCTTGAATTTCTTGGACGAGTTTGATGCTCTTCACAGATCTTTCGATCGGATCACACTAGCAGAGGTAATGCCTTACGAAGATTACTGCTGAAAGGTGTTCAATCAAGGCATTACACAGAAGAAAGATCTAGATTACCAAAACAACGTTTGGGCTTACAATGCAGACTAGCTGCACAGAAGGAGGTTCCTAGTTCAGCTAACCACCATGACTACCCAATACGGTTGCACAACTAGGGTTTCCTACAACTACTACGCTCGTACGACTCAGAACCTTATTACAAACATACCAACCTCTTAGGATTGGATCTTCCATGCTGAAGGACCATGGTGACTCGGGTCCAGACTCTACTCAAGACTCTCCTTGGATGTCCTCATCCTCATCTTCTCCTACTGGTCTAGGAATGACAAGTTCCGGGGGTGGAGCTGCTATAGCTTCTAGTTGATTCTCAAGTTCAAGCATATACTGGTCATTATGCTGCAACAGGAAGTTCTGCTCATGGATAACTGCATTCAGTTCTCGCATCTTCGCCTTGTCCCTGCGTCTTTCCTTCTTGAGAGTAGCTATCACTGCTTGAGCTTCCATCAATGCTTGAGTAGTGTTCTCCATTTCTTTAACTCGATACCTATAGATTTGGTGTCTATAGAATACATTTTCTCCCACCATCCGTCGGTAGGTGTCGTACATGGCTTCTGAAACGCGGACTGAGGTGACGAGATCGGGACTGTAGCGAGAGTTGCTCTGAGCTGGAGAAAAAGCTTTGTGTTCGACACAAGGTACAGAGTGTCACTCAAGTATAGGAATTACTTTGGCTGCAGAGCCGACTACTTCATCAGGGTGCTTCCCACAAAAAGTTGTGAGCGCTTCGAGAGCAGCATTCTGCACGGTGCCAGCCAAGTTCCGTCCTTGTGCCTTACACTCCCACTCTTCCCAAGCTGGATTGGTCGGGCACACGAAAGTCTTCACTTTCATTTAACAACGAAGGAGTTGACTGGTGGTCATGACCTCACGTGTCGAGTACTCTGGGTACGCAGTGTGCCTGAAGTCTTTCAAGGTGTCCCACAATAATGCAGGAAATCCACCCTCCTCCAGGTAGTTCACGAGAGTCCATGTTTTCACATCAGCCGACTCAGATCCAAGGTGTTCCATCTGGACACAATGGCAAAAGTGAGAAGCAGACGGGGTGAGTGTACAAGGATAAACTCGATCCACGGAAAAAAGGTATGTGGTTAAGAAATGGGGTAAACATGTATACTAAGATATGATCGTATGCTGAACTCGAGACGAGCAGACATACATAATGACATACATTCTGGCGATCATGAATAAAAATTCATAACATAGAAACCAGAACCCCAGAGCGTTCCCACATTTGTGTAGTAACTTAGCAAGGGTACGATACACAAGGTTGGGTATGCAAGGTTGAGCTAGAAGATCATGAAGGTGCCTAACTAAGTTAGATTTCGGTTCAGGTTTTTGGAAAAACGGCAAGACACGGGTTCACTAATCCGAGCCTAATCTTGAGATAGACCAAGACTATGATCGTGAAATGTCTTATCCGTCCTCACAAGGCAATCAAGCCAAACTTAAAGTTAGCGCCGGTGGCAAGGTACATACACGTTTCTCCCTATAATAACTAGTTGAGAACTACTCGATACTCGCTTAGCGACTTACGAAATGTGGTTAGTGTACATACAGAAGAACACCAAACACAACGAACCCTTCATGCCAGCACTCATGAAGGCGTTCACATACATTTGCATTTACTATAGAAACGGTATCCATACGTTAATTCGCTGCATGGACAGCGTCCAACCTTGGACACCCTCCGTTTGAATGGAGTGTATCCTTGCCTCGCACATTCCACAGCACACGTATAACACACGTGGCTCATCTAGTTTGGTTGTGCGAGAAAGTAAGTCTGACTTAAAGTAAAAGGTGCTGGAAGTTAGAAAAATACACCATAGGTTAATAAGCCAGCAGAACAACCCAAAATCCCCTCTAGGGGCTCTCGGTCTAATTTATCCTTAAAATACCAACGTATTTTGCAAATTCAAACAATCTTAGCAATTTTATTCAAAAACTAGTGATTAATGTTATTAATTAAACTCTGGTGCATGCAATCGATCTGATACCAGCTGTGACAACCCGCCCAGGAAAATACCGTACTATCACCTAAAACCAATCAACTTTGGTCATTAAGCAATAGTAAAGTATCATCCTGTCGTTAGTTGTCGGGTTAACGCCCGGTAAATCACTTGGAATTCAAGCAGAGGATAGACATATGCATTAAAACTCACACGAAGGCGAGTCTAGAGTACAACATGGATTAAATCCAAATTATTACAAACCATTGTTCATGACAGGATGTAAAGATTCAGAGTTCGAAAATAGCATAAATAAATAAATAAACTAGCGCAGCAATACACATCACAGGAGGCCATCCGTGATGCCATCACTCGTCCTATTCCACCCATTCTAGCTCCCAGCCAGGTGAAATCTCACAAGGCCAACCCACACCTACAACAACATTTTTAAGGCAAGGTTGAGTATACTAATACTCAACAAGACTTAACTGTCGGGTGATAACTACATCACCAAACTCTAGACATGAGAGGCTTTTTGGCCGGTGGAGCTGTTTTGCTGAAAAGCAACAAAGAGTATGTCCTTACTTTCATTATTTTAGCACAACTTTTAGTTGATTATCAATTCTAAGTGTGCCAACTAATTCAATCAAGAATTGTACAATACAATTAATTCACGTAGAAGTATTCACCAAGTTCCATCATTAAGGGATATCATTGGCAGTTGTTTAAGCAGTCTTAGATAACGGTGAGAGGCCGACAATCGATTGATTTATAACCTTACAAGGTAAACCTAAACACACGGTAGGTTTCCCTCGCGAGGACAACCATCCAGGCGGTTCCCAAAAGTTCTCGGGTTGGGAGCAGAGCTAAGAGTCCTAGGTACAAGGTTCGCTGGCATACCCCACGAGGTACCCAGTCTCACACATGCACCCCCCTGCCCGGTAGCTAGCTAGTTAGGTGAACACTCAAGAGTAGTAAGGAAAAGTTCCCGCGCCATCTCATTAAGGTACTAGGCTTACCGGTCCCATTCCTGACAAGTGCTTAGTACGTTCAAAAGCTTAGCCCACGATAGCTACTGGACCGAAGCCCAAATCTCATGCTCTTACCACAGGAGCAATCCATTTATAAAGATCTTATGATTCCAATGAAAGAACCTATTCTCGCGAGTGACGAACATCACTCGACTTGTACCGGTCCTAAAGCATAGTAGCTATCGACCTAGCATACTAGTGATACAGCATCGGTACCTAGGGATCATGCATCTAGGGTTTCAATTCAACTCCTGAAACATAAATGCACAATCATAGAAAAACATAATTGCATAATTTTGAAAGACAAGGTTAATGATCCGGGGCTTGCCTTCGCTGGCAAGGTTGGCCTTGGGCCTTTCTGCACTTGGGTCCAGGTCTTGAGGTACATCCACGTACTGCTACTTTTCGTCAGCGCCTCCGTCTCCTCCTTCCGGCGCGAGCGTACAACTACCGGCGGGACGATCTACACGAAGATGCAAATGCAAGATTTAATTGATGAATTTTAATTTAATTAATTACAATCAACGAATGACAACCATGGGTGCATGATTAACCACATTCACCTAGATTACAAATACATTCAACATACTCTTCCAAAAAGGAACGATATTTGGTTCTTTATTATTTATTCTTTTGGATAGTGACTGTGTACATATATATGTGAATAATTTAATTTAACTTCACAAAAAGCAATGGGTTGGTATTTATCCTTTTAAAATGATTTTCATCACACACAAGGTCATCAAAGGTGGGTTGGTTATTATTCCCCATTTAATTGACTATTAGGCCTTTAATTGCTTCCATACCTTTCATTCAAGAAAGAATTAAGCACTAAACACCTATATCAAGCCACTGAACACATATGCATGCTTAGGATAGCTAAGAAATTAGTTATTTTGAAAATAACAAAAGCTAGCTAGAAAAACAAGGTAAATGCACACAAAAAGAAATAAGCATCCAAATGGTTCAAACTTTCTCACACATGTTATATGGTCCAAAACTAACCTATGGATGCAGCATATCAACCTAGAACTATTATGGATATTGACCTATGCAATTATAAAGTAAATCAAGCATTTTCAAGAATAAATATTTCTGATTATTATAAAATTGTGATTAAAACACCAAAGGTGTATTGTGGTGTAAAAAGATAACATGCAGAAGTTGGTCACCGAAATCTAATTATTTTTAGCTACAAAAATCATTTGGACAGATTCTGCATAAAGAGAAAACAATTTATATAACAAGATTTACAACATACATTTGTGCAATTTTTGGTACAAGAGCTAGTCATGACATCACACACAACATAAACAAACATTTGCTACATAAGACTTGTAGATTTTGAGATACGACAGATCTAGGTTTTCACATTTCTATTTTTCATGCCAAAAAATATTAGGAAACAGCTCAGGCAAGAATAACAAAGTTGTAGGAGTTTTCACAACGATCCAACAAAATTGGGTTTGCATTTTTCTGAATTTGCTAAAACTTTCTATGGATTTTCTAAGAATCAGCAAATCATTAAAAACTATTGAAGACTCATCTGGTAACAAGGTCCCTGGAAAGATTTGGGGTTTCACAAATATACCCCTACTTTGCGGATTGGCCCTTGGAAAGAAGTCGCCCCTTGCAATTGCGCCCTTGGGCACCGGCCGGCGGCGCTGCGGCCGAATTCCGGCGAACCGGTGGCCGGGTCCCGGCCGGGCACGGGCGAGGAACGGCCTACGGGTCCCCGAGGCTCTATTCCCTCGCTCGGACGGGGCGGAGGGAGGACCGGTGATGGCCTACGGTGGTGCACCTGAGCGGCTGCTGCGGTGGCCTGCCGTCTGCCGAGGGGCGACGCAAGGCGGGGCGAGGGGTGGCAGCTTGAGCCTCTACAGATCCTAGAAGGGGCGTACGAGGGGTCGGTCGACTGTGGTTGCAAGAGGAAGCGGAGCTAGCCGAGCGGCGGCAATGGAGGCTGGCGGCGGAGCAAGGCGGGCTCGTCGGTGCCAGCGCGAGAGGAGGAAAAGGGAGAGTTTTATAGGTGCGTGAGGCGGCTCCACTGTGGCCTCACTCGAACAGAGGAGGGAGGTGACCGTGGGCAGCAGCGCGCATGGCGTCGCGGGCAGCGCGGGAAGGGGCAGCCCGACATGATGGCGACGCGACGCGTAGCGTGCTCAAGCTTCGAGCTGCCTTGGAGTCCTCCCGGCCTCGCGGCGCGCGGCCTCGGGCGACACGGCGCATGCGGGGAAGGCGCGCGTGACCCCGGAAGGCGCACAACGTGGATGCCGAGGGTGGGCGGCGCGCGGGGGCGCGACGAGGGCGCGGGTGCGGCGCGCGACGTCGCGGCACGGAGCACGCTCTGCTCGAGTTGATTCAATGTGCCCCTGTTTGAATACGTATTTCTTCAAAATTTTTAATAGAAGTGCACAAGGTGGTGAATAGGAAAGTTGTAGATCTCACTATACTCTCAACTTTTTCAAAGGCCGTATGGTGCTTTTCTCAACGGATTTTGTGTAAATTGCAGTCAAACTTTAAATTTCCGTATGTCTCGGTGAACAGGAGCTGATGGCGGTTGACTATGTTTTTTACTAATTTCCACTGAAATTTTGAAATGCCAATCTAAATGAAAGTTGTGTTCCTCGACAAACTGGACAACTTCCAATTTCGTAGATTTTGAAGTGTTTAGGTGAAATTTAGAGAACGCGGCAAAAGTTCTGAAAGACATTCACCGACGTCAGGATTTAAGCAGGGTTTGACCGTGTCTTTGACCCATGATTGACCACCAGGGTGTGTTGACTTTGTCAAGGGGGTCACTAAGGGTTGTCGGCTCGGTTTTCGAGGTGATGAAACAGGTTGACCTAGGTTTGACCAACGTCAGCAGATTTGACTCAGCTGATTCGGCCATTAGCATTAATGACGCTAATTAAAAACCTGGGGCGTCACACCTGGGCCGACCGGCCCAGGCCCATTTTGGCCTGGTTCGGCCCCGTTTCTCTCCCCGATGCTTCTTGGTCAATTGTTGACTTGCTCTCTTATGCATGTGGGCCCTTGACGTCGTCTTCTCCACATTTTAGACAGAGCTCCTTGTCGTGCAATCTTCCACATCTTCTGTCTAGGTCCCTGGAGTTTTCCGGCTTCATGCTTCATTCCCTGGGCTGTTTGGGGTCATGTTCATGATGTGTCTTGACTTGTGTCGGGCTTCATGATCTTCTCTTGAAGTGCTTGATGAACTTATCTTGAAAGTCTCCTCTTTAACGTTAATTTCCTGTGTAAACAACAAACTCCAAAATCGACATGCGAGAGTGGACTTGATACCTCTAGGGGGTTAGTACCATTGGTTAGAATATCAAATACGTGCAAATGTTGATGGTAAACTTATAGCTAGGTGTACCAAAATCGTCCGTCAACATCTCCCACATGCTTAAACCTTGCTCGTCCTCGAGTAAGTTTTCAATGGATATCGGCATTGCCTTTCATTGTTCATACCTTGCACTTGATCACACATGAGAAAGCATAATGCTCTCGAAGTTTATATTTGTTAAAATTCCATAATGTAACTAGCTTTCATATCTATGGAGGGTAGATATAATTTAAGCTCTTTCCACAAGTAATCAATCATACTCCACAAAATTCCAATAGGTCTTAGGAACTATTGAAGTGAAGAACGAGGTGAATAAAAAAGCTAAACCAAATACAAAAATTTAAACCTTATTGTATCTTGCTCATGAACTCTCTCATCTCACAACACTCTCAAGCCTACTTGATCTATATCCTTTCCCTCTCATGTTTGTAGGTGGAAGGGTTTTATTTGGAGCTCATAGGAAAGTTTTTATGCTACCAAGATGCTAAAGTTGAGACTATTATCAAAATAAGGCAAGCTTCTCATGGACTTATCATGACTCGTCAAAAAGGTCATTGGAAAAATAATGTTCACAAGAAGGGGGAAGAGAAAGAACTCACACTTTTAGATAGGTGGACTTGTGCAAATGGCAAAGAATGATCCCGACGCCCCAACGAAGTCATCGTTATCGGATTGCACATGGTTGGAAAAATGAGTATGGGTCTTGATATTGAAGTCCTTGGAAAATCCTTAAGCAACTAGAGAACCGGGGGAGATTATTATTTAATCTATTTTTTTCTTTTTCTTTTTCTTTTTCTTGTTTTCTTCCTTTTTTCTTTTTTTCTTTTTGACATGTGAGGTACTTTGGATAATTTTTTTTCTTCTCCTCTCATCTTATTCATTTTTTATCTCCCCTAGGACTCTAATTTGTCTAGTACCTACCTCCTCCCCCATACTTAGACGTTTGCTCGTCCCCGAGCAAAACTGAAGTGGTGCTAAGGTAGGTATCGGATGTCTTGATGAGAGGGAACTTGAATCTTCCCTTTGAAGCACCTTCTTGTGACGTGTCATCTCCATACTCAAGTTATAGGTAGGTAGGTCAAGAAGGTTAACACAAAAGATGATGTTGGTTTAAAGGGTGAATATCCGGCGAGATTTGCAAAGCTTCTGATGTGGGAGCTCACAATGCACGGATAGAATAGGCTAGCAAAAGATAAGTTACGCAAAACACGGAATGACTAGCTTCTTAGTCACGTGCCAAACAATCGAGCCTTGAATCAATTCACCCAACAATAACTCTTGTAATCTATGGTTGCACTCAATATATAAGGCTTTGGATAGGTAGAGCAAAATGCAAGAGGTATTAATGACAAAGTTAGCATGACTTTTAAAAGCAAAAAGTAATATGTCCTTCGACCCATCAAAAGTTGAGAGCATAAAAGAAACCATGAGTCTTTCTTTTTATCATGACCTCCACAAAAGATTAAGCTAGCATTTAATTAATTTTATATTCGTATTAGAGAGAGCAATACTTAATCATACATAAACAAGCACAAAGTTTAAACAAAGTGGCAATGGTCATCATATATCAATGAGCAAGATCAAGCCAAGATTATTTCGTCATGGCGAGCACAAGGTGATGACAATAAACAAAAACTAAAACTAGGTTGTACTCCTAGAAGCCATGTTATTTTACAAGAGAGACATACTAAGGTTGCAACTAAGGTTGTTGAAGACATATACATAAATACAAGCATTTAGAAAGACAAGGACAAAGAGAGGATTGAGAAATTGTTACCGGCCTTTGATGCTTGTGATGTAGAGCGCCGTCCCCCATGCTTAAGCATTGTGCCTAGCATGGAAGAAGGAAGATCGGCATCCGTAGCAACCGTGATCCTTGAACTCCATGCGGTCTTCTTTCATCCACCAAGTTTTCCCCCATGCTTAGCATGTTGCTAGGCACGGAAGATGATGAACAATCTTAAAATTCTTGAAGTCCTACCGTCATGCAAGGAGATCATCATCACATTGTTGCCTTTGTTCATCCTTCAATGTACGCCCTTTGCCACGTGCCTTGATCCCAAAAGTTTCTCATCCCATCTTCTCCTCCTTCCATGTTGTCCTTTATTGCTGGTTCATCTTCCACGAGTTTTTCTTCTACTTACAGAACTAAGTTTGTACTGAATAATAGCTCCATTGCAGAGTGCTTGAAATTATCTTTCCAACGAGTGGTCATTCATCCTGATCGGACTCCGAACAAGAGAGTTACGCCCTTTTTACTTTGTTAGTGCAAGCTGTACTAGGCTGATTTTAGAATGTGTGACGCCCAAAGATTTGGTTGTAACTTCTTGCACAGGTCTCTTAAAATGTTGATTCTTGATGCATTGGAAATTAGACTTAATAGAGCACTTGAATATCCAAGTTTTCCCTTTTGTACATCTCTGAACATGTGCTTAATCTTGATGAAAACAGCAGTGCTCCTTTCCGGATTTGGAGGTGTTGATGATCTTGATTTCAGCTTTTATCACGAACTCATGGGAGTGATTCACCATGCCTGCAAAATAACTATAATGCACAAAATACCCTCGAGGTGACAATCGGGAATACTCACCATATGCCAACAAACAATGACATCCCTACAATCTTCACTTGTGGCATAGTTAATCTAGCGAAAATACTAATGGGTGTACGTGAGTGCAAGTGTGTATGCAAATGAGAGGATGGTATAAAAACAAAACAATGTTTATGCAAAATTCTTAGCTCCATGCTTACAAAGTGGATTCCAAACTTCAATTCCCATACAGATTTGTTAACCGAGGTCAAAACACCATGTTCATCTCAAGATCAACAACTCTTCATGGTGTAAGATAAGTAGGGCGGATTGCAAAGTTAATAAACAATCCAATGCAATATGTTAGCAAGGTATATAAAACTGAATGATGTGGGTCTCTAATCATGTCTAGACACCACGTTTGCACAAGATTACAAAAAGAAAAATTCCCATATCATCATATGAAGCATTAACATAGGTACGAAAGCATTCATCATAAAGCTTCACAAAAGATCCCAAGCTAACATAAAGTGGACGATGACAAAGAGATGGATGCAAAATGAAATTGCAAGATGTTAGCACAAGCAAACATTAGCAATGTTTTAAAAACACTTTTGATGTGGTCTATAATAAGTAATAGACAAAGCTTGACCTCACACTTCATACGAGGTAAGCATTGTCAACAAGGAAGTAACCCATCGAAAAGAATCAATCAACCAAACTAACAAGGTTTATGGGTAGGTTATGGATATCCTATATTTTTGGCTCAAACAAGGATTTTGAAGAGAGGAAGTTAAGTATAGAAATTGTAAATAAGGCGGCGCTACGAGTGTTCTAAGGAAAAAGAAACCTATGGTTTTAGGATGGCTAAAGGTGTGAAAGGTTTTCCTAAGGATTTATGGCGAGGCTAGTCAAAGTTTTTAGTTAGAAGAGAGGAAAGAGATAGACTTGTTCAATCCAGATGGCAAACGGTCAACACAATCAATCATACCTCTATTGGCTATGGTTTTTGGTGGGGGCTATAGGAAGGCCTATGTTGAATGGCAAAGAGTTAGATCAACACAACATTCAATGCAATATAACATGGATGAACAAAACAACATGATATGGAGGTTGTCTAAAACAAAAGTTAGCCTAAACTAACCAGCCACAAGTTTAGAATTAAAGGATGGTGCCAATTTTATATTTTATTTATCTCACTAAAAAGACACAAAAGAAAAAGACTCTAAACTCTAATAGGCACACAAAAAGGTCTACAAGTTTTCCAATATCAAATAACAAAGCACTCCCTCAATAGCAATTAGATCATACAACATGGTGTTATGGGTTTTATTAGAGCAATGGTACAATGTTACTTGATGGTTCGATTAAAGAGCACAATGTAGACGGTCATGTATGTATACATATAACTAAAACCCGGGTTGCCTCCCGTAAAGCGCTTCATTTAAAGTCATAGAGTTCGACTTTCTCACATACTTTCTTGTTGTTGTGGAGCCATGATCCTTCATGAAAGATTTGAAAGTGCTCATGCAGCCTTGATCCACTCTCCATGCTTGACACGATCACTTAAGCTCGATGAGAGGCTTGCCCAATCGTCTCATTGCATCATCACCTTCTCCATCGCACTTTATCGCTGCCTCTTCTTTCACAATTTTTCCTATCTGTCCAGATCAGGCCATGTAGAAAACAATAGTTTCCATGCGTGGAGTATGAAATTGTTTTTCCATCAAGTATTTATTCACCCCCATCGGACTCCGATCGAGTGAGTTATGCCCGTTCGACTCCGGCGCTGCAATCTGTCCAAAGTTGATTTCAGACTGCGCATCACTCAATGTTTTTGCCATATCTCCTTGTAAAGGTCTTCAAATTTATCGATCTTGGATGCGTTGGAACCGACACTTTATGGAGCTTCTGATTTTCAACTTTTTCTTCCTTGAACATGTCTGACCAGGTCCTCAAAATTGATGAAAACAGCGACATCCGTTTTTGAGGTTCGGTGACGGTGATGCACGGGTTTGCAATTCCTTTGGGTATGACTTCTCTCCTCCTAATTTATGTTTAATGCCCTGCATGGCTAGTGAAATTTGGGATTTCTCCCACAATTTACTCTTTTAAGGTCACTAGCTTGACCGAGCACAAAGCAAGTACAAGATTTACAAATCATATTGCAAACCAACGCTTCCATAACCACAATTTATGACAAAGTAAGTTGTGACTAATTGTAGCATAAGTTTTCTTGCTCAGCACTGAGCTCTCATTAGGCAAAGATTCATTAGGCATGTAACAAATTTTAAGCACAACAAAGCCTCTTTATCACACTCAAAAAATTTTAGCCTATCATGATTATCATAAGAACAAGGCATAGAATTGAATCAACCTCACTATTGGATATGAATCAGAGATATATATCAAAAGAATATTATCAGCTCCAAAAGTATCTTGAGAGGTTAATTTGTACCTTGGCCTTTGAGCTTTTCATCGTGAGTGGTCTCTCGGAGTTGAAAGCAAACAATCATCAATGATCGGTGGGTTGCATCGTCTTTTCGCAATTCCTTCGTTCGTGCCACCCATCATCAAGGTTGCCTTGTGTGGACTCACACTTCTCATTCATTGGAGGGACTTCACACATGTCTCAAATATCTTCATGTAACTCCATAATCCTTCGTGTGAGAGCCCAGAGTATCTGCGCCATTGGATGCCATCATTTGTGTGTAATCCATCGTGATATTTTTTTCTAACATCTCCTAGCGTAGGATGTTACCAACTTGTGCCTTCTTTTGCCAATGCTCTTGGAGTCTTTGTTTTGTTCCAAACTTCTGAATTTCATCCCGTGTGGTCTAATGGAAGCATTGCCCAAGCTTCTCTTCGTTGTCGTCGTCCTCATCTCCACTATCTTGTTCTCATCGTGTGCTGCTGCCTCTTTTTCATGGATTTTCCCCTGTGTACATAACAGAACTTATACCAAAATATTTTTCCATTGAAAACTTTATAAAATTATCTTTCCAACGGGTACTCATTCATCTTAATCGGAGCCCAAATGAGGGAGCTATGGCCGTTTTGTTTCCGCTCTTGCATGCTGTCCAGAAAATTTCAGAACGCGCAACCATCGGTAATTCGGCCATACCCGCTTGTAGAAACCTCCGATTGACTTGATTCTTGATTCGTTGGAAGTGTAACTTCAAGTGGCTTCTAAATATCCAAAGATATACTGTTGTTCTCCATTGAGGTTGTGCAGAAAGTCATGGGAACAGAATACGAATATGTTGACGACCTTGATCTTGTGGTCTTCGGGGCGTTACATCGCGTCTCTTTTGGCTTTAAGTCATCGCCATTGCTGGTACAGCGAGTAGCATGATGGAAATGGTGTGTCTTCTTCATGGTTTTGCTTTAGCC
The DNA here is from genome assembly GCA_947561735.1 of Cenchrus americanus. Taxonomy (NCBI): domain Eukaryota; kingdom Viridiplantae; phylum Streptophyta; class Magnoliopsida; order Poales; family Poaceae; genus Cenchrus; species Cenchrus americanus. The sequence continues at coordinate 196,468,796 of OX387244.1, forward strand.
AAAGTGACGGGTAATTCTTCTGTAACGTGATTGCTTGCAACACCTATTTCTTGGACAAACAAATCTCCACGAAACATTAGTCATAAAACATTAATTGACACATTGACATACCTTGTTTAACATCACTAGTGTAGGGTGTGGACTCAATAGCGGATGATGGGCCACTAACAAAAGTTAGCACCTACCACTAAAGAGTGAATCTTGATGTAGTCATCATCTTGTCGGAGTGGATGTGAACTTCTCGAACGTCTTGTGTCTAGCTTTTCACCAACTTTCAAGGACACAAACAAGAAAGCACGCATGTATGCAATAATAAAGATTAGGGTTAGCCAAAGAGATAGATGGATCACCCTAGGGTTCGAGTTGCCGATCCCCGGCAATGGTGCCAGAAAAAGGGGCTTGTTGACGGTGTAAAACCGTGCTTAAGTTCATCGCAAGCCTACAGGTGACTCAGTGCCTTTTTCACCAAGGAGGGTCCTCCCTAGATTTGTCAATCCAAGGATCGGAAGCAAACCACTAAGGTTCTCTATCTAACCTACCGGTCTAATCCTATGTGAAGTATAGATTGCAGAAAGGTAACATACAAACACGAAGGGATGTATGGATCACATCCACCTAGCCATAAAAGGTAAGCATCAAAAGGTAACCCTAGCCTATGGTCTTCTTGTTGCCATTCCAGCCAAGGTGATAAACCAATCTAAAACTATACTATGATAAGGATTACACTCGATATGGAGTAACCTGGTATGGAGTGGTCCGATACACGTTCACTCGCCGCTTTCTCATCCATCGTACTGTCACTACGCAAGGATATTCAACACCGAGCGATAAACCTCGGTCCGTGCACTACTACGGTGTATCCGCAAGACATGACTAATCACCATGATTCGATCTAGTCCTACTAAAGGCGTATGGTAGCTACACATATGAATAAGCATAACTCGTAGTAGATCAAAGTATGACAAGATATGGTTACATCACCGAATGTTGAAGGTACAAACGACTTGAAGAATTCAAGTCGCGGCTCCGGAACTCCACCATGGCTTTACCACGTATGGCCAACCATGGCGGCTAGGGCATGGCCTAAGCCATCTCCTAGGCAACTCGAGGACTCGCAGCGGCCGTCGTCTTCCTCCCAGTGCTTCTGCTTCGTCTCGGTGACTCTCTGGTGAATGGATAGATGTGGTGGACGGCGTTGGCAGAGGCAATAAATAGACAAGCACCTAGGGCAAAAGGTGGTCGTGAACCGGGCCTGAAACAAGCTGGGCCGGCCGACCTGGGCCGACCGGCCCAGTCCCATTTTGGCCTGGTTCGGCCCCGTTTCGCTCCCCGATGCTTCTCGGTCAATCGTTGATTTGCTCTCTTATGCATGTGCGCCCTTGACGCCGTCTTCACGGTTTAGATAGAGCTCCATGTCGTGCAAGCTTCAGCATCTTTTGTCCAGGTCCCTGGAGTTTTCTGGCTTGATGCTTCGGTCCCTGGGCCCTTTGGACTCATGTTCATGATGTGTCTTGACTTGTGTCGGGCTTCATGATCTTCTCTTGAAGTGCTTGATGAACTTATCCCGAAAGTCTCCTCTTTAACGTTAATTTCCTGTGTAAACAACTAACTCCAAAATCGACATGCGAGAGTGAACTTGATACCTCCGGGGGGTTAGTACCATTGGTTAGAATATCAAACATGTGCAAATGTTGACGGTAAACTTATAGCTAGGTGTACCAAAATCAAGTGTCAACATTATGTGTGGACCAATACGAGTCAATACCCTCTGCCTGTACCAATTGATGGGGTTGACATAGCAACCCTATCTGTGGCTCTCGTTCAAAGGATCCAATGGCCAAAGGACAGGATCATTATACCACCCCTGACGAGACATCCCAACCCTGAAGCCGCAATAGGTAGCAGGGGTACAACATCGAATGGAGGTGCTGCAGCTCAGAGTCAGCAAGAGAAGGCTCAACAGCAGCAGTAGCAGCAGCAAAACTACACAGCAGGAGCGTCGACAACAACCGGAGGAGGAGCCCAGGCAAACTCCGCCTAGCGGCGGTGCGCAACTTGAGGGTAATCAACGGACGAAACGGCGGCCTCTCCGGCGGCGGGAGCATCGACAACGGCGGGGAGGATCCCGGGCAAACTACGCCTAGCGGCGGCTGCAACATGAGGATAAGCAACGGACGAAACGGCGGCCTCTCCGGCGGGGAGGAGGAGCGCATGCAATCTCCCCCTAGCGACGGATGCAACAAGTACAACGCCTATGCAACGGGGAGGAGCCCGGGCAATCTCCCCCTTTGCGAGAAGGGGAACCGAGCCGGGGAAACCTCTGTCTAAAGATGAGATTCTTAATTGTGTTAATGGGACAGAATAGGACCGACCAAAATACAAGTCTGGTGAACCTATGTTGTCAGAAGCAAATGTAAAGGTTGATGGACCAAATTGTGCCAAGTTGCATGCTTATGTCATGGAACACAGTAAGGATAAACTTGTCTTTCCAGCAAATGTGGATCAAGCCTAATTTAAAGGTGGTTATGGTGCTCTAATGTTAAACATTGAATTCAGTAGCGTGTCTAACACTATAACCCTGGCTTCTCTGGATGTTACCTTCATGAGGTTGTGGACATCGTAAGTCCTTTAGAACCTAAAATGATATTTCCTTAATTTTGACTGCAAAGTTCATGCATTCTAACAATTTGATTTTTTGTAGGAAAATGATGGACAAGGCAGTGGAGAAGCAGATCAGTGTTAGATTTTTAGATCCAAATTTGTTTACTTCAACAAATATTTCTCAGCGTTCTCAGCAATTTGGCAAAGCAATCTCAAATGCAATGATGAACAACTACTACGTGGTGGGTGCCTACTGCACTAGCCACTGGGTAACAGTGATCATTTGTATGAAGTTCAAAGAGGTTTGGTATCTAGATTCTGCTAAACAACATCCCCCACTAAAGTTCCCAGACCTTAAAAATGTTTTGAACTGGTCAGTTTCTTGTAGGTTTTGTTCACAAAAATTCAATCTCTTAGTGTTTCTAATTGGTATTGCTGACACAAAAAATCAATCTCTTAGTGTTTCTAATTGGTATTGCTGATCATGCAGGGCCTTTGGCGATGCACGGGACAGAGTGACGAAAGGAAAGAAAAAAAGGCAAAAGCCACACTCAAGCACAAAACAAATCTCGTTGTAAGACCGAGGTTTTTTTATGACCCCTTCTTACTTATTTGGAACTGCATTAACTTGTCATTTTATTACCTCGATGTAGTGTGCTCAGCAGCCACGGGGGTCCTCTTTGTGTGGATTCCATGTGACATTCCATATGCTAAAACTACTCGATGACATACCTGACATCAAGAAGGTTGTTGTAAGTTGATAATAATGCTCAACCTAGTCTCTACTCATATTATCCATCTGAGTTTAGAAAATGATTTCTACTTGTATTCTCGTAAATGATTGTATTTTGTAGGATTTCAAACCTCCTGTAGATGTTTCCACAAAAGATGTAAAGCGTGTCTGGGAGATGTTGTGCGAGTACATTCTTAAGGAGACCATCGACCGAAAGGGCAAGTTCTACAGTGGTGCACCGTGAGTTTATTGCGACCAGCAGCTTGAAACTCATTTAGTCTTCTTTAGTCAGGTGTTGTTGCTTGAGAAACCTGCTTGTCTTGCTTGGTTGGGGTTAGATACTGCCTGGTTCTGTCTGTTTTCTCATGACTCTATCCAAACAAGCCCTGATGAGAGTAACTTGAAACTTGATGTGATCCTAGCTAGCTTGTCTAAAAATGTGATCTTGCTTTGCCAATATCTATGATGTGAGAATGTGTTTGTGATGTGAGAATGTGTTTGTGATGTCTCCTTGCTGTGGTGGCTGCCATATCCTGGTTGGTTCTAGGATGCAGCCCCTGGTGGCTGCCAAATCCTGGCTGGTTCGAGGATGTCGCCGGCAACCGGGAAGGTTACTGTAGGGGTGGCCGTCGTGTTTGTAACGGGCCTTAATTAAAGCTCGTTACAAATACTGATCAGTAAGTAACGGGCTTCATTCTGAAAGCCCGTTACAAAAATGCCGACAATGTAACGGGTAGTGTAAAAGCCCGTTATCAGTCCTGACCGGTGGGCCCTAGGACCTGGCCGTTCATCGAGATATAGGAGACGCAGGTTGAAAGCAAGTGTCTCATTTAATAGAGAGAAAGCAGATGTGCGTAGAAACAGATGCGTCTCATTTCGTCGAGACAGTGGAGACGCCGGTTCATAAAATGTGTCTCTGATGTTAATTTAACAGTAACAGACTCTGTTTCATGCCCGTTACCAAAGTTCCATGTGGGCCCAGAGAAACAACCATTTCACGTGACCGGTGATTAGTCGTGGTAACGGTCATTGTTTGATGCCCGTTACGAATACTAGTTGTGCTGAGACACGCGTGAAATAGACGCGTCTTATTTCGTCAAGATAGTGGAGACGCAAGTGCACATCAGGTGTCTCTGATATTGAGCTTCTGTAATGGGCTTTGCTTTAGTGCCTGTTACGAAAGTTCCCTGTGGGCTCAGAAAAACAGCCATTTCAAATGACCGGTGGCTAGTTGTGGAAACGGTCGTTGTTTAATGCCCGTTACGAATATGTCTTATCAGTAACGGTCATCTGCCTGTTACCTTTCTTGGCTTATTTGTAACACTTGATCGGTAACAGGAACATTGCCCGTTACCAAAGGCGATCTACGCCCGTTACCAAAGCCAGTTTTTCACGTAGTGGTTTTTGCTATAAAAGGCACCGACGCCTATCGGTCCTCCTCACTTCAAGTTGCTTTCTTCTTCTCTAGATCTAGATCTTGATCTAGCTATATGGTTCCTTCTTCTAATACAATAAAGTGAGTCACTTGCTTCCTTCTTCTCTAGATCTAGATATAGCTATGGCGCAAAGAATAGATCTTGTAGGGTGCAAGATTTTTCTTTTCTCTCTTCTTCCTCGTCCTCGATCTCTCAGTTGCTAGAAGAATTCTTGTGATATGGGTGATTGGGTTGCTCATCCTTCTAACATAGCTGCCAAAAGAATCCTTGTGACATACCCCTTGCTCCCAACTGTTTCCAGCGAACCTAGCCCAGAACCTCCTGGCATCAGGATGAACAATTTCATCTTGTGTCCAATGATCATTATTTTCAAGATGAACAATCCGACGGAATTCATCCTGTGTCCAATGATCATTATTTTCCCTACCACCATGGTTTCTCCCTCCACTCGTGGAAGGCTCTTGCAAACCAAAAGTGCATGTTTCTTTAGTCATGCCATGAATCAAGTCTCTAAGCTGTCAGAATTCAAACAAGCTCCTGCAAACCAAAAGCTCTCCTTAGTCATGCCAGGAATCAAGTCTCTAAGCTGTCAGCACAAATGGAGCTTGTTTGATGACCACGTGCAGCAAGATCGACCTGCTAGCAAGATCGATCTGTGTGTGTGATTTTGTATATATCGTCATGAAGATATGGCCGCATTGTAACCTTGTTCTGATATATTAATGATGATTGTAATCTCTGTGTGTGTGTGTGTGATTTTGCACATCTCGTCATGAAGATATGGACACATTGTAACCTTGTTTTGATGTATCAATGATGATTGTAATCTCTGTGTGTGTGATTTTGCATCTCAAGACACATGCTTTTGTTATTATCTCTGTGCAGTACAATTTTTTTTATGATTTACCTACTCACTTGTAAGCACGAAGAAGAAAAAGCCGACGGGGGCTAGCTAATCCGTGTCTCTTTCGATGTAATCTGTGTGTGTGATTTTGCATCTCAAGAGACATGATTGTGTGATTATCTCAGTGCAGTACAATTTTTTGTATGATTTACCTACTCACTTGCAAAGCTTGAAGAACAAGCCAATGTGGGCTGGCTAATTGAGGACCATGTGTGGTTCGAGGACCGGTGGATGGTCGCTTCCTTGTGTGATGAGTGAATGACAACATTGTGTGGACTGATTCTTGGCTAAGTATTGCAGGTGCAGGTTGCGGCTTGATTGGTGTTGGTGCAGCTGAAGAACAAGCGCGAATGGTCGTCGCCGGTGAGGCCTCCAGGTGTGGAGAAGACAAGTAGGCATCATTCGAGGGACCCGGTGGCCAGCGGGGTCAAGTGCGGACCGCATGGTGGCATGAACAGCAAGATGAAGTCTTGTAAGGTTTCTTGGTTGAGCCTCAAAACCAAGGTCGAGCCGGGACTACGTGGGAGCCAAGTCATGAGTGGAGATTGGCGGAGGCTACACCGAGTTCACGGGGTTTCCGGTGGTTCACCAGAAAACCACTGGGTTCCTTGGTTGATCCACAAAGCCAAGACCGGAGAACCGAAGACGGAGCTGCAACAGCGACAGATCGGTCTGACCGATGGGTCTGACCGGTCTGACCGATGGGGACCGGTCTGACCGGTGAGGAGCACCGGTCTGACCGGTGTGCGACGACGCAGTCCGGAGACTTCGAAGCGGAGGACACGCATCGGGATCGCATGGCTTGCATCGAGGCTACGCAGGGTGCGGTCGCCGGGCATCCGTCCGATGGTAAAGACATCAAGAATTGCAAATCCGCCCTTGAGGGGCTTGTATCCCTAATTAGTAGAGAAGGGCGTTTTAGACATTCGGTTGCCTCCATATAACCCAAGAGGTGAGAGGATGGCAGCCAACTCTTGGAACCCTAGCTCATTAGTTTTCTTATTTTCCACCTATTTTCCTTAGGTTTTCTTTAGGACTAGCAAGAGCGCTTCACGGAGAGATCTTGTTGAGAGGGATGGATGATCGGGCGGCTTGCTAGACCTTGTACGAACCTTTGTTTCATGTATAGATGATTCGGCGTTGTTCCTCAAGGTTTGGATGCGTTTTCGCCGGTTGTTCTTGGTGGTGATTTTCGGAGCCCTCTCTCGGTGATTTCTTTGGGTTGTTTTCGGGACTTTTCTCTTGTGATTTGATGGGGGAAATTTGTGGGAACCCTTCGTGGTTCTTTGGGCTGTGATTCTCCTCCCAAATCCGTGAGTAACAGTGCTCGATTTTGGGGGTTTCTTGAGTTCTTGGGTTGGAAGCGCTCTTGGCGGGATTTCCTTGATTCCTCCTTTTTGGACGAGTTTTGGTGGGATTAAACTTGGCTATGGACTCCTCATGAGGTGTTCCTAATATCCCCAAAGTCTTGTTCAAGTCCGTGGAGTGATTCGGGAGATCAAGGTTTGGTTTTGGGGGAGTTGACCCGCGGGTGCTGTTCATCCCGAGCTACCCAAGCTACACTGGTCTGACCGGTGCTCTTGACCGGTCTGACCGGTGCAAGCCCTTGTGGGTTTTTGCTTGGGTGAACGTCTTGGTGTGTTCGTTGTCGTCCCGTGTTGCTGCTGTTTCGAGTTTGGGTCAGTTTGGTGGTCGGTGGGCCTGTTTGGTGCCTTGGGGGCTTTCAGGCTGCCATCGGTCTGACCGGTGTGTCTCACCGGTCTGACCGGTGTAGAGCCACTTAGTGAAAGCTGCTCAATTTCACCAGCAGGGACCGGTCTGACCGGTGGTGCTCACCGGTCTGACCGGTGTGGGTCTGTAGACTCGAGGTTTGGTATTCCGCTGCGTTCTCTGGTCGGAAGGTCGTGTGTGTTTGTTCCTAGGTCCAGTGGCACTCCAGTGGCTACGTGGGCTTGGCCAATCTTGGTAGTGAGTCGGAGATGTGTGTTGGAAGTCGCGTTCATCTTGTTGGAGTTTCGATCTCCATCGAGAAGAATTTTTATCGGCTCCCATTCACTCCCCCCCTCTCTGGTTCGCCGTATCGGTCCTTCACTAACCCATGTCTCTTTCGATGTAATCTGATCGTGATTTCACATATCTTGCCCATAACAAAGGCGACGCGGGTTCGTTAGTCCTCGTCTCTTGCCATAACAAAGGCAACGCGGGTTCGTTAGTCCTCGTCTCTTGCCCGTAACTTAGGCAACGCGGGTTGGTTAATACTCGTCTCTTTGATATCAACGCTCGTTACTAAACTGAAGTAGAATATATATATAGTTTCTTAGGCAGAATATAATACGAGCAGGATTCAAATTCCACCACATCCCATGTATTACAAAAAGGATTGAAATTCCACCAATACATCGCATCCTTTATATTACAAAACGGATTCCATTTCCACCAATAGACACATCCATCGGCATGGCAAAAAGGATTCAGCAGAAACCAGGCTTGCTTTTTCTTCCTTGAATTCTGTATATGGATTTTTTCACTATGGTTGCTTCGCAAGTACGGTGTTTTGTTAGTTTCTAAGAGTTTGGACTTGTATGAAGTGTCAAAGGATGGAATTTTGTCAAAATAGTTGTATTCCTCCTCCTCAACATCATTTTCAATCCCAACAATCCTTTTTTTCCAGGCATAACCACAGACCAGTTCTTCATTGCAAGGTCAGGTATATAAAACACTTGCTCAACATCGTTGGCTAAGACAAACGGTTCATTTTTGTAACCAATGACCCAGAGACCAACACTAACATAACCACATTTGTCCTTGTTGAAGGATCGGATGGCGACTAGAGAGGGGGGGAGTGAATAGGAGCCGGTTAAAATTCTTCTCAAAGAACCCTGCCTATACCCTAGACAAATCCCGGTCACACACGAGCGATGGATCGAATCACACACCAACCGCCAAGACAACAAGGTTATGGATCAACCTCAAGTTTTAGGAACGATTCCTTGAAGCACACGCGGAAGCACGAAAGAAGGAAGGGAGGAATCGAACCAAAGAGCAAAACAGCCAGGCTCTGGCGCACTGTCCGGCCAGGTGGGGCGGACTGTCCGCACGAGCCAAGCGGACCGTCGGCCAAGGTACTACGGACTGTGCGCACAGGCACGGCGGACTGTCCGGTCTGGGCCGCGGACTGACCGTTAAAGCCAACAGAACCTCCAGAAGCAAACCCCGAAAAACGGACCATCTGCGGGGAACACGCGGACTGTCCGCCAGGCACCCGCGGACTGTCCGCCCGGCACACGCGGACCGTCCGAAACCTCGCCCAACCAAAACTCGAAAGCACAACGGATCAAAAGCGAAGACGAGCAAGAACACGAAGAACACACGACGAACACTGTGCGCGCAAACCGTCCGCCAGGCCCTTGCGAACCGTCCGCGAGGCACAAACAGAACTGAAAACTGCTCGACCCCGAAAGTCAACACTCCCAATCCATCACCGGATCTCCCAAACAGTAGAAGCTGTTGAGACAAGAGTTTGGGGACATGAAAAGCGTCAACCAAGGATGCTATACCCCAAAAATTTTGCCTCCTAACTTCCTAAATCATCGGGAATCGCGGATCCTTTGAACACCACCAAAATCTAGAGCTCCGAACGAAAATCCTTGAATCGAAGTGGTTTCTCGGCATTTTAGGGCACAAGATCAATCCAAAAGATGCACAAGACATCCATCCATGTTTCCCTCAAAGAAATCCGGGGAGAAACCCACTCAAATCCGCGGAACCACACCAAGAACAAAGGCACCAAAAACAAGCACGAAAAAGACCACAAAAATCACAACGCCGAATCTTCTATACAAACCAGGAATGACTCACAAGGTCTAGCATGCCGCCCTAGCATCCATCCCTCTCAACAAATCTCTCATGAAGATCTCATGCTAGCCAAGAGAAAATGGAGAAGAAAATAGTCCAGGAAAAAGAGAAAATGGAAGGGGGGAAATGAAACCCTAAGTCGCGGAGCCAGGCAGCCATCCACTCACACTCATGGCTTATATATCGGGTCCCGCCGGTGTGGTAAATGACTCGACTACCCCTAACTCAACTACTGGCAATACAACCCATGCAGGGGCATTTATGTAATGTTTGTGGGTCTTTCCATCGGACGGCCACGCCTTTGCCGCCACCGTGCACCGGCTCGATCGTCCACGACTTCGTCTTGCTCGTCTCGCCACCATGTGGCCCGCACCTAGTCCCGCCATCCACTGGGTCCCTCGAACTGAGCCTACTTGTCTCTCCATCTCCCAGAGGCCCCTCAAGGCTGAAGACCTTTCGCGCTCGTTCTTCACCTGCAACAACACGAACTACGCCGCAGCCTACACCTGCGCACTGAGCCAAGAGTCAGTCCAACACCCGTTGTCAATCACTCATCACTGAGGAGCGGTCATCCATCGACCACCAGGATGCTCCTGGTCCTCAATCTCCCCCTTGATGAGTGCATTGACAACACACAATGCGAAATGAAATTCAGAGAAAGAAAGAAAGAAAAACAAAGAAGCTCAACTCATGACCAAAACCAAAGAAAGGCAAAGAAAGGTCACAAGCCAAGCAAAGCACAAACTCCATACTGAAAACATCAAGAAAGCTCCCTCTGAACAAATGCAAGCTCCCCCTGAACATGTGGATGCATTTTTCCAAATTTTTCATTAATCTCACCTCTTCACCTCTCCTCCCCCTTGTTGACAATATATGAATCAAGGTGAAAATGCAGGAATGTAAGACAAAGCATATAAACATCTACATGAGCTTCTCAAATAGGCCAAATCTAGTTTCAAAGGCTAGGAGTGAGACAAAGAGCACACATATGGATCATAACATAGTCAAAGTAATATATGGAAATATAGGCATGTGACAAAGCAAATTTTCAGATTTGAGCAGTTTTATCAAAAGATGGCTCCCTTCAAAATTAAAGGCCTATCCATGTCATATTCTAGCCAAAAACATGCATATCATCCAGAGATCATACAAGGATATCAAATTCTCAACAAAAGATCATTGCAAACACCCATAAAGCAAAGCATGTCATGTTAAAGCTCATGAGCCATGTGTCCACTTCGGGGAGACTTCTCCACTGGTGAACATCATGCAACATGTTTTGCACCCATGTGTAAAAGATAAGACATTTTAAGCATAAACATGGTGGATGGAGCATTTTTCAAGCATACATAATTTGTTTAAAGATTTATTCATTTCATAGTACATGAAGTGCCTTTGCGGCAAAAAGAAGCTTATGCTCCTCCATGAATGCAACATAGGCTAAACATTCACAATGATATCGGCCTTTGGCCCAAATGCAAGAAAGAAACATCCAAGCACAATCTAAGCATGAAAGGCACATTTAGACCAAAACGTGACATGGATACACTACTACACATGAGTGGAGCACATTCCATCAGATTTAGTCAAGATTAGCATTTGATTAAAAAATGGCTATCTCACAACAAATATATCTTCATAGCTGTCGTATGGACCTCCCTGGGCACACTACCTCGGTGGGTACCAGGACCGACTACTTGGTGGGCCCCTGGGACTACCCGGCTTGCGCTACACGGCACCTGAAGGCGTGGAGCACAAGGACTACACAAGAGTAGTACTCGGTTAGGAAGCTGTACATGTTCCGCACTGTGCAGGGGACTCCTAGACGTACTCGACTAGTACTCTCTTCCTACTCCGACTTGTAACCCTGCCTCCCGGACTATATAAGGCGAGGCAGGGATCGATCCCCTCATCCAATCTCATCTCATACAACCCACGGCGCACTATTGCACCACCTTGTAATCGTGCTCTATCAATCCAGAGCCACGCAGCATACAGGACGTAGGGTATTATGCACCTCGCGGCCCGAACCTGTCTAAATTGTGTGCCACGTGTCTCTTCCTTCGAGTTACCGATCTCGGTGAGTCACATTCATCTACTTCGGGTACTCCCCGTAGTAGGTTGTCGGTCTAAAACACCGACAGCTGGCGCGCCAGGTAGGGGCTCTCGCTCGAGATCACATGGCGAACTCGACGGCTTTCGTCCACATCAAGCCAACTGTCACCTTCAACCGTGGCGACACCTTCGTCTTCGGCGCCACGGGTCCGCACGGTACCGATGGCGCGGGTTCCTTCCGGCGTCGTCGATCATGCGGCCCGACTCGAGGACGAGGCCTTGTGACGCTTCCCCGAAGTTGTCACAGGCGAGCTCGCCGGCAAGTTCGGCGAAATTTCGCTCTCCAACATCCACGCTGACTTCGAGCTCGAGTCTGTCTCCAACTCGAACCCGACGTCACCATGGGCCATCGCATGCGAGCCGGCTGCTCAGCCATCGCAGGCGGCCCCTTCACCACGCCAGCGCTCCGCGAGTGGCCCACGCGTCCCCAGCCGGGCCCGCACAAAGGCTCCTACACCACGCCGGGCTGGCAAGGAACCCGTAACCGAGTACAACTCGGACTCCGACGCCGTCCCCGACCACATCTCAGACCCCAGCCCTCTCTTCGAGTTCTACTCGAACCCGGATTACGAGTTCGACTTTGGGTCGGACCCTGAGGAGCCCGAGTCCGAGGATGACTCCACTGAGCTTCCCTTGTCAGGGCCAGCCTCTGGGCTGGTCATAAGATCGACGCCGGCCGGAAGATATGTCTACTGGCCAGACCGCAAGCCTGCTGACCTGGCAAAGGAGGACTCACGCTACGTCGCCTACATCGACTCGCTACCGTTCCAGGAGGGAACACCACTGGCCCAGGCTGACTCAAACACACCAACTGAGGTGGCGCCCTCTGAGTCCAGCTTGGGCACCCTCGATCGCCAAGTCTTCATGGCCGCCGGCGAAACTCCGGGACCCTCGGCACGGCCGAAGACGGATACCGGAGGACATCTCCGCGTACGAGCCGTCCGCCAATGCACCCGCGAGACGAGACCGTCGCCAACGGGGACGCCCGACGCGAGCGCAACGAGAAGCGCGGCGAACGGCGCCGGCGGCTCGAGACAACCTTCCCATCCGCAACCTTGCGGAAGCTCTCGAGGCGGTCGAGAGCAGAGTACACACCACCCCCGAGCGAGTGCCTCATGTCGATCCACGGCCGATCGCACGTCGAGCTAAGGGCATACGCGCCGGAGAGGTCATCGCCAAGCTCGGCCGAAGACGCCTACTTCATGCGGGTCGACAACGAGTCAACCAACCTCTCCCGGCCGGACCCCGCGACAATGAAGCTACTAGTCGCGGCGCCGACCCCGGCCCCAACCGTACTCGAGCCGACATCCCGGCGACCCAAACCGCCGCCGCTCCAACGCCGGCGGACCTTCACGCCGGGACCAAGGCAACCGAGAAGTTGTCCCCCACCGCGCTCCGGCCGGGGGCGACGGCAACGACCCCCGACGGCGGCGGAAGCGACGGTGGCGGCCTCCAACCACGGGGCCAACGAGAAAGCCGGAGGCGGCGGCAGCCGCGGCGGCCGCGGCCACGCGCACAGCCACGCCTCCGGTGCCTCTCAGGGCGGGTACGATGCTCGTCAGAGGATCGAGGAGTTGCGACAGAAGAAGTCGACCACCGCTGCTGAAGGCGACGGCTTCCCTGCCTTCTCACCCCAGCTTCGCAACCTGCTCCTCCCCGACAAGTTCAAACCTTTGGGAATCACCAAGTACGACGCGAAGCAGGATCCCATCCAGTGGATCCGATGCTACGCCCTCTCCATCGAGAACGCTGGCGGCAACAGCGACACCAAATGCCTCTACTTCCCCTTCTGCCTGGACCAAGCCCCACTCACATGGCTCGAGTCGCTGGACAAGCACTCGATCGACAAGTGGGACCAGCTGAAGGAGCAGTTCACGAGTAACTTCGCGGGCGCCTTGGGCCGTTCGGGTACTCGCATGGACCTTGCCATGATCAAGCAGGAACAAGGCGAGACCCTCCGCAAGTACATGCGCCGCTTTTTCGACAAGCGCGATACCGTCGTGAACGTCACCGACAAGGAGGTCATCGACCTCTTCCAGGACGGCCTCTACCATCGCCGCACCTTCGAAGACTTCGGTCGTCGCCGCCCCAGGTCCATTCCCCACCTCAAGGACATGATCACGTCCTGGGCGGATGAAGAGGACAAGGCCAACGCCAAGTACGACGCCATCCGCGGCAAGTCCAAGCAGAACCAGGGCGGCGGCAGCGGCAGCAATGCAAACCAAGGCGGCCGCAACAACAACAACAGCAACAACAACTACTCGGGTTCCAACCGCAAGCGCAAGCCAGACAACACCGTCGCGGCTATCCAGCGCCCTCAGAAAGGGAACTCGAAGAAGAATTCCGGCGGGTTCAAAGACCTGCTGAAGGAGAAGTGCCCGTGGCATCCAAACGGCAACCACACTACCGAGCAAGGTGCTACCGGCTCGGGCATGCACTCAAGGATACGCCGAGCCACCGCACCCTCACGACCAAAAGGGCAAGAAGAAGGACGGCGACGACAACGACTTCCAAGAACCCGAGAAGACCGTCAACGTCCTCTTCGGCGGATCGCCCGGCAGGCGGGAGCGAAGGCTACCCGTCGTGAAGTGATGTCCATCGAACCGGCGGTCCCGACCCCTCTCAGGTGGTCGGAGGTACCCATCACCTTCTCCCGCGCGGACCAATGGACCAACTTCTCCCGAACCGGGACGGTTCCCCCTCGTCCCGAAGCCAACGCGTGGCGGGTTCCAAGCTCAACAAGGTGCTCATTGACGGTGGAAGCGGGCTCAACGTCCTCTTCACCAAAACCTTGAAGAAGATGAACCTCGACATCACCCCCATGCTCACCAAGGGCAGCGTACCCTTCTACGGCATCGTCCCAGGCAACGCGGCTATCCCACTGGGCTCGGTGGTACCGTCGCTACCTTCGGGGCGTCTCAGGATAACTACCGCACCGAGTACATCAAGTTCGAGGTTGCGGATTTCGAGACTTCCTACCACGCCATCCTCGGCAGACCGGCCATCACCAAGTTCATGGCGGTGCCCCACTACACCTACTTGGTACTCAAGATGCCAAGCCCAGCCGGTGTACTGTCCCTCCAAGGGGACTTGAAGATCTCCCACGACTGCGATACAGAGGCCGTGGTGATTGCTTTCACGAACCAAGTACCCAATGCAATGATGGAGGTTTACGCCGCATCGAAGAAGCTCGCCACGAGCGAACTCGACATCCCAGAGAAGTCTGACAGCACCAACAAGCCTCAGCCACCTGAGGAGGTACTCGTCAGGACGGTCGACCTTGGAACAGGCGACCCCAGCAAGACCACCACCATCGGGGCCGGCCTCGACCCCAAATAGGAAGACGCGCTCATCGCCTTCCTCCGGCTAACCGTGACATCTTCACGTGGAAGCCGCCGGACATGCCGGGAGTGCCCGGGGAGCCGATTGAGCACCGCCTCAACGTCGACCCAAAGGCCACCCCCAAGCGACAACACCTCCGACGTTTTGCCGATGACGGACGGGACACCATCAAGAAGGAGCTCACTGGGCTACTCGCGAGCCCGCTTCATCGCAGAGAAGTCTTCCATCCTCAGTGGCTAGCCAACCCCGTCCTCGTCCGCAAGAAGAACTCGAACGAGTGGAGGATGTGCGTCGACTACACCGACCTCAACAAGCACTGCCCCAAGGACCCCTTCGGGTTGCCGCGGATTGACCAAGTCATCGACTCCACGGCGGGCTGCGACCTACTCTGCTTCCTCGACTGCTACTCCGGGTACCACCAGATCGCAATCAAAGAGGAAGACCAGGAAAAGACCGCGTTCATCACCCCGTTTGGCGCGTCTCGCTACACGACCATGTCATTCGGGTTGAAGAACGCCGGCGCTACCTATCAACGGGCCATCCGGAGCTGCTTCAAGCGGCAACTCAACAAGAACGTCAAGGCCTACGTGGATGACGTGGTTGTCAAAACCAGGGACTCCAGTACCCTCATCGACGACCTTGAAGAGACCTTCGCATCGCTACGCGAGTACCGCTGGAAGCTCAACCCGAACAAGTGCGTCTTCGGCGTCCCTTCGGGCAAGCTACTCGGCTTCATCATCAGCCAGCGCGGCATCGAAGCCAACCCCGAGAAGATCTCCGCCATCACCAGCATGAAAGCTCCCACGAGCATCAAAGACGTCCAGAAGCTGACGGGGTGCATGGCGGCACTGAACAGATTCATCTCGAGGCTAGGAGAACGGGGCCTCCCCTTCTTCAAACTACTCAAGCATCACGAGAAGTTCGTGTGGACTCCAGAGGCGGATCAAGCCCTTGCCCAGCTCAAGGACTTCCTTTCAAAGCCGCCAATCCTCACGGCTCCTCACAAGGGCGAGCAGCTACTGCTCTACCTAGCTGCGACTACTCACGTGGTCAGTACTGCCATCGTTGTCGAGCGGCAGGAAGACGGCCACGCCTATCCGGTCCAGCGCCCAGTCTACTTTGTCAGCGAGGTTCTATCAGAGTCCAAGACTCGCTACCAGCCCGTGCAGAAGCTCCTGTATGCTCTACTCATCACCTCGCGAAAGATACGACACTACTTCCAGGAGTACTCGGTCTCCGTCATCACCGACTACCCGCTCGGCGACATCCTAAGGAACCAGGACGCCACCGGAAGAATCTCCAAGTGGGCTGTCGAGCTCGGCGCCCTCACCATCGACTTCAAGCCACGCACAGCCATCAAGTCGCAAGCTCTAGTCGACTTCATGGCAGAGTGGAGGGAGAACCAGCTACCTACTCCCACCGTGCGACCAGAGCATTGGGTGATGTACTTTGACGGCTCACTCAACCTCGAGGGCGCGGGCGCGGGGGTACTCCCCGATCTCTCCAACGGGTGAACAACTCAAGTACGTCCCGCGGATCTTCTGGAAGGTCTCAAACAACGAAGCCGAGTACGAAGCCCTCCTACACGGGCTCCGCCTCGCGGATTCACTTGGCATCAAGCGGCTACTAGTCTACGGCGACTCCGCAGTGGTCATCAACCAAGTCAACAAGTCCTGGGACCGCAACAAGGAGAACATGGACGCCTATTGCCTAGAAGTCCGCAAGCTCGAGAACAAATTCTATGGTCTCGAGTTCCATCACATCGTCCGCGACAACAACGTTGCAGCGGACGTCCTCTCGAAGCTCGGATCCACCCGCGCCCAAGTACCCGCGGGCGTCTTCGTCCATGAGCTTCACGCGCCATCCATCCCGGAGCCGGCGCCACCAACCACTGTCCCAGCCCATCCACCAGCTGGGCAGAGGTCATGATGATCGACGTGGACCGAGGCAACCCTTCATCGACTACCTCAGCGAGCAGAAGGTCCCCTCCGACAAGAACGCGGCCGAGCAACTCGTCCGCCGCGCCAAGTCTTACGTCCTCGTCGGCGACAAGCTTTACAAGCGAGGCGCATCTTCACGGGGTACTCATGAAGTGCGTCCCTCGCGAAGAAGGCAAGGACATCTTGGAGGAGATCCACAAGGGCGTGCGGCAACCACGCGTCCCCACGCACGCGGGTCGGCAAGGCTTTCCGGCGAGCTTTCTGACCGGCCCACCGGCCACGGGCGACGCCGAAGAACTCGTCGAAGGTGCCAAGGATGTCGGTTCTTCGCCAAGCAGCAACACGTCCCGGCCCCACAAGCTAGTCACCATACCGCCAACCCGGCCCTTTGCCCGCCGGGGGCTCGACATGATTGGGACACCGCCAACCGCACCGGGAGGATTCAACGGGGTACCGGTGGCTATCGACAAGTTCACCAAGTGGATCGAGGTCAAGCCGGGTCACATGCCCCAAGGCTGACAGAGTACTCGACTTCTTGGATGAACTCGTACATCGCTACGGGCTACCCCACCGCATCATCACAGACCTGGGGTCCAACTTCAACAACCACCAGTTCTGGGAGTACTGCGAGAACAGCGGGATTGACGTCAGATACGTCTCAGTTGCCCATCCACGGGCCAACGGACAAGTCGAGCGCGCCAATGGGATGGTGCTCGACGCCCTCAAGAACCGGCTACACGACGCTGCTAACTCCAAAGGGGGCAAATGGATCAAGGAACTACCCAACACACTCTGGGGGCTGCGGACTCAACCATCCAAGCCAATGGGGCAATCCCCCTACTTCCTGGTCTACGGCTCCGAAGCCATCCTCCCTGCCGACGTCATATGGAACTCGCCAGCAGTGGAGCACTACGACGAAGGCGTCTCAGAAGACAGCAGACGGGTTGATATCGACAGCCTCGAAGAAGCTCGCCGCGCCGCCCTCGTCCAATCAGCAAGGTACCTGGAGGGTATCCGACGCTACCATGATCGCAACGTCAAGGAACGCTCCTTCAACGTTGGAGATCTTGTCCTCCGCCGTATCCAGAACACGGAAGGACTCCACAAGCTCGCGCTCCCCCCTCGGGAAGGCCCCTTCACCGTGGCTAAGGTGACCGGCCGGGCTCCTACCGCCTCCAAACACTTGAAGGCGAAGACGTCAACAACTCGTGGAACGTCGACCAACTCTGTCGATTCTACGCCTAGTCTACTCGACTACTCCGGGGTTCAAGTCTACACGACTACACCAACACCCCTCGTCGCAAGCGACCCTCCGGGTCCTGGCTCCAGTCTCCGGACTACTCTCCTCCAGGGTCCAGCCCGTGCGGCTACCTACGGACCCTGGGCTGCGACGAGCGTCAAGGACTCTAGCAGCGGTCTACCAAGAGACCACACTCCAAGATCCAGCCCGCACGGCTACCTACGGATCTGCGATCCAGCCTACACGGCTACCTACGGATCACTCGCTGTAAGCGGCTACCCGCTCCAGCGCTACTTAGCTGTAAGCGGCCTCCGGGTCCAGGCGACTACTTGTAACTACGGCCCCGGCCACCGGGTATACTTCTTCGTAATAAAGTTTGATTGTTCATCAACTTCTTTACTGTTCTGCTCCCTACGACGGGACTACTAAAGCCGAGTACTACTACTCGCACCTACTTCACGATGGGCGCTCCGCACTCTGAGATCGCGGTTACGAGTACTCATTGCTGGAAAATTTCATTTCATTGATACATGAACAAATCATTACAAGTGTTTTTTGTACAACTACGGCTACTAGCTATCTATGCAGGGCTACTGGAGGTTCAGCTTCTCGGCTACCTGCTCCGCGATGGGAGCCATCTGCTCCAGCAGCTCTGCGTACTGCTCATCTGAGCAGTTGGCGGCTACCCCGCCGGCGACCACCTCCACTGGGGCCTTCGGGAAGTACGACTTCATGAAGGCCAGTACTTGCTTCGGGATCGACTTGGCCATGTGCTTGACGTAGGCGGCCAGCCGGCTTGGCGCTTCACGAAGTCGATCCGCCAGAGGAGCGATCTTGGGGCCGCCCGGGTGCGGCACCAGAAGCCTCGCGATCGGGAGAGCAGCCTCTTCAAGGTCCTTCAGCTGGGCCCGGAGCGCCTCGCAATCTTCATTCAACTTCTGCAAAGATTTGTAGCAGTTGACGAGATCTCTGTCAGAGGCAATTCGCAGCTCCATGTGCTTCTCGCATTCGAAGGCGAGCTCCTTGTAGTCGAGCTCAAGTACCTGGCGGGCTTCTTGCTCCCGGTAGAAGAGGTTCTTCATGCTGACCTCCGAGGCCTTCAGCTGCTCCACCTGGCCTTCGAGTTCTGCAACACGGAAACACAACAACGGGTCAGAGGCTTGACGACTTCCAACAAGTACCCGACAAGTCAAAGGACATACCTTTATTCTTGTTGCGGAGGCCTTTGTTCTTCCGCACCAACTCGTCGCCCTTCGCCTGCAAGTCCATCACGTCGTTATGATACTTCGCGAAGGCGGCGTCGAGTTTTGACTGCATGGCGGCCGCGTGCTTCCGCGACTTCACGAGCTGCTCCTCCAGGGCCTCTGCTCGGAGCACGGTGTCGCCGTAACCCTGCAGCAGGTTCGACTTCTCGCGGGATCGCTCCGCGACGTCCTGCACAAGACAAGTTCAAGTCAAGAAGAGTACTCAACGTTAAAGGATTGACTACTCGGGAAGGCTACGGCTACGTACCTTCATCCATTGTTCGGCTCGCCGGATCGCCTCCAGGTGCTGGGCCACCGTTGCCGGCTCGACGAGATCGTCGGCCCGGGAGTTCAATCCCCGCCGCGGCTACCCGACGTAGCCTCCGTCATCGGCGCTGAGCGGATAGGCTCCGCGTCTTGGATCTCGGGGGAGCGGACAGCCACCTCCAGAGCAGTCTCTGGCGACGTGGCGCCCGCCTCTCCCCCGGCGGTCTTCTCGGCGACTTCCCCCACAGGCTCGGGGGCTCCCTCCGCGGCTTCTGGGGCCTCTGGTGTCAACTCCTGCATGGGCACCCCTGCGGGGATGTCACCTCCTTCAGCGCCTGCCAACGAAAGACACGCGCATCAGTGCTTACGACTACTCGTCCTGAAGTTCTACAGCTTCGAGAAGGGTACTCACCTTCGACTACGACCGCCTCTGGCAGCGGCGCTTCGGCAGCCGGGGGCTCGGTCGTGGCTTGGGCTTCGGGAGCGGCCTCCTCGACGGGCGGCGCAGCTTCTTCCGCCACCGTTGATGAAGGCTCGTCTCCATCCCAGCTCAGATCTGTGGATTTTCTGCAGAAGTGTCCACAGAAGGTCGTCAGGCAATCATCGACTACTGCAACTAGTACTACTCGCAAAGACATGGTACTTACAAGCTTGACCGGACGATGGTCACGGCCGGAGCACCGAGGATGCTGGCGATATCCATCAGTCCACCCTCGGCGGGCGCCTCCTCCTCCGCCTCCTCGACTACTGCCTCCTCCACGGCGGCGGCCGGCGCACTTTCACCTTCTACTCCAGCGGTCACCACCTTTCCAACGGTGGCGGCCACGGGTCCTCTGCTCTCCGCGGGAGCAGGGGGCTAGCGCTCCAGCTGCGCCAGAAGTTCCTCGACAGTGGGGGCTGGACTTCGGCTTCCAGCCGGTTCTCCCACCAGGCCCCACTCGGCTTCGTCGCCCTCTTCGACGGGCTCCGCTGGTGGCACCTCCTGCGCACGAAGGAAGACTACTCGTCAGCAATGTACTCGAACAGCGGGTACCTGATTACTCTGCTCAAGATGACTTACCTCCGGAGGCGTGGTCTCTGAGACCTTCATCTTCTTCGCCACCCGCTTCTTGGCGGGGTTGCGCGGCTTCCGTGGCGGCGCAGCAAGGCTAGCCTCCAGGCTAGCCGGAGGGTCTTGAACAAGTGGCACATGAGGCAAGCCTGGACGGCTAAACCTCGACCGCAGCTGGAAGCGGTCCTGCAGTGTCTCTTGATCTTCGTCGTCGTCGTCGGAGGTATCTTCCACGATGACGGTGTCGTCGCCTTCACCGACTTCGCGGCGTTCCTTCACCTTCCCCTCCGCTGGGATCTGGATCCCGCTCGGTGGCGGCTGCGGCTCGGAGACGAACCGCTTCACATCATCCTGCGCAAAAGACACAAGGCGTCAGCAACTTCACTACGAGTACTTATTACTCGACGAGGGGGTACGTCTACTCACCTCGTTGGGTGGGCGCGCGGCGGAGTACTCCTCGACTGGACACGCCGTGTATGGTGGCATGTCCTTGAAGATCCTCGTCATCCTTTCGACAATGTCGTTATCGTCTAGCTCGCCCCCCGGCATCCGCGACATGTCGTCGTCGCCGGTGTACTCGAAGCCCATTGTATCCCGCGCCATCAGCGGCTGGATCCTGCGCTTCATGAAACTGAAGGCCACGTGTTCGGCCCTCAGTCCCGCATCCTTGAGAGTCTTGATGCGCGCTAGCAACTCAGGGAGCTGGATCCCCTCTTGCATGGTGGGCTCCGTGTTCCACCAATCTTGGTGCCTGGGCTGCCGTCCGCTTGGCTTCGGTAGCTCGGGATGGTGGTTCGTGATGTAGAACCATCTCGTCTTCCAGTCGGTGTTGGAGTCCACGAGCTTGTACGCTGAGTGCGCTCCGCGGCATCCTCCCTCAGCTGGATCCCGGCCCCTCCGACTACTCTGGGGTTGGAGGCGCTAGGCTGCGGCTTCACGCGGAAGAACTTCCGGAAGAGCACCCAGTGCGGCTTGATTCCTAGGAAGGCTTCGCAGAAGTGGACGAAGACAGCCGTATGGAAGATGCCGTTGGGGTTCAGGTTGAGGTACTCGATGCCATAGTACCTGAGCAGCCCCTTGAAGAAGTCGCTTGCTGGGAGCGCAAGACCGCGCTCCACGAAGCGCGAGAACATCGGGATCTCGTCTTCGGCCTTCTCCATCGGATAAGGATCTCCTGCAGCGGATCTCCACATGTCGATCTCCTTCTCCCTGATGAACCCGCTGTTCAACAGGGTCAACAAGTCCTCCGTCTTGACCTTCGATTTCTTCCACTCGCGGCTTGGATCAGCGCGCGGTGGAGACGAGGGCGGCGCCGCTCCGGTGGCGGCCGCGGCGGCCTCTGCACGGCTCCTCTTCTTCCCGCCGGCCTTGGACGTCTTCGACGGCGACGGCTTCATTCTCCAAGTGCAAGGAGTTTTCACTCGCATCCGCTCGGGGGCTATCCTAAAGGCTTCGGGTGGTGATGCGCTCGGATCTATCGCGGCGGCAGCAGGCTGCTGGGAGTGGATCTACTTCAAGAATCAAGTGGAGATGACTGCGGCTCACTTGGGTGAAAAACCCTAAAGGTTTTGGCTCTTATTTATAAGCCAAACCGCCTCCGTAACGGGCGGCTGGATAAGTCCACACGCGGCTGACTCAGCGGCTGCGCGTGACTCTTCGTATTCTACTAGTCGACGCGCCTCACCACGGGGGCTCGGCTACTTCTACTCGACGACCTGGGAAGCGGCTAGTCTCAAGAGCATCTCAGAACACATTCTCCAAGAAGACCCTTCAATTCGAGAGGAAGTACTCGACTCAAGGCTCGGGGGCTCCGTGTCACGTGTCCTTCGGTTTTTTCTCTGGATTTTTCGGGATTTTCTTGCCAAGACTTCGGATAGATCCTCAGCCAGAGCCCGCGGCTCGAGGCTCGGGGGCTACTCCATGTGGAGTGCGGTTCCGCAAATCGTACCTCCATGACGGCTCGGCTTCAAGACAAGGCAGGCATTTCTTGAAGACCTTTGAAGGTAGACTTCAAGGACGCTTAGGACTACTCGAGAAGACTTCAAGATTGCTCAAACATCGAGCGGAGTACATTCCCGGCCTCGGGATGCTTCGACTACTCTTGAGGACTTTTGACTTGTAGCACTCGGGGACGCTTGAGGACTACTCGTTGAGGCCGTCAAGACTACTTGAAGCTATCCTTCTCGACTACAAAGTACTCGGGGGCTTGTCGTATGGACCTCCCCGGGCCCACTACCTCGGTGGGTACCGGGACCGACTACTCGGTGGGCCCACGGGACTACCGGCTTGCGCTACACGGCACCTGAAGGCGTGGAGCACAAGGACTACACGGGAGTAGTACTCGGTTAGGAAGTTGTACATGTTCCGCACTGTGCAGGGGACTCCTAGACGTACTCGACTAGTACTCTCTTCCTACTCCGACTTGTAACCCCGCCTCCCGGACTATATAAGGCGAGGGCGGGGATCGATCCCCTCATCCAATCTCATCTCATACAACCCACGGCGCACTATTGCACCACCTTGTAATCGTGCCCTATCAATCCAGAGCCACGCAGCATACAGGACGTAGGGTATTACACACCTCGCGGCCCGAACCTGTCTAAATTGTGTGCCACGTATCTCTTCCTTCGAGTTACCGATCTCGGCGAGTCACATTCATCTACTTCGGGTACTCCCTGTAGTAGGTTGCCGGTCTAAAACACCGACAATAGCCTCACATAGCCATTTCTCCACACACATGACCAATATCTCACATGTAGCCGAAGAAACTCCAACAAGGCATATGAAAGTAGTTCATCATCCTAAAATGCAATATGATACAAATGCAACATGATATATAACAAGATGGCTATCCAACCATGGTTTATACATCAAGCAAAGCATGTATATACATCAAACAAAACATGGTATGATACATAAGGTACAAAAGTAAATCCCCCAAGAATCAACTAGAAAGGGCAACAACCCCAAGTTCCCCCCGCAAGCGCACAAATGTAGCTTGGTCGAGAGGCATTGTAAAGATGTCTGCAAGATGATCTTGGGTAGGGACATGACTCAACACAAAGATCCCTTTCTCCACATTGTCTCTCAAGAAATGATACCTCACTTCTATGTGTTTGGTTCTGGAATGAAGCACTAGGTTTTTCTCTAGGCTTATGGCACTAGTGCTATCACAAAGAAGTGGGATCTGGGTGCACTCCTCACCAAAGACTCTCAGTGTGTATGAAATCCACAACAGCTGGGAACAACAACTCGCGGCTGCAACATACTCTGCCTCGGTGGTAGAGGCGAGCTACACTAGGCTCTTGCGGGGAAGACCACGAAACCAACGAGGACCCAAGAAACCGACAAGAACAAGAAGTAGACTTCCTCTCGACTCGGCAACCGGCAAAATCCGCATCGGAAGAACCATGAAGTGAAAGAGTCGAGGAGGAAGAATACCAAAGGCCAATACCGGGGGCGGATCGTAGGTACACGAAGATCCTCTTGACGGCTTGTCGATGTGATGTCCTCGGTGAAGCCTGAAAACGAGCGCACAGACACACACTGAACTGTATGTCTGGCCTCGTCGCCGTCAAGTAGAGGAAGGAGCCGATGATGCTCCGGTACTCTCGCTGGTCCACTGGTTCTCCATCCTCGTCCGCATCAAAAATAGTCGTACTCCCCATGGGTGTCGACATAGGCTTCACATTTTGCATCTGGAACTTCCTCAGCATGTTTTTCGTGTACTTGGTCTGATGTACAAATGTTTCGTCCTTCACTTGCTTGATATGCAACTCGAGAAAGTACTGCAACTCGCCCATCATGCTCATCTCGAATTCCCTTCTCATCTCATCTGCAAACTTGGCAACAAGGTTATGTGACGAGCCACCAAAGACAATATCATCCACGTATATCTGCACAACCAGCAAGTCATTCCATGCTTGAGGAGAAACAAGGTCCTATCTACGGTACCCATCACGAACCCTCTGCTCAACAGAAAACCTCTCAATCTCCCATACCAAGCCCGACGCGCTTGTTTCAACCCATACAGAGCCCTTTTCAACCTGTACACCCTGTGAGGATACTTCTCACTCTCGAACCCCGGTGGCTGCTTCACATACACCTCCTCCTCTATGACCCCATTCAGAACAGCACTCTTCACATCCATTTGAAATAACTTGAACTCTTTAGCCACGACAAAGGCTAGAAGGATCCGAATTGCCTCAAGATGGGCCACAGGAGCAAAGATCTCCTCATAGTCGATCCCCTCCTTCTGACTATATCCCTGAGCAACATGTCTAGACTTGTTTCTCACAACCATCCCATTCTCACCCTCTTTGTTCTTCCAAACTGAGGACCATGTGTGGTTCGAGGACCGGTGGATGGTTGCTTCCTTGTATGATGAGTGATTGACAACATTGTGTGGACTGATTCTTGGCTAAGTATTGCAGCTGCAGGATGCGGCTTGACTGGTGTTGGTGCACGTGAAGAACAAGTGCAAAAGGTCGTCGCTGGTGAGGCGTCCAGGTGTGAGAAGACAAGTAGGCTTCGTTCGAGGAACCCGGTGGCCAGCGGGGTCAAGTACGGGCTGCATGGTCGTGGACGGTTTCTTTGTTGAGCCTTAAAACCAAGGTTGAGCCAGAACTACGTGGGAGCTGAGTCATGAGTGGAGATTAGCGGAGGCTACACCGAGTTCGCAGGGTTTCCGGTGGTTCACCAGAAAACCACTGGGTTCCTTGGTTGATCCACAAAGCCAAGACCGAAGAACGGAAGACGGTCTTCGCATCGGCGCCGGGCCGGTCCCGACCGGTGGGTCGACCGGTCGACCGATGGGTCCGGCCGGTCGACCAGTGGGTCTGACCGGTCTGACTGGTGGGGAGCACCGGTCTGACCGGTGTGCGAAGACATAGTCCGGAGACTTCGAAGCAGAGGACACGCGTCGGGATCGCATGGCTTGCGTCGAGGCTACGCAGGGTGCGGTCGCCGGGCATCCATCCGATGGTGAAGACATGAAGACTTCCAAATCCGCCCTTGAGGGGCTTGTATCCCTAGTTATTAGGAAAGGGCATTTTAGATTTTCGGTTGCCTCCATATAACCCAAGAGGTGAGAGGATGGCAGCCAACTCTTGGAACCCTAGCTCATTTGTTGTCCTATTTTCCTTAGGATTTCTATAGGACTAGCTTGAGAGCATCATGGTGAGATCTTGTGAGAGGGTTAGATGATTGGGCGGCAAGCTAGACCTTGTATGAACCTTTGTTGCATGTATAGATGATTCGGCGTGGTTCCTCAAGGTTTGGATGTGTTGTTCCCGGTTGTTCTTGGTGGTGATTTTCGGAGCCCTCTCTTGGTGATTTCTTTGGGTTGTTTTCGGGACTTTTCTCTTGGGGATTTGATGGGGGAAATTTTCGGGAACCCTTCGTGGTTCTTTGGGCTGTGATTCCCCTCCCAAATCCGTGAGTAAAGGGGCTCATTTTTGGGGTTTTTCGTGTTCTAGGGTTTGTGGTGCTCTTGGTGGGATTTCTTCGATTCCTCCTTTTTGGACAAGTTTTGGTGGGATTAAACTTGGCTATGGACTCCTCATGAGGTGTTCCTAATATACCCAAAGTCTTGTTCAAGTCCGTGGAGCGATTCGGGAGATCGAGGTTTGAATTTGGGGGAGTTGACCCGCGGGTGCTGTTCATCCCGAGCTGCCCAGGCTACACCGGTCTGACCGGTGCTCTTGACCGGTCTGACCGGTGCAACCCTCGGTAGGTTTTCGCTCGGGTGAACGTCTGGGTGTGTTCGTTGTTGTCCTGTGTTGCTGCTGTTTCGAGTTTGGGTCAGTTTGGTGGTCGGTTGTCCTGTTTGGTGTTTTGGGGGTTTTCAGGCTGTGATCGGTCTGACCGGTGTGTCTCACAGGTCTGACCGGTGTGGAGCCACTTAGTGAAAGTTGCTCAGTTTCACCAGTAGGGACCGGTCTGACCGGTGGTGCTCACCGGTTTGACCGGTGTTGGTCTGTAGACTCGAGGTTTGGTGTTCCACTGCGTTCTCGGGTCGGAAGGTTGTGTGTTGGTTCCTAGGTCTAGTGGAACTCCAGTGGCTACGTGGGCTTGGCCAACTTGGATAGTGAGTCGGAGACGTGTGTTGGAAGCTGTGTTCATCTTGTTGGAGTTTCCATCTCCTTCAAGAAGAAATTTTATCGGTTCCCATTCACTCACCCCCTGTCTGGTTCGCCGTGTCGGTCCTTCAAGTGGTATCGGGTCCTCCACACTTCGATGGCAAGAACTACCAGATGTGGAGCAAGCGGATGGGTGCGTTTCTCCACGGAAAGGGTCAAATCATTTGGGATGTCACGGTGGACACAGGCTATGTCCAGCCAATGGACTTTCTCTCTCTAGGATCGAGGGACAGATTCGATGCCAACAATAAGGCGGTCGACTACTTGTTACGTGCTTTGTGTCAGCCTGAGTTCGATCGGGTGCACACTGAGCACTTGACTTGTAGAATTTGGTCGGTGCTGAAGGAGGCTCATGTTGGGAATGCCCAGGTTCAGGCAGGGATGTATGCGACCTACCGGAGAGAGAGTACGAGAACTTCACTCATCTCCCCGGTGAGTCCATCGGTGCCTTGTTTCAGAGGTTCACGGTGGTTGTGAATAACATGAGGGCCAATGTAGACGTGCTCCCGTATGATGATCATGATAGAGCGGTCAAGCTCTTACACTCTTTGGATCGTACGATTTGAGGCGGAAAGTTCGAGGCCATTGTGGAGTCGGAGAAGTATGACACTCTGACGGTGAACGAGCTATTCTCGAAGCTCAAGTCGGCTGAGGTGGATAGGGGCATGACTGCCAAGCTCGAGGAACCGATTGACTCCCATAGTCTTGCCCTCGTTGGTGGTTCAAAAGGAAAGGCTAACACTAACCCATCCATTAGGATGTTCTCTTTGTCCTATTTGATGTCTATGCCAGATGAGGAGTTCGATGTGCTTGGAGAGGACGAGCTGGCGCTGCTGACGAGGAGGTTCGAGAGGCTGCACGAGAACCGGGTGAACATGAGGAGGAACGCGAGGACATGCTTCCAGTGCGGTAAGCGAGGACACTTCGTTGCCGACTGCCCGGAGAAGGTCGAGAACAAGGACGGCTACAAGCACAAGTCGAGGATGGATGGCAAGTACCGGTCGAGGCGCGACCACAAGAGCAAGCACAAGAACAAGTACAAGGACGAGCGACGATCGAGGAAGAAGGAGAGCCAAGGCAAGGCCCGAGCGATGGTTGGAGCGAGCGACGTCGACTCCAGTTCCGCGTATTCCACCTCGAGCTCGAGCAGCAGTGAGGATGAAGGGGATCGTCGCAAGAGCAAGAAGTCGTCCAAGAACTTGAGCGGGCTGAGCTACTTCGCGAGAGATGGCTTCTGCACCATGGCGCTGAGCTCTGGCAGCAAGAAGAGCACACAGAGCGACTCGGACTCCGATTCCGACGACGAGGTGTGTGATGAACTTCCCTTCTTGCGCCAGGAGAATGAGAGGCTTGGCTCTTTGCTTGATAACCGTGATGACATGCTTAGAGAGGCCAAGAAAATGAGAAAAGAGCTTAGGGCTTCTCTAGAGGATGCTAGGACTAGAGTGGCTGAGCTAGAAACACAGGTGCTTGATAGCAAGCTTGAGATTGATTCCCTTAAGTCTAGCCCTGTTGTTTTGGATGAGGTTGATTGTGCTGATTGCTCCATCTTTCTTGCTGATCTTGCTTTGTTTAAGGAGAAGCATGCCTCCAAGTGTGAGGAACTAGATGTGCTTAGGGTTGAAGTGGGCGAGCTTAAGTCTAGACTGCTTTGCTAGGTGCTTGCACTTCTTGCCCGTTTTGCATGCTAAGATTGATGAGATGCATGCTTACACTAGTTCTCTTGAGGCTAAGATGAAAGAACCCATGCCTACATCATGCTCTACCCGTGAAATGCATGCTTTGAAAAATGCGGAACTTGCACATTATGTTGATCGTTTGCAGGATGAGAATGATGAGCTGAGGAAGTTGATGGGTTGGTTGTCTGGTCATGAGCCTCAGTTGAGGATGATGATCGAGGCGTTTAAGAGGCAGGATGGTGAGGGACTTGGGGCAAACAAGGTTGGTGAGGGAAGTGGAGAGAATATCCCAGAGCCACCAAAAACCACCACAAAAATGATTTCTTCCCAAAACCTAACCATCTTAGGAACCGACTAGACACAACCCCAGCTCCACCCGTGTTTCCTACACCCACAAATTATCTACAAAAGCCTATCAAGTTTGTGACCACTTCGGGGAAAGTGTTCTTTGGGAATGAAAGTGAGAAGGCTAGTGAGGGGAAACCGGTGGAGGAGTTGAGTGGAGAGAAACCTAGTGAGCAGCCACATCCCAAGCCTAAGCCTAAGCTTGTGAGGTTCCATTGTGGCTATTGTGGGAGAGATGGCCATAAGGATGAGTTTTGCTTCAAGAGGAAGCGAGAGGATAGAATGGCAAAGGAGTGGGCTAAAAAGGACAAGTACCACCTTTCCGATGGTGTACTTGAGCCCCGTGTGCAGATGCCCAGGGCCAAGGCGAGTGTGAGGACAGTTCGGGCTTGCAGAGAGCAGAAGGCTGTTGGAGGCGCTGCTGCCCAGGTCACACCGGTCAGACTGGTTTGGGGCACTGGTCAGACCGGTGCAGGCCTGGACAGGTAGCAGTTTGGTTTTCGTACTCGTACAGGTGTGAGGGTTGTTTCTGGAGGTCGAAGTTCTGGTGGTTGGGCTGGAGAGTTTGCAGGTGGTCAGGTTGCTAGGCGTTCTCCCCCTCGAGTTCACTACGGGAATGGGAGGAGTCGTAGCTTTCAGAAGGAGAGGAGGGACGGTCCACGGGTTCTCTTTCGTGGTTTTGGTCCTGCTCCAGGCAGAGAGGGGTGGTTCCCTCAGGGTGGTTAACGTGGTGGTGTTCGTGGAGGTAGCTTTGGTAGGAAAGATGCTTCGGTTGGTGCTAACACCAGTTTCGAGCAAATGGCTCGGCACTGGTTTTACTCTTTTGGTACTAACCCCAGTGCTGAGTCGTTTGCTCGCTCACGTGCTTGTTTTTGAATTTCAGGTGGGAGACTTGAAGAACATTTGGTTGATCGACTCCGGTTGCTCGAGGCATATGACCGGAGACAAGGGGTGGTTCTAAAGTCTCGTCCCGGTGGTGACGAAGAGGTACATCACTTTTGGGGACAATGGGCGTGGGCGTGTGCATTCAGAAGGTGAGATCAAAGTGAGTGACAAGATCACTCTGAGGCGTGTTGCTCTTGTTCAATCATTGGGGTACAATCTGCTTTCTGTGTCCCTGTTGTTGGATGAGGGCTTTGAGGTGTTGTTTCGGCCAGGTGGTTCTCGGATTTTGGACTCTCGAGGGGACCTTGTCTGTATG
The DNA here is from genome assembly GCA_947561735.1 of Cenchrus americanus. Taxonomy (NCBI): domain Eukaryota; kingdom Viridiplantae; phylum Streptophyta; class Magnoliopsida; order Poales; family Poaceae; genus Cenchrus; species Cenchrus americanus. Next base: position 196,498,889 of record OX387244.1, read on the forward strand.
GTCGTTCCCGAGGGTCAGGTGTTTCGTGCTGATTTTTCTCAGTCTTCGGGTGTGGAGTGTTGTTTCTTGGCTCGTTTTTTGAGTGAGTTCTGGAAGTGGCATAGGAAGTTGGGTCACTTGAGCTTTGACCTTTTGTCGCGCTTGAGTAAACTCAATTTGGTCCGAGGATTGCCACGGTTGAGGCTTGAGAAAGAGTTGGTTTGTGCGCCTTGTAGGCATGCCAAGATGGTAGCCTCTTCTCACCCGCCTCTCACCGATGTGATGACTGAGCGTCCATGCGAGCTGCTCCATATGGACCTTTTTGGCCCAGCTCGTGTGCGATCTGCAGGTGGGAAGTGGTATGTCCTTGTTGTGGTGGACGACTATTCTCGGTATGCGTGGGTGTTCTTTCTTGAGGATAAGGGGGAGACGTTTGGTTTTGTTCGAGATCTAGTCTTGAGGTTGAGGAACGAGAGGCACGGAGATGCCATACGAGCTATCCGAAGTGATAATGGCTCGGAATTCAGAAACTCTCGTTTTGAAACCTTTTGCCATGACTTGGGTCTTGAGCACCAGTTTTCGAGTCTGTATACGCCTCCCCAGAATGGTGTTGTGGAAAGGAAGAACAGGACGTTGTGCGAGATGGCTCAGACGATGCTTGATGAGCATAGGACTCCGAGGAGGTATTGGGCTGGGCGGTGAATACTGTGTGCTATGTGTCAAATAGGATCTACCTCAGAGTGCACAAGAAGAAGACATGCTATGAGTTGATGCATGGTCGCACACCCAAGGTGAGTCACTTCCATGTCTTTGGTTGCAAGTGTTTCATTCTGAAGAAAGGCAGGAACTTGGATAAGTTTGAGGCTAGGTCTGTTGATGGTATTTTCTTTGCTTATGCATCTCACTCTAGAGCATATCGTGTGCTCAATCTTGAAACTAACCAAATTGTGGAGACTTGCGAGGTAACCTTCGACGAGACAGAGCCATGTAGTCAGCTTGTCTTTGAGTGTGCAGGTGATGATGAGCTTGGCGAGGAGATCATTCAGAAGGAGGAGCATGAACATGGAGACGATGAAGATGGCGGTGCGGTGTCCCCGGCTGAACATGTACCCACTACTTCGAGTACGGTGATGGACGGACCCTCTCCTACACCTACGACGACAAATCAAGAACGAGGAGAAGCTGATGTTGAGGGGGAGGTAGCATCGAGGTGAGAACCTCCCCAGCGAGTACAGGTGGATCACCCAGCTTCGAGGATCATCAGCGACATGGATGAACGCACTACACGGTCGAGGGTTCGAAACAATTCTCATTTCGCTCATGCTGCGTTTGTTGCTACTTTTGAGCCCAAAGACATTGGACACGCACAATTGGGTTAATTCGATGCATGAGGAGTTGGAGAGTTTTGAGAGGAATCAGGTTTGGGAGTTGGTTGACCCTCCCCCAGGGTGTAAGCCGATTGGTACAAAGTGGGTGTGGAAGAACAAAGAGGGAGAGAAAGGTGAGGTTGTGAGGAACAAGTCGAGGCTTGTTGCTCAAGGGTTCAGTCAGAAGGAGGGGATCGACTACGAGGAGACCTTTGCTCCCGTAGCCCGTTTGGAGGCAATAAGAATTCTTCTAGCCTTTTCGGTGGATGTGAAGAGTGCTTTTCTGAATGGTGTGTTGGAGGAAGAATTGTATGTGAGGTAGTCTCCGGGGTTTGAGAGTGAGAAGTACCCCCACCGGGTGTACAAGTTGAGGAAGGCGTTGTATGGGTTGAAGCAGGCGCCCAAAGCTTGGTATGGCAGGTTGAGGGGGTTTTTGTTTGAGACAAGTTTTGAGATGGGGAAGGTCGATCAGACCTTGTTTTTGCTGAGGCAGGGCAGAGATATCCTGATTGTGCAGGTGTACGTGGATGATATTGTCCTTGGTGGCTCGTCTAACTCTCTTGTTGCAAGGTTTGCAGATGATATGAGCAGGGAATTTGAGATTAGCATGATGGGTGGGTTGCAGTTCTTCCTCGGGCTACAAATCAAGCAATCAAAGGAAGGAACATTTGTGCACCAGGCTAAGTACACCAATGACATTGTGCGGAACTTCAAGATAGAGGACTCCAAGGCTATGACGACGCCGATGAGTACGACTACAGCTCTTTATGTGGACGAGGAAGGTGAACATGTGGACCAGAAGGAGTACCAGAGCATGACCGGGTCAGTCCTCTACTTGACGGCGACGAGGCCGGACATCCAGTTCTCGGTGTGTCTGTGCGCTCGTTTTCAAGCGTCTCCAAGGACTTCGCATCGGCAAGCAGTGAAGCGAATTTTCAGGTACTTGCGTCACACTCCTGACTTCGGCCTTTGGTACTCCGCGTCCTCTTCTTTGGCACTTCATGGTTTTCAGACGCGGATTTTGCCGGGTGTCGGTTGGATAGGAAGTCCACTTCTGGGACTTGCCAGTTTTTGGGCTCTTCATTGGTGTCTTGTTCTTCCCGCAAACAGTCGAGTGTTGCTCAATCCACTACCGAGGCCGAGTATGTTGCCGCTGCTAGTTGTTGCTTTCAGCTCCTTTGGATTTCATACACCATGAGCGACTTTGGTGAGGAGTATACCCATGTCCCACTTCACTGTGATAGCACCAGTGCCATAAGTGTTGCAAAGAACCCAGTGCTCCATTCCAAAACCAAGCACATAGAAGTGAGGTATCATTTTCTGAGAGACAACATAGAAAAAGGAAAGATAGCTTTGATCCATGTACCCACACATGACCAACTAGCCGATATTTTCACCAAACCCCTAGATCAAGCAACTTTCACTCGTCTGCGGGGGGAACTTGGTGTGTGTTTGATTTCTTGAGTTGGGTGTGTGGGAGCTCCTTTGTAGCATATGTATAGTTTCCTTTGTGCATTTCTTGCATTTGGCATGGCATATGTAACATGATGTATAGGCATCCTTGTATCTTAGATTGCATGCATTTTGTATCACATGCATTGGATAGAAAAAGCTTCTCCTACATACATTGTTCACCATGGAATGCTATTTATGTCTTTGTGAGCTTGTTTGGTACGCTATGGTTAGTTTGGCTTAGCTCTAGATGATCTTGATGAATAATCCATGGTTGATAGCTATGTTTTTGAAAATTATCACATGTATGCTCTCTCATGTGTAAATGCCTTTATATGATATTGACATGTTTAGTGGCTTAGTTATGCTTAATTTGTGGTTGGATAGCTAGTTTATTGATCATATGGGGCCGAAGGCTCATTTGCCATCATGAATGTTTAGCCCTCTTGCTTCATCTTGTGGAGGGGCATAAGTTCCTTTTTGTCGCAAAAATATTTCATGTACCATATAAGAATCTGAAAATGAAATGTAAAATGCTTGGAAAATATGCTCCCATGTCATTTGTGCTGAATTTAATTTGCTTTGGGTGCTAAACCGTTGCATGATGCCTACCAATGAGAAGTCTCATACATAGAAGTAGGCACATGGCTCGGTGGCTTTGACATGACATGAGGTGCTTGTGGGTGTTTGTGATGGTCTTGTGATTAGAATGGCTGTCCTAGCATGAAGTTTGTGTGGCTTTGCCATTTTGATATGCTTTGATCATATTTAGGACTTTGCTCATGAGAGGCAAGTTTTTCGCAAAATTGCCAAAATCCATCTTAGCTTCGTCCAATGGTAGTGAAACTTGGTGATCATGTAGTTGAGATCGATACGAAGCCGTAGAGTATCTAACTTGCTCATTTGGACATGTGTAGCATTCTTTGTTGAATTTTGTCTATTTGAGAAGCTCTAGGTTGAAAATTTTGCATTTTTGGCTTGATTCATGCATTGCCAACAAGGGGGAGAAGTTTGAGCTTGAAATGGCTTACTGGACGCATTTAGAAGGTTTTCACGTGGTTTTGAGCCATTTTTGGGCTCTGTTCTACACCGGTCTGACCGGTGAGGAGTACCGGTCTGACCGGTGTGAGTGCTGATCCTATGCACATCTTAGGCACCGGTCTGACCGGTGGTGATGACCCGTCTGACCGGTGTGAGCTGATTTTGCTGCAGCTGACCTGGTTTCAGCTGGTTCGCATGTATTCGTCCAGGGGGAGGTGCATTGGTTCAAGGGGAGCTTGCATGTGTGCAGGGGGAGCTCTTTGTGGTTTTTCGAGCTTTGATTCGGTGGTTTGCGCTCTTTGCTTGAGCTTTGCTTTGTCTCGGATGTGTCGAGCCGTTGCCCTTGCCTAAGGGGTCCGAGACTTGTCTTCTTCAAGTGATCTTGCTCTTTGCCTTTGTTTGGCTTTCGATCGCTTGTTGGAGTTTCTTTTTGTTCATTTCTTTTCTTTTTCTTTTCCCTCTTGTTACTTTCGTGTGGGTGTTGTCAATGTGTCGGTGCGGAATATGGTCCCGACACTAACCAGTAGAAAGCGCCGAAGTCTATCCCTCGATGGTCGATGCTAAGCAATAAAAGACACGGGATTTATCCTGGTTCCGGCCGAGGGGGCCGTACGTCCAGCAGTGGTGTGCTCAAGGCACTATATTGCTCAGCACCGGGGGTGCCTGTAGTGGGGCTGCTACAAGCAAGGCGGGAGAGGAAGCGTGGCTTCCAAGTCCCTGGAGGAGTGGCTGAAGATATTGTGGGAGAATTGGAGAATGAGTACGTGGTGCGCTGTGCGTTATCTGTTGTTCTATGTCTCGTGTGCTCCTGTCTCAGTCTCCCCCGCGGCTGGGGGGTTCGCCCCCCCTTTTATAGATCAAGGGGGAGGCGGATTACATGCGTGTCGCGCTATCTAGCTACATGGGGAAGTACGACGTGCTATGCTGTAGAATGGGCGGCCGTCCGGACGATCCTTGCGGCGATCTGGCCATCATGCCCTACCTTGTACCCGAACAGTGGCGGTTCGAGGGTTGAAGGGCAGCGGATGGTGGTAACGCCTTCTGATAGGCTTCGAGGGAGGTGCTGACGTTGGCTCGTACGGAGTACAGGAGTAGGTAAAATGGCGCCCCTTCCCGACGCGCTTCACAGTGCTGGATTTGTTGCTACAGCGCCTGGCGTGCGCCTCCATGCGCGGGGATGGCGGCCACACTGTTACAGTGGCAGGGATGGTGTTCCACCGGCCTAGCGCCTCCACCTAACCTTGTAGGGTCACAAGAAAGTGAATCGAGGGTGCAACCGGCCCCCCTTCGAGGGCTCGGCGCGTTAGCCGTATTGGAGCAGGCGCACGGCGTCACGGGACTGACACCGGCCGCGCTGCACAGTCCCTTCCCACAGTGGTGGGGATGGGCTCCTCCATGGGGAGTTGGTGCGGCAGCACCGGGGCGGGCCCTCGAGCGAGGCGGAGCCTGCTCGAGGGATGCACACCCCCTCGAGCAGGGCGGAGCCCGCTCGAGGGGGACACGCATCCTCGAGCGAGGCGGAGCCTGCTCGAGGGGATCTTGAAGAGGGCCGCCTTGGTGGGCCGTCGGGGTCCCTGCGGCATGGGCCGTATCCTGCATGGTTAGGCACACTGTGTTTTGGTTTTGTTGTGGGTTTTAAGTGGGGATTTCCCTGTTGTTTAAGGGGACCCCTAGGGCTGTCCCCGACAGTAGCCCCCGAGCATCTGCGGGTTTGCCATTGAGGCTCCCGCAGATGCTGGAACCTACTGATAGGACGTTCTTCCCTCCTTGTTTTGCGAATGCTTTCCGTGGGGCCGTGTCAGCGGACCCGCGGGGGGTCTAGCCCCCCCGAAGCCCCGCGAGAGTGTGGGTGCTCCTCCGAGCGAGAGCCGCGGGAGGCCGCGCGGCGCGGCCCTCGAGACCGCCGAGCCGTGGAGGAGAGCGAAGCACGGGCCGGCGGCTCGGCCGGCCGGCCCTCTGCGCGCCCTTGGCGGTCACGTCGCCGAGCGGATGCGCCGGGCGCTGCATCTGGGCGTCCAGAAGGCCCTCGGAGTGGTGTGGTCCCACTACGAGGTCAACTTCGAGGCGCTGGCGGAGGGCTACATCGTTCCCGAGGGCGTCGAGGACGAGGTAGCGATGGAGCGTGTGGATGCGCTCGCCGCCGACGCCGCCGGGTCGCTCGCTGAAGCCTTCGAAGAGTTCCTCTTCCCGGACGCCGCTGACGCTGCCGCTCCTCCCGCCTGAAAGCAGTTGGGTGCTAGGCCCGTTTTTTGTTCGTCAATCAGTATTCTGGCCATAGGGCCTTTGTAAATAAGCACATTATCTTAGTCGTAAACATTTGTTGATGTGAAATGAAGTCTTTTGCTTATTGCGCTTTTTTGTTTCTCCTTCTTCCTGAGTAGATTTTACTTAGGGTAGTTCGATTTTCGCGGGGGTCCTGCTGGGTTGGAGGCGAGAGAGAAGGGTCGTATCCTCGCGGCGTAGGCTATCTCTGACTCGCGCGCTCCTTCCGCTAGGCCGCCTGCGCCCTGTTCGAACCATTGCTCGAGGTTGAAGTAGAAAACAAACTTAGCGCGTGTGAGTTGCCTTATTTTTGCGCGAAAATGGGACCATTTTGGGGGGGGGGTGCCCCCCGCAGTAGCCCCCGAGGGTAACTTGGGTTTCATGGCAAAGCCGAGTTGCCCTTTCCATTAGACTTGAGGCGTTTACATAGTTGCCACCAACTGGGGCGTTGGCCATGTGATTTTTACAACAGAAAAATGCTTGGGAATCCTAGCTAGGGGTAGAAACGACGTAGCTGTTGGATGTTCCAAGCGTTGGTGAGCTCTTCACCGTCCTCGTTGGCCAGCTTGTACGTGCCGGGCTTGAGTACCTTCACCACGACGTAGGGTCCCTCCCATGGGGGCGACAGCTTGTGGCGCCCTCTGTTGTCTTGGCATAGCCTTAGGACCAGATCCCCTTCGCTGAAATCCCGCCGGCGTATCTTGCGTGCTTGGTAGCGCCTGAGGGACTGTTGGTACCTCGCGGAATGCATCAAGGGCACGAGGCGTGCCTCGTCCAGCTGATCCAGCGAGTCCTCGCGGGCTCGCTGGTTGGCATCCGCGTCATAGCCTCGAACCCTGGGCGATCCGTATTCCAAGTCCGTTGGGAGGACGGCCTCCGCGCCATGGACTAGGAAAAACGGGGTGAACCCAGTGGCTCTGCTCGGGGTGGTCCTTAGGCTCCACACGACCGCTGGTAACTCTTGGAGCCATTTTCGCCCAGATTTGTTCAGCTGGTCGAAAATTCTGGGCTTCAGGCCTTGCAAGATCATGCCATTGGCACGCTCTACTTGGCCGTTGGTCTGTGGGTGTGCCACGGCTGCCCAATCCACACGGATGTGGAACTTGTCGCGGAACTCCAAGAACATCCGGCCCGTAAACTGGGACCTATTGTCGGTGATGATGGAGTTTGGCACTCCAAAGCGGTAGACGATGTCGGTGAAGAATGTTACTGTCTGCTCTGCCCTTAGATTCGTGATGGGGCGCATCTCCACCCACTTGGAGAACTTGTCGATCGCGACCAACAAGTGGGTGAAGCCCCCGGGCGCCTTCCGCAGGGGCCCGACGATGTCTAGCCCCCACACGGCAAACGGCCACGTTACGGGGATGGTCTGCAGGGCATGGGTGGGTAAGTTGGACTTGCGGGCGTAGAACTGGCACCCTTCGCAGGTGCGCACGATCTCGCTGGCGTCCGCGACCGCAGTGGGCCAGTAAAAGCCCAGGCGGAACGCGTTGCCAACGAGGGTGCGGGGCGCGGCGTGGTGGCAGCAGATTCCCGCATGGATGACCCGCAGGAGCTCGCGCCCCTCGGGAATGGGCACGCACCGTTGTAGGATGCCGGAGGCGGCGCGCTCGTACAGCTCGCCGTCTACGAGGGCAATGGACTTGGCCATCCTGGCGATGCGCCTGGCCGCGGCCCGGTCCGCGGGGAGTTCCCCTCGAGCGATCCAGGCGACGTATTTTTCCCGCCAGTCCGCTTGGACAGGAGCCGGCTCGATGTCCATCACGTCGGCCTCGTGGGAGCCATATCCCTCGAGGAGGGAGAGCATGTACGCCTCGTTCGAGGGGTCCTCGTCCATGGGTTCCGCACCCACTGGATTCGAGGGAGCCCCCGAGGGTTCGTCGTGACTCGAGGGGTGGGGCTCGAAGACGACCGAGGGCTGAGCGACGTCGCGTGCGAAAACGTTCGGGGGGACGGTGATCCGCCCGGACGCAATCTTGGCGAGCTCGTCCGCCTCCTCGTTGTACCGGCGAGGCACATGGTTGAGCTCGATGCCGTAGAACTTGTCCTCGAGGGCTCGCACGGCTTTGCAGTAGGCCTCCATCTTGTCGTCATGGCAGCTCGCGTTCTTCATGACTTGATCGATCACGAGCTGCGAGTCCCCCCACACGTCGAGGCGCTTGACGCCTAACTCAATGGCGATTTTGAGGCCGCAGAGGAGGGCCTCGTATTCGGCCATATTGTTAGACGTGGGGAAGTGGAGGCGCACCGCGTACCGCATGTGTTCCCCGAGGTGTGACACGAAGAGCAGGCCCGCGCCCGCCCCTGTTTTCATCACCGAGCCGTCGAAGAACAGAGTCCAGCACTCCGCTTGGATCCGCGGCGGCGGTAGGCTGCGTATCCGTCCACTCAGCGACGAAATCAGCCAAAATTTGGGACTTGACAGCCTTGCGCGGGGCGTAGGCGAGCGTCTCGCCCATCAGCTCTACGGACCACTTGGCGATCCTGCCCGCGGCGTAGGGGTTGCGGATGATCTCTCCCAGTGGGAAGGAGGAAACCACCGTGACGGGGTGGGCCTCGAATTAGTGGCGGAGCTTGCACCGCGCAAGGACTACCGCGTACAAGAACTTCTGGACCTGGGGGTAGCACGTCTTTGTGTCTGACAGGTCCTCGCTGATGTAGTAGACCGGCCGCTGTACAGGCAAGGCATGCACTTCCTCCGTGCGCTCCACGACGATCACGACGCTGACCACCTGGGTGGTTGCGGCCACGTAGAGCTGCAGGGGTTCACCGTCTTGCGGCGGCGTGAGAATCGGGGCGTGCGTTAGAGACGCCTTCAGCTTGTCGAGCGCATCCTGGGCCTCGGCGGTCCAGGAGAAGCGCTCGTGCTTCTTGAGCAGGCCCTTCTCTCCGAGCCGCGAGACGAAGCGGCTCAGGGCGGCGAGGCACCCCAACACCTTCTGCACCCCTTTGAGGTCCCGGATCGGACCCATTCGTTCGAGGGCCTCAACCTTTTCAGGGTTGGCCTCGATTCCCCGTTGGGAGACAATGTATCCCAGGAGCATGCCTCGCGGCACTCCAAAGACACATTTTTCGGGGTTTAACTTGACCCCATTGGCCCGTAGGCAGCCGAACGCGACGCCAAGGTCTCCAACCAGGTCGTCCGCCTTCCTGGTCTTTACGACGATGTCGTCCACGTATGCTTCGACCGTCCGCTCGATGTGATCCCCAAAAACGTGCTGCATGCAACGCTTGTATGTTGCACCCGTGTTTCTGAGGCCAAACGGCATCGTGACGTAGCAGAACGTCCCGAACGGTGTGATGAATGAAGTCGCGAGCTGGTCGGACTCTTTCATCTTTATTTGGTGGTACCCGGAATAGGCATCAAGGAAGCAGAGCAATTCGCACCCAGCCGTTGAATCAACGATTTGATCAATGCGTGGCAAAGGAAAAGGAACTTTAGGACATGCTTTATTAAGACTAGTGTAATCTATACACATCCGCCACTTCCCATTCTTTTTCTTTACAAGCACAGGGTTTGCTAGCCACGTTGGGTGGAACACCTCCTTGATGAATCCGGCCTCGAGAAGCTTCCGCAGCTCTGCTCCGATTGCCCGTCGCCATTCTTCGTCGAAGCGGCGGAGCCGTTGTTGCACGGCGCGGGCGTTTGGCAGGATGTCAAGGGAGTGCTCGGCGACTTCCCTCGGGATGCCTGGCATATCCTAGGGGCTCCACGCGAAGATGTCGGCGTTGGCGCGGAGGAAGTCGACGAGCACCACTTCCTATTTGGGGTCGAGGGCGGAGCTGACCCTCAACGCCTTGCCCTCGGGGGCTGAAGGGTCGAGGGAGACCCCCTTGGTCTGCTCCGCGACCTCGAAGGTGCCGGTGTGCTTGGCGGCGGAGTCGAGGTCTTCGTTGACCATCTTCTCCAACGTGTTCACCAGCGCCTCATCCAGCGCCAGTGCCTCTGCGTGTTCTACGCACTCGTCGTCGCAGTCGAATGCGTGCTCGATGGACGAGCCGACGGTGATGACGCCGTTTGGTCCCGGCATCTTCATCTTCAGGTAGGTATAATTGGGGACCGCCATGAATTTGGCGTAACTGGGTCGCCCAAGTATAGCGTGGTAGGCTCCCTTGAACCCCACCACCTCGAAGGTGAGGATCTCCTTGCGGAAGTTCTTTTGGGTGCCAAACCAAACTGGCAGGTCGATCTGCCTGAGGGGCTGGACCTGCTTGCCAGGCGCGATGCCGTAGAACGGCTTCGTGCTGGGCCGCAGCTGGTCCAACCCGATCCCCATCAGGCGCAACGTATGCGCGTAGAGGATGTTGAGGCTGCTGCCCCCGTCCATGAGGACCTTCGAGAACCGTGCGTTCCCGATGATGGGGTCGACCACCAGCGGGTACTGGCCCGGGTTGGGGACGCGGTTCGGGTGGTCTTCCCGGCTGAAGGTGATGGCGTCCTCCGACCAATTGAGGAAGGACGGAGGCGCCCTCTCCGCGGCGAGGACCTCGTGCCGCTCCTTCTTGCGCTGGCGGGTCGACATGTCGACGATTGGTCCTCCAAAGATGAGGAACACGTTTTCGACGGCGGGGAAGCCGCCTGCGTCGCCATCGCCTCTGTCTTTCTTGGCCTCTGCCTCCTTCGTGGCGGCACGGCCATAGAACTTCTTGAGCATATCGCACTGCTCAAGGGTGTGGTTCACTGGGGTCTTGTGGTAAGGACATGGCTTTTTTAGCATGTCGTTGAACACCCCCGAGCCTCGAGGGGCCGGTCGGGGGCCCCGTCGAGCCGGGTCAACAGCAAGGGCCTCGGCATTACCGCCGTCGCGCCCCTGCTCGCGCGCCTCGTGGCGCGGCTTCTTCCCCTTCTTGCCTCGCTTGTCGTTGCGGTGGGGCTCCTTGGACTTGCTGCCCTCCGCGGGCGCGTCCTCCGAGCGCTTGCCCTTCTTGCCGTCGAAGATCGCCCCCACGGCCTCTTCTCCGAGGCGAAGCCGGTGGCGATGTCGGACGGCTCGTTGGAGTCCGCGGCGAGGGCTGCGTCCCAACTCCCGCACGAGGTCCCCGGCACGTGGTGCCCTCGAGGAAGGCGTGCACGATCTCGGACTGCGCCACGCTGGGGAGCTCCGTGCGGCACTTGGAGAAGCGCCGTATGAAGTCCCGCGGCGATTCGCCGGCTTCGCGTGCGGAGCGCGAGTCCCATGAATTTCCAGGGTGCACGTACGTGCCCTGGAAGTTGCCCACGAACGTGCAGACCAGATCATCCCAGTTGTGGATTTGGCTAGCGGGCAAGTGCTCGAGCCATGTCCGGGCCGCGTCGCCGAGGTGCAGGGGCAAGTTGCGGATGATGACCTCGTCGCTGGTGGCCCCGCCCAGCCGGCAAGCCAAGCGGTAGTCGTTGAGCCACACACGGGGGTCCGTCTCCCCGTTGTACTTGACGATGGTCGAGGGTTGGCGGAAGCGTTGGGGGAACGCCACCGCGTGGATCTCCCGGCTGAACACGCGGGTCCCGGGGGGCTCCGGCGTCGGGGAGCGGTCCTCACCGCTGTCGTAGCGTCCACCCCGTCGAGGGTGGTAGCCCACTGCTGCTCGTGCGTCCGCCGTGCTGGTGCGCCTGGCGTTGATGACGTTGCGGGCGTCTCCATCCAGCGCCCTGCGTGCGTCAAGGAGCCGCTCCTTGGCCGGCGTGCGTCCTTGGTTGGCGGGTCGCCCCGCCGGTCCTCCTGCGTGGACCGAGGGTTCGCCTCCCGGTGCAGCCTCATCGTCCCGCGCATCCCCCTGTTGGCGGATGCGTGAGGCCGAGCTCTCGGCCTGCTGAACGGCCGCTTGCTCAATGAGAGTTTGCACCTCGAGGTGCAGGTCTCGAGCCTCGGGGGTCGAGGGTGCCGGCATGGCCCGCAGCAGCGTCGCGGCAGCGATGAGCTTTTGGCTCGCCCGCGGGGGCGCGTCCGCGTTGTCGATGTTGGGGGCGGTGTTGATGCGGTCGCGGACTGTCGGCCCGCCTCCCGTGCGCGTTCGCCGCGCGCGGAGGCTTCCCCCCCGGCATTGAGGCACGGAGCGGCCCCGCACCGTCCGGTATTCCTCTCGCCGGTTGGCCTCGAGCTCGCGGGCTTGGGCCGACCGCGCGTCGGCGTCGGCCCCGGCGGAGAGCGCTTGGCCCCGCGGCCGGGGCTCGTAGCGATCCCCTGGGGCAGGCGTGACTTCACCGTCTCCGGCGCCCACCGCACCGGCGGCATTGGTTGGGTCGTTGGTGATGACGGCGTAGCATTCCCGCGCGGGATCGTAGCTCCCGTGCCGGGAGTCATCGGAGCGAGCGAACCGCAGTCCGTAGCGTCGAGGAAACGCCGGAACACGACTGGGTCTGGCACGCCGGAGAAGTTCCACTCCGCGTATCCGTGACGGTTGGCAGGTGGCAACGCGTCAAGAGAACCCAGGGACGACTCGTCCCCTGCTGAGGCGCCGGGGTCCCTGGCGACGAAGACGTGACGGCCAGGCGGAACCCTGCGCATCGTGGTGTTGACGTTGGCGTTGTAGGCCGACGTAGCGCCACGCAGCCCGATGGGGATGCGCGGTCCCCGAGACCGTGCGCCGTCCCGCCGGGGTGGTGGCGGTCGTGATGGCGGGCGCGCCGCGCCGAGTGGCGGCGCGCTCGGCCTGCCGCCGCTCGGACCGCGCCCGGCGCGAATGCGCGCCCGCAGCGACGGTGGCGTCGTGGCGTCGACGGGCCGCGCGCATCCGTGCCCGCGGGCGCCTGCGCCGTGGTGGTGCGTGCGGCGGGGACCGGAGCGGACCTGGTCTGGCGCCGCACGCGGAGCTCCTCACGGTTGGTGAGGCGCATGAGATAGCCGTTCCCCGTGGCCTGAAAGTTCAGGTCCCCGAAGCGAATTTCGAACCCGGTTGGGAGGGGGTCCGAGCTACCCATGCAGTAGCGTGTACCACGGTACTCAGTGCGGATCACCATGGAGGGAGTTGACGGAATGACCTTAGGCGCTCGATGGCCCCACAGTGGGCGCCAACTGTCGGTGCGAAATATGGTCCCGACACTAACCAGTAGAAAGCGACGAGGTCTATCCCTCGATGGTCGATGCTAAGCAATAAAAGACACGGGATTTATCCTGGTTCCGGCCGAGGGGGCCGTACGTCCAGCAGTGGTGTGCTCAAGGCACTATATTGCTCAGCACCGGGGCGCCTGTAGTGGGGCTGCTACAAGCAAGGCAGGAGAGGAAGTGTGGCTTCCAAGTCCCTGGAGGAGTGGCTGAAGATATTGTGGGAGAATTGGAGAATGAGTACGTGGTGCGCTATGCGTTATCTGTTGTTCTATGTCTCGTGTGCTCCTGTCCCTGTCTCTCCCCGCGGCTGGGAGGTTCGCCCTCCCTTTTATAGATCAAGGGGGAGGCGGATTACATGCGCGCCGCGCTATCTAGCTACATGGGGAAGCACGACGTGCTATGCTGTAGAATGGGCGGCCGTCCGGACGATCCTTGCGGCGATCTGGCCATCATGGCCTACCTTGTACCCGAACAGTGGCGGTTCGAGGGTTGAAGGGCAGCGGATGGTGGTAACGCCTTCTGATAGGCTTCGAGGGAGGTGCTGACGTTGGCCCGTACGGAGTACAGGAGTAGGTAAAACGGCGCCCCTTCCCGACGCGCTTCACAGTGCTGGAGTTGTTGCTACAGCGCCTGGCGTGCGCCTGCACGCGCGGGGATGGCGGCCACGGCCGGCGTGGCGGGGATGGTGTTCCACCGGCCTAGCGCCTCCACCCTAACCCCCCGTAGGGTCACAAGAAAGTGAATCGAGGGTGCAACCGGCCCCCCTTCGAGGGCTCGGCGCGTTAGCCGTACTGGAGCAGGCGCACGGCGTCACGGGACTGACACCGGCCGCGCTGCACAGTCCCTTCCCACGGTGGTGGGGATGGGCTCCTCCCCGGGGAGTTGGTGCGGCGGCACCGGGGCGCGAGCCCGGGCGCATGGCGGCGCCGTCCCGGCCGGTGTCGGGCGTTAAATGCCCGTGTACGGGGGCCGGCGCACGCGTGAGGGGCGCCCTCGAGCGTGGCGGACCCCGGTCGAGGGCGGGACGGACCCTCGAGCGAAGCGGTGCCCGCTCGAGGGGGGAGCGGGCCCTCGAGCGAGGCGGAGCTCGGCTCGAGGGAAGCACACCCCCTCGAGCGGGGCGGAGCCCGCTCGAGGGGGACGCGCATCCTCGAGCGAGGCGGAGCCGGCTCGAGGGGATCTTCAAGAGGGCCGCCTTGGTGGGCCGTCGGGGTCCCTGCGGCATGGGCCGTATCCTGCATGGTTAGGCACACTGTGTTTTGGTTTTGTTGTGGGTTTTACGTGGGGATTTCCCTGTTGTTTAAGGGGACCCCTAGGGCTGTCCCCGACACAATGCACTCATCAAGGGGGAGATTGAGGACCATGTGTGGTTCGAGGACCGGTGCATGGTCGCTTCCTTGTGTGATGAGTGATTGACAACGTTGTGTGGACTGATTCTTGGCTAAGTATTTCAGGTGCAGGTTGCGGCTTGACTAGTGTTGGTGCAGGTGAAGAACAATCGCGAAAGGTCGTTGCCGGTGAGGCCTCCAGGTGTGGAGAAGACAAGTAGGCTTCGTTCGAGGGACCCGGTGGCCAGAGGGGTCAAGTGCGGCATGCATGGTGGCATGAACAACAAGATGAAGTCGTGGACGGTTTCTTGGTTGAGCCTCAAAACCAAGGTCGAGCCAGAACTACGTGGGAGCTGAGTCATGAGTGGAGATTGGCGAAGGCTACACCGAGTTCGCGGGGTTTCCGGTGGTTCACCAGAAAACCACTAGGTTCCTTGGTTGATCCACAAAGCCAAGACCGAAGAACAGAAGACGGTGCTGCATCAGCGCTACACCGGCCTGACCAGTGGGTCTGACTGGTGGGGAGCACCGGTCTGACCGGTGTGCGACGACATAGTCCGGAGACTTCGAAGCGGAGGACACGCGTCGGGATCGCATGGCTTGCGTCGAGGCTATGCAGGGTGCGGTCGCCGGGCATCCGTCCAATGGTGAAGACATGAAGACTTCCAAATCCGCCCTTGAGGGGCTTGTATCCCTAGTTATTAGGAAAGGGCATTTTAGACTTTCGGTTGCCTCCATATAACCCAAGAGGTGAGAGGATGGCAGCCAACTCTTGGAACCCTAGCTCATTTATTTTCCTATTTTCCTTCCTATTTTCCTTAAGATTTCCATAGGACTAGCTTGAGAGCTTCATGGTGAGATCTTGTGAGAGGGTTGGATGATTGGGCGGCAAGCTAGACCTTGTATGAACCTTTGTTGCATGTATAGATGATTCGGCGTGGTTCCTCAAGGTTTGGATGTGTTGTTCCCGGTTGTTCTTGGTGGTGATTTTCGGAGCCCTCTCTTGGTGATTTCTTTGGGTTGTTTTCAGGACTTTTCTCTTGTGGATTTGATGGGGGAAATTTTTGGGAACCCTTCGTGGTTCTTTGGGCTGTGATTGCCCTCCCAAATCTGTGAGTAAGGGGGCTCGTTTTTGGGGTTTTCCGTGTTCTAGGGTTTGTGGTGCTCTTGGCGGGATTTCTTCGATTCCTCCTTTTTAGACAAGTTTTGGTGGGATTAAACTTGGCTATGGACTCCTCATGAGGTGTTCCTAATATCCCCAAAGTCTTGTTCAAGTCCGTGGAGCGATTCGAGAGATCGAGGTTTGGATTTGGGGGAGTTGACCCGTGGGTGTTGTTCATCCCGAGTGCAACCCTCGGTGGGTTTTTGCTTGGGTGAACGTCTGGGTGTGTTCGTTGTTGTCCTGTGTTGCTGCTGTTTCGAGTTTGGTTCAGTTTGGTGGTCGGTTGTCCTGTTTAGTGTTTTGGGGGCTTTCGGAAGGCCGTGACCGGTCTGACCGGTGTGTCTCACCGGTCTGACCGGTGTGGAGCCACTTAGTGAAAGTTGCTCAGTTTTACCAGCAGGGACCGGTCTGACCGGTGGTTCTCACCGGTCTGACCGGTGTTGGTATGTAGACTCGAGGTTTGGTGTTCCACTGCGTTCTCGTGTCGGAAGGTTGTGTGTTGGTTCCTAGGTCCACTGTACTCCAGTGGCTACGTGGGCTTGGCCAACTTGGGGAGTGAGTCGGAGACGTGTGTTGGAAGCCGTGTTCATCATATTGGAGTTTCCATCTCCTTCGAGAAGAATTTTTATCGGCTCCCATTCACTCCCCCCCTCTCTGGTTCGCCGTGTCGGTCCTTCACAAACCCATTTGGTTCCTATAGGATGGCAATTTGGGGGTGGTTCAACTAACTCCCACACCTGGTTCCTCTCAAAGTTTTCCAACTCCTCATGCATAGAATTGACCCAGTTTGCATCAGATAAAGCGTGTCCAATGTCCTTGGGCTCAAAGGTGGCAACAAATGCAGCATGAGTGAAATGAGAGGAATTTCTGGACCTTGACCGCGTAGTACGTTCGTCGATGTTCCCAATGATCTTCGATAAGGGATGCACTTCTTGAATCCGCCGGGGAGCCTCACGCTTCGAGACTACCTCCCCCTCAACTCCAGCTTCCCTCTCCTGGTCCTCTTGTCGCACCGTCGTTGTCCATGAAGTAGACAGTCCACCCTCCGTAGTGGTCGTAGGGGAAGTAGTGGGTACACATTCAGCTTCAGGCGCATGGTTCTCTCCATCATCATCTCCAGCTTCATCCTTCTCCTCTTCAAAGAGGTCCTCAACCATCTCTTCATCACCTACACATTCAAAGCCAAGAAAGGTACATGGCATTGTCTCGTCGAAGGTTACCTCGCAAGTCTCCATGATTTTGTTAGTCTCAAGGTTAAGCACTCTACAGGCTCTAGAATGGTTAGCATATCCAAAGAAAATTCCATCACTAGACCTAGACTCAAACTTGTCGAGTTTTCCCTTCTTAAGAATAAAGCACTTGCATCCAAAGACTCGGAAATGACTCACCTTGGGTGCCCGACCATGCATAAGCTCATAATAGGTCTTCCTCTTGAAAGCTCGCAATAAAATCCTATTGGAGACATGACAAGCCGTATTGACCGCCTCAGCCCAATACCTCCTAGGAGTCCTGTGCTCATCAAGCATCGTCTTAGCCATCTCACAAAGAGTCCGATTTTTCCTTTCCACAACTCCATTTTGAGGGGGCACATAAGGGGTCGAATACTGATGTTCAAGACCTAGATCACGACAGAAGGCATCAAAACGAGAGTTCTTGAACTCTGAGCCATTATCACTGCGGATAGCTCGAATAGCATTCCCATGCCTCTCGTTTTTTCAACCTCACGATCAGATCTCGAACAAAACCAAATGTCTCACTCTTGTCTTCCAAGAAAAACACCCAGGCATATCGAGAGCAATCGTCCACCACAACAAGGAAATACCACTTCCCACCCACCGAGCGAACTCGAGCTGGCCCAACAAGGTCCATATGCAACAGCTCTGTCGGACGCTCGGTCATGACATCGGTCAGGGGTGGATGAGGAGTGTCTACCATCTTGCCATGCCTACACGGAGCACAAATCATATCCTTCTCAAACTTCAACTTCGGCAATCCTCGGACAAGGTCAAGACCACT
Source organism: Cenchrus americanus (assembly GCA_947561735.1). NCBI lineage: Eukaryota > Viridiplantae > Streptophyta > Magnoliopsida > Poales > Poaceae > Cenchrus > Cenchrus americanus. Next base: position 196,516,521 of record OX387244.1, read on the forward strand.
CAAGTGGGAAACCAAATCAAAGCTCAAGTGACCCAACCGCCTAGGCCATTTCCACAAATCACTAGAAGGACCGGCCATCAAAAAACGAGAAGGACCCGAAGAACGCGAAAAATCAGCCCTGAAAATCTGACCCTCGGGGATGATCATACAAACAAGATCACTTCGAGAATCCAGCAAACGAGACTCACCAGACTTGAAACACACCTCAAAGCCCTCATCAAGCAACTGAGAAACTGAAAGCAAATTGAAACCCAAAGACTTTACAAGAGCAACCCTCTTCAACGTTACCTTGTCACTCACATGTACCACACCCTCAAAAATTACCCTTCCTCGTCCGTTGTCCTCAAACGTGATGTACATCTTTTCCTTCACTGGGGTGAGGCTGGAGAACCACTTCTTGTTTCCGATCATGTGTCGGGAACATCCGGAGTCGATCAACTAAATGTTCTCCAAGCCCCCTGCATGTAGTCAGAAACAAGAACGAGAATGAGCCAATGACTCGACACTAGGGTTAGCACAAAGAAAGTTGAACCAGTGTCGAGCCATCTGCTCAAAAGAGGGGTTAGCAAACATCATTCCCTTGCCACCAAACTTCCCATGTCCCATGGAAGAAGTACGAGCACCATGAGGGGGAAAACGTGGTCCGTAGTTCCTCTGGAACCCAAAGCTGCGATCGTCTCCCCTAAACCCGTATTGAGGACGAGTAGGGGGACGTCCAGCAAAACCACCACGAGCCCGACCAAACCTCTCACCAGCACGCACACCATCATCTCTCCTATCAAACCTCTCACCACCACCTCTCTGTGGGAACCTACCACCCGGAGCTCCAACTCTACCAACACTCCTCGCACTTCCCACACCCTGTGGAAGCGGCACTCTAGACTCAGGAATACCATGAGACTGGCGATACCTATCCTGGTTTGCTTCCTCCCTAGCAAGCCTCTCATCCCTCTTCCTTTTGTAGCAAACTCTGCTAGATGTCTCCCCTTGCCACAGTACTCACACCCGAAGGGGATGGGTTTTGGTTTTGGCTCTGACTTCTCTTTAGGTTTCTCACCCTTCTCACTCACAAACTTCACTGGTTTCTGGAAGTCATTTGTTTTAGGTGAGAATTTGGGTGGATTTTGGGTTGTGTCAAGCTTGTTGCAGAGGTGGTTGGGCTTTGGAGTGAAAGAGTTCTTGGGTGCTTTTGGAAGTGGGACTTGGATGTCTCCGATCACCTCAAACTCGGGGTTAGACTCAACACACTTCTCATACACACTCTCCCCACTATTTTCTCCCACCTTCTCTCCCAACTTCTCAAAACCCAAACCACGACCATCTGCTCTCTTGAACTCCTCAATCATGATTTTCAATTGAGGTTCCTGCCCAGACAACCAACCCAACACCTTCCTCAAATAATCATTCTCCTCATAGATGACATCCAAACGGGAAGTAAGTTCAAGATTGCGCAAAGTAACTTCATCACAGCTAGTGCATGCATTGACAATAGGAGATTTCAAAGAAGCTTCCACAGTGCTAATGGTAGAACGAGCATCAACAAGCTTAGCATGCATAGTAGGACATGATTTACAAGCACCAAGAAATGTGGGTCTAGCCTTAAGCTCATCATACTCAGTCCTAAGAGCATCTAGTTTAGACAGAGTGGAAGCATTCTTCTCATTAAGCAACTTGATCTCATTCAACCATGCATTACACTCAGAACATTCAACATCATCAGAAACGGTAGGAGTAAGTTTCAAAGAGTCATTCTCAAGTTTCAATTCAAACAATTTAGACTCTAACTCTCCTACTTTCTCACAAGCATTCTCAAGTTGAGCCCTAAGATCTCTCCTCATTTTCTTAGCATCTCTCAACACACTATCACGGTTGTCAATCAAGCCATTCAACCTAGTGATCTCAGCAAGAAAAGAGTCGGGGTCACGGTTTACCTCATCCTCTGAGTCAGAATCGGTGTCTTCCTTCTCGTCCTTCTTGCTGCTTGAGCTATGGGCCATGCCACAAAAGCCTCCAAGCGCCACACAGCTCAATCCACTGAGGTTCCAGCTTGCATTCTTCTTGCCCTTGCGCCTCCCGGCGTCTTCATCCTCACTGCTTGAGCTTGAATGTGCGTCGCTTGAGCTTGAGTCGACGTCGCTTGCACCGGCCACCATGGCTCTTGCCTTGTCCTTCTTGTAGCCACCCTTGTTCGGTCGCCGCTTGTCCTTGTCCTTGCTATTGGACTTGCTGAAGTGCTTGCCCTTGGAGGAGTACTTATCTTCACGCCTCGGGTGCGCCTTGTACTCGCTCATCTTGTACTTGTTCTCCTCCACTTCCGGGCACTCGGCGATGAAGTGTCCACGCTTGCCACACTTGTAGCATGTCCCCGAGCTCCGCCTTGCATTCCTCCGGCTCTCATGTAGTCGATCAAACCTCCTTGAGAGCAAGGCCAGCTCCTCCTCGTCCAACACATCAAACTCCTCATCTGGAATAGACATAAGAGAAGACAAGGAAAACTGTCGTCAGGAAGGGTTAGCGTTGGCTTTGCCCTTTGATCCGCCCACAAGAGCAAGACTATGATCAGTCGAGCCCTCATGCTTGGATTGCAACTTCCTGTCAACCTCAGCCGACTTGAGCTTAGAAAAGAGGTCATCCAACTCAATAGTCAAGTATTGCCCTGACTCCTTGATGGCCTCAACCTTAGCACCCCAAACATTTGGGTCCAAGATATGCAAGAGCTTCAAAGCTTGATCATGCTCAATGTAAGGGAAATCCTCAACATTGGCCTTCATGTTGTTCAAGATGGCGGTGAACCTCTGAAACATCACATCAATGTCCTCACCGGGAAGTTGAGTGAAGTTCTCGTATTGCATCCGGTAAGAGACAAAGAGGCGAGCCTTCACATGGTTATCACCACCGTGAGCAACTAAAAACTTCTCCCAAATTTGCAATATGAGAAATCCCAGTCAAGACAACAAGGTTATGGATCAACCTCAAGTCTTAGGAATGATTCCTTGAAGCACACGCGGAAGCACGAAAGAAGGAAGGGAGGAATCGAACCAAAGAGCAAAACAGCCAGGCTCTGGCGGACTGTCCGGCCAGGTGGGGCGGACTGCCCGCACGAGCCAAGCGGACCGTCCGCCAAGGTACTGCGGACTGTCCGCACAAGTACAGCAGACCGTCCGACCTGGGCCGCGGACTGTCCGTTAAAGCCAACAGAACCTCCAGAAGAGAACCCCGGAAAACGTACCGTCCGCGGTGAAGGACCGATACTGTCGGGGACCGCCCTAGGGGTCCCCTTAAACAACAGGGAATCCTCACTTAATCCCGGTATCAAAACACGCTAAGCCTAACCATGCAGGTAACTAACCATGCAGGACACGGCCCACGCCGGGATCCCGACGGCCCACCGAGACGGCCCACGGAGAAGACCCCTCGAGCAGGCTCCGCCTCGCTCGAGGACGCGCTCCCCCTCGGGCGGGCTCCGCCCCGTTCGAGGGGCAACCCTTTCCCTCGAGCGGTCCCACCCCGCTCGAGGGATCTCCCCCCCTCGAGCGGTCTCGACTCGCTCGAGGGTTCGCTCCGCCCTCGGCCGGGGCCCGCCACGCTCACGGGCGCGCCGCACGCGTGCGCCGGCCCCGTACTTGGGCATTTAACGCCCGACGCGCGCAGACGGCGCCATCATGCGCCCGGGCTCACGCCCCGTGCGCCGCACCAACTCCCCGTGGGAGGAGCCCATCCCCGCCACCGTGGGGGGTGGACCGTGCGTACGGCGGTGGCGGGCCCCGTGACACCGCGCGCCCACTACAGGACGGCTAACGCGCCCGACCCTCGAAAGGGGGCCGGCGCACCCTCGATCTCACTTTTCCGTGACCCTACAGAGTTAGGTAGGGGGCGCCGTGCCGGTGGATGGCCATCCCGGTCCACCGTAGCGGTGCGCGGGCCGCCGTACCCACGCGTGCGGACGCACGCCCGCACCGCGAGCGCACGCCCGGCACCGCAAAGAACCACTCCGCTGCCGCGGAACGCATTGGGAAGGAACGCCGTTCTGCCCGCGCCTATTCCCCGTACCAGCCATCATCAGCACCTCCCTCGAAGCCTATCAAAGGACACCACCGTCATCTGCCGCCTTCCTACCCTCGAACCGCCACTGTTCGGGTACGGGGTAGGCCATCATGGCCGGATCGCAGCGAAGATCGTCCGGACGGCCGCCCACTCTACACCGTAGCGCGACGTGCTCCCTCACGTAGCTAGGTAGCGCGGCGTGCATGTAACCCGTCGCCCCCTTGGCCTATAAAAGGGGGAGGCGAGCCCCCGGCGCGCGGGGGGGGGGGGGGAAGAGGTTCAGAGGAACACAACACACCGTGCACTCACTCTCTTATTCTCCCACAACATCTTCACCACTCTCCCGGGGACTTGGAAGCCACGCTTCCTCTCCCGCCTTGCTTGTACTTGCCCCACTACAAGCACCCCGGTGCCGAGCAATATAGTGCCACGAGCACGCCCCTGTGGACGTACGGCCCCCTCGGCCGAACCAGGATAAAACCTTGCGTCATTTGTTGCTTAGCATCGACCATTGAGGGATAGACCTAGGCGTTATCTACTGGTTAGTGTCGGGACCATATTCCGCACCGACAGTTGGCGCCCACCGTGGGGCACACGAGCGCCTAAGGTCATTTCACCAACTCCCTCCATGGTGATTCGCACTGAGTACCGTGGTACCCGCTACAACATGGGTAGCTCGGACCCTCTCCCGCCGGGTTCGAGATCCGCTTCGGAGACTTGAACTTCCGGCCACGGGGGAACGGATATCTCATGCGCCTCACCAATCGTGAGGAGCTTCGCGCGCGCGCGCGAGGCCAGGTCCGCTCTGGTCTCCGCCGCACGCACGACACCGGAGCAGGGCGCCCGGCAGCACGGATGCCGCGGGTCCGTCGACGCCGCGACGCCGTCGACGCCGCGACGCCGTCGTCGCTCCGGGCCGCGCTCACGCCGGGCGCGGTCCGAGCGGCGGCAAGCCGAGCGCGCCGCCGCCCAACGCGGTGCGCCCACCGTCACGACGCCCGCCACCGCCCCGGCGGGACCGCGTGCGGTCGAGGACCGCGCATCCCCATCGGCCGCGTGGCGCCACGACGGCCCATAACGCCAACGTGAACACGACGATGCGCCGGTTCCACCCGGCCGCCACGTCTTCGTCGCCAGGGACCCCGGCACCTCAGCAGCAGACGAGTCGTCCCTGGGCTCCGTCGACACGATGCCACCCGCCAACCGCCACGGTACGCGGAGTGGGACTTCTCCGGCGTGCCGGACCCAGTCCCGTTCAGGCGCTTCCTCGACGCCACGGACTACTGGTTTGGCTGCTCTGACGACTCCATTACCGGGAGCTACGACCCCACGCGAGAGTGTTGCGCCGTCATCACCAACGACCCGGCCAACGCGTCGGCGCGGCGGGTGCCGGAGACGGGGAAGTCACGCCCGCCCCGGGGATCGCCGCGCGCCCGGGCGCGGGACCGAGCGCTCCCTGCCGGGGCCGACGTCGACGCACACCGGCCCAAGCCCGCGAGCTCGAGGCCAAGCCGGCGGGAGGAGTACGGGACAAGTGCGGCCGCTCCGCGCCTCGATGGCGGGGGAGGCCTCCGCGCGCGGCGAACGCGCGCGGGAGCTGGGCCGACAGGTCCGTGACCGCCTCAACCCCGTCCCCAACGTCGACAACGCGGATACTCCGCCACGGGCGAGCCAAAAGCTCATCGCCGCCGCGACGTTGCTACGCGCCATGCCGGCACCCTCGACCCCCGAAGCTCGAGACATGCACCGCGAGGTGCAGACTCTCCTCGAGCAAGCGGCCGTCCGGCCAGCCGAGAGCTCGGCCTCACGCATCCGCCAACAGGGGGGACGCACGGGGTGATGATCCCGCACCGGAGAGGCGAACCCTCGGTGCACGTGGGTCAACCCGCTGACCAGGGGCGCACGCCGGCCAAGGAACGGCTCCTTGACACGCGCAGGGCACTGGATGGCGACGCCCGCAACGTCATCAACGCCCGACGCACCAGCAAGGCGGACGCGCGTGCGGCAAGGGGCTACCACCCTCGAAGGGGTGGACGCTACGACAGCGGTGAGGATCGCTCTCCGACACCGGAGCCCCCCGGCACCCGTGTGTTCGGGCGGGAGATCCGCACGGCGGCGTTCCCCGCCGCTTCCGTCGGCCCTCGACAATCGTCAAATACAACGGGGAGACGGACCCCCGCGTCCGGCTCAACGACTACCGCCTAGCCTCGTCACCGGGCGGGGCCACCAACGACGAAGTGATCATCCGCAACTTGCCCCCGCACCTCGGGCGACGCGGCCCGACATGGCTCGAGCACTTGCCCGCCGACCCGCATCCATAACTCGGGACGATCTAGTCCACACGTTCGTGGGCAACTTCCGGGGCACGTACGTGCGCCACGGGAACTCCCGGGACTCGCGCTCCCCGCACGCGGGAAGCCCGGCGAGTCGCCGCGGGACTTCATACGGCGCTTCTCCAAGCGCCGCACGGAGCTCCCCGCCGTGGCGCGATCCGAGATTGTGCACGCGTTCCTCGAGGGCACCACGTGCGGGACCTTGTGGGCGAACTAGGACGCAGCCCCCGCCCACGGACTCGAATGAGCCGTTCGACATTGCCACCGCCTTCACCTCCGGGAGAGGAGGCCGTGGGGGCGATCTTCGACGGCAAGAAGGGCAAGCGCTCCGAGGACACGCCCGCGGAGGGCGGCGGGTCCAAGGAGCCGCGCCGCAACGACAAGCGGGGCAAGAAGGGGGAAGAAGCCGCGCCGCGAGGCGCGCGCGAGCGGGCGCAACGGCGGCAACACCGAAGCCCTCGCTGTTGACCCGGCCCGACGGGGCCCTCGACCGGCTCCTCGAGGCCCGGGGGTGTTTGACGACATGATGAAAAAACCATGCCCCTACCACAAAACTCCCGTGAACCACACTCTTGAGCAATGCGACATGCTCAAGAAGATCTACGGCCGTGCTGCCGCGAAGGAGGCAGAGGCCAAGAAAGATGGGGGCGATGGCGACGCGGGCGGTTTCCCTGCTGTCGAAAATGTGTTCCTCATCTTTGGGGGACCTACTGTCGACATGTCGACCCGGCAACGCAAGAAGGAGCGGCACGAAGTCGTCGCCGCAGAGAGGGCACATCCGGCCTTCCTCAACTGGTCGAAGGACGCCATCACTTTTAGCCGGGATGATCACCCAAACCGCATTCCGAACCCGGCCAAGACCACCGGTGGTCGATCCCATCATTGGGAACGCCCGGCTTTCGAAGGTCCTTATGGACGGAGGCGTAGCCTCAATATCCTCTTCGCGCATACATTGCGCCCGATGGGGATTGGGTGGACCACTGCGGCCCGAAGACGAAGCCGTTTCACCGCATCACGCCGGCAAGCGGTGTTCAACCCCTCGGGCGGATCGATCCGCCCGTCCGGTTTGGGACCCCCAAGAATTTCCGCAAGGAAACCCTCACCTTAGAGGTGGTGGGATTCAAAGGGGCCTACCATGCCATCCTTGGGCGACCATGCTATGCCAAGTTCATGGCGGTCCCCAACTACACGTACTCGAAGATGAAGATGCCGGGTCCAAACGGCGTCATCACCGTCGGGTCGTCGATCGAGCACGCATTCGACCGCGACGTCGAGTGCGTGGAACATGCGGAGGCACTAGCGCCGGATGAAGCGCCGGTGAACACGCCGGGAGAAGATGGTCAACGACGACCTCGCCCTCCGCCGCCAAGCACGTCGGCACCTTCGAGGCCGCCGAGCAAACCAAAGGGGTCCCCCCTCGACCCGTCGGCCCCCGAGGGCAAGGCGTTGAGGGTCGGCCGACCCTCGACCCTAAATAGGAAGCGTGCTCGTCGACTTCCTCCGCGCCAACGCCGACGTCTTCGCGTGGAGCCTCTCGGACATGCCGGGCATCCCGAGGGAGGTCGCCGAGCACTCCCTTGATATCCCCAAACGCCCGCGCTATACGGCGGCGGTTGCGCCGCTTCGACGAGGAGCGGCGACGGCGATCGAGCGGAGCCGCGGAAGCTCCTCGAGGCCGGGTTCATCAAGGAAGTGTTCCACCCTACGTGGCTAGCTAATCCTGTGCTTGTAAAAAAGAAAAATGGGAAGTGGAGGATGTGCATAGACTACACTAGTCTCAATAAGGCATGTCCAAAAGTTCCTTTTCCTTTGCCACGTATAGATCAAATCGTTGATTCAACAGCCGGGTATGAACTGCTCTGTTTCCTTGATGCCTACTCGGGGTATCACCAAATAAAAATGAAGGAGTCCGACCAGCTCGCGACTTTGTTCATCACACCGTTCGGGACGTTCTGTTACGTCACGATGCCTTTCGGCCTCAGAAACGCGGGCGCAACATATCAGCGCTGCATGCAGCACGTTTTTGGGGATCACATCGGGCGGACGGTCGAAGCCTACGTGGACGACATCGTCGTCAAGACCAGGAAGGCGGACGACCTGGTTAACGACCTTGGCGTCGCGTTCAGCTGCCTACGAGCCAACGGGGTCAAGCTAAACCCTGAAAAATGTGTCTTTGGAGTGCCGCGGGGCATGCTCCTAGGATACATTGTCTCCCCGCCGGGGAATTGAGGCCAACCCCCGAAAAGGTCGCGGCCCTCGAGTGAATGGGTCCAATTCGGGACCTCAAAGGGGTGCAGAAGGTGTTGGGGTGCCTCGCCGCCTTAAGCCGCTTCATCTCGAGGCTCGGTGAGAAGGGCCTGCCCCTCTACCGCTGCTCAAGAAGCACGAGCGCTTCTCCTGGACCACCGAGGCCCAGGACGCGCTTGACAAGCTGAAGGCATCTCTGACGCACGCTCCAATCCTCACGCCGCCGCGAGACGGCAAACCCCTGCAGCTCTACGTGGCCGCAACCACCCAGGTGGTCAGCGCCGTGATCATCGTAGAGCGCACGGAGGAGGGACACGCCTTGCCCGTGCAGAGGCCAGTCTACTACATCAGCGAAGTCCTGTCGGACACAAAGACGCGCTACCCCCGTGTCCGAAGGCCGTTGTACGCGGTAGTCCTCGCACGGCGCAAGCTCCGCCACTACTTCGAGGCCCACCCGTCACGGTGGTCTCTTCCTTCCCGCTAGGAGAGATCATTCGCAACCCCCGACGCGGCGAGCGAGATTGCCAAGTGGTCCGTGGAGTTGATGGGCGAGACGCTCGCCTACGCCCCGCGTAAGGCCATTAAATCGCAAATCTTAGCCGATTTCGTCGGCCGAGTGGACGGACACGCGCTGCCGCCGCCCCTCGGATTCAGGCGGCACGTCGGACTCTGTTCTTCGACGGCTCGGTGATGAAGACAGGAGCGGGCGCGGGCCTGCTCTTCATGTCACCCCTCGGGGAGCACATGCGCTACGCAGTGCGCCTCCACTTCCCCGCATCCAACAATATGGCAGAATACGAGGCCCTCCTCTGCGGCCTCAAAATCGCCATCGAGTTGGGCGTCAAGCGCCTCGACGTGCGCGGGGACTCGCAGCTTGTGATCGATCAAGTCATGAAGAACGCGAGCTGTCATGATGACAAAATGGAGGCCTACTGCAAGGCCGTGCGGGCCCTCGAAGACAAGTTCTACGGCATCGAGCTTAATCACGTACCCCGCCGGTACAACGAGGAAGCGGATGAACTTGCCAAGATCGCGTCCGGGCGGATCACCGTCCCCCCGAACGTTTTCGCGCGCGACATCGCTCAACCCTCGGTCGTCTTCGAGCCCTACCCCTCGAATCACAACGAATCCTCGGGGGCTCCCTCGAATCCAGCGGGCGCGGAACCCATGGACGAGGACCCCTCGAACGAGGCGTATGTGCTCTCCCTCCTCGAGGGGTACGGCTCCCACGAGGCCGTCGCGATGGACATCGAGCCGGCTCCCGTCCAGGCGGACTGGCGGGAGAAGTATACTGCCTGGATCGCTCGAGGGGAACTCCCCGCGGACCGGGCCGCTGCCAGGCGCATCGCTAGGATGGCCAAATCCTTCACCCTCGTCGACGGCGAGCTGTACAAGCGTGCCGCGTCAGGCATCCTACAACGGTGCGTGCCCATTCCCGAGGGGCGCGAGCTCCTGCGGGACATCCACGCGGGGATCTGCGGCAACCACGCCGCGCCCCGCACCCCTCGTCGGCAACGCGTTCCGCCAAGGCTTTCTTCGGCCTACCGCGGTCGCGGACGCCGCCGAAATCGTACGCACCGCGAAGGATGCCGGCCTACGCCCGCAAATCCAACCTGCCCGCTCACGCCCTGCAGACCATCCCCGTCACATGGCCGTTCACATGGTCCCATTTTTTCACGCAAAAAACGCAACAACCCACACGCGCTAAGTTTGTTTCCTACTTCAACCTCGAGCCACGATTCGAACAGGGCGCAGGCGGCACAGCGGAAGGAGCGTGCGAGCCAGAGATAGCCTACGCCTCGTGGATATGGCCCTTCTCTCTCGCCTCCAACCCAGCGGCCCCCTGCGAAAATCGAACTCCCCTAACTAGAATCTACTCAGGAAGAAGGAGAAACAAAAAGCATGATAAACAAACAACTTCATTTACAGCAAATACTCATGTTCATGAAACAACTTGTTTATTTACAAAAGGCCACGAGGCCAGAATACTGATACACATAAACAAAAAATGGGCCTAGCGCCCAACTGCTTTCAGGCGGGAGGAGCAGCAGCATCAGCGACGTCCGGAAAGAGGAACTCCTCGAAGGCCTCGGCGAGCGACCCGGCGGCGTCGGCAGCGAGCGCATCCACACGCTCCATGGCCACCTCGTCCTCGACGCCCTCGGGAACGATGTAGCCTTCTGCCAGCGCCTCGAAGTCAACCTCGTAGTGGGATCGCACCACTCCGAGGGCCTTCTGGACGCCCAGCTGCAGCGCCCGGCGCATCCTCTCGGTGACATGGCCACCGAGGGCGCGCGAGCGGCCGGCCGCGGAACCGCCGGCCTATGCCTCGCCCTCCTCGACGGCGCGGCGGGTCTCCGTGGCCGCATCGCGCAGCCTCCCGCAGCCTCCCGTTCGGAGGAGTTGTAGGAGGTCTGCAGCCGCCTCGGCCCGCCTCGCCGCGTGCCCCGTAGCAAAGGCGCATGCCCGGGAACACCAAGGCAAGAAATAAATCAGAAAAAGGGAATGCGAGTTCCCAATCGAAAAACCGACAAGACGAGAGTCAGACTGTGGCTCACCTTCGACTTGCTTCTTCTCCATCTCGAGGTCGCGGCGCACGGCCTCGACTGTCAGCTCGAGGCGCTCGACGGTCTCGCCCTGCTCCCGGAGGGACATCTCCTGATTGGCGTTGGTGATGCTGAGCATAATCACCTCGCCCTCAGCCTTGGAGAGCTTGGCGTCCCGATCCGCCAAGGTCTTCTGCGTCACCTCGTGGGCGGCGCGCTCCTGCTCCAGCGCGACACGGGCGTCGGTAAGGGCGGCCTGCCCCTCGCCGGGAGCCGCTCCTCGGCCCCTTGGCGGGCGGTGCTCTCTTGCGGAGCCGCTCCTCGGCGGTGACGAGGGCCGCGGCCTTGGCGTCGAGGGCGGCCTTCGCATCGTCGGCCTCCTTGGCCTCGCTTGCTCCGGCTCGCGCGCCCGCTCCTCGGCACGGCGGCGCCGCGCCCCGCGCCCCTCAAGCGACGAGAGAAGCTCCCGGGCTCGGCACCGACGGTCGCCACCTCCGCCTCCCGATTAGGCGCCGCCGTCCGCGTCTTCTCCAAGTCCTCGCGCGCGTGCCACAGCGCCTCATCACGATCGATGAGGGCTGCGCGCACCCGCTCGAGGCTCGAGCGATGCGCCGTGTCCTGCCTCGAGCCCTCGGGCAGCTTGTCAGGCCAGGCCAAGGCCCGGTACGCCAGCCAGCTATCCGAGGATCTGAGAGCGTCGGCAAGCGCGTCGAAAGCGCTGCACTGCTCCCGGAGCTGGTGGACCTCGGCGTTCACCCGGTCGAACGCGTCGTACTTGTCGTGGGCGCGACGCTCGAGCTCCTGGCAACCACAGAAACAAAACCCATGAGTGCCGCGTCACGAAGGCAGCATGCACAAACGAAAGAAAGGAGAGAACAAGCAACCACGGCTAACCTGGAAGACGAGCCACGCCGGGCCGCCGTGGACCCGCAGCGCCTCGTTCAGGCGCGCGGTTGAGCGTAGCGCCGTGGCTCCGGAGCTCGTCCCGCAGCTTTTGCTCCACCCGAGCGTCGCAAACGCCGGGGGGTCATCGACGGCCCCCCTCCACCGGGCGGGCGGCCGGCGCGGGAGGACGAGGCCTCGGCGCCGTGTCCTCGACCCCCCACCACCGGTGACCCTCGCGCCGCCTCACGAGGGCCCCCTCCCCGGGGCTCGGGGGAGTTCGTGGGCCACCGGCCCACTGGTCCCACCCAGGCGGCGGGGAGTCGTCCGAGACCTCACCACCTCCGCATGCGGAACGCGGCGGGCGCCGCCGCCGTGCCGCCTCCGCCGGCGCCTCCACTTGCGCCTCCGCGGCGGTGGGCGCCGGATGCGGCGCCACGGCCACCACCTGCGGCCGCGCCTCCGCGGCCACGGGCGCCACGGGTTGCTCCCGCCGCGCCTCCTCCACGGCGACGGCCCCGCGCGGCCGCGCCTCCACCACCGCCGCCGCCACGGCCGCACCCCCACGACGGCCGGCGCGCGGCCGCTCCTCGGCCGACCGCCGACCGCGCCGCGGCGGGGCGATCTATTGGCCGAGGCCTCGGGGGCCCCGGCCGCGCCCTCGCGAGCTTTCGCCCGCCGCCGCCGTTCTTGTCCCCGCCCGCGGCGCCCTCGACGAGCGCCGCCGGGTGGGGATGGACGCGTCCGTCCTCAGCACCTTGGCAGGTGCGAGAGGAGGCACGGTTGGCACCACCCTGCGCAGGCGCGAACGGAGGGTTAGAACACCTAATCATCAACCAGTTAAACCGAGCGAAGCATCGAGCCCCTTACCTCGAGGAGGAAAAGGCACGCTTCCTCTTCCTCGAAGCCTCAGCGGATGAGGCCGGCGCGGCCCGCGCGCCCGCCGCCGCGTCTCCTGACGGCGCCGCCGCGCGCGTAGGCGCACCCGCCCCGCGCGCGGTCGCCCCCGATGTCGCGCCTCCCGACGGCGCCGGCGCGCGCGCGCGAGCACGCTCGCCCCGCGTGCGGGTGCGCCGCCGCCGCGCTCCCCGACGACATCGCCGCGCGCGCGCGCGCGCTCCCCGCGCGCGCAGCACGCTTGATGCGCGCGCCGGTGCGCTCGCCGTGCGCGCCCCCGAGGAGCGCGCCGGCACCTCCGCGCGCGCGCCGCCCTCGATGTCGATGGCCCGGCGGCGGGCGCCGTTGCGCCCGCCCCGGGCGATGCCGCCCTCGCCGCCGGGCGCCGGCTCCGGCGATGGGGGCGCAGTCGCCACCGTCGAGGGGGACCCTCCCCCTCAGCATCTTCCTCCTCGTCCTCCTCCGAGGATGAGAACTCCTCGGTCTCCGGGGAGGAGAGCCCCGGCTCTTTGCGCCGACGGTACTCCGCGGCCCGCCGATCACGACGCGCTTGACGCCGCCTCGCGTGCTCCCCCTCGCGCGCGCCGCCTCCTCCCCGCCGCCGCCGGCCGCGCGCGCCCGCCCAGCGCGCGGGAGTCGGGGGTAGGCGGAATGGACTTGGCGATGGTGAAGTTCACCAGCTGCACACAGGAGCAATAAGGGCGCGTCAGGAGGCAACAGCAACACAAAGAACTAAAACGAAATCGAAAACCAAACTCACCAGCGGGCCGGTGGGGAGCATCTCGAGGTCCCACGGGGTCCGACCCGCAGGCATCGGCGGCGTCCGGGTGTCGACGGCGCTCCGCGCCCGGGTGAGTGCATAAGGCCGCTCGAGGGGCGTCGGGAGCATCCGCGACCTCTCCAGGTCGATGGGGTTGGCCGCCTCTATCATCTCGAAGATGCAGAGCGGCCTCTCCATCAAGGGCACGACCCGCCTATGATGGAGGAAGGTGAGGACGCCCACCGCCCTCAGCCCCATCGTCGCCGGGCCGCGCCGCGGCCAGGACCGACTCCTGCCGCGCCCGATGCTGGGGCGTGGACACCCCGTAGCCCCGGGGAGTCGGGGCCTCTCCTTGAACACCCGGCCGGTGTAGGGGGGAAGGCCGGGCTCGGTGTTGCGCAGATAAAACCATCCCCGCTCCCGGCCCGGCGTTGTTCGTCGTCATGGTGCGGGGGGATGTAGACGTTCTTGAATTGCCCCCGCAGGGCAAGCGACATCGCGCCGGCGCGCACCGCGCGGCGGGTCCTTGGCTCCGTCGTGGGCTGCGTGACAAGCTCCGCGCGGAAAAGGTGTACCCAGAGCTCCCAATTGGCTGGGATTCCCAGGTACCCTTCGCAAATGCCGACGAACGTAGCCGCCTGAGAAATCGCGTTGGGGGCGAAGTTGTGCAGCTCCACCCCGTAGTGGTGGCACATCGCCCGCATGAAGCGGCTCGCCGATCCGTTGAAGCCCCGCTCGTGGTAGCGGATAAAGCTAACCACATAGCCTTCCGGCGGGTTGGGCGCACGGTCCGCCGCCGGCGGCACTATCCACTCCGCCGGACGTCCCTCTTCGTTGGCCGCTAGCTGGCCGGCGGCGACTAGCTCGCCAAGGGCTAGCCGCGTCACTGTCGACCTCTCCCAGGCATACGGCTCCAGGATCGTAAGGGGAAGCTGAGGCGGCGCCATGAGGAAGGACGAAGGAATGCGAGGACGGAGGACAAGGAACGGAAGAAAAGCTCTAACGGCGACACCGCGCGGTGGCGAGAGGAAGGCGAAGACGAAGGGCCGGTGGACTGAAAACGGTGAGGCGCTAAGGTAAAAAACCGCCGTCTCCCCACTCCCTCAGATTTATAAGCCGACGGGGCGAGCTCTCCGGAGCGGATACCCCGCTCGCATTAACTGCAGGGAATCTTCCCTTCACGCCGACGGACGGGCCCCACCACGACTGCAGCGGCCACATCACCGGGCAGCGGGCCATCATCACGGCGGAGACCCGCAGGGGCCGAGGCGAAGCCGTCACGTCCACCTGCCACGCCGCCCACTACGCGCGCGCGCGCCGCGCCGCCAAAAAGGCGCGCCCGCGCTGCAAAACCGCGGCCTCGACCGCGAGGCATTAAATGATCGGGGTCCCTTGCCAAGCAAGGAGAACCCTCGAGCGGGGCGAACCCCCGGCTCGAGACAAGGGCAACCCTCGATGGGATATCGACGTGAGAAGGCTACCCCGGGGCACCGCTTGATGTAAAGCGGTGCACGCGCGGTACCCATGCCGCGTAAAACCCTCGAGCGGCATGAGCCCTTGGCTCAAAACGCAGGCAGCCCTCGATGGGATATCGACGTGAGAAGGTACCCGGGACCTGCTTGATGTAAAGCAGGCACCGCGGGTACCCATGCCACGTAAAACCCTCGAGCGGCACGAGCCCCCGGCTCGAGACAAAATCAACCCTCTAAAGAGGACACGCGCGCGAGAGGGTCACCCAGGGCCTGCTTGACGTAAAGCAGGCACCGCAAGCACCCATGCTGCGCTACGCCACCAACCAGCGCCTCGAGGGCTGGCTCGCCCAGACCCCTCGACGGCCGCAAACGTGAAAAAATGGGGCCGCCCAGGCACCACCCCGCACGGCCCTACTGATCAGAGGTCCGAAGCCTGACCCTCGACAACTTCGAACAGGCGCCACAGATCGCAGAGTTAGGGACGACGAGGGCACGCGCATTCGAGCTGTTCCTCGAGCCCGTCGGCTCGAGGGTGCCCAACATGTCGTGTTCGAGAGCCAGCGAGGGCAGCTAGCCGGGGGGATCCCACTGAGGGAGAGCTTTCGCGCCCTCGGTCCCTAGCGAACGGGACCGAGCCCCACCTAGCAAACCCACGCAAGCGCTTCCATGGACGTGTCTCCGGACCGCGCAGCCTACCCTTATCGAACGGGGCATGGACGTCCACTTGAACCACCCGCTAGCAGCTCGACGAGGAATCCGCAATCCGCGACCCGCTCGATGGGGGTTGCGGAAACCTCACCCTCCGTCCCGCGGAGGGACGGCGAGGGCGCGTTAAAAAACAAGTCGCCAAGCTCTACCCGATCGCCTCGAACGGGCCAAGGCTCGGGGGGCTTGGCGCACGGCTACACCTCCTTGAAACCGCACCCACGGAGACAGTGCCGGCGGTGCGTGCACCCCCGAAGCCGGGCCGAAATACCGCCGATGCCGGTTGGCATATGTGCCACGCCTCCTGACCAAAATTCTCGCGGTTAACCCCTGTAGGAGTATCCACACTCCTGCAGGGCTTCGGGGGCTAGACCCGCGGGGTCCCGCTGACGCGGCCCCACGGAAAGCGTTCGCAGAACAAGGAGGGAAGAACGTCCTATCAGTAGGTTCCAGCATCTGCGGGAGCCTCAATGGCAAACCCACAGATGCTCGGGGGCTACTGTCGGGAACAGCCCAAGGGGTCCCCTTAAGCAATGGGGAAAACCTCACTTAAAACCCACAACGAAACCCAAATACGTTAAGCCTAACCACGCAGGTGCCTAACCATGCAGGACACAGCCCACAGGGACTCCGACGGCCCATCGAGGCGGCCCACGTAAGGATCGCCTCGAACGGGCTCCGCCTCGTTCGAGGATGCGCGCTCCCTTCGGGCGGGCGTCGCCCCGCTCGAGGGGCAGCACTTCCTTCGGGCGGGCATCGCCCCGCTCGAGGGGCGCACTTCCCCTCGAGCGGGCTCCGCCTCGCTCGAGGGTACGCCCCGCCCTCGGCCGGTGTCCGCCACGCTCGAGGGTGCCCCCACGCGTGCGCCGGCCCCGTACATGGGCATTTAACGCCCGACGCGCGCAGGACGGCGCCATCATGTGCCGGGGCTCGCACCCCGGTGCCGCCGCACCAACTCCCCAGGGAGGAGCCCATCCCCGCCACGTGTGGGAGGGTACTGTGCAGTGCGGCCGGTGTCAGTCCCGTGACACCGCGCGCACGCCCCAGTACGGCTAACACGCCGAGCCCTCGAAAGGGGGCCGGCGCACCCTCGATGTACTTTCTTGTGACCCTACAGGGTTAGGTGGAGGCGCTAGGCCGGTGGACTGCCATCCCCGCCACTGTAACGGCGTGGCCGCCGTACCCGCGCGTGCAGGCGCACGCCGGACCCTGTAGCAATGACTCCAGCCCCGTGAAGCGCATCGGGAAGGAACGCCGTTCTGCCTACTCCTGTACGCCGTACAGGCCCGCGTCAGCACCTCCCTCGAGCCTATCGGAGGACATCACCGCCATCCGCTGCTCTCCTACCCTCGAACCGCCACTGTTCGGGTACAAGTCGAGCCATGATGACCGGATCGCCGCAAGGATCGCCCGGACGGCCGCCCACTCTACAAGATAGCACGTCGTGCTTCTCCACGTAGCTAGATAGTGCGGCATGCATGTAATTCGCCTCCCCCTTCATCTATAAAAGGGGGACGAACCCCCCGACCGCGGGGGGACGGGGAGACACGAACGGCGACACGCTCAAGGCTACAGACCAAGAGCACGCCGTGCACTCACTCTCTTATTCTCCCACAACATCTTCAGCCACTCCACTAGGGATTTGGAAGCCACGCTTCCTCTCCCGCCTCGCTTGTAGCAGCCCCACTACAGGCACCCCCGGTGCTGAGCAATATAGTGCCGTGAGCACACCCCTGCTGGACGTACGGCCCCCTCGGCCGGAACCAGGATAAAAACCCTGTGTCACTTGTTGCTTAGCATCGACCATTGAGGGATAGACCTCGGCGCTATCTACTGGTTAGTGTCGGGACCATATTCCGCACCGACACAAAGCCACACAAACTTCATGCTAGGACAGCCATTCTAACCATAAGACCATCACAAACACCCACAAGCACCTCATGTCATGTCAAAGCCACCGAGCCATGTGCCTACTTCTATGTATGAGACTTCTCATTGGTAGGCATCATGCAACAGTTTAGCACCCAAAGCAAATTAAAATCAGCACATATGACATGGGAGCACATTTCCAAGCATTTTACATTTCATTTTCAGATTCATAATTGGTACATGAAATGTCTTTGCGACAAAAAGGAACTTATGCCCCTCCACAAGATGAAGCAAGAGGGCTAAACATTCATGATGGCAAATGGGCCTTTGTCCCCATATGATCAATAAACTAGCTATCCAACCACAAATTAAGCATAGCAAAGCCACTAAAACATGTCAGGATCATATAAAGGCATTTACACATGAGAGAGCATACATGTGACATTTTTCAAAAACATAGCTATCAACCATGGATTACTCATCAAGATCATCAAGAGCTAAGCCAAACTAACCATATCATACCAAACAAGCTCACAAAGACATATATCTCATTCCATGGTGAACAATGTATATGAGAGAAGCTTTTCCTAACCAATGCATATGATACAAAATGGATGCAATCTAAGATACAAGGATGCCTATAAATCATGTTACATATGCCATGCCAAATGCAAGAAATGCACAAAGAAACCACCATCTCTCACACAAAACTCACAAAACCACCAGCTCCTCGATGGGAGGCAAAACGGGCTCGACACCACCGGCAAAAGAGAGCTCCCACACACCCAACTCAAGAAATCAAACACACACCATGTCCCCCTCGCAAATGAGTGAATGTTGCTTGATCTAGGGGTTTGGTGAAAATATCGGCTAGTTGGTCATGTGTGGGTACATGGATCAAAGCTATCTTTCCTTTCTCTACGTTGTCTCTCAGAAAATGGCACCTCACTTCTATGTGCTTGGTTTTGGAATGGAGCACTGGGTTCTTTGCAACGCTTATGGCACTGGTGCTATCACATTGAAGTGGGACATGGGTATACTCCTCACCAAAATCACTCATGGTGTAGGTGATCCAAAGGAGCTGACAACAACAACTAGCAGCGGCAACATACTCGGCCTCGGTCGTGGATTGAGCAGCACTCGACTGCTTGCGGGAAGACCAAGAGACCAAAGAGGAACCCAAAAACTGGCAAGTCCCAGAAGTGGACTTCTTATCCAACCGACACCCGGCAAAATCTGCGTCTGAAAAACCATGAAGCGCCAAGGAAGAGGATGCGGAGTACCAAAGGCCGAAGTCGGGAGTGTGACGCAAGTACCTGAAAATTCGCTTCACTGCTTGCCGATGCGAAGTCGTTGGAGACGCTTGAAAACGAGCGCACAGACACACCGAGAACTGTATGTCCGGCCTCGTCGCCGTCAAGTAGAGGAGTGACCCGATCATGCTCCAGTACTCCTTCTGGTCCACGTGTTCACCTTCCTCGTCCGCATCAAGAGCCGTAGTCGTACTCATCGGCGTCGTCATAGCCTTGGAGTCCTCCATCTTGAACTTCCGCACAAAGTCCTTAGTGTACTTAGCCTGGTGCACAAATGTTCCTTCCTTTGATTGCTTGATTTGTAGCCCGAGGAAGAATTGCAACTCGCCCATCATGCTCATCTCAAACCCCCTGCTCATATCATCTGCAAACCTTGCAACAAGAGAGTTAGACGAGCCACCAAAGACAATATCATCCACGTACACCTGCACAATCAGGATATCTCTGATCGACCTTCCCCATCTCAAAACCTCTCTCAAACAAGAACCCCCTCAACCTGCCATACGAAGCTCTAGGCGCCTGCTTCAGCCCATACAACGCCTTCCTCAACTTGTACACCCGGTGGGGGTACTTCTCACTCTCAAACCCCGGAGGCTGCCTCACATACACTTCTTCCTCCAACACACCATTCAGAAAAGCACTCTTCACATCCATTTGGTTCAACTTGAGCCTTTTAGCCACAGAAAAGGCTAGAAGGATCCTAATCGCCTCCAAACGGGCTACGGGAGCAAAGGTCTCCTCGTAGTCAATCCCCTCCTTCTGACTGAACCCCTGAGCAACAAGTCTCGACTTGTTTCTCACAACCTCACCCTTCTCTCCCTCTTTGTTCTTCCACACCCACTTTGTACCAATCGGCTTACACCCTGGGGGAGGGTCAACCAACTCCCACACCTGATTCCTCTCAAAGTTCTCCAACTCCTCATGCATCGAATTAACCCAATTGTGATCAGATAGTGCGTGTCCAATGTCTTTGGGCTCAAAAGTAGCAACAAATGCAGCATGAGCGAAATGGGAGTTGTTTCGAACCCTCGACCGTGTAGTGCGTTCATTCATGTCGCCGATGATCCTCGAAGCTCGGTGATCCACTTGTACTCGCCGGGGAGGTTCTCGCTTCGATGCTACCTCCCCCTCAACATCAGCTTCACCTCGTTCTTGATTTGTCGTAGTAGGTGTAGCAGAGGGTCCATCCATCATCGTAGTCGAAGTAGTGGGTACATGTTCAGCCGGGGGCACCGCACCACAATCTTCATCATCTCCATGTTCATGCTCCTCCTCCTGAAAGATCTCCTCGCCAAACTCATCATCACCTGCACACTCAAAGACAAGCTGACTACGTGGCTCTGTCTCGTCGAAGGTTACCTCGCAAGTCTCCACGATTTGGTTAGTTTCAAGATTGAGCACACGATATGCTCTAGAATGAGATGCATAACCAAAGAAAATACCATCAACAGACCTAGCCTCAAACTTATCCAACTTCCTGCCTTTCTTCAGAATGAAACACTTGCAACCAAAGACATGGAAGTGACTCACCTTGGGTGTGCGGCCATGCATCAACTCATAGTATGTCTTCTTCTTGTGCACTCTGAGGTATATCCTGTTCGACACATAGCACGCGGTATTCACCGCCTCAGCCCAATACCTCCTCGGAGTCCTATGCTCATCAAACATCCTCCAAGCCATCTCACACAAGGTCCTGTTCTTCATTTCCACAACACCATTCTGGGGAGGCGTATACGGACTCGAAAACTAGTGCTCAAGACCCAAGTCATGGCAAAAGGTTTCAAAACAAGAGTTTCTGAATTCCGAGCCATTATCACTGCGGATAGCTCGTATGGCATCTCCATGCCTCTAGTTCCTCAACCCCAAGACTAGATCTCGAACAAAACCAAACGTCTCCCCCTTATCCTCGAGAAAGAACACCCACGCATACCAAGAATAGTCGTCCACCACAACAACGACATACCACTTCCCACCCGCATATCGCACACGAGCTGGGCCAACAAGGTCCATATGGAGCAGCTCGCATGGACGCTCAGTCATCACATCGGTGAGAGGCGGGTGAGAAGAGGCCACCATCTTGGCATGCCTACACGGCGCACAAACCAACTCTTTCTCAAGCCTCAACCGTGGCAATCCTCAGACCAAATCGAGTTTACTCAAGCGAGACAAAAGGTCAAAGCTCAAGTGACCCAACTTCCTATGCCACTTCCACAACTCACTCGAAGAACCAGCCAAGAAACAATGCTCCACACCCGAAGACTGAGAAAAATCAGCACGAAACACCTGACCCTCGATAACGACTATACAGACAAGGTCCCCTCGAGAGTCCAAAATCCGAGAACCACCTGGACGAAACAACACCTCAAAGCCCTCATCCAACAACTGGGACACAGAAAGCAAATTGTACCCCAGCAATTGAACAAGGGCAACACGTCTCAGGTTGATCTTGTCACTCACTTTGACCTCACCTTCTGAAAGCACACTGTTAACACCAAAATTTGGTAAGGAGTCTGACTTGTGGGACCAGCTCGGTGAGGAGTCCGTTTGGTGGAAGGAAAGGATTTTTTTCAGATGTATTCGGCAAAGAAGTCTGCGGTCGGCTATCTGCTCCCGTTCGGCAAAGGAACAGTAGAGCTGATTTTGCGGGATTGGACGGTGACGTGGCTTAAGCGGGAAGACTGAATGGATGGATAGGCGATCAAGCTTAGAGATAAGTTAGGCAATGAATCCATTCGAGGTTGTACTTGGCAGGGTATAAATATGAGCCCTGAATGTATGTAACAGACACAATCATTCTTCAATACAAACTAGCCTTACGCCAAACCCTAGAGTCCTTTTGTCGTGTCGTCGAGTTCTTCGAGAGGGTTCATCGATCCGTCAACCTCCGTGAGTACCGGCAACCTTGTATCATGTCTAGTATCATGTGGTGGATTTAGATCTGATGCAAGTAGTCTTGTTACCATGCTTCGTGTCATGCGGTAGATTCAAGCTTGGTTCAAGAGGGTTTCTTGTTAGGTCATGAGCCATGCGGTAGGCTAAGATCTAGCTTGAGGCTAGTTATCGGCTCTATTGGATTTTGGCAAGATCCAATAGATTCATTAAGTTACCACGTGTTTCTTTGAGTTTTTACTTTATGTTTAAGTTCATGTAACACCTTTTGCCCAATCTAGATGGGTTTGGATCGGCTTTATCCTTCTCGTGATCCTTGTACGAGTAGATTTCGTGTTTTAGCACGTGGATCTTGTGCTTTCCAATAGCTGAAACCGAATCGATCTAGGTTGTTACGTGTTGCGGGTTCAAGCTTGCCAATGTTGGTATAAATCTTGAAAGAACTGAGTATCATGCGGTAGATGCAGGTTTTTGGGTTGCTTTGGAGCTAGTCATCCGGTGGATTAGATTTCAAATCAATCTGATAGATTTATTCGTCTGGTAATGTTCATTCCTTCTTCATGGACCCCGAATCGGCTGTTCAGCCGTATTCGGTTATGTTTCTTCACGAGTAGAACACGTGCGTAATTCATGCTTTAAGTAACGTGTGCTTTTAGCTTTCCATATTTAGATTGTATCATGCGGTGGATAGATCTATTTGTGGGAAGTGGTACGATTTTCATGCAAGTTGTATCATGCGGTGGATAGATTTGCGTGGTGTCGTACCCGACGGATTTTTTAAGTACCTAGACATGCGGTAGACTAGTGCTTTGGATCAATGCATGCTTATTTATTACATGTTTACGTTTGCGCTTTACTTTATCCATTTATTTAATGTTAGTTGTCATGGGGATCGGTCATGGCCTTGTGCACGTGCATTTTTGCTCAAACAAAGACCGAAAACTGTCATGCTTACGTCATCCATTCAGCAGTGTTACTTTTCCTTTTATAAGTTCCCGAATGGCTTTCAGTTTATTGACAGGTAGCTTTTTATAGCTATGTGTCATCCCATCTGGCTTTATGGCTGAAAATATGGAACTGTCTGGTACCACCCGGCAAGTTCCAAGCTTTGGTATCTAACCGCTTCGTCTTTTGTTAATTTTCAGGAAAAATTGACTGGCACGTCTTGTGACTCTTTGCGCGTGTGAAGCCAGCTTGTTCGGCTTGCTGTGTGTTTGGCGCTATGTGCACGTTTTGCGTCAACACACTTTTTGGCACGCCCAGTGGGACACAGCCGAAAAGATCAAGATGCCTGAAATCACGGACATTATGGATGTCAACATTGAGGACCTCTCTCCTGAACAGCAGCAGCAGCTCCAGGACGTCGTGAACCAATTCCAGCAGAAGTGTTTGCTGTCCTTCAAGAAGAACTGAAGCGGAGTCCCCTACCAGAAGAATGACATGCCCAGGATATTGTTGCCAGGGGAGAGCGACGCCACGACCCAGCAGGAGAGAGACGAATGCCTGCAAGCGTTCCGGGATGCTGCGGATCTCGTTTTGAGCAAGCACCACAAAGCTTTTCTTGGTGCGTTCCAGCAAATGATGGTGGCTGTCTTTGGCCTCGGCATGGAGCAGGCATTCAGCAAGGCACCCGTCCAAGGGGGCACCGTGGAGCTGGGCGAATCAAGCTCTCAACCACCACTATGGAGCCAGCCAATTCAGCCTCCTCCTCAGAGCACTGGAAGTCAAGCTTTCCAGCCTCCTCCGCAGGGCGCTGGGGGTCAGCCAGTTCAGCCCCCACTACAGGCCTCAGGAGGGCAGCCAATCCAGCCACCACTACAGGGCAGCACGGGTCAACCTATGCAACAGCCGAATCCGTACCAGCCCACGTACGGAGACCTAGCGTTCGGCTCGCCTGGGGCCCCGCTTGCCCCCGGCCACAGGATTGCTCCGCAAACAACCGGCCGCAGAGAGAAACCTATACGGCGGAGGCTACCACGAGGTGGGAAACTATGGAGCCATTGACGCTTTCCCGCATCCAGGTTACGCGCCGCCCGCGGGCGCACAAGAGGACGACGCCCTGGCGCGGAAGATGGCCGAGTTGATGCAAAATCAGTTCGGCCTCAAGCCAAAAATGCAGGGACCTGCCTACAAGCCGCCGTTCCCAAAGTGGTACTTCAACGTGCTCCTCCCGCCAAGGGTGAAACCTCCAATGGAGTTCACGAAATTTTCCGGGCAAGACGATACAAGCACGGTGGAGCACATTGCTCGTTACCTGATGCAGCTCGGAGAACGCTCAGCTGAGGGGGCGTTCAGGGTCAGATACTTCCCCGCGTCGCTGATAGGCCCGACGTTCCAGTGGTTCTCGTCCCTACCCCCTGAGTCAGTTAGCAGATGGAAGGACCTGGAACGGAAATTCCACGCCCACTATTTCAGTGGCAGCTCGGAGAAGAAGCTGATCGACCTTGCCACCTTGAAACAGAGGCACAGCGAGACGCCATTGGAATTTTTCAGAAGATTCAGAGAGGTTAAGGGCATGTGCTTCTCGCTCAACTTGCCAGATGACCAGTTGGCTGACATGGCTGTCGCCGGGATGCTGCCGACCGTGCGTGAGAAGCTGTTTGGCATGGAGTTTGAAAACCTGGGGCAGCTGTCCCAGAAGCTATCATTGATGAGCAACCAGGCGTACGGCTTCAAGAAGGACGCCAGGTTTGGCAAGCAGCATGACGTGGCAGACATCTACAACAAGTTTTTGGACAAGGCTGACCTGATCGAGGATTCTGATGATGAACTGGATGTGGCCGCAGCCGAAATCATGTGGGGGAAAGAGCCTTTAACGATGAATCAGCACTAGGTCAAACAGACCAAGGGCACCTACGATTTCGATATCACGAAGGCTGACAAGCTGTTTGAGCTCCTAGTGAAGGAAGGCCGAATCAGACTGCCTGAAGGGCATTCCATGCTTTGGCCCGATGGAGTCAAGGGGAAACGCTACTGTGGCTTCCACGATAGGGAATCACACTCCATCAACGATTGCAGGGTCTTCAGGATGAGGATCCAGAAAGCCATCCAGGAGGGCCACCTCAAATTTTACAACGAGATGAAGCTGGATGGTCACCCCTTCCCTCAGAACATGGTGGGATTCTCTGTTAACATGGTGACGGCTGAGGAGAAGGGGAAAGGTCAAAGTCTTGACCTTAGCCAGGGCTAGACAGGATGGAACAGTGGACCCGGAGCGCCAAGTAACTCTAGAACAGGTGCATGGTGAGCCCCCCCGCATTCTGAAGAGCCACATCGAAATCGGGGAGTCATCCAGAGCCAAGCCCAGGGTGACCACGCGCATCCTCCTCAACAAGTGGTAGCGCCAGATGGAAAAAGAGCGTTACCAGAAGCGCAGATACGAGGAGGAGAAGCGCAGAGCTGAAGAAGAGGCACACAGAAGGGACTTGGAACAATACAAGCGCGAGCAGGAGCGCGCGCATTGGGGATGTGCGTTCTTCAAGCACTGCTGGAACGAGGGTTTGAAGCTGCCCACGCTGAGGAACTGCCCTGAATGTAGCGAGAGATATTTTGAGTACAGGAAGGAGACTGCCAATCGCCGATCCGTCCATGAGAGAGTTGGGAGGATCCACACTAACGAGGATCGGCGCCAAAAAATTGAAGTCATTGATCACCCCATGAAGCGGCAAGCTGATCTAAGGTGGGCTGATCAAGAAGAGGATGAGGATGAGCACATCTGGCAGGAGGGGCAATGGTGCCCGCCTGGCCTACGCAAAAGTCAGAAGAGACGGGTTCAATGCTTGAGGAACCACGAACTGAGGCAGGTTGGGATCCGGACGAAGCAGGTGTGGCGTCCAAAGGGTCAACCTGAAGGGCCAAAGCGTTCGGCTCCAACATGCATGGTATATTTTCTGCCGAACGAATTCATGGCTCCCGCTAATCAGGTTGTGCAGGAGGAAGCGTCCCTAGATGATGAGCAGATCGAGGGGATGATGGCGCAGCTGGTGCTAGCCAAGCAGGCCGTCTTCGACAAACCGGCCAAAAATCGACACATGAGGCCGCTGTACTTAAGGGGATACGTCAATGGCAAGCCATTGACCAAGATGTTCGTCGACGGTGGAGCGGCAGTCAATGTGATGCCGTACACCACCTTCAGGAAACTTGGCATGGGCCCGAGTGATCTGATGCCTACAAGCATAATACTGAATGATTTCGCTGGGAATCCTTAGATACCAAGGGATGCGCTCACGTGGATCTGATGATCGGGTCCAAGACGCTGCTCACGACCTTCTTTGTGATCGAAGGTAAAGGAGCCTACAGCCTACTGCTCGGACGGGACTGGATTCATGCCAATTGCTGCATCCCATCCACCATGCATCAGCAGCTTATCCAGTGGGTGGATGATGATATTGAGGTCGTACAAGCAGATGACTCCGTGAGCGTTGCGAACATGGAACCAGCTTTCTGGGAATACCAAGGCATTGACTGTTTCTCAGGGAAAGACTGGGGAGAAGGTCCTGTTGAACTCGTCGATGATGATCAACGGCACCGATTCAAGCAGTCGGCTCTTATAGTAATTTTTAATGGAGAACCCCGTAGATGGCACTGATGGCAAGTTGGGGCGAGGATTTATGTCGGCTGACAAATTAGAAGAAGTTGACATCGGAAGTGGTGATAAGCCAAGGCCGACGTTCATCAGCGCAAACTTGCAGCCAGACTTCAGGGAGAAGTTAATCAAGCTGCTCAAGGAATACAAAGATTGCTTCGCCTGGTATTATTCGGAGATGCCTGGATTGGATCGTTCCATCGTAGAGCATCGGTTGCCAATCAAATCTGGTTTCAAACCGTACAAGCAACCACCCCGGAAAATCTACAAGGATGAAGTATTGGCCGATGTGAAGAAGGAAGTTGAAAGATTACTTGATGCAAACTTCGTTCGGCCATGCAGATATGCGGAGTGGATTTCTAACATTGTCCCTGTTTACAAGAAGAATGGAAAGATGAGGGTCCGCATAGACTTCGGGGATCCGAACGAGCTACTCGATGGATGGTTACCCCATGCCTATTGCCGATTTGTTGATTGACGCCGTACCGGACACAAAGTGACCAGTTTCATGGATGGCAATGCGGGATACAACCAAATCTTCATGGCAATAGAAGACATATCAAAGACGGGCTTCAGATGTCCTGGTCATATAGGCCTGTTTGAATGGATAGTCATGACATTTGGGTTAAAAAATGCCGGTGCAACTTATCAACGAACCATGAATTACATTTTTCACGAGTTGATCGGCAAAGTTGTGGAAATCTACATTGATGATGTGGTAATCAAGTCCCTGAGTCATGACACGCATTTGGAAGATGTGAAGAGGACCTTGGAGTGCACCCGGAAGCATGGTTTAAAGATGAATCCAAACAAGTGCGCTTTTGGGGTATCAGCTGGAGAATTCTTGGGGTTTTTAGTCCACGAGGGAGGAATTGAAGTTGGCAAGAAGAGCATGAAGGCCATCGATGAAGTTGTTACTCCAACTAATCTCAAGGAGTTGCAATCACTGCTCGGCAAAATTAATTTCTTGAGAAGATTCATTTCAAATTTGTCATAGAAGGTTTTGCCATTCTCTCCATTGCTGAAGCTAAAGAAGGATCAGAAGTTCACATGGGGCGACGAACAACAGAAGGCTTTCGATGAGATCAAGCAGTACATGAAGGAGCCACCAGTGTTGGTCCCTCCTCAGCTGGATAAGCCTTTCAAGTTGTACATGGTGGCCGATACCCAAACCATTGGATCGGCCCTTATTCAAGAATTTGAAGGAAAGGAACGGGTAGTAGCATATCTTAGCCGAAAACTACTTGATCCCGAGACCAGGTATTCGGCTACGGAAAAGCTGTGCTTGTGCGTATACTACTCGTGTACAAAGTTTCGGCACTACTTGTTGAATGCCGAATGCACTGTGTATTCAAAGTTCGATGTAATAAAACATATGTTATCTATGCCAATTTTGAATGGCAGGATTGGCAAATGGATCTTGGCCTTATCAGAGTTCGAGTTGAAGTTCGAATCGGCAAAAGCTATCAAAGGTCAGATCATTGCCGATTTTATAACTGAACATCGCGATCCATCAATTGATTTACTTGAAATTACCCCCTGGGCTTTATTTTTTGATGGATCATCATGTGGTAAAGGTGGGGGAGTAGGGATTCTACTAATTTCGCCTAGGGGTGAGATGTTTGAATTTGCCATCCCTATACAGCCCACTGTTACAAACAATCAGGCCGAGTACGAGGCACTGCTTCGAGGGCTTCAATATTTGAGAGAAGCTGGGGCCGTTTCAGTTGAAGTTTATGGAGATTCAGAGCTGGTGATCAAGCAATTGAACGGCCAATACGAGTGCAAAAGTGAAGCGCTGAGGAGTTACTACGAAGAATGCATTGAAATCTTGAAGAGCTTCCCATTGGTAACTCTACAGCATATTCCTAGTGAACATAATGAAGAAGCAAACAGGCTGGCTCAGAGCGCCTCTGGTTTCAAAGAGAGTCAAGAAGCGTTTGCTGCAGAGGTATGTGCACTGGGGACGGATCTCGCAAAAGGTGATTGGAGGAAAGAGATTGTTGATTACTTGAGGGATCCATCCCGAAAAGTCTCTAGGAAGCTCAGGTACAAGGCCATAAAATTCGTTCTTCTAGATGACAATTTGTTCTATAAATCATTAAATGGGGTATTGTTACGATGCCTGGGTCCAGAAGAAGCCAAAAACATGATGAGCGAAGTGCACGATGGGATATGTGGAGCACACCAATCGGCCTACCGTATGAAATGGGTTATTAGACAAGCTGGGTGCTTTTGGCCGACGATATTAGAGGATTGCTTTGAGTATTACAAGGGATGTCAGGATTGCCAGAGGTTTGGAAATATTCAAAGGGTCCCCGCGTCGCATTGAATCCCATCATCAAGCCATGGCCATTCGGGGGCCGGGGTATAGACTTGATTGGCCAAATTAATCCACCATCTAGTAAGGGGCATAAGTTCGTGCTTTTGGCTACGGATTATTTTACTAAATGGGTTGAGGCGATCCCACCGAAGAAGGTGACATCGTAAAACATGGTTGAATTTGTCAAGGAGCACATCATCTATCGGTTTGGAATCCCTCAGACAATCACCACTGATCAAGGGGCACAATTCGTGTCACTGGAGTTCAGAGAGTTTGCCGAAAGCATGGGGATCAAATTGTTTAACTCTTCTCCCTATTATGCCCAAGCTAATGGTCAAGCAGAGGCTTCTAACAAGATCATGATCAAGCTGATACAAAAGAAGATCGACCAGAAGCCAAGAAGGTGGCATTCGGTACTCAGTGAGGCACTGTGGGCTTACCGAATGCCCCCCCATGGAGCTACAAAAACCTCTCCTTATGAATTGGTTTATGGGCACCACGCGGTTCTACCTTGGGAGATGCAATCAGATTCAAGGAGGGTGGTGTTACAAAAAGATTTGAGCTCCAAAGATTACACTGGCCTAATGATGGATGAGCTAGAGGATTTACATATGATCCGTCTTAGAGCCTTGGAAAACATCGAGAAAGACAAGCTGCGGGTTGCCAAGTACTATAACAAGAAAGTAAAAGTCAGGCAATTCGCAGAGGGAGATTTGGTTTGGAAAGCGCTATTGCCGATTGGAACTAAATACAGCGAGTTCGGCAAATGGTCCCCTAACTGGGAGGGGCCTTTTCGTGTGGTCAGATGCGTCCCTGGTAATGCATACATATTGAAAACTTTGCTAGGAGAAGAATTTTCAGCCGCGATAAATGGAAGATATCTGAAGAAATATTATCCTAGCATTGAGATCGATCGATGATCACCAGCAGCGGGATTACGCACATCTGACACAGAAACAGCCGGCGCTCAAGAACGAGGCCGCCTTCAGAACAGAAATTCACAAACAGAAGAAATGGCCAGTGCCTAGATGCATTGCCCTTAGCACAAAAACTACATTACAACTGCTTCTTGCAGGTCTACATCCAACAACCCTGGTAATCAGGACCTTGAGGAGGTGGGAAGCAGAAGGCGTGGAGGAAGAAGCGAAAGTATGATTCAATCTTTTCTTTGCTTCTTCTTCGACTGCTCCCTCTTCAGTTGTTCCAGGACCACCGTGACGGCAACTTGGAATGCACGGGGGTGACCATGGATTGCGGCTTCCACCAAGCTGTCCCAGGCCGTTTTCGAGCCGTTGTACCGTCGAGACATCTAAAACAGAGGAATGGCTGTTAGGGGCAAGAAATCCAAATGCAGGCACGAAGTCAAGAAGAAGTCAAACATTTACCCCCTACTAGCGCCTCCAGAGCCATACGATGCTCGCGTTCTGCTTGGCAACGAGCGGTAATGTCCCTGAGGCCATGCTCCAGGTGCCGAACGCGGCGGCGCAGTTGATGGCTGGTCCTCTGTTCAGGCGTGGCATCCTCTGCTTCGAGAGAGGAATCGGAGGAGATGTACTCAGGCACATCTTCGGTCCCGATGATTTCTTCGGGAAGCAAGTCAAGGCTGAAAAGGAAAAAAAGAAGAGGAATCGACGATCATTGCCTCCGGCGCACATTAGCGCTGCTCCCCTCCGCCTCATCAGAGGCGCGGCGTCGGTTGAGGCGGCGCACCATGCTGTTCTGGGATGTGCACTGTTTGGAAAAGAAGAGGTGAGATTGGCAAAGATTCGAGAGCTAAAGGCTTGGTGGAGAGCTAGGGGCACCTACGGTTTCATTTATAGGCCTGGCAAGACAGATCGTGGCCTCAAGTCGTGGCTCTGGATCATGGCGCATATCCCAAGAAAATCGGAAGGTGGAAAGGTTTCCTTGACTAGACCGCCAATGGGTCGCTTGGAGTTCTAGGCTGAGTCATGTTCGGTTGACTGGCTCGGCTGAGAGGAGTCAAAGTGCCATTCGGGTGTTGGCGTTTCTTTGCCGAATGGGTTGTTCAGCATTACGTTTGAAGGAACGCAGAAGGAAAAGGAAATAAAATTGCAAGAACAGATATTACAAGAGCGACCGATTCGGTTATACATCAATTGAAGCATTTAAATGTTCAAGTATTTTGCAATTACACTACGAACATTGGATATGGTCTGGCGAAAATTATCCCACCGCTCCTGATAATCTTTCTGGGCACTAGACAAGGTGGTAAGCTCTGCATCGCATTGTTTCATCTTGGCCATAGCCGATTTTGCCTCCTCTTGGGTCTTCTCTATCAATTCAGGGAGCTCGGCTATTTTCCTGTTACCGGCCTCTATCTCAGATGACAGGCTTCTCAATTCTGTCTCCAGATCAGCTTTCCTGGCAATTTTTAAATCACGAGAGGCTTGCAGATTGGCCAATTTATCTTTGTGGCTCTCGGTCTGAGATTGTGCCCCGTTCATGGCTTGTTCAGCACTGGCTCTCTTCTTTTCAATGGCCGGGCGGGAGCGCACCTTCCTCAAAGCCTGCCTTATGGGCGCATAATGATTCTCCAGGCCACAGATAGATGCAAGAGAAGCATTGATGTCCTCAGGAAGCTCTTGGCTAATAGACTCGAGCATTTCTTCAAAGTGATCGAGATCTTTGAACTGATCTTGTGCAACCTTTTCCGGCTGGGCAAAGATCTCCCTGAGCTTTTCTAGCACTTCCTCTGACAGGGTTTGATGCATTTCTTCCATCGCCTCGGCAACTGGATTGTTCCCCGTTGACAGACTTGATGATGATGGGGCCTGATCCTAAGAAGCAGTATTGCCGAGTTAGGAGTGCTAAAAGTAAAGGTAGCAGAGTTAAGTGCGAATGAGTACCTCATGTCTGATTTCTTGAGCTGGGGCAGGACTCGATTCAGGGGCAATCACAGGCGAAGGAGGTGTTCCAGGCAAGGCTGAAGCTTCTATGTGAGAAGGCGCTGTTGTTGGCAGCTCAGGGGCTTCTGGCTGAAGAGGAGATGGGTTCACCTCCGCTGGGGTTGGTGTCTCTGCATGACCAGCAGGTGATTGTGCCCCTGGGGGACTCGACGGTTCTGGCTGGATTGGGAGACTCATCTCTGGAGAATTCATTGCTTCTGCAGAAGGTGATTGAGTCCCTGATGAAGACGAGATCTCCACTGGGATAGGTAATTCAACCCTGGGTGGACTTGCTTGTTGAGACACTGGGACGTCCACAAGTTGTTCTTCCATTGTGTCTTCTGCAAATGTCAAATTAAGAGATAAATGCCAGTGTTCATCCTCAAAAGGGGACAGTAAAGGTCATACCAGTGGATGGGGCATTGGCAGGTTCTGGCACTGAAGATTGCTGGGCTCTGGGCTGAAAATACACAAGATATGATTTATCAGAACCAGAGTAATTATGTGATCAGGAAAAGAAAGGGTTTTTACCTTAACAACGACTTTCTTAATAGTTCTCCTCCTCTTGGCATTTGGAGGAGCAATCAGGGTCAAACCTTGCCTCCTGTCAGCAGCAAGGCTGGAAAGGCTTGGGTCTGTTGTGGCAAACCTGGCCATTAGCTGAGCCAGAGTTGGGGATCTGAATCCCAGTGCTGAGATCGGGCCTACGGCATTGTAGGTGATGTTCCTGGCTCGAGGGGCGGGCACTGTGTCCTGTGAAGAAAAGAAATAAGATCACAATCATGATTGGAAGAGGAAATGTCTGATCCAAAGGTTGGTTATATTACCTCTGAAGTTGGCTGAAAATCAGGCATCAACTCTGCACAGAACAAGTGCACAGGCTCACTGAAGATATGATCATGGAATTCTTGCCACCAGGAATTGAAGGTGGAGTGAGCTATGGTTGTGGGTATGAAAGGCCAGGTGTAGACAGTGGGACTGCACACATAACGGAAGACTCTGCTACTGTGCATGAGTTCTTTGATTTCCTCCCTGGGCTTGAGGAATTCATGCAGAAACAGCCTTGGGGGCATTTGGCCGCACCCAAGTTGCCGAGCTACTACATTGGGCTGATAATATTCATAAGTGCTATAGGTCAGCCTTCCTCCATTGAATTCAGCCGGCAGCATGCATGGGCGGATTATGATATTGAGGATCTCTAGAAATCTCCCATCTTGGTGTTCAGTTTCAAAAGTGAATTCACAGCGGAGAGTCAAAGTGTTATTATCCAGATAAGGAAGCCAGAGAGGGTTTTGGAAACCTTTGAAGAATAGCTCAAAAAGCTGGCTGATGTCCTGCTGAATAAAAACAGTTGAAGCAGCTTCTCCATAATTCCGGCATCCTCTGGTGGCTTGGGGTTCCCCTTCAGGATGATTGGATGAGGGGAAGAGCGTGGTATTCAAATCAACACCAACGATCTGGTGCATGTGAAGCTGCAGCCATATTTGAACAAACCACCAAGGACTATTGACACATGTTATCCTCTGGCTAGTATACATCTGGGTGACAGTTTGTTGAAGCATATGATACACACTGCCCAGGAGGAATTTCCCAAGGGGAAGGCGGTTGCCATTGACCAAGTGAGAAGCCATTGCAATGTGATTCAGGGTAGGCTCATTGGCTTTACCACAGAAGACGAACCTGCATAGCCACATGTTCAGAAATGCCCTGTATTCAATTTCACCAAGGGTATTGTCCTTCATGTGGTTCGAGATGTAGTTCTTATATCCGCTTCCTGGTTTCACCCCTGTTTGGCGTGAAGAACTTTTGAAATCCCAGGGTTGAACAGATCCTGTGATGTCAAGGCCGGTGATCATATACACATCGGCCAGAGTTGGAGACATCGGGTCGTGGCCAAAGAGGAAGGCGTTGACACCGTTTGACCAAAAATGGCAGGCTGCTATCAAAAGGTCTTCATTTTTGGGGGTCTCGGCCAAAGATAACTCCAGGCATTGAGCAATGCGGAGGGTATCCCAGTTTTGGGTTCTGGCACTTTTATCTGCAAGGATCCTCCAGTACCAATTTTTCCAGCCTGCGATTGGAGGCAAGGGCCAGTTCTTGAAAGCGTCTTGCCACCGGGGAGTTGGGGATAGAGCCGCTTTGAAAGGGATCCTTTGAGATTCAACCGCGATGAAATCTCGAGGATCAGAGTTCCCCACAGGACCAAGGTAATAGGATCTTGAATTGGCCTCGGTGCGAATCAAAAGCTCAGTGGAAGGCTCCTGAAGGAAAGCAGAAGAGAAATCTCAGGTAAAATTGAAAACCTAAATGCCGAATGAAGATTACGGGAAGGGAATTTACCTAAGCAGCTTGGTGTTGAGCCGCCATTAGGGATCTGAGTTTAGAACAAGGGGATCTAGGGTTTGGATCTAGATGAGGACTCCGGCAGATTGCGAAGAGAGAAGAACAGGTGTTGACAAGTTTGATTTGAAAATGTTTGTGGCTGGAGTCAATTCCGGAACAAAATTACTTTTATGTCGCAATTGAAGGGGCATGTGTTAACACCAAAATTTGGTAAGGAGTCCGACTTGTGGGACCAGCTCGGTGAGGAGTCCGTTTGGTGGAAGGAAAGGATTTTTTCAGATGTATTCGGCAAAGAAGTCTGCGGTCGGCTATCTGCTCCCGTTCGACAAAGGAACAGTAGAGCTGATTTTGCGGGATTGGACGGTGACGTGGCTCAAGCGGGAAGAACGAATGGATGGATAGGCGATCAAGCTTAGAGATAAGTTAGGCAATGAATCCATTCGAGGTTGTACTTGGCAGGGTATATATATGAGCCCTGAATGTATGTAACAGACACAATCATTCTTCAATACAAACCGGCCTTATGCCAAACCCTAGAGTCCTTTGTCGTGTCGTCGAGTTCTTCGAGAGGGTTCATCGATCCGTCGACCTCCGTGAGTACCGGCAACCTTGTATCATGTCTAGTATCATGCGGTGGATTTAGATCTGATACAAGTAGTCTTGTTACCATGCTTCGTGTCATGCGGTAGATTCAAGCTTGGTTTAAGAGGGTTTCTTGTTAGGTCATGAGCCATGCGGTAGGCTAAGATCTAGCTTGAGGCTAGTTATCGGCTCTATTGGATTTTGTCAAGATCCAATAGATTCATTAAGTTACCACGTGTTGCTTTGAGTTTTTACTTTATGTTTAAGTTCATGTAACACCTTTTGCCCAATCTAGATGGGTTTGGATCGGCTTTATCCTTCTCGTTGTTTAAGTTCATGTAACACCTTTTGCCCAATCTAGATGGGTTTGGATCGGCTTTATCCTTCTCGTGATCCTTGTACGAGTAGATTTCGTGTTTTAGCACGTGGATCTTGTGCTTTCCGATAGCCGAAACCGAATCGATCTAGGTTGTTACGTGTTGCGGGTTCAAGCTTGCCAATGTTGGTATAAATCTTGAAAGAACTGAGTATCATGCGGTAGATGCAGGTTTTTGGGTTGCTTTGGAGCTAGTCATCCGGTGGATTAGATTTCAAATCAATGTGATAGATTTATTCGCCTGGTAATGTTCGTTCCTTCTTCATGGACCCCGAATCGGCTGTTCAGCCGTATTCGGTTATGTTTCTTCACGAGTAGAACACGTGCGTAATTCATGCTTTAAGTAACGTGTGCTTTTAGCTTTCCATATTTAGATTGTATCATGCGGTGGATAGATCTATTTGTGGGAAGTGGTATCATTTTCATGCAAGTTGTATCATGCGGTGGATAGATTTGCGTGGTGTCGTACCCGACGGATTTTTTAAGTACCTAGACATGCGGTAGACTAGTGCTTTGGATCTATGCATGCTTATTTATTACATGTTTACGTTCGCGCTTTACTTTATCCATTTATTTAATGTTAGTTGTCATGGGGATCGGTCATGGCCTTGTGCACGTGCATTTTTGCTCAAACAAAGACCGATTATTGTCATGCTTACGTCATCCATTCGGCAGTGTTACTTTTCCTTTTATAAGTTCCCGAATGGCTTTCAGTTTATTGACAGGTAGATTTCTATAGCTATGTGTCATCCCATCTGGCATTATAGCCGAAAATATGGAACTGTCTGGTACCACGCGGCAAGTTCCAAGCTTTGGTATCTAACTGCTTCGTCTTTTGTTAATTTTCAGGAAAAATTGACTAGCACGTCTTGTGACTCTTTGCGCGTGTGAAGCCAGCTTGTTCGGCTTGCTGTGTGTTTGGCACTAGGTGCACATTTTGCGTCAACACACACGCCCACGCCTATTGTCCCCAAAGGTGATGTACCTCTTCGTCACCACCGGGACGAGACTTAAGAACCACCCCCTGTCTCCAGTCATATGCCTCGAGCAACCGGAGTCAATCAACCAAATGTTCTTCAAGTCTCCCACCTGAAATTCAACCACGAGCACGTGAGCGAACAAACGACTCAGCACTGGGGTTAGTACAAAGGAGTAAAACCAGTGCAGAGCCATTTGCTCGAAAGTGGGGTTAGCACCAACCAAAGCATCTCTCCTACCAAAGCTACCTCCACGAACACCACCACGGTAACCACCTGAGGGAACCACCCCTCTCTGCCTGGAGGTGGACCAAAACCACGAAGGAGAACCCGTGGACCGTCCCTCCTCTCCTTCTCAAAGCTACGACTCCTCCCATCCCCGTAGTGAACTCGAGGGGGAGAACGCCTAGCAACCTGACCAGCTGCAAACTCTCCAACCCAACCACCAGAACCACGACCTCCAGGAACAACCCTCGCACCTGTACGAGCACGAAACCCAAAACGCCGCCGTCCGAGCACCGCACCGGTCCGACCGGTGCTCCACACCGTCCGACCGGTGTGACCCGGACGACCGCACCTCCAACAGCCTTCCGCTCTCCCCAAGCCCGAACTGTCCTCACATTCGCCTTGGCCCTGGGCATCTGCACACGAGGCTCAAGTACACCATCGGAAGGGTGGTACTTGTCCTTGTTAGCCCACTCCTTTGCCATTCTCTCCTCACGCTTCCTCTTGAAGCAAAACTCCTCCTTATGGCCATCTCTCCCACAATAGCCACAAGCTTAGGATTTTGCTTGGGATGTGGCTGCTCACTTGGTTTCCCTCCACTCAAATCCTCCACCGGTTTCTCACCACTAGCCTTCTCACTCTCCTTCCCAAAGAACACATTCCCCGAAGTGCTCACAACTTGATAGGCTTTCGGAGATTGTTTGTGGGTGTAGGAAACACGGGTGGAGCTGGGGTTGTGTCTAGTCGGTTCCTAAGATGGTTAGGTTTTGGGGGAAAATCATTCTTGTGGTGGGTTTTGGTGGCTCCGGGATATTCTCTCCACTTCCCTCACCATCTTTGTTTGCCCCAAGTCCCTCACGATCTTGCCTCTTAAAGGCCTCGATCATCCTACTCAACTGAGGCTCATGACCGGACAACCAACCCATCAACTTCCTCAAGTCATCATTCTCATCCTGCAAACGATCAACATAATGTGCAAGTTCCAAATTTTTCAATGCATGCATTTCACAGGTAGAGCAAGATGTAGGCATGGATTCCTTCAATTTAGCCTCAAGAGAACTAGTGTAAGCATGCATCTCATCAATCTTAGCATGCAAAACAGGGCATGAAGTGCAAGCACCAAGCAAAGCAGGTCTAGACTTAAGCTCAACCACTTCAACCCTAAGCACATCTAGTTCCTCACACTTGGAGGCATGCTTCTCCTTAAACAAAGCAAGATCAGCAAGGAATATGGAGCAATCAGCACAATCATTCTCATCCGAAACAATAGGTCTAGCCTTAAGGGAATCAATCTCAAGCTTGCTATCAAGCACCTGTGTCTCTAGCTCAGCCACTCTAGTCCTAGCATCCTCGAGTGAAGCCCTAAGCTCTTTCCTCATTTTCTTGGCCTCACTAAGCATGTCATCACGGTTATCAAGCAAAGAGCCAAGCCTCTCATTCTCCTGGAGCAAGAAGGGAAGTTCATCACGCACCTCGTCGTCGGACTCAGAGTCCGAGTCGCTCTGTGTGCTCTTCTTGCTGCCGGAGCTCAGCGCCATGGTGCAGAAGCCATCTCTCGCGAAGCGGCTCGCGCCCGCTCAGGTTCTTGGACGACTTCTTGTTCTTGCGACGATCACCTTCATCTTCACTCATCGCTCGAGCTCGAGGTGGAGTACGCGGGCCCGGAGTCGACGTCGCTCGCTCCAACCATCGCTCGGGCCTTGCCTCGGCTCTCCTTCTTCCTCGATCGTCGCTCGTCCTTGTACTTGTTCTTGTGCTTGCTCTTGTGGTCGCGCCTCAACCGGTACTTGCCGTCCATCCTCGACTTGTGCTTGTAGCTGTCCTTGTTCTCGGCCTTCTCCGGGCAGTCGGCGACGAAGTGTCCTGGCTTGCCACACTAGAAGCATGTTCTCGTCTTCCTCCTCATGTTCACGCGGTTCTCGTGCAGCCTCTCGAACCGCCTCGTCAACAGCGCCAGCTCGTTCTCTCCAAGGTCATCAAACTCCTCATCTAGCATAGACATCAAGGAGGAAAAAGAGAACATCCTGGTGGATGGGTTAGAGTTAGCCTTTCCTTTGGAACCACCAACGAGGGCAAGACTATGGGAATCAGTCGGTCCCTCGAGCTTGGCAGTCATGCCCCCATCCACCTCAGCCGACTTGAGCATCGAGAACAGCTCGTTCACCGTCAGAGTGTCATACTTCTCTGACTCCACAATGGCCTCGAACTTTCCGCCCCAAATCGTACAATCCAAAGAGTGTAAGAGCTTGACCGCTCTATCATGATCATCGTACGGGAGCACGTCCACATTGGCCCTCATGTTGTTCACCACCACCATGAACCTCTGAAACAAGGCATCGATGGACTCACCGGGGAGATGAGTGAAGTTCTCGTACTCTCTCCGGTAGGTCGCATACATCCGTGCCTGAACCTGGGCGTTCCCAACATGAGCGTCCTTCAACACCGCCCAAATCCTACAAGCCAAGTGTTCGGTGTGCACCCGATCGAACTCAGGCTGACACAAAGCACGAAACAAGTAGTCGACCGCCTTATTGTTGGCGTCGAATCTGTCCCTCGATTTTGGAGCAAGGAAGTCCATTGGCTGGACATATCCTGTGTCCACCGTGACATCCCAAAGGATCTGACCCTTTCCGCGGAGAAAAGCACCCATCCGCTTGCTCCACATCTGGTAGTTCTTGCCATCGAAGTGTGGAGGACCCGAACCCCATTCCTGGTACGCCATCCTTGGATCTTAGACTGGTCAGAGTCAATAAAGACCCGAACCGGCTATGATACCACTTGAAGGACCGATACGGCGAACCAGAGAGGGTGGAGTGAATGGGAGCCGATAAAAATTCTTCTCGAAGGAGATGGAAACTCCAACAAGATCAACACTGCTTCCAACACACGTCTCCGACTCACTACTCAAGTTGGCCAAGCCCACGTAGCCACTGGAATGCCACTGGACCTAGGAACCAACACACAACCTTCCGACCCGAGAACGCAGCGGAACACCAAACCTCGAGTCTACAGACCCACACCGGTCAGACCGGTGAGCACCACCGGTCAGACCGGTCCCTGCTGGTGAAACTGAGCAACTTTCACTAAGTGGTGCACACCGGTCGGGACCGATGAGACACACCGGTCAGACCGATCGCAGCCTGAAAGCCCCCAAGGCACCAAACAGGCCAACCGACCACCAAACTGAACCAAACTTGAAACAGCAGCAACACGGGACAACAACAAACACACCAAGACGTTCACCCGAGCAAAATCCCACCGAGGGGTGCACCGGTCAGACCGGTCAAGAGCACCGTTCAGACCGGTGTAGCCTGGGCAGCTCGGGATGAACAGCACCCGTGAGTCAACTCCCCCAAATCCAAATCTCGATCTCCCGAATCGCTCCACGGACTTGAACAAGACTTTGGGGATATTAGGAACACCTCATGAGGAGTCCATAGCCAACTTTAATCCCACCAAAACTCATCCACAAAGGAGGAATCAAGGAAATCCCGCCAAGAGCAATTCCAACTCAAGAACTCACGAAACCCCAAAATCGAGCACCTTTACTCACGACTTTGGGAGGGGAATCACAACCCAAAGAACCACGAAGAGTTCACACAAATTTCCCCCATCAAATCCCCAAGAGAAAGGTCCCGAAACAACCCAAAGAAATCACCAAGAGAGGGCTCCGAAAATCACCACCAAGAACAACTAGGGAAAACACATCCAAACCTTGAGGAACCACGCCGAATCATCTATACATGAAACAAAGGTTCATAC
Organism: Cenchrus americanus; assembly: GCA_947561735.1. Taxonomy (NCBI): domain Eukaryota; kingdom Viridiplantae; phylum Streptophyta; class Magnoliopsida; order Poales; family Poaceae; genus Cenchrus; species Cenchrus americanus. The sequence continues at coordinate 196,556,557 of OX387244.1, forward strand.
AAGGTCTAGCAAGCCACCTGATCATCCATCCCTCTCAACAAGATCTCTCCATGAAGCTCTCTTGCAAGTCCTATGGAAAACCTAAAGAAAATAGGAAGGAAAATAGGAAAATAAATGAGCTAGGGTTCCAAGAGTTGGCTGCCATCCTCTCACCTCTTGGGTTATATGGAGACAACCGAATGTCTAATATGCCCTTTCCTAATAACTAGGGATACAAGCCCCTCAAGGGCGGATTTGGAAGTCTTCATGTCTTCACCATCGGACGGAGGCCCGGCGACAGCACCCTGCGTAGCCTCGACGCAAGCCATGCGATCCAGATGCGTGTCCTCCGCTTCGAAGTCTCCGGATTGCGTCGTCGCACACCGGTCAGACCGGTCTGGCGCTGCTGCAGCTCCGTCTTCGGTTCTTCGGTCTTGGCTTTGTGGATCAACCAAGGAACCCAGTGGTTTTCTGGTGAACCACCGGAAACCCCGCGAACTCGGTGTAGCCTCCGCCAATCTCCACTCATGACTCGACTCCCACGTAGTCCCGGCTCGACCTTGGTTTTGAGGCTCAACCAAGAAACCGACCACGACTTCATCTTGCTGTTCATGCCACCATGCGGCCCGCACTTGACCCCGCTGGCCACCGGGTCCCTCGAACGAAGCCTACTTGTCTTCTCCACACCTGGAGGCCTCACCGGCGACGACCTTTCGCGCTTGTTCTTCACCTGCACCAACACCAGTCAAGTCGCAACCTGCAGCTGCAATACTTAGCCAAGAATCAGACCACACAATGTTGTCAATCACTCATCACACAAGGAAGCGACCATCCACCGGTCCTCGAACCACACATGGTCCTCACGCGGGGAGCACGCGGACTGTCCGCCAGGCACCCGCGGACTGTCCGCCCGGCACACGCGGACCGTCCGAAACCTCACCCAACCAATACTCGAAAGCACAACGGATCGAAAGCGAAGACGAGCAAGAACACGAAGATCACACGACGAACACTGTGCGCGCGAACCGTCCGCCAGGCCCTTGCGAAAAGATCTCCCCAGAAAGGTCAAGCCATCACCATCAGAAAATTGATTTAGGCTATGAACCCTAGAGAGGGAGCTTTTTCCTCAAAATCATCGATCTCCCAATTCACCCAATGGATTGAAGCCAAACTTTAGGGGAAGTAGATTAGCCTCAAGAAGAAGCTATCCCTAAAGAAAGAATGCCTCAAACCCACTCAATCTCGTGGAATTGAGAAATTTGTGATGAACACCAAGAACTAGAGATAGAGAGGAAGTACTTCAAATCCGAGCCGAGTTGTGGGGTTTGTGGGTGAAAGGTCACCACGAAAATGGTCACACAAGACCTATAAGTGATCCCCACAAAGAAATACCCATCAAAACACACTCAAATCCAATGAACGAAAATCCTCGAAAAATACCTCCGAAAATCACAGAAAAAGAAAAACGCCAAGAGCAAAGGATTTGGCACGAGATAGAAAAGGAAGATTTCATTATAAATATCTTTGCCAAATCCGGTTACAAGCCACTCACAAGAATCACAAATTTTGGATGGCAAAAAGCTCAAACAAAGAGCCACTCACACCTCTTTTCCTCTCTCCCCAAGAGCACCCCAAAATGAAAGAGCTCTCCCACCTCTAGCCAAAGAGTTGGCTAAAAATTCAGCCCCCTCATATATGTAGGCCCTCCGGAAAAGACCGAAGTACCCCTACACTAGGAGTTACAACTTGTTGATGGTGAAATTCTGTCAACCTAGCCATGAGTTTACCTTTGGTGTTGGCATGAATTTTATATCTTATCCATTGGTACTAACCCCTGTGGCATAACAAGTTCACTTGTGCATGTCGGTTTTGGAGTTTAGTGTTTGTGCAGGGTTTTAGCGTTGGAAGCAAGACTTCTGGGATAATCTCACTAAGCACCTCATGACAAGACCTTGAAGCCCGGTACAAGTCAAGCAATGAAATGAACACGACTCCAAGAAGCCCAAGGACCCAACCCGAGAAGATAGAAAACTCCGAGGACCTAACCAGAAAAGTGTTGAATCTTGCGAGACAAGGAGCTTCGTCCAATTCGGAGAGAAATTGATGACAAAGTCCTACATGCAAAAGGGGGAGGGATCTAGAAGACTCAGGAAGCAACGCCGGGCGAAGGAGGCAACGAACTGGGCTGAAATGGGCCCAGGCCGGTCGGCCCAGGCCGTTTCGAGGCCCAGTCGGCCCCCCCTTTGACGTAGATGCATCTCGAGCAATTTATAGCCCCCTGATCAAGAGCCACGCATCAACCAATTCATCATTGGCCGTCGAGGAGCAGAGAAGCTTGAGGGACACCATCTCGGAGATGAGGGTCATGCTAGTTGTCTAGGGTCTCCCTAGCCGACGTGGGAACCTTGCATGGAAGACCACGTCGGAGCTCCGAAGCAAGGATCAAGATCGAGGTAGGATCCCAGTGGTGATCTTGTTCATGTAATCATTCATGGTGAAGTCTTTAAGTGAATCCGATTTCTAGCGATCAAGTGCCTTCTCGATGATTTTGTTTTCTTCATGGTTTTGCTTCTTCCCCAATCTACTTTTAAGATAGATTGCTTAGGGTGCTCTTGTAGCCACGGTGGCTAGAGGTGCATACAGACCGACCAAGTGATTTCAACTTGTTCTTATCGAACTCGCCCTAGACTACTGAAGGACCGATACGGCGAACCAGAGAGGAGGGGAGTGAATGGGAGTCGATAAAAATTCTTCTCGAAGGAGATGGAAACTCCTACAAGATCAACACGGCTTCCAACACATGTCTCCTACTCACTACCCAAGTTGGCCAAGCCCACGTAGCCACTGGAGTGCCACTGGACCTAGGAACCAACACACACACCCTTCCGACCCGAGAACGCAGCGGAACACCAAACCTCGGGTCTACAGACCCACACCGGTCAGACCGGTCCCTGCTGGTGAAACTGAGCAACTTTCACTAAGTGGCTCTACACCGGTCAGACCGGTGAGACACACCAGTCAGACCGATCACGGCACCGAAAGCCCCCAAGGCACCAAACGAGCCAACCGACCACCAAAGCCGACCCAAACTTGAAACAAGCAGCACCACGGGACAACAGCGAACACACCAAGACGTTCACCCGAGCAAAATCCCACCGAGGGTTGCACCGGTCAGACCGGTCAAGAGCACCGGTCAGACCGGTGTAGCCTGGGCAGCTCGGGATGAACAACACCCGCGGGTCAACTCCCCCAAATCCAAACCTCGATCTCTCGAATCGCTCCACGGACTTGAACAAGACTTTGGGGATATTAGGAACACCTCATGAGGAGTCCATAGCCAAGTTTAATCCCACCAAAACTCGTCCTAAAAGGAGGAATCAAGGAAATCCCGCCAAGAGCACTTCCAACCCAAGAACTCAAGAAACCCCAAAATCGAGCACCTTTACTCACAGATTTGGGAGGGGAATCACAGCCCAAAGAACCACGAAGGGTTCCCACAAATTTCCCCCATCAAATCCCCAAGAGAAAGGTCCCGAAAACAACCCAAAGAAATCACCAAGAGAGGGCTCCAAAAATCACCACCAAGAACAACGGGGAAAACACATCCAAACCTTGAGAAACCACGCCGAATCATCTATACATGAAACAAAGGTTCATACAAGGTCTAGCAAGCCGCCCGATCATCCATCCCTCTCAACAAGATCTCTCCATGAAGCTCTCTTGCTAGTCCTATGGAAAACCTAAGGAAAATAGGAAGGAAAATGGGAAATCAAATGAGCTAGGGTTCCAAGAGTTAGCTGCCATCCTCTCACCTCTTGGGTTATATGGAGGCAACCGAAAGTCTAAAATGCCCTTCTCTAACAACTAGGGATACAAGCCCCTCATGGGCGGATTTGGAAGTCTTCATGTCTTCTCCATCGGACGGATGCCCGGCGACCGCACCATGCGTAGCCTCGACGAAAGCCATGCGATCCCGACGCATGTCCTCCGCTTCGAAGTCTCCGGACTGCGTGGTCGCACACCGGTCAGACTGGTGCTCCCCACCGGTCAGACCGGTGCTCCCCACCAGTCAGACCGATCAGACCCACCGTTCAGACTGGTCTGGCGCTACTGCAGCACCGTCTTCGGTTCTTCGGTCTTGGCTTTGTGGATCAACCAAGGAACCCAGTGGTTTTCTGGTGAACCACCGGAAACCCCGCGAACTCGGTGTAGCCTCCGCCAATCTCCACTCATGACTCGGCTTCCACGTTGTCCCGGCTCGACCTTGGGTTTGAGGCTCAACTAAGAAACCGTCCACAACTTCATCTTGTTGTTCATGCCACCATGCGGTCCGCACTTGACCCCGCTGGCCACCGGGTCCCTCGAACGAAGCCTACTTGTCTTCTCCACACCTGGAGGCCTCACCGGCGACGACCTTTCGCGCTTGCTCTTCACCTGCACCAACACCAGTCAAGCCGCAACCGGCACCTGCAATACTTAGCCAAGAATCAGTCCACACAATGTTGTCAATCACTCATCACACAAGGAAGCGACCATCCACCGGTCCTCGAACCACACATGGTCCTCAATCTCCCCCTTGATGAGTGCATTGACAACACCCACTCGATAGTAACAAGAGAGAAAAGAAAAAAGAAAAGAAACGAACAAAAAGAAACTCCAACAAGCGATCGAAAGCCAAACAAAGGCAAAGAGCAAGATTACTTGAAGAAGACAAGTCTCGGACCCCTTAGGCAAGGGCAACGGCTCGACACATCCGAGACAAAACAAAGCTCAAGCAAAGAGCGCAAACCACCAAAGCAAAGCACGAAAAATCACAAAGAGCTATACATTGTTCACCATGGGTTGCTATATATGTTCTTGTGAGCTTGTTTGGTATGCTATGGTTAGTTTGGCTTAGCTCTTGATGATCTTGATAAATGATCTATGGTTGATGGCTAATTTTTTGAAAAATGTCACATATATGCTCTCTCATGTGTAAATGCCTTTATATGGTCTTGACATGTTTTAGTGGCTTTGCTATGCTTAATTTGTGGTTGGATAGCTAGTTTATTGATCATATGGGGCCAAAGGCTCATTTGCCATCATGAATGTTTAGCCCTCTTGTTTTATCTTGTGGAGGGGCATAAGTTCCTTTTTGTCGCAAAGACATTTCATGTACCAATTATGAATCTGAAAATGAAATGAAAAATGCGTGGAAAATATGCTACCATGTCATATGTGCTGAATTTAATTTGCTTTGGGTGCTAAACCGTTGCATGATGCCTACCAATGAGAAGTCTCATACATAGAAGTAGGCACATGGCTCGGTGGCTTTGACATGACATGAGGTGCTTATGGGTGTTTATGATGGTCTTATGATTAGAATGGCTGTCCTAGCATGAAGTTTCAGTGGCTTTGCCATTTTGATATGTTTTGCTCATGTTTAGGTATTTGCTTCTGAAAGAGTAACTTTTCGCAAAATTACTCAAATCTTTTTTTAGCCTTGTCCAATGGTTGTGAAACTTGCTGATCACGTAGTTAAGGTCATTACGAACCTGTCGAGTATCTATCTTGCTCATTTGGACTTGTGTAGCTCCTTGTGATGAATTTTGTATATTTGAGAAGCTAGATGTTGAAAGTTTTCGCATTTTGCCTTGATTCATGCTCTGGTACCACTTGAAGGACCGATTAGGCGACCAGAGAGGGGGGAGTGAATGGGAGCCGATATAAATTCTTCTCGAGGGAGATTGAAACTCCGACAAGACAAACTAGCTCGGTCGAACCCCCGAAATCACACGCTCCGCACTTCTACCTTCCGTTTGCCAAAACCACGTAGCCACTGGAGTGCGACTGGTCCTAGGAACAAACTCTACCAGCAACCTCAACACACACGCAACAACAATAGCGGAAACAACTCGAAAGCCGGCTAACTAGAGGAGGGCGGTTAGACCGGGTATAGGGGGCGGTTAGACCGCCTCCACCTGGTAACCAAGAAATCCTCCAAAACGCCTCTTCCGAGCACCAAAACTCACCACGGTTTCACCAACAAAGATCTCTGGTCAAAGCCATGCTAGCTACCAGAAAATCTTGGCGAAAACCAAAACTCCACCCAGGGGCCTGGGGCGGTTAGACCGGCTACCAGGGGCGGTCTAATCTCCTGTAACCAGCAACGAACTCCAACCGAGAACACCTAGCAAACAACACGAGAACGACCCCAAATTTCACTTAGACACTCCTCTGTCAAGGCGAACACACTCACAGAGGAAAATCCGGCGAAACAAAACTTCGACCTGGAAAAACCCAGGGCGTTTAGACCGCCCCCTGCAGGCGGTTAGACCGCCCCTTCCAGAAAACGAAACCGCGGGTCAAACCTCAACTTCCTCACGCCTGATCTCCCGAATCACTCCACGGATTGCAGCAAAACTTCGGGAATAGCTGGGTTACCTCATGGGCAACCTCTACCTTAAAGGAATCGACCCGGAAGGCTCACAATCAAGAGGAATCGAAGAAATCACTTCTCTAGGTCAAGAACTCGCCCAACTCGAGAAACCACCAAATCGAGTCCGATTCAAATGAGATTTGGGGGCAAAGTCACCAGCCAAAGAGGCACAAGAACCTCATAAGTGACACCCACCAAAAACCCCAAGAAATCGTCCTCAAAACACCGCAAACAAAGAGCTCCGAAAATCACCACAAAAGAGACGGGAAAACCACCATGATGAACAACGCCGAACCATCTATACATACCATGAAAGGTTCGTACAAGGTCTAGCTTGCCACCCAAACGTCCATCCCTCTCTCAAGATCTCACATGAAGCTCTCAAGCTAGTCCTCTAAAAACCTAAGGAAAATGGAGAATGAAAATGGAAAAACAAATGAGCTAGGGTTCCAAGAGTTGGCTGCTATCCACACATTCAATGACTATATATGGAGGCACCCAAAAGACTAAACTACCCTTCACTAATAACTAGGGATACATGCCCCTCGAGGGTGGATTTGGAAGTCTTCATGTCTTCACCATCGGACGGATGCCCAGCGACCGCAACCTGCTTAGCCTCGACGCAAGCCTTGCGATCCCGACGTGTGTCCTCCGCTTCGAAGCATCTCGGCGCCGGCGGCCAGGGCGGTCAGATCGCCCCCCCTGGGCGGTTAGACCGGCCAGGGATATCTGGCCGGCCCTAGGCGGTCTGACCGCCCCTCCTGGGCGGTTGAACCGGCCTGGGTGGCCGCACCTCCTCGTCGAGTCTTCGGCCTCGGTTTTGTGGCTCAACCGAGTAACCCAGTGGTTTTCTGGTGAACCACTGCAAACCCCGCGAACTCGGTGTAGCCTCCGCCAATCTCCACTCATGACTCGGCTCCCACGTAGTCCCGGCTCGCACTTGGTTTTGAGGCTCTACCAAGAAACCGTCCACGACTTCATCTTGCTGTTCATGCCACCATGCGGCCCGCACTTGACCCCGCTGGCCACCGGGTACCTCGAACGAAGCCTACTTGTCTTCTCCACACCTGGAGGCCTCACCGGCAACGACCTTTCGCGCTTGTTCTTCACCTGCACCAACACGAGTCAAGCCGCAACCTGCACCTGCAATACTTAGCCAAGAATCAGTCCACACAACGTTGTCAATCAATCATCACACAAGGAAGCGACCATCCACCGGTCCTCGAACCACACATGGTCCTCAACACTTCGATGGGAAGAACTACCAGATGTGGAGTAAGCAGATGGCGGCGTTCCTCCACGCAAAGGTTCAAAACCTTTGGGATGTCACAGTGGACAAAGGTTATGTCCAACCGACGAACTTCCTCACTCCAGGATCGAGGGACATGTCCGACGCCAACAACAAGGTGATCGATTACTTGTTTCGTGCTCTATGTCAACCTGAGTTCGATCGGGTTCACACGAGAGATTGGCTTGTAGAATCTGTTCGGTGTTGAAGGAAGCTCATGTTGGAAATGCTCAAGTTCAGGCTTGGATGTATGCGACTTACCAGAGAGAGTACGAGAATTTCACTCATCTCCCCAGTGAGTCCATCGATGCCTTGTTTCAGAGGTTCACGATTGTGGTGAACAACATGAGAGCCAATGTGGACGTGCTCCCGTATGATGGTCATGATAGAGCCGTCAAGCTCTTACACTCGTTGGATCGTACGGTTTGGGGCGGAAAGTTTGAGACCATTGTAGAGTCTGAGAAGTATGAAACCTTGACGGTGAATGAGCTGTTCTGGAAGCTCAAGTCAGCTGAGGTGGAACGGAGCATGACAGCCAAGATTGAGGTCCTGACTGACTCTCATAGTCTCGCCCTCATCAGTGACTCGAAAAGGAAAATCTAACGCTAATCCTTCCACCAGGATGTTCTCTTTGCCCTCATTGATGTCTATGCCAGATGAGGAGTTCGACGTGCTTGGATAGGACAAGCTAGCGCTGCTGATCATGCGATTCGAGAGGCTGCATGAGAACCAAGTGAACATGAGGAGGAACATGAGGACATGCTTCCAGTGCGGCATGCTGGACACTTCATCTCCGACTGCCCTGAAAAGGTCGAGAATAAGGAAAACTACAAGCACGAGTCAAAGACGGATGGCAAGTATCGGTCAAGGCGTGACCATAAGCACAAGCACAAGAGCAAGCACAAGGACGAGCGACGATCGAGGAAGAAGGAGTGAAGATGAAGGTGATCGGCGCTAGGTCAGGAAGTCGTCCAAGAACCTGAGTGGGCTTAGCTACTTCGCCAGAGATGGCTTCTGAACCATGGCGCTTAGCTCCGGCAGCAAGAAGAGGAACCAGAGCGACTAGGACTCTGACTCCGATGACGAGATACATGACGAACTTCCCTTCTTGCATCAGGAGAATGAACGGCTTCGCTTGTTGCTCGATAATCGTGATGTCATGCTTAGAGAGGCAAAGAAGATGAGGAAAGAGCTTAGGGCTTCGTAGGACTAGTGTGGCTGAATTAGAAACACATAATTTAGATGCTAAACTTGAAATTGATTACCTTAAGGCTTCACCTATTGTTTCTGATGAAGTTTAATGTGTTGATTGTCCTATTTTTCTAGCTGGTCTTGCTATGTTTAAGGAAAAGCTTGCCTACAAGTGTGAGGAACTAGATGTGCTTAGGGTTAAAGTGGCTGAGCTTAAGTCTAGACCTGCTTTGCTAGGTGCTTGCACTTCTTGCCCTATTTGCATGGAAAAATTGATGAGATGCATGCTTACATTGTTCTCTTGGGGCTAAGCTAAAAGAACCTATTCTTACTTCTTGCTCTACCTGTCAATTGCATGCTTTGAAGAATCTGGAACTTGCACATTATGTTGATCGTTTGCAGGATGAGAATGATGAGTTGAGAAAGTTGATGGGTTCGTTGTCTGGTCATGAGCCTTAGTTGAGGATAATGATCGAGACATATAAGCACCAGGATGGTGAAGGGTTTAGGGCAAACAAGGCTGGTGAGGGAAGTGGTGAGAATATTCCAGAGCCACCAAAAACCTACCACAAGAATGCATTTGTCCCTAAACCGAACCATCTTAGGAACCGACTAGACACAACCCTAGCTCCACCCGTGTTTCATCCATAAACCGACGATTTCCAAAAACCCATCAAGTTCATGAGCACTTTGGGGAATGTGTTATTTGGGGAAGAATGTGAGAAGCCGAGGAGAAACCGGTTGAGAAGTCAAGTGAGGAGAAACCGGTTGAGAAGCCGAGTGAAGAGAAACCAAATCAACAGCCCCATTCCAAGCCTAAGCCTAAGCCAATAAAGATTCATTGTGGCTATTGTGGGAGAGATAGTAAAAGGATGAGTTTTGCTTCAAGAGGAAGCGAGAGGAGAGAATGGCGAAGGAGTGGGCTAACAAGAATAGGTACAACCCTTCCCATGGAGTACCTAAGCCACTGCCTATGGTCAAGGTAGTTGTGAGAAGTGTTCCGGCATGGGGAGACACGAGTTCTCGCAGCAGAGGTGGTGTTCTGGAGAGGGCAGTCAGACCGGCCTGGAGGTGCGGTCAGATCGGCCCTGCCCAGAGGGGCGGTTAGATCGGCCTATCTAGACGGTCAAACCACCCCCTAGAAATCTAGGTGGTTTGGTTTTTGAGGTGTTGAGTCGAGTGGTTTCAGTTCTGGAGGTCTTGATTTTGGTTGTTGGGCTGGAGAGTTTGCAGGTGGTCAGTTGCTAGGTGTTCTCCTCCTCGTGCTCAATACGGGGATGGGAGGAGTCGTAGCTTTCAGACGGAGAGGAGGGACGGTCCACGATCTTCCTTTCGTGGTTTTGGTCCTCCTCCAGTTAGATAGGGTTGGTTCCCTCGTAGTGGTTACCATGGTGGTGTTCATGGAGGTAGTTTTGATAGGAGAAATGTTTTGGATTGTGCTAACCCTACTTTGGAGCAAATGGCAAAGCACTAGTTTTACTATTTTGGTACTAGCCCCAGTGCTTAGTCGTTTGTTCGCTCACGTGCTCGTTTTTGAATTTCAGGTGGGAGACTTGAAGAACATTTGGTTGATTCACACTGGTTGTTCGAGGCATATGACCGGAGACAAGGGGTGGTTCTCAAGTCTCGTCCCGTTAGTGAGTGACAATGGGCGAAGGCATGTAATATCAGAAGGTGAGATTAAGGTGAGCGACAAGATCGCTCTCAAACGTGTTGCTCTTGTTCAATCGATTGGATACAATTTGCTTTCCGTGTCCCAGCTATTGGATGAGGGTTTTCAGGTGTTGTTTCGACGTGGTGGTTCTCGTATTTTGGATTCTCGAGGGGACCTTATCTGTATGGTCGTTCCCGAGGGTTAGGTGTTTCGAGCTGATTTTTCTTAGTCTTCTGGTGTTGAGCGTTGTTTCATGGCTGGCTCTTCAAGTGAGTTGTGGAAGTGGCATAGGAAGTTGGGTCACTTGAGCTTTGACCTTTTGACTTGCTTGAGTAAACTCAATTTGGTTCGAGGATTCCCACGGTTGAGGTTTGAGAAAGAGTTGGTTTGTGCGCCATGTAGGCATGCCGAGATGGTAGCTTCTTCTCAACCGCCTCTCACAGATGTGTTGACTGAGCATCCATGCAAGATGCTCCATATGGACCTTGTTGGCCCAGCTCGTGTCCGTTTCAACCAAGGAACCCAGTGGTTTTCTGGCAAACCAGAGAGGGGGGAGTGAATGGGAGCCGATAAAAATACTTCTCGAAGGAGATGGAAACTCCAACAAGATGAACACGGCTTCCAACACATGTCTCCGACTCACTACCCAAATTGGCCAAGCCCACGTAGCCAGTGAAGTGCCACTGGACCTAAAACAAACACACAACATTCTGACCCGAGAACGCAGCGGAACACTAAACCTCGAGTCTACTGACCAACACCGGTCAGACCGGTGAGCACCACCGGTCAGACCGGTCCCTGCTCGTAAAACTTGGTGACTTACACAGAAAGGCTCCACACCGGTCACACCGATGCAACACACCGGTCAGACCGGTCTCAGCCAGAAAGCCCCAAAACACCAAACAGGCTAACCGAGCTCCAAACCGACCCAAACTCGAAATAGCTGCAACACAGGACAACAGCGAACACACCCAGACGTTCACCCGAGCGAAAACACAACAGGGGTTGCACCGGTCAGACTTGTGAGAGGCACCGGTCAGACCGGTGTGACCTGGGCTACTCGGGATGAACGACACCCGCGGGTCAACACCTCCAAATCCAAGTCTTGATCTCCCAAATTGCTCCACAGGCTTGAACAAGACATTGGGGACAATAGGAACACCTCATGAGGAGTCCATAGCCAAGTTTAATTCCCCCAAAACTTGTCCAAACAAGAGGAGTCGAAGAAATCCCACCAAGGCCTCCTCTAACCCTAGAACACCGAAAACCCCAAAATCGAGCCCCTTAACTCACGGATTTGGGAGGGGAATCACAGCCCAAAGAACCGCGAAGGGTTCCCACAAATTTTCCCCATCAAATCCCCAAGATCAAGGTCCCGAAAACAACCCAAGAAAACCACCAAGAGGGGGCTTCGAAAATCACAACCAAGAACAACCGGGAACAACATAACAAGGCCTTGAGGAACCACGTCGAATCATCTATACATGCCACAAAGGTTCATACAAGGTCTAGCTTTCCGACCGATCATCCAACCCTCTCACAAGATCTCACCATGAAGCACTCAAGCTAGTCTTATGGAAATCCTATGAAAATAGGAAGGGAAAATATGAAAGCAAAATGAACTAGGGTTCCAAGTGATGGCTGCCATCCTTTCACCTCATGGGTTATATGGAGGCAACCAAAAGTCTAAAATACTCTTTCCTAACAACTAGGGATACAAGCCCCTCAAGGGCAGTTTTGGATGTCTTCAAGTTTTCTCCATCAGACGGATGCCTGGCGGCCGCAACCTGCCTAACCCCGACACAAGCCTTGTGATCCCGACGCGTGCCCTCCGCTTCGAAGATTCCGGACTGCATCGTCGCACACCGGTCACACCGGTGAACCCCACCGGTCAGACCGGTACCCACTGGTCAGACCCACCGGTCAGACCGGTCTGGCGCTGCTGCTCCACCATCTTCGGTTCTCTAGTCTTGGCTTTGTGGATCAACCAAGGAACCCAGTGGTTTTCTGGTGAACCACCGGAAACCGTGCGAACTCGGTGTAGCCTCCGCCAATCGCCGCTCATGACTCGGCTCCCACGTAGTCCCGAGTCGACCTTGGTTTTGAGGCTCAACCAAGAAACCGTCCATGACTTCATCTTGCTGTTCATGCCACCATGCGGCCCGCACTTTACCTCGCTGGCCACCGGGTCCCTCGAATGAAGCCTACGTGTCTTCTCCACACCTAGAGGCCTCACCTGCGATGACCTTTCGCGCTTGTTCTTCACCTGCACCAACACCAGTCAAGCCGCAACCTGCACCTGCAATACTTAGCCAAGAATCAGTCCACACTACGTTGTCAATCACTCATCACACAAGGAAGCGACCATCCACCGGTCCTCGAACCACACATGGTCCTCAATCTCCCCCTTGATGAGTGCATTGACGATGGCCTCACAAAGTAACAAGAGAAAAATGAAAAAGAAAACAAACGAACAAAAAGAAACTCCAACAAGCGATCGAAAGCCAAACAAAGCTAAAGAGCAAGATCACTTAAGGAAGACAAGTCTCGGACCCCTTAGGCAAGGGCAACGGCTCGACACATCCGAGACAGAACAAAGCTCAAGCAAAGAGCACAAACCACCAAAGCAAAGCTCGAAAAACCACAAAGAGCTCTCCCTGGACACATGTAAGCTCCCCCTGAACCAACGAAACTCCCCCTGGACGAATGCATGCAAAACACCACTTGAAACAGGGAGTCTTTTACCTATATGCCATTAAAAAAGTTGGTCGTTACCTGTATGCCATGAAAAAGTTTGTCGATACCTGTGTGCCATCACCTGAACTTTCTTTTACCTCTATGCCATTCCGTCCATTTTCTGAGCTAACAGTGTCAAACCGAGGCGTGAAATGACCATTTTGCCCCTGTGGGCCCCACCAACCTCCTTCCTCCTCCCTTCTTCTTCCTCCCTTTCTCCTTTCTTCCTCCTCCGGCTGCCAGCCATCCACACAACTCCGGCGGCCCCACCTCCTCCTCGGCGCCGTCGTCAAGCTCGTCCTAACCTCAGCGCGCGGCGCGCGTGCGGGGGCTCGCCCCGGCCGCCGCGGGCACGCGGGGCGAGCTCACCCCGGCCGCCGCGGGCGCGGCGGGGGGAGCTCGGCCGGCCGCCGCGGGCGCGCGGGCGAGCTCGCCCCCGGCCGGCGTGGGCGCGCGGGGGGCTCGCCCCGACCGCCGCGGGCGAGGGAGCTCGGCCCGGCGAGCGAGCTCGACCCCGGCCCGCCGGGGCGCGCGGGGGAGCTCGGCCGGCCGCCGCGGGCGCGCGGGCGAGCTCGCCCCCGGCCGGCGTGGGCGCGCGCGCGGGGGCTCGCCCCGACCGCCGCGGGCGAGGGAGCTCGGCCGGCGAGCGAGCTCGACCCCGGCCACGGGGGGCGCGCGCGGGATGGGCCGGCTAGCACATCGCCGCCGGCGGCGGAGCGCCGGTGAGTTGGGAAGGGGTCGGCCGCGAGAGGAGAGGAGAGGAGGAGGTGGGGCGGGCCGGAGTTGGGAGGATGGCCGGCAGCCGGAGGGAAGGAGAAAGGGAAGAAGAAGAAGGGAGGAGGAAGGAGATTGGTGGGGCCCACAGGGGCAAATTGGTCATTTTACGCCTCGGTTTGACACCGTTAGCTCAGAAAGTGGACGGAATGGCATAGAGGTAAAAGGAAGTTCAGGTGATGGCATACAGGTATCGACAAACTTTTTCATGGCTTACAGGTAATGACTAACTTTTTAATGGCATACAGGTAAAAGACTCTGAAACAGGACAGCTGCAACAACTCAGGTCTCACCGGTCAGACTGGTGACCACGACCGGTCTGACTGGTGCACACCAGAGCCCAGAAATGGCTCGAAACCACCTGAAAACCTTGTAAATGCATCCAGCAAGCCATCTCAAGCTCAAACTTCTCCCCCTTGTTGTCAATGCATTAATCAAGCCAAAAATGAAAAACTTTCGACCTAGAGCTTCTCAAATAGACAAAATTCAACAAAGGATGCTACACATGTCCAAATGAGCAAGTTAGATACTCTATAGCTTCGTATTGACATCAACTACAGGATCACTAAGTTTCACAACCATTGGACGAAGCTAAGATGGCTCTGGGCAATTTTGCGAAAATTTTGGCTCTAATCAAAGTCCTAAACATGATCAAAACATATCAAAATGGCAAAGCCACACAAACTTCATACTAGGAAAGCCATTCTAATCATAAGACCATCACAAACAACCACAAGCACCTCATGTCATGTCAAAGCCACCGAGCCAAATGCCTACTTCTATGTATGAGACTTCTCAATGGTAGACATCATGCAATGGTTTAGCACCCAAAGCCAATTAAATTCAGCACATATGACATCGAAGAACATTTTCCAGTCATTTTACATTTCTTTTTTAGATTCATATTTGGTACATGAAATGTGTTTGCGACAAAAAGGAACTTATGCCCCTCCACAAGATGAAGCAAGAAGGCTAAACATTCATGATAGCAAATGAGTCTTTGGCCCCATATGATCAATAAACTAGCTATCCAACCACAAATTAAGCATAACTAAGCCACTAAAACATGACTAGATCATATTAAGGCATTTACACGTGAAAGAGCATATGTGTAACATTTTTCAAAACATAGCTATCAACCATCGATTATAAACCAAGATTATCAATAGCTAAGCCAACCTAACCATAGTATACCAAACAAGATCACAAAGACATATATCTCATTCCATGGTGAACAATGTATATAGGAGAAGATTTTTCTAACCAATGCATATGATACAAAATGCATGCAATCTAAGATACAAGGATGCCTATACATCATGTTACATATGCCATGCCAAATGCAAGAAATGCACAAAGGAAACTATACATATGCTACAAAGGAGCTCCCACAGACCCAACCCAAGAAATCAAACACACACCAAGCTACCCCCCCCCCCCCCCCGCAAACGAGTGAAAGTTGCTAGATCTAGGGGTTTGGTGAAAATATCGGCTAGTTGGTCATGTGTGGGTACATTGGATCAAAGCAATCTTTCCTTTCTCTACGTTGTCCCTCAGAAAATGATACCGCACTTCTATGTGCTTGGTTTTGGAATGGAGCACTGGGTTCGTTGCAACGCTTATGGCACTGGTGCTCTCACATTGAAGTGGGACATGGGTATAGTCCTCACCAAAGTCACTCATGGTATATGAAATCCAAAGGAGCTGAGAGCAACAACTAGCAGCAGCAACGTACTCGGCCTCGGTAGTTGATTGAGCAACACTCGACTGTTTGCGGGAAGACCAAGACACCAAAGAAGACCCCAAAAACTGGCAAGTCCCAGAAGTGGACTTCCTATCCAACCGACACCCGGCAAAATTCGCATCCGAAAAACCATGAAGCGCCAAAGAAGAGGACGCGGAGTACCAAAGGCCGAAGCCCGGGGTGTGACGCAAGTACCTGAAAATTCGCTTCACCGCTTGCTGATGTGAAGTAGTTGGAGATGCTTAAAAACGAGCACATAGACATACCGAGAACTGGATGTCCGGTCTCGTCGCCATCGAGTAGAGGAGTGAGCCGATCATGCTTCAGTACTCTTTATGGTCCTCATGTTCACCTTTCTCGTCCGCATCAAGAGCTGTAGTTGTACTCATCGGCATCATAATAGCCTTGGACTCCTCCATCTTGAACTTCCGCACAATGTCCTTGGTGTACTTAGCTTGGTGCGCAAATGATCCTTCCTTTGATTGCTTGATTTGTAGCCCGAGGAAGAACTGCAACTCGCCCATCATGCTCATCTCAAATTCCCTGCTCATATCCTCTGCAAACCTTGCAACAAGAGAGTTTGACGAGCCACCAAAGACAATATCATCCACATACACCTGCACAATCAGGATATCTCTGCCCTGCCTAAGTAGAAACAATGTCTGATTGACCTTCCCCATCTCAAAACCTCTCTCAAACAAGAGCCCCCTCAACCTACCATACCAAGCTTTAGGCCTCTGCTTCAACCCATAAAGCGCCTTCCTCAACATGTACACCCGGTGGGGGTACTTCTCTCATTCAAACCCCGGTGATTGCCTCACATACACTTCTTCCTCCAACACACCATTTAGGAAAGCACTCTTCACATCAATTTGGTGCAACTTTAACCCTTTAGCCACTGAAAAGGCTAGAAGGATCCTTATCGCCTCCAAATGGGCTATAGGAGCAAAGGTCTCCTCGTAGTCGATCCCCACCTCCTGACTGAACCCCTGAGCAACAAGCCTTAACTTGTTCCTCACCACTTCACCTTTCTCTCCCTCTTTGTTCTTCCACACCCACTTTGTACCAATCGGCTTACACCCTGGGGGATGGTCAACCAATTCCCAAACCTGATTCCTCTCAAAGTTCTCCAACTCCTCATGCATCAAATTAACCCAATTATAATCAGATAGTGCGTGTCCAATGTCTTTGGGCTCAAAAGTAGGAACAAATGCAGCATGAGAGAAATGAGAATTGTTTCGAACCCTCGACCGTGTAGTGCGTTCATTCAAGTCAACGATAATCCTCAAAGCTGGGTGATCCACTTGTACTCGCTGGGGAGGTTCTCACCTTGATGCTACCTCCCCCTCAACTGTAGCTTCTCCTCGATCTTGATTTGTCGTCATAGGTGTAGGAGAGGGTCCGTCCTCCACCGTAGTAGAAGTAGTGGGTACATGTTCAGCCGGGGGCACGACACCACCATCTTCATCGTCCCCATGATCATGCTCCTCCTCCTGAAAGATCTCCTCGCCAAGTTCATCATCACCTGCACACTCAAAGACAAGCTGACTATGTGGCTGTGTCTCGTCGAAGGTTACCTCGCAAGTCTCCACGATTTGGTTAGTTTCAAGATTGAGCACACGATATGCTCTAGAATGATATGCATAACCAAAAAAAATACCATCGACAGACCTAGCCTCAAACTTATCTAGCTTCTTCCCTTTCTTCAGAATAAAGCATTTGCAACCAAAGACATGGAAGTGACACACCTTGGGTGTGCGACCGTGCATCAGCTCGTAGCATGTTTTCTTCTTATGCACTCTGAGGTAGATCATGTTTGACACATAGCACGCGGTATTCACCGCCTCAGCCCGGTATCTTCTCGGAGTCCTATGCTCATCAAGTATCGTCCGAGCCATCTCGCACAAGATCCTGTCTTTCCTTTCCACAACACCATTTTGGGGAGGCGTATATGGACTCGAAAACTGGTGTTCAAGACCCAAGTCATGGCAAAAGGTTTCAAAACGAGAGTTTCTAAATTCCGAGCCATTGTCACTGCGGATTGCTCATATGGCACCTCCGTGCCTCTCGTTCCTCAACCTCAAGACTAGATCTCAAACAAAACCAAATGTCTCCCCCTTATCCTCGATAAAGAACACCCACACATACCGAGAATAGTCGTCCACCACAACAAGGACATACCACTTCCCACTGGCAGATCGCACACGAGCTGGGCCAACAAGATCCATATGGAGCAGCTCGCATGGACGCTCAATCATCACATCGGTGAGAGGCGGGTGAGAAGAGGCTACCATCTTGGCATGCCTACACGGCGCACAAACCAACTCTTTCTCAATCCTCAACCGTGGCAATCATCGGACCAAATTGAGTTTACTCAAGCGAGACAAAAGGTCAAAGCTCAAGTGACCCAACTTCCTATGCCACTTCCACAACTCACTCGAAGAACCAGCCAAGAAACAACGCTCCACACCCGAAGACTGAGAAAAATCAGCACGAAACACCTGACCCTCGGGAACAACCATACATACAAGGTCCCCTCGGGAGTCCAAAATTTGAGAACCACCAGGACGAAATAACACCTCAAAACCCTCATCCAACAGCTGGGACACAGAAAGCAGATTATACCCCAGCGATCGAACAAGAGCAACACGCCTGAGAGTGATCTTGTCAATCACCTTAATCTCACCTTCTGAAAGCACACATCCACGCCCATTGTCCCCAAAAGTGATGTACCCCCTTGTCACCACCGGGACGAGACTTGAGAACCACCCCTTGTCTCCGGTCATATGCCTCGAGCAACTGGAGTCAATCAACCAAATGTTCTTCAAGTCTCCGACCTGAAATTCAAAAACGAGCACATGAGCGAACAAACGACTCAGCACTAGGGTTAGTACCAAAAGAGTAAAACCAATGCCGAGCCATTTGCTCGAAAGTGGGGTTATCACAAACCAAACCATCTTTCCTACCAAAGATACCTCCACGAACAACACCACGAGAGAACCAAACCTCTCTACCTAGAGGAGGACCAAAACCACGAAAGAAAGCCCGTGGACCGTCCCTCCTCTCCTTCTCAAAGCTACGACTCCTCCCATCCCCGCAGCGAACTCGATGGGGGAGAATGCCTAGAAACCTGACCTCCTGCAAACTCTCCAGCCCAACCACCAGAACCACGACCTCCAAAAACAAACCTCGCACCTGTACGAGAACGAAACCCAAACTGTGGCCTGTCCAGGCCTGCACCGGTCTGACCGGTGCCCCTCACCAGTCTGACCGGTGTAGCCTGGGCAGCAGCACCTCCAACAGCCTTCCACTCTACCCAAGCCCAAACTATCCTCACACTCGCCTTGGCCCTGGGCATATGCACACGAGGCTCAAGTACACCATCTGAAGGGTGGTACTTGTCCTTGTTATCCCACTCCTTCGCCATTCTCTCCTCTCGCTTCCTCTTGAAACAAAACTCATCCTTATGGCCATCTCTCCCACAATAGCCACAATGGAACCTCACAAGCTTAGGCTTAGGCTTGGGTTGTGGCTGCTCACTTGGTTTCTCTCCACTCAGCTTCTCCACTGGTTTCTCCTCACTAGCCTTCTCACTTTCTTTCCCAAAGAACACTTTCCCCGAAGTGCTCACAAACTTGACAAGCTTTTGAAGATCATTTGTTGGTATAGGAAACACGGGTGGAGCTGGGGTTGTGTCTATTCGATTCCTAAGATGGTTCGGTTTAGGAGGGAAATCATTTTTGTGGTGGGTTTTTGCTGGCTCTGGGATATTCTCTCCACTTCCCTCACCAACCTTGTTTGCCCCAAGTCCCTCACCATCCTGCCTCTTAAATGCTTAGATCATCATCCTCAACTGTGGCTCATTACCAGACAACCAACCCATCAACTTTCTCAGCTCATCATTCTCATCCTGCAAACGATCAACATAATGTGCAAGTTCCAAATTCTTCAAAGCATGCATTTCACAGGTAGAGCAAGATGTAGGAATTGGTTCTTTCAGCTTAGCCTCAAGTGAAACAGTGTAAGCATGCATCTCATCAATCTTAGCATGCAAAACAGGGCAAGAAGTGCAAGCACATAGCAAAGCAGATCTAGATTTAAGCTCAGCCACTTCAACCCTAAGCACGTCTAGTTCCTCACACTAGGAAGCATGCTTCTCCTTAAACAAAGCAAGATCAACAAGAAAAATGGAGCAATCAGCATAATCAACCTCATCAAAAACAATAGGGCTAGCCTTAAGGGAATCAATCTCAAGCTTGCTATCAAAAACCTATGTTTCTAGCTTAGCCACTCTAGTCCTAGCATCCTCGAGTGAAGCCCTAAGCTCTTTTCTCATTTTCTTGACCTCTCTAAGCATGTCATCACGGTTATCAAGCAACGAGCCAAGCCTTTCATTCTCCTGACGCAAGAAGGGAAGCTCATCATGCACCTCGTCGTCGGAATCAGAGTCTGAGTCACTCTGTGTGCTCTTCTTGCTGCCGGAGCTCAGCGCCATGGTGCAGAAGCCATCTCTAGCGAAGCAGCTCAGCCCGCTCAAGTTCTTGGACTACTTACTGCTCTTGCGACGATCACCTTCGTCTTCACTGCTGCTTGAGCTCGAGGTGGAGTACGCAGAACTGGAGTCGACGTTGCTCGCTCCCACCATCGCTCGTGCCTTGCCTCGGCTCTCCTTCTTCCTTGGTCGTCGCTCGTCCTTGTGCTTGTTCTTGTGCTTGCTCTTGTGGTCACGCCTCGACCAGTACTTGCCATCCATCCTCGACTTGTGCTTGTAGACGTCCTTGTTCTCGACCTTCTCCGGGCAGTCGGCGACGAAGTGTCCCGGCTTGCCGCACTGGAAGCATATCCTCGTGTTCCTCCTCATGTTCACCCAGTTCTCGTGCAGCCTCTCGAACCTCCTCATCAGCAACGCCAGCTCGTCCTTTCCAAGCACGTCGAACTCCTCATCTGGCCCAGACATCAAAGAGGACAAGGAGAACATCCTGGATGATGGGTTAGTGTTAGCCTTTCCTTTTGAACCACCAACGAGGGCAAGACTATGGGAGTCAGTTGAACCCTCGAGCTTGGTCGTCATGCCTCTATCCACCTCAGCCGACTTGAGCTTCGAGAACAGCTCGTTCACTGTCAGAGTGTCATACTTCTCCGACTCTACAATGGCCTCGAACTTTCCGCCCCAAATCGTATGATCCAAAGAGTGTAAGAGCTTGACAGCTCTATCATGATCATTGTACAGGAGCACGTCCACATTGGCCCTCATGTTGTTCACAACCACCGTGAACCTCTGAAACAAGGCAACGGTGGACTCACCGGGGAGATGAGTGAAGTTCTCGTACTCTCCCCGGTAGGTCGCATACATCCGTGCCTGAACATGGGCATTCCCAACATGAGCCTCCTTCAACACCAACCAGATTCTACAAGCCAAGTGCTCGGTGTGCACCCGATCGAACTCAGGCTGACACAAAGCATGAAACAAATAGTTGACCGCCTTATTGTTAGCGTCGAACATGTCCGTCGATCCTGGAGCAAGGAAGTTCGTCGGCTGGACATAGCCTGTGTCCACCGTGACATCCCAAAGGATCTGACCCTTTCCCCAGAGAAACACAGCCATCCGCTTACTCCACATCTGGTAGTTCTTTCCATCGAAGTGTGGAGAACCTGAACCCCGTTCCTGGTATGCCATCCTTAGATCTTAGACTGGTTAGAGTCAATAAAGACCCGAACATGCTCTGATACCACTTGAAGGACCGAAACAGCGAACCAGAGAGGGGGGAGTGAATGGGAGCCTATAAAAATTCTTCTCGAAAGAGATGGAAACTCCAACAAGATGAACACGGCTTCCAACACACATCTCCGACTCACTACCCAAATTGGCCAAGCCCACGTAGCCACTTGAGTGCCACTGGACCTAGGAACTAACACACAACCTTCTGACCCGAGGACGTAGCGGAACACAAAACCTCGAGTCCACTAACCAGCACCGGTCAGACCGGTGAGCACCACCGGTCAGACCGGTCCCTGCTGGTGAAACTTGGCGACTTACACAGAAAGGCTCCACACCGGTCAGACCGATGCAACACACCGGTCAGACCGGTCTCAGCCAGAAAGCCCCAAAACACCAAATAGGCTAACTGAGCTCCAAACCGACCCAAACTCGAAACAACTGCAACACAGGACAACAGCGAACATACCCAGATGTTCACCCGAGCAAAAACCCAACAGGGGTTGCACCGGTCAGACTGGTGAGAGGCACCGGTCAGACCGGTGTGACCTGGGCTTCTCGGGATGAACAGCACCCGCGGTCAACACCTCCAAATCCAAGCCTTGAACTCCCGAATCACTCCACAGGCTTGAACAAGACTTTGGGGACAATAGAAACACCTCATGAGGAGTCCATATCCAAGTTTAATTCCCCCAAAACTTGTCCAAACAAGAGGAATCGAAGAAATCCCGCCAAGACCTCCTCTAACTCTAGAACACTGAAAACCCCAAAATCGAGCCCCTTAACTCACGGATTTGGTAGGGGAATCACAGCCCAAAGAACCACGAAGGGTTCCCACAAATTTCCCCTATCAAATCCCCAAGAGCAAGGTCCTGAAAACACCCCAAGAAAGCCACCAAGAAAGGGCTCCGAAAATCACAACCAAGAACAACCGGGAACAACACAACAAGGCCTTGAGGAACCACGCCGAATCATCTATACATGCCACAAAGGTTCATACAAGGTCTAGCTTGCCGCCCGATCATCCAACCCTCTCACAAGATCTGACCATGAAGCTCTCAAGCTAGTCCTATGGAAATCCTAAGAAAATAGGAAGGGAAAATATGAAAGCAAATGAACTAAGGTTCTAGGAGATGGCTGCCATCCTCTCACCTCATGGGTTATATGGAGGCAACCGAAAGTCTAAAATACCCTTTCCTGACAACTAGGGATACAAGCCCCTCAAGGGCGGTTTTGGAAGTCTTCAAGTTTTCTCCATCGGACGGATGCTCGGCAGCCGCAACCTGCTTAGCCTCGACGCAAGCCTTGCGATCCCAACGTGTGTTCTCCGCTTCGAATATTCCGGACTGCGTCATCGCACACCGGTCAGACCGGTGATCCTCACCAGTCAGACCGGTACCCACCGGTCAGACCGGTCAGACCCACCGGTCAGACTGGTCTGGCGCTGTTGCAGCACCATCTTCGGGTCTCCGATCTTGGTTTTGTGGATCAACCAAGAAACCCAGTGGTTTTCTGGTGAATCACTGGAAACCCCGCGAACTTGGTGTAGCCTCCGCCAATCGCCACTCATGACTCGGCTCCCACGTAGTCCCAGCTCGACCTTGCTTTTGAGGCTCAACCAAGAAACCGTCCATGACTTCATCTTGCTGTTCATGCCACCATGCGGCCCGCACTTGACCCCGCTGGCCACCGGGTCCCTCGAACGAAGCCTACTTGTCTTCTCCACACATGGAGGCCTCACCGGCGACTACCTTTCGCGCTTGTCCTTTACGAGGAAGACGATGAACAGTGACTTGTCTGGTGACAAACGCCTCAGTGACTGCTGACCTGTATCTTGGCCTTGTTGAACACTAAAACGAACACCACACTCCAGGACACAGGAGCTCGGGGATACAAATAGGCCGAGGCGCCCATAGCTATATCCTCCACACCCGGTACTCACACCATGACCCTCGAGAACCGCTCAATGTCGCCCGCGAACTGCATGCTCGCCCGGGCGATGTGGCCACACCCAGAACAAATTAGCGACACGCACGCAACTCCGCTAACCAACACCGACCGAGCCCATGTAGCGACCTTGCATCCTTGTGCTCGACCTGATTGATCTCCTCGAACGCAACTCAACACACCAAGCCGCCATGGGCACAACCCTATTGCACCTTGCGACTGACATGGCTACGGACGCCAAACACAAAGTAATCCACGACATAGGCACACACACACATGTCAAGCTTAACTCTAACAATCTCCCCCTAAGCTTGACATAGTAGTCCCTGCAGCTCACAGCAGTGTCGCCTCCTCGTTGGCGTCCGCCATCAGTGCCTTGCCCTCGCGCTGACGAGGATAGAACTTGGTGATGTGCCCACGCTTTGTTGTAGTTGAAGCACCTCCCGCGACTGCAGTGCTCGACCTCCTACTGGACCATAAGATCCTACTGGCGTCGTCATCCTCTTCGTCATGACCTCTATCACGTCCATTTTCTTTGTTTTTGTAGCCATGGCGTGCAGGTGAGTAGCGCGTTTGCTCCTTGCCATGCTTCTGACGGTGACTCACTTCTGACTACTCCCTGGTGAGTAGCACCAGCTCCATGCCATCTCGAACCTCTTTCTTCGCCTTCACCTCGTCAGCATTTGCATCCTCCGCCACACGTAGACGACTGATGAGCTCTTCAATGGTCGTCTTGTCGAGGTCCGTGAGCATCTTGATGGCGACGACGACTTGCTTGTACTTCTTTGGCACGACACACAGGATCTTCTTCACCACACGCCCATCCACCAGCTTCTGGCCCGCCTTGCGCAACCTTCCGACGAACCCCTGGATCCAGATTGAGATGTTCGCAACAGACTTCCCCTCTCAGAATGAGAGATTCTCGCACTCCTTCCATAGGCGCTGCGCGCACGACTCCTTGACACAATCGTCACCTCCATGAATGGACTTCACTACCACCCACGCCTCATTTGTCGTCTTCTTCACGATGAGCACGCTCTTCATCCCTGGTGGCATGGCGCAGATGATGACGGCCAGTGCACGCCGATCCTTGGCGCGCTCCTTCACTCGGCATCCACCACATCCCAAAGCTCCATGGCCTCTAGAGATACATGCATGACTAAGGCCTACTCATGGTAATTGCCATTAGTAAGCAGCGGGAGCTCCACAGCACCGGCGCTGGCGACGACACGCTCGATGACGGCACCGACGTTGGAGTTGTGTCCATCCTCACGGACCGACTCTGATGCCACTTGTTGGGATTGGGACCCTAACGGCACAACCTTGTTCTCTCTCTCACGACACTGATGCGAGGAAGACAATGAATAGTGACTTGGCCGGTGACGAATGTCGCGGTGACTACTCGCCTGTATCTTGGCCTTGTTGAACACTAAAATGAACACCACACTCCAGAACACAGGAGCTCGAAGATACAAATAGGCCGAGCACCCGGTGCTATATCCTCCACGCTCGGCACTCACACCATGACCATTGGGAACCGCTCGATGTCGCCCACGAACTCTGAGTGTCGAGTCATTTCCCACACCGGCGGGACCCGATATATAAGCCATGAGTGTGTGTGGATGGCTCCCTCTCTCCGCGACTTAGGTTTTCATTCCCCCCTCCTCTTTCTCATATTCCTGGACTATTTTCTTCTCCATTTTCTCTAGGCTAGCATGAGAGCTTCATGAGAGATTTGTTGAGAGGGATGGATGCTAGGGCGGCATGCTAGACCTTGTGAATCTTTTCTGGTTTGTATAGAAGATTCGGCATTGTGATTTTCGTGGTCTTTTTCGTGCTTGTTTTTTGGTGCCTTTGTCCTTGGTGTGTTTCCGCGGATTTGAGTGGGTTTCTCCCCGGATTTCTTTGAGGGAAACATGGATGGATGTCTAGCGCATCTTTGTCATTGATCTTGTGCCCTCAAACGCCGGGAAACCACTTCGATTCAAGGATTTTCGTTTGGTGCTATAGCTTTTGGTGGTGCTCAAAGGATTCGTGATTCCCGGTGATTTAGGGAGTTAGGAGGCAAGATTTTTGGGCTATAGCATCCTTGTGTGACGCTTTTCAAGTCCCCAAACCCTTGTCTCTATAGCTTCTACTGTTTGGGAAATCCGATGATGATTTGGGGGAGTTGACTTTCGGGGTCGTGCGTTTTCTGCTCTGTCTGCACCTCGCGGACGGTCCGCGAGGACCAGGCGGACAGGCGCGCCGTCCCTGTTCGTCAGATGTTCTTCGTGTTCTTGCTCGCCTTTTGTTTTGATCCGTCATGGCTTTGAGTTTTCGTTGGGCGAAGTTTCGGACGGTCCGCGTGTACCGGGCGGATGGTCCGCGGGTGCCTGGCGGACAGTCCGCGTGCTCCCCGCGAACGATCCGTTATTTAGGGTTGTCTCTGGAGGTTCTGTTTGCTTTTTCGGACGGTCCGCGGCGCAGGGCCGGACGGTCCGCGCGCGGGGGCCGGACGGTCCGCGGGTGTGTGTGTGGTCGGTCCGCGGCGGCAGAGGCGGACGGTCTGCGTGGCCCGTGCGGACGGTCCGCCCCACCTGGCCGGACCGCCAAAGCTTGAGTGCTTTGTTCCTTGGTTCGATTCCTCCGTTCCTTCTTTCGTGCTTCTGCGTGTGTTTCAAGGAATCGTTCCTAAGACTAGAGGTTGATCCATAACCTCGTTGTCTTGGCGATTGGTGTGTGATTCGATCCATCGCTTGTGTGTGACCGGGATTTGACTAGGGTATAGGCCGGGTTCTTTGAGAAGAATTTTTACCAGCTCCTATTCACTCCCCCCCTCTCTAGTCGCCATCTGATCCTTCAATTAGTATCAGAGCTTGGTGCCGGATTCTTTGAGACTTTGACAAGTCTTGAATCCTAAGATGGCGTACGTTGAGCGGGGCGGTCCGCCGCACTTTGATGGCAAGGGTTACCACAAGTGGGCGGCTCGTATGATGATCTTTCTTCGTGGCATGTTGTTGGTTTACATTGTGCTTAACAAGACCTATGCTATTCCGGTCAACATCCATACTCTTATGGTGACCGATGCCGGTGCTAAGGCCAAGTATGAGGCAAATGCAAAAGCCGTTGATCACTTGGTCCGGAGCTTGTGTGATCCTGAGTTTGACCGTGTTCGCCATTTGAATCTTGCTTGGCAAATTTGGGAGAAGTTGTTGGTTGCTCACGGTGGTGATAACCATGTGAAGGCTCGCCTCTTTGTCTCTTACCAGATGCAATATGAGAACTTCACTCAACTTCCCGGTGAGGACATTGATGAGATGTTTCAGAGGTTCACCGCCATCGTGAACAACATGAAGGCTAATGTTGAGGATTTCCCTTACACTGAGCATGATCAAGCTTTGAAGCTCTTGCATGTCTTGGACCCAAATGTTTTGGGTTCTAAGGTTGAGGCCATCAAGGAGTCTGGGCAGGATTTGACTATTGAGTTGGATGACCTCTTTTCTAAGCTCAAGTCGGCTGAGGTTGACAGGAAGTTGCAATCCAAGCATGAAGGCTCGACTGACCATAGTCTTGCTCTTGTGGGCGGATCAAAGGGCAAATCTAACCCTTCCTGTCGACAGTTTTCCTTGTCTTCTCTTATGTCTATTCCAGATGAGGAGTTTTATGTGCTGGGCGAGGAGGAGCTGGCCTTGCTCTCAAGGTGGTTTGATCGACAACATGAGAGCCGGAAGAATGCAAGGCGGAGCTCGGGGACATGTTACAAGTGTGGCAAGCGTGGACACTTCATCGCCGAGTGCCCGGAAGCGGAGGAGAACATGTACAAGATGAGTGAGTACAAGGCGCACCCAAGGTGTGAAGACAAGTACTCCTCCAAGGGCAAGCACTTCAGCAAGTCCAAGAGCAAGGACAAGGACAAGCGACGACCGAGCAAGCGCAGCTACAAGAAGGACAAGGCAAGAGCCATGGTGGCCGGTGCAAGCGATGTCGACTCAAGATCAAGCGACGCACAGTCAAGCTCAAGCAGTGAAGATGAAGACGCCGGGAGGCGCAATGGCAAGAAGAGTGCAAGCTGGAACCTCAGTGGGTTGAGCTGTGTGGCGCTTGAGGGCCTTTGTGGCATGGCCCATAGCTCAAGCAGCAAGAAGAGCGAGAAGGAAGACAGCGACTCCGACTCGGAGGATGAGGTAAATTGTGACCCTGTTGACGGTGTATTTTGGTGCACCTAGCATGTTCATTACGCTTTGGTTTGGATTTGATTATGGAACTAACCCGCCACCAGGCACACTAATCATATAACAAGTTCATCTTTGTGCATGCATTTGGAAGTGTTGTGTTTATGTAGGAAAACATGGATATAAAGGACGGATTCGCAACAAGTTCAAAGGAGCATTCATGGAGTCTTGTTCGTGTTCATGAGCTTGCTGAAATCACTTCCAATGGTGGCGAGAACCGAAGTGCTACGAGGAACACCCCCGGGGATTGAAGCGTAAAAGGTCAAACTTCATGCAAAGAGAGCCTCCATCTTGGATGCAAGGATAACAGCATCAAAATCATGCAAGCGGAGGGGGCAAAGTACATAAGTGCACGAGGACCCACGGAGCAAAAGGGGCGACCGAACTGGGCCGAATTGGGCCTGGGCCGGCCGGCCGGCCGGCCCAGCCCACTTCTGGCACCGGTTCGGTCCCATTTTCCTTGCCCTCGAAGGATCTTCAAACCTAAAACCCCCGAGGCGCCGCCAACACAGAGAGGAGGAGTCATTCGCACCAGAAGGCCATCCACAAGCTAGAGAGAGAGGAGGAGGATCTCCGGCGGGAGATCAACCACCTCGAAGGAAGCACCCTCTCGTGGAAAAGAAGAAAGACACCGGCGGAAGGGAAACCATGATCAACGGTGCTATGATCAGCACCTTGATGGGGTAATCTTCTCATTCGTCCATGGGTTGTAATCGATCTTGAGATGTAATCGCACTTTGTCGGATTATCTATCTATCATCTTGTGTTGAATATACTTTCATGCTTAAGGTTAGCTACCATGCCGTAAAGGGAGTAAGGCCCCAATGCTTCCTTGGATCCATTAAATACGCCGTGTCCATCAAAGGTCTAGTCATGAATACCTTCGCGTAGTGACAGTACGAGAGGAGGGAAAGGGCGAAACCGTGGTCACAACCCCGATAGATTAGATTGGTTTTTCATGTCTTTAAGCGATTGCATGCTCTAGTATCGTAGACCCGTGGGCGAGTGTCTTTTACCTTGATCGTTTATCATTCTCTCTAGTGCGTTTAGTTGTTTTCTAGTATAATAGTAGTTAGGGTTTTAGTAGCTAGTGTGTCGTTGTTGATCGAACGCTTGTAATCCCCTTGCTCCGCGGATTGACAAGAACCTTGGGAATCCCGTGGTGAAAAAGGTGTGGGGTCCGTACGCTTGCGGATCGTAGAGGGATACATCTTTTATCCGTCAACAAGCCCCTTTTTCTGGCGCCGTTGCCGGGGAGCAAGTTAGTTTACATCGTTTGATTTGCATCTAACTTAGTTTTATATTTAGTTTATCTTTTATTTGCTATATCTAACATATATTATCTAGAAAAACACTTGTTTCGTTTTTGTTTTTGTTTTTATCTTATTGTCTATATGGAGTTCGTTAATCAACCCGTGGAAGAACCGGAGAAATCATTAAGGGATTACGCTAGCCCTCGATGTGAAGACATAAAAGTACAAGAGTCAGATTCGAAGCTCGAAGCGACCAAGTATGAAATTAAATCCAAGATCATCAAGATGGTGGCGGAAAACCCATTTCAAGGGATGGTTACGGAGAACCCATATAGACACATAAGGGATTTCACGACAATATGCAACACGGTGCGTCAAGAAGGAGTTCCCGATGAATGGTTCAAATGGAATCTCTTTCCCTACTCACTTGCCGGCAAAGCAAAGACATGGTATTCGGTTGCGTCCTTTGAAGTTGAAGGCAATTGGAACAAGTTGACAAAGAAGTTTTGCGAGAAGTTCTTTCCAATTAGCATGGTTCAACATCTAAGGAGGCAAGTGATCACTTTCATGCAAGGAGAAGAGGAAGGGATAGACCAAGCCTCGGGATAGGTTTAATGAATTAATCGAACAAGGACCAAAACTCGGCTTCACCGGTGACGTACTCTTGCATACATTTTTCTTTTCCCTAACCCCTAGTTGCATGCGACACATCGAAATGTGTGCAGGTGGGGATCTCATGGAGAAAACACTCACGGAAGCCGCCCAACTTCTACAAAAAGTTAGTAAAGCGGCTGCCATGCGAAGAGATTGGGAAACAAGACTTGCGGAAGAGCCAGAATTCAATTCAAGGAAGAAGAAGCTTGCTGATTTTTCTAAAGAGGCAACCCTGGAAGTCACAAAAGAGGTGAGGACCAGGAGCGTCCCAGTGGTCGGTGGATGACCGCTCCTCAGTGATGAGTGATTGACAACGGGTGTTGGACTGACTCTTGGCTTAGTGCGCAGGTGTAGGCTGCGGCCATGTTCGTGTTGTTGCAGATGAAGAACGGGCGCGAAAGGTCTTCAGCCTTGAGGGGCCTCCGGGAGATGGAGAGACAAGTAGGCTCGGTTCGAGGGACCCGGTTGACAGCGGGATTGGGTGCGGACCACATGGTGGCGACACAAGCAAGACGAAGTCATGGACGTGTGAGCCGGTGCACGGTGGCGGTCAAGTCAAGTGGTTTGGCGGGAGGCCGGACCGAGCACGCGGGGTTTGGTGGTTTGCCCACAAAGCCACCGGCGGACGGTTTCTTGGTTTGGGCCTCAAAACCAAGTCCGAGGGCCCAACACGACGGAGACGGGATCCGGGCGTGTCGGGAAGCTTCGAAGCGGAGGACACGCGGCGGGATCGCATGGCTTGCGTCGGGAGGACGCGGGGTGCGGCGAAGGCGTGGCCGTCCGATGGCAAGACCCACAAACATTACCAAAATGCCCCTACGTGGGTTGTATCGCCAGTAGTGTAGTTAGGGGTAGTCGAGTAATTTACCACTCCGGCGGGACCTGATATATAAGCCTGGAGTGTGTGTTGATGGCTCTCTCTCTCGGTGACTTAGGGTTTCATTTCCCCCCTTCTCTTTCTCATTTTCGTAGCCATTTTTCTTCCATTTTTCTCTAGGCTAGCATGAGAGCTTCATGAGAGATTTGTTGAGAGGGATGGATGCTAGGGCGGCATGCTAGACCTTGTGAATCTTTCCTGGTTTGTATAGAAGATTCGGGGTTGTTTTTCGTGGCTTTTTGTGCTTATTTTCGTGCCTTTGTTCCGGTGTGATTCCGCGGCTTTGAGTGAGTTTCTTCCCGGATTTCTTTGAGGGAAACATGGATAGATGTCTTGTGCATCTTTGTGCTTGATCTTGTGCCCTCAAACGCCGGGAAACTACTTCGATTCGTGAGTTTTCGTTCGGTGCTCTAGATTTTGGTGGTGCTCAAAGGATTCGCGATTCCCGGTGATTTAGGGAGTTAGGAGGCAAAATTTTTGGGCTATAGCATCCTTGTGTGACGCTTTTCAAGTACCCAAACCCTTGTCTCCACAGCTTCAACCGTTTGGGAAATCCGATGATGATTTGGGGGAGTTGACTTTCGAGGTCGGGCATTTTTCTGTTCTGTCCGAGCCTCGCGGACGGTCCGCGGCCTCCTGGCGGACGGTCCGCGCCGCTCGAGTTCGTCCCGAGTTCTTCGTGTTCTTGCTCGTCCTTTGTTTCGATCCGTTGTGATTTTGGTTTTTGGTTGGACGAAGTTTCGGACGGTCCGCGGTGTCGGGCGGACGGTCCGCGGGTGCTTGGCGGACGGTCCGCGTGCTCCCCGCGGACGGTCCGTGGCACGGGGGTGTCTTTGGGTCGTTCGTGTAAATTAACGGACGGTCCGCGGCTAAGGCCGGACGGTCCGCGGCCGGGTGCGGACGGTCCGCGATACCCCGGCCGGACGGTCCGCGCGGTTCTTGCGGACGGTCCGCCCCTCCCGCGCGGACGGTCCGCCGCAGCTTGTGTGCTTTGCTTCTTGGTTCGATTCCTTCCTCCCCTTTCTAGTGCTTCCACGTGTGCTTCGAGGAATCGTTCCTAAGGCCAGAGGTTGATCTATAACCTCGTGGACTTGGCGATTGGTGCGTGATTCGATCCATCGCTTGTGTGTGACCGGGTTTTGAGTAGGACATAGGCCGGGCTCTTTGGGAAGAATTTTTACCGGCTCCTATTCACTCCCCCCCTCTCTAGTCGCCATCTGATCCTTCAATTGGTATCGTAGCTCTCGGTGCCGGATTCTTTGCGACTTTGACAAGTCTCGAATCCTAAGATGGCGTACGTTGAGCGGGGGCGGTCCGCCGCACTTCGATGGCAAGGGTTACCACAAGTGGGCGGCTCGTATGATGATTTTTCTCCGAGGAAAGCCGTTGGATTTTATTGTGCTTGACAAGACCTATGCTATTCCGGTCAACATCCATACTCTTATGGTGACCGATGCCGATGCCAAGGCCAAGTATGAGGCTAATGCAAAAGCCGTTGATCACTTGTGCCGAGCTTGTGTGATCCGAGTTTGAGCGTGTTCGCCATTTGAATCTTGCTTGGCAAATTTGGGATAAGTTGTTGGTTGCTCACGGTGGTGATAACCATGTGAAGGCTCGCCTCTTTGTCTCTTACCGGATGCAATATGAGAATTTCACTCCACTTCCCGGTGAGGACATTGATGCGATGTTTCAGAGGTTCACCACCATCGTGAACAACATGAAGGCTAATGTTGAGGATTTTCCGTACTCCGAGCATGATCAGGCTTTGAAGCTCTTGCATGTCTTGGACCCAAATGTTTGGGGTGCTAAGGTTGAGGCCATCAAGGAGTCTGGGAATTATTTGACTATTGAGTTGGATGACCTCTTTTCTAAGCTCAAGTCGGCTGAGATTGACAGGAAGTTGCTATCCAAGCATGAGGGCTCGACTGACCATAGTCTTGCTCTTGTGGGAGGATCAAAGGGCAAATCTAACCCTTCCTGTCGACGCTTTTCTTTGTCCTCTCTTATGTCCATTCCAGATGAGGAGTTTGATGTGCTGGGCGAGGAGGAGCTGGCCTTGCTCTCAAGAAGGTTTGAGCGACTACACGAGAGTCGGAGGAACGCAAGGCGGAGCTCAGGGACGTGCTACAAGTGTGGCAAGCGTGGCCACTTCATCGCCGAGTGCCCGGAAGCGGAGGAGAACAAGTACAAGGTGAACGAGTACAAGGCGCACCCGAGGCGTGAAGACAAGTACTCCTCCAAGGGCAAGCACTTCAACAAGTCCAAGAGCAAGGACAAGGACAAGGACAAGCGGCGACCGAGCAAGAGCACCTACAAGAAGAACAAGGCAAGAGCGATGGTGGCCGGTGCGAGCGACGTCGACTCAAGCTCAAGCGAGGAGAAGTCAAGCTCAAGCAGCGAAGATGAAGACGCCGGGAGGCGCAGTGGCAAGAAGAGTGCAAGCCGGAACCTCAGCGGGCTGAGCTGTGTGGCGCTCGAGGGCTTTTGTGGCATGGCCCATAGCTCGAGCAGCAAGAAGAGTGTGAAGGAGGACAGCGACTCCGACTCGGAGGATGAGGTAAACCGTGATCCCGACTCTTTGCTTGCTGAGATTGCTAGGTTGAATGGTTTGCTTGATAACCGTGATAGTGTGCTGAGAGATGCCAAAAAGATGAGGAAAGATCTTAGGGCTCAGCTTGAGAATTCTAGCGAGAAAGTAGGAGAGTTAGAGTCAAAATTGCTTGAATTGAAACTTGAGAATGACTCTTTGAAACTTGCTCCTACTACTCCTGATGATGTTGAATGTGTTGAATGTGATGCTTGGTTGAATGAGATCAAAATGCTTAATGAGAAGAATGCTTCTATTTTGGCTCAACTAGATGCTCTTAGGACCGAACATGATGAGCTTAAGGCTAGACCAACTTTGCTTGGTGCTTGCAAATCATGTCCTACTATGCATGCTAAGCTTGTTGATGCTCGTTCTACCATTAGTTCTTTGGAAGCATCTTTGAAATCTCCTGTTGCAAATGCATGTTCTAGCTGTGATGAAGTCACTTTGCGTAATCTTGAGCTTACTTCCCGGTTGGATGTCATTTATGAGGAGAGTGACTATTTGAGGAAAGTGTTGGGTTGGTTGTCTGGGCAGGAACCTCAATTGAAAATCATGATTGAGGAGTTCAAGAGGGCTGATGGTCGTGGTTTGGGGTTTGAGAAGTTGGGTGAAAAGTGGGAGAAAACAGCGGGGAGAGTGTGTACGAGAAGTGTGTTGAGTCTAACCCCGGGTTTGAGGTGATCGGAGAGATCCAAGTCCCACTCCCAAAAGCACCCAAGAACTCTTTCACACCAAAGCCCAACCACCTTTGCAACAAGCTTGACACAACCCAAGATCCACCCAAATTCCCACCTAAGACAAATGATTTCCGAAACCGAGTGAAGTTTGTGGGTGAGAAGGGTGAGAAGCCTAGAGAGAAGCCGAGCCAAAACCAAAACCCATCCCCTTCGGGTGTGAGTATTGTGGCAAGGAGAGGCATCTTGCGAGTTTTGCTACAAGAGGAAGAGGGATGAGAGGCTTGCTAGGGAGCAAGCGAACCGGAGACGAGTATCGCCGGCCCTCGCGGTATTCCCCGAGCCTAGAGTGCCACTTCCACGGGGTGTGGGAAGTGTGAGGAGTGTTGGCAGGTTCCCACAGAGAGGTGGTGGTGAGAGGTTTGTCAGGAGAGATGATGGTGTGCGTGCTGGTGAGAGGTTTGGTCGGGCTCGTGGTGGTTTTGCTGGACGTCCTCCTACTCGTCCTCAGTACGGGTTTAGGGGGGATGATCGCAGCTTTGGGTTCCAGAGGAACTACGGACCACGTTTTCCCCCTCGTGGTGCTCGTACTCCTCCCATGGGACATGGGAAGTTTGGTGGCAAGGGAGTGATGTTTGCTAACCCCTCTTTTGAGCAGATGGCTCGACACTGGTTTAACTTTCTCTGTGCTAACCCCAGTGTCGAGTCGCTAGCTCATTCTCGTTCTTGTTTCGACTCGCGGGCGGGGAGGCTTGGAGAACATTTGGTTGATCGACTCCGGGTGTTCTCGACACATGACCGGAGATAAGAAGTGGTTCTCCAGCCTCACCCCAGTGAAGGAAAAGATGTACATTACATTTGGGGACAATGGACGAGGTAGGGTGCTTTCAGAGGGTGTTGTGCATGTGAGTGACAAGGTAACGTTGAAGAGAGTGGCTCTTGTGAAGTCTTTGGGTTTTAACTTGCTTTCGGTTTCTCAGTTGCTTGATGAGGGTTTTGAGGTGCGTTTCAAGTCTGGCGAGTCTCGCTTGCTTGATTCTCGAGGTGATCTTGTCTGTATGATCATCCCCGAGGGTCGATTTTCGTGGCTGATTTCTCTCGTTCTTTGGGTCCTGCTTTCGCCGTTTGATGGCCGGTCCTTCTTCGATTTGTGGAAATGGCATAGGCGGTTGGGACACTTGAGCTTTGATTTGGTTTCCCGCTTGAGTGGTCTTGACCTTGTCCGAGGATTGCCGAAGTTGAAGCTTGAGAAGGATTTGGTTTGTGCTCCTTGTAGGCATGGTAAGATGGTAGCCACTCCCCATCCACCCCCGACCGATGTCATGACCGAGCGTCCGACGTAGCCGTTGCATATGGACCTTGTTGGGCCGCTCGAGTTCGCTCGGTGGGTGGGAAGTGGTATGTCCTTGTTGTGGTGGACGATTACTCTCGCTATGCCCGGGTGTTCTTCTTGGAGGATAAGAGTGAGACTTTTGGTTTTGTTCGAGATCCGATCGTGAGGTTGAAAAACGAGAGGCATGGGAATGCTATTCGAGCTATCCGCAAGTGATAATGGCTCGAGTTTAAGA
Organism: Cenchrus americanus; assembly: GCA_947561735.1. Lineage (NCBI taxonomy): Eukaryota > Viridiplantae > Streptophyta > Magnoliopsida > Poales > Poaceae > Cenchrus > Cenchrus americanus. Next base: position 196,591,834 of record OX387244.1, read on the forward strand.
ACTCTCGTTTTGATGCCTTTTGTCGTGATCTAGGTCTTGAACATCGGTATTCGACCCCTTATGTGCCCCCTCAAAATGGAGTCGTGGAAAGGAAAAATCGGACTCTTTGTGAGATGGCTAGGACGATGCTCGATGAGCACGGGACTCCTAGGAGGTTTTGGGCCGAGGCGGTCAATACGACTTGTCATGTTTCCAACCGGATTTTATTGAGAGCTTTCAAGAAGAAGACCTGTTATGAGCTTATGCATGGTCGTGCACCCAAGGTGAGTCACTTCCGAGTTTTTGGCCGCAAGTGCTTTATTTTGAAGAAAGGAAAACTCGACAAGTTTGAGGCTAGGTCTAGTGATGGTATTTTCTTTGGATATGCTAACCATTCTAGAGCCTATAGGGTACTTAACCTTGAGACTAACAAAATCATGGAGACTTGCGAGGTGACCTTCGACGAGACAATGCCATGTACCTCTCTTGGCTTTGAATGTGCAGGTGATGAAGAGATGGCCGAGGACCTCTTTGAGGAGGAGAAAGATGAAGCTGGAGATGATGATGGGGAGAACCATGAGCCTGAAGCTGAGCATGTACCCACTACTCCCCCTACAACCACTTTGGAGCATGGACCGTCTACATCATGGACAACGACGGTGCAACAAGAGGACCAGGCGAGAGAAGCTGAAGTTGAGGGGGAGGTAGTCTCGAGGCGTGAGGCTCCCCGGCGGATTCAAGAAGTGCATCCCCTGTCGAAGATCATTGGGAACATTGATGAACGCACTACACGGTCGAGGTCCAGGAATTCCTCTCATTTTGCTCATGCTGCTTTTGTTGCTACTTTTGAGCCCAAGGACATTGGACATGCTTTATCCGATGCAAACCGGGTCAATTCTATGCATGAGGAGTTGGAAAACTTTGAGAGAAACCGGGTGTGGGAGTTAGTTGAACCACCTCCAAATTGCCATCCCATAGGAACCAAGTGGGTTTGGAAGAACAAAGAGGGAGAGAATGGGATGGTTGTGAACAACAAGTCCGGACTTGTTGCTCGGGGGTTTAGTCGAAGGAGGGGATCGACTATGAGGAGACCTTTGCTCCTGTGGCCCGTCTTGAGGCAATCCGATCCTTCTAGCCTTTGCCGTGGCTAAAGGGTTCAAGTTGTTTCGGATGGACGTGAAGAGTGCTTTTCGAATGGGGTCATAGAGGAGGAGGTTTATGTGAAGCGACCACACCGGGTTTGAGAGCGAGTTGTACCCACACGGGGTATACGGGTTGAAAAGGGCTCGTATGGGTTGAAACGAGCGCCCCGTGCTTGGTATGGGAGATTGAGAGGTTTTCTTTTGAGCGAGAGGGTTTGTGATGGGTACCGTGGATAGAACCTTGTTTCTCCTCAAGCATAGAAATGACTTGCTGATTGTTCAGATTTACGTGGATGATATTGTCTTTGGTGGCTCGTCACATAACCTTGTTGCCAAGTTTGCAGATGAGATGAGCAGGGAGTTCGAGATGAGCATGATGGGCGAGTTGCAGTATTTTCTCGGGCTGCAGATCAAGCAAGTGAAGGACGGTACATTTGTGCACCAAACCAAGTACACGAAAGACATGCTGAGGAAGTTCCAGATGCAAGATGTGAGGCCGATGTCGACTCCTATGGGGTGTACGACCTTTTTGGGTGGGGTGGGGGTGGGGGAACGGGTGGGCGGGGGGGGTGTGGGGGAGTCTGTTCTCTCCTCTTCTTTTCGGGGCGGAGGAGGGGGGTGTGGTGTTTCGGTGTGTTGTGTGTTTTTGTTTTTCGTTGCGGCGTTGATATAATGACTTGTTGTGGTGTTTTAAGTTTTTTTTTGTTTTTTTTTGCTTTTTTTTTTTTTTTTTTTTTTTTTTTTTTTTTTCTTTTTTTTTTTTTTTTTTTTTTTTTTGGTTTTTTTTTTGTTTTTTTTTTTTGGTTTGTTTTTTTTTTTTTTTGTTTGTTTTTTTTTTGTTTTTTGTTTTTTTTTTTTTTTTTTGTTTTGTTTATTTTTTTATATCTTTGGGTGGGGGGATGTTTTTGTTGTTTTTTTTTTTTAAGACATTTGTGCGCTTGCGGGGGGAACTTGGGGTTTGTTGCCCTTTCTAGTTGATTCTTGGGGGTTTCCTTTTGTACCATTTGTATCATATCATGTTTTTACTTTGATGTATATACATGCTTTGCTTGATGTACAAACCATGGTAGGATAGCCATCTTGTCATATATCATGTTGCATTTGTGTCATATGGCATTTTAGGATGATGAGCTTCTTTCATATGCCATATTTGAGTCTCTTTGGCTATTTGTGAGATATTGGTTATATGTGTGGAGAAATGGTGATGTGAGGCTATGCTCTTGGAATATTTGAGATATATGTGTGGTGAGATAGCCCCTTTTGAAATAAATGCTTAACTTGACTAATTTTTGATGAAATATGCTCCACTCGTGTGTAGTTGTGTATCCATGTCACAGTTTGGTCTAAATGTGCTTTTCATGCTTAGATTGTGCTTGGATGCCTTGTTCTTGCATTTGGGCCAAAGGCCGAATATCATTGTGAATGTTTAGCCTATGTTGCATTCATGGGGGAGCATAAGCTTCTTTTTTGCCGCAAAGGCACTTCATGTACCATGAAATGAATCAATCTTGAAAAGAAGTGCATAATGCTCGAAAAATGCTCCATCCATCATGTCTATGCTTAAAATGTCTTATCTTTCACATATGGGTGCAAAACATGTTGCATGATGTTCACCAGTGGAGAAGTCTCCCCGAAGTGGACACATGGCTCATGAGCTTCGACATGACATGCTTTGCTTTATGGGTGTTTGCCATGATCTTTTGCTGAGAATTTGATACCCTTGTATGATCTTTGAATGGTATGCATGTTTGTGGCTCAAGTGTGACATGGATAGGCTTTTACATGTGAAGCGAGTCTTCTTTTGGTAAAACTGCTTAAATCTGAAAATTTTGCTTTGTCACATGCTTGTATTCTCATACATTACTTGTGGCAATGCTTTGACTATGCTATGATTCATGTGTGTGATCTTTGTCTCATTTTTAGCCTTTGACACTAGATTTGGCCTATTTGAGAAGCTCATGTAGTTGTCTATATGCTTTGCTTTGCATTTCTGCATTTTCACCTTGATTCATACATTGTCAACAAGGGGGAGAAAAGGTGAGCTTAATGAAAATTCAGAAAAAAGTGAGCTGAAATTTGGAAGTGTGCATCCACATGTTCGGGGGGAGGCATTTGTTCGGGGGGAGCTTTCTTCTTTGTTTTCGGTGTGGATTTTGTGCTTTGCTTGGCTTGTGACCTTTCTTTGCCTTTCTCCGGTTTTGGTCATGAGTTGAGCTTCTTCGTTTTTCTTTCTTCTTTCTTTCTCTTTTACTGCGAATTTCATTTCGCGTTGTGTGTTGTCAATGCACTCATCAAGGGGGAGATTGAGGACCGGGGAGCGTCCCGGTGGTCGGTGGATGACCGCTCCTCAGTGATGAGTGATTGACAACGGGTGTTGGACTGACTCTTGGCTTAGTGCGCAGGTGTAGGCTGCGGCCTAGTTCGTGTTGTTGCAGGTGAAGAACGGGTGCGAAAGGTCTTCAGCCTTGAGGGGCCTCCGGGAGATGGAGAGACAAGTAGGCTCGGTTCGAGGGACCCGGTGGACAGCGGGACTGGGTGCGGACCACATGGTGGCGACACAAGCAAGACGAAGTCATGGACGTGTGAGCCGGTGCACGGTGGCGGTCAAGTCAAGTGGTTTGGCGGGAGGCCGGACCGAGCACGCGGGGTTTGGTGGTTTGCCCACAAAACCACCGGCGGACGGTTTCTTGGTTTGGGCCTCAAAACCAAGTCCGAGGGCCCAACACGACGGAGACGGGATCCGGGCGTGTCGGGAAGCTTCGAAGCGGAGGACACGCGGCGGGATCGCATGGCTTGCGTCGGGAGGACGCGGGGTGCGGCGAAGGCGTGGCCGTCCGATGGCAAGACCCACAAACATTACCAAAATGCCCCTACGTGGGTTGTATCGCCAGTAGTGTAGTTAGGGGTAGTCGAGTCATTTACCACTCCGGCGGGACCTGATATATAAGCCTGGAGTGTGTGTTGATGGCTCTCTCTCTCTCGGTGACTTAGGGTTTCATTTCCCCCCTTCTCTTTCTCATTTTCGTAGCCATTTTTCTTCCATTTTTCTCTAGGCTAGCATGAGAGCTTCATGAGAGATTTGTTGAGAGGGATGGATGCTAGGGCGGCATGCTAGACCTTGTGAATCTTTCCTGGTTTGTATAGAAGATTCGGGGTTGTTTTTCGTGGCTTTTTGTGCTTATTTTCGTGCCTTTGTTCCCGGTGTGATTCCGCGGATTTGAGTGAGTTTCTTCCCGGATTTCTTTGAGGGAAACATGGATAGATGTCTTGTGCATCTTTGTGCTTGATCTTGTGCCCTCAAACGCCGGGAAACTACTTCGATTCGTGAGTTTTCGTTCGGTGCTCTAGGTTTTGGTGGTGCTCAAAGGATTCGCGATTCCGGTGATTTAGGGAGTTAGGAGGCAAGATTTTTGGGCTATAGCATCCTTGTGTGACGCTTTTCAAGTACCCAAACCCTTGTCTCCACGGCTTCAACCGTTTGGGAAATCCGATGATGATTTGGGGGAGTTGACTTTCGAGGTCGGGCATTTTTCTCGTTCGTCCGAGCCTCGCGGACGGTCCGCGGCCTCCCGGCGGACGGTCCGCGCCGCTCGAGTTCGTCCCGAGTTCTTCGTGTTCTTGCTCGTCCTTTGTTTCGATCCGTTGTGATTTTGGTTTTTGGTTGGACGAAGTTTCGGACGGTCCGCGGTGTCGGGCGGACGGTCCGCGGGTGCTTGGCGGACGGTCCGCGTGCTCCCCGCGGACGGTCCGTGGCACGAGGGTGTCTTTGGGTCGTTCGTGTAAATTAACGGACGGTCCGCGGCTAAGGCCGGACGGTCCGCGGCCGGGTGCGGACGGTCCGCGATACCCGGCCGGACGGTCCGCGCGGTTCTTGCGGACGGTCCGCCCCTCCTGCGCGGACGGTCCGCCGAGCCTGTGTGCTTTGCTTCTTGGTTCGATTCCTTCCTCCCCTTTCTAGTGCTTCCACGTGTGCTTCGAGGAATCGTTCCTAAGGCCAGAGGTTGATCTATAACCTCGTGGACTTGGCGATTGGTGCGTGATTCGATCCATCGCTTGTGTGTGACCGGGTTTTGAGTAGGACATAGGCCGGGCTCTTTGGGAAGAATTTTTACCGGCTCCTATTCACTCCCCCCCTCTCTAGTCGCCATCTGATCCTTCAAGAGGAACCGGTCATGGAAAAGCTTGAACAAGAACACATCAAGTCAAGAACTACACCAAGCGTCGACTTCGCCACACCAATTGAGACGAACAAGAGAAGCATGTCAAGCGCGAAGCCACTAAGGGAGTTCGAGCCAATGGATTGGGTTCCTATTGATTACGGAGAAGTATTCGACAAGAGAAGACCGTTCCCTAATCAAAAGGGAATGGCAAGAGCATTGGAAGTGGATTTCCCACCGGAGAAGAAAGCTGAAAATTCATACGACCTCGAAACCACCGGTGAGATTTTTGAAAAGCTCTTTGGAGATGACGTGGTGGATCCGGAACATATCGCCGAGGTGAAGAGAATCATGGGGGTCAAGCCCGAAGCATCACCATACGCTCGCCTCGCTGAAATTTACTCGATAGGATCCGAAGAAGAAGAAAAGATGACGCCACACTTGAGTTGCGAGATCAACGGAGTTCAATGCAAAGCTTTATGCGACATCGGAGCCCAAGTAAGTGTTCTATCTTCTAAAATTTACGATAAAGTTCAATACCACAACCTAGACTTTGCTCCACCATCAACGAAATTAATTATGGGAGATGGTAGAACTATCAAACCTCTAGGTATTGCTTGCAACATGAAAGTAAAAATCTCTAGAAACTATATACCAACCGATTTCTTTGTTATTGATGCTTACCATAGTAATTCTGATCATATAATCTTAGGTAGGCCTTTTCTTAAGTTGGTTGATGCCGTGTTAGATGCCGGAGAAGGCAAAGTAACAATGAACCTTAATGGAACAAAGTACACATATAACTTTCTTCGTGCTTCTAAACACCTTACACCTTTTCCTCCCGAAGATGAAGAAGTAGAAGAGATAGATAGTCTTTGTTTTGTTGAAACCCTTAGAGACCCGCTGCAAAGAGCGATGGAAAATCAAATTAGTAATCAACAAGATGAAGAACTAGAGGAAGCAACAAAAGGCTTAGAGCCGCATGATGGTGGTGTGGAGGAAGAGAAATTCGAAGACATAGGAGAAATCAAACCCGAGGAGCCACAAGTGCCCGAGGTAGACCTTAAACCTTTGCCCAAGGGATTAAAATATGAATTTTTGGGCCCAGACAAAACATATCCAGTCATTGTAAGCGACGAGTTGAGTTCCGAAGAAAATGAAGCGTTGCTGATTTTATTAAAAAACATAGGAGGTGATTGGATATTCAATTAATGATCTCAAAGGTATTAGCCCAGCCTTTTGCACTCATCGTATACCAATGGAAGACCAATGTAAGCCTGTAGTGGACCATCAAAGGAGGCTAACCCATGCCATGCGAGAGGTAGTAAAGAAAGAGGTTATCAAGTTACTTGACGCCGGAATCATCTACCCGGTTCCGCATAGCGAATGGGTGAGCCCGGCACATTGTGTACCGAAGAAAAGAGGTTTGACCGTGGTGAAGAATGAGAAGAACGAGTTGATACCGCAAAGGACCGTGACTGGGTGGCGGATGTGTATCGATTACCGTAAGCTTAACAAAGCGACGAAGAAAGATCACTTCCCCCTACCGTTCATAGACGAGATGCTCGAGAGGTTAGCAAACCATTCTTATTTTTGCTTTCTCGATGGATACTCGGGGTTCATGCAAATTCCTATTCACCCGGAAGATCAACATAAGACAACGTTTACGTGTCCTTACGGAACGTTTGCATATAGGAGGATGCCCTTCGGCTTATGCAACGCTCCGGCCTCTTTTCAACGTTGCATGATGGCCGTGTTTTCGGAATTCATCGAAGAAATTGTTGAAGTGTTTATGGATGATTTTTCCGTTTACGGGAAGACGTTCATGGATTGCTTAGCAAACTTAGAAAAGGTCCTTACAAGGTGTGCGGAGGTGGATTTGGTTTTAAATTGGGAAAAGTGCCACTTCATGGTTAAGCAAGGCATAGTGCTCGGACATGTTATATCCGAGAGAGGAATCGAAGTGGACAAGGCTAAGGTAGAGACGGTTGAGCAACTCCCACCTCCTACGGATATTAAGTCCTTAAGGAGCTTTCTAGGTCATGCTGGATTTTGTAGGAGATTTATAAAGGACTTCTCGAAGATCACTAAGCCTTTAACGCACCTTCTTCAAAAGGATGTGGCTTTCGACTTTGACGAGAAGTGCCTAGCGGCATTCCGGACCTTGAAAAATGCGTTGGTGAGTGCTCCCATCATCCAACCTCCGGATTGGAGCCAACCTTTCGAGATCATGTGTGACGCAAGTGACTACGCCGTAGGCGCGGTCTTGGGTCAAAGAAAGGAAGGCCGAGTTCACGCCGTTTACTACGCTAGAAAAACTCTTAGTGGGGCACAATTAAATTACGCCACTACGGAAAAAGAGTTGCTAGCGGTGGTATTCGCTTTCGAAAAATTCAGATCTTACATCGTGAACTCGAAGGTCATTGTTTACACCGATCACGCAGCTATCAAGTATCTCTTGGCTAAGAAGGAAGCTAAACCACGTTTGATTCGTTGGATCCTTCTTCTCCAAGAGTTTGATGTTGAAATTCGTGATAAAAAGGGGGGTGGAGAATGTTGTGGCCGATCATTTGTCTAGGATGAATCGTGGACAAGATGATAAAGAGCCCATAGAAGATAAAATGAGAGATGACCACCTCTATAGAGTGCTTGATAAAGATACTTGGATGATCGACATCATTCGAGCAATTCGAAAGATGCCCCTCGATCATCTAGATAAAAACACTCAAAGGAAGATAATATCCAAAAGTAAGAAATATTTTTGGGATGCACCATACCTCTTCAAACTTGGCAATGATGGAGTAATGAGAAGATGTGTTCCAAGAGAAGAAAGGGTTGAGATTCTAAGGAAGTGCCACTCGGCGGAGTACGGTAGACACTATAGCCATTTTCGAACCGAAGCAAAAGTATGGTCGAGCGGATTCTATTGGCCGGAGATGCATGAAGATACTAAAAGATATGTTGCGTCATGCCCCGAATGCCAAAGAACTGGAAACATCTCTCAAAGAAATTCTATGCCTTTGAAATACAACTTACAAATCGACATATTCGATGTATGGGGCATAGACTTCATGGGGCCTTTTAAAAACTCATTTGGATTCGAGTACATCCTAGTCATGGTTGATTATGTATCCAAGTGGGTAGAGGCTATACCATGTCGTAAAGCTTCCACGGAGGAGTCCATCACTATGATCAAGAACGTGATTTTTCCCCGTTTCGGTACACCGAGAATCTTGATAAGTGATGGAGGAACTCATTTCACCGGGAAGAAATTCAAAAAGTGCTTGTCCAAGTTGGGAATTGAGCATAGGGTCTCCACGGCCTATCACCCACAAACCAACGGACAAGCGGAGACGTCAAATAGGCAATTAAAAAGCATACTTAACAAGACCATAGAGAAAGGAGGCAAGCATTGGTCAAAGAAATTAGACGGAGCTTTATGGGCTTATCGAACGGCGTTTAAAACACCGATAGGTATGACCCCTTATCAATTCGTCTATGGAAAAGCTTGCCACCTTCCGGTTGAGTTGGAACATAAAGCCTATTGGGCGATTAAAGAGATGAACCTTGATCTCGATGCCGCGGTGGTGAAACGAAGAATTCAAATAAGCGAGCTAGAGGAGTTGAGGTTGAAAGCTTATGAAAACGCAAGCATATACAAGGAGAGAATCAAAAGGTGGTATGATAAAAGATTGAAGAAAAAAGAATTTAAAGAAGGAGATAAGGTCCTCCTCTACAATTCGAGGTTTAAAACCTTCGGAAAGGGGAAATTGCAAAGCAAGTGGGAGGGACCTTATGTTGTGCATTCGGTGTTCTCCAACGGAGCGGTAACCATTATGGATAAAAATGGCGATCAATTTGTGGTGAATGGTCAGCGGCTTAAGGTTTACTACGAACCCGATGTCGTGCCCCTTCACCATGTTGACGTCTTCACCATGGAGGAAGAGCCCGAACGTCCCGCCTAGGACGAAAAACAAGGCATCAACTTCTGTAAATATTTTTTCTTTTAGTTTTCTGGAGTTTTTCGCGAAGATTTACTGGGCCAACTTTTTCCCATGGGCTAAGGAAGAAAAAATAGGGCGGTGTGCAAAAACCCGGACCGGCCCGGCCCCCGAGGCAGGGTGGGCCGGCCGGCCCAGGCGGACCGGCCCAGAGGGGCCCGACGCCCGATTACACCGAATTCTGCCCGAATTGCTCCTTTTTGACTTCCTTGTTTGGTCGGAAAATTTTAAAGGAAGTGTAAAAAAGGAAAATAAGGTTCCCAGGGCTTTTCTCTCAGGACTATTTATTTGGCCGAAATGGGAGCTCGAGGATCAAACCTTTCAAGCTATGTGTTGCACCCTTGTAGCAGCCATTGTGCCTCCAAGAAGCTTAGAGTTGAAGCTAGAAGCCAAGAAGCCATCGATGGAGGAGGCGATGCGATGCGAGCTCAAGCTACCCGTCAGGAGGACCGCACGTATCCGTTGCGGAGGACGTGTCCAGACCGGAGCTCTTGCATCTCGCAACCCCGTCGAAGGAGAGAAGGTCCCTACACCCGTCCGAAGGTCGGCACGCCTCCAAGGCATCAAGCGCAAAGATTACAAGGAGGTGTCGCCAGAGCCTAAGGATTATGGGGATAGCGACTACTCTGACGATCGTAGTCCGAGCTCGTGGGTGGCCGCCGGTAGAGATGATGATGATTGGGATGAGCAGCCCAAGGAAAGGACTCCCGAAGGCCCCAACGGCAACGGCAACGACGGCGGCGAAGGCAACGACAATGGAGGTGGCGACGACGATGGTGACAACGGTGGAGATTATGGCGACGACGACCCCTTCGGATTGCATCCGGTGTGTTGTCGAGTTTGCCGTCAATCCATCGCGGATCTCTACACGTCGGCCGACGAATGTCTCCAAGCCATGGAAGCGATGAAGCAGCGTATGGAGGACTTGGAGCGCGTAGTTGAAGATGACTACAAGTTCCTTAACCGCAACGTGCGCAAACTTTTCGGCATGGTTGGAAACATGAGAGGCAAGTGGTGCAAAACTTGCTTGAAGTACCACTAGATCTAGTTTTCCCCTTAGGATTTTGTAAGATACGACGAGGACGTCGTATGTTTTAAGTGTGGGGGAGAGCTAGCTCGCTAGCCTTAGCTTTTGAACTTCAAGTTTAGGTTCGGTTTAATCTTCGTGTGAGAGTCTTAGTGTTTTTAATGAGTCTTTAGTTTTTGAGTCTGTTTTAAAATTTTTGCAAGTGTCTTAAATTAGTGTTGAGTCAAGAAAAGCAAATAAAAAGAGTCTTTATATATATATATCTTTGTGTTTTATGTATTGTTTATCTTTATTTACTTGTTTGTTTAATCTTCGATTCTTGATATATGAACACAAGTATGTGGTTTGAAAAACGTTTACCGTGGTGCTTAGTGGAATCGCTACTACTTAAAGTATCCATACCGCACTTCGATCTTGAGCTTCACATGTTAGTTGTGCTATGTTTGATGCTAAAAATTGGAGGATTTCAGTTCTGAAAATTATTTTAAAACCCTTGTAATAAAGGTTAGCAGAACCTCTTTTTCCAAGTTGAGAGTACGAAAAAATTCCTATCCAAAGCCAAGTTTATTTTTTCGCTCCACCATAAGTGTGATTAGCATAATGAGTTAGGCTAGGACCTTTCTCTCTTGGTGAGTTTTAATTTCGAGCAATGATCATGTTCTTGTGCTTATCTTTTGTTGCTAGCCTCGTCATATATTCGGTAACGTGACCTTCATAACGAAAGTCATGCATATCGCCGAATTCCATACCCAACCCTATACATCTCTTTTGTACATCGTATTCCTTGAACACAACCTATTTTCAAAGTTTCGTCTCGTCTCTAGCATGATTTATTTAAAAATTCAGATTGTATGCATGCAAGGAAAGAGAGAATTGAAAGCTTTGAAAAGTTGTCAAGAGAGAGAAAAATAAATAGAAAAAGTATGTGTATGGAAAAGAAAGAAAGAAAGAAAGAAAGAAAGAAAAATCGTATGTGAATGAAAGAAGAAAAAAAAAAGAAAAAGATGAGTTAGCAATGAAGATATGAGAGGGATGGATCAAGTGAAAGAAAAGAAAAAAAATAAATTGTAAGGAAGGATGTCACGTTGATTGTGAGACGAAACTTTTACTCTATTTCCAACCATGTGCAATCCGACAACGAGGACATCATTGGTGCCTTGTAGTCACAATTTTCTTTTGCCCTTGCACATGTCCACCATTCTAAATCTTCTCATCCTTGATATCCCTACATATGGTTAATTCTCATGATCATTGGCTTTGAAAGGTAGACAACCATTAGAGGAAGTTCTTACTTTGACAATACTTGTGTTGATTGCGCTAGCCCTACCTATAGCTCCACTTTACATGATATATGAGAGATTAATGGGAGGTGAGAGTTTTATAAAATTTGGTTAGGATAGCCACTTTATATGAGTGACTTGAGAGAGCTTGGAAAAAGGTTTTTTGTCTAATACTTGTTGCAGGAATTTTTGTTTTGAAAACCATAAAAACCCTCCGATGGAAGCAAAGGAGTAAGCATGGCTGAAATTGAAGACTTCAAGTGAAGAGTTTGAGTTGTGGGGTAAAACTTGACGTGGTAAAAGTTCTAAACGCCCATGTTTATGTTTGATTATCATTACTTTGTGTTTATGTATTAAAGATGAAAGGATTGTCTAACTTGTGAGGGAGGATTAATGATACACGATTACAACACCTTGGACGAAATTCTTTTACGAGTACTTGCTCAAGGACGAGCAAGAGCTAAGTGTGGGGGAGATGTTGACGGTGTATTTTGGTGCACCTAGCATGTTCATTACGCTTTGGTTTGGATTTGATTATGGAACTAACCCGCCACTAGGCACACTAATCATATAACAAGTTCATCTTTGTGCATGCATTTGGAAGTGTTGTGTTTATGTAAGAAAACATGGACATAAAGGACGGATTCGCAACAAGTTCAAAGGAGCATTCATGGAGTCTTGTTCGTGTTCATGAGCTTGCTGAAATCACTTCCAATGGTGGCGAGAACCGAAGTGCTACGAGGAACACCCCCGGGGATTGAAGCGTAAAAGGTCAAACTTCATGCAAAGAGAGCCTCCATCTTGGACGCGAGGATAACAGCATCAAAATCATGCAAGCGGAGGGGGCAAAGTACATAAGTGCACGAGGACCCACGGAGCAAAAGGGGCGACCGAACTCGGCCGAATTGGGCCTGGGCCGGCCGGCCCAGGCCGGCCGGCCCAGCCCACTTCTGGCACCGGTTCGGTCCCGTTTTCCTTGCCCTCGAAGGATCTTCAACCCTAAAACCCCCGAGGCGCAGCGAACACAGAGAGGAGGAGTCATTCGCACCAGAAGGCCATCCACAAGCTAGAGAGAGAGGAGGAGGATCTCCGGCGGGAGATCAACCACCTCGAAGGAAGCACCCTCTCGTGGAAAAGAAGGAAGACACCGGCGGAAGGGAAACCATGATCAACGGTGCTATGATCAGCACCTTGATGGGGTAATCTTCTCATTCATCCATGGGTTGTAATCGATCTTGAGATGTAATCGCACATTGTCGGATTATCTATCTATCATCTTGTGTTGAATATACTTTCATGCTTAAGGTTAGCTACCATGCCGTAAAGGGAGTAAGGCCCCAATGCTTCCTTGGATCCATTAAATACGCCGTGTCCATCAAAGGTCTAGTCATGAATACCTTCGCGTAGTGACAGTACGAGAGGAGGGAAAGGGCGAAACCGTGGTCACAACCCCGATAGATTAGATTGGTTTTTCATGTCTTTAAGCGATTGCATGCTCTAGTATCGTAGACCCGTGGGCGAGTGTCTTTTACCTTGATCGTTTATCATTCTCTCTAGTGCGTTTAGTTGTTTTCTAGTATAATAGTAGTTAGGGTTTTAGTAGCTAGTGTGTCGTTGTTGATCGAACGCTTGTAATCCCCTTGCTCCGCGGATTGACAAGAACCTTGGGAATCCCGTGGTGAAAAAGGTGTGGGGTCCGTACGCTTGCGGATCATAGAGGGATACGTCTTTTATCCGTCAACAGACCCCAACTCTTTGCTTGCTGAGATCACTAGGTTGAATGGCTTGATTGACAACCGTGATAGTGTGTTGAGAGATGCCAAGAAGTTGAGGAAAGATTTTAGGGCTCAACTTGAGAATGCTAGTGAGAAAGTAGGAAAGTTGGAGTCCAAATTGCTTGAATTGAAACTTGAGAATGACTCTTTGAAACTTGCTCCTACTACTCCTGATGATGTTGAGTGTCTTGAATGTGATGCATGGTTGAATGAGATCAAGTTGCTTAATGAGAAGAATGCTTCCACTTTGGCTAAACTAGATGCTCTTAGGACTGAATATGATGAGCTTAATGCTAGACCCACTTTGCTTGGTGCCTGTAAATCATGTCCTACTATGCATGCTAAGCTTGTTGATGCTCGTTCTACTATTTGCACCTTGGAAGCTTCTTTGAAATCTCCTGTTGTCAATGCATGCACTAGCTGTGATGAAGTCACTTTGCGAAATGTTGAACTTACTTCCCGTTTGGATGTCATCTATGAGGAGAATGACTATTTGAGGAAGGTGTTGGGTTGGTTGTCTGGGCAGGAACCTCAATTGAAAATCATGATTGAGGAGTTCAAGAGAGCTGACGGTCGTGGTTTGGGTTTTGAGAAGTTGGGTGAGAAAGTGGGAGAGACAGTGGGGAGAGTGTGTATGAGAAGTGTGTTGAGTCTAATCCTGAGTTTGAGGTGATCGGAGACATCCAAGTCCCACTTCCGAAAGCACCCAAGAACTCTTTCACACCAAAGCCCAACCACCTTTGCAACAAGCTTGACACAACCCAAAATCCAGCCAAATTCCCACCTAAGACAAATGACTTCCAGAAACCCGTGAAGTTTGTGAGTGAGAAGGGTGAGAAACCTAGAGAGAAGCCAGAGCCAAAACCAAAACCCATCCCCTTCAGGTGTGAGTATTGTGGCAAGGAGAGACACCTAGCAGAGTTTTGCTATAAGAGGAAGAGGGATGAGAGACTTGCTAGGAAGCAAGCAAACCAGGACAGGTATCGCCAGTCTCATGGTATTCCTGAGCCTAGAGGGCCACTTCCACGGGGTGCGGGAAGTGTGAGGAGTGTTGGTAGAGTTGGAGCTCAGGGTGGTAGGTTCCCACAGAGAGGTGGTGGTGAGAGGTTTGATAGGAGAGATGATGGTGTGCGTGCTGGTGAGAGGTTTGGTCGGCTCGTGGTGGTTTTGCTGGACGTCCCCCTACTCGTCCTCAATATGGGTTTAGGGGAGATGATCGCAGCTTTGGGTTCCAGAGGAACTACGGACCACGTTTTCCCCCTCGTGGTGCTCGTACACCTTCCATGGGACATGGGAAGTTTGGTGGCAAGGGAATGGTGTTTGCTAACCCCTCTTTTGAGCAGACGGCTCAACATTGGTTTAACTTTCTTTGTACTAAACCCAGTGTCGAGTCGCTAGCTCATTCTCGTTCTTGTTTCTGACTACAGGCAGGAGGCTTGGAGAACATTTCGTTGATCGACTCCGGATGTTCCCGACACATGACCGGAGATAAGAAGTGGTTCTCTAGCCTCACCCCAGTGAAGGAAAAGATGTACATCACATTTGAGGACAATGGACGAGGAAGGGTGATTTCTGAGGGTGTTGTGCATGTGAGTGACAAGGTAACATTGAAGAGGGTTGCTCTTGTGAAGTCTTTGGGTTTCAATTTGCTTTCGGTTTCTCAGTTGCTTGATGAATGTTTTGAGGTGCGTTTCAAGTCTGGTGAGTCTCGTTTGCTGGATTCTCGAGGTGATCTTGTCTGTATGATCATCCCCGAGGGTCAGATTTTCAGGGCTGATTTCTCTCGTTCTTTGGGTCCTGCTCGCTGTTTGATGGCTGGTCCTTCTTCCGATTTGTGGAAATGGCATAGGTGGTTGGGACACTTGAGCTTTGATTTGGTTTCCCGCTTGAGTGGTCTTGACCTTGTCCGAGGATTGCGGAGGTTGAAGCTTGAGAAGGATTTGGTTTGTGCTCCGTGTAGGCATGGAAAGATGGTAGCCACTCCCCATCCACCCCTGACCGATGTCATGACCGAGCGTCCGACAGAGCTGTTGCATATGGACCTTGTTGGGCCAGCTCGAGTTCGCTCGGTGGGTGGGAAGTGGTATGTCCTTATTGTGGTGGACGATTACTCTCGCTATGCCTGGGTGTTTTTCTTGGAAGACAAGAGTGAGACATTTGGTTTTGTTCGAGATCTGATCGTGAGGTTGAAAAACGAGAGGCATGCGAATGCTATTCGAGCTATCCGAAGTGATAATGGCTCAGAGTTCAAGAACTCTCGTTTTGATGCCTTCTGTCGTGATCTAGGTCTTGAACATCAGTATTCGACCCCTTATGTGCCCCCTCAAAATGGAGTTGTGGAAAGGAAATATTGGACTCTTTGTGAGATGGCTAGGACAATGCTCGATGAGCACAGGACTCCTAGGAGGTTTTGGGCTGAGGCGGTCAATACGGCTTGTCATGTTTCCAACAGGATTTTATTGCGAGCTTTCAAGAAAAAGACCTGTTATGAGCTTATGCATGGTCGGGCACCCAAGGTGAGTCATTTCCGAGTTTTTGGTTGCAAATGCTTTATTCTTAAGAAGGGAAAACTCGACAAGTTTGAGGCTAGGTCTAGTGATGGGATTTTCTTTGGATATGCTAACCATTCTAGAGCCTATATGGTGCTTAACCTTGAGACTAACAAAATCATGGAGACTTGCGAGATAACCTTCGATGAGACAATGCCATGTACCTCTCTTGGTTTTGAATGCGCAGGTGATGAGGAGATGGCCGAGGTCTAGTGTAGCTCAGTCTACCACCGAGGCAGAGTATGTTGCAGCCGCGAGTTGTTGTTCCCAGCTGTTGTGGATTTCATACACTTTGAGAGGCTTTGGTGAGGAGTGCACCCAGATCCCACTTCTTTGTGATAGCACCAGTGCCATAAGCGTAGCGAAAAACTCTGTGCTTCACTCTAGAACCAAACATATAGAGGTGAGGTACCATTTCTTGAGAGACAATGTGGAGAAAGGGACCATTGTGTTGTGCCATGTTCCTACCCAAGATCAGCTTGCAGACATTTTCACAAAGCATCTCGACCAAGCTACATTTGTGCGCTTGCGGGGGGAACTTGGGGTTTGTTGCCCTTTCTAGTTGATTCTTGGGGGATTTCCTTTTTGTATCATATGTATCATACCATGTTTACTTTGATGTATATACATGCTTTGCTTGATGTATAAACCATAGTAGGATAGCCATCTTGTTATATATCATATTGCATTTGTATCATATTGCATTTTAGGATTATGAGCTTCTTTTACATGCCTTATTTGAGTCTCTTTGCCTATTTGTGAGATATTGGTCATATGTGTGGAGAAATGGCTATGTGAGGCTATGCTCTAGGAATATTTGAGATATATATATTGTGAGATAGCCCCTTTTGAATCAAATGCTAATCTTGACTAAATTAGATGAAATGTGCTCCACTCATGTGTAGTAGTGTATCCATGTCACGTTTTGGTATAAATGTGCTTTCTATGCTTAGATTGTGCTTGGATGTCTTTTTCTTGCATTTGGGCCAAAGGCCGAATATCATTGTGAATGTTTAGCCTATGTTGCATTCATGGGGGAGCATAAGCTTCTTTTTGCCGCAAAGGCACTTCATGTACCATGAAATGAATTAATCTTGAAAAGAAGTGTGTATGCTTGAAAAATGCTCTACCCACCATGTTTATGCTTAAAATGTCTTATCTTTCACACATGGGTGCCAAACATGTTGCATGATGTTCACCAGTGGAGAAGTCTCCCCGAAGTGGACACATGGCTCATGAGCTTTAACATGACATGCTTTGCTTTATGGGTGTTTGCAATGATCTTTTGTTGAGAATTGGATATCCTTGTATGATCTCTGGATGATATGCATGTTTTTGGCTCGAATATGACATGGATAGGCTTTTACATTTGAAGTGAGCCATCTTTTGATATAATTATTCAAATCTGAAAATTTGCTTTGTCACATGCCTATATTTCCATATATTACTTGTGGCAATGCTTTGACTATGTTATGATCCATATATGTGCTCTTTGTCTCATTTCTAGCCTTTGTCACAAAATTTGGCCTATTTGAGAAGCTCATGTAGATGTTTATATGCTTTGTTTTGCATTTCTGCATTTTCACCTTGATTCATACATTGTCAACAAGGGGGAGAAGAGGTGAGCTTAATGCAAATTCAGAAGAGGTGAGCTAAAATTTGGAAGTTTGCATCCACATGTTCAGGGGGAGCTTGCATTTGTTCAGGGGGAGCTTTCTTGCTGTTTTCGGTGTGGAGTTTGTGCTTTGCTTGGCTTGTGACCTTTCTTTGCCTTTCTTTGGTTTTGCTCATGCGTCGCGCTTCTTTGTTTTTCCTTCTTCTTTCTTTTTTTTCTCTGAATTTCATTTCGCGTTGTGTGTTTTCAATGCACTCATCAAGGGGGAGATTGAGGACCAGGAGCGTCCCGGTGGTCGGTGGATGACCCCTCCTCAGTGATGAGTGATTGACAACAGGTGTTGGACTGACTCTTGGCTCAGTGCGCAGGTGTAGGCTGCGGCCTAGTTCGTGTTGTTGCAGGTGAAGAACGGGCGTGAAAGGTCTTTAGCCTTGAGGGGCCTCCGGGAGATGGAGAGACAAGTAGGCTCGGTTCGAGGGACCGGTGGACGGCGGGACTAGGTGCGGGCCACATGGTGGCGAGACGAGCAAGACGAGGTCGTGGACGATCGAGCCGGTGCACGGTGGCGGTCGAGTCAAGAGGCTTGGCGGGAGGCCGGGCCGAGCACGCGGGGTTTGGTGGTTTGCCCACAAAACCATTGGAGGACGGTTTCTTGGTTTGGGCCTCAAACCCAAGTTCGAAGACCCAACACGACGGAGACGGGATCCGGGCGTGTCGGGAAGCGTCGAAGCAGAGGACACGCAGCGGGATCACATGGCTTGCGTCGGGAGGACGCGGGGTGCGGCGAAGGCGTGGCCGTCCGATGGCAAGACCCACAAACATTACATAAATGCCCCTGCGTGGGTTGTATCGCCAGTAGTTGAGTTAGGGGTAGTCGAGTCATTTCCCACACCGACGGGACCCGATATATAAGCCATGAGTGTGTGTGGATGGCTCCCTCTCTCCGCGACTATTTTCTCATTGTCCTGGACTATTTTCTTCTCCATTTTCTCTAGGCTAGCATGAGAGCTTCATGAGATATTTGTTGAGAGGGATGGATGCTAGGGCGGCATGCTAGACCTTGTGAATCTTTCCTGGTTTGTATAGAAGATTCGGCGTTGTGATTTTCGTGGTCTTTTTCGTGCTTGTTTTTGGTGCCTTTGTTCTTGGTGCGTTTTCGCGGATATGAGTGGGTTTCTCCCTGGATTTCTTTGAAGAAACATGGATGGATGTCTAGTGCATCTTTGTGATTGATCTTGTGCCCTCAAACGCCGGGAAACCACTTCGATTCAAGGATTTTCGTTCGGTGCTCTAGCTTTTGGTGGTGCTCAAAGGATTCACGATTCCCGGTGATTTAGGGAGTTAGGAGGCAAGTTTTTTGCGCTATAGCATCCTTGTGTGACGCTTTTCAAGTCCCCAAACCCTTGTCTCTATAGCTTCTACCGTTTGGGAAATCCAATGATGATTTGGGGGAGTTGACTTTCGGGGTCGTGCGTTTTCTGCTCTGTCTGCACCTCGCGGACGGTCTGCGAGGACCAGGCGGACAGTCCGCGCCGTCCCTGTTCATCAGGTGTTCTTTGTGTTCTTGCTCGCCTTTTGTTTCGATCCGTCGTGGCTTTGAGTTTTCGTTGGGCGAAGTTTCGGACGGTCCGCGTGTACCGGGCGGACGGTCCGCGGGTGCCTGCGGACAGTCCGCGTGCTCCCCGCGGACGGTCGTTATTCGGGGTCTTCTCTGGAGGTTCTGTTTGCTTTTTCGGACGGTCCGCGGCGCAGGGCCGGACGGTCTGTGGTGTGTGTGCGGACGGTCCGCGTGGCCCGTGCGGACGGTCCGCCCCACCTGGCTGGACGGTCTGCCAGAGCCTGAGTGCTTTGTTTCTTGGTTCGATTCCTCCGTTTCTTCTTTCGTGCTTCCGCGTGTGCTTCAAAGAATCATTCCTAAGACCCCAGGTTGATCCAAAACCTCGTTGTCTTGGCGATTGGTGTGTGATTCGATCCATCGCTTGTGTGTGACCGGGATTTGACTAGGGTATAGGCCGAGTTCTTTGAGAAGAATTTTTACCAGCTCCTATTCACCCCCCCCCCTCTCTAGTCGCCATGTGATCCTTCATGTGTTTGTTTACTTTTTGATATAATGAAACATAGAACTAATTTTAATTTTGCATTGAGCTAATTTTTATAATTTATTTTATAAAAAGTATGGTCATTAATAATGGAGACCAAAATGGCCATCTGGTGACCTCTGTATGTCATTGTATCACAAGTCCCAAGCTAAAACTAGTCAGCTTCTAGCTTTTGAACCTCTACTTCAAACATATTTAAGAATTCACGTGTTGTGTTGAGATGATCAACATGTTCAGGAAGAATGTAGGTAAGCCCCCGGTTCTCATCGTCTGGTTCATAACAGATTACATCATCAAATTCACCCTTCTTCATCTTTGTCTTTGTTTACTTTTTGATATAATGAAACATAGAACTAATTGTGAGTTTACATTTATCTAATTTTGTAGAAGTTAGTCTATAAAAAATATGGTCATTAATCATGGAGATCAAAATGGCCATCATGTGACCTCTGTTTGTCATTGTATCACAAGTCCCAAGCTAAAACTAGTTACCTTCTAGCTTTTGAACCTCTGCTTCAAACACATATATGAATTCACGTATTGTGTTGAGATGATCAACATGTTCTGGAACAATGCAGGTAGGCCCCCAGTTCTCATCATCTAGTTCATAATGGTATACATCATCAAACTCACCCTTTTTCACTCTGATTCAAAAAAAATAATTTGTGGACTTATATGATGCAGATGAACCGACAATGGATGAACGCCGACAGACAATCCCTGGAGTACATTGCTGGCATGCAAGCTTTTCTCGAAGTGGACAAAGCTAACAAGAACCCAAAGGGATTCATGTGTTGTCCAAGCTCTTTGTGCAGAAACGACAAATACTACTTTGACTCGGGGACTCTTCACCTCCACTTGATTAAAAACGGATTCACGGCGAACTATGTGCTTTGGACCAGGCACGGTGAAAGAGGGGTTGTGATGGAAAAGAACGAAGATGAGGAGGATGATAGTAACATTCCTGATTGGGCCGCGGGGCAAGATTTTGCGGATACTTTAATGGAAGATGCTGACGAAGAAGAGATACCGGAAGACGTCCATGTTGATGATCTTAGTCAAGTTCTAAAAGATGCACAAAGGGACTGTGAAAATGATAATGAAAAGGAAAAGTTGTGTTGTATGATAGAAGATCATAGAAAACTAGTGTACCCAGATTGCAAACAGGGTCACAAAAGGTGTGTCCGATAAAGCATTTGAGGGGATGCTAAAAATTGTGGAGGACAAGCTTCCCGAGAACAATGAATTACGGTCGACAACATATGAAGCAAAACAGACTGTGTGCCCTCTGGGGTTGGAGGTTCATAAGATCCGTGCCTACCCTAATGTTTGCATCCTATATCAAGGCAAGGAACATGAGAATTTAGAAGGTTGTCCTGTGTGCAAAGCGCTACGTTATATGATTTGGAGAGATAATGATCCTAGTGCTCTGAAGGGGACACCTCCCAAGATGACGAAAGTACCGACAAAGGTTATGTGCTATTTTCCTATAATACCACGTTTGAAGTGTTTGTTCAAGAACAAAGAAAATGCTAAGTTGATGACATGGCACAAAAGCGATCATAAGCAAGACCACATGCTGAGACATCCGGTAGATGGGTCTCAATGGAGATAGATTGATAGAAATTACAAAAATTTTGCTGGGGAAGGAAGAAACATAAGATTTGGTTTAAGCACAGATGGTTTCAATCCATTTGGTGAGTTTATCAGTGGTCATAGCACTTGACCTGTGACACTGCATGTTCAACCTTCCTGGTTGGATGTGCATGAAGTGAAAGTTCATTAGGATGCCGGTGCTAATCCAAGGTCCAAAACAAACTGGCAATGACATTGATGTGTATCTAAGACCATTGGTTGATGAACTATTATTGCTATGGGAGAAAGAAGGTGTACGTGTGTGGGATGAGAATAAGCAAGAGAACTTCAACCTACGAGCATTGTTATTCATTACCATCAAGGATTGGCGTACTTTAAGTAACCTATCTAGGCACTCAAACAAGGGATATCGAGCCTACACTCACTGTTACATAAAACAGATGATATTCATCTAAAAAATTTAGAGGGTTGTGTATATGGGTCACCATCGATTTCTTCCTGAGAAGCATATCTTAAGGAAGAAAGGTTTGCATTGGAAAGGAAAGGTTGATCATCGTATAAACCCCCCCCCCATTTTAAAGGAGAGGAGATATTTGAGATGGTAAAGGATCTAATGGTTGTCTTTGGAAAGGGTGACGGTAGTGAACCTGTTCCACATGATGCTAACGAATGTGCACCAACGTGGAAGAAGAAATCTATGTTTTGGGATTTACCCTATTCGGAAATTCTTGAGGTCCGGAACGCTATTGACGTGATGCACTTGACGAAAAATCTTTGTCTGAATGTCTTAGGCTTCTTAGGTTGTTACAATAACTCTAAGGATACATTGCAACCAGGACGGGACCTGAATAATATCCATAGGAATGAAGCACCTCTGATAGAGGTTGATGAAGAAGAAGCAGATCTTGAAGAGGTTGAGGAGGAAGAACAAGATTACTTAGGTCCTGCTTGTTACACCCTAAGCAAGGAAGAGAAGGACATCATGTTTCATTGCTTAAACAGTATGGACGTTGCATCTGGCTGCTCATTGAATATAAAAGGGATAATACATATGAAAGATGAGAAGGTCACAAATCTAAACGTCCACAACTGCCACATGTTGATGACACAGTTACTTCCAGTTGCGTTTGAGGACCATGTGTGGTTCAAGGACCGGTGGATGGTCGCTTCCTTGTGTGATGAGTGATTGACAACGTTGTGTGGACTGATTCTTGGCTAAGTATTGCAGGTGCAGGTTGCGGCTTGACTCGTGTTGGTGCAGGTGAAGAACAAGCGCGAAAGGTCGTCGCCGGTGAGGCCTCCAGGTGTGGAGAAGACAAGTAGGCTTCGTTCGAGGGACCCGGTGGCCAGCGGGGTCAAGTGCGGGCCGCATGGTGGCATGAACAGCAAGATGAAGTCGTGGACGGTTCCTTGGTTGAGCCTCAAAACCAAGGTCGAGCCGGGACTACATGGGAGCCAAGTCATGAGTGGAGATTGGCGAAGGCTACACCGAGTTTGCGGGGTTTCCGGTGGTTCACCAGAAAACCACTGGGTTCCTTGGTTGATCCACAAAGCCAAGACCGGAGAACAGAAGACGGAGGTGCAGCAGCACCAGACCGGTCTGACCGGTGGGGACCGGTCTGACCGGTGGGGAGCACCGGTCTGACCGGTGTGCGACGACGCAGTCCGGAATCTTCGAAGCAGAGGACACGTGTCGGGATCGCATGGCTTGCATCGAGGCTACGAAGGGTGCGGTCGCCGGGCATCCGTCCGATGGTGAAGACATCAAGAATTCCAAATCCTCCCTTGAGGGGCTTGTATCCCTAGTTAGTAGAGAAGGGCGTTTTAGACATTCGGTTGCCTCCATATAACCCAAGAGGTGAGAGGATGGCAGCCGACTCTTGGAACCCTAACTCATTAGTTTTCCTATTTTCCACCTATTTTCCTTAGGTTTTCTCTAGGACTAGCAAGAGAGCTTCACGGAGAGATCTTGTAGAGAGGGATGGATGATCGAGCGGCTTGCTAGACCTTGTACGAATCTTTGTTTCATGTATAGATGATTCGGTGTGGTTCCTCAAGGTTTGGATGTATTTTCCGCGGTTGTTCTTGGTGGTGATTTTCGGAGCCCTCTCTCGGTGATTTCATTGGGGTGTTTTCGGGGCTTTTCTCTTTGGGATTTGATGGGGGAAATTTGTGGGAACCCTTCATGAGTCTTTGGGCTGTGATTCCCCTCCCAAATCTGTGAGGAAAAGTGCTCGATTTTGGGGTTTCTTGAGTTCTTGGGTTGGAAGTGCTTCCGGCGGGATTTCTTCGATTCCTCCTTTTTGGACGAGATTTGGTGGGATTAAACTTGGCTATGGACTCCTCATGAGGTGTTCCTGATATCCCCAAAGTCTTGTTCAAGTCCGTGGAGCGATTCGGGAGATCGAGATTTGGATTTGGGGGAGTTGACCCGCGGGTGCTGTTGAGGAACCAAGTTGAGAAGTACCTTGGTTCGTGTGTGATGAGTGATTGAGCGGATGGTTTGAAGCTTTGTGTGTGTAGTGTTGAGTTGTGTTGTGTGTGTTTTATTTTGTGTATTTACCTTATTGTTTATGTGGTGTGTTGTCAATGCACTCGTGAGGAGTGGTTGACAACGTTGTGTGGACTGACTCTTGGCCTAGTATTGCGGGTGTTGGTTGCGGCTTGGTTTGCGTTGGTGCGCGGTGAAGAACAGGGCGCGAAAGGTCTTAGCTTTGCGGGGCCTCCGAGGAGTGGAGAGACAAGTAGGCTTGGTTCGAGGGACCCGTGGCCGACGGGATCAAGTGCGAGCCGCATGGTGCAAGAAGAGCAAGACGAAGTCGTGGACATGGAGCCGGTGCATCGGTGGTGGCCAAGTCAAGGAACGAGGCAAGACCGAGTAGACCGTCCGGCGCCGGAGGTGAAAGGCTTGGCGGGCTCGACGCTTGGCGTGGTGAGGCCGAGCCGTGTACGCGGGGTTTGGTGGTTTGGCCACAAAACCATCGGAGGAGGGTTTCTCGGTTTGGGCCTCAAAACCGAGCCCGAGGGCCCGGCGTGACGGGAGACGGTATCCGGTGCGTCGGGAAGCTTCGAGGCGGGCGACACGCGGCATGATCTAGGTGCTTGCGTCGGGAGGACGTGAAGGCCCGATGGATGCGCGGCCGTCCGATGGTGAACTTCATGTGTTGACCAAAACGCCCCGTGAGGGCTTGTGTTGTACTCCTAGTGTAGGGGCACTTCGTTCTTTTCCGGAGGGCCTATATATAGGAGGAGGGGGGCTGAATTTTCAGCCAACTCTTGGGCTAGAGGTCGTTGTACTCTTTCATTTTGGAGTGCTTTGGGAGAGAGGGAGAGAAGGGAGAGTGGCTCTTTGATTGGAGCTTTTTGCCATCTTAGATTTGATTTCTAGGAGTGGCTTGTAATCGTTTGGACAAGATATTCATAGTGATTTTATCCTCTAAATCTTGTGCCAATCTTTCTATTCCTAAATTTCTTTTATTGCTTTTTCGGAGCTCTTTTTGTGCTATTTTCGTGCTTGTTTTCGTGCCTTTGTTCCCGGTGTGATTCCGCGGATTTGAGTGGGTTTCTCCCCGGATTTCTTTGAGGGAAACATGGATAGATGTCTTGTGCATCTTTGTGCTTGATCTTGTGCCCTCAAACGCCGGGAAACCACTTCGATTTGTGAGTTTTCGTTCGGTGCTCTAGCTTTTGGTGGTGCTCAAAGGATTCGCGATTCCCGGTGATTTAGGGAGTTAGGAGGCAAGATTTTTGGGCTATAGCATCCTTGTGTGACGCTTTTCAAGTACCCAAACCCTTGTCTCTACAGCTTCAACCGTTTGGGAAATCCGATGATGATTTGGGGGAGTTGACTTTCGGGGGTTGGGCGTTTTCGGCTACCGTCCGCACCGGCGGACGGTCCGCGAGGGCCAGGCGGACGGTCCGCGTGTACAGTGTTCTTCACGTGTTCTTCGTGTTCTTCCTCGGCTTTGCTTTCGATCCGATTTGGTTTTGGTTTTTAGTTGCAGCCGGTTTGCGGACGGTCCGAGCTTCGGTCAGCGGACGGTCCGTGACCCGCGCGGACGGTCCGCGCCGGTCTTCGTGGACGGTCCGTTTTTCTCGGGTCGGTTCGGTGGTTCTGTTCGCTTTAACGGACGGTCCGCGGCTCAGGCCGGACAGTCCGCGGCAAGGGTGCGGACAGTCCGCGGGACCCTGCCGGACGGTCCGCCAGAGCCTGGCTGCTTTGCTCTTTGGTTCGATTCCTCCCTCCTTCATTCGTGCTTCCGCGTGTGTTTCAAGAACTCGTTGTTTTGGCGATTGGTGTGTGATTCGTTCCAACGCTTGTGTGTGACCGGGTTTTGACTAGGGTATAGGCCGGGTTCTTTGAGAAGAATTTTTACCGGCTCCTATTCACTCCCCCCCTCTAGTCGCCATCCGATCCTTCAATTGGTATCAGAGCCGGTTGTGGATTCTTTTGGCTCTAACAAGTCTTGAATCCATAGGGTGACTAGAGGAAAGAGGTGCTTTTGCTTGCGACCTTGGTTTGCACGTTTTGAGTCCGACGATTTGGAGTTGTGTCCTTGGAAAACCATAACTTGAGATACCTTCAGTAAAACGGGCATAACTTTTCGCTCGGTGCTCCGTTTTGGCTCAAATTTTTACAGCGGTTTCGTGACTCCATTTGTAGGTGATCCAAAGATCATTTTGGGGTCTTCAAAAATTCAGAAAAAATCAAGAAGATAATTGAAAAAATCCTCATTTATGTCTCTTGCGGCTTTGTCTTGTTTCTTCTGGATTTTCTCTAGGCTTCATTTCACCTTATCTTGAGCTGAAATTTTTTGTGCCTCTATCTTTGGTGCTCCTTGTTCAGTGGTAAAATTTTGGGAAAAAGATAAGATCCTTTGCTATTGAACTCGTCAGTAGTTGTTAGAGATTTGAGGATTTTTGAGTGCTTTCTTTGCATCGTTGCTTGTTCCTTGAGCTTGGTTTCGGCTAATCCTAACCGGTACTTTGTTTATGGCACCAAGTTCTTCTCCTTGTGGTTCTTTGAGCAGGAGGAGTATGGAAGTTGAGGCGGAAGCCGAAGTGGAGGAGATGATATCTCTCATCGAGGACTATCGAGATGGTGACATCAAGAAAGGCAAGCTCTACCACAAGCTAGGAGGCATGAACCAAGGTACACTTGCCAAAGCTATCTTGATCCTATGCAATAGGTTGGATGTTTGTGAGCGTGATTGTGGAGACTTGCATAGAAGAAACATAGATTTGTGCGATGCCTTGCGTAGGAAGAATGAGAAGATTAAATGCTCTCTTACTAGGTTGAAATGTGGTATGGCTCATTGGAGGTCTCGTGCTTTGAATTCTTGCACTTCTTGTAACACCATGCATGCTGAAAATGATGCTTTGATTGCTTCCATTGCATGCTTGAAATCTGAAATCAAGGTGTTAAATTTCAAAGCTTCTTTGCCTTGCAAATCTTGCGATGCCTTGTGTGCTGAAAATGAGAAATTAAAATATGAAGTTAGTTGGCGCAAAATGCATGTTGAAGCTTTTAGAAGAGCATGCGACAATCTTGATTTTGAGAATGATGAATTGAGATCATCTCTTGCTAACTTGCAATCTGAAATTGACTTGTTGAAATCCAATGCTTCTATGCCTTGCAAATCTTGTGGTGTTTTGAATGATGAGCTTGATATGGCTAGGAGTAAGATTGCTTTGTTAGAGACAAGTGCTTCTTTACCATGTGTTTCTTGTGAGTCTTTGCATGCTGAAATTAATGAATTAAAATTGACTCACACCACATGTGTAGATGATCTTGAGCATGCTAGGGCTGAAATTTGTGATATAAAATCCATGCCTTGTAGCAAGTGCTCTTTGTTGCTTGGTTGAAGATGCTTGCCATACTTCTTGCAATGATGATAGTGCTTTGCGAGATGTAAATGATGTTGCTTGTTCATGTGATTTCGTTTGCACCTCATGCATTGATTTGGAAAGTGAAGTTTTGGCTTTGAAAAAGATGCGCGAGGATATGAGCGCTAAGTTGGTTGAGCATGATGAGATGAGTGCCAACCTTGAGAAAGAAAATGAACTCTTGCGTACCACATATGCTAAATGCATTGAAGAAGAAATCAATAATTTGAGAAATATGACATGTGGTACTTGCACTACTAGATTTTCCCCCTAATGCAACGCACAAAATGTGTTGCAATATTCCATATTTGGTTGCAATAGACACAATTGCAACCAAATTGTTCCGTGGGCCATGGGATGCGAAAGGCCGCGTTGCATTAGGGTATTGCGTCGTTGTCCATCTAGTGGTTGCCAAAGTTTTTTTGTTGCAACGTAACGCAACGTTGCAATTAGGGTTTTTTACAACACTTGTTTTGGTTGCAAAGTGTACTATTGCGACACATCTGCGGTGTTGCCAAAGGTGCAATTGCAACGTTTCGTTTCGTTGCAAGTTATAGTATTGCTACGCACTGACTTTGGTTGCTATTGGTTGAACCTCGTCTATTACCACGAAAGTAATTTGGTTGGAATATGTAGTATTGTCTCGATGCCACGAAATTGGTTAGTTGCTATAGGTGGTCTCCTCTATTGCCACAAAAGTTGATTTCGATGTGATAGGTAGCATTGTCGATGCCACGATATTGGTTACGTTGCTTTAGGTGGTATCCTCTATTGCCACGTAATTTGATTGGTTGTAATATGTGGTCCTCTATTATTGCTTCGACATTTGGTTGGTTGCCATAAGTTAAAGTCTTTATTACAACGTTTCTATTAGGGTTGCTACAAGTGCACTATCTATTGCCACGTAATTTGATTGGTTGTAATATGTGGTCCTCTATTATTACTTCGACATTTGGTTGGTTGCCATAAGTTAAAGTCTTTATTACAACGTTTCTATTAGGGTTGCTACAAGTGCACTATCTATTGCCACGCTCATTTTGTGTTCCTACAAGTTGAACTTCTTATTACCACGTTCCTATTTAGGGTTGCTTCAAGTACACCATACTATTGCCACGTTCCCTTTGTGTTGCTACAAGTTGAATTTCTTATTACCACGTTCGTATTAGGGGTGCTACAAGTGCACCTTACTATTGCCACGCTACTTTTGGCAACAAAAAACACTGGTGTATTCTGCCACGCTCATTTATGTAGCAGCAGTAATTGCAGCATTAATTAACATCAGCAGATAAATATAACAATGCATCTATAGTTAATTAACCAACATTGAACCATACACTGAGTTAATTACATGACTCATGAAGTACTTAAATACTGAAAAGTTTGGCACAAGACATTGTTTCAACACATAGTAGACAAATTTGCTAGGACATGAAGAACTTGGTTTGCCAATTGTTACTTGGAGATGATCCCAACACTTGATCAGCAAAGGGGGATTCAATGCAAGGAGGTGTCATCACCTGTAAAGAATCAACAAAATTTTTAAGCTAGCATCAATTAATCTCTAATATTGGAATTTGTGAAACAACAACATATAGCAAACCAAAGATTGATTGTGATTCATAAAAATAGCATAATGACATCAAATAATTACCACAACCATAAACACACTTTGACAAAGCTGAAACATGAATTACATTCACAAGAAGAAGAGTTGTTGAAAAAAGCTTCACCTCTTGTCTTTTTGGTGCTTTGTCGTCTCCTTTGTGCAACTTGTACCGTAGTCGTTGAGAAGAAATTTGTCTAACGGTGGATTGAGTTTCGGGATTGTTAACACCACCTTTAGTGCTTCGGTTTTGCGAAATACTTGTTTTCGAGCTTCTTCAGATTCCTTCTCCTATGAACCAATCATTTGGAAGGACAAGATTAGGCGTAATTTCATCAGTAACTGATGATATGTACTAGTAAAAAGTTGCGAATTCGAGAACAACCTGAGTACACGAGGGCACATTCCTGGAGTCTGGTTGTACATTCCCAGATGTAGGAATTGATGGTTCCGCCGCCACGTTGTCTACGGATTCAGCGACAAGGTTGTTTTGCTGGGTGATTGATGCAACCGCCGCTTCGTCGGCAGATTCAGTGACATTGTTGCTTGGGCATGGTTGTACGGATATTGGCTGGTCAACCTACCAAAGGATACAAACATTCATATATAGAACCCAAGGAAAGAAACGCATTCATGCAAATAGCTTGACCAGCACTGTGGAACTTGTGATTGTCCATTTGATGCTTGCGGCATTGATAGGAACTCTTGCCTAAGCCGTTGTAGTTCGCTCTCGCCTTCTCTTTTCACTTTCTTCAAGTTGGCGTGCATGTTCTCTCCTTTTCGCTTCCCTTTCTTCTTCCCATCCCGACATTTTTTCTTGTAGCCGCCCAAATGCGTCCATGAGCTCGACGTGTTCCTCGTGGCCGTAGCTCTTCCCTACGAATTTGTTCCTCGCGCTCCGCATTGAGCGAACCGCCTTCTAGTTGGGTTTTTTGCCAGTACCCGTTTCCATGCAACTTGGTTGATTTGCACTTCGTGACATCTTTGTAGGCTTTTTGGAACATCTCGTTTTTTTCCTTTTGGGAAACAAAGTTGTTGTCCGCATTTGATTCCGCCTCAAAGCAATAACGCCGCTTGCGGTGTCCTAACATTTGCAAGGCACGAGTGGAGGAGTTAGTTGAACAAGAGATTGGTTGCATTCTATAGTTGCATAAGCCTATGTATAGTAATGTATGTACTAATTCATTGAGAACTCACATAGACATTTTTAGATTGTTCGTCCGTCCAAGACCCCTGGTTAGTGTGAGTTATCCACCAAAGTTCCATATCATCGGGCTCTTCACCGGTTTCGGGTCTCTCTCGTTATGCCAAGAAAATAACAAATTAATGTTCTTCATCCCGCAAGACGGATTGGAGATGTGCTTGTCCAGTTATTACCTTCTCATAGCCGCGCTGAGAATAAGGCTTAGCGCCTGACAAATGTCTTGTCATTTGTTGGCATCGAATCGCAGAATTTTGTGTGCTCCTTTCCTATACAATGAAAAGTTATGAACAAAAATCTTAAAGACTCAGACATCGCCATTTGAATGAAAAATGTAGTGGTCAGAAATCGTAATTAACAATGTGGAACAAACCTTGAATTTAGCAAGATCGAAATACTTCAACGGATAGTGCCATTCAACAATATCTAATTTCGTAGGCTTATGTAACATTCTCTCGGTGGTAGTTGTTGTATGTCTTGGTCGTAGCACTGAAAGTTGAATGCCATCCTTTGTAACGCTCCCTAGCAATGGCCCATATCTTTTCCCTTGATTCAGCATTATCCTCCATGTCCCACTTTGCCTGTTATATAATCACAATAGCATTCAAATATTGTGTGAGTTTATATGTTAGTTTTTATTTGAATTGTACTTGAAAAGCAAAGTCTATTATTACCAATACATCAGTTGCTATTGCGTTTTTGACTTCTTCCCTAACATTTTTCCATGATTTCACTCCAATGATAGGAGCCCTTTTCCTTGTATACAAGACCACTTCATCAACGAATGAGCGGTAGTTATCACCTACCGGTCCTCCATGTTTAGAGAATTGAATGTCTAACTGCTGCTTGCCCGCCTTGATTCTCTTGGCGATTACCGTCAATGCTCTTACGGGACCGCGTCCTCTTTCCTTAACTTTTTGGGAGCCTATTCCATGCGAACAACATGCATGTGATAATACCCATAAAATAACTGCATGCACAGACAGGTAATTTCTATGGAACACATGTTACCAGATCCTTGCTCGTGTTGTTTCCAACGCCGAGCATGAGATGGAGGCTGCACTGCAGGTGTTGGGTTCATTTCATTCCTGTGTTGCAAAATGAAGGTGGGGTCCACGTACCGTTCTGCGGAGAATTTAGTGGCATATGATGACCGATCATATTTTGTAGTATGACAAAAAATGGTAATTTGCTTGCAAATTAGGAGAGGGATATTACCGATGTCTTCAAGCCAGTCCCGCAACATTCGGGTATTCTCTCGTATGTATCGATTGTGTCATCCCCGAAAATGTCTTTTAATTCTGAAATATAATTCATAATTAATTTCATTCATGTGACCGAACATGCAAATTCGGAGTATAAGTACACAAATATTTGGTGAAGCATATCTTACCCAAGGCTTTCTTCTCTTGATGCAAATCAGCTAGCCAAAGTTTGTATTCATCTAAGTCACATTCTTCTACTTCTTCTTCATCATCAGCATTTATGTAAGCACTTTTGGATTTCAAAGGTGTTATGGCCATGGTATGGTTTCTAGGTATTGGCTCTCTGGAGACAACTAATCTGATCACCATCTCCTCCTCGTGAATCTGTTTCATTCTTTCTACGTCGACGTCGTAGTCGATCTCAGTGAGTGTTGCTTCCGCAGGAGAGTTAGGAATTCTAGTCTTGTAGTAAACAATGTCCCTCATCCTGTACCCCAGTTTTTGTTTCAGGTTGTTTATGGTTTGTAGGGTGATTTGTGAACCACGAGGGTGACAAGTATGTGTTGTATCTGGCTCCCCATCTATACCCTTCTCAATCATATATACGGTCCAAGATCGATCATCTAATGATCCGCGCATTCATTTCGATGTCATATCAATAACATGTGAAGAAATTTGGTGTGCAAATCGCGTGATCAAATGCATGAAATCTAGGGTACCAGGTGCGTGCACGGATGCATGAGATGTTGGATGCAGTACGAACGAGGGGAAAGATGGAACCACGATACGGCGTACCGGCCTCGGTCGTCTCGTCCCGAGATGAAGGTAAAACATCGTGTCCGCACCTATGTCCACGTCGACGCGTGCTTCATCGTCGCCCGAAGGTGATGATGACCCAAAGAGAGCCCCCCGTCGCCCTAGGCCTAGGGGCCATGGTGGCGGTAGGTTCACCAATCGCCGCACCGGGGGTTGTGAACATTCTAGGTAGCATGGCCGACGACGGTGTGCGCCGCGCTTCGAGAGGACGTAGGGGTCACCCTTGCCGGCTCCCTCGACGACGGCATCCTCGTGTACGCGCGGCGAGAAGCAGCTTGGCGGCGGAGGCGGCGGTAGTCGTATCGTCTACCCGGCCCCTAACCGACCGAGTTGTAGATTTGTTTTGCGAGGGGATTCGGGAGGGAAAGTAAAGACGCGCGACTTTTTACTCTTGTAACCCGGCGTGGTGGCCCCAGTCATGGTTGCGCGGTAGTTTGGGCGAAAGTTAAATAATTCGGATGGGAAAAAAGCGGCGCCACATTCCAAATCGCCGGCTACCCATTTTTTTCCGAACGTTTGGCGTATTTGAGGGATGCATTTTGGTGTGGCCACCGACGGGTGGGTCCCACAAAGTTTACTTCTTGTTTACCACAAAGTTATTGTATATTGGTTACACATTTTTTGATGTGGTCAGAGTAAATTTACGAATGTCATATTTGTATAAACTTTAGCAGACTACCATAAACCCTTTATCGATTTGTACCGTAGTAAAATGCATCACACAAATATGTGTAACAAACATAAAGATCGGGTAGCAATCGGTAAGATTTATGACAACCGAGTTTTCACGAAGCTAGCTACCCGAGTCACGTTGACACCACACCAACTAAGGATCATCAAAAACATGCTCTACAAGGACACAAATTGTAAAGACACATACATAGTCGAAAGACACAACTTGAGAGACATGCTTTGTGTTTATTAGCTGGATTTCTTCAAAGATGTGACCGAAATGACGCAGAGCCTCTCTCGCAAGGTCCCTCGTCACTTGCGGATAAATTTCCGAACATGAAGAAAGCATTAAACGAACTGTCGAACAAATGATAACTCAAATCTTGTGCACCGAAACAATGTTTAGCAATCACTGAACTTGTAAAACACAAGAAAGAACGCAAACATGTACACTGAAATCCAGAATGTCTTTTAGGGTGCATCATGTGTGGAACTAATTTATCAAGAAATATCAGCAATCACAACTTTTATACCTTCCTTCAGATCATTAACACTTCCTTGAGTGTGTAGAAGAACCAATCACACTCGTTTCGGATTCTACACTCCTCGCTGCAGAACCTACGCCACGAGTACCAAGCATGCCATCCTGCGTGGTCGCCACACCCGCGACCCGCACACTGCAAATCGTCGTGGCGAGGTACGGGCGCCGGCACCGGCGACACGGCAATCGCATTCGCATCCGTCAGCGGTGTAGTGCCACGTCGACGCAATGATCCCGGAGCGGCGTTTTGTGCAAGTCAAATTTATCCAAGGAAGCACCGTCACCCCCTCTTGGGGTGCCTCGACCAAGCGCAGGAGCCGCCTGGCCTCGTCGTCGGCGGCCTCGCCGCTGTTGGGTCTGTAGAGGAAGAGGGAGAGGGCGTACATCGATTCCTTGTGACCCGCCTCCACGGCGCGCCGTAGCTAGTCGAGGCACGGCGTGATGACGCCACGTGTGTTCCCCGGCATCGCGCGGCGCAAGCCGCTCCGGGAACAAGGCCTCGGGTTGCGGACGTTGGCCGGTGTGTTGACGAGCGCCGTGCGATACTCGTGGCCGAGGTAGAATCGACGCCGCAGACGCGTTTCGGGGGCTAGGCGTCGTCCGACCGTGGCGGCGCCGCCCACCACGCACATTGCCTTGCATGTTGCGCGCGGAGTTGCGGAGATCCACAATGGCATCCCTCGACCGCGCGCCGACGCGGGAGACGATGTCAATCGTCGGCTCCGTTGGCGTTCCAGCAGCCTCGACGATGCCTCGTAGCGAGCCACAGAGATCTTTTCCATGGAGTGGTTGCAGTTCGTCACGCACGGTGGGTAATTGGATGTGCGACGTTGTTATCCCCGGCGAGGATGAGGGGAGATGGAAAAGAACCGCCGCCTCCAGAACATGTTGTAGATTGAATTTGGGGGGTCGCAGGGTTCATTGGGTTTTAAGGAAACTGCGCTTTCATAGGGAGGACACGGAATCACAGGGTCAATGACGGGTGTACCCAGACACTAGTTGGCCCACAAATCGGGCTCCGTACGGAAATTTGACCCCATCCGTGTACGGAGTTGCGGGACCCACTCCGTCGGTAGGATTGTTGCGCCAAACCGTCGCCCGAACTCGCGAGAGATTTCCCCATTGGACGAGTTGTGGGCCCCACTGTCGGCACCCGGATTGGGATGTGTTCTTGAGTTGTTCATGTTCATAATGAACTTGATCATTTGTATCGTTTAATCATAACTTCAAAGTTGTTTATATTTGTCAAATGACGTCCAAATCAGGAAATTTTCTTTCCTACATTCTTATGACAACATAATCTAGATCATGGTGTCCACACCATATCGTGTCACAGTGTCTGAGCAATAATAATTTGAAAATAGAACATTTCATAACTAGATTCAAGATTTTCAATCAGTAGACGACGTCAATT
Source organism: Cenchrus americanus (assembly GCA_947561735.1). Classification (NCBI taxonomy): domain Eukaryota; kingdom Viridiplantae; phylum Streptophyta; class Magnoliopsida; order Poales; family Poaceae; genus Cenchrus; species Cenchrus americanus. The sequence continues at coordinate 196,626,392 of OX387244.1, forward strand.
TGAAATGAGATGAATACCAAAGTTTCATAGCTCGTCGAGATGAACAATCTTTATATTGGTTGGATTCTCATTTGAAAGGCGAGGCGTGCTTGCCATCCCGAACTCCTCTGAACACTGCTTCCTCTCTACTAACCTCCGGGCTTGATGGGCTTGCCGGCCCATCGGGCTCCCGCTCGCTGGGCTTCACGCTCGCCGGTAGAGCCTGTTGGTGACCTGGCCTGCCCTACAGCCCCCTATTTTTGTTTGTCATACCAATTTTTAGATTCATATTTTAAATATTAAGATTTATGCAAAAGTCTTCCAGAAGTAGTAAATAATGGCAACATAGAAGTCATGACTACGGTCGAGTAAGTATCAATTGAAAAACTCATCATCTTGGGCATCTTGAACTATTGGTGCAACAATTCCATCATCAATGTACGTGTCATCCGCATCATGTTCATCATCAACATCAAATACTTCGTCGTCTGGTTCGTCAACCGCCTCGGCCCGAACCTGATTAATAACTGAGACATCGCCGGTTGTGCCTTCCTTGTCCGATCTAGACCAATTTGTCAAAACCTAGTGTTCACCGAGCAAATTAATACCTTCGATACCCACAGCAAGTGAGTCCTCGAGATCTAATTCAGGCATGGCAAACAAGTTCCTTGGTTTCATTGAAAAAATAACATGCTCCGCCCAGGTTTGTTCACCGATTCACATAAAACACCGTTCGCTCGTGTTGCCAGAATATAGGGTTCATTGCTAAACTTGTGTCGAGTAGTATCGATGTCAATGACCCCATATTTATCTTTACTGTATCCTCTGCCTCTGTTGGTACTTGTGACAAGAGGCACATCAAACAGTCACACTGGAACAGAATAACTTCTTTTTGTCCAGGGAATTCCAGTGAGATCATTCTTTTAATCACCCCATACCAATTTGTGCCTTCTGCCTCACCCTTGACAAGCACACCACTGTTTTGTGTCACAAGGGTTCTCTCGATGTTAACGGTACGAAACAGCCAATTGTTGATATGACATCTATTCAATGTACGAGGTCGGGGATCCGGTCCTTGAGCAAGTGCAAACAAATCTGAACTTACTTACCCTCTAGCAAGTAAACCTGTGATCTTGCTTTCAAACCATCTTACGAGTTGAGCCTCATGTCGCTTATCAAGATTTCTGGATCCATGTGCCCTCAGTTCTTCCAAATGCTCGCTGCACACAAAAGAATATTACCGTTAGTTTGATATTTAAAATTAAAAGCAATAATGATGTTCAGTAGTGCATCTTACTCGACATATGGTCTAGCTTCATCACAATTGCAAATTATGTAGTGCCTCATCTTCCGAAACTCATTTGGTGGTATTTCTTCAACCGTCTGTCCTCTCCTCTTGTAATCCATTTCTGAAAAAATGCTCAAACCAGATGGTGGCTCATTAACAGTAACCATTTCATGTCGATCAACACGATTGTCTTTGGTGTCCACGTCCAAGAATCTTGAGCAGAATGTAAGGCACTCCTCGAGTATGTATCCCTCAGCAATTGAACCTTCAGGGTGAGCCTTGTTCCTCACATATCCTTTCACAGTGCGTAGGTACCGTTCCACTGGGTACATCCATCTGTAACACACTGGCCCCCCAAGTTTAGCTTCTTCAGCTAGATGAACGGGCAAATGGATCATGATATCAAAAAATGCGGTGGGAATATCATCTCAAGTCGACAAACGGCCTCCCTAATTGAACGGTCGAGCCTTGTCCAATTCGATTCCACCAACTCCTTTGAACATAGTGCATCGAAGAAATTACTAAGCTGAATCAATCCAATGACAACGACTACGGCAAAATCCTACGCACCACTAAGGGTAAAAGTTTCGTAGAATTATATGGTAGTCATGCGTTTTCAAGCCTGACACCTTACGTGACTTTACATCAACACATCTTCTTATATTCGAGGAAACCCCATCGGGCATCTTCACTCCATATAGAAATTCACACAAACTTTCCCCGGCATCCTTATCTAACTCGTACAAGGCCGATGGCAAGGTATACTTATCATCTTTAATCACGGGGTGCTGATCCGGTCGTATCCGTAGATGCTCCATGTCAAGCCGAGCATTCTCCCCGTCCTTACATTTGCCATCCAACTTAAGCGAGTGCCTAGTATGCTCTCGCATATATTTTTCTCAATGTGCATCATGTCCAAATTATGCCCGATGAGCAAAGAAGACCGATAAGGGAGCTCAAAAAAAATACTCTTCTTCCTCCGGTTGTGCCATCCGTTGTCTTCGTCACGCTTCCTTTTTTTTGATAACAATGTCTTTCCAAATTCTACTTGTTCAAAAGTAGAATACGCTCAAGTACCTGTGCACCGGATAGTGGTTACGGTGCCTCCCTCGGTTTCGACCTTGTTGTTGAAGGCGACGGCATTGTTGCGCCATGGATGGTCGGGGGCCAAAAAACGTCGATGTGCCATGTAGCAGTGCTTCCGCCCATGTTTCAACCACAAATACTCAGTATGTTTGTGGCAGTATGGACATGCAAACTTCCCTTTAGTGCTCCAACCAGACAACATAGCATAGGCCGGGAAGTCATTAATTGTCCAAAGAAGTATAGCACGCAATCCAAAATTTTCCTTAGTCCCTGCATCTCTTGTTTTAACACCATTATTCCAAAGCTCCTTGAGCTCCAGTATCAGGGGCCTCAAGTATACATCAATATCCATTCCAGGAGATTTTGGACCAGGAATCAACATTGACAAAATCCAGTTAGATTGTTTCGACACATCCATGGAGGCAAATTGTAAGGAACCGGGATGACAAAGGCCAAATGGAATACGTAAGACTTTGCATGCCAAAGGGATTGAACCCATCGAAGCAAGACCCGGCCCTAACGTTACGACCTCCTCCTTCTGAAAACCATGTAAACTCTGAATCCACGTGCTTCCATGCCTTTGAGTCAGCAGGGTGACGCATTTTCGCATCATTCACCAATTCATTCTTGTGCCACTGCATATCCTTTGACATTTGCTTTAACATATACATTCTTTGATGCCGAGGAATAAGAGGAAAGTAGCGTAGGATCTTAACTGGTAACCGCTTCTTAACAGAAGTAGCACCCACTGCACTGCAATTATTATCAGAGGTTTTATCTACAACTTTCCACCTTGACTCCTTACAAATGGGACATGTTTCAAGATTTGCGTATTTATCAAAAAATAACACACAATCATTTTGGCATGCGTGTATCTTGACATAGTCCAAGCCCGGGTCTCGAATCACCCTTTGCACTTTATCCAAGGAGTCGGGAATACAATGCCGGTCGGGGAGAACCTTTCCAAAGAGCTTAAGTATGGCCTCCAATGACGCGTTACTTAAGCCATACATGCACTTTATCTGAAAAAGCTCCACAATAAAAGAGACCTTCGTTGCATTTTTGCATCCTGGATACAATTCCTTCTTTGCCTGCTCTAATAGTTTCAAAAAGATCTCTGCCTGCTTATCTGCCTCTTCCTCATCTACGGTTTGTCTATGATGTATAGTGCCACTGATAATGTTTCTAATCAGAGTATTGGTGGCAGCAGGGTTATCATCCAAACCATCTTCTTCATCGTCTTCTACAAATAAATGTGTTGTATCATCAGCTGTAGGTAGTGCATCATGATTATTGAGATCGCGGTAACATCTTGATTCACAGGACCCTGAGAAGAAGTATTAGTTTGGTCTTGAATGTTACCAGCATCGATGAAACAATCAGCAAACCCTCTATTGAGTAAATGAATTTGAATGCGACCCACGTTGGAATGTCTGATCATGCATTGACACAATTTACATGGACACGCAATAGATCCACCTCGCGCTGATGAGGCCGTAAATTTTTGCAAAAAAATTCGAAAATTGTTCTGCCAATCCGCTGAGTGTCGAGGCAAGCGCATCCAACTTCGATCTTCGTCTGATGCCATTAGTTAATCTGCATTGTTCATGTTTAATTTCAATCGACCTTGATCACGATATATATACCAATATGCATATATATGCAGCGAACGATTGGATATATATACGAGATCAAGACATCGGTACGTACCGGCCGTGGCCGTAGCGCCGCTCAGATCTCCGCAACAAGAATCACGTGGAGATCGCCATGGAGATCGATCCCCTAGAGGCCCTCGTGGAGATCTCCGCAACAATAACCAGGGTTGTCGAAGACGGAATTTTGGAATGGTCCGGATCGGAAGAGCCCCTATCGATCGTGGCAATACATACACGATAGACAAAATTTTAGTACAACCAAGGAATACCTGGTTTCAATATTTCTGAGGTTGTACGTAGTATGACCTTTCTCAGGGTTTTCAACATATGCGTAATTCATTATTTTTCTTTTCTGATCGGCTACTATAGGGGCTAACAATAATACACAAAATTCAGGAGTTCTAGTGAAGAGTCTCCAAATTGTTGATCACAATGCTTTGTGAACATTCACATGAATAGCATAAACAATAGCATGTCGCAATTCTGAAAACAGACAGATGGTTAGTCCAAATATGCATGACAGGACCCAACAGATTTCAATTTGTGTCACTCATGAGTTCAAATATTTTGCAAGGGCTCATCCAAATCCAAACACATAGACATACGAAGATGCATGTATAAATGTTCAAAGTTATTACTTAGATGTTGCCACATACACATCCATTCTTAGACCATTCACCAGCATCTGCATAACATTCACCTAGGACCTGGTTATGTTACGTACTAAGCTAGATTACTACTACTTGCGATTGACTTTATCCTGAAGCTTGCGGATCTTCTATGCCATCACTTCTAACTTGTCAGCAACAGTCTCCATGAATTCCTTCAGGGTCATCTCCATGTCTTCCTGCGTTCCAGCAATGTCGACGCTTAGGTTCTCAATCTGCTCCCGCAAATCATCATAGCGCTCCTTCAGCTGTTGAACCATTTGGCGCAAGGGCATTTGCTATGGCAGACAACAAACACAAGTTACTAACATGAAATGTGTTACAACAGCTGTGGCCAATGCAACAAATTAGTCAAAAAATGCACCTTTCTTTTTGATGATCCCGAAGCTTTTGATGGAGACGGTTTCTTGCTATTGTCCTGCTCAGCATCCGAGTCTGGAATGATGATCCTCACCTGATTAGCAGTGTTCACTAACCTGAGCAAACAAAACAATTTGCTGTTTTTCAGTTTTAAATAGCCTATTCAATCTCTTGACTCATAATGTATACCAATTTACCCGTGATCCCCCGACTACCCGCCAGAAAAGGCCTAACCTACTAAATGGGACGACTGCGTTCATTTGGGCGGCTTTGTTTTCGGGATTGTGATCAAATGTACACGGAGTCGGATTCACAAGCAAAAGATGGCAAGAAATCAAGCCAATTATCATTATCATTATCTAGTATGGGGTGAGATGGATGCACACAAAAACACAATTACCATTATCTAGTATGAAATTTTGATTACTATGAACTACTAACATTTTTCTAATTGCAAAAGGAGTCACACAATTCCGGAAAATCAAAGAGGGTAGGGCGGTGTACCTCACTTCTCTTACGGAACGCTTGCATCCGACTAGGGCCTCGCTTACCCTTACCGGATGGATCGACTTGGCGATGCGGGCCGTCGACGACGACGACGAGGTGGCGGTGTCGTCCGTACCCGAGGACGACGAGGGGGGTTGGGGTGCCGCCGACCATACGGAGGACGACGAGGTAGGTGGTGTGGAACACTTGAACCGCCCGCGTGCATCGCGCTTCGCGTGGTGGAGTAGTGGCACCTCCGTACGCCGCCGCCGCTCGCCTCGAAAACCCTCGGTGTGGCCCCGCCGTCCGGCGCCGCCGCTCTCCGGGATCCCCTCGATGCGGCCCCGCCCGCCGTGGCGGCTGCTCGGCCGTGTTACGGCGGCGCGGCCCCTTCGTCCGCGCCCGCCACCGGTCCGGGAAGGCTCGATGCGGCCACTCCGGCCGCCGTCGCCGCTTGCCGCGGGGAAACCGCGATGCGGGGCATCTCGATGTGGACGCGACGGTCGAGCCGACGAGGGGGATGGTTGGGAGCAACAGTGTATTGGGGGGTGGGGGAGGCGTAAGTTATAGACGATTTGGGCCGTCATATCCTTGTTTTTATTACTCTCATCGGCCCATTTGACATTTTCACATCCTAGTCTCCGGTACCTTTAGTGCCACCCCGTAAAGCGAGAAGGGGGTATCCCGGCTTAAAAGGAGAGGCGTGCTCGCGCTTTCGAACTCCGTATTACCATCATCAACTAATGCTTGCTACTTGCGCTGCGGGGCTTAATGGGCTGGCCGGTCCACTCGGGCTCCCGCTCGCTGGGCTTTACGCTCGCCGGTTGAGCCTATTGTGGTCTGGCTTAGCCCACATCCCCATAGAACACAATTTTTTTCCTCTCTTTTTTCATGGTACATATAGTCTATACCATATTGTTAAAATTCAGATTTTTCATAATAAAATTTATTTATTAAATCGCATTTTAAATTTCGCTACAACCCCATAGCAGATTTTTTTCATCTAAACAAATTTTGTGGCAATACGTACACAATATTCCTCCTTGAGGCTAGAAACGAAGCAAAGTAGCCTTCCTTGTATTGCAACAACGCAAAGAGATATTTGCAACCCAAATAAGACGTTGCGTAAGGCCGTTCAAACGCAACCAACCCTAGTATGGTAGCCATAGCAAGTTTATATTGCAACACTCGAATTTCTAGTGCAACGCGAAGTAGGGTAGCAATATTTCCCACCAAATGCAACACAATTCGAATAATGGGTGCATTAGCGCCAACTTGTTGCAACATCGCAAAGATATATTTGCAACCAAAATTCTACGTTGCGACATACTTGTTCAAACGCAACCATCCCTAGTATGGTGGCTATAGCAACTTTCTGTTGCAAAGTAAGAAATGCTAATGCAACACAAAATTGGGGTGGCATTAGTTCCCACCAAATGCAACGGAAATCCTAAAAAAGGGCGCATTAGCGTCAACATGTTGCAACCGAACAAATAGATAATGCAACACAAATTTTGTGTTGCAAGAGACACACAAATTGCAACCAAATCACCGTTTCGGTGCAATAGTACCCCCTATTGCAACCGAAATAGTGGTGTTGCCTAAGGGATTTGTTGCAATAGGGGGAAAACCTTGTAGTGTTGTGAGCGCCTCAAGTCTCAAAATGAGGTTTTGCGCACAAGGTGCAAGAGTCTTTGTTCCAAGGGTTTGGATTCTCACTTCTCTTGTCACTCCGATGTTGATGCTTCTAAATTTGCCTCTTCTAAACCGGAGTCGACTTCTTCTCTTGAGTGTGAGTCTTTGGATGCTAGTAAGTGTGCTAGTGCTTTGGATAGCTCTCCCATAGCTACTCCTAAGCTTGTTGCTTCTTCCGGTGTTGCCCAAGGTGATTTGAATGGAAAGGGTGCCTCCCACATATTTGGAACTCATACTCCCAAGCCGAGGTTCCAATGCACCTTTTGCAAGAAGGATGGGCATACCGTTGAGTTTTGCTTTCGCCGTGTCAAGCACGAGCGACGTGTGCGTGCTAAAGCTTTTAAGAAGCCACGTAGTCTTTCTCATGGCACGTGTGATTCTAATGTGGACACCAAGTTGGATGTTGGGGTTGATGCTTCATGCTCTAAGTCCCAAGGGACTTCCCACTTACAAGAGAATGGTGATTCATCTACTCAGACCGTGCCTCTCGATAGGCCTTTGTACTATTGCTCTCACTGTGGGAAGGATGGGCATCAAGAGAGCTTTTGCTACCGCCGGGCAAGGAGAATACGGCGAGGAGGTGCCTCTAGGCCTTTGGTTGTTCATAGCCCTTCTCATGGCATGAACACTTGTGAGCCTAAGAAGGCGCGATTTGTGGATGGGTTTTATGACACTCTGTCTAGTGAGTTAGGCCATGCTCGTGGACATGCTTCTAGTGTTTCTTGTGTTGGTCCGCGACATGCTTCCCGTGGTGCTTGTGTTGGTTCTTCTCCTACGACCCCGAAGGATCTTTGCCTTTTTGCTTGTGGTAGCACTCGACTTTCCTCGCGAGTGACTTCTTTGAGGCATGGTTCCAAGGGTGTTCGAAAGACTTTTCATTCCAACCGGCATTTGCATCATGCTAACCCACATGATAGTTTGTGTGCACCACTTACCCGTGTGACCAAATCTTGGATTCCCAAGTACGTGCTTGCTAACCCTTTGGGATCCAAGGCTCGGTCTTTCTTGTCTCCTTGTGTGTAGGTATGGAGACGCGGTTGGAGAACATGAGCTCAATGGAGACATGATGGTTCTCCACACCGTTTTGGATGGCTCTTGAAAGCCTTTGTACACATGTATAGTGAGTTTTCTTTTCCCCTTGTACTCTCTTGTATATACTTGTGTCTTGCTTGTGTGAAAACCATGGTAGGCTAGCCACCTTGTTCATGATAGCTTTGTGATCTTGAATATCTATCTTGCTATCTTTGTATGATTTTATGGTGGGTGATATTTATGAAAATCATATCATGCTTTATGGTTGATTGCTCGGTTATGTCATGTTGTTCATCCATATCTTTTTTGTCTAGCTCAATGGTACCTTTCTTGTTAGCATGTTTATCCCCCATATCTATCTTGTCATGCTAGCTTTGTAATATATGTTGGTGGATGATCCATGTGATCTTGTATCATGCCTCTGTTTAGTTCTTGTATATTGTTTGGCATGTTACTCTTTGGTATCATTTTGGTTTATTGTTGTACCTTGTTGACATACTTGCTTGCCCATGCTTATTCATATTTGTGGAATCATGTTACAATGCTCTATTTATGTTAATTGATATTATCAATGCATTGTGTAGCATGTTGTGAGCTTTCCTTGGAGTTTTGGGCTTGCCTTGTCTTCGAGTTGTGTTGTTGTTCCTCTTTTCGGTTGGTTTTAGAGTTTTTCCTTGCTCTTCCTTTTCCTAGCTTTTGCTTTGTTAGTTGCCCTTGGTTGAGGGGGAGCTTGACTTCTTTTGATAGGGAATTTGATTCCAAGAAGGGTTGTGGCTTTTTGGGCAGTCTTTGTGATTCTCCAATTGATATTCCTTCTATGGTATTCAATTGGGATCTTTGCGGTTTTGCAATTGGTACTTTTTCTATGGTACTCAATTGCGACCTTTGGTGGCTCTTCTCTCGCTTGGAGCGATTCTTGGTTGGTGTGTTCCCTCGTGAGCTTTATTGGTGTTAAGTCAAGTTCCTTGTCTCCCTATGCATTCTGCATTGCATTTGTATCATATATCATGATGTATAGATTTTGGTAGGTTTGACATTTGTGTCTCGCATTCGTCATATATCATGTTCCTTTTGATGTACATATCTACCTATGTTGCATTTGTATCATATTGCATTTTAGGATGATGAGCTTCTTCCATATGCCTCATTTGAGTTTCTTTGGCTACTTGTGAGATATTGGTCATGTGTGTGGAGAAATAGCTATGTGAGGCTATGCTCTTGGAATATTTGAGATATATGTGTTGTGAGATAGCCTTTTTGAATCAAATGCTAATCTTGACTAAATTTGATGAAATGTGCTCCACTCATGTGTAGTAGTATATCCATGTCACTTTTTGGTCTAAATATGCCTTTCATGCTTAGATTGTGCTTGGATGTCTCTTTCTTGCATTTGGGCCAAAGGCCGATATCATTGTGAATGTTTAGCCTATGTTGCATTCATGGAGGAGCATAAGCTTCTTTTTGCCGCAAAGGCACTTCATGTACCATGAAATGAATTAATCTTGAAAAAAAAGTGTGTATGCTTGAAAAATGCTCCATCCATCATGTCTATGCTTAAAATGTTTTATCTTTCACATATGGGTGCTAAACATGTTGCATGATGTTCACCAGTGGAGAAGTCTCCCCGAAGTGGACACATGGCTCATGAGCTTTGACATGACATGCTTTGCTTTATGGGTGTTTGCCATGATCTTTTGCTGAGAATTTGATATCCTTGTATGATCTTTGAATGGTATGCATGTTCGTGGCTCAAGTGTGACATGGATAGGCTTTTACATGTGAAGCGAGCCTTCTTTTGGTAAAACTGCTTAAATCTGAAACTTTTGCTTTGTCACATGCCTATATTTCCATATATTAATTGTGGCAATGCTTTGACTATGTTATGATCCATATATGTGCTCTTTGTCTCATTTCTAGCCTTTGTCACTAAATTTGGCCTATTTGAGAAGCTCATGTAGATGTTTATATGCTTTGTTTTGCATTTCTGCATTTTCACCTTGCTTCATACATTGTCAACAAGGGGGAGAAGAGGTGAGCTTAATGAAAAATTCGAAAACTGCATTTAAAATTCGGGAGTTTGCTCCACTTGTTCGGGGGGAGCTTGCATTTGTGTAGGGGGAGCTTTGGTGAGTCTCCTTTGTTTGCCTGAGTTGTGCTTTGGTGGTTGCTTTTTGCTCTATCACGTGTGTTTAGGGTGAGCTTTGTATGCTCTTTGTCCCTAGTGCATGTGTTTAGGGGGAGCTTGTGAGCTTGGTGTGCTCTTTTCTCTATCTCATGAGTTTAGGGTGAGCTTTGTATGCTCTTTGATCCTAGTTCATGTGTTTAGGGGGAGCTTGTGATTTTTGTGCTCTTGTGCCGGTGGTGTTGAGCCCCTTTGCCTCTTCTTGAGGAGCCGGCGGTTGACTTATGTTTTCGATTATCACATGATTGGTGTTGAGCCCTTTGTGCCTCTTCTTGATGGATCGTGTGATTTCGCTTGTCCATGATCGGTGTTGAGCCCTTTGTGCCTCTTCTTGAGGGATCATGCATTCTTGTCTCGGTTGTGTCGAGCCGTTGCCCATGTCTTTGGGGACCGAGACATTGAGTTGGCCTTTGTGGTTTCTCTCATGCCAAGTGACCTTGTTCTTTGCTCTTGTGTGGTTTCTTTCACTTGGATGAGGTGTTCGGTCTTTGCCCTCTCAAACCTTTTCTTTGTGCTCACTTGTTGTCAATCCGCTCCTCAAGGGGGGAAATTTGGAAAATCAAGTTGATATGAACCTTGATTTGATGGTGATGAGCGGTTGACAAGTGTTTTGGTAAGAGTTTTATGGCACTTTGTGTTGAGCATTTTGGTTTGATGGCTTTTAGGGATTGCATGTTGGTAGTGTGTCTCTTCGTTTGCACTTAGCCCTTGTGCTTGCTTTGGTTTCGAGAGAAATTTGTCGGAGCATGCTTTTATCCCTTCTCACTTCAAGTGGCCTTTTGTTTGCTTTTTATTGGCTTTGTGGCGCTTGAATGAGTTCTTGTTTGCTTTTTGACCTTCTTTTGTCAATGCACTCATCAAGGGGGAGATTGAGGAACCAAGTTGAGAAGTACCTTGGTTCGTGTGTGATGAGTGATTGACCGGATGGTTTGAAGCTTTGTGTGTGTAGTGTTGAGTTGTGTTGTGTGTGTTTTATTTTGTGTATTTACCTTATTGTTTATGTGGTGTGTTGTCAATGCACTCGTGAGGAGTGGTTGACAACGTTGTGTGGACTGACTCTTGGCCTAGTATTGCAGGTGTTGGTTGCGGCTTGGTTTGCGTTGGTGCAGGTGAAGAACAGGCGCGAAAGGTCTTAGCCTTGCGGGGCCTCCGAGGAGTGGAGAGACAAGTAGGCTTGGTTCGAGGGACCCGGTGGCCGACGGGATCAAGTGCGAGCCGCATGGTGTAAGAAGAGCAAGACGAAGTCGTGGACATGGAGCCGGTGCATCGGTGGTGGCCAAGTCAAGGAACGAGGCAAGACTGAGTAGACCGTCCGGTGCGCCGGGAGGTGAAAGGCTTGGCGGGCTCGACGCTTGGCGTGGTGAGGCCGGGCCGTGTACGCGGGGTTTGGTGGTTTGGCCACAAAACCATCGGAGGAGGGTTTCTCGGTTTGGGCCTCAAAACCGAGCCCGAGGGCCCGGCGTGACGGAGACGGTATCCCGGTGCGTCGGGAAGCTTCGAGGCGGGCGACACGCGGCATGATCTAGGTGCTTGCGTCGGGAGGACGTGAAGGCCTGATGGATGCGCGGCCGTCCGATGGTGAACTTCATGTGTTGACCAAAACGCCCCTGTGAGGGCTTGTGTTGTACTCCTAGTGTAGGGGCACTTCGGTCTTTTCCGGAGGGCCAATATATAGGAGGAGGGGGCTGAATTTTCAGCCAACTCTTGGGCTAGAGGCTGTTGTACTCTTTCATTTTGGAGTGCTTTGGGAGAGAGGGAGAGAAGGGAGAGTGGCTCTTTGATTGGAGCTTTTTGCCATCTTAGATTTGATTTCTAGGAGTGGCTTGTAATCGTTTGGACAAGATATTCATAGTGATTTCATCCTCTAAATCTTGTGCCAATCTTTCTATTCCCGAATTTCTTTTATTGCTTTTTCGGAGCTCTTTTTGTGCTATTTTCGTGCATGTTTTCGTGCCTTTGTTCCCGGTGTGATTCCGCGGATTTGAGTGGGTTTCTCCCCGGATTTCTTTGAGGGAAACATGGATAGATGTCTTGTGCATCTTTGTGCTTGATCTTGTGCCCTCAAACGCCGGAAACCACTTCGATTCGTGAGTTTTCGTTCGGTGCTCTAGCTTTTGGTGGTGCTCAAAGGATTCGCGATTCCCGGTGATTTAGGGAGTTAGGAGGCAAGATTTTTGGGCTATAGCATCCTTGTGTGACGCTTTTCAAGTACCCAAACCCTTGTCTCTACGACTTCAACCGTTTGGGAAATCCGATGATGATTTGGGGGAGTTGACTTTCGGGGTCGGGCGTTTTCAGCTCTGTCCGCACCTGGCGGACGGTCCGCGAGGGCCAGGCGGACGGTCCGCGTGTACAGTGTTCTTCGCGTGTTCTTCGTGTTCTTCCTCGGCTTTGCTTTCGATCCGATTTGGTTTTAGTTTTTAGTTGCAGCCGGTTTGCGGACGGTCCGAGCTTCAGTAGCGGACGGTCCGTGACCCGCGCGGACGGTCCGCCCGGTCTTCGCGGACGGTCCGTTTTTCTCGGTTCGGTTCTGGTGGTTCTGTTTGCTTTAACGGACGGTCCGCGGCTCAGGCCGGACGGTCGCCCGCGGCAGGGTGCGGACGGTCCGCGGGACCTCGCCGGACGGTCGCGCGGCCATCGCGGACGATCCGCCCGCCCGGCCGGACGGTCCGCGAGCCGGTCGCTTTGCTCTTTGGTTCGATTCCTCCCTCCTTCATTCGTGCTTCCGCGTGTGTTTCAAGAACTCGTTGTTTTGGCGATTGGTGTGTGATTCGTTCCAACGCTTGTGTGTGACCGGGTTTTGACTAGGGTATAGGCCGTGTTCTTTGAGAAGAATTTTTACCGGCTCCTATTCACTCCCCCCCTCTCTAGTCGCCATCCGATCCTTCAGCTGTTCATCCCGAGCTGCCCAGGCTACACCGGTCTGACCGGTGCTCTTGACCGATCTGACCGGTGCGAGCCCTTGTGGGTTTTTGCTCGGGTGAACGTCTTGGTGAGTTCGTTGTTGTCCCGTGTTGCTGCTGTTTCGAGTTTGGGTCCGTTTGGTGGTCGGTTGGCTCGTTTGGTGCCTTGGGGGCTTTACGGGCGCCATCGGTCCGACCGGTGCGTCTCACCGGTCGGCCGGTGTAGAGCCACTTAGTGGAAGTTGCTCGGTTTCACCGGCGGGGACCGGTCGGCCGGTGGTGCTCACGGTCGACCGGTGTGGGTCTGTAGACTCGAGGTTTGGTTTTTCCGCTGCGTTTCTCGGGTCGGAAGGTTGCGTGTTGGTTCCTAGGTCCAGTGGCACTCCAGTGGCTACGTGGGCTTGACCAACCTTGGTAGTGAGTTGGAGACGTGTGTTGGAAGCCGCGTTCATCTTGTTGGAGTTTTCATCTCCTTCGAGAAGAATTTTTATCGGCTCCCATTCACTCCCCCCCTCTCTGGTTCGCCGTATCGGTCCTTCAAGTGGTATCAGAGCCGGTTCGGGTCTTTGTTGACTCTAACCAGTCTAAGATCCAAGGATGGCGTACCAGGAATGGGGTTCGGGTCCTCCACACTTCGATGGCAAGAACTACCAGATGTGGAGCAAGCGGATGGGTGCGTTCCTCCGCGGAAAGGGTCAGCTTCTTTGGGATGTCACGGTGGACACAGGCTATGTCCAGCCGATGGATTTCCTTGCTCCAGGGTCGAGGGACAGATTCGACGCCAACAATAAGGCGGTCGACTACTTGTTTCGTGCTTTGTGTCAGCCTGAGTTCGATCGGGTGCACACCGAGCGCTTGGCTTGTAGGATTTGGGCGGTGTTGAAGGAGGCTCATGTTGGGAACGCCCGGGTTCAAGCACGGATGTATGCGACCTACCGAGAGAGTACGAGAACTTCACTCATCTCCCGGTGAGTCCATCGATGCCTTGTTTCGGAGGTTCACGGTGGTGGTGAACAACATGAGGGCCAATGTGGACGTGCTCCCGTACGATGATCATGATAGAGCGGTCAAGCTCTTACACTCTTTGGATCGTACGATATGGGGCGGAAAGTTCGAGGCCATAGTCGAGTCGGAGAGGTATGATACTCTGACGGTGAACGAGCTGTTCTCGAAGCTCAAGTCGGCTGAGGTGGATAGGGGCATGACTGCCAAGCTCGAGGGACCGCCTGATTCCCATAGTCTTTCCCTCGTTAGTGTTAGCCTTTCCTTTCGAACCACCAACGAGGGAAAGACTATGGGAATCAGGCGGTCCCTCGAGCTTGGCATTCATGCCCCTATCCACCTCAGCCGACTTGAGCTTCGAGAACAAGCCTCGTTCACCGTCGTAGTATCATACCTCTCCGACTCGACTATGGCCTCGAACTTTCCGCCCCATATCGTACGATCCAAAGAGTGTAAGAGCTTGACCGCTCTATCATGATCATCGTACGGGAGCACGTCCACATTGGCCCTCATGTTGTTCACAACCACCGTGAACCTCTCGAAACAAGGCATCAATGGACTCACCGGGGAGATGAGTGAAGTTCTCGTACTCTCTCCGTAGGTCGCATACATCCATGCCTCGAACTCCGGGCATTCCCAACATGAGCCTCCTTCAAGACCGTCCAAATTCTACAAGCCAACCGCTCGGTGTGCACCCGATCGAACTCGGGGCCGACACAAAGCACGAAACAAGTAGTCGACCGTCTTGTTGTTGGCGTCGAATCCGTCCCTCGATCCCGGAGCGAGGAAGTCCATCGGCCGGGACATAGCCTCGTGTCCACTGTGACATCCCAAAGGATCTGACCCTTTCCGCGGAGGAACGCACCCATCTGCTTGCTCCACATCTGGTAGTTCTTGCCATCGAAGTGTGGAGGACCCGAACCACGTTCCTGGTACGCCATCCTTGGATCTTAGACTGGTTAGAGTCAATAAAGACCCGAACCTGCTCTAATACCACTTGAAGGACCGATACGGCAAACCAGAGAGGGGGGGAGTGAATGGGAGCCGATAAAAATTTTTCTCGAAGGAAATGGAAACTCCAACAAGATGAAAGCGGCTTCCAACACACTTCTCAAACTCACTACCCAAGTTGGTCAAGCCCGTGTAGCCACTGGACCTAGGAACCAACACACAACCTTCCGACCCGAGAACGCAGCGGAACACCAAACCTCGAGTTTACAGGCCCACACCGGTCAGACCGGTGAGCAAAACCGGTCAGGCCGGTCCCTGCTAGCGAAACTGAGCAACTTTCACTAAGTGGCTCCACACCGGTCAGACCGGTGATACACACCGGTCAAACCGGTCACAACCTGAAAGCCCCCAAAGCACCAAACAGGCCAACCGACTTCCAAACTGACCCAAACTCGAAACGACGCCAACACAGGACAACAGCGAACACACCCAGACGTTCACCCGAGCAAAAACCCACCGAGGGTTGCACCGGTCAGACTGGTTGTGACAACACGCCCAGGAAAATACCGTACTATCGCCTAAGACCAATCCACTTTGGTCATTAAGCGATAATAAAGTATCATACTGACGTTAGTTGCCGGGTTAACGCCCGGTAAATCACTTGAAAAGCAACAAGGATCGAACATATGCATTAAAACTCACTCGAAGGCGAGTCTAGAGATACAACATCATTAATATCCGAATTTGTACCCCGAAGGATTAATTATTACAACCCATAGTTTTTGCCATGATGAAATAGTTCAAAGTTTTTGAAAGCAGCGGAAATAAACTAACGGAAGAGAAGACACCACGGGAGGCCATCCATGATGCTTTCAGTAGTCATCCTCCACCCACTCCAGCTCCCAGCCGGGCGGGATCTCTCCGGGCCACACATCACTGAAGGCATTACCTGGATCAACACATTATAGCAAGGCTGAGTATACTAATACTCAGCAAGACTTACCCGTCGGTGATAACTACTTCACCAAATCTAGACCATGAAAGGTTCTTTGGCTACTGGGTTGCTTTTGCTAAAAAGTAACAAAGAGTAGGTCCTGACTTTCAAGATTTTAGCACAAGTTCTAGTAATTTTAATCTTTACTACATTAGCCAACTAGTACAAACAAAGTTGTACAATACAATTAATCAAGCATAAAGTTCATCAACTTCCATCATTAGGGATCTCATGACTAATGGAGTAAGCGGTCTCGGATAACGGTGAGAGGCCGACAATCGATTGATTTAAGCCTTGCAAGGTAAACCCAAACACACGGTAGGCTGCCCACAAAGGTACAGCTGTCCCAGGCCGTTTCCAAAAATCCTCGGGTCAGGATCGAATCTTACAGTCTTTGGTGCAGGCTATCCGGCATACCCCGCGAGATACCCGGAGTCACCATACACCACCGGTAGCGAGCCATGAGAGCGAATTCCAAGAGTAGTAACGGTAGGATCCCTCGCCATCTCATTAAGGTACTAGGCTTACCGGTCCCATACCCGACATGTGCTTAGTACATTCAAAAACTCAACCCACATAACCACTGGACCGGAGCTCAGATCCCATGCTCTTACCACGTGAGCAATCCATTTAGGATATATTTTGATTGCTATCTAGGAACCTATTCTCGCGAGTGAGGTCATCACTCGACCTGTAACGGTCCTATAGCTCAGCAGCAATCGACCTATCATACTAGTAAGGATTAAGGTACCTAGGGATCATACATCTAGGGTTTCATTCAACTCCTGAACGTAAATGCACAATCATCCATAGATAATTGAATAAAGAATTTGAAAACCCAATCATCCATAGATAATTGAATAAAGAATTTGAAAACTGGGTTAGATGCACCGGAGCTTGCCTTCGTCAGCTAGGTTAGCTTGGGCACCCTCGGTGTCGAGCACTTCCACGTACTTCAGCGAAGCTTCCGCTCCTCCTTCCTCGGTTTCCGGGACAAGGGAGTAATCACCGTCCGGAAGATCTACACGAAATGCAATGCAAGTTCAGGTGATGTGATAGGTTTTTGTCTTATCCAACTCTTGGTTGGTCATATTCACCTTAACAAACATCTAGATAGTGTTTCTCTTTTAGGAGGGTTATTGGTTGTACATGAGTTATTCTTTTATTGCACATTTGCATAAAGGTTCTTATGGTACTTGTCATCTCATGTGAACGGGTAGTCCTTTTACTTTCATAAGCCAAGGTATAAATAATATTTGTATTCATGAATTAATCTCTTATCAGCGAGGATACTTAATTATCTTTTAATTAAATTAAGAAATGCTTTCAAAAAGAAAAAGAATTAAATAATAGTTTTCTTTATTTATTTTTCCTTTAATATTAAAAGGGCTTTTAAGCTTTTTATTAAGCAATTAAATTACCAAAAATTGAGGAAATGTTTCTTAACCATATTAGCACTTATACTGGTCCATTGGACCCACATGTGATGCTTGGAAGCTAGGAAATTAAATACCATTGAAAATAACAAAGGCTAGCTAGTGATTCAAATTAAATGCATACAAAAATAAATAAGCCTCAAAATGATCCAAACTTCCTCATGCATGCTCTCTGGTCCTAAACAAGCCTAAAGAACCAGCATATTCACCTGGGAACTCTATTGATCTTAGTTAATCATTTTTCAAAGAAAACATGCATAATTTGAGGATAAATATTTCTGGTAGGCCAAAAATCATGATTAATTCACAAGATGTGCATTTTGGTATTACAAGATTGTGTGCACAAGTTGAGCCCGAAAACATAAATATATTTAGCAAGAAAAATCATCTAGGCAGTTTCTGCAGGAAAGGAAAAAATTTATTTAACAAGATCCACAGCATAACTCTATGCAACTTTTGGCACAGCATCTAGTCATGACCTAACACACAACATATCCAAAATTGGGATACAGAGGAGTTATGGATTTAAAGTTATGCCAGATCTAGGTTTTTCACATTTGTATTTTTCATGCCAAAACTATTTAGAATCCAGCCATGTGCAAATAACAAAAGTGGTGGGATTTCTCTTCCTGAACCCAAAAAAAATGGTTTGGTAGTTTTCTGATTTTTCTACGAATTTCTAGGAAATTTCTAAGGCACTGGACTAAACTATAAAGGAACTTAGATAGGGATCTTCACAACCAGGCCCTAGATTTTTACGCAAAACACCCTAGAACTATTGCAATCAAAGCAATTCGGCCCTTGGCCCGGCCGGGCGGGCATGGCCGATCTTGCCGGCGAGCCGGGCGGCGCCGCCGGCCGGCAAGTGGCCGGGGCCGGACTACATGCTCACCTAGGAGCGGTAGGGGGGCCGAGTGGAGGCGAGAGGTGGCGGCGACGAGGTTCGGCGGCGGCGGCGGTGGTGGCCGCGGCGGCTTGGGGAAATCCGGCGAGGGGGCGAAATGGGTGGCAACAAGCAAACGCGTGAGCTTCACTAGAGCCTAGGGGAGCTAACCGGACAGCTGGACGGCGGCGAGCACGGGCGGCGAGCTCTAGCACCGGGCGGCGGCGGCAATGGCGGCGGGCGGCTCGGGGCCGGCACGCGGAGGGGAGGCAAAGGCCTTTATACTCGGCCGACGCGTCCGTGGGTGACGAGGGGGTGACGGCGGAGATACCCCACCGTGCTATGGTGCTTGGGCGGTGCGCGTACGGCCGCGACGCGCGCGGCCGACGGGACCGCCGGTCCGTGCGCGCGCGCGCGCGTATGGCGGTGCGCGCGTGCGGACTCGGCGTGCCTAGGGGCGGGGGCACGTTGGGGTGTGGGCGACCTCGGGCGGGGCGAGCCTCGGGCGGCACGCGGCCTCGGGAGGCGCGGCGCGGCCGCCGGGCGCGGCGGCGCACGGCCGGCGACGGCGACGTGGCCGAGCGCGCGACGTCGCGACGCGCGACGCTCTGTCGGTTTTGTTTTGCTGGTGCCATGTTTGAAATTGCAAAACTCAAATTTTTTGTATAGAAGTCGACCCAGTGATGAATACCAAAGTTGTAGATCTAGTTACCCTTAACATTTTGTACAAAGGCTATATAGAGTTTTTCTGCACAGATTTGAAGTTATTCGAATGCCAAAAGTGAATGTCACCCTCTCTTGCAAACAGTAAAATCTGCCTTGCAACTCATTTTCCAAGCTTTTAATCTACATGAAAGTTGTGTCCCTCGTCAAGATGGACAACTTTCATAAAGGTAGAATTTTAAGTGTTTAGGTGAATTTTGGAGAACGCGGCAAAAGTTCCGGCAGACACCTGTGGACACTAGGGTGCCAAGGGGGTTTGACCAACCTTTGACCATGGGTTGGCCCCACAAGTGTGTTTACTAATCAAATAGGGTCACTAGGGTGGGTTAGTGAGTTTTTCGAGGTGAGGGCCCAGGTTGACAGTGGTTTGACCACTGTTGACCATTTGACCGGCTATTATAGCTAATTAAAAACGTGGGGTGTCACACCGGTCAAGAGCACCGGTCAGACCGGTGTAGGCTGGGCAGCTCGGGATGAACAGCACCCGTGGGTCAACTCCTCCAAACCCAAATCTCGATCTCCCGAATTGCTCCACGGACTTGAGTAAGACTTTGGGGATAATAGGAACACCTCATGAGGAGTCCATAGCCAAGTTTAATCCCACCAAAACTTGTCCAAAAAGGAGGAATCGAAGAAATCCCGCCTAGAACACAACAAACCCTAGAACTCGAAAAACCCCAAAATCGAGCTCCTTTACTCACGGATTTGGGAGGGGAATCACAGCCCAAAGAACCATGAAGGGTTCCCACAAATTTCCCCCATCAAATCCCCAAGAGAAAGGTCCCAAAAACAACCCAAAGAAATCACTAATAGAGGGCTCCGAAAATCACCACCAAGAACAACCGGTAACAACACATCCAAACCTTGAGGAACCACGCTGAATCATCTTTACATGCAACAAAGGTTCATACAAGGTCTAGCTTGCTGCCCGATCATCCAACCCTCTCACAAGATCTCACCATGAAGCTCTCAAGCTAGTCCTATCGAAATCCTAAGGAAAATAGGAAGGAAAATATGAAAGCAAATGAGCTAGGGTTCCCAGAGTTGGCTGCCATCCTCTCACCTCTTGGGTTATATGGAGGCAACCGAAAGTATAAAATGCCCTTTCTTAATAACTAGGGATACAAGCCCCTCAAGGGCGGATTTGGAAGTCTTCGTGTCTTCACCATCGGAGCGATACCCGGCGACCGCACCCTGTGTAGCCTCGACGCAAGCCATGCGATCCTGACGCGTGTCCTCCACTTCGAAGTCTCCGGACTGCGTCATCGCACACCAGTCAGACCGGTGCTCCCCACCGGTCAGACCGGTCTGGCACTGCTGCAGCATCGTCTTCGGTTCTTCGATCTTGGCTTTGCGGATCAACCAAGGAACCCAGTGGTTTTCTGGTGAACCACCGGAAACCCCACGAACTCGGTGTAGCCTCCGCCAATCTCCACTCATGACTTGGCCCCCACGTAGTCCCGGCTCGACCTTGGTTTTGAGGCTCAACCAAGAAACCGTCCATGACTTCATCTTGCTGTTCATGCCACCATGCGGCCCGCACTTGACCCCCGCCGGCCACCGGGTCCCTCGAACGAAGCCAACTTGTCTTCTCCACACCGGAGGCCTCACCGGCGATGACCTTTCGCGCTTGTTCTTCACCTGCACCAACACCAGTCAAGCCGCAACCTGCACCTGCAATACTTAGCCAAGAATCAGTCCACACAACGCCGTCAATCACTCATCACACAAGGAAGCGACCATCCACCGGTTCTCGAACCACACATGGTCCTCATAGGCTTACCGGTCCCATGCCCGACATGTGTTTAGTACGTTCAAACACTTAGCCCACATAACCACTGGACCGGAGCCCAAATTCCATGCTCTCACCACATGAGCAATCCAATTAAGGTTATATTGTGATTCCTATCTAGGAACCTATTCTCGCGAGTGAGGTCATCACTCGACTTGTAACGGTCCTATAGCTTAGCAGCTATCGACCTATCATACTAGTAAGGACAAAGGTGCTTAGGGATCATGCATCTAGGGTTTCATTCAACTCCTGAACTTAATTGCACAATCATCCATAGATAATTCAATAAAGAATTTGAAAACTAGGTTAGATGCACCGGAGCTTGCCTTCGTCAGCTAGGTTAGCCTGTGCACCCTCGGTGTCGTCGAGTACTTCTACATACTGCAGCGAAGCTTCCGCTCCTCCTTCCTCGGTTTCCGGGATAAGCGAGTAATCACCGTCCGGAAGATCTACACGGAATGCAATGCAAGTTCAGGTGATGTGATAGTTAGTTATCTCATCCAACTCTTGTTGGTCACATTCACCTTAACAAGTATCTAGATAGTGTTTCTCTTTTAGGAAGGTTATTAGGTGTACATGAGTTATTCTTTTATTGTACATTTGAATAAAGGTTTCTATTGTACTTATTATTTCATGTGAATGTGTAGTCCTTTTCCTTTCACAAGCAAAGGTATAAATAATATTTTTATTCATGAATTAATTTCTTATCAGCAATGATATTTAATTAATTTTAATTAAATTAGGCAATACTTTCAAAAAGGAAAAAGAATTAAATAGGGGCTTTCCTTGATTTAATTTCTCTTTAATATTAAAAGGGCTTTTAAGCTTTTATTAAGCAATAAATCACCAAAAATTCAAAGAAGTGTTTCTTAAGCATATTACCACCTATCCTGGTCCACTGGACCCACATGTAAGTGTTGGATGCTAGGAAATTAAATATTAGAGAAAATAATAAAGACTAGCTAGTGATTCAAATTAAATGCATACAAAAATAAATAAGCCACAAAATGATCCCAACTTTCTCATGCATGCTCTATGGTCCTAAAAAAGCCTAAAGAAGCAGCATATTCACCTAGAAACCCTACAGATCTCAGTTCATTAATTTTCAAAGGAAAACATGCATAAATCAAGAATAAATATTTCTATTACACCAAAAATCATGATTAATTCAGATGATGTGTATTCTGACATAACAAGACAGTGTGCACAAGTTGGGCACAAAAACATAAATATATTTAGCTAGAAAAATCATCTGGGTAGTTTCTGTAGAAATGGGAAACAATTTATTTAACAAGATTAACTTCATAACTTTGTGCAATGTTTGGCACAGGAGCTAGTCCTAACAAGATACATAACATATCTAAAATTGAGATACACAGAAGTTATAGATTTAAAGTTATGACAGATCTAGGTTTTTCACATTTGTATTGTTCATGTTAAACATATTTAGAATCAAGCCATGTGAGAATAACAAAAGTTGTGGGATTTCTCTCCCTGAACCCAACAAAATTGGTTTGGCATTTTTCTGAATTTTCTACAATTTTCTAGGGAATTTCTAGTGCACTCGATTCACTTGTAAGAAAACTTAGATAGGTTTCCAAGCAACCAGGTCCTATATTTTACACAAAACACCCTAAACAAATCGAAATCGATGCAATTCAACCCTTGGCCAAGGAGGGCGGCGCGGGCGCGGCTAACTCCGGCGAGCCGGTGGCGCCGCCGGCCGGCGCGACCGAGGCTCACTTAGGAGCGGTGGATAGTCGGCGTTGGGGCGGAGGGGCAGCCGGCGAGCGGGTTCGACGGGCCGGCGGCGGTGGCCGCGGAGGCTCGGGGAAAAGCGGCGAGGAGGCGCGGTGCTAAGCAATAAGCGACTTGGGAAGGTCTACTGGTGCCTAAGGATGCTACCGGAGCAACTGGCCGGCGGCGAGCGCGAGTGGAAGCACGAGCTAGGGGCGGCGGCGGCAATGGCCGCGGTGCGGCTCGGGTGGCGCGCCGGGGAGCGAGGAGGTGCTTTTATAGGCGGCTCGGGGTGTCCGCGGGTGACGGCGGGTGACGGTGAAGATGCCCCTCTATGCTACGGCGCTCGGGCGGCACGCGTACGGCGGCGACGCCGCCGACGGAACGTCGGTCCGTGGCGCGTGTGCGCGTACGGCGGCGCACCGGCGCGGATTCGACACGCCTTGGGGCCGGGGAGCGCGTCGGGGTGCGGGCAACTCGGGCGGGGGCGAGCCTTGGGCGGCGCACGGCCTCGGGGGCACGGGCGAGGACGCCGGGGCCGGCGGCGCGCGGCCGGCGATGGACGGCGCGCGGGCGCGCGACGTCGCGGCGTGCAGCGCTCTGGCCCATTTTGCTTTGCTGGTGCTGCCTTTGACACGCTTTTTCTCCAAATTTTTGTATAGAAGTTAACCAAGTGATGAATACCGAAGTTGTAGATCTAGCTACCCTTAACAAATTCTACAAAGGCTATATAGGGTTTTTCCTCACAGAATTAGAAATGCGTGAATGCCAACTTTGAATGTCAGCCGGTCTTTGCAAAAAGTGAATTCTGCCTTGCAATGAAATTTTCAAGCTTTTCCACTCAAAATTTGAAATGCCAATCTACATGAAAGTTGTGTCCCTCATCAAGATGGACAATTTTCATAAAGGTAGAATTTTAAGTGTTTAAGTGAATTTTGGAGAACGCGGCAAAAGTTCTGGCAGACACTTGTGGACACTATGGTGGCAAGGAGTTGGACCAAGCCTTTGACCATGCGTTGGCCCCACAAGTGTCTTCATTAGTCAAAGGGGGTCACTAGGGTAGGTTAGCGAGTTTTTCGAGGTGAGGACCCAGGTTGACCGTGATTTGACCACTGTTGAATACTTTGACCGACTGTTAGGGTTAATTGAAAACCTGGGGCGTTACAGGGATGTATGCAGGAACCCGTCGTGGTTCTTTTCCCTTTGATTCCCCTCCCAAATCCGTGAGCAAAGGGGCACAATTTTGGGTTTTTGGTGTTCTAGGGTTTGAGGAGTTCTTGGCGGGATTTCTTCGATTCCTCTTGATTCAACGAGGTGTTCCTTTGTTGACAGTTAATAGTTGTATCAAAGTTCGGTTGGACTTGCAAGCGGACAAGCCCTCCGTCGTAGTCAAGGGAACCTTCTTCCCTCAAGTGTGAACCCAAGGTATCGAATCCGTGGAACAATGCGTAACGCAAGATCCAACCTACTGAGTGGAAAACACTTTGATCTTGAAAAGGGGCTTTGCATCTAATCTATGGAAATGCCAAGAAAACCAATCTAATCTATGAAACACCGGAGGTAGCAAGAGAAAGAGAGGGATAGGTAAAACCAATCTATAGAGATTGGATTGAGCACTTGTTGACGTTCCAAGCATAGATGAACAAAGCAAATCGAATCTCATAAAAAGCCTCTTTAAATCGTGGCTTTGGTTCCAACTCCGAAGACGCCCGCCTTTTGGAGCCACCGTTCTATTACAATGCACCCATATTCATGCGGGTTAGCCTAGGGCGAGTCCAAAGGACAAGATGAAAACGCTCGGTAGGTCAGGTATGCACCTCTAGCCACCATGGCTACAAGAACATCCTATGCAATATATCCGGAATAGATTGGAGAAGAAGAAAACCCAAGCGAAGACAAAGTCATAGTGAAAGCACTTGATCGCTAGAAATCGGACTCAAACTTGCAAATTCAACATGAGAGTATAATACATGGACAAGATCACCACCGGGATCCTACCTCGACCTTGATCCTAGCTCCGGGAACTCCGACGTGGTCTTCCATGCAAGGTTCCCACATCAGATAGGGGAACCCTAGTCAACCATCTCGACCCTCGCCTCTCCAGAACGGTGTCCATCCCTTCTCTGCTCCTCGGCGGCGGATGATGAATGTCTCTTTTCGTGGCTCTTGGCGACGGGGCTATAAATAGTCCGAAGGGCGGCTAGGTCAAAGGGGGCATCGAACCAAGCCCGAAATGGGCTGGGCCGGTCTGCCCAGGCCGACCGGCCCAGTCCCGTTTCGGCCCGGTTCGGTCCCGGTTTCTTCCCCGGTTGCTTCTCATGTGATTCCTTATATGTGTGCACTTTCATGTGGGCCTTTGACGTCGTTCCTTCGTGTTTAAGGCTTGAATATTGCTATCCAAGCTCCGCCATTTCCTAGTTGAGTCCTTGAAGATTTGCATGTTGACGCTTCGGTCCTCGGGTCATTTGGAGTCATGTTCATCGCGTGTATTGACTCTTGTCGGGCTTCATGATCTTCTTCCAAGGTGCTTGATGAACTTATCCCGAAAGTCTCCTCTTAAGCATAGATTTCCTGCATAAATAATAAACTCCAAAATCGACATGCAAGAGTGAATTTGTTATATACGGGGTGTTAGTTCTAGTGGTTAGAATAATAAATCAATGCCAACATTAAAGGTAAACTCATGGCTAGGTTGATGGAAATTCACCGTCAACATCTCCCTCATGCTTAAATCTTGCTCGTCCTCGAGTAAGCCTTTAATGAATGTCAGTGTTAACTTTCATTGCTTATACCCTGCACTTGATCATACACGAGAAGACATAATGCTCTCAAGGATTTAATAATTAAAGTTCCATAATGTACTAGCCTTTATCCTTATGGAGGGTTGATATTAATTTAATCACTTCCCACAAGTAATTACCACATGCTCCCAAATTTCAAATGAATCTTAAGAAATTTTGTAATTAAGAGTGAGATGAAGAAAAAGAGCTAAACCAAGTTCAAAAATAAACTTCCTTGCATCTTGCTCATGTACTCTCATCTTATCTTGTCTCTCAAAGCCTATTCATTCTACTCCTTTCCCCTCTCAATATATATAGTGGAAGGATTTATGTGGAGCTATATGGGAAAAGTTTAGTCCTACCAAGATATTATAAATGAGATGTTGTCAAAACAAGACAAGATTCTCATGGTCTTACCGAGACTCGTCAAAAAGGTCATTGGAAAGTAATGTTATATCAAGGAGGGGAAGAGAAAAATACACACACTTTGAGATAGGTGGACATGTGCAAACGGCAAAGAGTGATCTCGAGGTACAAAGGAAGTCCTCGTTATCGGATGGCACATGGTTGAAAAATGAGTTTGGATCTTAAATCTTGAAACTTTTGAGATTCCTAATGCACCTTTAGAGAACCAGGGAGTTCACTTTATTTTATTTGTATGAACTCATATATATATATATATATATATATATATATATATATATATATATATATATATATATATATATATATTTCTTTTCTTTTCTCATGCATATTTTTTGTTTATCTTTTTTTGTTTTCTTTATACTCATTTTTTCTTCATTTTTTTCTTTCATCATTTTTTCATTTGCTCCCCTTGAACTCTAAATTGTATTGTACCTACCTCCTCCCCCATGCTTAGACGTTTGCTCGTCCTCGGGCAAAGAGGTGATAAAGATAAGGTAGGTACTAGAAAAATTTTTATTTTGGAGAGATACTTGAAATCTTCAACCTTGGCAGCATCTTGCGTTCTTCATTGAATTGACAATCCATACTCAATG
Source organism: Cenchrus americanus (assembly GCA_947561735.1). NCBI lineage: Eukaryota > Viridiplantae > Streptophyta > Magnoliopsida > Poales > Poaceae > Cenchrus > Cenchrus americanus. The sequence continues at coordinate 196,653,043 of OX387244.1, forward strand.
ATAGGTTGTGGTCAAGGAGGTAATCACAAAAGATGATAATTTGGTTTTAAGGGTGGATATCCCGCAAGGTTTGTGAAATCTCCGATATGGGGATACACAATGCACAGATAGAAAGGCTAGCAAAAAGATAGATACACAAAAACGGAATGACCAACTTCTTAGTCTCGAGCCAGAGAAATCTTGGCCTAAAATAACTCACCCAAGAATAATTCTTGTATACTAAGGTTTATGCACTCAATATATATATATATATATATATATATATATATATATATATATATATATATATATATATATATATATATATACGGCTTTGGATAGGTAGAGAAAAATGCAAGTGGCATTAATGACAAGGTTAGCATATATATTTTTAAGAACAAATCATCTTTAACTCATCCAAAATTGAGAGAAAGAAAATAACACTATGGGTCTTATTTTTATCATAACCTCCACCAAATATTAAGCTAGCATTTAATTAATTTCAGATTCATATTAAACAGAGCATTAGCTTAATCATGCATAAAACAAGTACAAAAGTTGAGCAAAGCGGCAACTTTTCATCATATATTATCATGGCATCAACTTAATATTTTTACCAAAGGTTGATCAAGGTGGGAAACTTTATTCATGGTGATCTTAAACTAACTCTACTATTATCACACATGCTGAAAATAAATAAAAACAGAAAATGCTACATATATAAAGTTGCACAAAAGCTGAAAATAAAGAAAAGGAGAAAATCAAACCGAATTTGGAAGCATTATTATTTTCTTTTCTTCCTCCTTCTTCCTTTATTTTCTGGTTGTTGATAATCATGATTCGGCGCATTGTATCCTTGCTTGTGTTGTGATTGTGCCGGTCCTCCTCTAAATTGCTCCAGTGGTGAATGCGACCAAATTGATCGGTAATGTTTGTGGTTCCTTCTTCTTGCATTTGTTGGATGGAGCGCCAAGAAAACTTTGTGAGGAACATGTATGGTGGAGGAGCGGATGACCGGGTTGAGCATCATGGTGGAATGGGTGGCTCTTCCATGTGTCCTCGCGGTTCGGTGTACCGCATGGATGAACTTCGTGAACTCCTCATGCCACCAAGGGGCAGCGTGTTGCTCCTCGGTGGTGCCACATCTTCCTCCATAATTCGGGGAGACTTGGAGACTGAGTGCCTCCTTGAAGAGCTCAATGATGGTGCCTTCGATGATCATGTCTTCTTGGGGAAGACATTGGTGGCTATCTTCCACATTGTTGTTGCACTAACTCACAATGAGTGCACCGGGGGTTGCTTGCCAGTGGGAAAAAACACACAAGGGAAGTATATGGATGGTGGAGTTTATTATATGAATTTTCTTTTTTATTTTTGTTGGAGGGTGGTGAGTGAGGTGCACAAGTTAGGATGGATATTAGCCCCAAGGGTTTATGGATTCTTGAACATGCAACCGCCTATTAACGTGAAGCTAAACTAATTTATTGAGGTGTGTACATAAGGCCACTTTAGCTAAACCTACAAAAGATATGTTGATGGGATCTACGGGAGGAGCGGACCCCATACTCCCATTAAGCATGGTAGCTAGCCTTAGGCATCAAAGCATTATGACATGAATGAAAAAGGTTCGGCGTTAACATCACAAGATCATACAACACCATGGAACTCAATTTTTTCTAGGTTGTTTATGAAACTTATGGGCTATGAACTCAAGAACACAAATTAATAAATGCATAAATTACTTACCTGACAAAGGGGAGCACCGGGGGCTTCATTTTTTTCTGAGAAGCTTCTTGCTCCCTTCTTTCCTTGTGTCCACGTGATCCATGAGATTCCACTGCCCGAACCGTTCACAACCACACCTTTGCTTGCGTGATTAAACTTCCACCTCCATTGTTTTTCTTCACATCTTGTTCTCTTGCCTCTTGTGCTTCCACCAATTTCCTACAAAACAAGGCCCTTGCTTTCCCCCGTGCTTGTCCTTTGCAAGTGCCCAAGATGCCAAATGATGAACACATGATGCATCGTCGGGCACTATATGTTAATCAAACTCAAAAACCTCCCCTTAATCATGTTTAGATTCTAATCACTCCTCTAATTTTGAAACTTTAAAACTTAACTCACTGCTAGTGATGAGTACAAATATACCATTAGATGAGCTTTTTAGGCATCAAAAACAATTATAAAACTTATTTTGGTTGCACCGGGATCGATTGCTTTCATTAATTGATAGCAAGTTCCTCTAGCATGACCGTGGGGGTATAGGTTTTGGTTCTAATTTTGGCCAAACACGAGAGAGATAATTTGAATAAGAAATAAAGTCTATGGGGCTTAGAAAAATTCTAAATCTAGAGAAACCGGTGGATGTCAAGTTGAATCAAACCAAAAATAAAGTTGCTTAGGTTTACACGAGTCCTACCATGCATTAAAGATTAAAACATAAAGAAACAAAGCAAGGCTCTACTCGCGTGTTTTTATCATGTAAAACAAGCCATCCTTAACACCATGGAGAGAATGAAAGGTTGGGGTAGGTGCTGAAGTTTGGTACTAGTTTCTCTAAAAGATGCAAACAAAACTTGGGATGGCTCAAATCATCGGTTTATGATCAATATAAAATTCAAATAAAATGACTGAGAAATTATAATGTCTTTAAAAATTATTCAACCACATAGAGATTTATAATATGTAATGCATAGCAAATTCTAAGACCAACTTACTTGAAAACATGCAAAATTCTTCGGGTTGCCCTCCCGGTAGCTTGACTCTTCACAGGTTGTCCTCCCGGTAACTTATTCTTGACTCGATGAACAGGTTGCCTCCCGCAAGTGCTTTGTTTATAGTCTATAGCTAGACTTCTTCTATGTTCTCCGGATCAACGCTCATTGTGGGCGTTGCAATCTTAGGGGCCCCACACCTACGCCATCCTTAGCTTCAGTGTAGGTTTATTCTTCGGCTTAGTCATCTTTTTGGTCTTCACAAGCGGACGTTGATTCTTGGTCTTGATGGATGCAACAACTTTTGTGTCTTTGGCTTCGTTCTCCTTTGACTCCTCCCTTCCGATGCGATGATGAGGTAGAATGTATTTAACATGAATCGTGTTACATACCTTGAATCATCGTTGACTTCAATGCACTCCTCACGCCATTGATGTCGAACATGACCTCCCCCTTGCCGACATTGATTGTTCCAACGGTCTTGAGGAATGATCTCCCTAGGATGAGTGGTGATGAGGCTGATCTCCTCTTGATCTTGGAAGTGGAGTTTCTCTCCGAGATTCTAATGATGTTCGACCTCTGCTTTTAGATCTGTGTTGCACATCACCTTTGCCTGCAAAATTTGTCTAGACCATCCACAAAATATATGTTTTTTTTGTTGGAGATGTAGCCGTCCATCTCCGGTTAGGGTTAGCAAAAATAAAAAAGAACTAAAACAAAACTAGGATTTAGCAAAACCCTAGATTGATTTTTTTTTGTTTTGAGGATGATCAAAATTTAAGAGATGCAAAAGAAAACTCAAGAGAAAAACTGAAAATATTCACAAACGCAAACTAGATTGAATCATTATTACTTGTTCCCCGGCAACGGCGCCTGAAAAAGGGGCTTGTGGACGGTTAATAGTTGTATCAAAGTTTGTATGGACTTACAAGCGGACAAGTCCTCCGTCATAGTCAAGGGACTTTCTTCCCTCAAGTGTGAACCCAAGGTATCGAATACGTGGAACAATGCGTAACGCAAGATCGAATCTACTGAGTGGATAACACCTTGATCTTGAAAAGGGGTTTTGCATCTAATCTATGGAAACGCCAAGAAAACCAATCTAATCTATGAAACACCAGAGGTAGCAAGAGATAGAGAGGGATAGGTAAAACCATTCTAGAGAGATTGGATCGAGCACTTGTTGAAGTTTCAAGCATAGATGAACAAAGCAAATCGAATCTCATAAAAAGCCTCTTTAAATCGTGGCTTTCGTTCCAACTCTGAAGACGCCCGCCTTTTGGAGCCACCGTTCTGTCAGAATGCAACCCTATTCGTGTGGGTTTGCCTAGGGCGAGTCCAAAGGAAAAGATGAAAACACTAGGTAGGTCAGGTATGCACCTCTAGCCACCATGGCTACAAGAACATCCTATGCAATCTATCTGGAATAGATTGGATAAGAAGAAAACTCAAGTGAAGACAAAGTCATAGTGAAAGCACTTGATCACTAGAAATCAGATTCAAACTTGCAAATTCAACATGCGAGTATAATACATGGACAAGATCACCACCGGGATCCTAATTCGACCTTGATCCTAGCTCCGGGAACTTCGACGTGTCTTCCATGCAAGGTTCCCACGTCGGCTAGGGGAACCCTAGTCAACCATCTCAACCCTCTCCTCTCTGGAATGGTGTCCCTCCCTTCTCTGCTCCTCGGCAGCGGATGACGAATGTCTCTTTTCGTGGCTCTTGGCGACGGGGCTATAAATAGTCCGAAGGGCAGCTAGGTCAAAGGGGGCATCGAACCGGGCCCGCAATGGGCTGGGCCGGTCGGCCCAGGCCTGTTTCGGCCCAGTTCGGCCCAGGTTTCTTCCCCGATTGCTTCTCGCGCGATTCCTTATTTGTGTGCACTTGCATGTGGGCTTTTGACGTCTTATCCTTCGCGGTTAAGGCTTAAATCTTGCTATCCAAGCTTCACCATTTCCTGGTTGAGTCCCTGAAGATTTGCATGTTGACGGTTCGGTCCTCGGGTCATTTGGAATCATGTTCATCGCGTGTATTGACTCTTGTCGGGCTTCATGATCTTCTTCCAAAGTTCTTGATGAACTTATCCCGAAAGTCTCCTCTTAAGCGTAGGTTTCCTGCATAAACAATAAACTCCAAAATCGACATGCAAGAGTGAACTTGTTATATACGGGGGGTTAGTTCCAGTGGTTAGAATGATAAATCAATGCCAACATTAAAGGTAAACTCATGGCTAGGTTGACGGAAATTCACCGTCAACATCCTTCTATCCCCAAGGCCTTGTTTGGATTCGTGGAGCGAATCGGGTGATCGGGAGTTGGATTTGGAGGAGTTGACTCGCGGGTTCTGTTCATCCCGAGCTGCACAGGTTACACCGGTCTGACTAGTGTGAGCCCTTTGTGGGATTTGCCTCGGGTGAGTTACTGAATCCGTGTGTCATTGGGTTGTGTTGGTGCTGGTCTGTTCTTGGTAATTTTGGGGGGGGGGGGGGGTTGGTTGGTTTTGTGTAGGGTTTTCTTCTGTGGAAGTTGTGTTTTGAGGGTATTTTTGTTCCAGGGCCGAGAGAAGTCACTAAGGCTCTCTGGAACATTTGTTGTGCAGTTGTTGTAGCCACCGGCCTGACCGGCTCTGTCCACCGGTCTGACCGGTGTCACCGGTCTGACTGGCACAGGCCATCGGTCTGACCAATGTAGCACAGGTAGCAAGCTGTGCAAGTTTCCGCTGTGCGTGTTGGTGAGTTTTGGCTCGGAAGGTTGTTTGTTGGTTCCTAGGATCAGTAGCACTCCAGTGGCTATGTGCTCTTGACCAACTTGGGTAGTTGAGTCAGAGACGTGAGTTGGAAGCCGAGTTCATCTTGTTGGAGCCTTTATCTCCTTCGAGAAGAATTTTCATCGGCTCCCATTCACTCCCCCCTCTGGTTCGTCGTATCGGTCCTTCAAGTGGTATCAGAGCCGTTACAGGTCTTGATTGACTGTAACTAGTCTAAGATCCAAGGATGGCATACCAGGAACGGGGTCCGGGTCCTCTAGACTTCGATGGCAAAAACTACCAGATGTGGAGTAAGTGGATGGCGGCGTTCCTCTACGGAAAGGGTCAGATCTTTTGGGATGTCACGGTGGACACAGGCTATGTCCAGCTGATGAACTTCCTTGCTCTAGGATTGAGGGACATGTTCGACACCAATAACAAGGCGGTCGACTACTTGTTTCATGCTTTGTGTCATCCTGAATTCGATCGGGTCCACACCGAGCACTTGGCTTGTAGAATTTGGTCGGTGTTGAGGGAAGCTCATGTTGGGAATGCCCAGGTTCAGGCTCGGATGTATGCGACTTACCGGAGAGAGTACGAGAACTTCACTCATCTCCCCGGAGAGTCCATCGATGCCTTGTTTCAGAGGTTCAAGGTTGTAGTGAACAACATGAGGGCCAATGTGGATGTGCTCCCATATGATGATCATGATAGAGCTATCAAGCTCTTACACTCTTTGAATCGTATGGTTTGGGGTGGAAAGTCCGAGGCCATTGTGGAGTCGGAGAAGTATGACACTCTAACCATGAACGAGCTGTTCTCGAAGCTCAAGTCAGCTGAGGTGGATCGGGGCATGACAGCAAAGATTGAGGGCCCAACTGACTCTCCTAGTCTCGCCCTCATCGGTGATTCGAAAGGAAAGACTAACGCTAACCCATCCACCAGGATGTTCTCCTTGTCCTCTCTGATGTCTATGCCAGATGACGGGTTCGATGTGCTTGGAGAGGACGAGCTGGTGCTGCTGATGAGGCGGTTCGAAAGGCTACATGAGAACCGGGTGAACATGAGGAGCAACACGAGGACATGCTTCCAGTGCGCCAAGCCGAGACACTTCGTCGTCGATTGCCCGGAGAAGGTCGAGAACAAGGACAGCTACAAGCGCAAGTCGAAGACGGATGGCTAGTACCGGTCGAGGCGTGACAACAAGAGCAAGCACAAGGATGAGCGACGATCGAGGAAGAAGGAGAGCCGAGGCAAGGCCTGAGCGATGGTTTGAGCGAGCGACGTCGACTCCAGTCCCGCGTACTCCACCTCGAGCTAGAGCTGTAGTGAAGATGAAGGTGATTGTCGCAAGGGTAGGAAGTCGTCCAAGAACATGAGTGGGCTGAGCTGCTTCGCTAGAGATGGCTTCTGCACCATGGCGCTGAGCTCTGGCAGCAAGAAGAGCACACAGAGCGACTCAGAATTCGACTCCGACGACGAGGTGCATGATGAACTTCCTTTCTTGCGTCAAGAGAATGAATGGCTTGGCTTGTTTCTTGATAATCGTGATGACATGCTTAGAGAGGCCAAGAAGATGATGAAAGAGCTTAGGGCCTCGCTTGAGGATGCTAGGACTAGAGTAGCTGAGCTATAAACACAGAATTTGGATGCTAAGCTTGAAATTGATTCTCTGAAAGCTTCACTTGTTGTTTCTGATGAAGTTGAATGTGTTCATTGTCCTATCTTTCTAGCTGATCTTGCCTTATTTAAGGAAAAATCATGCCTCCAAGTGTGAGGAACTAGATGTGCTTAGGGTTGAAGTGGCTGAGCTTAAGTCTAGACCTGCTTTGCTAAGTGCTTGCACTTCTTGCCCTGTTTTGCATGAAAAAATGGATGAGTTGCATGCTTACACTGTTTCACTTGAGGCTAAGCTGAAAGAACCAATTCCTACATCTTTCTCTACCTGTGAATTGCATGCTTTGAAGAATCTGGAACTTGCACATTATGTTGATCGTTTGCAGGATGAGAATGATGAGTTGAGAAAGTTAATGGGTTGGTTGTCTGGTCATGAGCCTTAGTTGAGGATAATGATCGAGACATACAAGAGGCAGGATGGTGAGGGACTTGGGGCAAACAAGGTTTGTGAGGGAAGTGGAGAGGATATCCCAGAGCCACCAAAAACCCACCACAAAAATGCTTTCCCTTCTAAACCGAACAATCTTAGGAACCGACTAGACAAAACCCCAACTCCACCCATGTTTCCCCCACAAACAAATGATTTCCAAAAGCCTATCAAGTTTGTGAGCACTTTGGGGAAAGTGTTCATTGGGAAAGAAAGTGAGAAGGCAAGTGAGGAGAAACCGGTTGAGAAACCTAGTGAGGAGAAACCGGTTGAGAAGCCGAGTGGAGAGAAACCAAGTGAGCAGACCCATCCCAAGCCTAAACCTAAGCCCATAAAGTTTCATTGTGGCTATTGTGGGAGAGATGGCCATAAGGATGAGTTTTCCTTCAAGAGGAAGCGAGGGAGAGAATGGCGAAGGAGTCGGCTAACAAGGACAAGTACCATCCTTCTAATGGTGTACTTGAGCCTCATGTGCAGATGCCTAGGGCCAAGGCGAGTGTCAGGACAGTTCCGGCTTGGGAGAGCGAAAGGCTGCAGGAGGTGTTGCTGACCGAGCTACACCGGTCAAACCGGTGCGCCACACCGGTCAGACCAGTGCGGGTCTGGACAGGCAGAACTTTGGGTTTCGTGCTCATCCAGATGATAGGTTTGGTTCTGGAGGTCGTGGTTCTTGTGGTTGGTCTAGAGAGTCTGCAGGTAGTCAGCTTGCTAGGCGTTCTCCCCCTCGTGCTCAATACGGGAATGGGAGGAGTCCTAGCTTTGAGTTGGAGAGGAGAGATGGTCCACGGTTTTCCTTTCGTGGTTTTGGTCCTCCTCTAGTTAGATAGGGTTGGTTCCCTCATAGTGCTGATCATTGTGGTGTTCGGGGAGGTAGCTTTGGTAGAAAAGATGTTTTGGATTGTGTTAGCCCCATTTTTTAGCAAATGGATCGGCACTGGTTTTACTCTTTTGGTACTAAACCCAGTGCTGAGTTGTTTGTTCGCTCACGTGCTTGTTTTTTAATTTCAGGTGGGAGACTCGAACAACATTTGGTTGATTGACTCTGGTTGCTCGAGGCATATGACCGGAGACAAGGGGTGGTTCTCAAGTCTCGTCCCGGTGGTGACAAAGAGGTAAATCACTTTTGGGGACAATGGGCGAGGGCGTGTGCTATCTGAAGGTGAGATTAAGGTGAGTGACAAGATCACTCTCAGGCATGTTGCTCTTGTTCAATCACTTGGATACAATTTGCTTTTTGTGTCCCAGCTGTTGGATGAGGGTTTTGAGGTGTTGTTTCGGCCTGGTGGTTCTCGGATTATGGACTCTCGAGGGGACCTTGTCTGTATGGTCGTTCCCGAGGGTCAGGTGTTTCGAGCCGATTTTTCTCAGTCTTCTGGTGTTGAGAGTTGCTTCTTGGCTGGTTCTTCGAGTGAGCTGTGGAAGTGGCATAGGAAGTTTGTTCACTTGAGCTTTGATCTTTTGTCTCGCTTGAGTAAACTCAATTTGGTCCGAAGATTGCCACGGTTGAGGCTTGAAAAGGAGTTGGTTTGTGCGCCGTGTAGGCATGCCAAGATGGTAGCCTCTTCTCACCCTCCTCTCACTAATGTGATGACTAAGCGTCCATGTGAGCTACTCCATATGGACCTTGTTGGCCCAGCTCGTGTGCGATCTGCGAGTTGGAAGTGGTATGTCCTTGTTGTGGTGGACGACTTCTCTCAGTATGCGTGGGTGTTCTTTCTTGAGGACAAAGGGGAGACATTTGGTTTCGTTCGAGATCTTGTCTTGAGGTTCAGGAACGAGAGGCACAGAGATGCCATATGAGCGATCCGCGGTGACAATGGCTCGGAATTCAGAAACTCTCTCTTCAAAACCTTTTGCCATGACTTGGGTCTTGAACACCAATTTTCAAGTCTGCATACGCCTCCCCAGAATGGTGTTGTGGAAAGGAAAAACAGAACCTTGTGTGAGATGGCTTGGACGATGCTTGATGAGCATAGGACTCCGAGAAGGTTCTGGGCAGAGGCGGTGAATACCGCGTGCTATGTTTCGAACAGGATCTACCTCGGAGTGCATAAGAAGAAAACCTATTATGAGTTGATGCACGGTCGCACATCGAAGGTGAGTCACTTCCATCTCTTTGGTTGCAAGAGCTTTATTCTTAAGAAAGGGAAGAAGTTGGACAAGTTTGAGGCTTGGTCGGTTGATGATATTTTTTTTGGTTATGCATCTCACTCTAGAGCATATCGTGTGCTCAATCTTGTAACTAACCAAATCGTGGAGACTTGCGAGGTAACCTTCGACGAGACACAGCCACGTAGTCAGCTTGTTTTTGAGTGTGCAAGTGATGATGAACTTGGCGAGGAGATCTTTCAGGAGGAGGAGCATGAACATGGAGGTGATGAAGATGGCGGTGTGGTGCCCGCGACTGAGCATGTACCTACTACTTCGACTACGGTGATGAACGGCCCCTCTCCCACACCTACGATGACAAACCAAGATCAAGGAGAAGCTACTGTTGAGGGGGAGGTAGCATCAAGGCAAGAACCTCCCCGGTGAGTACAAGTGGATCACCCATCTTCAAGGATCATCAGAGACATTAATGAACGTACTACTCGGTCGAGGGTTCAGAATAATTCTCATTTCGATTATGTTGCGTTTGTTGCCACCTTTGCGCCCAAAGACATTGGACACGCACTATTTGATCATAATTTAGATAATTCGATGCATGAGAAGTTGGAGAACTTTAAGAGGAATCAGGTTTGGGAATTGGTTGACCCTCCCCCAGGGTGTAAGCCGATTGGGACAAAATGGGTGTGGAAGAACAAAGAGGGAGAAAGAGGTGAAGTGGTGAGAAACATGTCAAGGCTTGTTGCTTAGGTGTTCAGTCAAAAGGAAGGGATCGAATACGACGAGGCCTTTGCTCTCGTAGCTCGTTTGGTGGCAATCAGGATCCTTCTAGCCTTTTACGTGGCTAAAGGGTTCAAGTTGCACCAAATGGATGTGAAAAGTGCCTTCTTGAATGGTGTGTTGGAGGAAGAAGTGTATGTGAGGCAGCCACCAGGGTTTGAGAGTGAGAAGTACCCCCACCAGGTGTTCAAGTTGAGGAAGGCGTTGTATGGGTTGAAGCAGGCACCAAGAGCTTGGTATGCTAAGTTGAGGGGGTTCCGATTTGAGAGAGGGTTCGAGATGGGTAAGGTCGATCAGACCTTATTTCTTCGCAGGCAGGGAAGAGATATCCTGATTGTGCTGGTGTACGTAGATGATATTGTCTTTGGTGGCAGTCTAACTCCCTTGTTGCAAGGTTTGCAAATGATATGAGCAGGGAGTTTGAGATGAGCATAATGGGTGAGTTGCAGTTCTTCCTCGGGCTACAAATCAAGCAATCAAAGGAAGGAACATTTGTGCACCAAGCTAGGTACACCAAGGATATTGTGAGAAAATTCAAGATGGAGGATTCCAAGGCCATGGCGACGCCTATGAGTACGACTACAGCTCTCGATGCGGATGAGCAAGGTGAACACGTGGACCAGAAGGAGTACCGGAGCATGATCGGGTCACTCCTCTACTTGACGGCGATGAGGCCGGACGTCAAGTTCTCGGTATGTCTGTGCGCTCGTTTCCAAGTGTCTCCAAGGACTTCGCATCAGCAAGCGGTCAAGCGCATATTCAGGTACTTGCGTCACACTCCCGACTTCGGCCTTTGGTACTCCACGTCTTCTTCTTTGGCTCTTCATGGTTTTCAAACACGGATTTTGCCGGGTGTCGGTTGGATAGGAAGTCCACTTCTGGGACTTGCAAGTTTTTGGGATCATTTTTGGTGTCTTGGTCTTCCCGCAAACAGTCGAGTGTTGCTCAATCCAATACCAAGGCAGAGTACATTGCCACAGCTAGTTGTTGCTCTCAGCTCTTTTGGATCACATACACCATGAGTGACTTTGGTGAGGAGTATACCCATGTTCCACTTCAATGTGATAGCACCAGTGTCATAAGTGTTGCAAAGAACCCAGTGCTCCATTCCAAAACCAAGCACATAGAAGTGAGATGTCATTTTCTGAGAGACAATGTTGAGAAAGGGAAGATAGCTTTGTTCCATGTACCCACACATGACCAACTAGCCGATATTTTCACCAAACCCCTAGATCAAGCAACTTTCACTCATTTGCGGGGGGAGCTTGGTGTTTGCTTGATTTCTTGAGTTGGGTGTGTGGGAGCTCCTTTATAGCATATGTATAGCTTTCCTTTATGCATTTCTTGCATTTGGCATGGCATATGTAACATGATGCATAGGCATCCTTGTATCTTAGATTGCATGCATTTTGTATCATATGCATTGTGTAGGAAAAGCTTCTCTCATATACATTATTCACCATGATGTGTTATATATGATCTTGTGAGCTAGTTTGGTATGCTATGGTTAGTTTGGCTTAACTCTTGATGATCTTGATTTATATCCATGGATGATGGCTATGTTTTTGAAAAATGTCACATGTATGCTCTCTTGTAAGTAAATGCCATTATATGATCTTAACATGTTTTAGGGCTTGGTTATGCTTAATTTGTGGTTGGATAGCTCATTTTGATCATATGGGGCCAAAGGCTCATTTGCTATCATGAATGTTTAGCCCTCTTGCTTTATCTTGTGGAGGGGCATAAGTTCCTTTTTGTCGCAAAGACATTTCATGTACCAAATATCAATCTGAAAATGAAATGTAAAATACTTGGAAAATGTGCTCCCATGTCATATGTGCTAAATTTAATTTGCATTGGGTGCTAAACCGTTGCATGATGCCTACCAATGAGAAGTCTCATATATAGAAGTAGGCACATGACTCAGTGGCTTTGACATGACATGAGGTGCTTGTGGGTGTTTGTGATGGTCTTATGATTAGAATGGTCGTCCTAGCATGATATTTGTGTGGCTTTGCCTTTTTGACATGTTTTGCTCATGTTTAGGACTTTGCTCATGAGAGGGTAAATTTTCACAAAATTGCTCAACTCTATCTTAGATTCATCCAATGGTTGTGAAACTTGGTGGTCATGTAGTTGATGTCAATACGATGCTATAGAGTATCTCACTTGCTCATTTGGACATGTGTAGCATCCTATATTGAATTTTGTCTATTTGAGAAGCTCTAGGTTGCAATTTTTGCATTTTTTGGCTTGATTTATGCATTGTCAAAAAGGAGGAGAAATTTGAGCATGTTCTGGGCTACTGAATGCATTTAGAAGGTTTTTAGGTAGTTTCGAGCCATTTCTAGGCTCTGTTGCACACTGGTCTGACCGGTCGAGGTCACCGGTCTAACCGGTCAGGGTGCTGGTCTGTTCATACGTTGAGCACTGGTCTGATCGGTGGTGGTGACCGGTCTAACCGGTCAGAGCTGAGCTGATGCAGTTGCTCTGTTTTCTTCAAGTGGTTTGCATGCATTCGTCCAGGGGGAGTTGCATTGGTTCAGGGGAAGCTTGCATGTGTACAGGGGGAGATCTTTGTTGTTTTTGAGCTTTGGTTTGGTGTTTTGCGCTCTTTGTTTGAGCATGGTTTTGTCTCGAATGTGTCGAGCTGTTGCCCTTGCCTAAGGGGTCCGAGACTTGTCTTCTTTAAGTGATCTTGCTCTTTGCCTTTGTTTATCTTTCGATCGCTTGTTGGAGTTTCTTTTTGATTTGTTTCTTTTCTTTTTCTTTTCTCTCAAGTTACTATATGTGTGTTGTCAATACACTCATCAAGGGGGAGATTGAGGACCATGTGAGGTTCGAGGACCGGTGGATGATCGCTTCCTGGTGTGATGAGTGATTGACAACGTTGTGTGGACTGATTCTTGGCTAAGTATTGCAGGTGCAGGTTGTGGCTTGACTGGTATTGGTGCAGGTGAAGAACAAGCGTGAATGGTCATTGCCGGTGAGGCCTCCAAGTGTGGAGAAGACAAGTAGGCTTCATTCGAGGGACCCGGTGGCCAGTGGAGTCAAGTGTGAGCCGCATGATGGCAAGAACGGTAAGATGAAGTCATGGACGGTTTCTTGGTTGAGCCTCAAAACCAAGATCGAGTCGGGACTACATGGGAGCCAAGTCATGAGTGGCGATTGGCAGAGGCTACACCGAGTTTGCAGGGTTTCTAGTGCTTCACCAAAAAACCACTAGGTTCCTTGGTTGATCCACAAAGCCAAGATCGAAGAACCGAAGACGGAGTTGCAGCAGCTCCAGACCGGTCTGACCGTTGGGTCTGACCGGTCTGACCGGTGGGTACCGGTCTGACCGGTGAGGAGCATCGGTCTGACCGGTGTGCGACGACGCAGTCAAGAGACATCGAAGCGGAGGACACGCGTCGGGATCATAAGGCTTGCGTCCAGGATAAGCAATTTTGCGGTCGCAGGGCATCCGTCCGATGGAGCGATGACAAAGACTTTCGAATTCGCCCTCGAGGGACATGTATCCCTAGTTAGCTAGTAAGGGTAGTTTAGACTTTCGGTTGCCTCCATATAACCAAAGAGTTGAGAGGAAGGCAGCCAACTCTTGGAACTCTAGCTCATTTGGTTTTCCTATTTTCTCTTCCTATTTTCCTTAGGATTTCTATAGGACTAGCTTGAGAGCTTCATGGTGAAATCTTGTGAGATGGATGGATGATCGGACGGCAAGCTAGACCTTGTATAAACCTCTTTGTGTTGTATAGATGATTCGGCGTGGATCCTCAAGGCTTGGATGTGTTGTTCCCTTTCGTTCTTTTTGGTGATTTTCGGAGCCTTTTCTTGGCGATTTTCTCGAAGCGGTTTAGAGGCCTTTCTCTTTGGGATTTGGTGGGGGATGTATGCATGAACCCTTCGTGGTTCTTTTCCCTTTGATTCCCCTTCCAAATCCATGAACAAAGGTGCTCAATTTTGGGTTTTTCGGTGTTCTAAGGTTAGAGGAGTTCTGGGCGGGATTTCTTAGATTCCTCTTGATTCAATGAGTTTTGGTGGACCATAACTTGGTTATGGAGTTCCCATGAGGTGTTCCTTCTATCCCCAAAGTCTTGCTCGGATCCGTGGAGCGAATCGGGAGATCGGGAGTTGGATTTGGAGGAGTTGACTCACGGGTTCTGTTCATCCTGAGCTGCCCAGGTTACACCGGTCTACCTGGTGCTCTTGATCGGTCTGACCGGTGTGAGCCCTTTGTGGGATTTGCCTCGGGTGAGTTGCAGAATCCGTGTGTCTTTGGGTTGTGTTGGTGCTAGTCTGTTCTTGGCAGTTTCGGGGGAGTTTTGGTTGGTTTTGTGTAGGGTTTTTCTTCCGTGCAGGTTGTGTTTTGAAAGTGTTTTTCTTTCAGGGTCGAGATAAGTCACTAAGGCTCTCTGGAACATTTTTTGTGCGGCTGCTGTAGCCACTGGCCTGACTGGCTCTATCCACCGGCCTGACTGGCACAGGCCATCGGTCTGACCGGTGTAGCACAGGCAGCAAGCCGTGCAAGTTTCGACTGTGCGCGTTGGTGAGTTTTGGCTCGGAAGGTTGTTTGTTGGTTCCTAGGATCAGTAGCACTCCAGTGGCAACGTGGTCTTGACCAACTTGGGTACTTCAGTCGGAGACATGAGTTGGAAGTCGAGTTCATCTTGTTGGAGCCTCTATCTCTTTCGAGAAGAATGTTTATCGGCTCCCATTCACTCCCCCCCCCCCTCTGGTTCGCCGTATCGGTCTTTCAACACCACCCGGGACTAAAGAGGGAAATTTTCCCTTTTGGGGCTCCCGCGCGAAATCACCCTTTAGTCTTGGGTGGTCCCACCAACCATGACAAAAGGCCCCTCTTTTGTCACGGTTCACTACACGACCTAGGACTAAAGGGGTGTCTATATATAAAAGTAGCGACCCTCCCCCTCCAGCACTTGGCCACTTTTTCATCCCTGATCCGCCGCCATCGTCGTCGTCGTGTCCTCCTCCGCCGCCTCCGTCATCCTCCCCGACCGCCGCCTTCCGCGGTGCCCCCTGTCCTCTGCCCCCCGGGATTCTCCACCGCCGCCGGCCTCCCAGAATCCGTCGTCCACCGACCCGCCGACAACCTCGCCCCCCGCCACGCCACCGGTCCACCGCTGTCGGCCCTCGAAACGTGGTCAGCTTCCTCCTCGACCTGCCCTGGCCTCCGAGGCTCCTCATCCCCATCCTCCTCACGTCAGCCTCCTTCCCATCCTCCTCCTTCGCGCCGACCTCCCCAGCCTCCGGGGCTCCGCCGCGCACCACGCGCCTCGTCGCCCGGCTGGCCTAGGCGTCGTCGCCTCTGCCCGCGCATCAACATCATCGCCTCATCCTACTGCCTCTGCCTTCAGCCTCACGGTTGTCCTCCTCAACGCCGATAGGGGCGCCCCCCCGGCCGCCGGCGTACACTGACCCTGCCCGGCTGCCCCCAAATCGGATCTTGCTGATGCAAACAAATTAATTATTTGAATCAACAATTTTTTAATTTCTTTTTAAGAATAAATTAAAATTGTACTAAATATGTCTATAATAATTCTAGTTAAATATGTTTCTCCCCAGCATCGCCGACCGCCATCTCTCCTGGCTGCCCACTGCCTCCCTCAACACACCCAAGATCCCGTCGTCGTCTCACCCCTGCTCCCCACTACCTCCCTCGACGCACCCCAGGATCCCACTGTTGTCTCTCCCGTTCTCCTCGCCGACTGTGGTAGGAGACACTACCGATTCTAGAAATAAATAGAAATTATTGTATATTCTCATAAATTCGTGTCGAACATAGAAAATGACTATTTATTCTAGATAGATACTAGAAATAAATAGAAATTATTGTATATTCTCAAAAATTCGCGTTGATTCATAGAAAATTACTGTTTAGTTTAGATGGATACTATAAATGCACAGAAATTATTGTATATTCTCGTGAATTTGTGTTGATTCATAGAAAATTACTGTTTATTTATGTGTATTCCAGAAATAGATAGAAGTTCTTGTATATTCTCATAAATTCATGTCAACTCATAGAAATCACTATTAATTCTTGTTGATTCTAGAAATAGAAAAAATATTGTATATTCTCATTAATTCGTGTCGATTCATAAAAAAATAGTGTTAATTCTAGATGGATAACAATGGCAACGATGAAAGGATTATGGAGGAGATTATTTCTCGTGGTGCAAATGCCTTTGCATCCTACATGGACGAGGACATTATTCTAAATATGATTGGTGAAGGAGGCGTCGCCACCGATGACTTTGCAGATAACGAGGAAAACATAGCCACTGACTCAGAAAATAATGAGGACCTTGAGGATGCTAATGCAGAAAGTTCCAATGAGGTATACATATCATGCATTAAGTTCATTATCATTAATTCGATAACCCCATTTCTTGAATATTCTCATAAATTCATGTCAATTCATGGAAAACTACTGTTAATTCTAGTAGGCTTCTGGATCGACGATGTATCGTATCACGAAGGTGTCAGAGCTTGGCCAGCCATGTGCTCCAAAAGAAATCAAGGACAAGTTCTTGTCTCAATGCGGGGCCATTGTAAGGGACAACGTGTCCATCAAGTATATAGAATGGAAGGAACCAAGTAGTCCATATAGGGTTCCAGACTCAATAAAAGACCTACTGTGGAATGATGTGCTAAAACACTTCGCACTTCCTGAAGGCATCGACGCAAACCTTGTTAAAGTAGGACTCTAGTGAAGATGGCAACTCAATTTCAGAATTTGAAGAAGAGTTGACTAGAGATTTTATCAAGAGCAACCGAACTCCAAATTATGATGAATATCCAAAGATAAAAGATGAAGTCCTTTGTTGAATACAAGAAAAGTGAAATTTTTGCCGAAAAAAGTGCCCAAGCGAAGAACAGTGCCAGTAAGAAGGAGTACAACCATTGTCTTGGTCGAGGTGGTTACGCGGTAGCAATTCCCAAGTGGCAGAAGATGGAATAAGACCTTATCGCTAAAGGTATCATATCAGCAGTCTCTCACTGGCCCGGAAGATCAAAGAATTGGTATTATGCGCATGGAGGCAGATTGAACCCAGATGATGGTACCCTTGAATTTCCGCCCACGTTACGAGAGAAGGCACTTGAGTTAATGAAAAAAATAGAAGATGTCAAAGCTGGTAGATTGAAGGTTGATAGAGAAATAGACGAGCTCACTATGGCACTCAGAAATCCAGAACACCCAGGACGTTGCAGGGGCTACGGGGGTGGTGCCGTGGAAGTATGCCTTCAAGGGAAACCTCGATATCTATAAAATCCGCAAAAGAAGAAAAGAGCGTGAAGAAGAGCATTGGCGCCAAATGATGGAGCAAAAACTTAAAGAACAAGAAGAAAACATGTAGGTAGAGATTGAACGACGACTATCCGTAACGATATCTCAAATAGCCCAAACTGGAGCACTGCCCGAAGTACCTCTGGATCCCGTCATTAGCCCTTTCGCTCGGAAAAGCAGTTGTGTGTTGACGGTGTATTTTGGTACACCAAACATGTTCATTACACTTTGGTTTGGATTTGATTATGGAACTAACCCGCCACTAGGCACACTAATCATATAACAAGTTCATCTTTGTGCATGCATTTGGAAGTGTTGTGTTTATGTAGGAAAACATGGACATAAAGGACGGATTTGCAACAAGTTCAAAGGAGCATTTACAGAGTCTTGTTCGTGTTCATGAGCTTGATGAAATCACTTCCAATGGTGGTGAGGACCAAAGTGTTACGAAGGAACACCCCCGGGGATTGAAGAGTAAAAGACTGAACTTCATGCACGGAGAACCTCCATCTTGGACGCGAGGATGGCATCGTCGAAATCATGCAAGTGGACTGGGCAAAGTGCATAAATGCATGAGGACCCACGGGAGCAAAGGGGCGACCGAACCGAGCCGAGGTGGGCTTGGGCCGGTCGGCCTAGGCCGGCCGGCCCGGCCCACTCCCGACTTCGGTTCGGCCCCCCTTCCTTGAACCCGAAGTATTTTGAACCCTAAAGCCCTGGAGGCACCGCCATTCGCAGAGGGGATAGCCATTCGTACCAGGAGGCCATCCACAAGCTAGAGAGAGAGGAGGGAGATCTTTGGAGGGGGATCGACCACCTCGAAGGAAGCACCCACAAGTGGAGAAGAAGGAAGACACCGTCGGAAGGGTGACGATGATCAATAGTGCTATGTCTAGCACCTTGATGTGGTAATCTCCTTATTCGCCAATGGGTTGTAATCGATCTTAAGATGTAATCGTACTTTGTTGGAACATCTATCTATCATCATGTGTTGAATATACTTTAATGCTTAAGGTTAGCTACCATACCGTAAAGGGGGTAGAGCTCCAATCCTCCCTTGGATCCATTCAATACGTCTTGTCCATCATAGGTCTAGTCACGAATACCTCCGCATAGTGACAATACAAGGGGAGAGAAAGGACGAAACCGTGGTCACAACCCCCGTAGTTAGAGAGTATAGGTAGATCAAACGCTTGTAATCCACTTGCTTCGCGGATTGACAAGAACCTTGGGAATCCCGTGGTGAAAAAGGTGTAGGTCTGTACGCTTGCGGATCGTAGGTGGATACACCTTTTATCCGTCAATAAGCCCCTTTCTCTGGTGCCATTGCCGGGGAGCAAGCTAGTTTACATCGTTTGGTTTGCATTTAGCTTAGTTTTATATTTATTTTATTTTTTATTTGCTATATCTAACACATATTACCTAGAAAACCACGTTGTTTGTTTTTGTTTTTGTTTTTATCTTGTTGTCTAGATGGCGTTCGCTGATCAACTCGTGGAAGAACCGGAGAAATCACTAAGGGATTACGCTAGTCCTCGATGTGAAAACATAAAAGTACAAGAGTCGGATTCAAAGCTCGAAGCGACCAAGTATGAGATTAAATCCAAGATCATCGAGATGGTGGCGGCAAACCCGTTTGAAGGGATGGTTACGGAGAACCCATATAGACACATTAGGCATTTCACGACGCTATGCAACACGGTACGTCAAGGAGGAGTTCCCGATGAATGGTTCAAATGAAATCTCTTTCCCTACTCACTTGCCGGTGAAGCGAAGATGTGGCACCCGTTCGCATCCTTTGAAGTTGAAGGCAATTGGAACAAGTTGACAAAGAAGTTTTGTGAGAAGTTCTTTCCAATTAGCAAGGTTCAACATCTAAGGAGGCAAGTGATCACTTTCACGCAAGGAGAAGAGGAAGGGATAGACCAAGCTTGGAATAGGTTTAATGAGTTGATCGAACAAGGACCAAGACTCGGCTTCTCTGGTGATGTACTCTTGCATACATTTTTCTTTTCCCTAACCCCTAGTTGCATGCAACACGTCCAAATGTGTGCAGATGGGGATCTCATGGTGAAAACACTCACGGAAGCCGCTCAACTTCTACAAAAAATTAGTAAAGCGGCTGCCATGCGAAGAGATTGGAAGACAAGACTTTATGGAGAGCCAGAATATAATTCAAGGATGAAGAAGTGTGCTGAAATTTCTAAGGAGGCAATCTCGAAAGTCACAAAAGAGGAGCCAATCCCGGAAAAGCTTGAAGAAGAGCACATCAAGTCAAGAACTACCCTGAGCATTGACTTCACCGTATCAAATGAAACAAACTAGAGAAGCATGTCAAGTGCGAAGCCACTAAGGGAGTTCGAACCAATGGATTGGGTTCCAATCGATTACGAAGAAGTATTCGATAAGAGAAGACCGTTCCCTAATCAAAAGGGGATGGCAAGAGCATTGGAAGTGGATTTCCCACTGGAGAGGAGAGCAGAAGATTCATACGACCTTGAAACCACTGGTGAGATCTTTCAAAAGCTCTTTGGAGATGATGAAGTGGATCCGGAACACATAGCCGAGGTGAAAAGAACCATGGGGATCAAGCTTGAAGCATCGCCATATGCCGCCTCGCTGAAGTTTACACGATAGGATCCGAAGAAGAAGAGAAGATGGCGCCACACTTGAGTTGCGAGATCAACGGAGTTCAATGCAAAGCTTTATGCGACATCGGAGCCCAAGTAAGTGTCCTCTCTTCTAAAATTTACGATAAAGTTCAAGACCACAACCTAGACTTAGCTCCAACATCAATGAAATTAATCATGGGAGATGGTAGAACTATTAGACCTTTAGGTATTGCTTGTAACATGAATGTAAAAATCTCTGGAAAATGTATACCAACTGATTTCTTTGTTATTGATGCTTACTATAGTAATCATGATCATATAATTCTAGGCAGGCCCTTTCTTAAGTTGGTTGATGTCGTGTTGGATTCCGAAAATGGCAAAGTTACAATGAACTTCAATGGAAAGAAGTACACATATAACTTTCTTCGCGTTTCTAAACACCCTACACCCTTTCCTCCCGAAGACAAAGTAGAGGAGGTAGATAGTATTTGTTTTGTTGAAACCCTTAGAGACCCACTGCAAAGAGCGATAGAAAATCAAATTAATGATCAACAAGATGAAGAGTTAGAAGAAGCAACAAAAGGCTTAGAACCACAAGATGGAACCGTGGAGGAGGAAAGATTCAAGGACATAGGAGAGATTAAACCCGAGAAGCCACAAGTGCCCGAGGTAGACCTTAAACCTTTGCCCAAAGGATTAAAGTATGAATTTCTGGGCCCAAACAAGACTTATCCAGTCATTGTGAGCGACGAGTTGAGTCCAGAAGAAAATGAGAAGTTGCTGATTTTATTGAAAAAACATAGGAAGGTGATTAGATATTCGATTAATGATCTCAAAGGCCTTAGCCCAGCCTTTTGCACTCACTGTATACCAATGGAAGACCAATGTAAGCCCGTAGTGGACCACCAAAGGAGGCTAACTCATGCCATGCGAGAGGTAGTAAAGAAAGAGGTCATCAAGTTACTTGATGCCAGAATCATCTACCCGGTTTCGCATAGTGAGTGGGTCAGCCCGGTACATTGTGTACCAAAGAAAGGAGGTTTAACCGTGGTTTAGAATGAGAAGGACGAATTGATACCATAAAGAACCGTGACCGGGTGGCAGATGTGTATCGATTATCGTAAGCTTAACAAAGCAACGAAGAAAGATCACTTGCCCTACTATTCATCAACGAGATGCTCGAGAGATTAGTGAACCACGCTTATTTTTGCTTTCTCGAAGGGTACTCGGGGTTCATGCAAATTCCCATTCACCCGACGATCAACACAAAACAACGTTCACATGCCCTTATGGAACGTTTGCATATAGAAGGATGCCTTTCGGTCTATGTAACGCTCCCGCCTCTTTTATACGTTGCATGATGGCCGTATTCTCGGAATTCATCAAAGAAATTGTCGAGGTATTCATGGATGATTTTTCCGTTTATGGGAAGACGTTCATGGATTGCTTGGCAAACTTGGATAAGGTCCTCACGAGGTGTGCGGAGGTAGACTTGGTGTTAAATTGGGAAAAGTGCCACTTCATGGTTAAGTAAGGCATAGTGCTCGGACATGTTATATCCGAGAGAGGCATTGAAGTGGACAAGGCTAAGGTAGAGACGGTTGAACAACTCCCACCTCTGACGGATGATAAGTCCTTGAGGAGCTTTCTAGGTCATGCCGGATTTTATAGAAGATTTATTAAGGACTTCACAAAGATCACTAAGCCTTTGACGCATCTCCCTCAAAAGGATGTGGCTTTCGACTTTGATGAGAAGTGCCTAGCAGCATTCCGGACCTTAAAAAGTGCGTTGGTGAGTGCTCCCATTATTCAACCTCCGGATTGGAGCCAACCTTTCGAGATCATGTGTGATGCAAGTGACTACGCCGTAGGCGCAGTTTTGGGTCAAAGAAAGGAAGGCCGAGTTCACGCCGTTTACTACGCTAGCAAAACTCTTAATGAGGCACAATTAAACTATGCCAACGGAAAAGGAGTTGCTAGCGGTGGTATTCACCTTCGAAAAATTCAGATCTTACATCGTGAACTCGAAGGTCATTGTTTACACCAATCACGCAGCCATCAAGTATCTCTTGGCTAAGAAGGATGCTAAACCACGTTTGATCCGTTGGATCCTTCTTCTCCAAGAATTTGATGTTGAAATTTGTGATGAGAAGGGGGTGGAGAATGTTGTGGCCGATCATTTGTCTAGGATGAATCATGGACAAGATGATAAAGAGCCCATAGAAGATAAGATGAGAGATGACCACCTCTATCGAGTGCTCGATAAAGAAACTTGGATGATTGATATCATTCGAGGGATTCGTAAGATGCCTCTTGACCATCTAGATAGAAACTCTCAAAGAAAGATAATCTCCGAAAGTAAGAAGTACTTTTGGGATGCACCATACCTCTTCAAACTTGGCAATGATGGAGTCATGGGAAGATGTGAGCCAAGAGAAGAGAGGCTAGAAATTTTGAGAAAGTGCCACTCGGCGGAGTACAGTGGACACTATAGCCATTTTTGGACCCAAGCGAAAGTGTGGTCTAACAGATTCTATTGTCCGAAGATGCATGAAGATACTAAAAGATATGTTGCATCATGCCCCAAATGCCAAAGAACTGGAAACATCTCTCAGAGAAATTCTATGCCTTTGAAATACAATGTACAAATCGATTTATTCGATGTGTGGGGTATAGACTTCATGGGGGCTTTCAAAAAATCACATGGATATGAGCATATCCTAGTCATGGTTGATTATGTATCCAAGTGGGTAGAGGCCATGCCATGTCGTAAAGCTTCCACGGAGGAGTCCATTGCTATGATCAAGAATATGTTTTTTCTTCGTTTCGGTACACCCAGAATCTTGATAAGCGAGGGAGGAACTCACTTCACCGAAAATAATTTCAAAAGGTGCTTGTCCAAGTTGGGAATTGAACATAAGGTCTCTATGGTCTATCATCCACAAACCAACAGACAAGCGGAAACGTCAAATAGGCAACTAAAAAGCATTCTCAACAAAACCATAGAGAAGGGAGGCAAGAATTGGTCAAGGAAATTAGATGGAGCTTTGTGGGCGTATTGAACAACGTTCAAGACACCGATAGGTATGACCCCTTATCAATTCGTCTATTGGGAGATCAAAGAGATGAACATTGACCTCGATGCCGCGGTGGTAAAATGAAGAATTCAAATAAGCGAGCTAGAGAAGATGAGGTTGAAAGAATATGAAAATGCAAGCATATACAAAGAGAGAATGAAGAGGTGGTATGATAAAAGGTTGGAAAGGAGTTTAAAGAAGTAGATAAGGTCCTCCTCTACAATTCGAGGTTTAAAACCTTCGGAAAGGGGAAATTGCAAAACAAGTGGGACAGACCTTATGTTGTGCATTCGGTGCTCTCCAACCGAGTGGTAACCATTATGGATGTGAAAGGTGATCAATTCATGGTGAATGGTCAACGGCTTAAGGTTTACTACGAACCCGACGTTGTGCCCCTTCACCACACTGATGTCTTCACCATGGAAGAAGAGCCCGAACATCCGGCATTGTAAATAGTTTTTCTTTTAATTTTCTGAAGTTTCTTGCGAAGATTTACTGAGCCAACTTTTTCCCATGGGATGAGAAAGCGAAAAAGGGCGGTACACGGGAAACTGGACCGGACCGGCCCCCAGAACAGGGTGGGCTGGCCGGCCCGGTCCGACCGGCCCAGTGGGGCCCCGGCGGCGGTTTGCCCTAGTTTTTCCCTGGAATGCTCCTTTTCGACTTCCTTCTTTGGTCAGAAAATTTTAAGGGAACTTTGAATAAGGAAAATGAGGTTCCTAGGGTTTTCCTTTTTGGACTATTAAGTTGGCCAAATTGGGAGCTCGGGAATCCATCACATTTAGCATTCTTTTGCACCCACGCTGCAGCCATGGTGTCCCCGAGGAGCGTAGAGTTGAAGCAAGGCGCCGAGGAGCCATCGATGGAGGAGGCAAAGCGATGCGAGCTCAAGCTACCCATCGAGATCAAGAGGACCGCCCGCATCCATTTTGGAGGGTGTGTCCCGACTGGAGCTATCACTTCTCACAACCCTGTCAAAGAGGAGAAGGTCCCTACTCCCGTTCGAAGGTTGGCGCACATCCGTGACATGAAGTGGAAGGACTACAAGGAGGTGTCGCCCGAGCCTAAGGACTATGGGGATAGCAACTACTCCGAAGATCGTAGCCCGAGCTCGTGGGCGGCCGCCGGAAGAGATGATAACGATTTGTACATTTGGGAAGAGGTGCCCAAGGAGAAGACTCTCAAAGGCCCCAACAGCGGCAGCAACAACAACAGCGGCGACGACAACGGTGATGGTGACGACGACGGTGGAGACCCTGGCGATGACAACCCTGTCGGGATACATCCGATGTGTTGTGCGGCTAGTCGTCACTCCGTCTCGAAGCTCTACGCATCGGTCGACAAACGTTTCCAGGCCATGGAGGCGATGAGGCAGCGTATGGAGGATTTGGAACGCGTGGTCGAAGACGACTACAAGTTCCTGAATAGCAAAGTGCGCAAACTTTTTGGCATGGTCGGGAACATGAGGGGCAAGTGGTGTAATAGTTGCGAAAAGTACCACTAGGTTTAGTTTTCCCCCTTAGGATTTTTGTAAGATACGACGAGGACGTCGTATGATTTTAGCGTGGGGGAGAGCTAGCTAGCTAGCCTTTTAGCTTTCGAGCTTCAAGTTTAGATTGGTTCGGTTTAGTTTTCGAGAGAGTTTTAGGGTTTAATAGTCTTTAGTTTTTTAGTGTGTTTTTAAATTTTTGCAAGTTTGGAGTGTCTTAATTTAGTGTTGCGTCAAATAAAATCAAATAAAAAGAGTCCTTTAAATTTTGTGTCTTGTGTGATGCTTATCTTTATTCACTCGTTTGTTTTTCTTTAGTTTTTGATATATGAACATAAGTGTGTGGTTTGAAAAACGTTTACCGTGGTGTTTAGTGGAATTGCTACTTCTAAAAGTACCCATACCGTGCTTCGATCTTGAGCTTTTTATTTTGGTTGTGCTATGTGTCGGTGTTTTAAACCGGCAACCGACCAAGGGAGTACCTAAGGTAGATGAATGTGGCCTCGCCAAGATCGGTAACTCGAAGGAAGAGACACGTGGCACACAATTTAGACAGGTTCGCGCCGCGAGGTGCGTAATACCCTACGTCCTGTATGTTGTGTAGCTCTGGATTGATTGGATGTGATTACAAGGTGATGCATAATGAGAGAGAAGGGCCCCTACCTCGCCTTATATAGTCCGGGAGGCAGGGTTACAGGTCGGTTTAGGGAGAGAGTACTAGTCGAGTACGTCTAGGAGTCCTCTACACAGTACAAGGTATGTATAGCTTCTTATTCGAGTACTTCTCCACCGTAGTCCTTGCGCCTCACGCCATCAGGTGTCGTGCGGTACAAGCCGGGTAGTCCCAGGGGCCCATCGATTAGTCGGTCCTGGTACTCACCGACATAGTGGCCCTAAGGAGGTCCATACGACAAGCCCCAAAGTACTTTGTAGTTGAGCAGGATAGCTTCGAGTAGTTTTGACGGCCTTGATGAGTAGTCCTCAAGCGTCCCCGAGTACTACAAGTCGAAAGTCCTCAAGAATACTTGAAGCATCCCGAGGCTGGAAGGTACTCCAGCTGATATTTGAGTAATCCTGAAGTCTTCTCGAGTAGTCCCCAAGCGTCCTCGAGTTCTGCTCTTGAAGGTCTTCAACAATACTCATGTTGTTTTGAAGCCGAAGTTTATATGGAAGTGCGATTGCAAAATTGCACTCCATATGGAGTAGCCCCCGAGCCTTAGGTTGAGTCATAGACTCTGACTGAGGGTCAATCTGAAGTTCTGGCAAGATTATCCCGCAAAATCCGGAGAAAAAACCGAAGGACATATGGCACAGAGCCCCCGAGCCTTGAGTCGAGTACTTCATCTCGAATTGAAGGGTCATCTTGTATGAAGAATGTGTCCTGAGTTGCTCTTTAGTCTTTTCGCTTCCCAGGTAATTGATTAGATGTAGTCGAGCCCCCGAGATAAGGCGCATCGACTACTGGAAGTTGAAGGGTCAGGCGCTGCCGCTGAGTCAGCCGTGTTGAAACATATCCATCCAGCCGTTGAGGAGCCGCCTGTTGACTTATAAATCGAAGCTAAAACCCTTAGGGTTTTTCACCCCACACACTTGCAGCCATCCGTCGTAGATCTCGCCTAGAATCTGCCGCCAGTGCACACTGCCACCTCAGTGAAAATTGTAGATCCAGGAGCGCTGCCGCCAGTAGCCACCACCGCAGCCCCTGAGAGAATGCGAGTGAAAACCTGGTGCACTTGGAGAATGAAGCCCTCACCATCCAAGAGCATGAAGACTGCCGGTGGGAAGAAGAGATCCCGGGAGGAGGCTGCTGGATCCGCCGAAGGGTCAACGCCGCCGGTTTCTCCCCCACGCCTGAATCCCAACAAGGAGTGGAAGAAATCAAAAGACAAGACTGAGGACCTGTTGGCGCTGCTGAACAGCGGATTTCTCCGGGAGAAGGAGGTCGACATGTGGCGCGCCGCCGCGGGAGATCCATATCCGATGGAGAAGAATCCGGATGAGATCCCGATGTTCACGCGGTTCGTGGAGCACGGGTTGGCTCTCCCAGCGAGCAACTTCTTCAAGGGGCTTCTCGAGTATTACGGTATTGAGTACCTCAATCTCAACCCCAACGGCATCTTCCACACTTCTGTCTTCGTCCATTTTTGTGAAGCATTCCTGGGGATCAAGCCCCACTGAGTACTCTTCCGGAAGTTCTTCCGCGTGAAACCCCAGCCAAGCGCCAACGACCCCCGAGTAGTCGGAGGGGCCGACATCCAGATGCATGAGGACGCCGAAGAGCAGTACCTGGCGTACAAGTTGATCGACTCCAACCAAGACTGGAAGTCGAAGTGGTTCTACATCACCAACCACCACCCGGAACTGCCGAAGCCCAGCAGGAAACAGCCGAAACACCGGCCGTGGTGGAATACCGAGCTGATGATGCAGGAAGGAATCTAGCTACCCGAGCTCCTGGTGAAGATCAAGGCTTTGAGGGAAGCCGGGCTGAGGGCCGAGCACGTAGCCTTCAGCTTTATGAAGAGGAGGGTGCAGCCGCTGATGGCTCGTGACACCCTCGGCTACCAGTACACTTGCGAGGGCGACTCGTCGCGGATGCCCGGCGGCGAGATTGATGATGACGACATCATCGACAGGCTGGGTAGGATCTTCAAGGACATGCCGGCATACACACCCTGCCCTATCCCGGAGTACTCCGCCACTCATCCGCCGAACAAGGTCAGTAGCCGCACTCAGTGTCGAGTACTGATTACGTAGTAGTAGTCATGCTCACCCAATGTGTTTGTTGCAGGATGACATAGTAAAATTTGTCTCCGAGCCGGCTTCGCCTCCCCGACTTGTCGAAATCCCAAAGGAGGGGAAGGGCAAGGCCAAGCAGCACCGCGAAGTCGGCGAAGGCGACGACACTGTTATCGTCGAAGACACATCAAATGAAGATGACGAGGAAACACTTCAAGAGCGGTTCCAGCTGCAGTCAAGGTTCAGCCGCCCTGGACTACCCAATGTTCCTGTCATCCAAGATCCTCCAACTGGTTTGGAGGCTAGTTTGCCTGCGCCACCGAGGAGGCCGCGCAACGTGGCACGCAAGCACGTGGCCAAGAAGCTGAAGGTAACTGAGACCACACCCTAAGAGGTAAAATCCTCGAGTAGGGTAGTCGAGTACTTGTCTTCCGATGTTGTGTATGCTGACAACAAAATTCCGTTGCTTGCAGGAGATTCCGCCTTCCAACCCCATGGACCAAGGGGACGAAGGCGACTAGGATACGGTGGGGGAGCCGACGGAAAAAAGCCGCAGTCTAGCCCCCACCGTGGAAGAACTCATGTCGCAATTGACACATCGGTCGACAACAGTAGTCGAGCCGCAGGCGCCGGCCGTCGAGGGCAGGGATCGAGCCGGCCGCGCGCCTCCTGCTGCTGAAGATCCGGCGGCTACTGAAGCCGAAGAAGAGGCGCATGCTAAGGCTGGACTTGTCGACATTGCCAGCATACTGGGCGCCCCAACCGTGACAGTAGTCCGATCGAGCTTGTATGTGAAGATCCTTCCCGAGTAGTACATATAGATTGGTAGTCGTACTTGGTTGACAACCCATCATGTACTGTGCAGGAAATCCACGGACTTGTCCTAGGAGGTGGATGAACCCAGCGCGGCGCCAGCCGCTAAGGAGTCCGCTCCCCTCCCCGAAACTGAGACCGAGGCGCCGGTCGTGGAGGCTACGCTGCCGGAGGCTAGCATAGTAGAAGGTGAGTACATTGCACAAACGCAATCTTACTCGAGGAATAGTCGTGGCCGC
This sequence comes from Cenchrus americanus, assembly GCA_947561735.1. Classification (NCBI taxonomy): domain Eukaryota; kingdom Viridiplantae; phylum Streptophyta; class Magnoliopsida; order Poales; family Poaceae; genus Cenchrus; species Cenchrus americanus. The sequence continues at coordinate 196,681,752 of OX387244.1, forward strand.
CGAGGGAGACTAATCCATATGTTATCTGTTGACAGGGGCCGAAGCCGAGGGAAGCACCATCCCCGAGGCTGTGCCCATTGAAAGCTTGGCGCCGGAGACCCAAGAAGCCGGAGGAGCAGCCCCCGAGCCGGTGGAGGTAGCCAGCGGAGGAGCCCCCACGATGGCCGAAGAGGAGTGTGACGAAGTACTGCCATAGTCAAACCTGGAAGTAGTCGTCCATTTGCCAGAGATTCAAGATGCGGAGCCGATCCGTTCAGCGCCGATGTCCGGGACCGCCACGACTAGTCATGGTGGGATCGAGCTTCTGGCGGATGATCTCATCGACCCGGCGGTAGTAGTGCGTCACTTGGAGGCAATGCACCGGGTCGAGCAGTGGATGAAGGTAACTTATCTTTACCCTTGAGTAGTCAATTTGCTCTGAGTGCTGAGTACCCGAATAACAGTTGTTGCCCGCTGCAGGATGTCGTGGAAAGGATACGGTGATACAGTGCTCCGGGCGGAATCATTGGAGGGACAACTCACAAAGGCCCGGAAGCACTCCGCCATGCTCCAGTCGAAGCTTGACGGCGCCTTCTCCCAGTACCATAATGAAGTCCAGGACATGCAGGCGCAGAGCGACGAGCTGGTGCGCAAGAACAAGTCGCTCTGCAACAAGAACAAAGGTAGGTTCCTGTCTGGTCGAGTACTCATAGGAAGTACCTTGCAGTGATCTAACCCCGCCTTGCTTGTTGATTGCAGAACATGAGACCCGGGTCGAGCAACTGAAGGCTTCAGAAGTCAACATGAAGAACCTCTTCTACCGGGAGAAGGAGGCCCGCGAGGTACTTGAATATGATTATAAGCAGTTGGCTTACCAGTGCGATAAGCACATGGAGCTCCAAATTGCCTCGAACCGTGACCTCGTCAACTGCTACAAATCCCTACAGAAGTTGAACGAAGACGGCGAGAAGTTGCGGGCCCAGCTCAAAGAACTCAAAGAAGCCGCACTTCCCATTGCGAGCTACTGGTGCCTCATCCGGGCGGGCCGAGGATAGCTCCATTGGTGGACCGGCTGAGAGAAGCCCCTGGTCGGGTGGCGACGTACATCAAGCATCTGGCGAAGTCGATCCCTAATCAAGTCTTGGTGTACATGAAGTCGTACTTCCCCAAGGCTCCGGTGGACGTAGTCGCGGGTGGACTAGCCGCCAACTGTACTGATGAGCAGTACGCGGAGCTCCTGGAGCAAATGGCGCCAATTGCTGAACAAGTCGACGAAAAGCTGAACCTCCAGTAGTCCTGTAGGGTTAGCTTGTAGCAGTACTTGTGTATAAACAAATTTGTACTAAACTTATTTGAGTATGAATGAGAAAACTTTCAGAAATGAGTAATCGTTGTCGCGAGATAAGTATGCGGAGTTCTCATCGTGGAGTTGTATGAGTAATAGTACTCACCTGTAGGCCCGTTAAGGGAAAAGCAGTAAGTCAGTTGATAGATAATCAAACTTTATTACTGAAAGAAGTACACCTGGATAGCTTGGGCCGTTGTTCAAGTTTAGTTGCCAGGACCCGGAGGCCGCCTACGTGAGGACCATGTGTGGTTCGAGGACCGGTGGATGGTCGCTTCCTTGTGTGATGAGTGATTGACAACATTATGTGGACTGATTCTTGGCTAAGTATTGTAGGTGCAGGTTGCGGCTTGACTCGTGTTGGTGCAGGTGAAGAACAAGCGCGAAAGGTCGTTGCCGGTGAGGCCTCCAGGTGTGGAGAAGACAAGTAGGCTTCGTTTGAGGGACCCGATGGCCAGCAGGGTTAAGTGCAGGCCGCATGGTGGCAAGAACAGCAAGATGAAGTCGGTGGATGGTTTCTTAGTTGGGCCACAAAACCAAGGTCGAGCCGGGACTTCGTGGGAGCCAAGTCATGAGTGGTGATTGGCAGAGGCTACATCAAGTTTGCGGGGTTTGCGGTGGTTCATTAAAAAATCACCGGGTTACTCGACTGAGCCACAAAGCCGAGGCCGAAGACCGGGCGTGGCTGTCTGGCCGAAACCGTCCTGACCGGTTTGGGGTCGCAGGGCGCCGGAAGCTTCGAAGCGGAGGCCATGCGTCGGGATCGCAAGGCTTGCGTTGAGGCTACGCGAGGTGCGGTCGCTGGGCATCCGTCCGATGGTGCTATGAAGACAAATTCCCAAAGTTCCCTTGGTGGGCTTGTATCCCTAGTTATTAAGTAAGGGTATTTTAGACTTTCGGTTGCCTCCATATAACCCATGAGGTGAGAGGATGGCAGCCATCTCATGAACTCTAGTTCATTTTGCTTTCCTATTTTCCTTTCCTATTTTCTTAGGATTTCCATAGGACTAGCTTGAGAGCTTCATGGTGAGATCTTGTTGAGAGGGTTGGATGATCGGGCGGCAAGCTAGACCTTGTATGAACCTTTGTGGCATCTATAGATGATTCGGCATAGTTCCTCAAGGTTTGGATGTGTTGTTCCCGGTTGTTCTTGATGGTGATTTTCGGTGCCCTCTCTTGGTGATTTTCTCGGGGTGTTTTCGGGACCTTGCTCTTGGGGATTTGATGGGGGAAATTTGCGGGAACCCTTCGTGGTTCTTTGAGCTGTGATTCCCCTCCCAAATCCGTGAGTTAAGGGGCTCGATTTTGGTGGTTTCGGAGTTCTAGGGTTGGAGATGCTCTTGAGGGTTGACTTTCAATTCCTCTTGATTGAGTGGGTTTTGGGGACCGAGATTCTAGCCAAGGGTAGCCCACGAGGTATCCCAAATATCCCCAAAGTCTCACTTTGATCCGTGGAATGAATCGGGAGATCGATGGAGGAAGTGTTGAGTTTTTCCCGCAGACTGTGTTCTTCCCGACTGTCTAGGCAAAGACCGGCCTGACCGGTTTCCCAAACCGGTCTGACCGGTTTCGCCCTGTGGGCTGTCGAGAAGTGTTTTTGAGCAAGGAAGTCTCTGTTATGCCATGGCTTCTTATGTTCAAGTGTGGAAAAGCTCTTGAGGTGTTTTGGGTCTTTGGGGAGTTTCGTGACAAAATTGGTCTGACTGGTTTGCAAAACCGGTCTGACCGGTATCCCCTACCTGCGTGAGGCTAAGTCCAACAGAAGCGGTCTGACCGGTTTCAGAAACCGGCCTGACCGGTTTGGGCTGCCAGCAGCCGTGTCGTGTGTGTTTCTGCTGCGTGTGTGATGTGGTTGTTGGTTAGGTCTTGCTCCTAGGTTCAGTGGCACTTCAGTGGCTACGTAACTTAGCAAGAGAAGCTTGCGGAGGTGCACGAGTGAAATCAGGTTCATAGGCCAAATTCTTGAATAGAATATTTATCGGCTCCCATTCACTCCCCCCTCTCTGGTTTGCCGTTTCGGTCCTTCAAGTGGTATCAGAGCCGGTTCGGGTCTTTGTTGACTCTAACCAGTCTAAGATCCAAGGATGGCGTACTAGGAACGGGGTTCGGGTCCTTCACACTTCGATGGAAAGAACTACCAGATGTGGAGTAAGAGGATGGCGGCGTTCCTCCGCGGTAAGGGTCAGATCCTTTGGGATGTCACGATGGACATAGGCTATGTCCAGCCGATGAACTTCCTCGCTCCAGGATCGAGGGACATGTTCGACACCAACAATAAGGCGGTCGACTACTTGTTTCGTGCTCTGTGTCAGCCTGAGTTCGATCGGGTGCACACCGAGCACTTCGCTTGTAGAATCTGGTTGGTGTTGAAGGTTGGTGTTGAAGGAGGCTCATGTTGGGAATGCCCAAGTTCAGGCTCGGATGTATGCGACCTACCGGAGAGAGTACGAGAACTTCACTCATCTCCCCGGTGAGTCCATCGATGCCTTGTTTCAGAGGTTCACGGTGGTTGTGAACAACATGAGGGCCAATGTGGACATGCTCCCGTACGATGATCATGATAGATCGGTCAAGCTCTTACACTCTTTGGATCGTAGGATTTGGGGCCGAAAGTTTGAGGCCATTGTGGAGTCGGAGAAGTATGACACTCTGACGGTGAACGAGCTGTTCTCGAAGCTCAAGTCGGCTGAGGTGGATAGGGGCATGACAGCCAAGCTCGAGGGTCTGACTGATTCCCATAGTCTTGCCCTCGTTGGTGGGTCGAAAGGAAAGGTTAACTCTAACCCATCCACCAGGATGTTCTCTTTGTCCTCTTTGATGTCTATGCCAGATGAGGAGTTTGATGTGCTTGGAGAGAACGAGCTGGCGTTGCTGACGAGGAGGTTCGAGAGGCTGCACGAGAACCGGGTGAACATGAGGAAGAACACGAGGACATGCTTCCAGTGCGGCAAGCCGGGACACTTCGACTACCCAGAGAAGGTCGAGAACAAGGATGGCTACAAGCACAAGTCGAGGATGGATGGCAAGTACCGGTCAAGGCGTGACCACAAGAGCAAGCACAAGAACAAGTACAAGGACGAGCGACGATCAAGGAAGAAAGAGAGCCGAGGCAAGGCCCGAGCGATGATGGGAGCAAGCGACGTCGACTCCAGTTTCGCGTACTCCACCTCGAGCTCGAGTAGCAGTAAAGATGAAGGTGATCGTCGCAAGAGCAGGAAGTCATCCAAGAACCTGAGGGGGCTGAGCTGCTTCGCTAGAGACGGCTTCTACACCATGGCGCTGAGCTCCGGCAGCAAGAAGAGCACACAGAGCGACTCGGACTCTGAGTCCGACGATGAGGTGTGTGATGAGCTTCCCTTCTTGCGTAAGGAGAATGAAAGGCTTGGCTCTTTGCATTATAACCATGATGACATGCTTAGAGTGGCCAAGAAAATGAGAAAAGAGCTTAGGGCTTCACTCGAGCATGCTAGGACTAGAGTGGCTGATCTAGAAACACAGGTTCTTGATAGCAAGCTTGAGATTGATTCCCTTAAGGCTAGCCCTGTTGTTTCTCCATCTTTCTTGTTGATCTTGCTTTGTTCAAGGAGAAGCATGCCTCCAAGTGTGAGGAACAAGATGTGCTTAGGGTTGAAGTGGCTGATCTTAAATCTAGACCTGCATTGCTAGGTGCTTGCACTTCTTGCCCTATTTTGCATGCTAAGATTGATGAGATGCATGTTTACACTGCTTCACTTGAGGCTAAGCTAAAAGAACCAATGCCTACTTCTTGCTCTAACCTGTGAAATGCATGCTATGAAAAATTTGGAACTTGCGCATTATGTTGATCGCTAGCAGGATGAGAATGATGAGCTAAGAAAGTTGATGGGTTGGTTGTCTGGTCATGAGCCTCAGTTGAGGATGATGATTGAGGCATTTAAGAGGCAGGATGGTGAGGGACTTGGGGCAAACAAGGTTGGTGAGGAAAGTGTAGAGAATATCCAGAGCCACCGAAAACCCACCACAAAAATGATTTCCCTCCCAAACCTAACCATCTTAGGAACCGACTAGACACAACTCCAGCTCCACCCGTGTTTCCTCCACCAACAAACGATCTTCAAAAGCCTATCAAGTTTGTGAGCACTTCGGGGAATGTGTTATTTGGGAAAGAGAGTGAGAAGGCTAGTGAGGAGAAACCGGTGGAGAAGTCGAGTGGAGAGATACCAAATGAGCAGACCCAATCCAAGCCCAAACCTAAGCTTGGGAGGTTTCATTGTGGCTATTGTGGGAGAGATGGCCATAAGGATGAGTTTTGCTTCAAGAAGAAGCGAGAGGAGAGAATGGCGAAGGAGTGGGCTAACAAGGGCAAGTATCACCCCTTTAGTGGTGTACTTGAGCCTCGTGTGCAAATGTCCAGGGCCAAGGCAAGTGTGAGGATAGTTTCGGCTTGGGGAGAGTGAAAGGCTACAGGAGGTGTTGCTGGAGGAGTAAAACCGGTCAGACCGGTTTGGGGTCTGCTGAGTGGCAAGTTTGGTTTTCGTGCCCGTGAGGAGTCTCGGTTTGTCTCAGGTGGTCGTGGTTCTGGTAGTTGGTCTGGAGAGTCAGTAGGTGGTCAGTTTGCTAGGCGTTCTCCCTCTCGTGTTCAATACAGGAATGAGAGGAGTTGCAGCTTTGAGATGGAGAGGAGGGACGATCTACGGTTCTCCTTTCGTGGTTTTGGTCCTCCTCCAGGCAGAGAAGATTGGTTTCCTCGGAGCGGTTACCGAGATGGTGTTCGTGGTGGTAGTTTCGGTAGGAAAGATGGTTTGGTGTGTGCTAATCCCACTTTCGGGCAAATGGCTCGGCACTGGTTTTGGTAGGAAAGATGGTTTGGTGTGTGCTAACCCCACTTTTGGATGTGGTAGCGGCGGAACTCCTCCACGAATTCATCCCATGTGATGGCGGAGGGATCCTTGGCTGCGGCGCAGTAATTCTCCCACCAGGCTAGGGCTGTCCCGGTGAGGGCCGGGTGAGCCGCCAAGAGAACCTTGTCATGGTCCTCGCAGTGGAGGGGCTCCAGTTCCCTCAGGATGGCTCTCAGCCAATCGTCAGCGTCCAAGGGATTCACCGACCCGCTGAAGGTGGGCGGCTTAGTCCTGAGGAACTCGATCAGCTTCTCATTCATGATCATGGCACGGGGTCTTGGGCGGTTGATGGCATTGAAGATAGCCTCCATCAAGACAGTCTGGTTGGCTAAGACTTGAGCCAAGTCAATAGGCGGGGGTGGTGGTGGCGGGACCACATTCTCTCCTCCGTCTTCATTTTGGTTAACCTCCTGTTCGGGGAGACGCTCCCTCCGATCGGCTTGCGATCCCTCAGCGTCTGATCGGTGGGTCCTGACAGGGCGCCTGGAAACCATCTGTAAAGAAACGGGTTTTCTAAGAGGTCTAGTTTTATGTGATGTTTAAGTGGATTATAACGGATTTCTTTTTGAAAAGGCAGGGTTTATTCTGCCGGAAAGCACACAACAAGCACATAGCAATCAAGCAAGCACAAACGAGGTTTTTATTACAAACCGGCGAGGAGGATACATCCCGACTACGCGGACACATTACACGGCTAAGGACTAAGGGCGCGACTTGGACCGGTACGGCTTCATTCCCCGGGTCTTGGGGCACACTACTCGCGAGGGGAGTCGTCTTCTCGGGGTCGAGTGTTCTTCCGGCGGAATGAGCAACTCGTCATCGTTTCCGCCTTCGGGGTCTCCGTTTTCCGAGGCCGTGCCGCGGCTTCGGTGGTAGCCGTTGGGGGGTTCGGTGACCGCCGGTGGTGCCGGTGGGACTTCTATGGCTCCGCCCCATCCTACAAGGGGTGTTCCCGGCGAGACTTGAGGTTCTCCTATGGCCGGAACGGGCGTTCCGCCGTGGGTCCATTCTTGCATGCGTTGGTCCTGGTTCCTTCGAGGCTTTCCCGGGCAACGGCTTCACCTGCTTATGGCTGCCGCGGTCCTCGCTTCGGCTTGAGCCACTCGGACTTGGTGCATCCGCACCGTGACTTCGCCTTGCTCGGCCCGGCTGATCTGTTCCCTCAAGTGTCTGGCCTGGTCATCAAAGAGCTTGTCCAGGGAGACAAGGTAGGCGACTACGTGGTATAGCAGGTCTTCTTGGTGGCGGCGTCGCTCCAAGTTCCTCATGCGGGCCTGCCAAACTGGGGTCCTGATGGCGGGAGGGAAGTACCTCATCGGTGTGGGGACGAGGTGCTCTTCGTAGATTCGGCACAGGTAGCGGAGGGCTTTTCTGAGGGCCAAAGGATAGGTATCCCGATGTCGGAACCCTGTGGCGGTCACGCGCCACGGCTCGATGTTGGTGTGGCGGTTGCTTCTAGCGACGGAGAGGACCACTCTACAGCGAAGAGTGCCGAGTTGCTCGTACTCTCTGCTGTAGTACCTAGGGCGCTCAGTGATACCGAGGCGCTCCAGGGAGTGGATGAGCAGGCGAGCAAAACCAGGCTCCTCCTGGCACACGCCTTGGGTCCATCCATCTTCCGCCATCTGAAAACAAAGATAGGGTTGAACAGGTTGTGGTGGGGTACAAGCGATAGATAACTTTATTTAGTAGGAAGGTTGGGGTACATCCTTCGGGGTACACTTATTATTACTAGGACTCAACTTCTAGCCTAACACAACCTAGTCTTATGGTGATTCTTCCTCTAGCTGGATACGGCGCTTCTTTAGTGGAAGATCTTGCTCCAGTATCTCGTCTTCAGTCTGGGTTCCTTTGTCCCAGTGGGTTTCTTCGGGTTCATTCTCTTCTGCTCCGGCTCCTTCATCTCTCGCTTCTACGTTCCTTTAGTTCATCCCACGAGCTTTATGGGCCAACGGCGTGCGCTCTCTTTCCCCGAGGTATTCTTGCTTTGTGTTGTGTAGTTCAACTTCTCGCTATGGTTGTCTTCACCCTTTCTAGTTCTATCCTCTCGTTCGCTCTTTCCGCCCGTCGATCCGCTTGCTTCGACCGCCGGGCTTGCTCCCGATAAAGGTGGTCTAGGCCTCGAGGTATATGGATAGGTGGGAAAGCGCCTCTTCTAAGTCTTCTTCCTCTCGTTCCAAACCTCTCATGCGATCAATCCACGAGCGTCCTCTTCCTCCGGAGGGTGGAAAGAATCCCATTGGAGTCCTTCGGAGGTGCTGTCTATAAACCACTCGTAGCTGACGCAGGGCCTTCCGAGCAGCCTTGGGGTAGGTGTCGGCAAAGCGAAAACCAGTGGCGTTGACGAACCATGGCTCTATGTCGGGGTAAAGCGTGCTCCTTCCCACAAAGATCAGCAGCTTACACCGAAGGGTGCCGAAGCGTTCGTACTCCCGATAGACGAACTCTGGCGGATCCCTTACTCCGACGCGCTCTAGGCTGAGTAGCAATAGGTTAGGGAGGCCAGGCTGGACGGGGCAAATTCCTCCGTTCCACTCGGGGTTAGGCATCTGGAAACAGGCAAGAATCAAGGTAAGGATTTTGGAAAAAGGTGAGTTTAGCAAAGGAAAGGTTAGAGAGGGCCAGAGGAGGTCTCATATCCTAGGGGTCATGTCCTACGGCCAACCTACGGCTCTGATACCACCTGAAGCGTCCCCTCATCAGAGGTGACTAAATGTGCCACAAATACCAGTCCCAGGAGGCTGGTAACACATTTATTACAACAGGTAGAAATCAGTCTTTTACATCACGGCGACACAAAGGGCACGGTAGTGCCAACGCTACAAGGAACAACACAAACGCTAACGACCAAACTACGATAGCAAAGGCTTCCATAGCCTCCTCGGAGTACCACACCATGGAAGCTCTCGGTAGGGCCCTGGGAACACAGGCACGGTTGGGTGTAGGGCAATGACCTACTCAACGTCTTCTGGAATATAATCGGGATCCTCCTCTGTAAAATAGTTAGTAAAACAAGGGTGAGCACATACGTACTCAGCAAATCCAACCCCACCCACGGAGGGGCTTATAAGCATAACCATGCATAAGGTATAACAAGGATCAGGTTAAGGTTCATTTTGCAAACTTACACATGCAGGGGTTCATTCCGGAAAGGCTTTCGCAAATCATTTTCATAACCCAAGTAACTCAAATGTTTTAGGAAAAACCATCGTGGAACTACGGACTTCCCGTCCGTCGTAGCCCGGGCACACGGCAACACACTTCACCCAGAAAACAACTCACGCCAGAAAACATCCCATCCCAAACACTAGTTTTTGTGACCACACCGTGACTCGTCCAATACCGTGGACACGGCTATTCGAATAGGTTTGACACTCCGCAGAGGTTGTACATCTTTACCCACAAGTAGGGTACCGTCACACGGACACCTCAGTGCCGGTACGGATCCTATCAAAGCCATTACCCACCTTGGCTAACCCTACGAGCCATCACGGAAGCACCCAAGGGGTTATACCACATAACCGGGGCGTACCTCACACAGAGCGTACCCCTGCTCCTTGGTCTCCCGCTGCTCTCCCGCACACCCGATGGCAAGTAGATTAACTAGTGGGGTTTGTGCTAAGCCGTTGCCACATACAACGGTCGAGTGGTTGTACGAGGGTTTGGGTCAGGTGAGATGTCATGCAACCCGGTCCTTAACCGACAAGATGGACAACTCCCAACACGCTCAACCACACAGGTACGAGCTCACCCATACTCCTGACACACACGTCCATCCCGTCTACCCAGTTCTTTACTCATTTTCCAAACATATCCCATTTCCATTTTTAAAGCACTCACACATTCTTAAAGCACTCATTTAGGCCAAAACAAGGTTCAATCATAGCAATCAAGGGTGGCTATCCTACCATGTTTTTGCAGTAAAACAATATGCAATTTATAAAACGGGTATAGGGTATATTTATAAAACTAGGACAGAAGCATGCATCAAAGGGGGAGGTTGAACTTGCCGTCTTCGTAGTCTTCGGGGAGTGCCGGCTCGGCGTTCGGGACCTCGGGCTCCTGCTCGCAGTAGTCGGCTCCAAACTCCGACTCGGGGTACCTTCCTTCGTTTACTTCGTCGGCTATAGCACACACACAGGCAAGCAATCAATAACAACATACACATTTTCTCCGGCTGAGCTCGCGGGGTAAAATAAAGAATGCAGGAATAAACTGTGATTTTAGATCTATGAAAGGTGTGGCGAAATTTGGGATTAATTTGGTATAATATGGTGTATAAAATGATATGATAAAGGATGTTTAGGGGCTAGTTTTAAGGAATAAGGACCTATTTGTAAAGAACTTCGAAATCCGGGGGCTCTTAATGAAACGCGTGAGAGAGAGAGCAAGCGGGAGGGCTTTGGGTAGAAAAGAAAATTGATTAGGCGGTTATGGGGAAGGTGGCCTTCTTCTTCCTCTCGACGCATACAGAACAGAGGAGGAGGGCGCACAGGGGCGGCCTGACCGTGGTGGCCGGCGGGCTTCCCGGGCACGGCGGCGGCCGGGAGGTAGGGAAACGGAGAGAGGAGGTCGAGGGCAACTCATTCCGGTCCTCACCTTGGGCTGGGATGGCTTGTGGAGGGAGATCGACGGCGGCGGCGGGCGGTCTGTAACAGGGGCGGCTTGTGGAGGGCGGCGGTGGGAGCTCGGGGGAGAGAGAGGGGAAGTGCACGGGAGGTGCGGGGCGAGGTGGGGAGCCGGTCCGGCCCTTTTATAGGCGCGGAAAGGCGGTTCGGGCGAGGGTATTCGAGCTCTAGGAGCTTCGATGGCCGTCAATGGCGGTGAGAAGAAATATCCCGGCGTAGACCTCAGGCTGGCGAGCACCTGTGCGGCATGGCTCTGTGGGACATGACCCTTCGTGCAGACGGCCGCTGTGGCTGTGGGGGAGGAGACCGGTGGCGTGTCCGGGCGAGCATCACCTTAATGGAGGTCGCCGGTTTCCTGTGGGGGAAGGGGCGGCCGCTTCTTCGCGCGGGCCGAGGGGGGGGCGGCGCCGACCCGCGGGGGGCGCAGAGGGTGTCGCGCAAGGGGGAGGTCGCGGCCCCCTAGGGTCACGCGCGCGGAGGGGGGAGTCACGGGAGGGGTGGGGGCGGTCGCGGCCTGATGGGGGTCACGGCCTGGTTCACGGCCGAAGGAGGAAGAAGGTGGGAAAAAAAGGAAAAAGAAAAAGGAGAAAAGGAAAAGAAAAAGAAGAAAAGAAAAAGGAAAATAGAAAAGAGGAAAATAAGGGAAGAAAAAAAATAGAAAAGGGATTTATAAAATTAGGAGAATTTCTAGAAAAATTAGGAGAAGGGGTTTTGCGGATTTTTCTGGGTTTCTCGGACACCGGCGTCAATTCCGGGACGGCGGTGATGGCGAGGCGGACCGGCCGGCGGGACCGCGGCGTGCGCGGGATTCCCGGCCGGTGGCCGACCGCGACGTTGGGAAGGCGCGCGGGGGTGCGGCCGGGGGTGCGGTGCCGGCGGGAATTGCGGCACGCGCGTCGGGGGAGAGAGAGAGAGAGAGAGAGAGAGAGAGAGAGAGAGAGAGAGAGAGAGCAGTGGCTAGGGTTTGAATGGTAACTGAGCTCGGCGGATCGATTTTTTTTGAAATTACGCATGTTTTAGCAGGTGATTTATTTAGAGCTAAAAACGCGGGCGTTACAAACCTACCCCACTTAAAATGAATCTCGTCCTCGAGATTCGGCTAAGTTTCGAATAGGTGGGGGAATTCCTTCCTCAGTGCATCCTCTCGTTCCCACGTAGCTTCTTCCACCCCGTGTCTACTCCACTGGACTCTGCACACCCGTACTTCTGACGTTCTTGTCCGCTTGACCACAGTGTCTAAGATCTTGACGGGCACCTCCTGGTACCTAAGGTCTGCCTGTAGATCGATGGTCTCCACTGGTACTCGCTTTTATTCCAGAACCTTCAAACATCGGCGTAGCTGGGAGATGTGGAACACTGGGTGAATATCTGACATTTCTTCGGGTAGCTCCAGCCGATATGCCACTGCTCCGACTTTCTTGATCACTTTATACGGGCCGATGTACCGAGGGGCCAACTTCCCGTGTACTTGAAACCTTCGAGTCCCCCGGATGGGTGAAACCTTGAGGTAGACGAAGTCTCCTGGGTTGAAGCTCGCTTCACGCCTTTTCTTGTCTGCGTAGCTCTTCTGTCGGGACTGAGCGGCTTTCAACTTTTCTCGGATATCAGCTACTCGCTCCTCGGCTTCCTTTATAAGTGCGGGCCCAACCAGGGCACGCTCTCCTCGCTTCCGACCACATCGGGGGTGTCCCGCATTTTCTCCCGTATAGTGCTTCGAATGGCGACATTCCCGGACTTGCTTGGTAGCCGTTGTTGTAGGAAAATTCGCGTATGGCGGCTCTCGCTCCCAATCCTTGCCGTAGGTGAGGACGCATGCTCTCAACATATCTTCCAAAATTTGATTCACCCTTTCGGTCCGTCCGTCGGTCCGTGGGTGGTACGGCGAGCCGAAGTCTAGCTTGGTGCCCATGGCTTTGTGCGAGCTTTTCCGAACCTAGAGGTGAATTGGGTCCCTCTATCCGAGACTATTCACGCTAGGCACTCCATGCGGCTTCACTATATTTTCTATGTAGAGTTTCGCCAATTTCTCTCCACCATAAGTGGTCCGTACGGGTAGAAAGTGAGCGACTTTGGTGAGTCGGTCCATGATCACCCATATGGAGTCATGTCCCTTACGAGTCCTTGGCAACCCTACTATGAAGTCCATACCTATCTCGTCCCACTTCCATACCGGGACCGGCAAAGGTTGCAACGATCCTGCGGCCTTCGATGTTCGGCTTTGATCCTCGACAAGTGTCGCGGTGGGCGACGAACCGTGCAATGTCCGCCTTCATCCCATTCCACCGGTACTTCGTTTTAAGTCCATGTACATCTTGGTGGATCCCGGGTGAATGGAGTATGCTGAGTTGTGTGCCTCATCCATGATGGTCTGTCGGAAATCTCCACCTTCGGGCACGCATATCCTGTTCTTGTACCATAGGGTGCCTTGGTCATCTACCCTGAAGTCAGGGTCCTTGTTCTCTCCGGTATGCTTGCGGATCCTCATCAGATCCTCGTCAGCTTCTTGGGCCTCCCGGATCTTCTCTTCTAGGGTAGGCTGAACACTCAGCTGGCGGACGTAGCCTTGGGGGACGATGTGCACGTTGAGTTGGGCCATCTCCTCTTGCAACTGGGCACTCTTGGGTGCTGCCTTCTCGTAGGTTTTCCGGCTTAGGGCATCTGCTACCACATTGGCCTTTCCCGGGTGGTAGTGAATCTCTAGATTATAGTCCTTGACTAGCTCTAGCCACCTTCTCTGCCTTAGGTTTATGTCGGGCTGGGTAAAGATATACTTTAGACTCTTGTGGTCTGTGTAGATTTCACACTTGTTCCCGATCAGATAGTGTCTCCAGATCTTCAGGGCATGTACTACGGCTGCAAACTCCAGATCGTGGGTGGGATAGTTCTGCTCATGGGGTTTGAGCTGACGGGAGGCATATGCCACTACCTTCCCATCTTGCATGAGAACACATCCCAACCCTTGTCGGGAGGCGTCGCAATACACGACAAAGTCTCGTTGAATGTACGGCGGGGGTTAGCACCGGGGCCGTGGTCAACCTCTTCTTCAACTCTTGGAAACTTCTTTCACGAGGCCTCGGTCCAGTTAAACTTCTTCTCTTTCTTAAGTAGCTCTGTCATGGGCCGGGCGATCTTGGAGAATCCCTCGATAAATCTCCGTAGTACCCTGCTAAACCTAGGAAACTCCCGATTTCACTCACGTTGGTTGGTTGCCGCGGTTGGAGACTTGTCTCAACTTTCCGGGGTCTACAGCTACTCCTTCTGCAGTAAGTATGTGCCCAAGGAAGGATATTTTCTCTAGCCAAAATTCACACTTGCTGAACTTGGCGTATAGCTTGTGTGCCCTCAATTTTCCCAGCACTACTCGAAGATGTTGCTCATGCTCCTCCACGCTCTTGGAATAAACAAGTATGTCGTCAATGAAAACCACAACAAACTTGTCCAGCTCTTCCATGAACACCTTATTCATGAGGTTCATGAAGTATGCTGGTGCATTGGTTAGTCCAAAGGACATCACCGTGAACTCGTATTGCCGTAGCGAGTGACAAAGGCGATCTTGGGGATGTCACTTTCCCTGATCTTGAGCTGGTGGTACCCTGATCTTAGATCCACCTTCGAGAAATACTTGGCTCCCTTCAGTTGGTCAAACAGGTCATCTATTCTTGGAAGAGGGTACTTGTTCTTAATAGTGACCTCGTTCAGCGAGCGATAGTCCACACACATCCTCATGCTCTTATCCTTCTTCTCTACGAAAAGCACTGGGGCTCCCCATGGTGATGAGCTCGGTCTGATGAACCCACTTCGCTGGAGCTCTGCTAGCTGCTTCTTCAATTCTGCCAACTCAGGGGCTGCCATCCTATAGGGTCTCTTAGCTATGGGAGAGGTTCCAGGGATAAGGTCGATTACGAACTCTATATCCCTGTCTGGTGGCATTCCAGGGAGTTCTTCGGGGAACACATCTGGGTATTCTCGTACTACTGGGACATCTTCTATGGACTTGGCTTCTATGTTGAAAACCATTATATCCGGCCTGTGTCCCCGGGTGTGGCAGGTCACTTGTATCCCGTCTGGGTTGGTCAAGTGTACTACCTTATCGGCGCAACTTATGAGGCCATGGTGTTGGCTTAACCAATCCATACCAAGGATCACATCTATCCCCTTGGATTTCGGTACTACCGAGTCCCGCTAGGAACTCTA
Organism: Cenchrus americanus; assembly: GCA_947561735.1. Classification (NCBI taxonomy): domain Eukaryota; kingdom Viridiplantae; phylum Streptophyta; class Magnoliopsida; order Poales; family Poaceae; genus Cenchrus; species Cenchrus americanus. Next base: position 196,696,778 of record OX387244.1, read on the forward strand.
CCCCACTTAAAATAATCCTTACCGGGGGCATCCCAGTTGACACTTAATGTCACCTCCGGGTGTTCGAGTTATTAGGGGTGCTTTGAGTAGTACTGTGGGTATGCTATGCTTTTCCACAAAGCTCGAGGATATGAATGAGTGCGATGCTCCCGAATCGAATAGTATGGTAGCCAAAACTGAGCTGACCAGGAACTCACCGAGTACCACTCCTTGTGCTTCTTGTGCCTCCTGCGCATTGATGTGATTCACCCGAGCGCGTCCATACGACTGCTGGGGCTGCCTCATCTGCTGGTTGCTGGTGTTGTTGCCGAAGTTGTTGTTGCTGCGCACTGGCATGCGGTTGGCTCCTGATGCAAGTGGCCTTGGCCCGTTCACCGAGTTGGAGTAGGTGGTGGTGGCTAGCTTTTTAGCATAGGGGCAGTTGGCGATGAAGTGCCCGGTTTCCCGGCAGTTGAAACACACTCGGGAGCTATTGTTGTTGTTGTTGGTAGTGATCTGGCTGGTGTTGTTCTGTGGGGGCTTCATGGCATTCTGGTTGTAGGAGGGCTTGAAGCGGGCTGCGGGGGCCTGTGAGCTCGTGGCTTGGGATTGGGTTCTGTACTGCATAGGGGCTTGGAACCTGGACATGGGGTGTCCAAAGTTTCTCGGCCTCCGGGACCGCTCTTCTTTGCTTGGCCTTGTGCTCCATGAACTTACGCTTGTTTTCCTTCTTCTCTTCGGCCTTTGCCCTTTCCGTGAGGATTGCCATGTTCATAAGGGTATTAAAGTCCGGGTAAATGCGAGGAGTAAGCGGTGTCCTCGGTTCGGAGTCGACCCCTTCTTGAACATCTCTTGCTTTTTGGAGTCTTTATCCACCTCCTCGGGGGCATAGCGTGCCGGCTCTATGAGCGGGTACATGTATTCCTCCACGGACATGTTGCCTTGGAGGAGTTCGCGGAACTCGTCCGCCTTCCGCTTCGGTGTGGCCTCCGGGATGTGGTAGCGGCGGAACTCCTCCACGAATTCATCCCATGTGATGGCGGAGGGATCCTTGGGCGCGGCGCGGTAATTCTCCCACCGAGCTAGGGGCTGTCCCGGTGGGCGGTGAGCTGCCAAGAGAACCTTGTCATGGTCCTCGCGGTGGAGGGGCTCCGGTTCCCTCGGGATGGCTCTCGGCCAATCGTCGGCGTCCAAGGGATTCACCGACCCGGCCGAAGGTGGGCGGCTTAGTCCTGAGGAACTCGATCAGCTTCTCATTCATGCTCATGGCACGGGGTCTTGGGCGGTTGATGGCATTGAAGATAGCCTCCATCAAGACAGTCTGGTTGGCTAAGACTTGAGCCAAGTCAATAGGCGGGGGTGGTGGTGGCGGGACCACATTCTCTCCTCCGTCTTCATTTTGGTTAACCTCTGTTCGGGGAGACGCTCCCTCCGATCGGCTTGCGATCCCTCAGCGTCCGATCGGTGGGTCCCGACGGGCGCCTGGAAACCATCTGTAAAGAAACGGGTTTTCTAAGAGGTCTAGTTTTATGTGATGTTTAAGTGGATTATAACGGATTTCTTTTTGAAAAGGCAGGGTTTATTCTGCCGGAAAGCACACAACAAGCACATAGCAATCAAGCAAGCACAAACAGGTTTTTATTACAAACCAGCGAGGAGGATACATCCCGACTACGCGGACACATTACACGGCTAAGGACTAAGGGCGCGACTTGGACCGGTACGGCTTCATTCCCTGGGTCTTGGGGCACACTACTCGCGAGGGGAGCTGTCTTCTGGGGTCGAGTGTTCTTCCAGCGGAATGAGCAACTCGTCATCGTTTCCGCCTTCGGGGTCTCCGTTTTCCTGAGGCTGTGCTGCGGCTTCAGTGGTAGCTGTTGGGGGTTCGGTGACTGCTGGTGGTGCTGGTGGGACTTCTATGGCTCCGCCCCATCCTACAAGGGGTGTTCCCAGCAGGACTTGAGGTTCTCCTATGGCTGGAACGGGCGTTCCGCCGTGGGTCCATTCTTGCATGCGTTGGTCCTGGATCCTTCTGAGGCTTTCCTGGGCAACGGCTTCCTTGCTTATGGGCTGCTGCGGTCCTCGCTTCAGCTTGAGCCACTCGGACTTGGTGCATCCGCACTGTGACTTCGCTTGCTCGGCCGGCCGATCCGTTCCCTCAAGTGTACGGCTTTGGTCATCAAAGAGCTTGTCCGGGGAGACAAGGTAGGCGACTACGTGGTATAGCAGGTCTTCTTGGTGGCGGCGTCGCTCCAAGTTCCTCATGCGGGCCGCCAAGTGGGGTCCTGATGGCGGGAGGGAAGTACCTCATCGGTGTGGGGACGAGGTGCTCTTCGTAGATTCGGCACAGGTAGCGGAGGGCTTTTCTGAGGGCCAAAGGATAGGTATCCCGGTGTCGGAACCCTGTGGCGGTCACGCGCCACGGCTCGATGTTGGTGTGGCGGTTGCTTCTAGCGACGGAGAGGACCACTCTACAGCGAAGAGTGCCGAGTTGCTCGTACTCTCTGCTGTAGTACCTAGGGCGCTCAGTGATACCGAGGCGCTCCAGGGAGTGGATGAGCAGGCGAGCAAAACCAGGCTCCTCCTGGCACACGCCTTGGGTCCATCCATCTTCCGCCATCTGAAAACAAAGATAGGGTTGAACAGGTTGTGGTGGGGTACAAGAGATAGATAACTTTATTTAGTAGGAAGGTTGGGGTAGATCCTTCGGGGTACACTTATTATTACTAGGACTCAACTTCTAGCCTAACACACCCTAGTCTTATGGTGATTCTTCCTCTAGCTGGATACGACGCTTCTTTAGTGGAAGATCTTGCTCCAGTATCTCGTCTTCAGTCTGGGTTCCTTTGTCCCAGTGGGTTTCTTCGGGTTCATTCTCTTCTGCTCTGGCTCCTTCATCTCTGCTTCTACGTTCCTTTAGTTCATCCCACAGAGCTTTATGGGCCAACAGCGTGCGCTCTCTTTCCCTGAGGTATTCTTGCTTTGTGTTGTGTAGTTCAACTTCTGCTATGGTTGTCTTCACCCTTTCTAGTTCTATCCTCTGCGTTCGCTCTTTCCGCCCGTCGATCGTCTGCTTCGCCCGCTGGGCTTGCTTCGATAAAGGTGGTCTAGGCCTCCGAGGTATATGGATAGGTGGGAAAGCTGCCTCTTCTAAGTCTTCTTCCTCTCGTTCCAAACCTCTCATGCGATCAATCCACGAGCGTCCTCTTCCTCCGGAGGGTGGAAAGAATCCCATTGGAGTCCTTCGGAGGTGCTTGTCTATAAACCACTCGTAGGCCGACGCGGGGCCTTCCGAGCAGCCTTGGGGTAGGTGTCGGCAAAGCGAAAACCCGGTGGCGTTGACGAACCATGGCTCTATGTCGGGGTAAAGCGTGCTCCTTCCCACAAAGATCGGCGGCTTACACCGAAGGGTGCCGAAGCGTTCGTACTCCCGATAGACGAACTGCGGCGGATCCCTTACTCCGACGCGCTCTAGGGCCGAGTAGCAATAGGTTAGGGAGGCCAGGCTGGACGGGGCAAATTCCTCCGTTCCACTCGGGGTTAGGCATCTGGAAACAGGCAAGAATCAAGGTAAGGATTTTGGAAAAAGGTGAGTTTAGCAAAGGAAAGGTTAGAGAGGGCCAGAGGAGGTCTCATATCCTAGGGGTCATGTCCTACGGCCAACCTACGGCTCTGATACCACCTGAAGCGTCCCCTCATCAGAGGTGACTAAATGTGCCACAAATACCAGTCCCAGGAGGCTGGTAACACATTTATTACAACAGGTAGAAATCAGTCTTTTACATCACGGCGACACAAAGGGCACGGTAGTGCCAACGCTACAAGGAACAACACAAACGCTAACGACCACACTACGATAGCAAAGGCTTCCATAGCCTCCTCGGAGTACCACACCATGGAAGCTCTCGGTAGGGCCCTGGGAACACAGGCACGGTTGGGTGTAGGGCAATGACCTACTCAACGTCTTCTGGAATATAATCGGGATCCTCCTCTGTAAAATAGTTAGTAAAACAAGGGTGAGCACATACGTACTCAGGAAATCCAACCCCACCCACGGAGGGGCTTATAAGCATAACCATGCATAAGGTATAACAAGGATCAGGTTAAGGTTCATTTTGCAAACTTACACATGCAGGAGTTCATTCCGGAAAGGCTTTCGCAAATCATTTTCATAACCCAAGTAACTCAAATGTTTTAGGAAAAACCACTGTGGAACTACCGGACTTCCCGTCCGTCGTAGCCCAGGCACACAGCCACACACTTCACCCAGAAAACAACTCACGCCAGAAAACATCCCATCCCAAACACTAGTTTTTGTGACCACACCGTGACTCGTCCAATACCGTGGACACGGCTATTCGAATAGGTTTGACACTCTGCAGAGGTTGTACATCTTTACCCACAAGTAGGGTACCGTCACACGGACACCTCAGTGCCGGTACGGATCCTATCAAAGCCATTACCCACCTTGGCTAACCCTACGAGCCATCACGGAAGCACCCAAGGGGTTATACCACATAACCGGGGCGTACCTCACACAGAGCGTACCCCTGCTCCTTGGTCTCCCGCTGCTCTCCCGCACACCCGATGGCAAGTAGATTAACTAGTGGGGTTTATGCTAAGCCGTTGCCACATACAACGGTCGAGTGGTTGTACGAGGGTTTGGGTCAGGTGAGATGTCACGCAACCCGGTCCTTAACCGACAAGATGGACAACTCCCAACACGCTCAACCACACAGGTACGAGCTCACCCATACTCCTGACACACACGTCCATCCCGTCTACCCAGTTCTTTACTCATTTTCCAAACATATCCCATTTCCATTTTTAAAGCACTCACACATTTTTAAAGCACTCATTTAGGCCAAAACAAGGTTCAATCATAGCAATCAAGGGTGGCTATCCTACCATGTTTTTGCAGTAAAACAATATGCAATTTATAAAACGGGTATAGGGTATATTTATAAAACTAGGACAGAAGCATGCATCAAAGGGGGAGGTTGAACTTGCCGTCTTCGTAGTCTTCGGGGAGTGCCGGCTCGGCGTTCGGGACCTCGGGCTCCTGCTCGCAGTAGTCGGCTCCAAACTCCGGCTCGGGGTACCTTCCTTCGTTTACTTCGTCGGCTATAGCACACACACAGGCAAGCAATCAATAACAGCATACACATTTTCTCCGGCTGAGCTCGCGGGGTAAAATAAAGAATGGAGGAATAAACTATGATTTTAGATCTAGGAAAGGTGTGGCGAAATTTGGGATTAATTTGGTATAATATGGTGTATAAAATGATATGATAAAGGATGTTTAGGGGCTAGTTTTAAGGAATAAGGACCTATTTGTAAAGAACTTCAGAAATCCAGGGGCTCTTAATGAAACTGTGAGAGAGAGAGCAAGTGGGAGGGCTTTGGGTAGAAAAGAAAATTGATTAGGGGGTTATGGGGAAGGTGGCCTTCTTCTTCCTCTCGACGCATACAGAACAGAGGAGGAGGGCGCACAGGGGCGGCCTGACCGTGGTGGCCGGCGGGCTTCCCGGGCACGGCGGCGGCCGGGAGGTAGGGAAACGGAGAGAGGAGGTCGAGGGCAACTCATTCCGGTCCTCACCTCGGGGCGGGGATGGCTTGTGGAGGGAGATCGACGGCGGCGGCGGGCGGTCCGTAACGGGGGCGGCTTGTGGAGGGCGGCGGTGGGAGCTCGGGGGGAGAGAGAGGGGGAAGTACACGGGAGGTGCGGGGCGAGGTGGGGAGCCGGTCCGGCCCTTTTATAGGCGCGGAAAGGCGGTTCGGGCGAGGGTATTCGAGCTCTAGGAGCTTCGATGGCCGTCAATGGCGGTGAGAAGAAATATCCCGGCGTAGACCTCAGGCTGGCGAGCACCTGTGCGGCGTGGCTCTGTGGGACGTGACCCTTCGTGCAGACGGCCGCTGTGGCTGTGGGGGAGGAGACCGGTGGCGTGTCCGGGCGAGCATCACCTTAATGGAGGTCGCCGGTTTCCTGTGGGGGAAGGGGCGCTGCTGTTCCTGCGCGGGCCAGAGGGGGGCGGCGCTGACCTGCAGGGGGGGCGCAGAGGGTGTCGCGCAAGGGGGAGGTCGCGGCCCCCTAGGGTCACGCGCGCGGAGGGGGGGAATCACGCGAGGGGTGGGGGCGGTCGCGGCCTGATGGGGGTCACGGCCTGGTTCACGGCCGAAGGAGGAAGAAGGTGGGAAAAAAAAGGAAAAAGAAAAAGGAGAAAAGGAAAAGAAAAAGAAGAAAAGAAAAAGGAAAATAGAAAAGAGGAAAATAAGGGAAGAAAAAAAATAGAAAAGGGATTTATAAAATTAGGAGAATTTCTAGAAAAATTAGGAGAAGGGGTTTTGCGGATTTTTCTGGGTTTCTCGGACACCGGCGTCAATTCGGGACGGCGGTGATGGCGAGGCGGACCGGCCGGCGGGACCGCGGCGTGCGCGGGATTCCCGGCCGGTGGCCGACCGCGACGTTGGGAAGGCGCGCGGGGTGTGCGGCGGGGGTGCGGTGCCGGCGGGAATTGCGGCACGCGCGTCGGGGAGAGAGAGAGAGAGAGAGAGAGAGAGAGAGAGAGAGAGAGAGAGAGAGAGAGAGAGAGAGAGCAGTGGCTAGGGTTTGATTGGTAACTGAGCTCGGCGGATCGATTTTTTTGAAATTACGCATGTTTTAGCAGGTGATTTATTTAGAGCTAAAAACGCGGGCGTTACAGTAAGAAGAAAACTTGCTTCGAGTTGATGCACGGTCGCACACCCAAGGTGAGTCACTTCCATGTCTTTGGTTGCAAGTGCTTCATTCTTAAGAAAGGGGAGAAGTTGGATAAGTTTGAGGCTAGGTCGGTCGATGGTATTTTCTATGGTTATGCATCTCATTCTAGAGCATATCATGTGTTCAATCTTTAAACTAACCAAACCGTGGAGACTTGTGAGGTAACCTTCGACGAGACACAGCCACGTAGTCAGCTTGTTTTTTAGTGTGCAGGTGATGATGAGCTTGGCGAGGAGATCTTTCAGGAGGAGGAGCATCGGCTTGGTGACGATGAAGATGGCGGTGTGGTGCCCCCGGATGAACATATACCCACTACTTCGACTACGGTGGTGGACGGACCCTCTCCTACACCTACGACGACAAATCAAGATCGAGGAGAAGCTACAGTTGAGGGGGAGGTAGCATCGAGGCGAGAACCTCCCCGCCGAGTACAAGTGGATCACCCAGCTTCAAGGATCATCAGCGACATGATTGAACGCACTACACAGTCGAGGGTTTGAAACAATTCTCAGTTCACTCATGCTGCATTTGTTGCTACTTTTGAGCCCAAAGACATTGGACACGCACTATCTGATCACAATTGGGTGAATTCGATGCATGAGGAGTTGGAGAACTTTGAGAGGAATCAGGTTTGGGAGTTGGTTGACCCTCCCCCAGGGCGTAAGCCGATTGGTACAAAGTGGGTGTGGAAGAACGAAGAGGGAGAGAAAGGTAAAGTTGTGAGAAACAAGTCGAGACTTGTTGCTCAGGGGTTCAGTCCGAAGGAGGGGATCGATTACGAGGAGACCTTTGCTCCCGTAGCCCGTTTGGAGGCAATAAGGATCCTTCTAGCCTTTTCCGTGGCTAAAGGGTTCAAGTTGCACCAAATGGATGTGAAGAGTGCTTTCCTAAATGGTGTGTTGGAGGAAGAAGTGTATGTGAGGCAACCACCTGGGTTTGAGAGTGAGAAGTACCCCCACCGCATGTACAAGTTGAGGAAGGCGCTTTATGGGTTGAAGGAGGCGCCTAAAGATTGGTATGCCAGGTTGAGGGGGTTCTTGTTTGAGAGGTTTTGAGATGGGGAAGGTCGATCAGACCTTGTTTCTACTGAGGCAGGGCAAAGATATCCTGATTGTGCAGGTATACGTGGATGATAGTCTTTGGTGGCTCGTCTAACTCTCTTGTTGCAAGGTTTGCAGAAGATATGAGCAGGGAATTTGAGATGAGCATGATGGGCGAGTTGCAGTTCTTCCTCGGGCTACAAATAAAACAATCAAAGGAAGGAACATTTGTGCACCAAGCGAAGTACACCAAGGACATTGTGTGGAAGTTCAAGATGGAGGATTCCAAGGCAATGACGAGGCCCATGAGTACGACTACAGCTCTTGATGCGGACGAGGAAGGTGAACACGTGGACCAGAAGGAGTACTGGAGCATGATCGGGTCACTCCTCTACTTGATGGCGACGAGGCCGGACATCTAGTTCTCGGTATGTCTGTGCGCTCGTTTTCAAGCGTCTCCAAGGACTTCGCATTGGAAAGCGGTCAAGAGAATTTTCAGGTACTTGCGTCACACTCCCGACTTCGGCCTTTGGTACTCCGCATCCTCTTCATTGGCGCTTCATGGTTTTTCGGATGCGGATTTTGCCGGGTGTCGGTTGGATAGGAAGTCCACTTCTGGGACTTGCCAGTTTTTGGGATCTTCTTTGTTGTCTTGGTCTTCCCGCAAACAGTCGAGTGTTGCTCAATCCACTACCGAGGTCGAGTACGTTGCTGCTGCTAGTTGTTGCTCTCAGCTCCTCTGAATTTCTTATACCATGAGTGACTTTGGTGAGGAGTATACCCATGTCCCACTTCAATGTGATAGCACCAGTGCCATAAGCGTTGCAAAGAACTCAGTGCTCCATTCCAAAACCAAGCACATAGAAGTGAGGTATCATTTTGTGAGAGACAATGTTGAGAAACGAAAGATAGCTTTGATCCATGTACCCACACATGACCAACTAGCCGATACTTTCACCAAACCCCTTGATCAAGCAACTTTCACTTGTTTGCGGGGGGAGCTTGGTGTGTGTTTGATTTCTTGAGTTGGGTGTGTGGGAGCTCCTTTGTAGCATATGTATAGTTTCCTTTGTGCATTTCTTGCATTTGGCATGGCATATGTAACATGATGTATAGGCATCCTTGTATCTTAGATTGCATGCATTTTGTATCATATGCATATTGTAGGAAAAGCTTCTCTCATATACATTGATCACCATGATGTGCTATATATGATCTTGTGAGCTAGTTTGGTATGCTATGGTTAGTTTGGCTTAGCTCTTGATGATCTTGATTTATATCCATGGTTGATGGCTATGCTTTTGAAAAATGTCACATATATGCTCTCTCATGTGTAAATGCCTCTATATGATCTTGACATGTTTTAGTGGCTTGGTTATGCTTAATTTGTGGTTGGATAGCTAGTTTATTGATCATATGGGGCCAAAGGCTCATTTGCCATTATGAATGTTTAGCCCTCTTGCTTTATCTTATGGAGGGGCATAAGTTCCTTTTTGTCGCAAAGACATTTCATGTACCAATTATGAATCTGAAAATGAAATGTAAAATGCTTGGAAAATGTGCTCCCATGTCATATGTGCTGAATTTAGTTTGCTTTGGGTGCTAAACCGTTGCATGATGCCTACCAATGAGAAGTCTCATACATGGAAGTAGGCACAAGGCTCGGTGGCATTGACATGACATGAGGTGCTTGTGTGACAACCAGCCCAGGAAAATACCGTACTATCGCCTAAGACCGATCCACTTTGGTCATTGAGCAATAGTAAAGTATCATCCTGTCGTTGGTTGCCGGGTTAACGCCCGGTAAATCACTTGGACATCAAACAGAGGATCGACATATGCATTAAAACTCACGCGAAGGCAAGTCCAGAGCACAACATGAATTAAACATTTTATTACAAACCATTGTTCATGACACGGAGTAAAAGTTCAGAGTTCGAAAACCGCGGAATTAAATTAAACTAGCGCAACGGTAGACAACACAGGAGGCCATCCGTGATGTCATTACTTGTCGTCACCCATCCGGTCAATCACACCTGCAACAACGATTTTAAAGCAAGGCTGAGTATACTAATACTCAGCAAGACTTAACCGTCGGGTGATAACTACATCACCAAACTCTAGCCATGAAAGGCTTTTGGCCGGTGGAGTTTCTTTTGCTGAATAGCTACTAAGAGTAGATCCTTACTTTCAATCTTTTAGCACAAGTTCTAGTTGATTCCATTTCTAAATGTGCCATCTAGTTCAATCAAGAATTGGACAAGCAATTAATTCATACGACAATATTCCTCGAGTTCCATCATTATGGGATATCATTGCCAGTTGATTAAGTAGTCTCGGATAACGGTGAGAGGCCGACAATCGATTGATTTAAACCTTGCAAGGTAAACCCAAACACACGTTAGGTTGCCCACAAAGGTACAACTTTCCAAGGCCGTTTCCAGAAATCCTCGGGTTGTGATCGAATCTTACAGTCCTGGGTGCAAGGTTAGCTGGTATATCCCACAAAGTATCCAGTCTCACACAATAGACCCCCCTTCCCGGTAGCTAGCCGGTAAGGCGATTTCTCAAGAGTAGTAACGGTAGGATCCCTCGCTGCCTCATTAAGGTACTAGGCTTACCGGCCCCATAACCGGCGAATGTTTAGTACGTTCAAAAGCTTAGCCCACATGACCACTGGACCAGAGCCCAATCCCATGCTCTTACCACATGAGCAATCCATTTAAGGATATCTTATGATTCCTATCTAGGAACCTATTCTCGCGAGTGACGAACATCACTCGACTTCTATCGGATCCTATAGCATAGAATCTATCGACCTAGCATACTAGTGATAGAGCATAGGTACCTAGGGATCATGCATCTAGGGTGTAAGGAATCGGATGCCCGTTAGCCTAAGAGGGGGAGGGGGTGAATTAGGCAACTAAAAACTTTAACCTATGGCTTCACTAATTTTGCGCAAAGATAAACTAGAACATACTATCTATATGTGCAACTACGGTTGTTCTATTGTGAAACTCCCATCCCAACAGAAGGTTTGCAACCTATAGCCAATCCTAGCATGATACTACTCTAGGAATGTAGAGGCAAGCAAAGATTGCAAGAGAGTAAATGCAAAAACGTAAAGGGGATGAGAGGAAGCAAACTCTTGACACGCGATTTATCCCATGGTATCGGTAGGCACTAAGCCACCCCTAGTCCACGTTGTTGAAGCACTCACACAAGAGTATTGCTTCCCGGTCACCAAGTCTCTCCCAAGAGCATCACTTGACTCGCCACAAAGGCTACCAAGGAAGGGGGTCTCCACGTCCCCCGCACAAAGTGTCCTCGCCGCTCCACACCAAGCCGGAGAGTCGATGACGATTGCCGGTTAGCCACTTAGGCCCCAAGGCTTCCGGCGAACCTTGTACAACAGGATTCAATCAAGAATCACCTCACAAGGTTGGCACAACCTTGCACTCACTCAGCTCTAAGCTAAGCCTAGCACTAAGCACATACACAACGCATGCACTAGTCTAAGGATGAGCAATTAAGCACTTGGATGGATTGGATATGATCTTCAATGTGTCTTGAACTCCTCTGCACTTCCACACAATCCAGCAACCTCAAATGGGTGAGTGGAAGGGGTATAAATAGCCCAAGGCATCAAACTAGCCGTTGGCTAACATCCACTGAAAAAGGTACCGTCGGATGATCCGACACTATGCTTTTCCAGGGCGTCGGTTCCTCCGGTGCCCCTCCCACGTCACGTAGCCGTTGAGGTTCTCTGACACAACTGCTCCGACGCTACGTCGGATCATCCGGTGCTGAAGGCCTCGCGTCCAAGTCAGTACTGTTAGCTTCCAACAGACCATCGGATAGACCGACGCTATGCCTTGACCAAGGCGTCAGATCATCCGGTGCTGAAGGCTTCGTCTTGGCGCATCTCTGTATGAATTCAAACTGATCATCGGATAGACCGACGGGGTCCCCACTTAGACCGTCGGATCATCCGGTGCTACTGCCTTCGCTGCTCTTCCTCTGCAACTCGTCCGACGCTACTAAATAATGGATTGTCGGTTCATCCGACGGTACCTAGGGTTTGACCCTATGCATCTACTCGTCCGACGATTGCACCGACGCTTGTATTTGAGGGACCGTCGGTTCATCCGACGGTGTCTTCTCTTTTCCTTTTCTTGCCCGGTTTTGACCCTTTGTTTTGGCATTTTTGCATGGGGTTTTCTTGCATCTTTGGGACCTAGAAATGTCTACAAAGAAATGCTCAAACAATATGGTTAGTCCCAATGATCATGTTGTCATGAATCACCAAAACCAAACTCTGAACAAATGGCATATGAGGCCATGTTCGCTACAATCTCCCCCTTTTTGGTGATTTATGACAACACAACCAAAGCAAGCATAAATTTGCTAGAATTGACAGAATTAGAACCACTTACACTTGCTTGGATGCTTACCATCATCCAAACTCCCCCTAGATCAAACTTCCCCCTTTTTGCTCTTATGTTCACATTCTCCCCATTTGGTCTCAAATCCTTGAAATCACTTGTAAGCATCCTTGAGCCCACTTGTAAGCTTACGCCACACACTTGCTTTGGTCTCACATTCTCCCCCTTTGGAATAAAATCTCCAAAAAGTCCAAAGCAAACGGGTCCAAGGAAACTAGCAAGATCTAGCAACCATAGCTCAAAGGAGAGATGTTAAATGCAAGGGAGAAAGCCGCATGAACCATGATCCATATGTACAATATCAATAAAGATACCACATGTGTGAAAAACTAAGGTGGATCACAAGCTCATGAGACTAACATGATACAAACTAAGCTCCCCCTAAGTGTGTGCATAAGAAAAATACCACTTGCAAGACAAGGGTAGTGAGAGACAAGTGCACAACTACAAACTTGAAAGACAAGGAAGCTTAGAGCATATCATGCAAGGAGATAGCTTAAGGGACAAGAGATAAGACAAATGGGTTCTTGTTACATTACCACTTGTAGATATCACTTGTAGTCTTTTGATCATTGCATACCTCCGGGGGTTGATCCTCTCTACCTTGTTGGCACCACATTGAGATGAGCCACTTGGAAATGATATCACTAGGTGACACCACTTGAAAGAAGCTTGTATAGAAGACACTTGGGGTACCACAAGGATTAGGAATGTATGAGTACATTGCCTTTGAACTTATATAGAGACATAAGCTCGCAAGGACACGACTCAGTAGCATGTAGCTCATATTGCTATATTCACTCTTTTAGAGATGTTAGATCACATTGAGAGTGAAATAGCATTCTCTTAGAATGAAACATCCCACCGGAACGCGTCGCTAAGGGACTACATAAGATAAGCTTGAAACAATGTTAGTCCCATAACCAAACCATAGGGTGAGCTCCCCCTCAATGTGTGCATTTAGTGTTTGAATCACCAACCAAATGTATGCACATTGTTTATGACAACAAAAAGGGAAGCTAACCCTATAGCTTGCACATGATGCAAAAAGATATATATGAAAACATGCACCATGATAGAACAAGTGTAGCTTTCCTACACACTAATCAAACCATGTAGATTGCTCATGGGTTAGCACATGACACAAGCAACCTACCATATGTAAATATTGCAACAAATGCAACCTAAACAAGGCAATGGAGCTACAATGATGCAAGAGATAGGTACCAGTTTCCATTACCTCAATCGGGGAACTTGGGCAACACATGTCCAATTTGCAAGCTTGGCTTATAGGCTTGAATCTTCTCATCTTGATTGTGCCAAGCCTCCCAAGTCCCCACTCTTAAGGCCTTCAAGTGGCCTTTGGAACCCAAACCATTTGAGGCCCCTTTATGTTGGTGATGACTTCCTTGGGCACCCAAATAGGTTGGTTCCAACCCCGCTCTTCCTTCATCTTCCCAACCTTTTGTGCAACCACCTTGCCATTTGCCTTCTTCTTGATGACGTAGGTGTTGCTCTTGGTCTTGTTCTTGCGGTTGGGCTTGGTGTAGATGAGGGAGCTCTTGATGGTGGGATTCAATTTCTTCTTTGCGCCCTTGTCCATCTTCTTGACAAATTGGGGGCATTTGTAGAACTTGTGCCCTTCCTCATGACACTTGTAGCAAGTCACGGTTGCACCCTTCTCAAGCTTCTTCACCATGTGATCACGGTTATCTTGAAAAGGTTGGACTTGGCTCTTCATGTCTTGAGAGATGTCCACTTGTTCTTCATTGTTCTTGCCCTTGCCCATCAAGTTTGCCAACCTCTCTCGGAGCCTTTTCACTTCTTGCTTGAGCTCATCATTTTCCTTGCCTATGAGATAATCACATGATTCTACAACAACATTCTCATTGCAAGATGGTGAGCAAGATTCATCAATTAAATCAATGCAAGAAGTTGAAGCATCTACCTTGGAGATAGGAATTGCACAAGGGATAGATGTTTCATCAAGCTCAAAGGAATTACTTGTTTTAGTCTCATTGCTCTCAAGCTTAGATTTTAGCTCATCACACTCCTTGCTAAGCAGTTTGAATTTGCACAACAAATGTTCATAATTTGTAGCAAGGGTGTCACTAAGATCATGGAGAGCATTGAGTTCTTTGATTTCATTAGCTTGTTGTTCAAGCATTCCTTTTTGCTCATGGATTAGCTCAACAAGATCATTGAGAGAGGTGGTGTCGGATTCGTCATCACTTACATTGCTTTCCATACCTTTGGCCATGAGGCACATGTGTGATGATGAAGGACCTTGCATGAAGCGGGTGGTGAAGTTCTTTCTTGATTCATCGCTTGAGCTAGAAAAGCTTGATCCACCACTTGTCCCCTCGCGGACGGCGAAGGTTGCTTCTTGCCTTGGTCTTCTCTCCTTGACCACCTTCCTTTTGGGCTTGTGCTCAATCTTGGTGAACTTGATTTGTTGATGATGGCGCCCTTCTCTCAAATGGATGTTGTAGCCGTACATGTTGACTTTCTTCACATACTTTAAGATCTTCTTCACGTACTCGGCCACCATAGATTCAACCTCTTCATCACTTGAGGAATCTTCATTGTCACCATCATCACCATCATCCTCGCTTGAGCTTCCATGAGTAGCCATCCTACTCAACATTTTCTCTTGTCGGCTTGAGAGAGCATGGCTTGTTGATGGAGAGGATGGTTCTTGAGGCTTTTATTGGGGCGCCTTCTTTGACTTGGGCATGAGTTAAAGCTCATGTGCCATGATCTTGCTCAAGATATGCGATGGCTTCAAATCTTCGAGCTTCTTCTCGTAGATGATTGCCTTCACCAAGTCATAGTCGGACTTCCGGAGACTTTGAAGGATCTTGCAGTTGATGTTCAAGTCCGTGATGTCCTTCACACCTAAGGCATTAATCTCATTGACAAGCACATTTAGGCGTGAGTACATAGATTCGGCATTTTAATTAGCAAGTTGCTTAAAGCTATTGAATTCCTCAAGGAGACAACCGTAGCGTTCATTAGCAACTTCTTTTGAACCCTCATTTTGCTCCTTGGTGGTTTTCCATAGCTCATGAGCATTTTCACAAGTAAAAACTCTATTGAAAACGCCTACATCTAGTGAGGACAAAATGATACTCTTAGCAATCACATCAAATTGCTTTTCCTTTCTAGTACCATTTTTCATGCCCTCATCGGTGACTCTCCAAACATCAAGGTCCCTTGCTTGGAGATAGGCCTCCATGAGAACCTTCCACCGAGGATAGCCCGTGCCATCGAAATGTGGAGCCAAACCTAAGGTATCCACCCCTTTCATTCCTCTATAGGGCAACTCACTAGGCGGTGAAGCCTAACCGTTCCAATGAGCCGGTTTTCACAATTTACCAATCGAATTGGCGTTTCCTTGTGAAGGAAGTGAGTCCCGGCTCTGATACCACTTTTAAGGAATCGGATGCCCGTTAGCCTAAGAGGGGGAGGGGGTGAATTAGGCAACTAAAAACCTTAACCTATGGCTTCACTAATTTTGCGCAAAGGTAAACTAGAACATACTATCTATATGTGCAACTACGGTTGTTCTAGTGTGAAACTCCCATCCCAAAAGAAGGTTTGCAACCTATAGCCAATTCTAGCATGATACTACTCTAGGAATGTAGAGGCAAGCAAAGATTGCAAGAGAGTAAATGCGGAAACGTAAAGGGGATGAGAGGAAGCAAACTCTTGACACGCGATTTATCCCGTGGTATCGGTAGGCACTAAGCCACCCCTAGTCCACGTTGTTGAAGCACTCACACAAGAGTATTGCTTCCCGGTCACCAAGTCTCTCCCAAGAGCACCACTTGACTCGCCACAAAGGCTAGCCACTTAGGCACTTGTCAAGCTCCCTTGGTCACCTTGATGCCGCCTCCACGAAGGAGCTTCTCCACCAAGGAAGGGGGTCTCCACATCCCCCGCACAAAGTGTCCTCGCCACTCCACACCAAGCCGGAGGGTCGATGACGATTGTCGGTGAGCCACTTAGGCCCCAAGGCTTCCGACGAACCTTGTACAGCAGGATTCACTCAAGAATCACCTCACAAGGTTCGCACAACCTTGCACTCACTCAGCTCTAAGCTAAGCCTAGCACTAAGCACATACACAACGATGCACTAGTCTAAGGATGAGCAATTAAGCACTTGGATGGATTGGATATGATCTTCAATGTGTCTTGAACTCTTCTGCACTTCCACACAATCCAGCAACCTCAAATGGGTGAGTGGAGGGGGTATAAATAGCCCAAGGCATCAAACTAGCCATTGGCTAACGTCCACTGAAAAAGTTACCGTCGGATGATCCGACGCTATGCTTTTCCAGGGCGTCGGTTCATTCGGTGCCCCTCCCACGTCACGTAGCCGTTGAGGTTCTCTGACACAACTGCTCCGACGCTATGCTCCGACGCTACGTCGGATCATCCCGTGCTCGAAGGCCTCGCGTCCCGGCCCGATGCGTTAGCTTCCAACAGACCGTCGGATAGACCGACGCTATGCCTTGACCAAGGCGTCGGATCATCCGGTGCTGAAGGCTTCTTCTTGGCGCGTCTCTGTATGAATTCAAACTGATCGTCGTATAGACCGACGGGGTCCCCACTTAGACCGTCGGATCATCTGGTGCTACTGTCTTCGCTGCTCTTCCTCTGCAACTCGTCCGACGCTACTAAATAATGGACTGTCGGTTCATCCGACGGTACCTAGGGTTTGACCCTGTGCATCAACTCGTCCGACGATTGCACCGACGCTTGTATTTGAGGGACCGTCGGTTCATCCGACGGTGTCTTCTCTTTTCCTTTTCTTGCTCGGTTTTGACCCTTTGTTTTGGCATTATTGCATGGGGTTTTCTTGCATCCTTGGGACCTAGAAATGTCTACAAATACATGCTCAAACAATATGGTTAGTCCCAATGATCATGTTGTCATGAATCACCAAAACCAAACTTTGAACAAATGGCATATGAGGCCATGTTCGCTACATAGGGTTTCACTTCAACTCCTGAAACGTAAATGCCCAATCGAAGCAAACATAATTGCATAATTTTAAAAGACGGGGTTAATGATCCGGGGCATGCCTTCGATGGCAAGGATGGCCTTGGGCCCTTCTGGACTTGGGTCCAGGTCTTGAGCTACGTCTTCGTACGACAGCTCTTTGTCGGCACCGTCGTTTCCACCTTCCGGCACGAACGTCCGTCTACCGTCGGTAGGATCTACACGAAGATGCAATGCAGGATTTATGTGATGATTTTTAATTTAATTAACCACGAACTATAAATGAAAATCAGGGGTGTATTTGTTGGGCACATTCACCTAGATAAGAAATACATTTAGCATACTCTTCCAAAAAGAAACCATTTGCAATCCTAGATATTCTTTTTGATGGTGACTGTGTACATATATAAGTAAATAATTTAATTCAAATTCACAAACAGTAGTGGGTGAGTGCATTTAGCTTTTTAAATCGATTTACAACCACACACAAGTTAGCAAGGGTGGTTTGGTGATTTTTCTCATTTAATGCCTATTAAACCTTAATTATTTCTAATGCTTTAATTCATGAAATTAATTAAGAAAATTCAGTGGAAGGGTGTGTTACAATCTAAACACCTATAACAAGCCACTAGACACACATGCGAGCTTTGGATAGCTATAAATTAATTATTTTTGAAAAAAACAAAAGCTAGCTAGATGGACAAGGTAAATGCACACAAAAATAATTGCTCAACAAAATGATCCAAACTTTCTCACCCATGTTATATGGCTCAAAACTAGCCCAGTGGTGCAGCACATAAACCAAGAACTACTATGGAATTTGAGTTATGAAATTTTAAAGAAAAACAAGCATAATTCAAGAATAATTATTTCTGTTAATTATAAAATTGTGATTAGTTCACCAGAGGTGTTTTTTGGAATTAGAAGACAGTGTACAAAAGTTGGTTGCAAAAACTTAATTATTTTTGGCTAGAAAAATCATTTATGCAGATCTGGCAGAAATGGAAAAACATTTTTACAAAAACATTTACATCATAACTTTGTGCAATTTTAGGCTCAGGAGCTAGTCATGATCTAACACACACCATATCCAAAAATTGGACACAGAGGATCTATGGGTTTTGAGATATTGCAGATCTAGGTTTTTCACATTTGTATTTTCGTGCAAAAACTAAAAGGAATTAGCTCAGGCAAGAATAACGAAAGTTGTAGGATAATTCACCATGAATCCAACAAAATTGGTTTTACATTTTTCTGATTTTTATGCAATTTTCTACGCAATTTACAAGAATCAGCCAAATCACAATACTATTTGAGTTAACCTTTTGCAGGGAGGCCCTCGGAAAGAAATTTGTTTCTGCAATGTAGCCCCTGGGCGGGCCGGCCGGCGCGGCTCGCCGGAATTGAGCCACTCTGGTGGCGCCCTTGGCCGGGGAATGGGTGGAGAAGGTTGAGGGGCTCACCAACCGTCAATTTGAGGCCGAGGATGGGGTGGGGAGCGCCGGGGAACGGCCGGCCGCCGGCGCCCGGGGGGAGGTTGGCCGCGGTGCGGCATGGTCCGGCGGGGTTCCAGCCTGGGAGGCGGCGCGGGTGGTGTTGGGACGGTTGGAAGACCGTGTGGCACAGCTCTGAGGCACTGGACCGTGGCAACAAGCGCTAGAAGAGGGGGTGCTCGGGCAGGACGGCGCACAGGCTGGACGCCGACGTGCAGCGCAGGAACGGCCGGTCGGGGCGTGGCCTTTAAAGGCGGCATGGCGGCGGGGGCTTCGGGAGTGCCGCGGTGTGGGCCGGCCGCCTCGGAGCGCGCGCGGTGACCTTGGCGGGCGCGCCTGGCGGGAGGAGCGGACGTCGGACCGTAGGGTCGAGCACGGCTTGCACGGGCGGCGCGGGGCACAAGGTACCTTGGGGGCGCGGAATTTGGGGATGCGTGGTGCGTTGGGAAGGCGCACACCGGGGCGTGGATGCCGAGGCGGCGGGGCCGGGCGCGGGCGGCAGCGCGCGGCGGCGGGCGCCGGTGCGGCGACGCGACGCGGCGGGCGCGCGCGGGAGCGCCGGGTGCCTTTAGCTTGTGTGGAACTGGCGGTGTTTGACCACATTTTTCTCAAAAATTTTGAATAGAAGTGCACAAATTGATGAATAGGAAAGTTGTATATCTAACTACCCCCTACAACTTTCATGAAGGTCGTCTAGTGTTTTTCTCAACGGATTTTGCAGGAACGTCGTGCCAACTTTGAATGTCGGCCTGTTCTGGAAAACAGGAGGTACTGGCGGTTGACCAAGTTTTCACCCTTTTCTGCTCAAAATTTGAAATGCCAATCTACACGAAAGTTGTGTCCCTCAACAAGATGGACAACTTTCATAAAGGTAGATTTTTAAGTGTTTAGGTGAATTTTGGAGAACGCGGCAAAAGTTTCGGACGACATTCGCTGACGTCAACGGTTAAGCCGGTTTTGACTGTGTCTTTGGCCAAGGGTCCATTACGGGTGTCTGTAGACTTGGTCAAGGGGTTCATTAGGGTTCATTGGCGAGGTTTTCGGGGTGATGACCCAGGTTGACCTAGGTTTGACCGGGGTTTGACCAATTTGACTCGGCTGATCCGGTCACTAGCGTTAATAACAGTACTTAAAAACCTGGGGCGTCATAGCTTGTGGGTGTTTGTGATGGTCTTATGATTAGAATGGTTGTCCTAGCATGAAGTTTGTGTGGCTTTGCCATTTTGACATGTTTTGCTCATGTTTAGGTTTTTGCTCATGAGAGGTTAAATTTTCGCAAAATTGCTCAACTCCTTGTTAGCTTTGTCCAATGGTTGTGAAACTTGGTGATCATGTAGTTGAGGTCATTACGAACCTGTAGAGTATCTAACTTACTCATTTAGACATGTGCAGCATCTTGTGATGAATTTTGTATACTTGAGAACCTCTAGGTTGCATTTTTTCAAATTTGAGCCTTTATTCATGCATTGGCAACAAGGGGGAGAAAGGAAGGTGGAGAAAAGTTGCATTGCATCCCTGGAACCTATCCCAAGAGTCTAGGGGGAGCTTGTGCATTTCTTTTGCATTTTTGGCTTTTGGGGGTGTGGTCTGCTGTGTGAAATCGGCCTGACTGGTTTTGGAAACCGGTCTGACTGGTTTTGGTGGAACCGGCCTGACCGGTTATGGGAACCGGCCTGATCGGTTTGTGCCTAGAGTTGGTACTTGTTCAGGAGGAGCTTTCATATGTGAAGGGGGAGCTCTTGTGTGCTTTGGTGGTTTGTGCTCTTTGCTTGAGCATGGTTTTGTCTCGGATGTGCCGAGCCGTTGCCTTGCCTAAGGGGTCCGAGACTTGTCTTCTTCAAGTGATCTTGTTCTTTGCCTTTCTCGACTTTTGATCGCTTGTTGAAGTTTCATTTTATTTGTTTCTTTTTTTCCTTTTATCTTTGTTTACCAAATGTGTGTGTTGTCAATGCACTCATCAAGGGGGAGATTGAGGACCATGTGTGGTTCGAGGACCGGTGGATGGTCGCTTCCTTGTCTGATGAGTGATTGACAACGTTGTGTTGACTGATTCTTGGCTAAGTATTGCAGGTGCAGGTTGCGGCTTGACTCATGTTGGTGCAGGTGAAGAACAAGCGCGAAAGGTCATTGCCGGTGAGGCCTCCAGGTGTGGAGAAGACAAGTAGGCTTCATTCGAGGGACCCGATGGCCAGCGGGGTCAAGTGCGGGCCGCATGGTGGCAAGAACGGCAAGATGAAGTCGGTGGACGGTTTCTTGGTTGAGCCACAAAACCAAGGTCGAGCCGGGACTTCGTGGGAGCCAAGTCATGAGTGGTGATTGGCGGAAGCTACATCAAGTTCGCGGGGTTTGCGGTGGTTCACCAAAAAATCACCAGGTTACTCGGCTGAGCCACAAAGCTGAGGCCGAAGACCGGGCGTGGCTGTCTGGCCGAAACTGGCCTGACCGGTTTGGGGTCGCAGGGCGCCAGAAGCTTCGAAGCGGAGGACACGCGTCGGGATCGCAAGGCTTGCGTTGAGACTACACGAGGTGCGGTCGCTGGGCATCCGTCCGATGGTGCTATGAAGACAAATTCCCAAAGTGCCCTTGGTGGGCTTGTACCCCTAGTTGTTAAGTAAGGGTATTTTAGACTTTCGGTTGCCTCCATATAACCCATGAGGTGAGAGGATGGCAGCCATCTCTTGAACTCTAGTTCATTTTGCTTTCCTATTTTCCTTTCCTATTTTCTTAGGATTTCCATAGGACTAGCTTGAGAGCTTCATGGTGAGATCTTGTTGAGAGGGTTGGATGATCGGGCGGCAAGCTAGACCTTGTATGAACCTTTGTGGCATCTATAGATGATTCAGCGTAGTTCCTCAAGGTTTGGATGTGTTGTTCCCGGATGTTCTTGATGGTGATTTTCGGTGCCCTCTCTTGGTGATTTTCTCGGGGTGTTTTCGGGACCTTGCTCTTGGGGATTTGATGGGGGAAATTTGTGGGAACCCTTCGTGGTTCTTTGAGCTGTGATTTCCCTCCCAAATCCGTGAGTTAAGGGGCTCGATTTTGGTGGTTTCAGAGTTCTAGGGTTGGAGGTACTCTTGAGGGTTGATTTTCGATTCCTCTTGATTGTGTGGGTTTCGGGGACCGAGATTCTTGCCAAGGGTAGCCCACGAGGTACCCTAACTATCCCCAAAGTCTCACTTTGATCAGTGGAACGAATCGGGAGATCGATTGGAGGAAGTGTTGAGTTTTCCCGCAGACTTTGTTCTTCCTGACAGTCCAGGCAAAAAACCGGCCTAACCGGTTTCCCAAACCGGTCTGACCGGTTTCGCCCTGTGGGCTGTCCAGAAGTGTTTTTGAGCAAGGAAGTCTCTGTTATGCCATGGCTTCTTTAGTTCAGATGTGGAAAGGCTCTTGAAGTGTTTTGGGTCTTTGGGGAGTTTCTGGACAAAATCGGTCTGACCGGTTTGCCAAACTGGTCTGACCGGTTTCCCCTGCCTGCGTGAGGCTAAGTCCAACAGAAGCGGTCTGACCGGTTTCGAAACCGCCCGACCGGGTTTGGGCTGCCGCGCACGGCTCGTGTCGTGTGTGTTTCTGCTGTGTGTGTGCTGTGGCTGTTGGTTAGGTCTTGCTCCTAGGTTCAGTAGCACTTTAGTGGCTACATGAACTTGGCAAGAGAAGCTTGCGGAGGTGCACGAGTGAAATCGGGTTCATAGGCCGAATTCTTGAATAGAATTTTTATCGGCTCCCATTCACCCCCCCCCCCTCTCTGGTTCGCCATTTCGGTCCTTCACTATGGCTAAGTGGTGCTAGGGCGCATAGCCGCTTACAGCAGTAGATCCGTTAGTAGCCATATAGGCTGGATCTAAAAGTACATGGTCTTTTAGCAGACCCCTGCCAGAGTCCTTTGTCGCTCTGAGCAGCCCAAATTCCGTTAGTAGTCGTGAACGCTGGATCTTGGAGTAGACTAGTCCAAAGACTAGTGCCTGGACCCGGGGGCCGCTTACAGCAAAGGGGTCTTGGTGTAGTCGTGCAGACTTGAGCCCTCGGGGTAGTCGTGAGACTAGGCGTAGAACGACAGAGCTAGTCGATATTCCACGAGTTGCTAACGTCTTCGCCTTCAAGCGTTTGGAGGCGGTAGGAGCCTAGTGCGGTCACCTTTGCAACTGTGAAGGGACCTTCCCATGGCTATCTGAGCTTGTGTAGTCCTTCTGTGTTCTGGATGCGACGGAGGACGAGATCACCAATGTTGAAGGAGCGTTCATTGACATTGCGATCAGGGTAGCGTCGGATACCCTCAAGGTACCTTGCTGATTGGACAAGGGTGGCGCAGTGAGCTTCTTCGAGTCCATCGATATCAACTCGTCTGCTATCTTCAGATATGCCTTCGTCGTATTGCTCTACTGCTGGTGAATCCCACATGACGTCAACAGGGAGATTGCTTCGGAGCCATAGACCAGGAAGTAAGGCGATTGTCCCGTTGGCTTGGAGGGTTGAGTACGTAGCCCCCAGAGCGCATTAGGTAGTTCCTTGATCCACTTGCCTCCTTTTGAATTAGCAGCATCGTGCAGTCGCTTCTTGAGAGCGTCGAGTACCATCCCATTGGCGCGCTCGACTTGTCCATCGGCCCGAGGATGGGCAACTGAGACATATCAAACGTCAATCCTGTTGTTCTCGTAGTACTCCCAGAACTGGTGATTGTTGAAGTTGGAGCCCAGGTCCGTGGCGATGCACAAGTTCGTCCAAGAAGTCGAGTACTCTATCGTCCTTGAGGCATGTGACCGGCTTGACCTCGATCTACTTGGTGAACTTGTCGATGGCCACCAAGACTCTGTTGAATCCACATGGCGCAGTCGGGAGAGGCCCAATCATGTCGAGCCCCCAGCAGGCGAAAGGCCAGGTTGGCGGTATTGTGACTAGCTTGTAGGCTGGGACGTGTTGTTTCTTGGCGAAGTATTAGCACCCTTGGCACCTTCTGACAAGTTCTTCGGCATCGCCCAGGGCTGTGGGCCAGTAGAAAGCTCGTCGGAAAGCCTTGCTGACCAGCATGCGTGAGGACGCGTGGTTGCCGCAGACGCCTTTATGAATCTCCTCCAAGATGTCATTGCCTTCTTCTCGGGGACGCACTTCATGAGTACTCCAGAAGATGCGCCCCGCCTGTAGAGCTTGTCTCCGACTAGGACGTAAGACTTGGTGTGGCGGATGAGTTGCTCGGCCAAGTTCTTGTCCGAGGGAACCTTCTGCTCGTGGATGTAGTCGGTGAAAGGTTGCCACTAGCCCACGTCTATCATCATGACCTCCTAGCCAGCCGGGGGATGTGCTGGATCAGTGGTTGGTGGCGCCAGCTCCGGAATAGATGGCGTGTGAAGCTCGTGGACGAAGACACCCGCTGGTCCTTGAGCGCGAGTAGAACCAAGCTTTGACAGGACGTCCGCTGCAACATTGTTGTCGCGGATGACGTGATGGAACTCGAGACCGTAGAACTTGTTCTCGAGCTTGCGGACTTCTAGGCAGTAGGCGTCCATGCTCTCCTTGTTGCGGTCCCAGGACTTGTTGACTTGGTTGATGACCACTGCGGAGTCGTCGTAGACTAGTAGCCGCTTTATGCCCAGTGAAGACGCGAGGCGAAGCCCGTGTAGTAGAGCTTCGTACTCGGCTTCGTTGTTTGAGACCTTCCAAAAGATCTGCAGGACGTACTTGAGTTGTTCGCCCATTGGGGAAATCAGGAGTACCCCTGCACCTGCGCCTTCAAGCTCGAGCGAGTCGTCGTAGTACATCACCCAGTGCTCTGGGCGCTCAGTTGGAGTAGGTAGCTGATTTTCCCGCCACTCCGCCATGAAGTCGACTAGTGCCTGCGACTTGATGGATGTTTGTGGATTGAAATCGATGTTGACAGCACCGAGTTCGACTGCCCACTTTGAGATCCTTCCAGTAGCATCTTGGTTCCGCAAGATGTCACCGAGCGGGTAGTCGGTGACGACGGAGATCAAGTACTCCTGGAAGTAGTGTTGTAGGTTCCGCGAGGTGATGAGCACTGCGTACAGTAGTTTCTGTACGGGTTGATAGCGTGCTTTAGATTTTGACAGGACCTCGCTGACGAAGTAGACTGGTCGCTGGACTGGGTAGGCGTGGTCGTCTTCCTGTCGCTCGACGACGATGGCAGAACTGACCACGTGAGTAGTCGCAGCGAGGTAGAGCAGAAGCTGCTCCTTTTTCCGAGGAGCCGTGAGGACTGGTGGCTTGGATAAGAAGTCCTTGAGCTGAGCAAGGACTTGGTCTGCCTCTGGAGTCCACACGAACTTTTCTTGATGCTTGAGTAGTTTGAAGAAGGGGAGCCCCCATTCTCCAAGCTTCGAGATGAATCTGTTCAGGGCCGCCATGCACCAGGTTAGCTTCTGCATGTCTTTGATGCACATGGGAGCTTTCATGCTGGTGAAAGCGGAGATCTTCTCGAGCTTTGATGCGCGATGGCTGATGATGAGGCCGAGTAGTTTACTCGACGGTACGCCGAAGACGCACTTATTCGGGTTGAGCTTCCAGCAGTACTCTCGCAAGGATGCGAAAGTCTCTTCAAGATCGACAATGAGCGTGTCGGAGTTTCTGGTCTTGATGACCACGACATCCATATAGGCTTCGACGTTCTTCTTAAGCTGCCTCTTGAAGTAGGCCTGGATAGCTCGCTGGTAGGTAGCGCCGGCGTTCTTCAACCTGAAGGACATGGTCGTGTAGCAGTACGAGCCAAACAGGGTGATGAACGCAGTCTTCTCCTAGTCCTCTTCCTTGATTGCGATCTGGTGGTACCCGGAGTAGCAGTCGAGGAAGCAGAGCAGGTCGCAGCCCGCCGTGGAGTCAATGACTTGGTATATCCGCGGCAACCCGAAGGGATCCTTGGGGCAGTGCTTGTTGAGGTCGGTGTAGTCGATGCACATCCTCCACTCGTTCGAGTTCTTCTTGCGGACGAGGACGGGGTTGGAGAGCCACTCAAGATGGAACACTTCTCTGATGAAGCCAGCCGCGAGTAGTTTGGCAAGTTCCTTCTTGATGGCATCCCGTCTATCGTCGGCGAAGCGACGGAGGTGTTGTCGCTTCGGGGTAGCTTTAGGATTGACGTTGAGTGAATCCTCGATCAGATTCCTAGGCACCCCTGGCATGTCCGCTGGTTCCACATGAAGATGTCTCGGTTAGCCCGGAGGAAGCTGACGAGCGCGTCTTCCTATTTCGGGTCGAGGCCCGCCCCGATGGTGGTGGTCTTGCTGTTGTCGCCTGTCCCGAGGTCAATCGTCTTGACTTGAACCTCCTCAGTTGGCTGAGGCTTGTTGGCATTGTCCGACTTCTCTGGGATGTCGAGTTCACTTGGGGCAAGCTTCTTGGAGCTGCGAGTTTCACAGCTTTTGTGTCGCAGTCGAAGGATATCTTCAAGTCCCTTTGCAATGAGAGTACACCAGCCGGACTTGGCATCTTGAGTACCAAGTACGTGTAGTGAGGTACCGCCATGAACTTGGCGATAGCTGGTCTGCCGAGGATGGCATAGTAGGAAGTCTCGAAGTCCGCGACTTCGAACTTGATGTACTCGGTGCGGTAGTTTTCCCTTGTCTCCCCAAAGGTAACTGGCAGGACCACTGAGCCCAGTGGGATAGCCGCGTTCCCGAGGACGATGCTGTAGAAGGGCGAAGTGCTCTTGGTGAGCATGTGGGTGATGTCCAGCTTCATCTTCTTCAAGGTCTTGGTGAAAAGGACATTGAGCCCGCTTCCACTGTCGATGAGGACCTTGTTGAGTCTGGAGCCCGCGACTACCGTCTTTAGGATGAGTGGAAACCGTCCTGGTCCAGAGAAGCTTGTCCATTGATCCGCGCGGGAGAAGGTAATGGGTATCTCTGACCACCGGAGAGGAGTCGGGACCGTTGGTTCAATGCTCAGGACTTCTCGTCGGGTGGCCTTCTGAGCCCGTCGGTTGGGTGGTCCGCCGAAGAGGACGTTCACCGTCTTGTCGGGTTCTTGGAAGTCGTCGTTGCCTTCATCGGCCTTTTTCTTGCCTTTCTTGTCATGAGGGTGCCGTGGCTCCGGAGTATCCTTGAGTGCTTGTCAGAGTTGGTAGCACTGCTCGGTGGTGTGGTTGTCGTCCAGATGCCACGGGCACTTCTCTTTCAGCAAGTCCTTGAAGCCGCCGGAGGTCTTCTTCGAGTTTTCTTTAGCAGGGCGCTAGATAGCCGCGATAGTGTTGTCTGGCTTGCGCTTGCGATTGGGACCCAAGTAGTTTTTGCTGCGACCGCCTTGGTTCCCGTTGTTGTTGCTGTGTGCCGCCCGTGTTCTGCTTGCTCTTGCCACGGATGGCGTCGTACTTGGCGTTAGCCTTGTCTTCTTCATCAGCCCGGGAGGTGATCATGTCCTTGAGGTGGGTGATGGAGCTCGGGCGGCGACGACCGAAGTCTTCGAAGGTGCGATGGTGGTAGAGACCGTCTTGGAAGAGGTCGATGACCTCCTTGTCGGTGACGTCGACTACGGTGGCGCGCTTGCCGAAGAAGCGCTGCATGTACTTGCGAAGGGTCTCGCCTTGTTCCTGCTTCACCATTGCCAGGTCCATGCGAGTACCCGAGCGGCTCATAGCGCCCGCGAGTTGCTGGTGAACTGTTCCTTGAGCTGGTCCCACTTGTCAATCGAGTACTTCTCAAGTGACTCGAGCCATGTAAGCGGAGCTTGATCCAGGCAGAAGGGGAAGTAGATGTCGGGGACCGCCCTAGGGGACCCCTTAAACAATGGGGAAACCCTCACCTAAATCCCAGTGCCGAAATGCGCTAAGCCTAACCATGCAGGTGACTAACCATGCAGGACACGGCCCACGCCGCGGGACTCCGACGGCCCACCAAGACGGCCCCCTTAGACGTCCCCTCGAGCAGGCTCCGCCCCGCTCGAGGGCTCACTCCCCCTCGGGCGGGCTCCGCCCCGTTCGAGGAGCGAATCCTCCCTCGAGTGGTCCCGCACCCGCTCGAGGGCTCACTCCCCCTCGAGCGGGTCGCGTCTCGCTCGAGGGTCCATCCCGCCCTCGGCCGGGGCCCGCCATGCTCACGGCGCGCCCCGCACGCGTGCGCCGGCCCCGTACACGGGCATTTAACGCCCCCGACGCCGCGGGACCGGCGCCATCATGCGCCGGGGCTCGCGCCCGGTGCCGCCGCACCAACTCCCCGCAGAGGCGCCCATCCCCGCTACCGTGGGAAGGGACCGTGCGGTACGGGCCGGGTGTCGGTCCCGTGACACCGCTCGCCCACTACGCGACGGCTAACGCGCCCGACCCTCGAAGGGGGGCCGGGGCGCACCCTCGATTTCACATTCCCGTGACCTTACGGGGGTTAGGGTGGAGGCGCTAGGCCGGTGGACCGCCATCCCGGCCGCCGTGGACGGACAGCCGCCGTACCCGCGCGTGCGTGCGCACGCCGGTGTCGTAGCAACCACTCCACTACGGTGAAGCGCGTTGGGAAGGAACGCCGTTCGCTCGCTCCCCGTACCCCGTACCGCCCATCATCGCACCTCCCTCGAAGCCTACCGAGAGGACGCCACCACCGCCTACCGCCATCCTACCCTCGAACCGCCACCGTTCGGGCACGAAGTAGTCCATCATGGCCGATCGCTGCGAAGATCGTCCGGACGGCCGCCCACTCTACGCGCCGTAGCACGACGTGCACCCCCACGTAGCTGGATAGCGCGGCGTGCATGTAACTCGCCGCCCCCTTGGCCTATAAAAGGGGAGGCGAGCCCCCAGCCGCGGGGGAGAAAAAGAACACACGGACGAACGAGACGGACGAACGAGACGGACGATAGAGAACACTCCGCACACCACGCATACACTTCTCATTCTCCCACCACATCTTCAGCCACCCTTCCTGGGACTTGGAGGCCACGCCTCCTCTCCCGCCTTGCTTGTATTTGCCCCACTACAAGCACCCCCGGTGCTAAGTAATATAGTGCCCCGAGCACGCCTCTCGCCGGGACGTACGGCCCCGCGGCCGAACCGGGATAAAATCTCTCGTGTCACTTGTTATTTAGCATCGACCATTGAGGGATAGACCACGGCGCTATCTATCGGTTAGTGTCGGGACCATATTCCGCACCGACGCTGGCGCCCACCGTGGGGCAAGCGAGCGCCTAAGGTCATTTCACCAACTCCCTCCATGGTGATTCGCACCGAGTATCGTGCTACACGCTACCGCATGGGTAGCTCGGACCCCCTCCCGCCGGTTCGAAATCCGCTTTGGGGACCCGAACTTTCGGTGCCACGGGGAACGGCTATCTCATGCGCCTCACTAACCGTGAGGAACTCCCCGCGCGCGGCGTCGGGCGGTGCCCGCCGACCCCCGCCGCACGCACGGTTCGGCGCAGCGCCCGCAGCACGGATGCCGCGGGCCCGTCGGCCGCCGCGACGCCACCGTCGCTCCGGGCGGCGCTCACGTCGGGGCGCGATCCGAGCGGCGGCAGCCGAGCGAACCGCCGCCCGGCCGCGGTGTGCCGACCACAACGACCGCCACCGCCCCGGGGGACGGCGCGCGGTCTCTCGACCGCGCATCCCCATTGGGCTGCGTGGCGCCACGACGGCCCATAACGCCAACGTGAACACGACGATGCGCAGGGTTCCACCTGGCCGCCACGTCTTCGTTGCCAGGGACCCTGGCACCTCAGCAGCAGACGAGTCATCCCTGGGCTCCGTCGACACGATGCCACCCGCCAACCGCCACGGTTACGCAGAGTGGGACTTCTCCGGCGTTCCCGACCCAGTTGCGTTCCGGCGCTTCCTCGATGCCGCGGACTACTGGTTCGATAGCTCCAACGACTCCAGCACCGGGAGCTACGACCCCACGCGGGAGTGTTGCGCCGTCATCACCAACGACCCGGCCAACGCCGCCGGCGCGGTGGGCGCCGGGAGACGGGGAGGTCACACCCGCCCTGGGGATCGCCGCGCGCGCGGCCGCGGGGCCAAGCGCTCCGTTGGGGCCGACGTCGACGCACAGCTGGCCCAAGCCCGCGAGCTCGAGGCCAAGCTAGCAGAAGAGTACCGAACGGTGCGGTTGCTCCGCGCCTCAATGGCAGGGGAGGCTTCCGCGCGCGGCGAACGCGCGAGGGGGCTGGGCCGACAGGTCCGCGACCACATCAACGCCGTCCCCAACACCGAAACACGGACGCACCCCCCGCGGGCGAGCCGAAGCTCGGCGGCGCCGCGGCGCTGCTACGGGCTATGCCAGCACCCTCGACCCCCGAGGCTCGAGACATGCACCGCGAGGTGCAAACTCTCATCGAGCAAGCGGCCGTCCAGCAGGCCGAGAGCTCGGCCTCACGCATCCGCCAGCAGGGGGATCCCCGCACCGACGAAGCTGCACCGGGAGGCGAACCCTCGGTGCACGCGGGGGCACAAGTGGGGCAACCCACCGAGCAAGGGCGCACGCCGGCCAAGGAGCGACTCCTCGACGCGCGCAGGGCACTAGATGGCGACGCTCGCAACGTCATCAACGCCCGGCGCACCAGCAAGGCGGACGCACGAGCAGCAAGAGGCTACCACCCTCGACGAGGTGGGCGCTACGACAGCGACGAGGACCGCTCCCCAACGCCGAGCCCCCGGCACTCGCGTATTCGGCCGGGAGATCCGAGCGGCGGCGTTCCCCCCAACGCTTCCGCCAACCCTCGACGATCGTCAAGTACAACGGGGAGACGGATCCCCGTGTCTGGCTCAACGACTACCGCTTGGCTTGCCAGCTGGGCGGGGCCACTAACGACGAGGTCATCATCCGCAACCTGCCCTTACATCTGGGCGACGCGGCCCGGACATGGCTCGAGCACTTGCCCGCCAGCCAAATCCATGACTGGGACGACCTAGTCCACACGTTCGTGGGCAACTTCCAGGGCACATACGTGCGCCCTGGGAATTCTTGGGACCTGCGCTCTTGCACGCAGAAGCCCGGCGAGTCACTACGGGACTTCATAAGGCGCTTCTCCAAGCGCTGCACGGAGCTCCCCAGTGTGGCGCAGTCCGAAATCGTGCACGCCTTCCTCGAGGGCACCACGCGCTGGGATCTCGTGCGGGAGCTGGGACGCAGCCCGCCTGCGGACTCCAACGAGCTGTTCGACATCGCCACCCGGCCCGCCTCCGGGGAGGAGGCCGTGGGGGCGATCTTCGACGGCAAAAAAGGCAAGCGCCCTGAGGACGTGCCCGCGGAGGGCGGCAAGTCAAAGGGGCCGCACCGCAACGACAAGCGGGGCAACAAGGGGAAGAAGCCGCGCCGCGAGGCGCGCGAGCGAGGGCGCGACGGCGGTAACGCCGAGGCTCTCGCCGTCGACCCGCTCGACGGGGCCCTCGACCGGCCCCTCGAGGCCCGGGAATGTTCGACGACATGCTGAAGAATCCATGTCCCTACCACAAGACCCCAGTGCAACACACCCTTGAGCAAAGGCGACATGCTCAAAAAGTTCTATGGCCGCGCCGCCGCGAAGGAGGCAGAAGCCAAGAAAGACGGGGGCGAGGGCGACGCCGGCGGCTTCCCCGCTCGTCGAGAATGTGTTCCTCATCTTTGGGGGACCTACCGTCGACATGTCGACCGGCGAGCCGCAAGAAGGAGCGACACGAAGTCCTCGCCGCGGAGAGGGCGCCTCCGGCCTTTCTCAATTGGTCGGAGGACGTCATCACCTTTAGCCGAGAAGACCACCCGAATCGCATCCCCAACCCGGCCGGTACCCACCGGTGGTCGATCCCATCATTGGGAACGCCCGGTTCTCAAAAGTCCTTATGGACGGAGGCAGTAGCCTCAACATCCTCTTCGCGCATACATTGCGCCTGATGGGGATCGAGTTGGACCAGCTGCGGCCCAGCACGAAGCCGTTCCACGGCATCGCGCCCGGTAAGCAGGTTCAGCCCCTCGGGCAGATCGACCTGCCAGTCTGGTTTGGCACCCCTAAGAACTTCCGCAAGGAAACCCTCACCTTCGAGGTGGTAGGGTTCAAAGGGGCCTACCACGCAATACTTGGGTGACCCTGCTATGCCAAGTTCATGGCGGTCCCCAACTACACATACCTGAAGATGAAGATGCCGGGTCCAAACGGCGTCATCACCGTCGGGTCATCCATCGAGCACGCATTCGACTGCGACGTCGAGTGCGTGGAGCACACAGAGGCACTAGCGTTGGACGAAGCGCTGGTGAACACGCTGGAGAAGATGGTCAACGAGGACCTCAACCCCGCCGCCAAGCACGCAGGCACCTTCGAGGCTGCGGTGCAGACCAAGGGGGTCCCCCTCGACCCTTCGGCCCCCGAGAGCAAGGCGTTGAGGGTCAGCTCCAGCCTCGACCCCAACTAGGAAGCAGTGCTCGTCGACTTCCTCCGCGCCAACGCCGACATCTTCGCGTGGAGCCCCTCGGACATGCCAGGCATCCCGAGGGAAGTCGCCGAGCACTCCCTTGACATCCTGCCAAATGCTCGCGCCATACAAAGAACGGCTGCGCCGCTTCGATGAGGAGCGGCGACGGGCAATCGAGCGGAGCCGCGAAAGCTCCTCGAGGTCGGGATTCATCAAGGAGGTGTTCCACCCGACGTGGCTAGCTAATCCTGTGCTTGTAAAAAAGAAAAATGGGAAGTGGCGGATGTGTATAGACTACACTAGTCTCAATAAAGCATGTCCCAAAGTTCCTTTTCCTTTGCCACGCATTGATCAAATTGTTGACTCAACCGCGGTGTGACTCGCTCGTTTCCTTGATGCTTATTCCGGTATCACCAAATAAAAATGAAGGAGTCCGACCGGCTCGCGACTTTGTTCATCACACCGTTCGGGACGTTCGCTACGTCACGATGCCATTTGGCCTCGAAACGCGGGTGCAACATACCAACGTTGCATGCAGCACGTTTTTGGGGATCACATCGGGCGGACGGTCGAAGCGTACGTGGACGACATCGTCGTAAAGACCGAGAAGGCAGACGACCTGGTTGGCGACCTTGGCGTCGCGTTCAACTGCCTACGGGCCAACGGGGTCAAGTTAAACCCCGAAAAATGTGTCTTCGGAGTGCCGCGAGGCATGCTCCTGGGATACATCGTCTCCCAACGGGGAATCGAGGCCAACCCTGAAAAGGTTGCGGCCCTCGAACGGATGGGTCCGATAAAGGACCTCAAGGGGGTACATAAAGTGTTGGGGTGCCTTGCCGCCTTGAGCCGCTTCATCTCGCGGCTCGGCGAGAAGGGCCTGCCCCTCTACCGCCTACTCAAGAAGCACGAGCGCTTCTCCTGGACCACAAAGGCCCAGGACGCGCTCGATAAGCTAAAGGCGTCACTGACACGCGCCCCGATCCTCACGCCGCCGCAGGACGGCGAGCCCCTGCAGCTCTACGTGGCCGCGACCACCCAGGTGGTGAGCGCCGTGATCGTTGTGGAGCGCACGGAGGAAGGACACGCCCTGCCGGTGCAGCGGCCAGTCTACTACATCAGCGAGGTCCTCTCAGACACGAAGACGCGCTACCCACAGGTCCAGAAGCTGCTCTACGCAGTGGTTCTTGCGCGGCGCAAACTCCGCCACTACTTCGAGGCCCACCCGGTCACGGTGGTTTCCTCCTTCCCGCTAGGAGAAATCATCTGCAACCCCGACGCCGCGGGTAGGATCGCCAAGTGGTCCGTGGAGCTGATGGGCGAAACGCTCGCCTACGCCCCGCGCAAGGCCATCAAATCGCAAATCCTGACGGATTTCGTAGCTGAGTGGACGGACACACAGCTGCCGCCCCCACAAATCCAGGCAGAGTGCTGGACTCTGTTCTTCGACGGCTCAGTGATGAAGACGGGAGCAGGCGCGGGCTTGCTCTTCGTGTCAACCCTCGGGGAGCACATGCGCTACGCAGTGCGCCTCCACTTCCCCGCGTCCAACAAAATGGCTGAGTACGAGGCCCTGCTTTGCGGCCTCAAAATCGCCATTGAGTTGGGCGTCAAGCGCCTCAATGTACGCGGCGACTCGCAGCTCGTGATCGATCAAGTCATGAAGAACGCGAGCTGCCACGACGACAAGATGGAGGCCTACTGCAAGGCCGTGCGGGCCCTCGAAGACAAGTTCTACGGCATCGAGCTCAACCATGTGCCCCGCAGGTACAATGAAGAGGCGGACGAACTCGCCAAGATCGCGTCCGGGCGGATCACCGTCCCCCCGAACGTTTTCGCGCGTGACATCGCTCAACCCTCGGTCGTCTTCGAGCCCTACCCCTCGAACCACAACGAACCCTCGGGGGCTCCCTCGAACCCAACGGGTGCGGAGCCCATGGACGAGGACCCCTCGAACGAGACGTACGTGCTCTCCCTCCTCGAGGGGTACGGTTCCCACGAAGCCGAGGCGATGGACATCGAGCCGGCTCCCGTCCAGGCGGACTGGAGGGAGAAATATATTGCCTGGATCGCTCGAGGGGAACTCCCCGCAGACCGGGCCGCGGCCAGGCGCATCGCCAGGATGGCCAAGTCATTCACCCTCGTCGACGGCGAGCTGTACAAGCGCGCCACCTCCGGCATCCTACAGCGATGCGTGCCCATTCCCGAGGGGCGCGAGCTCCTGCGGGACATCCATGCGGGGATCCGCGGCCACCACGCCGCACCCCGCACCCTCGTCGACAACGCGTTCCGCCAAGGCTTTTACTGGCCTACCGCGGTCGCGGACGCCAGCAAAATTGTACGCGCCTGCGAAGGGTGCCAGTTCTACGCCCGCAAATCCAACCTGCCCGCTCACGCCCGCGGACCATCCCCCGTCACATGGCCGTTCGCCGTGTGGGGGCTGGATATCGTCGGGCCCCTGCGGAAGGCGCCCGGGGGCTTCACCCACCTGCTAGTCGCGATCGACAAATTCTCCAAGTGGGTGGAGGTGCGCCCCATCACAAATCTAAGGGCTGAGCAGGCGGTCACGTTCTTCACCGACATCGTCTACCGCTTTGGAGTGCCAAACTCCATCATCACAGACAATGGGTCCCAGTTCACGGGCCGGAAGTTCTTGGAGTTCTGTGATAAGTTCCACATCCGCGTGGATTGGGCGGCTGTGGCACACCCACAGACCAACGGCCAGGTGGAGCGTGCCAACGGCATGATCCTACAGGGCCTCAAGCCCCGAATTTTCGACCAGCTCAACAAGTCTGGGCGAAAATGGCTCCAAGAACTACCAGCGGTCGTGTGGAGCCTAAGGACAACCCCAAGCAGAGCAACCGGGTTCACCCCGTTTTTCCTAGTACATGGCGCGGAGGCCGTCCTCCCCACGGACTTGGAATACGGGTCACCCAGGGTTCGAGGCTACGACGAAGATGCTAACCAGCAAGCCCACGAGGACTCGCTGGTGAGGAACCAAGTTGAGAAGTACCTTGGTCCGTGTGTGATGAGTGATTGACCGGATGGTTTGAAGCTTTGTGTGTGTAGTGTTGAGTTGTGTTGTGTGTGTTTTATTTTGTGTATTTACCTTATTGTTTATGTGATGTGTTGTCAATGCACTCGTGAGGAGTGGTTGACAACGTTGTGTGGACTGACTCTTGGCCTAGTATTGCAGGTGTTGGTTGCGGCTTGGTTTGCGTTGGTGCGGGTGAAGAACGAGCGCGAAAGGTCTTAGCCATTGCGGGGCCTCCGAGGAGTGGAGAGACAAGTAGGCTTGGTTCGAGGGACCCGGTGGCCGACGGGATCAAGTGCGAGCCGCATGGTGCAAGAAGAGCAAGACGAAGTCGTGGACATGGAGCCGGTGCATCGGTGGTGGCCAAGTCAAGGAACGAGGCAAGACTGAGTAGACCGTCCGGGCGCCGGAGGTGAAAGGCTTGGCAAGCTCGACGCTTGGCGTGGTGAGGCTGGGCCGTGTACGCGGGGTTTGGTGGTTTGGCCACAAAACCATCGGAGGAGGGTTTCTCGGTTTGGGCCTCAAACCGAGCCCGAGGGCCCGGCGTGACGGAGACGGTATCCGGGTGCGTCGGGAAGCTTCGAGGCGGGCGACACGCGGCATGATCTAGGTGCTTGCGTCGGGGAGGACGTGAAGGCCCGATGTATGCGCGGTCGTCCGATGGTGAACTTCATGTGTTGACCAAAACGCCCCCGTGAGGGCTTGTGTTGTACTCCTAGTGTAGGGGCACTTCAGTCTTTTCCGGAGGGCCTATATATAGGAGGAGGGGGCTGAATTTTCAGCCAACTCTTGGGCTAGAGGTGGTCGTACTCTTTCATTTTGGAGTGCTTTGGGGAGAGAGGGAGAGAGGAGAGAGTGGCTCTTTGATTGGAGCTTTTTGCCATCTTAGATTTTGATTCTAGGAGTGGCTTGTAATCGATTGGACAAGATATTCATAGTGAATTCATCCTTCTCAATCTTGTGCCAAATCCTTTGCTCCGGGCGTTTTTCTTTTTCGCGATTTTCGGAGGTATTTTTTGAGGATTTTCGTTCGTCGCTCGATTCGTCGATTTGAAGGCGTTTCTCTCCGGATTTCTTTGAGGGTATCATGGGTGAGTGCCTTGTGCCTCTTTGTGGATGATCTTGACCCCTCAAACGCCGGATTTGGCCTTCGATTCGTTGACTTTTGGATGAACCCTAGGTTATTGTGTTCTTGGCAAGGATTTACGATTCCGGGAGTTGTAGGTAGTTTGAGGCCGTAATTTTTGGGGCATAACCTCTCCTTGGGGTGTTCATCATCTCCCCAAAATTTCGTCTCAAGACCCCAAGTGGTTTGGGAGATCCTTTGATCTAAAGTTTGGGGCGAAGTCGCGGGGCGGTTTTCGGGTCGTCCCGGTGATCCTGGTCACCGTGCCGGTGACCCGAAGGGGGGTAGGTTGACCCGGTCACTTGTGCCGGGTGACCCGTGCGGCTCGTAAGGCTCGGGGTGACCCGGTCACTTGTGCCGGTTGACCCGGTAGGTCTCAGCCTTCTTCGTTGTTGCTCAAGTTCTTTCGTGCTTGCTTCCGCTTTGCTTCCTAGCCCTCAAAGACTTGTTCCTAAGGTACCGAGAGAGGTTTGTGTGTGCTTCCGCTGGTTCGTGTGTGACTCACAGAGTTTCGATTGGGATATAGGCCGAATTCTTTTGAGAAAGAATTTTTATCGGCTCCCATTCACTCCCCCCCTCTCTGGTCGCCAATCCGGTCCTTCAGCTGGACCAGCTGGACGAGGCACGCCTCGTAGCCTTGATGCATTCCGCGAGGTATCAACAGTCCCTGAGACGCTATCAGGCACGCAAGATACGTCGACGGGATTTCAGCGAGGGGGATCTGGTCCTAAGGCTGCGCCAAGATAACCGAGGGCGCCACAAGCTATCGCCCCCATGGGAGGGACCCTACGTCGTGGTGAAGGTACTCAAGCCAGGCACATACAAGCTGGCCAACGAGGACGGCGAAGAGCTCACCAACGCTTGGAACATCCAACAGCTACGTCGCTTCTACCCTTAGCTAGGATTTTCCAAGTACTTTCTGTTGTAAAAACACATGGCCAACGCCCCAGTTGGTGTCAACTATGTAAACGCTCCAAGTCTAATAAAAGGGCAACTCGGCTTTCCCCTGAAACCCAAGTTACCCTCGGGGGCTACTGCGGGGGGCATCCCCCCCCCCAAAATGGTCCCATTTTTTCGCGCAAAAAACAAAACAACACGCGCTAAGTTTGTTTCCTACTTCAACTTCGAGTCACGATTCGAACAGGGCGTAGGCGGCACAGTGGAAGGAGCGTGCGAGCCAGAGATAGCCTACGCCGCGTGGCTATGGCCCTTCTCTCTCGCCTCCAACCCAGCGGGCCCCCTACGAAAATCGAACTTCCCTAACTAGAATCTACTCAGGAAGAAGGAGAAACAAAAAAGCGTAATAAACAAACAACTTCATTTACAGCAACTGTTTATGTTCACGAGACAACTTGTCTATTTACAAAAGGCCACGAGGCCAGAATTCTGATACACGTAAACAAAAAATGGGCCTAGCGCCCAACTGCTTTCAGGCGGGAGGAGCAGCAGCCTCGGCGGCGTCCGGGAAGAGGAATTCTTCGAAGGCCTCGGCAAGCGACCCGGCGGCGTCAGCAGCGAGCGCATCCGCGCGCTCCATGGCCACCTCGTCCTCGACGCCCTCGGGCACGACGTAGCCTTCGCCGCCGCCTCGAAGTTAACCTCGTAGTGGGATCGCACCACTCCGAGGGCCTTCGGACACCCACCGCAACGCCCGACGCATCCGCCCCGTGACGTGGCCGCCAAGAGCGCGCAGGCGGCTGGCCAGCGAGCTGCCGGCCTGGGCTTCACCCTCCTCGACGACGAGGTAGGTCTCGAGGGCCGCATCGCGTAATTCCTGCAACTCCCGCTCGGAGGAGTTGTAGGAAGCCTGCAGCGCCTCAGCCCGCTCAGACGCGTGCCCCAAGGCGGTGCGCAAGCCTGGGATCGACAAGACAAGAAGAAATCAGAAAAAGGGGATGCGAATTCCCAAACGAAAAGCCAACGAGCAAGAGTCAAACAGTGGCTCACCCTCGACTTGCTTCTCTCTCCATCTCGAAGTCCCGCGCACGGCCTCGACCGACGGCTCGAGGCGGCCGGACGGTTTCGCCCGCTCGCGGAGGGCCGGCTCCCGGTTGGCGTTGCGATGCCGAGCACGAGCGCCTCGTCCTCGACCTTGGAGAGCGTGGCGTTCCGCTCCTCCAGCGACTTCCGCGTCACCTCGTGGGCGGCACGCTCCCGCTCTAGCGCAAAGACGGGCGTCGACGAGGGCGGCTCGCCCTCGCCGCGGCCCGCTCCTCGGCCCCTTGGCGGGCGGCG
Organism: Cenchrus americanus; assembly: GCA_947561735.1. NCBI lineage: Eukaryota > Viridiplantae > Streptophyta > Magnoliopsida > Poales > Poaceae > Cenchrus > Cenchrus americanus. The sequence continues at coordinate 196,735,200 of OX387244.1, forward strand.
CTCTCTTGCCGGAGCCGGTCCTCGCCGGTGACGAGGGCCGCGGCCTTGGCGTCGAGGGCGGCCTTCGGGTCATCGGCCTCCTTGGCGCGCTCGCCTCCGGCCCGCGCGCGCCGTTCCTCGGCCCGGCGTTGCCGCGCCTGTGCCCCCTCAAGCGACGTGCGGAGCTCCCGAGCTTCGGCGCGAGCGGTGACCACCTCCGCCTCCCGCTTGGCGGCCGCCGTCCGCGCCTTCTCCGAGTCCGCGCGCGCATTCCACGCGCGCCTCGTCGCGATCGACGAGGGCCGCACGAATCCGCTCGAGGCTCGAACGCCGCGGGGCGTCCTGCCCCGAGCCCTCTGGGAGCTCGCCGCACCATGCCATCGCCCGGTACGCCAGCCAGCCGTCCGGCGTCCTGAGAGCATCCGCAAGCGCGTCGAAGGCGCTGCACCGCTCCCGGAGCTGGTGAACCTCGGCGTTCACCCGGTCGAAGGCGTCGTACTTGTCGTGGGCACGACGCTCGAGCTCCTGGCAATCACAGAATCGAAGCCCGTAAGCACCGAGACTCGAACGCAGCGTACGAAAACGAAAAGGGAAAAAGGACGAGCAACCACGGCTCACCTGGAAGACGAGCCAGGCCGGGCCGCCATGGACCCGCAGCGCCTCGTTCGGGCGCGCGGTTGAGCGTGGCGCCGTGGCTCGGAGCTCGCTCCGAGCTCCTCGCTCCCCCCCCGGCGTCGGCGAACGCGGGGGGGATCCTCGACGGCCCCCTCCACCCGGGCGGGGCGGCCGGCACGGGAGGACGAGGCCTCGGCACCGTGCCCTCGGCCCCCCACCACCATGTGACCCTCGTGCCACCTCACGAGGGCCCCGTCCTGAGGCTCAGGGGAGTTCGTGGGCCAACTGGCCCACTGATCCCACCCAAGCGGTGGGGAGTCGTCCGAGACCTCCACCACCTCCGCCTGGGGATGGCCGGCGGACGCCGCCGCTCGCGCGCCTCCGCCGGCGCCTCCACTTGCGCCACCGCGGCCGCGGCACCGGCGCGGCGCCGCGGCCGCCACCTCCGCCCGCGCCGCCGCTCCCGTGGGCGCCCCCGTAGGATGCGCCCGCTCCACCTCCACCACGGCCGCCGCCGTGGCCCGTGTCCCCCGCGACGGCCGGCGCCGGCCGCCCCCGGCGTCCTGCCCGCGCCACGGCGGGCTGATCCGCCGGCCGGGGCCTCGAGGCCTCGCCCGGGCTTTGCGAGCCCGTGCCCGCCGCCGTGCTTGTCCCCGGGCGCGACCCCCTCGACGAGCGCCGCCGGGTGGGGATCGACGCGTCCGTCCTCAGCACCTTGGCTGGTGCAAGAGGGGGAACGGTTGGCACCACCCTACACAGGCACGGATGGAGGGTTAGATCACCTGATCACCAACGAGCCAAACCAAGCGAAAAAAGACGAGCTCCTTACCTCGAAGAGGAAAAGGCCTGTTTCCTTTTCCTCGAGGCCTCTGCGGACGAGGCCGGTGCGGCTGTAGCACCTGCGGTAGCGCCTCCCGACGGCGCCGCTGTCCACGCGGATGCGCCCGCCCCCGTGCGCGGGCGCGACCGACGCCGCACCTCCCGAAGGCGCCGCCGCGCGCGGGGGCACGCTCGCCCCGCGCACGGACACGCCCGCCGTCGCACCCCCCGACGATGGTGCCGCGCGTGCGGGCACGCTCGCCCCGCGCACGGGCACGCTTGACGCGCGCACGGGCGCGCGCCGCCGTGCGCGCCTCCGTGGCACGCGCGGCACCTCCGCGGCACGCGCCGCTCCCGATGTCAATGCCCTAGCGGCGGGCGCCGGTGCGCCCGCCCGGTGCGATGCCGCCCTTGACGCCGGTGCGGGTTCCGGCGATGGGGGCGCAGGCTGCCATCTGTCTGAGGGGCCCTTCCCCTCAGCCTCTTCCTCTTCGTCCTCCCCCGAGGACGAGCACCATTCGGTCCCCGGGGAGGAGAGCCCCAGCTCTTCACGCCGCCGGTACTCCGCGCCCGCCGGTCGCGACGCGCTTGACGTCGCCTCGCGCGCGCCTTCTTGCGCGCCGCCTCCTCTTGCTTCGCCGCTGGCCGCGCCGCCCGCCCGGCGCGCGGGAGTCGGGGGGTGGGTGGAACGGACTTGGCGATGGTGAACTCCACCGACCGCGCAAATGACACATCGAAAACGAAAGCAAGACCAAGAACTAAAACGAAATCAAAAGCCGGACTCACCCGGCGGGCCGAGGGGGGGAGCATCTCGAGGTCCCACGGGGGTCCGGCCCTCGAGCATTGGCGGCGTCCGGGTGTCGACGGCGCTCCGCGCCGGGTGAGCGCGTACGGCCGCTCAAGGGGCGTCGGGAGCATCCGCGACCTCGCCGGAGTCGATGGGGTTGGCCGCCTCCGTCATCTCGAAGATGCGGAGCGGCCTCTCCATCGAGGCACGACCCGCCGATGGTGGAGGAAGGCGAGGACGCCCATCGCGGTCGGCCCCGTGCTTCCTCGGCCCGGCGCGCGCCGCGCCCGAAGACCGACCTCGCCGCGCCCGGCCGAGGCGTGGACACCCCGTAGCCCCAGGAGGCGGGCCTCTCCTTGAACACCCGGCCGGTGTAGGGGGGAAGGCCGGGCTCGGCATTGCGCAGGTAGAACCATCCCCGCTCCCCAGCCGGCGTTGTTCGTCGTCATGGTGCAGGGGATGTAGACGTCCTTGAACCGCCCTCGCAGGGCGAGCGACATCCCGCCGGCGCGCATCGCGCGGCGGGTCCTTGGCTCCGTCGTGGGGCCGTGTGATGAGCTCCGTGCGGAAAAGGTGTACCCGAGCTCCTAATTCCACCGGGATCCCCGGGGTACCCTTCGCGTACGCCCACGAATGTGGCCGCCTGCGAGATCGCGTTGGGGGCGAAGTTATGCAGCTCCACCCCGTAGTAGTAGCACATTGCCCGCATGAAGGTGCTCGCCGGCGCGGCGAAGCCCCGCTCGTGGTAACGGGTGAAACTCACCACGTAGCCCTCCGGCGGGTTGGGCTCGCGGTCCGCAGCCGGCGGCACGATCCCACTCCGCCGGACGTCCGTCTTCGTTGGCCGCCAACTGGCCGGCGGCGACCAGCCCGCCCGGGCGAGCCGGGTCACCGTCGACCTCTCCCAGGCGTACGGCTCCAAGATCCTAAGGGGAGGCTAAGGCGGCGCCACGAAGAGGACGAGGGCGAACAGGGGCGGAAGACAAGGAGCGGAGGAAAAAGCTCTAACAGCGAGCCCGCACGGCGGCAAGAGCGAGCCGAAGGCGAAGGGGCGGAGGACTGAAAACGGCAAGACGCTAAGGTAAAAAACCGTCGTCCCTTCCTCCCCGCAGTTTTATAGGCCGACGGGCGAGCTCTCCGGAGCGGACGCCCCGACTAGCATTAACTGCAGGGAATCTTTCCATCGCGTCGACGGGCGGGCCCCACCACGACCGCAGCGGTCGCAACACTTTGCGAGCGGGTCATCATTACGGCAAAGACGGGCGAGCAACCGAGGCGAAGCCGTCACGTCCGCCCTCGCCGCTCCGCCCACTACGCGCGCGCGCGCGGCCGCGCCGCCTAAAAGGCGCGCCCGCGCTGCAAAACCGCGGCCACGACCGCGAGGCACTTAAATGCCCGGGTCCCTTGCCAAGCAAGGGGAACCCTCGAGCGGGGCGAACCCTCGGCTCGAAACAAAAGCGACCCTCGATGGGATATCAGCGTGAGAAGGTCGCCCGGGACCTGCTCGATGTAGAGCAGGCGACCGCGGGCACCCATGCCACGTAAAACCCTCGAGCGGCACGAGCCCTTGGCTCAAGATGACGTCAACCCTCGATGGGATATCGATGTGAGAAGGTCGCCCGGAACCTGCTCGATGTAGAGCAGCAACGCGCGGGCACCCATGCCACGGAAAACCCTCGAGCGGAGCGAGCCCCCGGCTCGAGACAATGTCAACCCCCCACGAGAAGGCACACGCGTGAGAAGGTCGCCCGGGACCCACTCGATGTAGAGCTGGCAACCGCGGGCACCCATGCCGCGCTGCACCACCAACCAGCACCTCGAGGGCTGGCTCGCCCAGACCCCTCGACGGTCGCAAAATGTGAAAAGACGGGGCCGCCCAGGCGCCACCCCGCACGGCCCTACTGATCAGAGGTTCGAAGCCTGACCCTCGACGGGTTCGAACAGGCGCCACAGATCACAGAGTTAGGGACGACGAGGGCACGCGCATTCGAGCCGTTCCTCGAGCCCGTCGGCTCGAGGGTGCCCCACATGTCGTGTTCGAGAGCCAGCGAGGGCAGCTAGCCGGGGGATCCCACCGAGGGAGAGCTTCCGCGCCCTCGGTCCCTAGCGAACGGGACCGAGCCCCACCTAGCAAACCCACGCAAGCGCTTCCATGGGCGTGTCTCCGGACCGCGCAGCCTACCCTTATCGAACGGGGCATGGGCGTCCACTTGAACCACCCGCTACCAGCTCGAAGAGGAATCAGCAATTCGCGACCCGCTCGATGGGAGTTGCAGAAACCTCACCCTCCGTCCCGCGGAGGGACGGCGAGGGCGCGTCAAAAAACAAGTCGTCAGGCTCTACCCGATCGCCTCGAACGGGCCAAGGCTCGGGGCTTGACGCACGGCTACACCTCCTTGAAATTGTACCCGCCCGAGACAGTGTCAGCGGTGCGTGCACCCCCGATGCCGGCTGAAATACCGCCGATGCCGGTTGGCATATGTGCCACGTCTCTCTGACCTCTCGCGGTTAACCCCTGCAGAGAGAACCCACACCTCCGCGGGGCTTCGGGCTAGACCCGCGGGTCCCGCCGACGCGGCCCCACGGAAAGCGTTCGCAAACAAGGAGGGAAGAACGTCCTATCAGTAGGTTCCAGCATCTGCGGGAGCCTCAATGGCGAACCCGCAGATGCTCGGGGGCTACTATCGGGGACCGCCCTAGGGGACCCCTTAAACAATGGGGAAACCCTCACCTAAATCCCAGCGCCGAAATGCGCTAAGCCTAACCATGCAGGTGACTAACCATGCAGGACACGGCCCACGCCGCGGGACTCCGACGGCCCACCAAGAAGGCCCCCTTAGACGTCCCCTCGAGCAGGCTCCGCCCCGCTCGAGGGCGCACTCCCCCTCGGGCGGGCTCCGCCCCGTTCGAGGAGCGAATCCTCCCTCGAGTGGTCCCGCACCCGCTCGAGGGCTCACTCCCCCTCGAGCGGGTCGCGTCTCGCTCGAGGGTCCATCCCGCCCTCGGCGGGGCCCGCCATGCTCACGGGCGCCCCGCACACGTGCGCCGGCCCCGTACACGGGCATTTAACGCCCTGACGCCGCGGGACGGTGCCATCATGCGCCCGGGGCTCGCGCCCCGGTGCCGCTGCACCAACTCCCCAGGGAGGCGCCCATCCCCGCTACTATGGGAAGGGACTGTGCGGTACGGCCGGTGTCAGTCCCGTGACACCGCGCGCCCACTACAGTACGGCTAACGCGCCCGACCCTCGAAGGGGGGCCGGGCGCACCCTCGATTTCACTTTCCCGTGACCTTACAGGGTTAGGTGGAGGCGCTAGGCCGGTGGAGCGCCATCCCGCCACCGTGACGGACGACCCGCCGTACCCGCGCATGCGGGGGGCGCACGCCGGGTGCCGTAGCAACCACTCCACTACCGTGAAGCGCATTGGGAAGGAACGCCGTTCGCCTGCTCCTGTACCCCTGCCGGCCATCATCGCACCTCCCTCGAAGCCTACCGGAGGACGCCACCACCAGCTACCGCCATCCTACCCTCGAACCGCCACTGTTCGGGTACGAAGTAGGCCATCATGGCCAGATCGCTGCGAAGATCGTCCGGACGGCCGCCCACTGTACAGCGTAGCACGATGTGCACCCCCACGTAGCTGGATAGCGCGGCGTGCATGTAACTCGCCGCCCCTTGGCCTATAAAAGGGGAGGCGAGCCCCCAGCCGCGGGGGAGAAAAAGAACACACGGACGAACGAGACGGACGATAGAGAACACTCCGCACACCACGCATACACTTCTCATTCTCCCACCACATCTTCGCCCACCCTTCCCGGGACTTGGAGGCCACGCCTCCTCTCCCGCCTTGCTTGTATTTGCCCCACTACAAGCACCCCCGGTGCTAAGTAATATAGTGCCCCGAGCACGCCTCTGCTGGACGTACGGCCCCGCGGCCGGAACCAGGATAAAATCTCTGTGTCACTTGTTATTTAGCATCGACCATTGAGGGATAGACCACGGCGCTATCTACTGGTTAGTGTCGGGACCATATTCCGCACCGACAGTAGAGGCACTTCATGTCGTTATTGCCACCAGCATTTTCGATGGAGAGGGCGTAGCATCAGAGCCACTGTACTGGATCTTGCTTCGCGTCGTACTTGGTGATCCCTAGAGGTTTGAATTTCTCCGGGAGAAGTAGATTGCGAAGCCGTGCAGAGAAGGCAAGGAAGTCGTCGTTGTCGCCTGCCGTGGAGGACTTCTTGCGTCGTAGTTCTTTGATTTTTTTGGCAAGCATCGAAGCCGCCACGTGAAGCGCCGGAGGCGTGGCTGTTCGTGTGGCCTCGGCCGCCGCGGTCGCCTCCGCCCTCGGCTCTCCTGTCAGCCTGTGGTTGGAGCTCCCGCCGTCACTACCTCCGCCGCCAGGGTCGCGGTGAGGGATAATGTCACGGTTGCCGCCAGCACTGCCGGCACTGTTGCCACCATGAGAGGGTCCACTAGCCGATGCCCGGGTATGGTTGGGGTTAGCTGGTAGCTCCCCTCGAGTACGGTTGCGACCGATATCCGCACTGCGACTTGTGGCTTCGTTGTCTTGCTGCCGATTCCTGACGGAGGGCACTTGAGTGACTCTGTTGTCAATTCGCATGAAGTAGGCGTCCTCCGCGAGCTTGGCGATGACTTCTCCCGCACGCATCCCCTGAGCCTGACGTGCTATTGTAGTGATAGACATGAGGCATTGCTATGGGGTAGTGTGCACCTGGCTTTCGACTTGGTCAAGGGCATCCGCGAGGTTCCGGATGGGTAGGGACTCACGAAGATGCTGGCGCCGTTCATTCCGCTTTCTGTTGCGTTCACGTTGGGCGTCCCTGTTGGCATTGGTCTCGTCAGCGGGTGCGTTGGCAGACAACTCGTCTGCTGAGATATCCTCGAGATATCGGACAGGGACTGTCCCTGAGGGTCCCGGCGTCTCGTTGGTACTCATGAAGACTTGCCGATCAGGAGAGCCGAGGCTGGAGTCGCTTGTTGCCACCTCTGTTGGAGTGTGCTCCTCAGTTGGAGCTATTGGAGTTCCCTCCTGGAAGGGGAGTGAGTCGAGGTAGGCGACGCAGCGTGAGTTCTTGTCTGTCAGGTCTGCGGGCTTGTGGTCTGGCCGGTAGACGAATCTACCGGCGGGTGTAGATGTTATAACCAGGCCGGAGGCAGGTCCTGACAGTGGTTGCTCCATCGTGTAGGTCTCGGACTCGGGCTCGTCCGGGTCTGCTCCGAAGTCGAACTCGTAGGAGGAGTCCGAGTAGTAAGCGGAGATGGGGTTGGAGTCCGAGTCGTACTCGGAGGCGATCTCTTTCCCTGCCCGGCGTGCGGAGAGAGCCTTCGTGTGGGCCTTGCTAGCGATGCAGAGGCCGTATGGGAAGTGCTCATGGAGTGGGGAGTCCGCACACGATGGCTCGATAGCCGGCTCGCATGCGATGGCCCACGGTGACGTCGAGTTCGAGTTGGAGTCGGATCCAAGCTCGAAGTCCGCGTGCTGGTTGTAGAGCGAAATTTCACCGAATTTTCCAGTGGGACCGCCCGTGAATACTTCGGGAAGCGTCATGAGGCCGGTCTTCCGGTTGGGCGGCATGGTGAGGCGGCGTTGGAAGGATCCGGCGCCGTCAGCAGTGCAGACCCAGGAGCCGAAGACGAAGGTGTCACTGCGGTTGAAGGCGACAGTTGGCTTGATGAAGATTGAAGCCGTCAAGTTCGCCATATGATCTTCGGTGAGATCCCCTACCTGGCGTGACAGCTGTTGGTGTTTTAAACCGGCAACCTAACAAGGGGAGTACCCGAAGTAGATGAATGTGGCCTCGCCGAGATCGGTAACTCGAAGGAAGAGACACGTGGCACAAAATTTAGACAGGTTCGGGCCGCGAGGTGCGTAATACCCTACGTCCTGTATGATGTGTAGATCTGGATTGATTGGATGTGATTACAAGATGATGCGTAATGAGAGAGAGAAGGGTCCCTGCCTCGCCTTATATAGTTTGGGAGGCAGGGTTACAGGTCGGTTTAGGGAGAGAGTACTAGTCGAGTACGTCTAGGAGTCCTCTACACAGTACAAGGTATGTATAGCTTCCTATCCGAGTACTTCTCCACCGTAGTCCTTGCGCCTCACGCCATCAGTTGCCATGCGGCACAAGCCGGGTAGTCCCAGGGGCCCACCGAGTAGTCGGTCCTGGTACCCACCGAGGTAGTGGGCCCAGGGAGGTCCATACGACACTAGATGCTAAAAGTTGAAGGAATTCAGTTCTGAAAATTATCTAAAAACCCTTGTGATAAAGGTTAGCAAAACCTCTTTTTCCAAGTTGAGAGTAAGAAAAAATCCTATACAAAGCCAAATTTATTTTTTGCTCCACCATAAATGTGATTAGCACAATGAGTTGTACTAGGATCCTTCTCTCTTGGGAGGTTTAATTTCAAGCAATGATCATGTCCTTGTGCTTATCTTTTGTTGCTAGCCTAGTCATGCTATATGATAGATTTATGGGAGGTGAGAGTTTTATAAAGTTGGTTTAGGATAGCCATCTCATATGAGTGGCTATAGAGAGCTTGGAGAAAGGTTTTTGTCTAACACTTGTTGCAGGAATTTTGTTTGAAAAATCATAAAAACCCTCCGATGGAAGCAAAGAAGTAAGAATGGCTGAGATTGAAGGCTTCGAGTGAAGAGTTTGAGTTGTGGGGTAAATCTTGACGTGGTAAAGATTCTAAACGCCCATGTTTATGTTTGATGATCATTACGAGTACTTGCTCGAGGACGAGCAAGAGCTAAGCGTGGGGGAGATGTTGACGGTGTATTTTGGTACACCAAGCATGTTCATTACACTTTGGTTTGGATTTGATTATGGAACTAACTCGCCACTAGGCACACTAATCATATAACAAGTTCATCTATGTGCATGCATTTGGAAGTGTTGTGTTTATGTAGGAAAACATGGACATAAAGGGCGGATTTGCAACAAGTTCAAAGGAGCATTTTACAGAGTCTTGTTCGTGTTCATGAGCTTGCTGAAATCACTTCCAATGGTGGCGAGGACCGAAGTGTTACGAAGGAACACCCCCGGGGATTGAAGCGTAAAAGACTGAACTTCATGCACGGAGAACCTCCATCTTGGACGCAAGGATGTCATCGTCAAAATCATGCAAGTGGAAGGGGCAAAGTGCATAAATGCATTAGGACCCACGGAAGCGAAGGGGCGACCGAACCGGGCCGAGGTGGGCTTGGGCCAGTCGGCCTAGGCCGGCCCAGCCCACTCCCGACGTCGGTTCGGCCCCCCTTCCTTGCACCGAAGGATTTTCAACCCTAAAGCCCTGGAGGCACCGCCATTCGCAGAGGGGAGAGCCATTCGTACGAGGAGGCCATCCACAAGCTAGAGAGAGGAGGGAGATCTCCGGAGGGGGATCGACCACCTCGAAGGAAGCACCCACAAGTGGAGAAGAAGGAAGACACCGTCGGAAGGGTGACGATGATCAACGGTGCTATGTCTAGCACCTTGATGGGGTAATCTCCTTATTCGTCCATGGGTTGTAATCGGTCTTAAGATGTAATCGTACTTTGTTGTAACGCCTATCTATCATCATGTGTTGAATATACTTTAATGCTTAAGGTTATCTACCATGCCGTAAAGGGAGTTGAGCTCCAATGCTCCCTTGGATCCATTCAATACGTCATGTCCATCATAGGTCTAGTCACGAATACCTCCGCATAGTGACAGTACGAGGGGAGGTAAAGGGCGAAACCTTGGTCACAACCCCAGATAGATTAGATTGGTTTTCATGTTTAAAGTGATTGCATGTTCTAGGATCGTAGACCCATGGGCGAGTGTCTCCTATCTTGATTGCTTAATCGTTCTCTCTAGTGTAGTTTAGTTGTTTTCTAATTAAATCATAGTTAGGGTTTGACTAGTTAGAGAGTAGAGGTAGATCAAACGCTTGTAATCCCCTTGCTCCACAGATTGACAAGAACCTTGGGAATCCTGTGGTAAAAAAGGTGTAGGTACGTACGCTTGCGGATCGTAGGTGGATACGTCTTTTATCCGTCAACATTGTGCTTCAACCGAGGTTGCACCAGGTGCTTGCATAGAGGATGCATCGGGTTCTTGCACAGAAGGCCCTGAAGAGCCAAGGGCAATCAAAGGAGTTATAGTGGATGACAACCAACAATACCCGGTGGATTTTCTGTGTAGGTGCACCCATGTGAGCTGCACAAGCCATTCTGAAACATCACAATGTAGGTGGCGTACGGAAATACTTTTGCGCATTTTCCTGGACAGACTAGCCACGACATGTTGATTCCACCCAGCTACGCCTCGGGTTTTGTGGAGGAGATTTATCAGCATAATTTTGTAGATCTAGAGCTAGACATCCCAGGAGGTGACGAGGAAAGGACACTCAAGGATGCGGTTCACGGTATCATATTGTGGCACAAACGTTACATTATAATCCCCCAGACAGAGGGATCAATCCCTCATACAGATCCCCCAGAACCGTGACCATCGTCATCTCCTAGGTCGTCCTCACGACCTACAATATCACCTCGCTCACCGTCTACACAAGAACCATTATTCAATTCCGGAGGTGCGAGCTCCAGCCATGATATTGACATTAATCCCAAATCACCTCCAAAAAAGGAGAAAAAACCAATGGCAGCAAAGCAAGTGCCATCAAAAGCAGAAAAAAACACCAAAGCACCACAGAAAAAACCGCCCAGCCACGAAAGCACATCAGAAAAACTGCCTAGCCATCAAAGCACATCAGAAAAAACCGCGAAACCACCGCAAAAGAAACCACCTAGCCACGAAAGCACAACCGAAAAACCGTCAGAGCACAGTTTTCCAACCCAGTGCAACCACCAAAGCTGAAAAAACCACCAACGATAAAGAAAATGGTTGAGCCCATCAGCAAAAGGAAGCTAGCATGAGAGACGACAGAAGAAGAAGGAAAAACAACGATCAGTGCCCAACATGTGTATGAATTTTTCAACAATCTGAATACAAAACAACAACGGAGGGAGCTAGAGAAGACCAAACAAGTAGATCCAGTCGAACTTGGGTTTTTCAAACTAATGAGTGAAAACAGCAGGAAATTGATGCTCATACTGTCGTCGATGTCGCCTAAAGAAGATGGGTCAATGAGCAAACAGACTTACGTTGCCTCCGGCCTCAATGCACATGAACGAGCTCTAGTAGAAATGCCTACACAAGAAGTAGTAAAACTCCTTGATTTCATGGCACAAACAAGGATGCCTTTTGGTGTTGCACTCGGCCATGAAGAACCACCCCGGGATCCATGTTTTGAGTATAGATGGCCCTTTCAGCAAGGAAAACCTCTTACCAGGCCAGAACTAGTACTTAAGCTCTCACCTAAGATGTACAAATTTCATGAGTGGTACATGCGGCAATCACTGAAAGGCGTTCATAGCATAGGTATGCTTGCTGCACCCGAAAATTTTGCCACTGAAGGCAACAAGGTGGTCTGGTTGAAATTCAAAGATATTTATGAAGTTTACCATCTAGACGCCATGAATACTAATCTTATCTTCGCTTGGTGTCTGTAAGTGACGTCTTTTTTTATGATTATTAATTAATTTATTACGTATGTGGATTTACTAATTAACTTTGTATTTCATTTTTGGTAGCCTCCAAAAACAAGAGATGGAAAAAAGTCAACGAGTTTGAGGTCAAGCATCAACTAGACACAACAATCACGACAATCTATAGGACTTTGTCTAAGTTTCATGACAAGGATCTCATACTACTACCTTACAGCTGCGAGCATGTGCGATTGCCATCTAATTATCTTTGCTAATTCTATTTAGTTTTAATTTGTATGACTATTATGACTATATAGGTACAGTTTCCACTTGATTCTTATGATCATTCAAGTCGACAATAGCAGCATCATGGTGTGGGATTCATTAAGAAAAAACACCGCAAGTTACCAAAATCTTCAAGGTATGTTTCAACCATAATAATTCTAAGACATTCTTTTAAATGCAATATATATATATATATATATGCTTTTACAAACACATTATCTCTCATTAATTTTCCTCAGAGCTTGTCAAAAATTCATTGCAGAGAAAGAAGGTGAATTTAAAGCAACAATTACATTATATACCGATTATCCGGTATGAAATTCAAATAACAACTTCAAATTTGAGAAAATTTAAATTTATCACACTTATATTTCATAACATTTTCTCCTATCCACTTTAGTGTCTGAAACAGTAACAAGGAAATAATTTATGTGGATACTATGTCTGTGAGCACATACGATATTTCACAAGTGCAAAGTCCGGAAGTTAAAAGTGAGGGTCTTTTGTCTCTCATCATTACTCCTGGTTGGACTTGAGAGACATATTCCCCTTACCAACCAGGACGACTAAAGCCTCACCCTACCAGTGTAGCGGAGGGGACGATATGACTAGCGTGGAGCTATTGAGGGAAAAGAAGAGTATGTTGGATTGGAATTTTTAACGATGCTAATCTAACTATACCTGATGGGCATGTCTAATGGAAACTCGCGCACACATACATCGCAATCACATGACCGCGGGCATTGAAAAGGGGGCGGATACCGCCTTTTCCGTGATTCCATCCACAGCGGTGGCACCGGCAAGGCCTGCACCCCATCGTTATCCCGGCGCACTACCACTACACAGTCCACAGCCTTTGCTCGATGGGTTCGGTCCGATCCATCCAGACCTCGTAACCTGCACGTCGCGCGCGCACTGGGCAAGTACTGTGGCCAACAAGCAGGTGATGACGCCCGAGAGAAGTACATATCAGCAGCTAGCAAACTAGCAAAGGGCAGCGGTCTGTACCCGTGGGCCGTGACTGGCTGCTGCTGTTGTAGGCCAAGGACAAAAATTAATGCATCCCATTCTCGCCGACCCGTGTCGCCCTCCATGGGCCACACACCGTCTGCACGGTAAAATTTTCTTTTCCAAGCACAGTACGTACGCGGCACTATCGTACCCGCGTCAGGAGCTCCAATCTCCAATCCTACCGTCTGATCTGTGCTTAGTTCGCGCAATTTTGGAGCATACTGTTCTCAAACTCAGCAAGTGGCATCTTGTACAAAGAAGCCGTGGGGAAGGAATATTCGTATCCGCTAAACATAAATATGGATATTCGTATCCGTATTCGAATTCAAATGTGGTAGTAAGGTGGATACATCGAATTCGTTTTTGTCGATTTTTTCACTATTCGATTTCATGTTTATTCGACAATATCCGACAGTATCCGTATTCGAAAATATAAAACTAAGTTATATCTATAACTAATGACAAATTATGTTCAATGAAATACTAATAATGATAGTGTATAATTGTAAACAATTATATCCATAAGTAATGGTTATGACATTAATTTTAATATTAAAAAATTTTATCCATAAAATAATGTAAAAGTTATATTGAAATTTGATGACCAATATCATTAACTTTTAGTAATAAAAATACATTAATATAAAGTTTAAAATTAGTTAATCTAATTTACTTATGTATTGATGAAAATATTTTTCATTATTTTTTATTATTTGTTTGATGAAGGAGTATATATATTTAAAAATGTACTTATTGATAATTTTATTTATTATACGATTAATTATTAAAATAAATATGTATGAATGTGATATTCTTAATGAGTGATCTCTATTATGTACTAACACTTTAGTGTTATTTGGTTTCATGCCATTGCTATTTTCCAGAGTTGGAGAAACGTTACTACTATGCCACAAAATACATATGAAGACGACTCGGGCCCAACTGTAGTGTATACGAAGACGTACATCTCATTGCATTTGCGCTGCGCTCTCAATAACATGTGGCCCCCATTTGTCACCACCATCTTCTTCCTCCCATCCACTCATATCCCTCCTCTTCACATCCGTGCAGTGTAATGAGCGCGGGTCCGGCGGCCGGCCGTGACGCGCGGCGCGGCCTCCCAAGATCCGCGCGGAGTGATAGAGCCGACCGGCGCGTGATCCGCGAAGGCGAGGCCGGGGCCTGCTGCCTGGCGCGAACTAGAGTGCAAGTTGGAGCTCACCCGCGGCGGCGGCACCGGCGCGCGAGGCGGAGCACGCCCGCGTCGGCGCCCACGCGCATGGCCATAGACACTGTTTTGCGCTTGCCTCTCACACCCGTGCGGCTGTTGCTCGCAACACAGCAGTCCTTACAGCACCCTACTCATCTCATCTTTTCCTTTTCTGGATTTCTCCACCAATCGAGTTCTTGCGAGATGCAAGCAAGCAGTGGCACATCAGATCCTTTCGTTTTGTCCACTGGAGCAACAACAATTGAGTTTTACCACCGAATTAAAGCATCATCACCTAATTGAATATAAGATGCAGTCGTGCCAACAAGCTTCGAGATGCAAGCGATCAATAGCGACCTCAACTTCCGACTCATCGCCGCCCTGCCGCGCCAGTAGATGCAACAGCGACCCACGGCTACTGAACTGGAGCTGCAAAATTATTTTTTTCTGCTCCGGTGAGTGTGTGGCCTACGCGCCCCTATTGCCGGGCACCTCCAGCTGACCACGGCCACCGGCGCCGGTTGCGCTGGAAGAGGATGCAACCATACCACGGTCACGGAGCAGAGCGGCAACGTGCAGGGAGTCGTGCGGCGGCGGGAGGCAGAGCAGAGTGCCAGCCCGACGGGAGGGGAGCTGAAGGTTGAAGATAACTTACACATGGGTCCCACATGTCATTGAGAGGAGAGCGCATATATAATGGGATGTACGTCTTCGTATACGTCTGCAGCTGGGCCCGAGTCGTCTTCATACGTATTCCGTGGCACATTTAAGGGAAGTCAAGAATTGTAATGGCAAATTTTAAATATGTGAATAGTAATGGCGTTTCTCCAACTATGGAAAATAGTAATGGCATGAAACCAAATAACCCAATAATTTAGTCTTTACATGACTTTGTAATTGTAAAGTTCTAATAAAGAAAATTGGTAATTGTTGTCTTCCAAAACAAGTGATATCCGAATGTGTTTCCGAATTCGAGACATCCGTTTTGTATTCGTATTCGAGAACATTCGAATTCGTATTCGTACTCGAGTAAAAATGTGGTAAATGTGTTATCTGAATCCGATTCCATGCGAATCCGATCCGTTTCGATCCTACTGTGGAGAGCCAAGTATGTTGGAGTCCACTCCATCCAATGGCTCCAGTCACAGGATTTTTCCAGGGCTCTATGCCCGAAGCCTTTCTCAAAGCGTTGTAACACCCTAATTTTATTAAAATTTTGGCTTTATAAAAATTTGCTAGAAACCCTTTATTGCTTAAGGAATATAAGGTTGTTTCATTTATTTTTTAGGCATTCAAAAACTTTTCTAAAATAAAGTTAATGAATTATAGGGTTTATTTGTGGCATTCATGCTGATGCATTATTTTTTGGTTGCTGTGATTCAAACTCAAATTTGAATTCCATTGTTTGAATCCTTTCCTAAAAATTCCTAAACCTTTTTTCCCCTCACTACCCTTTTCCTTCTTCACTTTTAGCCCATCGCTCTAACCAGCCCAGCAGCAACAGCACCAGCCCGCCTAGCGCGGCCCAGCAGGCCTTCCGGCCCAGTTGGCCCAAAGCACCACGCCCGGCCGCCCTTCCCCGCCTCCCTCCCTCGCCGCGCGACGCCGACGGGGTGGGGGCCACCCGTCATCCCCCACCTCGGGTCGTGACCAAGCCGGACTCGAGCATGAGTCCGACCGCGCCCCCGCGCGTGCCCGAGTCCGAGGCCCGCACGCCACGGGCGAGCTCCCGCCGGGCTGAAGCCGCCGCCGCCTCCCCGGATCGCCTACCCGAGACGCCGTCGCCCGCCGCCTCTTGCGCCGCGCCTCGCGGAACCCTAGCTCGAGCTCGCCGCCGTCGTCCTTCCGCCGCCGGGGAATCGCTCCGAGCCGCGCAAGGAGGTGAGCGGCGCGCCCGTGCTACACGTCGTCGTCCCCGTGCACCCTGCCGCCCGTGCGACCTCGCCGGAGTCCGCGCCCCGCGCCGCCGCGTCGACCGCCCGCGCCGCCGCGTCTCCGCCCGAGCCGCCGCCCTAGATCGGTTCGCCGGCTCGCGCACATCGCGTAGGTGCCATCCGCGCCTCAACCCGTGGCCGGAAACCCTAGATCGGGGTCCCCGCCGGCGAGTCCGCCGCCGCCCGCCGCCGCTCACCGCCACCGGCTTGTGTTCCCCCGCCGCCCGTCGCTTGCGCGTGTCCTCGGCCGCCGGATCGAGATCCAACGGATCGATCTAAGCCGCGCCGCCGCAAACAGCCTCAGCCGTTAGATCCAGATCCAACGGATCTAAATGAACCTGACCCGGTCAACTGGGTCAAACCCGCCGCCAGCCTTGGCAATTTTGCAGAAAAGCCCCTAAGTTTCTTATATTTACAAAAATACCCTTCCACCTCAGAAGTTTTCTTACAGTTTAGTCCTTTTTCTTTAATTTAGCCCAAAACCTTTTCAAATCTTCACAGATTAGTCCCTACACCTTCCCTTAGCCATAACTTAGTCGTTTTAGCTCCGATTTTAGCGTTCTTTATGTCCACGCGTTCGTCTCGAAGCGTAGATTAGTTCTATGCTACTGTTTAGATCTGTTTGATCTGTTTGGTGAATGTTTCTTATTTATTCCTATTGTATGCTTGTATGTGATGATTGTGGACCGTAGAGAGCGATTCGTTCGAGGGATTTGAAGATCAAGTCGTGCAAGAGTTTGAGCAGCAAGGCTTTGTTGAAGGCAAGTATTCCTTGATGCATGCCCGCTTGTCCTACATAACATGCATTTAAATTCACTGTTTTTACTTTTCCGCTTGCATTAATTTGATGGGAACCTATTAAGGATCATGCCTAGCTTTTTACTACCTTTACCTTGATACCGGGAATTAAATTAATCTTGTGGTAGTTATTGCTTAGCATGCTCAACTGGGAATTGGTATTAATCAACTTGGTTACATTTTTGTTATTTTATGTTCCGTTTATGATCTTTTACTTTACAAGACCACTTTAATGTGTAATCGGAACATGGAGAACCACCCAGAAAAATAGTACAACCACAAGAACTAATGGGCAATGGTCTTGGCTGAATAATTAGGAACTTTAGCTTGGGATGGTCTTACCTGATAAGGACAAGGGATCGGCGGTACTGTGGGGTATGGACTCGCTCTAGCAGGGGGTTGGGTGAGTTATTCTTTTTATGGTGGGGTATCGACCTGCTAGGGGACTTTATACCTTGCTAACGGATCCGGACCTTGTGGGTCATAACTTGCTAGGGAACCTTTGTAAAGGACATGTAGCGTCCCTATGCAATCACACCTCGGAAGTGTGATATGGTGTCTTGCAAACACCGCATGGTTGGGTCCAAAGTTCTTCGGAGCTTTTACGCTGCTTGTGGGTAAAGATGTACAACCTCTCGCAGTGTTAAACTAATCGATTAGCCGTGCTCACGGTCAAGAGCGGCTTTGGACACTCACATGATTAAATTATGCAACTTTAATGTTTAAATTGTTGTTTTATTCTTTATTTATGATGCTTATATCTTGTTAATTGGGTTGGTATGAACTTACACTTTTAGTAATCAGGTTGCTAATAAAATTTGCCCAACTAAAATGCTAAAGTGCTTGAACCTCAGCCATCCACCGTATGGCCTTGCATGTTATGTTGTTTTCTCTTGCTGAGTACGATACGTGCTCACGCTTGTTTATTCTCTTGCATCTACAATACCTGGATTTGCTGCTCAGACTGGGAGAACTTTGAAGATATTCCAGGAGATTTCCAGGAGTTCTAGGTGTGCGTAGTCTTCAGTCAGCTGCCTGTGGAGGCATTTTGTCCGCTGCGAGAACTCGTTTATTTAAGATTCGTTTAAGACTATGGTTTGTAATAACTCTTTATTCGTGTGGCACTGTTTTTGGTATTCATAATGTCTAAGCGTGTGTGTAACTTGATCCTGGCGCACACGTGATCAATGCATTCGGTTTTGCCTTTAAAACTGGGTGTGACAGAGTGGTACCAGAGCTGTGTTGACTGTAGGAACGCTAGCCTAGATAGTAATGGTCGAATTAAGGATTTTATACTCATAGAAGCTTTCTCTTACATGCTTGCTTTATTCTTACTAACCTTACTCTTGCCTTTTTTTTCTTCACTCTTGAGCTGTCTGCATTCTTTACCTTGTGCTTGCTTTAGCTCTCGTCCTTTTTGCCTTACCATCTTTCTCATTCTGCACTACACTACAGATGGTTCGTAGCTTGAAGACTTCTCGAGAGCCGGGCAGTCCATCGGTATGCTCCACGAGAACGAGTACCATGATTTGCATGATGGAGATACGGATGAGGAGATTGAGATGGAGCACACTGCACTTGTGGTTTTCCCTAACCTTATCATGGTGCTCGACGATGAGGAAGATCGGAGGAGATGATTCCGAGAGGAGGATGAGCTAGGCCGAACAACCAAACCTAGAGGAGCAAGCGCCGGAAGAAGATGAGGATCACCTGGATCAAGAGATGGAAGAACAAGAGCAAGAGGAGGAAGATGTGGAAGCGATGCGGGAAGTGTACCACTACGGTAGCCGATGGAGTAGGCATTCCCATGGCGGACCACCCGAGAGCAATGGTACTTCGCCGGGCTATGATAAGGCCCCTGTCTACCATTGTGAGCCGTGGACTCATCCGTGGTTCGAGCCCCATTGGGAGGTTGTTGCCATCTTGGAGGAGTACATTCCATGCCGTGGAGTGAAGGAGGTGTCCAAGCATCATGATGTGGCTCACGGGACTACTATGGATGCTTTGGGATAGCGAGTCGGCTCGGAGGGCGCTCTATGTGCTCTCTCACAAGGAGCGTGACAGGCTGGAGGATACCCACTGCCGTTACACACCTTTCGAGCAAGTGGGGAAGCCAAGACTTACATCGCCCCAGCACCAGCCTATGAAGGGACGCTCAACAACGTTCGGAGTCTGCGGCTGCGCGTGAACACCGCATTGGATGATGCCAACAACACTCTATATGCGGCACGGCGAGCGGATTTTCACTCTGGAGACGCGAGAGGCGTGCCTTAGAAGCTGCACTACAGAACAGGGAGCAGCCAGAAGCCCATGAAGCCACAGAAGGATGTACCTCCCCGTCACCTAAGAGGCCACACTACGACTCCCCTGACGCCCGTACAGATGCCATGGCAGAAGATAGTCCTTAGGTTTAAGATTAAGGGATAGGATCTCTTTGTAATCGCTGGTAGACGATCGGTAAAGTGTGTTAGTTTAGAGGTGTGGTTGAATGCTTGATTTTGTGCTTAATGTATGAGTTGGATTTTTGGTTGAGTGCAATGTGTTGTGGAGTGATGACCACAACGACATTGGTTTAGTAGTAAGTTTGTGGGGGTTAACTTTCAGTCTCAATCAGTTATCTATCTTAATCTTTTTGTCCCTTTAAGTTTTCCCTTAATGCAAATTCGAGATCCCTAAATCTGCTCGCACAGTTTTCTGAGTCAGCAGCACTGTTTTAATTTTATCTCGGGCTACAGAACTCCGATTGCAGTAAAACCAATTGGAGAAGTTCAAGAATTTCGTGACTGATTTTCTGTGAAAAATTCAGAATATTTGGATGGATAACCAGAGAGTTATGACTGAAACATTACAGCCTCACGAATCTGTTAAACACTGCTGACCTACCTGACTTGTTTATTTTATAACCAGAGCTACACAACTCCGATTGAAGTGATTCCAGTTGGAGTAGTTTCGTAATTTCATTACCTTTTATCAGTCCAAAATCCGTAATTTTTGGTTACCCGCACTGAGAGCTATGCCTGATTGTTTGGAGTCAACAGAATCTGTCTTATCTGAATATCATTGCTATCTTAACTTCCTAAGTTTAACCCTTGGTGCAATCATCTAAAATAATGTCCCTAACACTCAGATGGTGAACACCAGGTCATGATCCGGTGTTGATCAACCAGCAGGAAGAGGACCCCAGCCAGTACAGATGGATCCCGCTATGCAGCAGTTCCTGGAGGCACAGACCCAGCTTCTCCAGAACTTGACCACCACCGTGATAAACTTGCAAGCCCAGGTCAACAATCCGCCGGTGCCGCCACCCGCGCCTCGCAACAAGCACCGGGAGTTTATGAGTCATCACCCTCCTGTGTTTACTCACGCCGCGGATCCACTTGAAGCGGAAGATTGGCTAAAGACCATACTGAAGATGCTCACTACCTGTCAGTGTGACGACAGAGAGAAGGTCATGTATGCTGCGGGACGACTTCAAGGATCTGCAGCCGCTTGGTGGGATGCGTACTCTGCCACTCATGCCGCCCCAGACACTATCACTTGGGAGGAGTTTACCACCAACTTCAGGAGCCATCACATACCCTCTGGAGTTATGAAGATCAAGAAGAAGGAGTTCCTTTCTCGAAGCGGGGAGGAATGTCGGTAGGCGAGTATAGAGACAAGTTCAGCGAGTTGTCTCGCTATGCGAGCGAGGAGGTTGTCGAAGATAGGAAGAAGCGAGGAGCTGTTCTGGATGGGTTGGGCGGTTCGCTGCGGTACCAGCTCGATGTCCTATCCTTTCCCTAACTTTCGGCGGCTAGTTGATGCCGCCATCCGCTTGGAGCACAAGCGCAAGGAGCTTGGAGAGCGAGAAGAGGAAGGCCGCCGGCTGCGGGCGGTTTGGGAGTGCGTCTCGCCCGCACTTCAACCCACCGCCGAACACCCTGTTCCGCTTTGGGGGACCGGGTGGAAACTTTGGGCGACGGGCAGTCCCAGCGTCCTGCTCAGCAGTTCCAGCAGTCTGCTCAGCAGTTTCAGCGTCATGTTCCTCGGACTCCCCGCCCGGTTCCCGGCGAGTCAGCAAAGAGCCCCAGTTGGCACACCTGTAAGGACCGTGGCACCGCCCAATCCTGCCACCACTACTTGCTTCAAGTGCGGAGAGCTTGGTCACTATGCCAATGCTTGCCCAAAGAGGAACCCTCCACACACCCCTGTGCAGAACCAGCAGCAGACAAGGAGCGGAAGCCAAACCCCGCAGTCTAACAAAGGACAACAGAGCTATGCACGAGGCAAGGTGATGCACGTTGATGCTGAAGTCGCTCAGGAGAACCCCAGAGTAGTGCTCGGTATGTTTCTAGTCAACTCTACTCCTGCCTCAGTTTTGTTTGATTCTGGAGCATCCCATTCTTTCATTACATCCAAGTTCGTAGCCCAACATAATCTACCTATCAGTCCCATGTCTCGCCACATGTTAGTTACCTCACCTGGGGGGGAATTGAAAGCTATCTATAAATGTGATAACGTCCATCTCAAGATTGTGGGCAGAGATTTCCGTGCCAACCTTATAATCTTGGATTCAAAGGGGATCGATGTGATATTAGGAATGGGATGGTTGGCCGCGTGTGATGCGGTGATACAGTGTGCTAAGAGGTCAATCCTTCTTACAAGTCCAGCTGGTGAAAGATTTGAGTTTGCAGCAGATCCCACACCATCAAATGCCAGTGCCGTGAATAAGCTTGATGGAGCAGCCTTGGAAGACATACGAGTAGTGTGCAATTATCCTGATGTGTTTCCCGAGGAGTTGCCAGGTATGCCCCCTGACCGAGATGTTGAGTTCGTTATTGATCTTTTACACAGTACGCCCCTATCTCTAAGCGCCCATATAGAATGTCTAGTGATCAGTTACAAGAACTTAAAGCTCAGATTAAAGAATTATTGGGTAAAGGGTTTATCCGTGCTAGTTCATCACCCTGGGGAGCACCCGTTATCTTTGTGGGTAAGAAAGATGGCACACAGAGGATGTGTGTTGATTACAGGTCTCTTAATGATGTTACCATCAAGAACAAGTATCCTCGCCACGTATTGAAGATTTGTTTGATCGGATGAGAGGAGCTAAAGTGTTTTCCAAGATCGATCCGCGATCCGGTTATCATCGATTGAAGATTAGGCCTTGGGATATTCCTAAGACGGCTTCTACTACCGGGTACGGACTTTATGAGTACACGGTTATGTCCTTTGGGTTAACCAATGCACCCGCGTACTTTATGTACTTGATGAACAAGATCTTTATGGAGTATCTGGACAAGTTCGTTGTGGTATTCATTGATGACATTCTGATCTACTCCAAGAATGAGGAGGACCACGAGGAGCATTTGAGACTTGTGTTGCAGAAGCTGAGAGAGCATGAGTTATATGCGAAGTTCAGCAAGTGTGAGTTCTGGCTCAAGGAAGTGTCTTTTCTAGGTCATATCATCACCAACGGAGGTATCGCAGTGGATCCCAGCAAGGTTAGTGATGTATTGAAGTGGGAAGCCCCTCGTACAGTGTCGGAGATCCGGAGTTTCCTTGGACTTGCTGGTTACTATCGTCAATTTATTGAAGGATTCTCCAATATTGTGAAGCCTCTCACTACATTGCTAGAGAAGGACAGGGAGTTCAAATGAACCAGTGCATGTCAGTCCAGTTTTGAAGAGTTAAAGAAGCGGTTAACCACAACACCTGTTCTAGTAATGCCTGATCTACGGAAGAGCTTTGACATTTACTGTGATGCATCTCGACAAGGTCTAGGATGTGTGCTGATGCAAGAAGGTCATGTTATAGCTTATGCATCTCGACAGTTGAGGAAGCATGAGTTGAACTATCCTACGCATGATCTTGAGTTAGCAGTAGTGGTTCATGCATTGAAGATTTGGAGACACTACATTATGGGAACTAAGTGTCAGATCTATACTGATCACAAGAGTCTGAAGTATATCTTCACTCAGAAGGATCTTAATCTAAGACAGCGTCGTTGGTTAGAGTTGATCAAGGACTATGATCTAGAGATTCATTACCATCCGGGTAAAGCGAATCTGGTTGCTGATGCTTTGAGTCGGAAGGGCCACACTAACATGGCTATGACCATTCAGTTTCCGGATGAGTTGGTAAAAGAGTTTGAAAGGCTCAACTTGAAAGTGGTTGCACATGCAGAAGGAGTGACTTTGGAAGTACAGTCCACTCTGGAGCAAGAGATACGTAAGTGGCAGCTAGAGGATCTTTGGAATACGAGAAAATTAAGGAGAGTATGCAACAAGGAGAAGCCCCCATTTCACGGAAGATGAGCAAGGAACCGTGTGGTTTAAGAACCGGTTGTGTGTACCGAGACGGGGAGATCTCAGAAAGACAATCTTGAGAGAAGCTCACGACTCGGCTTATTCTATCCATCCAGGCAGTACTAAGATGTACCAGGATCTCAAGCAGAGGTATTGGTGGTACGATATGAAGAGAGATGTGGCCGCACATGTGGCTTCGTGTGACACTTGCCACCGGGTTAAGGCCGAACATCAGAGACCCGCTTGTTTGCTTCAACCATTGAAGGTGCCTGAGTGGAAGTGGGAAGAGATCGGAATGGACTTCATAATGGGTTTACCCCGAACCCGAGATGGTTATGATTCGATTTGGGTTATCGTGGATCGTTTGACTAAGGTAGCTCACTTCATTCCGGTAAATACTACTTATACAGGAGCTAAGTTGGCAGAGCTATACATGTCCAGGATTGTGTGTTTGCATGGTGTACCAAAGAAGATCGTGTCAGACAGAGGTACTCAGTTTACTTCTCGTTTCTGGGGGAAGTTGCATGAATCTCTGGATACTAAGCTAAATTTCAGCTCATCTTATCATCCACAGACAGATGGACAGACAGAGAGAACCAATCAGATCCTAGAAGACATGCTGAGAGCATGTGCGCTTAAGCATGGTTGTAGTTGGGATAAGAGCTTGCCATATGCTGAGTTCTCTTATAACAACGACTACCAAGCCGATCTCAAAATGTCACCCTTTGAGGCCCTGTATGGAAGGAAGTGTAGAACCCCGTTATATTGGAGTGAGACAGGCGAAAGGCAATTATTTGGGGCAGATATCATCAGAGAAGCGGAGAAACAAGTTCAGATCATCAGAGAAAATTTGAGGATTGCTCAGTCTAGACAGAAAAGTTATGCAGATGGCAAACGAAGGGATGTGGTCTTTCAGGAAGGCGACTATGTGTACCTAAAAGTGTCACCTATTAGAGGTTTGCGTCGATTCAGAGTTAAAGGAAAGTTGTCACCTCGGTTCATTGGACCTTTCAAGATCCTTGAAAGAGTGGGAGAAGTGGCTTACAGATTGGAGTTGCCAGTCTAGCTAGCTGATGTGCATGATGTGTTCCATATTTCTCAGTTGAAGAAGGGTTTTGGTCCTCATGACAAAGAGCCGTTACCCTTGGATGATCTAAACTTTGAAGAGGATCTCACTATTGTTGAACACCCTATTCGGATACTGGAAACCATGACAAGGATCACCAGGAATAGTGTGATTAAGATGTGCAAAGTACAGTGGAGTAATCATGCAGAGGATGAGGCAACATGGGAAAGAGAGGATGAACTAAAAGCAGAATTTCCAGATCTTTTTCCCAATCTATCCGAATCTCGAGGACGAGATTCTTCTTAAGGGGGTAGGATTTGTAACACCCTAATTTTATTAAAATTTTGGCTTTATAAAATTTGCTAGAAACCCTTTATTGCTTAAGGAATATAAGGTTGTTTCATTTATTTTTTAGGCATTCAAAAACTTTTCTAAAATAAAGTTAATGAATTATAGGGTTTATTTGTGGCATTCATGCTTGTGCATTATTTTTTGGTTGCTGGGATTCAAACTCAAATTTGAATTCCATTGTTTGAATCCTTTCCTAAAAATTCCTAAACCTTTTTTTTTCCCTCCCTACCCTTTTCCTTCTTCACTTTCGACCCATCGCTCTAACCGGCCCCAAAGACGAATAAAGCACTAGCCCGCCTAGCGCGGCCCGGCGGAGCCTTCCGCCCCCGGTTGGCCCAAAGCACCACCGCCGGCCGCCCTTCCCCGCCTCCCTCCCTCGCCCGCAGACGCCGACGGTGGGGGCCACCGTCATCCCCCACCTCGGGTCGTGACCAAGCCGGACTCGAGCATGAGTCCGACCGCGCCCCGCGCGTGCCCGAGTCCGAGGCCCGCACGCCACGGGCGAGCTCCCGCCGGGCTATTTAAGCCGCCGCCGCCTCCCCGGATCGCCTACCCGAGACGCCGTCGCCCGCCGCCTCTTGCGCCGCGCCTCGCCGGAACCCTAGCTCGAGCTCGCCGCCGCCGCCGTCGGATTCCACCGCCGTCGTCCTTCCGCCGCCGGGGGAATCGCTCCGGAGCCGCGCAAGGAGGTGAGCGGCGCGCCGTGCTACACGTCGTCGTCCCCGTGCACCCCGCCGCCCGTGCGACCTCGCCGGAGTCCGCGCCCCGCGCCGCCGCGTCGACCGCCGCGCGCCGCCGCGTCTCCGCCCCGAGCCGCCGCCCTAGATCGGTTCGCCGGCTCGCGCACGTCGCGTAGGTGCCATCCGCGCCTCAACTCGTGGCCGGAAACCCTAGATCGGGGTCCCCGCCGGCGAGTCCGCCGCCGCCCGCCGCCGCTCGCCGCCACCGGCTTGTGTTCCCCCGCCGCCCGTCGCTTGCGCGTGTCCTCGGCCGCCGGATCGAGATCCAACGGATCGATCTAAGCCGCGCCGCCGCAAACAGCCTCAGCCGTTAGATCTAGATCCAACGGATCTAAATCAACCCGACCCGGTCAACTGGGTCAAACCCGCCGCCAGCCCTGGCAATTTTGCAGAAAAGCCCCTGAGTTTCTTATATTTACAAAACTACCCTTCCACCTTAGAAGTTTTCTTACAGTTTAGTCCTTTTTCTTTATTTTAGCCCAAAACCTTTTCAAATCTTCACATATTAGTCCCTACACCTTCCCTTAGCCATAACTTAGTCGTTTTAGCTCCGATTTTAGCGTTCTTTATGTCCACGCGTTCGTCTCGAAGCGTAGATTAGTTCTATGCTACTGTTTAGATCTGTTTGATCTGTTTGGTGACTGTTTCTTATTTATTCCTATTGTATGCTTGTATGTGATGATTGTGGACCGTAGAGAGCGATTCGTTCGAGGGATTTGAAGATCAAGTCGTGCAAGAGTTTGAGCAGCAAGGCTTTGTTGAAGGCAAGTATTCCTTGATGCATGCCCGCTTGTCCTACATAACATGCATTTAAATTCACTGTTTTTACTTTTCCGCTTGCATTAATTTGATGGGAACCTATTAAGGATCATGCCTAGCTTTTTACTACCTTTACCTTGATACCGGGAATGAAATTAATCTTGTGGTAGTTATTGCTTAGCATGCTCAACCGGGAATTGGTATTAATCAACTTGGTTACCTTTTTGTTATTTTATGTTCCATTTATGATCTTTTACTTTACAAGACCACTTTAATGTGTAATCGGAACATGGAGAACCACCTAGGAAAACAGTACAACCACAAGAACTAATGAGCAATGGTCTTGGCTGAATAATTAGGAACTTTAGCTTGGGATGGTCTTACCTGATAAGGACAAGGGATCGGCGGTACTGTGGGGTATGAACTCGCTCTAGCAGGGGGTTGGGTGAGTTATTCTTTTTATGGTGGGGTATCGACCTGCTAGGGGACTTTATACCTTGCTAACTGATCCGGACCTTGTGGGTCATAACTTGCTAGGGAACCTTTGTAAAGGCCATGTAGCGTCCCTATGCAATCACACCTCGGAAGTGTGATATGGTGTCTTGCAAACACCGCATGGTTGGGTCCAAAGTTCTTCGGAGCTTTTACGCGCGCTTGTGGGTAAAGATGTACAACCTCGCGAGTGTTAAACTAATCGATTAGCCGTGCTCACGATCAAGAGCGGCCTGGACACTCACATGATTAAATTATGGAACTTTAATGTTTAAATTGTTGTTTTATTCTTTATTTATGATGCTTATATCTTGTTAATTGGGTTGGTATGAACTTACACTTTTAGTAATCAGGTGCTTGAACCTCAGCCATCCACCATATGGCCTTGCATGTTATGTTGTTTTCTCTTGCTGAGTACGATATGTGCTCACGTTTGTTTATTCTCTTGCATCTACAATACCTGGATTTGCTGCTCAGACTGGGAGAACTTTGAAGATATTCCAGGAGATTTCCAGGAGTTCTAGGTGTGCGTAGTCTTCAGTCAGCTGCCTGTGGAGGCATTTTGTCCGCTGCGAGAACTCGTTTATTTAAGATTCGTTTAAGACTATGATTTGTAATAACTCTTTATTCGTGTGGCACTGTTTTTGGTATTCATAATGTCTAAGCGTGTGTGTAACTTGATCCTGGCGCACACGTGATCAATGCATTCGGTTTTGCCTTTAAAACTGGGTGTGACAAGCGTTCGGCAGGGCTTCGGTTTCTGTTGGTGGAGAAGTCGCGGCCAAAGCCCTACACAAGTGGCTTAAATTGATGGGAGTATAGGGCACAGATCTGCCACAGGCCCAGACAATAAATGAGAAGGGACACACTTATTATAAGTAGAGAGGTTGAATTGAGCTAGCGAGGATACCAATAGTAAAAATTGGACCATATAATTAAAAATTAGATATCTAGTGAGGGTCTGTGCCCTCTCTATCAGTCCTCTCTGGGTCAGCACCTGGTCCGCCCATCCCCAAGTGGGGTATCTAGTAAAAATTGGACCATATAATTAAAAAAGTTTGTCAAAATATATTTAAGTGGGACATTATTTTGAATTTTTAATTGTTAGAAATTCAATGGTGCAACCAGAATTTAAGTTTGATACCCCGTTTATGATTTATAGACTTTTAAGCTTCAATTCGTGTTTGCATGTGATGATGTGATTTATTTTGTTTTATTTGTCAGACCTCATCCAACCATATTTCGCTGCCCACCCGACGACGTGTGCACCTCCTACTACTACGGCACCAGGGTCACAATTTGTTTATTGTTGCTACAGTGACCAAGGGCAGAGCCAAGGGGGGTGGGCAGTGGCCAGTGGCCTGACCCCCGTAATGCTCTTGTAAAATAGAGAGAACCTCTTATTTACGTTAGTACTAATTACCCTTATTAGCCTATTAAATGGACTCACAAACTCACAATAGGTCAGTAGCCTACCGGCTCATGGACTGATTTTCAAGGGACGTCTCACTTGGACAAGTATATGCATGGCATTTCATGGGTTCGCTTCCGTCTCCATGGTTCCATCCTGAACGTGTCCCGTGTGCTAGAGTGGCAGCTTGCACCATTCAGTCAATATCTGACGCTGTGTGCTAGATTTTGTTTTGCATGGTTAATTAGATTCAACAACCTGTTAGTTGCTCCATTCGTTTTGTTCTCTCAGATTGCGTGACATTTTTTTTAATCTTTAAGCTACTTAGCAACATATATCTGACTGTTAAGCTAAGATGAACAAGATAATCCTAGTATAGGTCTCCGCTGAATGTTCTATGACAATAATGATTAATAAGTTATCGAACCGGTTGAAAATGCAAACTCCATAATTGAGCTAAATACATGTGATCATCATAAAACCTAACAAGCTAAAAATACTATGAAAATTTAGATTTTTCACATGGAGTGCCTTATGGTCAAATCCTGACTACGTCCCTGACAGTGACGTCTAGACGCACCCATTCACGTGCTGCACGCGTGCGTTTTCCGAGATTAGCAGGCGACACCAGTAGGTTTGTTGCCTTCGGCGCTGTATAATCACTCACTGAAAAACTTGCGATGTGTCAGACGTCGGTACGAGGCTTCAAGTACATTAATAGGCTGAAGTGGCACTACGGGAGCCGGCCCCTTCCCAGAGTGTCAAAAGCACTCGGGAAGACACCAAAACACTCGGGGAAGTCTTCCCCGAGTGCAACACTCGGGGAAGGGCAACCAGAGAAGGGGCTCACGAAGAAGAGGCCTTCTCCGAGTGCCAAATATCGAGCACTCGGGGAAGCCTTTCCCGAGTGCCATGCTCCCCCTCGGTGAAGATTTAATGTCGTCTCCCAGATTTTTGTTTACTCATCCCCGAGTGCAACATTCGGGGAAGAAATTTCCTTTTTTTTGAAACCTCTTCCCCGAGTGCAACACTCGGGGAAGAAATTCATTTTTGTTTTAGAAAACCTCATCCCCGAGTGCCCATGAACAGGCACTCGGGGAAGCACCGTTCCCTTTTTTTTAAAAAAATGGCCTTCCCCGAGTGCCAAATGCCCTGGCACTCGGGGAAGCCCCTGTCTTTTTTTAAATTTACCCTTCCCCGAGTGTCGGATGCCCAGGCACTCGGGGAAGCCCCTTGCCTTTTTAAAAAAATTTAGCCTTCCCCGAGTGCCAAATGCCCAGGCACTCGGGGAAGACCCCTTATTTTTTTTTCTTTTTTTTCTTTTTTTTCTTTTGCTTTACCATGTGACAAACAAAGCATATATTTATACAAACCACAAATCGACTTCAATATCTCACAAATCACATTTATAAATGACAAACGACACATCCAAAAGTGTGGCCAAATATCTCCGGAATCCACAATATATTACATACAAACCACATATCCAAAAGTAGACATTATTCCAAGTTCACAAGTGCAATACATAAAAACGAGTCTGCGGGCGGCTCACGGCAATTGGGATCCCCGCGATGCTCCAGCTGGGGATGCCTCGGCGTGCGACCCCGGCGACCCTCCGACATGGTTCAACGACGCCCCCGAGTGCCGCTGAATAAAAAGAAATTGCACATGAGTAACAAGATAAAAATCCAAGTTGTAAAGAAAAGTTGAAAATTTCAGCAGCACCTCCTCTACATGCGGAGGTTTCCAAAACCTACAAGAAGAAGGTCGACATGAAGGCCGACAACCACATTTCCAGCACGAAGGCCGACAAATCAACAACTCCGGCACGAAGGCTGACAAATCAACAAATCCGGCACGAAGGACGACACTAGGTTTGACACTGAGCATTAGCACAGAAAGTAAAATAATCGTGCTCATACTCACCGGGGTGGACTCTCGACGAGGTGGTGGAGGTGGTCGTGGTGGTGCAATCAGTTGTGCTGGGATCTGCCAACCTTGTTGCTCCCCAAGTTGTTGCACGAACGCGAGCAAACCTTGTGTCTGGACCTCCAAAGCTTGCATCCTCTCCCGCTCGACCTCCCGCTCGGCCAGCTCAGCCACCCACTCAGCCTCCCACTGGCAAGCAAGGCCTCCTATCGCTGCCGAAGACGCTGCATCTCGGCTTGCAACATTTGACACCAATGTTCCAATAATGCAGAGCTAAGGAACGTAAAAGTCAAAGAACGACTAATGAAAGTGGGAATACTTACCTGGAGTGACACTATCGCTGTCGGCCACTGGCTTATGGGCACACTAGAGCTCGTGCTCGCTACTCATAGGCGGTCGAGTGAAGGAGTAGAGGCTGTGTCGAGGATGCCATCGCCAATGTAGAACCACCCATGCTTCTTGCCTTGCCCAATCCTCGTCACTAGCTCAGGATCAAGATGTTCCTCGGACCTCGGGTCGTAGTCTGGCCCATGGACTAACCTTAGTCCCTCCGTGTACGAACTAAGGCGGGTGTGGACACTGGAGTTGGTGTACGCCTCTGGGCCCGCATCCGGGTTGTACTTGATGTTGGACTTTGTCGGGCCCATGTGGGCCAGAGCATACGCCTTGAGTTGGCTAATTGGCCGGCCACCGTGTGTCACCTCCTACAAAAAAGCCAACTTGTGGTTAAGAATTAACCAGAATTGAACGCGACTAGATTAGACAAGTGGTGATGACTTACGTATGTCTTTTTGTATTTCCTGAGGCTGGCGCTGCCCTGACGGTGAGGTGCACCTAGCATCAGCATACGGTGGTCTTTTTTCTCTTGGTGCACCTTCTGCCAGTCCGCGTCCAACCATTTCTCCGCCATAGTAGCCCAGCAATCGCAAAAGGTTGCGCACCAACTCGGGATCACCAACAAGCCATCAGAAGATCAAATTGGCATAGGTAATAATCTGAAAAGAGATGAATAGGAGATGTTTTGTATTTACCAGAAGGTACTACTCCTTGTCAGAATCTCTGTCTCACTTCTTGCCTGCTTTCTGTTGATTCTTCTATTACAGTAGGTGGCGTTGTAGTCAATGTGCGCCTGCAGGCGGGCCTCATAATACAAGTACGAGACACGCCTTTTACAGGAAGCGTAAGCCACTTGATACACCCTTTCCTCCTGTCCTGGCTGGCATCTAAAGAAGTCCTACATAAAGACACGAGGTATCCATTATTTTATTTCAAGAATGTCGAATGAAAGCAATAAATGAAAGGCTTACCCACAACTCCGAAATCACCTGATCCGCTAAGTTTCTATATGGTTCATCTACGGAGAAGAGAGCGTACTAGTCAAACGAGGGTAACTATCCCTCCACATCCTCCTCTGACTTGTACACCAGGCCAGGGAATTGTTCCCTACACAGAAGTCCAAAGATCCCAATGACATTGTGAGCCTCCACTCCTTCCTCAACAAGTATCCAGTTCCTGCACAAGTGGTTAACAATAGTTACTATTAGTTCTTATTCTGATTTTTCTATATATCAAATGAAGAACATATGAAGTTACTTACCTGTCCTTCTGGGGTGCAATCAGTGGGCAGCGGTCAACAGGAATCGGTCGCTTCGGGAGCTGGCTGGGACCGTGCTTATATGGCATCGAGGCTGTAGAGGAAGTCGAACACCCTGCCCCCTCCTCAGCGGATCCGCCTCCTCAGACGCGTGTGGGCCCCCTCGTCGTACATCTGCGGAGGGATGTCGTCGTCCCTAGAAGAGCGAGAGGAGCCAAGGTTGTCTCTGGCTCTGCCCCTGGTCCTCCTCTGCCTCTCTGACGGCTCCGGCTCCCCAGTCGCTGGCTCCGGCTCTGGCTCCCGCTGTCTCGAGTAAGTCGAGCGACACCTCCTAGTAGGCCCCATCACCTGGAATTAAAACAAATAAACCAGTAATAGTCTAGGTAAACAAGAAGTACTTAGCAAGGAAGCAAAACAAAAAAATGTATTACAAGTATTAAAACGAGAAGTATCACATGTTTTTATAATATTTACAAGTATTAAAATGATAAGTATTACATGTTTTTATAATGTTTACAAGTATTAACACGAGAAGTTTTACATGTTTTTCTAATATTTACAAGTTTTAGAACGAGAAGTATTACACGTATTTCTAATATTCTTCATGATCGGAATTATATGGCCGATAGGTCTCGTCATCACTATCAAGAGCCTCCAAATCATCAACAGCCTCATCCTCATCACTGTCATTGTCTAGTTGTAGTCCGTCAAGCATTTTCAAGTCTCTTAGATCATGCACCTCATCTGTAGCTTCCTCGTCAACAACCCATTCCACGTCTACTTCCATTTCAATATCTTCAGTTAAGTCTATCTCAAGCATCCCTGGTAGCCCCTCATCTTGTTGATAAAACTCCTCGTCATCCGTGGGTGGGTTCAAGTTGTAATCGTCATCGTTTGGGTGAGTACATTTACCATGTGGTGACACCATGTGCACAATATACCAACCCTGAAGACGTGGGTCGGTTTTGCAAGCATATGGACAATAATAAACTTGCATGGCTTGTTGAGCCACAATATAGACATCCTCTCCTAGATAGAAGGGATCCTGTCTAATTTCGACTATCCCAAATTTTTAGGGGACCTTTTCGATACTCCAGGATCAAACCACTTGCATTTGAATATGATTGGCTTAGGTGCATTTTCACCATGTAATTCGAGTTCATATATTTCTTCAACTATGCCATAATAGTCCTTAGGATCCTCATGCTCCTCAATTACTCCAGGCGTAAGTATTTCGGTACTGGTGGTCCTTGGATTGGGCCGACTCTTCTCGTAGCTTGTTGTGTGAAAGCGATATCCATTCACGTCATAAGCGTTAAATGAAAAGACCTTGTAGTCAAAGCCTCTAGCCAGTTGTCATAATTCGACATTTATAGACAAATCGCTTTTGCACTGCAACTCAAGGAGAGAAATGAAATTAGGCAACTATCAACAACAAACTTGGAATGACCTAAGTTGGCTAGAAGGTGCCTTTTTTTGAAACCATGTAATGAAATCATGTTCATGAAGAAGGTTTTCTCGTTCATGTTCAGTAGGTGGCCTTGGATCATGCCAGTATTGATCAAAAAATTCCCTGCACGGACAGGCAACAAGGTTGTTGGATGCAGAAAATTTATGAAGTATGTAACAAGTTCGTTGAGAATTTACCTCCGATACTTGTCGAGTTCATCAAGGTTCGTCAACAAGTACAGCATGATCTTGCGCCACTCTGGATTGGTCAAGAACTTTGTGGCCGCTCCACTTGATCTCCCACGTTGCCCTTTAGATAGGCTAAGGGTCGATTCAGTTTCTTCCTCGTTGTAACGAGAGGATGGATAATGCACACTTGGAAGGTTGTCATTATAGTATGTTGTTGTGAAGTTTGACACCTCCTCACGAAGGAATGCCTCTGCTATGGAAGACTCAATCTCTAGCGAACAGTCTTTAGCAATCTCTCAATTGGATAGCACCAATGTTTTTGCACGCCCCCCCAATCGTACCTCGTTCGGAAGGTGCAAAATCAAATGTTGCATCGACAAGAAAAAGCCAGGTGGAAAGATCTTCACCAACTTACAGACCAACTCGGGTGCCATTTTTTCCAACTCCTCAACCACTTTTAGAGATATCTCCTTGGCACAAAGCTGGCAAAAGAAAAAGCTCAACTCTGCCAGCACCTTCCAGATATGCTCAGGGACTTAGCCTCTAACCATCGACGGAAGAAGCTGCTCAATCCATATGTGGAAGTCATAACTCTTCATCCCTAAGACTCGGCCAGTACTTGGATTCGCTCCCCTCCTCAGATTCGCTGCAAACCCATCAGGGAAACTTAATGTCTGCATCCATTCTATCACTTCCGTCCTCTGCTTCTTTTCCAAGACATAATCAGCCTTAAGACTTTTCCATGGTTTGCCATCTCTTGGAGGCATCATGTGTAGGTTTGGTCTGTCACATGGTGTTGCCAGGTCTACTCTGGCCTTAGGCTTGTCCTTTGTCTTTTCAGGAATGTCCATGAGTGTTGCCCAAAGTGCTTCGGCGACATTTTTCTCAGTGTGCATTACATCTATGCTATGTGAAAGGAGAAGGTCATCACAATAGGGAAGCCTCTCTATTCCCTGCTTATGGGTCAACATATGTTTCTCACCATAACGCACAAAGTGATTTTTCTTTGGCTTATCTTTCTTTGGATTAAGTTTCCTTCTTTTATCCTTCTTTGGATTATCTTTCTATGACAGTTGCACAAGAGTATCTATTTGAGCATGAACCTGAGTAGTAGTCATCTTCTGAGGTACAGGGCCGATCACTGTGACACCTTTTGTGAAGTTCTTGGTGTCTCCTCTGAATGCATGGTCAAGAGGGAGGAACTGTCGATGCTTGTCGAACGACGAGAACTTGCCACCCTTCTTCAACCACATGAACTCTAGAGCTTCCTTGCATACCGGGCATGGAAACTTCCGGTGGACACACCAGCCGGCGAATATCCCATATGCCAGGAAGTCATGCATGGAGTACTGGTACCAAACATACATTCTGAAGTTCTTTGTAGCTCGGTCGTAAGTCAATACGCCTTCATTCCAAGCCTTGATCAATTCATCAAAGACAGGTTGCATGTACACATCCATTTTGTTTCCCGGGTGTCCAGGAATTATCAACATCATGAATATGTTTTGCCGTTGAAGTAGGACCCCGGGAGGGAGATCTAGGGGGATAGCGAACATGGGCCAACAAGTGTATGGGGCCAACATCAATCCATAAGGATTGAACCCATCCGTTGCCAGCACAACACGTACATTACGAGCCTCTGAATGTTCCATACGATGGTTGTCATTAAACATTTTCCATGCTTGACCATCTGCTAGATGTACCATCTTGTCATGATTGTATCGAACGCCTTCCTTGTGCCATGTCATTTGTTTCGCAGACTCCTCGGACATGAATAGCCGTTGCAGCCTCGGTATGATCGGAAGATGTCTTAGCACTTTCATGGGGATGTTCTCATTCTGCTCCTTCGTTCCATCACCCTTGTCTACCTCCACGTACCTAGAGAATTTACACTTTGGACAATACTTTGCATCCTTGTGTTCTTCCCTAAATAGGACGCACCCCTTCGGACAACAATGTATCTGATCATACAACATATTTAGTGCCCGAAGGAGTCTCGTTGACTCGCTTGTACAAGTTGCTCAAAAGATGATGACCCTCCGGAAGCAGGCCCCAATAACTGCCATCATAGCATCGAAGTAGGCTCGAGTCATGTTGTGCTTGGACTTCAACCCCAGTAGACGCCCAATGGCATCAAGTTGAGAAACCGTTGTCTTCTCATGTAGGAGCTTCTGTGTCGACTCCCACATGGCCAAGAACACCTTAGCACTCGGCTCTGACTCCTCCTCCTTATCATCCTACTCATCCTCCGTAGGCCTTTCAGCAAATGTTGCATCCTCATAGTCACATAACCATCCTGCTACCCCACCATCACCATAAAATGCCTCCAAGCATTGTCTCACGGCCTCCTCTCTGGGACAATAGGCTTCACCATGACTTTCACTTTTTTCTTCTTGTTTTTACATTGGCTACATGGACAAAACGTGACTCCCGCTCCCTTGGCTTCCTTAAATGCATGGTCCAAGAATTTCTGGATCTTATCCACCCATTCACGAGTGACTTGAGCCTGACTTGGGCGTCCCATGTACATCTACTCACGATTATCCATTCTATAGTATATAGTATATACACATAATGCAGTAATATAACCATCAAGCGCATCTGCACGGCGTGCCTACGGTCTAATATGTAAGGGTAGGTCCTAATCCCACCCGCGGATGCATAGATGAGGTTAGTTTCCATGCTCTACTCTGATCCGAGAAGAAATTTGGCAGCACCTCCCCGCTGCTCTCCCGATACACGTCCTGGAAGGGAGAGTGTGTATCCGGAGAACAACGGGGAGGTGATGCCGAAACTCCATCTCAGATCCGAGCAGAACATGGAAACTAACACATCTACGCATCCACAGGCTGTCCAAAAAATGTGGACAATCCGAAACAGATATAGTCATAAAGATATACAAAGACTCACATATCTCTAACCATATCCGTTTCGGACGGGAGATGCCTATTTGAGCTACACCGATCGACGTACGACAACGGTAAGGAAAGAGCTCAATTATACCTAGGGTGGCGGTGGAGACAAGCTAGAGGTTGTGCAGGCAGGACCGTAGCGTCGACGAAGACGATCGGGGTAGCCGAGGTGCTCCGGGTTCCCTCCGACAGCTGCTCTGCAAAACAAAAAAAACAACACTATAAGTACAAAATTTCGGCAGAACCTCCCCTACATGGGGAGGTTTCCAAAACCTGCAAGAAAGAAGTCGGCTCAATGCCCGACAACACATATAAGGCACGATGGCCACACATCCACAATACCGGACTTAAAAACTTTCATGTTCAACTGTTGGCATTGAAGGGTAGTAAAATGCACATTGGATTCATCACTATGTCGCTCAGCCTTGTATTATCGAAGGAATGTCCAACCAAAAAGTGATTAAGTGGTGTGTCGTCGCAGCGCAGGAACACATCAACCACGGCAGCAAGCAACCGAAGGAATAGCAGGATCGCATCGTGCGAGTAAGTTAGAGTACTTCCTTGTAACGCCTCATCAGACTTCAATCGATATATAGGGGGAGATTGCTATAAGTTACTAGTGTACTTCATTTGAGCGAATGAACGGATGGTCCAGAGAACATGGTCTAGATCATAGATATGTTGAGCAATATATTACTACTCTAACTGCTAGCAGCTAATATAAAAGGGAGTTGTTGTCCATAAAAAACTATTCTTTTTTCATCATACTGTACTTGGAATAATTGATCTGGGGGAGCAGTTTTATATATTACCAGGTGTCATTGCAGCACATTAATTCCTGATTAGTTGTTGAATGAAGGAACATCAGCGAGTAAGTTAGAGTATAACCTTGTAACGCGCAGACGGGCGCGACGACGACTCGCCGGCGGGGTCGAGCAGAACCTCCCGGGTCGTATGGCGCCGCTGCGAGGCGGGGGGCTGCGCCGCGGCGCCGGGTTGGGGTGCCGGGACGTAGCACCGGGGGGAGGGACGACGACGGCATGGAGCGGAGCGGGTGCACGGGGGGGGGGGGGGGGGGGGGGATGGCGGCGCGGGGGAATGGGTGGGGGGCGGGTGGCGCCGATGCCGGCGGGGCCACGGGGCAGCGGGTCTTTTTTCGAAGCGGGGCGGCGGGGGCACGGTGGGAGGAGGGAGGCGTGGTTGTTTTTTGCCTTGTTGACCTGTTGGGCCGGCGCGACAGGGAGATTTCATTTTTTTTCCCGTATATTCTTCCCCGAGAGCTGGCTACTAGCACTCGGGGAAGGGGCATCTTCCCCGAGAGCCCATTCTCCTGCACTCGGGGAAGGACCTCTTCCCCGAGTGCCAACAGTGGCACTCGGGGAACTAACTTTTTTTTTTTGTTTTTTTACCCCCATTTTTATGAGGCCTTCAAACATTATTTGAAACTCCTTTCTCAAATTTGAACTAATTTTGAATTTTTTGTTATATTTCGTTACTTTTTTTCATTTTCTCAAATTTTTTTGGCGCACTTCAAAATTGAACTGCATGTGCATGAAATCATATAATGTGGTGATTCAAAAAATGATATTCATGATATTTGGTGTATATTGAGGCCTTATCCACCAACTCACATGAAATATCGAGCATCTTGTTGTCTCGACATGACGAACAACATACGGGAAAAGTATTTCTAAATTAAAAAACTTCGGACGAAGTCCGAAAATCACGAAACTTGTCGGGGAGTTGTGTTATCACATGTATAAGTTGTGTGCAAGAATAGAGAAGATTTCGAGCAAGTTGCGACGTCTGATGCCTACAACCCACACATCTCCGAGTGTGTTATCACATGGATCACATGTGGAGATTTATGGGTTTTAGGCATCACACATCGCAACTTGCTCGAAATCTTGTCAACTCTTTCACACAACCTCTACATGTGATAACACGATGTCCCGACAAGTTTCGTGTTTTTCGGACTTCGTCCGGATTTTTTGTAATTTAGAACCACTTTTCCTGTAAGTTGTTCGTCATGTCACGACAACAAGATGCCCGTCTTCCCCGAGTGCACGAGCGCAATTCTTCCTCAAGTGCAACACTCGGGGAAGATTGGCTTCCCCGAGTGCCCGATTTTTGGCACTCAGAGAAGCGTGTGGCACTCGGGAAATTCAGCTTCTCACGTAGTGTTGATGGCCTTCATAGGCGAGCCCTCCGACCTGTTCACGAACAGGAAGTTCTCCGGCTTCAGGTATGGTTGCCGTCGTCGTGCTCGTTTTGCTCATATATACACGTGACCACGCTGCTAGACAAGGTGCGTACATGGTACCGTGCCGTGGCGTCTTGCCAATTTCTACATGCTCGATCGTTCATACAGATAGCAGCTTGCGTACGCCTTGTTATTACTCTACGCACTACCGGAATCCGCGCCTCTGCCGAGAGCGTGATCCTCTCGGCACAGGCCTGATTGTTCTCGGCATAGCGCTCCCGGCACCGCTAGGTCGGCAAAGGCCTCTCTGCCGTGAGCCACGGGCCAAACACTCGGCAGAGCTGTGCCGAGAGCCCACTTAGCTCTCGTCATAGGGCCATTCACCGCGGGTTTTTTCTGTGTCGAGAGCTCGATCTGGTGCTCTCGGCAAAGCGTCCCTGTGCCGTGAGATTTGGGTTTGGCTCTCGCAACAGAATCGAGCTCTTGGTACGGGCTGCGTTTCCGGTAGTGACGTTGTCCTCTCGTTTCCAATATCTATATAGCTACTATGCTGTGAATGGAGTCAAGCAGCACATGAATTTTGTTTGTAATGAAATAAACACGGCTCGTGATACTACCTGACCAAACGTATGTACACGGTGTGTGTGGTGCGAGCGGGCCGGCTGAGTGTGCAGTGCGTCGCACGCTGTGGCCGCCAGGAACACCGCGCGTGCACCCCGAGCACTGCAGGCCCACTTGGCCACCAAATAAACGGCTATCTATATATACACAGCACCAGCCGATCGAGCCTCTCGGCGATCGATCGAGTACTTGTTAGAGCCATGGCGGTGGCTGGCGGCACAAGCGGCGGTGGCAGCAGGAGCGGCGGAGGCGGCGCGGTTGCCTCGGCGGTGGCCGTGCTCGCCACGGTTGTCGCGGCTGCTCTCGTGGCTGGACAAGGAGGGGGCGACCGTGGCGACGACCTGGTGCGGGGGGCAGAGGGGTGCGCGCGGGCGCCGGTGGTGTTCGCGTTCGGGGACTCCAACACGGACACTGGCGGCATCGCTGCTGGGCTGGGCTACTACTACCCGCTGCCCGAGGGCCGCGCCTTCTTCCGCCGCGCCACCGGCCGGCTCTGCGACGGGCGCCTCGTCATCGACTACCTCTGTGAGTCTTCGTTCCCTGTTCTTCCATGAGAGAAAGGTGCGCGCGCTGGCTGAGCATCCAGCTGAGAGACCGAGAGAAAGGTTAGTTGGTGGTGGTGGCAGATGCTGTCAACCGCAGATCTTAGTTTGTACTACATGCCAAGCGCGCGTGCTCCAGCGCGGTCCATCGGAAAGGGCGCGCGCAAGCACCAACAACGATCGATCAGTTTCAACTTTCCACAAAAATGGGCAGCAGAAACCGTAAAGTGTGGTTTTCGTGGGCGCGGAACCGCTGCTTCAATTCCATCCTTCAATTCAAAGTGTGGCGACACACACTTGGCGCCACCAGTTGCCAGTGCCACCTATTATCGTGCTCGATCGCGCGCGCGCGCACTTCCCCTGTTGCCGACCTCGGGTTTCCTTTTCATGGCGACCGCGCGACGCGCGACCACGACAGGCCAGGACATCCATTTCCTTGGTGCTGATCGGCGCAAAATGTGGCCTGGACTCCTGATTGGTTAACGACGCAAACGAGACCCTAACTATGTGTTGATTCCAAATACTAGGAAAATTAGACAAAACTATATTTGTCTGTCTTGATATATGTCCAGGGGGTTCCTATCCCCATCGATCAATTTCGGTTTAGCAACAGTGTGGTGATGCTAGGCACCGGCAACGACTGCATGGTCGTCACATCCACATGACGGCAGTGTGGTGATTCTAGGCAACGGCAATTGGTTTTCTGTTGGGGATTGGGATGCTCTGTTCACTTTAGTTTTCTGGTCAGTCTGAATGCACGAGTACTATAGTATTTATTTGTAGATTTCAATTAAAACAACACGCTTGTCCATCTGACGCACAGGTGCACAATTATAATGGCAGGTGAGAGCCTGAACATGAGCTACCTGAGCCCGTACCTGGAGGCCCTGGGCTCCGACTTCACCGGCGGCACCAACTTCGCAATCTCCGGCTCCTCCACGCTTCCCCGCAGTGTCCCCTTCTCGCTCCACGTGCAGGTCCAGCAGTTCGTCCACTTCAAGCAGCGATCCCTCGAGCTCGCCGCCCATGGTGGGAGCGCCCCGGTGGACGCCGACGGGTTCCGGAACGCGCTCTACCTCATCGACATCGGCCAGAACGACCTGTCCGCCGCGTTCGGGAGCGGGGCGCCCTACGACGACATCGTCCGTCAGAAGATCCCGGCCATCATTTCGGAGATAAAGGACGCTATCATGGTACTGCAGTGATGTTCGGTACTGTGTGCCACATGTTAATCTTTGTTCTCTGTGGCTAGCTTTGTCTGAACTTATGCAGTGGAGCCAAATTTTTGCTTCAGACTCTGTACTACAACGGCGCCAAGAACTTCTGGGTGCACGGCACCGGCCCTCTGGGCTGCCTGCCCCAGAAGCTTGCCGCGCTGAGGGCCGACGACAGCGACCTCGACTACAGCGGCTGCCTCAAGACCCTCAACAACGGCGCCTACGAGTTCAACAACCAGCTCTGCGCCGTCTGCGACAAGCTCAGGTCGCAGCTGCGTGGCGCCACCATCGTCTACACCGACGTGCTGCTCATCAAGTACGACCTCATAGCCAACCACTCCGACTACGGTCAGTGACCTCTCTCCATGCATATTCCTCCATGCCGATAGATCTTGTGCTCAAGATGCCTTGCTATCTAGCTGCAGCAGATTTGTGACACAGCTTGGAAGAATGTTTCAGGATTCGAGGAGCCGCTGATGGCGTGCTGCGGCTATGGCGGACCGCCCTACAACTACAACGCGAACGTAAGCTGCCTTGGACCGGGCTTCCGGGTGTGCGACGACGGAGCCCAGTTCGTCAGTTGGGACGGCGTGCACTACACCGACGCCGCGAACGCCGTCGTCGCCGAAAAGATCCTCTCCGGCGAGTTCTCCACGCCCAAGCTGCCTTTCGACTATTTCTGCAAGTCGTGACCGATCTGGCGATCTGTGCAGCAGTGATATCAAAGCTAAGCCAAGCGATTCAGTTGAGAATAATCCCTTGGCAACCAAGGCAAGAAATGTAACAAGCAGTGCATTTCACACAAGGAATAACTTGAGACTGGCTCTTCAGTCTTGGCCTCAAAGTTTATGCAATTAGACACATCTTTCCCGGTTTAATGGGCACGGTACAAGACTAAACGGCTGACTACTAAGAGCATCTCCAACACTCTAGCTAAATTTTGTTCTCTATATTTCAATTTAGAGAGTCATTTAGCTAAAATCAACTATTTATATTAGATTGTATTCCAACCGCCTCGTCAAAGGGCCCGTTTGGTACAGCTTCATGAGCAGCTTCACGAGCAGCTTCACAACTTCAACAGCCAAACAACCAACTCTCTCGCCTCTGCGGTCGACTTCTCTGAAAACTCACTCTCACAGAGTTAAGCATATGGTGAAGCTGCAAAAACGTGGCTCTCTCCCCCGCTCATGAAGTTGCTCATGGAGTTGTTTTCTAAAAAATAACTCTACAAGTGAAGCTGAGGTGTGCCAAACGGGCCCAAAATCTCACTCTTCATTTCCAAATCTTATCAATCCTCCTCTCTCCATCTCACTTCCGCGTGGGGCCAACCTTATCCAGCCTTCCTCCTCCTCCCATCCATGGCGGTCAGGGCAGCCTACCGCTGCCACAGAGGGCTACCCCAAGCAGCTCGCCGCTCCGCCGCCCGCGCAGCTAGCCAGTTCCGCCACCCGCGCAGCTCGCGCACTCCGCCGCCGCGTAGCTCGCGGTCTCGCGCGCTCCGCCGCCCGCGCGCGCTCGCCCGATCCGCCGCCGCGCGCTCGCCGCCCCCGCGGCTCGCTCGCTCCGCCGGTGTGTAGCTCGCGAGCTCCGTCGCCCGCGCGGCCTCACTCGCTCCACCGCCGCACGGCTCGCGCGCTCCGCCTCTCGCGCAACTCACTCGCTCCACCGCCGCACGGCTCGCGCGCTCCGCCTCCGTGCAGCTTGCTCGGCCACTCTGCTCTGCTCGCTCGGCTGCCTTGCGCCACTCGCTCCATCACCCTGCGCCCTGCGCTCCAAGCTCCACCGGCAGACACCTCCGCTGGGATGCCACACTCCATCGGAGCCCGCCGTCCGGCCTCGATCGAGCTTCCCACTGGTCGGTG
The DNA here is from genome assembly GCA_947561735.1 of Cenchrus americanus. Taxonomy (NCBI): domain Eukaryota; kingdom Viridiplantae; phylum Streptophyta; class Magnoliopsida; order Poales; family Poaceae; genus Cenchrus; species Cenchrus americanus. The sequence goes on from OX387244.1 coordinate 196,777,807, forward strand.
TACTGGAGGGTCCGCCTGGAGGGAGTCGCAGGAGGGGCCGGGAGAAGCGTGAGGGAAAGCAAGATCGAGATAGCGAGCGGACGCTACTAGCCAAACATACTGAGCCTGAAGCGATTTTTACCGAGTCTCACTACAGGAAACTCAGGCTTTGCCTAGGGTTCTAGGCTTTTCCGAGGGCTTTTTATCGGGCCCTTTGCCGAGCGCCGCGCTCGGCACAACAGTACTCACGGCACTGCAACCTTTGCCGAGGGTCGGGCTGTCGGCAGGCTAGGACCCTCGGCATAATCAAGACTTTGCCGATAGCCAACCCTCGGCACGGAGTGCACTATCGGAGAAGGAGCGAGCACCGTCACATTTGGGCTGCCGTCCACTGTGCCGACGGCTCCGCCGTGAGGCCGTCGGCACAGATGCGACCTATGGCGAGAGCCCCCTCCAAAGCTCTCAGCAAAGGCGTTGACCAGGGTTTACCCCGATTGACTGGCCTTTGCCGAGAGCCAGCTGGGGCCGTCGGCAGAGCACACGTTTGTGCCGACGGCCCACCCTCGGCACAGGCACCTTTGCCGAGGACCCCACCAGGCTCTCGGCAAAGAAGTAATTTTTTTAGTTTTTGGGTTGAGCTTTTTTATTTGCTAAAGGTACATTAGTTAGAGCTTGATTTCCATTTTGGTGTTTTTTTCATAAATTTATACTATATTTCATGTGTTTTCGTCTTTTTTTTGAATTTCTCTGCATGTCTCAAATTTGAACTGCAAGTCCTCAAAACAGTGCGTGTATATGATTGGAAAATTGATATTGTTGCTTGTTAGTGTGAGTTTAGTCCTAATCTAGGGCCACGTGCCAAAATTCAAACATCTTTGTGCGGATCTCATGTCCACCCGCTTTCCTGCGAATCGTTTTCAAATTATATAAAATGCAAATAAAGTCAAAAAAATTACGAAATTTGACGAGTTGTCGTTATATCACATGTGTAGGTAGTGGTAAAAATTTGGAATGATTTCGTGGAAGTCTCCGTGACGCACTATAGAAATGGGGATATCTCCGCGACACTATAAGTCTCAGTCACACAGTGGACAAACCAGGAGATCTCTAGCATGTGATCATAGACAATGTCGTGGAGATATCCCCATTTCTACAGTGCGTCACGGAGACTTCCACGAAATCATTCCAATTTTTTACCACTGCCTACACATGTGATATAACGACAACTCGTCAAATTTCGTGATTTCTCGACTTTATTTGCATTTTATATAATTTGAAAACGATTTGTAGGAAAGCAGGTGGACATGTGATCCGCACAAAGATGTTTGAATTTTGGCACGTGACGCTAGATTAGGACTAAACTCACACTAACAAGCGACAATATCAATTCCAATCATATACATGCACTGTTTTGAGGACTTGCAGTTCAAATTTGAAATATGCAGAGAAATTCAAAAAAAGAAAAAAATACATGAAATATAGTAAATATTTATGAAAAAACACCAAAAATGGAAATCAAGCTCTAAGTAATGTACCTTTAGCAAAGAAAAAAGCTCAACCCAAAAACTAAAAAAATTACTTCTTTGCCGAGAGTCTAGTGGGGCCCTCGGCAAAGGTGCCTGTGCCGAGGGTGGGCTGTCGGCATAGACGTGTGCTCTGCCGACGGCCGACGGCTCGGCTCTCGGCAAAGGCATTGACCAGGGTAAAACCTGGTCAATGCCTTTGCCGAGAGCCGTGGAGGGGGCGCTCGGCACAGGTCGCATCTGTGCCGACGGCCTCACGATCGGGCCATCGGCAAAGGTTTATTTTCGTTTTAAAAAAATTATGTTACCTGTGCCGACGGCCGGATCTGAGGGTCGTTGGCAAAGAAGTGCCATTACACAGTGGCACGACCAACACTTAGCCACACACACACACACGCACACAACCGCCGCCGTCGCGCTCGCCCCACCGCCCGCCGTCCGGGGTGGCCACCCGCCCGCCCCCGCGCCGCCGTCCGCCCTCCCCGCCCCCACCCTCCGGCCCCCGCCCGTCGTCCGCCGGCCGCCGCGCCCCCGCCCTCCCCCTCCCCGTCCCTCCGCCCCCACCCGCCGCGCCCGCCCCGCCCCGCCGCATGCCCCCGCCCCTACCCCCGGCCCCCTCCCCTTCCCTCCCGCTCACCCCCCGCCGACGGCCCGCACCCCCCCATCGCCCGCCGCGCGCGCCACCTCCCCAGCCCGCCCGCACAAGCCCCCTCCCCTGCCCGCCTGTCCCTGCCGGAGAAGAGAAGGCAGGGAGAGGGAGCAATGAAGTAGGAGCTGGAGGAAAAGTGAAGGGAGGAGAAGGGGAGAGGAGGAAAGGAGGATCAAGAAGGGGGGAGAAGCACAAGGCCAACGCCCGGGACAGCCCCGCCGTCGTCGTCCATCCACGTCCCGCCCGCCCACGCTATCGTCGTCTGCCCGAGCAAGGTGAGCCGACATGTGAATGTGACTAACAAAATCATGGAGACTTGCGAGGTAACCTTCGACGAGACAATGCCATGTACCTCTCTTGGCTTTGAATGTGCAGGTGATGAAGAGATGGCCGAGGACCTCTTTGAAGAGGAGAAGGATGAAGATGGAGATGATGATGGAGAGAACCATGCGCCTTAAGCTGAGTGTGTACCCACTACTTCCCCTACGACCACTACGGAGCGTGGACCGTCTACTTCATGGACAATGACGGTGCGACAAGAGGACCAGGCGAGAGAAACTGAAGTTGAGGGGGAGGTAGTCTCGAGGCGTGAGGCTCCCCGGCGGATTCAAGAAGTGCATCCCCTGTCGAAGATCATTAGGGACATCAACGAACGTACTACACGGTCAAGGTCTAGGAATTTCTCTCATTTTGCTCATGCTGCTTTTGTTGCCACCTTTGAGCCCAAGGACATTGGACACGCTTTATCTAATGCAAACTGGGTCAATTCTATGCATGAGGAGTTGGAAAACTTTGAGAGGAACCAGGTGTGGGAGTTAGTTGAACCACCTCCAAATTGCCATCCCATAGGAACCAAGTGGGTTTGGAAGAACAAAGAGGGTGAGAATGGGATGGTTGTGAGGAACAAGTCCGGACTTGTTGCTCGGGGGTTTAGTCGAAGGAGGGGATCGACTATGAGGAGACCTTTGCTCCCGTGGCCCGTCTTGAGGCAATTCGGATCCTTCTAGCCTTTGCCGTGGCTAAAGGGTTCAAGTTGTTTCGGATGGATGTGAAGAGTACCTTTTTCGAATGGGGTCATAGAGGAGGAGGTGTATGTGAAGCGACCACACCGGGTTTGAGAGCGAGTTGTACCCACACGGGGTGTACAGGTTGAAAAGGGCTCTGTATGGGTTGAAACAGGCGCCCCGTGCTTGGTATGGGAAATTGAGAGGTTTTCTGTTGAGCAGAGGGTTTGTGATGGGTACCGTTGATAGGACCTTGTTTCTCCTCAAGCATGGAAATGACTTGTTAATTGTTCAGATATACGTGGATGATATTGTCTTTGGTGGCTCGTCACATAACCTTGTTGCCAAGTTTGTAGATGAGATGAGCAGGGAGTTCGAGATGAGCATGATGGGCGAGTTGCAGTACTTTCTCGGGCTGCAGATCAAGCAAGTGAAAGATGGAACATTCGTGCACCAGACCAAGTACACGAAAGACATGTTGAATAAGTTCCAGATGCAAGATGTGAAGCCGATGTCGACTCCCATGGGGATTACGGCCACTTTGGATGCAGATGAGGACGGAGAACTAGTGGACCAGCGGGAGTACAGGAGCATGATCGGCTCCCTCCTCTACTTGACGGCGACGAGGCCAGACATACAGTTCAGCGTGTGTCTGTGTGCTCGTTTTCAGGCTTCGCCGAGGACATCACATCGACAGGCCGTCAAGAGGATTTTCAGGTACCTACGTCCGCCCTCGGTCTTGGCCTTTGGTATTCGTCCTCCTCGACTCTTTCTCTTCATGGTTTTTCCGATGCGGATTTTGCTGGTTGTCGAGTCGAGAGGAAGTCTACTTCTGGTACTTGCTAGTTTCTTGGGTCTTCGTTGGTTTCATGGTCTTCCCGCAAGTAGTCTAGTGTAGCTCAGTCTACCACCAAGGCGGAGTATGTTGCAGCCGCGAGTTGTTCTCCGCTGTTGTGGATTTCATACACTTTGAGAGACTTTGGTGAGGAGTCCACCCAGATCCCACTTCTTTGTGATAGCACCAGTGCCATAAGCGTAGCTAAAAACCCAGTGCTTCACTCCAGAACCAAACACATAGAAGTAAGGTATCATTTCTTGAGGGACAATGTGGAAAAGGGAACCATTGTGTTGAGCCATGTCCCTACCCAAGATCAGCTAGCCGACATCTTTACAAAGCCTCTTGACCAAGCTACATTTATGCGCTTGCAAGGGGGACTTGGGGTTTGTTGCCCTTTCTAGTTGATTCTTGGGGGTTTTTCTTGTACCATATGTATCATACCATGTTTTACTTTCATGTATATACATGTTCTGCTTGATGTACAAACCATGGTAGGATAGCCATCTTGTCATATATCATGTTGCATTTGTATCATATTGCATTTTAGGATGATGAGCTTCTTTCATATGCCATATTTGAGTCTCTTTGGCTATTTGTGAGATATTGGTCATATGTGTGGAGAAATGGTGATGTGAGGCTATGCTCTTGGAATATTTGAGATATATGTGTGGTGAGATAGCCCTTTTTGAAATAAATGCTAATCTTGACTAATTTTTTGGTGAAATCTGCTCCACTCATGTGTTGTAGTGTATCCATGTCACGTTTTGGTCTAAATGTGCTTTCTATGCTTAGATTGTGCTTGGATGCCTTTTTCTTGCATTTGGGCCAAAGGCCGAATATCATTGTGAATGTTTAGCCTATGTTGCATTCATGGGGGAGCATAAGCTTCTTTTTGCCGCAAAGGCACTTCATGTACCATGAAATGATTTAATCTTGAAAAGAAGTGTATAATGCTTGAAAAATTCTCCATCCATCATGTCTATGCTTAAAATGTCTTATCTTTCACATATGGGTGCAAAACATGTTGCATGATGTTCACCAGTGGAGAATTCTCCCAGAAGTGGACACATGCCTCATGAGCTTTGACATGACATGCTTTGCTTCATGGGTGTTTGCCATGATCTTTTGCTGAGAATTTGCTATCCTTGTATGATCTTTGAATTGTATGCATGTTTGTGGCTCAAGTGTGACATGGATAGGCTTTTACATGTGAAGCGAGCCCTCTTTTGGTAAAATTGCTTAAATCTGAAAATTTTGCTTTGTCACATGCTTGTATTTTCCTATATTACTTGTGGCAATGCTTTGACTATGCTATGATTCATATGTGTGATCTTTGTCTCATTTAGCCTTTGACCCTAGATTTGGCCTATTTGAGAAGCTCATGTAGATGTTTATATGCTTTGTTTTGTATTTCTGCATTTTTACCTTGATTCATACATTATCAACAAGGGGGAGAAGAGGTGAGCTTAATGAAAATTCTGAAGAGGATTCAGAAGAGGTGAGCTAAAATTTGGAAGTTTGCATCCACATGTTCAGGGGGAGCTTGCATTTGTTCAGGGGGAGCTTTCTTGCTGATTTCAGTGTGGAGTTTGTGCTTTGCTTGGCTTGTGACCTTTCTTTGCCTTTCTTTGGTTTTGGTCATGAGTTGAGCTCCTTTGTTTTTCTTTCTCCTTCCTTTCTTTCTTTCTCTAAATTTCATTTCGCGTTGTGTGTTGTCAATGCACTCATCAAGGGGGAGATTGAGGACTAGGAGCGTCCCAGTGGTCGATGGATGACCGCTCCTCAGTGATGAGTGATTGACAACGGGTGTTGGACTGACTCTTGGCTTAGTGCGCAGGTGTAGGCTACGGCCTAGTTCGTGTTGTTGCAGGTGAAGAACGGCGCGAAAGGTCTTCATCCTTGAGGGGCCTCCGGGAGATGGAGAGACAAGTAGGCTCGGTTCGAGGGACCCGGTGGACAGCGGGACTGGGTGCGGGCCACATGGTGGCGACACGAGCAAGACGAAGTCATGGACAATTGAGCCGGTGCACGGTGGCGGTCGAGTCAAGTGGTTTGGCGGGAGGCCGGACCGAGCACGCGGGGTTTGGTGGTTTGCCGACAAAACCATCGGAGGACGGTTTCTTGGTTTGGGCCTCAAAACCAAGTCCGAGGACCCAACACGACGGAGACGGGATCCGGGCGTGTCGGGAAGCTTCGAGGCGGAGGACACGCGGCAGGATCGCATGGCTTGCGCCGGGAGGACGCGGGGTGCGGCAAAGGCGTGGCCGTCCGATGGCAAGCCCCACAAACATTACCTAAATTCCCCTACGTGGGTTGTATCGCCAATAGTTATGTTAGGGGTAGTCGAGTCATTTACCACTCCGGCGGGACCCGATATATAAGCCATGAGGGTGGGTGAGTGGCTCTCTCGCTCCGTGACTTAGGGTTTCATTTCCCCCCTCCCATTTCTCATTTTCGTAGCTATTTTTTTCCTCTATTTTCTCTAGGCTAGCATGAGAGCTTCATGAGAGATTTGTTGAGAGGGATGGATGGTAGGGCGGCATGCTAGACCTTGTGAATCTTTCCTGGTGTGTATAGAAGATTCGGAGTTGTGTTTTTCGTGGTCTTTTTGTGCTTGTTTTCGTGCCTTTGTTCTCGGTGTGATTCCGCGGATTTGAGTGGGTTTCTCCCCGGATTTCTTTGAGGGAAACATGGATAGATGTCTCGTGCATCTTTGTGATTGATCTTGTGCCCTCAAACGCCGGGAAACCACTTCGATTCAAGGATTTTCGTTCGGTGCTCTAGCTTTTGGTGGTGCTCAAATGATTCGTGATTCCCGATGATTCAGGGAGTTAGGAGGCAAGATTTTTGGGTTATAGCATCCTTGTGTGACACTTTTCAAGTCCCCAAACCCTTGTCTCCATAGCTTCAACCGTTTGGGAAATCCGATGATGATTTGGGGGAGTTGACCTTCGAGGTCGAACAGTTTTCTGCTCTGTCCGCGCGGCGCGGACGGTCCGCGGAGAGGTCGCGGACGGTCCGCGGGTTGCGTGTTCGTCGCGTGTTCGTCGTGTTCTTGCGCATCTTTGCTTTCGATCCGGTTTGGCTTTTGGTTTGTGTTGCAGCTGGTTCGCGGACGGTCCGTGCTTCAGTAGCGGACGGTCCGCGCTTCAGTAGCGGACGGTCCGTGACCCACGCGGACAGTCCGCCCGGCCTTCGCGGACGGTTCGTTTTTCTCGGGTCGCTTCTGTTGGTTCTGTGTGCTTTATCGGATGGTCCGCGGCGTAGGGCCGGACAGTCCATAGTGTTGGCGCGGACGGTCCGCGGCAGCAGGCCGGACGGTCCGCGAGGCCAGTGCGGACGGTCCGCCCCTCCTGGCCGGACGGTCCGCCAGAGCCTGTGTGCTTTGCTTCTTGGTTCGATTCCTCCCTTCCTTTCTTGTGCTTCCGCGTGTGCTTCAAGGAATCGTTCCTAGGACTAGAGGTTGATCCATAACCTCGTTGTCTTGGCGATTGGTGTGTGATTCGATCCATCGCTTGTGTGAGACCGATTTGACTAGGGTATAGGCCGGGTTCTTTGAGATGAATTTTTACGGGCTCCTATTCACTCCCCCCTCTCTAGTCGCCATCTGATCCTTCAAATAGGTTGTTGGTTATTGTTGGCTTCTTGCTTCCAAAGGGCCATTCCCTGCCAACGTCCATGTACAAGTCAACGACACTCTTCAAAGCACTTAAAATGTCATATGAGCAGATAGATGCTTGTGTGAATGGGTGTGTCCTATTTAGGAAGAAACACACGGATGCCATGCACTATCCAAAGTGCAAATCCTCGAGGTTCGAAGAGGTACCAGCTGCAGATGGTCAGATGAAGCAGACTGATATCGCCCAAAAGATTGTACAGTACCTTCCGTTCGTGCCGAGGATCCAGCGACTTTACATGACTGAGGAAACTTCCAATCAAATGACATGGCATAAGCATAGCATACGGTATAGTCCTGAGAAGATGGTACATACATTAGATGGTGAAGCATGGCAATACTTTGATGGACAACATCCTGAGAAAGCATGTGAGGTGCGTAATGTACGTGTTGCGCTGGCAACCGATGGGTTCAATCCTTATGGAATGAGTACCGCCCCTTACACATGTTGCCCGTGTTTGTTATACCCCTGAATCTCCCTCCCCCCGGTGTCACCTTCCAACGAGACACCATATTCATATCCTTAATAATTCCTGGACACCCGGGGAGTAATATGGGTGTGTACATGGAGCCTTTGTGGGATGAATTGATTAGTGCTTGGGAGGTAGGTGTATGGACATACGACCAAGCTAAAAGGGCAACCTTCAAGATGTATGTTTGGTACTAGTACTCTATTCATGACTTCTTGGTGTATGGGTTGTTCTCAGCCTAGTGTGTTCATGGAAAGTTCCCATGCCCAATATGCAAGGAACGTTTGAGGTTCATCTGGTTGCAGAAGGGTGTTAAGTATTCATCGTTCAACCAACATCGTTAGTTCCTACCTCTTGATCATCCATTCAGACAAGACAAGAACTTCACAAAAGGTCTTGTAGTGACACAGCCTCCACCGCAGATGCTGACTGGTGCCGAGGTTTGTGCTTAGGTAGAGGCTCTTGTGGCCAATGAAGGAGGTGGTCGTTATGTGGGTTATGGTGAGCAACGTATGTGGAGTCATAAATCGGGCTTACAGCTGCTCCCCTATCATGATGACCTTCTTGTGCCACATCACATTGACTTCATGCACACTGAGAAGAATATCACAGAGGCACTTTCTTGCACACTCATGGACACCGATAAGTCTAAGGATAACCCTAAGGCCAGAGTGGACATTGCAACACTATGTGATAGACCAAATCTAGAGATGAGGCCTCTAGAAAGCCACAAGAAATGGAGAAGACCCAAGGCCGATTATGTATTGTCCATTGAAAGGGAAGTACTTAAATGGATGAAGACGCTTAGGTTTCCAGATGGGTATGCACATAATGTGAAGAGGCGAGTCAATTTACGACATTGCGAGTAAATTGCATGAAGAGTCATGACTACCACATATGGATTGAGTGGCTTCTTCCCATGATGGTTCGAGGCTTTGTCCCAGAGAATTTATGGCAAGTGCTGCAAGAGTTGAGCTATTTCTCCTGGAAGCTATGTGTGGAGGAGATCTCTCGGACCGTATGTAGAGAGTTGGAGAAAGCGACCCCTGTGTTACTATGTAAGTTGGAGAAAATCTTTCCACGTGGATTCTTCTTGCCAATGCAGCATATGATTGTGCACCTTCCATACGAGGTACGTATGGGTGGGCCAGTGCAGTACCATTGGTGCTACCCAATTGAGAGAACTCTAAAGCTCGTACACAAAAAATGTAGAAATAAAGCCAGAATCGAGGCTTCAGTTGCAAAGGTATACATTGTGGAGGAGGTGTCAAACTTCACAGAAAAATACTATAAAGAGAACCTTCCTAGCGTGCATGATCACTCCCCCCGTTACAATGTTGTGGAAAATCAATCAAAACTCAGCCTTTTCCAAGGCCAATCTGGAAGCGTGAGTGCATCTACCACCAAGCAACTCACCAATGAAGAGTGGCGTAGCATCATGCTATATGTTTTGCTCAACTCGCTGGAGGTTGAACTGTACAAACAAGAATTCATTCGTGAGTTCTGGACTGCATCGAGGTTGACAGAGCCACACGAAATTGATACCCTTATTTTGCAAGGTGCGGGCCCACAGCAGCGCGATTTCATTTCATGGTTCGGGAGAAACGCCCAAACCGATCTGTCCATCTCTAGTGAGTTGTGTGCTGTTGCATGTGGCTGTGAACTAAGGGTTAGGTCATTTACCGGTTATGATGTGAACGGATTTCATTTCCACACGACTGCCTACGAAGAGCGTCGACCCAATCGAAGTACCACAAACAGCGGTGTGGTTACGATCGACACTGAGTCCTGGAAATATACGAACTTTCATTTTATGGCTCCCCACATCTTAAACCTGTGATATTCAAATGTCATTGGTTTGATCCTGAACGTACTCGAAGGACCCCGACATTCGGGCTAGTCGAAGTTCGACCGAATTCCTTGTATCCACGATCCGATGTATACATTGTGGCCCAACAAGCCGTGCAAGTTTATTACCTTCCATACGCTTGCCAGAGCAAAGATTACCTTAAGGGTTTGGAGGTTGTGCAGAAGGTCACACCACATGGTAAACTACCTGTCCCCAACGATGAAGACTATAACTTGATAAATCCAAACACATATGAAGGAGAGTTCTATCAAGAAGAGGTGCTGACTGGGAGTTTTGTGATAGACCTAACCACACCTATAACAATGGAAGTAGACAATGAATTGGTCGATCACAACGACGATGAAGAAGAGGTGTATGATCCAAAGGACTTACAAACGCTTGAGCAATTGGGCATCGAACATGAAGAAAACTTAGAGCCGTCAGATTATCTTCATTATCTGGATAATTTTGATAGTGATGACAAGCGAACAGACATACCAGCTAATCCCCATGATGATTCGGACTACTTTTAATACACGTAATACTATGTTCTTTCGTAATTGTGTTTTCATTATCGTCATGCATGTCTCATTATTATTATACATGTCATACCAATTCTATTTTGTTTATATGTTGATCACAGGTGACTGAAAAAGATGGTAGGCAGCCGTCGCGGAGGACGACGGCCAGTACCGGAGGTGGAGGTGGACGAGGGCCGGCGTCAGGTGCCCTTGTCCACCTCTAATAGCTCCTCACAGGGCCAGGACGAAGCAGAGGGGTCGGAGAGGATGCCCAGGCGGGCCAAGAGGCCACCTCCCGAGCCGACGGATGGTGCACAGGGGGCCGAGGAGGACGACGACGAGGGCGGTTTTGAGGGCCAGCCGACGAAGACCGAGGACGACGCCTCGGGTGCGGGTTCTTCGGGGGAGGCCGCTAGGGTGGCGAAGGTCTACTTGCGAGGCCCCGCACGACTCCCTCAGCCCCCGCTCCCTCAGAACTGCCCAGTGATTCGCCCCCAAGGGTGAATGTAAGTAAATTTAGATGCCTAACTTCATTTACATGCCAAACTCCATTTTGATTATCGAGAGTCACTAATATTTTGTTCGACATGTGCAAGAACTGGATCGTTGTGTCGGGTGGCGATTCACGCAAGCCCAACGGCATTGTCGGGCTTCTGTGTAGGCAGCACTACCCCGGGCGGACAGAGCCAGCCAACACGTTTGGCCACTACTACCACGGTGAAGACCGGGACTTCATCCACACGACACAGCGCGTGCTGAGAAGGTTTTGGGTAACTCTAGCTCGCTTTTTCTCGTTACATCACATTCATTTGACTCAATCTTGAAATAATGAATTTGACAACGTATTTGTTTGCAGACCTTCTTCAGATGTGAGGATGGAGAAGAGGAGAGAGCGGACATGTGCCTGAAGAACTCCTGCAAGTAACGCGTCACCGACATGCATCACGAGGTAAAGCACCAGGCCGTCATAACCTACTATGCGTTGGTGCTTGGTCAAAAGATAGGCAAGGAAGAAGCCAGAAGGATGATGTTGACCCGTGAGCAGTTCCTTGAGGTACATAAATACCAGCTATGTTTTGATATTACTTATGTTATGTTTGATCTTCTCATGTATCAATTACTACGTGACGTGCAGGTGACTCCCTGGTGGAGCCGCACCAAAGTCGACGCGTGGGAAATGGAGGTGGACAAGTGGTTCACGGAGGAGTACCAGCAGGCGCACGACGCTGCACGCGAGAGGCGTTTGATGATGTAGGGCCCATCACACCACCAAGGCCAGTGGAGCCTTCCAAAGTACAAGAAGTTATGAGTACGCGGTTTCTTTAATCGATTTTGAGGCTCAAACTTGTTTGATCACACTAATCTTCATCCTGCTTTTCTTGCAGGAAAAGGCACATCCTGGCCAGGAATGCTCGGACTTCAATGCCTTGTGCATGGCACACCAGGGCAAGGCGACGTCCGATGTGTCCTACAGCGTGAGCGACGGGCCAGAGGCATACAACAACCCTAGCTTCGGTCGGCGCATCGCTGAGTACACAGAAACCTGTAAGCAGAAGTATGGGGAAGATTACAACCCGAGTGAGCATGACATTGATACAGACATAGTCATGGCCTTCGGAGGAGGAAAGTAGCACATGAGGTTGTGGATTGGCGACGACATCATCGATAGTTCCAGCTTGAGACTTGGCGACAACCGAGCACGAAGGACAGAGTCTGACCCCCAGATACGAGCACGGCCGAGCGTGGGGATGGGCCGTTTGAACGCCATTGAGGTATGCACTAGTCATGTTATATTAATGTTTAAACACATTCTTAGATTTGCATTACTGAAACACTTAAGTCAAATGTTGTAGGTCGAGCTAGCAGAGGAGCGGGCTCTACGTCAGCAGCTAGCAGACCAGCTAGCACAGGAGCGGGCTCAACAGCAGGAGTATTTCCGGTCGCAGCGGGCAATGGCGAGTAAGTTCGAGGAACTTACTAAGTACCCTGCGACGTTAGGTGGTATGACTCTACACTAGAGCTCCTAGCTCCTATGACTCCGGCCCCACCTCCACAGGTGTTTCCAACACAGCAAGTCCTCGGTACTCCGGTGAGTATGATACCAAAGATTTTCTGGTTTTCCTGTATAATCATGTCTAACACTTGCAATCTTGTCTCCTTTGTGCAGCCTTTCTCAGCGGGTTCGAATCACCAGGCTCCAAGTGGTGAGCAAGTCCTCCAGTCGCCCGTCCCACCTTTCCCACCGCACGAGCAATCACTGTAGGCCCTTGGACTTAGTTGATCATGTTGTGAACTTGTTTCGTTGGATTTTAGACACTTTGTGGATTTGTGGACTTATGGACTTGTTTCGATGGACTTGTGGTGTGTATGAACTTGTGGATGTGATATATATGTGTTATCTACTGTTGCATGTGATATTGTCATATATATATATATATATATATATATGTTTGTCAATGTGGAAAGCAAAAAAAATGTGGCCTCTTTGCCGAGCGGAGCCGTCGGCAAAGGGCCCTTTGCAGAGCGCTCCTGGCAAATACGCTCGGCAACTCTGGGAAAAATTTTCCCAGCTCGGGTGTTCGCAGCTTTGCCGAGCGTATTTGCACAGGGCACTCGACAAAGAAAGTTTTTTTTTAAAATAAAAAAGCGTCTTTGCCGACGGCCTTTGGCCCGGGGCTCTCGGCACAAGTTTTTTCAAAAAAATAGAAAAACAACCTTTGCCGACGGCCTTTGCCAGGGGCTCTCGGCACAGGTTTTTTCAAAAAAAAACCCCTATTTGCCGACGGCCCTGTTTCGAGGCCGTCAGCAATGACGATTTCAAAAACCATCAACTTAACCCACCGTTAACGGCTACTTTTCTTGGCCGACGGCCCACTGTGGGCTTCGGCACAGCATGTGCCGAGAGCCTCGAGCTCGGGTGCTCGGCAAAGAGCCGTGGCCGAGAAAAAATTCTCCGTGAGCCCTGTGCCGAGCGCAACCATCGGCAAAGCCTTTGCCGACGGTTTTATAGCCTTTGCCAAGAGTTTCCGGCTCTCGGCAAAGCCTGGATTTCCAGTAGTGTCTGTTGGATCTCAGTTTTTCCCTCTTTTCTAAATTTTAGCTAACATTTGAGTTTTAAAAGGTCTCTTGGATTTGCTTGCTCTAATGAGTGTTTTTATTTGTGAAAGAGCGGAACGATCGACTACTAAAAGGGGTTGAATACAAGTCTTCAAAATTCTCCTCATCTCTTTTCTTGCACAACCAAGGTCTATTCATGTACATATTCTTTGCGAACCTAAGCCTAGGGATGGAAAAACGCACAGGACCGGAGCAATACGAGAATGACGGATGTATATTACAACTTAGTGAAAAAACAAAAGAGAGTATATACTAAAGAGTATGACCGGTCAATAAACTTTTTGGGTCGTGTCACTCAGGCCTCATACTCTAAAGTGCATATCTAGTTAACTCGAGCTCAGGTTTTATTTAGTCTTTGTACTCTCAAAATGCAAATCTTACTCCCCAAACTTGACTTGAGGTGTCATATATTCGAGCCCTAAACTCTTAAAATGCAGTGTCATCGTACAAATAGAACATGAGAAGATCACATTCTAGCTATACTTTCAAGTAAGCCATTACTTTCATTTCCTGACTTCGTTTTATTGCTCCTTTAGCTTCATGTCAGAAAAAGGACAGAAGGCCTGTATTGTACTACCATACGTGTAATACAGACAATATATAAAGCCTTCAATTAAAACTTTTTCTTCAGCGTGCATAATACTTTCTAATACATTAAAAAGTTGGGCTTTTACCTCCTCTAGTTGATGATGCACTCAAGTATAACACTGCAAAGAAATTCTATAATCACATCTTTGATGAGCTCCAAGCACATCCTATCTTTCACATTATGAGATCATGCTGCACGCGAAGAATAAAGTTCTTTGCATGGCAAATTCTAGTGGACCGACTCAACATCAAGACGATGCTTACTAGAAGGCACATTGGTCAGAGAGACAATGACCTTTGCATCATGTGCACATTACGTGAAAAACTCGTTTTGGTAACGGGCATAGATTGCCTTTGGTAACGGGCAAAGCTCCCGTTACCGATCAAGTGTTACAAATAAGCCAAGAAAGGTAACGGGCAGATGCCCGTTACTGATAACACATATTCGTAATAGGCATCAAACAACGATCATTATCACAACTAGCCCTCGGTCACGTGAAATGGCTATTTCTCTGGGCCCACATGAAACTTTGGTAACGGGCACCAAAACAGAGCTCGTTATAGTAGCTCAGTATCGGAGATCCTGCTAAAGAGTATCTTGGCCCCCTAAGTAGGTTTTGGTGATTTAATGACATACGCTTAAGTGGCTAATAATCTATTGAGTGTATGAGCTGGTATTAAAATTGAATGTGGCATCAAGTGTGATTCATTGTCTATACAAAATTGAAGTGATGCTACAAAGGGTTCCTATGAAGGTTTATTTATTTCATATTTTGAATTTGATTCCTAGGAATGTCGTACTATAAAGAGGGACAGGAAATGTATCCTCCAAGAGTCGAACATGTGCTCTAGTTGTCAAAACAAAACCTATGAGAGACACCTTTGCACCAACACGATCACGGGTTTAATTTCTTGGGTGCTGACCTTGGGAGGCCTAAGTATCCGGGTTCTACCTGGAGTCTTCAGACTTCCCGGAGTTTCCGGGATTTTCCCGGACATTCCGGGTCTTAGAGCTGTAATGGCTCTTTTCTGTGTGAGGGGGTATAAAAGCCCTCTCCACCCTTTCCTATCTCTCTCACTTGCTTATTTTCGACCTGCAAACATTCACACCTCATTCACTCCTCTCTTTACTCCCCTTGAAAAGTGCTAGTGAGTTCATTTCCCATCTCTAGAGTACCTCGTTCTTCGCTTGGTTGGCACATTTCGTGTTTGTTACTCTTGGAGCCTTGAGTTCCTTGCCGGCTAGGTGTTGCCTTGGAGCATCCAAAGGTTTGTGGCCGCCCAAGGAAGTTTGTATCACCCCAAAATTGAGTAAGTGACTCTAGTTTGATCTTTGTGGTCGCTAGAGGGAGGAAAGTGACCTAGGTGTAAAGGTCCACCCTTTGTGGGTTCCTCAACGGAGACGTAGACCTCAAGGTGTGAGGTTGAACTCTAGTAACAAATCCTTCTGTCTCTTGTGCTTGTTCATCTTGTTGCATGCTTGAATCTCCTTTGAGAACTTTTCTAGGGTTTGGTGTTGATCTACTCCGTGTTGAGGTTCCTGTGGGTTTTAGGTGGATAACAAGCTTGTCTCATCTCAGTGCATAACCTATTTTCATAGATCTTAATTTGAGCAAGTTTAATTTTTTCGAATTTGTTCCCCCTTCGTAGGTTGGACAATCTAGACATTTTTCCCGGATTCTCCGGATTTCCCAGAGTATCCTGAAAATATCCGGAGACTCCGGACCTGGACTGACATCTGCGAAAAAAGTTTGTGAATTTTCAGGTCTGACTATTCACCCCCTCTAGTCGACATCTTGATCCTTTCAATTGATATTAGAGCCAAGTGCTCCGAATTTGAAGCTTTACGACTTGGAGTCAAGAAGATGTCGGATACAAACGCTCAAACTCCACCTCTCCCCGAAGGAGAAAATACCGCCAACAATGTGGTTGGCACACCTCCCGTCATACCTCAAGGATGTGGTACACTTGGAGCATGCACAAGTCATCAAGCATGTGGTGATGATGTGGAGTCCTCCGATAGTGACGATGAAGAGTTTGATGATGAAAGGTCCAACCGCTTCGCTCCATGCCCATCATCATCAAGGGATTACACTCGAACCTCTTTCGATTATTCTCATTTATCTTTTAATCATCCATCGGGTTCTAGCCACATTGGGAAGATACCCGAATTTGATGGAACTGGCTATTCCAAGTGGAAGAACTCGATGGAAGAGTATTTGATGGCAGTGAATCTCGCACTTTGGACTATTGTGAACAAGGGTATAACTTTCCCTAGTGGTGATGCAACACTAACTCAAGAGCAAGCAAATGAGATACAAAGAAACTATCTAGCCATACACATCATCAAGAGTTCACTCACGTCCGAAGATATGACAAGGTGGATGGGTTGAAATCCGCCAAGGAAGTGTCGGGCACATTGTTCATCAACCATGAAGGGACAAAGCAAGTGAGAGAAAGAAGAATTCGTGCTTTGGAAAGTGAGGTCAACCGCTTTGTCATCGAGGAAGATGAATCTCCACAAGATATGTACAACCGCTTGAACAAAATCATCAACAAGATCAAGTCACTTGGAAGTACAAGATGGGGAAGAAGAGAAGTGGTCGACTGAAGGACCGATACGGCGAACCAGAGAGGGGGGGGAGTGAATGGGAGCCGATAAAAATTCTTCTCGAAGGAGATGGGAACCAGAGAGGGGGGGGGGGGAGTGAATGGGAGCCGATAAAAATTCTTCTCGAAGGAGATGGGAAATCCAACAAGATAAACAAGGCTTCCAACACACGTCTCCGACTCACTACCCAAGTTGGTCAAGCCCACGTAGCCACTGGAGTGCCACTGGACCTAGGAACCAACACACAACCTTCCGACCCGAGAACGCAGCGGAACACCAAACCTCGAGTCTACAGACCCACACCGGTCAGACCGGTGAGCACCACCGGTCAAACCGGTCCCTGCTGGTGAAACTGAGCAACTTTCACTAAGTGGCTCTACACCGGTCAGACCGGTGAGACACACCGGTCAGACCGATCACAGCTCGAAAGCCCCCAAGGCACCAAACAGCCAACCGACCACCAAACCGACCCAAACTCGAAACGACAGCAACACGGGACAACAACGAACACACCAAGACGTTCACCCGAGCAAAAACCCACCGGGGCTCGCACCGATCGGACCGGTCAAGAGCACCGGTCGGACCGGTGTAGCACCGGGCGACTCGGGATGAACAAAGACACCGCGGTCAACTCCCCCAAATCCAAACCTCGATCTCCTGAATCGCTCCACGGACTTGAACAAGACTTTGGGGATATTAGGAACACCCCATAAGGAGTCCATAGCCAAGTTTAATCCCACTAAAACTCGTCCAAAAAGGAGGAATCAAGGAAATTCCGCCAAGAGCACTTCCAACCCAAGAACTCAAGAAACCCCCAAAATCGAGCACCTTTACTCACGGATTTGGGAGGGGAATCACAACCCAAAGAACCACGAAGGGTTCCCACAAATTTCCCCATCAAATCCCCAAGAGAAAGGTCTCGAAAACAACCCAAAGAAATCACCAAGAGAGGGCTCCGAAAATCACCACCAAGAACAACCGGGGAAAACACATCCAAACCTTGAGGAACCACGCCGAATCATCTATACATGAAACAAAGGATCACACAAGGTCTAGCAAGCCGCCCGATCATCCATCCCTCTCAACAAGATCTCTCTGTGAAGCTCTCTTGCTAGTCCTAAAGAAAACCTAAGGAAAATAGGTGGAAAATAGGAAAACTAATGAGCTAGGGTTCCAAGAGTTGGCTGCCATCCTCTCACCTCTTGGGTTATATGGAGGGAACCGAATGTCTAAAATACCCTTTCCTAATAACTAGGGATACAAGCCCCTCAAGGGCGGATTTGGAAGTCTTCATGTGTTCACCATCGGACGGATGCCTGGCGACCGCACCCTGCGTAGCCTCGACGCAAGCCATGTGATCCCGACGCGTGTCCTCCGCTTCGAAGTCTCCGGACTGCGTCGTCGCACACCGGTCTGACCGGTGCTCCTCACCGGTCAGACCGGTCTGGCGCTGCTGCAGCTCCGTCTTCGGTTCTTCTGGCTTGGCTTTGTGGATCAACCAAGGAACCCAGTGGTTTTCTGGTGCACCACGGGAAACCCCGTGAACTCGGTGTAGCTTCCGCCAATCTCCACTCATGACTCGGCTCCCACGAAGTCCCGGCTCGACCTTGGTTTTGAGGCTCTACCAAGAAATCGTCCACGACTTCATCTTGCTGTTCATGCCACCATGCGGTCCGCCCTTGACCCCGCTGGCCACCGGGTCCCTCGAACGAAGCCTAATTGTCTTTTCCACACCTCCAGGCCTCACTGGTGACGACCTTTCGCGCTTGTTCTTCACCTGCACCAACACCAGTCAAGCCGCAACCTGCACCTGCAATACTTAGCCAAGAATCAGTCCACACAACGTTGTCAATCACTCATCACACAAGGAAGCGACCATCCACCGGTCCTCGAACCACACATGGTCCTCAATCTCCCCCTTGATGAGTGCATTGACAACACCCACAAGAAAGTAACAAGAGAGAAAAGAAAAAGAAAAGAAACGAACAAAAAGAAACTCCAACAAGTGATCGAAAGCCAAACAAAGGCAAAGAGCAAGATCACTTGAAGAAGACAAATCTCGGACCCCTTAGGCAAGGGCAACGGCTCGACACATCCGAGACAAAACAAAGCTCAACCAAAGAGCGCAAACCACCGAATCAAAGCTCGAACAACCACAAAGAGCTCCCCCTGCACACATGCAAGCTCCCCCTGAACCAATGCACCTCCCCCTGGACGAATGCATGCAAGACACCACTTGAAACGGGGGGCCCGCAACAACTCGGCCCCGCCGGTCAGACCGGTCAACACCATCGGTCAGACCGGTGTGCAACATGTGAACAGAACCAGCACTCACACCGGTCAGACCGGTGACCTCGACCGGTCAGACCGGTGCACAACAGAGCCAAGAATTGGCTCGAAACCACCTGAAAACCTTCTAAATGCACCCAGCAAGCCATTTCAAGCTCAAACTTCTCCTCCTTGTTGGCAATGCATGAATCAAGCCAAAAATGCAAAAATTTCAACCTAGAGCTTCTCAAATAGACAAAATTCAACAAAGAAAGCTACACATGTCGAAATGAGCAAGTTAGATACTCTACGGCTTCATATCGATCTCAACTACATGATCACCAAGTTTCACAACCATTGGACGAAGCTAAGATGGATTTTGGCAATTTTGCGAAAAACTTGTCTCTCATGAGCAAAGTCCTAAACATGATCAAAGCATATCAAAATGGCAAAGCCGCACAAACTTCATGCTAGGACAGCCATTCTAATCATAAGA
Organism: Cenchrus americanus; assembly: GCA_947561735.1. Lineage (NCBI taxonomy): Eukaryota > Viridiplantae > Streptophyta > Magnoliopsida > Poales > Poaceae > Cenchrus > Cenchrus americanus. The sequence goes on from OX387244.1 coordinate 196,797,396, forward strand.
CCATCACAAACACCCACAAGCACCTCATGTCATGTCAAAGCCACCGAGCCATGTGCCTACTTCTATGTATGAGACTTCTCATTGGTAGGCATCATGCAACGGTTTAGCACCCAAAGCACATTAATTTCAGCACATATGACATGGGAGCATATTTTCCAAGCATTTTTCATTTCATTTTCAGATTTTTAAATGGTACATGAAATGTCTTTGCGACAAAAAGGAACTTATGCCCCTCCACAAGATAAATCAAGAGGGCTAAACATTCATGATGGCAAATGAGCCTTTGGCCCCATATGATCAATAAACTAGCTATCCAACCACAAATTTAGCCTAGCCAAGCCACTAAAACATGTCAAGATCATGTAGCATTTACACATGAGAGAGCATATATGTGACATTTTTCAAAAGCATAACTATCAACCATGGATTATTCATCAAGATCATCAAGAGCTAAGCCAAACTAACCATAGCATACCAAACAAGCTCACAAAGACATAAATAGCATTCCATGGTGAACAATGTATATAGGAGAAGCTTTTCCTATCCAATGCATGTGATACAAAATGCATGCAATCTAAGATACAAAGATGCCTATACATCATGTTACATATGCCATGCCAAATGCAAGAAATGCACAAAGGAAAGCTATACATATGCTACAAAAGAGCTCCCACACACCCAACTCAAGAAATCAAGCACACACCAAGTTCCCCCCGCAAACGAGTGAAAGTTGCTTGATCTAGGGGTTTGGTGAAAATATCGGCTAGTTGGTCATGTGTGGGTACATGGATCAAAGCTATCTTCCCTTTCTCTACGTTGTCTCTCAGAAAATGGCACCTCACTTCTATGTGCTTGGTTTTGGAATGGAGCACTGGGTTCTTTGCAACGCTTATGGCACTGGTGCTATCACATTGAAGTGGGACATGGGTATACTCCTCACCAAAGTCACTCATGGTGTATGAAATCCAAAGGAGCTGAGATCAACAACTAGCAGCAGCAACATACTCGGCCTCGGTAGTGAATTGAGCAACACTCGATTGTTTGCGGGAAGACCAAGACACCAAAGAAGAACCCAAAAACTGGCAAGTCCCAGAAGTGGACTTCCTATCCAACCGACACCTGGAAAAATCCGCATCTGAGAAACCATGAAGCGGCAAAGAAGAGGACGCAGAGTACCAAAGGCCGAAGTCGGAAGTGTGACGCAAGTACCTGAAAATTCTCTTCACCGCTTGCCGATGCGAAGTCCTCGGAGACGCTTGAAAACGAGCGCACAGACACACTTAGAACTGTATGTCCGGCCTCGTCGCCGTCAAGTAGAGGAGTGACCCGATCATGCTCCGGTACTCCTTCTGATCCACATGTTCACCTTCCTCGTCCGCATCAAGAGCTGTAGTCGTACTCATCGGCGTCGTCATAGCCTTGGAGTCCTCCATCTTGAACTTCCGCACAATGTCCTTGGTGTACTTAGCTTGGTGCACAAATGTTCCTTCCTTTGATTGCTTGATTTGTAGCCCGAGGAAGAATGCAACTCGCCCATCATGCTCATCTCAAATTCCCTGCTCATATCATCTGCAAACCTTGCAACAAGAGAGTTAGACGAGCCACCAAAGACAATATCATCCACGTACACCTGCACAATCAGGATATCTCTGCCCTGCCTCAACAAAAACAAGGTCTGATCGACCTTCCCCATCTCAAAACCTCTCTCAAACAAGAACCCCCTCAACCTGCCATACCAAGCTCTAGGCGCCTGCTTCAACCCATACAGCGCCTTCCTCAACTTGTACACCCGGTGGGGGTACTTCTCACTCTCAAACCCGGAGGTTGCCTCACATACACTTCTTCCTCCAACACACCATTCAGAAAAGCAATCTTCACATCCATTTGGTGCAACTTGAACCCTTTAGCCACAGAAAAGGCTAGAAGGATCCTAATCGCCTCCAAACGGGCAACGGGAGCAAAGGTCTCCTCGTAGTCGATCCCCTCCTTCTGACTGAACCCTTGAGCAGCAAGCCTCGACTTGTTCCTCACAACCTCACCCTTCTCTCCCTCTTTGTTCTTCCACACCCACTTTGTACCAATCGGCTTACCAACTCCCACACCTGATTCCTCTTAAAGTTCTCCAACTCCTCATGCATCGAATTAACCCAATTGTGATCAGATAGTGCGTGTCCAATGTCTTTGGGCTCAAAAGAAGCAACAAACGCAGCATGAGGGAAATTGGAATTGTTCCGAACCCTCGACCGTGTAGTGCGTTCATTCATGTCGCTGGGTGATCCACTTGAACTCGCCGGGGAGGTTCTCACCTCGATGCTACCTCCCCCTCAACGTCAGCTTCTCCTCGTTCTTGATTTGTCGTCGTAGGTGTAGTAGAGGGTCCGTCCATCACCGTAGTCGAAGTAGTGGGTACATGTTCAGCTGGGGGCACCACACCGCCATCTTCATCGTCTCCATGTTCATGCTCCTCCTCCTGAAAGATCTCCTCGCCAAGCTCATCATCACCTGCACACTCAGAGACAAGCTGACTATGTGGCTCTGTCTCGTCGAAGGTTACCTCTCAAGTCTCCACGATTTGGTTAGTTTCAAGATTGAGCACACGATATGTTCTAGAATGAGATGCATAACCAAAGAAAATGCCATCGACAGACCTAGCCTCAAACTTATCCAACTTCCTACCTTTCTTCAGAATGAAACACTTGCAACCAAAAACATGGAAGTGACTCACCTTGGGTGTGCGACCATGCATCAACTCATAGCATGTCTTCTTCTTGTGCACTCTGAGGTATATCCTGTTCAACACATAGCACGCGGTATTCACCGCCTCAGCCCAATACCTCCTCGGAGTCCTATGCTCATCAAGCATCGTCCGAGCCATCTCGCATTCCTTTCCACAACACCATTCTGGGGAGGCGTATACGGACTCGAAAACTGGTGCTCAAGACCCAAGTCATGGCAAAAGGTTTCGAAACGAGAGTTTCTGAATTCCGAGCCATTATCACTGCGGATAGCTCGTATGGCATCTCCGTGCCTCTCGTTCCTCAACCTCAAGACTAGATCTCGAACAAAACCAAACGTCTCCCCCTTATCCTCGAGAAAGAACACCCACGCATACCGAGAATAGTCGTCCACCACAACAAGGACATACCACTTCCCACCCGCAGATCGCACACGAGCTGGGCCAACAAGGTCCATATGGAGCAGCTCGCATGGACGCTCAGTCATCACAACGATGAGAGGCGGGTGAGAAGAGGCTACCATCTTGGCATGCCTACACGGCGCACAAACCAACTCTTTCTCAAGCCTCAACCGTGGCAATCCTCGGACCAAATTGAGTTTACTCAAGCGCGACAAAAGATCAAAGCTCAAGTGACCCAACTTCCTATGCCACTTCCACAACTCACTCGAAGAACCAGCCAAGAAACAACGCTCCACACCCGAAGACTGAGAAAAATCAGCACGAAACACCTGACCCTCGGGAACGACCATACAGACAAGGTCCCCTCGAGAGTCCAAAATCCGAGAACCACCTGGCCGAAACAACACCTCAAAGCCCTCATCCAACAACTGGGACACAGAAAGCAAATTGTACCCCAGCGATTGAACAAGAGCAACACGCCTCAGAGTGATCTTGTCACTCTGATCTCACCTTCTGAAAACACACGCCCACGCCCATTGTCCCCAAAGGTGATGTACCTCTTCGTCACCACCGGGACGAGACTTGAGAACCACCCCCTGTCTTCGGTCATATGCCTCGAGCAACCGGAGTCAATCAACCAAATGTTCTTCAAGTCTCCCACCTGAAATTCAAAAACGAGCACGTGAGCGAACAAACCACTCGGCAAAGATCGGGGTTAGTACCAAAAGAGTAAAACCGAGTGCCGAGCCATTTGCTCGAAAGTGGGGTTAGCACCAACCAAAGCATCTCTCCTACCGAACTACCTCCACGAACACCACCACGGTAACCACCCTGAAGGAACCACCCCTCTCTGCCTGGAGGAGGACCAAAACCACGAAATAGAACCCATGGACCGTCCCTCCTCTCCTCAAAGCTACGACTGCTCCCATCCCCATAGTGAACTCGAGGGGGAGAATGCCTAGCAACCCGACCACCTGCAAACTCTCCAGCCCAACCACCGGAACCACGACCTCCGAGAAACAACCCTCGCACCTGTACGAGCACGAAACCCAAAACGCGCCTGTCCTGTGCCCGCACGCCGTCGACCAGGTGCCCCATACCGTCCGAACGGTGTGACACGGGACAAAGAAGACACCTCCAACAGCCTTCCGCTCTCCCCAAGACCGAACTGTCTTCACATTCACCCTGGCCCTGGGCATCTGCACACGAGGCTCAATTACACCATCGGAAGGGTGGTACTTGTCCTTGTTAGCCCACTCCTTTGCCATTCTCTCCTCACGCTTCCTCTTGAAGCAAAACTCCTCCTTATGGCCATCTCTCCCACAATCGCCACAATGGAACCTCACAAGCTTAGGCTTAGGCTTGGAATGTGGCTGCTCACTTGGGTTCTCTCCACTCCTCTCCTCCACCGGTTGCCCCTCACTAGCCTTCTCACTTTCTTTCCCAAAGAACACTTTCCCCGAAGTGCTCACAAACTTGATAGGCTTTTGTAGATCATTTGTGGGTGTAGGAAACACGGGTGGAGCTGGGGGTTGTGTCTAGTTGGTTCCTAAGATGGTTAGGTTTTGGGGGGAAATCATTTTTGTGGTGGGTTTTTGGTGGCTCTGGGATATTCTCTCCACTTCCCTCACCAACCTTGTTTGCCCCAAGTCCCTCACCATCCTGCCTCTTAAATGCCTCGATCATCATCCTCAACTGAGGCTCATGACCGGACAACCAACCCATCAACTTCCTCAGGTCATCATTCTCATCCTGCAAACGATCAACATAATGTGCAAGTTCCAAATTTTTCAAGGCATGCATTTCACAAGTAGAGCATGATGTAGGCATGGGTTCCTTCAATTTAGCCTCAAGAGAACTAGTGTAAGCTTGCATCTCATCAATCTTAGCATGCAAAACAGGGCAAGAAGTACAAACACCTAGCAAAGCAGGTCTAGACTTGAGCTCAGCAACTTCAACCCTAAGCACATCTAGTTCCTCACACTTGGAGGCATGCTTCTCCTTAAACAAAGCTAGATCAGCAAGGAATATGGAGCAATCAGAACAATCAACCTCATCCGAAACAACAGGGCTAGCCTCAAGGGAATCAATCTCAAGCTTGCTATCAAGCACCTGTGTCTCTAGCTCAACCACTCTAGTCCTAGCATCCTCGAGTGAAGCCCTAAGCTCTTTTCTCATTTTCTTGGCCTCTCTAAGCATGTCATCACGGTTATCAAGCAAAGAGCCAAGCCTCTCATTCTCCTGGCGCAAGAAGGGAAGTTCATCACGCACCTCGTCGTCGGACTCAGAGTCCGAGTCGCTCTGTGTGCTCTTCTTGCTGCCGGAGCTCAGCGCCATGGTGCAGAAACCGTCTCTCGCGAAGCAGCTCAGCCCGCTCAGGTTCTTGGACGACTTCTTGTTCTTGCGATGATCACCTTCGTCTTCACTGCTGCTCGAGCTCGAGGTGGAGTACGCAGAACTGGAGTTGACGTCGCTCACTCCAACCATCGCTTGGGCCTTGCCTCGGCTCTCCTTCTTCCTCGATCGTCGCTTGTCCTTGTACTTGTTCTTGTGCTTACTCTTGTGGTCGCACCTCGAATGGTACTTGCCATCCATCCTCGGCTTGTGCTTGTAGCCGTCTTTGTTCTCGGCCTTCTCCGGGCAGTCGGCGACGAAGTGTCCCGGCTTGCCGCACTGGAAGCATGTTTTCGTGTTCCTCCTCATGTTCACGTGGTTCTCGTGCAGCCTCTCGAACCGCCTCATCAAGAGCGCCAGCTCATCCTCTCCAAGCTCGTCGAACTCCTCATCTGGCATAGACATCAAAGAGGAGAAAGAGAACATCCTGGTAGATGGGTTAGTGTTAGCCTTTCCTTTCGAACCACAAACGAGGGCAAGACTATGGGAATCAGTCGGTCCCTCGAGCTTGGAAGTCATGCCCCTATCCACCTCAGCTGACTTGAGCTTCGAGAACAGCTCGTTCACCGTCAGAGTGTCATACTTCTCCGACTCCACAATGGCCTCGAACCGTACGATCCAAAGAGTGTAAGAGCTTGACCGCTCTATCATGATCATCATACGGAAGCACGTCCACATTGGCCCTCATGTTGTTCACAACCACCGTGAACCTCTGAAACAAGGCATCGATGGACTCACCGGGGAGATGAGTGAAGTTCTCGTACTCTGTCCGGTAGGTCGCATACATCCATGCCTGAACTTGGGCATTCCCAACATGAGCCTCCTTCAACACCGCCCAAATCCTACAAGCCAAGTGCTCGGTGTGCACCCGACCGAACTCAGGCTGACACAAAGCACGAATTATTGGCGTCGAATCTGTTCCTCGATCCTGGAGTGAGGAAGTCCATCCGCTGGACATAGCCTGTGTCCACCGTGACATCCCAAAGGATCTGAACCTTTCCGCGGAGAAAAGCACCCATCCGCTTGCTCCACATCTGGTAGTTCTTGCCATCGAAGTGTGGAGCACCCGAACCCCGTTCCTGGTACACCATCCTTGGATCTTAGACTGGTTAGAGTCAATAAAGACGCGAACCGGCTCTGATACCACTTGAAGGACCGATACGGTGAACCAGAGAGGGGGGGGGGAGTGAATGGGAGCGGATAAAAATTCTTCTCGAAGGAGATGGGAACTCCAACAAGATGAACAAGGCTTCCAACACACATCTCCGACTCACTACCCAAGTTGGTCAAGCCCACGTAGCCTCTGGAGTGCCACTGGACCTAGGAACCAACACACAACCTTCCGACCCGAGAATGCAGCGGAACACCAAACCTCGAGTCTACAGACCCACACCGGTTAGACCTGTGAGCACCACCGGTCAGACCGGTCCCTGCTGGTGAAACTAAGCAACTTTCAGTAAGTGGCTCTACACCGGTCAGACCAGTGAGACACACCGGTCTGACCGATCACAGCCTGAAAGCCCCCAAGGCACCAAACAGGCCAACCAACCATCAAACTGACCCAAACTCAAAACAGCAGCAACACGGGACAACAACGAACACACCAAGACGTTCACCCGAGCAAAAACCCACCAGGGCTCGCACCGGTCAGACCGGTCAAGAGCACCGGTCGGACCGGTGTAGCTCGGGCGGCTCGGGATGAACAAGACACCGCGGGTCAACTCCCCCCAAATCCAAACCTCGATCTCCCGAATCGCTCCACGGACTTGAACAAGACTTTGGGGATATTAGGAACACCTCATGAGGAGTCCATAGCCAAGTTTAATCCCACCAAAACTTGTCTAAAAAGGAGGAATCAAGGAAATCCCGCCAAGAGCACTTCCAACCCAAGAACTCAAGAAACCCCCAAAATCGAGCACCTTTACTCATGGATTTGGGAGGGGAATCACAGCCCAAAGAACCACGAAGGGTTCCCATAAATTTCCCCCATCAAATCCCCAAGAGAAAGGTCTCGAAAACAACCCAAAGAAATCACCAAGAGAGGGCTCCGAAAATCACCACCAAGAACAACCGGGGAAAACACATCCAAACCTTGAGGAACCACGCCGAATCAACTATACATGAAACAAAAGTTCATACAAGGTCTACCAAGCTGCCCGATCATCCATCCCTCTTAACAAGATCTCTCTGGGAAGCTCTCTTGCTAGTCGTAAAGAAAACCTAAGGAAAATAGGTGGAAAATAGGAAAACTAATGAGCTAGGGTTCCAAGAGTTGGCTGCCATCCTCTCACCTCTTGGGTTATATGGAGGCAACCGAATGTCTAAAATACCCTTTCATAATAACTAGGGATACAAGCCCCTCAAGGGCGGATTTGGAAGTCTTCATGTGTTCACCATCGGACAGATGCCTGGCGACCGCACCCTGCGTAGCCTCGACGCAAGCCATGCGATCCCGACGCGTGTCCTCCGCTTCAAAGTCTCCGGACTGCGTCGTCGCACACTGGTCCGACCGGTGCTCCTCACCGGTCAGACCGGTCAAACCCACCGGTCAGACCGGTCTGGCGCTACTGCAGCTCCGTCTTCGGTTCTTCTGTCTTGGCTTTGTGGATCAACCAAGGAACCCAGTGGTTTTCTGGTGAACCACTGGAAACCACACGAACTCGGTGTAGCCTCCGCCAATCTCCACTCATGACTCGGCTCCCACGAAGTCCCGGCTCGACCTTGGTTTTGAGGCTCTACCAAGAAACCGTCCACGACTTCATCTTGCTGTTCATGCCGCCATGTGGTCCGCCCTTGACCCCGCTGGCCACCGGGTCCCTCGAATGAAGCCTACTTGTCTTCTCCACACCTGCAGGCCTCACCGGTGATGACCTTTCACGCTTGTTTTTCACCTGCACCAACACTAGTCAAGCCGCAACCTGCACCTGCAATACTTAGCCAAGAATCAGTCCACACAACGTTGTCAATCACTCATCACACAAGGAAGCAACCATCCACCGGTCCTCGAACCACACATGGTCCTCAATATCCTCTCTACATACGTGGCAAGGGATGTTCAACTCCCAACACTCATAAGAGAGAAGAGAGGCTTCAACAAGTTCACTCCGGCGGATGTGATTGGAAGAATTGAAGAACATCTTATTACCGTCAAGGACTCAAAGCTTTCACAATAAATGTCCAAGATGCATGAACAACTTGAGAAGAACAAGGGCGTGTCCCTCAAGGCATCTAGCAAGGAGAAGAAATCTATATCATCCACCTCCAATACCATGGTCAAGGAAGATAGTGATGAGAACATGACTCCTGAGCAAATGGCACTTTAACACCCTGAAATTTTCCGATTTCAGGATGTTATTAGAAAGAATATTTAAGCAACATTTTTCTCATAATTTTAAAATTTTCCCAAAATTTGTTTTGTGACAGGAAACTTAGTGTAGGAAAATAATTGATTGTCTTTCAGAATTAAATAAAATGATTGTTTGAGTGTTGCATTCATTTCGATTGCATTTGTTTTGTTTGAGATAGTGTTTTCAAAATCATAAAAAAGTCAAATCAAAATATCTCTCTCTATCTCTCTATCTTATTATGGTACATCCAACTCATTCTCTCTGTCTATGTTTCCAACTCATCCGACTATCTTCCTTTTCTCGGCTCAAACCTTTGCTCGGCCCAATAGCAATCATAAGTTGTCGGCCCGTTATCCATCAGCTAGTCGAACTTATCCTCTCTCTATATCTCTTTTATATTCTATCCCAATCCGGCCTCACTTCTTTGTTAGACTAGCAGTCACACGTGACCCACCTTTTATTCTCTCAGGCACGTTTCTCTCAGCTGGCCCAGTAGTTAGATCAATCCATTTCGCGGGCCCAGCTTCCTCTCCCTCTCTTCCATAGTCGCTGACAGTCGGGCCCACCCATCAGTTCCATCCACCACCTCCCTTTGGCACCGTGTCACACTCGTGCTCCTACACCCACCCAGCTTTCGTGTGCTGTGCTTCACACCTGAGTTGTGCACCCTCGTGCGCCTGCAAAGTGTGCTGTCCGCTTGGCCGTTGTGTCCACACGTCTCTGGCCGTCCACCTCGCGTTGCACTGCTCTGGCTCCCATCGCTCTCCGCTTCGCCTTGCTCTCCACAACACCACCACCGTAAGCAGCAGGACGAGCAGAGCGCCAAACGTTCTTTCCGCCAACCGTATCCTTGCGACCCACACCACCAAGAGCATTCCTTCGCCAAGCTCGTGCTCGCGGCCAGGATAGGCAGCACGAGTTGCTGCATCGAGGTGCCACCGGTGTGCCACCACGGTCTGGAGGCCGAGGCGTCTGCCATGCACCACTGCCGGACATGCGTACTAGAACCGGCTGCCGTCGTCTGTCGCCTTGGCCTAGTCCGATCACCACGTCGTTCGTCGCCACCATACCCTACCCAGATGATGCCACTGCAAGTATCGACAGGCCGAGCAACATGCATCTGTTCGATCTGCCGGTTCCTGTCACAGATTGCTTACCGGATCAGCATGCTCTTGTGAAGATCGCCGATCATGGCGCAGCCATCGTCGTCTAGGCCGCTTGCATGTTGCTAGCCGCTGCACCATCTCCCTGTCGCCGGACACCATGGACAGGGGACCTGCAACTTGAAGTCTCGAGGATGGTCGCTGAAGATTCTGCTCCTGTTGCTGTTTGCTGCCGAAAACATTGTTTCGGTGTAGAGCTATCCCTAGTGCTCCTTCCTGGTCAGTTCCACGCTGTTCATGATCAGTCACATGTCAGAGGTGAGACGAAGCTTCTTGCTAGTGTAATTCTATTTATGTTAAAGCGTGTCCGTCACGAGCACGTTGTCTCTCATTCTCACGCCAGTCACCACATGCACATGCAGTAGCTGCTGCATGCAAACTTGTGTTAGTCTTGTTGTTCCGGACCTCACAATGTTTACTTATAGATTTCATCCTTTGCCATGCACTCTGATCAGGAACTGAAAATTTACCAATATCTTTTGATCTGCTGTCCATCAACCGTCTACCATCGCGCACTGGACTCCGTTTATTTCATCATATGATCATTTCAAAACCAATGTCATGCATCCTATTTAACGATGACCAGAAGCTGCAAGCATGAATGCAGACCCAGCATTAGCACACAAACTGATGGTGTGCATGTGCTTCATGTTCTTGTAGACTAAACATAATCAACAAGCTAGTGTAATTCAGGCATCTAGACATTCCTTGCTTGATGATGTGAGCATGACATCATGCTTATGTCATATACATTCCTTCCCTTAAAAAAAGCCAGCATATTATATAGATATCTATCTAGCCAGTAATCTAAGTCATGTCTCCATCTACTACTTGCTTTGTAAATCTCCCTTCCAATCTACAGTTAATCACGATTATATCCCTAATCTTTGTTTAATCTATACATCTCACGTGTTAGCCGTTTAAGCTCGTTCTCATTGCGTTAGTTTCGTCTCACAATAAAATATGCGCTAGACATGATGTTCAATCTAAAATGTGTTTTAAGGATTTATCCTAAATTAATTTGATTAAATGTCTATTGAAATATCTTTTATTAATAATAATTGATTAGGGCCTAGATAATAGTTTTCGATAGCATATGTTAAATTGACTAATCTATTTATTGATGCTTTCTAAATAAATCTAATTAGACCTACCTTTCGGTTTTTCATAATATTCAATTTTCTTTATAAATAAAAGCAACATAGGTTATCTCGAGTTTTCTTAATTCAATGTTAATTTGATTAATGTCAACGTAAATGTGTTTTGTTAATTATAATTTGCTTAGTTCAACTCAAAATATAAAGATACACGCTTAGATGCTTTACATGCTTCTTCTAAAATTAAATATTTAATTTGCATAAATCATACTTGAATATTTATGAATAAAATTGGACTAAGTTTACACCGCCTTTTATATATAAATATAATTTGCTTAATTGTAAATAGGATATTTCTCTGAAATAGCCTATACACATTGCTGTATTAAATTGAAATATATCTAGGATATAGTCTTTGTGTGTTATAATACAAATCTCTCGATAGATGTACCTATTCAACGATAGTTCCGTTTCCTGCGTTTGCGTTCCTAGAACCGAACCTTGTTCTCTTTTTTAAGCCTTTCTTGATTGGTGCATTGTTCATAGTTGTGCTTGTTTGTCTGCTTTTGCATGTTTGTACTCGATATTTGCTTCAAGTAGAAGATCGAGTTGCTGATCGGAAGTCCTGAATCTTAAGAGTTTCAAAGAGCAAAATCGGAAGAGCAAGAGTAGCTTTTTGTTGGAAAAAGGCAAGTGACCCTAACCATCCTTCTACCCATGCTTTAAACAAGAATACTATAAATTAATTGGAACATGGAGAACCACCCAGGAAAACAGTACAGCCACAAAACATATGGCTCTGTCTTGGCCAATTAATTAGGGAAGTCTTGTGTGGCTATTAGCCTTAGTAGCTTTGGGTACAGAGGAATGCTGTTATGACTCTTCTACTCTTGACAGGTTTTGGAACGGAAGTGCTCTTCTAAGCTAACCTGGTCCGAGGGTAGAAGGATGAGGACCATGTGTGGTTCGAGGACCGGTGGATGGTCGCTTCCTTGTGTGATGAGTGATTGACAACGTTGTGTGGACTGATTCTTGGCTAAGTATTGCAGGTGCGGGTTGCGGCTTGACTGATGTTGGTGCAGGTGAAGAACAAGCCCGAAAGGTCGTGGAGAAGACAAGTAGGCTTCGTTCGAGGGATCCGGTGGCCAGCAGGGTCAAGTGCGGGCCGTATGGTGGCATGAACAGCAAGATGAAGTCATGGACGGTTTCTTGGTTGAGCCTCAAAACCAAGGTCGAGCCGGGACTTCATGGGAGCCGAGTCATGAGTGGTGATTGGCAGAGGCTACACCGAGTTCGCGGGGTTTCCAGTGGTTCGCCAGAAAACCACTGGGTTCCTTGGTTGATCCACAAAGCCAAGACCGAAGAACCGAAGACGGTCTTTGCAAAGCGGTGCGGGACCGGTCTGACCGGTGGGTACCGGTCTGACCGATGGGGAGCACCGGTCTGACCGGTGTGCGACGACGCAGTCTGGAGACTTCGAAGCGGAGGACACGCGTCGGGATCGCATGGCTTGCGTCGAGGCTACGCAGGGTGCGGTCGCCGGGCATCCGTCCGATGGAGAAGACATGAAGACTTCCAAATCCGCCCTTGAGGGGCTTGTATCCCTAGTTATTAGGAAAGGGCATTTTAAACTTTCGGTTGCCTCCATATAACCCAAGAGGTGAGAGAATGCCAGCCAACTCTTGGAACCCTAGCTCATTTTTTTTCCTATTTTCCTTCCTATTTTCCTTAGGATTTCCATAGGACTAGCTTGAGATCTTCATGGTGAGATCTTGTGAGAGGGTTGGATGATCGGGCGGTAAGCTAGACCTTGTATGAACCTTTGTTGTATGTATAGATGATTCGGCATGGTTCCTCAAGGTTTGGATGTGTTGTTCCAGGTTGTTCTTGGTGGTGATTTCCGGAGTCCTCTCTTGGTGATTTCTTTGGGTTGTTTTCGGGACCTTTCTCTTGGGGATTTGATGGGGGAAATTTGTGGGAACCCTTCGTGGTTCTTTGGGCTGTGATTCCCCTCCCAAATCCGTGAGTAAAGAGGCTCGATTTTGGGGTTTTCCGAGTTCTAGGGTTTGTGGTGCTCTTGGCGGGATTTCTTCGATTCCTCATTTTTGGACAAGTTTTGGTGGGATTAAACTTGGCTATGGACTCCTCATGAGGTGTTCCTAATATCCCCAAAGTCTTGTTCAAGTCCGTGGAGCGATTCGGGAGATCGAGATTTGGGTTTGGGGGAGTTGAGCGCGTGTCTTTGTTCATCCCGAGTCGCCCGAGCTACACCGGTCTGACCAGTGCTCTTGACCGGTCTGACCAGTGCAACCCTCGGTGGGTTTTTGCTTGGGTGAACGTCTGGGTGTGTTCGCTGTTGTCCTGTGTTGCTGCTATTTCGAGTTTGGGTCAGTTTGGTGGTCGGTTGGCCTGTTTGGTGTTTTGGGGGCTTTTAGGCTGTGACCGGTCTGATCGGTGTGTTTCACCAGTCTGACCGGTGTGGAGCCACTTAGTGAAAGTTGCTCAGTTTCACCAGCAGGGACCGGTCTGACCGGTGGTGCTCACTGGTCTGACCAGTGTTGGTCTGTAGACTCGAGGTTTGTTGTTCCGCTGCGTTCTCAGGTCGGAATGTTGTGTGTTGGTTCCTAGGTCCAGTGGCACTCCAGTGGCTACGTGGGCTTGACCAACTTGGGTAGTGAGTTGGAGAAGTGTGTTGGAAGCCGTGTTCATCTTGTTGGAGTTGCCATCTCCTTCGAGAAGAATTTTTATCGGCTCCCATTCACTCCCCCCTCTCTGGTTCGCCGTATCGGTCCTTCAAGTGGTATAGGAGCCGGTTCGGTTCTTTATTGACTCTAACCAGTCTAAGATCCAAGGATGGCGTACCAGGAACGGGGTTTGGGTCCTCCACACTTCGATGGCAAGAACTACCAGATGTGGAGTAAGCGGATGGGTGCGTTCCTCCGCGGAAAGGGTCAGATCCTTTGGGATGTCACGGTGGACACATGCTATGTCCAGCCGATGGACTTCCTCTCTCCAGGATCGAGGGACAGATTCGACACCAATAATAAGGCGGCCGACTACTTGTTTCGTGCTTTGTGTCAGCCTGAGTTCGATCGGGTGCACAACGAGCACTTGGCATGTAGGTTTTGGACGGTGCTGAAGGAGGCTCATGTTGGGAATGCCCAGGTTCAGGCAGGAATGTATGCGACCTACCGGAGAGAGTATGAGAACTTCACTCATCTCCCTGGTGAGTCCATCGATGCCTTGTTTCAGAGGTTCACGGTGGTTGTGAACAACATGAGGGCCAATGTGGACGTGCTCCTGTACGATGATCATGATAGAGCTGTCAAGCTCTTACACTCTTTGGACCGTACAATATGGGGCGGAAAGTTCAAGGCCATTGTGGAGTCGGAGAAGTATGACACTCTGACGGTGAATGAGCTGTTCTCGAAGCTCAAGTCGGCTGAGGTGGATAGGGGCATGACTGCCAAGCTCGAGGGTCCGACTGATTCCCATAGTCTTGCCCTCGTTGGTGGTTCGAAAGGAAAGGCTAACACTAACCCATCCACCAGGATGTTCTCTTTTTCCTCTTTGATGTCTATGCCAGATGAGGAGTTCGATGTGCTTGGAGAGGACGAGCAGGCGCTGCTGACGAGGAGGTTCGAGAGGCTGCACGAGAACCGGGTGAACATGAGGAGGAACACGAGGACATGCTTCCAGTGCGGCAAGCCGAGACACTTCGTCGCCGATTGCCTGGAGAAGGTCGAGAACAAGGATGGCTACAAGCACAAGTCAAGGATGGATGGCAAGTACCGGTCAAGGCGCGACCACAAGAGCAAGCACAAGAACAAGTACAAGGACGAGCGACGATCGAGGAAGAAGGAGAGCCGAGGCAAGGCCCGAGCGATGGTTGGAGCAAGCGACGTCGACTCCAGTTCCACGTACTCCACCTCGAGCTCGAGCAGTAGTGAAAATGAAGGTGATCGTCGCAAGAACAAGAAGTCGTCCAAGAACCTGAGCAGGCTGAGCTGCTTCGCGAGAGACGACTTCTGCACCATGGCGCTGAGCTCCGGCAGCAAGAAGAGCACACAGAGCGGCTCGGACTCTGATTCCGATGACGAGGTGTGTGATGAACTTCCCTTCTTGCGCCAGGAGAATGAGAGGCTTGACACTTTGCTTTATAACCGTGATGACATGCTTAGAGAGGCCAAGAAAATCAGAAAAGAGCTTAGGGCTTTACTCGAGGATGCTAGGACTAGAGTGGCTGAGCTAGAGACACAGGTGCTTGATAGCAAGCTTGAGATTGACTCCCTTAAGGCTAGCCCTGTTGTTTCGGATGAGGTTGATTGTGCTGATTGCTCCATCTTTCTTGCTGATCTTGCTTTGTTTAAGGAGAAGCATGCCTCCAAGTGTGAGGAACTAGATGTGCTTAGGGTTGAAGTGGCTGAGCTTAAGTCTAGACCTGCTTTGCTAGGTGCTTGCACTTCTTGCCCAGTTTTGCATGCTAAGATTGATGAGATGCATGCTTACACTAGTTCTCTTGAGGCTAAGCTGAAAGAACCCATGCCTACATCATGCTCTACCTGTGAAATGCATGCTTTGAAAAATCTGGAACTTGCACATTATGTTTATCGTTTGCAGGATGAGAATGATGAGCTGAGGAAGTTGATGGGTTGGTTGTCTGGTCATGAGCCTTAGTTGAGGATGATGATCGAGGCATTTAAGAGGCAGGATGGTGAGGGACTTGGGGCAAACAAGGTTGGTGAGGGAAGTGGAGAGAATATCCTAGAGCCACCAAATACCCACCACAAAAATGATTTCCCCCCTAAACCTAACCATCTTAGGAACCGACTAGACACAACCCCAGCTCCACCCGTGTTTCCTACAGCCACAAATGATCTACAAAAGCCTATCAAGTTTGTGAGCACTTCGGGGAAAGTGTTCTTTGGGAAAGAAAGTGAGAAGGCTAGTGAGGGGAAACCGGTGGAGGAGTTGAGTGGAGAGAAACCTAGTGAGCAGCCACATCCCAATCCTAAGCCTAAGCTTGTGAGGTTCCATTGTGGCTATTATGGGAGAGATGGCCATAAGGATGAGTTTTGCTTCAAGAGGAAGCGAGAGGAGAGAATGGCAAAGGAGTGGGCTAACAAGGACAAGTACCACCTTTCTGATGGTGTACTTGAGCCTCGTGTGCAGATGCCCAGGGCCAAGGCGAGTGTGAGGACAGTTCGGGCTTGGGGAGAGCGGAAGGTCTGTTGGAGGCGCCGCCGCCCGGGTCACACCGGTCGGACCGGTGCGAGGCACGGGACGAGCGATAGTTTGGGTTTCGTACTCGTACAGGTGCGAGGGTTGTTTCTGGAGGTCGAGGTTCTGGTGGTTGGGCTGGAGAGTTTGCAGGTGGTCAGGTTGCTAGGCGTTCTCCCCCTCGAGTTCACTACGGGGATGGGAGGAGTCGTAGCTTTGAGAAGGAGAGGAGGGACGGTCCACGGGTTCTCTTTCGTGGTTTTGGTCCTCCTCCAAGCAGAGAGGGGTGGTTCCCTCAGGGTGGTTACCGTGGTGGTGTTCGTGGAGGTAGCTTTGGTAGGAGAGATGCTTTGGTTTGTGCTAACCCCACTTTCGAGCAAATGGCTCGGCACTGGTTTTAGTCTTTTGGTACTAACCCCAGTGCTGAGTCGTTTGTTCGCTCACATGCTCGTTTTTTAATTGCAGGTGGGAGACTTGAAGAACATTTGGTTGGTCGACTCCGGTTGCTCGAGGCATATGGCCGGAGACAGGGGGTGGTTCTCAAGTCTCGTCCCGGTGGTGACAAAGAGGTACATCACCTTTTGGGACAATGGGCGTGGGCGTGTGCTTTCAGAAGGTGAGATTAAGGTGAGTGACAAGATCACTCTCAGGCGTGTTGCTCTTGTTCAATCGGCGGGGTACAATCGCTTCGTGTCCCGGTTGTTGGATGAGGGCTTTGAGGTGTTGTTTCGGCCGGTGGTTCTGCGATTTTGGACTCTCAAGGGGACCTTGTACGTATGGTCATTCCCGAGGGTCGGGTGTTTCGTCCGATTTTTCTCGGTCTTCGGGTGTGGAGCGTTGTTTCTTGGCTGGTTCTTCGAGTGAGTTGTGGAGGTGGCATAGGAAGTTGGGTCACTTGAGCTTTGACCTTTTGTCTCGCTTGAGTAAAATTAATTTGGTCCGAGGATTGCCACGGTTGAGGCTTGAGAAAGAGTTGGTTTGTGCACCTTGTAGGCATGCCAAGATGGTAGCCTCTTCTCACCCGCCTCTCACCGATGTGATGACTGAGCGTCCATGCAAGCTGCTCCATATGGACCTTATTGGCCCAGCTCGTGTGCGATCTGCGGGTAGGAAGTGGTATGTCCTTGTTGGGTGGACGACTATTCTCGGTATGCGTGGGTGTTATTTCTTGAGGATAAGGGGGAGACGTTTGGTTTTGTTCGAGATCTAGTCTTGAGGTTGAGGAACGAGAGGCACGGAGATGCCATACGAGCTATCTGCAGTGATAATGGCTCGGAATTCAAAAACTCTCGTTTTGAAACCTTTTGCCATGACTTGGGTCTTGAGCACCAGTTTTTGAGTCCGTATATGCCTCCCCAGAATGGCGTTGTGGAAAGGAAGAACAGGACCTTGTGCGAGATGGCTCGGACGATGCTTGATGAGCATAGGACTCCGAGGAGGTATTGGGCTGAGGCGGTGAATACCGTGTGCTATGTGTCAAACAGGATCTACCTCAAAGTGCACAAGAAGAAAACATGCTATGAGTTGATGCATGGTCGCACACCCAAGGTGAGTCACTTCCATGTCTTTGGTTGCAAGTGTTTTATTCTGAAGAAAGGCAGGAAGTTGGATAAGTTTGAGGCTAGGTCTGTCGATGGTATTTTCTTTGGTTATGCATCTCATTCTAGAGCATATCGTGTGCTCAATGTTGAAACTAACCAAATCGTGGAGACTTGAGAGGTAACCTTCGACAAGACAAAGCCACGTAGTCACCTTGTCTTTGAGTGTGCAGGTGATGATGAGCTTGGAAAGGAGATCTTTCAGGAGGAGGAGCATGAACATGGAGACGATGAAGATGGTGGTGCGGTGCCCCCGGCTAAACATGTACCCACTACTTCGACTACGGTGATGGACGGACCCTCTACTACAACTACGACGACAAATCAAGAACGAGGAGAAGCTGATGTTGAGGGGGAGGTAGCATCGAGACGAGAACCTCCCCAGCGAGTACAAGTGGATCACCCAGCTTCGAGGATCATTGGCGACATGAATGAACGCACTACACGATCGAGGGTTCGAAACAATTCTCATTTAGCTCATGCTGCATTTGTTGCTACTTTTGAGCCCAAAGACATTGGACACGCACTATCTGATCACAATTGGGTTAATTCAATGCATGAGGAGTTGGAGAACTTTGAGAGGAATCAGGTTTGGGAGTTGGTGGACCCTCCCCCACGGTGTAAGCCGATTGGTACAAAGTGGGTGTGGAAGAACAAAGAGGGAGAGAAAGGTGAGGTTGTGAGAAACAAGTCGAGGCTTGTTGCTCAGGGGTTCAGTCAGAAGGAGGGGATCGACTACGAGGAGACCCTTGACCCCGTAGCCCATTTGGAGGCGATAAGGATCCTTCTAGCCTTTTCCGTGGCTAAAGGGTTCAAGTTGCACCAAATGGATTTGAAGAGTGCTTTTTTGAATGGTGTGTTGGAGGAAGAAGTGTATGTGAGGCAGCCTCCGGGGTTTGAGAGTGAGAAGTACCCCCACCGGGTGTACAAGTTGAGGAAGGCGCTGTATGGGTTGAAGCAGGCGCCTAGAGCTTGGTATGGTAGGTTGAGGGGGTTCTTGTTTGAGAGAGATTTTGAGATGGGGAAGGTCGATCAGACCTTGTTTTTGCTGAGGCAGGGCAGAGATATCCTGATTGTGCAGGTGTACATGGATGATATTGTCTTTGGTGGCTCGTCTAACTCTCTTGTTGCAAGGTTTGCAGAGGATATGAGCAGGGAATTTGAGATGAGCATGATGGGCGAGTTGCAGTTCTTCCTCGGGCTACAAATCAAACAATCAAAGGAATGAACATTTGTGCACCAGGCTAAGTACACCAAGGACATTGTGCAGAAGTTCAAGATGGAGGATTCCAAGGCTATGACGACGCCGATGAGTACGACTACAGCTCTTGATGCGGACGAGGAAGGTGAACACATGGACCAGAAGGAGTACCGGAGCATGATCGGGTCACTCCTCTACTTGACGGCGACGAGGCCAGACATCCAGTTCTCGGTGTGTCTGTGCGCTCATTTTCAAGCATCTCCGAGGCCTTCGCATCGGCAAGCGGTGAAGAGAATTTTCAGGTACTTGCGTCACACTCCCGACTTCGGCCTTTGGTACTCCGCGTCCTCTTCTTTGGCGCTTCATGGTTTTTCAGACGCGGATTTTTCCGGGTGTCGGTTGGATAGGAAGTCCACTTCTGGGACTTGCCAGTTTTTGGGTTCTTCTTTGGTGTCTTGGTCTTCCCGCAAACAGTCGAGTGTTGCACAATCTACTACCGAGGCCGAGTATGTTGCCGCTGCTAGTTGTTGCTCTCAGCTCCTTTGGATTTCATACACCATGAGTGACTTTGGTGAGGAGTGTACCCATGTCCCACTTCAATGTGATAGCACCAGTGCCATAAGCGTTGCAAAGAACCCAGTGCTCCATTCCAAAACCAAGCACATAGAAGTGAGGTATCATTTTCTGAGAGACAACGTAGAGAAAGGAAAGATAGCTTTGATCCATGTACCCACACATGACCAACTAGCCGATATTTTCACCAAACCCCTAGATCTAGCAACTTTCACTCTCTTGCTGGGGGAACTTGGTGTGTGTTTGATTTCTTGAGTTGGATGTGTGGGAGCTCTCTTTGTAGCATATGTATAGCTTTCCTTTGTGCATTTCTTGCATTTGGCATGGCACATGTAACATGATGTATAGACATCCTTGTATCTTAGATTGCATGCATTTTGTATCACATGCATTGGATAGGAAAAGCTTCTCCTATATACATTGTTCACCATGGAATGCTATTTATGTCTTTGTGAGCTTGTTTGGTATGCTATGGTTAGTTTGACTTAGCTCTTGATGATCTTGATGAATAATCCATGGTTGATGGCTAGGCTTTTGAAAAATGTCACATACATGCTCTCTCATGTGTAAATGCCTTTATATGATCTTGACATGTTTTATTGGCTTTGATATGCTTAATTTGTGGTTGGATAGCTATTTTATTGATCATATGGGGCCAAAGGCTCATTTGCCATCATGAATGTTTAGCCCTCTTGCTTCATCTTGTGGAGGGGCATAGGTTCCTTTTTGTCGCAAAGACATTTCATGTACCAATGATAAATCTGAAAATGAAATGTAAAATGCTTGGAAAATATGCTCCCATGTCATATGTGCTGAAATTAATTTGCTTTGGGTGCTAAACCGGTGCATGATGCCTACCAATGAGAAGTCTCATACATAGAAGTAGGCACATGGCTCGGTGGCTTTGACATGACATGAGGTGCTTGTGGGTGTTTGTGATGGTCTTATGATTAGAATGGTTGTCCTAGCATGAAGTTTATATGGCTTTGCCATTTTGATATGCTTTGATCATGTTTAGGACTTTGCTCATGAGAGGCAAGTTTTTCGCAAAATTGCCCAAATCCATCTTAGCTTCGTCCAATGGTTGTGAAACTTGGTGATCATGTAGTTGAGATCGATACGAAGCCGTAGAGTATCTAACATGCTCATTTGGACATGTGTAGCATTCTTTGTTGAATTTTGTCTATTTGAGAAGCTCTAGGTTGAAATTTTTGCATTTTTGGCTTGTTTCATGCATTTGCCAACAAGGGGGAGAAGTTTGAGCTTGAAATGGCTTGCTGGACACATATAGAAGGTTTTCAGGTGGTTTCGAGCCATTTCTGGGCTCTGTTGTGCACCGGTCTGACTGATCGAGGTCACCGGTATGATCGGTGTGAGTGCTGCTCCTGTGCACATCTTAGGCACCGGTCTGACCGGTGGTGATGACCGGTCTGACCGGTGTGAGCTGAGATTCTTTGCGGCCTGCCCTGTTTTCAGCTGGTTTGCATGCATTCGTCCAGGGGGAGGTGCATTATTTCAGGGGGAGCTTGCATGTGTGCAGGGGGAGCTCTTTGTGGTTTTTCGAGCTTTGATTCGGTGGTGTGCGCTCTTTGCTTGAGCTTTGCTTTGTCTCGGATGTGTCGAGCCGTTGCCCTTGCCTAAGGGGTCCGAGACTTGTCTTCTTCCAGTGATCTTGCTCTTTGCCTTTGTTTGTCTTTCGATCGCTTGTTGGAGTTTCTTTTTGTTCGTTTCTTTTCTTTTCTCTCTTGCTACTTTCGTGTGGGTGTTGTCAATGCACTCATCAAGGGGGGGATTGAGGACCATGTGTGGTTCGAGGACCGGTGGATGGTCGCTTCCTTGTGTGATGAGTGATCGACTACGTTGTGTGGACTGATTCTTGGCTAAGTATTGTAGGTGCAGGTTGCGACTTGACTGGTGTTGGTGCAGGTGAAGAACAAGTGCGAAAGGTCGTCGCCGGTGAGGCCTCCAGGTGTGGAGAAGACAAGTAGGCTTCGTTCGAGGGACCCGGTGGCCAGCGGGGTCAAGTGCGGGTCGCATGGTGGCATGAACAGCAAGATGAAGTCGTGGACGGTTGCTTGGTTGAGCCTCAAAACCAAGGTCGAGCCGAGTCATGAGTGGTGATTGGTGGAGGCTACACCGAGTTCGCGGGGTTTCCAGTGGTTCACCAGAAAACCACTGGGTTCCTTGGTTGATCCACAAAGCCAAGACCGAAGAAGCGAAGACGGTGCTGCAGCAGTGCCAGACCGGTCTGACCGGTGGGGAGCACCGGTCTGACCGGTGTGCGACGACGCAGTCCGGAGACTTCGAAGCGGAGGACACACGTCGGGACCGCATGGCTTGCGTCGAGGCTACGCAGGGCGCAGTCACCGGGCATCCGTCCGATGGAGAAGACATGAAGACTTCCAAATCCGCCCTTGAGGGGCTTGTATCCCTAGTGATTAGGAAAGGGCATTTTAGACTTTCGGTTGCCTCCATATAACCCAAGAGGTGAGAGGATGGCAGCCAACTCTTGGAACCCTAGCTCATTTGTTTTCCTATTTTGCTTCCTATTTTCCTTAGGATTTCCATAGGACTAGCTTGAGAGCTTCATGGTGAGATCTTGTGAGAGGGTTGGATGATCGGGCGGCAAGCTAGACCTTGTATGAACCTTTGTTGCATGTATAGATGATTCGACGTGGTTCCTCAAGGTTTGGATGTGTTGTTCCCGGTTGTTCTTGGTGGTGATTTTCGGAGTCCTCTCTTGGTGATTTCTTTGGGTTGTTTTCGGGACATTTCTCTTGGGGATTTGATGGGGGAAATTTGTGGGAACCCTTCGTGGTTCTTTGGGCTGTGATTCCCCTCCAAAATCCGTGAGTAAAGGGGCTCGATTTTGGGGTTTTCCGAGTTCTAGGGTTTGTGGTGCTCTTGGCGGGATTTCTTCAATTCCTCCTTTTTGGACAAGTTTTGGTGGGATTAAACTTGGCTATGGACTCCTCACGAGGTGTTCCTAATATCCCCAACGTCTTGTTCAAGTCCGTGGAGCGATTCGGGAGATCGAGGTTTGGATTCGGGGGAGTTGACCCGCGGGTGCCGTTCATCCCGAGCTGCCCAGGCTACACCGGTCTGACTAGTGCTCTTGACCGGTCTGACCGGTAAAACCCTCGGTGGGTTTTTGCTCGGGTGAACGTCTGGGTGTGTTCGCTGTTGTCCTGTGTCGCTGCTGTTTCGAGTTTGGGTCAGTTTGTTGGTCGGTTGGCCTGTTTGGTGTTTTGGGGGCTTTCAGGCTGTGACCGGTCTGACCGGTGTGTTTCACCGGTCTGACCGGTGTGGAGCCACTTAGTGAAAGTTGCTTAGTTTCACCAGCAGAAACCAGTCTGACCGGTGGTGCTCACCGGTCTGACCGGTGTTGGTCTGTAGACTCGAGGTTTGGTGTTCCGCTGCGTTATCGGGTCGGAAGGTTGTGTGTTGGTTCCTAGGTCCAGTGGCACTCCAGTGGCTACGTGGGCTTGACCAACTTGGGTAGTGAGTTGGAGAAGTGTGTTGGAAGCCGCGTTCATCTTGTTGGAGTTTCCATCTCCTTCGAGAAGAATTTTTATCGGCTCCCATTCACTCCCCCCTCTCTGGTTCGCCGTATCGGTCCTTCAAAGGAGGGTATGAAAGATAGCCTCTAGGACGTGCTACTATGAACTAATACACATAGGAGGATTCTTTGTAAAGGCCTCGTAGCATCCCTATGCAACCACACCTCGGAAGTGTGGTATTGTGCCTACTTTTGCTCAGTATGGTTCGGTTCAAAGTTCTACGGAACTTTTACGCGACTTATGGTGAAAGTTTACAACCTTTGCAGAGTGTAAAACTATTATAACTGTCGTGCTCACCGTCAAGAGCGGCCTGGACCCTCACATGATTAATGAACTTAAAGATGGATCTAAAATTTGCTTTCTGGTTAATTTTTGTGGCCTTGCTGAGTACCAACCATAAGTGTACTCAACCTTGCTAAACCGCTGTTCAGAAGAAGAAGAAGTTGTGTGATGTCCAGAAGATGGTGCTAGGCGTATGCAACCCCCAGTCGATTGCCTGTGAAGTTTGGAGCCTTTGCTTCCTAGGATTCTGCTGTAAATCTCTGATAACCTCCCTTTCTTTATGTGATATTGTTTCTGTTATTCACTAATGATGTCACTATATGTATGAAACTAGATCCTGGCATACATATAGGTAACACTTGGTTTGTTTTGAAAATCGGGTGTGACAGGCACTCTTCATAAGGAAGTTCAACAAAGTGATTAAGAAGAGTGGCTTCTTCAATAAGAACAAAGACAAAGACAAAGACATGATCAAGACCAAGAGGACTTCCAAGAGGCCATGATATGGGTGTGGCAAGGAGGGTCACTTCATTGTGGAGTGCCCTAACATCAAAGTGAGAAGAAGAAACACCAACAAGAATGACAAGAACTAGAACAAGGAAGTTGGTGAAGCACACTTGGGTGAAGAATGGGACTCAAATGATGATAGCTCCGACTCTGATGATGAAATGGGTCTTGCCACTATTTATATTGGAGAACCAATCAACAAGTCACCACTCTTTGAAGATCTCACCGATGACGAAGATAAGTTCACCCACACATGCCTCATTGCTAGGGGCTCTAAGGTAGACACTCCCACCCTACCCCTAGATTATGATAGTGAAAGTGATCTTGAATTTGAAAAGATGATAAATAGATTTGGTAAAAAGGCAACTAAAAGAATCATGTCTCTAATGAAAAAATAGAGAATAGAGATGGGACTCTAGAGGTGCAAGAAGAACTCTTTAGACTTGAGAGTGAGAGAAAACCATTGCCCTTGAGAATGCCCTTGCAATTGAAAAGAAGGGTTTCAAGGCGCAAGAGGACTTGCTTAAAGAAAAGGAGCTAGAAATTCTTAGCCTTAAGAAATCTCAAGCTAAAGATGAGTTGATAGTAAGTGAATTAATTAGGGAATCTTTCCTAGCTAAGGATGCTTGCAAGAAACTTGATGGTGAAAAGCTTGAACATCAAAAGAGCTTTGAAAGCTTAAAGTCTAGTCACATAGCACTAGAAGTTCAACTTGACAATCTCAAGAATAATGCTACAACTATGTCTAATGATGCTCTCTCTAACTCTAAAGTCTCAACAAGAAAAGGTTGTTCTCAGTGTTATAAAATGGATATTAATGCTTGTTCTACTAACATTGCCGAGATGAATGCCATGAAGAAAGAGATTGCTAGGTTGTCAAACTATCTCATCGATGAGAAAAGAAAGAACCCAAAAGAGGTGAGTTTGAGAACCACACCAAAGGCTTTGGGTCAAGCTACATGAAGAAGTTTGTCTTTGCGGATGGGAAGGGTCTTGGTAAGTAAGAACAAGGTACAAAGGACTCCATCCCATTCATCAAGAACTACCACACCAAAGGTGTGGGGACAAGGAATGTGGTTCACGGCATGAAGAAATTGGGTGCCAAGAACTTTGACAACCAAGTGAAGTATAACACTCCTATCAAGTTCAAAGGCACTCAAGACACAACAAATGCACAACAATCTAAGGCAAAGGACAACCCAATCAAGTCAAGCAAGACGCCCAAGCCACATGCTTCACAAGATAACTTCTATGCCGATTATGTGTTAACTTGGAACCACAAGTATGTTGGACCCCGCACAAAAGGGACATTGATCAAAAGGAATGTGTGGGTGCCCAAGGTTTCTGTGACTAACACTCTAGGACCCAAATATACTTGGGTACCTAAAACACAAGCATAATTTGTTTTGTAGGCATACTCCTCCGGTGGAACCAAATGGGTGATTGATAGTGGATCTACAAATCATATGACCAGAGAGAAGAAAATGTTTACATCTTGTGATATGATTGAAAATCCTACGGAAAGATTTACCTTTGGAGGCAATGGTGGAGGAATGGTTGTTGGTCTTTGTAAAATTGCTATATCAATCTATCATTCAATTTCCGATGTTTATTTGGTTGAATCTTTCGACTACAATCTGTTGTCCGTTTCACAACTTTGTGAGATGGGCTACAATTATTTGTTCACCAATGAGGGTGTGACCGTCTTTAGAAGGGGCGATGACTCTATTGCCTTTAAGGGTGAACTCAAGGGAAGGCTTTACTTGGTGGATTTCACATCGGATAAAGCCCAACTTGATACATGCGTATTACAAAGTCTAGCTTGAGTTGGCTTTGGCATCGCCGACTAGCTCACGTTGGGATGAACAATCTCAATAAGCTTCTAAAGGGGGAACACATCATAGGACTAAAGAACGTTCATTTTGAGAAAAATAGAATTTGTAGTTCTTGTCAAGCCGGAAAGCAAGTTGGTGCTCCTCATCCCGCCAAGAATGTACTCACCACTACAAGACCATTGGAACTACTTCACATGGATATCTTTGGTCGCGTGGCTAATGTTAGCATCTGAGGGAACAAGTATGGCTTTGTCATTGTTGATGATTACTCTCGGTATGCTTGGGTATTCTTTATGAAGGACAAGAGCAAGGTTTATGAAATATTCAAGAAGTTTGCCACAAGATCCCAAAATGAGTTTGATGTGAAGATCAAGAGAGTGAGAAGTGACAATGGCATAGAGTTGAAGAACACCATGTCACACCCAGTTGTAAAGGAAAACCAAATGCATAAATCACGTGTGCGCCAGGATCAAGTCACACACATGTAATGACATTGTGAATACCAAAATCAGTGCCACACGAATATAGAGTTATTACATGACCATAGTCTTAAACGAAACACAAATAACGAGTTCTCGCAGCGGATAAAGATGCCTCCACAGGCAGCGAACTGAAGACACGCACACCTAGAACTCCTTGAAATCATCGGGGTAGTCTTCAAAGTTCTCCCAATCTGAGCAGCAATTCGAGTATTGTAGATACAAGAAAATAGACAAGCGTGAGCACGTGCCGTACTCAGCAAGAGGAAAACAACATAACATGCAAGGCCATATGGTGGATGGCTAAGGTTCAAGCAGTTTAGCATTTTAGTGAGTCAATTTTTATTAGCAACATAATTACTAAAGAGTGTAAGTTCATACCAACCCAATTAATGAAGTAATAACATCATAAATAAAGATAGAACAAAAATGTAGCATTTAAGTTCCATAATTTAGTCATGTGAGGGTCCAGGCCGCTCGTGACCGTGAGCATGACTAACTAGTTAGTTTTACACTCTGCAGAGGTTGTACACTTTCACCACAGGCAGCGTAAAAGCTCTGAAGAACTTTGAACCCAACCATGCAGTGTTTGCAAGGCACCATACCACACTACCGAGGTGTAGTTGCATAGGGACGCTACATGGCTTTTACAAAGGTTCCCTAGCAAGTTATGACCCACAAGGTCCAAATCAGTTATCAATGTATAAAGTCCCCTAGCAGGTCGATACCCCACCATAAAATGTATAACTCACCCAACCCTGCTAGAGCGAGTCTATACCCCGCTGTACCGCCAATCCCTTATCATTATCAAGTAAGATCACCCCAAGCTAAAGTTCCTAATTACTCAGCCAAGACCATTGCCCGGTAGTTCTTGTGGTTGCACTGTTTTTCTGGGTGGTTCTCCATGTTCCGATTAACAAAACAAAGTGGTCTTGTAAAGTAAAAAAACATATAGCGGAACATAGAATATAAAAGTACCCAAGTTGATTAATACCATCCCAGTTAAGCATGCTAAGCCATAGCTACCATCGAGATTATTTATATTAACCTGGTTACAAGGCAAAGATTGTAAAAGACTAGGTATGATCCTTTATAGGTTCCCTTAAAAGTTAATGCAAGCAAGAAAAGTAAATACAGTGAATTAAATGCATGTTATGTAGGACAAGTGGGCATGCATCAAGGAAGACTTGCCTTCAACAAGACTTGACTGCTCAAACTCTGGTGCGTCTTGATCTTCAAAGCCTTCGAACGCTTCACTCTCTACGATCCACAATAATCACATACAAGCAAACAACAAGAATAAATAAGAAACAATCATCAAACAGTACTAACAACACAAAACAGAGACGTAAAGCTGTTCTATACTTCGAGACGATCGCGTGGATATAAAGAACGGTAAAAACGGAGCTAAAATGACCAAAATACGCGCTAAAAAAGGTGTAAGGACTAAACTTAAAGAAACCTAAAGATTCTGGGCCTAAACGTAACAAAAGGACCTAACTGCAAGGAAACTTGCTACTACGGAAGGACCTATTTGTAAAACTAGGACACACATGGGCTTTTTCGCAAAAAGGTAGAGTCAAGCCAGTTTGACCGGAATTGACTCGGGTTGGATCTAATCCAGCCCGTTGGATCTTGATCCAACGGCCGGTGGCGACTGCTGCTGTTGACGGTGTAAAACCGTGCTCAAGTTCACCGCAAGCCTACGGGTGACTTGGTGCCTTTTTCACCAAGGAGGGTCCTCCCTAGATTTGTCAATCCAAGGATCGGAAGCAAACCACTGTGGTTCTCTATCTAACCTATCGGTCTAACCCTATGTGAAGTATTGATTGCATAAAGGTATCATACAAACACGAATGGATGTAGGGACCACATCCACCTAGCCATAAAGGTAAGCATCAAAAGGTAACCCTAGCCTATCGTCTTCTTGTTGCTATTCCGGCCAATGTGATAAACCAATCTAAACCTATACTATGATAAGGATTACACTCGATATGGAGTAACCCGATATGTAGTGGTCCGATGCACGTTCGCTCGCCGCTTTCTCCCCTCTCGTACTATCACTACGCGAGGATAATCATCACCGAGCGATAAACCTCGGTCCGTGCACTACTATGGTGTATCCGCAAGACTAGACTAATCATCATGATTCGATCTAGTCTTACTAAAGGCATATGGTAGCTACACATATGAATAAGTATAACTCGTAGTAGATCAAAGTATGACAAGATATAGTTACATCACCGAATGTTGAAGGTACAAACGACTTGACGAATTCAAGTTGCGCTCCGGAACTCCACCATGGATTTACCACGCAGGGCCAACCATGGCGGCTAGGGCATGACCTAAGCCATCTCCTAGGCAACTCGAGGACTCGCGGCGGCCGTCCGCTTCCTTCCGGTGCTTCTCCTTCGTCTCGGTGGCTCTCTGATGAATGGATGAATTGATCACCCCTCTTTGGGCGCCCAAGGGGGTGTATTTATGCCCTTGGGGAGCCTTGGGGCGTGCTCCACCTTGCCTTGCACGAGATCTTCCTTGGGAGAGAAGGGAACTTGGTTTCCATAAAATCAGCCTCGTCCAGAATCCTGATTCGCAGCCCTTCCTTGCCGGCACCATATCTCCCACGTCCGGACTCCAAATAATGCAAATTCGGTGTCCTGGTTGTATGGCACGAAATGTCCTCCAACTTTGGTATTCATTTCTTTCATTGAAAACGAAGATAAGATCTCCAAATCGGCCTTGGAAGATAATCTGTTCTGATTTCGAACTGACTGCGCACCAGGGATTTCGAGTGTCATATCTCCTAGATTCCTTATCCGAATTGAGCCTTCCACATATCCAAATCGAAGGTATCGTCGATGCCCACAACTTTGGTACTCAAACTTTTGCCATTAGAGGACATTTAAGTCTCTGAATCTGCACCGAAAGATCATACTGTCCTGGGTTGCGAGAATATCTCTCGGGCTGAGTTGATCTCGTTGGTAAACATCCAAGTCCCCGGAGTTTTACGTGTTGATGCTTCGGTCGTTGGATCATTTGGAGTCGTATTCACTTCATGTCTTGACTTGTGACGGGCTTCATGATCTTCTCATAAAGTGCTTGATGAACTTATCTCGAAAGTCTCCTCTTTCTTGTTAATTTCCTGCGTAAACAACAAACTCCAAAATCGACATGCGGGAGTGAACTTGATACCTCCGGGGGGTTAGTACCATTGGTTAGAATATCAAATACATGCAAATGTTGACGGTAAACTCATAGCTAGGTGTACCAAAATCGACCATCAACATCTCCCCCATGCTTAAACCTTTCTCGTCCTCGAGCAAGTTTTCAATGGATACCAGCATTGCCTTTCATTGTTCAAACCCTGCACTTGATCACACATGAGAAAGCATAATGCTCTCCAAGTTTATATTTGTTAAAATTCCATAATGTAACTAGCTTTCATCTATATGGAGGACATATATAATTTAAGCTTTTTCCACAAGTAATCAATCATGCTCCACAAAATTTGAATAGGTCTTAGAAACTTTTTGAAGTTAAGAATGAGGTGAATAAAAGAGCTAAACCAAGTACAAAAATTTAAACCTTCTTTGCATCTTGCTCATGAACTCTCTCATCTCACAACATTCTCAAGCCTACTTGATCTATATCCTTTCCCTCTCATGTTTGTAGGTGGAAGGGTTTTCTTTGGAGCTCATATGAAACTTTATATCCTACCAAGATGCTAAAGT
Organism: Cenchrus americanus; assembly: GCA_947561735.1. Classification (NCBI taxonomy): domain Eukaryota; kingdom Viridiplantae; phylum Streptophyta; class Magnoliopsida; order Poales; family Poaceae; genus Cenchrus; species Cenchrus americanus. Next base: position 196,827,519 of record OX387244.1, read on the forward strand.
TGAGACTATTATCAAAACAAGGCAAGCTTCTCATGGACTTATCATGACTCGTCAAAAAGGTCATTGGAAACATAATGTTCACAAGTAGGGGGAAGAGAAAGAACTCAGACTTTTAGATAGGTGGACATGTGCAAATGGCAAAGAATGATCCTGAGGCCCCAACAAAGTCCTCGTTATCAGATTGCACATGGTTGGAAAAATGAGTATGGGTCTTGATCTTGAAGTCCTTGGAAAATCCTTTAGCATCTAGAGAACCGGGGGAGATTATTATTACTCTATTTTTTCCTTTTCTTTTCTTGTTTTCTTCCTTTTTTCTCTTTTTTTTTTCTTTTTGACATGTGAGGTACTTGGATTTTTTATTTTGTCCTCTTATCTTATTCATTTTTTATCTCCCCTAGAACTCTAATTTGCATAGTACCTACCTCCTCCCCCATGCTTAGACGTTTGCTCGTCCCCGAGCAAAGAGGAAGTGGTGTTAAGGTAGGTACCGGATGTCTTGATGAGAGGGAACTTGAATCTTCCCTTTGAAGCACCTTCTTGTGACGTGTCGTCTCCATACTCAAGTGATAGGTAGGTAGGTCAAGGAGGTCAACACAAAAGATGATGTTGGTTTAAAGGGTGGATATCCGGTAAGATTTGCAAAGCTCGGAATGACCAGCTTCATATTCACGAGCCAAAGAATCAAGACTTGAATCAATTCACCCAACAATAACTCTTGTAATCTATCGTTGCACACAATATATAAGGCTTTGGATAGGTAGAGCAAAATGCAAGAGGTATTAATGACAAGGTTAGCATGACTTTTAAAAGCAAAAAGTAATATGTTCTTCGACCCATCCAAAGTTGAGAGCACAAAAGAAACCATGGGTCATTATTTTTATCATGACCTCCACAAAAGATTAATCTAGTATTTAATTAATTTTAGATTGGTATTAGAGAGAGCAATAGCTTAATCATACATAAACAAGCACAAAGTTTAAACAAAGTGGCAACGGTCATCATGTATCAACGAGCAAGATCAAGCCAAAATTATTTCATCATGGTGAGCACAAGGTGATGACAATAAACAAAAACTAAAACTAGGTTGTACTCCTAGAAGCCATGTTATTTAACGAGAGAGAATACAAAAAGTTGCATCTAAGGTTGTTGAAGGCATATACATATATACAAGCATTTAGAAAGACAAGGACAAAGAGGGGGTTGAGGAATTGTTACCGTCCTTTGATCCTTGTGATGTAGCGCGCCCTCCCCCATGCTTAAGCATTGTTCCTAGCATGGAAGAAGGAAGATCGGCATCCATAGCAACCATGATCCTTGAACTCCATGCGGTCTTCTTTCGTCCACCAAGTCTTCCCCCATGCTTAGCATGTTGCTAGGCACGGAAGATGATGAACCATCTTAAAATTCTTGAAGTACTACGGTCATGCAAGGAGATCATCATCACATTGTTGCCTTTGTTCATCCTTCAATGTTCGCCCTTTGCCACGAGCCTTGATCCCAAATGTTTCTCATCCCATCTTCTCCTCCTTCCATGTTGTCCTTTATTGCTGGTTCCTCTTCCACGAGTTTTTCTTCTACTTTCAGAACTGAGTATGTACTGAACCATCACTCCATTTCAAAGTTCTTGAAATTATCTTTCCAACGAGTGGTCATTCATCCCGATCAGACTCCGAACAAGAGAGTTACGCCATTTTTACTTTGTTGGTGCAAGCTGTCCCAGGCTGATTTCAGAATGTATGACGCCCAAAGATTTGGTTGTAACTTCTTACACAGGTCTCCTAAAATGTTGATTCTTAATGCATTGGAAATTAGACTTAATGGAGCACTTGAATATCCAATTTTTTCCCTTTTGTACATCTCTGAACATGTGGTTAATCTTGATGAAAACAGCAGTGCTCCTTTCGGGATTTTGGAGGTGTTGATGATCTTGATTTTAGCTTTTATCACGAACTCATGGGAGTGATTCACCATGCCTGCAAAATAACTATAATGCACAAAGTACCCCCAAGGTGACGGTCGGGAATACTCACCCTATGCCAACAAACCATGACATCCCTACGATCTTCACTCGTGGCATAGTTAATCTAGCGAAAATCTTAATGGGTGCACGCGAGTACATGCGTGCATGCAAATGATAGGATGGTATAAAAACAAAATAATGTTTATACCAAATTCTAAGCTCCATGCTTACAAAGTGGTTGCCAAACTTTCTATTCTCGTAGAGATTTATTAACCAAGGTCAAAACACCATGTTCATCCCAAGATCAATAATTCTTTATAGTGCAAGAAAATTATGGCGCATTGCTAAGTTTATAAACCAACTAATGCAACATGATAGCTCAGGATATAAGGCTAAATGATGGTGGTCTCAAATCATGTCTAAACACCATGTTTACACAAGATTGCAAAAAGTAGTAATGCATGTCGACAATTAACATGAATATGAAAGCATTCATCACAAAGTTTCACAAAAGGTCCCAAGCTAACATAAAGTGGATGATGACAAAGAGATGGATGTAAAATACAAATGCAGAAAGTTAGCACAAACAAACATTAGAAAGGTTTGAAAAACACTTTCGATGTGGTCTATAATAAGCAAAGGACAAAGCTTGATTTCACACTTCATACAAAGTAAGCATTGTCAACAAGGAAGTCACCCATCGAAAAGAATCAATCAAGCAAACTACAAGGTTCAAGGGTAGGATATATATATATAACAAGGATTTTGACGAGAGAAAGTCAAGTATACAAATTCCAACTAAGGTGGTCCTAGAGTCTTTCTACAAACCTATGGTTTTAGGATGTCTATAGGTAGGGGAAGTTTTCCTAAGGATTTTATGGGAGGCTAGTCAAAGTTTTGAATTAGAAGAGAGGAAAGGGGTAGACTTGTTCAACCCGGAGGGTGACAGCCCTCGGTCAACTCAAGAAATCCTACCTCTATAGGCTGTGGTTTTTGGTGCGGGTTATAGGAAGGCTTAGGTTGGTTGGACGAAAAGTTAGATTAACACAACATGCAATGCGATATAACATGGATGAACAAAACAACATGATATGGAGGCTGTCTAAAACAAAAGTTAGACTAAATTAACTAGACACAAGTTTAGAATCAAAGGATGGTGCCAACTTCATATATCCTCTAAAAAGAAACAAAAGAAAAAAACTCTAAACTCTAATAGGCATACAAAAAAGGTCTACAAGGTTTTGAGATCAAATAACAAAGTGCTCCCTCAATAGCAACTAAAACATACAACATGGTGTTGTGGTTTTTATTAGAGCAATTGTACAATGTTACTTGATGCTTCGATTAAAGAGCACAATGTAGACGGTTATGTATATATATAGATAAAAACCGGGTTGCCTCCCGCAAAGCGGTTCATTTAAAGTCATAGAGCTCGACTTTCTCACATACCTTCTTATTGTTGCGGAGCCATGATCCTTCATGCAAGATTTGAAGGTGTTCATGTAGCATTGGCTCACTCTCCATGCTTGACACGATCACTTATGCTCGATGAGAAGCTTGCCCAATCGTCTCCTTGCATCATCATCATCACCTTCTCTATCACACTTTATCGCTGCCTCTTCTTTTACAAATTTTCCTCTCTGTTCAGATCAGACCATGTAGAGAACAATAGCTTCCATGTGTGGCACATGAAATTATCTTTCCACCAAGTATTTATTCACCCCCAACGGACTCCGATCGAGTGAGTTATGCCCGTTCTACTCCGGCGTTGCAATCTGTCCAAAGCTGATTTCAGACTGCACATCGTTCAATGTTTTTGCCATATCTCCTTGTACGGGTCTTCAAATTTATCGATATTGGTTGCATTAGAACCAGCACTTGATGGAGCTTCTTATTTTCAACATTTTCTTCCTTGAACATGTCTGACCAGGTCCTCAAAATTGATGAAAACAGCGACGTCCGTTTTTGAGGTTCGGTGACGGTGATGCATAGGTTTGCAATTCCTTTGGGTATGATTCTCTCATCTTAATTTATGCTTAATTCCCCGCATGGTTAGTGAAACTTGGGATTTCTCTCACAATTTGCTCTTTTAAGGTCACTAGCTTGACCGAGCACAAAGCAAGTCCAAGATTTACAAATCATATTGCAAACAAACGCTTCCTTAACCACAATTTATGACAAAGTAAGTTGTGATTAATTATAGCGTAAGCTTTCTTGCTCAGCACTAAGCTCTCATTAGGCAAAGGTTCATTAGGCATGTAACAAATTTTAAGAACAACAAGGCCTCTTTATCACTCTCAAGAAAGTCTAGACTATCATGATCATCATAAGAACAAGGCATAGAATTGAATCAACCTCACTATTGGATATGAATCATAGATATATAAAAGGAAAATTATCAGCTCCAAATGTGTCTTGAGAGGTTAATTTGTACCTTGGCCTTCGAGCTTTTCATCGTGAGTGGTCTCTCGGAGTTGAAAGCAAACAATCTTCAATAATCGGTGGCTTGTATCGTCTTTTCGCAATTCCTTCGTTCGTGCCACACATCATCAAGGTTTCCTTGTGTGGACTCACTCTTCTTATTCATTTGTGGGACTTCACACAAATATCTTCCTGTAACTCCACAATCCTTCGTGTGAGAGCCCAGAGTATCCGCGCCATTGGATGCCATCATTTCTGTGTAATCCATCGTGATTTGCTTTTAACATCTTCTAGCGTCGGATGTTGCCAACTTGTGCCTAATTTTGCCAATGCTCTTCGAGTCTTTGTTTTGCTCCAAACTTCTGAATTTCATCTCGTGGGGTCCAATGGAAGCGTTGCCCAAGCTTCTCTTCGTTGTCGTCGTCCTCATCTCCACTATCTTGTTCTCATCGTGTGCTGCTGCCTATTTTTCATGGATTTTCCCCTGTGTACATAACATAACATATAAAAAAATATTATTCCATTGAAAACTTTACAATATTACCTTTCCAACAGGTACTCATTCATCTTAATCGGACCGCAAATGAGGGAGTTATGGCCGTTTTGTTTCCGCTCTTGCATGCTGTTAAGAAAATGTCATACTCGCTTGTAGGAACCTCCGATTGACTTGATTCTTGATTCGTTGGAAGCATAACTTCATGGGGCTTCTAATATCCAAAGGTATCCTGTTGTTCTCCCTCGAGGTTGTGCAGAAATTGATGGGAACAAAAACTTCTTGTGAATTGATCCGATGTTGACGACCTTGATCTTGTGGTCTTCGGGGCGTTACACCGCGTCTCCTTTGGCTTTAAGTCGTCACTATTGCTGGACCAGCGAGTAGCATGATGGCAATGGTGTGTCTTCTTCATGATTTTGCTTTAGCCAAAGTGACGGGTGCTTCTTTAGCAACGTGATTGCTTCCAACACCTATTGCTTGGACAAACAAACCTCCACAAAACATTAGTCTTCAAACTTTAATTGACACATTGACATACCTTGTTTTACATCACTCGTGTAGGGTGTGGACTCAATAGCGGATGATGGGACACTAGCAATAGTTAGCACCTACCACTAAAGAGTGAATCTTGATGTAGTCATCATCTCGTCGGAGTGGATGTGAACTTCTCGAATGTCTTGTGTCTAGCTTTTCACCTACTTTCAAGGACACAAACATTAAAGCAAGCATATATGAAATGATAAAATTAGGGTTAGTTAAAAGAAAGATAGATCGCCTTAGGGTTTGAGTTGCCGATCCCCGGCGACGGCGCCAGAAAAAGGGCTTGCTGACGGTGTAAAACCGTGCTCAAGTTCACCGCAAGCCTACGGGTGACTTGGTGCCTTTTTCACCAAGGAGGGTCCTCCCTAGATTTGTCAATCCAAGGATCGGAAGCAAACCACTATGGTTCTCTATCTAATCTACCGGTCTAACTCTATGTGAAGTATTGATTGCATAAAGGTAACATACAAACACGAAGGGATGTATGGATCACATCCACCTAGCCATAAAGGTAAGATCAAAATGTAACCCTAGCCTATCGTCTTCTTGTTGCTGTTCCGGCCAATGTGATAAACCAATCTAAACCTATACTATGATAAGGATTACACTCGATATGGAGTAACCCGATCTGGAGTGGTCGAATGCACGTTCGCTCGCCGCTTTCTCCACTCTCGTACTGCCAATAAGTGAGGATAATCATCACCGAGCGATAAACCTCGGTCCGTGCACTACTACGGTGTATCCGCAAGACAAGACTAATCACCATGATTCGATCTAGTCCTACTAAAGGCATATGGTAGCTACGCATATGAATAAGTATAACTCGTAGTAGATCAAAGTATGACAAGATATAGTTACATCACCAAATGTTGAAGGTACAAATGACTTGATGAATTCAAGTCGCGGCTCCGAAACTCCACCATGGATTTACCACGCAGGGCCAACCATGGCGGCTAGGGCATGGCCTAAGCCATCTCCTAGGCAACTCGAGGACTCGCGGCGACCGTCCGCTTCCTTCCGGTGCTTCTCCTTCGTCTCGGTGGCTCTCTGATGAATGGATGGATTGATCACCACTCCTTGGGCGCCCAAGGGGGTGTATTTATGCCCTTGGGGAGCCTTGGGCCGTGCTCCACCTTGCCTTGCACGAGATCTTCCTTAGGAGAGAAGGGAACTTGGTTTCCATAAAATCAGCCTCGTCCAGAATCCTGATTCGCAGCCCTTCCTTGCCGCCACCATATCTCCCATGTCCGTACTCCAAATAATGCACATTCGGTGTCCTGGTTGTATGGCACGAAATTTCCTCCAACTTTGGTATTCATTTCTTTCTTTGAAAACGAAGATAAGATCTCCAAATCGGCCTTGGAAGATAATCTGTTCTGATTTCGGACTGACTGCGCACCTGGGATTTCGAGTGTCATATCTCCTAGCTCGCTTATCCAAATTGGGCCTTCCACATATCCAAATTGAAGGTATCGTCGATGCCCACAACTTTGGTAGTCAAACTTTTGCTATTAGGGACATTTAAGTCTCTGAGTCTGCACCGAAGGATCATACTTTCCTAGGTTGCGAGAATATCTCTCGGGCTGAGTTGATCTCGTTGGTAAACATCCAAGTCCCCGGAGTTTTACGTGTTGATGCTTTGGCCCTTGGATCATTTGGAGTCGTGTTCACTTCATGTCTTGACTTGTGACGGGCTTTATGATCTTCTCATAAAGTGCTTGATGAACTTATCTCGAAAGTCTCCTCTTTCTCGTTAATTTCCTGCGTAAACAACAAACTCCAAATTCGACATGCGGGGGTGAACTTGATACCTCTGGGGGGTTAGTACCATTGGTTAGAATATCAAATGCGTGCAAATGTTTACGGTAAACTCATAGCTATGTGTACCAAAATCGACCGTTAACAGCTGCGCAAGTGGCGGCGGTCAGATTGATCAGGATCGTCAGATCCTGATCTGGCGGCTGCGGACGCACGCGGGCGCTTGGCCGGCAGTGAGCGGCGCATGACGGCGGCGAGCGGCGGTGGTGCGACACGGGATCAAGCTAGGGGGCTCGGTTTCGTGTGTGGGTCACACGGGATGAAGCACACGAGACGACGAACACATCTAGGGTGATGTGGCCGGCTAGGACACGGTGAGGATGGCGCGCAGCATAACGAGGCGGAGGGGCGCGGCGGCGCAACTCCGACGAGCCTTCCTCGGTGACTCGATGCATAAGGACAACAATAACTGGCACCAAGGAGCTCCTCACCTCCTTGCGCAGCTCCGGGACGGCTTCTTAACGGTGGAGAGGTGACGACGGTGAGGGACAGCGGCATCAGTGCTAGCTAGGGTTCCGGCGAGCTCGGCGCAAGCGAAAGTGGCAGCTAGGGTTTCGGCTGGCGCAAATCGGAGGTGGTGGCGGCCTTAAAAAGGCCGGCATGCAGGCCAAGCTGGAGAGGTGTGCGCGTGGTGGTGCGGTCGGACTCAGGTTCGAGTCCGGCTCAGACGTGGCGCGGTGGAGGGGATGACAGGCGGGCCCCGCCCGTCGGCCCGGCCGCGGCGCGAGTGCGAGGAGATGGGTCGGCGGCGACGCAACGGGCCGGCTGGGCCAGGCTGCTACGCTGGGCTGCAACGAAGAAAAGGGAAAGCGGGTTGCGGCGCGGGCGAGCCAGGACGAAGAAATGGAGGGGCACCGATAGACTTCTGCCTTGCGGGCTGCGCATGAAGTTGGGCCAGAAGAGGGGAAGGCTGAGGGGAAGGAGAAAAGGGGTTTGACTATTTTGAAAAGAGCACAAGCAAATGAATTCAAATTTGAATTTGAATTCAAACAACCAAAAGCAATGCACCAGCATTAATGCAATAATAAATTCCAATAGTTCATTTATTTTATTTTAGAAAAAAAATTAAATGCCTAAAAGAAATAAAAAACAACCCTATAGTCCTTAGGAGCACAAATAAAAGTTTCTAGCCAATTTTATTTTAAAACTCAAATTTGTAAAATTAGGGTGTTACAAATCCTACCCCTTAATAAGAATCTCGTCCTCGAGATTCAGATAGATTGGCGAAAAGATCGGGAAACTCTGATTTCAACTCATCCTCTCTTTCCCATGTTGCCTCATTCTCCGCGTGGTTACTCCACTGCACTTTGCACATCTTAATCACACTATTTCTGGTGACTCGTGTCATAGTGTCCAATATCCGAATAGGGTGTTCAACAATGGTGAGATCTTCCTTAATGTTTAGCTCATCCATGGGTAACGGCACTTTTTCATGAGGATTAAAACCCTTCTTCAACTGAGAGATATGGAACACATCATGACATCAGCTAACTGATTTGGCAACTCTAACCTGTATGCCACTCCTCCCAATCTCTCTAGGATCCTAAATGGCCCGATAAACCGAGGTGACAACTTCCCTTTGACCTTAAATCGACGCAACCCTCTGATAGGTGTCACCTTTAGATACACATAATATTCCTCCTAAAAGACCACATCTCTCCTCTTTCCATCTGCATAATGCTTCTGTCTAGACTAAGCAATCCTCAAGTTTTCCCTGATAACCTGAACCTACTTTTTTTTGCCTCTCTGATGATGTCAGTCCCAAACAACCGCCTTTCGCCTGTCTCACTCCAGTACAACGGAGTTCTACACTTTCTTCCATACAAAGCCTCAAAGGGTGCCATCTTGAGACTAGCTTGGTAGCTGTTGTTATAAGAGAACTCAGCGTACGGCAAGCTCTTATCCCAACTACCACCATGCTTAAGCACACATGTTCTCGGCATGTCCTCTAAGATCTCATTGGTCCTCTCTGTCTGCCCATCTATCTAAGGATGATAGGCGGAGCTGAAGTTCAACTCGGTATCCATATACTCGTGCAGTTTCTCCAAGTAATGAGAGGTCAACTGGGTACCTCTGTCTGACACTATCTTATTTGGTACACCATGCAAACACACGATCCTAGACATGTATAGCTCTGCCAACTTAGCTCCGATATAAGTGGTTTTCACCGGAATGAAATGAGCAACCTTGGTCAGGCGATCCACAATGACCCAAATCGAATCATAACCATCACAGGTACGGGGTAAACACACAATGAAATCTATGCCAATCTCTTCCCACATCCACTCAGGCACCTTCAGAGGTTGAAGCAATCCAGCTGGCCTCTGATGTTCGGCCTTAACCTGATGGCAAGTGTCGCACAAAGCAACATGTGCGGCCACATCCCTCTTCATACCGTACCACCAATAGCTCTGCTTGAGATCCTGGTACATCTTGGTACTGCCTAGATGGATAGAGTAGGCAGAATCGTGAGCTTCCCTCAAGATAGTCTCCCCAAGATCTCCTGTTTCCGGCACACATATCCGATTCTTAAACCATACAATTCCTTGATCATCCACTGTGAAATCTGGGGCTTCTCCCTATTTCATACTTTCCTTGATTTTTTGTATCCCAGCATCATCTAGCTACCCTTTACGTATCTCCTACTCCAGAGTAGATTGCACTTCTAGAGTCACTCCCTATGCATATGCAACCACCTCTAGGTTGATCCTCTCAAACTCTTTTACCAAATCCTCAGGAAACTGGAAGACCGTAGCCATGTTAACATGACCCTCCCGACTCAAGGCATCAGCGACCAAATTTGCTTTACCAGGGCGATAGTGAATCTCCAGATCAAAGTCCTTGATCCGCTCTAACCAATGGCGCTGTCTCAGATTGGGATCCTTCTGAGTGAAGATGTACTTCAAGCTCTTGTGATCGGTGTAGATCTGGTACTTAGTTCCCATAATGTAGTGCCTCAAAATCTTCAATGTGTAAACCACTACTACTAGCTCAAGATCGTGCGTAGGATAATTCAACTCATGCTTTCTCAACTGTCGAGATGCATAGGCTATAACGTGACCTTCCTGCATAAGTACACAACCCAGACCCTGTCAGGATGCATCACAGTAGATGTCAAAGCTCTTCTGCAGATCTGGCATCACTAGAACAGGTGATGTGGTCAACTGCTTCCTCAACTCCTCAAAGCTAGCCTGACACGCACCAGTCCACTTGAACTCTCTGTTCTTCTCTAGCAGTGTGGTGAGAGGCTTCACGATCTTGGAGAATCCCTCAATGAATCGACGATAGTAACCAGCGAGTCCTAGAAAACTCCTAATCTCAGACACCGTACGAGGGGGTTCCCACTTCAACACATCACTGACCTTGCTCGGATCTACCGCAATACCTCCGTTGGTGATGATATGACCCAGAAAAGCCACTTCCTTGAGCCAGAACTCACACTTGCTGAACTTTGCGTACAACTCATGCTCTCTCAGCTTCTGCAACACAAGCCTCAAATGCTCCTCATGCTCTTCCTCATTCTTGGATCAGATCAAGATATCATCAATTAACACCACGACAAACTTGTCCAGATACTCCATAAAGATCTTGTTCATCAGGTACACGAAGTAGACAGGTGCATTGGTCAACCCAAAGGACATAACCGTGTAGTCATAAAGTCAATACCTGGTGGTAAATGCCGTCTTAGGAATATCCGAAAGCCCGATCTTCATCTGACGATAACCGGATCGTAGATCAATCTTAGAGAACACCTTGGCTCCTCTCATCTAATGAAACCAGTCCTCAATGTGGGTCAAAGGATACTTGTTCTTGATAGTAATGTCATTAAGAGACCTATAATCAACACACATCCTCTGTGTGCCATCCTTCTTACCCACAAAGATAAATGGTGCTCCCCAAGGTGATGAGCTAGCACGAATGAACCCTTTACCCATTAACTCTTTAATCTATGCTTTGAGCTCTTGTAACTGATCACTAGATATTCTACATGGGCGCTTAGAGATAGGAGCAGTACCAGGCAAAAGATCAATAACGAACTCAACATCTCGGTCAGGGGCATACCTAGTAACTCCTCAGGAAACACATCAGAGTAGTCGCACACCACTCTTATGTCTTCTAAGGCTATTCCAATGAGATGATTCACGGCACTAGCTGTTGATGGTGATGGATCTACTGCAAACTCAATCCGTTCCCCAGCTGGACTAGTAAAAAGAACTGACCTCTTAGCACACTGGATCACCGCATCACACGCGGTCAACCATCCCATTCCTAGTGATCATCAATCCCCCTTGAATCCAATATTATCAGATTAGCCCGGAAATTTCTGCCCAAAATCTTGAGACTAACGTTGTCACACTTATATATGGCTTTCGATTCCCCCCTGGTGAGCTAACTAGCATGAGACGTGGCATGGGACTGATAGGTATATTATGTTGAGGTACGAACTAAGATGTAATGAAAGAATAGGATGCCCCATAATCAAATAAAACTGAGGTGGGAGTGGAGTTGACTAGAAACATACCGAGCACTACTTTGGGGTTCTCTTGGGCGACTTTAGCATCAACATGCATCACCTTGCCACGTGCATAGCTCTGTTTTCCCTTGTTAGTTGTTGACGGTGAAAATCCGTCAACCTAGCCATGAGTTTACCTTTGGTGTTGGCATAAGTTTTATACCTTATCCATTGGTACTAACCCCCGTGGTATAACAAGTTCACGTGTGCATGTCGGTTTTGGAGTTTAGTGTTTATGCAGGATTTTAGCGTTGAATGCAAGACTTTCAGGATAAGTTCATCAAGCACCTTATGACAAGACCTTTAAGCTCCGTACAAGTCATGCAATGAAGCAAACTCAACTCCAAAAAGCCAGGGACTTGATCCGAGAAGATGACAAACTCCGAGGACCTGACCAGAAAAGTGCTAAATCTTGCAAGACAAGGAGTTATGCCCAATTCGGAGAGAAACTGACGACATGGACCTACATGCAGAAGGGGGGAACTTCCAGGAAGCAAGGGAACCGACGTAGAGCAAAGGAGGACTTGGGCTGGGCCTAGATGGGCCCAGGCCGGCCGGCCCAGGCCGGTCGTCCCAGCCCTGTCCAGGGCCCGTTTGCCCCCTCCTTTGCCCTAGCCGCCATTTAGGCTATTTATAGCCCCCTGACCGAGAGCCACGAGGATACAATTCGTCATCGGCCGCCAAGGAGCAGAGAAGAGAGGGACACCATCTCGGAGAGAAGAGGGTCGAGCTAGTTGACTAGGGTTTCCCTAGCCGACGTGGGAACCTTGCAAGGAAGATAACGTCGGAGTTCCCGGAGCTAGAAGCAAGATCAAGGAAGGATCCCGGTGGTGATCTTGTGTATGTATCATTGTTATAGTTGAATTATCAAGTTGAATCTTTTCCTAGCGATCAAGTGTTTCCTCGAAGATTTCGTTTTTCGTTCGGCTTTGCTTATTCCAATTCTATTCTCGAGATAGATTACATAGGGTGTTCTTGTAGCCGCGGTGGCTAGAGGTACACGCCGGATCTTCCGAAAGAATCTCGACTTGTCTTTTGACTCGCATTAGACTTCCCGCATGAGTAGGGATACGTTGTGACAGAACGGGGGTTCCGAAAGGTGGATGTTTTCGGATTTGGATGGCAAACCACGGTTTAAAGAGGCTTTTTATAAGATTCGATTTTCTACTTCTTCTCTTGCTTGGAACATCAACAAAAGGCTTACCCCGATCCCTCTAGATCGGTTTATCTACCCAATCTTACTTTGTTATCTCCGGTCTCTAGTAGATTAGATTAGTTTCGTGTCATTCACCTAGATGCATTAGGGTTTCTTTTACCGAAGATTGGAGTTACTTGGCTTTACTAGATCAACTTTTGCGTCACGCATTTATTCCACGGATTCGATACCTTGGGTTCACCACTCGAGGGAAGAAGGGTCCCTTGACTACGACGGGAGACTTGTCCGCTTGCAAGTCATTAAATGAACTTCGATACAACTATTAACCGTCAACAAGCCCCTTTTTCTGGCGCCGTTGCCGGGGAACAAGTGATCAAGATTTGATTTTTTATTGCCTTTTTGCAATTTTCAATTTTCTTTTTGTTTTTCTTTTTGCATCTACTAAACTTTTATCATCCTCAAAATACATCTAATCTAGTTTGTCTAACCCTAGTTTTTAAAGATTTGTTTTTACTTTCTAGTTTTTGCATACTTTGTTTATTGCTAACCCTAACAGGAGATGGACGGCTACCTCTCCAACAAACCCGATAATTTTGTGGATGATCCAGAAAAACTTTACAGGCCAAGGAGACGCGAAGAACATCAAGCTAAAAAGCTGGATTTTGTAGATTCGGAGTTGGAAGACAAAGGATCGCAGGAATCTTCGAAGAATTCACCACCTCAATGTCCTCGAGGGAATCGACTTCCACCGATGGGTGACCAACCACCGCAAGAGCGCAAGATTGGGGAGCTATGCACCCCGGACATCATCGACCTACCAATCTTGAAGCTTGAGGAGATCGGAAGACCGTTCGAGATCAAGACCTCAACAATCCGCATGGTGCAACATTCACCCTTCATCGGTAAAGAGGATCCAAACCTTCACCTCCAAGCGTTCATTTAACTATGTCAGACTTTCAACATGGATGGGGTGACTCAAGATCAAATGAGGGCAAGGTTTTTTCCGTTCTCACTACTTGGGAAGGCGTTGCAATGGTTCCACTCTCAACCGGCGGAGACGGTGCAAAATTGGAACACGTTGATGAAGGCTTTCATGAAGGAATACTACTCGCCGGGTAAAACTCAAAGCTTGCATAATAAGATTGCCACCTTTGTTCAATATCCTACGGAAACTATCTCGGAGGCATTCGAGCGCTTCAACGAGTACACTCGGGCGGTTCCACATCGCAAGTTCTCGAAGGAAGACCTCGTGCAAAAGTTCTATCAAGGACTCACCATGGAGTCAAGGACGATCATCGATGCATCGGCGGGAGGACCTATCATCGAACTTACACCGACGGAAGCTTTCACTCTATTCAAGAAGGTCACAGATAATGACACATGGGCGTCATCTGGGCGCCTACATCCAGAACGTCAAGGGTGTCTTGCAAGTGGAGAAGGAGGACATACTTGAAGGCTAGATTGACTCGCTCATGAGGAGGTTGGAGAAGATGGAGATGGAAAAGAAAGAGGCTCAAGACTTGAAGGCCGCCGAAGCAAGGTCCACATGTGAAGAATGTGGAGAGTATGGCCATGTCCGCAATGATTGTCCAGAGGAAGACAAGACGCTCGACTACATGAGGAAGGGAGAATTGCTGAACTTCCGCTACGGGCAAGGTAGACCTCAATTTAATGCAAGCTCATCTATTCCTAATGCGGTTCCGCTTCGTATACAATTGAAGGAGTTCATGAATGAGCAAGCTAAGATCAACAAGGACACTGTCACCAAGTTCAAGACCATAGACAAGGTGTTGGAGAACATCGATAGCAAAGTGACGGAAGTCGGAAGTTCCAATCATCAAGTGCTCATCGTGATGAAGATGCTCGAGACGCAAGTTGGACAACTATTGATGTTGGCAAGGGGGGATCATGTTCGATATCAACGGAGAAAGGAGTTCATTCAAGTTCCGTCCAAGAATCGAGGCATGCAACATGATTGGAGTGAAGGGAGAACCAAAGCAAAAGGAGGGGCTGAAAAAGAAGAAGGAGCCGACAAAAATGAACGTAAAGAAAATCAAAGAAGGTGTTGCATCCATCAAGACAAAGGAAGAGAAGCCGCCTGTGAAGATCAAAAAAATGACTAAGCCGGAAGACAAACCCGTGCCTAAGATGGTGCGGAAGTGGGTACCCAAGATTGCAATGCCCGCAAAGAGCGTTGATCTGGAGTAATCATGTGAAGAAGTTTAGCTATAGACTATAAACCAAGCGCTAGGCGGGAGGCAACCTGTTTCGTCGAGTCAAGAATAAGCTACCAGGAGGACAAGCCGATTCCAAGTTTTTCGAGTCTTTTTAATAATTTAGTTTTGAGTTTTATTACGCAAAGACATTAGACTTAGAAGTGGTTGAACAATATTAGCGACATAATTCTTGATTGAATATTTTGCTTTATCATAAACCCTTTGCATGAACCCTCCTATGTGTTTGTTTGATTCTTTTCGAGAAACCTCAACCAAATAATTTCAGAACCTAAATCAACCTTTCACCCTCATTATGGTGCTGTGGTTGACTTATTTTTCATGATAAAACCACACGAGTAGAGCCACGACTTATATCTATGTGTTAATAAAAATTCAGCACGTGGTAGGACTCGCGTGAACCTAGAAATCAAAACTTTTGCTTGGTTTTAAAAATCTATATCCTTGGTTTCTCTAGGATTAGAATTTTTCTAAGCCTCATCTAATTTTGTTTTATTCAAAATCTCTCTCATTTAGTCAAAATTAGAACCTAAACCTATGCCCTCATGATCGAGCCGGGGAAGTTTGCTCTCAACCGATGAAGGCAAACTATACCGGTGAGACCGATATCAAGTAGTCGGAAAATATTTTCGACTTACATTTGTTTTTAATGGTTTAAAAACTTCTCTAAATTTATGCTTGAGCTCTTGCATGGCTCTGAAAAATATTTTTAATTTCGAATTAGAGGGGTGCTTAACCTTAAACACACCTAAAGGGAGGCAATCTAGTTTGAATTAATCATGCATGCACCATTGGATACCCTTTCATCAACTTTCATCAAGACCACATGCATAGCACAAGCATGGTGGGCAGCAAGCATCAACTTTGCAGGAATTTCATGGTGGCATGTGAAGCAAGTGGAGCTAGGGAGCATGGACATGACCCAAAGCATGAAGCATCAAGTGGAAGGACCAATAATGCAAGAAAAGGAGTGGACGAGAGCGTTTGGGCGGTGCAACTCGTGGAGCACGCGGGCGGGAAAGTTGCAGAGGAGAAATGATCGTGCTGGAAGAAAGCCGAGGCGGGGAGGAGCACCAGGCACCCCAGGCCGGTCGGCCCAGGCGGGCCGGCCTCCCCTACTTAAGGAGCCCCCCGGCTCCCGTTTTCTGTAGGCAAGCTTCCCTCTCCTTCCTTAGTTTGTGTGTTCAAGTTTGTGTGCCCAAAACCTCCGTAGACATAGCCAACCTTCCCAAGCTTGATAGCTCAAAAAAAATCCACCACCTTAATCCACTCAAAGTCCACATCTCAAAGTAAGATTTTAAGTGCCTAGTTACCGGTTGCAACCCGGAGTTTTAGTAGAAAAAAGAGTGCAACAACCATGTGGAAGAAAACCACAAGTCTCTTCTCTAAGAAGAAGGGTTCGTCGTCATCCAAGCCGTCATCGACGACGTCTTCGAGGAGGCACTCGGTTTCCGAGTCTCCCCGAAGCATGGAGACGGATACGGCACCACCAAGGAGGAACGATGCTCTCCTCCTTGGTGGTATGAGGGCTGCAAGGAGCACGTCCATGAGGTTTACCGAACCTCAAGAGCACACGGAGGAGCAGCCCGCGCCACCATGACGATCGACCCGTTCGACCGTGCCACCTCCTTACACTCCGATATATTCCTCATACGGCTTCATCATTTTGTCGTCGTCGTCGGAGGAGAGGCTCTCTCGTCTCGAGAAGAGGCTTGTGCCCAACGTCGTGTTCGACGACCAAGCACTCTTCACCCTGGGTTTCGGCACCGACATATACTACATGTTGGGGCACCTTGGATGGGTGCAATTCTCCAACGGAGTATCGGCGGACACCCACAAGGAGTTCGCCTTGGAAATCTTGATGACCATTGCACCTATCCTTGATGATGGGGTGCAAAGCTTATCATTCCGTTTGGAGGGAGTCCAACAAGTGGTTCCCTACGAGCATGTTAGGGAGCTACTTGGATTCCATAAGGGAGCTCCGGAGAAAGTTGACGTGCCACCCGGCATGTTAGATGGATTTTGGAATTTAATCTCCGGAGAAGCCCATCAACAACGCAATTGCATCCACAACCCCATTATCCGGATATTTCACTCTTGGATGTGCAAGAGGGTATTGGGGAGGATGAGGAGACGATGGTGACCGACACGGAGTTGAATTGGCTCTACTCGGCTTTAATTGCCAAGCAGCCAATAGACCCCTCTTACCTTATGATCAACCTTTGGTGTTGCGAGGTAACATCGGGGGCGGGACATAATGGTTCGGGGTGCTACCTCTCCATGTTGGCCTTCTCCCTACGGCCGGGGATCGCAAGAAACCCCAACCATCTTTTGCGTGGTACCTCTCTCGGCATTGAATATTTGCGACAAGACAAATACATTAGTGGGGTTGAGAGAGGAGCTTTTCGTTTGGCCATGGTGAACCTACCCCTTCTGTATGCAAGGCTTAGGCTTTTCATCGAAGGAATGGAAGATTGGTTGGAAGAGGGACTCCTTGTCCCGGCAAGGAAAAACAAAAGAGGAAGAATCATAGAGGAGGGAACATCCTCCGCGCAAGCGAGTGGTGCACAACCCAATGTGCCACCATTCGGCGGGATCCCTCCTCCGCCAAGTTATTATGGAGGGCCACAAGAGCAAGCATGGGGGGGTGGTGCACCGGTACCCCCACCAAATTATGTGGTGCCCAACGCTAACTTCACAATATCCCCAACCACAACAAAGCATGGCCATAATTGTAGGGTATGTTGCAAGAAACGCCCAAAACGTCACCGCCATCCTAGCCAACGCGGCTCAACCTGGTGAGGGCAATGCAAATATTGCCTGTGAGCTTGGACGCCTTCACCTAGTGGAGTAGAATCAATTCGTCGGAGGGAATGTCCAACCGTACTATGAGCAAGGGTATTACTATCAAGATCATCAACACCAAACACCGGCGGAGGACTAGGAAGATTAAGGAACTTTAGTTTTCTTTTCTTTTATTTTTCTCTGTAATTTTCAGCTTTTGTTTGTGTGTGTTTGCGTAATATTTTCTGTTTTTATTTAAATTTCAGCAAGTGTGTTTGTTTATTTTCAGTTTGTATTTCAACTTGATTTCATCATTAATAAAGACACCACCTTGATTATATCATTGGAAAAGTTACAAAAATTTGTGCCATAATGATATATGTTTATAATGGCCGCTTGGTTTATCTTTGTAATTGATTTATGCATGTTAAAGCTAGTGCTCTCTTAAAATACGAATCTGAATTTATTTAAATGCTAGCTTAATCTTTAGCGGAGGTTATGATTAAAATAAAGACCCATAGTGTTTTATGTGCTCTCAAGTTATGAATAGATTGAAGATGTCTTTTATCCTCAAAAATATCGCTAACCTTGTCATAAATATCACTTGTGTGTTGCTCAAGCTATCCAAAGCCTAATATATATTTGAGTGCATAAACCTTAGTGTACAAGATTTATTTTTGAGTGAGTAATTGCAGGCCATGATTTCTCTGGCCCGAGACTAAGAAGCTGGTCATTCCATTTTTGCGTATCTATCTTTTTGCTAGCCTTTTATCCGTGCATTGTGTATCCCCGCATCGGAAATCTCACAAACCTCGCCGGATATCCACCCTTAAAACCAAATATCATCTTTTGTGATTACCTCCTTGACCACAACCTATTGTTGAGAATGGATCATCAATTCAAGGAAGATCGCAAGAAGGTGCCAACATTGAAGAATTCAAGTATCTCTCCAAGGAAAAATATTTCCGGTACCTACCTTATTTATCGCCTCTTTGCTCGAGGACGAGCAACGTCTAAGCATGGGGGAGGAGGTAGGTACGATGCAAATTTTAGAGTTCAAAGGGGAGCAATTAAAAAAATTAAAGGGGTGTAAATTAAAAAATCAAAACTCCAAGGTGAAAGTCTCGTGACCAAATGAATGACAAGGAAAAAATGAATGAATGAAAGAAAGAAAGAAAGAAAAGAAGGAGAAATATGAGAAAGAGAAAAAATATGAGTATGCGTAAAGTGAACTCCCCGGTTCTCTAAAGTGCATTAAGAAATTCAAGGCTTCAAATTTAAAAGATCCATTCTCATTTTCCAACCATGTGAAATCCAATAACGAGAACTTCCTTTGTGCCTCGGGATCACTCTTTGCCATTTGCACATGTCCTCCCATCTCAAGTGTGTGTATTTTTCTCTTTCCCCTCCTTGATTTGACATTATTTTCCAATGACCTTTTTAACGAGTCTCGGTAAGACCATGAGATGCTTGTCTTGTTTTGACAACACCTCATTTATAAAATCTTGTTAGGACTAAGCTTTCCCAAAAGCTCTATATAAAGCCTACCACGCATATATGTTATGAGAGGGAAAGGAGTAGAATATATAGGCTTGAGAGACAAGCGAGTTGAGAGTTCATGAGCAATAGACAAGATGATTTAAATTTGTGAACTTGGTTTAGCTTTTCTTTATCTCGTTCTTTATTTCAAAACTTCTGAGATCTATTTAAACTTTGTGAGCATGTTAATACTCGTGGGATAAGCTTAATAAGAATCTACCCTCCGTAGAGATAAAGGCTAGTACATTATGGAACTTTAATGAATTAAAATTTTGAGAGCATTATGTTTTCTCATGTATGATCAAGTGCAACGTTTAAACATTGTTTGGCAATGATGATATCCATCGAAGGCTTACTCGAGGACGAGCAAGGTTTAAGCATGGGGGAGATGTTGACGGTGAAAATCCGTCAACCTAGCCATGAGTTTACCTTCGGTGTTGGCATAAGTTTTATACCTTATCCATTGGTACTAACCCCCGTGGTATAACAAGTTCACATGTGCATGTCGGTTTTGGAGTTTAGTGTTTATGCAGGATTTTAGCGTTGAATGCAAGACTTTCGGGATAAGTTCATCAAGCACCTTATGACAAGACCTTTAAGCCCCGTACAAGTCATGCAATGAAGCAAACTCAACTCCAAAAAGCTAGGGACTTGATCCGAGAAGATGGCAAACTCCGAGGACCTGACCAGAAAAGTGCTGAATCTTGCAAGACAAGGAGTTATGCCCAATTCGGAGAGAAACTGACGACATGGACCTACATGCGAGAAGGGGGAAACTTCCAGGAAGCAAGGGAACCGACGTAGAGCAAAGGAGGCCTCGAGCCGGGCCCGGATGGGCGCGGGCCGGCCGGCCGGGCCGGTCGGCCCAGCCCTGTCCAGGGCCCGTTTGCCCCCTCCTTTGCCCTAGCAGCCATTCAGGCTATTTATAGCCCCCTGACCGAGAGCCACAAAGAATACAATTCGTCATCGGCCGCCGAGGAGCAGAGAAGAGAGGGACACCATCTCGGAGAGGAGAGGGTCGAGCTAGTTGACTAGGGTTTCCCTAGCCGACGTGGTTACCTTGCACGGAAGACCACGTGGGAGTTCCCGGAGCTAGAAGCAAGATCAAGGAAGGATCCCGGTGGTGATCTTGTGTATGTATGATTGTTATAGTTGAATTATCAAGTTGAATCTTTTCCTAGCGATCAAGTGTTTCCTCGAAGATTTCGTTTTTCGATCGGCTTTGCTTATTCCAATTCTATTCTCGAGATAGATTACATAGGGTGTTCTTGTAGCCGCGATGGCTAGAGGTACACGCCGGATCTTCCGAAAGAATCCCGACTTGTCTTTTGACTCGCCCTAGACTCCCCGCATGAGTAGGGATACGTTGTGACAGAACGGGGGTTCCAAAAGACGGATATTTTCGGATTTGGACAGGAAACCACGGTTTAAAGAGGCTTCTTATAAGATTTGATTTGCTACTTCTTCTCTTGCTTGGAACATCAACAAAAGGCTTACCCCGATCCCTCTAGATCGGTTTATCTACCCAATCTTACTTTGTTATCTCCGGTCTTTAGTAGATTAGATTAGTCTCGTGTCTTTCATCTAGATGCATTAGGGTTTCTTTTACCGAAGATTAGAGTTACTTGTTTTTACTAGATCAACTTTTGCGTAACACATTTGTTCTACGGATTCGATACCTTGGGTTCACCACTCGAGGGAAGAAGGGTCCCTTGACTACGACAGTAGACTTGTCCGCTTGCAAGTCATTAAACGAACTTTGATACAACTATTAACAGTCAACATTAGTCTGTGGGGTCTGATTCCCATTCCTCATCTGCTGCATCTGCTGGTTCTGCACTGGAGTGTGTGGAGGGTTCCTCTTCGAGCACGCGTAAGCATGGTGACCAAAATCTCTGCACTTGAAGCAAGTGGTGGTTGAGGAGTTAGGAGGCACCACGGACCTCAGAGGGGTACCAACTGGAGCTCTCTGCTAACTCTGCTGGAAAGCGCGGTGTGGAGTCTGAGGGGCAGGACGCCGAAACTGCTGAGCTGACTGCGGGAACTGCTGAGTAGGGCGCTGGAACTGCTGCCCAAAGTTTCCACCCGGCCCTCCAAAGCGGAACGGGGTGTTCTGCGGTGGGGTGAAAACGTGGGTGAGACACACTCTCGAACTGTCCGGAGCTAGTGGCCTTCCTCTTCTGCTCCCTGAGCTCCTTGCGCTTGTGCTCCAAGCGGATGGCAGCGTCAACTAGTTGCTAGAACGTGGGGAAAGGATAAGACATCAGCTGGTACTACAGCGAACCAGCTAACCCATCGAGGAACAGCTCCTGCTTCTTCCTGTCTTCAACAACCTTCTCTGTTGCATAGCGAGACAACTCAATGAACTTGTCTCTGTACTCGGCCACTAACATTCCCTCCTGCTTGAGAGACAAAAACTACTTCTTCTTGACCTTCATGACTCCAGAGGGTATATGGTGGCTCCTGAAGTTGGTGGTGAACTCGTCCTAGGTGATAGTGTCTGGGGCGGTGTGAGCAGCGACATACGCACGTCACACCCAATTTTACAAGGAAAACCGAATCCATCTCATGTATGCGTCAGGATAAAAATATACATACATGATAGACAATAGAGTGTAATTCCGTTGTAGTAATAAAAGCATACACGAATTTAACTGAAACAATATTTCTTTATTACACTCAGACAAGTGGACTCGAAGGTCCAAACACAAAACAATAACTAAAAACGAGTAGCTTCTTCATCAGCTTCCAGAGGCATAATGACTGGGGGATCCGCATGCCTTAGAATTCCTCGAAGTCGCTCTAGTACTCCTCCTCACTGATGTCCTCCTCTGAACAGTGGTAAGCAAGGGGTGAGCACACTTATGGTTGGAGCTCAGCAAGTGGAGGAAATAGTGCAAGGCTACCAAGGATAGGCTATGGTTCACAGCGGTAAGCATTTTATAAGTTGGTCAAGTTTTAGTTAGCAGCACCTCTTTACTAGATGTAAGTTCATACCAACCCTTTTAACTTAAAAAAACATCTCAAGCCAAAACCCACAAGATCCACGATTTACATCCATCTTTAAGTTTGATTATCATGCGAGGATCCAAGCCGCTCCTGACCGTGAGCACGACTGATCGATCAGTTTTACACTCTGCAGAGGTTGTACACTTTACCCACAGTTCGTGTTCCCCGTGTTGCTCGAGTTAGCTAGACCCTTAAACACTTCCAAGGTGAGTGGCTAGGGGTCCACTACGAAGCCTTTACAAAGGAAAGCAGAGAAACCAACAACCCGCGACAGTTACAGCAGCAGAGCGGACCATAACCCTCCCTAATGGTCAGCACCTTAGCCAAGGCTCCTACCCCAAAAGAACCGGGTTATACCCCTTCAACTCCGGCCCCCTGTGCCCCTCTCAGAAAAGGGCTATCAGCTACCCCACTCTCTTAATTAATTGGCTAAGCCAGAGCCATGCGGACTGTGGTTGTACTGCTGTCTTCAAAGACAATCTCTTCCTGATCACTTCCAACGGGGAGCTCAGACGAAATAGGCACGATATCTACGCACAAGCATATAAACAAACAATAAATAAACAGTACACTAAACAGTAACAAAAACTGAAAACATGCTGCCTAAATGATTATACTCGCTGAGACGATCATTTCGGTATATAGAACGCCAACAACAGAGTTAAAACAAGAAAGTTATGCTTAAAACAAGTTTCAGGGATCTTTCTGCAATAAAAACTAAGTTTACAGGACTTTTATAAATAAAACCAGGGGCTAAAGCATAATTTCATATAAAAACAGGAGGGCTAAAATTCTTAAAACAAGTTAAAGGACCCCAGGTGCTATTGTACAAATTAGATAAGGGCTAGCTAATAAAATCTAGGACTTGTTTGTGAGGATGCTTATAGGTGGAAGGACCGGCTTGTGAAAACAAAGAAACCCAGGGGCTCTTAAACAAAAATGCCCGCGTTGACCGTTACAGCCAGATTTGACCTCGAAGCTGCGGTGGATTTGAACCGTGGATCGTCGATGTGACGGCTGGGGACGTGTGCGTGCGTCAGGTGGCGGCGGGTTTCGCCAGAGAGGAGGGCTGCGCGGCGGCGCACGGCGGCGCTTCGCCGGCGCGTACTCGGGAGAGAGTTCCCGGCAGACAAATCATGCACGCATAAGGGCTACGCGGAGCGGGGGAGCTCGCGCACTTAACCAGGGGGTCAGGGGAGAGGCCCGGGCATCCACGATGGCCGGTGTCGGAAGGGGGCGGAATGGCCACTCTGGCGAGCTCGTGGAATCGGTGCCGAGCGCAGAGAAGAGGAAAAAGAGTGGGACTAACTTGCTCACCACACGGAGATGCTTCGAAAATATCCACGGGCGAGGAAGAAGCAGTGGTGGCGGTGGCAATCCGGCGGGCGGGAACAAGAGCCCCTAGTGCTGCACGATCCGGTGACGATGCTCCTGGACAAAAAGCGTCACGTGAGGGATATGATCACGCCGGAGAAAGAAAAGATAGAGGCCAAGAAGCACTTCACTAACGGCGTTCGGCAGCGGTGAGATGCAGAGGTGGCGGCAATGGTGAATGGGGTGCTCGAGTGTATGTGGGTGCGATGTGAGTGCAAAGGGGAGGGCGTGAGCTCGAGCACGACCTTAAATAAGGACAGAGAGGGGAGAAGGGGAAAGGGAAAGGCCCCGACGGCGTTGAGGTTGCCATTGATGGCCGGCGGGCTTTGCGGGAGTAAAGAGGGGAAGGAAAATAGGAAAATGGAAAGGAAAAGAAGGGAATCGTGGACGCGGGGTTTATGGCTCTTGACTGAGACCCACAGATGGAAGGGGGGCGCGAGGTGGGAGAGAGAGCTGACGGGTGGGTTCGGCCTGTCAGCGGCACAAAGAAAAAGAGAAACGGGAGGCGGGGAGATGGGCCGCTGCAGAGAAGGGACTTGGGCCGGTGGGCCGACCGGGATGAAAGGTAAGGTGAGGTAAGTTTTCTTTTTTTTTTATTTTCATTTTAAATCCTCTTCAAATCAAACCATTTGAATTCAAATTCAAATAAAACTTTTCAAACTTTTTCACAGAATTTTAATAAACTTTTTAAACTTCACACAAGCAACCAAAATCCATGCAAAGACAAATAATGATGCACAAACACTTTTTGTTTCTAGATTAATTAAATTTAATAATTTAGAACTCAATTTAATTAGCATTTCATTTAAAATCATTAAACTATGTTAACATATTTCTAGGTGAATTTTTAGTGATGGAATTTTATGTTGTCACAAATCCTACCCCCTTAAAGAGAAACGTCCCGAGATTCAGAAGATTTAGAGAACAGCTGAGGAAAGTCTTCCTTAAGTTCATCCTCTCTTTACCAAGTTGCTTCTTCTTCTGTATGATGACTCCACTGTACTTTACACATCCTGATTATCTTGCTCCTAGTAAAACTTTTCGATGTATTCAAGATCTTGATGGGATATTCTGTATAAGTCAAATCATTACCCATCTCAATGTCTTCCAACTGTACCGGTTCTATCTTGACCTCACTCGTACATTTCTTCAACTGTGATACATGGAACACATCATGAACACCTGACAACTGTGCTCGAAATTCCAACTGGTAAGCTACTTCTCCTCTCCTTTCTACTATCTTGAAGGGACCTATGAACCGAGGTGACAGCTTCCCTCTGACATTGAATCTTCGCAGGCCACGAATAGGTGACACTCTGAGGTATGCATAGTCACCGACTTCTAAAACCACTTCTCTTTTTCGAGGATCAACATAACTCTTCTGACGTGACTGTGCCGCTTTGAGATTCTCTCCAATGATCTCAACTTGCCTTTCTGCTTCTCTTATGTTGTCCGGTCCAAAGAGCTGACTTTCTCCAGTCTGGTTCCAAAACAACGGTGTCCTGCACTTTCTTCCATACAGAGTCTCAAAAGGTGCCATCTTGATGCTGGACTGATAACTGTTGTTATAAGCAAACTCTGCATAAGGCAAGCTTTTATCCCAGTTGCCACTATTCTCCAACACACAAGCTTTCAACTTGTCCTTAAGAATCTGATTTGTTCTCTCCGTCTGCCAATCTGTCTGAGGATGGTATGCTGAACTGAAATTTAGCTTGTATCCATTGACTCATGTAACTTCTGCCAAAACCGTAAAGTAAACTGAGTGCCTCGATCCGACACTATCTTCTTTGGTACCCCGTGCAAACACACTATCCTTGAATTATACAACTCTGCCAACTTGACTCCTATATAAGTCGTCTTCACTGGAATAAAGTGTGCTACCTTGGTTAACCTATCCACATTAACCCATATTGAATGATATCCGTCACGAGTACGAGGTAATCCCACTATGAAATGCATACCAATCTCTTCCCACTTCCACTCAGGTGCTTTCAAAGGTTGAAGTAATCCTGCTGGCCTTTGATACTAAGCTTTCACTCTTTGACATGTATCACAAAAGCTACATGAGTTGCTACATCTTTCTTCATACCGTACCACCAATACCTTTCTTTCAAATCTTGATACATCTTAGTACTTCCAGGATGGATAGAGTAAGGTGAATCATGTGCTTCCTTCAAGATAATTTCTCGCAACTCTTTAATTTCAGTACACAGATTCTGTTCTTGAACCACACGGTTCCTTGCTCATCCTCCCTGAAATCCGGAACTTTGCCCAACTTTATCAGCTTCTTGTACTCTGCAATCTTCTCATCAGTCAACTGCCCTTTCCTAATGTCCTGCTCAAGTGTCGACTCAATTTCCAATGTCAAAGTTTCACTTGAAGCAACTATTCCTAGATTAAGCTATGCCATCTCCCAACATAACTCCTGAGGTAACAAGTGTCGTATCAGCATGTTGGTCTGACTCTTCCGACTCAAAGCGTTTGCTACCACATTTGCTTTACCAGGATGATACCAAATATCCAAGTCATTATCCTTGAAACTCTAACCATCTTCTTTGCCTCAGATTTAGATCCTTCTGAGTAAATATGTACTTCAGACTCTTGTGATGGGTGAAAATCTAACACTTATTCCCAATTGTATAGTGCCTCCAAATCTTCAAAGCATGAACAACTGCTGCTAACTCAAGATCATGAGTAGGATAGTTCTGCTCAGGTTTTCTCAACTGTGTTGAAGCATAAGCTACCACTTTTCTTTCCTGCATCAACACACAACCCAATCCCCGCCGAGAAGCATCACAGTACACATCAAACCCTTTATGTATATCTGGCATGATCAACACAAGAGTTGTGGTTAATCTCTTCTTTAACTCTTCAAAACTAGCCTAACACTTCTCATCCCGCATAAACTCTTTACCTTTCTCAAGCAGAGTAGTAAGGGGCTTTACAATCTTAGAAAATCCCTTGATAAACCTACAATAATATCCTGGAAGTCCAAGGAAACTTATGATCTCCGGTGCATTCTTAGGCGGACTCCAGTTCAATACATCCCGAACCTTGATTGGATCCACTACAATTCCCCCATCTGTGATAATGTGTCCGAGAAAAGAGACCTCCTTCAACTAGAAAGCACACTTGCTAAATTTGGCATACAGTTGATGTTCACGAAGCTTCTGCAACACAAGCCTCAAATGTTCTTCATGTTCTTCCTCACTTCAAGAAAATACCAGAATATCATCAATGAATACCACAACAAACTTATCGAGATACTCCATGAATACCTTGTTCATCAAGTACATGAAGTACGGTGGAGCGTTGGTCAATCCAAAGGACATCACTGTGAACTCATATAAACCATATCTAGATGTGAATGTGGTCTTAGGTATATCCTCCAGTCGGATTTTCAACTGATGGTAACCTGATCTAAGATCTATCTTGGAGAATACTTTAGCTCCTCTCATTTGATCAAACAAAACCTCAATCCGAGGTAAAGGGTATTTGTTCTCGATAGTAACCTCATTAAGCGATCGATAGTCTATACACAACCTCCTAGATCCATCCTTCTTATCAATGAAGAGTGTGGGGGCCCCCTATGGTGATGAACTAGGTCGGATAAACCCTTTACTAAGTAGTTCCTCAATTTGTTTCTTTAGTTCAGCTAAATCTTTAACATCCATTCTATAAGTTCTTTTTGATATAGGAGAAGTACCAGGTATAAGTTCAATACTAAATTCAATATCACGGTCAGGTGGCATACCTGGCAGATCATCTGGAAATACATCAGGGAATTCACTCACTACCCTTATCTTCTAAGGTCTTGCCTTCTACTGAATTCACAGTTCCACTGTTGGATGAGGGTGTACCCACATACTCTATTCTCTCTCCTTGTGGACTGGTTAACAACACTGACTTCTTCCGACACTGAATAACCCCATCACAACTTCTTAACCAATCCATCCCAAGAATGAAATCTATCCCCCATGATTTTAACACTACCAGATTAGCAAGAAAGTCTACTCCCATGATATTAATCTTTACTTGTGGGCATATATAACTAGTTTTCATTTCTCCTCCCGGGGAGCTAACTCTCAGTGGATTCTTCATTGAGCTCATAGATAAGTTATGTTTTGTCACAAATTGATCAGTTATGAAAGAATGTGATGCTCATGAATCAAATAATACTGTAGCGGGTACAAAGTTGATACGAAACGTACCCAATACCACTCCAGAGTCATTCTGGGCTTGCTCCACTGATACATGATTAACTCGGCCACACACATATTTGCTGGCCCCTCTTGCTAGGATTCTGTGGAGTACGAGCCTGTGAAGATGGCTGCCCAGACCTGTTACCACTGTCTCTCTGAGGAGTCTACATCACTCTCTTAGGACAGTTGTTGGCATAGTGTCCTAGCTCTCAACACTTGAAGCACCCATTGGGCTGAACAGGAGTAGTGTTTCTGACAGGTGCCCCAGAGCCATTGTTGGAACGACCCTGCTGAGGAGTAGGAGCTCTGGGTGTCTGTGGGTTGAAGCGTCGTGGCTGAAGCGAATGCTGCATTTGCATGTTCTGTGGGTACCTCCCACTATGACCTCCAGGACGGTACTGAGACGAACTCTACTGAGAACCAAAGTGAGGACGAGTGTTGCTGCTTGACTGTCCATGCGTCTGGAACTTGCGTTTCTGCTTGCCCAGTTCCTTTCGCTTGCTTTCCAGTCCAATTGCGTTGTTCACCAGTGTCTGGAAGTCTGGATAAGTGTGGCTCTGCAGTTGATAATTGAGAGGCCCAATCAGACCATCCAGAAACCTTTCCTGTCTCTTACGGACATTATTCACCTCATCCGGTGCTTAACGAGACAAACGAGTGAGCTTGTCCAAGTACTCGGTCACAGACATGCTTCCCTGCCTCGTGACAAGAACTCCCTCTGCTTAAGCTTAATCACCCCTGAAGGAATGTGATAAGTGCGGAAGTTGTCACGGAACTCCTGCCATGTAATATTCCGCCTGTTGGGATGTGCAGTTGCATAAGCATCCCACCAATCTCCGGCTGGACCAGCAAGTCTTCCAGCAGCGTACAAGACCATCTCCCTGTCAGTACACTGAAAAATTTTCAGCTTCTTAGTGACCGTCTTCAGCCAATCATTTGCATCCAGCGGATCATACGAGTGAGAGAAGGTAGGAGAGTTGTGGCTTATGAATTCCTTGTGCCTGTCCCTGGGTGGTAGAGGAACTGGCTGTGGTGGCAGGTTTTGCTGAGCGTGCATCTGTTGCACAATGTTGGTGATGTTCTGAATCAACTGCATTTGCGCTTCAAAGAACTGCTGTATAGCTAGATCCATTGCTTGATTAACCAGTAGGGGTGGTGCAGGATTCTGCTTGTTAGCAATGTTGAAGGATCAGATGGCGACTAGAGAGGGGGGGAGTGAATAGGAGCCGGTACAAATTCTCCTCAAGGAACCCGGCCTATATCCTAGACAAATCCCGGTCACACACAAGCGACGGATCGAATCACACACCAATCGCCAAGACAACGAGGTTATGGATCAACCTCTAGTCCTAGGAACGATACCTTGAAGCACACGCAGAAGCACAAGAAAAGAAGGGAGGAATCGAACCAAGAAGCAAAGCACACAGGCTCCGGCGGACCGTCCGGCCAGGAGGGGCGGACCGTCCGCACTGGCCTCGCGGACAGTCCGCTCGGCGCCGCGGACCGTCCGCGCCAACACTACGGACTGTCTGGCCCTATGCCGCGGACCGTCCGATAAAGCACACAGAACCAACAGAAGCGACCCGAGAAAAACGGTCCGTCCGCGAAGACCGGGCGGACCGTCCGCTTGGGTCCCAGACCGTCCGCTATTGAAGCTCAGACCATTCGCGAACCAGTTGCAACAAAAACCAAAAGCCAAACCGAATCGTAAGCAAAGACGCACAAGAACACGACGAACATGCGACGAACACGCAACCCGCGGACCGTCCGCGGCCTCCACGCGGACCGTCCACGGCCTCCACGCAGACCATCCGCGCCGCGCGGACAGAGCAGAAAACTGCTCGACCTCAAAGGTCAACTCCCCAAAATCATCATCGGATTTCCCAAACGGTTGAAGCTGTGGAGACAAGGGTTTGGGGACTTGAAAAGCGTCACACAAGGATGCTATAGCCAGAAAATCTTGCCTCCTAACTCCCTAAATCACCGGGAATCGCGAATCCTTTGAGCACCACCAAAAGCTAAAGCACCGAACGAAAATCCTTGAATCGAAGTGGTTTCCCGGCGTTTGAGGGCACAAGATCAATCACAAAGATGCACGAGACATCTATCCATGTTTCCCTCAAAGAAATCCGGGGAGAAACCCACTCAAATCAGTGGAATCGCACCGAGAACAAAGGCACGAAAACAAGCACAAAAAGACCACGAAAAAACACACCTCCGAATCTTCTATACAAACCAGGAAAGATTCACAAGGTCTAGCATGCCGCCCTAGCATCCATCCCTCTCAACAAATCTCTCATGAAGCTCTCATGCTAGCCTAGAGAAAATGGAGAAGAAAATAGCTACGAAAATGAGAAATGGGAGGGAGGAAATGAAACCCTATGTCGCGGAGAGAGCGAGCCATCCACACACACTCATGGCTTATATATCAGGTCCCGCCGGAGTGGTAAATGACTCGACTACCCCTAACTTAACTACTGGCGATACAACCCACGTAGGGGCATTTAGGTAATGTTTGTGGGTCTTGCCATCGGACGACCACGCCTTTGCCGCACCCCGCGTCCTCCCGACGCAAGCCATGCGATCCCGCCGCGTGTCCTCCGCTTCGAAGCTTCCCGACACGCCCGGATCCCGTCTCCGTCGTGTTGGGCCCTCTGACTTGGTTTTGAGGCCAAAACCAAGAAACCGTCCTCCGATGGTTTTGTGGGCAAACCACCAAACCCCGCGTGCTCGGTCTGGCCTCCCGCCAAACCACTTGACTCAACCGCCACCGTGCACCGGCTCGATTGTCTATGACTTCGTATTGCTCGTGTCGCCACCATGTGACCCGCACCCAGTCCTGCTGTCCACCGGGTCCGTCGAACCGAGCCTACTTGTCTCTCCATCTCCCGGAGGCCCCTCAAGGCTGAAGACCTTTCGCGCCTGTTCTTCACCTGCAACAACACGAACTAGGCCGCAGCCTACACCTGCGCACTAAGCCAAGAGTCAGTCCAACACCCGTTGTCAATCACTCATCACTGAGGAGCGGTCAACCACCGACCACCGGGGCGCTCCTGGTCCTCAAATGTGAGCACGGATTATAGGCGGTACGTCTTGACCTCCTTCGGACCTGGTGTTTACCATCTGACCGTTAGAAAAATACATTTCAGAAAGATGTACTTGAATCAATGCATAAGAAGACAACTCAAATTGAATAAGAAACATGTTTCCCAGCTAGAACAGATTCTGTTGACCCCAAAGAACCAGGTGTAACTTTCTGTATAATTATCAAAAAATCATAAATGTTTACCAGGTTATGAGTTGCAAAATTATAAAACTATTCCAACTTGAATGACCTCAATTACATGTCTACAGCTTGAGATAAAATTCAAACAGTGCAGCTGTGTCAGCAAAAATTACAGATTCTGACGTGCTCAATACTTTGTGCATAACTCCCAGCATACATACTGTAAAACATTGAATTTTTTCACAAAAATCATACTCAAAATTTGTGAACCAACCCAACTGGTTTCATGTCATTTGGAGATCTGTAGCTCGATATATATACAAAACATTACTGCTATGTCAAACAACTACCAGAACAGATTCGATTCATTCCAACTTTGCATGAGAGATAAAATAGAAAATAACCAGATTTGAACCCAAACCAACTTTATTTAACTTAAAAGTTTCTTGTTGTATCGTGGCCATCACTCCACCGTACAACTCACACACAAACAAAATCCAACTCAAACATGTTTTCAAGCAACATTCATTATTACAAGCATAAGTCCTCGCAGGAACGATCTATCAAAACTTTAAAACGGTAAAGGCAGGCATCCTAAGATCCAAGCCAAGACGAGTCGTAGCTTCAGCGGTGCCGTAGCGGAGTCATTTACGCGGAGGATAAGCTGTAGTCTGGTACGACATTGCTTGTTGAGGAGGTCGCTGACCAGCCAGCTGTGCTTCTAGCTATGCAATTCTTGCTTGAGCAGCCTGCAACTCCTCATGGTACCTATCCATCTCAGTTGTTGTAACCTCAAGATCGGTGTTCAGAGCAGCAGACACTCGAGCCAATACATCAATGTGATCATCACCTCCAGCTGGAACCATAGTCTCATCTAAGCCACTGACACGACGGGGAACATGACGGAACTCAGACCCATGTAGATGCTCACGCTGTGCATTGCAGAGTGACCAGAGTGCCCTTCTTGCTGCATCATTGACCACAACATCATCAGAAGAGAAATGAGCTGTACTGTGGGGTGACGAGCGATACCTCCACCCATCGGTGTCATTCAAAGGCACCCGGATGTAGAGTCGGCTGGTGTAGTAGTCCCTCATGCCCGGCTCACTGATGTGCTTCATAACATAAAAGCGGCCTCATGGTGTACCCCAAGTGCTGCAGTACCTCACGAAGAAGAATGCAGAACTGACCATTCTCCTCCTTAGTGGAGTGTTTGTGGTACTCACCTCCACGGTAGCGAGGATTATCATCCTCTTCCTCCTCAAGGTTTTCATCAACGTTGTTGTCGTCTTCATCCTCATCTCCGCTGTCGTCTCCTAAATCATCCGGATCACCACCCACAGCATTGGGTGCAGGATCAACAAGCGTAGGGGGTACATCATCCACTGTCACAGGTGCTGGTGGGATCACATGTCACCGTCAGCATCAGCTTCCAGAACAGTGTCATCATACAGCTGTGGCGGCTCCACTGGTTCTTCTTCCATCTCCACTTCTTCTGGATCTTCTTCAATCTCAGGTTCCGGCTGCACTTCCTCTGGATCCTCCTCGACTTCAGCCTCTGGCTAGATCTCCTCAGGTTCCTCCTCAACAACATCCTCAAGCCGATGACAAGGAGCCAGCTGTCCACGAGGAAAGCGTCCACCAGTGCTCTTGCGGGGTGTCAGATAAGTCCTGGCCATCTGACAAAACAAAGCTCAACTCAGTACAGAATAAATCAAAATGATAGAGTTTAAATAATAAACAAGAATAAATTAGATTTTTAAGTGTAAATAAGATGATTTTAAGCATGACATGGCTTTCTAGAACATGAATCCTTAATTCCGACCATTTCTAACTAAGGCTGCGACCTACAGTCACTACGGCTCTGGTACCAATTTGTCACACCCGATTTTACAAGGAAAACCGAATGCATCTCATGTATGCGCCAGGATCAATATACACATAGATGATAGACAATAGAGTGTAATACCATTGCAGTAATGAAAGCGTACAAGAGTTTAACTGATACAATATTTCTTTATTACACTCAGACGGGTGGACTCGAAGGTCCAAACACAAAACGATAACTAAGAATGAGTAGCTTCTTCTTCAGGTTCCACAAGCATAATGACTGGGGATCCCCATGCCTTATAATTCCTCGAAGTCGCTCCAGTACTCCTCCTCACCGATGTTCTCCTCTGAACAGCGGTAAGCAAGGGGTGAGCACACTTATGGTTGGAGCTCAGCAAGTGCGGGAAACAATGCAAGGCTACCAAGGATAGGCTATGGTTCACAGCGGTAAGCATTTTATAAGTTGGTCAAGTTTTAGTTAGCAGCACCTCTTTACTAGATGTAAGTTCGTACCAAACCTCTTAACTTAAAAAACATCTCGAGCCAAAACCCACAAGACCCACGATTTACATCCATCTTTAAGTTTGATTATCATGTGAGGGTCCAAGCTGCTCTTGATCATGAGAACGGCTGATCGATCAGTTTTACACTCTCAAGAGGTTGTACACTTTACCCACAGTTCGTGTTCCACGTGTTGCTCGGGTTAGCTAGACCCTTAAACACTTCCAAGGTGAGCGGCTAGGGGTCCACTGCGAAGCCTTTACAAAGGAAAGCAGAGAAACCAACAACCTGTGACAGTTACAACGGCGGAGCGGACCGTAACCCTCCCTAATGGTCAGCACCATAGCCAAGGCTCCTACCCCAAAAGAACTAGGCTATACCCCTTCAAATCCGGCCCCCTGTGCCTCTCTCGAAAAAGGGCTATCAGATACCCCACTCTCCTAATTAATTGGCTAAGCCAGAGCCATGTGGACTGTGGTTGTACTATTGTCTTGGGTGGTTCTCCATGTTTCATAGACATGTGGACTGTGATTATAGATGATCTTGTCTTTAAACATTAATATATTTCATACACAGGACTGAGTTGCATTTCATAACCATGATATAACCATTCCCATGTTAAGCAAGCTAAGCAATAATCTACACAAAGCATTTGATAAACAAGGTTGAACAAGGTAACAGGATAAAACATCTAGTCAAGTCCTTAAAAGGTGTTTGCCCATCAATTTCATGCATAACAACAAGAATAGTAAATATTGTTTAAGCATGCAGTGATATAGGTCCAAGGTGGGTATGCTCCTCTTCAAAGACAGGCTCTTCCTGATCACTTCCAACGGGGAGCTCAGACGCAATAGGCACGATATCTGTGCACAAGCATATAAACAAACAATAAATAAACTATACATCAAACCGTAACAAAAACTGAAAACAGGCTGCCTAAATTATTCTACTCACTGAGACGATCATTTCGGTATATAGAACACTAAAAACGGAGTTAAAACAAGAAAGTTATGCTTAAAACAAGTTTCACGGATCTTTCTGCAATAAAAACTAAGTCTACATGACTTTTATAAATAAAACCAGGGGCTAAAACATAATTTCATATAAAAACAAAAGGGCTAAAATTCTTAAAACAAGTGAGAGGACCCCTGGTGCTATTATACAATTTAGACAGGGACTAGCTCATAAAATCTAGGACTTGTTTGTGAGGATGCTTATAGGTGGGAGGACCGGATTGTGAAAACAAAGAAACCCAAAGGCTCTTAAACAAGAATGCCCGCGTTGACCGTTACAGCCAGATTTGACCCCGGGGCTCCAATGGATTTGAATCGTGGATCGTCGATCCGACGGCTGGGGACGTGTGAGTGCGTCGGGTGGCGGCGGGTTTCGCCGGAGAGGAGGGCTGCGCGGCGGCGCACGGTGGTGCTTCGCTGGCGCGTACTCGGGAGAGAGTTCTCGGCAGCCAAATCATGCACGGATAAGGGCTACGCGGAGCAGGGAGCTCGCGCACTTAACCAGGGTGTTAGGGGAGAGGATCGGGCATCCACGGCGGCCGGCGGCGGAAGGGGGCGGAATGGCCACTCCGGCGATCTCGTGGAATCAGTACTGAGCGCAGAGAAGAGGAAAATGAGCGGGACCAACTTGCTCACCACACGGAGATGCTTCAAAAATATCCACGGGCGAGGAAGAAGCAGTGGCGGCAGTGATCAGGGTCGGCGGCAGCTCGGGCGGCGCTCCGGCGGGCGGGAACAAGAGCCCCATGTGTTGCACGATCCGGTGAAAATGCTCCTGGACAAAAAGCGTCACGTGAGGGATATGATCACTCCGGAGAAAGAAAAGATAGAGGCCAAGAAGCACATCACCGACGGCGTCCGGCGGCAGTGAGATGCAGAGGCGGCGGCGATGGTGAATGGGGTGCTCGAGTGTATGTGGGTGCGATGTGAGTGCAAAGGGGAGGGCGTGAGCTCGAGCACAACCTTAAATAAGGATAAAAAGGGGAGAAGGGAAAAGGGAAAGGCCCCGGCGGCATTGAGGTTGCCATTGATGGCTGCGGGCTTTGCGAGAGTAAAGAGGGGAAGGAAAAGAGAAAGATGGAAAGGAAATTATGGGAATCGTGGACGCGGGGTTTATGGATCTTGATTGAGGCCCACAGATGGAAGGGGGAGCAAAGGAGGCACGGGGAAAGGCGGCGGTTGATACAACGGCGTTCCTAGCTTGAAACAGAGAAGGGGCACGAGGTGGGAGAGGGAGCTGACGGGTGGGGTCGGCCTGTCAGCGGCACAAAGAAAAAGAGAAAAGGGAGGCGGGGAGATGGGTCGCTATAGAGAAGGGAGCTGGGCCGGTGGGTCAGCCGGGCTGAAAGGTAAGGTGAGGTAAGTTTTCTTTTTTTCTTTTCCTTTTTAAATCCTTTTCAAATCAAACCATTTGAATTCAAATTCAAATAAAACTTTTCAAACTTTTTCACATAATTTTTATAAACTTTTTAAACTTCACACAAGCAACCAAAATCCATGCAAAGACAAATAATGATGCACAAACACTTGTTGTCTCTAGATTAATTAAATTTAATAATTTAGAACTCAATTTAATTAGCATTTCATTTAAAATCCTTAAAACTATGTTAACATATTGCTAGGTGACTTTTTAGTGATGGAATTTAAGGTGTCACAACACATCCCACCAGGCGGATGCGGACCCCTGAAGTCGTCCTGTAGCATACATGACCTTCTCCCTGTCATTGCATTGGCAAGTTGTGAGCATCTTCAGCACTGCCTTCAGCCAATCTTTAGCTTCAAGCAAATCAGCAGCATGAGCGAACACCAGGGGGTGGTGACTCTTGAACTCCCGGTGCTTGTTGCGTGGTGCCGACTGCTGCACCAGTGCGTTGTTAGCTTGAGCTTGCATATTCGCCATAGTGTTGGTCAGGTTCTGGAGGAGCTGAATCTGCATCTGGAAAAACTGCTGCATGGCGGGATCCATCTGTTGACGCGAAATGTGCACCTAGCGCCAAGCACACAGCAAGCCGAACAAGCTAGCTTCACACGTGCAGAGATCACAAGACGTGCCAGTCAATTTTCCCTGAAAATTAACAAAAGACAAAGTAGTTAAATTCCAAAACGTGGAACTTGCCGTGTGGTACCAGACAGTTCTATATTTACGGCTATAAAGCCAAATGAGATGACATATAGCTATAGAAAGCTATCTGCCAGCATACCGAAACCATTCGGGAGCTTTAAAGAGGAAAAAGTAACATAACCGAATGGATTACGTAAGCATGACGATGATCGGTCTTTGTTTGGACAAAGATGCATGTATGCAAGACAGTGACCGATCCCCGTGGTGATTAAATAATAAATGAAGTAAAAGCGCGAGCATAGATATGTAATAAACAAGCATGCATAGATCCAAAGCACTAGTCTACCGCATGTCTAGATACTTTAAAACCCGTCGGGCACGACACCAAGCGAATCTATCCACCGCATGATACAACTTGCTTGGGATCGTGCCACTTTCCACAAATAGATCTATCCACCACATGATACAATCTAAATATGGAAGGCTAAAAGCATACATTATTTAAAGCATAAATTACGCACGTGTTTTACTCATGAAGAACATAACCGAACACGGCTGAACAGCCGACTCGGGATCCATGAAGAAGGAACGAACATTACCAAGTAAGATAAATCTATCAGATTGATTTGAAAATCTAATCCACCGGATGACTAGCTCCAAAACAACCCAAAAACCTGCATCTACCGCGTGATACCCAGTTCTTTCAAAATTTATACAAACTTTAGCAAGCTTGAACCCGCAACATGTGACAACCTAGATCGATTCAGTTTCGGCTATCGAAAAGCACGTGATCCACGTGTTAGATTAACTAAAGTTTCCGACTCGACTCGCATAAGGATCATTAAAAGGGATGAAGCCGATCCAAATCCATCTAGATTGGGAAAAAAGGTGTTACATGAATTTAAACATAAAGCTAAAACTCAAAGCAACACGAGGTAACTTAATGAATCTATTGAATTGCCAAAATTAAATAGAGCCGATAACTAGCTTCAAGCTAGATCTTAGCCTACCGCATGGCTCATGACCTAACAAGAAACCCTCTTGAACCAAGCTTGAATCTATCGCATGACACTAAGCATGGTAACAAGACTACTTGCATCAGATCTAAATCGACCGCAGGATACTAGATATGATACAAGGTTGCCGGTACTCACGGAGGTCGACGGATCGATGAACCCTCTCGAAGAACTCGACGACACGACAAATGGACTCTAGGGTTTGGCGTAAAGCCGGTTTGTATTGAGAATGATTACATATATCTGATACATACATACAGGGTTCATATTTATACCTTGCCAAGCACAACCTCGAATGGATTTGATACCTAATTTATCTCTAAGCTTGATCTCTTATCCATCCATTCGTCCTTTCCGCTTGAGCCACGTCACCGTACAATCCCGCAAAATCAGCTCAACATTTCCTTTGCCGAATGGAAGCAGATAGCCGACCGCAGATTTTTCTGCCGAATGCATCTGAAGAAACCTTCCTTCCGCCGAACGGATTTCTCACCGAGTTGGGCCCACAAGTCAGACTCCTTACCAAATTTTGGTGTTAACACATGGCCCTTCAATTACGGGATAAAGTGATTTTATTCCGGAATTGACTCCAGCCACCAATCTGTTCAACACCCGTTCTCTCTCTTCGCAATCCGCTGGAGTCTTCGTCTAGATCCAAACCCTAAATCACTTCTTTTTAGCTCAAATCCCCAATGGCGGCGCAAAATCAAGCTGCTCAGGTAAATTCCCCCACCATAAGCGTCATTCGGCATTTACATTTCCAATTCTTACCTGAAATTTATTCTCCGTTTTCGCTCAGAAGCTTTCCACCGAGCTTTTGATCCGCACCGAGGCCAATTCAAGATCCTACTTTCTTGGTCCCATGGGAGTTTCTGATCCTCGAGAATTCATCGCAGCTGAATCCCAAAGGATCCCCTTCAAAGCGGCTCTAACCAAGCCTCCCCACAGGCAGGATGCTTTCAAGAACTGGCCCTTGCCCCCAATCGCAGGCTGGAAGAACTGGTACCAGAGAATCCTCGCAGACAAGAGTGCCAGGACCCAAAACTGGGATACCCTCCGCATTACTCAATGCTTGGAGTTGTCTTTGGCCGAGACCCCCAAAAACGAAGACCTCTTGATAGCAACTTGCCACTTTTGGTCAAACGGCGTCAACGCCTTCCTCTTTGGTCACGGCCCAATGTCCCCAACTCTGGCCGATGTTTACATGATTACCGGCCTTCACATTACAGGATCTGTTCGCCCCTGGGATTTCAAAAGTTCCACAAGACAAACAGGGGTGAAACCAGGGAGCGGATACAAGAATTATATCCAGAACCATATGAAGGATGGCCCCCTTGGTGAAGTCGAATACAGGGCATTTCTGAACATGTGGCTGTGCAGGTTTATCTTTTGCGGTAAAGCCAACGAGCCGACCCTGAACCACATTGCAATGGCTTCACACGTAGCCAATGGTAAACGCCTTCCTCTTGGGAAATACCTCCTGGGCAGTGTGTACCACATGCTTCATCAAACTGTCACTCAAATGTACACCAGCCAGAGGATAGCCTGTGTCAATGGTCCTTGGTGGTTTGTGCAGATATGGCTGCAACTGCACATGCACCAGATTGTAGGTGTTGACCTGAACACCAGGCTTTTCCCTTCATCCAACCATCATGAAGGAGAACCCCAAGTTACAAGAGGATGCCACACTTATGGAGAAGCTGCTTCAACTGTTCTCATCAGGCAGAATGTCAGCCAGCTCTTTGAGCTCTTCTTCAAAGGCTTCCAAAATCCTCTTTGGCTCCCTTATTTGGACAATGATAATTTAACTCTCCCTTGTGAGTTCTCTTTTGAAACTGATCGCCAAGATGGAAGATTTATGGAAATCTTTAACATCATCATCCACCCATGCATTTTGCCAGCTGAATTCAGTGGAGGGAGGCTGAACCACAGTACTTATGAATACTATCGGCCCAACATGATGGCTCGGCAACTTGGATGTGGCCATATGCCCCCAAGACTGTTTCTGCATGAATTCCTCAAGCCCAGAGAGGAAATCAAGGATCTTACTCAGACTAGCAGGGTTTTCTAGTATGTATGCAGTCCATCTGTTTACACCTGGCCTTTCACACCTACAACAGTAGCTCACCCCACCTTCAACTCTTGGTGGCAAGAATTCCACGACCATATCTTCAGTGAGCCCGTGCATTTGTTCTGTACAGAGTTGATGCCTGATTTTCAGCCAACTTCAGAGGTAATATGATTAATCCTTAATTCAGACATTTCCTCCTCCAACCATGATCCTGATCTTATTTCTTTTGTACATAGAACACAATGCCTGCCCCTCTGGACAGGGAGATCGCTTACAATGCAGTAGGCCCAATCTCAGCATTGGGATTCAGATCACCAACCCTGGCTCAGTTAATGGCTAGGTATGCCACAACAGATCCAACTCTGTCCAGCATTACTGCTGACAGGAGGCAAGGCTTGTCTCTGATTGCTCCTCCAAATGCTAAGAGGAGAAGAACCATCAAGAAAGTCCTCGTTGAGGTAAAATTTCTTCCTTTCTTGATCACAGGATTACTCTTCTTCTGATAAATCATATCTTATGCATCAGACTAGAACTCAGCAATCCTCAGCTTCAGAACCTGCCAATGCTCCATCCACTGGTATGACCTTTACTGTCTTTTTCTTGAGGATGAACACTGGCATTCATTCTTAATTTGGCATTTGCAGAAGAACCAATAGAGGATCAACTCGTGGACGTCCCAGAGTCTCAACAAGCAAGTCCTCCCAGGGCTGAGCCACCTATCCAAGTTGAAATCTCATCTTCATCAGGGACTCAATCACCCCCTGCTCAGACAGAAACACCAAACTCGCCACAGATGAACTCCCCCTTTCAACCGGATCCTCCAAGTCCTCCAAGGGCTCAATCACTTACTGGCCAGGCAGAAACATCAACCCCAGCAGAGCCGAATCCAACTTCTCTCCAGCCAGAAGCTTCAGGGTTACCATAAACTGCATCATTGCCCTCTCACACAGAAGCTTCAGCTTTGACTGGAACATCTCCTTCACCAGTGATTCCAGAGGCCGCCCCTCGAACAAAACCCCCGCTCCGAGTTCGGAAATCGACATGAGGTACTTACTTGCGTTTAATCCTGCTATCTTTCAGTTCCCGATACCCCTAACTCGGCAATGTTACTCTTTTAGGATCGGGCTCAGTCACCATCAGTCCCACCAATAATGAACAATCCAATTGCCGAGACGAGGGAAAGGGTACTCAAACCTTGTCAGAGGAAGTGCGAGAAAAGCTCAAGGAGATTTTTTCCTGGCTGCAAAAAGATGCGCGAGATCAGTTCAAAGATCTTGATCGCTTTGAAGAAATGCTTGAACCCATCAGCCAAGAACTCCCCGAGGACATCAATGCCTCACTTGAATCCATCTCCGGTTTGGAAATTCATTATGTGCCCATAAGACAAGCTCTGAGAAAGGTGTCCTCCCGCCCAGCTGTTAAACAAAAGAGGGCCAGAGCTGAACAAGTCGTGAAAGGGGCACAATCTCAGACAGAGAGTCACAAAGATACATTGGCCAATCTGCAAGCTTCTCGTGAATTGAAGATCGCCAGAAAAGCCGCTTTGGAGGCAGAACTGAGAAGTCTGTCCGCTGAAATAGAGGCCGATGACAAGAAAATAGCCGAGCTCCCTGGATTGATAGAAAAGACCCAAGAGGAAGCAATATCGGCCATAGCTGAGGTGAATCAATGTGATGCAGAACTTACCACCCTATCCGACGTCGAGAAAGATTATCAAGAGTGGATGGAGAATTTTCGCCAAGCAACATCGAATGTCTGCAATGTAATTGCGAAATATTTGAACATCTAGATGTTTCAATCGATGTGTAACCGAATTGGTCGCTCTTGTATCATTTGCTCTTGCAATTTTATTTTTCTTTCCTTCTGCACATCCTAACTGCAACGCTGAACGACCCATTCGGCAAAGAAATGCCAATACCCGAACGGCACTTTGACTCCTTTCAGCCGAGCCAGTCAACCGAATATGACTCAGCCTAGAACTCCAAAAGACCCGTCGGCGGATTGGTCAAGGAAACCTCTCCACCTTCCGATTTTCTTGGGATATGCACCACGATCCAGAGCCACGACCTGAGGACACGATCTGTCTTGCCAGGCCTATAAATGAAAACCGTAGGTGCCCCTAGCTCTCCACCAAGCCTTTAGCTCTCAAATCTTTGCCAATCTTAAGTCTTCTTCCTTTTTCAAACAACGCAAATCCCAGAGGCATGGTGCGCAGCCTCAACCGGCGCCGCGCCTCTGATGAGGCGGAGGGGAGCCGCGCCAGTGCGCGCCGGAGGTAATGATCGTCAATTCTTCTTTCACGATTCATCTTCGATCCCCTTTTGTTTTGATGATCATCCTTGTTTCAGGCTGATTCAATGGAATCCATCTTCCGCGCCGGCCAGCTAGCCCCTACCGGACGACTCCTCGGAGTCCGACCATCACTCCCCCGTGCCCTACGGGGAACTTGACGCTCTCCGCTTCAAGGCGGAGTTGGAAGTGGCCCAGCGCGAGCTGGAGGGTGTCTCCAAAAAGGCTGGCATAGCCGAATTGGAGTGGGAAGACCAGCGCAAGCAGTTGCTGGAGACCATCAACGGTACGGCTCTGAAATCACTCTTTGATCCAATCCGGCCTTTGATGATGATCCCCCTTTTCCCTGCACTATGCAGCCCGTGACGCTGAGCTCAACCAGCTAAAGATGCTGGTGGAGCAGTTGGCCGACAAGGTGAACGCCCGCGGAGATACGACGGCGGAGCGCCTTGCTGCGGTGGAGCACCGCGTGGACGAAGTGGCCACACATGGCGTCCGCTTGGGCAGCACTTTGGGCCTGGCCGCCATGGCGACGCACACTGATGTCGACCACTCCATCAGGCCGCGCGGCTTCTGGGGCGGCGCGCCAGAGGACATCGAGGAGATCGAGATCATCTTGGATCCCCTCGATGGCCACGGCGACGCTATTGCCGAACTCACTCATCCCCA
Source organism: Cenchrus americanus (assembly GCA_947561735.1). Lineage (NCBI taxonomy): Eukaryota > Viridiplantae > Streptophyta > Magnoliopsida > Poales > Poaceae > Cenchrus > Cenchrus americanus. The sequence goes on from OX387244.1 coordinate 196,870,242, forward strand.
ATTTGTTTTGAACAGGCTCTTTAACTAGATTGTATTAGGGATGTTTGATATCGGCAGTAAAATAAAGAACTTTTGATTTCTGTGCTTGCACTGCGATGATTTTTCCCATGTTTGCATCCGTGAATCTTGTTTTTCTTAAACGTACTCGAGATCTAGCTTGAGCCGAACACGCGAGAACAGATGCCCCTTGGCGCAAAATCCGCAGAAGATCCTTGAATCGGCAATCCGTAAGTACTGTTCACACAAAAACCCTTTGCATTCGGGAAGAAAATCCCTGCCGCTTGGTATTCTAACAGTGCACGCCAGCCAGTCATCACTCCCAAGGCACCCCCTCGGTCAATAAAATAGTCTGCTGAGATGCCCTGCAAATCCACTCGCACACTCATCCATCACTTCTCATTTCCTCCCCTGTCCTCAGAGGAAAAAACCCCAAGGCCATGGACAAAGGCAAGCAACCCCAGGAGAGCAGCACTCCGAAGAAACGCTTGATTCGAGAGTGAGTTTTCCCTTGATTTACTCCTTGTTTTCTTATATGATCTCGTGTTTTACCTCCTATCCACCTTTCAGCCTTGATCTGCTTCCTGAAGAACTCATCGGGACCCAGGACATGCCTGAATACATCTCTTCTGATTCTTCTCTCGAAGCAGAGGATGCCACGCCTGAGCAGAGAACCAGCCATCAGCTGCGCCGTCACGTTCGGCACCTGGAGCATGACCTCAGGGACATCACAACTCGTTGCCAGGCCGAGCGCGAGCGTCGCATGGCTCTGGAAGCATTAGTGGGAGGTAAATGCTTCTGGCTCCTTCTTGACTCTGCGTTCACATCTGGATCTTTGCCCCTAATGACAACTCCTTTGTCTCAGATGTCTCTGATAGGTACAATAACCTGAAAGCAGCTTGCGACAGCTTGGCGGAGGCAGCAAATCATGGTCATCCCCATGCATTCCTAGCTGCCGTCACGGTGGTCTTGGAGCAACTGAAGAGGGAGCAGCTGAAGAAGCAAAGAAAAGATTGAATCATACTTTCGCTTCTTCCTCCAGGCCTTCTGCTTCCCGCCTCCTGGTAGTCCTGATCACCAGGGTTGTTGGATGTAAACCTGCAAGGAGCAGTTGTAATGTAATTTGTGCTAAGGGCAATGCATCTAGGCACTGGCCATTCTTTCTGTTTAGGAATTGTTGTTCTAAAGGCGGTCTCGTTCTTGAGCGCCGGCTATTCCTGTGTCAGGTGCATGTAATCCCACTGCTGGTGATCACCGATCGATTTCAATACTAGGATAATATTTCTTCAAATATCTCCCATTTATTGCAGCGGAAAATTCCTCCCCCAGTAGAGTTTTCAACATGTATGCATTACCCGGGACGCATCTGACAACGCGAAAGGGTCCTTCCCAGTTAGGGGACCATTTGCCGAATTCTCTGTATTTGGTTCCAATCGCAATAAGGCTTCCAAACCAAATCCCCTTCTGCAAATTGCCTGACTTTTACTTTCTTGTTATAATACTTGACAACCCGCAGCTTGTTCTTCTCGATGTTTTCCAGGGCCCTAAGACGGATCATGTGCAAATCTTCTAGCTCATCCATCATCAAGCCACTGTAATCTTTGGAGCTTAAATCTTTCTGTAACACAATTCTCCTGGAATCTGATTGTATCTCCCAAGGTAGAACCGCATGGTGTCCATAAACCAATTCATAAAAAGAGGTTTTTGTAGCTCCATGAGGGGCCATTCGGTAAGCCCATAATGCTTCACTGAGTACCGAATGCCACCTCCTCGGCTTTTGGTCGATCTTCTTTTGTATAAGCTTGATCATGATCTTATTAGAAGCCTCTGCCTGACCATTAGTTTGGGCATAATAGGGAGAAGAATTAAACAATTTGATTCCCATGCTTTCGGCAAACTCCCTGAACTCCAGGGACACGAATTGGGCCCCTTGATCAGTTGTGATTGTCTGAGGGATTCCAAACCGATAGATGATGTGCTCCTTGACAAATTCAACCATGTTTTCCGACGTCACCTTCTTCAGTGGAATTTCCTCGACCCATTTAGTAAAATAATCTGTAGCTAAAAGCACAAACTTATGCCCCTTGCTAGATGGTGGATTGATCTGGCCAATCAAGTCTATACCCCAGCCCCTGAATGGCCATGGCTTGATAATGGGATTTAATGCTGACGCGGGGACCCTTTGAATATTTCCAAACCTCTGGCAGTCTTGACATCCCTTGTAATACTCAAAGCAATCCTCTAATATCGTCGGCCAAAAGCACCCAACTTGCCTGATAACCCATTTCATGCGGTAGGCCGATTGGTGTGCTCCACATATCCCATCATGCACTTCACTCATCATCTTTTTTGGCTTCTTCTAGACCCAGGCATCGTAACAACACCCCATCTAATGATTTGTAAAACAAATTGTCATCCAGAAGAACGAATTTTATGGCCTTGTACCTGACCTTCCTAGAGACCTTTCGGGATGGATCTTTCAGATAGTCAACGACCTCTTTTCTCCAGTCATCCTCCGCGAGATCCGTTCCCAGTGCGCATATGTCTGCAGCAAATGCTTCTTGACTCTCTTTGTAACTAAAGGCGCTCTGAGCCAACCTATTTGCTTCTTCGTTATGTTCCCTAGGAATATGCTGTAGAGTCACCAACGGGAAGCTCTTCAAGATTTCCCTGCATTCTTCGTAGTAACTCCTCAGCACTTCACTTTTGCATTCGTATTGGCCGTTCAGTTGCTTGATCACCAACTCTGAATCTCCATAAACCTCAACCGAAACGGCCCCGGCTTCTCTCAAATATTGAAGCCCCCGAAGCAATGCCTCGTACTCAGCCTGATTGTTTGTGACAGTGGGCTTTATAGGGATGGCAAACTCAAACATCTCGCCTATATGTGAAATCAGCAGAATCCCTACTCCCCCACCTTTGCCACATGATGACCCATCAAAAAATAAAGCCCAAGGAGTAATTTCAAGCAAATCAATTGATGGGTTGCGATGTTCAGTTATAAAATCGGCAATGATCTGACCTTTGATAGCTTTTGCCGATTCGAACTTTAACTCAAACTCTGATAAAGCCAAGATCCATTTGCCAATCCTGCCATTCAAAATTGGCATGGATAACATATGTTTTATTACATCAAACTTGGAATATACAGTGCATTCGGCATTCAACAAGTAGTGCCGAAACTTTGTACACGAGTAGTACACGCACAGGCACAGCTTCTCTGCAGCCGAATACCTGGTCTCGGGATCAAGTAATTTTCGGCTAAGATATGCTACTACCCGCTCCTTTCCTTCGAATTCTTGAATAAGGGCCGATCCAATGGTTTGGGTATCGGCCGCCACGTACAACTTGAAAGGCTTATCCAAACCGAGGAGGGACCAAGAGCGGCGGCTCCTTCATGTATTGCTTGATCTCGTCAAAAGCCTTTTGTTGTTCGTCGCCCCATGTGAACTTCGATCTTTCTTTAGTTTCAAAGAATGGAGAAAACGGCAAAACCTTCTGTGACAGATTTGAAATGAATCTCCTCACGAAATTAATTTTGCCGAGCAGTGATTGTAACTCCTTGAGATTAGTTGGAGGGACAACTTCATCAATGGCCTTCATGCTCTTCTTGCCCACTTCAATCCCCACTTCGTGGACTAAAAATCCCAAGAACTCTCCAGCTGATACCCCAAAAGCGCACTTGTTTGGATTCATCTTCAGACCATGCTTTCGGGTGCACTCCAAGGTCCTTTTCACATCTTCCAAATTTGTGTCATGACTTAGGGACTTGATCACGACATCATCAATGTAAATTTCAACAACTTTGCCGATCAACTCGTGAAAGATTTAATTCATGGCTCGCTGATAAGTTGCACCGGCATTTTCAACCCAAATGTCATGACTATCCATTCAAACAGGCCTATATGACCAGGACATCTGAAGGCCGTCTTTGATATATCTTCTATTGCCATAAAAATTTGGTTGTATCCCGCATTGCCATCCATAAAACTGATAACTTTGTGCCCAGCAAGCGGTGTCAACCAGCAAATCGGCAACGGGCATGGGGTAACCATCCATCGCAGTAGCTCTGTTCAAATCCCCGAAATCTATGCAAACCCTCATCTTTCCATTCTTCTTGTAGACAGGGACAATATTAGAAATCCACTCCGATATCTCGCATGGCCGAACGAAGTTTGCATCAAGTAATCTTTCAACTTCTTTCTTCACATCGGCCAATACCTCATCCTTGTAGATTTTCCGGGGTGGTTGCTTGTATGGTTTGAAACCTGATTTGATTGGCAACCGATGCTCAACAATGGAACGGTCCAGTCCAGGCATCTCTGAATAATCCCAAGCGAAGCAATCTTTATATTCCTTGAGTAGCTTGATTAATTCCTCCCTGAAGTCCGATTGCAAGTTTGCACTGATGAATGTCGGCCTTGGTTTGTCACCGCTTCCAATGTCAACTTCTTCTAATTTATTGGCCGACATGAATCCTCGCCCCAATTTTCCATCAGTACCATCGACGGGGGTATCCATTAAAAATTGCTATAAGAGCCGACTACTTGAATCGGTTGTTGATCGCTGCGGACAGGCTCAACAGGACCTTCTCCCCAGTCTTTCCCTGAGAAACAGTCAATGCCTTGATACTCCCAGAAAGCTGGTTCCATGTTTGCAACGCTCACGGAGTCATCCGCTTGGACCACCTCAATATCATCATCTACCCATTAGATGAGCTGTTGATGCATGGTAGATGGGACGCAACAGTTGGCGTGAATCCAGTCCTGTCCAAGCAGTAGGCTGTAGGCTCCTTGACCTTCGATGACAAAGTTGGTTGTGAGCAGTGTCTTGGACCCGATAATCAAATCCACATGGGCGCATCCCTTGGTGTGTGAAGGATTCCCGGAGAAATCGTTCAGTATTATGCTTGTAGGTGTCAGATCACTAGGGCCAAGGCCGAGTTTTCTGAAGGTGGTGTACGGCATTACATTGACCGCCGCTCCGCCATCGACAAACATCTTGGTCAACGACTTGCCATTGACACATCCCTTCTAGTATAGCGGCCTCATGTGTCGATTCTTGGCCGGTTTGTCGAAGATGGCTTGCTTGGCTAGCACCAGCTGCGCCATCAGTCCCTCAATCTGCTCATCGTCCAGGACGCCTCTTCCTGCACAACTTGATTAGCAAGAGCCATAAATTCATTCGGCAGAAAATATACCATGCACGCTGGAGCCGAACGGTTTGACCCTTCAGGTTTATCCTTTGGACGCCACACCTGTCTTGTCTAGATCCCGGCCTGCCTCAGTTCGCGGTTCCTCAAGCGTTGAACCCTCCTTTTCTGACTCTTTCTTAGGCCAGGCGGGCACCATTGCCCTTTTTGCCAGATGTACTCGTCCTCGTCTTCCTCTTGATCAGCCCACCTTAAATCAGCTTGCCTCTTCCTGGGATGATCAATGATTTCAATTTTTTGACGCCGATCCTCGCTAGGATGTATCCTTCCAATTCTTTCATGGACGGATCGGCGATTGGCAGTCTCCTGCCTGTACTCAAAATACCTATCACTGCACTCAGGGCAGTTTCTCAGCGTGGGCAGCTTCAACCCTTCGTTCCAGCAGTGCCTGAAGAACGCACAACCCCAGTGCGCGCGCTCCTGCTCGCGCGTGTATTGCTCCGGATCTCTCCTGCGTGCTTCCTCTTCGGCCCTGCGCCTCTCCTCCTCGTGCCTCCGCTTCTGGTAGCGCTCCCTTTCCAGCTGGCGCTGCCACTTATTGAGGAGGATACGCGTGGTCACCCTGGATCTGGCTCTGGACGATTCCCCGATTTCGACATGGCTCTTGAGAATGCAGGGGGCTTCACCATGCACTTGTTCCAAGGTCACTTGACGTTCCGGGTCTACTGCTCCATCCTGCCTTGCCCTGGCTGAGGTCAAGACTTTGACCTTGCCCTTCTCTTCAGCTGTCACCATGTTGACGGAAAAGCCTACCATGTTCTGAGGAAAAGGGTGGCCATCCAGTTTCATCTTGTTATCAAACTTGAGGTGCCCCTCCTGGATGGCTCTCTGAATCCTCATCCTAAAGACCCTGTAGTCGTTGATGGAGTGCGAGTTCCTGTCATGGAAGCCACAGTAACGTTTCTCCTTTACTCCATCGGGCCGAAGCATGGAATGCCCTTCAGGCAATTTGATTCAGCCTTCCTTCACCAAGAGATCAAACAGCTTATCAGCTTTAGTGATGTCGAAATCGAAGGTGCCGTTGGTCTGTTTGACCACCGCTGATTCATGGTCAATGGCTCTTTTCCCCACATGATTTCGGCCGCAGCCACGTCTTGGTCATCATCAGAATCCTCCATTTGGTCGGCTCTTTCCAGGAACTGATTGTAGATATCTGCTACGTCGTGCTGTTTGCTGAACCTGGCATCTTTCTTGAAACCGTAGGCTTGGTTGCTCATTAACGACAGCTTTTGGGATAGTTGACCCAGGTTGTCGAACTCCATGCCGAACAGCTTTTCACGCACGGCTGGCAGCATCCCGGCAATGGCCATGTCAGCCAACTGGTCATCTGGCAAATTGAGCGAAAAACACATGCCCTTGACTTCCCTGAACCTCCTGAGGAACTCCAAGGGAGTCTCACTATGTCTCTGCTTCAGGGTAGCGAGGTCGATCAGCTTCTTTTCCGTGCTGCCACTGAAGTAGTGGGCGTGGAATTTTCGTTCCAGTTTTTTCCATGTGCTGACTGATTGAGGGGGCAAAGATGAAAACCATTGGAACACCGCACCCGTCAGTGACGCGGGGAAGTATCTGACTCTGAACGCTTCTTCAGATGAGAACTCTCCAAGCTGCATTAGGTAGCGAGCAATATGCTCCACCATGCTCGTGTCATCCTGCCCCGAAAACTTTGTAAATTTCGTCAGAGGCTTTACCCTTGGCGGCAGGATCACGTTGTAATACCACTCCGGGAACGGCGGCGTGTAGGTAGGTCCTTGCATTTTTGTTTTGAGGCCGGACTGATTCTGCATCAAATCGTCCATCTTCCGCGCCAGGATGTCGTCTTCCTGCACGCCCGTAGCTGGTCTGTAACCCGGATTTGGGAGAGCATCGATGGCTCCGTAATTCCCCACCTCGTGGTAGCCTCCACCGTACAAATTCCTTTGCAGTCTGTTGCTGGCTGGGGCAATCCTGTAGCCGGAAGCAAGTGGGGCTCCAGGCGAGCCGAATGCCAACTCCCTGTACGTGGGCTGGTACGAGTTCGGCTGTTGCACAGGTTGACCCGTGCTGCCCTGCGGTGGTGGCTGGACTGGTCGCCCTCCTGCGGCCTGCAGTGGGGGCTGAACTGGGTGAACCCCAGCACCTTGTGGAAGAGGCTGGAAAGCTTGGCTCCCGGCGCTCTAAGGAGGAGGCTGGGCTGGCTGGCTCTGTAATGGCGGTTGAGAAATGGACTCGCCCATCTCCACGGTGCCCCCTTGAATGGGTGTCTTGTTGAACACTTGCTCCATGCCTGGACCGAAGACAACCACCATCATTTGTTTGAACGCACCCAGGAAAGCTCTGTGGTGCCTGCTTAGGACGTGGTCCGCGGTATCTCGGAACGCTTGCATGCATTCCTCCCTCTCCTGCTAGGTTGTAGCGTCACTTTCCCCTGGCAACAACACCCTGGGCATCTCAATTTTCAAGTACGGGACGCCGCTCCTGTTCTTCTTGAATGATAGCAAGCACTTTTGTTGGAATTGGTCCACGGCATCCTGCGTTACCGTTGCCGTTGTTCAGGAGAGAGGTCTTCGATGTTGACATCCATGATATCCCCGATGTCAGGCATCTTGATTTTCGGCTGTGGTCCCCCTGGGCGTGCCAAAAAGTGTGTTGACGCGAAATGTGCACCTAGCGCCAAGCACACAACAAGCCGAACAAGCTAGCTTCACACGTGCAGAGATCACAAGACGTGCCAGTCATTTTTCCCTGAAAATTAACAAAAGACAAAGTAGTTAAATTCCAAATCTTGGAACTTGCCGGGTGGTACCAGACAGTTCCATATTTACGGCTATAAAGCCAAATGAGATGTCATATAGCTATAGAAAGCTATCTGCTAGCATACCGAAACCATTCGGGAGCTTTAAAGAGGAAAAAGTAACATAGCCGAATGGATGACGTAAGCATGACGATGATCGGTCTTTGTTTGGACAAAGATGCATGTACGCAAGACCGTGACCGATCCCCGTGGTGATTAAATAATAAATGAAGTAAAAGCGCGAGCATAGATATGTAATAAACAAGCATGCATAGATCCAAAGCACTAGTCTACCGCATGTCTAGATACTTTAAAACCCGTCGGGCACGACACCAAGCGAATCTATCCACCACATGATACAACTTGCTTGGGATCGTGCCACTTTCCACAAATAGATCTATCCACCGCATGATACAATTTAAATATGGAAGGCTAAAAGCATACATTATTTAAAGCATAAATTACGCACGTGTTTTACTCATGATGAACATACCGAACACGGCTGAACAGCTGACTCGGGATCCATGAAGAAGGAACGAACATTACCAAGTAAGATACATCTATCAGATTGATTTGAAAATCTAATCCACCGGATGACTAGCTCCAAAACAACCCAAAAACCTGCATCTACCGCGTGATACCCAGTTCTTTCAAAATTTATACAAACTTTAGCAAGCTTGAACCCGCAACATGTGACAACCTAGATCGATTCGGTTTCGGCTATCGAAAAGCACGTGATCCACGTGTTAGATTAACTAAAGTTTCCGACTCGACTCGCATAAGGATCATTAAAAGGGATGAAGCCGATCCAAATCCATCTAGATTGGGCAAAAAGGTGTTACATGAATTTAAACATAAAGCTAAAACTCAAAGCAACACGGGGTAACTTAATGAATCTATTGAATCTTGCCAAAATTCAATACAGCCGATAACTAGCTTCAAGCTAGATCTTAGCCTACCGCATGGCTCATGACCTAACAAGAAACTCTCTTGAACCAAGCTTGAATCTACCGCATGACACTAAGCATGGTAACAAGACTACTTGCATCAGATCTAAATCCACCGCATGATACTAGATATGATACAAGGTTGCCGGTACTCACGGAGGTTGACGGATCGATGAACGCTCTTGAAGAACTCGACGACACGACAAATGGACTCTAGGGTTTGGCGTAAAGCCGGTTTGTATTGAGAATGATTACGTATATCTGTTACATACAACCAGGGTTCATATTTATACCCTGCCAAGCACAACCTCGAATGGATTTGATACCTAATTTATCTCTAAGCTTGATCGCTTATCCATCCATTCGTCCTTTCCGCTTGAGCCACGTCACCGTACAATCCCGCAAAATCATCTCAACAGTTCCTTTGCCGAATGGAAGCAGATAGCCGACCACGGATTTTTCTGCCGAATGCATCTGAAGAAACCTTCCTTCCGCCGAACGGATTTCTCACCGAGTTGGGCCCACAAGTCAGACTCCTTACCAAATTTTGATGTTAACACCATCTTTACTTGCTGGGGTGCTCTTCTTGGACGATTCACTGCCGGTTGATCGACTCATGATCCTGACCTGGTGTTCACCATCTAAGTGTTAGGGACATTACGTTAGATGATTGAACCAAGAGTTAAACCCAGAAAGATAAGGTACAAAGATGTTTGACTAAGACAGATTCTGTTGACCCTAAACGATCAGGCAAAACTCTCAGCGTGGGTAACTAAAAATTATAAGCTTTTAACCAGTATTTGGTACTGAAATTCCAGAACTACTCCAACTGGAATCACCTCAATCGGAGTTCTGTAACTCTGGTTATGAAATAAACAACTCAGATAGGTCAGCAGTGTTTAACATATTCAAGGGACTGCAATGTTTCGGGCATAACTCTCTGACTAACTATCCGAAAATTCTAAATTTTGCACAGAAAATCAGTCAAGAAATTTCTGAACCTCTCCAATTGGATTTACTGCAATCGGAGTTTTGTAGCCCGAGATAAAATTAAAACAGTGCAGCTGACTCAGAAAGCTGCGCGAAAAGATTTGAAACTCTTGGATTTGCATTTAGAATAAGCTTTAAGGAGACACAAAGATTAAGATAGATAAATTGATTGATACAAAAATTTGACTCCCACTAACTTACTACTAAACCAATGTCGTTGTGGTCATCACTCCACAGCACATTGCACTCAAACAAAATCCAGCTCAAACATTTAACACAAAAGCAAGCATTCAACCACTCACCTAAACTAACACACTTTAATCGATCGTCTACTAGCGATTACAAAAAATCCTAATCTTAACTTAAGCCTAAGGACTATCATCTTCCGGCATGGCATCCGTGTGGGCGTCAGGGGAGTCGTAGCGTGGCCTCTTGGGTGATGGGGAGGTACAAGCTTCTGTGGCGTCATGAACCACTGGCTGCTCCCTGTTCTACAGTGCAGCTTCCAAGGCACGCTTCTGCAACTCCAGAGTGAAGATCTGCTGCTGTACCGCGTACAGTGTTGTTGGTGTTGTCCAAGGCGGTATTAATAGCGGCAAGCAGATTCCGGACATTGTTCAGCGTTCCTTCATTGGCTGGAGCCGGAGCGATGTAGGTCTTGGCTTCCCCACTAGCTCTGAAAGGTGTGTAGCTACAGTGGGTATCCTCCAACTTGTCACGCTCTTTGTGGGAGAGCACATAACGCGCCATCCGAGATGCCTCTGCTATGCCAGCATCCATAGTGGTCGTGTGGGCCACATCATGATGCTTGGAGATCTCCCTCGCTCCATGGGATGGAACGTACTCCTCCAGAATGGCCGCAACCTCCCAATGGGGCTAGAACAACGGGTGAGTCCACAGCTCACAATGGTAAATAGGGGCCTTATTATAGCCCAAGTGAAGTACCATAGCTCGCAAGTGGTCAGCCATGGAAATGCCCACTCCATCAACCCTGTAGTGGTACACGTCCCAGATCACTTCCTGAGCTGCATCATCTTGCTCTTGCACTTCTTCCTCCACCTCTGGACCATGGTGATCATCCAGATCTTCTCTTGGCGCCTGCTCCTCCTGATTTGGCTGATTAGTTGGCTCTCCTTCTTATGGGTTACCTCCTCCAGATCCTCCTCATCACCCGACACCACGATGAGGACAGGGGCGGCTACTGGTGCGGCTTCCATCTCAATCTCTTCAGCTGTGTCTCCGTCATGGAAGCCGTTGTATTCTTCCTGCGGAGCATACTAGTGGGCAGCACCAGCATGAGAAGGCTTCAAACGGCGAACCATCTGTAAGTGCAGTAGAGTGAGATAGATGGTAAGACAAAAGGGGTGAGAGCTAAAAGCAAGCACAAGGTAGAGAATCCAGATTAACTCAAGGGTGAGGCAAAAGCAAGAATATAAGGTTAGTAGAAATAAAGCAAGCATGTGAGAGAAAGGCTTCTATGAATATAAAAATCCTTATTTCCGACCATTTCTATCTAGGCTAACATCCTATAGTCAGCTTGGCTCTGATACCACTTTGTGACACCCAGTTTTAAAGGCAAACCGAATGCATAAATCACGTGTGCGCCAGGATCAAGTTACACACACACAATGACATTGTGAATACCAAAATCAATGCCACACGAATAGAGAGTTATTACATGACCATAGTCTTAAACGAAATGAGTTCTTGCAGCGGATAAAGATGCCTCCACAGGCAGCTGACTGAAGACACGAACACCTAGAACTCCTGGAAATCACCGGGGTAGTCTTTAAAGTTCTCCCAGTCTGAGCAGCAATCCGAGTATTGTAGATACAAGAAAATAGACAAGCGTGAGCACGTGCCATACTCAGCAAGAGGAAAACGCAAGGCCATATGGTGGATGGCTAAGGTTCAAGCAGTTTAGCATTTTAGTGAGTCAATTTTTATTAGCAACATAATTACTCAAGAGTGTAAGTTCATACTAACCCAATTAATGAAGTAATAGCATCATAAATAAAGATAGAACAACAATTTAGCATTTAAATCACATAATTTAGTCATGTGAGGGTCTAGGCCGCTCTTGACCGTGAGCACAACTAACTAGTTAGTTTTACACTCTGCAGAGGTTGTACACTTTCACCACAAGCAGCGTAAAAGCTCCGAAGAACTTTGAACCCAACCATGCGGTGTTTGCAAGGTACCATACCACACTACCGAGGTGTAGTTTCATAGGGACGCCACATGGCTTTTACAAAGCTTCCCTAGCAAGTTATGATCCACAAGGTCCGGATCAGTTATCAAGGTATAAAGTCCCCTAGTAGGTCGATGCCCCACCATAAAATGAATAACTCACCCAACCCCCTGCTAGAGTGAGTCTATACCCCGCAGTACTGCCGATCCCTTATCCTTATCAGGTAAGATCACCCCAAGCTAAAGTTCCTAATTACTCAGCCAAGACCATTGCCAATTAGTTCTTGTGGTTGCACTGTTTTCCTGGGTGGTTCTCCATGTTTCGATTAAAAAAACAAAGTGGTCTTGTAAAGTAAAACAACATATAGCGGAACATAGAATATCAAAGTACCCAAGTTGATTAAAACTGTTCTATACTTCGAGATGATCGCGTGGATATAAAGAACGCGAAAACAGAGCTAAAACGACAAAGATACGTGCTAAAGAAGGTGTAAGGACTAAACTGTAAAGATCCATAAAGATTTTGGGCCTAAACGTAACAAAAGGACCTAATTGCAAGGAAACTAGCTACTGCGGAAGGACCTATTTGTAAAACTGGGACACATAGGAACTTTTTTGCAAAAAGGCAGAGTCAAGCCGGTTTGACCGGTATTGACTCGGGTTGGATCTAATCCAGCCCGTTGGATCTTGATCCAACGGCCGGCAGTGGCTGCTGCACAAGCGGCGGCGGTCAGATTGATCAAGACTGTCAGATCCTGATCCAGTGGTGAGCGGCGCAAGACGGCATCGAGCGGCGGTGGTGCGACATGGGATCGAGCTAGGGGGCTCGGTTTCGTGTGCGGGTCACACCGAGATGAAGCGCGCGAGACGACGAACACATCTGGGACGGCGCGGCCGGCTAGGACACGGTGAGGACGGCGCGCGGCACGACAAGGCGGAGTGGCGCGACGGCGCAACTCCGGCGAGCCTTCCTCGGTTACTCGATGCACGAGGACGACAACAAGCGGCACCGAGGAGCACCTCACCTCCTTGTGCAGCTCCGAGACGGCTTCTCGATGGTGGAGAGGTGAAAACAACGAGGGACAGTGGCGACAGCACTAGCTAGGGTTCCGGCGAGCTCGGCAAGCAAAAGAGGTGGCTAGGGTTTTGGCTGGTGCAAACTGGAGGTGGCGGCGGCCTTAAATAGGCCGAGGGGTTGGCCTTCGTGTGCGGGCCAAGCTAGGGAGGCGTGCGCGCGGCGGCGTGGTCGGACTCAGGTTCGAGTCCGGCTCGGACGCGGCGTGGTGGCGGGGATGACAGGCGGGCCTCGCCTGTCAACCGCTGCTGGCGCGGTGCGAGGAGATGGCCGACAGCGACGCAACGGGTGGGCTGAGCCAGCTGCTGGGCTGGGCTTGAATGAAGAAAAGGGAAAGCGGGCTGCGGCACGGGCAAGCCAGGCCGAAGAAAGGGAGGGGCGCCGGTAGACTTCTACCTTGCGGGCTGCGCACGAAGTTGGGCAGAAGCGGCTGCCTTGCCGGTTTGACTATTTTGAAAGAGCACAAGAAAATGAATTCAAACTTGACTATTTTGTATTCAAACAACCAAAAGCAATGCACCAGCATGAATGCAACAATAAATTCCTATAGTTCATTTATTGTATTCTAGAAAAAAATTAAACGCCTAAAAGAAATAAAAAACAACGCTATAGTACTTAGGAGCACAAATAAGGGTTTCTACCCAAATTTATTTTAAAACTCAAATTTTTAAAATTAGGGTGTTACACACCAACATTGAAGAGTATCTTGGTGAAGAAGGCATTGGTCATGAGCTCTCTGTCCCATACATTCCACAACAAAATGGGATAGGGGAGAGGAAGAATAGGACTCTCATTGTAGACGCAAGAACCATGCTTGATGAGTACAAGACTTAGCAATAAACACGGCTTGTCATGCTATCAACCGTTTGTATCTTCACAAGCTTCATCACAAAACCGCCTATGAACTTTTAACTGGTAAAAAGACTAATGCTTTTACTTTAGAGTTTTTGGTTGTAAGTACTTCATTCTTAACAAGAAGCCCAAAAGCTCTAAGTTTGCACCTAAAGTTGATGAAGGTATCTTTCTTGGTTATGCCTCAAACACTAATGGTTATCGTGTCCTCTACAAAACCACCGGTTGTGTTGAAGTCACGTGTTACTGGACGTTTGATGAATCTAATGGCTCTCAAATGAAGCAAGTTGACGAATTATGCGTAGGCAATAATGATATACCAGCTGAAAAGGCTATAAAGAAGATGGCAATTGGAGAAGTCAAGCCTCAAGAAGAAGATGATGAGGACTGCGAGATGATATAAGAACGAGCAAGTACACCTCCCACTGCGAACTCCGGAGTATCCGGAGAACAATCCGGAGATTCCGGGTTTCTCGGAAACTCCGGAGAATATTCTGGAAACTCTGGGCCTGTTGTTAGTGATCCCCAAAGTAGTCAATAAGATGAGGATTTGATCCAACAAGAAGCCTCTGATCCACATCCAAGAGTTCGACGAAGTGTTCAACAAGATCATCCCGTTGACAACATTCTTGGAATCATCTGTAAAGGGGTAACAACTCGTTCAAGATTAGAAAGTTTTTGTCAACATTACTCATTTGTTTCTATGTTGGAACCTCTTAGGATTGAAGAAGCACTTTGAAGGACCGATTAGGCGACCATAAAGGGGGAGTGAATGGGAGCCGATAAAAATTCTTCTCGAAGGAGATTGAAACTCTAACAAGATGAACTCGCTCGGTCGGACCCCCGAAATCACACGCTCCGCACTTCTACCTTCCGTTTTCCAAAACCAGTTAGCCACTTGAGTACTACTGGTCCTAGGAACAAACACTACCAGCAACCTCAACTCCTACGCACCCACGATAGCAGAAACAACTCGGGAGCCGGCTGTACACAGGGGGGGGGGGGGCAGTTAGACCAGGTATGGGGGGCGGTTAGACTGTCTCCACCAGGCAACCAAGAAATCCTCCGAAACACCTATTCCGAGCACCAAAACGCACCATGGTTTCACCAATAGAGATCTCTAGTCAAGGCCATGCTAGCTACCAAGAAATCTTGGCAAAAACCAAAACTTCACCCAGGGGCCTAGGGGCGGTTAGACCGGCTACCAGGGGTGGTCTAACCTCCTGTACCCAGCAAAGAACTTGAAGCAAGTACTCCTAGCAAACAGCACGAAAACGACCCGAAATTTCACTCGAACGCTCCTCTGATCAAGGCAAACAAACTCACGGAGGAAAATCCGGCAAAATCAAAACCTCAATCTAGAAGCTCCAGGGTGGTTAGACCCCCCCCCAGGCGGTTAGACCGCCCCTTCCAGAAAACCTACCCGCGGGTCAAACCTCAACTTCCCATCTCCCGATCTCCTGAATCACTCCACGGATTGCAGCAAAACTTCGAGAATAGCTGGGTTACCTCCTGGGCAATCTCTACCTCAATGGAATTGACCCGAAACGCTCACAATCAAGAGGAATCCAAGGATTCATCTCTCTAGGTCAGGAACTCGCCCAACTCGAAAAACCAACAAATCGAGTCCGATTCAAACAGTATTGAATAACATCGCGTAGCCGCTCTGATGCGGCACACGTGGTATGAGCAGCAGCTGCAGCGCTATGACGACCGCAACATACAGGAGCGATCCTTCAACGTGGTAGACCTGGTCCTACATCGTATCCAGAGCACCAAGGGGATGCACAAGCTATCTGCCCCTTGGGAAGGCCCCTTCATCGTGATGGAAGTTGTCAGCCCATCGACCTACCGTCTCTAGTGGGCCGACGGCTAGGGTGTTCCTAACGTCTGGAACATTGAACATTTACGTCACTTCTATCCTTAGAAGATCTGTACCAAAAAAAAGCTATGTACTCTTCTCACTTGTAATTTCTATCCTTAGAAGATCTGTACCAAAAAAAGATCTGTACCCTCCTGGTCGACCTGTGTTTTGATTTCCTTAAGTTATTCCCCCTTCCCACTCGAAGTGTTCGGTGGCTTGGTCTAGGTCAGGTCTCGAAAGGCTTAGGGGCTTGGCTTCGCCAACCTAAGGGTCTCACGACCAAAAGGGGTTTCCTCTCACGTTTTTCGCTTTCCAGTCCTTACCATTCAGTTAGAATCTGCTTACGTTATAAACGTTCCTAAGTCTCTGGTTCAAAAGACCTAGGGTCCACGACCCCCTCCACGCGCCAGTCGTGCCTAAGTCCCCACACTGGGCCACCCGATCGGTAAGCCGTTCCTCCACTGAGTTGGGTGAGTGGAGGGTTTATATTGCGACCTAGTTACTTTCAACATGCATAACGAAAGCATTCTATTATAACATGCATGCATCTCTTAATGGGCAAAAGCTTTTTCATACTGCAAGTTTATTTACATCGACCTAACCCATGTCTAAAAAGCTCATTTTAGCACCACCTCAATCAGTGTCGAAGTCAAATGTCTTGACGACCTCGCCCACAGCTGCCACGATGTTTGGATAACGTTCTTTCAGCGTGGCCATAGTCATGCATAATGGCAACCAGAAAATTTTCGTGGTAACAAATACAGATCTATCGCAACACTAAATCCTTACTATCGCAATGCACAATTAGTTGTGGCAATAGGTACCCATAAAGGCAACCACCTTGTTCACAGTGGCATTAACACCAACCTCTTTCAACGAATGATTCAACTAACGCAACCTCCCATTTTGGTGGCCATAAGATCCAGATATCACAACCCATTAATATGTTGGTTGCTACAAGATCAAATATTGCAACCAAATGTGCGGTGTTGTGAAAAAATGGTGCTCTAAGGGTCAATTCCTAGTAGTGCGTGAGGCAAGCCCCTCTCCCACTTCGCTGCCCCCTCGCCGGCACACTCCTCCTTGCCGCTGCTTGGCCCATCATCAGAATTCGAGAGGATCCAGTCGAGGACCCTCGTCTCTGGCATTGGGTTCACTCCACCACAGCTTGGCCCCTCTTCGACGCTCATCATCATCTCCCTCTTCGCTGCCATCTCGACGGCACGCGCGCAGATCCAGTTGCGGCACCGCTTCGCGTTCTGGTTCATCTCGATCCCGGGTGCGCGGAGTCATCCGCTGCTTGGCACCTCACCGGCGCTCATCATCGTCTCCGTCTCCACGCCTCCTCTTCTTTTTTAAAGAATGTGATGCGCTTGTCCATTCAGAAAGAAGAAAGGGGCAATATTTGGGATGGACGGGGTAGTAGTCAATGCCGACGCGGGTTAGCAAATCCGCGTCGCTTTGTTGGCTGGTGCGCGGGCAATGGTTACCTTCTTTATACTAGGCTGCTGACACTCTTTTTCGAAATGACACATAATTGCTTCCCTAAAAAATTAGGGCCCATTAAGTAGCACCTGAAAATTAGGTGATTCCCCACGCGTTGCTGCGAGATATGAGAAATTTTATTGATAAATTATGATCCAATTTGGTACCACAACTAGTTTATGCAATAACCCTTACTTAGTGGAAGATGATGTGGGTAGTTTGTATGAAGAAAGATTTGGTTTAATCAAGAGAAAAAGAGAGAGTTAATAACCCTTAGTTTGATGGGAGATGATGTGGGTAGCTTGCATGAAGAGAGAAATGAGGTTAGTTAGTGGGTACCAATTATATAAGTTATATAGATTAATAAAAATACAAACAATTCATAGTATTTTAAGAATCGAACAACTCATAGGAGTAGTCGGGCATTTGGTATTTTGAATAAAATATGAATAGTCACACGTCTCCTGGTGACCACATGATTTTTGTGGCCAAGAGCTCTCCTGAGCGGACACGGGTTCCGAGGCGCGTGACCGACCACCTGACGGTTCGGCGTCTTGTCAATATAAGTCCTGGCCGGCCAAGAACTTCGTCAACCGCGACCCCAAGAAAACCCCAGCACCACCATTTCCGATCACCAATAAGTGAATCCAAGAGCCTCTTCTTCCTGAAGCAAGCGCATGGCGTCAAGCGAGCCTGTTAACACTAAAAATTGGTAACAGGAAGGAGGTTGATTTGTGGGCCTAACTTGGTAACAAATCCCGTTCGGCAGGGAAAGGTTTTCTACCGAAGATTCGGCAGAAATACCTGTGGTCGGCAGTTTGCTTCCGTTCGGCAAAAGGATTGTTTGCACTGGATTTGCGGGATCGTGTGGTGACATGACCCGAATGGAAGGAAGGGATGAATGGATAGGCATTCGCACTTGGGCATTAAATTAGGTATCAAATATTGTGCTCGTAGTGCAACAGGAGTCGTGCTAGGACAGGATATAAGTACAAACCCTGGGTGTATGTAATTGTAATCGAACATTCTCATAACAAACCGGCTTTACGCCAAATTCTCGAGTCCTCTACTCGTGTCGTCGAGTTCTTCGAGAGGGTTCATCGATCTGTCGACCTCTGTAAGTACCGGCAACCTTGTATCATGTCTAGTATCATGCGGTGGATTTACATCGTGATGCAAGTAGTCTTGTTACCATGCTTAGTATCATGCGGTGGATTTAATCTTGGTTCAAGAGGGTTTCTTGTTAGATCATGAGCCATGCGGTAGGCTAAGATTTAGCTTGGAGCTAGTTATCGGCTCTATTAGATTTGGCAAGATCTAATATATTCATTAAGTTACCACGTGTTGCTTTGAGTTTCTACTTTATGTTTAAATTCATGTAACACTCTTTTGCCAAATTCAGATTGGTTTGAATCGGCTTTATCTCGTTTGGTGATCTTCACGTTACACGCTCATATCTTTGGCTTGATACGGCACGTGGATCACGTGTTCTTTAATAGCCAAACCCGAATCAATCTAAGTTATCACGTGTTGTGGGTTCAAGCTTGCTAATCTTGTGTGAATCTTGAAAGAACCGGGTATCATGTGGTAGATGCAGGTTTTTGGGTTGTTTTAGAGCTAATCATCCGGTGGATTAGATTTCGATTCAATCTGATAGATTTATCATCATTGGCAATGTTTGTTCCTTCTTCATGGATCCCGATTCGGCTGTACAGCTGTATTCGGTTATGCTTTCCCGAGTAAAACGTGCTCATAAGTTTGCTTTAAATAATGTGTTCTTTTAGCCTTCCATATTTAGATTGAATCATGCGGTGGATTGATCTCTTTGTGGTTGGTGGTGCGATTTCAAACAAGTTGTATCATGCGGTGGATTAACTTGTTTGGTTTCATGCCTGACGGGTTTTGAAGTACCTAGACATGCGGTAGACTAGTTCTTTGGGCCTATGCATGCTTGTTTACTTCATATTTATGAGTATGCTTTACTTTATTCATTTTTATTCATTGTTTACCATCAAAAATCGGTCATGATCATGCACGTACAACGTTATTGAAACAAAGCCCGATCCTTTGTCATGCTCACGTCATCCATTAGGCTATGCTCTGTTTTATATTCTAGCGATCCCGAATGATTTTCAAATCTGTTGACAGATAGCTTCTCATAGCTATATGTCACCTTACATGGCTTTTAGCCGCAAATATGGAACTGTCTAGTACCACCCGGCAAGTTCCAATCTTTGGTATTTAACTATGTTATCCTTTGTTAATTTCAGGAAAATTGACCGGCACACTTTGGAATCTGTTCGCATGTTAAGCCAGCTTCATTCGGCTTGCTGTGTGCTTGGTGCAGGGTGTGGATTTTGCGTCAACAGAGCCATCAAGGAAGCGGGGGAGGGAGGAAGTGTCGCCGCCCCCGTCCGCCAAGCACGAGGAGGTGCTGCCGCCCCCGCCCGCCGAGCCTGAGGAGGTGCCGCCAAAATTTTACCCGAACGCTCCTCTGATCAAGGCAAACAAACTCACAGAGAAAAATCTGGCAAAATCAAAACCTCGACCTAGAAGCCCTAGGGCGGTTAGACCGCCCCCAAGCGGTTAGACCGCGCCTTCCAGAAAACCTACCCGCGGGTCAAACCTCAACTTCCCATCGCCCGATCTCCTGAATCACTCCATGGATTGCAGCAAAACTTCGAGAGTAGCTGGGTTACCTCTTGGGCAACCTCTACCTCAAAGGAATCGACCCGAACCGCTCACAATCAAGAGGATTCGAAGAAATCATCTCTCTAGGTCAGGAACTCGCCCAACTCAAAAAACTACCAAATCGAGTCCGATTCAAGGGAGATTTGGGGGCAAAGTCACCAGCCAAAGAGGCACAAGATCCTCATACGTGAAACCCAACAAAATCCCCAAGAAATCGTCCTCAAAAATCCACCAAGAAAAGCACAAGAAAGAGCTCCGGAAATCACCACAAAGAAGGACGGGAAAAACACTTCACCACCCTAAGGAACAACGCCGAACCATCTATTCATACCATGAAGGTTCGTACAAGGTCTAGCTTGCCACCCATACATCCATCCCTCTCTCGACATCTCACATGAAGCTCTCAAGCTAGTCCTAGAAAACTGGAAAATGAGAATGAAAAATGGAAAAACAAATGAGCTAGGGTCCAAAGAGTTGGCTGCCATCCACCCCCTCAAATAGTATATATGGAGGCACCAAAAAGACTATACTACCCTTACTTAATAACTAGGGACACAAGCCCCTCAAGGGCGAATTTGGAAGTCTTCAGATTTTTTTCATCAGACGGATGCCCGGCGACCGCAACCTGCTTAGCCTCGACGCAAGCCTTGCGATCCTGACGCGTGTCCTCCGCTTCGAAGCATCTCGACGCCAGCGACCAGGGCGGTAAGACCGCCCCCTAGGGCGGTTAGGCCGACCCTGGCGATCTAGCCGGCCCCGGCGGTCTGACCGCCCCTCTTGGGCAGTTGAACCAGTCTGGGTGGCCACACTTCCTCGTCGAGTCTTCGACCTTGGTTTTGTGGCTCATCCGAGTAACCAAGTGGTTTTCTGGTGAACCACTGCAAACCCCGCGAACTCGGTGTAGCCTCCGCCAATCGCTACTCATGAATCGGCTCCCACGTAGTCCCGGCTCGACCTTGGTTTTGAGGCTCAACCAAGAAACCGTCCACGACTTCGTCTCGCTGTTCTTGACACCATGCGGCCCGCACTTGACTCCGCTGGCCACCAGGTCCCTCAAACCAATCCTACTTGTCTTCTCCACACCTGGAGGCCTCACCGGCGACGACCTTTCGCGCTTGTTGTTCACCTGCACCAACACCAGTCAAGCCGCAACCTGCACCTGCAATACTTAGCCAAAAGTCAGTCCACACAACGTTGTCAATCACTCATCACACTAGGAAGCGATCATCCACCGGTCCTCAAACCACACTTGGTCCTCACACTTAAGGATGTCAATTGGGTAATGGACATGTAAGAAGAGCTCAACAACTTCACACGGAATGAAGTCTGGTCCTTAGTGGAACGCCCGAAGCAAAATGTGATTGGAACCAAATGGGTCTTCTATAATAAACAAGATGAGAATGCCGTGGTGACGAAGAACAAAGCAAGATTGGTGGCAAATGGATATACTCAAGTAGAAGGCTTGGACTTTGGAGAAACTTATGCACAGTGGCAAGGCTTGAAGCAATTCGCATACTCTTAGCCTTTGCCACTCGTCATAACTTCAAGTTACATCAAATGGATGTCAAGAGTGCTTTCTTGAATGGCCCAATCTCCGAAGAAGTCTATGTTGAACAAACACCGGGCTTTGAAGATCCTCAATTTCCTAACCAAGTCTACATGCTCCATAAGGCAATCTATGAGCTCAAGCAAGCCCCAAGAGCATGGTATGAATGCCTTAAGGAATTTCTCGTAAAGAAAGGCTTTGAAATAGGTAAAGCCGATCCTACTCTCTTCACTCGTAAACAAGGCAATGATTAATTTGTATGCAAAATATATGTCGATGACATTATATTTGGCTCTACTAATCAAGTTTGGGTTGATGAGTTTAGTAGGATTATGACCAAAAGATTTGAGATGTCTATGATGGGTGTGAAATTCTTTCTTGGATTTCAAATCAATCAAAGAAGCGGGGGAGTGAGGAGGTGCCGCCGCCCCCGCCCGCCATGCACGAGGAGGTGCCCCCGCCTGAGGTGCCCCCGCCTGAGGAGGTGCTGCCGCCCACGCCCGCCGAGGTGAAGCCGCCCCCGCCTGAGGAGGTGAAGTCGCCCCGACGCAAGGTGGCGCGGTGTTGACGGTTAATAATTGTATCAAAGTTCGTTCGTGACTCGCAAGCGTACAAGTCTCCCGTCGTAGTCAAGTGACCCTTCTTCCCTCGAGTGGTGAACCCAAGGTATCGAATCCGTGGAACAAATGTGTGACGCAAGACTTAATCTATTAAAGCCAAATAACTGCAATATTCAATAAAGAACCTAATGCATCTAAGTAAAAGACACAAAACATATCTAATCTACTAAAAACCGGAGAAAACAAAGTAAGATTGGGTAGATAAACCGATCTAGAGGGATCGGGGTAAGCCTTTTGTTGAAGTTCCAAGCAAGAGAAGAAGTAGCAAATCGAATCTTAATAGAAGCTTCTTTAAATCGTGGTTTCCCGTCCAAATCCGAAAACATCCGCCTTTCGAGACCCCCGTTCTGTCACAACGTATCCCTATTCATGCGGGGAGCTTAGGGCGAGTCAAAAGACAAGTCGAGATTCTTTCGGAAGATCCAGCGTGTACCTCTAGCCACCGCGGCTACAAGAACACCCTATGTAATCTATCGCGCGAATAGAATTGGAATAAGCAAAGCCGATCGAAAAACGAAATCTTCGAGGAAACACTTGATCGCTAAGAAAAGATTCAACTTGATAATTCAACTATGACAATGATACATACACAAGATCACCACCGGGATCCTTCCTTGATCTTGCTTCTAGCTCGGGAACTCCGACGTGGTCTTCCATGCAAGGTTCCCACGTCGGCTAGGGAAACCCTAGTCAACTAGCTCGACCCTCTCCTCTCCGACATGGTGTCCCTCTCTTCTCTCGCTCTCCTTGGCGGCCGAAGACGAAATCTTCTTTTGTGTGGCTCTCGGTCAGGGGACTATAAATAGCCCGATTGGCGGCTAGGGCAAAGGGCGACGGTTTTGGGCCCTAAATGGGCTCGGGCCGACCGGATCGGGCCGGCCGGCCCGGGCCCATTTAGGCCCGGCCCGCGGGCTCCTTTGCCCGAGGTCGGTTCCCTTGCTTCCGGATTCTTCCCCCTTCGCATGTAGGTCCATGTCGTCGGTTTCTCTCCGAATTGGACTCAACTCCTTGTCTTGCAAGATTCAACACTTTTACGGTCGGGTCCCCGGAGTCCGTCGTCTTCTCGGATCAAGTCCCCGGCTTCTTGGAGTTAATATTGCTTCATTGCATGACTTGTTCAGGACTTCAAGGTCTTGTCATGAGGTGCTTGATGAACTTATCCCGAAAGTCTTGCATTCAACGCTAAAACCCTGCATAAACATTAAACTCCAAAACCGACATGCACACGTGAACTTGTTATACCACGGGGGTTAGTACCAATGGATAAGGTATAAAATTCATGCCAACACCGAAGGTAAACTCATGGCTAGGTTGACGGATTTTCACCGTCAACATCTCCCCCATGCTTAAACCTTGCTCGTCCTCGAGTAAGCCTTCGATGGATATCATCATTGCTAAACAATGTTTAAACTTTGCACTTGATTACACATGAGAAAACATAATGCTCTCAAAATTTTAATTCATTAAAGTTCCATAATGTACTAGCCTTCATCTCTACGGAGGTTAGATTCTTATTAAGCTTATCCCACAAGTATTAACATGCTCACAAAGTTTTAAATAGATCTCAGAGTTTTTGAAATGAAGAACGAGATAAGAAAAGCTAAACCAAATTCACAAATTTAAATCATCTCGTGTATTGCTCATAAACTCTCATCTCACTTGTCTCTCAAACCTATATATTCTACTCCTTTCCCTCTCATATATATGTGGTAGGCTTTATATGGAGCTTTGGGAAAGTTTAGTCCTAACAAGATTTTATAAATGAGGTGTTGTCAAAATAAGACAAGCTTCTCATGGTCTTACCGAGACTCGTCAAAAAGGTCATTGGAAAATAATGTTAAATCAAGGAGGGGAAAGAGAAAAATACACACACTTTTAGATAAGTGGACATGTGCAAATGGCAAAGAGTGATCCCGAGGCACAAAGGAAGTCCTCGTTATCGGATTGCACATGGTTGGAAAAATGAGAATGGATCTTTTTAACTTGAAGCCTTGAATGCACTTTTAGAGAGCTAGGGAATTTACTTTACGCACATTTTTTCTTTCTCATATTTCTCATTCTTTTCTTTCTTTCATTCATTCATTTTTTCCTCGTCATATATTCAGCCCATGACTTCCACAACGAAGTTTTGATTTTTTATACCTTGAAAGTCATGAGCATCACTGGATTTTTTTTCTTTCATCATTTTTTTAAAAATATTCCCCTTTGAACTCTAAAACTGCACCGTACCTACCTCCTCCCCCATGCTTAGACGTTGCTCGTCCTCGAGCAAAGAGGCGAAAAATAAGGTAGGTACCGGAATATTTTTCCTTGGAGAGATACTTGAAATCTTCAACGTTGGCACCGTCTTGCGATCTCCCTTGAATTGATGATCCATTCTCAACAATAGGTTGTGGTCAAGGAGGTAATCACAAAAAGATGATATTTGGTTTAAGGGTGGATATCCGGCGAAGTTTGTGAGATCACCGATGCGGGGATACACAATGCACGGATAAAAGGCTAGCAAAAAGATAGATACGCAAAAATGGAATGACCAGCTTCTTCGTCTCGGGCCAGAGAAATCATGGCCTGCAATAACTCACTCAAAAATAAAAATTCAACACTAAGGTTTATGCACTCAAATATATATAAGGCTTTGGATAGGTTGAGCAACACACAAATGATATTCGTGACAAGGTTAGCAATATTTTTGAGCATAAAAGACATCTTTAATCTATTCATAACTTGAGAGCACATAAAACACTATGGGTCTTTATTTTAATCATAACCTCCGCTGAAAATTAAGCTAGCATTTAA
The DNA here is from genome assembly GCA_947561735.1 of Cenchrus americanus. Classification (NCBI taxonomy): domain Eukaryota; kingdom Viridiplantae; phylum Streptophyta; class Magnoliopsida; order Poales; family Poaceae; genus Cenchrus; species Cenchrus americanus. Next base: position 196,895,277 of record OX387244.1, read on the forward strand.
ATAAATTCAGATCTGTATTTTTAAGAGAGCACTAGCTTAAACATGCATAAATCAATTACAAAGATGAACAAAGCTGCAATTTTAATCATATATCATCATGGCACGAATTTTGTAACTTTTCCAATGATATAATCAAGGTGGTGTCTTTATTAATGGTGACATCAAGTTGAAATACAAACTGAAAATAAACAAACATGCTTGCTGAAATTTAAATAAAAACAGAAAATACTACGCAAACACACATAAGAAAAAGCTGAAAATTACAGAGAAAAAGAAAAGAAAAGAAAACTAAAGTTCCTAAATCTTCTAGTCCTCCGCCGGTGGTTGATGTTGATAATCTTGATAATAATACCCTTGCTCATAATACGATTGAACACTTCCTCCGACAAATTGATTTGGCTCCTGAGGACCATGTGTGGTTCGAGGACCGGTGGATGGTCGCTTCCTTGTGTGATGAGTGATTGACAACGTTGTGTGGACTGATTCTTGGCTAAGTATTGCAGGTGCAGGTTGCGGCTTGACTCGTGTTGGTGCAGGTGAAGAACAAGCGCGAAAGGTCGTCGCCGGTGAGGCCTCCAGGTGTGGAGAAGACAAGTAGGCTTCGTTCGAGGGACCCGGTGGCCGGCGGGGGTCAAGTGCGGGCCGCATGGTGGCATGAACGACAAGATGAAGTCGTGGACGGTTTCTTGGTTGAGCCTCAAAACCAAGGTCGAGCCGGGACTACGTGGGAGCCAAGTCATGAGTGGAGATTGGCGGAGGCTACACCGAGTTCGCGGGGTTTCCGGTGGTTCACCGAGAAAACCACCGGGTTCCTTGGTTGATCCACAAAGCCAAGACCGGAGAACCGAAGACGGAGGTGCAAGGCGGCACGGACCGGTCCGACCGGTGGGGACCGGTCCCGGCCGGTGAGGAGCACCGGTCTGACCGGTGTGCGACGACGCAGTCCGGAATCTTCGAAGCGGAGGACACGCGTCGGGATCGCATGGCTTGCGTCGAGGCTACGCGAGGGTGCGGTCGCGGGCATCCGTCCGATGGTGAAGGCATCAAGAATTCCAAATCCGCCCTTGAGGGGCTTGTATCCCTAGTTAGTAGAGAGGGGCTTTTTAGACATTCGGTTGCCGCCTATATAACCCAAGAGGTGAGAGGATGGCAGCCAACTCTTGGAACCCTAGCTCATTTGTTTTCCTATTTTCCACCTATTTTCCTTAGGTTTTCCTTAGGGCTAGCAAGAGAGCTTCACGGAGAGATCTTGTAGAGAGGGATGGATGATCGGGCGGCTTGCTAGACCTTGTACGAACCTTTGTTTCATGTATAGATGATTCGGCGTGGTTCCTCAAGGTTTGGATGTGTTTTCCTCGGTTGTTCTTGGTGGTGATTTTCGGAGCCCTTTCTCGGTGATTTCTTTGGGTTGTTTTCAAGGCTTTTCTCTTGGGGATTTGATGGGGGAAATTTGTGGGAACCCTTCGTGGTTCTTTGGTCTGTGATTCCCCTCCCAAATCCGTGAGTAAAAGTGCTCGATTTTGGGGGTTTCTTGAGTTCTTGGGTTGGAGGTGCTTTCGGCGGGATTTCTTCGATTCCTCCTTTTTGGACGAGATTTGGTGGGATTAAACTTGGCTATGGACTCCTCATGAGGTGCTCCTGATATCCCCAAAGTCTTGTTCAAGTCCGTGGAGCGATTCGGGAGATCGAGATTTGGATTTGGGGGAGTTGACTGCGGGTCTTTGTTCATCTCGAGTCGCCGAGCTACACCGGTCGACCGGTGCTCTTGGCCGGTCGACCGGTGCAAGCCCTTGTGGGTTTTCGCTCGGGTGAGTGTCTTGGTGTGTTCTTTGTTGTCCCGTGGTGTCTGCTTGTTTCGAGTTTGGGTCCGTTTGGTGGTTGGTTGGCTTTGTTTGGTGCCTTGGGGGCTTTCGGTGCCATCGGTCCGACCGGTGCGTCTCCACCGGTCGGCCCGGGTGTAGAGCCACTTAGTGGAAGTTGCTCGGGTTTACCGGCCAGGGACCGGTCGGCCGGTGGTGCTCACCGGTCCGGCCGGTGTGGGTCCGTAGACTCGGAGTTTGTCGTTCCGCTGCGTTCTCGAGTCGGAAGGGCCGTGTGTGTTGGTTCCTAGGTCCGGTGGCACTCCGGTGGCTACGTGGGCTTGGCCAACTTGGGTAGTGAGTCGGAGACGTGTGTTGGAAGCCGTGTTCGTCTTGTTGGAGTTCTCATCTCCATCGAGAAGAATTTTTATCGGCTCCCATTCACCCCCCCCCCATCTGCGGTTCGCCGTATCGGTCCTTCAAGTGGTACCGAGCCGGTTCGGGTCTTTGTTGACTCTAACCGAGTCTAAGATCCAAGAATGGCGTACCGAGAACGGGGTTCGGGTCCTCCACACTTCGATGGCAAGAACTACCCGATGTGGAGCAAGCGGATGGGTGCGTTCCTCCGCGGAAAGGGTCAAGCGCTTTGGGATGTCACGGTGGACACAAGGGCTATGTCCGGACCGATGGATTTCCTTGCTCCGGGGTCGAGGGACGGATTCGACGCCAACAATAAGGCGGTCGACTACTTGTTTCGTGCTTTGTGTCGGCTCGAGTTCGATCGGGTGCACACCGAGCACTTGGTTGTAGGATTTGGGCGGTGTTGAAGGAGGCTCATGTTGGGAACACCCAGGTTCGGGCACGGTTGTATGCGACCTACTTGGAGAGAGTACGAGAACTTCACTCATCTCCCGGTGAGTCCATCGATGCCTTGTTTCAGAGGTTCACGGTGGTGGTGAACAACATGAGGGCCAATGTGGACGTGCTCCCGTACGATGATCATGATAGAGCGGTCAAGCTCTTACACTCTTTGGATCGTACGATATGGGGCGAAAGTTCGAGGCCATAGTCGAGTCGGAGCGGTATGATACTGCGACGGTGAACGAGCTGTTCTCTAAGCTCAAGTCGGGCGAGGTGGATAGGGGCATGATCGCCAAGCTCGAGGGACCGGCGATTCCCATAGTCTTGCCCTCGTTGGTGGTTCCAAAGGAAAGACTAACTCTAACCCATCCACTAGGATGTTCTCGTTTTCCTCCTTGATGTCTATGCCAGATGAGGAGTTTGATGACCTTGGAGAGGACGAGCTGGCGCTGTTGACGAGGCGGTTCGAGAGGCTGCACGAGAACCGCGTGAACATGAGGAGGAACACGAGGACTTGCTTCCGGTGCGGCAAGCCGGGACACTTCGTCGCCGACCGCCGGAGAAGGCCGAGAACAAGGACAGCTACAAGCACAAGCCGAGGAAGAACGATGACAAGTACCGTTCGAGGCGCGACCACAAGAGCAAGCACAAGAACAAGTACAAGGACGAGCGACGATCGAGGAGGAAGGAGGGTGAGGCAAGGCCCGAGCGATGGTTGGAGCGAGCGACGTCGACTCCAGTTCCGCGTACTCCACCTCGAGCTCGAGCAGCAGCGACGACGAGGGAGATCGCCGCAAGAACAAGAAGTCGTCCAAGAACCCGAGCGGGCCGAGCCGTTTCGCGAGAGACGGCTCGCACCATGGCGTTGAGTTTCGGCGGCAAGAAGAGCACACAGAGCGACTCGGACTCTGAGTCCGACGACGAGGTGCGTGATGAGCTTCCCTTCTTGCGCCAGGAGAATGAGAGGCTTGGCTCTTTGCTTGATAACCGCGATGACATGCTTAGAGAGGCCAAGAAAATGAGGAAAGAGCTTAGGGCTTCACTCGAGGATGCTAGGACTAGAGTGGCTGAGCTAGAGACACAGGTGCTTGATAGCAAGCTTGAGATTGATTCGCTTAAGGCTAGCCCTGTTGTTTCTGATGAGAATGATTGTGTTGATTGCTCCATATTCCTTGCTGATCTTGCTTTGTTTAAGGAGAAGCATGCCTCCAAGTGTGAGGAACTAGATGTGCTTAGGGTTGAGGTGGGCGAGCTTAAGTCTAGACTGCTTTGCTAGGTGCTTGCACTTCATGCCCTGTTTTGCATGCTAAGATTGATGAGATGCATGCTTACACTAGTTCACTCGAGGCTAAATTGAAGGAACCCATGCCTACATCTTGCTCTACCTGTGAAATGCATGCATTGAAAAATTTGGAGCTTGCACATTATGTTGACCGTTTGCAGGATGAGAATGATGATTTGAGAAAGTTGATGGGGTGGTTGCCCGGTCACGAGCCTCAGTTGAGGATGATGATCGAGGCCTTTAAGAGGCAAGATGGTGAGGGGCTTGGAGCAAACAAGGTTGGTGAGGGAAGTGGAGAGAATATCCCTGAGCCACCAAAAACCCACCACAAAAATGATTTCCCACCAAAACCTAACCATCTAAGGAACCGACTAGACACAACCCCAGCTCCACCTGTGTTTCCTACTCCCACAAATGATCTACAAAAGCCTATCAAGTTTGTGAGCACTTCGGGGAAAGTGTTCTTTGGGAAGGAGAGCGAGAAGGCTAGTGGTGAGAAACCGGTGGAGGGTTTGAGTGGAGAGAAACCAAGTGAGCAGCCACATCCCAAGCCAAAGCCTAAGCTTGTAAGGTTCCATTGTGGCTATTGTGGGAGAGATGGCCATAAGGAGGAGTTTTGCTTCAAGAGGAAGCGTGAGGAGAGAATGGAGAAGGAGTGGGCTAACAAGGACAAGTACCACCCTTCCGATGGTGTACTTGAGCCTCGTATGCGGATGCCCGGGGGCAAGGCGATTGTGAGGACGAGTTCGGGCTTGGGGAGAGAAGAAGGCTGCGGGGTGGTCTTCTTGTCCGAGTCACACCGGTCGGACCGGTGTGGGGCACCGGTCGGACCGGTGCGGGGCACAGACGGACGGATGTTCGGGTTTCGAGCTCGTGCGGGTGCGAGGGTTGTTTACGGTGGTCGTGGTTACGGTGGTTGGGGCTGGAAAGGGTGCGGGTGGTCGGTTGCTAGACGTTCTCCTCCTCGTGCTCAATACGGGGATTGGAGGAGTCGTGGAGTTGAGTTGGAGAGGAAGGACGTTCCACGGGCTTTCTTGCGTGGTTTTGGTCCTCCTCCGGGCGAGAGAGGGGTGGTTCCCTCGGGGTGGTTACCGTGGTGGTGTTCGTGGAGGTAGTTTTGGTAGGAGAGATGCTTTGGTTGGTGCTAACCCCACTTTCGAGCAAATGGCTCGGCACTGGTTTTCCTCTTTTGGTACTAACCCCAGTGCTGAGTCGTTTGTTCGCTCACGTGCCTATTTTTGAGTTTCAGGTGGGAGACTTGAAGAACATTTGGTTGATTGACTCCGGTTGCTCGAGGCATATGACCGGAGACAGGGGGTGGTTCTCAAGTCTCGTCCCGGTGGTGACGAAGAGGTACATCACTTTTGGGGACAATGGGCGTGGGCGTGTGCTTTCGAAGGTGAGATAAAAGTGAGTGACAAGATCACTCGAGGCGTGTTGCTCTTGTTCAATCGGCCGGGGTACAATTTGCTTTTTCGTGTCTCAGTTGTTGGATGAGGGTTTTGAAGTGTTGTTTCGGCCTGGTGGTTCTCGGATTGTGGACTCTCGAGGGGACCTTGTTTGTATGGTCGTTCCCGAGGGTCAGGTGTTTCGTGCTGATTTTTCTCAGTCTTCGGGTGTTGAGCGTTGTTTCTTGGCTGGTTCTTCGAGTGAGTTGTGGAAGTGGCATAGGAAGTTGGGTCACTTGAGCTTTGACCTTTTGTCTCGCTTGAGTAAACTTAATTTGGTCCGAGGATTGCCACGTTTGAGGCTTGAGAAAGAGTTGGTTTGTGCTCTGTGTAGGCATGCCAAGATGGTGGCCTCCTCTCACCCGCCTCTCACCGATGTGATGACTGAGCGTCCATGCGAGCTGCTCCATATGGACCTTGTCGGCCCAGCTCGTGTGCGATCTGCGGGTGGGAAGTGGTATGTCCTTGTTGTGGTGGATGACTATTCTCGGTATGCGTGGGTGTTCTTTCTGGAGGATAAGGGGGAGACGTTTGGTTTTGTTCGAGATCTAGTCTTGAGGTTGAGGAACGAGAGGCACGGAGATGCCATACGAGCTATCCGCGGTGATAATGGCTCGGAATTCGGGAACTCTCGTTTTGAAACCTTTTGTCATGACTTGGGTCTTGAGCACCGGTTTTCGAGTCCGTATACGCCTCCCCGTAAAGGTGTTGTGGAAAGGAAGAACGAGGACCTTGTGCGAGATGGCTCGGACGATGCTTGATGAGCATAGGACTCCGAGGAGGTATTGGGCCGAGGCGGTGAATACCGCATGCTATGTGTCGAACGGGGATATACCTCGAGTGCACAAGAAGAAGACATGCTATGAGTTGATGCATGGTCGCACACCCAAGGTGAGTCACTTCCATGTCTTTGGTTGCAAGTGTTTCATTTTGAAGAAAGGCGAGGAAGTTGGATAAGTTTGAGGCTAGGTCCGTCGATGGCATTTTCTTTGGTTATGCATCTCATTCTAGAGCATATCGTGTGCTCAATCTTGAAACTAACCAAATCGTGGAGACTTGCGAGGTAACCTTCGACGAGACAGAGCCACGTAGTCAGCTTGTCTTTGAGTGTGCAGGTGATGATGAGCTTGGTGAGGAGATCTTTCAGGAGGAGGAGCATGAACATGGTGATGATGAGGATGGTGGTGCGGTGGCCCCGGCTGAACATGTACCCACTACTTCGACTACGATGATGGATGGACCCTCTGCTACACCTACGACGACAAATCAAGAACGAGGAGAAGCTGATGTTGAGGGGGAGGTAGCTTCGAGGCGAGAACCTCCCCGGCGAGTTCAAGTGGATCACCCAGCTTCGAGGATCATCGGCGACATGAATGAACGCACTACACGGTCGAGGGTTCGAAACAATTCCCATTTTGCTCATGCTGCATTTGTTGCTTCTTTCGAGCCCAAAGACATTGGACACGCACTATCTGATCACAATTGGGTTAACTCGATGCATGAGGAGTTGGAGAACTTTGAGAGGAATCAGGTGTGGGAGTTGGTTGACCCTCCCCCAGGGTGTAGACCGATTGGTACAAAGTGGGTGTGGAAAAACAAAGAGGGAGAGAAGGGTGAGGTTGTGAGGAACAAGTCGAGACTTGTTGCTCAGGGGTTCAGTCAGAAGGAGGGGATCGACTACGAGGAGACCTTTGCTCCCATAGCCCGTTTGGAGGCGATTAGGATCCTTCTAGCTTTTTCTGTGGCTAAAGGGTTCAAGTTGCACCAAATGGATGTGAAGAGTGCTTTTCTGAATGGAGTGTTGGAGGAAGAAGTGTATGTGAGACAGCCTCCGGGGTTTGAGAGTGAGAGGTACCCCCACCGGGTGTACAAGTTGAGGAAGGCGCTGTATGGGTTGAAGCGAGGGCGCCTAGAGCTTGGTATGGCAGGTTGAGGGGGTTCTTGTTTGAGAGAGGTTTTGAGATGGGGAAGGTCGATCGGACCTTGTTTTTGCAGAGGGCGGGGCGAGAGATATCCCGATTGTGCGGGTGTACGTGGATGATATTGTCTTTGGTGGCTCGTCTAACTCTCTTGTTGCGAGGTTTGCGAGATGATATGAGCGGGGAGTTTGAGATGAGCATGATGGGTGAGTTGCGAGTTCTTCCTCGGGCTACAAATCAAGCAATCAAAGGAAGGAACATTTGTGCACCGGGCTAAGTACACCAAGGACATTGTGAGGAAGTTCAAGATGGAGGACTCCAAGGCTATGACGACGCCGATGAGTACGACTACGGCTCTTGATGCGGATGAGGAAGGTGAACACGTGGACCAGAAGGAGTACCGAAGCATGATCGGGTCACTCCTCTACTTGACGGCGACGAGGCCGGACATACAGTTCTCAGTGTGTCTGTGCGCTCGTTTTCAAGCGTCTCCGAGGACTTCGCATCGGCAAGCAGTGAAGCGAATTTTCAGGTACTTGCGTCACACTCCCGACTTCGGCCTTTGGTACTCCGCGTCCTCTTCTTTGGCGCTTCATGGCTTTTCAGACGCGGATTTTGCCGGGTGTCGGTTGGATAGGAAGTCCACTTCTGGGACTTGCCAGTTTTTGGGTTCTTCGTTGGTGTCTTGGTCTTCCCGTAAGCAGTCGAGTGTTGCTCAATCCACGACCGAAGCCGAGTATGTTGCCGCTGCTAGTTGTTGCTCTCAGCTCCTTTGGATCACCTACACCATGAGTGACTTTGGTGAGGAGTATACCCATGTCCCACTTCAATGTGATAGCACCGGTGCCATAAGCGTTGCAAAGAACCCGGTGCTCCATTCCAAAACCAAGCACATAGAAGTGAGGTATCATTTTACGAGAGACAATGTCGAGAAAGGAAAGATAGCTTTGATCCATGTACCCACTCATGACCAACTAGCCGATATTTTCACCAAACCCCTAGATCAAGCAACTTTCACTCGTCTGCGGGGGGAACTTGGTGTGTGTTTGATTTCCTGAGTTGGGTGTGTGGGAGCTTTCTTTTGCCGGTGGTGTCGAGCCCGTTCTGCCTCCCCTCGAGGAGCCGGTTTGTAGCATATGTATAGCTTTCCTTTGTGCATTTCTTGCATTTGGCATGGCATATGTAACATGATGTATAGGCATCCTTGTATCTTAGATTGCATGCATTTTGTATCATATGCATTGGTTAGGAAAGCTTCTCTCATATACATTGTTCACCATAGAATGAGATATATGTCTTTGTGAGCTTGTTTGGTATGATATGGTTAGTTTGGCTTAGCTCTTGATGATCTTGATGAATAATCCATGGTTGATAGCTATGCTTTTGAAAAATGTCATGTATGCTCTCTCATGTGTAAATGCCTTTACATGCTCTTGACATGTCTTTGTGGCATTGCTATGCTTAATTTGTGGTTGGATAGCTAGTTTATTGATCATATGGGGCCAACGGCTCATTTGCCATCATGAATGTTTAGCCCTCTAGATTTATCTTGTGGAGGAGCATAAGTTCCTTTTTGTCGCAAAGACATTTCATGTACCATTTACAAATCTGAAAATGAAATGAAAAATGCTTGGAAATGTGCTCCCATGTCATATGTGCTGAATTTAAATTGCTTTGGGTGCTAAACCGTTGCATGATGCCTACCAATGAGAAGTCTCATACATAGAAGTAGGCACATGGCTCGGTGGCTTTGACATGACATGAGGTGCTTGTGGGTGTTTGTGATAGTCTTATGGTTAGAATAGCTGTCCTAGCATGAAGTTTGTGTGGCTTTGCCATTTTGATATGCTTTGATCATGTTTAGGCCTTTGCTCATGAGAGGCAAGTTTTTCGCAAAATTGCCAAAATCCATTTTAGCTTCGTCCAATGGTTGTGAAACTTGGTGATCATGTAGTTGAGATCGATACGAAGCCGTAGAGTACCTAACTTGCTCATTTGGACATGTGTAGCTTTCTTTGTTGAATTTTGTCTATTTGAGAAGCTCTAGGTTGCATGTTTTGCATTTTTGGCTTGATTCATGCATTGCCAACAAGGGGGAGAAGTTTGAGCTTAAAATGGCTTGCTGGACGTGTTTGGAAGGTTTTCAGGTGGTTTCGAGCCATTTCTGGACTCTGTTGTACACCGGTCTGACCGGTGATGAGCACCGGTCTGACCGGTGTGAGTGCTGGTCCTGTGCACATGTTGGGCACCGGTCTGACCGGTGGTGATGACCGGTCTGACCGGTGTGAGCTGAAAGTGCTTTGCGGTGTCTGTTTCATGTGGTTTCTTGTATGCATTCGTCCGGGGGGGAGTTGCATTGGTTCGGGGGGAGCTTGCATGTGTGCAGGGGGAGCTCTTTGTGAGTTTTCGAGTTTTGTTTCGGTGGTTTGTGCTCTTTGCTTGAGCTTTGCTTTGTCTCGGATGTGTCGAGCCGTTGCCCTTGCCTAAGGGGTCCGAGACTTGTCTTCTTCAAGTGATCCTGCTCTTTGCCTTTGTTTGGCTTTCGATCGCTTGTTGGAGTTTCTTTTTGTTTGTTTCTTTTCTTTTTCTTTTCTCTCTTGTTACTTTCATGTGGGTGTTGTCAATGCACTCATCAAGGGGGAGATTGAGGACCATGTGTGGTTCGAGGACCGGTGGATGGTCGCTTCCTTGTGTGATGAGTGATTGACAACGTTGTGTGGACCGATTCTTGGCTAAGTATTGCGGGTGCAGGTTGCGGCTTGACTCGTGTTGGTGCAAGTGAAGAACAAGCGCGAAAGGTCGTCGCCGGTGAGGCCTCCAGGTGTGGAGAAGACAAGTAGGCTTCGTTCGAGGGACCCGGTGGCCAGCGGGGGTCAAGTGCGGGCCGCATGGTGGCATGAACAACAAGATGAAGTCGTGGACGGTTTCTTGGTTGAGCCTCAAAACCAAGGTCGAGCCGGGACTACGTGGGAGCCAAGTCATGAGTGGAGATTGGCGGAGGCTACACCGAGTTCGCGGGGTTTCCGGTGGTTCACCAGAAAACCATTGGGTTCCTTGGTTGATCCACAAAGCCAAGACCGGAGAACCGAAGACGGAGGTGCAAAGCGGCACCGGACCGGTCCCGACCGGTGGGTCCGACCGGCTCCGACCGGTGGGGACCGGTCCGGCCGGTGAGGAGCACCGGTCGACCGGTGTGCGACGACGCGGTCCCGAATCTTCGAAGCGGAGGACACGCGTCGGGATCGCATGGCTTGCGTCGAGGCTACGCAGGGTGCGGTCGCCGGGCATCCGTCCGATGGTGAAGGCATCAAGAATTCCAAATCCGCCCTTGAGGGGCTTGTATCCCTAGTTAGTAGAGAGGGGCTTTTTAGACATTCGGTTGCCGCCTATATAACCCAAGAGGTGAGAGGATGGCAGCCAACTCTTGGAACCCTAGCTCATTTGTTTTCCTATTTTCCACCTATTTTCCTTAGGTTTTCCTTAGGGCTAGCAAGAGAGCTTCACGGAGAGATCTTGTAGAGAGGGATGGATGATCGGGCGGCTTGCTAGACCTTGTACGAACCTTTGTTTCATGTATAGATGATTCGGCGTGGTTCCTCAAGGTTTGGATGTGTTTTCCCGGTTGTTCTTGGTGGTGATTTTCGGAGCCCTTTCTCGGTGATTTCTTTGGGTTGTTTTCGAGGCTTTTCTCTTGGGGATTTGATGGGGGAAATTTGTGGGAACCCTTCGTGGTTCTTTGGTCTGTGATTCCCCTCCCAAATCCGTGAGTAAAAGTGCTCGATTTTGGGGGTTTCTTGAGTTCTTGGGTTGGAGGTGCTTTCGGCGGGATTTCTTCGATTCCTCCTTTTTGGACGAGATTTGGTGGGATTAAACTTGGCTATGGACTCCTCATGAGGTGCTCCTGATATCCCCAAAGTCTTGTTCAAGTCCGTGGAGCGATTCGGGAGATCGAGATTTGGATTTGGGGGAGTTGACCCGCGGGTGTTGTTCATCTCGAGTCGCCGGTGCTACACCGGTCGACCGGTGCTCTTGGCCGGCCCCCGACCGGTGCAAGCCCTTGTGGGTTTTCGCTCGGGTGAGTGTCTTGGTGTGTTCTTTGTTGTCCCGTGGTGCCTTTCCGTTTCGAGTTTGGGTCCGTTTGGTGGTTGGTTGGCCTGTTTGGTGCCTTGGGGGCTTTCGGTGCCATCGGTCCGACCGGTGCGTCTCACCGGTCGACCGGTGTAGAGCCACTTAGTGGAAGTTGCTCGGGTTCACCGGCGGGGACCGGCTCGACCGGTGGTGCTCACCGGCCCGACCGTGTGGGTCCGTAGACTCGGGGTTTGTCGTTCCGCCGCGTTCTCGAGTCAGAAGGCTGTGTGTGTTGGTTCCTAGGTCCAGTGGCACTCCAGTGGCTACGTGGGCTTGGCCAACTTGGGTAGTGAGTCGGAGACGTGTGTTGGAAGCCGTGTTCGTCTTGTTGGAGTTCTCATCTCCATCGAGAAGAATTTTTATCGGCTCCCATTCACTCCCCCCCTCTCTGGTTCGCCGTATCGGTCCTTCAGCTCCACAAGGTGAAGGCGTCCAAGTTCAAAGGCAATATTAGCGTTGCCTTCACCGAGTTGAGCTGCGTTGGCTTGGGTGGCTGCGATGTTTTGAGCATTTCTTGCAGCATACCCTCCAATAATGGCCATGCTTTGTTGTGGTTGGGGATGATGAGCGTAGGACTCCGCGAAGTTAGCGTTGGGCACAACATAATTTTGTGGGGGTACCGGTGCACCACCCCCCCATGCTTGCTCTTGTGGCCCTCGGTAATAACTTGGTGGAGGAGGGACCCCGCCGAACGGTTGCACATTGGGTTGTGCTCCACTCGCTTGTGCGGAGGATGTTCCCTCCTCTACGATTCTTCCTCTCTTGTTCTTCCTTGCGGGGACAAGTAGTCCCTCTTCCAACCAATCTTCTCTCCCTTCATTGAAAAGCCTAAGCCTCTCGTTGGGAAGGGGTAGGTTCACTATGGCCAACCGATAACCTCCTCTCTCATCTCCACTAATGTATTTGCCTTGCCGCAAATATTCAATGCCGAGAGAGGTACTTCGCAAAAGGTGGTCGGGGTTTCTTGCGATCCCTGGCCGCAAGGAAAAGGCCAACATGGAGAGGTAACACCCCGAACCAATATTACCCGCCCCCGATGTCGCTTCACAACACCAACGGTTGATCATGAGGTAAGAGGGGTCTATTGGCTGCCTGACAATTAAAGCCGAGTATAACCAATTCAACTCCGTGTCGGTCATCTTTGTCTCCTTCATCCTCCCCAATACCCTCTTGCACATCCAAGAGTGAAATATCCGGATAATGGGGTTGCGGATGCAATTGCGTTGTTGATGGGCTTCTCCGGAGATCATATTCCAAAATCCCGCTAACATGCCAGGTGGCACGTCAACTTTCTCCGGAGCTCCCTTATGGAATCCAAGTAGCTCCCTAAAGTGCTCGTAGGGAACCACTTGTTGGACTCCCTCCAAACGGAATGACAAGCTTTGCACCCCATCATCATCAACGATGGGTGCAATAGTCATCAAAATTTCCAAGGCGTAACCCAAATGGGTGTCCACCGATATTCCGTTGGAGAACTGCACCCCATCCGAGGTGCCCCAACATATAGTATATGTCGGTGCAAAAACCCAAGGTGTAGAGTGCTTGGTCGTCGAACTCGACGTTGGGCACAAGCCTCTTCTCAAGATTAGAGAGCCTCTCCTCCTCCTCCGCCGACAAGATGATGAAGCCGTACGAAGAGTATGTCGGGGTGTAAGGAGGTGGTGCGGTTGAGCGAGTCGATCGTCGTGGTAGCGCGGGCTGCTCCTCCGTGTGCCCACGAGGTTCGGTGAACCTCATGGAAGTGCTTCTTGCAGCCCTCATACCACCAAGGAGGAGAGCATCGTTCCTTCTCGGTGGTGCCGTATCCGTCTCCATGCTCCGGGGAGACTCGGAAACCGAGTGCCTTCTCGAAGACGTGGTTGATGACGGCTTGGATGACGACGAACTCTTCTTCTTGGAGAAGAGACTTGTGGTTTTCTTCCATGCTGCACTCTTTTTTTTTCAACTAAAATTCCGGGTTGCAACCGGTAACTAGGCACTTAAACTCTTTGCTTCGGATGTGGACTTTGAGTGGATTAAGGATGTGGATTTTTTTCTTGAGCTATCAAGCTTGGGAAGGTTGGCTATGTCTACGGAGGTTTTGAGCACACAAACTTGAACACACAAACAAAGGAAGGAGAGGGAAGCTTGCCTGCAGAAAACGGGAGCCGGGGGGGCTCCTTATGTAGGTGAGGCCGGCCTCGGTGCTCCTCCCCGCCTCGTCTTTCTTCCGAAGCACGATCATTTCACCTCTCGCAACTTTCCCTGCCCGCGTGCTCCACGAGTTGCACCGCCCAAACGCTCTCGTCCACTCCTTGGTCCTTCCACTTGATGCTTCATGTTTTGGGTCATGTCCATGTTCCCTAGCTCCACTTGCTTCACATGCCACCATGAAATTCCTACAAAGTTGATGCTTGCTGCCCACCATGCTTGTCCTTTGCATGTGGAATTGGTGAAAGTTGATGAAAGGGAATCAAATGGTGCATGCATGATTACTAGATTGCCTCCATTAGGGTGTGTTTAAGGTTAAGCACTCCTCTAATTCGAAATTTAAAATATTTTTCAGAGCCATGCAAGAGCTCGAACATAATTTTAGAGAAGTTTTTAAACCATTAAAAACAAATGCAAGTCGAAAATATTTTCTTTTTACGTCGATTTCGGTCTCACCGGTATAGTTTGCCTTCATTGGTTGAGAGCAGACATTTTCCCGGCTTGATCATGGGGGCATAGGTTTAGGTTCTAATTTTGGCTAAATAAGAAATATTTTGAATAAAACAAAATTGGAATAGGCTTAGAAAAATTCTAATCCTAGATAAACCAAGGATATAGATTTTTAAAACCAACCAAAAGTTTTGATTTCTAGGTTCACGCGAGTTCTACCACGTGCTGAAAATTTTCTATTAACACATAGATATAAGTCGTGGCTCTACTCGTGTGGTTTTAGCATGAAAAATAAGTCAACCTCAGCACCATAATGAGGGTGAAAGGTTGAGTTAAGGTTCTGAAATTATTTGGTTGAGGGTTTCTCGAAAAGAAAAGAATAAACAAGCACATAGGAGGGTTCATGCAAAGGGTTTATGATAAAGCAAACATTCAATCAAGAATTATGTCTCTAATATTGTTCAACCACTTCTAAGTCAAATGTCTTTGCGTAATAAAACTCAAAAACTAAATTATTAAAAAGACTCGAAAAACCTGGAATCGGGTTGTCCTCCCGGTAGCTTATTCTTGACTTGACGAAACGGGTTGCCTCCCGCCTAGCGCTTCGTTTATAGTCCATGGCTAGACTTCTTCACTTGATTTCTCCGGATCAACGCTCTTTGTGGGCGTTGCAATCTTGGGTACCCGCTTTGGCTTAGTCAATTTTTTTGGTCTTCACAGGCTGGCTTTGTCCTTTGGTCTTGACGGATGCAACAACTTCCTTGTGGCTCGGCATCTCGAACTCTGGTCTTCGGTTGTGATCTTTTACTCCGGAATGAGCTTGAGTAGCCATCGCCGTCTTGGGACCTTGGAGTTGTCTCGGATATTCTTCTTCGTTACCCATCGGGCGCCCGGCAAGTTGTCCCACTTGCGTCTAGCATCTTCATCACGATGAACACTTCACGTATAGAGCTTCCGACCTCCGTCACCTTGCCATCTAAATTCTTCAATATTTTCTCCATAGCCTCGAACTTAGTGACGGCGTCCTTGGACATGGTCGTACTCCACACACTCCTTGAATGAGGATCTTGCTTCGGCGGCCTTTAGGTGTTGAGCTTCTTTCTCCATCTCCATCTTCTCCATCCTCCTCTTAAGTAAACCGATATGCCACTCAAGGAATCCGACTCGTATGCATTCAGCTCTCGCAATCGTCATGCGGATAGTTGAGACTTTGATCTTGAACGGCCTCCCGACATCTTGAAGGTTTATGATAGGTAGATCAACGATGTCCGGGGTGCGCAGCGCTCCGGTGGTTGAGGTTGATCTTCCTTTGGACTTGGAGGTGGTGATTCCCTTGGAGATTTCGACGGTCCTTCGACTTCAAGTTTTGAATCTAGGGTTTCCACCCATTTAGCTTGTGTTGCATGTCACCTTTGCCTGTAAAGTTTTCCTGGATCATCCACAAAAAGGTTTGGGTTTCTTGGAGAGGTAGCCAACCATCTCCGGTTAGGGTTAGCAATAAGCAAAGTATGCAAAAAAAACTAGAAAACTAAACAAATCTATAAAGACTAGAGTTAGACAAACTAGATTAGATGTATTTTGAGGATGATCAAAATTTAATAG
This sequence comes from Cenchrus americanus, assembly GCA_947561735.1. Classification (NCBI taxonomy): domain Eukaryota; kingdom Viridiplantae; phylum Streptophyta; class Magnoliopsida; order Poales; family Poaceae; genus Cenchrus; species Cenchrus americanus. Next base: position 196,910,956 of record OX387244.1, read on the forward strand.
ATGCAAAAATAAAACAAAATCAGTACTGAAAATTACAAAAAAAAGCAATAAAAAATCAAATCTTGATCACTTGTTCCCCGGCAACGGCGCCGAAAAAAAGGGGCTTGTTGACGGTTAATAATTGTATCAAAGTTCGTTCGTGACTCGCAAGCGTACAAGTCTCCCGTCGTAGTCAAGGGACCCTTCTTCCCTCGAGTGGTGAACCCAAGGTATCGAATCCGTGGAACAAATGTGTGACGCAAGACTTAATCTATTAAAGCCAAATAACTGCAATATTCAATAAAGAACCTAATGCATCTAAGTAAAAGACACAAAACATATCTAATCTACTAAAAAACGGAGAAAACAAAGTAAGATTGGGTAGATAAACCGATCTAGAGGGATCGGGGTAAGCCTTTTGTTGAAGTTCCAAGCAAGAGAAGAAGTAGCAAATCGAATCTTAATAGAAGCTTCTTTAAATCGTGGTTTCCCGTCCAAATCCGAAAACATCCGCCTTTCGAGACCCCCGTTCGTCACAACGTATCCCTATTCATGCGGGGAGCTTAGGGCGAGTCAAAAGACAAGTCGAGATTCTTTCGGAAGATCCGGCGTGTACCTCTAGCCACCGCGGCTACAAGAACACCCTATGTAATCTATCGCGCGAATAGAATTGGAATAAGCAAAGCCGATCGAAAAACGAAATCTTCGAGGAAACACTTGATCGCTAAGAAAAGATTCAACTTGATAATTCAACTATGACAATGATACATACACAAGATCACCACCAGGATCCTTCCTTGATCTTGCTTCTAGCTCCGGGAACTCCGACGTGGTCTTCCATGCAAGGTTCCCACGTCGGCTAGGGAAACCCTAGTCAACTAGCTCGACCCTCTCCTCTCCGACATGGTGTCCCTCTCTTCTCTGCTCCTTGGCGGCCGAAGACGAAATCTTCTTTTGTGTGGCTCTCGGTCAGGGGACTATAAATAGCCCGATTGGCGGCTAGGGCAAAGGGCGACGGTTTTGGGCCCTAAATGGGCCTGGGCCGACCGGACTGGGCCGGCCGGCCTGGGCCCATTTAGGCCCAGCCCGCGGGCTCCTTTGCCCGAGGTCGGTTCCCTTGCTTCCTGGATTCTTCCCCCTTCTGCATGTAGGTCCATGTCGTCGGTTTCTCTCCGAATTGGACTAAACTCCTTGTCTTGCAAGATTCGGCACTTTTCCGGTCGGTCCCCGGAGTCTTTCGTCTTCTCGGATCAAGTCCCCGCTTCTTGGAGTTAATATTGCTTCATTGCATGACTTGTTCAGGACTTCAAGGTCTTGTCATGAGGTGCTTGATGAACTTATCCCGAAAGTCTTGCATTCAACGCTAAAACCCTGCATAAACATTAAACTCCAAAACCGACATGCACACGTGAACTTGTTATACCACGGGGGTTAGTACCAATGGATAAGGTATATAATTCATGCCAACACCGAAGGTAAACTCATGGCTGGGTTGACGGATTTTCATCGTCAACACGCGGTAGCCCGTGGTGCCCCTGCATGCTCCTTCAGTAAATGTGGAGGATGCCTGTTTTTCAATGAAGATGCTTCACCACGCTTTCCTAACTCTTGGAAAGGCGACCGTTCATCTCGGGGTCCAACGACCCACTCATCCGCTGTAGACGACCATGATGAATTACGCCTTCAAGATCAAAGTATTGGCTGGGGAGATGGAGAGAGGAGTGCTCCCCCAGTCTACGATGATGACGAAGATGACGATGTCGGCCTGTACGTCTTTGCCTCCGGCTCCGACTCTGATGGTGGGGCTCCTCCGGCAGTGACTACCTCTGATTAATTAATTTGTTCCTATGTTAATGTGTTCTTCTAGTGTGCTTGTTGAACTTGTGATGGACTAGCTAGTAGATCTATGTTCCTCCTGTGTGTATGTTGAACTTGTGATGAACTAGTAGATCTAAGAGACGCGGTAGACCAATCCTTGTCTCTATATTGGAAGGCATTGCAATGTCTATGGTAGCAACTTACAATGAATTGCAATGTGTATGCCAAAAGTTTGTTATTCTGTTTGTGTAATTATATTGCAACAGTTCACAATGAGTAGCAATGTGTATATATGCCAGAGTTATGCTAGAAGTTTGTTACTCTGTTTGTCTTAATAATCTGCATTTCCTATGCATCGTGCTACAATGAAATGTCAGCACAAATGAATTGATGAATTTTGTGATGTGTGACACATTAAGATTTATGACCCAATTGTCATTCCATCCATTCTTCATTCATACATTTAAGTTTTTCATATGTGACAAATTTTTCATTCTTAATCCACACAGATGAAGCAAAAACACTACTTTTGACATCAGAATTACTTCTTTGCAGCATACATTCCTAGTAAACATCCAATTACTACACAAACAACAGCCACAGTAATCAAGTTCATCTTCCAAATCACATTGTCCATCTTCTCCTCTAGTGTTTTCTTCCTCTCCTTGTCCTCCAGTGCTTGCCTCTGCTCGCCGCTCCCAATTTGACATTCCACTGAATCAACTACTTCATCGACCGCGTCTGCCCAGTTCGACTGTCGAAAAACAATGACGCCAGCATCCTTCAACATCTAGAGATACTCCTTATAGAAATGATAAAATCCACAATTCTTGGCATACTACAGAATCAAAAGCAAAGGAGGTTTGGGGCCTTGCGTGTTTCCTCAGTCGTCCCTTCCTCATAGTGTTGAATGCGCGAGGCACCGAAGGCTACGCCAGTTGGGAGGACCGCCTCTGATCCGTACACCAGGAAGAACGGCGAGTATCCCGTGACCAAGCTGACCTAGGTTCGGAGACCCTAGATGACATGAGGCAGCTCCGCATGCCACTTGGTCGCATATTGTGAGGCCATGCCCGTGACCGAGCTGCCACTGGGTTCGAAGATGCGGTCTTTGACGGCTTGAAGCACCATGCCGTTCGCTTGACCTAGTTGTTGCACTGTAGGTGGGCCACCGAGGAGTAGTAGACGTTGATGAGGCTGTCCTAGAAAAAGTTCCAGAAGTCTGACCTTGTAAAGGCCTTGCCCAGGTCGGTGACGATCCTGTTAGGTACCCCAAACTGATGGGTGATGTCCTTGTTGAACTTCGCGGCCTCTTTCAACGTGACCGTAGTGACGGCACAGACCTCGATCCACTTGGTGAATTTGTCCACCACCACCAGGATGTGCTTGTAGTCGCTAGGAGCCATCTTGAATGGTCCTACCGAGTCAAGGCCCCAAATGGCAAAGGGCCAAGATGGTGGAATTGTCCTCAGGACTTGAGCCGGGACGTGCTACTGCTTGGCGAAGAACTAGTAGCCCTTGCATGGCCGAACCAGGTCTTGAGCGTCGGCCATAGCGGTAGGCCAGTAAAAGCCCGACCTGTAGGCTTTCCCCACCAGGTTTGCGGAGGCTGCGTGGTTACCGCATTCCCTGCCGTGGATTTCTTGCAGGAGCTCAAGACCTTCCGAACGGAGGATGCACTTTATTAGTATGCCACTAGAGGCGGACCTCCGGTAAAACTCGGTGCCGATGACGACATAGTTGGCTGCACGTCTGACGATCTTTTCTCGCTCGACCTTGTCTTGAGGGACGCGCTTCTCCATGATGTAGGTGATGAAGTCGAGGTGCCAGTCAACCTCGGCCTCCATCATGAGGACGTCACGGCCACCCAGTACGTCACTGGGCGACGTCTCCGGGTCGCTGAGGAGTCTGATGGATGGCTTGCACAGGTCTTGAACGAATACACCGGCCGGAACTAGCGCGCGCTTGGACCCCAGCTTGGAAAGCACGTCGGCCGCTACGTTGTTGTCACGGGAGACGTGGTGAAACTCCAGACCCTCGAAATGATCCTCGAGCTTGCGCACCTCATTGTCTCCTTCTTGACGTCACATCTGTTGTTGACCTAATCGATGACGACCCTGGAGTCGCCGTACGCAATAAGTCGCTTGATTTTGAGGGAAACAGCGATGCGCAGCCCATGGATCAGAGCCTCGTACTCGGAGCCTTGCAAGACGTACTTCAGGTGATCGCCCTGGGGTGAGATGAAGAGGACGCCAGCGCCTGCACCTTCTAGGTTCAGAGAACCATCGAAGTACATCTTCTAGCGCTCCGGCTTCTCCGCTGACAGAGGCTGCTGGGTCTCTGTCCACTCGGAGACGAACTCGGTGAGGATCTGGGACTTGATGACCTGCCGTGGGCAGAACTCGAGGTCGAATTCACCCAGCTTGACTGACCACTTGACGATACGCCCCACGGTGTCGCAACTGTGTAGGATTTCTCCATGGGAAAACTGGAGATGACCTTGATCCTGTGCGACTAGAAGTAATGACGTGACGAGAATAGTGTATGACAACTTCTAAGGTTGCGAGTACTTGACCTTGCTGTAGGATAAGACCTCACTGACGTAATAGACATGTCGCTAAATGGGGTACTGGTGGCCCTCTTCAGGTCGCTTGGCTACCAACACCACGCTGACCACCTGGGTGGTTGCGGAGATGTACAGTAGCAAGGTCTCCTTGGGTGCTGGGGGCACCATGACCGGTGGCGACGTGAGGAAGGTCTTCAGCATCTCGAGCGCCCGGTCCGCCTCATCTGTCCACTGGAACCTGTCAGACTTTTTTAGGAGCTTGAAGAAGGGCAAGCCTTTCTCTCCAAGTTTGCTGATGAAGCAACCTAGTGACGCCATCATTCTGGTAAGCTTCATGACGTCTTTCTTTCCTCTAGGTCGGTTCATCATGCGGATGGCGTCGACCTTGGTGGGGTTTGCCTCGATGCCGCAGTGGCTGACCATGAAGCCTAGAAGCTTTCCAGAAGGAACACCGAAGACACACTTCTCCGGGTTGAGCTTCCAGCAGTAGACCTGGAGGTTAGCGAAGCTCTCGGCAAGGTCGACGATGAGGTTATCTTCGATGGTAGTCTTGACAACTACGTCGTCGACATAAGCCTCGACATTCTTGTCGATCCGGGACCCTAAGCACTTCTAGATGGCCTTCTGGTAGGTCGCTCTAGCATTCTTGAGGCCGAAAGTCATGGCTGTGTAACAGTAGATGTCGTGCGGTGTTATGAACGTCGTCTTGTCCTGGTCAGAGACCTTCAAGGGTATCTGGTGCTCCCCGCGGTAGAGTCGACGACCTAGTCGATGCGCGGAAGATGGAAGGGGTATTTCGGGCAGTGGCGATTGAGGTCAGTGTAGTCGATACACATTCTCCATTGGTCAGTTTTCTTGGGTACAAGCGCCGGGTTGGTGAGCCAAACCGGGTTTTTACATTCACGGATGAATCCGGCAGCTAAGAGCTTCAAAACCTCTATCCTAATAACCTCCTTGCGATCCTTCACAAAGCGGCGCAGCTTCTACTTGCAGGCTTGGCCGTCTTGCTTTCATCCAAGGAGTGCACAGCCAGCTCCCTAGGAACACCTGGCATATCCGATGGGGTCCATGCGAATATGTCAGCATTGTCCCTGAAGGACCGATACGGCGAACCATAGAGGGGGGCAGTGTATGGGAGCTGATAAAAATTCTTCTCGAAGGAGATGGAGACTCCAACAAGACGAACACGGCTTCCAACACACATCTTCGACTCACTACCCAAGTTGGCCAAAACCACACAACCACTGAAGTGGTACTGGACCTAGGAACCAACAAACAACCTTCCGAGCCAAAACACACCAACACGCACAGCGGAAACTTGCACGGCTTGCTGCCTGTGCTGCACCGGTCAAACCGGTGACACCGGTCAGACCGGTGGACAGCGCTGGTAAGGCCGGTGGCTACAGCAGCCGCACAACAAGCGTTCCAGAGAGCCTCAGTGACTTCTCTAGGCCCTGGAACAAAAACACCCTCAAAACACAACCTCCACAGAAGGAAAACCTAAAAAAACAACACCAAACAAACCAAGAATTGACCAGCAGCACCGAGACCCAAAGACACACGAGTCAAGTAGTTCACCCGAGGCAAATCCCACAAGTGGCTCACACCAGTCAGACCGGTCAAGAGCACCAGTAAGACCGGTGTAACCTGGGCTGCTCGGGATGAACAGCACCTGCAGACTTCGATCACCCGAATCACTCCACGGACTTGAGCTAGACTTTGGGGATAGAAGGAACACCTCATGAGGAGTCCATAGCCAAGATTTTGTCCACCAAAACTTGCCAAATCAAGAGGAATCGAAGAAATCCCGCCAAGAACTCCTCTAACCCTAGAACATCGAAAACCCCAAAATCGAGCCCCTTAACTCACGGATTCGGGAGGGGAATCACAGGCGAAAGAACCATGAAGGGTTCACACAAATTTCCCCCTTAAAATCCTCAAGAGCAAGGTCCCGAAAACACACCGAGAAAAACACCAAGAGAGGGCTCCGAAAATCACCACCAAGAACAACCGGGAACAACACAACAAAGCCTTAAGGAACCAAACCGAATCATCTATACATACCATAGAAGTTCATACAAGGTCTAGCTTGCCGCCTGATCATCCAACCCTCTCACAAAATCTCACCATGAAGCTCTCAAGCTAGTCCTATGGAAATCCTAAGAAAAAATTAGCAAGGAAAATTGGAAAGCAAATGAACTAGGGTTCCAAGAGATGGCTGCCATCCTCTCACCTCTTGGGTTATATAGGAGGCAACTGAAAGTCTAAAATACCGTTACTTAATAACTAGGGATACAATCCCCTTAAGGGTGGTTTTGGAAGTCTTTAGATTTTCTCCATCGGACGGATGCCCGGCGACCGCACCCTGCTTAGCCTCGACGGAAGCCATGTGATCCCAACGCGTGTCCTTCGCTTCGAAGATTTCAGACTGCGTCGTCGCACACCGGTCAGACCGGTGCTCCACACCGGTCAGACCGGTACCCACCAGTCAGACCGGTTTGGAGCTGCTACAGCACCGTCTTCAGTTCTTCGGTCTTGGCTTTGTGGACCAAACAAGGAACCCAGTGGTTTTCTGATGAACCACTGGAAACCCAGCGAACTCGGTGTAGCCTCCGCCAATCGCCACTCATGACTCGGCTCCCTCGTAGTCCCGGCTCGACCTTGGTTTTGAGGGTCAACCAAGAAACTGTCCATGACTTCATCTTGCTGTTCATGCCACCATGCGGCCCGCACTTGACCCCGCTGGCCACCGGGTCCCTCGAACGAAGCCTACTTGTCTTCTTCACACCTGGAGGCCTCACTGACGACGACCTTTCATGATTGTTCTTCACCTGCACCAACACCAGTCAAGCCGCAACCTGCACCTGCAATACTGAGTCAAGAATTAGTCCACACAACGTTGTCAATCACTCATCACACAAGGAAGCGACCATCCACCAGTCCTCGAACCACACATGGTACTCAATCTCCCCCTTGATGAGTGCATTGACAACACCCACATAAAGTAACACGAGAGAAAATAAAAAGAAAAGAAACTCCAACAAGCGATCGAAAGCCAAACAAAGGCAAAGAGCAAGAACACTTGAAGAAGACAAATCTCGGACCCCTTAGGCAAGGGTAACGGCTCGACACATCCGAGACAAAACTATGCTCAAGCAAAGAGTGCAAACCTCCAAACCAAAGCTCAAAAAACCACAAAGAGCTCCCCCTGCACACATGCAAGCTCCCCCTAAACCAATGCAATTCCCTGGATGAATGCATGCAAAACACCACTTGACAACAGGGTAGCTGCAACAACTCAGCCCTGACCAGTCAGACCGATCAACACCACCGGTCAGACCGGTGTGCAACATGTGAATAGGTCCAGCACTCTGACTGGTCAGACCGGTGACCTCGACCGGTCAGACTGGTGCACACCAGAGCCCAGAAATGGCTCGAAACCACCTGAAAACCTTCTAAATTCATCCAGCATGCCATTTCAAGCTCAAACTTCTCCCCCTTGTTGACAATGCACGAATCAAGCCAAAAATGCAAAACTTTCAACCTAGAGCTTCTCATATAGACAAAATTCAACAAAGGATGCTACACATGTCCAAATGAGCAAGTTAGAAACTCTACAGCTTCGTAATGACATCAACTTCATGACTACCAAGTTTCACAACCATTGGACGAAGCTAAGGTAGAGTTGAGCAATTTTGTGAAAAGTGACCCTCTCATGAGCAAAGTCCTAAACATGAGCAAAACATGTCAAAATGGCAAAGCCACACAAACTTCATGCTAGGACAACCATTCTAATCATAAGACCATCACAAACACCCACAAGGACCTCATGTCAGGTCAAAGCCACCGAGCCATGAGCCTACTTCTATGTATGAGACTTTTCATTGGTAGACATCATGCAACGGTTTAGCACCCAAAGCAAATTAAATGTAGCATACATGACATGGGAGGACATTTTCAAGCATTTTACATTTCATTTTCAGATTCAAATTTGGCAAATGAGCCTTTGGCCCCATATGATCAATAAACTAGCTATCCAACCACAAATTAAGCATAACCAAGTTACTAAAACATGTCAAGATCATATAAAGGCATTTACACATGAGAGAGCATATACGTGACATTTTCCAAAAACATAGCCATCAACCATGGATATAAATCAAGATCATCAAGAGCTAAGCCAAACTAACCATAGCATACCAAACTAGCTTATAAGATCATATATAGCACATCATGGTGAACAATGTATATGAGAGAAACATTCCTACATATGATACAAAATGCATGCAATCTAAGATACAAGGATGCCTGTACATCATGTTGCATATGCCATGCCAAATGCAAGAAATGCACAAAGGAAAGCTATACATATGCTACAAAGGAGCTCCCACACACCCAACTGAAGGAATCAAACACACACCAAGCTCCCCCCGCAAACGAGTGAAAGTTGCTTGATCTAGGGGTTTGGCGAAAATATCGGCTAGTTGGTCATGTGTGGGTACATTGGATCAAAACTATCTTTTCTTTCTCTACGTTGTCTCTTAGAAAAAGATACCTCACTTCTATGTGCTTGGTTTTGGAATGAAGCACTAGGTTCTTTGCAACGCTTGTGGCAATGGTGCTGTCACATTGAAGTGGAACATGGGTATACTCCTCACCAAAGTCACTCATGGTGTATGTGATCCAAAGGAGCTGAGAGCAACAACTAGCAGCGGCAACGTACTCTGCCTCGGTAGTGGATTGAGCAGCACTCGACTATTTGCGGGAAGACCAAGACACCAAATAAAATCCCAAAAACTGGCAAGTCCTAGAAGTGGACTTCCTATCCAACCGACACCCGGCAAAATCCGAATCCAAAAAACCATGAAGAGCCAAAGAAGAGGACGCGGAGTACCAAAGGCCGAAGTCGGGAGTGTGACGCAAGTACCTGAAAATTCGCTTCACCGCTTGTTGGTGCGAAGTCCTCGGAGACGCTTGAAAACGAGCGCAAAGACATACCGAGAACTGGATGTCCGACCTCATTGCTGTCAAATAGAGGAGTGACCCGATTATGCTTTGGTACTCCTTCTGGTCCACGTGTTCACCTTCCTCATCCGCATCAAGAGCTGTAGTCGTACTCATCGGCTTCGTCATAGCCTTGGAGTCCTCCATCTTGAACTTCCGCACAATGTCCTTAGTGTACTTAGCTTGGTGCACAAATGTTCCTTCCTTTGATTGCTTAATTTGTAGCCCGAGGAAGAACTGCAACTCGCCCATCATGCTCATCTCAAATTCCTTGGTCATATCCTCTGCAAACCTCGCAACAAGAGAGTTAGACGAGCCACCAAAGACAATATCATCCACGTACACCTGCACAATCAGGATATCTCTGCCCTGCCTAAGTAGAAACAAGGTCTGATCAACCTTCTCCATCTCAAAACCTTTCTCGAACAAGAACCCCCTCAACCTACCATACCAAGCTCTAGGCGCCTGCTTCAACCCATAAAGCGCCTTCCTGAACTTGTACACCCGGTGGGGGTACTTCTCACTCTCAAACCCCGGTGGTTGCCTCACATACACTTCTTCATCCAACACACCATTTAGGAAAGCACTCTTCACATCCATCTGGTGCAACTTGAACCCTTTAGCCACGGAAAAGGCTAGAAGGGTCCTTATCGCCTCCAAACGGGCTATGGGAGAAAAAATCTCCTCGTAGTCGATCCCCTCCTTCTGACTGAAACCCTGAGCAACAAGCCTTGACTTGTTTCTCAACACTTCACCTTTCTCTCCCTCTTTGTTCTTCCACACCCACTTTGTCCCAATCAGCTTACACCCTTGGGGAGGGTCAACCAATTCCCAAACCTGATTCCTCTCAAAGTTCTCCAACTCGTCATGCATCGAATTAACCCATTTATGATCAGATAGTGCGTGTCCAATGTCTCTGGGCTCAAAAGTGGTAACAAATGCAGCATGAGCGAAATGAGAATTGTTCCGAACCCTTGATCGTGTAGTACGTTCATTCATGTCGCTGACGATCCTTGAAGCTGGGTGATCCACTTGTACTAACCGGGGAGGTTCTCGCCTTGATGCTACCTCCCCCTCAATTGTAGCTTCTCCTTGCTCTTGATTCGTCGTCGTAGGTGTAGGAGAATGGCCTTCCAGTACTGTAGTCGAAGTAGTAGGTACATGTTCAGCCGGGGTCACCACACCGCCATCTTCATCATCTCCAAGTTCATGCTCCTCCTCTTGAAAGATCTCCTCGCCAAGCTCATCATCACCTGCACACTCAAAGACAAGCTGACTACGTGGCTGTGTCTCGTCGAAGGTTACCTCGAAAGTCTCCACGATTTGGTTAGTTTCAAGATTGAGCACACAATATGCTCTAGAATGAGATGCATAACCAAAGAAAATACCATCGACCGACCTAGCCTCAAACTTATCCAACTTCTTGCCTTTCTTCAGAATAAAGCACTTGAAACCAAAGACATGGAAGTGACTCACCTTGGGTGTGCGACCATGCATCAACTCGTAGCATGTTTTCTTCTTATGCACTCTGAGGTAGATCCTGTTCGACACATAGCACGCGGTATTCACCGCCTCAGCCCAGAACCTTCTCGGAGTCCTATGCTCATCAAGCATCGTCCGAGCCATCTCACACAAAGTCCTATTTTTCCTTTCCACAGCACCATTCTAGGGGGGCATATGCGGACTCGAAAACTGATGTTCAAGACCCAAGTCGTGGCAAAAGGTATCAAAATGAGAGTTTTTGAATTCTGAGCCATTATCACTGCGGATTGCTCGTATGGCATCTCCGTGCCTCTCATTTCTCAACCTCAAGACAAGATCTCGAACAAAACCAAACGTCTCCACCTTATCCTCGAGAAAGAACACCCACGCATACCGAGAATAGTCGTCCACCACAAGAAGGACGTACCACTTCCCACCCACAGATCGTACACGAGCCGAGCCAACTAGGTCCATATGGAGCAGCTCACATGGACGCTCAGTCATCACATCGGTGAGAGGCAGGTGAGAAGAGGCTACCATCTTGGCATGCCTACACGGTGCACAAACCAACTCTTTCTCAAGCCTCAATCGTGGCAATCCTCGGACCAAATTGAGTTTACTCAAGTGCGACAAAAGGTCAAAGCTCAAGTGACCCAACTTCCTATACCACTTCCACAACTCACTCGAAGAACCAACCAAGAAACAACACTCAACACCAGAAGACTAAGAAAAATCAGCTCGAAACACCTGACCCTCGGGAACGACCATACAAACAAGGTCCCCTCGAGAGTCCAAAATCCGAGAACTACCAGGCCGAAACAACACCTCAAAACCCTCATCCAACAACTGGGACACAGAAAGCAAATTGTATCCAAGCGATTGAACAAGAGCAACACGCCTGAAAGTGATCTTGTCACTCACCTTAATCTCACCTTCTGAAAGCACACGCCCACGCCCATTTTCCCCAAAAGTGATGTACCTTTTCGTCACCACTGGGACGAGACTTGAGAACCACCCCTTGTCTCCGGTCATATGCCTCGAGCAATCGGAGCCAATCAACCAAATGTTCTTTAAGTCTCCCATCTGAAATTCAGAAACGAGCATGTGAGCGAATAAACGACTCAACACTGGGGTTAGCACAAACCAAACCATCTTTTCTAGTAAAGCTACCTCCACGAACACCACCACGGTAACCACTATGGGGGAACCAACCCTCTCTACCTAGAGGAGGACCAAAACCAGAAAAGGAGTACCGTGGACCGTCCCTCCTCTCCATCTTAAAGCTACGACTCCTTCCATCCTCGTATTGAACACGAGGGGGAGAACGCCTAGCAAACCGACCTCCTGGAAACTCTCCAACCCAACCACCAGAACCACGACCTCCAGAACCAAACCTCGCACCTGTACAAGCACGAAACCCGAACTGCTGCATGTCCATGCCTGCACCGGTCTGACCGGTGCCCCTCACCGGTCTGACCGGTGTAGCCTTGCCAGTAGTACCTCCAACAGCCTTTTGCTCTCCCCAAGCCGGAACTGTCCTCACACTTGCGTTGGCCCTGGGCATCTACACACGAGGCTCAAGTGCACCATCGGAAGGGTGGTACTTGTCCTTGTTAGCCCACTCCTTTGCCATTCTCTCCTCTCGCTTCCTCTTGAAGCAAAACTCATCCTTATGCCCATCTCTCCCACAATAGCCACAATAGAACCTCGCAAGCTTAGGTTTAGGCTCGGGTGTGGGCTGCTCACTTGGTTTCTCTCCACTCGGCTTCTCCACCGGTTTCTCCTCACTAGCCTTCTCACTTGCCTTCTGTTGACGCAAAATCAGCACCTCGCGCCAAGCACACAGCAAGCCGAAAGAAGCTAGCTTAAAACACGTGCCGGATCCGTAGCGTGCCAGTCAATTTTCCATAAACTGACAAAGGATAAAAAATAGTTAGATAAAACCTGGAACTTGTCGGGTGGTACCAGACAGTTCCGTATTTGGGGCTAGAAAGCCAATTAAAATGACATATAGCTACAACAAGCTATCTATCAGAAGTTCAAATATCATTCGGGAGCTTTTAAACATGAAAACAGGATATAACCGAATGGATGACGTAAGCATGACAAAAGATCGGTCTTTGTTTAAATAGCATTATTCACACGTGATCATGACCGATTGTGAAGATAAATAACAAATAAAACAAATAAAGTAAAAGCATGAATATAATTATGAAGTAAACAAGCATGCATAGGCAAAAAGCACTAGTCTACCGCAGGTCTAGGTACTTTCAAACCCGTCAAGCATGATAACAAACAACTTAATCCACCGCATGATACGACTTGTTTGAAACAACACCACCAACCATAAAGAGATTAATCCACCGCATGATACAATCTAAGTACAGAAGGCTAAAAGCACACATTATTTAAAACAAACTTATGAACACGTTTTACTCATGAGAGCATTGCCGAATACGGTTGTACAGCCGATCCGGGTTCCGTGGAGAAGGAACAAACATTTGAATAGTCAAAGCTTGAACCCGCAACACGTGACAATCTATATTGATCTAAATTCGGCTATTGAGAGCACTTGATCCTTTGTAATAAACAAAGACTTGAGAGTACATCACACGGATCTCAAAGATGTAAAGCCGAAACCAATTGATCTAGATTGGGCAAAAGAGTGTTACATGAATTTAAACATAAAGCAAAATCTCAAAGCGACACGTGGTAACTTCATGAATTTATTAGATCTTACCAAATCTAATAGAGCCGATAATTAGCTTCGAGCTAGATCTAGCCTACCGCATGACTCATGATCCAACAAGAAACCCTCTTGAACCAAGCTTAAATCCACGACATGACACTAAGCAAGGTAACAAGACTACTTGCATCACGGTCTAAATCCACCGCATGATACTAGACATGATACAAGGTTGCCGGTACTTACAGAGGTCGACGAATCGATGGCTCCTCTCGAAGAACTCGACGACTCGACTAAAGGACTCGATGTTTGGCACGGGGTCGGTTTTTGTTGTGAAGATGTTTGATCCCTATTACAGACATCAAGGGTTTATATTTATACCCTTGTCCTAACACGACTCCTGGTCGACTACGAGTACAACATTTAATGTCTAAATTAATGCTCCAACGCCAATGTCCATCTTGTATACGCCATCAACTCGTTCCTTCCTTATATCGGGCCACGTCATCACGCATCCCTGAAAACTTCTGTTTAAAAGCGCAAACAATCACTTTCCCGAATAATGGCGCACTGCCGACCGCAAGCGTCCTTTACCGAATCCTCTCAGAAGATTTTTCTAGCCGAATGGTATTTCGTCACCAAACTCGGCCCACAAGTCAGTCCCTTTCCTGTAATAATTTTTGGTGTTAACATATGCCCCTTCAATTACGGGATAAAAGTGATTTTATTCCGGAATTGACCATAAATGCCCAATGTCTGTGAGCTAAATCCGTTTAACACCCATTCTTTCCTCTTGCAATCTGTTGGAGTCGCCGCTCAGATCCAAACCCTAGGCCATCAACCCCCAAGCTCAAATCTTCAATGGAGGACCAAAATCAAGCTGGTCAGGTAAATCTCATCCCCTTAAGGTCCATTTGGTATTACTTTTTCGATCCCCACTTTAGATTTCTTCCTCTGTTTTTTCCTGATAAGACCAATACACCGAGCTTTCGATTCCCACTGAGGATAAATCATCATCCTATTTCCTCGGACCTGTTGGAATCTCCGACCCCTTGAGTTTATTGAAGCCGAATCCAACATAATACCCTTTAAATCAGCTTTGTCTAGACCTCATGCGTGGCAAGACGCCTTCAAAAACTGGCCCCTACCCCCAATTGCAGGTTGGAGAAACTGGTACAAGAGAATACTTGAAGATAAAAGTGTAAAAACCAGCAATTGGGACAGCCTTCGCATTGCCTATTGTTTGGAGTTATCTCTGGCTGAAACCCCCAAGAATGAGAGTCTTCTAATTGTAGTCTGTCATTTCTGGTCAAACGTTGTCAATGCTTTCCTTTTTTTTGTCAGGGACCAATGTCTCCCACTCTGGCCGATGTATACATGATGACCGGCCTTGATGTCACAGGATCCATGTATCCTTACAAGTACAAAAGCTCCATCAGGCAAAGAGGAGTAAAAACAGGATCTGGATATAAACAATATATCTAGAACCATATGTCTGATGGCCCTCTAACTGATGTTGAATACAGAGCCTTTCTGAACATGTGGCTATGCAGATTCATCTTTTGTGGCAAAGCCAATGAGCCAACCTTGAACCATATTGCAATGGCTGAAGATTTGGCTACTGGTCATCCCATTCCCCTCGGGAAGTATCTCCTAGGAAGTGTATACCATATGCTCCATCAAACCACTCATCTGATGTACACCAGCCAAAAGATCTCTTGTGTCAATGGCCCCTGGTGGCTTTTACAAATGTGGCTGCAACTGTCGGGGACAGCCCTAGGGGTCCCCTGAAACAATGGGGAAATCCCCACTTAAAACCCGCAACAAAACCAAAACACAGTGTGCCTAACCATGCAGGATACGGCCCATGCCGCAGGGACCCCGACGGCCCACCAAGGCGGCCCTCTTGAAGATCCCCTCGAGCAGGCTCCGCCTCGCTCGAGGATGCGCGTCCCCCTCGAGCGGGCTCCGCCCCGTTCGAGGGGGTGTGCTTCCCTCGAGCGGGCTCCGCCTCGCTCGAGGGCCCGCTCCCCCCGAGCGGGGCACCGCTTCGCTCGAGGGTCCGTCCCGCCCTCGACCAGATCCGCCACGCTCGAGGGCGCCCCTCACGCGTACGCCGGCCCCCGTACACGGGCATTTAACGCCCCGACACCGGCGGGACGGCGCCATCATGCGCCGGGGCTCGCGCCCCGGTGCCGCCGCACCAACTCCCCAGGGAGGAGCCCATCCCCATCACTGTGGGGAGGGACTGTGCAGCGCGGCCGGTGTCAGTCCCGTGACGCCGCGCGCCTGCTCCAGTACGACTAACGCGTCGAGCCTTCGAAGGGGGGCCGGTTGCACCCTCGATTTGCTTTCTTGTGACCCTACAGGGTTAGGTGGAGGCGCTAGGCCGGTGGAACGCCATCCCTGCCACTGTAACAGCGTGGCCGCCGTCCCCGCGCGTACAGGCACACGCCAGGCGCTGTAGCAACAACTCCAGCACTGTGGAGCGCGTCGGGAAGGGGCGCCGTTTTACCTACTCCTGTACTCCGTACGGGCCAATGTCAGCACCTCCCTCGAAGCCTATCAGAAGGCGTCACCACCATCCGCCGCCCTTCAACCCTCGAACCGCCACTGTTCGGGTAGAAGATAGGCCATGATGGCCAGATCGCCGCAAGGATCGTCCGGACGGCCGCCCACTCTACAGCATAGCACGTCGTGCTTCCCCTTGTAGCTAGATAGCGCGGCGCGCATGTGATTCGCCTCCTCCTTGATCTATAAAAGGAGGGCGAACCCCCCTGCCGCGGGGGGGGGGGGGGGGGGGGGACAGACGGACGAACATATAGCACACAGCACACCACGTACTCATTCTCCAATTCTCCCACAACATCTTCAGCCACTTCACCAGGGACTTGGAAGCCACGCTTCCTCTCCCGCCTCGCTTGTAGCAGCCCCACTACAAGTTCCCCCGGTGCTAAGCAATATAGTGCCTAGAGCACACCACTGCTGGACGTACGGCCCCCTCGGCCGAAACCAGGATAAATCCTGTGTCTCTTATTGCTTAGCATCGACCATTGAGGGATAGACCTCAGCGCTTTATACTGGTTAGTGTCGGGACCATATTCCGCACCGACAGTCGGGTTCGAAATTCGTTTCGGGGACCTGAACTTTCAGGCCACGGGGAACGGCTACCTCATGCGCCTCACCAACCGTGAGGAGCTCCGAGCGCGGCGCCAGGCCGGGTCCGCCCCGGTCCCCGCGCACGCACCACCACGGCGCGGCGCCCGCAGCACGGATGCCGCGGGCCCGTCGACGCCACGACACCGCCATCGCTGCGGGCGGCGTTCGCGCTAGGCGCGGTCCGAGCGGCGGCAGGCCGAGCGCGCCGCCACTCGGCGCGCGCGCGCCCGCCGTCACGACCGCCACCACCCCGGCGGGGACGGTGCACGGTCTCCGGACCGCGCATCCCCATCGGGCCGCGTGGCGCTACGTCGGCCTACAACGCCAACGTCAACACCACGATGCGCGAGGTTCCGCCCGGCCGTCACGTCTTCGTCGCCGGGGACCCCGCGCCTCAGCGGGCGATGAGTCGTCCCTGGGTTCTCTCGACGCGTTGCCACCCGCCAACCGCCACTGGTACGCGGAGTGGGACTTCTCCGGCGTGCCGACCCGGCCGTGTTCGTGCGTTTCCTCGACGCTACGGACCACCGGTTCCGGCCGCTCCGACGACTCCAAAGACCGGGAGCTACGATCCGCGCGGGAGTGCTACGCCGTCATCACCAATGACCCAGCCCAATGCCGCCGGTGCGGTGGGCGACGGAGACGGGGGAAGTCACGCCCGCCCCTGGGGATCGCCACGCGCCCGGGCGCAAGGCCAAGCGCTCCCCGCCGGGGCCGACGCCGACGCGCAACCGGCCCAAGCCCGCGAGCTCGAGGCCAAGCTCGCGGAGGAATACGGACGGTGCGGCCGCTCCGCGCCTCAATGGCGGGGGGAAGCCTCCGCGCGCGGCGAACGCGCGCGGGAGCTGGGCCGACAGGTCCGCGACCGCATCAACACCGTCCCCAACATCGACAACGCGGACGCGCCCCCGCGGGCGAGCCAAAAGCTCATCGCCGCCTCGACGCTGCTGCGGGCCATGCCGGCACCCTCGACCCCCGAGGCTCGAGACCTGCACCGCGAGGTGCAAACTCTCATCGAGCAAGCGGCCGTCCAGCAGGCCGAGAGCTCGGCCTCACGCATCCGCCAACAGGGGGATGCGCGGGATGACGAAGCTGCACCGGGAGGCGAACCCTCGGTCCACTCGGAGAGGACGGCGGGGGCGACCCGCCGACCAAGGACGCACGCCGGCCAAGGATCGGCTCTCGGACGCACGCAGGGCGCTGGATGGCGACGCCCGCAACATCATCAACGCCAGGCGCACGAGCAGGGCGGACGCGCGAGCAGCAGTGGGCTACCACCCTCGACGGGGCGGACGCTACGACGGGGCCGGCGAGGACCGCTCCCCGACGCCGGAGCCCCCCGGGACCCGCGTGTTCAGCCGGGAGATCCGCGCGGCGGCGTTCCCCCAACGCTTCCGCCAACCCTCGACCATCGTCAAGTACAACGGGGAGACGGACCCCCGCGTGTGGCTCAACGACTACCGCTTGGCTTGCCAGCTGGGCGGGGCCACCAGCGACGAGGTCATCATCCGCAACTTGCCCCTGCACCTCGGCGACGCGGCCCGGACATGGCTCGAGCACTTGCCCGCCAGCCAAATCCACAACTGGGATGATCTGGTCCGCACGTTCATGGGCAACTTCCAGGGCACATATGTGCGCCCCGGGAATTCGTGGGACCTGCGCTCCTGCACACAGAAGCCCGGCGAGTCACTGCGGGACTTCATACGGCGCTTCTTTAAGCGCTGCACCGAGCTCCCCAGCGTGGCGCAGTCCGAGATCGTGCACGCCTTCCTCGAGGGCACCACATGCCGGGACCTCGTGCGGGAGCTGGGACGCAGCCCGCCCGCGGACTCCAACGAGCTGTTCGACATCGCCACCAGCTTCGCCTTTGGAGAAGAGGCCGTGGGGGCGATCTTCGACGGCAAGAAGGGGAAGCGCTCGGAGGACGCGCCCGCGGAGGGCAGCAAGTCCAAGGAGACCCACCGCAACGACAAGCGGGGCAAGACGGGAAAGAAGCCGCGCCGCGAGGCGCGCGAGCAGGGGCGCGACGGCGGTAATGCCGAGGCCCTTGCTGTTGACCCGGCTCGACGGGGCCCTCGACCGGCCCCTCGAGGCCCGGGGGTGTTTGACGACATGCTGAAAAAGCCATGTCCTTACCATAAGACCCCAGTGAACCACACCCTTGAGCAGTGCGATATGCTCAAGAAGTTCTATGGCCGTGCCGCCGCGAAGGAGGCAGAGGCCAAGAAAGATGGAGGCGATGGCGACGCAGGCGGCTTCCCCGCTGTGGAAAACGTGTTCCTCATCTTTGGGGGGCCAACAGTTGACATGTCGACCCGCCAGCGCAAGAAGGAGCGGCACGAGGTCCTCGCCGCGGAGAGGGCACCTCCGTCCTTCCTCAATTGGTCGGAGGACGCCATCACCTTCAGCCGGGAAGACCACCCGAACCGCGTCCCCAACCGGGCCGCACCCGCCGGGTGGTCGACCCCATCATCGGGAACGCGCGGTTCTCGAAGGTCCTCATGGACGGAGGCAGTAGCCTCAACATCCTCTACGCGCATACACTGTGCTTGATGGGGATCGGGTTGGACCAGCTGCGGCCCAGCACGAAGCCATTTCATGGCATCGCGCCTGGCAAGCAGGTCCAGCCCCTCGGGCAAATCGACTTGCCAGTTTGGTTTGGCACCCCGATGAATTTCCGCAAGGAGATCCTCACCTTCGAGGTGGTGGGGTTCAAGGGGGCCTACCACGCCATACTTGGGCGACCCTGTTATGCCAAATTCATGGCGGTCCCCAATTATACCTACTTGAAGATGAAGATGCCGGGACCAAACGGCGTCATCACCGTCGGCTCATCCATCGAGCACGCATTCGACTGCGACGTCGAGTGCGTAGAACACGCAGAGGCACTGGCGCTGGATGAAGCGCTGGTGAACACTTTGGAGAAGATGGTCAATGATGACCTCGACTCCGCCTCCAAGCACGCCGGCACCTTCGAGGCCGCGGAGCAGACCAAGGGGGTCCCCCTCGACCCTTCAGCCCCCGAGGGCAAGGCGTTGAGGGTCAGCTCCGCCCTCGATCCCAAATAGGAAGTGGTGCTCGTCGACTTCCTCCGCGCCAACGCCGACATCTTCGCGTGGAGCCCCTCGGATATGCCAGGCATCCAGAGGGAAGTCGCCGAGCACTCCCTTGACATCCTGCCTCACGCCCGTGCCGTGCAGTAGCGGCTGCGCCGCTTCGACGAGGAGCGGCGACGGGCAATTGGAGCGGAGCTGCGGAAGCTTCTCGAGGCCGGATTCATCAAGGAGGTGTTCCACCCCACATGGCTAGCAAACCCCGTGCTTGTAAAGAAAAAGAATGGGAAGTGGCGGATGTGTATGGACTACACTAGTCTTAATAAAGCATGTCCTAAAGTTGCTTTTCCTTTGCCACGCATTGATCAAATCGTTGATTCAATGGCTGGGTGTGAATTGCTTTGCTTCCTTGATGCTTACTCCGGGTACCACCAAATAAAGATGAAGGAGTCCGACCAGCTCGCAACTTCGTTCATCACACCGTTCGGGACGTTCTGCTACGTCACGATGCCGTTTGGCCTCAGAAACGCGGGTGCAACATACCAGCGTTGCATGCAGCACATTTTTGGGGATCACATCGGGCGGACGGTGGAAGCGTACGTGGACGACATCGTCGTAAAGACCAGGAAGGCGGACGACCTGGTTGGCGACCTTGGCGTCGCGTTCGGCTGCCTACGGGCCAATGGGGTCAAGTTAAACCCCGAAAAATGTGTCTTTGGAGTGCCGCGAGGCATGCTCCTGGGATACATTGTCTCCCAACGGGGAATCGAGGTCAACCCTGAAAAGGTTGCGGCCCTCTAACGAATGGGTCCGATTCGGGACCTCAAAGGGGTGCAGAAGGTGCTGGGGTGCCTCGCCGCCTTGAGCCGCTTCGTCTCGCGGCTCGGTGAGAAGGGCCTGCCCCTCTATCGCCTCCTCAAGAAGCACGAGCGCTTCTCCTGGACCGCCGAGGCCCAGGATGCGCTCGACAAGTTGAAGGCGTCTCTAATGCATGCCCCGATCCTCACGCCGCCGCAAGACGGCGAACCCCTGCAGCTCTACGTAGCCGCAACCACCCAGGTGGTCAGCGCCGTGATCGTCGTGGAGCGCACGAAGGAAGGGCACGCCTTGCCTGTACAGCGGCCGGTCTACTACATCAGTGAGGTCCTGTCAGACACGAAGACGCGCTACCCCAGGTCCAGAAGTTACTGTACGCGGTAGTCCTTGCGCGACGCAAGCTCCGCCACTACTTCGAGGCCCACCCCGTCACGGTGGTTTCCTCCTTTCCACTAGGGGAGATCATCCGCAACCCCGACGCCACGGGCAGGATCGCCAAGTGGTCCGTGGAGCCGATGGGCGAGACGCTCGCCTACGCCCCGCGCAAGGCCGTCAAATCCCAAATCTTGGCTGATTTCGTCGCTGAGTGGACGGATACGCAGCTACCGCCGCCACAGATCCAAGCGGAGTGCTGGACTCTGTTCTTCGACGGCTCGGTGATGAAAACAGGGGCGGGCGCGGGCCTGCTTTTCGTATCACCCCTCGGGGAACACATGCGGTACGCGGTGCGCCTCCACTTCCCCGCGTCTAACAACATGGCCGAATATGAGGCCCTCCTCTGCGGCCTCAAAATCACCATTGAGCTAGGCGTCAAGCGCCTCGACGTGCGGGGGGACTCGCAGCTCGTAATCGATCAAGTCATGAAGAACGCGAGCTGCCACGACGACAAGATGGAGGCCTACTGCAAAGCCATGCGAGCCCTCGTGGACAAGTTCTACGGCATCGAGCTCAACCATGTGCCCCGCCGGTACAACGAGGAGGCGGACGAGCTCGCCAAGATTGCGTCCGGGCGGATCACCGTCCCCCCGAACGTTTTCGCATGCGACGTCGCTCATCCCTCGGTCGTCTTCGAGCCCCACCCCTCGAGTCACGACGAACCCTCGGGGGATCCCTCGAATCCAGCGGGTGCGTAACCCATGGACGAGGACCCCTCGAACGAGGCGTACGTGCTCTCCCTCCTCGAGGGGTATGGCTCCCACGAGGCCGACGTGATGGACATCGAGCCGGCTCCCCGTCCAAGCGGACCGGCGCGAAAAATACATCGCCTGGATCGCTCGAGGGGAACTCCCAGCGGACCGGGCCGCGGCCAGGCGCATCGCCAGGATGGCCAAGTCTTTTGCCCTCGTTGACGGCGAGCTGTACAAGCGCGCCGCCTCCGGCATCCTGCAGCGGTGCGTGCCCATCCCCGAGGGGCGCGAGCTCCTACGGGACATCCACATGGGGATCTGTGGCCACCACGCCGCGCCCCGCACCCTCGTCGGCAACGCGTTCCGCCAAGGCTTTTACTGGCCTACCGCGGTCGTGGACGCCAGCGAGATCGTGCGCACCTGCGAATGGTGCCAGTTCTACGCCCGCAAGTCCAACTTGCCCGCCCATGCCCTGCAGACCATCCCCGTAACGTGGTCGTTTGCCGTGTGGGGGCTGGACATCGTCGGGCCCCTGCGGAAGGCGCCCGGGGGCTATACCCACTTGTTGGTCGCGATCGACAAGTTCTCCAAGTGGGTGGAGGTGCGCCCCATCACGAATCTCAGGGCAGAACAGGCGGTAACATTCTTCACCGACATCGTCTACCGTTTTGGAGTGCCAAACTCCATCATCACCGACAATGGGTCCCAGTTCACGGGCCGGAAGTTCTTGGAGTTCTGCGACAAGTTCCACATCCGTGTGGATTGGGCAGCTGTGGCGCACCCACAGACCAACGACCAAGTAGAACGTGCCAATGGCATGATCTTACAAGGCCTAAAGCCCAGAATTTTCGACCAGCTAAACAAATCTGGGCGAAAATGGCTCCAA
Organism: Cenchrus americanus; assembly: GCA_947561735.1. NCBI lineage: Eukaryota > Viridiplantae > Streptophyta > Magnoliopsida > Poales > Poaceae > Cenchrus > Cenchrus americanus. The sequence continues at coordinate 196,933,532 of OX387244.1, forward strand.
GAGTTACCAGCGGTTGTGTGGAGCCTAAGGACCACTCCGAGCAGAGCCACCGGTTTCACTCCGTTTTTCCTAGTCCATGGCGCGGAGGCCGTCCTCCCCACGGACTTAGAATACGGATCGCCCAGGGTTCGAGGCTAGACGAAGATGCTAACCAGCGGGCCCGCGAGGACTCACTGGATCAGTTGGACGAGGCACGCCTCGTGGCCTTAATGCATTTCGCGAGGTACCAACAATCCCTCAGGCGCTACCAAGCACGCAAGATACGCCGGCGGGATTTCAGCGAAGGGGATCTGGTCCTAAGGCTACGCCAAGACAACCGAGGGCGCCACAAGCTATCGCCCCCATGGGAGGGACCCTACGTCGTGGTGAAGGTACTCAAGCCCGCACGGACAAGCCTGCCAAAGAAGACGGTGAAGAGCTCACCAACGCTTGGAACATCCAACAGCTACGTCGTTTCTACCCCTAGTTAGGATTCCCAAGCATTTTCTGTTGTAAAAATCACATGGCCAACGCCCCAGTTGGTGACAACTATGTAAACGCCTCAAGTCTAATGGCAAGGGAAACTCGGCTTTCCCCTGAAACCCAAGTTACCCTCGGGGGCTACTGCGGGGGGGCACACCCCCCCCCCCAAAATGGTCCCATTTTTGCGCAAAATAAAACAACTCACACGCGCTGAGTTTGTTTCCTACTTCAACCTCGAGCAACGATTCGAACAGGGCGCAGGCGGCCTAGCGGAAGGAGCGTGCGAGTCAGAGATAGCCTACGCCGCGAGGATACGGCCCTTCTCTCTCACCTCCAACCCAGCAGGCCCCCCGCGAAAATCGAACTCCCCTAAGTAAAATCTACTCAGGAAGAAGGAGAAATAAAAAAGCGCAATAAGCAAAAGATTTCATTTCGTATCAACAAATGTTTACGACTAAGATAATGTGCCTATTTACAAGGCCGCATGGCCAGAATACTGATGCACGAACAAAAAACGGGCCTAGCGCCCAATTGTCTTCAAGCGGGTGGGGCGGCAGCGTCAGCAGCGTCCGGGAAGAGGAACTCTTCGAAGGCTTTAGCGAGCGACCCGGCGGCGTCGGCGGAGAGCGCATCCACACGTTCCATCGCTACCTCGTCCTCGACGCCCTCGGGAACTATGTAGCCCTCTGCCAGCGCCTCGAAGTTGACCTCGTAGTGGGACTGCACCACTCCGAGGGCCTTCTGGACGCCCAGATGCAGCGCCCGGCGCATCCGCTCAGTGACGTGACCGCCAAGGGCACGCAGGGGCCGGCCGCCGAGCCGCCGGCCCGTGCTTCGCCCTCCTCCACGGCTCGGCGGGTCTCGAGGGCCGCACCACGCAGCTCCCGCAGCCCCTGCCGGAGGAGTTATAGGAAGCCTGCAGCGCCTCGGCCCGCTCAGCTGCATGCCCCAGGGTGGTGCGCAAGCCTGGAATCGCCAAGACAAGAAAGAAATCAGAAAGGGGGATGCGAGCCCTCTAACAGAAAAACCAACAAGGCAAGAGTCAAACAATGGCTCACCTTCGACTTGTTTCCTCTCCACCTCGAGAGCGCAGCGCTCGGCCTCGACCGCCAGCTCGAGGCGCTTGACGGCCTCGCCCTGCTCCTGGAGGGCCAGCTCTTGGTTTGCGCTCGTAATGCTGAGCACAATGAGCTCGCCCTCGGTCTTAGAGAGCTTGTCGTCCCGCTCCGCCAATGACTTCTGCGCCGCCTCGCGAGCAACGCGCGCTCTGCTCCAGGCGCCGTCCGGCGTCGACGAGGGCGGCTCGCTCGCTCTCGCCGGAGCCGCCCCTCGGCCCCTTGGCGGGCGGTGCGCTCTGCGCAGAGCCGCTCCTCAAGTCGAGGGCCTCGGCCTTGGCGTCGAGGGCGGCCTTCAAGTCGTCGGCCTCCTTGGCCCGCCGCTCCGGCCCCGCGCGCCCGCTCCTCGGCCGGCGGCCGCCGCGCTGCGCCCCCTCGAGCGACGAGCGGAGCTCCCGGTTTTCGCCGCGGACGCCGGCCACCTCCACCTCCCAGTTGGTCGCCAGCGTCCGCATCTTCTCCAAGTCTGAGCGCGCCCGCCACAGCGCCTCATCACGATCGATGAGAGCCGTGCAGACCCGCTCGAGGCTAGAGCGGCGCATCGGGTCCTGCCTCAGGCTCTCAGGGAGCTCGTCGCGCAAGACCACGGCCCGGTACGCCAGCCAATCGTCCGGGGTCCTGAGGGCATCGGCGAGCGCGTCGAAAGCGCTGCATCGCTCCCAGAGCTGGTGGAGCTCGGCGTTCACCCGATCCAAGCCGTTGTACTTGTCATGAGCGCGGCGCTCGAGCTCCTGTCACCCACAAATCGAAACCCGTAAGCGCTGCAACACAGAAACGGCGCACAAACAACAAGAAAAAGAATAAAACGAACAACAACACCCTACCTGGAAGACGCGCCATGCGGGGCCGCCATGGACCCTCAGCGCCTCGTTCAGCGCGCGGTCGAGCGTAGCGCCGTGGCTCCGGAGCTCTCCCAGAGCTCCTGCTCTCCCTGGGCGTCGGCGAACGCGGGCGGATCGCCGCCGGCCCCCCTCTACCCGGCGCAGCGGCCGGCGCGGGAAGACGAGGCCTCGGCGCCGTGACCTCGGTCCCCCGCCACCATGTGACCCTCGCGCCGCCTCACGAGGGCCCCCCCCCCGGGGCTCGGGGGAGCGCGTGGGGAAGCTCGCCCACCGATCCCACCCGGCGGCGGGGAGTCGTCGTCCGGGACCTCCACCACCTCCGCCGGGAACCGCCGGCGGGCGGCGACCCTTGCGCCGCCTCCGCCGGCGCCTCCACTCGCGCCTCCATGGCCACGGGCGCTTGACGTGGCGCCGCGGCCACCACCTCTCGGCCGCGCCCTTGCGGCCAGTGGGCGCCGGCCGCCCTCCGCGGCAGCCACCACCTCCGATTGTGCCTCCGCGACCGCGGGTGCCACCGCGGGCTGCACCTCGCCCTCGCCTCCGCCGCGGCCGGCGCCACAAGCCGCGCCTCCGTCGCGGCAGCCCACCATCGGCCGCGCCTCCGCCACGACCGCCGCCGTGGGCCGCGCCTCGCCACGGCCGGCGCCGGCCGCTCCTCGACAACTACCGGCTACGCCATGGCGTGCCGATCCGCCGGTCGAGGCCTTGGGGCCCCGCCCGCGCCCGTGAGCTCTCGCCCGCCGCCGCGGTGCTTGCCCCCGCCCGCGATGCCCTCGACGAGCACCGCCGGGTGGGGATGGACGCGTCCGTCCTCAGCACCTTGGCCGGTGCGAGGGGAGGCACAGTTGGCACCACCCTGCGCAGGCACCAACGGAGGGTTAGAACGCCTGATCATCAAAAAATCAAACCAAGTAGAGGATCGAGCCCCTTACCTCGAGGAGGAAAAGGCGCGCTTCCTTTTCCTCGAAGCCTCAGCGGATGAGGCCGGCGCGGCCGGCGCGCCCGCCGTCGCGCCTCCCCGACGTCGCCACCGCGCGCGCGGGCCCCGCCCGCGCGCAGCGCGCTCGCCGCACGCACGGGCGCGCTCGCCGCGCGCGCCCCCGTGGTGCGCGCCGGCGCCTCGCGGCGCGCGCCGCCCCGATGTCGATTGCCGGCGGCGGGCGCCGTTGCGCCCGCCCCGGCGATGCCGCCCTTGCCGCCGGAGCCGACTCCGGCGACGGGGGCGAGGGCTCCCACCTATCAGAGGGGCCCCGCCCCTCAGCCTCTTCCTCTTCGTCGTCCTCGGAGGACGAGTACTCCTCAGTCCCCGGGGAGGAGAGCCCCAGCTCCTCGCGCCGCCGGTACTCCGCGCTCTGTCGCTCGTGGCGCTCGTTGTGCCGCCTCGAGCGCTCCCTCGCGCGCGCCGCCCGCTCCTCGCTCCCCCGCCGCCGCGCCGCCCGGCCAAGCGCGCGCGGGAATCGGGGGTGGGCGGAACGGACTTCGCGGCGGTGAAGTTCACCACCGCATGCAGGAACATCAAAGGCGCGTCAGGAGGTAGAGGCAAAGCACCAAAAAAAAACTAAAACGGAATCAAGAATCACACTCACCGGCCGGGCCTGTGGGGAGCATCTCGAGATCCCACGAGGTCCGGTCCGGGTGCGTCGGCATCCGGGTGTCGACGGCGCTCCGCGCCGGGTGAGCGCGTACGGCCGCCCGAGGGGGTCGGGAGCATCCGCGACCTCGCCAACGCGATGGGGTCCGCCTCCTCTGTCATCTCAAAGATGCAGAGCGGCCTCTCCATCAGAGGCACGACCCGCCGGTGATGGAGGAAGGCGAGGACGCCCATCGCGGTCAGCCCCTGCTGCGACAGGCTCCTCAGGGCGGCCAGGACCGAGTCCTGCCGCCTCCGGTGCTGGGGCGTGGACACCCCGTAGCCCCAAGAGCTGGGCTTCTCCTTGAACACCCGACCGGTGTAGAGGGGAGGCCGGGCTCGGCGTTGCGCAGGTAGAACCATCCCCGCTCCCAGCCGGTGTTGTTCGTCGTCATGGTGCAGGGGATGTAGTGGTCCTTGAACTGCCCCCGCAGGGCAAGCGACATCCCGCCGGCGCGCACCGCGCGGCGGGTCCTCGGCTCCGTCGTGGGCTGCGTGAAGAGCTCCCAGTTGACTGGGATCCCCAAGTACCCCTCGCAGACGCCCACGAACTTGGCCGCCTGCGAAATCGCGTTGGGCGCGAAGTTGTGCAGCTCGACGCCGTAGTAGTGGCACAACGCCCGCATGAAGCGGCTCGCCGGCGCGTTGAAGCCTCGCTCGTGGAAGCGGAAGAAGCTGACCACATAGCCTTCCGGCGGGTTGGGCACGCGGTCCCCCGCCGGCGGCACTATCCACTCCGCCGGGCGGCCCTCCTCATTTGCCGCCAGCTGGCGGGCGGTGACCAGCTCGTTGAGAGCAAGCGGGGTCACCGACGACCTCTCCCAGGCGTACGGGTCAAGAATCGTGACGGGCGGAGGCAGCGCCATGAGAAGAGGGCAAACGAACGTGAGAGCGGAGGACGAGAAGAAGAGGAAGGACTCGAATGGCAAAGCCGCACGGTGGCGAAGGCAAGGCGAAGACGAAAGCGCAGGGGGCAGAAATGGCGGAGCGCTAAGGTAAAAAACCGCCGCTTCCCCCTCCCCTCAGATTTATAAGCCGCGGGCGAGCTCTCCGGGGCGGATGTCCCGCGCGCATTAACTGCAGGGAATCTTCGCTTCACGCTGACGAACGGGCCCCGCCACGACCACAGTGGCCACATCACCGCGAGCGGGCCATCATCACGGTGAAGACTAGCAGGGACCGAGGCAGGCGGTCACGTCCGCCTGCCACGCCACCCACTACGCGCGCGCGCGGCCACAACGCCTGAAAAGGCGCGCCTGCGTTGCAAAACCGCAGCCTCTACTGTGGGGCATTTAATGACCCGGTCCCTTGCCAAGCAAGGAGAACCCTCGAGCGGGGCGAGCCCCTGGCTCGGGGTAAATTCAACCCTCGAAGGGACATCGGCGTGAGAAGGTCGCCCGGGGCCTACTTGAAGTAAAGCAGGCACCACGAGCACCCATGCCACGCAAAACCCTCGAGCGGCACGAGCCCCTGGCTCGAGACGATGTCAGCCCTTGAAGGGATATCGACGTGAGAAGGTCGCCCGGGGCCCGCTTGAAGTAAAGCGGGCACCACGAGCACCCATGCCACGCAAAACCCTCGAGCGGCACGAGCCCCTGACTCGAGACGATGTCAGCCCTTGAAGGGATATCGGCGTGAGAAGGTCGCCCGGGGCCCGCTTGAAGTAAAGCGGGCACCACGAGCACCCATGCCACGCAAAACCCTCGAGCGGCACGAGCCCCTGGCTCGAGACGATGTCAACTCTCTAAGAAAGGGCACATGCGTGAGAAGGTCGCCCGGGGCCCGTTTGAAGTAAAGCAGGCAGCGCGAGCACCCATGCCACGCTATGCTACCGACCAGCACCTCGGGGGCAGACTCGCCCAGACCCCTCGACGGCCGCAAACGCAAAAGACGGGGCCGCCCAGGCGCCGCCCCGCACGGCCCTACTGATCAGAGGTTCGAAGCCTGACCCTCGACGGGTTCGAACAGGCGCCCCAGATCGCAGAGTCAGGAACGACGAGGGCACGCGCATTCGAGCCGTTCCTCGAGCCCGTCGGCTCGAGGGTGCCCCACATGTCGTGTTCGAGAGCCAGCGAGGGCAGCTAGCCGGGGGATCCCACCGAGGGAGAGCTTCGACGCCCTCGGTCCCTATCGAACAGGACCGAGCCCCACCTAGCAAACCCACGCAAGCGCTTCAATGGACGTGTATCTGGACCACGCAGCCTACCCTTATCGAACGGGGCATGGACGTCCACTCGAACTACCCACTAGCAGCTCGAAGAGGAATCCGCAATTTGCGACCCGCTCGATGGGGGTTGCGGAAACCTCACCCTCCGTCCCGCGGAGGGACGGCGAGGGCGCGTTAAGAAACAAGTCGTAAAGCTCTACCCGATCGCCTCGAACGGGCCCAGGCTCGGGGGCTTAACGCACAGCTACACCTCCTCGGCCTGCACCCGCCGTAGACAGCGCCAGCAGCCGTGCGTCACCGAAGCCAGCTGAGACATTGCTGATGCCGGTTGAAACATGTGCTACGCCCTCTGGCCAGTTCTCGCGGTTAACCCCTGCAGGGGCATCCACGCCCCTGCAGGGCTTCGGGGGCTAGACCCGCGGGTCCGCTGACGCGGCCCCACGGAAAGCGTTCGCAAAACAAGGAGGGAAGAACGTCCTATCAGTAGGTTCCAGCATCTGCGGGAGCCTCAATGGCCAACCCGCAGATGCTCGGGGGCCCTGCGTCGGGGACAGCCCTAGGGGTCCCCTTAAACAACGGGGAAATCCCCACTTAAAACCCACAACAAAACCAAAACACAGTGTGCCTAACCATGCAGGATACGGCCCATGCCGCAGGGACCCCGACGGCCCACCAAGGCGGCCCTCTTGAAGATCCCCTCGAGCAGGCTCCGCCTCGCTCGAGGATGCGCGTCCCCCTCGGGCGGGCTCCGCCCCGTTCGAGGGGGTGTGCTTCCCTCGAGCGGGCTCCGCCTCGCTCGAGGGCCCGCTCCCCCTCGAGCAGGCACCGCTTCGCTCGAGGGTCCGTCCCGCCCTCGACCAGGATCCGCCACGCTCGAGGGCGCCCCTCACGCGTACGCCGGCCCCCGTACACGGGCATTTAACGCCCTGACCCAACGCCAAATCACACAGCAAGCCGAACAAAGCTGGCTTCGCACGCGCAGAGAGCGAAATGACGTGCCAGTCAATTTTTCCTGAAAATTAACAAAAGATAAAACATGTTAAATACCAAAGCTTGGAACTTGCCGGGTGGTACCAGACAGTTCCATATTTGCGGCCAAGAAGCCAAGCAAGATGACACGTAGCTATGTAGAGCTATCTGTCAAAGAACCACAGCCCTTCGGACCATTACAAAGGGAAAAAGGAACACTGCCGAATGGATGATGTAGGCATGACGGCGATCGGTCTTTGTATAAACAAAGATGCAAGCACAAAGTTATGACCGATCCCCATTAAATAAAATAAGGTAAAGCACGGACATGATCATGTATTAAATAAGCATGCATAGATCCAAAGCACTAGTCTACCGCATGTCTAGTTACTTTAAAACCCGTCGGGTACGATAACAAACAAATCTATCCACCGCATGATACGATTTGCATGAAAAACGTACCACTTTCCACAAATAGATCTATCCACCGCATGATACAATCTAAATATAGAAAGCTAAAAGCATACATCACTTAAGACATAAATAATGCACGTGTTCTACTCATGAAAACATAACCGAACACGGCTAAACAAAGCCGATCCAGGGTCCATGAAGAAGGAACAAACATTACCACATGAATAAATCTATCAGATTGATTTGGGAATCTAATCCACCGGATGACTAGCTCCAAAGCAACCCAAAACCCGCATCTACCGCATGATACTCGGTTCTTTCAAGATTTATACGAACATGGCAAGCTTGAACCCGCAACACGTAGCAACCTAGATCGATTCGGTTTCGGCTATCGGAAAGTATTAGATCCACGCGTCAAAACACGAAACTTGCTCGAACAAAGATCACAAAAGAGATATAGCCGATCCAAACCCATCTAGATTGGGCAAAGATGTGTTACATGAATTAAAACATAAAGTAAAACTCAAGATAACACGGGATAACTTAATGAATCTATTGGATCTTGCCAAAATCCAATAGAGCCGATAACTAGCTTCAAGCCAGATCTTAGCCTACCGCATGGCTCGTGATCTAACAAGAAACCCTCTTGAACCAAGCTTGAATCTACCGCATGACACGAAGCATGGTAACAAGACTACTTGCATCAAATCTAAATCCACCGCATGATACTAGACATGATACAAGGTTGCCGGTACTCACGGAGGTCGACGGATCGATTGGCCCTCTCGAAGAACTCGACGACACGACAAGGACTCTAGGGTTTGGCGTAAGGCCGGTGTGTATTGAGGAATGATCGTGTTTGTTACATACATTCAGGGGTAGTATTTATACCCTGTCGAGTACAACTGCGAATGGATTCATTGCCTAACTAAACTTGATCGCCTATCCATCCATTCGTTTCCCCTGATTTAGCCACGTCACCGTCCAATCCCGCAAAATCAGCTCTACTGTTCCTTTGCCGAACCGGAGCAGATAGCCGACCGCAGATCCTTTTGCCGAAAATCTCTGAAAATATCATTCCTTCCGCCAGACGGACTCTTTTTCGAACCGGACCCACATGTCAGACTCCTTACCAAATTTTGGTGTTAACACATGCCCCTTCAATTGTGGGATAAAAGTAATTTTGTTCCACAATTGACTCCAGCCACGAATCTGTCAACACCTGTTCTTCGCAATCCGCCGGAATCTTCGTCCAGATCTAACCCTAGATCCCCTTGTTCTGAGCTCGAACCTCCAATGGCAACTCAGAACCAAGCTGCTCAGGTAAATTCATTCTCCACAAATCTTGTTCGGCATTAGGTTTTCAATTTTACCTGAGATTTTCCTTTTCCGCTTTCCTCCAGGAGCCTTCTACTGCTCTTCTGATTCCTATTGAGGCCAATGCGCAGTCTTATTACCTTGGTCCTGTAGGGAATCCTGACCCTCGAGATTTTATTGCCGCTGAATCTCAGAGAATCCCTTTCAAGGCAGCTTTGTCTCCACCTCCCTAGTGGCAAGATGCGTTCAAGAATTGGCCTTTGCCCCCAATTGCAGGCTGGAAGACTTGGTATCGGAGGATTCTTGCAGATAAAAGTGGACTGACCAACCTGGATACTCTCCGCATCGCCCAATGCCTGGAGCTATCCGTGGCTGAGACACCCAAGAATGAAGATCTTCTGATAGCCGCATGCCACTTCTGGTCAAATGGCGTTAACGCCTTCCTTTTTGGGCATGGCCCAATGTCTCCAACCTTGGCCGATGTATACATGATCACTGGCCTTGACATCACCGGTTCTGTCCAGCCCTGGGAATTCAAAAACTCTTCACGTCAGACAGGGGTAAAGCCAGGGAACGGCTACAAGAATTATATCTTGAAGCACATGAGAGACAATCCCCTTGGCAATGTTGAATACAGAGCTTTTCTGAACATGTGGCTGTGCAGGTTCGTTTTCTGTGGTAAAGCCAACGAGCCTACTTTAAACCACATTGCAATGGCGACTCATCTGGCCAGTGGCAATCGCCTTCCTCTGGGAAAATTCTTCTTGGGCAGCGTTTATCATATGCTTCATCAGACTGTCACCCAAATGTACACCAGTCAGAGGATAACGTGCGTCAATGGCCCTTGGTGGTTTGTTCAAATGTGGCTGCAGCTCCACATGCATCAAATTGTTGGTGTCGATTTGAACTTCAGGTTCTTCCCTTTGTCCAATCACCCCGAAGGAGAACCTCAAGCTACCGGAGGATGCCAAAACTACGGAGAAGCGGCTTCAATCGTTTCTATCCAAAGCAGACGTCGGCCGGCTCTTCGAATTGTTCTTCAAAGGTTTCCCCAATCCTCTTTGGCTTCCTTATCTGGGCAACGACGCCTTGACCTTCCCTGTTGAGTTTTCCTTTGAGCCCGGCCATCAAGATGGGAGATTCTTGGAAATCCTTAACATCACAATCCGCCCATGCATACTGTCGGCCGAGTTCAATGGAGGAAGACTGAATGTCAGTACTTATGAATATTATCAGCCTAATGTAATGGCCAGGCAGCTTGGATGCGGCCAGATGCCCCCAAGATTATTTCTGCATGAATTCCTCAAACCCAGGGAGGAAATCAAAGAACTGATGCAGGGCAGCAGAGTTTTCAACTATGTGTGCAGTCCCACTGTCTACACATGTCCTTTTGTGCCCACAACCACAGCTCACCCCACCTTCAACTCCTGGTGGCAAGAATTTCATGACCATATCTTCAGTGAGCCTGTTCATGTGTTCTGTGCAGAATTGGTGCCTGATTTTCTGCCGACTTCAGAGGTAACATAATGAGCCCTTGGATCAAGCATTCCCTCTTTATTCATGGTCTTGACCTTCATCTTTTGTCCACAGAACACAGTGCCTGCCCCTCGAGCCAGGGCAATTGCTTACAATGCTGAAGGCCCAATTTCAGCACTAGGATTTAAATCCACCACTCTGCATCAACTAATGGCTAGGTATGCTACCACAGATCCCAGCCTTTCTAGCCTTGTCGCGGATAGGGAGGGAGTGGCCGCATCCGATTGCCCCTCCAAGTGCTAAAAGGAGAAGGACCGTCAAGAAAGTGCCGTTGAGGTAAACCCTTTTACTTTCTTGATTACCAGGTCACTCGTTCTTGATGAATCATATCATTGTGCCTTTCGTACCGAGCCCAGGCAGCCTTCGTAACCAATACCGCCAATGCCCCATCCATTGGTATGACCTCTCTTCGTTCTTTCTTAAAGATGAGCACCGGCATTTACCCTTCCCATTTGACATTTGCGAAGAAATGATAGAAGAGCAGCTTGTAAATGTCCCGTGTGGTGCAGCAAGCAAGCCCACCCGGGGTTGAATTACCTATCCCGTGAGGAGATTTCATCTTCATCACCTTCGCGGAAGCAAAGACATTCCTCCGGAGATGAATCTCCCTGTTCAACCAAGTCCCCCAAGGGTACCATCACCTGTCGGTCAAGCAGAGATGACCAACCCAACAGAGACGGATCCAACTCCTCATCAGCCAGAAACTCACGAGCCGCTGATGGCCGCATCAGCATCCCCCAGCTTGGAAGTTTCGGCTCTGCCTGGAGCATCTCTTTCGCCTGTGATCACTCCCGCTCAAGAAACCAGCCATGAGGTATCCAATCCGCGCTTTATTCCGGTACCTCGATGTTAGCATTCTTAACTCGGCATTGTTGTTTCTCAGGATCAGGCTCCATCATCGTCAATCTTGCCATCAGAGAGCCAATCAACTGCCGAGGTGATGAAAGAAATAAACCAGCCGCTGCCAGATGAAGTGTTGCCCAAACTCAAAGAAATTGCAGCCTGGCTAGAAAAAGATGTTCAGGATCAGTTTAATGATCTCCATCACTTCGAAGAGATGTTTGAATCTGTCAGTCAAGAACTCCCTGAAGACATCAGAGCTTCTCTATCATCTGTCTATGGCTTAGAAGCTTTTTATGCACCCGTAAGGCGTGCTTTGAGAAAATTGCGCTCCCGCCCGGCCATTGAAAAGAGGAAGATCGATGCCGAACATGCCATGAACGGGGCCCAATCCCAAGCAGAGGGCCATAAGGACGCACTGGCTGACCTGCAAGCTTCCTACGATCTGAAAGTTGCCAGGAAGGCTGCTCTAGAGGCAGAACTGAGAAGCTTATCAGCAGAGATAGAAATTGCCAAAGGGAAAATAGCCGAACTTCCCGGATTGATAGCAAAGACCCAAGCTGAAGTAAAATCGGCTATCACCAAAATAGAGCAATGTGACGCAGAACTCACTGACTTATCCGGAGCCCAAAAGGATTGCCAAGAGCTGCTGGACAATTCCCATTTGATAACATCCAATGCTCGTCGTGTACTTGCCAAACTTTTGAATGCCTGAATGTCCTTATTGATGTATAACTGAATTGGTCGTTCCTGTAATATCTTCTTGTGATCTGTTTCCTTTCTTTTGCGCACCTTCAGACGTAATGCCGAACGACCCATTCGGTAGTGAAACGCCAACCCCCGAATGGCACTTTGATTTCCTTTAGCCAAACCAATCAATCTGCACGCGGCTCAGCCTAGAACTCCAAGCGACTTGCCGACGGGCTGGTCAAGGAAACTTCTCCACCTTCCGATTTTCTTGGGATATGCGCCACGATCCACAGCCACGACTCGAAGCCACGATTCATCCTGCCAGGCCTATAAATGTTACCATAGGTGCTCCTAGCTCTCCACCAGGCCTTCTAGCTTTCGAATCTTTAGTCCTCTCGCAAACAGTGCACATCCCAAACCACAATGGTGCGCCGTCTCAACCGCCGCCGCGCCTCCGACGAGGCCGAGTGGAGCAGCGCCAATGCACGCAGGCGGTGATGATCGTCGATCTCTCCCCTTTGATTCTGTTCTTGATCCTCTTTTGCCTTGACGATCATCCCCTTTTTTCAGATTGATTCAGTGGAATCCGCCTCGTGCGCCGGCCAATCAGCCTCTGCCAGATGACTCTTCGGAGTCCGATGGCCACTCCCCGGTGCCGTACGAGGAAGAAGACGCCATCCGCTTCAAGGAGGAGCTAGAGGCGTCCCGTCGCGAGCTGGAGGACGTCTCCAAGAAAGCGGGCGTGGCCGAGCTAGAATGGGAGGACCAGCGCAAACAGCTGCTGGAGGCCATTGACGGTATGGCTCTGAGATTGATTCTCGATCTAGCCCGGCCCTCGATGCTAATCTTTTCTCGTTTGCTCTTTGCGGCCCGCGACACCGAGCTCGACCGCCCAAAGGCGCCGGTAGAGCAATTGGCCGAGAAGGTGAATGCCCGCGGCAACACGCCGGCGGAGCGCCTGGCCGCGGTGGAGCGCCGCGTCGACGAGGTGGCCGTCCATGGCGTTCGTTTGGGCACCACCTTGGGCCTGGCTGCGATGGCGACGCATACGGACGTCGACTATTCCACCAGACCGCGTGGCTTCCAGGGCGGCGCACCGGAGGACATCGACGAGATCGAGCTCATCCTGGAGCGCCTTGACGGCCACGGCGACGCCATTGCCGAAATTACCCATCCCCAATCTGTGTTGAACAGGCTCTTCGACTAGATTGTACTAGGGATGTGTAAATATCGGCAATAGATGAAGAACTTTTGAATTCTGCACCTGTTCTGTGATGATTTCCCTTTGCATTTGTATCTGCGAATTGTGTTTTCTTTAATCGCATCCGGGAACTATCTTTAGCCGAACGCGCGAGAACAACTGCCCCTTGGCGCAAAATCCACAAAGGATCCCAATTCGGCAATCCGTAAACACTGTTCAAGAGAAAACCCTTCGCACTTGGTGGAAAACCCTGCCGATTGGTATTCCAACAAAGGTGTACCGGCGCTCATCACTCCCAATGCGCCTCCCCGGTCAATAAAATAGCCTGTGGGGTGCTCTGCAAATCCATTCGCACACTCCTCCATCATTTCTCATCTCTTCCCCTGCCTTTAGAGGAAAAAACCCCAACGCCATGGACAAGGGTAAACTACCTCAGGAGAGCGGCTCATCAAAGAAGCGTACGATTCGGAAGTGAGTCTTTTCTTGATCTGCTCCTTGTTATCCCACTTGATCTTGCGCTTCATGTTTTCCTTTCATCCTTTTCAGCCTTGATTTGCTTCCCGAAGAAGTCATCGGGACCGAAGATGTGCCTGAGTACATCTCCTCCAATTCCTCTCTTGAAGCAGAGGATGCCACGCCTGAACAGAGGACCAACCATCGGCTGCGCCGCCGCGTACGACACCTGGAGCGTGGCCTTAGGGACATGTCCGTCCGTTGCCAAGCCGAGCGCGAGCGTCGCATGGTGCTGGAAGCACTAGTAGGGGGTAAATGCTTCTGACTCCTTCATGTTTGCATCTGGATTTCTTGCCCCTAACCTTGATTCTCCCGCTCCAGATGTCTCTGACAGGTACAGCAACCTGAAGGCGGCCTGGGATAGCTTGGTAGAGGCCGCCAATCATGGTCATCCTCGTGCGTTCCAAGTCGCCGTCACGGTGGTCCTGGAACAACTGAAAAGGGAGCAGCAGCCGAAGAAGCAAAGAAAAGATTGAATCATACTTTCGCTTCTTCCTCCACGCCTTCTGCTTCCCACCTCCTAGGGGACCTGACCATTAGGGCTGTTAGTTGTAATCCTGCAAGAAGCAGTTGTAATGTAGTATTGAGCTAAGGGCAATGCATCCAGGCACTGGCCATCTTCTCTTGTTCATGGATTTTGTTCTGAAGGCGGCCTCAATCTCGAGCGCCGGCTATTTTTTGTGCCAGATGTGTGTAATCATCGATCGATCTCAATGCTAGGATAATATTTCTTCAGATATCTTCCATTTATTGCAGCGGAAAATTCTTCCCCTAGCAAAGTTTTCAATATGTATGCATTACCAGGAACGCATCTGACCACACGAAAGGGCCCCTCCCAGTTAGGGGACCATTTGCCGAATTCACTGTATTTAGTTCCAATCGGCAATAGTGCTTTCCACACTAGATCACCTTCTGCGAATTGCCTTACTTTTACTTTCTTGTTATAGTACTTGGCGACTCGCAGCTTTTTTTCTCGATGTTCTCCAGGGCCCTGAGACGGATCATATGCAAATCCTCTAACTCATCCATCATTAGGCCACTGTAATTCTTGGAGCTTAACTCGTTTTGCAACACTACTCTCCTTGAATCTGATTGTATTTCCCAAGGCAGGATTGCATGATGCCCGTAAACCAACTCGTAAGGAGAGGTCTTTGTAGCTCCATGGGGGGCCATTCGGTAAGCCCACGCGCGCTTCACCGAGTACCGAATGCCACCTCCTTGGCTTTCGATCGATCTTCTTCGTATCGCCTTGATCATGATCTTACTAGAAGCCTCTGCTTGACCATTAGCTTGGGCATAATATGGAGAGGAATTAAACAATTTGATTCCCATGCTTTCGGCAAAATCTCTGAACTCCAATGACACGAATTGCGCCCCCTGGTCAGTGGTAATCGTCTGAGGGATCCCAAATCGATAGATAATGTGTTCCTTGACGAACTCGACCATGTTCTCTGACGTCACCTTCTTCAGTGGGATTGCCTCGACCCATTTGGTAAAGTAATCTGTAGCCAAAAGCACGAACTTATGCCCCTTGCTAGACGGTGGGTTAATTTGGCCAATCAAGTCTATACCCCAGCCCCTGAATGGACATGGCTTGATGATGGGATTCAATGCTGATGCAGGGACTCTTTGAATATTCCCGAACTTCTGGCAATCTTGATACCCCCTGTAATACTCAAAGCAGTCCTCTAATATCATCGGCCAAAAGCATCCAGCTTGTCTAATAACCCATTTCATCCGATAGGCCGATTGGTGCGCTCCACATATCCCATCGTGCACTTCGCTCATCATGTTCTTGGCTTCCTCTGGACCCAGGCATCGTAGCAACACCCCATCTAACGATTTACGTAATAAATTATCATCCGAGAAGAACGAACTTGATTGCCTTGTACCGAGCTTCCTAGAGACTTTTCGGGATGGATCTTTCAAGTAATCAATGATTTCTTTCCTCCAATCATCCTCTCGCGAGTGTCCGTCCCTAGTGCAAACACCTCCGCAAAGAAACGCTTCTTGACTCTCTTTATAACCAGAGGCGCTCTGAGCCAGCCTGTTTGCTTCCACATTATGCTCTCTAGGAATGTGCTGTAGGGTTACCAATGGAAAGCTCTTCAAGATTTCTCTGCACTCTTCGTAGTAACTCCTCAGCGCTTCGCTCCTGCACTCGTATTGGCCGTTCAATTGCTTGATGACCAGTTCTGAATCCCCATAGATCTCAACTGAAACGGCCCCGGCTTCTCTCAAATATTGAAGCCCTCGAAGTAGTGCCTCGTATTCAGCCTGGTTATTTGTGACAGTGGGTTGTATAGGAATGGCGAATTCAAACATCTCACCTCTGGGCGAAATTAGCAGGATCCCTACTCCCCCACCTTTGCCACACGATGACCCATCGAAAAATAAAGCCCAAGGGGTAATTTCAAGCAGATCAATTGACGGGTCACGATGTTCAGTTATAAAATCGGCAATGACCTGACCTTTGATGGCTTTTGCCGATTCGAACTTCAACTCGAATCCTGATAACGCTAAAATCCATTTGCCAATCCGACCATTCAAATTTGGCATAGATAACATATGTTTTATCACATCAAACCTTGAGTATACGGTGCATTCGGCATTCAACAAGCAGTGCCAAAACTTTGTACACGAGTAGTACACGCAAAGACACAGTTTCTCTATAGACGAATACCTGGTTTCAGGATCAAGTAGTTTTCGGCTAAGATAAGCTACTACCCGCTCCTTTCCTTCGAACTCTTGAATAAGGGCCGATCCAATGGTTTGGGTATCGGCCGCCACGTACAACTTGAAAGGCTTGTTCAGCTGAGGAGGAACCAGCACCGGCGGCTCCTTCATGTACTGCTTGATCTCATCGAAAGCCTTTTGTTGTTCGTCGCCCCATGTGAATTTCTGATCTTTCTTTAGCTTCAGCAATGGAGAGAATGGCAACACCTTCTGTGATAAATTTGAGATGAATCTTCTCACGAAGTTGATCTTGCCGAGCGAAGTGATTGCAATTCCTTGAGGTTGGTTGGAGGAACGACTTCATCAATGGCTTTCATGCTCTTTTTGCCAACTTCGATTCCCCCTCGTGGACCAAGAACCCCAAGAACTCTCCACTCGATACCCCAAAAGCACACTTGTTTGGATTCATCTTCGGACCATGTTTCCGGTGCACTCCAAGGTCTTCTTCACATTTTCCGATGGGTGTCATGACTTAAGGACTTGATCACCACGTCATCAATGTAGATTTCCACGCTTTGCCGATCAACTCATGAAAAATGTAATTCATGGCCCGTTGATAGGTTGCACCGGCATTTTTCAACCCAAACGTCATGACTATCCACTCAAATAGGCCTATATGACCAGGACATCTCGAAGGCCGTCTTTGATATGTCTTCTATTGCCATGAAAATCGATTGTATCCCGCGTTGCCATCCATGAAACTAATCACCTTGTGTCCGAAGCGGCGGCGTCAATCAATAAATCGGCAACAGGCATCGGTATCCATCCATGGGAGTAGCTCGTTTAGGTCCCTGAAGTCTATGCAAACTCTCATTTTTCCATTCTTCTTATACACAGGGACGATGTTAGAAATCCACTCCGCATATCTGCACGGCCGAACGAAGTTTGCATCAAGTAATCTTTCGATTTCCTTCTTCACATCGGCCAATACTTCATCCTTGTAGATCTTCCGGGGTGGTTGCTTATATGGTTTGAAACCAGGCTTGATTGGCAACCGATGCTCGAAGATGGAACGATCCAATCCAGGCATCTCCGAGTAATCCCAGGCGAAGCAATCTTTGTATTCTTTGAGCAGCTCTATTAAATTCCCCCTGAAGTCTGGTTGCAAGTTTGCACTGATGAACGTCGGCCTTGGCTTATCACCGCTTCCAATGTCAACCTCTTCCAGTTTATCGGCCGACATGAATCCTCGCCCTAATTTGCCATCAGTGCCATCCACGGGGTTCTCCATTAAAAATTACTATAAGAGCCGACTGCTTGAATCGGCCGTTGGTCGCCGCCGACAGTTCAACGAGACCTTCTCCCCGTCCTTCCCCGAGAAGCAATCGATGCCTTGGTACTCCCGTAAGGCCGGTTCCATGTTGGCCACGCTCACGGAGTCGTCCGCATGGACGACCTCAATCTCATCATCCACCCACCGGATAAGTCGTTGATGCATGGTGGATGGGACGCAAAGCAGCTAGCATGAATCCAAGCCCCGCCCAAGCAAAGCAGGCCGTAGGCTCCTTTGCCCTCGATGACAAAGAAGGTGGTGAGCGCCGTCTTGGACCCGATCATCAAGTCCACGTGGGCGCATCCTTTGGTGTCTGAGGGGTTCCCGGCGAAGTCGTTCAAGATGATGCTTGTAGGTGTCAGATCGCTCGGGCCCATGCCAAGCTTCCTGAAGGTGGTGTACGGCATTACGTTAACTGCCGCGCCACCGTCGACGAACATCTTGGTCAATGGTTTGCCATTGACGTACCCCCTCAAGTACAGTGGCCTCATATGGCGGTTCTTGGCCCGCTTGTCGAAGATGGCCTGCTTGGACAGCACCAGCTGCGCCATCATCCCCTCGGGCTGCTCGTCATGGAAGGAAGCTTCCTCCCCGCATAACCTCGGTTAGCAGGGAGCCATGAACTCGTTCGGCAGAAGTATACCATGCATGTAGGAGCCGAACACTTCGATCCTTCTGGGCCGGTCCTTGGGGCGCCACTTCCGCCCCGTCCGGATCCCGCTTGTTTCATCTCGCGGTTCCTCAAGCGCCGGACCCGCCTCTTCCGGCTCCCCGCGTAGGCCGGTGGGCACCACCGCCCTTCTCGCCGTACGTGGACCTCCTCTTCCTCTTCCCCGATCGGCCCACCCGAGATCGCTTGGCGCTTCCTCGGGATGATCGATGATCTCAATTTTTTGACGCCGATCCCCATTTGGGTGGATCCTTCCAAGTCCGTCGTGGACGGATCGGCGATTGCGCTTCTCGCCCGTACTCAACGTATCCGTCGCCGCACTCGGACGCTCTTTAATGTGGGCAGCTTTAGGCCTTCGTTCCAACAGCGTTCGAAGAAGGCGCATCCCCGCGTGTGCGCGCTCCGTTCGCGCGTGTACCGCTCTTGGTCCCTTCTACGCGCTTCCTCTTCCGCCGCGTTGCTCCTCCTCGTGGCGACGCTTTCCGGTAGCGCTCTTTTCTCTATCTCGGCGCCGCCATTTGTTGAGGAGAATGCGCGACGTCACCTTGGGTTTAGGCCTCGGATGACTCCCCAATCTCGATGTGGCTCTTGAGCACGTGGGGTGCGTCGCCTTGCACTTGCTCCAGGTCACCTCGGCGTTCGGGTCCACCGCTCCACCTTGCTTGGACCCTCGGGCCGAGGTCGAGACCTTGACCTTCCCCTTCTCCTCGGCCGTTATCGCATTGACGTTAAAAGCCGAGCATGTTCTCGAGGAAAGGGGTGGCCATCCGGCCTTCATCTTGTTATCGAACTTGAGGTGTCCCTCCTGGATAGCCTTCTGGATCCTCATCCTGAAGACCCTGCAATCGTTGATGGAGTGCGAGTCTCTGTCATGGAAGCCACAGTAACGCTTCGCTTTAACTCCATCAGGCCGAAGCATAGAATGCCCCTCAGTGCCTTAATTCGGCCTTCTTTCACCAAGAGCTCGAACAACTTATCGGCCCTTTGTGACGTCGAAGTCGTAAGTCCCTTTGGTCTCGCTTGACCCAACGCCGATTCATTGTCCAGGGCTCTTTACCCCACATGATTTCCGCCGCAGCCTACCTCCAATTCATCGTCGAATCCTCGACCGTATCGCCTTTGTCCAGAACCGGTTGTAGATGTCGCCGACGTCGTGCCGCTTGCCAAACTTGGGGTCCTTCTTGAGGCCATATGCCCTCGATTGCTCATCGTAGATAACTTTTGTGACATGCTCGGCCCAAGTTCTCAAACTCCATCCCAAATAGCTTTTCGCGCACGGCCGGTAACATCCCTGCGACGGCCATACGCCCACCGATCGTCCGGTAAGTTCAATGAGAAGCACATGCCCTTGACTTCCCGAATCTTCTAAGAAACCTCGGCCGGCGTTTCGCCGTGCCTTTGCTTCGTGGTGGCGAGATCAATCAACTTTTTCTCGAGAACCGCCGCCGAAGTAATGAGCGTGGAATTTACGCTCCAAGTCCTTCCATCCGGCCACCGATTCAGGGCGGTGGACGAGAACCACCGAAAGCCGGACCCGCCGCGAGGCGGGGAAGTAACGAACCTCCGAACGTCTCTTCGGCCGAGCATTCCCCAAGCTGCATGAGGTAACGGGCGATGTGCTCGACCGTGCTTGTCTCGTCCTGCCCGGAGAACTTTGTGAATTCCGTCGGCGGCTTCACTCTAGGTGGAAAGAGCACGTTATAGTACCATTCCGGGAACGGTGGCCTGTAGGCGGGGCCCTGCATCTTCGGCTTGAGGCCAAACTGATTCTGCATCAATTCGGCCATCTTGCGCGCTAGGGCGTTATCTTCTTGCGCGCCCGCAGCTGGCGCGTACCCTGGGTGCGGGAAAGCGTCGAACGCTCCGTAATTTCCCACTTCATGATATCCTCCGCCGTACAAATTCTTCTCGGGAGCCGCTGGTCGACGGAGCAATTCTCCGACCGGGGTCAAGTGGGGGCCCCGTACGAGCCGAACGCTAGGTCACCGTACGTAGGCCGGGTACGGATGCCCGGCGCGTTGCATGTGCCGACCTCGTGCCGCTCCGTGGTGGCGGCAGGATTGGTTGACTTCCCCCGAAGCTTGTAACGGGGGGCTGAACCGGCCGCCCCCCCGCCGCCCGCGGAGGGAGGTTGGAACGCTTGGCTTCCGGCGCTCCGAGGAGGAGGCCGCCGTGGTCGTCTCCGAAGCGGCGGCCGAGAGCTTGATTCACCCGGCCTCTACGGTGCTCCTCCGGAAGGGCGCCTTCCCGAACGCTTGCTCCATGCCCGGCCAAAGATGGCCACCATCATCCGCCGGAGCGATCCGAGGAAGGCCTTGTTGTGCTTGGTGAGCATGTAGTCCGCCGACTCTTGGAACACCCGTGCGCATTCCTCCTTTTCCCCGCTAAGACGTAGCATCGACCTCTCCCCGTAGCAAGCACTCTAGGCATCTCATTCTTTAGATATGGGACACCGCTTCGTTCTTCTTAAATGACAAACAGGCACTTCGTCGAAATTGATCTACGACGTCTTGGAGCCGCCGCCGCCGTCCGGAGAAAGATCCTCTAGGTCGACGTCCATAAGGTCCGCAATCTTGTGCATCTTGAATTAATTCGGCCGTTTGTCCCACCGGCGTGCCAAAAAGTGTGTTGACGCGAAAGTGCACTCAACGCCAATCACACAAAGAAGCCGAACAAAGCCGGCTTCGCACGCGCAGAGCGAAATGACGTGCGCTCAATTTTTCCCCGAAAATTAACAAAAGATAAAACATGTTAAATACCAAAGCTTGGAACCTACGGTGGTACCGCATTAGCTCCATATTTGCGGCCAAGAAGCCAAGCAAGATGACACGTAGCTATGTAGAGCTATCTCGTCAAAGAACCACAAAGCCCTTCGACCATTACAAAGGGAAAAAGGAACACTGCCGAATGGATGATGTAGGCATGACGGCGATCGGTCTTTGTATAAACAAAGATGCAAGCACAAAGTTATGACCGATCCCCATTAAATAAAATAAGGTAAAGCACGAACATGATCATGTATTAAATAAGCATGCATAGATCCAAAGCACTAGTCTACCGCATGTCTAGTTACTTTAAAACCCGTCGGGCACGATAACAAACAAATCTATCCACCGCATGATACGATTTGCATGAAAAACGTACCACTTTCCACAAATAGATCTATCCACCGCATGATACAATCTAAATATAGAAAGCTAAAAGCATACATCACTTAAGACATAAATAATGCACGTGTTCTACTCAAGAAAACATAACCGAACACGGCTAAACAGACGATCCAGGGTCCATGAAGAAGGAACAAACATTAGCACATGAATAAATCTATCAGATTGATTTGGGAATCTAATCCACCGGATGACTAGCTCCAAAGCAACCCAAAAACCTGCATCTACCGCATGATACTCGGTTCTTTCAAGATTTATACGAACATGGCAAGCTTGAACCCGCAACACGTAGCAACCTAGATCGATTCGGTTTCGGCCATCGGAAAGTATTAGATCCACGCGTCAAAACACGAAACTTGCTCGAACAAGGATCACAAAAGAGATATAGCCGATCCAAACCCATCTAGATTGGGCAAAGATGTGTTACATGAATTAAAACATAAAGTAAAACTCAA
Source organism: Cenchrus americanus (assembly GCA_947561735.1). Lineage (NCBI taxonomy): Eukaryota > Viridiplantae > Streptophyta > Magnoliopsida > Poales > Poaceae > Cenchrus > Cenchrus americanus. The sequence continues at coordinate 196,955,529 of OX387244.1, forward strand.
GATAACACGGGATAACTTAATGAATCTATTGATCTTGCCAAAATCCAATAGAGCCGATAACTAGCTTCAAGCCGTATCTTAGCCTACCGCATGGCTCGTGATCTAACAAGAAACCCTCTTGAACCAAGCTTGAATCTACCGCATGACACGAAGCATGGTAACAAGACTACTTGCATCAAATCTAAATCCACCGCATGATACTAGACATGATACAAGGTTGCCGTACTCACGGAGGTCGACGGATCGATTGGCCCTCTCGAAGAACTCGAGGACACGACAAGGACTCTAGGTTTGGCGTAAGGCTTCGTGTGTATTGAGGAATGATCGTGTTTGTTACATACATTCGTGGGTAGTATTTATACCCCGTCGAGTACAACCGCGAATGGATTCATTGCCTAACTAAACTTGATCGCCTATCCATCCATTCGTTTCCCCCGATTTAGCCACGTCACCGTCCAATCCCGCAAAATCGCCCCATCGTTCCTTTGCCGAACCGAGCAGATAGCCGACCGCATCCTTTTTGCCGAAAATCTCTCGAAAATATCCTTCCTTCCGCCGGACGGGACTCTTTTTCGAAGGACCCACATGTCGACTCCTTACCAAATTTTGGTGTTAACACATGCCCCTTCAATTGTGGGATAAAAGTAATTTTGTTCCACAATTGACTCCAGCCCACGAATCCGTCAACACCGTTCTTCGCAATCCGCCTAATCTTCATTCGCATCTAACCCTAGATCCCCTTGTTCTGAGCTCGAACCTCCAATGGCAACTCAGAACCAAGCTGCTCAGGTAAATTCATTCTCCACAAATCTTGTTCGGCATTAGGTTTTCAATTTTACCTGAGATTTTCCTTTTCCGCTTTCCTCCAGGAGCCTTCTACTGCTCTTCTGATTCCTATTGAGGCCAATGCGCAGTCTTATTACCTTGGTCCTGTAGGAATCGACCCCTCGAGATTTTATTGCCGCCGAATCTCGCAGAACCTTTCATGCGCTTGCCCACCTCCCTAGTGGCAAGATGCGTTCAAGAATTGGCCTTGCCCCCAATTGGCAGCGTCGGAAGACTTGGTATCGCGAGGATTCTTGCGTATAAAAGTGGACCGACCAACTCCGGATACTCTCCGCATCGCCCAATGCCTGGAGCTATCCGTGGCTGAGACACCCAAGAATGAAGATCTTCTGATAGCCGCATGCCACTTCGGTCAAATGGCGTTAACGCCTTCCTTTTTGGGCATGGCCCAATGTCTCCAACCTTGGCCGATGTATACATGATCACTGGCCTTGACATCACCGGTTCGTCCAGCCCCGGGGAATTCAAAACTCTTCACGTCGGGGACAGTGGGTAAAGCCAGGAACGGCTACAAGAATTATATCTTGAAGCACATGAGAGACAACTTTGGCAATGTTGAATACGTAGCTTTTCCCGAACATGTGGCCGCAGGTGTCTGCTTTTCCGTGGTAAAGCCAACGAGCCTACTTTAAACCACATTGCAATGGCGACTCATCCGGCCAAAGGCAATCGCCTTCCTCTCGGGAAAATTCTTCTCTGCGCCGTTTATCATATGCTTCATCGACCGTCACCCAAATGTACACCAGTCGTAGGATAACGTGCGTCAATGGCCCTTGGTGGTTTGTTCAAATGTGGCCGGCAGCCTCCACATGCATCAAATTGTTGGTGTCGATTTGAACTTCAGGTTCTTCCTTTGTCCAATCACCCCGAAGGAGAACCTCAAGCTACCGTAGGATGCCAAAATTACTTCGAGAAGCGGCTTCAATCGTTTCTATCCAAAGAGACGCTCACCGCGGCTCTTCGAATTGTTCTTCAAAGGTTTCCCCCAATCCTCTTTGGCTTCCTTATCCGGGCAACGACGCCTTGACCTTCCCCGTTGAGTTTTCTTTTGAGCCCCGGCCATCAAGATGGGGAGACTTTGGAAATCCTTAACATCACAATCCGCCCATGCATATCGTCGGCCGAGTTCAATGGAGGAAGATCGAATGCCGCATTTATGAATACATCACCCCAATGTAATGGCCGTGCAATGGATGCGGCCGTATGCCTCCAAGATTATTTCTGCATGAATTCCTCAAACCCAGGGAGGAAATCAAAGAACCGATGCAGTAAGTGTAGAAGTTTTCAACTATGTGTGCAATTCCACTGTCTACACATGTCCTTTTGTGCCCACAACCACACCACCCCACCTTCAACTCCCCGTGTGGCAAGAATTTCATGACCATATCTTCGCGTGAGCCCTCGTTCATGTGTTCTCGTGCGTAATTGGTGCCCGATTTTCTCTCGCCGACTTCAGAGGTAACACAATGAGCCCTTGGATCAAGCATTCCCTGTCTATTCATGGTCTGACCTTCATCTTTTGTCCACAAAGCGAACACAAGGCTCGGCCCCCGAGCCAGGGCAATTGCTTACAATGTCAAGCTCCAATTTCAGCACTAGGATTTAAATCCACCACTCGCATCAACTAATGGCTATATGGAAAGCATTACGCATCCCGTGGGCCTTTCTAGCCTTGTCGGGCAGAGCAGGGAGTGCGTGGCCGTATCCGATTGCCCCTCCAAGTGCTAAAAGATAAGGACCGTCAAGAAAGTGCCCGTTGAGGTAAACCCTTTTGGCTTTTTGATTACCAAAGTCACTCGTTCTTGATGAATCATATCATTGTGCCTTTGCATCAGAGCCCAAAGAAATTTTCCTCGTAACCAATACCGCCAATGCCCCATCCACCGGTATGACCTCTAATGCTCTTTTCTAAAGATGAGCACTCGGCATTTACCCTTCCCATTTGACATTTGCGTAAGAAATGATAGAAGAGCAAGCCTATAGAATGTCCCGTTGGTGCAAAGAAGCAAGCCCACCCAGGGTTGAATTACCTATCCCAAGGAGATTTCATCTTCATCACCTTCTCGCGGAAGCAAATATTACTCCTCCGAGATGAATCTCCCCGTTCAACCAAGTCCCCCAAGGGTACCATCACCCGTCGGCCGGCTGCAGATGACCAACCCAACAGACGGATCCAACTCCTCATCGCCCCGTAAACTCACGAGCCGCCGATGGCCGCATCGCATCCCCCAAACTTGGAAGTTTCGCCCGCTCGGGAGCATCTCTTTCGCTCGTGATCACTCCCGCTCAAGGAACAAACCCATGAGGTATCCAATCCGCGTTTATTCCGCACTGATGTTAGCATTCTTAACTCGGCATTGTTGTTTCTCGTGATCGTGCTCCATCATCGTCAATCTTGCCATCGCAGAGCCAATCAACTCGCCGAGGTGATGAAAGAAATAAACCAGCCGCCGCCGTATGAAGTGTTGCCCAAACTCAAAGAAATTGGCACTGCTAGAAAAAGACAAGTTCGTAGATCAGTTTAATGATCTCCATCACTTCGAAGAGATGTTTGAATCTGTCAGCCAAGAACTCCCGAAGACATCGAGCTTCTATCATCTCGTCTATGGCTTAGAAGCTTTTTATGCACCCGTGTAAGGCGTGCTTTTGAGAAAATTGGTGCCCCGTCCCGCCATTGAAAAGAGGAAGATCGACGCGAACATGCCATGAACGGGGCCCAATCCCAAGCAAGAGGGCCACAAGGACGATCGGGCCGACCCGCAAGCTTCCTACGATCCGAAAGTTGCTGTGAAGGTCGCTTCTAGAGGCAAGAACCGAGAAGCTTATCGGCGAGAGATAGAAATTGCTAAAGGGAAAATAGCCGAACTTCCCTGAGCTGATAGCAAAGACCCAAGTCAAGTAAATCGCTATCACCAAAATAGAGCAATGTGACGTGTAACTCACCGACTTATCCGAGCCCAAAAGGATTGCCAAGAGCCGCCGGACACTCCCATTTGATAACATCCAATGCTCGTCGTGTACTTGCCAAACTTTTGAATGCCTGAATGTCCTTATTGATGTATAACTGAATTGGTCGTTCCTGTAATATCTTCTTGTGATCTGTTTCCTTTCTTTTGCGCACCTTCAGACGTAATGCCGAACGACCCATTCGGTAGTGAAACGCCAACCCCCGAATGGCACTTTGATTTCCTTTAGCCAAACCAATCAATCTGCACGCGGCTCAGCCTAGAACTCCAAGCGACTTGCCGACTCGGCCGTCGAAGGAAACTTCTCCACCTTCCGATTTTCGGGGATATGCGCCACGCATCCACAAACCCACGACTCGAAGCCACGATTCATCCCCGCCGTGCCTATAAATGTTACCATAGGTGCTCCTAGCTCTCCACCAGGCCTTCTAGCTTTCGAATCTTAGTCCTCGCCGCAAACAAGGCACATCCCAAACCACACGTGTGCGCCGTCTCAACCGCCGCCGCGTCCGACGAGGCCGAGTGGAGCAGCGCCAATGCACGAAAGCAGGATGATCGTCGATCTTCTCCCCCCTTTGATTCTCGTTCTTGATCCTTGCTCTCGACGATCATCCCCTTTTTTCGATTGATTCGCGGGAATCCGCTCGTGCGCTCGCCAATCACCGCGATGACTCTTCGAGTCCGATGGCCACTCCCGTGCCGCACGAGGAAGAAGACGCCATCCGCTTCAAGGGAGGAGCCAGGAGCGCCCCGTCGCGAGCCGGAGGACGTCTCCAAGAAAGCGGCGTGGCCGAGCTAGAATGGGAGGACCAGCGCAAACAAATTGCCGGAGGCCATTGACGGTATGGCTCGAGATTGGATTCTCATCTAGCCCGGCCTCCGATGCTAATCTTTTCTGCTTGCTCTTGCGCCCGCGATTGGTCGCAGCTCGACCCGACGAAAGGCGCCGGTAGAGCAATTGGCCGAGAAGGTGAATGCCCGCGGCAACACGCCGGCGGAGCGCCCGGCCGCGGTGGAGCGCCGCGTCGACGAGGTGGCCGTCCATGGCGGCTTCGTTTGGGCACCACCTTGGGCCTCGGCCGCGATAGCGACGACACGACGTCGACTATTCCACCGACCGCGTGGCTTGTGGCGGCGCACCGAGGACATCGACGAGATCGAGCTCATCCCGGAGCGCCTTGACGGCCACGGCGACGCCATTGCCGAAATTACCCATCCCCAATCCGTGCTGAACAAAGCTCTTCGACTCGTATTGTACTAGGATGTAAAAATATCGGCAATAGATGAAGAACTTTTGAATTCTCGCACCCGTTTCCGTGATGATTTCCCTTTGCATTTGTATCTGCGAATTGTGTTTTCTTTAATCGCATCCGGGAACTATCTTTAGCCGAACGCGCGAGAACAACTGCCCCTTGGCGCAAAATCCACAAAGGATCCCACTCCGGCAATCCGTAAACACCGTTCAAGAGAAAAACCCTCGCACTTGGTGGAAAACCCCGCCGATTGGTATTCCAACAAATCTGTGTACCGGCTACCATCACTCCCAATGCGCCCTACGTCAATAAAATAGCCCGTGGGGTGCTCGCAAATCCATTCGCACACTCCTCCATCATTTCTCATCTCTTCCCCCGCCTTAGAGGAAAAAACCCCAACGCCATGGACAAGGGTAAACTACCTCAGGAGAGCGGCTCATCAAAGAAGCGTACGATTCGGAAGTGAGTCTTTTCTTGATCTGCTCCTTGTTATCCCACTTGATCTTGCGCTTCATGTTTTCCTTTCATCCTTTTCAGCCTTGATTTGCTTCCCGAAGAAGTCATCGGGACCGAAGATGTGCCTGAGTACATCTCCTCCACCTCTCTGGCTGCAGGATGCCACGCCCATCGCAGGACCAACCACGGGCCGCGCCGCCGCGTACGACACCTGGAGCGTGGCCTTAGGGACATGTCCGTCCGTTGCTGCCGAGCGCGAGCTGCCGTACAGGCCGGGAAGCACTAGTAGGGGGTAAATGCTTCGACTCCTTCATGTTTGCATCCGGATTTCTTGCCCCTAACCTTGATTCTCCCGCTCCGCATGTCTCTCGACAGCACAAAGAACCTCGAAGGCGGCTCGGGATAGTTTGCAGAGGCCGCCAATCATGGTCATCCTCGTGCGTCCCAAGTCGCCGCTCACGGTGGTCCCGGGAACAACCGAAAAGGAGTTAAAGAAACTCGAAGAAGCAAAGAGAAGATTGAATCATACTTTCGCTTCTTCTCCACGCCTTCTCGCTTCCCACCTCCTAGGGGACCCGACCATCAGTGGTCGTTAGTTGTAATCCCGCAAGAAGTGCTTGTAATGTAGTATTGAGCTAAGGGCAATGCATCCAGCACCGGCCATCTTCTTGTTCATGGATTTTGTTCCGAAGGCGGCCTCAACTTCGAGCGCCCGCCATTTTTTGTGCCGATGTGTGTAATCATCGATCGATCTCAATGCTAGGATAATATTTCTTCGCATATCTTCCATTTATTGCGCCGGAAAATTCTTCCCCTAGCAAAGTTTTCTAATATGTATGCATTACCAGGAACGCATCCGACCACACGAAAGGGCCCTCCCGCTAGGGACCATTTGCCGAATTCACCGTATTTAGTTCCACCGGCAATAGTGCTTTCCACACTAGATCACCGCGACTCCGTTCGCCTTTTACTTTCTTGTTATAGTACTTGGCGGCTCGTGCCTTTTTTTCTCGATGTTCCTCTGTGGCCCCGAGACGGATCATATGCAAATCCTCTAACTCATCCATCATTAGGCCACCGTAATTCTTGGAGCTTAACTCGTTTTGCAACACTACTCTCCTTGAATCATTTGTATTTCCCAAGGCAGATTGCATGATGCCCGTAAACCAACTCGTAAGGAGAGGTCTTTGTAGCTCCATGGGGGCCATTCGCAAGCCCACGCTTCACCGAGTACCGAATGCCACCCTCCTTGGCTTCCCGATCGATCTTCTCTCGTATCGCCTTGATCATGATCTTACTAGAAGCCTCTCGCTTGACCATTAGCTTGGGCATAATATGGAGAGGAATTAAACAATTTGATTCCCATGCTTTCGGCAAAATCTCGAACTCCAATGACACGAATTGCGGTCAAGTCGCTGGTAATCGTCCGAGGGATCCCAAATCGATAGATAATGTGTTCCTTGACGAACTCGACCATACCTCTCTCGACGTCACCTTCTTCGAAGGATTGCCTCGACCCATTTGGTAAAGTAATCAGAGGCCAAAAGCACGAACTTATGCCCCTAAGCGACGGGTTAATTTGGCCAATCGTCTCCATAATTTGTACCCCCGAATGGCCATGGCTTGATGATGGATTCAATGCTCGATGGTGGACTCTTGAATATTCCCGAACTTCCGGCAATCTTGATACCCCCCGTAATACTCAAAGGGGCCCCTCTAATATCATCTACTAAAAGCATCCACTTTGTCTAATAACCCATTTCATCCGATAGGCCGATTGGTGCGCTCCACATATCCCATCGTGCACTTCGCTCATCATGTTCTTGGCTTCCTCTCGGGACCCAGCATCGTAGCAACACCCCATCTAAATACTTACGTAACAAATTATCATCCGTAAGAACGAACTTGATTGCCTTGTACCGAGCTTCCTAGAGACTTTTCTAGATGGATCTTTTCCAAGTAATCAATGATTTCTTTCCTCCAATCATCCTCTCGCTGTGTCCGTCCCTAGTGCAAACACCTCTCCAAGTAAAGAACGCTTTCGACTCTCTTTATAACCGCAGGCGCTCGAGGCACTGCTTGCTTCCACATTATGCTCTCTAGGAATGTGCTCGTAGGGTTACCAATGGAAAGCTCTTCAAGATTTCTCTCACACTCTTCGTAGTAACTCCTCAACAGCGTCGCACTCGTACGTTCAATTGCTTGATGACCAGCTTCCGAATCCCCATAGATCTCAACCGAAATGCCCCGGCTTCTCTCAAATATTGAAGCCCTCGAAGTAGTGCCTCGTATTCAGCCTCGGTTACTTGTGACAAGGTTGTAGAATGGCGAATTCAAACATCTCACCTCTCGGGGCGAAATTAGCAAGATCCCTACTCCCCCACCTTTGCCACACGATGACCCATCGAAAAATAAAGCCCAAGGGGTAATTTCAAGGTGATTAATTGACGGTGTCAATGATGTCTTTCATTATAAATCGGCAATGACTGGCCTCGAGTTGCTCGGCCGCGTTCTTGTCGGAGGGGACCTTCTCGCTCGCCGAGGTAGTCGATGAAGGGTTGCCTCCGGTCCACGTCGATCATCATGACCTCCTGCCCGGGCCTGGGTGGATGGGCCGGGACAAGGGTCGGAGGCGCCGGCTCCGAATGGATGGCGCGTGAAGCTCGTGTACGAAGACACCTCGGCGGCACTTGAGCGCGGGTGGATCCGAGCTTGGAGAGGACGTCCGCCGCAACGTTGTTGTCGCGGACGATGTGATGGAACTCGAGACCGTAGAACTTGTTCTCGAGCTTGCGGACTTCTAGGCAGTAGGCATCCATGTTCTCCTTGTTGTGGTCCCAGGACTTGTTGACTTGGTTGATGACCACTGCGGAGTCGCCGTAGACTAGTAGCCTCTTAATGCCCAGTGAAGCCGCGAGGCGGAGCCCGTGTAGGAGGGCTTCGTACTCGGCTTCGTTGTTGGAGACCTTCCAAAAGATCTGCAGGACGTACTTGAGTTGTTCGCCCGTTGGAGAGATCAGGAGTACCCCTGCACCTGCGCCCTCGAGGTTGAGTGAGCCGTCGAAGTACATCACCCAATGCTCTGGTCGCACGGTGGGAGTAGGTAGCTGGTTCTCCCGCCACTCCGCCATGAAGTCGACTAGTGTCTGCGATTTGATGGCTGTGCGTGGCTTGAAGTCGATAGTGAGGGCGCCGAGCTCGACAGCCCACTTGGAGATTCTTCCGTAGCGTCTTGGTTCCGCGGATGTCGCCAAGCGGGTAGTCGGTGACGATGGAGACCGAGTACCGCCGGAAGTAATGTCGTAGCTTGCGCGAGGTGATGAGTAGAGCGTACAGAGCTTCGCACGGCCGATAGCGGGCCTTGGACTCGATAGAACCTCACCGACGAAGTAGACCGGACGCCGGACCGGTAGGCGTGGCCGTCTTCCCCCGCCGCTCGACAACGATGGCGATCGACCACGTGAGTAGTCGCAGCGAGGTAGAGCAACAGCTGCTCTCCCTTGTGAGGAGCCGTGAGGATCGGTGGCTTTGATAGGAAGTCCTTGAGCTGGGCAAGGGCTTGATCCGCCTCTGGAGTCCACCCAAACTTCTCTTGATGCTTGAGTAGTTTGAAGAAGGGGAGGCCCCGTTCTCCTAGCCTCAAGATGAATCTGTTCAGCGCCGCCATGCACCTTGTCAGCTTCTGGACGTCTTTGATGCTCGTGGGAGCTTTCATGCTGGTGATGGCGGAGATCTTCTCGGGGTTGGCTTCGATGCCGCGCTGGCTGATGATGAAGCCGAGTAGTTTGTTCGAGGGGACGCCGAAGACGCACTTGTTCGGGTTGAGCTTCCAGCGGTACTCGCGTAGTGATGCGAAGGTCTCTTCAAGGTCGTCGATGAGGGTACTGGAGTCCCTGGTTTTGACAACCACGTCATCCACGTAGGCCTCGACGTTCTTGTTGAGTTGCCACTTGAAGCAGGCCTGGATGGCTCATTGGTAGGTAGCGCCGGCGTTCTTCAACCCGAATGACATGGTCGTGTAGCAGTACGCGCCAAACGGGGTGATGAACACGGTCTTCTCCTGGTCTTCTTCCTTGATTGCAATCCGGTGGTACCGGAGTAGCGGTCGGGGGGAAGCAGAGCGAGTCGCAGCCCGCCGTGGAGTCGATGACTTAATCAATCCGCGCAACCCGAAGGGGTCCTTGGGGCAGTGTTTGTTGAGGCTCGGTGTAGTCGACGCACATCCTCCACTCGTTCGAGTTCTTCTTGCGGACGAGGACGGGGTTGGCGAGCCACTCGGGATGGAAGACTTCTCGATGAAGCCGACTGCGAGTAACTTGGCGAGTTCCTTCTTGATGGCGTCCCGCCTGTCGTCGGCAAAGCGTCGAAGGTGTTGTCGCTTAGGGGTGGACTTAGGATCGACGTTGAGGCGCGCTCAATCGGCTCCCCGGGCACTCCCGGCATGTCCGTCGGCTTCCACGCGAAGATGTCGCGGTTAGCCCAAAGAAAGCTGATGAGCGCGTCTTCCTATTTGGGGTCGAGGCCACCCCCGATGGTTGTGGTCTTGCCGGGGTCGCCTCGTTCCAAGGTCGACCGTCTTGACGAGTATCTCCTCAGGTGGCTGGGGCTTGTTGGTGCTGTCAGACTTCTCTGGGATGTCGAGTTCACTTGTAGCAAGCTTCTTCGACGCAGCGTAGACCTCCATCATCGCGTTGGGTACTTGGTTTGTAGAGGCGATCTCCACGGCTTCTGTGTCGTAGTCGTGAGAGATCTTCAAGTCCCCTTGGAGGGAGAGTACATCGGCTGGGCTTGGCATCTTGAGTACCAAGTAGGTGTAGTGAGGCACCGCCATGAACTTGGCGATGGCTGGTCTGCCGAGGATGGCGTGGTAAGAGGTCTCGAAATCCGCGACCTCGAACTTGATGTACTCGGTGCGGTAGTTGTCCCGAGACGCCCGAAGGTAATCGGCGGTGACCACCGAGCCCGGTGGAATAGCCGCGTTGCCGGGGACGATGCCGTAGAAGGGCGTGTTGCTCTTGGTGAGCATATGAGTGATGTCGAGCTTCATTTTCTTCAACGTCTTGGTGAAGAGGACGTTGAGCCCGCTTCCACCGTCGATTAGCACCTTGTTGAGCTTGGAGCCCGCCACCACTGGCTTCAGGACGAGGGGGAACCGTCCTGGTTCAGAGAAGCTGGTCCATTGGTCCGCGCGGGAGAAGGTGATGGGTACCTCCGACCACCTGAGAGGGGTCGGGACCGCTGGTTCAATGGACATCACTTCACGACGGGTAGCCTTCGCTCCCGCCCGCCGGGCACCGCCGAAGAGGACGTTCACGGTCTTGTCCCGGCTCCCCGGAAGTCGTTGTTGTCGCCGTCCTTCTTCTTGCCCTTTTGATCGTGAGGGTGCGGTGGCTCCGGCGTATCCTTGAGTGCATGCCCGAGCTGGTAGCACCGCCGCGTAGTGTGGTTGCCATTTGGATGCCACGGGCACTTCTCCTTCGGCCAGGTCTTTGAAGCCGCCGTGAGTTCTTCTTTGAGTTCCCCTTCGCAGGCGCCGGATAGCCGCGACAAGGTTGTCCTGCTTGCGCTTGCGGTTGGGACCCGAGTAGTAGTAGTAGTAGTAGTTGTTGTTGTTGCGGCTGCCCTGGTTCGCATTGCTGCCGCTGCCGCCGCCCTGGTTCTGCTTGGTTTTGCCACGAATGGCGTCGTACTTGGCATTGGCCTTGTCTTCTTCATCCGCCTAGGACGTGATCATGTCCTTGAGGTGGGGGATGGACCTGGGGAGGCGACGACCGAAGTCTTCGAAGGTGCGGCGGTGGTAGAGACCGTCTTGGAAGAGGTCGATGACCTCCTTGTCAGTGACGTCGACGACGGTGGAGCGCTTGTCGAAAAAGCGGTGCATGTACTTGCGGAAGGTCTCGCCTTGTTCCTGCTTGATCATGGCCAGGTCCATGCGAGTACCCGATCGGCCCATGGCGCCCGCGAAGTTGCTTGTGAACTGCTCCTTCAGCTGGTCCCACTTGTAGATCGAGTCCTTGTCCAGCCGACTCGAGCCATGTGAGTGGTGCTTGGTCCGTGCGAAGGGGAAGTAGAGGCACTTGGTGTCGCCGTTGCCGCCGCCGTTCTCGATGGAGAGGGCGTAGCATAGGAGCCACCGGATGGGATCCTCGCTCGCGTCGTACTTGGTGATCCCCAAAGGCTTGAACTTGTCGGGGAGGAGCAAAGTTGCGAAGTCGAGGTGAGAAGGCGGGGAAGCCGTCGCCTTCGGGCCGGCAAGGGTCGACTTCTTCCGCCGCGCCTCCTCAATCTTCTCGGCGAGCATCGTACCCGCCGTGTGAGGCGCCGGGAGGCGTGGTCGCTCGCGTGGCCTCGCCGCCGCGGCCGCCTCCGCCTCCCGCCCTCCCCGTTGGCCCCATGGTTGGAGCCGCCGCCGCGGCCGCCGCCGCCGTCGGGATCGTTGCCGCCGCCACCTGCCGGAGCGCGGTGGGGAACAACTTCTCGGTTGCCGTGATCTTGCTGTGAAGGTTCGCCGGCGTTGGAGCGACGACGGTTTGGCTCGGCTGGGAGGTCAGCTCGAGTACGGTTGGGACCGTTGTTGGCGCTGCGACTTGTGTCTTCGTTGTCGCGGTGCCTGGCCGGAGGAGGTTGGTTGAATCTGTTGTCGACCCGCATGAAGTAAACGTCTTCAGCGAGCTTGGCGATGACCTCTCCAGCGCGTATGCCCTGAGCCTGGCGTGCGATCGCTGTGATCGACATGAGGCATTGCTCAGGGGTGGTGTGTACTCTGCTCTCGACCGCCTCGAGAGCTTCCGCAAGGTTGCGGATGGGGAGGTTGTCGCGGAGGCGCCGGCGACGTTCGCTACGCTTCCAGTTACGCTCACGCCGAGCGTCTCTGTCTGCAGGGTTCTCGTTAGGTGGAGCATCAACAGAGAGCTCGTCGGAAGAGATGTCTTCCAGGTACTTGTCCTGAGCCGTGCCCGAAGGCCCTGGGGTGTCACCAGCAGCCATGAAGACTTGGCGATCAGGGGTGCCAAGGCTGGACTCAGAAGGTGCCACCTCAGTTGGTGTGCTCGAGTCAGCCCGGGCTAAGGGTGTTCCCACCTGGAACGGTAGCGAGTCGATGTAGGCGACGTAGCGTGAGTCTCCCTTCACCGTGCCCGGCAGCTTGCGGTCCGGCCGCAGACGTATCTCCCGGCCGGCGTGGATTTTATAACCAGCCCAGAGGCTGGCCCTGACAAGGGAAGCTCAGTGGAGTTGTCCTCGGACTCGGGCTCCTCAGGGTCCGACCCGAAGTCGAACTCATAGTCCGGGTTCGAGTAGAACTCGGAGAGAGGGCTGGAGTCCGAATCGTGATTGGGGGTGGCGTCGGAGTCCGAGTTGTACTCGGGTACGGGCTCCTTGCCGGCCCGACGCGAAGTGGGAGCCCCCGTGCGGGCCCGGCTGAGGATGTGGGGGCCGCGCGCGGAGCGCTCGCGAGGTGAGGGGACCGCTCGCGATGGCGGAGTAGCCGGCTCGCATGCGATGGCCCATGGCGACATCGAGTTCGGGTTGGAGACGGACTCGAACTCGAAGTCGGCCGTGGTGGTTGAAGAGTGAAATTTCGCCGAACTTGCCGGCGAGTTCACCCGTGACAACTTCGGGGAAGCGTCACGAAGCCTCGTCTTCGGGTTGGGCCGCATGGTCGCGGCGGCGGGAAGGAGCCCGCGCCGTCGGCCAGTGCGGCACCCGTGCGCGGAACACGAAGGTGTCGCCGCGGTTGAAGGCGACGGTTGGCTTGAAGTGGACGGGAGCCGTCGAGTTCGCCATGTGATCTCGGGCGAGAGCCCCTACCCGCGCGCCACCGTCGGTGTTTTAGACCGGAAACCTACTAAGGGGAGTACCCGAAGTAGATGAATGTGACTCGCCGAGAGATCGGTAACTCGAAGGAAGAGACACGTGGCACACAATTTAGACAGGTTCGGGCCGCGAGGTGCGTAATACCCTACGTCCTGTATGCTGCGTAGCTCTGGATTGATTGGGCACGATTACAAGATGGTGCCATGGTGCGCCGTGAGTTGTATGAGAGGAAATTGGATGCTAGAGATCGGTCCCTGCCTCGCCTTATATAGTCCGGGAGGCAGGGTTACAAGTCGGAGTAGGGAGAGAGTACAAGTCGAGTACGTCTAGGAGTCCTCTATACGCTTGGGAACATGTACAACTCCCTAACCGAGTACTACTCCCCGTGTAGTCCTTGTGCTCCACGCCTTCGGTGCCGTGTAGCGCAAGCCGGTAGTCCCAGGGGCCCACCGAGTAGTCGGTCCTGGTACCCACCGAGGTAGTGGGCCCAGGGAGGTCCATACGACAGGGACCCCTCTCTAGACATCTCATCTCACGGCGTACAATTACACCATCTTGTAATCGTACCCAATCAATCCAGAGCTATGCAGCATACAAGACGTAGGGTATTACGCACCTCGCGGCCGGAACCTGTCTAAATTGTGTGCCACGTGTCTCTTCCTTCGAGTTACCGATCTCGGCGAGGCCACATTCATCTACTTTGGGTACTCCCCTTAGTAGGTTGCCGGTCTAAAACACCGACAGAAGCTGCCTCAACCATATCCATTGACCAAAACATCAGTCAACTCTTTGAGCTCTTCTTCAGAGGTTTCACCGATCCCCTTTGGCTTCCTTATTTGAACAATGATAACTTGACCCTCCCTTATGAATTCACTTTTGAAAATGGATGCAATGATGCAGGATCCATAGAAATTTTCAATATCTTCATCCATCCATGCATTCTGCCAGCAGAATTTTGTGGAGGAAGGCAAAATCATAGCACCTATGAATATTATCAGCCAAACATGATGGCTCGACAGCTAGGATGTGGCCAAGTGCCTCCAGGGCTATTTCTTCATGAATTCCTCAATCCTAGAGAGAAAATAAAAGAAAACCTGCAAGCCAAAAGGGTCTTTGAATATCAATGCAGTCCAACTATTTACACTTGGCCCTTTATACCAACATCAATAGCTCATCTTCTTTTCATTTCCTGGTGGCAAAAGTTTCATGATCATATCTTCAGTGAGCAAGTACACTCTTTTTGTATTGAGCTAATGCCTAACTTCCAGCCAACCTTAGAGGTAATGCACTTATCTTTTTCTTTTGTCAAGCACGCCTCTCTTTACTGACCATAATTTTTGCCACTTCTTGCAGAATATAGTGCCTGCCCCTCGAGCCAGGACAATTTCTTACAATGCTGCAGGTCTAATTTCTGCTTTGGGATTTAATTCCACAGCCCTGGCTCAGCTGATGTCTAGATATGCCACATGAGACCCAAATCTGATCAGTTCAACTTCTGATAAGAGAAAAGCTCCATCTCTGGTTGCCTCTCCACCTGCCAAGAAGAAAAGAACTACCAAAAGAGTTCTTATGGAGGTAATATCTCTTCCTTCTTGAACACAAAACCATTCTTCATTCTGACAAATTTATCTTATGTAATTTCAGACCAAAATTCAGCAACCATCGACAACTTCAGAACCTGCCAATGCTCCATCTGCTGGTATGATCCTTACTATTTACTTCCTTTTAAAGACCATTCTTTACATTGGCATTTACCCTCTATTTGTCATTTGCAGAAGAAACATTGGTGAATCAACCTGTGGAGATTTCTACTTCTCAACATGCTTCAAATCCAAATTCACTAAGGGTTCAAACATCTTCCCCTCAAGAAGAAACTTCAGCTTCACCAAGGATTCAATCATCCCCCTCTCAAGCAGAAGCTCCAGTTTTACCAGGGATGAATCCATCTTCACCTCAGCCAGAAGCTTCAAATCTACCAGGGACTGCACCAGCTTCCCCTCAGTTAGAAGCTTCAGCTTTACCAGGAACTCCTCAAGCTCCTCTTCAGCTGATCACCTAGGAAATCCCCCTTGAGGCTGAACAAGCCCCTTCTCCAATTCAGGAGGCCAGGAACGAGGTAAGTATAGGCACCCAACACTGTTATTTCCCTTCAATAAATCATCCTTAATTCGGCAAACCTTCTCTTTCAGGATCAGGCTGCATCACCGCCAAGCATTTCATTCACTGTGGATGATTTGGCTGCCGAAAAAGGTGACGAGGCATCTTCAAGCCAAGCTCTATCAGAGGAAAACCAAGCAAAACTAAGAGAAATCTTTTCCCTGCTGCAAAGAGAAATCCAATACCAAGTCAGGGACATTGATGTTCTGGAAGAAACACTTGAATCCATCACTCAAGAACTCCCCAATGACATCAAAACTTCCCTGGAGCCTATATCTCAACTGGATAACCACTTTGCAGCAGTGAGGAGAGCCTTGAAAAATCAATCCTCTCGACCAATTCTGGAACAGAAGAGAGCTAAAACCAAGCAGTTCGTGAAAGAATCCCAGGCTCAAATCCAGAGCAACAAGGGGTTGCTGGCTGAACTGCAACCTACACTTGAGTTGAAGATTGCCAGTAAAGCTGCACTAGAAGCTGAATTGAAGAATTTGACAGCTGAAATTGAGGCTGACAAGAAAAAGATAGCCGAACTCCCTGGATTGACAGAAAAATCCAAAAGGAAGCTTCAGCAGCCCTGATTAAGTCAAACCAGCTGAAGACAAAGCTTTCCGCCCTGTCCAACACTCAAGAAGCTGATCAAAAACTACTGGAGAATATCAGCAAAATGATATCAGATGCTTCTATTGTAATTGCAAAGTATTTGAACATTTGATTGTGCCTTGCAATTTTCTTTACCATAAACTTCACTTTCCATTTTCTGTCTCACCTTGTTTGCAATTTTAGACGATCCATTCGGCAACTCTAGTCAAACAATAATAGACCCGAACAGCAATGCGACCGCAACTCAACCGAGTCAGTCAACCGAATATGACTCAACTTGAATTCCAAACGACCCGACGGCGATTCGGTTAAAGAAATCTCTCCACCTTCCAAATTTCTCGGAATATGCACCATGATTCAGGGCCACGATCTCTTCGCCATCCCCCATAAATAAAACCGTGGGTGCCCCAGCCTTTCACCAAGTCTTTTGCCTTCAAGCTTTTGCCAATCCAAACATTCTTTCTCCAGCACTAGCACTCCAAAAAACCTGATGGCGGGTAGCAGCAGCAGGCGCCGTGCCAGCGACGAGGCAGAAGGAAGCCGCGCTAGCGCTCGTTGGAGGCGGTGATCATCAACTTCATTCCCGATTCTTTCCATATTTCTTTTTGTTTCTAACGATCCTCTTTGTCTTTTCAGGCTCATCCAGTGGAATCCGGCTCCTGCGCCGGCCGCGAATCCAGCCCTGCCGGATGACTCCTCGGAGTTGTACAACTACTCCCCCTCGCGCTACGACGAGCGCGACGCCCTCCATTTCAAGGCGGAGCGCGACGAAACCCAGCACGAGCTAGGAGAGGTTTCCAAGAAAGCCGGTATCGCCGAGCTCGAATGGGAGCATCAGCTCAAGCAACTGCTGGAGACCATTGACGATAAATCTCTTGATTGACCTTGATCCAATTCAACTTTGAACTAACCACCATTGCCTTGCAACGTTGCAGCCCGCGACGCCGAGCTTAACTGGCTGAAGATGCTGGTGAAGCAACTGGCGGATAAGGTGAACGCCCCCGGGGACACGCCGGCAGACCGCATTGCCGCGGTGGAGGATCGTGTCGATGAGGTGGCCCTCCACAGCGTCCGCCTGGGAACCACCCTGGGCCTGGCCTCCATGGCGACGCACACCGGCGTCGACTACTCCACGCGGCCGCGCGGCTTCCAGGGCGGCGCACCAGAGGACGTTGACGAGATCAAGGTCATCCTGGAGCGCCTCGACGGCCACGGCGACGCCATTGCCGACACCATCCATCCCCAGTCTGTGCTAAACAGGCTCTTTGATTAGTTTGTACTAGGGATGTTTGGATTTTCGGCAATAAATAATGAAATTTTAACTTCTGTGTTTGTATTGTGATGATTCCCTTCTGCTCGTGGACGCGAACTTTACTGTTTTTGAACGAATTCGAGAACTTTATCTTAGCCGAATACGCAAAAATCTCCTGCCCCTTGTCACGAAATCCACGTAGAAAATCTTCAATTCGGGAACCATAAACACTATTCAATGAAAACCCTTCACATTCGAGAAGAAAACCCTGCCACTTGGTATTCCAATAACGCACGCCAACCAGTCATCACTCCCAATGCACTCTCACAGTCAATAAAATAGCCCCCTTGGTGCCCTGCAAATCCACTCGCATACACTTCCATCACTTCACATCTTCTCCCCCTGCTCCAGAAGAAAAAACCATGGCGGACAAAGGAAAGCAACCCATCAAGGAAGGCAGCGCCCCACCAAAGAAGCGTACCATTCGAGAGTAAGTCTTCTGGCAATCCTCTCTTGTGCTCTCGATTGCAATCTCATGGTTTACCCCTCTCTGCTTTCTTCCAGCCTTGACTTGCTTCCTGAAGAGATCTTTGGAACTGAAGAGGTTCCCGAGTACATCCTCTCCGATTCCTCCACTGAAGAAGAGAACGCCACGCCGGAATAGACGATCAACCACCAACTGCGCCGCCGTATTCGGCATCTAGAGCACAACCTATGGGACATCACCGCCCGCTGCAATGCTGAATGCGAACGATGCATGAGGTTGGAGGTGTTAATAGGGGATAAGATCTCCACCTTTATTTGACTCCCATGCTTAATCTCAGATCTTCACATTTAACAACTGTTCCCTTCTTCAGATGTCTCTGACAGATACAGCAACTTGAAGGCTTCCTGGGACAGCCTAATGGAAGCTGCAAGTCATGGCAACCCCCGAAGCTTCCAGGTTGCTGTTACGGTGGTCCTGGAACAGTTGAAGAGGGAGGAGCTGAAGAGGAAAAACAAGGAATCAAAGGAATGAAGCATACTTTCGCTTCTTCTTCTAGGCCCTCTGCTTCCCACCCTCTTGTAACCTTAAGTAGCTGGGTTGTCAAATAAAAGCCTGCAAGAAACATCTGTAATGTGGAGTATTTTTGTGCTAAGGGAAATACATTCCAGTATTGGCCATCTCCTATTAGGATTTTTTGTTCTAAAGGCGGCTTCTTTCCCGAACGCCGGCTGTTTCTGTGTATCAGATGCCTGTAATCCTGGTGCTTGTAATCAACGATCAATTTCGATACTAGGATAATATTTCTTCAAATATCTCCCATTTATAGTAGCTGTAAATTCCTCTCCTAGTAGAGTTTTCAATATGTAAGCATTACCAGGTGTACATCTGACTACCCGAAAAGGACCCTCCCAATTCGGGGACCATTTCTCGAACGCACTGTACTTAGTCCTGATCGGCAGTAACGCTTTCCAAACCAAATCTTCTTCTGCAAATTACTTGACCTTTACTTTCTTGTTGTAATATTTAGCATCTCGCATCTTGTTCTTTTCAATATTTTCCAGGGCCTTAAGACGAATCATATGCAAATCCTCAAACTCGTTCATCATTAAGCTACTGTAATCTTTGGAGCTTAAATCCTTTTGCAAAACCACTCTCCTCGAATCTGATTGTATTTCTCAGGGCAAAACAGCATGATGCCCATAAACCAACTCATAAGGAGATGTTTTTGTAGCTCCATGAGAGGCCATTCGGTAAGCCCACAAAGCCTCATTGAGTACCGAATGCCACCTCTTAGGCTTCTGATCAATTTTCTTTTGTATAATTCGAATGATCATGATTAAACCCCTCGCTTACCATTAGCTTGCCCAATAAGCACAAGAATTCAATAATTTGCTTCCCTTGCTTCAAAGACTGGAGGATTTATTGATGTGTTCTTTAACAAACTCAACCATGCTTTTCGATGTTACTCTTTCTTCAATTGAATTGCCTCAACCCATTTGGTGAAAAAAAAAAATGATTGCCAAAAGCACAAATTTATGCCCCTTGCTAGATGGAGGATTTATTTGGCCAATCAAATCTATACCCCATCCTCTCGAATGGCCATGGCTTGATAATAGGATTCAGAGCTGATGTTCGGACCCTTTGAATATTCCCAAACTTTTGACACTCTTGACAACCTTTGTAATACTCAAAGCAATCCTCGAGCATCGTCGGCCAAAAACATCCAGTGTGCCAGATAACCCATTTCATTCGATAAGCCGATTGATGCGCTCCACATAATCCATCGTGTACTTCACTCATCATCCTCTTTTCTTCTTCTCGACCCAGGCATTGCAACAACACCCCATCTAATGATTTGTAAAACAAACGCCCATCAAGAAGAACACATTTTATAGCTTTATACCTAAGCTTCCTAGAAACCTTTCGGGATGGATTTTCCAAATAATCAACAATCTCTTTTCGCCAGTCATCCTCTGCTAGGTCTCTCCCGAAAGCACACACCTCCATGGCAAACACCTCTTGGTTTTCTCTATAACCCGAAGCACTTTGAGCTAACCTGTTTGCCTCTTCATTGTGTTCTCTATGAATATGTCATAGAATTACTAACTGAAAACTTTTCATGATTTCCTTGCATTATTCGTAGTAATTCCTCAGGATATCACTTCTACATTCATATTGGCCATTCAATTGTTTTATAACCAGCTCTGAATCTCCATAAATTTCAACTGAAATAGCCTTTGCTTCTTTTAAATATTGAAGCCCTCTGAGCAGTGCCTCATATTCAGCTTGATTATTGGTGACAGTAGGTTGAATAGGAATAGCAAACTCAAACATCTCACCCCTGGGTGAAATTAATAAAATTCCTACTCCACCCCCTTTGCCACATGAAGATCCATCAAAGAATAAAGCCCAAGGAGTAATTTCAAGCAAATCAATCGATGGATCACGATGTTCAGTAATGAAATCAGCAATAATCTGACCTTTAATAGCTTTTGCCGATTCAAACTTCAACTCAAACTCAGACAAAGCCAAAATCCATTTGCCAATCCTTCCATTCAAAATTGCATAGATAACATGTGTTTAATTACATCAAACTTTGAATATACAACGCATTCAGCATTCAACAAGTAGTGCCAAAACTTTGTACATGAGTAATAAACACACAGGCAAAGCTTCTCCGCAGCCGAATACCTGGTCTCAGGATCAAGCCATTTTCAGCTAAGGTACGCTACTATCCGTTCCTTTCCTTCAAATTCTTGTCTATGGCCCGATCCAATAGTTTGGATATCGACCGCCACGTACAACTTGAAAGGCTTGTCCAACTGTGGAGGCACCAACACTGGTGGTTCCTTCATGTACTGCTTGATCTCTTCGAAAGCCTTCTGTTATTCGTCACCCCATACAAACTTCTGATCTTTCTTGATCCTCAACAGTGGAGAGAAAGGCAAAACCCTTTGCGACAAATTTGAAATGAATCTCCTCACAAAATTGATCTTGCCAAGCAGTGATTGCAACTCCTTGAGATTGGTTGGAGGAACAACTTCATCGATAGCTTTCACGCTTTTCTTGCCAACTTCTATTCCGCCTTCATGTACCAAAAATCCCAAGAATTCTCCTGCTGAAACTCCAAAGGCACACTTGTTTGGATTCATCCTCAACTCATGCTTTCGGGTGCACTCTAGAGTTCTCTTCACATCCTCCAAATGTGATTCATGATTCAAAGATTTGATCACGACATCATCAATGTATATCTCAACAATTTTGCCGATCAAGTCATGAAAAATATAATTCATTGCTCTTTGATAAGTTGCACCAGCATTTTTCAACCCAAATGTCATGACAATCCACTCAAAAAGGCCTATATGTCCAGGACATCTGAAGGCTGTCTTCGATATGTCTTCTATTGCCATAAAAATTTGATTGTACCCTGCATTAGCATCCATCAAACTGATAACTTTATGTCCAGCAGCGGCATCAACCAATAAATCAGCAACAGGCATTGGGTATCCATCCATTGGAGTAGCTCTGTTTAGATCTCCAAAGTCTATGCAAACCCTCATCTTCCCATTTTTCTTGTAAACGGGGACGATGTTTGAGATCCACTACGCATATCTGCATGGCCGAATGAAATTTGCATCAATCAATCTTTCAACCTCCTTTTTCACGTCGGCCAATACTTCATCCTTGTAGATTTTTCGGGGAGGTTGCTTATAAGGTTTAAAACCAGGCTTAATTGGCAACCGATGCTCAACAATGGAACGATCCAAACCAGGCGTCTCCGAATAATCCCAAGCGATGCAATCTTTATATTCTTTCAGTAACTTGATCAATCCTTCTCTGAAATATGAATCTAAGTTAGCACTGATAAATGTCGGCCTTGGATTGTCACCATCCCTAATGTCAATTTCTTCCAATTTGTCAGCCGACATGAATCCACGGCCTAACTTCCCATCAGTTCCATCAATTGGATTATCCATTAAAAATTGCTATAAGAGCCGACTGCTTTAATCGGTACCGCCGATCACCGCCGATCGGTTCAACAGGCCTTCACCCCAGTCCTTTCCTGAGAAGCAATCTATGCCTTGATACTCCCAGAAAGCTGGTTCGATGTTAGCCACGCTCACTGAATCATCTGCTTGGACCACTTCTATATCATCATCTACCCATTGAACAAGTTGTTGGTGCATGGTAGATGGGATGCAACAGTTTGCATGGATCCAGTCCCGTCCAAGCAGCAAGCTATAAGCCCCTTTGCCCTCAATGACAAGGAAGGTCGTGAGCAAAGCTTAGACCCGATCATCAGGTCCATGTGCACGTAGCCCTTGGTATCTGAAGGATTCCCAGCAAAATCATTCAGAATTATGCTCGTTGGCGTTAACTCTCCAGGGCCCATGCCAAGCTTCCTGAACGTGGTGTATGGCATCACGTTGACTGCAGCTCCACCATCAACAAACACTTTGGTCAATGGCTTGCCATTGACGTATCCTCTCAAATACAACGGCCTCATATGCCGATTCTTGGACGGTTTGTCAAAGGTTTCCTGCTTAGCCAACACCAGCTGTGCCATTAGCCCAAGTTGTTCATCCTCATTGATGTCTGGGGACGCCTATTCCTGCACAACTTGGTTAGCTGGAGCCATGAACTCATTCGGCAAAAAGTATACCATGCATGTTGGAGTCGAACAACCAGATCCATCAGGAAAATCTTTTGGACGCCACACCTGCTTTCTCTTAATTCCTGATTGTTTCAACTCTTGGTTCCTCAAGCGCTGAACCCTCCTCTTTTGGCTTCTCCTCAGGCCAGGTGGGCACCACTGTCCTTCTTGCCAGATGTATTCACGCTCTTGTTCTTCCTGATCAACCCACTTCTGATCAGCATATCTTTTCCTTGGGTGATCATTGACTTCATTTATTTTACGCGCCGACCATCGCTAGGATGTATCCTTCCAATTCTTTCATGGACGGATCGGCGATTGACAGTATCCTGCCTATACTCGGTGTACTTGTCACTGCATTCAGGGCAATTGTTCAATGTAGGAAGCTTCAAGCCCTCATTCCAGCAATGCCTGAAGAACGCACATCTCCAATGTGCACGCTCTTGCTCTCGTGCATGATCTTCTAGCTTCCTTCTACGCGCCTCTTCCTCAAACCTCTGTGCTTCCTCCTCGTATTTCTGTTTTTGGTAGTGTTCCTTCTCTTGTTGATGCTGCCACTTGTTAAGGAGGATACGTGTAGTCACCCTGGGTTTGGTTCTGGAAGATTCCCCTACTTCAATTTGGCTTCTCAAGATGCGAGGCGCTTACTTGTGGACTTGTTCCATTGTCACCTGCTGAGCAGGATCAACTGATCCATATTGCTTCGCTCTTGCTGAGGTTAAAACCTTTACTTTTCCCTTCTCCTTGACGGTTACCATGTTAACAGAAAAACCAACCATATTTTGAGGGAAAGGGTTGCCATCCAGCTTCATTTTGTTGTCAAATTTCAAGTGACCCTCCTGGATAGCCTTCTGGATCGTCATCCTAAAAACCCTGCAATCATTGATGGAGTGAGAGTTCTTGACATGAAATCCACAATATCGTTTCTCTTTAACTCCATCAGGCCGAAGCATAGAATGCCCCTCTGGCAACTTGATTCGGCCTTCCTTTACAAGGAACTCAAAGAGCTTGTCAGCCTTGGTCACATAAAAATCACATGTGCCCTTAGCTTATTTTATCCATCTTTGGTTCACATTTAGCGGCTCTTTGCCCCACATGATCTCAGCTGCTGCTATCTCCTCATCATCATCAAACTCTTCCCCTTGATCAGCTCTTTCGAAGAATTGGTTGTAGATATCAGCTATATCATTGTGCTTGGCAAACCTGGAGTCTTTCTTGAGTCCATAAGCTTGATTGCTCATTAATGACAACCTCTGGGACAACTGACCAAGATTGTCAAACTCCATGCCGAACAGCTTCTCCCGTATAGCTGGCAACATACCCGCAACAGCCATGTCAGCCAATTGATCATCTGGCAGATTCAAAGAGAAGCACATGCTGTTGGTCTCTCTGAACCTTCTGAGAAATTCCATGGGTGTTTCATTGTGCCTCTGTCTCAGAGTAGCCAGATCAATTATCTTTTTCTCAGTACTGCCGCCGAAGTAATGAGCATGGAACTTCTGTTCCAAATCCTTCCAGGTACTGATCGATTGAGCAGGCAAAGAAGCAAACCATTTAAAGGTCGGGCCTGTCAACGACAAAAGAAAGTATCTGACCCTGAACGCCTCATCAGCTGAAGCTTCCCCAAGCTGCATCAAGTATCGTGCTATGTGTTCCACAATACTTGTATCATCTTGCCCAGAGAATTTTGTGAAATCTGCAGGAGGTTTCACCCTTGGTGGCAAAACCACCCTGTGGTACCACTCTGGGAAAGGTGTGTAATCTTGTCCCTGTATCTTAGGTTTAAGGCCGAATTTATTTTGCAAAACATCAGCCATTTTCTGCACCATGAGATCTACATTAGCATCTTGGTCCCCTGGTCTTCCAACAGGTCCATTAAGCACTCCTGCAGCTGCACCATATCTAGGGTTTGGGAAAGCATCAATGGCGCCATAGTCCATGACTTCTGAGTACCCTTCACCATACATATTCTTCTATAACCTGTTGTTGGCTGGGGCTATCCTATAAGTGGAGTTAGGTGGAACTCCATATGAACTGAACGCCAGATCTCCATATGTAGGCCTGTTTGGCATTTCCTGATACGGGTTTAGCTGTTGGACTGGGCGACCTCTAGTGCTTTGTAGAGGTGGTTGGATCGGTTGACTTCCCACGCTTTGCGGAGGTGGTTGGATTGGTTGGCCTTCCATGCTTTGCAAAGACGGTTGAGCACCCGCATCTCGAGCTGGTTGAGCAGCACTAGTTTCTCCAACCTCTACAGTAGATGTTTGAGGCGATACTCGACTGAGCGTCCTCTCCATGCCTGGGCCAAATACCCCAACCATCATCTGCTTGAACATATTCAAGAAAGCAGTATGATGTTTGACCATTACGCTTTCTATAGTCTGCCGAAAAGCATTCAAAACCTCCTATTTCTCTTGAGCAGACGTGGAATCAGGCTCCCGTGGCAACAAAACCCTTGGCATGTTAGATTTGAGATACGGCACACCACTTCTATTCTTGCCAAATGACATCAAACACTTCTGTTGAAACTCGTCAATGGCATCCTTCAACTGCACTTGCTGTTCTGGAGACAGGTCATTAATGGTGACATCCATGACGTCTTGAATATCAGGCATCTTGAATCGGCTAAATTGGTCCCCCGGGAGTGCCAAAAAGTGTGTCGACGCAAAATCAGCACCTCGCGCCAAGCACACATCAAGCCGAAAGATGCTAGCTTAAAACACGTGCTAGATCCGAACCATGCCAGTCAATCTTCCTAAAACTGACAAAGGATAAAAAATAGTTAGATAAAACCTGGAACTTGCTGGGTGGTACTAGACAGTTCCGTATTTGTGGCTAGAAAGCCAATTAAAATGACATATAGCTACAACAAGCTATCTATCAGCAGTTCAAATATCATTCGGGAGCTTTTAAACATGAAAACAGGATATAACCGAATGGATGATGTAAGCATGACAAAAGATCGGTCTTTGTTTAAATAGCGTTATTGACACGTGATCATGACCGATTTTTGAAGATAAATAACAAATAAAACAAATAAAGTAAAAGCATGAATATAATCATGAAGTAAACAAGCATGCATAGGCTAAAAGCACTAGTCTACCGCATGTCTAGGTACTTTCAAACCCGTCAAGCATGATAACAAACAAGTTAATCCACCGCATGATACGACTTGTTTGAAACCACACCACCAACCATAAAGAGATTAATCCACAGCGTGATACAATCTAAGTACAGAAGGCTAAACGCACACATTATTTAAAACAAACTTATGAACACGTTTGACTCATGAGAGTATTGCCGAATACGGCTGTACAGCCGACCCGGGTTCCGTGGAGAAGGAA
The DNA here is from genome assembly GCA_947561735.1 of Cenchrus americanus. Lineage (NCBI taxonomy): Eukaryota > Viridiplantae > Streptophyta > Magnoliopsida > Poales > Poaceae > Cenchrus > Cenchrus americanus. Next base: position 196,981,359 of record OX387244.1, read on the forward strand.
CAAACATTTGAAAAGTCAAAGCTTGAACCCGCAACACGTGACAATCTAGATTGATCTAAATTCGGCTATTGAGATCACTTGATCCTTTGTAATAAACAAAGACTTGAGAGTACATCACACAGATCTCAAAGATGTAAAGCCGAAACCAATCGATCTAGATTAGGCAAAAGAGTGTTACATGAATTTAAACATAAAGCAAAAACTCAAAGCAACACGTGGTAACTTACTGAATCTATTAGATCTTGCCAAATCTAATAGAGCCGATAACTAGCTTCGAGCTAGATCTTAGCCTACCGCATGACTCATGATCCAACAAGAAACCCTCTTGAACCAAGCTTAAATCCACCACAAGATACTAAGCAAGGTAACAAGACTACTTGCATCACGGTCTAAATCCACCACATGATACTAGACATGATACAATGTTGCCTGTACTTACGGAGGTCGACAGATCGATGCCTCCTCTCGAAGAACTTGACGACTCGACTAAAGGACTCGATGTTTGGCACGGGGCCGATTTTTGTTGTGAAGATGTTCGATCCCTATTACAGACATCAAGGGTTTATATTTATACCCTTGTCCTAACACGACTCCTGGTCGACTACGAGTACAACATTTAATGTCTAAATTAATGCTCCGACGCCAATGTCCATCTCGTATACGCCATCAACTCGTTCCTTCATTACATCGGGCCACGTCATAACGCATCCCCGAAAACTTCCTTTTAAAAGCGCAAACAGTCCCTTTGCCGAATAATGGCGCATTGCCGACCGCAAGCATCCTTTACCGAATCCTCTGAGATGATTTTTCTAGCCGAATGGTATTTCTTCACCAAACTCGGCCCACAAGTCAGTCTCTTTCCTGTACCAATTTTTGGTGTTAACACCTTCCCAAAGAACACTTCCCCGAAAGTGCTCAAAAACATGATAGGCTTTTGGAAATCATTTGTTTGCGGGAAAAACATGGGTGGAACTAGGGTTGTGTCTAGTCGGTTCCTAAGATGGTTAGGTTTAGGAGGGAAATCATTTTTGTGGTGGGATTTTGGTGGCTCTGGGATATTCTCTCCAATTCCCTCACCATCCTTGTTTGCCCCAAGTCCCTCACCATCCTGCCTCTTGAATGTTTCGATCATTATCCTCAACTGAGGCTCATGACCAGACAACCAACCCATCAACTTTATCAACTCATCATTCTCATCCTGCAAACGATCAACATAATGTGCAAGTTCCAAATTCTTCAAAGCATGCAATTCACAGGTAGAGAAAAATGTAGGAATTGGTTCCTTCAACTTTACCTCAAGCGAAACAGTGTAAGCATGCATCTCATCAATTTTACCATGCAAGACATGGCAAGAAGTGCAAGCACCTAGCAAATCAGGTCTAGACTTAAGCTCAGCCACTTCAACCCTAAGCACGTCTAGTTCCTCACACTTGGACGCATGCTTTTTCTTAAACAAGGCAAGATCAGCAAGAAAAATAGGACAATCAGCACATTCAACTTCATCAGAAACAACAGGTGAAGCTTTCAGAGAATCGATTTCAAGATTAGCATCCAAATTCTGTGTTTCTAGCTCAGCCACTCTAGTCCTAGCATCCTCGAGTGAAGCTCTAAGCTCTTTCCTCATTTTCTTAGCCTCCCTAAGCATGTCATCGTGATTATCAAGCAACAAGCCAAGCCGTTCATTCTCCTGACACAAGAAGGGGAGTTCATCACGCACCTCGTCATCGGACTCAGAGTCCGAGTCGCTCCGTGTGCTCTTCTTGCTGCTGGAGCTCAGCGCCATGCTGCAAAAGCCGCCTCTCGTGAAGCAGCTCAGCTCGCTCAGGTTCTTGGATGACTTCCTGCTCTTGCGACGATCACCTTCATCTTCACTGCTGCTTGAGCTCGAGGTGGAGTATGCGGAAATAGAGTCAACATCGCTCACTCCAACCTTTGCTCGGGCCTTGCCTTGGCTCTCCTTCTTCCTCGATCGTCGCTCGTCCTTGTGCTTGTTCTCGTGCTTGCTCTTGTGGTCACACCTCGACCGGTACTTGTCATCCGTTCTTGACTTGTGCTTGTAGCCATCCTTGTTCTCGACCTTCTCCGGGCAGTCGGCGATGAAGTGTCCCGGCTTCCCGCACTGGAAGCATGTCCTCGTGTTCCTCTTCATGTTCATTTGGTTCTCGTGCAGCCTCTCGAATCTCCTCATCAGCAATGCCAGCCCGTCCTCTCCAAGCACGTGGAACTCCTCATCTAGCATAGACATTAAAGAGGACAAAGAACATCCTGGTGGATGGGTTAGTGTTAGCCTTTCCTTTCGAACCATCGAGGAGGGCAAGACTATGGGAGTCAGTCGGGCCCTCGAGCTTGGTTATCATGCCCGTATCCACCTCAGCCGACTTGTGCTTCGAGAACAGCTCGTTTACCATCAGAGTGTCATACTTCTTCGACTCCACAATGGCCTCGAACTCTATGCCCCAAACTGTACGATCCAAGGAATGTAATCGCTTGACAGATCTCTCATGATCATTGTATGGGAGCACGTCCACATTGGCCCTCATGTTGTTCACAACCACCGTGAACCTCTGAAGCAAGGCATCGATGGACTCACTGGGGAGATGAGTGAAGTTCTCGTACTCTCTCCGGTAGGTCACATACATCCGAACCTGAACCTGGGCATTCCCAACATGAGCTTCCTTCAACACCGACCAGATTCTACAAGCCAAGTGCTTGGTGTGCACCCCATCGAACTCAGGCTGACACAAAGCATGAAACAAGTAGTCGACCGCCTTATTGTTGGCGTCGAACATGTCTCCCGATCCTGGAGCGAGGAAGTTCATCGGCTGGACATAGTTGTTGTCCACCGTGACATTCCAAAGGATTTGACCCTTTCCACGGAAGAACGCCGCCATCCGCTTGCTCCACATCTGGTAGTTCTTGCCATCGAAGTGTGGAGGACCCGAACCCCGTTCCTGTTATGCCATCCTTGGATCTTAGACTGGTTAGAGTCAATCAAGACCCGTAACCAGCTTTGATACCACTTCAAGGACCGATACGGCAAACCAGAGGGGGGAGTGAATGGGAGCCGATAAAAATTATTCTCGAAGGAGATGGAGACACCAACAAGACGAACACGGCTTCCAACACACGTCTCCGACTCACTACCCAAATTGGCCAAAACCACGCAGCCACTGAAGTGCTACTGGACCTAGGAACCAACAAACAACCATCCAATCCAAAACACACCAACACGCACAGCGGAAACTTGCACGACTTGCTACCTATGCTGCACCGGTCGGATCGATGGCTTGAGCCGATGAGACCGGTAACACTGGTCAGACTGGTGGACAGCGCCGGTCAGGCCGGTGGCTACAGCAGCCGCACAACAAGCGTTCTAGAGAGCCTCAGTGACTTCTCTAGGCCCTGGAACAAAAACAACCTCAAAACACAACCTGCACGGAAGGAAAACCCTACACAAAACCAAAAAAACAACACCAAACAGACCAAGAACTGACCAGCAGCACTGAGACCCAAAGAAACATGAGTCAAGCAGTCCACTCGAGGCAAATCCCACAAGTGGCTCGCACCAGTCAGACCAGTCAAGAGCACCGGTCAGACCGGTGTAATCTGGGCAGCTCGGGATGAACAACACCCGCGGGTCAACTCCTCCAAATCCAAACTTCTATCTCCCGAATCACTCCACGGACTTGAACAGGACTTTGGGGATAGTAGGAACACCTCATGAGGAGTCCATATTCAAGATATTGTCCACCAAAACTTGCCAAATCAAGAGGAATCTAAGAAATCCCGCTAAGAACTCCTCTAACCCTAGAACATCAAAAACCCCAGAATCGAGCCCCGTAACTCACGGATTTGGGAGGGGAATCACAGCCAAAAGAACCACTAAGGGTTCATAGAAATTTCCCCCAACAAATCCTCAATAGCAAGGTCCTGAAAACACACTGAGAAAACGACCAAGAGAGGGCTCCGAAAATCACCACCAAGAACAACCGGGAACAACACAACAAAGTCTTGAGCAACCACGCCGAATCATCTATACATACTAAGGAGGTTCATACAAGGTCTAGCTTGCCGCCTGATCATCCAACCCTCTCACAAAATCTCACCATGAAGCTCTCAAGCTAGTCCTATGGGAATCCTAAGAAAAAATTAGTAAGGGAAAATCGGAAAGCAAATGAACTAGGGTTCCAAGAGATGGTTGCTATCCTCTCACCTCTTGGGTTATATAGGAGACAAGCCCCTCAAGGGTGGTTTTGAAAGTCTTCAGATTTTCTCCATCGGACGGATGCCCGGCAACTGCACCCTGCTTAGCCTAGACGCAGGCCATGCGATCCCGACACATGTCCTCCGCTTCGAAGATTCCGGACTGTGTCGTCGCACACCGGTCAGACCGGTGCTCCTCACCGGTCAGATCGGTCAGACCCACCGGTCAGACCGTGTCGGTGTTTTAGACCGGCAACCTACTAAGGGGAGTACCCGAAGTAGATGAATGTGGCCTCGCCGAGATCGGTAACTCGAAGGAAGAGACATGTGGCACACAATTTAGACAGGTTCGGGCCGCGAGGTGCGTAATACCCTACGTCCTGTATGCTGCGTAGCTCTGGATTGATTGGCCACGATTACAAGATGGTGTAATTGTGTGCCGTGAGATGAGATTGGATGCTAGAGAAAGGTCCCTGCCTCGCCTTATATAGTCCGAGAGGCAGGGTTACAAGTCGGAGTAGGGAGAGAGTACTAGTCGAGTACGTCTAGGAGTCTTCCATACAGCGCGGGACATGTACAACTTCCTAACCGAGTACTTCTCCTCCGTAGTCCTTATGCAACACGCCATCAGGTGCCGTGTAGCGCAAGCCGAGTAGTCCCAGGGGCCCACCGAGTAGTCGGTCCTGGTACCCACCGAGGTAGTGGGCCCAGGGAGGTCCATACGACAAGCCCCCGAGTACTTTGTAGTCGAGAAGGATAGCTTCAAATAATCTTGACGGCCTTAACGAGTAGTCCTCAGGCGTCCCCGAGTACTACAAGTCAAAAGTCCTCAAGAGTAGTCGAAGCATCCCGAGGCTGGAATGTACTCCAGCTGATATCTGAGCAACCCTGAAGTCTTCTCGAGTAGTCCCAAGCGTCCTCGAGTGCTGCCCTCGAAGGTCTTCAAAAATGCCTGTGTTGTCTTGAAGTCGAAGGGCGATATGGAAGTGCGATTGCAAAATCGCACTCCATATGGAGTAGCCCCTGAGCCTTAGGTTGAGTCGTAGGCTCTGGCTGAGGGTCCATCTGAAGTTTTGGCAAGAATATCCCGAAAAATCCGGAGAGAAAAACCGAAGGACACGTGGCACGGAGCCCCCGAGCCTTGAGTCGATTACTTCCTCTCGAATTGAAGGGTCATCTTGTAGAATTTGTCCTGAGATGCTCCTGAGTCTTGTCGCTTCCCAGGTAGTCGAGTAGAAGTAGCCGAGCCCCCGAGGTGAGGCGCGTCGACTAGTAGAATACGAAGTCACGCGGGGCCGCTGAGTCAGCCGAGCGCAGACTTATCCATCCGGCCATTGGATGGCCGTTTTGACTTATAAATTGAAGCCAAAAACCCTTAGGGTTTTCCACCCATCGCTGTTGTAGCCATTTCGAATAGATATTGGCCATAATCTCCTCCAGCGCACGCCGCCGCCGCTGTAGATCTAAGCGCGCCACCACCTAGAGCTGCCAGAGTAGCCCCCGAGCGAATGTGCGTGAAGAAGCCGTGCACTTGGAGAATGAAGCCATCGCCGTCCAAGACCGCGAAGACCGCCGGGAAGAAGAGGGGCCGCGACGAGGCCGCCGTGTCTGCCGCGGGGGTAGCACCGCCGATGTCTCCACCGCGGCCAGATCCGAGCCGCGAGTGGAAAAAGTCGAAGACGAAGACCGAAGATTTGCTGGCCCTCCTCAATAGCGGATTCATCCGTGAGAAGGAGATGGACAGTTGGAGGGCCGCCGCCGGGGACCCGTACCCCATGGAGAATAGCGAAGACGAGATCCCGATGTTCGTGCGCTTCACGGAGCGCGGACTCGCGCTTCCGGCGAGCGACTTCTCCAAAGGCCTCATGGGGTACTACGGCGTCGAGTACCTCAACCTCAACCCCAGCGGTATTTTCCATACTGCTGTCTTCGTCCACTTCTGTGAAGCGTTCCTGGGGATCAAGCCCCACTGGATCTTGTTTCGGAAGTTCTTCCGGGTGAAGCCGCAGCCGAGCGCCAGCAACCCACGAGTAGTTGGTGGAGCAGGAATCTAGATGCGGGAGGACGCGGAGGAGCAGTACCTCTCGTACAAGCTCATCGACTCCAACCAGGACTGGAAGGCGAAATGGTTCTACATCACGAACCACCACCCCGGGTTGCCGAAGCCGAGCGGGAAGCAACCCAAACATCGCGCCTGGTGGAACACGGAGCCCACGATGCAGGAGGGGATCCAGCTCCCGGAGCTTTTGGCGCGCATCAAGGTGCTGAGAGAAGCCGGGCTGAGGGCCGAGCACGTGGCCTTCAGCTTCATGAAGCGCAGGGTGCAGCCACTGATGGCCCGCGACACCCTGGGCTTCGAGTACACCGGCGACGACGACACGTCGCGGATGCCTGGAGGTGAAGTCGACGACGATGACATTGTCGATAGGCTGACGCGCATCTTCAAGGACATGCCACTGTACACGGCGTGCCCTGTCCCAGAGTACTCCGCCGCGCGACCGCCAAAGGAGGTAAGTAGTCGTACCCCCAGTCGAGTACCCATTCCTTGTGAGTAGTCGCGCTGATGTCTTGTGTCTTGCAGGACGACTTGAAGAAGTTCGTCTCCGAGCCGCAGCCGCCCCCTCAGGAAGTCGAGATCCCGGAGGAGGGAAAAACCAAAGTCAAGGAGCGACGGGAAGTCGGCGAAGGAGACGACACCATAGTCATGGAGGATACGTCCGACGACGACGATGACGAGGAGACGCTGCTGGACCGCTTCCAGCTGTGGTCGAGGTTCAGCCGGCTCGGCCTACCTCATGTGCCCCTCGTGCAAGATACGCTGGCTAGCCTGGAGGCTAGTCTGGCTGTGCCGCCACGGAGGCCGCGCAACCCCGCCCGCAAGCGGGTGACGAAGAAGTTGAAGGTCTCTGAGACCACGCCTCAAGAGGTAAGTCGTCTTGAGTAGTGTAGTCGAGTACTAGTCTCTCGAGTTCATTTGCTGACGCCTGAGCTCCCTTGCTTGCAGGAGGTGCCGCCTATGGAGCCCGCTGATCAGGGCGACGAAGGCGAGTGGGACACGGTGGGGGAACCGGCTGGGAGTCGTAGCCCAGCCCCCACTGTTGAAGAGCTTTTGGCGCAGCTGGAGCGCCAGCCCCCTGCTCCTCAAGGGAGCACAGAGCCCGCAGCCGCTGCTACTGAAGAAGTGGTAGCCGCGGGAGCACAGGAGGGCGCTGCACCAGCTACCGTCGCTGCAGAAGAGGCAGTGGCCGCGGAGGCGCAAGAAGAGGCGCCCGCCGAGGCTGGTCTGGTAGACATTGCCAGTATCCTCGGCGCCCCGACCGTGACGATAGTCCGGTCAAGCTTGTAAGTGTTGGATCTTCCTGAGTAGTACTTGGTTTAATAGTCGAGCTTGATTGACAACCAATTTGTGTACTTCTGCAGGAAATCAACAGATCTGTCCTAGGAGGGAGATGAGCCCTCTACGGCGGTGGCGGAGGAAGAAGCCCCGCCACCCGCCGAGGAGTCGACTCCTGCCCCTCAGGCGGAGTCCGAGGCGCCGGCTGCTGGAGCTGCATTGCCCGAGGCCAGCGTGGTCGAAGGTGAGTACTCTGCTGAGGCTATAGTACCCCCCATAGAGTAGTCATAGTCGCTAATGCACTTGTCTTCTTCTTGACAGGCGCCGAGGCCGAAGGGAGCGACATCCCGGCGGCGGTGCCCATGCAAAATTTGACACCACAAGGGCTGGAGGCTGCTGAAGGAGCCCCCGAGCCGATGGAGGAGGCCGCCGAGGAGACCGCCGTGGCGACCGGAGGAGAGGAGGCCACCGTGTCGCCAGAGGCTGCTCTGGAGGTGGTTGTCCGCTCCCCGGAAATCCGAGACGCGGAGCCCATCCGCTCTGCGCCGATGACTGAGACCGCCGCGAGTAGTCGTGGCGGGGTGGAGTTGCTGGCAGACGACTTGGTCGACCCGGTGACGGTGGCCAGGCACCTAGAGGCGGTCCGCCAGGCTGAACAGTGGATGAAGGTGAGTAGTCTTAACTCCTGAGTAGTCAATCCTCTGTTGTTGAGTACTCATTTGACATGTGTTATCTGTGCAGGACGTCGTGGAGAGATCCCGCGAGAAGTCTAGCATGCTGCAAGGCTTCGGCGACGCGGTGCTCCAGGCTGAGGTGCTGGAAGATCAACTCTTGAAGTCGCGGAAGCACACGGTCGCCATGCAATCCAAGCTCGACGCCGCCTTCGCCAAATATCACAATGACATCCAGGAGATGCAGGCAAAGAGCGACGACTTGGTGCGGAAGAAAAAGACACTCCGCACCAAGAACAAAGGTACACCGCTTGACTTGTTGAGTAGTTGTCGGAGGTCGAGAGGTAGTCTAACCCGCTGCGCCTTGTTGTTTTGCAGAGCTTGAGACCCAGGTGGAGCAGTTGAGGACCTCAGAGACAGATATGAAGAACCTCTTCTACTGGGAGCAGGAGGCCCGCCAGGTACTCGACCTTGACTATAAGGAACTTGCCTTCGAGTGTGACAAGCACATGGACCTTCGCATTGCTTCCGATCGTGACCTCGTCAACTGCTACAAATCGTTGCAGAAGTTGAACGAGGACTGCGAGGCGCTGCGGGCCCAGCTGAAGGAACTTGAAGAAGCCGCGCTTCCCATTGCAAGACTCTTGGTGCCTCATCCTGGCGGCCCCAAGATAGCACCGCTCGTGGATCGCCTCAAGTAAGCCCCCAGCCGGCTGGCGGCGTATGTAAAGCATCTGGCGAGGTCGATCCCGAACCAGGTGCTGGCCTTCATGAAGTCTTACTTCCCGAAGGCGCCAGTGGAAGTAGTCGCTGGCGGGGTAGCCGCCAACTGTACAGACGAGCAGCATGCGGAGCTGCTGGAGCAGATGGCGCCCATTGCGGAGCTGAAGGATCAGATGGCGACTAGAGAGGGAGGAGTGAATAGCAGCTGGTAAAAATTCTTCTCAAAGAACCCAGCCTATACCCTTGTCAAATCCCGGTCACACACAAGCGATGGATCGAATCACACACTAATCGCTAAGACAACGAGGTTATGGATCAACCTCTAGTCTTAGGAACGATTCCTTGAAGCACACACGGAAGCACGAAAGAAGGAAGGGAGGAATCGAACCAAGAAACAAAGCACTCAGGCTCTGGCGGACCGTCCGGCCAGGTGGGGCGGACCGTCCGCACGAGCCACGCGGACCGTCCGGCCTGCTGCCGCGGACTGTGCGCACACACACCGCGAACCGTCTGGCCCTTCGCCGCGGACCGTTCGAAAAAGCAAACAGAACCTCCAGAGACGACCCCGAATAACGGACCGTCCGCGTGGAGCACGCGGACTTTCCGCCAGGCACCCGCGGACCGTCCGCCCTCTGCTGCGGACTGTCCGAAACCTTGCCCAACGAAAACTCAAAGCCACGACGGATCAAAAGCGAAGCCAAGCAAGAACACGAAGAACACGGGAAGAACTCGCTCCTCACGGACCGTCCGCCGGTCCCTCGCGGACTGTCCGCGCCTCACGGACAGACCTGAAAACAGCCCGACCTCGAAGTTCAACTCCCCCAAATCATCATCAGATATCCCAAACGGTAGAAGCTGTGGAGACGAGGGTTTGGGGACTTGAAAAGCGTCACACAAGAATGCTATAGCCCAAAAATCTTGCCTCCTAACTCCCTAAATCACCGGGAATCGCGAATCCTTTGAGCACCACCAAAAGCTAGACCACCGAACGAAAATCCTTGAATCGAAGTGGTTTCCCGGCGTCTGAGGGCACAAGTTCAATCACAAAGATGCACGAGACATCCATCCATGTTTCCCTCGAAAAAATTCGGGGAGAAACCCACTCAAATCCGCAGAATCACACTGAGAATAAAGGCACCAAAAACAAGCACGAAAAAGACGACGGAAAACACAACGCCGAATCTTCTATACAAACCATGAAAGATTTACAAGGTCTAGCATGCCGCCCTAGCATCCATCCCTCTCAACAAATCTCTCATGAAGCTCTCATGCTAGCCTACAGAAAATGGAGAAGAAAATAGTCCAGGAAAATGAGAAAGAGGAGGAGGAAAATGAAACCCTATGTCGCGGAGAGAGGGAGCCATCCACACACACTCGTGGCTTATATATCGGGTCCCGCCGGTGTGGGAAATGACTCGACTACCACTAACTCAACTACTAGCGATACAACCCACGAAGGGGCATTTATGCAATGTTTGTGGGTCTTGCCATCGGACGGCCACGCCTTCGCCGCACCCCGCGTCCTCCCGACGAAAGCCATGCGATCCCGTCGCGTGTCCTCTGCTTCGAAGCTTCCCGACACGCCCGGATCCCGTCTCCGTCGTGTTGGGTCTTCGGACTTGGTTTTGAGGCCCAAACCAAGAAACTGTCCTCCGATGGTTTTGTGGGCAAACCACCAAACCCCGCGTGCTCGGCCCGGCCTCCCGCCAAGCCCCTTGACTCGACCGCCACCGTGCACCGGCTCGATCGTCCATGACTTCGTCTTGCTCGTCTCGCCACCATGTGGCCCGCACCTAGTCCCGCCGTCCACCGGGTCCCTCGAACCGAGCCTACTTGTCTCTCCATCTCCCGGAGGCCCCTCAAGGCTGAAGACCTTTCGCGCCCGTTCTTCACCTGCAACAACACGAACTAGGCTGCAGCCTACACCTGCGCACTGAGCCAAGAGTCAGTCCAACACCCGTTGTCAATCACTCATCACTGAGGAGCGGTCATCCATCGACCACCGGGACGCTCCTGGTTCTCAATCTCCCCCTTGATGACTACATTGACAACACACAACGCGAAATGAAATTTAGAGAAAGAAAGTAAGAAGAAAGAAAAACAAAGAAGCACAACTCATGACCAAGACCAAAGAAAGGCAAAGAAAGGTCACAAGCTGAGCAAAGCACAAACTCCACACAGAAAACAGCAAGAAAGCTCCCCTTGAACAAATGCAAGCTCCCCCTGAACATGTGGATGCAAACTTCCAAATTTTAGCTCACCTCTTCTGAATTTTCATTAAGCTCACCTTTTCTCCCCCTTGTTGACAATGTATGAATCAAGGTGAAAATGCAGAAATGCAAAACAAAGCATATAAACATCTACATGAGCTTCTCAAATAGGCCAAATTTAGTGTCAAAGGCTAGAAATGAGACAAAGAGCACATATATCGATCATAACATAGTCAAAGCATTGCCACAAGTAATATATGGAAATATTGGCATGTGATAAAGCAAATTTTCAGATTTGAAAAATTTTATCAAAAGATGGCTCACTTCAAATGTAAAGGCCTATCCATGTCACATTCGAGCCAAAAACATGCATATCAACCAGAGATCTTACAAGGATATCCAATTCTCAACAAAAGATCATTGCAAACACCCATAAAGCAAAGCATGTCATGTTAAAGCTCATGAGCCATGTGTCCACTTCGGGGAGACTTCTCCACTGGTAAACATCATGCAACATGTTTTGCACCCATGTGTAAAGAATAAGCAATTTAAGCATAAACATGATGGATGGAGCATTTTTCAAGCATACACACTTCTTTTCAAGATTAATTCATTTCATGGTACATGAAGTGCCTTTGCGGCAAAAAAAAGCTTATGCTCCTCCATGAATGCAACATATGCTAAACACTCACAATGATATTCGGCCTTTGGCCCAAAAGCAAGAAAAAGATATCCAAGCACAATCTAAGCATAGAAAGCACATTTAGACCAAAACGTGACATGGATACACTACTACACCTGAGTGGAGCACATTTCATAAAAATTTAGTCAAGATTGGCATTTGATTCAAAAAGGGCTATCTCACAACATATATATCTCAAATATTCCAAGAGCATAGCCTCACATAGCCATTTCTCCACACATAGGACCAATATCTCACAAATAGCCAAAGAGACTCAAATAAGGCATATAATAGGAGCTCATCATCCTAAAATGCAATATGATACAAATGCAACATGATATATGACAATATGACTATCCTACCATGGTTTATACATCAAGCAAAACATGTATATACATCAAAGTAAACATGGTATGATACATATGGTACAAAAAGGAAATCCCCCAAGAATCAACTAGAAAGGGCAACACACCCCAAGTTCCCCACCGCAAGCGCACAAATGTAGCTTGGTCGAGAGGCTTTGTAAAAATGTCTGCAAGCTGATCTTGGGTAGGGACATGGCTCAACACAATGGTCCCTTTCTCCACATTGTCTCTCAGGAAATGGTACCCCACTTCTATGTGTTTGGTTCTGGAATGAAGCACAGGGTCTTTTGGCTACGCTTATGGCACTGGTGCTATCACAAAGAAGTGGGATCTGGATGCACTCCTCACCAAAGTCTCTCAAAGTGTATGAAATCCACAATAGCTGGGAGCAACAACTCGCGGCTGCAACATACTCTGCCTCGGTGGTAGACTGAGCTACACTAGACTGCTTGCGGGAAGACCACGAAACCAAAGAGGACCCAAGAAACTGACAAGAAACAGAAGTTGACTTCCTCTCGACTCGACAACCAGCAAAATCCGCATCAGAAAAACCATGAAGAGAAAGAGTCGAGGAGGAAGAATACCAAAGTCCAAGACCAGGGGCAGACTGTAGGTACTTGAAAATCCTCTTGACGGCCTGTCGATGTGATGTCCTTGGCGAAGCCTGGAAACGAGCACACATACACACACTGAACTATATGTCTGGCCTCGTCGCCGTCAAGTAGAGGAGGGAGCCGATCATGCTCCTGTACTCCCGCTGGTCCACTGGTTCTCCGTCCTCGTCCGCATCCAAAGTAGCCGTACTCCCCAGACATAGGCTTCACATCTTGCATCTGTGTTGACGGTTAATAATTGTATCAAAGTTCGTTTGTGACTCGCAAGCGTACAAGTCTCCCGTCGTAGTCAAGGGACCCTTCTTCCCTCGTGTGGTGAACACAAGGTATCGAATCCGTGGAACAAATGTGTGACGCAAAACTTAATCTAATAAAGCCAAGTAACTTCAATCTTCGATAAAACCCTAATGCATCTAAGTAAAAGACACAAAACAAATTCTAATCTACTAAAGACCGGAGAAAACAAAGTAAGATTGGGTAGATAAACCGATCTAGAGGGATCGGGGTAAGCCTTTTGTTGAAGTTCCAAGCAAGAGAAGAAGTAGCAAATCGAATCTTAATAGAAGCCTCTTTAAATCGTGGTTTCCCGTCCAAATCCGAAAACATCCGCCTTTCGAGACCCCCGTTCTGTCACAACGTATCCCTATTCATGCGGGGAGCTTAGGGCGAGTCAAAAGACAAGTCGATATTCTTTCGGAAGATCCGGCGTGTACCTCTAGCCACCGCGGCTACAAGAACACCCTATGTAATCTATCTCGAGAATAGAATTGGAATAAGCAAAGCCGATAGAAAAACAAAATCTTTGAGGAAACACTTGATCGCTAGGAAAAGATTCAACTTGATAATTCAACTATAACAATGATACATACACAAGATCACCACCGGGATCCTTCCTTGATCTTGCTTTTAGCTCCGGGAACTCCGACGTGGTCTTCCGTGCAAGGTTCCCACGTCGGCTAGGGGAACCCTAGTCAACTAGCTCGACCCTCTCCTCTCTGAGATGGTGTCCCTCTCTTCTCTGCTCCTCGGCGGTCGATGACGAATTCTTCTCCTCGAGGCTCTCGGTCAGGGGACTATAAATAGCCCGATTGGCGGCTAGGGCAAAGGAGGGGGCATTTGGGCCGTGGATGGGCCTGGGCCGACCGGACTGGGCCGGCCGGCCTGGGCCCATCTAGGCCCAGCCCGAGGGCTCCTTCGCTCCACGTCGGTTCCCTTGCTTCCTGGATGCTTCCCCCTTCTGCATGTAGGTCCATGTCGTCGGTTTCTCTCCGAATTGGACTCAACTCCTTGTCTTGCAAGATTCAGCACTTTTCTGGTCAGGTCCCCGGAGTCTGTCGTCTTCTCGGATCAAGTCCCTGGCTTCTTGGAGTTAAGTTTGCTTCGTTACATGACTTGTACGGGGCTTCAAGGTCTTGTCATGAGGTGCTTGATGAACTTATCCCGAAAGTCTTGCATTCAACACTAAAACCCTGCATAAACATTAAACTCCAAAATCGACATGCACACGTGAACTTGTTATACCACGGGGGTTAGTACCAATGGATAAGGTATAAAACTCATGCCAACACCGAAGGTAAACTCATGGCTAGGTTGACGGATTTTCACCGTCAACATCTCCCCCATGCTTATACCTTGCTCGTCCTCGAGTAAACCTTCGATGGATATCATCATTGCCAAACAATGTTTAAACTCTGCATTTGATCACACATGAGAGAACATAATGCTCTCAAAATTTTAATTCATTAAAGTTCCATAATGTACCAGCCTTCATCTCTACAGAGGGTAGATTTTTATTAAGCTTATCCCACGAGTATTAACATGCTCACAAAGTTTAAATAGATCTTAGAATTTTTTGAAATAGAGAGCGAGACAAAGAAAAGCTAAACCAAGTTCACAAATTTAAATCATCTTGTATGTTGCTCATGAACTCTCATCTCACTTGTCTCTCAAGCCTATATATTCTACTCCTTTCCCTCTCATATATATGTGGTAGGCTTTATATGGAGCTTTGGGAAAGTTTAGTCCTAACAAGATTTTATAAATGAGGTGTTGTCAAAACAAGACAAGCTTCTCATGGTCTTACCGAGACTCGTCAAAAAGGTCATTGGAAAATAATGTTAAATCAAGGAGGGGAAAGAGAAAAATACACACACTTTTAGATGAGTGGACATGTGCAAATGGCAAAGAGTGATCCCGAGGCACAAAGGAAGTCCTCGTTATCGGATTGCACATGGTTGGAAAATGAGAATGGATCTTTTTAACTTGAAGCCTTGAATGCACTTTTAGAGAACCGGGGAGTTCACTTTACGCACATATTTTTTTTCTCTTTCTCATATTTCTCATTCTTTTCTTTCTTTCTTTCTTTCTTTCATTATATATATATTTTTCTTTCTTCTTGTGAGACCTTCACCTTGGAAGTCACGCATATCGCCGAATTTTTTCTTTCATCGTTATATTATTATTTTTTTAAATACTCCCTTTTTGAACTCTAAAACTGCACCGTACCTACCTCCTCCCCCATGCTTAGACGTTGCTCGTCCTCGAGAAAAGAGGCAAAAAATAAGGTACGTATCGGGGTATTTTTCCTTGGAGATACTTGAAATCTTCAATGTTGGCACCGTCTTGCAATCTTCGTTGAATTGATGATCCATTCTCAACGATAGGTTGTGGTCAAGGAGGTAATCACAAAAGATGATATTTGGTTTAAGGGTGGATATCCGGCGAAGTTTGTGAGATCTCCGATGCGGGGATACACAATGCACGGATAAAAGGCTAGCAAAAAGATAGATACGCAAAAATGGAATGACCAGCTTCTTAGTCTCGGGCCAGAGAAATCATGGCCTGCAATAACTCACTCAAAAATAAATCTTGTACACTAAGGTTTACGCACTCAAATATATATAAGGCTTTGGATAGGTTGAGCAACACACAAGTGATATTTGTGACTAGGTTAGCGATATTTTTGAGCATAAAAGACATCTTTAATCTATTCATAACTTGAGAGCACATAAAACACTATGGGTCTTTATTTTAATCATAACCTCCGCTGAAAATTAAGCTAGCATTTAAATAAATTCAGATTCGTATTTTAAGAGAGCACTAGCTTTAACATGCATAAATCAATTACAAAGATAAACCAAGCGGCCATTATAAACATATATCATTATGGCACAAATTTTTGTAACTTTTCCAATGATATAATCAAGGTGGTGTCTTTATTAATGATGAAATCAAGTTGAAATACAAACTGAAAATAAACAAACATGCTTGCTGAAATTTAAATAAAAACAGAAAATACTACGCAAACACACATAAGCAAAAGCTGAAAATTACAGAGAAAAAGAAAAGAAAAGAAAACTAAAGTTCCTAAATCTTCTAGTCCTCCGCCGGTGGTTGATGTTGATGATCTTGATAATAATACCCTTGCTCATAATACGATTGAACATTCCCTCCGACGAATTGATTTGGCTCCACGAGGTGAAGGCGTCCGAGCTCAAAGGCAATATTTGCGTTGCCTTTACCAAGTTGAGCTGCGTTAGCTTGGATGGCTGCGATGTTTTGAGCGTTTCTTGCAGCATACCCTCCAATTATGGCCATGCTTTGTTGTGGTTGGGGATGATGAGTGTAGGACTCCGTGAAGTTAGCGTTGGGCACAACATAATTTGGTGGGGGTACCGGTGCACCACCCCCCCATGCTTGCTCTTGTGGCCCTCCGTAATAACTTGGCGGAGGAGGGATCCCGCCGAATGGTTGCACATTGGGTTGTGCTCCACTCGCTTGTGCGGAGGATGTTCCCTCCTCTACGATTCTTCCTCTTTTGTTCTTCCTTGCAGGGACGAGGAGTCCCTCTTCCAACCAATCTTCCCTCCCTTCGGTGAAAAGCCTAAGCCTCTCATTCGGAAGGGGTAGGTTCACTATGGCCAACCGATAACCTCCTCTCTCATCTCCACTAATGTATTTGCCTTGCCGCAAATACTCAATGCCGAGAGAGGTACCACGCAAAAGGTGGTCGGGGTTTCTTGCGATCCCCGGCCGCAAGGAGAAGGCCAACATGGAGAGGTAGCACCCCGAACCAATATTACCCGCCCCCGATGTTGCTTCACAACACCAACGGTTGATCATGAGGTAAGAGAGGTCTATTGGCTGCCTGGCAATTAAAGCCGAGTATAGCCAATTCAACTCCGTGTCGGTCACCTTTGTTTCCTTCATCCTCCCCAATACCCTCTTGCACATCCAAGAGTGAAATATCCGGATAATGGGGTTGCGGATGCAATTGCGTTGTTGATGAGCTTCTCCGGAGATCATATTCCAAAATCCCGCCAACATGCCGGGTGGCACGTCAACTTTCTCCAGAGCTCCCTTGTGGAATCCAAGCAGCTCCCTTACGTGCTCGTAGGGAACCACTTGTTGGACTCCCTCCAAACGGAATGACAAGCTTTGCACCCCATCATCATCAATGATGGGTGCAATAGTCATCAAAATTTCCAAGGCGAACCCCAAATGGGTGTCCACCGATATTCCGTTGGAGAACTGCACCCATCCAAAGTGCCCCAACATATAGTATATGTCGGTGCCAAAACCCAAGGTGTAGAGTGCTTGGTCGTCGAACTCGACGTTGGGCACAAGCCTCTTCTCAAGATTAGAGAGCCTCTCCTCCTCCTCCGCCGACAAGATGATGAAGCCGTACGAAGAGTATGTCGGGGTGTAAGGAGGTGGCGCGGTTGAGCGAGTCGATCGTCGTGGTGGCGCGGGCTGCTCCTCCGTGTGCTCACGAGGTTCGGTAAACCTCATGGACGTGCTTCTTGCAGCCCTCATACCACCAAGGAGGAGAGCATCGTTCCTCCTCGGTGGTGCCGTATCCGTCTCCATGCTCCGGGGAGACTCGGAAACCGAGTGCCTCCTCGAAGACGTGGTTGATGACGGCTTGGACGACGACGAACTCTTCTTCTTGGAGAAGAGACTTGTGGTCTTCTTCCACATGGTTGCTGCACTCTTTTCTTCAACTAAAACTCCGGGTTGCAACCGGTAACTAGGCACTTAAACTCTTTGCTTCGGATGTGGACTTTGAGAGGATTAAGGATGTGGATTTTTTTTTGAGCTATCAAGCTTGGGAAGGTTGGCTATGTCTACGGAGGTTTTGAGCACACAAACTTGAACACATAAACAAAGGAAGGATAGGGAAGCTTGCCTGCAGAAAACGGGAGCCGGGGGGCACCTTATGTAGGTGAGGCCGGCCGGCCTGGGCCGGCCGGCCTGGGGTCCTCAGTGCACCGCCCCGCCTCGTCTTTCTTCCAGCACGATCATTTCGCCTCTGCAACTTTCCTGCCCGCGTGCTCCACGAGTTGCACCGCCCAAACGCTCTCGTCCACTCCTTTTCTTGCATTATTGGTCCTTACACTTGATGCTTCATGCTTTGGGTCATATCCATGCTCCCTAGCTCCACTTGCTTCACATGCCACCATGAAATTCCTGCAAAGTTGATGCTTGCTGCCCACCATGCTTGTCCTTTTCATGTGGAATTGGTGAAAGTTGATAAAAGGGAATCCAATGGTGCATGCATGATTAATTCAAACTAGATTGCCTCCATTTAGGTGTGTTTAAGGTTAAGCACTCCTCTAATTCGAAATTTAAAATATTTTTCAGAGCCATGCAAGAGCTCAAACATAATTTTAGAGAAGTTTTTAAACCATTAAAAACAAATGTAAGTCGAAAATATTTTTCGACTACGTCGATTTCGGTCTCACCGGTATAGTTTGCCTTCATCGGTTGAGAGAAAACATTTCCCGGCTTGATCATGGGGGCATAGGTTTAGGTTCTAATTTTGGCTAAATAAGAAAGATTTTGAATAAAACAAAATTAGAATAGGCTTAGAAAAATTCTAATCCTAGAGAAACCAAGGATAAAGATTTTTAAAACCAACCAAAAGTTTTGATTTCTAGGTTCACGCGAGTCCTACCACGTGCTGAATTTTATTAACACTTAAATATAAATCGTGGCTCTACTCGTGTGGTTTTAGCATGAAAAATAAGTCAAACTCAGCATCATAATGAGGGTGAAAGGTTGAGTTAGGTTCTGAAATTATTTGGTTGAGGTTTCTCAAAAAGAAAAGAACAAACAAGCACATAGGAGGGTTCATGCAAAGGGTTTATGATAAAGCAAACATTCAATCAAGAATTATGTCTCTAATATTGTTCAACCACTTCTAAGTATAATGTCTTTGCGTAATAAAACTCAAAAACTAAATTATTAAAAATACTCAAAAAACCTGGAATCGGGTTGTCCTCCCGGTAGCTTATTCTTGACTCGACGAAACGGGTTGCCTCCCGCCTAGCGCTTCGTTATAGTCTATAGCTAGACTTCTTCACTTGATTACTCCGGATCAACGCTCTTTGCGGGCGTTGCAATCTTGGGTACCCACTTCCACACCATCTTGGGCGCGGGCTTGTCTTCCGGCTTAGTTGGCTTAGTCATTTTTTGGTCTTCACATGCGGCTTCTCTTCCTTTGTCTTGACGGATGCAACACCTTCTTTGATTTTCTTTACGTTCATTTTTTTCGGCTCCTTCTTCTTTTTCAGCCCCTCCGTTTGTTTTGGTTCTCCCTTCACTCCAATCATGTTGCATGCCTCAATCCTTGGACGGAACTTGAAGCAACTCCTTTCTCCGTTGATATCGAACATGATCTCCCCCTTGCCAACATCAATAGTAGCTCCCACGGTCTTGAGGAACGGCCTCACTAGGATGAGCGGCAGCTTCTCCCTCGCTCCCATCTCGAGCACAACAAAGTCGACGGGGATGAAGTGGTGTCCAATCTTCACGGGTACATCTTCAGCAATGCCCAAGGGATAGCGAATGGAGTTGTCTCCCAACTACAAACATATTCCCGTAGGCTCCATTGGTAGGCGTAGCTTCTCCAACACATCCCTCGGCATGACGCTCACACTAGCTCCAAGGTCGTATAACGCCTTCTCGAAGTTGAAAGAACCAACTGAACATGGAATTGTAGGGCACCCGGGGTCTTTTTGCTTCTCTAGCCCATTAGCAATAGCTGCACTACACTCCTCGGACATCTTGACATGATCTACCCCGAGTGTTGCTATCTCATATTTATTTGCAAGTATATCTTTAAAGTAACGAGAATATGTAGGTACTTGTAGGGCATCTAGTAATGGCATGTTGATGCTAAGTCTACGCACAACTTCCACAAACTTCTCAAAGTGGTTGTCAAGTTTACCTCGGAAGTAGCGTGGCTTGAGTTGCGGTATTCTCGTGTCTTCCTCCGGCATCTCGAATTCGGGTTCCTCGGTGACGATCCCCGTAACCTTCTCTTTAGCAGCTCCTTCCACCTCGGTGGATGGTTTAAGCTTCCTTGCTCCCGCGGAATGTTCCGGATCTTCGGTCTCCTTCCCCGAACGTGTTTGAATGGCCTTCGCCGATTCGGGACATTTGGGTTGTCCCGGAAGCTTCCCTTTATCATTAGTGAGGCGCCCCGCAAGTTGTCCAACTTGCGTCTCGAGCATCTTCATCATGTTGAGCACTTGATGATTGGAACTTCCGACCTCCGTCACCTTGCTATCGATGTTCTCCAACACCTTGTCTATGGTCTTGAACTTGGTGAGGGTGTCCTTGTTGATCTTAGCTTGCTCATCCATGAACTCCTTCAATTGTATACGAAGCGGAACCGCGTTAGGAATAGATGAGCTTGCATTAAATTGAGGCCTACCTTGCCCGTAGCGGAAGTTCGGCAATTCTCCCTTCCTCATGTAGTCGAGCACTTTGGCTTCCTCCGGATAATCTTTGCGGACATGGCCATACTCTCCACATTCTTCGCATGTGGACCTTGCTTCGGCGGCCTTCAAGTCTTGAGCCTCTTTCTTTTCCATCTCCATCTTCTCCAACCTCCTCATGAGCGAGTCGATCTTGCCTTCAAGTATGCTCTCCTTCTCCACTTGCAATACTCCTTTGATGTTCCCCGTGGGTTGAACCGGATGTAGGCGCCCGGACGACGGCCACGTGTCATTATCCGCGACCTTCTTGAATAGAGTGAAAGCTTCCGTCGGTGTAAGTTCGATGATGGATCCTCCCGCCGATGCATCGATGATCGTCCTTGACGCCATGGTGAGTCCTTGATAGAACTTTTGCACGAGGTCTTCTTTCGGGAACTTGTGATGTGGAACCGCCCGGGTGTACTCGTTGAAGCGCTCGAATGCCTCTGAGATAGTTTCCGTAGGATATTGAACAAAGATGGCAATCTTATTACGCAAGCTTTGAGTTTTACCCGGTGAGTAGTATTCCTTCATGAAAGCCTTCATCAACGTGTTCCAATTTTGCACCGTCTCCGCCGGTTGAGAGTGGAACCATTGCAAAGCCTTCCCGAGTAGTGAAAACGGAAAATGCCTTGCCCTCATTTGGTCTTGAGTCACCCCATCCATGTTGAAAGTCTGACATAGTTGAATGAATGCTTGGAGGTGAAGGTTCGGATCCTCTTTACCAGTGAAGGGTGAATGTTGCACCATGCGGATCGTTGAGGTCTTGATCTCGAACGGTCTTCCGATCTCCTCAAGGTTCAAGATTGGTAGGTCGATGATGTCTGGGGTGCATAGCTCCCCAATCTTGCGTTCTTGCGGTGGTTGGTCACCCATTGGTGGAAGTCGATTCTCCCGAGGACTTTGAGGTGGTGAATCCTTCGGAGATTCCTGCGATCCTTTGTCTTCCGACTCCGAATCTACAAAATCCAGCTTTTTAGCTTGATGTGTTTCGCGTCTCCTTAGCCTGTAAAGTTTTTCTGGATCATCCACAAAATTATTGGGTTTGTTGGAGAGGTAGCCGTCCATCTCCTGTTAGGGTTAGCAATAAACAAAGTATGCAAAAAAAACTAGAAAGTAAAAACAAATCTATAAAAACTAGAGTTATTCAAACTAGATTAGATGTATTTTGAGGATGATCAAAATTTAGTAGATGCTAAAATAAAAACAATGAGAAAACTGAAAATTACAGAAAGGCAATAAAAAATCAAATCTTGATCACTTGTTCCCCGGCAACGGCGCCAGAAAAAGGGGCTTGTTGACGGTTAATAATTGTATCAAAGTTCGTTTGTGACTCGCAAGCGTACAAGTCTCCCGTCGTAGTCAAGGGACCCTTCTTCCCTCGAGTGGTGAACCCAAGGTATCGAATCCGTGGAACAAATGTGTGACGCAAAACTTAATCTAATAAAGCCAAGTAACTTAAATCTTCGATAAAACCCTAATGCATCTAAGTAAAAGACACAAAACAAATCTAATCTACTAAAGACCGGAGAAAACAAAGTAAGATTGGGTAGATAAACCGATCTAGAGGGATCGGGGTAAGCCTTTTGTTGAAGTTCCAAGCAAGAGAAGAAGTAGCAAATCGAATCTTAATAGAAGCCTCTTTAAATCGTGGTTTCCCGTCCAAATCCGAAAACATCCGCCTTTCGAGACCCCCGTTCGTCACAACGTATCCCTATTCATGCGGGGAGCTTAGGGCGAGTCAAAAGACAAGTCGAGATTCTTTCGGAAGATCCGGCGTGTACCTCTAGCCACCGCGGCTACAAGAACACCCTATGTAATCTATCTCGAGAATAGAATTGGAATAAGCAAAGCCGATCGAAAAACGAAATCTTCGAGGAAACACATGATCGCTAGGAAAAGATTCAACTTGATAATTCAACTATAACAATGATACATACACAAGATCACCACCGGGATCCTTCGTTGATCTTGCTTTTAGCTCCGGGAACTCCGACGTGGTCTTCCGTGCAAGGTTCCCACGTTGGCTAGGGGAACCCTAGTCAACTAGCTCGACCCTCTCCTCTCCGAGATGGTGTCCCTCTCTTCTCTGCTCCTCGGCGGCCGATGACGAATTCTTCTCCTCGAGGCTCTCGGTCAGGGGACTATAAATAGCCCGATTGGCGGCTAGGGCAAAGGATGGGGCATTTGGGCCCTGGATGGGCTCCGGGCCGACCGGATCGGGGCCGGCCGGCCGGCCGGGCCCATCTAGGCCCGGCCCGAGGGCTCCTTCGCTCCACGTCGGTTCCCTTGCTTCCTGGATGCTTCCCCCTTCTGCATGTAGGTCCATGTCGTCGGTTTCTCTCCGAATTGGACTCAACTCCTTGTCTTGCAAGATTCAGCACTTTTCTGGTCAGGTCCCTGGAGTCTGTCGTCTTCTCGGATCAAGTCCCTGGCTTCTTGGAGTTAAGTTTGCTTCATTACATGACTTGTACGGGGCTTCAAGGTCTTGTCATGAGGTGCTTGATGAACTTATCCCGAAAGTCTTGCATTCAACACTAAAACCCTGCATAAACATTAAACTCCAAAATCGACATGCACACGTGAACTTGTTATACCACGGGGGTTAGTACCAATGGATAAGGTATAAAACTCATGCCAACACCGAAGGTAAACTCATGGCTAGGTTGACGGATTTTCATCGTCAACAATCTGGAACTTCCTCAGCATGTCTTTCGTGTACTTGGTCTGATGTACAAATGTCCCATCCTTCACTTGCTTGATCTGCAACCCGAGAAAGTACTGCAACTCGCCCATCATGCTCATCTCGAATTCCCTACTCATCTCATCTGCAAACTTGGCAACAAGGTTATGTGACGAGCCACCAAAGACAATATCATCCACATATATCTGTACAATCAACAAGTCATTCCCATGCTTGAGGAGAAACAAGGTCCTATCCACGGTACCCATCACAAACCCTCTGCTCACCAGAAAACATCTCAATCTCCCATACCAAGCCCGGGGCGCCTGTTTCAACCCATATAGAGCCCTTTTCAACCTGTACACCCTGTGTGGATACTTCTCACTCTCGAACCCCGGTGTTTGCCTCACATACACCTCCTCTCTATGACCACATTCAGAAAAGCACTCTTCACATCCATTTGAAACAACTTGAACCCTTTAGCCACGACAAAGGCTAGAAGCATTCGAATTGCCTCAAGACGGGACACAGGAGCAAAGGTCTCCTCATAGTCGATCCCCTCCTTCTGACTGTATCCCTGAGCAACAAGTCTGGACTTTTTCCTCACAACCATCCCATTCTCTCCCTCTTTGTTCTTCCAAACCCACTTGGTTCCTATAGGATGGCAATTTGGAGGTGGTTCAACTAACTCCCACACTTGGTTCCTCTCAAAGTTTTCCAACTCCTCATGCATAGAATTAACACAGTTTGCATCAGATAAAGCATGTCCAATGTCCTTGGGGTCAAAGGTGACAACAAATGCAGCATGAGTGAAATGAGAGGAATTTCTAGACCTTGACCGTGTAGTACGTTCGTCGATGTCCCCATTGATCTTCGACAGGGGATGCACTTCTGGAATCCACCGGGGAGCCTCACGCCTCGAGACTACCTCCCCCTCAACTTCAGCTTCTCTTGCCTGGTCATCTTGTCGCACCGTCGTTGTCCATGAAGTAGACGGTCCACACTTCGTAGTGGTCGTAGGGGAACTAGTGGGTACACACTCAGCTTCAGGCGCATGGTTCTCCCCATCATCATCTCCAGCTTCATCCTTCTCCTCTTCAAAGAGGTCCTCGGCCATCTCCTCATCACCTGCACATTCAAAGCCAAGAGAGGTACATGGCATTGTCTCGTCGAAGGATACCTCGCAAGTCTCCATGATTTTGTTAGTCTCAAGGTTAAGCACTCTTTAGGCCCTAGAATGGTTAGCATATCCAAAGAAAATACCATCACTAGACGTAGCCTCAAACTTGTCGAGTTTTCCCTTCTTACGAATAAAGCACTTGTAGCCAGACTCGGAAATGACTCACCTTGGGTGCCCGACCATGCATTAGCTCATAACAGGTCTTCTTCTTGAAAGCTCGCAATAAAATCCTATTAGAGACATGACAAGCTGTATTGACCGCCTCAGCGCAATACCTCCTAGGAGTCCTGTGCTCATCGAGCATCGTCCTAGCCATCTCACAAAGTGTTCGATTTTTTCTTTCCACAACTCCATTTTGAGGGGGCACATAAGGGGTCGAATACTGATGTTCAAGACCTAGATCACGACAAAAAGCATCAAAACGAGAGTTCTTGAACTCTGAGCCATTATCACTGCGAATAGCTCGAATAGCATTCTAATGCCTCTCGTTTTTCAACCTCACGATCAGATCTCGAACAAAACTAAATGTCTTACTCTTGTCTTCCAAGAAAAACACCCAGGCATAGCGAGAGTAATCGTTCACCACAACAAGGACATACCACTTCCCACCCACCGAGCGAACTCGAGCTGGCCCAACAAGGTCCATATGTAACAGCTCTGTCGGACGCTCGGTCATGACATCGGTCAGGGGTGGATGGGGAGTGGCTACCATCTTGCCATGCCTACACGGAGCACAAACCAAATCCTTCTCAAACTTCAACCTCGGCAATCCTCGGACAAGGTCAAGACCACTCAAGCGGGAAACCAAATCAAAGCTCAAGTGACCCAACCGCCTATGCCATTTCCACAAATCAGAAGAAGGATCGGCCATCAAATAGCGAGCAGGACCCAAAGAGCGAGAGAAATCAGCCCTGAAAATCTGACCCTCGGGGATGATCATACAGACAAGATCACCTCAAGAATCTAGCAAACGAGACTCACCAGACTTGAAACGCACCTCAAAACCTTCATCAAGCAACTGAGAAACCGAAAGCAAATTGAAACCCAAAGACTTCACAAGAGCAACCCTCTTCAACGTTACCTTGCCACTCACATGCACAACACCCTCAGAAATCACCCTTCCTCGTCCATTGTCCCCAAATGTGATGTATATCTTTTCCTTCACTGGGGTGAGGCTGGAGAACCACTTCTTATCTCCGGTCATGTGTCGGGAACATCCGGAGTCGATCAACCAAATGTTCTCTAAGCCTCCTACTTGGTAGTCAGAAACAAGAACGAGAATGAGCTAGCGACTCGACACCGGGGTTAGCACAAAGAAAGTTGAACCAGTGTCGAGCCATCTGCTCAAAAGAGGGGTTAGCAAACATCATTCCCTTGCCACCAAACTTCCCATGTCCCATGGAAGGAGTACGAGCACCATGAGGGGGAAAATGTGATCCGTAGTTCCTCTGGAACCCAAAGCTGCGATCATCTCCCCTAAACCCATATTGAGGACGAGTAGGGGGATGTCCAGCAAAACCACCACGAGCCCGACCAAACCTCTCACCAGCACGCACACCATCATCTCTCCTATGAAACCTCTCACCGCCACCTCTCTGTGGGAACCTACCATCCTGAGCTCCAACTCTATCAACACTCTTCACACTTCCCACACCCCGTGGAAGTGGCACTCTAGGCTCAGAAATACCATGAGACTGGCGATACCTGTCCTGGTTTGGTTGCTCCCTAGCAAGCCTCTCATCCCTCTTCCTCTTGTAGCAAAACTCTACTAAGTGTCTCTCCTTGCCACAATACTCACACCTGAAGGGGATGGGTTTTGGTTTTGCCTCTGGCTTCTCTCTAGGCTTCTCACCCTTCTCACTCACAAACTTCACCGGTTTCTGGAAGTCATTTGTCTTAGGTGGGAATTTGGGTGGATCTTGAGTTGTGTCAAGCTTGTTGCAAAGGTGGTTGGGCTTTGGTGTGATAGAGTTCTTGGGTGCTTTTGTAAGTGGGACTTGGATGTCTCCGATCACCTCAACCTCGGGGTTAGACTCAACACACTTCTCATACACATTCTCCCCACTGTTCTCTCCAACTTTCTCACCCAACTTCTCAAAACCCAAACCACGACCATCCGCTCTCTTCAACTCCTCAATCATGATTTTCAAATGAGGTTCCTGCCCAGACAACCAACCCAACACCATCCTCAAATAGTCATTCTCCTCATAGATGACATCCAAACGGGAAGTAAGTTCAAGATTGCGCAAAGTAACTTCATCACAGCTAGAGCATGCATTGACAACAGGAGATTTCAAAGAAGCTTCCAAAGTGCTAATAGTAGAACGAGCATCAACAAGATTAGCATGCATAGTAGGACATGATTTACAAGCACCAAGCAAAGTGGGTCTAGCCTTAATCTCATCATACTCAGTTCTAAGAGCATCTAGTTTAGCCAAAGTGGAAGCATTCTTCTCATTAAGCAACTTGTTCTCATTCAACCATGCATCACACTCAAGACACTCAACATCATCAGGAGTAGTAGGAGCAAGTTTCAAAGAGTCATTCTCAAGTTTCAATTCAAGCAATTTGGCCTCCAACTCTCCTACTTTCTCACTACCATTCTCAAGTTGAGCCCTAAGATCTTTCCTCATCTTCTTAGCATCTCTCAACACACTATCACAGTTGTCAAGCAAGCCATTCAACATAGTGATCTCAGCAAGCAAAGAGTCAGGGTCATGATTTACCTCATCCTCCGAGTCGGAGTCGCTGTCTTCCTTCTCACTCTTCTTGCTTCTTGAGCTATGGGCCATGCCACAAAAGCCCTCAAGCGCCACACGGCTCAACCCACTAAGGTTCCGGCTTGCACTGTTCTTGCCCTTGCGCCTCCCGGCGTCTTCATCTTCACTGCTTGAGCTTGACTACGCGTCGCTTGAGCTAGAGTCGACATCACTTGCACCGGACACCATGGCTCTTGCCTTGTCCTTCTTGTAGCCGCCCTTGCTCGGTCGCCGCTTGTCCTTGTTGAGGACCATGTGTGGTTCGAGGACCGGTGGATGGTCGCTTCCTTGTGTGATGAGTGATTGACAACGTTGTGTGGACTGATTCTTGGCTAAGTATTGCAGGTGCAGGTTGCGGCTTGACTCGTGTTGGTGCAGGTGAAGAACAAGCGCGAAAGGTCGTTGCCGGTGAGGCCTCCAGGTGTGGAGAAGACAAGTAGGCTTCGTTCGAGGGACCCGGTGGCCAGCGGGGTCAAGTGCGGGCCGCATGGTGGCATGAACAGCAAGATGAAGTCGTGGACGGTTTCTTGGTAGAGCCTAAAAACCAAGGTCGAGCCGGGACTACGTGGGAGCCGAGTCATGAGTGGAGATTGGCGGAGGCTACACCGAGTTCGCGGGGTTTGTAGTGGTTCACCAGAAAACCACTGGGTTACTCGGTTGAGCCACAAAACCGAGGCCGAAGACTCGACGAGGAGGTGCGGCCACCCAGGTCGGTTCAACCGCCCAGGAGGGGCGGTCAGACCACCTGGGGCCGGTTAGATCCACCGGGCCGGTCTAACCGCCCGGGGGGGCGGTCCGACCGCCCGGCCGCCGGCGCCGAGAAGCTTCGAAGCAGAGGACACGCGTCGGGATCGCAAGGCTTGCGTCGAGGCTACGCAGGGTGCGGTCGCCGGGCATCCGTCCGATGGTGAAGACGTCGAGAATTCCAAATCCTCCCTTGAGGGGCATGTATCCCTAGTTATTAGTGAAGGGTAGTTTAGTCTTTTGGGTGCCTCCTTATATACTCATTAGAGGGGTGGATGGCAGCTAACTCTTGGAACCCTAGCTCATTTGGTTTTTCCATTTTCGTTCTCCATTTTCCTTAGGATTTTAGAAGGCTAGCTTGAGAGCTTCATGTGAGATCTAGAGAGAGGGATGGATGTTTGGGTGGCAAGCTAGACCTTGTACGAACCATTCATGGCATGTATAGAAGGTTTGGCGTTGTTCATCATGGTGGTTTTCCCGTCTCTTTGGTGTTGATTTTTGGAGCTCATTTTGGTGGTGTTTTGAGGACGATTTCTTGGGGTTTTTGGTGGGTGTCACGTATGAGGTTCTTGTACCTCTTTGGCTGGTGACTTTGCCCCCAAATCCCCTTTGAATCGGACTCGATTTGGTGGTTTCTCGAGTTGGGCGAGTTCTTGACCTAGAGATGCGATTTCTTCGATTCCTTTGAGGTAGAGGTTGCCCAGGAGGTAACCCAGCTATTCCCGAAGTTTGGCTGCAATCCGTGGAGTGATTCGGGAGATCGGGCGCGAGGAAGTTGAGGTTTGACCCGCGGGTTCGTTTTACGGAAGGGGCGGTCTAACCGCCTACGGGGGCGGTCTAACCGCCCGGGGTGTTTCCGGGTCAAAGTTTTGTTTCGCCGGATTTTCCTCTCGTGAGTTTGTTCGCCTTGATCGAGGGAGTGTCCGAGTGAAATTCGGGGTCGTTCTCGTGCTTGTTTGCTAGGTGTTCTTGGTCGGGGGTTCGTTGCCGGGTACGGAGGTTAGACCGCCCCGGTGTAGCCGGTCTAACCGCCCCTAGGCCCTTGGGTGAAGTTTTGGTTTTCGCCAAGATTTTCCGGTAGCTAGCATGGCCTTGACCGAGAGATCTCTGTTGGTGAAACCGTGGTGAGTTTTGCTGCTCGGAAGAGGCGTTTCGGAGGAATTCTTGGTTGCCGTGTGTAGGCGATCTAACCGCCCCCCCTACTCCGGTCTAACCGCCCCCTCTCGGTTAGCCGGCTTCCGAGTTGTTTCCGCCGTCGGTGCTGTGTGTGTGTTGTGGTTGCTTGGTAGAGTTTGTTCCTAGGACCGGTAGCACTTCGGTGGCTACGTGGTTTTGGCAAACGGGAGGTAGAAGTGCGGAGCGTGTGATTTCGGGGGTTCGACCGAGCTAGTTCGTCTTGTCGGAGTTTTAATCTCCCTCGAGAAGAATTTTTATCGGCTCCCATTCACTCCCCCCCTCTCTGGTCGCCTAATCGCTCCTTCAAGTGGTATCAGAGCCGGTTCGGGTCGTTGTTGACTCTAACCAGTCTAATATCCAAGGATGGCGTACCAGGAACGGGGTTCGGGTCCTCCACACTTCGATGGCAAGAACTACCAGATGTGGAGCAAGCGGATGGGTGCGTTCCTCCGCGGAAAGGGTCAGCTGCTTTGGGATGTCACGGTGGACACAGAGCTATGTCCACCGATGGATTTCCTTGCTCCGGGGTCGAGGGACGCATTCGACGCCAACAATAAGGCGGTCGACTACTTGTTTCGTGCTTTGTGTCGGCCGAGTTCGATCGGGTGCACACCGAGCACTTGGCTTGTAGGATTTGGGCGGTGTTGAAGGAGGCTCATGTTGGGAACGCCCGTGTTCGAGCACGGTTGTATGCGACCTACCGGAGAGAGTACGAGAACTTCACTCATCTCCCCGGTGAGTCCATCGATGCCTTATTTCGCAGGTTCACGGTGGTGGTGAACAACATGAGGGCCAATGTGGACGTGCTCCCGTACGATGATCATGATAGAGCGGTCAAGCTCTTACACTCTTTGGATCGTACGATATGGGGGCGGAAAGTTCGAGGCCATAGTCGAGTCGGAGAGGTATGATACTCGACGGTGAACGAGCCGTTCTCGAAGCTCAAGTCGGCCGAGGTGGATAGGGGCATGACCGCCAAGCTCGAGGGACCGACTGACACCCATAGTCTTGCCCTCGTTGGTGGTTCCAAAGGAAAGACTAACTCTAACCCATCCACCAGGATGTTCTCGTTTTCCTCTTTGATGTCTATGCCAGATGAGGAGTTTGATGACCTTGGAGAGGACGAGCTGGCGCTGTTGACGAGGCGGTTCGAGAGGCTGCACGAGAACCGCGTGAACATGAGGAGGAACACGAGGACTGCTTCCCGGTGCGGCAAGCCGGGACACTACGTCGCCGACTGCCCGGAGAAGGCCGAGAACAAGGACAGCTACAAGCACAAGCCGAGGATGAACGATGGCAAGTACCGTTCGAGGCGCGACCACAAGAGCAAGCACAAGAACAAGTACAAGGACGAGCGACGATCGAGGAAGAAGGAGGGCCGAGGCAAGGCTCGAGCGATGGTTGGAGCGAGCGACGTCGACTCCAGGCTCCGTGTACTCCACCTCGAGCTCGAGCGAGCGGTGAAGACGAGGGAGATCGCCGCAAGAACAAGAAGTCGTCCAAGAACCTGAGCGGGCTGAGCTGCTTCGCGAGAGATGGCTTCTGCACCATGGCGCTGAGCTCCGGCGAGCAAGAAGAGCACACGGAGCGACTCGGACTCTGAGTCCGACGACGAGGTGCGTGATGAACTTCCCTTCTTGCGCCAGGAGAATGAGAGGCTTGGCTCGTTGCTTGATAACCGTGATGACATGCTTAGAGAGGCCAAGAAAATGAGGAAAGAGCTTAGGGCTTCACTCGAGGATGCTAGGACTAGAGTGGCTGAGCTAGAGACACAGGTGCTTGATAGCAAGCTTGAGATTGGCTAGCTTAAGGCTAGCCCTGTTGTTTCGGATGATAATGATTGTGCTGATTGCTCCATATTCCTTGCTGATCTTGCTTTGTTTAAGGAGAAGCATGCCTCCAAGTGTGAGGAACTAGATGTGCTTAGGGTTGAAGTGGCTGAGCTTAAGTCTAGACTTGCTTTGCTAGGTGCTTGCACTTCTTGCCCTGTTTTGCATGCTAAGATTGATGAGATGCATGCTTACACTAGTTCGCTCGAGGCTAAATTGAAGGAACCCATGCCTACATCTTGCTCTACCTGTGAAATGCATGCATTTAAAAATTTGGAGCTTGCACATTATGTTGATCGTTTGCAGGATGAGAATGATGATTTGAGGAAGTTGATGGGTTGGTTGTCCGGTCATGAGCCTCAGTTGAGGATGATGATCGAGGCCTTTAAGAGGCAAGATGGTGAGGGGCTTGGGGCAAACAAGGTTAGTGAGGGAAGTGGAGAGAATATCCCGGAGCCACCAAAAACCCACCACAAAAATGATTTCCCTCCAAAACCCAACCATCTTAGGAACCGACTAGACACAACCCCGGCCTCCACCTATATTTCCTACACCCACAAATGATCTCCAAAAGCCTATCAAGTTTGTGAGCACTTCGGGGAAAGTGTTCTTTGGGAAAGTGAGAGAGAAGGCAAGTGAGGAGAAATCGGTGGAGGAGTTGAGTGGAGAGAAACCAAGCGAGCAGCCCCAATCCAAGCCTAAACCCAAGCTTGTGAGGTTCCGTTGTGGCCATTGTGGGAAAGAGGGTCACAAGGATAAGTTTTGCTTCAAGAGGAAGCGGGAAGAGAGGATGGCAAAGGAGTGGTCGTACAAGGATAGGTACAACCCTTCGCATGGTGTACCTAAGCCTCGTATGCCACTACCCAGGGGTAAGGCTGTGGTGAGAAGTGTTCCGGCATGGGGAGATGCAAGTTCCCGCAGCCGAGGAGCTGTTCTGGAGGGGGCGGTCAGACCGGCCCGGCTAGGCGGTCGGACCGCCCGGCCCGCCAGGGGGGCGGCTAGACCGGCCCGGCTAGGCGGTTTACCGCCCCCCCCACTCGGGGCGGAGTGGTTTTCGAGGTGGTGAGTCGAGATGTTTCGTGTCCGGAGGTGGAGTTGCTGGTGGTTGGTCTGGAGAGACAGCAGGTGGTCAGTTTGCTAGGCATTCTCCCCCTCGAGGTCACTACGGGGATGGGAGGAGACGTAGCTTTAAGAAGGAAAGGAGGGACGTTCCACGGGTTGTCTTCCGTGGTTTTGGTCCTCCTCCAGGCAGTGAGGGGTGGTTCCCTCGGAGTGGTTACCGAGGTGGTGTTCGTGGTGGTAGTTATGGTAGGAAAGATGGCTTGATGTGTGCTAACCCCACTTTCGAGCAAATGGCTCAGCACTGGTTTTCCTCCTTTGGTACTAACCCCGCTCTGAGTCGTTTGTTCGCTCACGTGCTTGTTTTTGAATTTCAGGTGGGAGACTTGAAGAACATTTGGTTGATTGACTCCGGTTGCTCGAGGCATATGACCGGAGACAGGGGGTGGTTCTCAAGTCTCGTCCCGGTGGTGACGAAGAGGTACATCACCTTTGGGGACAATGGGCGTGGGTGTGTGCTTTCAGAAGGTGAGATAAAAGTGAGTGACAAGATCACTCTGAGGCGTGTTGCTCTTGTTCAATCGCTGGGGTACAATTTGCTTTCTGTGTCCCAGTTGTTGGATGAGGGCTTTGAGGTGTTGTTTCGGCCGGGTGGTTCTCGGATTGTGGACTCTCGAGGGGACCTTGTTTGTATGGTCGTTCCCGAGGGTCGGTGTTTCGTGCTGATTTTTCTCAGTCTTCGGGTGTGGAGCGTTGTTTCTTGGCTAGTTCTTCGAGTGAGTTGTGGAAGTGGCATAGGAAGTTGGGTCACTTGAGCTTTGACCTTTTGTCTCGCTTGAGTAAACTCAATTTGGTCCGAGGATTGCCACGTTTGAGGCTTGAGAAAGAGTTGGTTTGTGCTCCGTGTAGGCATGCCAAGATGGTGGCCTCTTCTCACCCGCCTCTCACCGATGTGATGACTGAGCGTCCATGCGAGCTACTCCATATGGACCTTGTTGGCCCAGCTCGTGTGCGATCTGCGGGAGGGAAGTGGTATGTCTTTGTTGTGGTGGACGACTATTCTCGGTATGCGTGGGTGTTCTTTCTTGAGGAGAAGGGGGAGACGTTTGGTTTTGTTCGAGATCTAGTCTTGAGGTTGAGGAACGAGAGGCACGGAGATGCCATACGAGCTATCCGCAGTGATAATGGCTCGGAATTCAGGAACTCTCGTTTTGAAACCTTTTGCCATGTCTTGGGTCTTGAGCACCAGTTTTCGAGTCTGTATACGCCTCCCCAGAATGGTGTTGTGGAAAGGAAGAACAGGACCTTGTGCGAGATGGCTCGGACGATGCTTGATGAGCATAGGACTCCGAGGAGGTATTGGGCAGAGGCGGTGAATACCGCATGCTATGTGTCGAATAGGATATACCTCAGAGTGCACAAGAAGAAAACATGCTATGAGTTGATGCATGGCCGCACACCCAAGGTGAGTCACTTCCATGTCTTCGGTTGCAAGTGTTTCATTCTGAAGAAAGGCAGGAAGTTGGATAAGTTTGAGGCTAGGTCTGTCGATGGCATTTTCTTTGGTTATGCATCTCATTCTAGAGAATATCGTGTGCTCAATCTTGAAACTAACCAAATCGTGGAGACTTGCGAGGTAACCTTCGACGAGACAGAGCCACGTAGTCAGCTTGTCTTTGAGTGTGCAGGTGATGATGAGCTTGGCGAGGAGATCTTTCAGGAGGAGGAGCATGAACATGGTGATGATGAAGATGGCGGTGCGGTGCCCCCGGCTGAACATGTACCCACTACTTCGACTACGATGATGGATGGACCCTCTGCTACACCTACGATGACAAACCAAGAACGAGGAGAAGCTGATGTTGAGGGGGAGGTAGCTTCGAGGAGAGAACCTCCCCGACGAGTTCAGGTGGATCACCCAGCTTCGAGGATCATCGGCGACATGAATGAACGGACTACACGGTCGAGGGTTCGAAACAATTCCCACTTTGCTCATGCTGCGTTTGTTGCTTCTTTCGAGCCCAAAGACATTGGACACGCACTATCTGATCACAATTGGGTTAATTCGATGCATGAGGAGTTGGAGAACTTTGAGAGGAATCAGGTGTGGGAGTTGGTTGACCCTCCCCCAGGGTGTAAGCCGATTGGTACAAAGTGGGTGTGGAAAAACAAAGAGGGAGAGAAGGGTGAGGTTGTGAGGAACAAGTCGAGACTTGTCGCTCAGGGGTTCAGTCAGAAGGAGGGGATTGACTACGAGGAGACCTTTGCTCCCGTAGCCCGTTTGGAGGCGATTAGGATCCTTCTAGCCTTTTCCGTGGCTAAAGGGTTCAAGTTGCACCAAATGGATGTGAAGAGTGCCTTTCTGAATGGAGTGTTGGAGGAAGAAGTGTATGTGAGGCAGCCGCCGGGGTTTGAGAGTGAGAAGTACCCCCACCGGGTGTACAAGTTGAGGAAGGCGCTGTATGGGTTGAAGCAGGCGCCTAGAGCTTGGTATGGCAGGTTGAGGGGGTTCTTGTTTGAGAGAGGTTTTGAGATGGGGAAGGTCGATCAGACCTTGTTTTTGCTTGAGGCGGGGGCGGAGATATCCCGATTGTGCAGGTGTACGTGGATGATATTGTCTTTGGTGGCTCATCTAACTCTCTTGTTGCAAGGTTTGGAGATGATATGAGCAGGGAGTTCGAGATGAGCATGATGGGTGAGTTGCAGTTCTTCCTCGGGCTACAAATCAAGCAATCAAAGGAAGGAACATTTGTGCACCAAGCTAAGTACACCAAGGACATTGTGAGGAAGTTCAAGATGGAGGACTCCAAGGCTATGACGACGCCGATGAGTACGACTACAGCTCTTGATGCGGACGAGGAAGGTGAACACGTGGACCAGAAGGAGTACCGAAGCATGATCGGGTCACTCCTCTACTTGACGGCGACGAGGCCGGACATACAGTTCTCAGTGTGTCTGTGCGCTCATTTTCAAGCGTCTCCGAGGACTTCGCATCGGCAAGCAGTGAAGAGAATTTTCAGGTACCTGCGTCACACTCCCGACTTCGGCCTGTGGTACTCCGCGTCCTCTTCTTTGGCGCTTCATGGTTTTTAAGACGCGGATTTTGCCAGGTGTCGGTTGGATAGGAAGTCCACTTCTGGGACTTGCCAGTTTTTGGGTTCTTCTTTGGTGTCTTGGTCTTCCCGCAAACAGTCGAGTGTTGCTCAATCCACGACCGAAGCCGAGTATGTTGCCGCTGCTAGTTGTTGCTCTCAGCTTCTTTGGATCACCTACACCATGAGTGACTTTGGTGAGGAGTATACCCATGTCCCACTTCAATGTGATAGCACCAGTGCCATAAGCGTTGCAAAGAACCCAGTGCTCCATTCCAAAACCAAACACATAGAAGTGAGGTATCATTTCCTGAGAGACAACGTAGAGAAAGGGAAGATAGCTTTGATCCATGTACCCACACATGACCAACTAGCCGATATTTTCACCAAACCCCTAGATCAAGCAACTTTCACTCGTTTGCGGGGGGAACTTGGTGTGTGCTTGATTTCTTGAGTTGGGTGCGTGGGAGCTTTCTTTTGCCGGCGGTGTCGAGCCCGTTTTGCCTCCCCTCGAGGAACCGGTGGTTTGTGAGCTTTGTGTGTGGGAGCTCCTTTGTAGCATATGTATAGTTTTCCTTTGTGCATTTCTTGCATTTGGCATTGCATTTGTAACATGATGTATAGGCATCCTTGTATCTTAGAATGCATGCATTTTGTATTATATGCATCGGATAGGAAAAGCTTCTCCTATATACAATGTTTACCATGGGTTGTTATATATGTTCTTGTGAGCTTGTTTGATATGCTACGGTTAGTTTGGCTTAGCTCTTGATGATCTTGATGAATGATCCATGGTTGATGGCTAATTTTTGAAAAATGTCACATACATTATCTCTCATGTGTAAATGCCTATATATGATGTTGACATAGTTTAGTGGCTTTGCTATGCTTACTTTGTGGTTGGATAGCTAGTTTATTGATCATATGGGGCCAAAGGCTCATTTGCCATCATGAATGTTTAGCCCTCTTGCCTAATCTTGTGGAGGGGCATAAGTTCCTTTTTGTCGCAAAAACATTTCATGTACCATTTACAAATCTGAAAATGAAATGAAAAATGCTTGGAAAATGTGCTCCCATGTAATATGTGCTGAATTTAATTTGCTTTGGGTGCTAAATCGTTGCATGATGCCTACCAATGAGAAGTCTCATACAAAGAAGTAGGCACATGGCTCGGTGGCTTTGACATGACATGAGGTGCTTTTGGGTGTTTATGATGGTCTTATGATTAGAATGGCTGTCCTAGCATGAAGTTTGAGTGGCTTTGCCATTTTGATATGTTTTGCTCATGTTTAGGTATTTGCTTGTGAGAGAGTAACTTTTCGCAAAATTACTCAAATGTTTCTTAGCCTTGTCCAATGGTTGTGAAACTTGGTGATCACGTAGTTAAGGTCACTACGAACCTGTCGAGTATCTAACTTGCTCATTTGGACTTGTGTAGCTCCTTGTGATGAATTTTGTATATTCGAGAAGCTATATGTTGCAAGTTTTCGCATTTTGCCTTGATTCATGCATTGTCAACAAGGGGGACAAGTTTGTGCATGTTTTGGGCACCTGGGAGTGTTTGGAAGGTGTTCCAATTGCTTCGGGCAAATTTTGAGCAGTTTGGTGCAGGACCGGTCTCTTGGGGCGGTCTAACCGCCCCCAGGCGGTCAGTTCAGGCAGAGGCAGTCTAACCGCCCTGTACAGGCGGTCTAACCGCCCTGGGCAGTGTGAGCAAGTATTTTTCTCTTTGTTGCATTCCCGAGTTGCATTGATGCATGTGTTCAGGGGGAGTGTGCTGTGGCTCAGGGGGAGCTTGCATATGTGCAGGGGGAGCTCTTTGTGGTGTTCGAGTTTTGCTTTGGTGGTTTGCGCTCTTTACTTGAGCTGTGTTTTGTCTCGGATGTGTCGAGCCGTTGCCCTTGCCTAAGGGGTCCGAGACTTGTCTTCTTCAAGTGATCTTGCTCATTGCCTTTCTTTGGCTTTCGATCGCTTGTTGGGGTTTCTTTTTATTTTGTTTCTTTTCTTTTCCTTTTCTCTTGTGTTACTTCATGTGAGTGTGTTGTCAATGCACTCGTCAAGGGGGAGATTGAGGACCATGTGTGGTTCGAGGACCGGTGGATGGTCGCTTCCTTGTGTGATGAGTGATTGACAACGTTGTGTGGACTGATTCTTGGCTAAGTATTGCAGGTGCAGGTTGCGGCTTGACTCGTGTTGGTGCAGGTGAAGAACAAGCGCGAAAGGTCATTTCCGGTGAGGCCTCCAGGTGTGGAGAAGACAAGTAGGCTTCGTTCGAGGGACCCGGTGGCCGGCGGGGTCAAGTGCGGGCCGCATGGTGGCATG
This sequence comes from Cenchrus americanus, assembly GCA_947561735.1. Lineage (NCBI taxonomy): Eukaryota > Viridiplantae > Streptophyta > Magnoliopsida > Poales > Poaceae > Cenchrus > Cenchrus americanus. The sequence goes on from OX387244.1 coordinate 197,018,768, forward strand.
AACAGCAAGATGAAGTCGTGGACGGTTTCTTGGTAGAGCCTCAAAACCAAGGTCGAGCGGGGACTACGTGGGAGCCGAGTCATGAGTGGAGATTGGCGGAGGCTACACCGAGTTCGCGGGGTTTGCAGTGGTTCACCAGAAAACCACTGGGTTACTCGGTTGAGCCACAAAACTGAGGCCGAAGACTCGACGAGGAGGTGCGGCCACCCAGGGGTCAGATCGACCGGGCCGGTCTAACCGCCCAGGGGGGCGGTCTGACCGTCTTCGGTTCTTCGGTCTTGGCTTTGTGGATCAACCAAGGAACCCAGTGGTTTTCTGGTGAACCACAGGAAACCCCGCGAACTCGGTGTAGCCTCCGCGAATCGCCACTCATGACTCGGCTCCCACGTAGTCCCGGCTGGACCTTGGTTTTGAGGCTCAACCAAGAAACCGTCCATGAATTCATCTTGCTGTTCATGCCACCATGCGGCCCGCACTTGACCCCGCTGGCCACCGGGTCCCTCGAACGAAGCCTACTTGTCTTCACCACACCTGGAGGCCCCACCGGTGATTACCTTTCGCGCTTGTTCTTTACCTGCACCAATACCAGTCAAGCCGCAACCTGCACCTGCAATACTTAGCCAAGAATCAGTCCACACAACGTTGTCAATCACTCATCACACAAGGAAGTGACCATCCACCGGTCCTCTAACCACACACGGTCCTCAGTCCCGAAGGAAACTGGTAAGCGTGAGTTCCTATTTCTCCCCGAGGTCGTCATCGATGACCACCGTCTTGGCTAGGTCGGCAAGGCCGAGACAGATTTTCTTCGTCGTTGGTTTGGCGTCGAGAGCAGTCTCAGTGCGCTTCTCCTCCTGGACGGTCAGGTCAACCTTCTTGTCTTCGGCCACCATGACAGCTAAGGCACCGAAGCAAGCGTGCGTCGTGGTGATCTCCAAGGCCGCAGTGTCGCACTTGAACGAGATCAGCAGGTCACTGTAGACCATGAGGACTCACTTGGGAGTCAGCATCTTCTGCACTAGGTGGTATTTCAGGAATGTATTTCAGGAAGTTTAGGTATTCATCTTCGGTACCCAGATTTCCGAGACCACCCGAATTTCCGGAACCCGATGCCCATTTAACTTTACCTGAATTTCCCAAACATTAGTCCGGTATGAAGAAGAGAAACCCGAATCTATTTCAGGAAGTTTAGGTATTGATCTTAGGTACCTAGATTTCCCAGACCACCCGAATTGCCAGAACCTGATGCCCATTTAACTTTACCTAAATTTCCCGAACACTAGTCCGGTATGAAGATGAGAAACCCGAATGTATTTCAGGAAGTTTAGGTACTGATCTTTGGTACCCAGATTTCCCGTCCCACCCGGATTGTCGGAACCCGATGCCGATGTACCTTAACCCGAATTTCCCGTACACTAGTCCAGTATGAAGATGAGAAACCCGAATGTATTTCAGGAAGTTTAGGTATTGATCTTCGGTACCCAGATTTCCCAGCCACCCGAATTGTTGGAACTCGATGTCGATGTACCTTAACCCGAATTTCCCGAACACTAGTCCAGTACGAAGAAGAGAAACCCGAATGTATTTCGGGAAGTTTAGGTATTCATCTTCGGTACCCAGATTTCTCGGACCACCCGAATTGTCGGAACCCGATGCCCATGTACCGTTACCCGAATCTCCCGAACACTAGTTCCGGTATGAAGATGAGAAAGCCGAATGTATTTCAAGAAGTTTAGGTACTCATCTTCGGTACCCAAATGTCCCGATTCACCTGAATTGCCGGAACCTGACGCCCATCATGCACCTTTACCCGAATTTCCGGACTCCAATTACTCGAATTAATTTCCCCACAGCTAAAATTTATTTGTGCGGTATTGTACATATGAAAAATCATTATTTTGTAAAGTGGCTATTGAAAATTTCGTTTCTTTGTAAATTGGAATATGAAAATTTTGTTATTACGTACGAACATATACCAAGTCCTACTTCAAAGCTTGGGTGTGGTTTTTTACATGCTGCCAAAATAACTATCAGATGCCAGAGTAAATCTAAAAAAATTAGATGCCACAGTACCGCGCCTAAACCCCTGTGTACCGCGTGTCAATGCCGCTAACCGCGTGGCATCGTGGCCTCGTGGGCCTTTTGCGTTGAATCGCCTAAACCGCACCGCAAGAGTCCTCGCCAGTTTAGGTCAAGCGATTACGCAGCAATCGAACCGCACAAGGTCCTCCCCCTTCAAGAATGCCGACGACTGCGAGCAACCACACTGGCGACGGCGAGCCACCACGGCTTCTCACCGTGACAAAAAACGGTGCATCTTCCAACACCGCGACAGCAGAAGTGGCAACTTTTTTGCACCTCCATCCTCCACGCAAGATCCTTTGGAGGATATGATCCCACACCATGAAGATGAAGATGATGACGAACTTGGCGAAGATGACTCAGGGGTAATTCGCTTCCTATTAATGAGGTACAACATAAATCTGCTACCTACCTTCTTGTACTTAGGGTTTGCACTTTTTCGGTTCATCAGAAGTAGACAATTTTATGGTTTAGGGTTTGCACATGTGTTCATGCATTGGTTGATCTGCTGATATGTTCATGCATGCAATTTTCAAAATGGATTTTGCCTAAAGTATACAATGACCAGATATGTGTGCAATTTTTTCCGTTTAAGAGTTTAGAATGGACCAGATATGTTCATGCATGCAATTGTTCATTTAAATTTACCATATATTTTCCAATAACCAGATATGTTTGTGATATTTTTAAAGAGTAAATAAAAGACTAGATTTGGTTCATGCATGTACTTTTCAAATTTAAACTGAGCATATACATTCAGTCAACCAGATATGTGTGCAAATGCTATTTTCTTAAGAGTTAATACTGAACAAGAAAAGTTCATGCATGCAATTGTTTCTAAAAATTGACCATATTTATTCACCAACCTGATATGTTTGTGCTGTTTTTTCAAGAGTTAAAAATATACTAGATATGTTCATGCATGCATTTTTTTGTTTCAACTAAGCTGATATGTTCATGCATGCATAGATCATAAATAAGCTTTATCTAGCATATACCAAGACTACATTCAATTTATATAACTCTGAACAGTTGGTGCATAGAGCATCATCATCCTTGCTGTTTTGTTCATTTGAATTCACCTTTATGCAACACTTAATTGCTGATACTATAATAAGCAGCATGTGCTAATGTTTGTATGTATTATATGCCATAAACCATTGATGAATGAAATGTGGAGAATTCATTTCCACTTGAAGGGGCATGAACAATAGGATGATGATGATATAGACTTTGAAGTCGATAGAGTTCACATCACATACCAAAACCTGAACTATTTGAAGGAACAAATTGACTATGGATCAAGGGACTACTTATATTACACGAAGCGCTGGGGTGCCGATGTAGCTACTTGAAGGAACAATTTGACTATGGATCAAGGGACTACTTATATTACAAGAAGCGTTGTGGTGCTGATGTAGCTACAGTTCAGGCCATTGATTATTCACGACACGCAACACAAATGCTAAAAGACAATGCTAATGAAAGGGAAATCATGTTCATAATGTCTACCGATCAGAGACTATTTCTTACCATGTTTATTGTTAGTTTACTCATATACAACTCTGAAATCACCCTTTTATCCTACACTTAGTTGCTGCATGCCCTTGTTCAGGTTGATAATGTCAAAGGAGCCCCAAGTGGAGGGTAATATCAGCATAACACCAATTAAACAACAGCAGGGGAAGCGAAGACATGCTAAGACTAGTACTGATAAGCAGCTTCATGCCTACAAGTGTGGTTAAAAACTGAAAGAGGAAGACCCAGAAATAGGTATACTCAAATATTTTCATAACTCCTTAAATTGGTTAGGATCGGATATAATGTTGTTGTGACAATTGCATTTGGGGATCTTGTTTCACAGACTTTAGGGATGACTTCAGGAACGAAACAATCGATACATACAAGGAATGGCTCAGGCACACAGGCCGGCGTCGCCATATGCGTAATTAAATTCTTTCTTATCATATCATCACATACTTGTTCGTTGAGTTAACTAATTGAAGTATGTTGTTTTGTTTGGTTTTGTGTAGTATTGTTATTAGAAGAACAGACAGATACAGAAAATGATCAACGAGGTGAGGGAGGTGAGGGAAATCAGTAAAGGGGGATAGAAAACAATAATAACAGGCCATCTCATGCTAGAAAACCAAAAGAAGGAAATGGTTTTCATGTTGCTCTCTTCTATTTCAAGTGTACGTTGCAAACTATTTCGATGATCATGGTTGATATAAATATCTCAAATGTAAAATAGGTGCACCCAAAACCCGTCGACGTGGATGTCTCAAAGGTTATACAACAACTGCAAAGATAATCAGGAGCGGAACTCAGAAATGAAAAATTTTATTTGATGCATTGACGGCTGGAATCTGTGGAGACAACAGCCGCATATTTGTGAATGAGATTGTGGTGTTCACCAGGAAGACACTCCACTTATAGGAGTGAAATCTTGGAAGAAGGTGAAGCCAGTTGTAAAAGAAAGAATTGTGGATGAGATGATGGTAAGTTAATTCTGATCTTTAGCCAAATATCATGAATTAAATGCATCTACTTTATTAATGCATTGATCATTTCATTCAAATGGAAAATTTGGGACTTAGACAGTGTTCAAGATGCTAGTGAAAAGATATTGACAGTTGCCCAAGAGAGGTACAAAGGATGGAGATCTTCCTTTAGTTCTACATACAAGGGATACTCCACTAATGCTGAACGTATGAAGCATAAGCCCGAGGATGTAGACATTGTGGAGTGGTACTATTTGATCCAATACTTTGGATCTGAGAGCTTCCATGTTAGTTTGACACCAAATTCGTTACTAATTCCAGTTTTGTAATGTAATTGACCAAGCTTTGTTCATACATGTTTTGCAAAAAAATAAGCACAAAGAATTCGAGAATATGAAAGAAACAAAAGACTAAGCATGTCTCGGGAGCAAAACCATATTCTTAGATTCGATTTGAATAGGTAATTACTACATTAACTTAGATTAGGTTCTGAATTATATGTTCACCACCTAATGATACATTTTTCCACCGTAGAAAAACCGTGCTAATGGTCAACAACCTACGGATCTGCAACTTTGGTTGACTACTCACACCAATAAAAATGGGGAATGGACATCTAATGAAGCTGGGGATGTTTATGTGAGTCATTGTGTATGTTTCCATCATTAAAATTTCAGCATCTTTAAGTAAAAATTACAAATACAATCTGACATGCTCTTAATTTCTTTGACATGCTACACCTAGGAAAAAGCTTCCATCGAAGTTAACAATGCAGAAAGAGGGAAGGACAGGCCTTTCCTTCCAGCTAAGGAGCAAAACTTAGTTTTCCAAGTCAACTACTAAAAAACTCTTGGAATAAAAGCATCATACAAGTTTTATGGACGTGGATACATGGCGAAATATCCAACACGAATCGCTCTAATGAAACAAAGAGAAAAAGATGCAGCCCGTGCTGAATCATGTGTCCAAGAAGAAAGATTGCAGCACCAAGAAGAGGTTCGAGAACTAAAAGAACAACTTGCAATTGAAGCTGCAGCAAGGGAAAAAGATAAGGAAGAAAGTAAGAAACAAATGGAAGAAATGAGGGAAGAATTTCATCAGCTTTTGCAACAGGTACCAGAAAACATGTTTCAACAATTCTAAATCCAATGTATTCCTTCAATTTCTTTCTCCTTATGTCCTGCACGGTCTATGTCTGGAACCAACCTCTCCACACAGGTTTCAAATCGACCTGGTGAATAGAACTTAATCACACCACCACGACCAGAGGCTGATGCTGTAGTACAGGTAATTCTGTTGTACATTCTGATCCCAACACATGCATCCAAATGAAATGCATTTTGCTTACACCAGAGTTCGTTTGTGGCAGACTGTTGAACCACAAAGTGTGATGACTACAGAAAAGGAAGTTGTTGAACCTCCGATGATAAAACCAAAGAGTACTTCAGCTAGGAATATTTTTTCAAAAACTAATGCTGCTACTGGATCGGCATTGATGAATTTTGTTACTTTCGATCAACTATTAAGGACTCATAATCAGAAAAACAATGTATGAATAATGTTTTGAAATCAATTCTAAGAACTTGATCTGCTTGTGATGTTCACCATGTCATTGCTACATTTTGACATATCACTTGTGTTGTGTATGCCATCTAGTAAAGAAACAAGAGATGTTTAGCATGTGCTGCAACCAAAGTTCAACATAATTCTGCTAGGCTCAATATGCTGAAATTTGATTAGTATTTCTGGACCTCCACCAATTCATCCAATTATTGGTACACTGTATTAATATTTATTGGATACTAAGTTTATTATTTACTAATGCATTAAGCTTGATAGTGCCATTTATTAGATATTAAGTTTATTCTTCACTATACATACATTGCCTTATGATTTTCTACACTGCTAATTACTCCATGATTTTAAACATATTTCACTTCATGAATCACAGTGAAACTCGGAGAGCCAAAACAATTAGAGAAATATTCTATGGCTGCAAGTAGATGGCCGACACCAACAAGAATGACAAGTTGCTGATGGGCGATGGAGCAACCAACTTACTTAGCTCTGGATCATTTTTTATGCTAAATAATGTAGTGAACTTAGTTAAATATGATGCCCTTATTTTGTTAGTTGTGGTCTTGTTTTTTAAACCAGAATGTTGGTCGTTGTGTGATACTTCAGTTTGAGACAAAATTATGCTTCTGTTTGAGACAAAATTATTATTAGTGAATTGTATCAATAATTATTTGTGAAATTCTCTACCAACGAAAATAATTGAAAATCTAGTATCATTTTCACCTTGTTGCAATAGACTAATACGCTACCATTGTCTTTGGTTGCAATACACTTTAATGCAACTAACTTTAAGTGTTGCGTAATAATAATATCTATTACTACCAACAATTGTTTGTTGCATGTGCCCTCTATTGCCACCAACACAAATTCGATGCAACTTCTATGTATTAGCTCGAAGAACTGTTCGTTGCATTATAATATCAACTATTGCCACCAATAATTGTTGGTTGCTTGTGACCTTTGTCATCACCAACATGAATACATTGCAATATACAAATATTAACTCGAAGGCTAGTTCGTTGCATTAACATATCATCTATTGCCACCATATCTGATATGTTGCAAGAGCAATGTATGGCAATGGATCAATCTTCGTGGTAATATGACAATATGACCACGTAGTTTTCAAGTGGCAATAGTTTTCTATTGCAACACATTCATTGGTGGCAACCATGGAATATTGCAGCCAAGTGTTTCGTCGCATTACAACCTACGACAACCAATCTAATCGTTGCAATATTTGTTCTTGCAACCAAGTTTGGGTTTCATAAGGCAATGTCATTCGTTGTAAAATTAGATCTTGCAACGAAGTGTTGGTTGCATTGGGCAAAATTGTCTGTTGCAAAGTTTGTTCTAGCAACCATGTATTGGTGGCAATATAATTTTTTGTTCATTGCAATAGAAAAATCTGTTGCAACACTACATCGAATGGTTGCCTGAGGCTATTACACCGTTCCAATTGCAACCATCTTTCCATCAAAAAGCTTAGATGCAAGTGATTCCAATTGCAACCAAAATGGCCATATTACGACCAAATATAGGCGTTGGCCAAGACATCATTCCTAGTAGTGACGTTTGCAAGCACAAGTTTCTGGCAACTACGAAGAGGTGTCGAGGGAGCGGCGAAGAAGGTGTAGAGGACCTCATCTCTGACTCGGCAATGACCACGACGACGGCGAGGCAAGTTTCTCTGAATCTCACTGCCTTTTTTACTTGTTCTATAGATGTAGCTTAAGGTAGCTAGAGCTTGAGCTTCATAAAGTTAATTAGTGTCTATGATGATGTCTTCCATGCTTGTCATGATGTTAATTATACCAAGTTCTGAGGTAAATCAGTTCTGAGCTAAGCTCTGCTTTTACTTGTCACACCCTACTATGAAGCCTAGGATAATTTTCAAGTTCTTATATAATTTTCCTATGACTGTTCTTATACTGCTCCAAGTTCCGAGGCAAATTAGTTCTGAATTAACTATGTTGTTCTTATACCATGTTTAACCCTGTTTCAGGCAAAACTCTTTGAGTCACTAGCAGAGCTTGAGTTACTTCTTAACCTTAATATCTGGGATTATGTGAAATATGAGTTTGAAAAAATCACAAAAGAAGTGAACATCCTCATCAAAAAGGCTAAGCACATAAGGAGGTACAATTATACTCGAGCCCATTGAAGGTGCGCTAGAAGGGCTTCAAGAATCCTTGGTTGCTTACGAAGAGGCTGTAAAAAGAGCCAGTAATCCTGATGTGGCATCATCTAGTTCAAGCTTGTTGATGTGCATGGCCAGTAGCCATACTTTTGTGGATGTTCAAGGGGCATGCTTTTGTTGATGTGTATGGTTAGATAGCACGACCATAGTAAATAATGTGATGGACTAGTTAAGTCCTAACCTGATATATGGACAAGTTAACCTTTTGTAATAATTATCTTTATTTCTGTGGACAAGTTATCTTCATCTTTGTGGACAAGTTATCTCTCTTATGATGTCTATTTTGTCTCAGAAGATATGGAAGCAACGGAAGCAATGAGAGATGGATCGAGTTGACCTGTTGAAGGACTGATTAGGTGACTAGAGGGGGGGAGTGAATGGGAGCCGATAAAAATTCTTCTCGAATGAGATTGAAACTCCAACAAGATGAACTCGCTCGGTTGGACCCCCAAAATCACAAGCTCCGTACTTCTACCTTCCATTTGCCAAAACAACGTAGCCACTGGAGTGCTACTAGTCCTAGGAACAAACACTATCAGCATCCACGACTCCTACATGAACATGGCAGCGGAAACAACTCTGAAGCCGGCTGACAGGAGGGAGGCGGTCGGACCGGGTATGGGGGGCGGTTAGACCGCCTCCACCTGGTGACCAAGAATTCCACCGAAGATCCTCTTCCAAGCACCAAAACACACCACGGTTTCATCAATAGGAATCTCTGGTCAAGGCCAAGCTAGCTACTAGGAAATCATGGTGAAAACCAAAACTTTACCCAGGGGCCTAGGGGCGGTTAGACCGGCTACCGGGGCGGTCTAACCTCCTGTACCCAGCAAAGAACTCGAAGCAAGAACTCCTAGCAAACAGCATGAAAATGACCCAAGATTTCACCTGAACGCTCCACTGATCAAGGCGAACAAACTCACAGAGGACAATCCGGCAAAGTCAAAACCTCAACCTGGAAGGCCCAGGGCGGTTAGACCGCCCCCAGGCGGTTAGACCGCCCCTTCCAAGAAACCTTCCCGCGGGTCAACACTAAACTTCCCATTGCCCGATCTCCCGAATCACTCCACGGATTGCAGCAAAACTTCGGGAATAGCTGGGTTACCTCCTGGGCAACCTCTACCTCAAAGGAATCGAACCAAAACACTCACAATCAAGAGGAATCGAAGATTTCGGCTATCTAGAGCAAGAACTCAACCTACTCGAAAAACCACCAAATCGAGTCCAATTCAAGGGAAATTTGGGGGGCAAAGTCACTAGCCAAAGAGGCACAAGGTCCTCATACGTGACGCCCAACAAAATCCCCAAGAAATCGTCCTCAAAACACCGCCAAGAAAATCACAACAAAGAGATCTGAAAATCACCACAAAGGACGGAAAAAGCACCACACAACCTTGCGGAACAACGCCGAATCATCTATACATACCATGAAGGTTCATACAAGGTATAGCTTGCCACCCATACATCCATCCCTCTCTCAAGATCTCACATGAAGCTCTCAAGCTAGTCCTAGGAAAAACTAGAGGAAAATGAGAATGAAAATGGAAAAACAAATGAGCTAGAGATCCAAGAGATGGCTGCCATCCATCCCCTCAAGTGTTTATATGGAGGCACCCAAAAGACTAAACTACCCTTACTTAATAACTAGGGATACATGCCGCTCAAGGGCTAATTTGGAAGTCTTTAGATTTTCTCCATCGGTCGGATGCCCAGCGACCGCAACCTACTTAGCCTTGACGCAAGCCTTGCGATCCCGACGCGTGTCCTCCGCTTCGAAGCTCCTCGGCGGCAGCGACTAGGGCGGTCAGACCGCCCCCCTAGGCGGTTAGACCGGCCAGGCGGTCACCGCCCGGGCGGTTAGACCCGCCTGGGTGACCGCACCCACTCGTCGAGTCTTAAGCCTCAGTTTTGTGGCTCAACCGAGTAAGCCAGTGGTTTTCTAGTGAACCACAGCAAACCCCGCGAACTCGGTGTAGCCTCCGCCAATCGCCACTCATGACGTGGCTCCCACGAAGTCCCGACTCGACCGTGGTATTGAGGCTCAACCAAGAAACCGTCCACGACTTCGTCCCGCTGCTCTTGCCACCATGCGACCCGCACTTGACTCCGCTGGCCACCGGGTCCCTCGAACCAAGCCTACTTGTCTTCTCTACACTCGGAGGCCTCACCGGCGATGACCTTTCGCGCTTGTTCTTCACTTGTACCAACACCAGTCAAGCTGCAACCTGCACCTGCAATACTTAGCCAAGAGTTAGTCCACACAACGTTGTCAATCACTCATCACACTAAGAAGCGACCATCCACCAGTCCACGAACCACACATGGTCCTCAATCTCCCCCTTGATGAGTTCATTGACAACACACATGATTTGTAAGCAAAGGGAGAAGAAAAAGAAAAAGACGAATAAAAAGAAACTTCAACAAGCGATCAAATGCCAAAGGAAAGGCAAAGAGCAAGATCACTTAAAGAAGGCAAGTCTCTGACCCCTTAGGCAAGGGCAACGGCTCGACACATCCGAGACAAAACCATGCTCAAGCAAAGAGCACAAACCACCAATCCAAAGCTCAAACAACACAAAGAGCTCCCCCTTCACATATGCAAGCTCCCCCTGAGCCAAAGTACACTCCCCTTGAACCAATGCAGAAATGCAACATGGCAATGCACTAAGGACCAAACACCTGCTCACTTTGCCTGGGGTGGTTAGACCGCCTGCACGAGGCGGTTAGACCACCTGCTATTCGTCTGACCGCTGGGGGGCGGTTAGATTGCCCCATGTGACCAGCCCTGCACCAAACTGCTCAAAATTTGCCCGAACCAATTGGAACACCTTCCAAATGCTCCCAGGTGCCCAAATCATGCACAAACTCCCCCCTTGTTGACAATGCACGAATCAAGGCAAAATGCGAAAAGTATCAACATATAGCTTCTCAAATATACAAAATTCATCCCAAGGTGCTACACATGTCCAAAAGAGTAAGTTAGATACTCTACAGGTTCATAATGACCTCATCTACATTACCATCAAGTTTCACAACCGTTGGACAAGGCTAAAATGGATTTGAGCAATTTTGTGAAAAATTACCCTCTCATGAGCAAAGTCCTAGATATGAGCAAAACTTGTCAAAATAGCGAAGCTACACCAACTTCATGCTAGGACAACCATTCTAATCATAAGGCCATCACAAACACCCGCAAGCACCTCATGTCATGTCAAAGCCACCGAGCCATGTGCCTACTTCTATATATGAGACTTCTCATTGGTAGGCATCATGCAACAGTTTCGCACCAAAAGCAATATAAATTAAGCACATATGACATGGGATCAAATTTTCCAAGCATTTTACATTTCATTTTCAGATTCTTATTTGGTACATGAAATGTCTTTGCGACAAAAAGGAACTTATGCCCCTCCACAAGATAAAGCAAGAGGGCTAAACATTCATGATGGCAAATGAGCCTTTGGCCCCATATGATCAAAATTAGATATCTAACCACAAAATAAGCATAACCAGGCCATTAAAAAATGTCAAGATCATATAAAGGCATTTACACATAAGAGAGCATATATGTGACATTTTTCAAAAACATAGCCATCAACCTTGGATTATAAATCAAGATCATCAAGAGCTAAGCCAAACTAACCATAGCAAACCACACTAGCTCACACGGTCATATATAGCACATCATGGTGAACATTATATATAGGAGAAGCTTTTCCTAAACAATTCATATGATACAAAATGCACGCAACCTAAGATACAAAGCTATACATATGCTACAAAGGAGCTCCCACACACCAACTCAAGAAATCAAACAAACACCAAGCCCCCCCCCCCCCACAAACGAGTGAAAGTTGCTTGATCTAGGGGTTTGGTGAAAATGTCGGCTAGTTGGTCATGTGTGGGTACATGGATCAAGGTTATCTTCCCTTTCTCTACGTTGTCTCTCAGAAAATGGTATCTACTCCTCACCAAAGTCACTCATGGTGTATGTGATCTAAAGGAGCTGAGAGCAACAACTACTGCGGCAACGTACTATGCCTCAGTGGTGGATTGAGCAACACTTGACTGTTTGTGGGAAGACCAAGACACTAAAGAAGATCCCAAAAACTGGCAAGTTCCAAAAGTGGACTTCCTATCCAACCGACACTCGGCAAAATCCACGTCTGAAAAACCTTGAAGAACCAAAGAAGAAGACGCGGAGTACCAGAGGCTGAAGTCGGGAGTGTGACGCAAGTACCTAAAAATTCGCTTCACCGCTTGCCGATGCGAAGTCCTTGGAGACGCTTGAAAATGAGCGCACAGACATACCGAGAACTGGATGTCCGGCCTCGTCGCTGTCAAGTAGAGGAGTGACCCGATCATGCTTCGGTACTCCTTCTGGTCCACATGTTCACCTTCCTCATCTGCATCAAGAGCTGTGGTCGTACTCATAGGCATCGCCATGGCCTTGGAATCCTCCATCTTGAATTTCCGCACAATGTCCTTGGTGTACTTAGCTTGGTGCACAAATGTTCCTTCCTTTGGTTGCTTGATTTGTAGCCAGAGGAAGAACTGCAACTCAACCATCATGCTCATCTCAAATTCCCTGCTCATATCCTCTGCAAACCTTGCAACAAGAGAGTTAGATGAGCCACCAAAGACAATATCATCCACGTACACCTGCACAATTAGGATATCTCTGCCCTGCCTGAGTAAAAACAAGGTCTGATCGACCTTTCCCATCTCAAACCCTCGCTCAAACAGGAACCCCCTCAACCTACCATACGAAGCTCTAGACGCTTGCTTCAACCCATACATCGCCTTTCTCAACTTGTACACCATGTGGGGGTACTTCTCACTCTCAAAACCCGGTGGTTGCCTCAAATACACTTCTTCCTCCAACACACCATTCAAGAAGGCACTGTTCACATCCATTTGGTGCAACTTGAACCCTTTAGCCACGGAAAAATCTAGAAGAATCCTAATCGCCTCCAAACGGGCTACGGGAGTAAAGGTCTCCTCGTAGTAGATCCCCTCCTTCTGACTGAACCCCTGAGCAACAAGCCTTGACTTGTTTCTCACCACTTCACCTTTCTCTCCCTCTTTGTTCTTCCACACCCACTTTGTCCCAATTGGCTTACACCCTGGGGGAAGATCAACCAATTCCCACACTTGATTCCTCTCAAAATTCTCCAACTCCTCATGCATCGAATTAACCCAATTATGATCGGATAGTGCGTGTCTAATGTCTAACCTCCTGTACCCAGCAAAGAACTCCAAGCAAGAACTCCTACCAAACGGCACAAAAACGACCCAAGATTTCACCTGAATGCTCCTCTGATCAAGGAGAACAATACATCAAAGTCAAAACCTCGACCTGGAAGGCCCAGGGCGGTTAGACCGCCCCCAGGCGGTTAGACCGCCCCTTCCAGAAAACCTGCCCGCGGGTCAACCCTCAACTTCCCATCGCCCGATCTCCCGAATCACTCCACGGATTGTAGTGAAACTTCGGGAATAGCTGGGTGACCTCCTGGGCAACCTCTACCTCAAAGGAATCTACCCAAATCGCTCACAATCAATAGGAATCGAAGATTTCAACTATCTAGAGCAAGAACTCGACCTACTCAAAAAAACCACACAATCGAGTCTGATTCAAGGGAGATTTTGGGGCAAAGTCACCAGCCAAAGAGGCATAAGGTCCGCATACGTGACACCCATCAAAATTGCCAAGAAATCGTCCTCAAAATACTGCTAAGAAAATCACAACAAAGAGCTCTGAAAATCACCACAAAGGACGGGAAAAGCACCACAAAACCTTGAGGAACCACGCCGGATCATCTATACATACCATGAAGGTCCATACAAGGTCTAGCTTGCCACCCGTAGATCCATCCCTCTCTCAAGATTTCACATGAAGCTCTCAAGCCAGTCCTAGGAAAAATTTGAGGAAAATGAGAATGGAAATGGAAAAACAAATGAGCTAGAGTTCCAAGAGATGGCTGCCATCCATCCCCTCAAGTGTTTATATGGAGGCACCCAAAATACTAGCCTTGACGCAAGCCTTGCGATCCCGACGCGTGTCCTCCGCTTCGAAGCTCCTCGGCGGCAGCGACCAGGGCGGTCAGACCACCCCCCTAGGTGGTTAGACCGGCTGGGCGATCAGACCGCCCCTCTTGGGCGGTTAGATCGGCTTGGGTGACTGCACCCTCTCATCGAGTCTTCGGCCTCGGATTTGTGGCTCAACCGAGTAACCCAGTGGTTTTCTGTTGAACCACTGCAAACCCCGCGAACTCGGTGTAGCCTCCGCCAATCACCACTCATGACTCGGCTCCCACGCACTCCTGGCTCGACCTTGGTTTTGAGGCTCAACCAAGAAATCGTCCATGACTTCGTCCTGCTGTTCTTGCAACCATGCGGCCCGCACCTGACTCCGCTAGCCACCGGGTCCCTCGAACCAAGCCTATTTGTCTTCTCCACACCTGGAGGCCTCACCGGCGACGACCTTTCGCGCTTGTTCTTCACCTCCACCAACACCAGTCAAGCCGCAACCTGCACCCGCAATACTTAGATAAGAGTCAGTCCACACATCGTTGTCAATCTCCATCACAATAGGAAGCGACCATCCACCGGTCCTCGAACCACACATGGTCCTTACTTGTCAATGAGGACAGACTCAAAGGAGACGATGATTAACAAACCTTTGTCTCATTCGTTCACTGACGCCGCGCTCCCGCTTCACGGTAATTGAGTGCTCTCAAACTTTAATTATTAGGCTCTCAAACTAGTAACAAGCGTCAAATGCTCATCGGTAACAGACTTTATAGCACGTTACCAATACGGAGTGATCAATAACCGACATAAACAACGTTATCGATAGGGCATTGATCAGTAACGGACTTTACTAGTTCGTTGTGCAACAGGGTCTATTTAACGTCCGTTACAAAGAATTCATTTAACGGGCGTTTAAGAAGACCGTTACCAAGTGTACACATTGGTAACGAGCATTGCGGAGGCCAGCGCCGGGGTCGGCCTGCCACGCTTATTTGTAACGGGCATCAAGTAACAATCGTTACAGATGTGGGTGCATGTATCATGTGTTAAGGGCCCATTACAAATGTTTCGTAACCTATTTGAGGTTTTCACGTAGTGAGATCCGCAAGGGGGCCACCCAAGCGGTTGTAGGTTAATGGAGGTATTGAGGAACTAAGAGCGTAGATGGTTGCACGTAGGATGAGCACGAAAATCCTGACGAGACACGAGGAACACAGAGATTTATACTAGTTCGGGCCTACGCAGAGTAAAACCCTACGTCCAGTTTGTTATTAGAATTATGTGGAGAGTCATTTGCCCCTAGGACGGTGCCCTAGGCCGCCTTATATTGGCCTGCAACCTTAGGCTACAAGTTGATTTCCATCTATCCTAGTCAGTTACAACAGGGAAAGCTTATCTGAGCTAGTCTGTCTTGTCTCGCACTCCAAGCTATATATCTTCCCCGAGTGCCAAAAATCGTACACTCGGTGAAGGCTTCCCGATTGCCATACTAACACTCGTGAAAGATTTGATGCTGTTGAGTACCGTAGCATCCGAGGACCAGTGGATGGTCGCTCCTGGATGTGATGAGTGATTGACAACGTGGTGTGGACTAACTCTTGGCTGAGTACTGCAGGTGCAGGTTGCGACTTGATTTGCATTGGTGCAGGTGAAGAGTGGGCGCGAAAGGTCTACGCCTTGCGGGGCCTCCAAGGAGTGAAGAGACAGGTAGGCCTGACTCGAGGGAACCGGTGGCCAGCAGCGTCAAGTGTGGGCCGCATGGTGGCAATAAAAGCAGGACGAAGTCGTCGATCAGAGTCGGTGTAGGGTAGCGGCTCACAACCGGAGTCTACATGCGGGGTTTGCGGTGGTTCACTAGAAAACCGTCGGGTTACTTGGTTGAGCCACAAAACCAAGACCGGAGCCTCGGCGGGCGGAGACAGGATCCGAGCGCGCCGATAAGCTTCGATGCTGGCGGACGCGTGGCGGGATCGCAGGGCTTGCATCGGGAGGACGCGGTCTGCGGCAACGAACAGATGTGCTACATGACCTATTTGCCCCCGAGGGGTTGTATCACAACTTAAGGGCTAGGGGTAGTGTGGTCTTTTGCCTAGCCCGGAGGGGACTCATATATATTAGCTCTATGGTTTCCAGGCACACCATCCATCCGGAGTGCTTCTCATTTCCTTGCTCTCTAGGGTTATATTTTTCCTCCTGTTTGTAAAAAATCTGAACTCCAAGTGAATGGAAGCTTTCATGGTTGCGTCGGTTCCCGCTTTGTAGCTTGTTGGATTTTCGTGTCTTTTTCGAGCTATTTTACGGCGGTGGAGTGGAGTTGGGGAGACGGAGGAGCCTCCTGAGCGGCGGCGCGGTGGAGCGGACGGGGGTGACGGCGCGGTGGAGCGGTTGGGGGCGGCAGCGGGGTGGAGCAGACGGGGGCGGAGACGGGTCGCGGTGGAGCGAGACGGGGGCGGCGGCGCGGTGGAGCGGACGGGGGCGGGGGCGGTTGCGGTGGAGCGGACGGTTGAAGGAAAAAATGAGGACGCGGAGGAGGGGAGATGAGGAAAAACATGAGCGAGGCTCGTGCCGCGACACGCCAGACGCACGAGACAGGCTGCGGGGACGTACCATGTTTTTTCTCTATTCCATTCTTTTTAGGAGTACAGATATACAATTCTGAAATCACCCTTTTATACTACACTTAGTTGTTGCATGCCCTTATTCAGGTTGATAATGTCAAAGGAGACCCAAGTGGAGGGTACTATCAGAATAACGCCAATTAAACAATAGCAGGGGAAGCGAAGACATGCTGAGACTAGTACTGATAAGTGAAGGACCGATACGGCGAACCAGAGAGGGGGGGAGTGAATGGGAGCCGATAAAAATTCTTCTCGAAGGAGATGGAAACTCCAACAAGATGAACACGGCTTCCAACACACGTCTCTGACTCACTACCCAAGTTGGCCAAGCCCCCGTGGCCATTGGAGTGCCACCGGACCTAGGAACCAACACACAATCTTCCGACCCGAGAACGCAGAGGAACACCAAACCTCGAGTCCACTGACCAACACCGGTCAGACCGGTGAGCAACACCGGTCAGACCGGTCCCTGCTGGTGAAACTGGGCAACTTCCACTCAGTGGCTCCACACCGGCCAGACCGGTGAGACGCACCGGTCAGACCGGTCACAGCCTGAAAGCCTCCAAAGCACCAAACAGGGCAACCGACCTCCAAACTGACCCAAACTCGAAACAGCTGCAACATAGGACAACAGCAAACACACCCAGACGTTCACCCGAGCAAAAACCCACCAAGGGTTGCACCGGTCAGACCGGTCAAGAGCACCGGTCAAACCGGTGTAGCCTGGGTAGCTCGGGATAAACAACACTCGCGAGTCAACTCCCCCAAATCCAAACCTCGATCTCCTGAATGGCTCCACGGACTTGAACAAGACTTTGGGGGTAATAGGAACACCTCATGAGGATTCCATAGCCAAGTTTAATCCCACCAAAACTTGTCCAAACAGGAGGAATCGAAGAAATCCCGCCAAGAACACCTCTAACACTAGAACTCGGAAAACCCCAAAATCAAGCCCCTTTACTCACGGATTTGGGAGGGGAATCACAGCCCAAAGAACCACGAAGGGTTCCCACCAATTTCCCCCATCAAATCCCCAAGAGAAAGGTCCCGAAAACAACCCAAGAAAAACACCAACAAAGGGCTCCGAAAATCACCACCAAGAACAACCGGGAACAACACAACAAGGCCTTGAGGAACCACGTCGAATCATCTATACATGCCACAAAAGTTCATACAAGGTCTAGCTTGCCGCCCGATCATCCAACCCTCTCAACAAGATCTCACCATGAAGCTCTCAAGCTAGTCCTATGGAAATCCTAAGAAAATAGGAAGGGAAAATAAGAAAACAAATAAACTAGGGCTCCAAAGTTTGGCTGCCATCCTCTCACCTCTTGGGTTATATGGAGGCAACCGAAAGTCTAAAATACCCTTTCCTAATAACTAGGGATACAAGCCCATCAAGGGCGGTTTTGGAAGTCTTCAAGCTTTCTCCATCGGACGGATGCCCGGCGACCGCACCCTGCATAACCTCGACGCAAGCCACGCGATCCCGACATGTGTCCTCCGCTTCGAAGATTCCAGACTGCGTCGTCGCACACCGGTCAGACCCACCGGTCAGACCGGTCTGGCACTGCTGCAGCACCGTCTTCGGTTCTTCGGTCTTGGCTTTGTGGATCAACCAAGGAACCCCCCGCGAACTCGGTGTTGCCTCTGCCAATCTCCACTCATGACTCGGTTCCCACGTAGTCCCGGCTCGACCTTGGTTTTGAGGCTCAACCAAGAAACCGTCCACGACTTCATCTTGCTGTTCATGCCACCATGCGGCCCGCACTTGACCCCGCTGGCCACTGGGTCCCTCGAACGAAGCCTACTTGTCTTCTCCACACCTGGAGGCCTCACCGGCGACGACCTTTCGCGGTTGTTCTTCACCTGCACCAACACCAGTCAAGCCGCAACCTGCACCTGCAATACTTAGCCAAGAATTAGTCCACATAATGTTGTCAATCACTCATCACACAAGGAAGCGACCATCCACCGGTCCTCGAACCACACATGGTCCTCAATAAGCAGCTTGATGCCTACAAGTGTGGTTAAAAAACTGAAAGAGGAAGATCCAGAAATAGGTATACTCAAAAATTTTCATAACTCCTTAAATTGGTTAGGATCGGATATAATGTTGTTGTGACAATTGCATTTGGGGATCTTGTTTCACAGACTTTAGGGATGACTTCAGGAACGAAACAATCAATACATACAAGGAAAGGCTCAGGCACACAGGCCGGCGTCGCCATATGCGTAATTAAATTCTTTCTTATCATATCATAACATACTTGTTCGTTGAGTTAATTAATTGAAGTATGTTGTTTTGTTTGGTTTTGTGTAGTATTGTTATTACAAGAACAGACAGATACAGAAAATGATCAACGAGGTGAGGGAGGTGAGGGAAATCAGTAAAGGGGGATAGAAAACAATAATAATAGGCCATCTCATGCTAGAAAACCAAAAGAAGGAAATGGTTTTCACTTTTCTCTCTTCTATTTCAAGTGTACGTTGTAAACTATTTTGATGATCATGGTTGATATAAATATCTCAAATGTAAAATAGGTGCACCCAAAACCCGTCGACGTGGATGTCTCAAAGGTTATACAACAACTGCAAAGATAATCAGGAGCGAAACTCAGAAAATAAAAATTTAATTTGATGCATTGACGGGTGGAGTCTATGGAGACAACAGCCGCACATTTGTGAATGAGATTGTGGTGTTCACCAGGAAGACACTCCACTTATAGGAGTGAAATCTTGGAAGAAGGTGAAGCCAGTTGTAAAAGAAAGAATTGTGGATGAGATGATGGTAAGTTAATTCTGATCTTTAGCCAAATATCATTAATTAAATGCATCTACTTTATTATTGCATTGATCATTTCATTCAAACGGAAAATTTGGGACTTAGACGGTGTTCAAGATGCTAGTGAAAAGATATTGAAGGACCGATACGGCGAACCGATAAAAATTCTTCTCGAAGGAGATCGAAACTCCAACAAGATGAACACAGCTTCCAACACACGTCTCCGACTCACTACCAAGGTTGGTCAAGCCCACGTAGCCACTGGAGTGCCACTGGACCTAGGAACCATCACACCACCTTCCGACTCGAGAAACACAGCGGAAAACCAAACCTCGAGCCTACAGACCCACACCGGTCAGACCGGTGAGCACCACCGGTCAGACCGGTCCCTGCTGGTGAAACTGAGCAACTTTCACTAAGTGGCTCTACAACGGTCAGACCGGTGAGACACACCGGTCAGACCGATGGCAGCCTGAAAGCCCCCAAGGCACCAAACAGGCCAACCGACCACCAAACTGACCCAAACTCAAAACAAGAAGAACACGGGACAACAACGAACACACCAAGACGTTCACCCGAGCAAAAACCCACAAGGGCTCGCACCGGTCCGACCGGCCAAGAGCACCTACGGCCGACCGGTGTAGCTCGGGCGCCTCGGGATGAACAGCACCCACGGGTCAACTCCCCCAAATCCAAAACTCGATCTCCCGAATCACTCCACGAACTTGAACAAGACTTTGGGGATATCAGGAACACCTCATGAGGAGTCCATAGCCAAGTTTAATCCCACCAAATCTCGTCCAAAAAAAAAGAATCGAAGAAATCCCGCCGAAAACACTTCCAACCTAAGAACTCAAGAAACCCCAAAATCGAGCACTTTTACTAACGGATTTGGAGGGGAATCACAGCCCAAAGAACCACGAGGGTACCCACAAATTTCCCCCATCAAACAACCAAGAGAAAAGTCCCGAAAACAACCCAAATAAATCACCGAGAGAGGGCTCCGAAAATCACTACCAAGAACAACCGGGGAAAACGCATCCAAACCTTGAGGAACCACGCCGAATCATCTATACATGAAACAAAGGTTCGTACAAGGTCTAGCAAGCCGCCCGATCATCCATCTCTCTCTACAAGATCTCTCCGTGAAGCTCTCTTGCTAGTCCTAGAGAAAACCTAAGGAAAATAGGTGGAAAATAGGAAAACTAATGAGCTAGGGTTCCAGGAGTTGGCTGCCATCCTCTCACCTCTTGGGTTATATCGAGGCAACCGAATGTCCAAAATACCCTTCTCTACTAACTAGGGATACAAGCCCCTCAAGGGCGGATTTGGAATTCTTGATGTCTTCTCCATCGGACGGATGCCCGGCGACCGCACCTCGCGTAGCCTCGACGCAAGCCATGCGATCCCGACGCGTGTCCTCCGCTTCGAAGTCTCCGGACCGCGTCGCCGCACACCGGCCGACCGGTGCTCCCCACCGGCCGGACCGGCCCCCACCCGGTCGACCGGCTCCGCGCCCGGCGCGCAGCCTCCGTCTTCGGTTCTTCTGGCCTTGGCTTTGTGGATCAACCAAGGAACCCGAGGGTTTTCTCGGTGAACCACCGGAAACCCCGCGAACTTGGTGTAGCCTCCGCCAATCTCCACTCATGACTTGGCTCCCACGTAGTCCCGGCTCGACCTTGGTTATGAGGCTCAACCAAGAAACCGTCCACGACTTCATCTTGCTGTTCATGCCACCATGCGGCCCGCACTTGACCCCACTGGCCACCGGGTCCCTCGAACGAAGCCTACTTGTCTTCTCCACACTTGGAGGCCTCACCGGCGACGACCTTTCGCGCTTGTTCTTCACCTGCACCAACACAAGTCAAGCCGCAACCTGCACCTGCAATACTTAGCCAAGAATCAGTCCACACAACGTTGTCAATCACTCATCACACAAGGAAGCGACCATCCACCGGTCCTCGAACCACACATGGTCCACAATCTCCCCCTTGATGAGTGCATTGACAGCACCCACACGAAAGTAACAAGAGAGAAAAGAAAAAGAAAAGAAACGAACAAAAAGAAACTTCAACAAGCGATCGAAAGCCAAACAAAGGCAAAGAGCAAGATCACTTGAAGAAGACAAGTCTCGGACCCCTTAGGCAAAGGCAACGGCTCGACACATCCGAGACAAACCAAAGCTCAAGCAAAGTGCGCAAACCACCAAAGCAAAGCTCGAACAACCACAAAGAGCTCCCCCTGCACACATGCGGGCTCCCCCTGAACCAATGCACCTCCCCCTGGACGAATGCATGCAAAACACCACTTGAAACAGGGCAAAGGGCCGCAACAACTCAAACCCCGACCGGTCGATCGGTCAACACTACCGGTCAGACCGGTGTGCAACATGTGAACAGAACCAGCACTCACACCGGTCAGACCGGTGCACAACAGAGCCCAGAAATGGCTCGAAACCACCTGAAAACATTCTGAATGCGCCCAGCAAGCCATTTCAAGCTCAAACTTCTCCCCCTTGTTGACAATGCATGAATCAAGCCAAAAATGCAAAAAATGCAACCTAGAGTTTCTCAAATAGACAAAATTCAACAAAGAATGCTACACATGTCCAAATGAGCAAGTTAGATACTCTATAGGTTCGTAATGACCTCAACTACATGACCATCAAGTTTCACAACCATTGGACAAGGCTAAAAAGGATTTGGGCAGTTTTGCGAAAAATTACCCTCTCATGAGCAAAGTCCTACATATGAGCAAAACATGTCAAAATAGCGAAGCTACACCAACTTCATGCTAGGACAACCATTCTAATCATAAGACCATCACAAACACCCGCAAGCACCTCATGTCATGTCAAAGCCACCGAACCATGTGCCTACTTCTATATATGAGACATCTCATTGGTAGGCATCATGCAACGGTTTAGCACCCAAAGCAATTTAAGTTAAGCACATATGACATGGGAGCACATTTGCCAAGCATTTTACATTTCATTTTCAGATTCTTATTTGGTACATGAAATGTCTTTGCGACAAAAAGGAACTTATGCCTCTCCACAAGATAAAGCAAGAGGGCCAAACATTCATGATGGCAAATGAGCTTTTGGCCCCATATGATCAAAATTAGCTATACAACCACAAAATAAGCATAACCAAGCCATTAAAAAATGTCAAGATCATATAAAGGCATTTACACACAAGAGAGCATATATGTGACATTTTTCAAAAACATAGCCATCAACCATGGATTATAAATCAAGATCATCAAGAGCTAAGCCAAACTAACCATAGCAAACCAAACTAGCTCACACGGTCATATATAGCACATCATGGTGAACATTATATATAGGAGAAGTTGTTCCTAAACAATACATATGATACAAAATGCATGCAAGCTAAGATACAAAGATGCCTATACATCATGTTACAAATGCCATGCCAAAAGCAAGAAATGCACAAAGAAAAGCTATACATATGCTACAAAGGAGCTCCCACACACCAACTCAAGAAATCAAACAAACACCAAGCTCCCCCCGCAAACGAGTGAAAGTTGCTTGATCTAGGGATTTGGTGAAAATGTCGGCTAGTTGGTCATGTGTGGGTACATGGATCAAGGTTATCTTCCGTTTCTCTACGTTGTCTCTCAGAAATGGTATCTCACTTCTATGTGCTTAGTTTTGAAGTGGAGCACTGGATTCTTTGCAACGCTTATGGCACTGGTGCTATCACATTGAAGTGGGACATAGGTATACTCCTCACCAAATTCACTCATGGTGTATGTGATCCAAATGAGCTGAGAGCAACAACTGCTGCGGCAACGTACTCTGCCTCGGTAGTGGATTGAGCATCACTTAACTGTTTGTGGGAAGACCAAGACACCAAAGAAGATCCCAAAAACTGGGAAGTCCCAAAAGTGGACTTCCTATCCAACCGACATCTGACAAAATCCACGTCTGAAAAACCATGAAGAGCCAAAGAAGAAAATGCGGAGTACCAGAGGCCGAAGTCGTGAGTGTGATGCAAGTAGCTAAAAAATTAGCTTCACCGCTTGCCGATGCGAAGTCCTCGGAGACGCTTGAAGACGAGCGCACTGACATACCGAGAACTGGATGTTCGGCCTCGTCGCCGTCAAGTAGAGGAGTGACCCGATCATGCTTCGGTACTCCTTCTGGTCCACGTGTTCACCTTCCTCATCCGCATCAAGAGTTGTAGTCGTACTCATAGGTGTCACCGTGGCCTTGGAATCCTCCATCTTGAATTTCTGCACAATGTCCTTGGTGTACTTAGCTTGGTGCCCAAATGTTCCTTCCTTTGATTGCTTGATTTGTAGCCCGAGGAAGAACTGCAACTCACCTATCATGCTCATCTCAAATTCCCTGCTCATATCCTCTGCAAACCTTGCAACAAGAGAGTTAGATGAGCCACCAAAGACAATATCATCCACGTACACCTGCACAATTAGGATATCTCTGCCCTGCCTGAGTAAAAACAAGGTCTGATCGACCTTTCCCATCTCAAACATTCAAGAAGGCACTGTTCACTTCTTCCTCCAACACACCATTCAAGAAGGCACTGTTCACATCCATTTGGTGCAACTTGAACCCTTTAGCCACGGAAAAAGCTAAAAGAATCCTAATCGCCTCCAAACGGACTATGGGAGTAAAGGTATCCTCGTAGTAGATCCCCTCCTTCTGACTGAACCCCTGAGCAACAAGCCTTGACTTGTTTCTCACCACTTTACCTTTCTCTCCCTCTTTGTTCTTCCACACCCACTTTGTCCCAATTGGCTTACACCCTGGGGGAAGATCAACCAATTCCCACACTTCATTCCTCTCAAAATTCACCAACTCCTCATGCATCGAATTAACCCAATTATGATCGGATAGTGCGTGTCTAATGTCTTTGGGCTCAAAGGTGACAACAAAAGAAGCATGAGCGAAAAAAGAATGAGAATTGTTCTGAACCCTCGACCGGGTAGTACATTCATTCATGTCGCCAATTATCGTCGAAGCTGGGTGATCCACTTGTACTCTCCGGGGAGGTTCTCGCCTAGATGCTACCTCCCCCTCAACAGTAGCTTCTCCTCGATCTTGGTTTGTCGTCATAAGTGTGGGAGAGGGGCCGTCCACCACCATAGTCAAAGTAGTGTGAACATGTTCAGCCGTGGGCACCACACCATCATCTTCATCGTCTCCATGTTCATGCTCCTCCTCCTGAAAGATCTCCTCGCCAAGTTCATTGTCACCTGCACACTCAAAGACAAGCTTACTACGTGGTTGTGTCTCGTCGAAGGTTACCTCGCAATATGCTCTAGAGTGAGATGCATAACCAAAGAAAATACCATCGACCGACCTAGCCCCAAACTTATCCAACTTTTTCCCTTTCCTAAGGATGAAAAACTTCAACCAAAGACATGGAAGTGACTCACCTTGGGTGTGCGACCACGCATCAACTCATAGCAAGTTTTCTTCTTATGCACTCTGAGGTAGATCCTGTTTGAAACATAGCACGTGGTATTCACTGCCTCAGTCCAGAACCTTCTCGAAGTCCTATGCCCATCAAGCATCGTCCGAGCCATCTCACACAAGGTTCTGTTTTTCCATTCCACAACACCATTCTAAGGAGCCGTATACGGACTCGAAACTGGTGTTCAAGACCCAAGTCATGGCAAAAAGTTTCAAAACGAGAGCTTTTGAATTCTGAGCCATTGTCACTGCAGATTGCTTGTTTGGCATCTCTGTGCATTTGTTCCTCAACCTCAAGACAAGATCTCGAACAAAACCAAACATCTCCCCTTTCTCCTCAAGAAAGATCACCCACGCATACTGAGAGTAGTCGTCCACCACAATAAGGACATACCACTTCCCACCCGCAGATCGCACACGAACTTGGCCAACAAGGTCCATATGGAGCAGCTTGCATGGACGCTCAGTCATCACATCGGTGAGAGGCGAGTGAGAGGAGGCTACCATCTTGGCATGCCTACACGACGCAAAAATCAACTCTTTCTCAAACCTCAACCGTGGCAATCCTCGGACCAAATTGAGTTTACTCAAGCGAGAAAAAAGGTCAAAGCTCAAGTGACCCAACTTCCTATGCCACTTCCACAACTCACTCGAAGAACCAGCTAAGAAGCAACGTTCAACACCAGAAGACTGAGAAAAATCAACTCGAAACACCTGACCCTCAGGAATGACCATACAAACAATGTCCCCTCGAGAGTCCAAAATCCGAGAACCACCAGGCCGAACAACACCTCAAATCCCTCATCCAATGGTTGGGACACAGAAAGCAATTTGTATCCAAGCGATTGAACAAGAGCAACACGCGTGAGAGTGATCTTGTCACTTACCTTAATTTCACCTTCTAACAACACACGTCCTCGCCCATTGTCTCCAAAAGTGATGTACCTCTTCGTCACCACCGGGACGAGACTTGAGAACCACCCCTTGTCTCCGGTCATATGCCTCGAGCAACCGGAGTCAATCAACCAAATGTTCTTCAAGTCTCCCACCTGAAATTCAAAAACGAGCACATGAGTGAACAAACGATTCAGCACTGGGGTTAGTACCAAAAGAGTAAAACTAGTGCCGAGCCATTTGCTCAAAAGTGGGGTTAGCACAATCCAAAACATCTTTCCTACCAAAGCTACCTCCACGAACACCACCACGAAAACCACTACGAGGGAACCATCCCTCTCTAACTGGAAGAGGACCAAAACCACGAAAGGAAAACCGTGGACTGTCCCTCCTCTCCATCTCAAAGCTATGACTCCTCACATTCCCATATTGAGCATGAGGGGAAGAACTCCTAGCAAACTGACCACCTGCAGACTCTCTAGACCAAAGACCAGCACCACGACCTCCAGAACTGAAACCACTCGACTCACCACCTCGAAAACCACTCCGCCCAGAATTCTGGGGGGCGGTTGAACCGCCTAGCCAGGCCGGTCTAACCGCCCCCCTTTGGGTAGGGCCGGTCTGACCGCCTAGCCAGGCCGGTCTGACCGCCCTCTCTAGAAAAACCCCTCGGCTGCGGGAACTCGTGTCTCCCCATGCCGGAATGCTCCTCACAACAACTTTACCCCTGGGTAGTGGCATACGAGGCTTAGGTACACCATGGGAAGGGTTCTACCTATCCTTGTTCGCCCACTCCTTTGCCATCCTTTCCTCACGCTTCCTCTTGAAGCAAAACTCATCCTTGTGACCCTCTTTCCCACAATAGCCATAATGAAACTTTATGGGCTTAGGCTTAGGCTTAGGCTTAGGATGTAGCTGCTCACTCGGTTTCTCTCCACTGGGTTTTTCAACCGGTTTCTCCTCATTAGGCTTCACACCCGACTTCTCCTCACTTGCCTTCTCACTTTCTTTCCCAAAGAACACTTTCCCCAAAGTGCTCACAAACTTTATAGGCTTTTGGAAATCATTTGTTTGTGGAGGAAACACAAGTGGAGCTGGGGTTGTGTCTAATCAGTTTCTAAGATGGTTCGGTTTAGGAGGGAAAGCATTTTTGTGGTGGGTTTTTGGTGGCATTGGGATATTCTCTCCATTTCCCTCACCAACCTTGTTTGCCCTAAGTCCCTCACCATCCTGCCTCTTGTATGTCTCGATCATTATCCTCAACTGAGGCACATGACCAGACAACCAACCCATCAACTTTCTCAACTCATCATTCTCATTCTGCAAACGATCAACATAATGTGCAAGTTCTAGATTCTTCAAAGCTTGCAATGCACAAGTAGAGCAGGATGTAGGAATTGGTTCTTTCAACTTAGCTTCAAGAGAAACAGTGCAATCATGCATCTCATCAATTTTTTCATGCAAAACAGGGCAAGAAGTGCAAGCACCTAGCAAAGCAGGTCTAGCCTTAAGCTCAGCCACTTCAACCCTAAGCATATCTAGTTCCTCACACTTGGAGACATGCTTTTCTTTGAACATAGAAAGATCAGCAAGGAAAATAGGACAGTCAACACATTCAACTTCATCAGAAACAACATGTGAAGCTTTAAGAGAGTCAATTTCAAGTTAGCATCCAAGTTCTGTGTTTCTAACTCAGCCACTCTAGTCCTAGCATCCTCAAGCGAAGCCCTAACCTCTTTTCTCATTTTCTTAGCCTATCTAAGCATATCATCATGATTATCA
This sequence comes from Cenchrus americanus, assembly GCA_947561735.1. Lineage (NCBI taxonomy): Eukaryota > Viridiplantae > Streptophyta > Magnoliopsida > Poales > Poaceae > Cenchrus > Cenchrus americanus. The sequence goes on from OX387244.1 coordinate 197,046,708, forward strand.
AGAAACAAGCCAAGATGTTCATTATCTTGACGCAAGAAGGGAAGTTCATCACGCACCTCATCGTCGGAATCGAAGTCCGAGTCGCTCTGGGTGCTCTTCTTGTTGCCGGAGCTCAGTGCCATGGTATAGAAGCCGTCTCTAGCGAAGCAGCTCAGCCTGCTCAGGTTCCTGGACGACTTAATGTCCTTGCGAAGATCACCTTCATCTTCACTGCTGCTCGAGCTCGAGGTGGAGTACGCGGATCTGGAGTAGATGTCGCTCGCTCCAACCATCGCTCGGGCCTTGCCTCGGCTCTCCTTCTTCCTTGATCGTTGCTCGTCCTTGCGCTTGCCTTTGTGCTTGCTCTTGTGGTCGCGCCTTGACTGGTACTTGCCATCCGTCTTCGACTTGTGCATGTAGATGTCCCTGTTCCCGACCTTCTCCGGGCAATCGGCGTTGAAGTGTCCCGGCTTGCCTCACTGGAAGCAAGTCCTCGTGTTCCTCCTTGTGTTCACCCGGTTCTCGTGCATCCTCTCGAACTGCCTGGTCAGCAACGCCAGCTCATCCTCGCCGAGCACGTCGAACTCCTCATCTGGCAAACACATCAAAGAAGACAAGGAGACTGGTGGATGGGTTAGTATTAGATTTTCCTTTCGAGCCACCGACGAGGGCGATACTATGAGAGTCAGTCGGGCCCTCAATCTACGCTATCATGCCCCGATCCACCTCAGCTGACTTGAGCTTCGAGAACATCTCGTTCACAGTCAGAGTATCATACTTCTCCGACTCCACAATGGCCTCGAACTTTCCGCCCCAGACCGTACGATCCAATGAGTGTAAGAGCTTGACGGCTTTATCATGATCATCGTACGGGAGCACGTTTGCATTGGCCCTAATGTTGTTCACCACAACCGTGAACCTCTAAAACAAGGCATCGATGGACTCACCAGGGAGATGAGTGAAGTTCTCGTACTCTCTCTAGTAAGTCGCATACATCCGAGCCTGAACCTGGGTGTTTCCAACATGAGCTTCCTTCAACACCGACCAGATTCTACAAGCCAAGCTCTCCGTGTGCACCCGATCGAATTCAGGTTGACACAGAGCATGAATCAAGTAGTCGACTGCCTTGTTGTTAGCGTCGAACATGTCCCTCGATCCTAGAGCAAGGAAGTTCATCGACTGGACATAACCTGTGTCCACCATGACATCCCAAAGTATCTGACCCTTTCTGCGGAGGAACGCCGCCATCTGCTTACTCCACATCTGGTAGTTCTTCCCATCGAAGTGTGGAGGACCTGAACCTTGTTCTTGGCACGCCATCTTTGGATCTTAGACTGGCTAGAGTGGATAAAGACCCGAACCGGCTCTGATACCAATTGAAGGACTGATTAGGAGACCAGAGGGGGGGGGGCGTGAATGGGAGCCGATAAAAATTCTTCTTGAAGGAGATTGAAACTCCAACAGGATGAACTCGCTCGGTCGGACCCCCAAAATCACATGCTCTGCACTTCTACCTTCCGTTTGCCAAAACGACGTAGCCACTAGAGTGCTACTGGTCCTATGAACAAAAACTATCAACGGCCTAGACTCCTACACGAACACGGCAGCGGAAACAACTCGAGAGCCGACTGACAGGAGGGGGCGGTCAGACTGGGAATGGGGGCGGTTAGACCGCCTCCACCTGGTTACCAAGAATTCCTCCGAAAAGCCTCTTCCGAGCACCAAAACACACCACGGTTTCGCCAACAGAAATCTCTGGTCAAGGCCAAGCTAGCTACCAAGGAAACCTTGGCGAAAACCAAAACTTCACCCAGGGGCCTAGGGGCGATTAGACCGGCCTAGGGGCAGTCTAACCTCGTGTACCCAACAAAGAACTCCAAGCAAGAACTCCTACCAAATAGCACGAAAACGACCCAAGATTTCACCTGAATGGTCCTCTGATCAAGGAGAACAATCAATCAAAGTCAAAACCTCGACCTGGAAGGCCCAGGGCGGTTAGACCGCCCCCCAGGCGGTTAGACCGCCCCTTCCAGAAAACCTGCCCGTGGGTCAACCCTCAACTTCCCATCGCTCGATCTCCTGAATCACTCCACGGATTGCAGCGAAACTTCGGGAATAGCTGGGTTACCTCCTGGGCAACCTCTACCTCAAAGGAATCTAACCAAATCGCTCATAATCAATAGGAATCGAAGATTTCGTCTATCTAGAGCAAGAACTCGACCTACTTGAAAAACCACAGAATCGAGTCCGATTCAAGGGAGATTTTGAAGGACCGATACGGCGAACCAGAGAGGGGGGGAGTGAATGGGAGCCGATAAAAATTCTTCTCGAAGGAGATGAAAACTCAAACAAGACGAACGCGGCTTCCAACACACGTCTCCGACTCACTACCAAGGTTGGTCAAGCCCACGTAGCCACTGGAGTGCCACTGGACCTAGGAACCAACACGCAACCTTCCGACCCGCGAAACGCAAGCGGAAAAACCAAACCTCGAGTCTACAGACCCACACCGGTCGACCGGTGAGCACCACCGGCCGACCGGTCACCACAGGTGAAGCCGAGCAACTTCCACTAAGTGGCTCTACACCGGTCGGACCGGTGAGACACACCGGTCGGACCGATGGCAGCCGAAAGCCCCCAAGGCACCAAACAAAGCCAACCGACCACCAAACGGACCCAAACTCGAAACAAGAAGCAACACGGGACAACAACGAACACAGCAAGACGTTCACCCGAGCAAAATCCCACAAGGGCTTGCACCGGTCGGACCGGCCAAGAGCACCGGTCGACCGGTGTAGCTCGGGCGCCTAGGGATGAACAAAGACCCGCGGTCAACTCCCCCAAATCCAAATCTCGATCTCCCGAATCGCTCCACGGACTTGAACAAGACTTTGGGGATATCATGAACACCTCATGAGGAGTTCATAGCCAAGTTTAATCCCACCAAAACTCGTCCAAAAAGGAGGAATCGAAGAAGTCCCGCCGAAAGCACTTCCAACCCAAGAACTCAAGAAACCCCAAAATCGAGCACTTTTACTCACAGATTTGGGAGGGGAATCACAGCCCAAAGAACCACGAAGGGTTCCCACAAATTTCTCCCATCAAATCCCCAAGAGAAAAGCCCCGAAAACAACCCAATGAAATCACCGAGAGAGGGCTCCGAAAATCACCACCAAGAACAACCGGGGAAAACACATCCAAACCTTGAGGAACCACGCCGAATCATCTATACATGAAACAAAGGTTCGTACAAGGTCTAGCAAGCCACCCGATCATCCATCCCTCTCTACAAGATCTCTCCGTGAAGCTCTCTTGCTAGTCCTAGAGAAAACCTAAGGAAAATAGTGGAAAATAGGAAAACTAATGAGCTAGGGTTCCAAGAGTTGGCTGCCATCCTCTCACCTCTTGGGTTATATGGAGGCAACCGAATGTCCAAAATACCCTTCTCTACTAACTAGGGATACAAGCCCCTCAAGGGCGGATTTGGAATTCTTGATGTCTTCACCATCGGACGGATGCCCCGCGACCGCACCCTCGCGTAGCCTCGATGCAAGCCATGCGATCCCGACGCGTGTCCTCCGCTTCGAAGATTTCGGACCGCGTCGTCGCACACCGGTCGACCGGTGCTCCTCACCGGCCGACCGGCCGACCCACCGGTCGGACCGGTCCGTGCCGCCGCACCTCCTTCTTCGGTTCTCCCGGTCTTGGCTTTGTGGATCAACCAAGGAACCCGGTGGTTTTCCCGGTGAACCACCGAAACCCCGCGAACTCGGTGTAGCCTCCGCCAATCTCCACTCATGACTTGGCTCCCACGTAGTCCCGGCTCGATCTTGGTTTTGAGGCTCAACCAAGAAACCGTCCATGACTTCATCTTGCCGTTCATGCCACCATGCGGCCCGCACTTGACCCCGCCGGCCACCGGTCCCTCGAATGAAGCCTACTTGTCTTCTCCACACCCCGGAAGCCTCACCGGCGACGACCTCTCGCGCTTGTTCTTCACCCGCACCAACACGAGTCAAGCCGCAACCTGCACCTGCAATACTTAGCCAAGAATCAGTCCACACAACGTTGTCAATCACTCATCACACAAGGAAGCGACCATCCACCGGTCCTCGAACCACACATGGTCCTCAATCTCTCCCTTGATGAGTGCATTGACAACACCCACACGAAAGTAATAAGAGAGAAAAGAAAAAGAAAAGAAACGAACAAAAAGAAACTCCAACAAGCGATCGAAAGCCAAACAAAGGCAAAGAGCAAGATCACTTGAAGAAGACAAGTCTCGGACCCCTTAGGCAAGGGCAACGGCTCGACACATCCGAGACAAAGCAAAGCTCAAGCAAAGAGCACAAACCACCGAAACAAAGCTCGAAAACTCTCAAAAGCTCCCCCTGAACCAATGCAACTCCCCCTGGACTAATGCATGCAAGACAAACAGAAAACAGGGCATCTCGCAAAGAATTTCGGCTCACACCGGTCGACCGGTCATCACCACCGGTCGACCGGTGCCTAACATATGTACAGGACCAGCACTCACACCGGTCAGACCGGTGCTCTTCACCGGTCGGACCGGTGTACAACGAGCCCGAAATGGCTCGAAACCACCCGAAAACCTTCTAAATGCGCCCGTAAGCCATTTCAAGCTCAAACTTCTCCCCCTTGTTGGCAATGCATGAATCTAGCCAAAAATGCAAAACTTTCAACCTAGAGCTTCTCAAATATACAAAATTCAACATAGGATGCTACACACGTCCAAATGAGCAAGTTAGATACTCTACGGCTTCGTATCGATCTCAACTACATGATCACCAAGTTTCACAACCATTGGATGAAGCTAAGATGGATTTTGGCAATTTTGCGAAAAACTTGCCTCTCATGAGCGAAGTCCTAAACATGATCAAAGCATATCAAAATGGCAAAGCCACACAAACTTCATGCTAGGACAGCCATTCTAATCATAAGACCATCACAAACACCCACAAGCACCTCATGTCATGTCAAAGCCACCGAGCCATGTGCCTACTTCTATGTATGAGACTTCTCATTGGTAGGCATCATGCAACGGTTTAGCACCCAAAGCAAATTAAATTCAGCACATATGACATGGGAGCACATTTTCCAAGCATTTTTCATTTCATTTTCAGATTTGTAAATGGTACATGAAATGTCTTTGCGACAAAAAGGAACTTATGCTCCTCCACAAGATAAATCAAGAGGGCTAAACATTCATGATGGCAAATGAGCCTTTGGCCCCATATGATCAATAAACTAGCTATCCAACCACAAATTAAGCATAGCAAGGCCACACAAACATGTCAAGAGCATGTAAAGGCATTTACACATGAGAGAGCATACATGTGACATTTTTCAAAAGCATAACTATCAACCATGGATTATTCATCAAGATCATCAAGAGCTAAGCCAAACTAACCGTAGCATACCAAACAAGCTCACAAAGACATATATTTCAATCCATGGTGAACAATGTATATAAGAGAAGCTTTTCCTAACCAATGCATATGATACAAAATGCATGCAATCTAAGATACAAGGATGCCTATACATCATGTTACATATGCCATGCCAAATGCAAGAAATGCACAAAGGAAAGCTATACATATGCTACAAAGGAGCTCCCACACACAAAGCTCACAAACCACCGGCTCCTCGAGGGGAGGCAAAAAGGGCTCGACACCACCGGCAAAAGAGCAAAGGTGCACCAAACTCACAAGCTCCCCCTAAACTCATGCATTAAGGCCAAAGAGCATACGAAGCTCACCTTACACACATGAGATAAGGCAAAGAGCAAAAGAAACCAAGTGGCTTGACCAAGTCCACACACTCGAAGGTCACAAATACACTTACCTTTATCATTTCTTCACAATTCAATCATCCTTGTCCACCATCCCCAAAAGTGATGAACCTACATGTCACCACTGGGATATGAAGCCGAAGAACCACCCCCAATATCAACCAAATGTTCTCCGGGCTATCCACCTGCAACTCAAAACCAAGAGCGAGAGCGAGCAAGCGGCTCAACACTGGGGTTAGTTCCAAATGTGTAAAACCAGTGCCTAGCCATTTGCTCGAAAGTGGGGTTAGCACAAACCAAACCATCTTTCCTACCAAAGCTACCTCCACGAACACCACCACGGTAACCACCATGAGGTAACCAAACCTCTCGACCTAGAGGAGGACCAAAACCACGAAAGAAAGCCCGTGGACTGTCCCTCCTCTCCTTCTCAAAGCAATGACTCCTCCCATCCCCGTAGTGAGCTCGAGGGGGAGAATGCCTAGCAAACTGGCCTCCTGCAAACTTTCCAGACCAACCACCAGAACCACGACCTCCAGAAACAACCCTCGCACTCGTACGAGCACGAAACCCAAACCGCTACACTGTCTGGCCTAGGCACCGCACCGGTCCGACCGTGCTCCACACCGGTCCGACCGGCAGTGACTCGGGCAGCAGCACCACCGCAGCCTTCTTCTCTCCCCAAGCCCGAACTGTCCTCACACTCGCCTTGCCCCTGGGCATCTGCATACGAGGCTCAAGTACACCATCGGAAGGGTGGTACTTGTCCTTGTTAGCCCACTCCTTTGCCATTCTCTCCTCATGCTTCCTCTTGAAGCAAAACGCTCTCTTGTGACCATACCTTCCACAAAACTCACAATGGAAACGGATCGATCTAGACTTAGGCTTGGGATGAGGCTCTTCACAAGGCTTCTCACTTGGTTTCTCACTAGGCGTTTCACTCACCTTCTCACTCGGTTTTTCTCTTGGTTGGTTTGGCTTGGATGCAAACTTGTATTTGGGTGTGGGTTGTGGTGGAACTGAAACATTCCCAAATTTCCTTTCTCTCTCACCACTGCCCTCACCAACCTTATCCAATCCCAAAGCCCAACCGTCAAAGCGCTTACAGCTAGCAATCACCATACCAAGCTGAGGTTCTTGACTCGACAACCAACTCAGCGCTTCACGCAACTTATCATTGTCATATTGCAAGCGACCAACACATTTTGCAAGATCCAAATTCTTCATAGCATGCAACTCACATGTAGAGCAAGAAGTAGGAATAGGCACTTTCAAATCAGCCTCAAGCGAAACAATGCGAGAATGGAGCTCAGCAATTTTCTCATGCAAACTAGGGCAAGAAGTGCAAGCACCAAGCAAAGTGGGTCTAGATTGTAGCTCCGCCAACTCAACCCTAAGCACATCTAGTTCCTCACACTTGGAGGCATACTTCTCCCTAAGATCGACCAAGTCGCCTAGGAAAGCAGAGCAATCAAGACAATCATTTTCATCAGAAACAACAGGGCTAGCCTTAAGCGAATCAATTTCAAGCTTGCTATCAAGAACCTGTGTTTCTAGCTCAGCCAACTCTAGTCCTAGCATCCTCGAGCAAAGATCTAAGCTCCTTCCTAAGCTTCTTAGCCTCTCTAAGCATGTGATCGCGATTATCAAGCAAGTCAACCAACTCCTCATTCTCCTTACGCAAAGAAGAGAGCGCATCACATACCTCATCCTCGGAATCCAAGTCCGAGGCGTCCTTCTGGCTTCTCTTGCTGCTCGAACTGCGAGCCATGCCGCAGAAGTCATCCTTGAGGCTTAGGCCCGTCACACAAAGGCCGTTGAGATACTTGCCAAAGTTCTTCTTCTTCCTCTTCTTCTCATCCTCTTCGTCTTCATCACTCGAGCTTGAACACGTGTCCTCGGAATCGGACTCGATGTCGCTTGATCTCTTCATCTTCTCTCGAGACCATGTCTTCATCCCATGTCCATGATCCTTGTTCTTGGACTTCTTCCTCTTGTCCTTGAACTTGTTCTTGTCGTGGTTGTTCACCTTCGGACACTCGGCGAAATAGTGTCCAGTCTTGCCGCACTTGAAGCATGTCCTCGTGTTCCTCCTCATGTTCACTCGGTTCTCGTGCAGCCTCTCGAACCGCCTCGTCAGGAGCGCCAGCTCGTCCTTTCCAAGCACGTCGAACTCCTCATCTGGCATAGACATTAAAGAGGACAAAGAGAACATCCTGGTGGATGGGTTAGTGTTAGCCTTTCCTTTCGAACCACCAACGAGGGCAAGACTATGAGAGTCAGTCGAGCCCTCGATCTTGGCTGTCATGCCCCTATCCACCTCAGCCGACTTGAGCTTTGAGAACAGCTCGTTCACCGTCAGAGTGTCATACTTCTCTGACTCCACAATGGCCTCGAACTTTCCGCCCCAAATCGTACGATTCAAAGAGTGTAAGAGCTTGACCGCTCTATCATGATCATCGTACGGGAGCACGTCCACATTGGCCCTCATGTTGTCCACCACCACCGTGAACCTCTGAAACAAGGCATCGATGGACTCACCGGGGAGATGAGTGAAATTCTCGTACTCTCTCCTGTAGGTCGCATACATCCGTGCCTGAACCTGGGCGTTCCCAACATGAGCCTCCTTAAACACCGCCTAAATCCTACAAGCCAAGTGCTCGGTGCGCACCCGATCGAACTCAGGCTGACACAAAGCACGAAACAAGTAGTCGACCTCCTTATTGTTGGCGTCGAAGCTGTCCCTCGATCCTGGAGCGAGGAAATCAACCGGCTGGACATAGCTTGTGTCCACCGTGACATCCCAAAGGATCTGACCCTTTCCACGGAGAAACGCACCCATCCGCTTGCTCCACCTCTGGTAGTTCTTGCCATCGAAGTGTGGAGGCCCCGAACCCCGTTCCTGGTACGCCATCCTTCGATCTTAGACTGGTTAGAGTCAACAAAGACCTGAACCGGCTCTGATACCACTTGAAGGACCGATACGGCGAACCAGAGAGGGGGGGAGTGAATGGGAGCCGATAAAAATTCTTCTCGAAGGAGATGAAAACTCCAACAAGACGAACGCGGCTTCCAACACACGTCTCCGACTCACTACCAAGGTTGGTCAAGCCCACGTAGCCACCGGAGAGCCACCGGACCTAGGAACCAACACGCAACCTTCCGACCCGAGAAACGCAAAGGAAAAACCAAACCTCGAGTCTACAGACCCACACCGGCCGGACCGGTGAGCACCACCGGCCGACCGGTCCCTACAGTGAAACCGAGCAACTTCCACTAAGTGGCTCTACACGGCCGGACCGGTGAGACACACCGGTCGGACCGATGGCACCGAAAGCCCCCAAGGCACCAAACAAAGCCAACCGACCACCAAACGGACCCAAACTCGAAACGGCGGAAAGAACACGGGACAACAACGAACACACCAAGACGTTCACCCGAGCAAAATCCTACAAGGGCTTGCACCGGTCGACCGGTCAAGAGCACCTACCGTCGACCGGTGTAGCTCGGCGACTCGGGATGAACAAAGACTCGCGGTCAACTCCCCCAAATCCAAATCTCGATCTCCCGAATCGCTCCACGAGCTTGAACAAGACTTTGGGGATATCATGAACACCTCATGAGGAGTTCATAGCCAAGTTTAATCCCACCAAAACTCGTCCAAAAAGGAGGAATCGAAGAAATCCAGCCGAAAGCACTTCCAACCCAAGAACTCAAGAAACCCCAAAATCGAGCACTTTTACTCACGGATTTGGGAGGGGAATCACAGCCCAAAGAACCACGAAGGGTTCCCACAAATTTCCCCCATCAAATCCCCAAGAGAAAAGCCCCGAAAACAACCCAAGGAAATCACCGAGAGAGGGCTCCGAAAATCACCACCAAGAACAACCGGGGAAAACACATCCAAACCTTGAGGAACCACGCCGAATCATCTATACATGAAACAAAGGTTCGTACAAGGTCTAGCAAGCCGCCCGATCATCCATCCCTCTCTACAAGATATCTCCGTGAAGCTCTCTTGCTAGTCCTAGTGAAAACCTAAGGAAAATAGTGGAAAATAGGAAAACTAATGAGCTAGGGTTCCAAGAGTTGGCTGCCATCCTCTCACCTCTTGGGTTATATGGAGGCAACCGAATGTCCAAAATACCCTTCTCTACTAACTAGGGATACAAGCCCCTCAAGGGCGGATTTGGAATTCTTGATGTCTTCACCATCGGACGGATGCCCCGCGACCGCACCCTGCGTAGCCTCGACGCAAGCCATGCGATCCCGACGCGTGTCCTCCGCTTCGAAGATTCCGGACCGCGTCGTCGCACACCGGTCGACCGTGCTCCTCACCTCGGCCGACCGGTCCCCACCGGCCGACCGGTCCGTGCCGCCGCACCTCCGTCTTCGGTTCTCCGGTCTTGGCTTTGTGGATCAACCAAGGAACCCAGTGGTTTTCTGGTGAACCACCAGAAATCCCGCGAACTCGGTGTAGCCTCCGCCAATCTCCACTCATGACTTGGCTCCCACGTAGTCCCGGCTCGATCTTGGTTTTGAGGCTCAACCAAGAAACCGTCCATGACTTCATCTTGCTGTTCATGCCACCATGCGGCCCGCACTTGACCCCCGCCGGCCACCGGTCCCTCGAACGAAGCCTACTTGTCTTCTCCACACCCGGAGGCCTCACCGGCGACGACCTTTCACGCTTGTTCTTCACCTGCACCAACACGAGTCAAGCCGCAACCTGCACCTACAATACTTAGCCAAGAATCAGTCCACACAACGTTGTCAATCACTCATCACACAAGGAAGCGACCATCCACCGGTCCTCGAACCACACATGGTCCTCAGATTTTGGGGCAAAGTCACCAGCAAAAGAGGCATAAGGTCCGCATACATGACACCCATCAAAATCCCCAAGAAATCATCCTCAAAACACCACCAAGAATATCACAACAAAGAGCTCTGAAAATAACCACAAAGGACGGGAAAAGCACCACAAAACCTTGAGGAACCACGCCGGATCATCTATACATACCATGAAGGTCCATACAAGGTCTAGCTTGCCACCCGTATATCCATCCCTCTCTCAAGATCTCACATAAAGCTCTCAAGCTAGTCCTAGGAAAAACTTGATGAAAATGAGAACGAAAATGGAAAAACAAATGAGCTAGAGTTCCAAGAGATGGCTGCCATCCATCCCCTCAAATGTTTATATGGAGGCACCCAAAATACTAGCCTCGACGCAAGCCGTGCGATCTCGACGCGTGTCCTCTGCTTTGAAGCTCCTCGGCGGCAGCGACCAGGGCGGTCAGACCGCCCCCTAGGCGGTTACACCGGCCAGGCGGTCAGACCGCCCCTCCTAGGCGGTTAGATCGGTTTGGGTGACTGCACCCTCTCGTCGAGTCTTCGGCCTCGGATTTGTGGCTCAACCGAGTAACCCAGTGGTTTTCTGGTGAACCACTGCAAACCCCGTGAACTCGGTTTAGCCTCCGCCAATCGCCACTCATGACTCGGCTCCCACGCAGTCCTAGCTCGACCTTGGTTTTGAGGCTCAACCAAGAAATCGTCCATGACTTCGTCCTGCTATTCTTGCAACCATGCGGCCCGCACCTGACTCCTCTAGCCACTGTGTTCCTCGAACCAAGCCTACTTGTCTTCTCCACACCTGGAGGCCTCACCGGCGATGACCTTTCGCGCTTGTTCTTCACCTGCACCAACACCAGTCAAGCCGCAACCTGCACCTACAATACTTAGACAAGAGTCAGTCCACATAACGTTGTCAATCTCTCATCACACTAAGAAGCGACCATCCACCTGTCCTCGTACCACACATGGTCCTCACCTGTCAATGAGGACAGACTCAAAGGAGACGATGATTAACAAACCTTTTTCTCATTCGTTCACTGACACCGTGCTCCCGCTTCACGATAGTTGAGTGCTCTCAGACTTTAATTATTGGGCTCTCAAACTAGTAACGAGCATCAAATGCTTATCGGGAACAGTCTTTATAGCACGTTACCAAAACGGAGTGATCAATAACAGACATAAACAGCGTTATCAATAGGGTGTTGATCAGTAATAGACTTTACTAGTTCGTTACCAATAGGTTTAAGTTGTGCAACAGGCTCTATTTAATGTCTGTTACAAAGAATTCATTTAACAGGCGTTTAAGAAGATCGTTACCAAGTGTCCACATTGGTAACAAGCATTGCGGAGGCCAGCCCTGGGTCGGCCTGCCGCGCTTATCTGTAACGAACGTCAAGTAACAATCGTTACAGATGTGGGTGCATGTATCATGTGTTAAGGGCCCGTTACAAATGTTGCGTAACCTATTTGAGGTTTTCACATAGTGAGATCCACAAGGGGGGCCACCCAAGCGGTTGTAGGTTAATGGAGGGATCGAGGAACTAAGAGTGTAGATGGTTGCACGTAGGACGAGCACGAAAATCCTGACGAGACATGAGGAACACGGCGATTTATACTGGTTCGGGCCTACGGAGAGTAAAACCCTACGTCCAGTTTGGTATTAGAATTATGTGGAGAGTCACTTGCCCCTAGGACGGTGCCCTAGGCCGCCTTATATTGGCCTACGACCTTAGGCTACAAGTTGATTTCCATCTATCCTTGTCAGTTACAACAGGGAAAGCTTATCCGAGCTATTTTGTCTTGTCTTGCACTCCAAGCTATATATCTTCCCTAAGTGCCAAAAATCGTACACTCGGGGAAGGCTTCCCGAGTACCATACTAACACTCGGGAAAGATTTGACGCCGTTGAGGACCGGAGCATCCGAGGACCAGTGGATGGTCGCTCCTGGCTGTGATGAGTGATTGACAATGTGGTGTGGACTAACTCTTGGCTGAGTATTGCAGGTGCAGGTTGCGACTTGATTTGCGTTGGTGCAGGTGAAGAGTGGGCGTGAAAGGTCTACGCCTTGCGGGGCCTCCGAGGACTGAAGAGACATGTAGGCCTGACTCGAGGGAACCGGTGGCCAGCAGGGTCAAGTGCGGGCCGCATGGTGGCAAGAAAAGCAAGACGAAGTCGTTGATCGGAGCCGGTGTAGGGTAGCGGCTCACAACCGGAGTCTACATGCGGATTTTGCGGTGGTTCATTAGAAAACCGTCGGGTTACTTGGTTGAGCCACAAAACTAAGACCGGAGCCTCGGCGGGCGGAGACAGGATCCGAGCGCGCCGAGAAGCTTCGGTGCCGGCGGACGCGTGGCGGGATCGCAGGGCTTGCGTCGGGAGAACGTGGTCTGCGGCAACGAAGAGAAGTGCTACATGACCTATTTGCCCCTGAGGGGTTGTATCACAACTTAAGTGCTAGGGGTAGTCTGGTCTTTTTCCTAGCCCGGAGGGGACTCATATATATTAGCTCTATGGTTTCCAGGCACACCATCCATCCGAAGTGCTTCTCATTTCCTTGCTCTCCAGGGTTAGATTTTTCCTCCCGTTTGTAAAAAATTTGAACTCCAAGTGAATGGAAGCTTTCATGGTTGCGTCGATTCCCGGTTTGTAGCTCATTGCATTTTCGTGTCTTTTGCGAGCTATTTTCGTCGGTTTTTTGTGCGCGGCTTATTCCTTCGATTCTGAGGTGTTTGGGCTTGGATTTGTTGGCGGGAATCATGGATAGTTGCTTCGTGCATCTTTGTGCTTGATTTTGATCCCCAAACTCTAAGTTCGGCCTCCGTTTGAAGGATTTCAGTTGGAACCTAGGTTTTTAGTTGAGTTCGGTGGCGATTCGATTCCCGGCGTTCTAGTTTATTTGAGGACCCAAGTTTTAGGGCATAGAATCCCCTAAGGACGCTTCGTATCTTCCCCAAATCTTTCCTCAAGGGCTCAAGCCGTTTGGCAGATCCATGGACTGGTAGAAGAGGTTATGCTCACGGTTTGGAGCTCGGGCTGCTCTATTCGGGCCTGGCAGACTGTCCGCCTATAGGCCGCGGACAGTCTGCGAGGAGGTTTTTGGCCTAGGGTTCACCGTGTTCGTCACGTGTTCTTGAGCGTCTTCATTTTGATTCGTTTGGCCGTCTGTTTCTGGCCGGAAGGGGTTTGTCGGACCGTCCTCACAGGGGTCGCGGACCGTCCGCGTGTGGGCCGGACCGTCCGCCCAGAGGCCGCGGACCGTCTGCGCGACACGAGTTGCTCGCGGACCGTCCGAGTACCAGGTACGGACCGTCCACGCGTTTGGTTGCTCGTCGGATTGTTCTGTTGCGATTAACGGACCGTCCGCCCGTGGGTAGTGGACCGTCCGCCCGGTGACCACAGACCGTCCACCCCAGGGTCGCGGACCGTCCGCCAGGGTGTTCGCGGGACAGCTAAGTCCTTTGCTTCTTTGAGTTTCGCTTTCTCTTTGGAATTGTTTGGGGTTTGCTACTAGGGTTGGTAGGTCCGCTGTGACTACGCTACCTTGGCAAACTCGTGTGGGAATCCGTGGTTGTTAATTTGGGGCATAGGCCGAGTTCTCTCTTTGGAGAAGAATTTTTATCGGCTCCCATTCACTCCCCCCCTCTGGTCGCCTAATCGGTCCTTCAATAGGTATCAGAGCCGGTTATGGATCTTTGTGATTCTAACCAGTCTAAGATCCAAACATGGCGTACCAGGAACGAGGTTCGGGTCCTCCACACTTCGATGGTAAGAACTACCATATGTGGCAAAGGCGGATGGCCGCTTTCCTCCGCGGCAAGGGTCAGATCCTGTGGGATGTCACGGTGAACACAACTTATGTTCATCCGATGAACTTCCTTGCTCCAGGATCGAGGGACATGTTCGACACCAACAAGGCGGTCGACTACCTGTACCATTCTCTATGTGAATCCGAATTCGAACTGGTTCGGACAGAGGATTTGGCGTGCAAGATTTGGGAGCAGCTGAAGAATGCTCATGCCGGGAACGCTCAGGTTCAGACTCGGCACTTTGCAACCTACCGGAGAGAGTACAAGAACTTCACTCATCTCCCCAGTGAGTCCATAGATGCCATGTTTTAGCGTTTCACAGTGATCGTGAACAACATGAGGGCTAATGTGGTCGTTCTCCCGTATGATGACCATGACAGGGTTGTCAAGCTCTTGCATTCTCTAGATCGTACCGTGTGGAGTGGGAAGGTCGAGGCCATTCTAGAGTCGGAGAAGTATGAGACCCTCACGGTGGATGAGCTGTTTTCCAAGCTCATGTCATTTGAGGTGGACCATGTGAAGGACCGATACGGCGAACCAGAGAGGGGGGGGAGTGAATGGGAGCCGATAAAAATTCTTCTCGATGGAGATGAGAACTCCAACAAGACGAACACGACTTCCAACACACGTCTCCGACTCACTACCCAAGTTGGCCAAGCCCACGTAGCCACTGGAA
Source organism: Cenchrus americanus (assembly GCA_947561735.1). Lineage (NCBI taxonomy): Eukaryota > Viridiplantae > Streptophyta > Magnoliopsida > Poales > Poaceae > Cenchrus > Cenchrus americanus. The sequence goes on from OX387244.1 coordinate 197,061,836, forward strand.
TGCCACTGGACCTAGGAACCAACACACACAACCTTCCGACTCGAGAACGCAGCGGAACAACAAACCCCGAGTCTACGGACCCACACCGGTCGACCGGTGAGCACCACCGGCCGGGACCGGTCCCCGCCGGTGAACCCGAGCAACTTCCACTAAGTGGCTCTACACCGGTCGGACCGGTGAGACGCACCGTCGGACCGATGGCAGCCGAAAGCCCCCCAAGGCACCAAACAGCCAACCGACCACCAAACGAACCCAAACTCGAAACAGCAGCACCACGGGACAACAAAGAACGCACCAAGACACTCACCCGAGCGAAAACCCACAAGGGCTTGCACCGGTCAGACCGGTCAAGAGCACCGGTCAGACCGGTGTAGCCTGGGCAGCTCGGGATGAACAACGACCCGCGGGTCAACTCCCCCAAATCCAAATCTCGATCTCCCGAATCGCTCCACGGACTTGAACAAGACTTTGGGGATATCGGAGCACCTCATGAGGAGTCCATAGCCAAGTTTAATCCCACCAAATCTCGTCCAAAAAGGAGGAATCGAAGAAATCCCGCCGAAAGCACTTCCAACCCAAGAACTCAAGAAACCCCAAATTCGAGCAACTTTTCTCACGGATTTGGGAGGGGGATCACAGCCCAAAGAACCACGAAGGGTTCCCACATATTTCCCCCACCGAATCACCAAGAGAAAAGCCCCAAAAACACTCCAAAGAAATCACCGGAAGAGGGCTCCGAAAATCACCACCAAAAACAACCGGGGAAAACACATCCAAACCTTGAGGAATCACGCTGAATCATCTATACATGAAACAAGGATTCGTACAAGGTCTAGCAAGCCGCCCGATCATCCATCCCTCTCTACAAGATCTCTCCGTGAAGCTCTCTTGCTAGTCCTAAGGAAAACCTAGAGAAAATAAGTAAAAAATAGGAAAACTAATGAGCTAGGGTTCCAAGAGTTGGCTGCCATCCTCTCACCTCTTGGGTTATATAGGCGGCAACCGAATGTCTAAAATGCCCCTCTCTACTAACTAGGGATACAAGCCCCTCAAGGGCGGATTTGGAATTCTTGATGTCTTCACCATCGGACGGATGCCCGGCAACCGCACCCCCGCGTAGCCTCGACGCAAGCCATGCGATCCCGACGCGTGTCCTCCGCTTCGAAGATTCCGGACCGCGTCGTCGCACACCGGTCGACCGGTGCTCCTCACCGGCCGGACCGGTCCCCACCGGTCGGACCGGTCCGGTGCCGCCGCACCTCCGTCTTCGGTTCTCCGGTCTTGGCTTTGTGGATCAACCAAGGAACCCGGTGGTTTTCGGTGAACCACCGGAAACCCCGCGAACTCGGTGTAGCCTCCGCCAATCTCCACTCATGACTTGGCTCCCACGTAGTCCCGGCTCGACCTTGGTTTTGAGGCTCAACCAAGAAACCGTCCACGACTTCATCTTGCTGTTCATGCCACCATGCGGCCCGCACTTGACCCCGCTGGCCGCCGGGTCCCTCGAACGAAGCCTACTTGTCTTCTCCACACCTGGAGGCTTCACCGGCAACGACCTTTCGCACTTGTTCTTCACCTGCACCAACACGTGTCAAGCCGCAACCTGCACCTGCAATACTTAGCCAAGAATCAGTCCACACAACGTTGTCAATCACTCATCACACAAGGAAGCGACCATCCACCGGTCCTCGAACCACACATGGTCCTCAATCTCCCCCTTGATGAGTGCATTGACAACACCCACACGGAAGTAACAAGAGAGAAAAGAAAAGAAAAAGAAACGAACAAAAAGAAACTCCAACAAGCGATTGAAAGCCAAACAAAGGCAAAGAGCAAGATCACTTGAAGGAAACAAGTCTCGGACCCCTTAGGCAAGGGCAACGGCTCGACACATCCGAGACAAAGCAAAGCTCAAGCAAAGAGCACAAAACACCGAAACAAAACTCGAAAACTCACAAAGAGCTCCCCCTGCACACATGCAAGCTCCCCCTGAACCAATGCAACTCCCCCTGGACGAATGCATGCAAGAAACCACATGAAACAGGACAACAAGCAAAGCACTTTCACCACACCGGTCGGGGACCGGTCATCACCACCGGTCAGACCGGTGCCTAACATATGTACAGGACCAGCACTCACACCGGTCAGACCGGTGCTCTTCACCGGTCAGACCGGTGTACAACAGAGCCCAGAAATGGCTCGAAACCACCTGAAAACCTTCCAAAAGCGTCCGGCAAGCCATTTCAAGCTCAAACTTCTCCCCCTTGTTGGCAATGCATGAATCAAGCCAAAAATGCAAAAAATGCAACCTAGAGCTTCTCAAATAGACAAAATTCAACAAAGAATGCTACACATGTCCAAATGAGCAAGTTAGGTACTCGACGCCTTCGTATCGATCTCAACTACATGATCACCAAGTTTCACAACCATTGGACGAAGCTAAGATGGATTTTGGCAATTTTGCGAAAAACTTGCCTCTCATGAGCAAAATCCTAAACATGATCAAAGCATATCAAAATGGCAAAGCCACACAAACTTCATGCTAGGACAGCTATTCTAACCATAAGACCATCACAAACACCCACAAGCACCTCATGTCATGTCAAAGCCACCGAGCCATGTGTTTACTTCTATGTATGAGACTTCTCATTGGTAGGCATCATGCAACGGTTTAGCACCCAAAGCAAATTAAATTCAGCACATATGACACTGGAGCATATTTTCCAAGCATTTTTCATTTCATTTTCAGATTTGTAAATGGTACATGAAATGTCTTTGCGACAAAAAGGAACTTATGCTCCTCCACAAGATAAATCTAGAGGGCTAAACATTCATGATGGCAAATGAGCCTTTGGCCCCATATGATCAATAAGCTAGCTATCCAACCACAAATTAAGCATAGCAAAGCCACAAAAACATGTCAAGAGCATGTAAAGGCATTTACACATGAGAGAGCATACATGTGACATTTTTCAAAAGCATAGCTATCAACCATGGATTATTCATCAAGACCATCAAGAGCTAAGCCAAACTAACCGTAGCATACCAAACAAGCTCACAAAGACATATATCTCATTCCAAAGTGAACAATGTATATAAGAGAAGCTTTTCCTAACCAATGCATATGATACAAAATGCATGCAATCTAAAATACAAGGATGCCTATACATCATGCTAGATATGCCATGCCAAATGCAAGAAAAGCACAAAGAAAAGCTATACATATGCTACAAACCGGCTCCTCGAGGGGAGGCAAAACGGGCTCGACACCACCGCAAAAGAAAGCTCCCACACACCCAACTCGGAAATCAAACACACACCAAGTTCCCCCCGCAAACGAGTGAAAGTTGCTTGATCTAGGGGTTTGGTGAAAATATCGGCTAGTTGGTAATGTGTGGGTACATGGATCAACGCTATCTTTCCATTCTCAACGTTGTCTCTCAGGAAATGATACCTCACTTCTATGTGCTTGGTTTTAGAATGGAGCACTGGGTTCTTTGCAACGCTTATGGCACTGGTGCTATCACATTGAAGTGGGACATGGGTATACTCCTCACCAAAGTCACTCATGGTGTAGGTGATCCAAAGGAGCCGAGAGCAACAACTAGCGGCGGCAACATACTCGGCTTCGGCCGTGGATTGAGCAACACTCGACTGCTTACGAGAAGACCAAGACACCAACGAAGAACCCAAAAACTGGCAAGTCCCAGAAGTGGACTTCCTATCCAACCGACACCCGGCAAAATCCGCGTCTGAAAAGCCATGAAGCGCCAAAGAAGAGGACGCGGAGTACCAAAGGCCGAAGTCGGGAGTGTGACGCAAGTACCTGAAAATTCTCTTCACTGCTTGCCGATGCGAAGTCCTCGGAGACGCTTGAAAACGAGCGCACAGACACACCGAGAACTGTATGTCCGGCCTCGTCGCCGTCAAGTAGAGGAGTGACCCGATCATGCTTCGGTACTCCTTCTGGTCCACGTGTTCACCTTCCTCGTCCGCATCAAGAGCTGTAGTCGTACTCATCGGCGTCGTCATAGCCTTGGAGTCCTCCATCTTGAACTTCCTCACAATGTCCTTGGTGTACTTAGCCTGGTGCACAAATGTTCCTTCCTTTGATTGCTTGATTTGTAGCCCGAGGAAGAACTGCAACTCGCCCATCATGCTCATCTCAAACTCCCTGCTCATATCATCCGCAAACCTCGCAACAAGAGAGTTAGACGAGCCACCAAAGACAATATCATCCACGTACACCCGCACAATCGGGATATCTCCGCCCCGCCTCGGCAAAAACAAGGTCCGATCGACCTTCCCCATCTCAAAACCTCTCTCAAACAAGAACCCCCTCAACCTCGCCATACCAAGCTCTAGGCGCCCGCTTCAACCCATACGACGCCTTCCTCAACTTGTACACCCCGTGGGGGTACTTCTCACTCTCAAACCCCGAGGTCGCCTTACATACACTTCTTCCTCCAAAGACACCATTCGAAAAGCACTCTTCACATCCATTTGGTGCAATTTGAACCCTTTAGCCACAGAAAAGGCTAGAAGGATCCTAATCGCCTCCAAACGGGCTACGGGAGCAAAGGTCTCCTCGTAGTCGATCCCCTCCTTCGACTGAACCCCTGAGCAACAAGTCTCGACTTGTTCCTCACAACTTCACCCTTCTCTCCCTCTTTGTTTTTCCACACCCACTTTGTACCAATCGGCTTACACCCCGGGGGAGGGTCAACCAACTCCCACACACCGATTCCTCTCAAAGTTCTCCAACTCCTCATGCATCGAGTTAACCCAATTGTGATCGATAGTGCGTGTCCAATGTCTCCGGGCTCGAAAGAAGCAACAAACGCAGCATGAGCAAAATGGGAATTGTTCCGAACCCTCGACCGTGTAGTGCGTTCATCCATGTCGCCGATGATCCTCGAAGCTGGGTGATCCACTTGAACTCGCCGGGGAGGTTCTCGCCTCGAAGCTACCTCCCCCTCAACATCAGCTTCTCCTCGTTCTTGATTTGTCGTCGTAGGTGTAGCAGAGGGTCCATCCATCATCGTAGTCGAAGTAGTGGGTACATGTTCAGCCGGGGGCACCGCACCGCCATCCTCATCATCTCCATGTTCATGCTCCTCCTCCCCGAAAGATCTCCTCGCCAAGCTCATCATCACCCGCACACTCAAAGACAAGCCGACTACGTGGCTCGTCTCGTCGAAGGTTACCTCGCAAGTCTCCACGATTTGGTTAGTTTCAAGATTGAGCACACGATATGCTCTAGAATGAGATGCATAACCAAAGAAAATGCCGTCGACGGACCTAGCCTCAAACTTATCCAACTTCCCCGCCTTTCTTCGAATGAAACACTTGCAACCAAAGACATGGAAGTGACTCACCTTGGGTGTGCGACCATGCATCAACTCATAGCATGTCTTCTTCTTGTGCACTCGAGGTATATCCCGTTCGACACATAGCATGCGGTATTCACCGCCTCGGCCCCAATACCTCCTCGGAGTCCTATGCTCATCAAGCATCGTCCGAGCCATCTCGCACAAGGTCCTCGTTCTTCCTTTCCACAACACCATTCGGGGAGGCGTATACGGACTCGAAAACCGGTGCTCAAGACCCAAGTCATGACAAAAGGTTTCAAAACGAGAGTTCCCGAATTCCGAGCCATTATCACCGCGGATAGCTCGTATGGCATCTCCGTGCCTCTCGTTCTTCAACCTCAAGACTAGATCTCGAACAAAACCAAACGTCTCCCCCCCTTATCCTCCGTAAAGAACACCCACGCATACCGAGAATAGTCATCCACCACAACAAGGACATACCACTTCCCACCCCGCGATCGCACACGAGCCGGGCCAACAAGGTCCATATGGAGCAGCTCGCATGGACGCTCGCTCATCACATCGGTGAGAGGCGGGTGAGAAGAGGCCACCATCTTGGCATGCCTACACGGAGCACAAACCAACTCTTTCTCAAGCTTCAACCGTGGCAATCCTCGGACCAAATTGAGTTTACTCAAGCGAGACAAAAGGTCAAAGCTCAAGTGACCCAACTTCCTATGCCACTTCCACAACTCACTCGAAGAACCACCAAGAAACAACGCTCAACACCCGAAGACCGAGAAAAATCAGCACGAAACACCCGACCCTCGGGAACGACCATACAAACAAGGTCCCCTCGAGAGTCCACAATCCGAGAACCACCAGCCGAAACAACACCTCAAAACCCTCATCCAACAACCGAGACACGTAAAGCAAATTGTACCCCCGCCGATTGAACAAGAGCAACACGCCTCGCAGTGATTTTGTCACTCACTTTTATCTCACCTTCCGAAAGCACACACCCACGCCCATTGTCCCCAAAAGTGATGTACCTCTTCGTCACCACCGGACGAGACTTGAGAACCACCCCCTGTCTCCCGGTCATATGCCTCGAACAACCGGAGTCAATCAACCAAATGTTCTTCAAGTCTCCCACCTGAAAATCAAAAATAGGCACGTGAGCGAACAAACGACTCAAAGATCGGGGTTAGTACCAAAGGAGGAAAACCAGTGCCGAGCCATTTGCTCGAAAGTGGGGTTAGCACCAACCAAAGCATCTCTCCTACCAAAGCTACCTCCACGAACACCACCACGGTAACCACCATGAGGGAACCACCCCTCTCTGCCTGGAGGAGGACCAAAACCACGCAAGAAAGCCCGTGAAACGTCCTTCCTCTCCAACTCAACGCCACGACTCCTCCAATCCCCATATTGAGCACGAGGAGGAGAACGCCTAGCAAACTGACCACCTGCACCCTTTCTAGCCCAACCACCAGAACCACGACCACCAGAAACAACCCTTGCACCTGCACGAGCTCGAAACCCAAACATCTGTCTGTCCAGGCCTGCACCGGTCTGACCGGTGCCCCACACCGGTCTGACCGGTGTGACTCGGACAAGAAGACCACCTCCGCAGCCTTCTTCTCTCCCCAAGCCCGAACCGTCCTCACAATCGCCTTGCCCCCGGGCATCCGCATACGAGGCTCAAGTACACCATCGGAAGGGTGGTACTTGTCCTTGTTAGCCCACTCCTTCTTCATTCTCTCCTCTCGCTTCCTCTTGAAGTAAAACTCCTCCTTATGGCCATCTCTCCCACAATAGCCACAATGGAACCTCACAAGCTTAGGCTTTGGCTTGGGATGTGGTCGCTCACTTGGTTTCTCTCCACTCAAACCCTCCACCGGTTTCTCACCACTAGCCTTCTCACTCTCCTTCCCAAAGAACACTTTCCCCGAAGTGCTCACAAACTTGATAGGCTTTTGTAGGTCATTTGTGGGTGTAGGAAACACGGGTGGAGCTGGGGTTGTGTCTAGTCGGTTCCTTAGATGGTTAGGTTTTGGTGGGAACTCATTCTTGTGGTGGGTTTTTGGTGGCTCCGGGATATTCTCTCCACTTCCCTGACCAACCTTGTTTGCTCCAAGCCCCTCACCATCTTGCCTCTTAAAGGCCTCGATCATCATCCTCAACTGAGGCTCGTGACCGGACAGCCAACCCATCAACTTCCTCAAATCATCATTCTCATCCTGCAAACGGTCAACATAATGTGCAAGCTCCAAATTTTTCAATGCATGCATTTCACAGTAGAGCAAGATGTAGGCATGGGTTCCTTCAATTTAGCCTCGAGCGAACTAGTGTAAGCATGCATCTCATCAATCTTAGCATGCAAAACAGGGCAAGAAGTGCAAGCACCTAGCAAAGCAGTCTAGACTTAAGCTCGGCCACTTCAACCCTAAGCACATCTAGTTCCTCACACTTGGAGGCATGCTTCTCCTTGAACAAAGCAAGATCGAAGGAAAATAGAGCAATCAACACAATCATTCTCATCGAAACAACGGGGCTAGCCTTAAGCGAATCAATCTCAAGCTTGCTATCAAGCACCCCGTGTCTCTAGCTCGGCCCACTCTAGTCCTAGCATCCTCGAGTGAAGCCCTAAGCTCTTTTCTCATTTTCTTGGCCTCTCTAAGCATGTCATCACGGTTATCAAGCAAAGAGCCAAGCCTCTCATTCTCCCGGCGCAAGAAGGGAAGTTCATCACGCACCTCGTCGTCGGACTCGGAGTCCGAGTCGCTCCGTGTGCTCTTCTTGCTGCCGGAGCTCGCCGCCATGGTGCGAAGCCATCTCTCGCGGCGGCCTCGGCCCGCTCGTGTTCTTGGACGACTTCTTGCTCTTGCGGCGATCTCCCTCGTCTTCGCTGCTGCTCGAGCTCGAGGTGGAGTACGCGGAACTGGAGTCGACGTCGCTCGCTCCAACCATCGCTCGGGCCTTGCCTCGGCCCTCCTTCTTCCTCGACCGCCGCTCGTCCTTGTACTTGTTCTTGTGGTTGCTCTTGTGGTCGCGCCTCGAACGGTACTTGCCATCGTTCATCCTCGGCTTGTGCTTGTAGCTATCCTTGTTCTCGGCCTTCTCCGGCAGCGCGGCAACGAAGTGTCCCGCTTGCCGCACCGGAAGCAAGTCCTCGTGTTCCTCCTCATGTTCACGCGGTTCTCGTGCGGCCTCTCGAACCGCCTCGTCAACGCGCCGCCGTCCTCTCCAAGGTCATCAAACTCCTCATCCGGCATAGACATCAAAGAGGAAAACGAGAACATCCCGGTGGATGGGTTAGAGTTAGTCTTTCCTTTGGAACCACCAACGAGGGCAAGACTATGGGAGTCGGGCCGGTCCCTCGAGCTTGGCGGTCATGCCCCTATCCACCTCGGCCGACTTGAGCTTCGAGAACGACTCGTTCACCGTCAGAGTATCATACCTCTCCGACTCGACTATGGCCTCCAACTTTCCGCCCCATATCGTACGATCCAAAGAGTGTAAGAGCTTGACCGCTCTATCATGATCATCGTACGGGAGCACGTCCACATTGGCCCTCATGTTGTTCACCACCACCGTGAACCTCTGAAACAAGGCATCGATTGACTCACCGGGGAGATGAGTGAAGTTCTCGTACTCTCTCCGGTAGGTCGCATACAACCGTGCCTGAACCTGGGCGTTCCCAACATGAGCCTTCTTCAACACCGCCCAAATCCTACAAGCCAAGTGCTCGGTGTGCACCCGATCGAACTCAGGCTGACACAAAGCACGAAACAAGTAGTCGACCGCCTTATTGTTGGCGTCGAATCTGTCCCTCGACCCTGGAGCAAGGAAATCCATCGGTCCGGACATAGCCCGTATCCACCGTGACATCCCAAAGCAGTCGACCCTTTCCGCGGAGGAACGCACCCATCCGCTTGCTCCACATCCGGTAGTTCTTGCCATCAAAGTGTGGAGGACCCGAACCCCCGTTCTCGGTACGCCATCCTTGGATCTTAGACTGGTTAGAGTCAACAAAGACCCGAACCGGCTCTGATACCACTTGAAGGACCGATACGGCGAACCAGAGAGGGGGGAGTGAGTGGGAGCCGATAAAAATTCTTCTCGATGGAGATGAGAACTCCAACAAGACGAACACGACTTCCAACACACGTCTCCGACTCACTACCCAAGTTGGCCAAGCCCACGTAGCCACTGGAATGCCACTGGACCTAGGAACCAACACACACAACCTTCCGACTCGAGAACGCAGCGGAACAACAAACCCCGAGTCTACAGACCCACACCGGTCAGACCGGTGAGCACCACCGGTCAGACCGGTCCCTGCTGGTGAACCTGAGAAACTTCCACTAAGTGGCTCTACACCGGTCAGACCGGTGAGACGCACCGGTCAGACCGATGGCAGCCAGAAAGCCCCCAAGGCACCAAACAAAGCCAACCGACCACCAAACGAACCCAAACTCGAAACAAGAAAGCACCACGGGACAACAAAGAACGCACCAAGACACTCACCCGAGCGAAAACCCACAAGGGCTTGCACCGGTCAGACCGGTCAAGAGCACCGGTCGGACCGGTAGCTCGGGCAGCTCGGGATGAACAAAGACCCGCGGGTCAACTCCCCCAAATCCAAATCTCGATCTCCCGAATCGCTCCACGGACTTGAACAAGACTTTGGGGATATCAGGAGCACCTCATGAGGAGTCCATAGCCAAGTTTAATCCCACCAAATCTCGTCCAAAAAGGTGGAATCGAAGAAATCCCGCCGAAAGCACTTCCAACCCAAGAACTCAAGAAACCCCAAATTCGAGCAACTTTTCTCACGGATTTGGGAAGGGGATCACAGCCCAAAGAACCACGAAGGGTTCCCACAAATTTCACCCACCGAATCACCAAGAGAAAAGCCCCAAAAACACTCCAAAGAAATCACCGGAAGAGGGCTCCGAAAATCACCACCAAAAACAACCTGGGGAAAACACATCCAAACCTTGAGGAATCACGCCGAATCATCTATACATGAAACAAGGATTCGTACAAGGTCTAGCAAGCCGCCCGATCATCCATCCCTCTCTACAAGATCTCTCCGTGAAGCTCTCTTGCTAGTCCTAAGGAAAACCTAGAGAAAATAGGTAAAAAATAGGAAAACTAATGAGCTAGGGTTCCAAGAGTTGGCTGCCATCCTCTCACCTCTTGGGTTATATAGGCGGCAACCGAATGTCTAAAATGCCCCTCTCTACTAACTAGGGATACAAGCCCCTCAAGGGCGGATTTGGAATTCTTGATGTCTTCACCACGGACGGATGCCCGCAACCGCACTCGCGTAGCCTCGACGCAAGCCATGCGATCCCGACGCGTGTCCTCCGCTTCGAAGATTCCGGATCGCGTCGCCGCACACGGCCGACCGGCCCTCACCCGGCCGGACCGGCCCCACGGCCGACCGGCCGACCCACCGGTCGGGACCGGTCCGGTGCCGCCGCACCTCCGTCTTCTAAGCCCTGCGCCTTGGCTTTGTGGATCAACCAAGGAACCCGGCGGGTTTTCCCCCGGTGAACCACCGAAACCCCGCGAACTCGGTGTAGCCTCCGCCAATCTCCACTCATGACTTGGCTCCCACGTAGTCCCGCTCGACCTTGGTTTTGAGGCTCAACCAAGAAACCGTCCACGACTTCATCTTGCTGTTCATGCCACCATGCGGCCCGCACTTGACCCCGCCCGGCCACCGGTCCCTCGAACGAAGCCTACTTGTCTTCTCCACACCTGGAGGCTTCACCGGCAATGACCTTTCGCACTTGTTCTTCACCTGCACCAACACGAGTCAAGCCGCAACCTGCACCTGCAATACTTAGCCAAGAATCAGTCCACACAACGTTGTCAATCACTCATCACACAAGGAAGCGACCATCCACCGGTCCTCGAACCACACATGGTCCTCACCATGGGGTGCGTGCAAAGATCGAGAACCCGACTGATCCCTATAGTCTGGCTCTCGTATCTGGTTCAAGGACTAATGCTAACATGTCTTCGAGACAATTTTCTTTATGTTGCCTTGTGTCCATGCAAGATGAGGAGTTCGATGTGCTGGAAGAAGAGGACCTCGCGTAGTTGAGCAGGCAGTTCAAGCGCATGTACACGAACCGGAAGAACGATCGGAGGAGCTCGAGCATGTGCTACCGGCATGGGAAGCACGGGCACTTCATCGCCGAGTGTCCGGAAGCCATGGAGGTCAAGCCCGAGCACAAGCACCGTTTGAGGACCGACCACAAGCACCACTCGAGGGATGACTACAAGGGCAAGAACAAGTCCGAGCGGAGGCCAAGGAAGAGTGGTGGTCACAAGAAGGAGCGAGCGATGGTGGCCGGTGCAAGCGACATCGACTCAAGCTCCTGCTACTATTCATCGAGCTCAAGTGATGAAGAAGAGAACCGGCACAAGGGCAAGCGATCGGGCAAGAACATCAACGGCTTGTGCTTCGCCGCCCACGGCTTTTGCGGCATGGCACATAGCACCGCAAGCAAGAAGAGCAACAAAGATGACTTGGGCTCCGACTCCGAGGAAGATGTAAACAATAGTCCATCCTTCTTGATAGTGGAGAATGCTAGGTTGAATGACTTGCTTGACAACCGTGATTATGTGCTTAGAAAGACCAACAAGGAGAAGAGGGAGTATAGGTCTTTGCTTGGAGAGGCTAAGGAGAAGGTGGTTGAGCTAGAGACTTTGCTTGTTGATGCTAGGGCTCAAATAGATTCTCTTAAGTCTGCTCCTGTTGTGACCAATGAACCTGAATGTACTGATTGTTCCACTTTTCTTGGTGAATTGACTGTGCTTAAGGAGAAGTATGCCTCCAAGGTGGAGGAACTAGATGTGCTTAGGGTTGAGGTAGATGAGATGAAATCTAGGTCCTCCTTGCTTGGTGCTTGAACATCTTGTCCTATTTTGCATGAGAAACTAGATGTTTCGCTTGTGTATGCTAGATCTCTAGAGGCTCAGCTGAAAGCTCCTATTCCTACAATTTGCTCCACTTGTGAAATAAATGTTGTGAAGAATATGGAGCTTTCACATTATGTTGATCGCTTGCAAGATGAGAATGATGAGTTGAGAAAGTTGATGGGTCGGTTGTCTGGTCATGAGCCTCAGTTGAGGATAATGATCGAAACATACAAGCGCCAGGATGGGGAAGCGCTCGGGGCAAAGAAAGTGGGTGAGGGAAGTGGTGAGAGTGATATCCCAGAGCCACCAAAACCCACCACAAAAATTCTTTTGTTCCTAAACCGAATCATCTTAGGAACTAACTAGACACAACCCCAGCTCCACCCGTGTTTCCTCCACAAACCAACAACTTCCAAAAACCCATCAAGTTCAAGAATGTCTTGGGGAATGAGTTCTTTGGGAAGAAGGGAGAGAAACCTAGTGAGGAGAAACTGAGTTAGGAGAAGCCAGAGCCCAAAGAAAACCCAAAACCAAAGCCAAAACCAAAACACTTCCATTGTGAGCATTGTGGGAGGGCTGGGCACCTTGTTGTGTTTTGCTTCAAGAGGAAGTGTGAGGAAAGGTTGGCTAGAGAGTTGGCCAACAAGGACAGGTACCGCCCTTCTCGTGGTGTGAATGAGCCTAAGTTGGTGCCAAGAGGCGAGGGAATGGTGTGTACCATTTACCCTCGAGAGAGGCGTAAGTTTGTGCCTTGAGGTGAGCCACCACATAGAGAAGGTGGTAGGCGTGCTGGTCTCGGGTGTGGTGAGTTTGCTGGATGTTCCTTTGCTCGTGTCCAATATGAGTACGGGGGGAATGATTGCAGCTTTAGGTCCTAGAGGAGCTACAGGCAACGGTCTCCCCTTCGTGGTACGCGTAATCCTCTAAGGGGACATGTGGGTGTTCCACCTAGGAGATATAGGATGGATTTTGCTAACCCCATATTTGAGCAAATGGCGAGGCACTGGTTTGATTCGTTTTGTACTAACCCAGGGCTGAGTCCTTTGCTCACTCTCGCTCTCGTTTTTTATTTTGCAGGTTGGAGGAATGGAGGGCTTTTGGTTGATCGACTCCGGTTGCTCTCAACACATGACCAGAGATCGACGGTGGTTCTCGAGTCTCACCCCGGTGATGACAAAAGAGAACATCACTTTTGTGGATAATGGGAAAGGTAGAGTGCTTTCTGTGGGCACGGTGAAGGTGAGTGAGTCTGTGACTCTTCAGCGTGTTTCTCTTGTCAAGTCTTTGGGTTATTGTGACAACCCGCCCAGGAAAATACCGTACTATCGCCTAAACCAATCCACTTTGGTCATTAAGCAATAATAAAGTATCATCCTATCGTTAGTTGCCGGGTTAACGCCCGGTAAATCATTTGAATAGCAACAAGGATCAAATATATGCATTAAAACTCACTCGAAGGCGAGTCCAGAGATGCATCATCATTAATATCCAAATTTGTACCCCGAGGGGTTTAATTATTACAAACCACAGTTTTTTCCATAAGGAAATAGTTCAGAGTTTTGAAACAGCGGAATTTAAACCAACGGAAAGCAAAGACACCACGGGAGGCCATCCATGATGCCTTCAGTAGTCGTCCTCCACCCACTCCAGCTCCCAACCGGGCGGGATCTCTCCGGGCCACACATCACCGAAAGCATTATCTGTATCAACATATTATAGCAAGGCTGAGTATACTAATACTCAGCAAGACTTACCCGTCAGTGATAACTACTTCACCCATTCTAGACCATGGAAGGCTTTTTGGCTACTCTGTTGCTTATTCTGAAAAGTAACAAAGAGTAGGTCCTTACTTTCTAGATTTTAGCACAAGTTCTAGTAGGTTTAATCTTTACTACATTAGCCAACTAGTACAGACAAAGTTGTACAATACAATTAATCAAGCATAATATTCATCAACTTCCATCATTAGGGATCTCATGACTAGTGGAGTAAGTGGTATTAGATAATGGTGAGAGGCTGACAATCGATTGATTCAAACCTTGCAAGGTAGGTCTAAACACACGGTAGGCTGCCCCAGCAAGGACAACTTTCCCATGCCGTTTCCAAAAATCCTCGGGTCAGGATCGAATCTTACAGTCTTTGGTGCAGGCTATCCGGCATACCCCGCGAGATATCCGGAGTCACCATACACCACCGGTAGCTAGCCGTGAGAATGAATCCCAAGAGTAGTAATAGTAGGATCCCTCGCCGCCTCATTAAGGTACTAGGCTTACCAGTCCCATACCCGACATGTGCTTAGTACGTTCAAACACTTAACCCACATAACCACTGGACCGGAGCTCAAATCCCATGCTCTTACCACATGAGCAATCCAATTAAGGATATATTGTGATTCGTATCTAGGAACCTATTCTCGCGAGTGAGGTCATCACTCCACTTGTAACGGTCCTATAGCTTAGCAGCTATCGACCTATCGTACTAGTAAGGACAAAGGTACTTAGGGATCATGCATCTAAGGTTTCATTCAACTCTGTTGACGGTTAATAGTTGTATCAAAGTTCGTTTATGACTTGCAATCGGACAAGTCTCCCGTCGTAGTCAAGGGACCCTTCTTCCCTCGAGTGGTGAACCCAATGTATCGAATCCGTGGAACAATGTGCAACGCAAGAATTCAATCTAGTAAAGCAAGGTAAACTATCTTATGAAGACAAGTTGCATCTAATCTACTAACTCATAAAGAAAACACATCTAATCTAATCTACTAAAGAGGTAACAAGAGAAAGCAAGAGATAACCAATCTAGAGAATCTAAATCATGCTTATGTTGTTGCTCCAAACAAGATAGATGAAGATAGAAAAGCGAATCTCATTAAAAGCATCTTTAAATCGTGACCTTCCATCCGACTCCGAAAACGCCCACCTTTCGGAACCCCTGTTCTGTCACAACGTATCCCTATTCATGCGGGTAGTCTAGGGCGAGTTCGATAGAACAAGTTGAAATCACTTGGCCGGTCCGGCGTGCACCTCTAGCCACCGCGGCTACAAGAGCACCCTAAGTAATCTAGCTGCAAACTAGATCGTAGAAGAAGCAAAACCAAGAAGAAAACAAAATCATCGAGAAGGCACTTGATCGCTAGAAATCGAATTCACTTACAAACTTCACCATGAATGATTACATGAACAAGATCACCACCGGGGCCCTCCCTCGATCTTGATCCTCGCTCCGGAGCTCCGACGTGGTATTCCATGCAAGGTTCCCACGTCGGCTAGGGAAACCCTAGACAACTAGCACGACCCTCATCTCCGAAAAGGTGTCCCTCAAGCTTCTCTGCTCCTCGGCGGCGGATTACGAATTGATTTCTGCGTGGCTCTCGGTCAGGGGGCTATTTATAGCCTGAGAAGCAATTAGGTCAAAGGGGACGCCGATTGGGCCCCGAAAAGGGCTGGGCCGGCCGGCCTGGGCCCAATTCGGCCCATCTCGTGGCCTGCTTTGCCCGGTGTTGCTTCCCGCGTCTTCTAGATGTTCTCCCCTTTTGCATGTGGGCCCTTGACGTCAGTTTCTTTCCGAATTGGACTCAACTCCTTGTCTTGCAAGATTCAGCACTTTTCTGGTTCGGTCCTCGGAGTTTATCATCTTCTCGGGCTTGGTCCTTGGGCTCTTGGAGTCATGGTCACTTCATTGCTTGACTTGTATCGGGCTTCAAGGTCTTGTCATGAGGTGCTTGATGAACTTATCCCGGAAGTCTTGCTTTCAACGTTAAAACACTGCGTAAACACTTAACTCCAAAACCGACATGCACAAGTGAACTTGTTATACCACGGGGGTTAGTACCAATGAATAAGATACAAAAGTCATGCCAACACCGAAGGTAAACTCATGGCTAGGTTGACGGATTTTCACCGTCAACATCTCCCCCATGCTTAAACCTTGCTCGTCCTCGAGTAAGCCTTCGATGGATATCATCGTTGCCCATCAATGTTTAAACTTTGCACTTGATCATACATGAAAAAAAAACATAATGCTCTCAAAAGTTTAATTCGTTAAAGTTCCATAATGTACTAGCCTTCATCCCTACGGAGGGTAGATATTTAAGTAAGCTTATCCCACAAGTATTAACATGCTCACAAAGTTTAAATAGATCTCAGAATTTTTGAAATAAAGAACGAGATAAAGAAAAGAGCTAAACCAAGTTCACAAATTTAAATCACCTTGCATGTTGCTCATGAACTCTCATCTCTCTTGTCTCTCAAGCCTATATATTCTACTCCTTTCCCTCTCATAACATATATGTGTGGTAGGCTTTATATGGAGCTTTGGGAAAGTTTAGTCCTAACAAGATTTTATAAATGAGGTGTTGTCAAAACAAGACAAGCTTCTCATGGTCTTACCGAGACTCGTCAAAAAGGTCATTGGAAAATAATGTTAAATCAAGGTGGGGAAAGAGAAAAATACACACACTTTTAGATGAGTGGACATGTGCAAATGGCAAAGAGTGATCCCGAGGCACAAAGGAAGTCCTCGTTATCGGATTGCACATGGTTGGAAAATGAGAATGGATCTTTTAAACTCGAAGCCTTGAATACACTCTTAGAGAACCGGGAAGTTCACTTTACGCATATATATTTTTTTCTCTTTCTCATATTTCTTATTCTTTTCTTTCTTTCTTTCTTTCTTTCATTATATATATATTTTTTTCTTGTGAGACTTTCACCGTGGAAGTCACGTATATCGCCGAAATTTTTTTTCATTCATCATTTTTTTTTAAAAAATACTCTCCTTTGAACTCTAAACTGCACCGTACCCCATGCTTAGACGTTGCTCGTCCTTGAGCAAAGAGGCGATAAATAAGGTAGGTACCGGAAATATTTTTCCTTGGGGAGATACTTGAATTCTTCAATGTAGGCACCGTCTTGCGATCTTCCTTGAATTGATGATCCATTCTCAACGATAGGTTGTGGTCAAGGAGATAATCACAAAAGATGATATTTGGTTTAAGGGTGGATATCCGGCGAGGTTTGTGAAATCTCCGATGTGGGGATACACAATGCACGGATAAGAGGCTAGCAATAAGATAGATACGCAAAAACGGAATGACCAAACTTTCTTAGTCTCGGGCCGGAGAAATCATGGCCTGCAATAACTCACTCAAAAATAAATCTTGTACACTAAAGTTTATGCACTCAAATATATATAAGGCTCTGGATAGGTTGAGCAACACACAAGTGATATTTGTGACAAGGTTAGCAATATTTTTGAGCATAAAAGACATCTTTAATCTATTCATAACTTGAGAACACATAAAACACTATGGGTCTTTATTTTAATCATAACCTCCGCCGAAGATTAAGCTAGCATTTAAATAATTTCAGATTTGTATTTTTAAGAGAGCACTAGTTCAAACATGCATAAGTCAATTACAAAGATAAACAAAGCGGCAATTATAATCATATATCATCATGGCATAAACCTTGTAACTTTACCAAAGGTAAAAACTAGGTGGTGACATTATTCACAATGAAGATAAAAACTAAGACACATGCTGAAAATTAAACTAAAAACTAAAAATTAAAGCAAAGCTGAAAATACTACGCAAACATAGGCACATCCAAGCTGAAAATTAAAAAAAAGGGGGTAAAGGAAAGATAACTAAAGCTCCTCCTCTCTCTAATCTTCCGCCGGTGGTTGATATTGATAGTCTTGGTTGTTGTACCCTTACTTGTAATAGGAATGCACCACTCCTCCTATGAATTGTCTGTCGGTGCTAGGTGAAGGTGTCCAAGCACATAAGCAACGTTTGCATTTCCTTCACCCATTTGGTTTGCATTGGTTAGGATGGCTGCAATAATTTGCACGTTCCTTGCAGCGTATCCTCCAATGGTGGCCACATTTTGTTGTGGTTGAGGAAGGTGTGCAAATGGCTCCGCAAAGGCTACGTTGGGCACCGCAAAAATTGGTGGGGGTATGGCTGCACCACTCCCCCATGCTTGCTTTGGTACACCACCGTAGTAACTTGGCGGCGCCGGGATTCCTCCAAATGGTGGCACATAATTTTGTTGTGCACCTTCTTCTTGGGCCATAGAAGATCCTTCTCCTATAATCCTTCTCTTTTATTTTTCTTCGCCGGCACAACAAGTCCTTCCTCTAACCGATCTTCTTCCCCTCAAGAAAAGTCTTAATCTTCAATCCGGAAGGGGCAAATTCACCTAGGCCACTTGGAAGCCTCCTCTCTCATCTTCACTCTTATATTTTTCTTTTTTCATATATTCCTAGGGAAGTCCCGGGTAGGAGATGATTTGGGTTCCTTGTAATACCCGGTTTTAAAGAGATAGCCAATATGGAGGGCAACACCCCGAACCAATATCTTCCGAACTCGATGTTGCTTAACAACACCACCGGTTGATCATAGGTGAGTGGGGTCTATTGGCCACTTGGCAATCAAAGCCGAGTAAAGCCAATTCAACTCCGTGTTGGTTATCTTTGTCTCTCTTGTTCTCCAAAAAATCCACTTGCGCAAAAGTGACACACTTGGATTATGGGGTTCCGGATAGTATTTCTTCGTTGATGGTCTCCTCCCGCGATCATACTCCAAAAACCTTCCCATGTGCCTTCATGCACATCCACTTGTTCCGGAGCTCCCTTTTGAAAATAGGGGACACTCGCCCATGGGTCTACGATACTAGAACATGCAATCGTTTTGAACATGAAAACCAATCTAATCTATCGGGGGTTGTGACCACGGTTTCGCCCTTTCCCTCCTCTCGTACTCTCACTACGCGAAGATATTCATAACTAGACCTATGATGGTCACGGTGTAAGATGATAGATAGATAATCCAACAAAGTGTGATTACATCTCAAGATCGATTGCAACCCATGAATGAAAGGAGATTACCCCATCAAGGTGCTAGAAATAGCATCATTGATCAAGGTTACCCTTCCGACGGTGTCTTCCTTCTTCTCCACTTGTGGGCTCCCTCCAACGGAATGAGAGACTCAGCACTCCTTCATCAAGGGTATGCGCCATGGTCATGAAAATTTCCTAGGCGAATTCCTTGTGGTTGTTTGCCGACACTCCGTTAGAGAATTGCACCGGTGTCCCGTGTGAAACCCAATATGTGGAGAGCTTGGTCGTCGATGTCGACGTTCGCTACAAGCCTCTACCCAAGGCGAGCGAGCTTATTCTCCTCCTCCTCCGTCGTTATGATAAACCCATTGGAATGCCACGGAGCGCATGGAGGTGGAGCGGATGATCGTGTCAAGTGGTGAGGTTGGACAGGCGGCTCCTCCATATGTTATTGAAGTTTGGTAAACCTAATAAACGAGTTTCGTGTGGCCCTCATGCCACCGAGGAGAAGAGTGTGGTTCCTCCTCAGCGGTGTCGTGTCCTCCTCCATACTCCGAGGAAACTCGGAAACCGAGTGCCTCCTCGAAGAGGTTGATGGCTTAGACGACGATGATCCCTTTTTCTTCGGTGAAAAGGCTTGTAGTTTTCTTCCATGATTGCAGCACTCTCCCTCACAAATATATATCCGGGGTTTTCACCCAGTAACAAGGTACACAAATATTATTTTGGAGTCTGGACTTTGAGTGGATTAAGGATGTGATTTGTTGCACGAAACAAACGCGGTGGATGACTAAGTCTAAGGTGGTTCCGGCCTACAAACTAGAGCACACGAACAAAGAGCTGGATGGGAGACTCTCTCCTCCTCCTGGCTCGGTTCTTCTCTAGTGCATGTTGCTTCGTGACCGCGTACACCTTCCAAACGTTCCCGTCCACTCCTTCGCTTGCATTATTGCTCCTTCCACTTGATGTTTTTGCTTGATTCACTTCCATACTCCCTTGCCTCACATACATCCATGATATTCCTACAAAACAAAGCCTTGGCTGCCCCCCCCCATGATTCTACTTTGC
Organism: Cenchrus americanus; assembly: GCA_947561735.1. Lineage (NCBI taxonomy): Eukaryota > Viridiplantae > Streptophyta > Magnoliopsida > Poales > Poaceae > Cenchrus > Cenchrus americanus. The sequence goes on from OX387244.1 coordinate 197,082,004, forward strand.
ATGTGGTTTGATAAAAGATGTTGGAGGGGCATCCAGTGATGTATCATGGTGCATGTATGGTCAAGTTAACTTGATTGCCTCCCTCTAAGCATGTTTTAAGGCTAAGCACTACTCTAATTTCGAAATTTAAAAATATTTTTCAGAGCCATGCAAGAGCTCAAGCATAAATTTAGAGAAGTTTTTAAACCATTAAAAACAAACATAAGTCGAAAATATTTTCCGACTACATTGATATCGGTCTCACCGGTATAGTTTGCCTTCATTAGTTGAGAGCAAGCTTTTCCCGGCTTGATCATGGGGGCATAGGTTTAGGTCCTAATTTTGATTAGATGAGAGAGATTTTGAATGAAATAAAATTAAGTGAGGCTTAGAAAAATTCTAATCTTTAGAGAAACCAAGGATATGGATTTTTTAAACCAACCAAAAATCAAGTTTCTAGGTTCACGCGAGTTCTACCACATGCTGAAATTTAAATAACATCTAGATACAAGTCGTGGCCCTACTCGAGTGTTTTTAGCATGAAAAACAAGTCAACCACAGCACCATAATGAGGGTGAAGGGTTGAGTTAGGTTCTGAAATTTTTTTTTGGTTGTGGTTTCTCGAAAAAGAAGCAAACAATCACATAGGATGGTTCATGTAAAGGGTTTATGATCAAGCAAAATATTCAACCAAGAATTATGTCTCTAATATTGTTCAACCATTCTAAGTCTAATGTTTTGCGTAGTAAAATTCAAAACTGAATTATAAAGACTTGAAAAACCTGGAATCGGGTTGACCTCCGGTAGCTTATTCTTGACTCGACGAAACGGGTTGCCTCCCGCCTAGCGCTTCGTTTATAGTCCATGGCTAGACTTCTTCACTTGATTACTCCAGATCAACGCTCTTTGCGGGCGTTGCAATCTTGGGTACCCACTTTGGCTTAGTCAATTTTTTTGGTCTTCACGAGTCGGCTTTGTCCTTTGGTCTTGACGGATGCAACAACTTCCTTGTGGCTCGGCATCTCGAACTCCGGTCCTTCGGTCGTGATCTTCATGGTCTCTAGTGTGATCCTTCATCTCCCCCGAATGAGTTTGAGTAGCCTTCGCCGTTTTGGGACCTTGGAGTTGTCTCGGATATTCTTCTTTGTTACCCATCGGGCGCCCTGCAAGTTGTCCCACTTGCGTCTAGCATCTTCATCACGATGAACACTTCACACTCCTTGCATGTGGATCTTGCTTTGGCGGCCTTTAGGTGTTGAGCTTCTTTCTCCATCTCCATCTTCTCCATCCTCCTCTTGATTTGAAGGCCTTCCGGCGTCTTGACTTGGAGGTGGTGACTCCCTTGGAGATTTTGACGATCCTTCGACTTTGATTTTGAATCTAGGGTTTCCAACCCTTTAGCATGTGTTGCACGTCACCTTTGCCTGTAAAGTTTTCCTGGATCATCCACAAAAAAAGTTTGGGTTTCTTGGAGAGGTAGCCAACCATCTCCGGTTAGGGTTAGCAATAAAACAAAAATCTAAAAAGAAAAGAAAAATTAGGGTTAATCAAAACTAGATTAGATTGACTTTTTTTCCTTTTTGGGGATGATAAAACATAAGAGATGCAAAAGAAAATCAAAAGAAAAACTGAAAAATAAGCGATACTAGATCGGATCTTGATTGCTTGTTCCCCGGCAACGGCGCCAGAAAAAGGGGCTTGTTGACGGTTAATAGTTGTATCAAAGTTCGTTTATGACTTGCAAGCGGACAAGTCTCCCGTCGTAGTCAAGGGACCCATCTTCCCTCGAGTGGTGAACCCAAGGTATCGAATCCGTGGAACAATGTGCAACGCAAGGATTCAATCTAGTAAAGCAAGGTAAACTATCTTATGAAGACAAGTTGCATCTAATCTACTAACTCATAAAGAAAACACATCTAATCTAATCTACTAAAGAGGTAACAAGAGAAAGCAAGAGATAACCAATCTAGAGAATCTAGATCATGCTTATGTTGTTGCTCCAAACAAGATAGATGAAGATAGAAAAGCGAATCTCATTAAAAGCATCTTTAAATCGTGACCTTCCATCCGACTCCGAAAACGCCCGCCTTTCGGAACCCCCGATCTGTCACAACGTATCCCTATTCATGCGGGTAGTCTAGGGCGAGTTCGATAGAACAAGTTGAAATCACTTGGCCGGTCCGGCGTGCACCTCTAGCCACCGCGGCTACAAGAGCACCCTAAGTAATCTAGCTGCAAACTAGATCGTAGAAGAAGCAAAACCAAGAAGAAAACAAAATCATCGAGAAGGCACTTGATTGCTAGAAATCGAATTCACTTACAAACTTCACCATGAATGATTACATGAACAAGATCACCACCGGGGCCCTCCCTCGATCTTGATCCTCGCTCCGGAGCTCCGACGTGGTCTTCCATGCAAGGTTCCCACGTCGGCTAGGGAATCCCTAGACAACTAGCACGACCCTCATCTCCGAGATGGTGTCCCTCAAGCTTCTCTGCTCCTCGGCGGCGGGTTATGAATTGATTTCTGCGTGGCTCTCGGTCAGGGGGCTATTTATAGCCTGAGAAGCAATTAGGTCAAAGGGGAGGTCGATTGGGCCCCGAAAAGGGCTGGGCCGGCCGGCCTGGGCCCAATTCGGTCCATCTCGTGGCCTGCTTCGCCCGGTGTTGCTTCCCGCGTCTTCTAGATGTTCTCCCTTTTTGCATGTGGGCCCTTGACGTCGGTTTCTCTCCGAATTGGACTCAACTCCTTGTCTTGCAAGATTCAGCACTTTTCTGGTTCGGTCCTCGGAGTTTATCATCTTCTCGGGCTTGGTCCTTGCGCTCTTGGAGTCATGGTCACTTCATTGCTTGACTTGTATCGGGCTTCAAGGTCTTGTCATGAGGTGCTTGATGAACTTATCCCGGAAGTCTTGCTTTCAACGTTAAAACCCTGCGTAAACACTTAACTCCAAAACCGACATGCACAAGTGAACTTGTTATACCACGGGGGTTAGTACCAATGAATAAGATACAAAAGTCATGCCAACACCGAAGGTAAACTCATGGCTAGGTTGACGGATTTTCACCGTCAACAAACTCCTGAACTTAAATGCACAGTCATCCATAGATAAATGAATGAAGAATTTGAAAGCTAGGTTATATGCACCGGAGCTTGCCTTCGTCAGCTAGGTTAGCCTGGGCACCCTCGGTGACGTCGAGCACTTCCACGTACTACAGCGAAGCTTCCGCTCCTCCTTCCTTGGTTTCCGGGACAAGCGAGTAATCTCCATCCGGAAGATCTACACAGAATGCAATGCAAGGTTCAGGTGATGTGATAGGTTGTTATCTTGCCCAACTCTTGTTGGTCATATTCACCTTAACAAGTATCTAGGTAGTACATCCCTTTTAGAAAGGTTATTGGTTATATGTGATTTATTCTTTTATTGCACATTTGAATAAAGGTTTCTATTGTACTCGTTATTTCATGTGAAGGCTTTAATCTTTTCCTTCTCACTAGCAAGGGTATGAACAATATTTTTATTCATAAATAAATTCATTACCAGCAAGGATATTTTATTACCTTTTAATTGAGTTAGGGATTACTTTTCCCAAAAGGAAAAAGAATTAAATAGGGCTTTTAAGCTTTTTATTAAGCAATTAACCAGCCAAATATTAAAGAAGTGTTTCTTAAGCACACTAGCACCTATACTGGTTCATTGGACCCACATGTGATGCTTGGAAGCTAGGAAATTAAAATGCTTTGGAAAATAACAAAGACTAGCTAGTGATTCAAATTAAATGAATACCAAAATAAATAAGCATCAAAATGATCTAAACTTTCTCATGCATACTCTCTGGTCCTAAACAAGCCTAAAGAACAAGCATGTTTACATAGAATCTCTACTGATCTTACTTCATTAATTTACAAACGAAAACATGCACAAATTAAGAACAATTATTTATATTAAGCCAAAAATTATGATTAATTCACAAGAGGTGTAATATGACATAACAATACAGTGTGCACAAGTTGAGCACAAAAGCATAAATATATTTAGCTAGAAAAATCATCAAGACAGTTTCTGCAAAATTGGACAACAATTTATTTAGCGAGATTCACTTCATAACTTTGTGCAGATTTTGACACAGGAGCTAGTCCTAACAAGAAACTTCACATATCCAAAATTTAGGTACAGAGGAGTTGTAGATTTAAAGTTATGACAGATATAAGTTTTTAACATTTGTATTTTTTAAGTTAAAAATATTTAGAATCAAGCCATGTGAGAATAACAAAAGTTGTGGGATTTCTCTCCCTTAACCCAACAAAATTGGTTTGGAATTTTTCTGAATTTTCTACAATTTTCTAGGGATTTTCTAGTGCTCTGGACTAACTTGCAAGAAAACTTAGATAGGGTTCATCACAACCAAGTCCTACACTTTACACACGACACCCTGGAAAGACTCCCAGCCAAGCAATTGGGTCCCTGGCCGGGGAGGCGGCGCGGCTCTGGCCAAATTCCGGCGAGCCGGCGGCGCTCCCGGCCGGGCAAGCGGCCGGGGTCGACAGGGAGCTCACCTAGGTGCTAGGGTGACCGGCGTTGGGGGAGGAGGGACGGCCGGCGAGGTGGCACGCCGGCGGCCGGGAGCGGTGGCCGCGGCGGCTCGGGGGAGACGGCGAGGAAGCGCCGGGATGGGCAACAAGCGACCATGTGAGGTGCTCTAGGGTCTAGGGGACCTAGGGGAGTAGCCGGCCGGTGGCGAGCGCACGCGGGGAGGCGAGCTCACGGCGGCGGCGACAATGGCGGCGGAGGGGGCTCGGGATGCCGCACTAGGGGAGCGAGGAAGGGTTTAAATAGACCGGGAGGCGTTCGTGGTGACGACGGCGTGACGACGGAGATACCCGCCGTGCTACGGCGCTCGGGCGGCGCGCGTACGGCGGCGCGCCGCCAACGGACCGGCGGTCCGTGGCGCGCGCGCGCGTGCGGCGCGCGCGGACTCGAGGCCTCGGTCGGGGAGCGCGTCGGGGCGCGGGTAGCTCGGGCGGTGCATGCCTCGGGCGGCGCTCGACCTCGGGAGGCGCGGGCGCGGACGCCGGGCGCGGCCGGCGGCGGCCGGCGACACGCGACGCGCGGGCGCGCGACGCCGTGTCGGCTCGGCGCTCTACCCGGTTTTGTTTTGCTGGAGCTGTGTTTGAATCAGTTTTTCTCCAAAATTTTGTATAAAAGTTGACCAAGTGGTGAACACAAAAGTTGTTGATCTAGCTACCCTTAACAACTTCTACAAAGACTATATAGGGTTTTTTTCACAGAATTCAAATTACATGAATGCCAACTTTGAATGTCAACTTGTCTTTGCAAACAGTGAATTCTGTCTTGCAACTAAATTTTCAAGTCTTTCCCCTCCAAATTTGAAATGCCAATCTACATGAAAGTTGTGTCCCTCATCAAGATGGACTACTTTCATAAAGGTAGAATTTTAAGTGTTTAGGTGAATTTTGGAGAACGTGGCTAAAGTTCTGGCAGACCCCTATGGACATTTGGGTGGCAAGGGGGTTTGACCAAGCCTTTGACCATGGGTTTGCCCCACAAGTGTGTTTACTATTCAAAGGGGGTCACTAGGGTAGGTTAGTGAGTTTTTCGAGGTGAGGGCCCAGGTTGACCGTGGTTTGACCACTATTGACTACCTTGACCGGCTATTAGGGTTAATTAAATACCTGGGGCGTCAGAGCCTACCCCCCTTAAACGGAATCTCGTCCCGAGATTCGATTTGTTAACGAAACGATGGGGAGAAGAGCTCACGGTTCGAGTTTGTAGGAAGCCCGGATACTTAGTGTTGAGATAGTCTTCCGTCTCCCACGTTGCTTCTTCTTCCGTATGATGACTCCATTGGATCTTGTACATTCGTACGGTCTGCCTTCGGGTCTTTCGCTCTTTTTGGTCTAGTACTTTCAATGCGTGCTCGACGAGCGAGAAATCCAGCTCAATCCAAGCATTAGCTTTTGTGATGATTTCGTTCTCCGGCACAGGCATTCCCTTCTTCAATTGAGTTACATGAAACACGTTGTGGACTGCGGAAAACCATTCTGGCAACTGGATACGATAGGCCACTGGCCCAAATACTTCTATGAATTCATAGGGTCCAATGTAGCGCGGAGCTAACTTTCCCTTGACTCCGGACCTTTGCACACCTTTGGTGGGGGACACCTTCAAATACACATAATCTCCCACTTCAAAGTGTCGAGGTGCGGTTCCCTTGTCATGGTAACTCTTTTGCCTCATCCGTGCCATCTTCAAATTCTCTCTTATCACTTGCACTCTTTCTTCGGCATCTTTAACTAAATCCGGACCAAAGAGTGTTCTCTCTCTGGCCTCTAACCAGTTCAGCAGAGTGCGGCATCTACGTCCGTAAAGAGCATCGAACGGTGCCATCTTCAAACTGGCTTGATAACTATCGTTGTAAGAGAATTCTGCCAAAGACAAACACTTGTCCCAACTCTTGTCAAAATGCAAGATGCTGGCTCGTAGCATATCTTCCAAAATCTGATTTACCCGTTCCGTCTGACCATCGGTCTGCAGATGATAACTGGAACTCCGGATTAGTTTGGTTCTCAAACACTCATGCAATTGCTCTAAAAAATGAGCTACAAACTGAGTTCCTCTATCAGAGATTATAGTCTTTGGGATTCCGTGCAAACAGACTATGTGATCCATGTACAACTCTGCATATTGCTGTAAGGAATAAGTGGTGTGCACAGCAATGAAGTGAGTGGTCTTGGTCAGTCTGGCTACGATTACCCAAATAGAATCTTTCTTTCTAACTATTAGGGGTAAACCCACAATGAAATCCATACTAATATCGTCCCACTTCCACATGGGTATCGACAGGGGTTGGAGTACACCTGCCGATTTCAAATGGCTTGCTTTCATCCGGTGGCAAGTATCGCACACGGCTACATACTTGGCTATATCCACCTTCATATTGGACCACCAGAAGTTCTGTTTCAGATCTGGTACATCTTGGTACTACCGGGATGAATAGAAAATTTGGACTTGTGAGCCTCATCTAGAATGATCTTCTTAATTTCCGAATCAATGGGGACCACTAGACGTTTCCCGAACCAGACCACATCCTGGTGATCTTTCTGGAAACAAGTGTACTTGGGATCTCCCTCTGCTAGTTTTTGTTTGATGGTTTGAATGTCTTCATCATTACGCTGAGCAGTGACAATTTGATCATAAAGATCGGGCTCTGCCGTCAAGGCATAAAGACTTCCTTGCGGTACCACTTCTAAGTTGAGCCTTCTCATCTCTTCACAAACAGGTCAATAACTGGCTTCAACTCTAGGTGGTTGCAGTGATCCTTGCGGCTAAGAGCATCCACAACAACATTTTCTTTGCCGGGGTGATGGTGCACTTCTAGATCATAATCCTTAATCAACTCAAGCCATCTTCTCTGTCTCATATTCAACTCTGACTGAGTGAAGATGTATTTGAGACTCTTGTGATCAGTGAAGATATTGCAACGATTACCCATTAGGTAATGCCTCCATATCTTGAGAGCGTGGACAACAGCAGCTAGCTCAAGATCATGGGTAGGATAATTAATCTCATGAGGTCGAAGTGCCCGTGAAGCATAGGCAATGACTCGGCCCTCCTGCATAAGGACACAGCCGACACCCGTGCCTGATGCGTCACAGAAGACTTCAAACGGTTTGGAATTATCCGGTTGCACTAGCATTGGGGCTGACGTTAGATGTTGCCTCAAGGTGTGGAAGGCTTTCTCACATGCTTCACTCCAGACGAACTTCACTCCTTTCTTAAGTAGTTCAGTCATAGGCTTTGCGATTCTAGAGAAGTCAGGAATGAATCGACGGTAGTATCCCGCCAATCCTAGGAAACTGCGGATTTGGTGTACAGACTTGGGTGGTTTTCATTCCATCACCTCTTGAACTTTGCTAGGATCTACGAAGATACCATCATGGGAAATGGTGTGCCCTAAGAATTTCACACTTTTCAACCAGAATTCACATTTGGAGAACTTAGCATAAAGCTTATGATCTCGCAAACGCTGAAGGACAACTCGGAGGTGTTTGGCATGTTCTTTCTCGCTTTTGGAATAGATGAGAATATCATCGATATAGAACACGACGAATTTATCGAGCTCCGTCATGAAAACGGAGTTCATGAGGTACATGAAGTAGGCTGGGGCATTTGTGAGACCAAAGGACATTACCAAGAACTCGTAAAGACCATAACCAGTGGAGAAAGCGGTTTTAAAAATGTCACAAGGTCGAATCTTAATTTGGTGATAACCAGAACGAAGGTCAATTTTAGAGAAGACTTTGGCTCCAGCCAATTGATCAAAAAGAACATCGATTCGGGGAAGAGGGTATTTGTTCTTGATGGTGACTGCATAGAGCGGTCGGTAATCTACACACATTCTCAAGCTACCATCTTTCTTTTTGACAATGAGAGCAGGGCAACCCCAAGGAGAAGAGCTCGGGTGAATATAACCGTTATCTAACAATTCCTGGAGTTGGGTTTTATGTTCGGCTAACTCTTTGGGTGGCATACGATAAGGTCTTTTGGAAATGGGTGCGGTACCTAGTTGGAGTTCGATCACAAACTCAACATCTCTGTCTGGTGGCATACCAGCTCATCAGGAAAGACATCCGGATACTCAAACACTTCTGGAATTTCATCAAGAGGGGAAATAATGGTCACATAGGCACAAGAGTCGGTACCGTCCTTGAAAGGTAGGTACAAGGTAGTGTGCCCGACTGTAGGAGAATTGATCTCTACGACCCTATCGATATATCTAGAATTACCTTATGTTGGTTCATCCATTCCATACCCAAGATAACATCCATGCTTCCCAATTTGATCGTTATGAGATTAGATCGAATAACTGTAACACCCTAATTTTACTAAAAATTTGGCTTTATTAAAAATTTGCTAGAAACCATTTAATTGCTTAAGGAATATAAGGTTGCTTTATTTATTTTTAGGCATTTAAAACTTTTCTAAAATAAAGTTAATGAAATATAGGAGTTAATTGTTGCATACATGCTGGAGCATTTCTTTTGGTTGTTGGAATTCAAATTCATAAGTTTGAATTCTATTTGATTTGAATTCCTTTCTAATACCTATACCCAAACCTATAAATTCCTAAACCTTAAACCCTCTACCCTACCCTTTCCCTTTCCAATTCCAGCCCAACCCATCTACCCGGCCCGGACCCGGCGGCGGCGCCGCGGCCCGAAGCAACCCGGCCCGGCAGCGCGCGCAGCCCCCGCGGGCCGCCGGCCCAACTAGCTCGCCGCGAGGCCCGGGCCGCGCCGGCCGCTCCCCGCCTCTCGCCCGGGTCGCCGACCCGTGGGTCCCGCCGGTCATCCCCTCCGCGGCGTCGTCCCCGCTTCGGACTCCGCCGCCGCGCCGCCCGAGTCCGGGCCGGAGCACGACGTCCCCGCGTGGCCCGCATGCCAAGGTGCTTGACCGGGCTTTTTAAAGCCCCCGCTGCCCCCTGGACGCCCTCACCCAAGCCGCCGCCTTCGCTTGTTCGGGTGCCGCAAACCCTAGCCGCCGCCGCCTTCGATTCCTTGCCGCCGCCGTCGTTCCGTCGCCGTGAAGTCGCCAAGGAGCCACGCAAGGAGGTGAGCATCGCGCCCGCACCGCATGTCGTCGAGTCCGTGCTCCGCAGGGACCAGGAGACCTCGCCGGAGTTCACCGCCGCTCCGAGCCCGCGCAGCCGCGTCGACCGGCCCCCTCGCCGCCTCTCCGCCGTAGCCGTCGCCCCCGCCCGCCCTCGCCGGTTCGCGCGCGTCGCGTAGGTGCTCTCCGCGTCCCAGCCCGTGGCCGGGAAACCCTAGATTAGGGGTCTTGCCGGCGAGCCCGCCGCCGCTCGTCGCCGCCGGTCACCGCGTCCGCCGCCCGCCGCCGCGCAGCGCCCGCATGCGTCCGTGGCCGCCGGATTGAAATCCAATGGCCAGATCTAACCCAGCCGCCCCGCGTTGACCACAGCCGTTAGATTCGGATCCAATGGATCTAGATCAAGCCGACCCGGTCAACTAGGTCAACCCCGCCGCCGCCCCCAGCGCTTTTGCGAGAAAAGCCCCTGGGTTTTCTGATATTCACAAAAATACCCTTCCACCTTAGAAGTTTCGTTACAGTTTAGTCCTTTTTCCTTATTTTAGCCCAAAACCTTTTCAAATCTTTACAGATTAGTCCCTACACCTTCCCTAAGCCATAACTTAGTCGTTTTAGCTCCGATTTTAGCGTTCTTTATGTCCACGCGTTCGTTTCGAAGCGTAGATTAGTTTTATGCTACTGTTTAGATCTGTTTGATCTGTTTGGTGACTGTTTCTTATTTATTCCTATTGTATGCTTGTATGTGATGATTGTGGACCGTAGAGAGCGATTCGTTCGAGGGATTTGAAGATCAAGTCGTGCAAGAGTTTGAGCAGCAAGGCTTTGTTGAAGGCAAGTATTCCCTGATGCATGCCCGCTTGTCCTACATAACATGCATTTAAATTCACTGTCTTTACTTTTCCGCTTGCATTAATTTGATGGGAACCTATTAAGGATCATGCCTAGCTTTTTACTACCTTTACCTTGATACCGGGAATTAAATTAATCTTGTAGTAGCTATTGCTTAGCATGCTCAACTGGATATTGGTATTAATCAACTTGGATACCTTTTGTTATTCTATGTTCTATTTATGATCTTCTACTTTACAAGACCACTTTAATATGATAATCGGAACATGGAGAACCACCCAGGAAAACAGTACAACCACAAGAACTAATGGGCAATGGTCTTGGCTGAATAATTAGGAACTTTAGCTTGGGACGGTCTTACCTGATAAGGACAAGGGATCGGCAGTACTGTGGGGTATGGACTCGCTCTAGCGGGGGTTGGGTGAGTTATTCTTTTATGGTGGGGTATCGACCTTCTAGGGGACTTTATACCTTGCTAACTGATCCGGACCTTGTGGGTCATAACTTGCTAGGGAACCTTTGTAAAGGCCATGTAGCGTCCCTATGCAATCACACCTCGGAAGTGTGATATGGTGCCTTGCAAACACCGCATGGTTGGGTCCAAAGTTCTTCGGAGCTTTTACGCTGCTTGTGGGTAAAGATGTACAACCTCTGCAGAGTGTCAAACTAATCGATTAGCCGTGCTCCCGGTCAAGAGCGGCCTGGGCACTCACATGATTAAATTATGGAACTTTAATGTTTAATTGCTGTTTTATTCTTTATTTATGATGCTTATATCTTATTAATTGGGTTGGTATGAACTTACACCTTTAGTAATCAGGTTGCTAATAAAACTTGACCAACTAAAATGTTAAAGTGCTTGAACCTTAGCCATCCACCATATGGCCTTCATGTTATGTTGTTCTCTCTTGCTGAGTACGATATGTGCTCACGCTTGTTTATTCTCTTGCATCTACAATACCCGGAATTGCTGCTCAGGCTGGGAGAACTTTGAAGATATTCCAGGAGATTTCCAGGAGTTCTAGGTGTGCGTAGTCTTCAGTCAGCTGCCTGTGGAGGCATTTTGTCCGCTGCGAGAACTCGTTTATTTAAGATTCGTTTAAGACTATGGTTTGTAATAACTCTTTATTTGTGTGGCACTGGTTTTGGTATTCATAATGTCTAAGCGTGTGTGTAACTTGATCCTGGCGCATACGTGATCAATGCATTCGGTTTTGCCTTTAAAACCGGGTGTGACAATAACCTTACTTCCTAGCCTTAAAGGAACTCCAAAGGTTACTAGGTGAGAAGTGATATTTCCACCTGGTCCAGTAATTTTATAAGCTGATTTGGTTTGCATTCCTTTTAGACCCAATTTGTCTAGTAGATTCTCACTTATGAAACTGTGGGTGGCTCCTGAATCAAACAAAATCTTAACAGGAGTGTTGTTGATAGAGAATGTACCCATGAGCACTGAAGCTCCTCTGGGATATCGCTCATGGCGGTGAAGTTTAGCTTGCCCTGGCGTACTTGCAGCATAGGCTTCTTAGCTGGAGTGGCAGGCTTGTTTCCTACACCTTGATTCTGCGGGTTGGGCTTGATCTGCCTGGGCTTGGGACACTCGCTGATGTAATGCCCCGGCTGACCACAGTTGTAGCAATGACGATCACCAACATTGCGCGGAGGTGCATTAGGCTTTGGAGCTTGCTGCTGAGCATTGCGGAACTGGAAGTTCCGGTGGGTTTGCTCTGGGGTGGCTTCATCGTCCAGCGTCCAGTTGAAGATTGCTGGGATGGGCCTGGAACGTTCTTCTTCACAAAGCGAAAGTTTTTGCCCGTTCCGCTGCCCGAAGCAAAACCAGGCATCCTCTTTTTGTCCCCATGAGCCTTCTTCATAGCGTCCTCTTGGGAGATAGCCTTGTTTACTAGCTCATGGAAGTTTGCTGGCTCGAGCAGGTTTAGACGCTCGTACAACTTTCCATCTAGCCCGTCCCGGAACCTCTCCATCTTCTTTGCATCAGTATCAACGTGATGCCCGCCATACTGGCACAGGCTGTTAAACTTTTGGGCATAGCGGTACACCGTGTCAGATCCCTACCTGAGGGCCAACAGCTCCCTCACCTTCCTATCCATCAGTCCCTTGGGAATGTGGTGGCTTTTGAAGGCTTGCTTGAACTCATCCCAAGTTACAATGTGCCCTCGCTGCATCGACTTGAAATGGTCCCACCACATCAAAGCTTCTCCTCGCAGTTGCAGAGCTGCGAAGTTAGCCTTGTTCTCCTTTGATCAAGACAGCACAAAGGCAGAGAATTTTGCCTCTATGGCCTTGATCCAAGCCTCAGCTTCAGGGGGTATTCTGCTTTAGCGAAGGTTGGCGGCTTCCTTGCGATGAACTGGGCATACGTGGTGACCTGATTAGGCCCCTCGTGGTTGGCCCCGTGGGGCGGCCATCGGTTCATCAGCTGGGCGATCTGCTACTGCGTCTGCAGGATCTGGCGCAGCACCTCGGTTTGGGTGGCCATGAAGGCCTCCGACGGCGTCATGGGCGGTGGTGGCGGCAAGTCACCGCTACCGTTTGCTCCGAAACCGTTGGGTGAGCTGCGCGTGGTTCCCACCATCTGAAATGTGAGCCTTATTAGTTACATAATCGAAAGCTTACTCCAAACTAATGACAAGCATGATCATACATAACCACAACTCATGAGCACTTAAATGATGAGGACAGAAACAGTCAAAAAAGTATCACGTAGCCACAAGGATTCATAGAATCGTGCCTTAACACAGTTAGGATTGCGATCACTCGAATAACATAAGCCCACATTCACTCTCGGACAATTTCTGTCACTTCGGGTACCAATGAAGGTGGTATACAAACGAGCACTTAAACATTGGGCAAATGAGTGATGCCCCTAGAAATGCTTTGGTTTACCAATGCTTATACAAATTGTAAAGTTTGACAAGCGTGAATATTGCATCGATTTATCCAAGAATTTGCAATCATACACAATAAAACTTCAATTTCTGAATGACAAGTGAATTTCAATTAAAACACACATGCTTAAGCATTCATTATTACATCAAGATGGAACAAGGTCAAAGGATATTACAACTCTCGAATTTGAAAACAACATGACATGACAAGGTTACAAGAAGTTACTGGGCACGAAGACGTGCAAACAAGTTAACTACTCTAAACATCTCGAAGATAACTCAATAGGATCGACATCCCTATTATTCTTGCTGCCGGCAACCTAGGTGCCCACCGAAGCACCACTGTACGTAGGCGAAGCTGGGGGAGTCGGCAACGGTGGTCCTGCCTGGCTCGTCTGATCCAGACCAGGCAAACCCTGCTGCTCCTCCGTGTGTGCCTGTACTGGGGGCAGCGGTTGTAAGGCCACTATATGAGGACCATGTGTGGTTCGAGGACCGGTGGATGGTCGCTTCCTTGTGTGATGAGTGATTGACAACGTTGTGTGGACTGATTCTTGGCTAAGTATTGCAGGTGCAGGTTGCGGCTTGACTCGCGTTGGTGGAGGTGAAGAACAAGCGCGAAAGGTCGTTGCCGGTGAGGCCTCCAGATGTGGAGAAGACAAGTAGGCTTCATTCGAGGGACCCGGTGGCCAGTGAGGTCAAGTGTGGGCCGCATGGTGGCATGAACAGCAAGATGAAGTCGTGGACGGTTTCTTGGTAGAGCCTCAAAACCATGGTCGAGCCGGGACTACGTGGGAGCCAAGTCATGATTGGAGATTGGCTGAGGCTACACCGAGTTCGCGGGGTTTGCAGTGGTTCACCAGAAAACCACTGGGTTACTCGGTTGAACCAGAAAACCGAGGCCGAAGACTCAACAAGGAGGTGCGGCCACCCAGGCCGGTTCAACCGCCCAGGAAGGGCGGTCAGACCGCATGGGCCAGTCAGATTGCCAGGGCCGGTCTAACCTCCCAGGGGGGCGGTCTGACCACTCTGGTCGCTGGCGCCGAGATGCTTCGAAGCGGAGGACACGCGTCGGGATCGCAAGGCTTGCGTCGAGGCTAAGCAGGTTGCGGTCGCCAGGCATCCGTCCGATGAAGAAAATCTGAAGACTTCCAAATTCGCCCTTGAGGGGCTTGTATCCCTAGTTAGTAAGTAAGGGTAGTTTAGTCTTTTGGGGGCCTCCATATATGCTCTTTGAGGGGATGGATGGGAGCCAACTCTTGGAACCCTAGCTCATTTGTTTTTCCATTTTCGTTCTCTATTTTCCCTAGTTTTTCCTAGGACTAGCTTGAGAGCATCATGTGACATCTAGAGAGATGGATGGATGTTTGGGTGGCAAGCTAGACCTTGTACGAACCTTCATGGTATGTATAGATGGTTCGACGTTGTTCCTCAAGGTGGTTTTCCCGTCCTTCATTGTGTTGATTTTCGGAGCTCTTTGTTGGCGGTGTTTTGAGAACGATTTCTTGGGGTTTTTGGTGGGTGTCACGTATGAGGATCTTGTGCCTCTTTGGCTGGTGACTTTGCCCCAAATCTCGTTTGAATCGGACTCGATTTGGTGGTTTTTCGAGTTGGGAGAGTTCTTGACTTAGAGAAGCAATTTCGTCGATTCCTCTTGATTGTGAGCGATTCGGGTCGATTCCTTTGAGGTAGAGGTTGCCTAGGAGGTAACCCAGCTATTCCCGAAGTTTTGCTGTAATCCGTGGAGTGATTCAGAAGATCGGGCACGAGGAAGTTGGGGTTTGACTCGCGGGCTGTTTTTCAGGGAGAGGCGGTCTAACCGCCTGGAGGGGCGGTCTAATCGCCCTGGGTCTTTCCAGGTCCAAGTTTTGTTTCACCGGATTTTCCTCTGTGAGTTTGTTCGCCTTGATCAGAGGAGCGTCTAGGTGAAATTTCGGGTCGTTCTCGTGTCGTTTGCTAGGAGTTATTGTTTGGAGTTCGTTGCTGGGTACAGGAGGTTAGACCGCCCTTGGTAGCCGGTCTAACCGCCCCTAGGCCCCTGGGTGGAGTTTTGGTTTTCGCTAAGATTTTCTGATAGCTAGCATGGCCCTGACCAGAGATCTCTGTTAGTCCGTGGCGCGTTTTGGTGCTCGGAAGAGGTGTTTCGGAGGATTTCTTGGTTGCCTGGTGGAGGCGGTCTAACCGCCCCCTATACCCAGTCTAACCGCCCCCTCTGGACAGACGGCTTACGAGTTGTTTCCACTGTCATGGGTGCGTGTGTGTTGAGGTTGCTGGTAGTGTTTGTTCCTAGGACCAGTAGCACTCCAGTGGCTACGTGGTTTTGGCAAACAGAAGGTAGAAGTGCGGAGCGTCTGATTTTGGGGGTCCGACCGAGCTAGTTCATCTTGTCGGAGTTTCAACCTCCTTCGAGAAGAATTTTTATCGGCTCCCATTCACTCCCCCCTCTCTGGTCACCTAATCGGTCCTTCACTATAGCCTGCAAGGCTGGCACCTATACCTCGGCCTCCTCCACCTGCTGCTGCATATCAGCAATGTTCTGAAGTAGCGTCAACCTCTCAATCTCATGCGCATCGGCATTCTCCTCTAGGGTATGATTCTCTGCCTCCAGATCTACAATCCTCTGCAGGCGGTCGCCTCTCTCTAGATCTAATTGGAATCTCCTAGCATGCAGCCTGTCATTCTCCTGTTGCACCTGAGTAAGTGTAAAGTTCAGCTGTTGATGTGCTGCTGACAACTGCTGCCAATCACGCCTAGATGCCTCCAAACGCTGCCCAATAATCGCTGCGGTGTTATAGCACAGCCCCTTAAGTGTGAAAACCACGTTCAGACAGCGAGCTAGTGTCTGAGTAACATCCAACAGCTCTGCTAATGTCAACAGCTCCCGTAGGTGATCCATACGGTCCAACCATGCCGGGTCGTGAGGACTCACAGCAGGAAACAATCCAAACGGAGAGAGAGCCACCACAGTGGGGTTGTGGACACAGAAGTCCGTCAGCACTCTGAGGGCGGCTGACTCAACAGCCTCGTGGGTAATAAATCCCCAGTAAATAAAACTCAAGTCGAACCAGTCGGCATGGTCCGGGTGTGGCAGAACAATGACAATCACTCTGCAACGGGGAACGCCATAGCGCTCGAACTCGGACACCTCATAATTCGTTGGTACGGATCGTACCATCAGTGTCGAACTCGTGAAACACGGGGAAAGCCATTTGTACAAAAATGTAATAAATGTCAGGTCTCAAAGAGAATGGCATGTCAAGTGGTGAAGTAATACCCATTGGCATTCATAACCAAAAATCCAGAAACCTCAAATCTTTCCCAAGTTTCCCAGTTCTACAAAAGTTTTTTAACACATTTAATTTTCAAGGTTGAGCTCGAACAAGGAAAACAAGGTGGACGATACAAGATCTAGATGTGCCTACGAAGTGTAACCTAAACCGAAAGAAACAAGATCGGAACTTGCGGCTACCAGCTAGGCTAACTAAGGAGCAACTGTTTTTAACAATTTGGTTTAATTAAACCTAGCACAAGGTAAACAAACTTTTCAAAATTTCGGCAGCATGACAGCTAGGTATGAGAGGTACTCTAGTTTGTAAAAAGCACACACTAGCACAATCGTCCTTAAAGAGCATATAGAAGTTCGGTTTTGGGTCCATTTTAGTTGTTTCGATTTTAATATGCATACAAGACGTCCTATCCGACCTCACATGGCAATCAAGCCAAAAATCGAAGTTAGTGCCGGTGGCAAGGCTTTTATTCTTCTCTCCCTATAATATCTAGTCGAGAGCTATACGGTACTCTCTTAACGACTAACGAAGCGCTGTTATGTACCTGTAGAAAACGAACCATTCGTGCCAGCACGTCACAAAAGCATCCACATACATTACCGTTCACTATAGAAACGGCATCCATGCGTTTAGTCGCTGCATGGACAGCGTCCAACCTCGGACACCCTTTGTTTGAATGGAGTGTATCCTTGCCTCGCATGAGCGACATGCGGAATGCACACGTATGAAGCACGTAGCGACACACAACTCATAAACAGACACGAAGATGGGATCCGAATGGATCACTCCATCAACCCTCGCAATTCCTGTGATGCGGAACAGCACACGTATAAAACATGTGGCTCATCTAGTTTGGTTGTGCAAGAAAGTAAGTCGGACATAAAGTAATGTGCTGGAAGTTAGCAAAATAAACCACTGTTTAATTAGGCCACCTAAAAGAACCCAAAATTTCCCTCTAGGGCCTCTCGGTCCAGTTTATCCTTAGCGGGCCAACGTATTTTGGAAAATCAGACAATCTTGGCATATTTTATTCAAAAATTAGTGATTAAGGTTTATTAATTAATCTCTGGTGCATATAAGCTCTGATACCAACTGTGACAACCCGCCTAGGAAAATACCGTACTATCGCCTAAACCAATCCACTTTGGTCATTAAGCGATAATAAAGTACCATCCTGTCATTAGTTGCCGGGTTAACGCCCGGTAAATCACTTGAATAGCAACAAGGATCGAATATATGCATTAAAACTCACTCGAAGGCGAGTCCAGAGATACATTATTAATATCCAAATCATACCCCAAGGGGTTTAATTATTACAAACCACAGTTTTGCCATAAGGAAATAGTAGCTATCCGGCATACCCCGCGAGATACCCGGAGTCACCATACACCACAGGTAGCTAGCCGTGAGAACGAATCCCAAGAGTGGTAATAGTAGGATCCCTCTCCGTCTCATTAAGGTACTAGGCTTACCGGTCCCATACCCGACATGTGCTTAGTACGTTCAAACACTTAACCCACATAACCACTGGACCGGAGCCCAAATCCCATGCTCTTACCACATGAGCAATCCAATTAAGGATATATTGTGATTCCTATCTAGGAACCTATTCTCGCGAGTGAGGTCATCACTCGACTTGTAACGGTCCTATAGCTTAGCAGCTATCGACCTATCGTACTAGTAAGGACAAAGGTACCTAGGGATCATGCATCTAGGGTTTCATTCAACTCCTGAACTTAAATGCACAATCATCCATAGATAAATGAATAAAGACTTTGAAAGCTAGGTGAGATGCACCGGTGCTTGCCTGCGTCAGCTAGGTTAGCCTGGGCACCCTCGGTGTCGTCGAGCACTTCCACGTACTGCAGCGAAGCTTCCGCTCCTCCTTCCTCGGTTTCCGGGACAAGCGAGTAATCTCCGTCTGGAAGATCTACACGGAATGCAATGCAAGGTTCAGGTGATGTGATAGGTTGTTATCTTGCCCAACTCTTGTTGGTCATATTCACCTTAACAAGTATCTAGGTAGTACATCCCTTTTAGAAAGGTTATTGGTTATATGTGATTTATTCTTTTATTGCACATTTGAATAAAGGTTTCTATTGTACTTGTTATTTTATGTGAAGGCTTTAATCTTTTCTTTCTCACTAGCAAGGGTATGAACAATATTTTTATTCATAAACAAATTCATTACCAGCAAGGATATTTTATTACCTTTTAATTGAGTTAGGGATTACTTTTCCCAAATGGAAAAAGAATTAAATAGGGGTTTTTCTTATTTAATTGCTCTTTAATATTTAAAAGGGCTTTTAAGCTTTTTATTAAGCATTTAACCTGCCAAAAATTAAAGAAGTGTTTCTTATGCACACTAGCACCTATACTGGTTCACTGGACCCACATGTGATGCTTGGAAGCTAGGAAATTAAAATGCTTTGGAAAATAACAAAGACTAGCCAGTGATTCAAATTAAATGCATACCAAAATAAATAAGCATCAAAATGATCCAAACTTTCTCATGCATGCTCTCAGGTCCTAAACAAGCCTAAAGAACTAGCATGTTCACATAGAATCTCTACTTACTTCATTAATTTACAAAGGAAAACATGCACAAATTAAGAACAATTATTTCTGTTAAGACAAAAATCATGAATAATTCACAAGTGGTGTATTTTGACATAACAAGACAGTGTGCACAAGTTGAGCACAAAAACATAAATATATTTAGCTAGAAAAATCATCTAGACAGTTTCTGCAGATTTGGACAACAACTTATTTAGCAAGATTCACTTCATAACTTTATGCAATTTTTTACACAGGAGCTAGTCCTAACAATACACTCAACATATCCAAAATTTAGGTACAGAGGAGTTGTGAGAGATCTATGTTTTTCACATTTGTATTTTTCATCTTAAAAATATCTAGAATCAAGCGATGTGAGAAAACAAAAGTTGTGGGATTTCTCTCTCTGAACCCAACAAAATTGGTTTGGCATTTTTTCTGAATTTTCTACAATTTTCTAGGGATTTTCTAGTGCTCTGGACTAACTTGCAAGAAAACTTAGATAGGGTTCATCACAACCAAGTCCTACACTTTACACACGACAACCTGGAAAGACGCCCAGCCAAGCAATTAGGTCCTTGGCCGGGGAGGCGGCGCAGCTCCGGCCAAATTCCGGCGAGCCAGTGGCGCTCCCGGCCGGGCAAGCGACTGGGGTCGACGGTGAGGTCACCTAGGGGCTAGGGTGACCGGCGTTGGGGGCGGAGGGACGACCGGCGAGGTGGCGCACCGGTGGCCGGGCGCCGCGGCCGCGACGGCTCGAGAGAGACGGCGAGGAAGCGGCCGGGGCCCGGGCAACAAGCGACCGTGTGAGGTGCTCTAGGGTCTAGAGGACCTAGGGGAGTGGCCGGCCGGCGGCGGCGCGCGCGGCGAGGGCGAGCTCACGGCGGCGGCGACAATGGCGCGGAGGGGGCTCGAGATGGCGCGCTAGGGGAGCGAGGAAGGGTTTAAATAGGCCGGGGAGGCGTTCGTGGTGACGACAGTGTGACGGCGGAGATACCCGTCGTGCTACGGTGCGCGTACGGCGGCGACGCCACCGACGGACCGGCGGTCCGTGGCGCGCACGCGTGCGACGGCGCGGACTCGAGGCCTCGGGCGGGGAGCGCGTCGGGGCGCGGGCGGCTCGGGTAGTGCACGCCTCGGGCGGCGCTCGACCTCGGGAGGCGCGGGCGCGGACGCCGGGCGCGGCCGGCGGCGGCGGGCGGCGGCGCGCGCGCGCGCGCGGCGCGCGACGCCGTGTCGGCTCGGCGCTCTACATGGTTTTGTTTTGCTGGAGCTGTGTTTGAATCAGTTTTTCTCCAAAATTTTGTATAAAAGTTGACCAAGTGGTGAACACATAAGTTGTAGATCTAGCTACCCTTAACAACTTCTACAAAGACTATATAGGGTTTTTCTTCACAGAATTCGAATTACATGAATGCCAACTTTGAATGTCAGTCTGTCTTTGCAAACAGTGAATTCTGTCTTGCAACTAATTTTTCAAGTCTTTCCCCTCCAAATTTGAAATGCCAATCTACATCAAAGTTGTGTCCCTCATCAAGATGGACTACTTCCATAAAGGTAGAATTTTAAGTGTTTAGGTGAATTTTGGAGAACGCGGCAAAAGATCCGGTAGACACCTATGGACATTAGGGTGGCAAGGGGGTTTGACCAAGCCTTTGACCATGGGTTGGCCCCACAAGTGTGTTTACTATTCAAAGGGGGTCACTACGGTAGGTTAGTGAGTTTTTCGAGGTAAGGGCCCAAGTTGACCGTGGTTTGACCACTGTTGACTACCTTGACCAGCTATTAGGGTTAATTAAAAACCTGGGGCGTCACAGTTACAATCTTCTCTCTGTCTCTCAACTTCTTGATGAGGGCTTTGAAGTTCATTTCAAAACAGGTTGTTCTCGTGTTTTGGATTCTCGAGGCGATCTTGTGTGCACGATCGTCCCCGAGGGTCAAATTTTCAGAGTTGATTTTTCTCAGTGTGTTGGCTCTTCTCGTTGTTTGGTTGCTGGTGTTTCGGCAGAGCTTTGGAAATGGCATAGGAGACTAGGTCACTTGAGTTTTGACTTGCTGTCACGCTTGAGTGGGCTAGGATTAGTCAGAGGATTGCCAAAGTTGAAATACCAAAAGGATTTGGTATATGCTCCGTGTAGGCTTGGCAAGATGGTCGCCGCCTCTCATTCGCCTCTGACATCCATTATGACAGAGAGGTCGTGCGAGTTGTTCCATATGGACTTGATTGGTCCAGCTCGTGTGTGCTCGGCGGGTGGGAAATGGTATGTCCTTGTGATCGTGGACGACTATTCTCGCTATGCTTGGGTCTTCTTTTTGGCTGACAAGGGGGGGCGTTTGGTTTTGTGCGAGATCTAATCTTGAGGTTGAAGAACGGGAGACATGGAGATGTTGTTCGAGCTGTTCGTAGCGACAATGCCAGTGAATTTAAAGACTCTCATTTTGAAACCTTTTGTCATGATTTGGGTCTCGAACATCAGTTTTCTTCTCCCTATGTGGCTTATCAGAATGGTGTGGTTGAGAGGAAAACTCATTCCCTTTGTGAGATGGCTCAGACGATGCTTGATGAGCATAGAACTCTGAGGAGATATTGAGCTGAGGCGGTGAATACCGCTTGCCATGTTGGGAACCAATTTTTTTTAGGGCCTTCTTGAACAAGACGTGCTATGAGCTTATGCACGGGCGAGCACCTAGAGTGAGCCATTTCAGGGCTTTTGGTTGTCGGTGCTTAATTCTCAAGAAGGGTAGGCTTGATAAGTTTGAGTCGAGGTCTTCCGATGGGATTTTCTTGGGTTATGCTAGTCATTCTAGAGCATTTTGTGTGCTCAACCTTGATACTAACCTAGTCATGGAGACTTGCGAGGTGACCTTCGACGAGACACAACCATGCAATTCGTCTGTCTTTTAGTGTGCAGGTGATGATGAAGTTGGCAAGAAGATCTTTGAGGACGAGGAGGATGATGCTGGAGAGGATGATGGTGATGATGGTGAAACTCCAGTCACGCGTGTAGCCTCTACTTCCACTATGACGACTACGGTGCAGGATGGTCCATCTCCTACACCACCTATGATTCAGCAAGATCAAGTGGAAGCAGTTGCTGAGGGGGAGGTTGTCTCAATGCGAGAGGCACCAAGGTGAGTTCAAGTTGATCATCCACCCTCGGTGATCATAGGTGACATCAATGAGCGTAAGACACGATCGAGGTCCAGAAATGCTTCTCACTTTGCTGATTCAGCCTTTGTTGCTACCTTTGAGTCGAAAGACATTGGACACGCTCTATCTGATCCTAATTGGGTGAATGCCATGCATGAGGAGTTAGAGAATTTTGAGGGAAACCAAGTGTGGGAGTTAGTGGAGCCACCACCAAATTGCAAACCTATTGGGACAAAATGGGTGTGGAAAAACAAAGAGGTAGAAAATGGTGAGGTGGTGAGGAACAAGTTGAGGTTGGTTGCTTAGGGCTATAGTCAGAAGGAGGGGATAGACTATGAGGAGACATTTGCTCCTGTAGCCCGTTTGGAGGCAATTAGGATCCTTCTAGCCTTCTTTGTGGCTAAAGGGTTCAAATTGTACAAAATGGGTGTGAAGAGTGCCTTCTTGAATGGGTTTTTAGATGAAGAAGTCTATGTGAAGCAACCACCAGGCTTTGAGAGTGTAGAGTTTCCACACGAGGTGTATAGGTTGAGAAAGGCGTTGTATGGGCTGAAACAAGCTCCCCGTGCTTGGTATGGCCGTTTGAGGGGGTTCTTGTTCAACAAGGGGTTTGAGATGGGCAAGGTAGATAAGACTCTTTTTCTCCTCAGGCAGGGTGATGATATCCTAATTGTTCAGGTATATGTGGATGATAATGTCTTTGGCGGCTCGTCTCACTCTTTGGTTGCGAGGTTTGCAGAGGATATGAGCAAAGAATTCGAGATGTCTATGATGGGAGAATTGCAGTTCTTTCTCGGGCTTCAGATCAAGCAGGCAAAGGACGGAACCTTTGTGCATCAAGCTAAGTACACGAAGGACATCCTCAAGAAGTTCAAGATGGACGACTCGAAGCCCCTGTTGACACCGATGAGTACGACTACAGCGCTTCACGCAGACGAGGATGGAGAGCCCGTTGACCAGAAGGAGTACCGGAGCATGATCGGCTCCCTCTTGTACTTGACGGTGACGAGTCCGGACATCTAGATTTCTGTGTGTTTGTGCGCTCGTTTTTAAGCGTCGACGAGAACTTCACATCGGCAGGCCGTCAAGCGGATCTTCAGGTATCTTCGATACACTCCTAAGCTCGATCTTTGGTACTCGGCGTCCTCTTCCCTTTCGCTTCATGGTTTTTCGGATGTCGACTTTGCGAGGTGTCGAGTCGATAGGAAGTCGACTTCGGGGACTTCTCAGTTTTTGGGTTCCTCACTTGTTTCTTGGTCTTCTCGCAAACAGTCTAGTGTTGCTCAGTCTACCACAGAAGCAAAGTATGTTGTTGCCGCTAGTTGTTGCTCCCAGCTGCTTTGGATCACATACAAACTTAGTGATTTTGGTGAGGAGTGTTCCCATGTACCTCTCATGTGTGATAGCACGAGTGCCATTAGTGTTTCCAAAAATCCTGTGCTTCACTCCGAAACCAAACACATAGAAGTGAGGTAGCACTTTCTGAGGAATAATGTTGAGAAGGGAAACATAGACCTCATCCATGTTCCTACAGAAAAGCAGCTTGTCGATATCCTAACCAAGCTTTTGGACCAAGCTACATTTGCTTGTTTGCGAGGAGGGCTTGGAATTGTTTTTCCTTTTTGAGCTTTGGTTGGGAGGGTTGATGTACATATGCATGCTGCATTTTAATTTTTGTATCATATCGTACTTGCATCTTTGTATCATAGACTGCATTTGTAACATATGCCTTAAAGATGTGCTTCTATCGTATGCTTTGATCACCATGACATGCTAGAGATGAGATTATGACTTTGCTTGTGATGCTCATAAGATGTGTGTCTATGCTCCTGGTAGCTTTGGGATATATATGCTTGTGAATGCCTACTTTTGTAAAAAATGCTAATGATCCTCTCTTGTGGGTAGAATGCTTTTCATTAGGGCTGTTCATGGGTCATGTAATCCACCCAATCCACCCATCATAAATCCAACCCAATCCATTAAAACCTTTTTTATCTATGGATTGGGTGGATCTAGGTAAAACCCAGCTGACCCATAGGTCGATATTCTTAAATAACTCTCCGTTGTGTGTGCATGTTGGTAGCAGCGGTGGTGCCTTGCGTGAGCAGCGAGCGAGACGGCAGCAGTGAGCTAGCGAGTGAGACGGCAACGACCAAGTAGCAAGCGAGCGAGACGGTGGCAGCGAGCACGACAGCAGCGGCGGACACCAGACAGCGGACGCGAGGGGCGAGTGTGACGAGGGTGACGGTGGCCGCCGCAAGCAGCAAGCGAGAAGATGGCAGTGGCGGCAAGCGCGACGACATCAACAACGGCGGCCGCGAGCGATTAGCGATCGTAAGGACCGACGCCTGCAACTACTGTCAGCGGCGAAGCACTTGCTCTGTTAATGAAGTAATGTGCTCTGCTCTGTTCGTGAAGCAATGGCCAAGCGCCTGCAAGCGAGCTTTTAGTTTCGGGAACCAGCTAACCCACCCAACCCAATAATATCCAATCCATCTAAGTAATCATTACATGGGTGGGTCAAAAAAACAACCCAAATCCGTGTATACCCACCCATGCACATGCCTACTTTTCATGTTCATTTGGGTGGTTATGGATATATCTTGCTTATTTTGTTCTTGGAACCATGTTCTTTTCATTTGGGATCAAAGATCCATTTATCATCATGAATGTTTAGCCTACATGCTACCTTGGGGAGAAGCCTAAGCTTCTTTTTGCCGCAAAGGAACTTCATGTACCATGCTTAATTTGTAAATCATGAAAATTGTATGTGAGATGCCTATGCTTGAAAATTTTTCTTCTATGTCATAAATGCTTTAAATTCCTTGTCTTGGGTGCTAAACCGCTGCATGATGTTCACCAATGAGAAGTCTCATATCTAGAAGTGGACACATGGCTCGGTGGCTTTGACATGACATGAGATACTGTGTAGGTGTTTGTGATTACCTTGTGATGAGAAGTTGTGACCTTGCATGAAGTTTGTGAGTTATATGTTGTATGTGCTTCTTTTGATCATGCTTAGGTCCTATGCTCATGAGAGGGAAATTTCTGTGAAAAATGCTTCATTTTGATCATGGCTATTTCACTTTCTTATTAGTCCCATTGTATCTTGTTGGCGATGTTTGTGCTCACATTGTGGCTATCTTCCTTGTCTATGTTTCAATTTTGGCATGTTGTAGTGCTCTTTGTATACTTGAGAAGCACATGGTTGCATTTGTAGACTTGATTCATGCATTGCCAACAAGGGGGAGGAAAGTACCCAATTCATGTTTCCAGGGGGAGTTTTGCATCGAGGGAAGAAAAATTGGGAGAAATGCGTTTGTTCACGGGGAGCTTGCATTCATGCATTTGGGAGCTCTTTTTCGCCTGAAGTTTAGTTGTGCTTCTTTGCCGATGGTGTCGAGCCCTTTTGCCTCACCTTGAGGAGTCGGCAATTTTGGAGCATTTTATCTCAGTTGTGTCGAGCCGTTGCTCTTGTCTTAGGGGACCGAGATTTTTCTCACTCAAGTGATCTTTTCTTGGCTTTTGTTTGGCTTTTGATCACTTGCTTGAGTTTTTCTTTCATTTCTTATCTTTTTCTCTTTTCTCTGAATTGGTTACCTGTGTGTTGTGAATGCACTCACCAAGGGGGGATTGAGGACCGGAGCGTCCGAGGACCGGTGGATGGTCGCTCCTGGCTGTGGATTGACCCTTGGCTGAGTATTGCAGGTGCAGGTTGTGACTTGATTTGCGTTGGCGCAGGTAAAGAGTGGGCGAAAAAGGTCTACACCTTGCGAGGCCTCCGAGGAGTGGAGAGACAAGTAGGCCTGACTCGAGGGACCCGGTGGCCGGTGTGATCAAATGCGGATTGCATGGTGGCAAGAAAAGCAAGACGAAGTCGTCGATCGGAGCTGGTGCGGGGTAGCGGCTCACAACCAGAGTCTGCACGCGGGGTTTGCGGTAGTTCACCAGAAAACTGTCGGGTTACTTGGTTAAGCCATAAAACGAAGACCGGAGGCTCGGCGGGCGGAGACGAGATCCGAGCGCACCGAGAAGCTTCGATGACGGCGGACGCGTGGCGGGATCGCAGGGCTTGCGTCGGGAGGACGCGGTCTGCGGCAACGGTGTGGCTGTGCGATGAAGGGGAGTGCTACATGACCTATTTGCCCCCGAGGGGTTGTATCACAACTTAAGTGATAGGGGTAGTGTGGTCTTTTGCTTGGCCCGTAGGGGACTCATGTAGATTAGCTCTAGGGTTTCCACGCAAACCATCCATCCGGACTGCTTCTCATTTCCTTGCTTTCTAGGGTTAGATTTTTCCCCCGTTTGTAAAGAATCTGACCCCGAGTGAATGGAAGCTTTCATGGTTGCGTCGATTCATGGTTTGTAGCTCGTTGGATTTTCGTGTCTTTTTTGAGCTATTTTCGTCGGTTTTTCGTGCGCAGCTTATTCCTTTGATTCTGAGGTGTTTGGGCTTGGATTTGTTGGTGGGAATCATGGATAGTGGCTTCGTGCATCTTTGTGCATGATCTTGATCCCCCAAACTCTAAGTTCGGCCTACGATTGAAGGATTTCGGTTGAAACCTAGGTTTTTCGTTGAGTTCGGTGGCGATTTGATTCGTGACGTTCTAGTTCGTTTGAGGACCTAAGTTTTGGGGCATAGCATCCCCTAGGGACGCTTCATATCTTCCCCAAATCTTTTCTCAAGAGCTCAAGCAATTTGAGATATCAATGGACAGGTAGGAGAGGTTGTGCTCACGGTTTGGAGCTCGGGCTGCTCTGTTCGAGCCTGGCGGACAGTCCACCAATAGGCCGCGGACAGTCCGCGCGGAGCTCTTTGGCCTAGGTTCTTCGTGTTCGTCGCGTGTTCTTGAGCGTCTTCGTTTCGATTCATTTAGCCGTCTGTTGATGGTGAATTTCCGTCAACCTAGAGTACTTGTTATACATTGGTTTCGATTATAATTTTCAACTAACCCGCCACTAGGCATACTAATGATGTAACAAGTTCACACTTGCATGTCGATTTTGGAGTTCATTATTTACGCAGGAAATCTACGCTAAAGAGGAGACTTTCGGGATAAGTTCATCAAGCACTTCAAGAGAAGATCATGAAGCCCGTCACAAGTCAAGACACGAAGTGAACAAGACTCCAAACAACCCGAGGACCGAAGCATCAACACGCAAAACTCCGGGGACTTGGATGTTTACCAACGAGATCAACTCAGCCCGAGAGATATTCTCGCAGCTCGGGACAGCATGATCTTTCGGTACAGATTCGGAGACTTAAACGGTCTTTAATGGCAAAAGTTTGACTACCAAAGTTGTGGGCCTCGACGATACCTTCGATTTGGACATGTGGAAGGCCCAACTCGGATAAGGGAGCTAGGAGATATAGCCCCTGAAATCCCTGCTGCGCAGTCAGTCCGAAATCAGAACAGATTATCTTCCAAGGCCGATTTGGAGATCTTATCTTCGTGTTTAAGGAAAGAAATGGATACCAAAGTTGAAGATAATTTCGTGACACACAACCTGGACACCGAATTTGCATTATTTGGAGTCCGGACGTGGGAGATATGGCACTGGCAAGGAAGGACTGCGAATCAGGAAAATCTGGCTGATTTTATGGAAACCAAGTTTGCTTCTCTTCCAAGGAGAATCTCGTGCAAAGCAAGGTGGAGCACGCCCAAAGGCACCCCAAGGACATAAATACAACCCCCTAGGCGCCCCAAGATGGTGACCCATCGAACAAATCATCCTACCGACGCCAATCGCCAGAAAACCGCCGCCACAAGATGAGGGAGAGAGTTAGATGAGCTCGTCGCAAGGATCAACGCCGGCGGAGAGAAGGAAGCAAGAGGATGACTCCAAGCCGCTAGCCTAGGGGTGTTCCCAAGCTCCATCGCCGCCATCTTCATCGACGACGTTCTCCGGAGTCTCCATCACCCCTATGTGCTTCAATCCGTGTAAGATGATGGGGTAATGTCTCCGTTCATCCCTAGGATTAGATGGATACATGCTATGTGATCGCTACTTGATTCGTGGTTTCAATCTATTGTTTTCATGTTGATGATGCTTTGATGATTAAGGTCGGCCACCATGTTTTCGGGCGTATGATATCCGCTACTCCCATAGATTCCATCAACATACCGTGTCCATCATAGGTCTAGTCACGAATACCTTCGCGTAGTGACAGTACGAGAGGAGGGAAAGGGCGAAACCGTGGTCACAACCCCCGGTAGATTGGTTTACCGCTTTCGTGTAGTAGATGCATACCATGTTATCCTAGATCCTAGGGAGGGAACGCTTATCTTTCTTACTCACTCTCTTGTGTTTACCCTTTACCATCTAGTTTAACCCTAGATTTGTTTGATCAACTTAACTTAGATTAACTTAGGTTAGATTGTCTTTACTTTTAGATTAATACTCTCTTTCAAAGGTTTTCCATTCAACTAGATTAGTACTTGGTTAAGCGCTATAATCCCCTTGCTCCGCGGATTGACAAGAACCTCGGGAATCCCGTGGTGAAAAAGGTGTAGGTCCGTACGCTTGCGGATCGTAGGTGGATACGAGTTTTATCCGTCAACAAGCCCCTTTTTCTGGCGCCGTTGCCGGGGAGCAAGCCAGTTTGCTACGTTTAATCTAGTATTAATTTTGTTGATTACTAACACCTAACCCTTATTTTCTAAAAAAAGAAAAAAATCTTTTTTGTTTTTCTTTCTACTTTTCTTGTGCCTAGATGGATTTGTTCACCTCACCATTGGAAGATGAAGAGATGTCGCTAAGGGAGCTAGCAATGCCGTCAATGGAAGACATTGAAATGCAAAAATCAGATTTGACGTTTGCTACAACCCACCATGAAGTGAAGCCTCGAATCATCAAGTTAGTGGCAACAAAACCATTTAGAGGATTGGAGGATGACAACCCATATAGACACATTAAGGAATTCACGATGTTATGCAACACGGTGCAACAAAAAGGAGTTCCGGCCGCTTGGTTCAAGTGGAATCTTTTTCCGTTCTCTCTTGAAGATGAAGCGCGAAGATGGTACACACTTGCGTCTGTTGAAGCAAAAGGAAATTGGGATGAGCTAGTGAAGAAATTTCTTTTGAAGTTCTTTCCCATAAGCAAGGTCCAAGACTTAAGGAGGCAAGAGCTCACTTTCAAGCAAGGAGAGGATGAAGGAATTGATGAAGCATGGGACCGCTTTAATGAACTACTTGAGCGAGGCCCGAACTTGGGATTTTCCGGTGACTTGATGTTGCATACCTTTTATTTTTCACTAACCCATAACTCGTCTCGTTTTGTAAGCATGTGTGCAGGCGGTGATATAATGGATAAAACAATTAGTGAAGCCGCACAAATCTTACAAAGGATAAGCAATGGACAAAGAACACTACGAGATTGGCAAAGATGTTGTCGAGAGGAGCAAAATGACAAAAGCAAGCCCAAGGTGCTTGCTGAAATTTCTGAAAAAGATGAACCGGAGGTCAAGGAAGATGAACTGACCATACAAGAAATTGAAGATCCACTTCCCAAGGTAAGAGAAGTCATTTTGGATGTTAAAAATGTTGAAACTAACATGAATGTAGGCCGAAGTATGTGGAATGCTAGACCATTGGCGGAGTTCAAGCAATCCGGTTGGGTTCAAGTTGATTTCGCCCCACTAATCAACTACCGAAGGAAGGAGGAACGCCGACACGTTGCCAAACTAGTTGAAGATATATTTGATCAAGAGATGAGTGGAGAGTCGATCCAAAAGATGTTTGAAGAAGAAAGAGAAGAGTACAACCGTGATGAGGCTAGTGACTCAAAGGATAAATGGGAGGAGATGGGACTCAAGCTAGATGATAGCTTGTGTGCTATTGAAGCCTACACACTAGCAAATCAAGACATGGAAGTACTCAAGGATGACGGAAAGAGTGAATCAACAATGAGCGATCTTGACGACATGTGGTACATGGAAGATAAAGAAAGCAACATACAAGACTTTGAAGACGAAGATTGGGATGACAATGAAGACTTCAAAGAAGAGACAAATACAAATGTAGTTGATGTATTACACGTTCCACATGATGAAATGGAGGGGGTGCAAAAAGGTAACAAAGAGACACCTTCACTCGTTGAGATTGATTCGCCTTCAACACCGCTTGATGAACCAAATATCACTCTTGTTGAAAAATCTCTAAGGCCAAGGTACACGCTGAAATCTCAAGATATTATTGGTATTGATGTTGATAAATTCAAATACTCATGCTCAACCAATAGTATGAATGATAGTTTAATGTCTATGCCTTGTTACAATAGTGATCATGTTGATAGGCTAGATTTTCTTGAGAATGAAAAAGAGGAAACATTTATTTTTGATCCAATTAATCTCACACCTAAACAACCTTTGCCTAATGATGAGCTAAGTGATATGCATGAAACATATGCTTCTTTTATTTACACCTTGACTTGTTGCTACAATTCACATGTGGTGTTAATTATGGACGCGTATGTTTACAATAAGTTTTGTAAATCTCGATCATGCTTTGCGCTTGGTCAAGCTAATGACCTTAAAAAATCATATGCCGGGAAAGGCCCGATTTTCACTAACCATGTAGACAAGGCTTGAATAATGAAAAAAAAGAAGTCATGCCTAAAAGACTTGCAAGATAAATCATCAACATCTCCGAATCCCGCGATGGATGCTGCTCTCTTCATCAATTTGAGAGCTTATTCAGAGGTGTACAAATGAAGAAAATGAGATATCCAGAAGCTCCATCAAGTTACTATTGCAACGCATCAAGAACCAACAAGTTTGAAGACCCGTGCAAGGAGTTATGGAGGAAACATTGAGCGTTGCGCGTTCTGAAATTTCTGGACATATTTCATCGCCGAAGTAAAACGGACGTAACTCTCTTGTCCGGAGTCCGATTTGAGCAAATAAAGACTCGTTGGAAAGGAAATTTTGTGCACTGTGCAATGGAGTAGAGCTTGAGTATACTTTCTGTTCTCGACATTAAAAAAATAATAGAGTGAAGGCAGCACCGAAGGATGATAGAGAATGAGATAACGATGAAACAAAAGGATGCTTTGGGCAAGTCTTCTATAAGTGATCAAGCACAACATGGGAAGTAAATTAAAGCTGCATTGGTACCTTTTCTTCTTGCATGAAGGGCCATGGCTATGCAACGAAAAGAAGGTATGTGAGAAAGTCGAGCTCTATGACTTTAAATGAAGCGCTTTTCGGGAGGCAACCCGTTTCTTTATATTTTTACTACTTTCTTAGAGAGAATAAAGAATGGCACCATCTTATGATGATCAACTTGTGGTTATTAATCTAAGTTTAGATTTCATTTTTAGAACCACCATCATGTTCATGCTCATATTTATTTATTTGCATGCATTGCATTTTGTTGTCCTCGTGATGTTTCTTTGTGTATACATGTTTTGCACATAGTTGGCTTGATTGTTTTATATACTTAATGATGTATGCTTCAGTTTCCGTGTTAATGCTTCACAGGGCCCTATGGGTATTTTCCTTTTGTGATCTTGTGTAAACGTGGTGTTTAAACATGATTGCGGACCATCATCGTTAAGTTCGATAAACCTAGCTAGCTTTTCATATGTTTTCATGTTGCTTTGGTTAGTTTATAAGCTTTGCAATGCGCTTAATTTTTCTTATGCTATAAGAGTTATTGATATAGGGATAGACATGGTGTTTTAATCCTTGATAAATAAACTTTTATGGCTATGGAGAAATTCAGCAACCTAGTTGTTAACATGGTGTTTAGAACTAGGTGAAAACATTGTCTTATTTATATGCTTTCCTATCATGTGCACACACCTTGCACCACGTACACTCATTAGTTTTTTATTCCTCATTAGACTAATTATGCCACAAGTTAAGAATCTTAGGAGACATTGTTGGATTGTTGGCAATTCTATCTACTCCCAACCGTCACCTTGGGGGTAGAATGTGCGTTTAAAACGTCTTACAGGCAAGATAAAGACTCTCACTGCAAGGAAATTGAAGGATGGCTAAGAAGTGCTTTGTCTTCTTCTTCCATGACTAGCAAAATGCTAAGCATGGGGGAGACCCTGAATCTTCAACACTGAAGTGCAACATAACGTTCTAGAAGATAGAATGATCAAGATCGTTAACATCACCGGATCAATGCGCAATAAGCTATAGATCTCATCAAAATTCTGCATGGTCTCGAAGGAAAAACACTGGATATTTTTGGATATTTAGAAGCCCCATGAAGTTACGATTCTAACAAATCAAGAATCAAGATAGTCGGAGGTTCCTAAAAGCGGTTATGCCCGAATCACCGAGTGCAATACGTCCTGAAATCAGTTTTGGACAACACACAACGCTGAAGTAAAACGGACATAGCCCCCTTGTTTGAACTCCGTTTTTGATGAATGACCACACGTTGGAAAGGTAATTTCATAAACTTTTCAATAGACCTATATTTCGATATATTTTCTGTTCTGGACAGAGGGGGAAATCCATGAAAAAGAGACAGCAAGGAGATGATGAGAACAAGAAAGAGGAGATCGTGATGACAACATTGAAGAGAAGGGTGACCAATGACTCCATTAAGCATACAAGATCAAATTCAGAAGTTTAGGAGCATTAATAAATCAAGACAAAAGCAAAAGCCACATCGATACATGGAGATGTCGGAAGAAGGCAACGAAAAATTACAAAGGATGGTAACATCTCAATGGACATTCTCTTTTCCAAACACAAATGCTTGTAAGTATGCCTTCAACCTCAACTAGGTGCAACCTTTTGTTTTTCTCTTCAAACAATAACATGGCTACTAGGAGGACTACCTAGGTTTCTTTTTACTTTCAATAGATAAACATGACCATGTGTTCACCTCGATGTTCTATATTGCCTATGCTTACAAAAAGATGATGAAAGTTGCCGCTTTGTTTTACCTACATGAAGTTATACATGTCTTGGCTAATTGCTCTCTATAATATGATCTGAAATTAATTTAAATATCGGCTCTTTTATTTGTGGAGGTGAAATGACTATGCTTTAGACCCACATACATATCTTTGCTCTTTGATTTAAGTTTATGGATAGCCGGATAACTTGTTTTTATGAAAACTTAACTTTTATGCTATCTACATATTTGTGATGCTCTTGCAAAGTTCTACCTACTGAAGCCATATTCATATATGTTTTATGATAACAAAACCCGTAGATTGCAAACATATGTTTTGATGAGTTGGATTAGTATTGATTTCTATGGTTCGAGACTAAGAAGCTGGTCATTCCTTTGTGTAACTTTTTCATGCTAGCCTTTTTGTCCATGCATTGTGGATTTTCACATCGAAAATTTCACAAACTTCGTTGGGCATCCACCCTAAACCAAAAACATCTTTTTGTGAACACCTCCTTGTCCACAACCCAATTTGAGTATGGAGTAAAATTCTCGATGGAGATTCAAATATTCCGCAAGATTATGGAATTTATACTTACTTTAGCAGTCATTTCCCCTCTCTTTTATGCTCGAGGACGAGCATCGTTCAAGCATGGGGGAGGGGTCATTCTCTGACACAAATGCTATGTAAGTATTATGTTGCAAAAAGTTTTGAGGAGCAAAAGAAAAAAAGAATAAAAATGAAAAATGAAAAAAAATGATAAGAAGAAAAGAAAAGTAAGAAAAATAGGAAGAATAAAGTGAAAAAAAAGAGAGAAAAATGAGAAGGAAATAAAATAAAGAAAAAAAATAAAGATGCTCCTCGGTTCTTTTTGCTTCATAAGTTCTCAAGTGCCTTGATGACACATCCATACTCAAATCTTCCAACCATGTGCAATCCGATAACGAGGACTTCATTCGTGCCTCGGGATCATCCATTTGCCACTTGCACATGTCCACTTATCTAAATGTGTGTGTTTCATCCTTCTCTTATTCCAACATTTATTTTCCATGGCCTTTTTGACGAGTCTCGATAATTCCAATAGACCTCTCTCTTAATTTGACAATATTTCAGATGTATGTTCTGCTAGGATTGTTTTAACCTTCCAAGCTCCACATAAGACTTCCACTATCACATATGAGTAGAGTAGGTTGAAAATAATCTAGTATAGGCTTGAGTGACTTGATGAGATGAGTGTTCCATGAGCTCTTGCAAGAGATTTTCACTTATGTTGGATATGCATCTTTTTGAAAATCTTCCATGTGACAAGGTAATGGTTTGAAGTTCACTTAAGTTTGAGAGCATTGTGTTAAATGTGGCTTGTTCTTTATTGTTAGTCTACCTTACATAATGAAAAAGAAGTCGGTCACAACTTGAACTTTAAAAATAAATTTTGAAGAGAGAGCAATTTGTCTCGTCATGAATGACTAAGTGCAGGGACAACGTTGGAAGGCAACACTGATTTCCCTTTTAAGCAAGGATTACTTACTCGAGGACGAGCAAGGTTTAAGCATGGGGGAGATGTTGACGGTGAATTTCCGTCAACCTAGAGTACTTGTTATACATTGGTTTCGATTATGATTTTCAACTAACCCGTCACTAGGCATACTAATGATGTAACAAGTTCACACTTGCATGTCGATTTTGGAGTTCATTGTTTACGCAGGAAATCTACGTTAAAGAGGAGACTTTCGGGATAAGTTCATCAAGCACTTCAAGAGAAGATCATGAAGCCCGTCACAAGTCAAGACACGAAGTGAACAAGACTCCAAACGACCCGAGGACCGAAGCATCAACACGCAAAACTCCGGGGACTTGGATGTTTACCAACGAGATCAACTCGGCCCGAGAGATATTCTCATGACTCGGGACAGCATGATCTTTCGGTACAAATTCGGAGACTTAAACGGTCTTTAATGGCAAAAGTTTGACTACCAAAGTTGTGGGCCTGGACGATACCTTCGATTTGGACATGTGGAAGGCCCAATTCGGATAAGGGAGCTAGGAGATATAGCCCCTGAAATTCCTGCTGCGCAGTTAGTCCGAAATCAGAATAGATTATCTTCCAAGGCCGATTTGGAGATCTTATCTTCGTTTTTAAGGAAAGAAATGCGTACCAAAGTTGAAGATAATTTCGTGGCACATAACCTGGACACCGAATTTACATTATTTGGAGTCCGGACGTGGGAGATATGGCGCTGGCAAGGAAGGACTACGAATCAGGAAAATCTGGCTGATTTTATGGAAACCAAGTTTGCTTCTCTCCCAAGGAGAATCTCGTGCAAGGCAAGGTGGAGCACGCCCAAAGGCACCCCAAGGACATAAATACAACCCCCTAGGCGCCACAAGATGGTGACCCATCGAACAAATCATCCTACCGACGCCAATCACCAGAAAACCGCCGCCGCAAGATGAGGGAGAGAGTTAGATGAGCTCGTCGCAAGGATCAACGCCGGCGGAGAGAAGGAAGCAAGAGGAGGACTCCAAGCCGCTGGCCTAGGGGTGTTCCCAAGCTCCATCGCCGCCATCTTCATCGACGACGTTCTCCGGAGTCTCCATCACCCCTATGTGCTTCAATCCGTGTAAGATGATGGGGTAATGTCTCCGTTCATCCCTAGGATTAGATGGATACATGCTATGTGATCGCTACTTGATTCGTGGTTTCAATCTATTGTTTTCATGTTGATGATGCTTTGATGATTAAGGTAGGCCACCATGTTTTTTCGGGCGTATGATATCCGCTACTCCCATAGATTCCATCAACATACCGTGTCCATCATAGGTCTAGTCACGAATACCTTCGCGTAGTGACAGTACGAGAGGAGGGAAAGGGCGAAACCGTGGTCACAACCCCCGGCAGATTGGTTTACCGCTTTCGTGTAGTAGATGCATACCATGTTATCCTAGATCCTAGGGAGGGAACGCTTATCTTTCTTACTCACTCTCTTGTGTTTACCCTTTACCATCTAGTTTAACCCTATATTTGTTTGATCAACTTAACTTAGATTAACTTAGGTTAGATTGTCTTTACTTTTAGATTAATACTCTCTTTCAAAGGTTTTCCATTCAACTAGATTAGTACTTGGTTAAGCGCTAGTAATCCCCTTGCTCCGCGGATTGACAAGAACCTTGGGAATCCCGTGGTGAAAAAGGTGTAGGTCCGTACGCTTGCGGATCGTAGGTGGATACGAGTTTTATCCGTCAATACCGTCTGTTTCTAGCTGGAAGGGGTTTGTCGGACCGTCCGCGTAGGGGTCGCGGACCGTCCGCGTGTGGGCCGGACCGTCCGCCCAGAGGCCGCGGACTGTCCACACGGCACGAGTTGCTCGCGGACCGTCTAAGGACCAGGTACGGATCGTCCGTGCGTTTGGGTGCTCGTCTGATCGTTCTGTTGCGATTAATGGACCGTCCGCCCATGGGAGCGGACTGTCTGCCCGGTGACCGCTGACCGTCCGCCCCAGGTCGCGGACTATCCGCCAGGGTGTTCGCATGACAGCTAAGTCCTTTGCTTCTTTGAGATTCGCTTTGGGATTGTTTGGGGTTTGCTCCTAGGGTTGGTAGGTCCGCTGTGACTATGCTACCTTGGCAAGCTCATGTGGGAATCCGTGGTTGTGAATTTGGGGCATGGGCCGAGTTCTCTCTTCGGAGAAGAACTTTATCGGCTCCCATTCACTACCCCCTCTCTGGTCGCCTAATCGGTCCTTCAGGCGTCGGTGCCGTCCACCATTTCTTTTTGCAAAAACCTCTTCCCTGACTGCAACACTCGGGGAAGAAAATTTTCTTTTTTTTAAAAAAAAATCCTCTTCCCCGAGTGCACTCAGGGAAGAAATTCGAAATTCTTTTAAAACCCTCTTCCCCGAGTGCCCCATCCAAAGCACTCAGGGAAGAGCATTTCCCATTTTTTATCCCATTTTTTAAAACAATCCTTCCCCGAGTGCCCTTGCTTAGGCACTCGGGGAAGCCTCTTTTTTTGCTTTTCAGTGTAAATAGCAAATCATATATACAAGCCTCTTTTTTTATTTTGCTTTTCCATGTGAATAACAAATCATATATATACGGGCAACAAAATATTTTTATTGCAACACATTATTCAACACGACAATAATTAATATGAAATCAAATCCATAATATTAAATCACCAAACTACAAGGTACAATTTGGCACAAATTACATAATGATTCAATTTTGACAAAATGTAAGTTTGTGCATACTGAATTACATTGGCCGCGATGGACCTGTTCAACTGTGATTTCATAGAGACTCATCTTGCTGAAAATAGACATAAGACAAAAAAAATTGTATCAAGGTCTAGCGAATGAGAACATAGATTTGGTAATAATAACGAACTCATCCGTATATATTCAATTTGAAGTATCATGCATGCATGGCCAATAAGCTAGCTAGATGAAACAAATGCATACACATAGATATATGTTGCATTTTTGCAAGGCTCTAATAATTGGGAATATGATTTCATGATGCAGATAAATGCAGGGTAGTAAAAAATCAGATCAGGATAAGATATGTCATAGTGGAAAATAATCGAAATTGGAAACATGCTTCCAGATATCATGCCTTTGATTTCATCTACTATCACTGCAACAGAAATGTTGTATCTTCCTGCAATTAACTACTACCGATCAGGCAATCATATGGGAACATGTAACAATGACTGAAGCTGATGATACACAAGTAACATGACTAGTGATGAACTATTTCAGATTTGACTGCTCTTATAGTTCACTAAGAGCATATTGGCAAGACCATGTGCTGTGCCCAAAAACACTGAAGGTAGCTAAAAAATAATAGTGATTTATCTATTACCATTGTTAACTGTTACGAATGTGAAGTACCTTATCACTTTTTTTGAGTGGAAATATCTCATCTATTTCAATAAGCCATGTAACATAATATCTAAATTTGGTGAGGGACTCAAGCACTTACCAATAGTGATGAATGGTATGCTAGCCTTAAATTAAAGTTCTTATATGTCTGGCAGCTTCTTATTTTTATCAAATGCAGTCCAACTATATTTGTCAGATGTCGCTGCAAATAAGTTAGCGTGCCTAAGTTGGTGATCATAAGGTCCTATTACCAAAAAATATATGTGCACATCTCTATCAATTTACTGTCTTAGAAAAACAAATAGAACAAGACATTGGCAACATAGCAAAGAAAAAGAGCCAGTCATGGGCTAATGTGCTTCTGCAGGGGCTAATGTGCTATAGTCATCAACAGGAAACTTACAGATTGAGCAAATCCCAAGGAAAATCATTGAAACACGTTACAGATTGAGGAAATTCCAAGAGAAAATCATTAAAACACCTCTGGATCCTCAGAGCTTCATGAGGTCCATCTCCCAGTGTTTGCATCATGAGGTCCGTCTGAACCAGACAAAAAGAAAGACTCCACATAATCATGAGGTGCAGATGGAATAGTACTCAGTATACTATGAGTTGATCAAATCATACCATCTCAGGACATTATCATTTTTACAAGTGTGAAGGCAACCAAACATAGGAAGCATATTAACTGAAGCACGTTAGTTTAGAATATTAAGACAATCAACACTAAAACATTGGTCCAGCCAAAAATATGAGTTCCTTACAGACACAAATGTGAACCATAATCACATTTTCAAATATTGATACTACAATGTTAACATTGCTGAGTATGTGATTGGCAAGATAAAAGGTACAAAAGATAAAATCTGGTGTCAAATAAGTGGCATAAAAGATAAACAATGTTAACTGCTGAAGGTAACATATCACATAGTATTTTTTCAAACTCATGCCACTTAACATTGGTTAAACCAAAAGAATACATTTAGCAATTTATATCTAAAGAAATAATCTGAAGCTGCTGCAACAAGATTTGAACCAGAGCTACATTGTGATGCCTAACTCACACAATAAGAAACAAAAAACTAAGGTCAGTACCTCTCTCAGAGAGCTACTTGTCGACTCCTCCACCATCCAGTTTCCCACCCACTTCAATTCCTGGAAAATATTGAACTTGCAGTTAGTTTCAAAGACATATCAGCCCATTCTGAGTTTCTCCTTGGTATGGCATTATCACAAACACCTTCAAGGTCAAGATTTGCAGGAGGAGGAAAGTTTGCGAGGTGAGACGACGTCTCCCCGTGCCGCACAGAAGGGGAAGGAGCGAATGGGGGTGGGGGAGACTTACCGTGGGCGTCCTCTAAGGTGTAGTCGTGGCGGACGAGGCAGCCACGGGAGGTACCAAGGACGATGACGTCACTGCCGGCGGCCATGGAGGTGAAGACGTCGTCGCCCCGCACATCCTGGCCCTCCAGGGTGTCGATGGAGAAGAGTGTAAAACCCCGGATTTTCATAGAAAACCCGAATCCCTGTACCATCGCGATAGTCCCTGGATCAGTGGCTATCGCGTACAGAACGTCTCACAGAATGATACACAAAGTCATACATCGCATCACATAAAGTTAATAGTACATTAATTTATTACATGTCCATTATGGAGTACATCATTACAAGCCTCTTGGCTGAATCAGAGTGAACATTCTACGCAACGGTAGCTATCTTCTCAGAAGGGTCTCCATCTTTATTCTTCCCGCCACAGGCATCTCGAGCGAAGCGACGTATCCCTCAGTCGTACCATCCGTCGGCGTTGCAGTCGAACTCGGACTCGTACCCTGCACACCCAAAGTCTATCCCCAAGGAGCGGGATAGGTCCACGTCACCAACCGTATGCAGCTTTAAGTGGCCTAACATCTAAAGGGAAAAGAGAGTAGACAAGGAATCGGCTGTGGTTTCCTAAGCGACGACGACGAGTATAAACAAAGTATCTCCATCAATATCCCAAAACCCAAGTCTCTCAACACATCCCGGATCCAACTGGTCACCCAGAAGACCCGTCACCAGCTCCTACTCCTGTCTAGGGGCGATGCGAGAACTTCCTCTCCTCGCACCTCAATGATTACAACCGGATCGACGAGGTAGATGGAGCCTCTCTCCTCTAGCCGGCTATAACCACGGCTCACCACACTCTCACCTATAGGGGAAGGTAGAAATCCCAAAACATGAGGATCAAGTACGTCTTCTAGGCAGTGTCCATGACCGAGGACGCGGCTATAGCTATAGATCGAACAACTCGCAGAGCGTGTACACCTGTACCCATCCCGGAATGGTACCCGGCCGGTGTACGGCCGACCGAGCCCATCCTACCGGCGAACTCTCGGTAGTTACGTACCCACCCTGCATCCGGCCCTCAAAGCGGTCCTCTCCGCGGTGAAGACAGACACGGAAGCGTGAAATGCTCCCGTGTGGCCACACGGGAGACGCTACCGAGAGGGTGGTCTCACCTCCACCGCTCCCCCCACGGATACCCTCTATCCTTCCTAGGCGGGTATGGTTCCGCACTTGCCGAGCTCAACTCGGCCCTATCCCCACTCTCGGCGGGGTGGTGTGTACGATGTCCTATAAACAAGTTGATCCACTCGATTTCGGACGGGGCGAGCTCATGTCCTCCAAGCGCACGAAAAACCCCAACACCTAGGCTCCGAAAACCGTAACGGGAGGGATGCACCGAGGAGCGCACCCCTATCCCCGATCCCAGATCGGTTGTTTCGAGCTCACCCCCGCCAAAGTACCCAAAACGCCTTCTCTCTCGCCGGTTTTACCCCACACACGCCAAGAACCACTACTCCCATCCCAACACATGCATTGCGAAGCTCGGCGCACATACACGCCCACATAAACATATATAGTAGTAGTAGTAGGACAATCAAGGACGGGGTAAATAAAGAGGCGATGCAAGGTTCATCAACATGCATACATAAATTAAAGCGCTAGCAATACTACTCAGCAATGCCTAATGGGTAGTTCAGAATCGGTCGGGCGTGAACCTGGGGTCGGGTAGTCCTCCGCGGCGAAGTAGTCGGCGTAGTCGTACTCCTGACTCAGCTCTCCGGCTCCTCCTGCTCCTAGTAGCGCGAAAAAGAAAATAAACAGCGATCCTATGGCAACTTAAATCCAAATAAGATCAATTAAGATCCAAAACGGGAACAACCACCAACCCAACCCGTAGTTTGAGATTTTAGAAATTTTCTGGAAGAGGTTTCGTAATTTTTGGAGTAAAAATGGGTTTTCTAGGATTTTTAGAAGGGAAAAGGATTTTTCTGGAATTTTTAAATAAAAGAAAACCCCTCCTTTACGGCCGGCCGCACGGGATCCCCGGATCCCAGCTGCGGCCGGGGGCTCCCCGTGGCCCGCGCGCGGCTCGGCCCGCCACCGGCCGGCCGCGGCCCGTCCGGCGGCGGCCCGTGCGGCGGGCGCGGTGCGGCCACCGTGTGGCCCGGGTTCGAGTAGCGGGCCGCACCGGATCCCGCGGATGCGTCCGCGGCCGCGCGCACGTGTGGGCGCCGGTGTGCTTATGCCCTAGGGGTTATCCCCTCGCGTGCGTAGGGTGTTTGACGATATGCCGAGACGGGCGGCGGCGCGGCCGGCCGGCTCGCCGGCGGCGAGGCGCGCTGCCCGGCCGGGCCTCGGGACGACCGGAATGAGGGCGAGGTGTAGCGGGGCTTGGTCTTCCCCTTACTCGTGAGCGGTCCCGGCCAAGGATGGCGGCGGCGTGGCGAGACAGGGAGCGGCGGCGACGGCGTGGGCGGCGGCGCGGCGAGGGTCGCCGGCGACGGCGCCAATCGAAGTCCAGCGCCCAGATTTGGTCGTGACGGGTCCTACGGGCGCGAAATCTCCTTAAGCTGGGGTTTCCCCCCCCCCTAGGTTGCCTGGAACGGCTCCCGCCCTCCGTGGCAGAGCTCTAGCCGGCGGCGGCGCACGGTGCGAGCACGGCTCCCGCCTAGGGTGGCTCTGCGTGCGTGCGCACGGGGGCTAGGGCATCGAGGCGGTCGTGGTGCCGGGCTCGTGTGGGCGGCACGTGTTCGTGCGCGTGTAGAACGGGACCGAGCGGCCGGCGGCGCGACGCGGCTTTGGAGCACGACGGCGGCGTGACGCGCGTCGGCGACGTGAGGATGGTGCGGTATCGGAAAAAAGGAAGCGGCGGTGTGTGTGCGCGCTTGCGGCGGCGGCGGCGGTGGCACCCGCACGGAACGGCTTTCCGGCTGGCACGATGGCCGGCATCACCGGCGCGCGCGGCGCGGCGGCAAGGTCGTTACGGGCGAGCGCAAGGAGCCGCGGCTCGAAGGCCGGGTCAACCACAGAGGGGTGAGGGGGCTTTGCCTCACCTTGGTGGCCACGGGCCGACGTGCAGGTGGCGGTGAAACGGGGCGGAGTAGAGGAAGCAGGGTAGCCGGCGTGGAAGGGGACGACGGCTCGGAGCAGAGGAAGCAGGGGCATCGCGGTCCTTGGCTTCGCGGCGTCCTCGGGCTCCCTCGAGTGGGCCTGCGGCTTCGCGCGGTCGGCGGCGGGCGGCGGTGGGCCTCCGGTCTCCTCCTCCCCTCCTCCTCCCTCCTTCTTCTCCGGCGGGCAGGCGGTGTGGAGCGGGTGAACTCCCCGCGGCGGCTAGGGTTGGGGCTCCCCGAGGCGCGGTGGCGGCCCTCTTATAGCGCATGGCGGGGCGTGGGACGCGTGGACGGCGCGGATGGCTCCGGCGGGCGCGGACGGGCGCGCGGGCGGGCGGGGGCGCGGCGATGCCCGGCGACGTCGCAAAGCGAAAAGAGAAAGCGAAAGAGAGGGGGTGACGGGAGGAAGAAGGCCGACGCCGGGGGCGACGTCACCTGGGCCCCACCTGGCGGCGTCCCGGTGCGGGTGTGGTAGGTGGGAGGCGGGCCGGCGGTAGCTGGGCCGCGGTGGGCTGAAAAGGATAAGGGGCGAGGGTGTCGCGGCGTGCTGGAAATAAGAGAAGAGGGAGGCTCGGCGGACTTTGAGAAGTTGGGCTCGCGGCCCAAAAGCATTAATCCTTTTTCCTTTTCTAATTCCTTTCAAACCCCTCTCCTATTTAGATTCAAATTTGAATGCAGTTTCAAATTTGAAAATCCACCCAAATAAATTACAAATAAAACCAAAAGAACTCCAAGTTTCTCACACTAACATTTTCTTATATTTCTTAGGGATTTCATTTAGCTCAAAATAAATCTAGGAATTACGGGAGAGGAAAGGAAGACATCCTTAAATAATTTGATAATCACCCAAATAATTCATCGAAAATTTTAAGACCACAATTTTATTAATGAACATTCCTCAACAAATTTGAGGGATGTTACAGAACTCCCCCCTCACAAGAATCTCGTCCCCGAGATTAAGAAGTTACCTCCGCTTCGAAGAGATGAGGGTATTTCCCCCTCAACGCTGACTCCTTCTCCCATGTAGCTTCGCGCTCGGAGTGGTTACTCCATAACACCTTGCAGAAGCGCGTGGTGGTGTTCCGGGTCGACTTCTCTGCCCAGTCCAGGTTCCGAACCGGGTACTCTAAGTACTCTAGGGTTTCCTGGACGTCGAGCGCCTGAGCAGGCACTCTCTTCTCGACGACCACACATTTCCGAAGTTGGGAGACATGGAACACCGTGTGAACTCCCGGAAGCTCCGGAGGTAGCTCGAGTTTGTAAGCCACCTTTCCGACCTTACTCACAATAGGGTAGGGCCCAACGTACCTGGGGGACAGCTTCCCCCTGATGTGGAACCTCTTCGTACCTCGGAGGGGTGACACCTTCAAGTAGACGTGATCCCCTACTTCAAACGAGACGTCCTTCCGTTTCGCGTCGGCATAGCTCTTCTGCCTGCTCTGAGCTATCTTCAGGTTCTCTCGCACCTTGGCGACATTTTCCTCGGCTTCAAAAATGGTGGCGGGGCCGAAAAAGGTTCGCTCCCCCACCTCGGACCACATCAACGGTGTCCGACACTTCCTGCCATACAGGGCTTCGAACGGAGCCATCTTCAAGCTGGCCTGGTAGCCGTTGTTGTAAGAGAACTCGGCATATGACAGGCTCTTTTCCCAATCGGACCCATAGGTTAACACACAGGCTCTCAGCAAGTCTTCTAGTACCTGATTTACCCTCTCTGTCTGTCCGTCAGTCTGTGGGTGGAACGCTGTGCTGTAGTTCAGCTGGGTGCCCACAGAAGCGTGTAAGCTCTTCCATAACTGAGCAGTGAACTAGGGCCCTCTGTCTGACACTATGCTCCTCGGAGCCCCATGGAGCTTTAGGATGTTGTCTACATACAGTTCTGCAAGTCGGCTTACGCGGTAGTTCGTCCTAACGGGTAAGAAATGTGCTACCTTGGTCAGCCGATCAACAATCACCCATATGGAGTCATGCCCTTTCTGCGTGCGCGGCAACCACACAATGAAGTCCATACTGATATCATCCCACTTCCACGTGGGTATCTCGAGCGGTTGCAGCAGCCCGGCAGGCCGCTGGTGTTCGGCCTTCACTCGCTGACACGTGTCGCATCGAGCGACGTATTCCGAAATGTCTTCCCTCATCTTTTCCCACCAAAACCGTACCTTCAGGTCTTTGTACATCTTGGTGCATCCGGGGTGGATCGAGTACCGAGAGTCATGGGCCTCTTTAAGGATCGAGTCCCGGATTTCCTTGTCCTGAGGCACGCAGATGCGGTCCTTCAGCCACAGTGTACCCTGTTCGTCGAGGCGATAGTCAGCTGCTTTGCCATTCTCCATCAGGCGTTTTACCTCTTGAATCTCTGGGCACTCCTTCTGAGCTTGGCGGATCTGGTCTTCGAGTGTGTATTTCACCCGCAACTGGT
Organism: Cenchrus americanus; assembly: GCA_947561735.1. NCBI lineage: Eukaryota > Viridiplantae > Streptophyta > Magnoliopsida > Poales > Poaceae > Cenchrus > Cenchrus americanus. Next base: position 197,126,968 of record OX387244.1, read on the forward strand.
TCAACTGCCCCTCCTCCACAATCTCTAAGCTCAGCTTTTCCAGCTCTTCATGTAAGGCGGGTTGCTCCTCTCGCACCATCAGGTTGTTGCAGTAGTGCTTGCGGCTCAGAGCGTCGGCTACGATGTTTGCCTTACCAGGGTGGTAGTGAATGCTCAGGTCGTAGTCCTTGATCAGCTCTAGCCATCTCCTTTGCCTCAGGTTCAACTCCGACTGTGTGAAGATATACTTCAGACTCTTGTGATCTGTGTAGATGTCGCACTTGTTCCCCATCAGATAGTGCCTCCATATCTTCAACGCATGAATGACAGCGGCTAGCTCGAGGTCGTGCGTAGGGTAGTTCTCCTCATGCTTCCTTAGCTGTCGTGAAGCGTAGGCCACTACCTTGCCTCCTTGCATCAACACGCAGCCGAGTCCTTGCCTCGATGCATCACAGTATACTACGAAGTCCTTGCTCGCATCGGGCAGGGTCAGGACCGGGGTAGTGGTGAGACGAGTTTTGAGCTCTTGGAAACTGGCTTCACACTTGTCCGACCACACATACGGCGTGTTGCTCTTCAACAGTTCTGTCATTGGCTTGGCGATCTTCGAGAAGTTCTCGATGAATCGGCGATAGTACCCGGCCAAACCGAGAAAGCTGCGGATCTCTGTCACGGACTTCGGTGACTGCCACTTGGACACGGCCTCGATCTTGCTCGGATCTACTGCAACTCCTTTAGCTGACAACACATGACCTAGAAACGCGACTTCCTCCATCCAGAACTCACACTTGCTGAACTTGGCGTACAACTGATGCTGTCTGAGCTTCCCCAGTACGATCCTCAGGTGCTCCTCGTGCTCTTCTGCTGTCTGGGAGTAGACCAGTATATCGTCAATGAAGACGACGACACACTTGTCCAACTCGTCCATGAAGACCTTGTTCATCATGTTCATGAAGTATCTTGGGGCATTGGTCGAGGCCAAACGACACGACCGTGTACTCATACTTCCCATACCCGGTCACGAATGCCGTCTTGTGGATGTCCTCCGGCGGATCTTCATCCGGTGATAACCCGACCGGAGATCAATCTTCTTCGAAGTACTTGGCTTGCCTCGGCCGATCCATCAAATCATGGATCTCGGCGGTGGGTACTTGTTCTTGATGGTCACCGCGTTCAGGGCGCGGTAATCGACGCACAGACGTTGCGTCCCATCCTTCTTTGGTACGAATAGTGCCGGTGAACCCCAGGGTGAGGCACTCGGCCGAATGAATCCTTTTTCGAGTAGCGAGTCTAGCTCTGCCTTCAACAGTTTCAGCTCAACCTCCGCCATACGGTATGGACTCTGGGCTATCGGCGCCGTTCCCGGCACCAGGTTAATCACGAACTCCACATCACGATCAGGAGGCAACCCGGGCAGCTCCTCTGGAAACACATCCTCATACTCACAGACCACCGGTACATCCGATATGGCCTTCGTGTGAAGGCTGTATACGGCCGGTATGTCTCGAGACTTCATTGGCTCGAAGGTCACCCGTGTCCCGTCAGGGTGCAGTAGTGTCACCAGCCTCGGTGAAGTGGAGATGACACCTTTGTGGGCAGTGATCCAATCCATTCCCAGTATCACGTCGATACCATGGGAAGGCAGCACGGTAAGATCCCCATAGAATGTGTGTCCTTGGATGACCACTTCCACTCCTTTGCACAGCAGGGTGCATCGGATATCCCCGAGCGGAGAGCTCGTGATGATGGGCATCGTTCGGGTGGTTGTAGGGAGGGAAAGTTTATTCACGAACCGAGAGGTGATATAGGACCCGGTTGCACCGGTGTCAAAGAGAACCAGAGCAGAAGTACCACAAACCAAAAACTTACCGATCACGACGTCGGGGGCATCGGCAGCATCCTCCTCAGTGAGGTGGTTCAGCCTCCCACGGCCGGCGGCCGGGGGCGGTGCGGCCTGAGGAGGTCGGCCTCCTGGAGCAGGTGCCCGCGCGGGGGTAGCAGCAGCCTTCTTGTCGGGGCACTCGAAGGACTTGTGGCCCGGCTTGCCACACGCGAAGCAGGTGACGGTGAAACCTCCTGCGGCAGGCCGCGCGGTGCTCGGTGGAGCACGGGTGTAGCCTCCAGTCTGCTGGGGATAGCCGGGGTTCCTCCCTCCGGGGAACGGGCTACGTCCACTACCTCCGAAGCCACGCCCAGGCTGGTTGTGCCCCGGGCGGTAGCTCCCCCTCAGCATGTTGCTCTGTCCGCTTCTCGGCTTCTGGAAGGATCGGTCAGGCTGATCCCGATCTCCCATCCTCTTCTTGCCCCTCATGCGTTCCTCGTGGCCCCTCCTCTCGTCCTCGACCGTGATGGCGCGGTTGACGAGATGGCGCAGGGACTTGTGCTCACTTGCCTTCAGCGCCTGGCGAAGGCCGTGGTGGAGGCCTCGCAGGGAACCGAATCGCTTCTTCGGTCGGTGTTGGTGTCGTCGGGGGCGTACCGCATCATCTTCATGAAGTGACGCTCGTACTCCTTGACCCTCATCGCACCTTGAGTCATGGTGCGGAACTCCTCGCGCCTTCCGGACCGGCGGCTCGTCGGGGAAGGTGCGCTCGCGGAACGCCTCGCGGAACTCCGGCCCGGGTGATGAATGCTGGGTTCGGGTGGGTGGCAGTGTAGTTGTCCCACCACGCCTTGGCAGGACCCTCCAGCTGGTGCGCAGCGATAGCGACACACTCCTCGTCGGAGCAGACGGTGAGGTCGAGCTTGGTCTCGATCACCCTCAGCCAGTCGTCGGCCTCGAGTGGGTCATCCGAGTAGCTGAAGGTGGGGGCCTTCAAGCGGATGAACCTCTCGATCTTCCGCGTGAGGTCCTCGTCTTGCGGAGCGACGCGGTTCCCACCGTTGCCACGGTGCTCCATGGCCTCCGCCATCCTCTGCATCAGCTGAGTATGGAGCGCCATCACTTCCACCAAGTTAGGTGGGGGTGGTGGTGGCTGTTCCGGCTCAGGCGGGCCTTACGCGGCTGCTCCTTGCTCAACCTCGGCCTCAGGGTTCTCGGGCAGAGGTGGTGGTGCTCCATCACCTCGGGCCCTAGCCCCCAAGGCTCCTCCACGCAGGGGTGGACGGCCACGGCCACGGCCGCGTCCACGCCCCTGCTGGGCTTCTTCCTCAGCAGCTGCCTCCTCGAGGCGAGCTATCAGCCGGTTGGAGCGGCGGATCGACATCCTTCTGAAAACATAAGGGAAAAGAAAGGAGTTTACGCACGTCACTCACCAACTCACACATGAGTCTGAAGCATTCAAGAAAATAGTTCTAATTATAACCTACACTCAAGTAGAAGAAGCATTAAGACGCAAATAACATCATTAAGATCCAAGCACACAAAGAAACATGATTATTACACTTGCTCCCCCGAGGCCGACTCGGACCTTGGGGTAGCAAAGCAACAAGTCAACGATCTAATACATCGGTACAATCTCAAAAGGGTAGTGTCTACATGGTGTGGCATGACTCTCTTCATGCACCGGAACATGCTCGCGGCCGCATGGAACATCTCATGGAAACTACTAGCATAGAACACTACTCTAGGTCATGCCTCCTCGCTCGGCTCTCTACTCCGTGCGTGCCCTCCGGTACGTGACGGGGTAGCGGTCCTCGGTGGGGTAGTCGGCGGAAAGATCCGGACACCAAGGCGTGAGCCTCTCGAACCTCCTCGGTCTCGACGGGGGTCGGTAGACGGGCCATCGGGCACGGGTGGAGCTTGAGGCGTGGCGGGTGCGGCTCGAATGTCTCGGTGCGAATCTCTCGGCGAGACTCGGGGGGGTAGCTCTCCGTTGAGCTCGAAGAGCTCGTCCACGCGAAGCGAGTCGGCGTCCTCTCAAGTCCTCCTCAGTCTCTCGGCCTTGTCCCTCAGGTAGACGGCCGTGCGCGTGAGCCACGCGATGTTGGCGACGTTGTCTGCTCGGCTCTTCTCCAGCTTCTCCACCTTGAGCCGCTCACACCCGGCGGGTGAGCGCGCACCGTGAGCGAGGTCGTCCTTGCGCTCGAGCTTGTCCTTCGGCTGTTCGACTCGCGGTCGGCCTGCGTAGGTCCTCCTTGGCATGCAGCATCTCCTCCCCGGTGTCCACCCTCTCCCTCTCGGTACGGCGGGGACGGTGGTCGCGCGGTCGAGGCTCAACTCGAGCGGCGAACACGGTGGCGTAGCGCGGTGTTCTCCCTCTCCGGCTCGGCGCGGCGGGGCCGGTACCGGGAGCGCGTCGATGGTGGCGTCCCCGACACTCGGCCGTAGAGGGTACGTGACTCGTCCTCCGGTCGGCGCGCGTACTTGTCGAGGTCGACCAAGTAGGCGGCGGTCTCCACCGGGGTCTCGTCGGTCTCGCGGAAGGGAGCGGCGTCGACGTCGTCCCGGATCCCCTCGTACGAAGGAACTCCGTCCACGAGCGGTGCAAGGCGCCGGTAGTCCCGTGGTAGCGGCCGAAGAGTCCGGTCTCGAAGGAGGCGCGGTGCGTGCGAGTAGGCGGCCCGGGGCCCGGCGGCGGCGACGTCGAGCGCGCGTCGCGACGGTGAGTGCGGCGCCGCAGCGGACCTCTCCCTTGAACCCGGGAGACTCGGGTGAGGGAGCACGGCGACCGTGCGAGCACCATCCGCCCGATCACGGCGGGTACGTACTCGGCGCGGTACTTGACGTAGGTCGGAGGGACTCCAAGCCTGAGAAGGGCCCTCTCCATCCAGTGGCAGATCGCCCCGCACGTCTCGGGGGTGATCTCCGCGACCTGGTGCTCCATCTCCTGTGAAACGCAAGAAATTTCTGTCAGCGCAGGTGAGTAAGAAATTTTTCAAAGAGGGAACGAGTTTTATAATATAGCTCAAGGGTATAACTATAAAGGTAGAGCGTATAGAGTCCTATCTCTATCGACCTTTCCTAGGGATACGTGCTACGGTCAAGCATGGCTCGGTACCACACAGTAAAACCCCGGATTTTCATAGAAAACCCGAATCCTCGTACCATCGCGATAGTCCCTGGATCAGTGGCTATCGCGTACAGAACGTCTCACAGAATGATACACAAAGTCATACATCGCATCACATAAAGTTAATAGTACATTAATTTATTACATGTCCATTATGGAGTACATCATTACAAGCCTCTTGGCTGAATCAGAGTGAACATTCTACGCAACGGTAGCTATCTTCTCAGAAGGGTCTCCATCTTTATTCTTCCCGCCACAGGCATCTCGAGCGAAGCGACGTATCCCTCAGTCGTACCATCCGTCGGCGTTGCAGTCGAACTCGGACTCGTACCCCGCACACCCAAAGTCTATCCCCAAGGAGCGGGATAGGTCCACGTCACCAACCGTATGCGGCTTTAAGTGGCCTAACATCTAAAGGGAAAAGAGAGTAGACAAGGAATCGGTCCGTGGTTTCCTAAGCGACGACGACGAGTATAAACAAGGTATCTTCATCAATATCCCAAAACCCAAGTCTCTCAACACATCCGGATCCAACGGTCACCCCGGAAGACCCGTCACCAGCTCCTACTCCTGTCTAGGGGCGATGCGAGAACTTCCTCTCCTCGCACCTCAATGATTACAACCGGATTGACGAGGTAGATGGAGCTTCTCTCCTCTAGCCGGCTATAACCACGGCTCACCACACTCTCACCTATAGGGGAAGGTAGAAATCCCAAAACATGAGGATCAAGTACGTCTTCTAGGCAGTGTCCATGACCGAGGACGCGGCTATAGCTATAGATCGAACAACTCTGCAGAGCGTGTACACCTGTACCCATCCCGGAATGGTACCCGGCCGGAGTACGGCCGACCGAGCCCATCCTACCGGCGAACTCTCGGTAGTTACGTACCCACCCCCGCATCCGGCCCTCAAAGCGGTCCTCTCCGCGGTGAAGACAACACGGAGCGTGAAATGCTCCCGTGTGGCCACACGGGAGACGCTCCGAGAGGGTGGTCTCACCTCCACCGCTCCCCCACGGATACCCTCTATTCTTCCTAGGCGGGTATGGTTCCGCACTTGCCGAGCTCAACTCGGCCCTATCCCCACTCTCGGCGGGGTGGTGTGTACGATGTCCTATAAACAAGTTGATCCACTCGATTTCAGACCGGGGCGAGCTCATGTCCTCCAAGCGCACGAAAAACCCCAACACCTAGGCTCCGAAAACCGTAACAGGAAGGATGCACTGAGGAGCGCACCCCTATCCCCGATCCCAGATCGGTTGTTTCGAGCTCACCCCCGCCAAAGTACCCAAAACGCCTTCTCCTGCCGGTTTTTACGCCACACACGCCAAGAACCACTACTCCCATCCCAACACATGCATCGCGAAGCTCGGCGCACATACACGCCCACATAAACATATATAGTAGTAGTAGGACAATCAAGGACAGGGTAAATAAAGAGGCAGTGCAAGGTTCATCAACATGCATACATAAATTAAAGCGCTAGCAATACTACTCAGCAATGCCTAATGGGTAGTTCAGAATCGGTCGGGCGTGAACCTGGGGTCGGGTAGTCCTCCGCGGCGAAGTCGTCGGCGTAGTCGTACTCCTGACTCAGCTCTCCGGCTCCTCCTGCTCCTAGTAGCGCGAAAAAGAAAATAAACAGCGGTCCTATGGCAACTTAAATCCAAATAAGAGCAATTAAGATCCAAAACGGGAGCAACCACCAACCCAACCCGTAGTTTGAGATTTTAGAAATTTTCTGGAAGAGGTTTCATAATTTTTGGAGTAAAAATGGATTTTCTAGGATTTTTAGAAGGGAAAAGGATTTTTCTGGAATTTTTAAATAAAAGAAAACCCCTCCTTTACGGCGGTACGCACGGGATCCCCGGATCCCGCGTGCGGCCGGCGCTCCCCGTGGCCCGCGGCGCGGCTCGGCCCGCCACCGGCCGGCCACGGCCGATCCGGCGCCCGGCCCGGTGCGGCGGGGGCGCGGTGCGGGCCACTGTGTGGCCTGGGTTCTGAGTGGCGGTCCGCACCAGATCCCGCGGATCTGTCTACGGCCGCGCGCACGTGTGGGCGCCCGTGTGCTTATGCCCTAGGGGTTATCCCCTCGCGTGCGTAGGGTGTTTGACGATATGCCCGAGACGGGCGGCGGCGGGCGAGGTGTAGCAGGGCTTGGTCTTCCCCTTACTCGTGAGCGGTCCTGGCCAAGGATGGCAGCGGCGTGGCGAGACAGGGAGCGGCAGCGACGGCGTGGGCGGCGGCGCGGCGAGGGTTGCCGGCGACGGCGCCAATCGAAGTCCAGCGCCCAGATTTGGTCGTGACGGGTCCTACGGGCGCGAAATCTCCCTTAGGCCCGGGGTTTCCCCCCCCCCCCCTAGGTTGCCTGGAACGGCTCCCGCCCTCCGTGGCGAGCTGCGGCCGGCGGCGGCGCACGGTGCGAGCACGGCTCGGCCTAGGGTGGCTCCGCGTGCGTGCGCACGGGGGCTAGGGCGTCGAGGCGGTCGTGGTGCCGGGCTCGTGTGGGCGGCACGTGTTCGTGCACGTGTAGAACGGGACCGAGCGGGGGCGGCGGCGCGGCGCTCGCGGAGCACGACGGCGGCGTGACGCGCGTCGCGTCGCGACGTGAGGATGGTGCGGTATCGGAAAAAAGGAAGCGGCGGCGTGTGTGCGCGCTTGCGGCGGCGGCGGCGGTGGCACACGCACGCGAACGCTTCCCGGCTGGCACGATGGCCGGCATCACCGGCGGCGGCGGCGCGGCGGCAACGTCGGTACGGGCGAGCGCAAGGAGCCGCGGCTCGAAGGCCGGGTCAACCACAGAGGGGTGAGGGGGCTTTGCCTCACCTTGGTGGCCACGGGCCGACGTGCAGGCGGCGGTGAAGCGGGGCGGAGTAGAGGAAGCAGGGTCGCCGGCGTGGAAGGGGACGACGGCTCGAAGCAGAGGAAGCAGGAGCGTCGCGGTCCTTGGCTTCGCGGCGTCCTCGGGCTCCCTCGAGTGGGCCTCCGGCTTCGCGCGGTCGGCGGCGAGCTGGCGGTGGGCCTCCGGGTCTTCTCCTCCCCTCCTCCTCCTCCTTCTTCTCCGGCGGGCAGAGGTGGTGTGGAGCGGGTGAACTCCCCGCGGCGGCTAGGGTTGGGGCTCTCCCGAGGCGCGGCGGCGGCCCTCTTATAGCTCATGGCGGGTCGCGGGACGCGTGGACGGCGCGGATGGCTCCGGCGGGCGCGGACGGCCGCCGGGCGGGCGGGCGGCGGCGATGCCGGCGACGTCGCAAAGCGAAAAGAGAAAGCGAAAGAGAGGGGGTGACGGGAGGAAGAAGGGCGACGCCGGGGGCGACGTCACACGGGCCCCACCCCGGCGGCGTCCGTGCGGGTGTGGTAGGTGGGAGGCGGGCCGGCGGTAGGCCGGGCCACGGTGGGCTGAAAAGGGGAAGGGGCGAGGGTGTCGCGGCGTGCTGGAAATAAGAGAAGAGGGAGGCTCGGCGGACTTTGAGAAGTTGGGCTCGCGGCCCAAAAGCATTACTCCTTTTTCCTTTTCTAATTCCTTTCAAACCCCTCTCCTATTTAGATTCAAATTTGAATGCAGTTTCAAATTTGAAAATCCACCCAAATAAATTCCAAATAAAACCAATAGAACTCCAAGTTTCTCACACTAACATTTTCTTATATTTCTTATGGATTTCATTTAGCTCAAAATAAATCTAGGAATTACGGGGAGGAAAGGAAGACATCCTTAAATAATTTGATAATCACCCAAATAATTCATCAAAAATTTTAAGACTACAATTTTATTAATGAACATTCCTCAACAAATTTGAGGGATGTTACAAAGAGCTGCCCGCCGCCACCTGTGTCCATGGCCGAGAGGCGAGGGGGAGATGGGACTCAGGCAGACGAAGGACGACGGGGGATCTCGCTGGCCGCTGCGGGTCTCGCCGGCGGGGGATGTCACCGGCCGTGGGGGGAGGTCGCCAGCCGTTGTGGGTCTCGCCGGCGGGGGCGGGGCGGCGACGATGCGGTGGGGACTGAGGGAGGCGGCGGCGGCGTTGGAGCGAGCGGGTGGACGAGGAAGCGCGGGGGATAGGGTTCGGTGCGGTGGGAGCGGATGGATAAGGATGAGCGAGCGGGCCATTTAGATACGATTTTTTTAAGGTTCTTCCCCAAGTGCCGAGGGCCTGACACTCGGGCAAGGAACCCTCTTACCCAGTGCCGAGGGCCTGACACTCGGGCAAGGAACCCTCTTACCCGAGAGCTGTGATATGGCACTCGGGCAAGGGTCTTCTTCCCCGAGTGCCTCGGATTCAACACTTAGGGGAGTGTCTTTTCCTAATTTTCTTTTATTTTAGTATTTTACCTCTATTTTGTGTGAGGTCTCCCCACATTATCTAAAACTCATTGCCAAAATTTGGGATAAGTTTGAATTTTTTTGTTTTATTTCGTAGTTTTTTTGTTTTGCTGATTTTTTCAAACTTCAGAATTGAACTGCAGGTGCATTAAATAATATAATTTGATGATTAAAAAATGATATTTGGTGTATATTGAGGTCTTATAAAGGAACTCACATGAAATGTCGAGCATCTTGTTGCCGTGACATGATGAACAACTTACGGGAAAAGTGATTCTAAATTACAGAAAATCCGAACGAAGTCCGAAAATCACGAAACTTGTCGGGTTGTCGTGTTATCACATTTATAGGTTGTGTGCAAGAGTTGAGAATGTTTCGAACATGTAGTGATGTCGGGTGCCTAAAACCCAGACATCTCCATGTGTGTTATCACATTGATCATATGTGGAGATGTCTAGGTTTTAGGCATCTGACATCGCAACTTACTTGAAATCTTATGAATTGTTGCTCACAACCTCTACATGTGATAACATGACTCCACAACAAGTTTCATGATTTTCGGACTTCGTCGGATTTTATGTAATTTATAAATACCTTTTCCGCAAGTTGTTCGTCATGTCACGACAATAATATGCTCGACATTTTATGTGAGTTTCTAGATACGACCTTAACATACACAAAATATCATGAATATCATTTTTTAATCACTAAATTATATGGTTTCATGCACCTGTAGTTCAAATTTGAAGTATGCAAAAAAATTCAACATAAAAAAACTAACAAAATATACCTAAAATTTTTGAAATTACCCCAAATTTGAGCAGTGAGTTTTAAATAATGTGGGAAGAACTCACAAAAAAATGGAGCTAAAAAACTTTTTAAAAAATAGTTCCCCGAGTGCCTTTGCTTAGCACTAGGGGAAGAGACCCTTCCCCGAGTGCCGGATCCGGGCTCTCGGAGAAGAGGCCTGCTTCCCCGAGTGCTAGGTGAAGGCACTCGGGGAAGAGGCTAGCTTCCCTGAGTGCTAGTGTAAAGCACTCGGGGAAGATTTCTCCATACGGCTCTGTTAGCCACCGTCGTCAAATACAAATTTTTCTTTTTCGAGTCCTCTCTTCCCCGAGTGTTGCACTCGGGGAAGCATCTCTTCCCTAAGTGCAATTCTTCCCCGAATGCAACACTCGGGGAAGATTTTCTTCCCCAAGTGCCCGATTTTTGAGACTCGAGGAAGCAAGGGACACTCGGGGAATTTTGTTTCACCCGTAGTGTGAGACCCTAGTCGGTGGGAACCCATGAGTACTCATATCTCTCAGTTGGGGAAAATATCCCCGTGAGGAATCGAACGTGCGCCCGGTCGCTCACAGTAAGGAATCGTATGCTCGTTGGCCAAAGAGGGGGAGGGGGTGAATTAGGCAACTTAAAACCTTAACCTATGGCTTCACTATTTTTACGTAAAGATAAACTGGAACATACTATCTATATGTGCAGCAAGGGTTGTTCTAGTGTGAAGCTCCCATCCCAAAAGAAGGTTTGCAACCTATAGCCAATCCTAGCATGATACTACTTTAGAAAAGTAGAGGAAAACAAAGATTCCAATAGAGTAAATGCGGAAATGTAAAGGGGATGGGAGGAAGCAAACTCTTGACACGCGATTTATCCAGTGGTACCGGTAGGCACTAAGCCACCCCTAGTCCACATTGTTGAAACACTGACACAAGAGTATTGCTTCCCGTGTCACCAAGTCTCTCCCAAGAGCACCACCTGACTCGCCACAAAGGCTACCCACTTAGGCACTTGCCAAGCTCCCTTGGTCACCTTGATGCCGCCTCCACTAAGGTGCTTTTCCACCAAGGAAGGGGGTCTCCATGTCCCCCGCACAAAGTGTCCTCGCCACTCCACACCAAGCCGGAGGGTCGATGACGATTGCCGGAGAGCCACTTCGGCCCCAAGGCTTCTGGCGAACCTTGTACAACTTGATTCACTCAAGAATCACCTCACAAGGTTGGCTCAACCTTGCACTCACTCAGCTCTAAGCTAAGCCTAGCACTAAGCACATACACAAAGCATATGCAAGTCTATAGATGAGCAATTAAGCACTTGAATGGATTGGATATGATCTTCAATGGGTCTTGAACTCCTCTGCACTTCCACACAATCCAGCCTCCTCAAATGGGCGGGTGGAGGAGGTATAAATAGCCCAAGGCATCAAACTAGCCGTTGGCTAAAAGCTGTTGAAAGTAGTACTATCGGATGATCCGACGCTATCTTTTGCCGGGCGTCGGTTCATCCGGTGCTACTAGCCGTTGCCTCCACTGCACATGACTTCTCTGACACAACTGCTCCGACGCTATGCACCGATGGTGCGTCGGTTCATCCGGTGCTGAAGACCCTGCGTCCAAGTCGCCTTTGTTAGCTTCCACGCGACCGTCGGAAAGACTGACGCTTCACCTTGATCATCCGGTGCTAAAGGCTTTGTCTTGGCGCGTCTCTGTCTTGGTTCAAACTGAGCGTCGGATAGATCGACGGTGTCCCCACTCAGACCGTTGGATCATCTGGTGCTACTATCTTCGCTGCTCTTCCTCTGCAACTCGTCCGACGCTACTAAAAGATGGATCGTCGGTTCATCCGACGGTTCCTAGGGTTTCACAAGTGTAACAACTCGTCCGACAATTGCATCGACACTTGCTGCTAAGGTACTGTCGGTTCATCCGACGCTGTCTTTTCTATTCCTTTCTTGCTCGGTTTTGACCCTTGTTTTTCTCATTTTGGCATGTGGTTTTCTCGCATCCTTGGGACCCATAAGTGTCTACAAAGACATGCTAAAACAATATGGTTAGTCCCAATAATCATGTTGTCACGAATCACCAAAATTAAACTCGAACTAATGGCATATGAGGCCATGTTCGCTACACTCTCCCCCTTTTTGGTGATTTATGACAACACAACCAAAGCGAGCATAAATTTGCAAAAAATGACAGAATTAGAACCACATACACTTGCTTGGATGCTTACCATCATCCAAACTCCCCCTAGATCCTTCCCCCCTTTTTTGATCTTCTATTCCTATGTTCACATTTCCTCCTTTGGTCTCAAATCCTTGGAACCTAGCTTGCTTTTGTCTCACATTCTCCCCCTTTGGAATAAAATCTCCAAAAAGTCCAAAGCAAAATGGCTCCAAGAAAACTAGCAAGTCCTAGCAAACATAGCTCAAGGAGAAATGTTAAATACAAGGAAGAAAGCCGCATGAACCATGATCCATATGTATGATATCAATGAAGATACCACATGTAGGAATGACTAAGGTGGACCACAAGTTCATGAGACTAGCATGATACAAACTAAGCTCCCCCTAAGTGTGTGCACAAAAAGATGGTGTGAAAAACAAGTGCACTACTACAAACTTGTAAGGCAAGGAAGCTTAGAGCATATCATGCAAGGAGGTAGCTTAAAGAACAAGAGATAAGACAAATGGGTTCTTGTTACATTACCACTTGTAGATATCACTTGTAGTCTTTTGATCATTGCATACCTCCGGGGGTTGATCCTCTCTACCTTGTGTTGACGGTGAAAATCCGTCAACCTAGCCATGAGTTTACCTTCGGTGTTGGCATAAGTTTTATACCTTATCTATTGGTACTAACCCCCGTGGTATAACAAGTTCACTTGTGCATGTCGGATTTGGAGTTTAGTGTTTATGCAGGGATTTAGTATTGAAAGCAAGACTTTTGGGATAAGTTCATCGAGCACCTTGTGACAAGACCTTGAAGCCCCGTACAAGTCATGCAATGAATCAAACTTATCTCCAAGAAGTCAGGGATTTGATCCGAGAAGATGACAAACTCCGAGGACCTAACCAGAAAAGTGCCGAATCTTGCAAGACAAGAAGCTGTGTCCAATTCAAAGAGAAACTAACGACAAAGGCCTACATGCAGAAGGGGGAAGGATCCAGGAAGCTCGGGAACCGACACCACGCAAAGAAGGCCGCATGCTGGGCCTGCATGTGCCTAGGCCGGCCGGCCCAGCCCGATCCAGGGCCCAAAAGCCCACCCTCTTTTGACCTAGCCACCAATCAGGCTATTTATAGCCCCGGGGTCGAGAGCCATGCAGGATGGAATTCGTGATCGGCTGCCGAGGAGCAGAGAAGAGAGGGACACCATCCCGGAGAGGAGAGGGTCGAGCTAGTTGACTAGGGTTACCCTAGTCGACGTGGGAACCTTGCACGTAAGACCACGTCGGAGTTCCCGGAGCTACAAGCAAGATCAAGGTAGGATCTCGGTTGTGATCTTGTTTATGTATCATTGTAATGGTTGAATTATCAAGTTGAATTTGATTTCTAGCGATCAAGTGTTTCTTCGAAGATTTCATTTTTCGATCGGCTTTGCTTATTCTAGATCTATTCTCGAGATAGATCACATATGGTGTTCTTGTAGTTGCGGTGGCTAGGGGTACACGCCAGATCTTCCGAAAGAACTCGACTTGTCCTTGGACTCACCCTAGACTACCCGCATGAATAGGGATACGTTGTGACAGAACGGGGGTTCCGAAAGGAGGGCGTTTTCGGAGTTGGACGGGAAACCACGATTTAAAGAGGCTTCTAATGAGATTCGTTTTGTTATTTCTTCTTTGCTTGGAACTTCAACAAAAGGCTTAACCCGATCTCTCTAGATCGGTTTATCTACCCAAACTATCTTTGTTACCTCCAGTCTTTAGTAGATTAGATTTGTTCTTGTTTTGTATTCTTTATCTAGATGCATTAGGGGTTCTCTCTACCGAAGATTGAAGTTACTTGGCTTTACTAAATCATCTTTTGCGTCACACATTTGTTCCACGGATTCGATACCTTGGGTTCACCACTCAAGGGAAGAAGGGTCCCCTGACTACGACGGGAGACTTGTACGCTTGCGAGTCTAAACGAACTTTGATACAACTATTAACCGTCAACAAGCCCCTTATTCTGGCGCCGTTGCCGGGGAACAAGTGATCAAGATTTGATCTTTTATTGCTTTTTTGTGATTTTCGGTTTTCTTTTAGTTTTTCTTTTTGCATCTACTAAACTTTGATCATCCTCAAAATAAATCTAATAAAGTTTGTCTAACCCTACTTTTCATAGATTTATTTTTTAGTTTTTGCATATCTTGTTTATTGCTAACCATAACAGGAGATGGACGGCTACCTATCCAACAAACCTGATAATTTTTTGGATGATCCAGAAAAACTTTACAGGCTAAGGAGACGCGAAGCACATCAAGCTAAAAAGCTGGATTTTGTAGATTCGAAGTCGGAAGACCAAGGATCGAAGTAATCTCCGAAGAATTCACCACCTCAAAGCCCTCGGGAAAATCGACTTCCACTGATGGGAGAACAACCGCAAGAACACAAGATCGGGGAGCTATGCACCCCGGACATCATCGACCTACCAATCTTGAATCTTGAGGAGATCGGAAGATCATTCGAGATCAAGACCTCAACAATCCGCATGGTGCAACATTCACCGGTAAAGGGGATCCGAACCTTCACCTCCAAGCATTCATTCCACTATGTCAGACTTTCAACATGGATGGGGTGACTCAAGACCAAATGAGGGCAAGGCTTTTTCCGTTCTCACGACTCGAGAAGGCTTTGCAATGGTTCCACTCTCAACCGGTGGAGACAGTGCAAAATTGGAACACGTTGATGAAGGCTTTCATGAAGGAATACTACTCACCGGGTAAAACTCAAAGTTTGCGTAATAAGATTGCTACCTTTGTTCAATATCCTACAGAAACTATCTCGGAGGCACTCGAGCACTTCAACGATTACACTCGGGCGGTTCCACATCACAAGTTCCTGAAGGAAGACCTCGTGCAAAAGTTCTATCAAGGACTCACCATGGCGTCAAGGACGATCATCGATGCATCGTCGGGAGGATCTATGATCGAGCTAACACCGACGGAAGCTTTCACTCTATTCAAGAAGGTCGCGGATAATGACACGTGGGCGTCATCCAGACGCCTACATCCGGTTCAACCAACGAGGAATGTCAAAGGAGTCTTGCAAGTGGAGAAGGATAACATACTTGAAGGCAAGATCGACTCGCTCATGAGGAGGTTAGAGAAGATGGAGATAGAAAAAAAAGAGGCTCAAGACTTGAAGGCACCCGAAGCAAGATCCACATGTGAAGAATGTGGAGAGTATGGCCATGTCCGCAAAGATTGTCCGGAGGAAGCCAAAGCGCTCGACTACATGAGGAAGGGAGAATTGCCGAACTTCCGCTACAAGCAAGGTAGACCTCAATTTAATGCAAGCTCATCCATTCCGAATTCGGTTCTGCTTCATATACAATTGAAGGAATTCATGGACGAGCAAGCTAAGATCAATAAGGACACCGTCACCAAGTTCAAAGCCATAAACAAGGTGTTGGAGAACATCGATAGCAAAGTGACGGAGGTCCGAAGCTCCAATCATCAAGTGATCAACATGATGAAGATGCTCGAGACGCAAGTTGGACAACTTGCGGGGCGCCTCACTAATGATGAAGGGAAGCTTCCGAGACAACCCAAAGGTCCCGAATCGGCGAAGGCTATTCAAACACATTCGGGAAAGGAGACCGAAGATCCGGAACGTCCCGCGGGAGCAAGGAAGCTTAAATCATCCACCGAGGTGGATGAAGTTGCTAAGGAGAAGGTTACGGGGATCGTCACCGAAGAGCCCGAATTTGAGATGCCGGAATACGACACGAGGATACCACAACTGAAGCCACGCTACTTCCAAGGAAAACTTGACAACCACTTTGAGAAGTTTGTGGAGGTTGTGCGTAGACTTAGTATCAACATGCCATTGCTAGATGCCCTACAAGTACCTACATATTCTCGTTACTTTAAAGACATACTTGCAAATAAATATGAGATAGCAACACTCGGGGTAGATCATGTCAAGATGTCCGAGGAGTGTAGTGCCGCTATTGCTAATGGGCTAGAGAAGCAAAAGGACCCCGGATGCCCTACAATTCCATGTTCAGTTGGTTCTTTCAAGTTCGAGAAGGCGTTATGCGACCTTGGAGCAAGTGTGAGCGTCATGCCAAGGGATGTGTTCGAGAAGCTACGCCTACCATTGGAGCCCACGGGTATGTGTTTGGAGTTGGGAGATAACTCCATTCGCTATCCCTTGGGCATCGCCGAAGATGTACCCATGAAGGTTGGACAACACTTCATCCCCGTCGACTTCGTTGTGCTCGAGATGGGGAGAGGGAAAAGCCGCCGCTCATCCTTGGGAGGCCTTTCCTCAAGACCTGTGGGAGCTACTATTGATGTTGGCAAGGGGGAGATCATGTTCGATATCGACGGAGAAATGAGTTCCTTCAAGTTTCGACCACGACTCGAGGCATGCAATATGATTGAAGTTAAAAATGCTCCACCTCAACGTCGCATTGTGAAGGAAAAACCAAAGAAGAAGGAAGGGCTGAAAAAGAAGAAAGAGCCGAAGAAGAAGGACGTAAAGAAAATCAAGGAAGGTGTTGCATCCGTCAAGACAAAGGAAGAAAAGCCACCTGTGAAGACCAAAAAAATGACTAAGCCGGAAGACAAGCCCGTGCCCAAGATGGTGCGGAAGTGGGTACCCAAGATTGCAACGCCCGCAAAGAGCGTTGATCCGAAGTAATCAACTGAAGAAGTCTAGCCATGGACTATAAACGAAGCGCTAGGCGGGAGGCAACCCGTTTCGTCGAGTCAAGAATAAGCTATCGGGAGGACAACTCGATTCCAAGTTTTTCGAGTCTTTTTAATAATTTAGTTTTGAATTTTGTTATGCAAAGACATTAGACTTAGAAGTGGTTGAACAATATTAGAGACATAATTCTTGGTTGAATATTTTGCTTTATCATAAAACCCTTTACATGAACCCTCCTATGTGTTTGTTTGTTCTTTTTTTCGAGAAACCACAACCAAATAATTTCAGAACCTAACTCAACCTTTCATCCTAATTATGATGTTGTGGTTGACTTATTTTTCATGCTAAAAACACACGAGTAGAGCCATGACTTATACCTAGGTGTTATTTAAATTTCAGCACGTGGTAGGACTCGCGTGAACATAGAAACTAAACTTTTGGTTGGTTTGAAAATCTATATCCTTGGTTTCTCTAAGATTAGAATTTTTCTAAGCCTCATTTAATTTTATTTTATTCAAAATCTCTCTCATTTATCCAAAATTAGAACCTAAACATATGCCCCCATGATCAAGCCGGGAGAAGTTTGCTCTAAATCGATGAAGGCAAATGATACCGGTGAGACCAATATCAACGTAGTCAGAAAATATTTTCGACTTACATTTGTTTTTAATGGTTTAAAAACTTCTCTAAATTTATGCTTGAGCTCTTCCATAGCTCTGAAAATATTTTTAATTTTCGAAATTAGAGGAATGCTTAGCCTTAAACATACTTAGAGGGAGGCAATTTAGTTAAGGTTAATCATGCATGCACCATTGGATGCTCTTTCATCAACTTTCATCAAGAACACATGCAAAGGACAAGCATGGGAGGGCAGCAAGCATAACTTTGCAGGAAATTCATGGTGACATGTGAAGCACGTGGAGCAAGGGAGCATGGACATGACTCAAAGCATGAGGCATCAAGTGGAAGGACCAATAATGCAAGAAAAGGAGTGGACGAGAGCATTTGGGCGGTGCAACTCGTGGAGCACCAGGGCAAGGAGATCATGGAGGGGCAATGATCATGTTGGAAGAAAACGGAGCCCTGGGGAGGCACGCAGCCACCCAGACCGGTCGGCCCATGCCGGTCGGCCTCCCTTACAAAAGAAGCCCCCCGGCTCCCACCTTCGGCAGGCAAGCATCCCTCTCCTCCCTGAGGACAATGTGTGGTTCGAGGACCGGTGGATGGTCGCTTCCTTGTGTGATGAGTGATTGACAACGTTGTGTGGACTGATTCTTGGCTAAGAATTGCAGGTGCAGGTTGCGGCTTGACTGGTGTTGGTGCAGGTGAAGAACAAGCGCGAAAGGTCGTCGCCGGTGAGGCCTCCAGGTGTGGAAAAGACAAGTAGGCTTCGTTCGAGGGACCCGGTGGCCAGCGGGGTCAAGTGCGGGCCACATGGTGGCATCAACACCAAGATGAAGTCGTGGACGGTTTCTTGGTTGAGCCTCAAAACCAAGGTCGAGCCGGGACTACGTGGGAGCCGAGTCATGAGTGGAGATTGGCAGAGGCTACACCGAGTTCGTGGGGTTTCCGGTGGTTCACCAGAAAACCATTGGGTTCCTCGGTTGATCCACAAAGCCAAGACAGAAGAACAGAAGACGGTGCTGCAGCAGTGCCAGACCATTCTGACCGGTGGGTACCGGTCTGACCGGTGAGGAGCACCGGTCTGACCGGTGTGCGACGACGCAGTCCGGAATCTTCGAAGCGGAGGACACACGTCAAGATCGCAAGGCTTGTGTCGAGGCTAAGCAGGTTGCGGTCGCCGGGCATCCGTCCGATGGAGAAAGCTTCAAGTCTTCCAATACCGCCCTTGAGGGGCTTCTATCCCTAGTTGTTAGAGAAGGGTATCTTAGACTTTCGGTTGCCCCCATATAACCCAAGAGGTGAGAGGATGGCAGCCAACTCTTGGAACCCTAGTTCATTTGCTTTCCTATTTTCCCTTCCTATTTTCTTAGGATTTCCATAGGACTAGCTTGAGAGCTTCATGGTGAGATCTTGTTGAGAGGGTTGGATGATCGGGTGGCAATCTAGACCTTGTAAGAACCTTTGTTGCATGTATAGATATTCGGCGTGGTTTCTTAAGGTTTGGATGTGTTGTTCCCGGTTGTTCTTGGTGGTGATTTTCGGAGCCCTCTCTTGGTGATTTCTTTGGGTTGTTTTCGGGACCTTGCTCTTGGGGATTTGATGGGGGAAATTTGTGGGAGCCCTTCGTGGTTCTTTGGGTTGTGATTCCCCTCCCAAATCCGTGAGTAAAGGGGCTCGATTTTGGGGTTCTTCGAGTTCTAGGGTTAGAGGTGCTTTTAGCGAAATTTCTTCGATTCCTTCTTTTTGGACGAGTTTTGGTGGGATTAAACTTGGCTATGGACTCCTCATGAGGTGCTCCTAATATCCCCAAAGTCTTGTTCAAGTCCGTGGAGCGATTCGGGAGATCGATGTTTGGATTTGGGGAAGTTGACCCGCGGGTGCTATTCATCCCGAGCTGCCCAGGCTGCACCGTTCTGACCGGTGCTCTTGACCTGTCTGACCGGTGCAACCCTCGGTGGGTTTTTGCTCGGGTGAACGTCTAGGTGTGTTCGCTGTTGTCCTGTGTTGGGGCTGTTTCGAGTTTGGGTCTATTTGGAGGTTGGTTGGCTTGTTTGGTGCTTTGGGGGTTTTCAGGCTGTGACCGGTCTGACCGGTGCCTCTCACCGGTCTGACCGGTGTGGAGCCACTTAGTGGAAGTTGCCCAGTTTCACCAGCAGGGACCAGTCTGACCGGTGGTGTTCACCGGTCTGACCGGTGTTGGTCAGTGGACTCAAGGTTTGGTGTTCCGCTGCGTTCTCGGGTCGGAAGTGTGTGTGTGTTGGTTCCTAGGTCCAGTGGCACCACAGTGGCTACGTGGGCTTGGCCAACTTGGGTAGTGAGTCGGAGTCGTGTGTTGGTAGCCGTGTTCATCTTGTTGGAGTTTCCATCTCCTTCAAGAAGAATTTTTATCGGCTCCCATTCACTCCCCCCCTCTCTGGTTCGCCGTATCGGTCCTTCAAGTGGTATCAGAGCCGGTTCGGGTCTTTGTTGACTCTAACCAGTCTAAGATCCAAGGATGGCGTACCAGGAATGGGGTTCGGGTCCTCCACACTTCGATGGCAAGAACTACCAGATGTGGAGTAAGAGGATGGGTGCGTTCATCCGCGGAAAGGGTCAGATCCTTTGGGATGTCACGGTGGACACAGGCTATGTCCAGCTGATGGACTTCCTCGCTCCAGGATCGAGGGACAGATTCAACGCCAACAATAAGGCGATTGACTACTTGTTTCGTGCTTTGTGTCAGCCTGAGTTCGATCGAGTGCACACCGAGCACTTGGCTTGTAGAATTTGGTCGGTGCTGATGGAGGCTCATGTTGGGAATGCCCTGGTTCAGGCACGGATGTATGCGACCTACCGGAGAGAGTACGAGAAATTCACTCATCTCCCCGGTGAGTCCATCGATGCCTTGTTTCAGAGGTTCACGGTGGTTGTGAACAACATGAGGGCCAATGTGGACGTGCTCCCGTATGACGATCATGATAGAGCGGTCAAGCTCTTACACTCTTTGGATCGTACGATTTGGGGCGGAAAGTTCAAGGCCATTGTGGAGTTAGAGAAGTATGACACTCTCACAGTGAATGAGCTGTTCTCGAAGCTCAAGTCGGCTGAGGTGGATAGGGGCATGACTGCCAAGCTCGAGGGTCCGACTGATTCCCATAGTCTTGCCCTCGTTGGTGGTTCGAAAGGAAAGGCTAACACTAACCCATCCACTAGGATGTTCTATTTGTCTTCCTTGATGTCTATGCCAGATGAGGAGTTCGATGTGCTTGGAGAGGACGAGCTGGCGCTGCTGACGAGGAGGTTCGAGAGGCTGCACGAGAACCGGGTGAACATGAGGAGGAACACGAGGACATGCTTCCAGTGCGCAAGCCGGGACACTTCGTCGCCGACTGCCCAGAGAAGGTCGAGAACAAGGATGGCTACAAGCACAACTCAAGGACGTAGAACAAGTACCGGTCGAGGCGCGACCACAAGAGCAAGCACAAGAACAAGTACAAGGACGAGCGACGATCGAGGAAGAAGGAGAACTGAGGAAAGGCCCGAGCGATGGTGGGAGCAAGCGACGTCGATTCCAGTTCCGCGTACTCCACCTCGAGCTCGAGCAGCAGTGAAGACGAAGGTGATCGTCGCAAGAACAAGAAGTCGTCGAAGAACTTGAGCGGGCTGAGCTGCTTCGCGAGAGATGGCTTCTGCACCATAGCGCTGAGCTCCGGCAGCAAGAAGAGCACACAAAGTGACTCGGACTCTGAGTCCGACGACGAGGTGCATGATGAACTTCCCTTCTTGCACCAGGAGAATGAGAGGCTTGGCTCTTTGCTTGATAACCGTGATGACATGCTTAGAGAGGCCAAGAAAATGAGAAAAGAGCTTAGGGCTTCACTCGAGGATGCTAGGACTAGAGTGGCTGAGCTAGAGACACAGGTGCTTGATAGCAAGCTTGAGATTGATTCGCTTAAAGCTAGCCCTGTTGTTTCGGATGAGGTTGATTGTGCTGATTGCTCCATCTTACTTGCTGATCTTGCTTTGTTCAAGGAGAAGCATGCCTCCAAATGTGAGGAACTAGATGTGCTTAGGGTTGAAGCGGCTGAGCTTAAGTCTAGACCTACTTTGCTAGGTGCTTGCACTTCTTGCCCTGTTTTGCATGCTAAGATTGATGAGATGCATGCCTACACTAGTTCTCTTGAGGCTAAGCTGAAAGAACCCATGCCTACATCATGCTCTACTTGTGAAATGCATGCTTTGAAGAATTTGGAACTTGCACATTATGTTGATCGTTTGCAGGATGAGAATGATGAACTGAGAAAGTTGATGGGTTGGTTGTCTGGTCATGAGCCTCAGTTGAGGATGATGATCAAGGCATTTAAGAGGCAGGATGGTGAGGGACTTGGGGCAAACAAGGTTGGTGAGGGAAGTGGAGAGAATATCCCAGAGCCACCAAAAACCCACCACAAAAATGATTTCCCACCAAAACCTAACCATCTTAGGAACCGACTAGACACAACCCCAGCTCCACTCGTGTTTCCTACACCCACAAATGATCTACAAAAGCCTATCAAGTTTGTGAGCACTTCGGGGAAAGTGTTCTTTGGGAAAAAAGTGAGAAGGCTAGTGAGGGGAAACCGGTGGAGGTGTTGAGTGGAGAGAAACCAAGTGAGCAGCCACAGCCCAAGCCTAAGCCTAAGCTTGTGAGGTTCCATTGTGGCCATTGTAGAAGAGATGGCCATAAGGATGAGTTTTGCTTCAAGAGGAAGCGATAGAAGAGAATGGCAAAAGAGTGGGCTAACAAGGACAAGTACCACCCATCCGATGGTGTACTTGAGCCTCGTGTGTAGATGTCCAGGACCAAGGCGAATGTGAGGACAGTTCGGGCTTGGGGAGAGCGGAAGGCTGTTGGAGGTGCTGCTGCCCAGATCACACCGGTCAGACCGGTGTGGGGCACCGGTCAGACCGGTGCAGGCCTGGACAGGCAGCAATTCAGGTTTCGGGCTCGTACAGGTGCGAGGGTTGTTTCTGGAGGTCGTGGTTCTGGTGGTTGGGCTGGAGAGTTTGCAGGTGGTCAGGTTGCTAAGCATTCTCCCCCTCGAGTTCACTACGGGGATGGGAGG
The DNA here is from genome assembly GCA_947561735.1 of Cenchrus americanus. NCBI lineage: Eukaryota > Viridiplantae > Streptophyta > Magnoliopsida > Poales > Poaceae > Cenchrus > Cenchrus americanus. The sequence goes on from OX387244.1 coordinate 197,149,569, forward strand.
AGTCGTAGCTTTGAGAAAGAGAGGAGGGACGTTCCACGGGCTTTCTTTCGTGGTTTTGGTCCTCCTCCAGGCAGAGAGGGGGGTTCCCTCAGGGTGGTTACCGTGGTGGTGTTCGTGGAGGTAGCTTTGGTAGGAGAGATGCTTTGGTTGGTGCTAACCCCACTTTCGAGCAAATGGCTCGGCACAGGTTTTACTCTTTTGGTACTAACCCCAGTGCTGAGTCGTTTGTTCGCTCACGTGCCCGCTTTTGAATTTCAGGTGGGAGACTTGAAGAACATTTGGTTGATTGACTCCGGTTGCTCAGGCATATGACCGGAGACAGGGGGTGGTTCTCAAGTCTCGTCACGTTGGTGACAAAGAGGTACATCACCTTTTGGGGACAATGGGCGTGGGCGTGTGCTTTCAGAAGGTGAGATCAAAGTGAGTGACAAGATCACTCTGAGGCGTGTTGCTCTTGTTCAATCGCTGGGGTACAATCTGCTTTTTGTGTCCCAGTTGCTGGATGAGGGCTTTGAGGTGTTGTTTCGGCCAGGTGGTTCTCGGATTTTGGACTCTCGAGGGGACCTTGTCTGAATGGTCGTTCCCGAGGGTCAGGTGTTTCGTGCTGATTTTTCTCAATCTTCGGGTGTGGAGCGTTGTTTCTTGGTTGGTTCTTCGAGTGAGTTGTGGAAGTGGCATAGGAAGTTGGGTCACTTGAGATTTGACCTTTTGTCTCGCTTGAGTAAACTCAAATTGATCCGAGGATTGCCAAGGTTGAGACTTGAAAAAGAGTTGGTTTGTTCGCCGTGTAGGCATGCCAAGATGGTAGCCTCTTGTCACCCGCCTCTCACTGATGTGATGACTGAGCGTCCATGTGAGCTGCTCCATATGGACCTTGTTGGCCCAGCTCGTGTGTGATCTGTGGGTGGGAAGTGGTATGTCCTAGTTGTGGTGGACGACTATTCTTGGTATGCGTGGGTGTTCTTTCTCGAGGATAAGGGGGAGACGTTTGGTTTTGTTCGAGATCTAGTCTTGAGGTTGAGGAACGAGAGGCACGGAGATGCCATACGAGCAATCCGCAGTGATAATAGCTCGGAATTCAGAAACTCTCGTTTTGAAACCTTTTGCCATGACTTGGGTCTTGAGCACCAGTTTTCGAGTCGGTATTCGCCTCTCCAGAATGGTGTTGTGGAAAGGATGAACAAGACCTTGTGCGAGATGGCTCGGACGATGCTTGATGAGCATAGGACTCTGAGGAGGTATTGGGCTGAGGCGGTGAATACCGCGTGCTATGTGTCAAACAGGATCTACCTCAGAGTGAACAAGAAGAAAACATGCTATGAGTTGATGAATGGTCGCACACCCAAGGTGAGTCACTTCCATGTCTTTGGTTGCAAGTGTTTCATTATTTAGAAAGGCAGGAAGTCGGATAAGTTTGAGGCTAGGTCTGTCAATGGTATTTTCTTTGGTTATGCATCTCATTCTAGAGCATATCGTGTGCTCCATTTTGAAACTAACCAAATCGTGGAGAATTGCGAGGTAACCTTCGACGAGACAGAGCCACGTAGTCAGCTTGTCTTTGAGTGTGCAGGTGATGATCAGCTTGGTGAGGAGATCTTTCAGGGGAGGAGCATGAACATGGAGACGATGAAGATGGCGGTGCGGTGCCCCCGGCTGGACAGGTACCCACTACTTCGACTACGGTGATGGACGGACCCTCTACTACACCTACGACGACAAATCAAGAACGAGGAGAAGCTGATGTTGAGGGGGAGGTAGCATCGAGGCGAGAACCTCCCTGGCTTGTTCAAGTGGATCACCCAGCTTAGAGGATCATCGGCGACATGAATGAACGCACTACACGGTCGAGAGTTCGAAACAATTCTCATTTCACTCATGCTGCATTTGTTGCTACTTTTGAGCCCAAAGACATTGGACACGCGCTATCTGATCCATGAGGAGTTGGAGAACTTTGAGAGGAATCAGGATTGGGAGTTGGTTGACCCTCCCCTAGGGTGTAAGCCGATTGGTACAAAGTGGGTGTGGAAGAACAAAGAGGGAGAGAAAGGTGAGGTTGTGAGGAACAAGTCGAGGTTATTTGCTCAGAGGTTTAGTCAGAAGCAGGGGATTGACTACGAGGAGACCTTTGCTCCCGTTGCCCGCTTGGAGGCGATTAGGATCCTTCTAGCTTTTTCCGTGGCTAAAGGGTTTCAGTTGCACCAAATGGATGTGCAGAGTGCTTTTCTGAATGGTGTGTTGGAGGAAGAAGTGTTTGTGAGGCAGCCTCCAGGGTTTGAGAGTGAGAAGTACCCCCACCGGGTGTACAAGTTGAGGAAGGCGCTGTATGGGTTGAAGCAGGCGCTTAGATCTTGGTATGGTAGGTTGAGGGGGTTCTTGTTTGAGAGAGGTTTCGAGATGGGGAAGGTCGATCAGACCTTGTTTTTGCTGAGGCAGGGCAGAGATATCCTGATTGTGCAGGTGTACGTGGATGATATTGTCTTTGGTGGCTCGTCTAACTCTCTTGTTGCAAGGTTCGCAGAGGACATGAGCAGGGAATTTGAGATGAGCATGATGGGCGAGTTGCAGTTCTTCCTGGGGCTACAAATCAAGCAATCAAAGGAAGGAACATTTGTGCACCAGGCTAAGTACACCAAGGACATTGTGCGGAAGTTCAAGATGGAGGACTCCAAGGCTATGACGACGCCGATGAGTATGACTACAGCTCTTGATGCGGACGAGGAAGGTGAACACGTGGACCGGAAGAGTACTTGGAGCATGATCGGGTCACTCCTCTACTTGACGGCGACGAGGCCCGACATACGGTTCTCGGTGTCTCGTGCGCTCGTTTTCAAGCGTCTCCGAGGACTTCGCATCGGCAAGCGGTGAAGCGAATTTTTAGGTACTTGCGTCACACTCCCGACTTCGGCCTTTGGTACTCCGCGTCCTCTTCTTTGGCGCTTCATGGTTTTTCAGACGCGGATTTTGCCGGGTGTCAGTTGGATAGGAAGTCCACTTCTGGGACTTCCCAGTTTTTGGGTTCTTCTTTGGTGTCTTGGTCTTCCCGCAAACAGTCGAGTGTTGCTTAATCCACTACCGAGGCCGAGTATGTTGTCGCTGCTAGTTGTTGCTCTCAGCTCCTTTGGATTTCATACACCATGAGTGACTTTGGTGAGGAGTATACCCATGTCCCACTTCAATGTGATAGCACCAGTGCCATAAGCGTTGCAAAGAACCCAGTGCTCCATTCCAAAACCAAGCACACAAAAGTGAGGTATCATTTTCTAAGAGACAACATAGAGAAGGGAAAGATAGCTTTGATCCATGTACCCACACATGACCAACTAGCCGATATTTTCACCAAACCCCTAGATCAAGCAACTTTCACTCGTTTGCGGGGGGGGGAGCTTGGTGTGTGTTTGATTTCTTGAGTTGGGTGTGTGGGAGCTATCTTTGTAGCATATGTATAGTTTTCCGTTGTGCATTTCTTGCATTTGGCATGGCATATGCATCATGTTGTATAGGCATCCTTGTATCTTAGATTGCATGCATTTTGTATCATATGCATTGGTTAGGAAAAGGTTCTCTCATATACATTGTTCACCATGGAATGAGATATATGTCTTTGTGAGCTTGTTTGGTATGCTATGGTTAGTTTGGCTTAGCTCTTGATGATCTTGATGAATAATTTATGGTTGATAGCTATGTTTTTGAAAATGTCACATGTATGCTCTCTCATGTGTAAATGCCTTTATATGATCTTGACATGTTTTAGTGGCTTGGCTATGCTTAATTTGTGGTTGGATAGCTAGTTTATTGATCATATGGGGCAAAAGGCTCATTTTCCATCATGAATGTTTAGCCCTCTCGCTTCATCTTGTGGAGGGGCATAAGTTCCTTTTTGTCGCAAAGACATTTCATGTACCAATTATAAATCTGAAAATGAAATGAAAAATGCTTGGAAAATGTGCTCCCATGTCATATGTGCTGAATTTAATTTGCTTTGGGTGCTAAACCGTTGCATGATGCCTACCAATGAGAAGTCTCATACATAGAAGTAGGCACATGGCTCGGTGGCTTTGACATGACATGAGGTGCTTGTGGGTGTTTGTGATGGTCTTATGATTAGAATGGCTGTCCTACCAATGAGAAGTTTGATATGCCTTGATCATGTTTAGGACTTTCATCACGAGAGGCAAGTTTTTCGCAAAATTGCCCAAATCCATCTGAGCTTCGTCCAATGGTTGTGAAACTTGGTGATCATGTAGTTGAGATCGATACGAAGCCGTGGAGTATCTAACTTGCTCATTTGGACATGTGTAGCATTCTTTGTTGAATTTTGTCTATTTGAGAAGCTCTACGTTGAAAATTTTGCATTTTTGGCTTAATTCTTGCATTGCCAATAAGGGGGAGAAGTTTGAGCTTGAAATGGCTTGCTGGACGCATTTAGAAGGTTTTTAGGTGGTTTTGAGCCATTTCCTCGGGCTCCCAGTGCACCGATCGACCGGTCGTGGTCACCGGTCTGACCGGTGTGAGTGCTGATCCTGTGCACATCTTAGGCACCGGTCTGACCGGTGGTGATGACCGGTCTGACCGGTGTGAGCTAAAGTTGCTCCAGCTGCCCTGTTTTCAGCTGGTTTGCATGCATTCGTACAGGGGGAGGTGCATTGGTTCAGGGGGAGCTTGCATGTGTGCAGGGGGGGCTCATTGTGGTCTTTAGACCTTTGCTTTGGTGGTTTGCGCTCATTGCTTGAGCTTTGTTTTGTCTCGGATGTGTCGACCCGTTGCCCTTGCCTAAGGGGTCCGAGACTTGTCTTCTTCAAGTGATCTTGTTCTTTGCCTTTGTTTGGCTTTCAATCGCTTGTTGGAGTTCCTTTTTGTTCGTTTCTTTTCTTTTTCTTTTCTCTCTTGTTACTTTCGTGTGGGTGTTGTCAATGCACTCATCATGGGGGAAATTGAGGACCATGTGTGGTTCGAGGACCGGTGGATGGTTGCTTCCTTGTGTGATGAGTGATTAACAACGTTGTGTGGACTAATTCTTGGCTAAGTATTGCAGGTGTTGGTTGCGGCTTGACTGGTTTTGGTGCAGATGAAGAACAAGCGCGAAAGGTCATCGCCGGTGAGGCCTCCAGGTGTGGAGAAGACAAGGAGGCTTCATTCGAGGGACCCAGTGGCCAGTGGGGTCAAGTGCGGGCCGCATGGTGGCATGAACAGCAAGATGAAGTCATGGACGGTTTCTTGGTTGAGCGTCAAAACCAAGGTCGAGCCAGGACTACGTGGGAGCCGAGTCATGAGTGGAGATTGGCAGATGCTACACCGAGTTCGCGGGGTTTCCGGTGGTTCACCAGAAAACCATTGGGTTCCTTGGTTGATCCACAAAGCCAAGACCGAAAAACCGAAGACGGTGCTGCAGCAGTGCCAGACCGATCTGACCGGTGGGCCTGACCGGTCTGACCGGTGAGGAGCACCGGTCTGACCGGTGTGCAACGACGCAGTCCGGAATCTTTGAAGCGGAGGACACGCATCGGGATCGCAAGGCTTGTGTCGAGGCTATGCAGGTTGCGGTCGCCGGGCATCCGTCCGATGGAGAAAGCTTCAAGTCTTCCAAAACCGCCCTTGAGGGGCTTGTATCCCTAGTTGTTAGAGAAGGGTATTTTAGACTTTCGGTTGCCCCCATATAACCCAAGAGGTGAGAGGATGGCAGCCAACTCTTGGAACCCTAGTTCATTTGCTTTCCTATTTTCCCTTCCTATTTTCTTAGGATTTCCATAGGACTAGCTTGAGAGCTTCATGGTGAGATCTTGTTGAGAGGGTTGGATGATCGGGTGGCAAGCCAGACCTTGTAAGAACCTTTGTTGCATGTATAGATGTTTCGGCGTGGTTCCTCAAGGTTTGGATGTGTTGTTCCCGGTTGTTCTTGGTGGTGATTTTCGGAGCCCTCTCTTGGTGATTTCTTTGGGTTGTTTTCGGGTCCTTGCTCTTAGGGATTTGATGAGGGAAATTTGTGGGAACCCTTCATGGTTCTTTGGGCTATGATTCCCCTCCCAAATCCGTGAGTAAAGGGGCTTGGTTTTGGGTTTCTTCGAGTTCTAGGGTTAGAGGTGCTTTTGGCGGGATTTCTTCGATTCCTCCTTTTTGGACGAGTTTTGGTGGGATTAAACTTGGCTATGGACTCCTCATGGGGTGCTCCTAATATCCACAAAGTCTTGTTCAAGTCCGTGGAGCGATTCGGAAGATCGAGGTTTGGATTTGGGGAAGTTGACCTGCGGGTGCTGTTCATCCCGAGCTGCTAAGGCTACACCGGTCTGACCGGTGCTCTTGACCGGTATGACCGGTGCAAGCCTCGGTGGGTTTTTGCTCGGGTGAATGTCTGGGTGTGTTCGCTGTTGTCCTGTGTTGGGGCTGTTTCGAGTTTGGGTCTGTTTGGAGGTCGGTTGGCTTGTTTGGTGCTTTGGGGGCTTTCAGGCTATGACCGGTCTGACCGGTGCCTCTCACCGGTCTGACCGTTGTGGAGCCACTTACTAGAAGTTGCCCAGTTTCACCAGCAGGGACCGGTCTGATCGGTGGTGCTCACCGGTCTGACCGGTGTTGGTCAGTGGACTCGAGGTTTGGTGTTCCGCTGCGTTCTTGGGTCGGAAGGGTGTGTGTGTTGGTTCCTAGGTCCAGTGGCACCCCAGTGGCTACGTGGGCTTGGCCAACTTGGGTAGTGAGTCGGAGTCGTGTGTTGGTAGCCATGTTCATCTTGTTGGAGTTTCCATCTCCTTCGAGAAGAATTTTTATCGGCTCCCATTCACTCCCCCCCTCTCTGGTTCGCCGTATCAGTCCTTCACTCCCTCAGTTTGTTTGCTCAAGTTCTCGAGCCCAGAACCACCGTAGACATAGCCAACCTTCCCAAGCTTGATAGCTCAAAAAAATTCCACACCCTTAATCCACTCAAAGTCCACATTCAAAAGTTACCTATTGGAACCCGGAATTTTAGTAGACAGAAGAGTGCTGCAATCATGTGGAAGAAAACCACAAGTTTATTCACCAAGAAGAAGGAGTCATCGTCATCCAAGCCGTCGTCGACGACGTCTTCGAGGAGGCACTCGGTTTCCGAGTCTTCTCGGAGCATGGAGGACGATACAACACCGCCAAGGAGGAACGACACTCTCCTCCTTCATGGCATGAGGGCAACAAGGAGCACGTCCATGAGGTTTACCAAACCTCAAGGGCATACGGAGGAGCCGCCCGTTCCACCTCGACGATCGAACCGTTCATCCGGGCCTCCTCCATATACTCCGTGGTATTCCACATATGGCTTCATCATATTGTCGGAGGAGGAGGAGAAGAAACTCTCGTCTTGAGAAGAGGCCGGTGGCAAACGTCGATTTCGACGATGGCTTCGGCACGGACATATATTATATGTTGGGGCACCTTAGATGGGTGCAATTCTCCAACGGGGTGTCGGCAAACACCCACAAGGAGTTTGCATTGGAAATCTTGATGACTATTGCGCCTATCCTTGATGATGGGGTGCAAAGTTTATCATTCCGTTTGGAGTGAATCCAATAAGTGGTTCCCTACGAGTATGTTAGGGAGCTACTTGGGTTTCAAAAGGGAGCTCCGGAGAAAGTTGACGTGCCGAACGGCTTGTTAGACGGATTTTGCAATTTAATCTCCGGAGAAGCCCACCAACAACGCAACTGCATCCGTAACCCCATTATCCATGTATTCCACTCTTGGATGAGCAAGAGGATATTGGGGAGGATGAGGGAGACGAAGGTGACCGACACGGAGTTGAATTGGCTCTACTCGACTTTAATTGCCAAGCAGCCAATAGACCCCTCATACCTTATGGTCAACCGATGGTGTTGCGAGGCAACATCGGGGTCGGGAGATATTGGTTCGGGGTGCTACCTCTCTATGTTGGCCATCTCCCTAAGGCCGGGGATCACAAGAAACCCTGAACATCTTTTGCATCGGACCTCTCTCGGCCTTGACTATTTGAAACAAGGTAAATATATTAGTGGAGATGAGAGAGGAGGCTTTCATGTGGCCAAGGTGAACCTACCCCTTCCAGACGCAAGGCTTAGGCTTTTCATTCAAGGGAAGGAAGATTGGTTGGAAGAGGGACTCCTTGTCTCGGCAAAGAAAAATAAAAGAGGAAGAATCGTAGAGGAGGGATCCTCCTCCGCACAAGCGGGTGGTGCACAACCCAACTATGTACCACCATTTGGCGTGATTCCTACTCCGCCAAGTTATTACGGAGGGCCACAAGTGCAAGCATGGGGGGTGGTGCACCGGTACCCCCACCAAATTATGTGGTGCCCAACGTAACCTTCGTGGAGCCCTACGCTCAATATCCCCAACCACAACAAAGCATGGCCATAATTGGAGGGTATCTTGCGAGAAATATGCAAAACGTCGCAGCCATCCAAACCAACGTGGCTCAACTTGGTGAGGGCAATGCAAATATTGCCTATGAGCTTGGACGCCTTCACCTAGTGCAGCCGGATCAATTCGTTGGAGGGGATGTCCAACCCTACTACGAGCAAGGGTACAACTATCAAGATTATCAACACCAACCACCGATGGAGGATTAGGAAGAAGGAGGAGCTTTAGTTTTCTTTTCTTTTCCCTTTTTCTGTAATTTTCAGCTTGTGTTAGCTTGTGTTTGCGTAGTATTTTCAGTTTTCATTTAAATTTCAGCAAGTGTGTTAGTTTATTTCAGTTTGTATTTCAGCTTGATTTCATCATTAATAAAGACACCACCTTGATTGCACCATTGGAAAAGTTACAAAGTTTGTGATTATAATTGCCGCTTTGTTTATCTTTGCAATTGATTTATGTGCTCTCAAGTTATGAATAGATTGAAGATGGTTTTTATGCCCAAAAATATCGCTAGCCTTGTCATGAATATCATTGTGTGTTGCTCAACCTGTCCAGAGCCTAATATATATTTGAGTGCATAAACCTTAGTGTACAAGATTTATTTTTGAGTGAGTTATTGCAGGCCATGATTTCTCTGGCCCGAGACTAAGAAGCTGGTCATTCCGTTTTTGCGTATCTATCTTTTTGCTAGCCTTTTATCCGTGCATTGTGTATCCCCACATTGGAGATCTCACAAACCTCGCCGGATATCCACCCTTAAAACAAAATAATCATTTTTTGTGATTACCTCCTTGACCACAACCTATCTTTGAGAATGGATCATCAATTCAAGGAAGATCGCAAGACGGTGCCAACATTGAAGAATTCAAGTATCTCTCCAAGAAAAAAAATATATTTCCGGTACCTACCTTATTTATGACCTCTTTGCTCAAGGACGAGCAAACGTCTAAGCTTGGGGGAGGAGGTAGGTATGATGCAATTTTAGAGTTAAAAGGGGAGCAAATAAAAAATGTTTTGAAAGAAAGAAAGAAAAAAATGAGAAAGAAGAAGAAAGAAAGAAAGAGAAATATGAGAAAAAGAAAAAAAATATAAGTATGTGTAAAAATAAAAATAAAGTGAACTCCCCGGTTCTCTAAAGTGCATTAGTAATTTCAAGGAATCAAGATTAAAAGATCCATACTCAATTTTCCAACCATGTGCAATCCGATAACGAGGACTTCCTTTGTGCCTCGGGATCATTCTTTGCCATTTGCACATGTCCACTCATCTCATGTGTGTGTATTTTTCTCTTTCCCCTCCTTGATATAACATTATTTTCCAATGACCTTTTTGACGAGTCTCGGTAAGACCATGAGAAGCTTGTCTTGTTTTGACAACATCTCATTTGTAATATCTTGGTAAGACTACACTTTCCCAAAAAGCTCCATATAAATCCTGCCACATACATATATGTTATGAGAGGGAAAGGAATAGAATATATAGGCTTGAGAGACAAGATGAGATGAGAGTTCATGAGCAATATGCAAGGTGATTTAAATTTGAGAACTTGGTTTAGCTCTTTTCTATCTCGTTCTTTATTTTTAAAATTTCTGAGATCTATTTAAATTTTTGGGAGCATGTTAATATTTGTGGGATAAGCTTAATTAAGAATCTACCCTCCGTAGAGATGAAGGCTAGTACATTATGAAACTTTAACGAATTAAAATTTCGAGAGCATTATGTTTTCTCATGTATGATCAGGTGCAGGGTTTAAACATTGATAGGCAATGATGATATCCATCGAAGGCTTACTCGGGGACGAGCAATATTTAAGCATGGGGGAGCTGTTGATGGTGAAAATCTGTCAACCTAGCCATGAGTTTACCTTCGGTGTTGGCATAAGCTTTATACCTTATCTATTGGTACTAACCCCCGTGGTATAACAAGTTCACTTGTGCATGTCGGATTTAGTGTTTAGTGTTTATGCAGGGATTTAGTTGAAAGCAAGACTTTCGGGATAAGTTCATCAAGCACCTTGTGACAAGACCTTGAAGCCCCGTACAAGTCATGCAATGAAGCAAACTTAACTCCAAGAAGTCATGGACTTGATCCGAGAAGATGACAAACTCCGAGGACCAAACCAGAAAAGTGTTGAATCTTGCAAGACAATGAGCTATGTCCAATTCGGAGAGAAACTGACGACAAAGACCTACATGCAGAAGGGGGAAGGATCCAGGAAGCTCGGGAACTGACACCACGCAAAGGAGGCCGCGGGGTGGGCCTGGATGGGCCCAGGCCGGCCAGCCCAGCCCGATCCAGGGCCCAGAAGCCCCCCTTTTCACCTAGCCGCCAATCGGGCTATTTATAGCCCCGGGGTCGAGAGCCATGCAAGAAGGAATTCGTGATCAGCCGCCGAGGAGCAGAGAAGAGAGGGACACCATCCCGGAGAGGAGAGGGTCGAGCTAGTTGACTAGGGTTACCCTAGCCGACGTGGGAACTTTGCACGCAAGACCACGTCGGAGTTCTCGGAGCTAGAAGCAAGATCAAGGTAGGATCCCAGTTGTGATCTTGTTTATGTATCATTGTAATGGTTGAATTATCAAGTTGATTCCGATTTCTAGCGATCAAGTGTTTCTTCGAGGATTTTGTTTTTCGATCGGCTTTTCTTATTCTAGATCTATTCTCGAGATAGATCACATAGGTTGTTCTTGTAGCCGCGGTGGCTAGAGGTACATGCCGGATCTTCCGAAAGAACTCGACTTGTCCTTTGACTCGCCCTAGACTACTCGCATGAATAGGGATACGTTGTGACAGAATGGGGGTTCCGAAAGGTGGGCGTTTTCGGAGTTGGACGGGAAACCACGATTTAAAGAGGCTTCTAATGAGATTCGATTTGTTACTTCTTCTTTGCTTGGAACTTCAACAAAAGGCTTAAACCGATCTCTCTAGATTGGTTTATCTACCCAATCTATCTTTGTTACCTCCGGTCTTTAGCAGATTAGATTTGTTCTTGTTTGTGTTCTTTATCTAGATGGGTTAGGGTTTCTCTCTACCGAAGATTGTAGTTACTTGGCTTTACTTGATCATCTTTTGCGTCACACATTTGTTCCACAGATTCGATACCTTGGGTTCACCACTTGAGGGAAGAAGGGTTCCTTGACTACGACGGGAGACTTGTCCACTTGCGAGTCTAAACGAACTTTGATACAACTATTAACCGTCAACACCTTGTTGGCACCACATTGAGATGAGCCACTTGGAAATGATATCACTAGGTGACACCACTTGAAAGAAGCTTGCATAGAAGACACTCTGGGTACCACAAGGATTAGGAATGTATGAGTACATTGCCTTTGAACTTATATAGAAACATAAGCTCGCAAGGACATGACTCAATAAAATGAAGCTCATATTGCTATATTCACTCTTTTTGAGATGTTAGATCACATTGAGAGTGAAATAGCATTATCTTAGAATGAAGTACCACACCGGAACGCGTTGCCAAGGGACTACATAAGACAAGCCTGAAACAATATTAGTCCCATAACCAAACCATAGGATGAGCTCCCCCTAAATGTGTGCATTTAGTGTTTGAATCACCAACCAAATGTATGCACATTGTTTATGACGACAAAAGGGAAGCTAACCCTATAGCTTGCTCATGATGCAAAGAGATATATATGAAAACATGCACCATGAAAGAACAAGTGTAGCTTTCCTACACACTAATCAAACCATGTAAGTTGCTCATGGGTTAGCACATGACACAAGCAACCAACCATATGTAAACATTGCAACAAATGCAACCTAAACAAGGCAATGGAGCTACAATGATACATGAGATAGATTCTAGTTTCCATTACCTAAACCAGGGAACTTGGACAACACATGTCCAACTTGCAAGCTTGGCTTGTAGGCATGAATTTCCACAACTTCTTTGTGCCAAGCCTCCCATGTCCCCACTCTCATGGCCTTCAAGTGGCCTTTGGAACCCAAACCATTTGAGGCCCCTTCATGTTCGTGATGACTTCCTTGGCCACCCAAATGGGTTGGTTCCAACCCCGCTCCTCCTTCATCTTCCCAATCTTGTGTGCAACCACCTTGCCATTAGCCTTCTTCTTGATGACGTAGGTGTTGCTTTTGATCTTGTTCTTGCGGTTGGGCTTGGTGTAGATGAGAGAGCTCTTGATGGTGGGGTTCAACTTCTTCTTTGCTCCCTTGTCCATCTTCTTGATAAATTGAGGCCATTTGTAGAACTTGTGCCCTTCTCCATGACACTTGTAGAAAGTCACGGTTGCACCCTTCTCAAGCTTCTTCACCATGGGATCACGGTTATCTTGAGAAGGTTGGACTTTGCTCTTCATGTCTTGAGAGATGTCCACTTGTTCTTCATCGTTCTTGCCCTTGCCCATCAAGTTTGCCAACCTCTCTCCGAGTCGTTTCACTTCTTGCTTGAGCTCATCATTTTTCTTGCCTATGAGACAATCACATTTTTCTACAACAACATTCTCATTGCAAGATGGTGAGCAAGATTCATCAATTAAATCAATGCAAGAAGATGAAGCTACCTTGGAGATAGGAATTGCACAAGGGATAGGTGTTTCATGAAGCTCAATGTAAATATTTGTTTTAGTCTCATTGCTCTCAAGCTTAGATTTTAGCTCATCACACTCTTTGCTAAGCAATTTGAATTTGCACAACAAATGTTCATAATTTGTAGCAAGGGTTGCACTAAGATAATTGAGAGCGTTGAGTTCTTTAATTTCATTAGCTTGTTTCTCAAGAATTCCTTTTTGCTCATGGACTAGCTCAACAAGACCATCAAGAGAGGTGGTGTCGGATTCATAATCACTTACATTGCTTTCCATACCTTTGGCCATAAGGCACATGTGTAGTGATGATGAAGGACCTTGCATAAAGCGGGTGGTGAAGTTCTTTCTTGATTCATCACTTGAGCTAGAAGAACTTGATTCTCCACCACTTGTCCACTCACGGACGGTGATAGTTGCTTTTTGCCTTGGTATCCTCTCCTTGACCACCTTCTTCTTAGGCTTTTGCTCGATCTTGGTGAACTTGATGTGTTGATGATGCCGCCCTTCTCTCAAGTGGACGTTGTAGCCATACATGTTGACTTTCTTCACATACTTGAAGATCTTCTTCACGTACTCAGCCACCATGGATTCAACCTCTTCATCACTTGAGGAATCTCCATCGTCACCATCATCACCATCATCCTCGCTTGAGCTTCCATGAGTAGCCATCCTACTCAACATCTTCTCTTGTTGGCTTGAGAGAGCATGGCATGTAGTTGGAGAGGATGGTTCTTGGGGCTTCTCTTGGGGCGCCGTCTTTGACTTGGGCATGAGTTGAAGCTCATGTGCCATGATCTTGCTCAAGATATGAGAAGCTCACGTACTAGCATGATACTACTATAGGAAAGTAGAGGAAAACAAAGATTGCAATAGAGTAAATGCGGAAACGTAAAGGGGATGTGAGGAATCAAACTCTTGACACGCGATTTATCCCATGGTATTGGTAGGCACTAAGCCACCCCTAGTCCACGTTGTTGAAGCACTCACACAAGAGTATTGCTTCCCGGTCACCAAGTCTCTCCCAAGAGTACCACTTGACTCGCCACAAAGGCTAGCCACTTAGGCACTTGCCAAGCTCCCTTGGTCACCTTGATGCCGCCTCCACTATGGAGCTTCTCCACCAAGGAAAGGGGTCTCCACGTCCCCCGCACAAGGTGTCCTCGCCACTCCTCACCAAGTCGGAGGGTCGATGACGATTGCCGGTGAGCCACTTAGGCCCCAAGCCTTCCGGCGAACCTTTTACAACTTGATTCACTCAAGAATCACCTCATTAGGTTGGCACAACCTTGCACTCACTCAGCTCTAAGCTAAGCCTAGCACTAAGCACATACACAAAGCATATGCAAGTCTATGGGTGGGCCATTAAGCACTTGGATGGATTAGATATGATCTTCAATGGGTCTTGAACTCCTCAGCACTTGCACACAATCCAACCTCCTCAAATGGGCGGGTGGAGGAGGTATAAATATCCCAAGGCATCAAACTAGTCGTTGGCTAAAAGCTACTGAAAGTAATACCGTCGGATGATCTGACTCTATATTTTTCCGGGCGTCGGTTCATCCGGTGCTACGAGCTGTTGCCTCCACCGCACATGACTTCTCTGACACAACTTCTCCGACGCTATGCACTGACGGTGCGTCGGTTCATCCGGTGTTGAAGACCCTGCGTCTAAGTCGCCTCTGTTAGCCTCCACGCGACCATCGGATAGCCTGACGCTTCACCTTGGCCAAGGCGTCGGATCATCTGGTGTAGAAGGCTTCATCTTGGCGCATCTCTGTCTTGATTCAAACTGAGCATCAGATAGACCTACGGTGTCCCCACTCAGACCGTCGGATCATCCGGTGCTACTAAAAGATGGACCGTCGGTTCATCCGACAATGCCTAGGGTTTCACCATTGTACCAATTCATCCGACGATTGCACCGATGCTTGCTGCTAAGGTACCATCGGTTCATCCCACGGTGTCTTTTGTTTTCCTTTCTTACTCGGTATTGACCCTTGTTTTTCTCATTTTGGCATGTGGTTTTCTTGCATCCTTTGGGACCTAGAAGTGTCTACAAAGACATGCTAAAACAATATGGTTAGTCCCAATAATCACGTTGTCATGAATCACCAAAATCAAACTCGAACTAATGGCATATGAGGCCATGTTTGCTACACTCACACCGGGGACGCAGACCAAGCTGCAACAGCTTGCACTATCCAACCCATAAAAGATGCCATGTGACTGCCGCATGTTACTCTGAGCTCTAGCTAGTTGCCCTTTGCCGACTTTTAGGGCTATACAAAACCGATGAGGCGGTTGGTTTCAGTTATTTAATCATAGAACGAATGAATCATTTCTTCAGTTATTTAACCATAGAACGAATGAATCATAACCCTATAATTGACTGAACCTTTAAAGTAACAATTTTATATTGTACCTCAGCTGCTCATATCTTCAGACGTTTCTCATGAGTGAGAACTAAGCCAGAAAGGTGCCTCTTTGGGCGACAAATAACGTAAGACTGGGAGGAACCAGGAATACATATTTGAGCTACTGAAAACAGCCACGCACAAAAGCCGTCTTGTGCGACTGAGTATGCCAGGGGGAGAGCAGTGACGCCGACTGAGTAGATCAACATCTGCATAACAGGTTTGCATGGAATCCTAACGGGAGGCGCTGAAGCTAGCATTGATCGGGATCCGGCTGACGCTATGGAAAACCCACCATTGTTGTGCGTTGAAATCTTTACCGTGCGTTTTATTTCGGGCGCACGGTAAATAGCTTCTTTGCTGTGCGTTTGTAATCAGGGGTGGTAACGAGCCTTTGATTTTGTACTAAGAAATTTAAGGACCAAACCATATAAGGATCAGACAGTAACGCTATTCAATTTTGAACTAAAAATAAAATGATCTAGTTGGATTGTGAAGAAAGCATTAGACCTTGGCCCTTTACCACCCCTATTTGTTATAGGGCGCACGACAAAGATTTTGTCTGCTGTGCGTTTTCTACACCGCGCACGTCAGAATATTTTTCTCCCTCTCCCAAAGTTCGAATAAATGAAGTATCATTATTTTTAAAAATCTTTGCAGAGCATTTTGTTCCTAACGCACGGCAAACTCTTGTGTTTGCCGTCTGCTTTCTTTTATGCACACGGAAAAGTATATTTTTTTACCTAGCTTGAAGTATTTTTCCCTAAGTCCCAAATCTAATTGCTCCTAAAAAAATTCTCCTCACCTTGAAATCTTTCTCAGCTCAATGCATACAACATGTGATGCATCATGTTAAAATTTGGTGCATTCTTGTAGTCATTTGCTATATTTAACTAATTAATTGCATTTCAATTATTTTTTTTTGAAAGAAATCAAATTTGAACACAAGTGATGCAAAAATTAGAATAAATGAATGGAAGAAAATGATATTCATGTTATTTATCCTAATTTAGACCTTTTCGTGAAATCAAAAGAAAATTTGAATATATTGACCCAGAAACACGATCATATGTGTCCAAATGAATTGAGAATTCAAAAAAAATGCAAGTAAAGTTTAAAAGTTATGAGATTTGTCAATATTTCATGATATCACATGTGAAGGCTATAGTAAAAATATAAACATGTTTTGAACATTTTTTCATATATGTTGCTTAGAAATTGAAACACCTCCAATAAAATTTCATAGAGTTACGAAAAATGTGGTTAGATTTGTATACGACGCGAGATTCAAATTGAGTTTTGACTTCAAAACTTGTTTCTATAAGCAATAGACAACATAACTTAATTTGTGTTAATTTCCTGAATTTTTCCAAAATTATTTGATAAATTATATGAATTTTATAAATTTTAGAAAAAATGTTTGTCGTGCGCCTTCTTTAAAGCGCATAGCAAAGTATACAACTTTGCCGATGTTTTCTTTGTAGCGCACAGCAAATAACTTTGTTCACTTTGAGTCGTCGATCTGAGCATCCAACGGCCCAAATTTGTTAATATTTCACATAAAACCACCCCTCACACCCCCATCCAAACCCTAACCCCTCCCATCCCTTCCCCAGACCTGACCACCACCATCTGCCTCCCCTGCAACCGTGCACCCCCATTGCTCCTCCAGCCCGCCTGGCCTCCTCCTCCTCCTTTAGTACCCCCGACGCCTCCTCATCCCCATGGCGCCAAGACCCAGCGCCTTCTCATCCCCGACACGGCGGCCTGCCCACCTCCCAATGGCGTGGCGGCCCGGTGCATCCTCCTCCCCATGCGCAAGCGGCGGCCAGAGAGGTAGTAGGTTTAAGCAGTCGGCCATGAATTGATTAAACAACGCGTGCATGCGTCATGTCCCGATGGATCACCAGTGGTCGGTGATGGCAGTGAACGCGACCACGTGCCTGGGGCTGATGAAGGGCTGAAGGCCACCTCGTAGGGGGTGTTCTGGGAGAAGAACCCATCGGACTACGTGCTCACACTCCCACCCTCCTTATTTGCCTCATCATCGTTGTCGTCCTCGGTCCTACCTCCTCCTCCACCAGGTGCGCCCGAGCTCCTCTCCCTCATCTCTGGCCGCACCGGCGCAACGGCTGCCGTCTCTGGCCACGCACTGACACGTCGCTGCGTAAGGAATCGGATGCTCGTTAGCCTAAGTGGGGGAGAGGGTGAATTGGGCAACTTAAAATCTTAACCTAAGGCTTCACTATTTTTGCACAAAGGTAAACTAGAACATACTATCTAGATGTGCAACTAGGGTTGTTCTACTGTAAAACTCCCATCCCAAAACAAGGTTTGCAACCTATAGCCAATCCTAGCATGATACTACTCTAGGAAAGTAAAGGCAAGCAAAGATTGCAATAAAGTAAATGCGGAAACGTAAAAGGGATGAGAGGAAGCAAACTCTTGACACTCGATATATCCCGTGGTATCGGTAGGCACTAAGCCACCCCTAGTTCACGTTGAAGCACTCACACAAGAGTATTGCTTCCTGGTCACCATGTCTTTTCCAAGAGCACCACTTGACTCGCCACAAAGGCTAGCCACTTAGGCACTTGCCAAGCTCCTTTGGTCACCTTGATGCCGCCTCCACTAAGGAGCTTCTCCACCAAGGAAGGGGGTCTCCACGTCCCCCGCACAAAGTGTCCTCGCCGCTCCACGCCAAGTCGGAGGGTTGATGACGATTGCCGGTGAGGCACTTAGGCCCCAAGGCTTGCGGCGAACCTTGTACAACTAGATTCAGTCAAGAATCACCTCACAAGGTTGGCACAACCTTGCACTCACTCAGCTCTAAGCTAAGCCTAGAACTAAACACATACACAAAGCATATGCAAGTCTAAGGATGAGATATTAAGCACTTAGATGGATTGGATATGATCTTCAATGTGTCTTGAACTCCTCTGCACTTCCACACAATCGTACCTCCTAAAATGGGCGGGTGGAGGAGGTATAAATAGCCCAAGGCAACAAACTAGTCGTTGGCTAAAAGCTGCTGAAAGTAGTACCGTCGGATGATCCGACGCTATCTTTTTCCGGGTGTCGGTTCATCCGGTGCTACAAGCCGTTGCCTCCATCACACATGACTTCTCTGACACAACTACTCTGACGCTATGGACCGACGTTGCGTCGGATCATCCGGTGCTGAACACCCCGCGTCCAAGTCGCCTCTGTTAGCTTTTACTCGACCGTCGGATAGACCGATGCTTCACCTTGACCAAGGTATCGGATCATCCGGTGTCGAAGGCTTCGTCTTAGAGCGTCTCTGTATGAATTCAAACTGAGCGTCAGATAGACCGACGGTGTCCCCACTCAAACCGTCGGATCATCCGATGCTATTGTCTTCCCTGCTCTTCCGCCGCAACTCGTCTGACGCTACTAAGAATTGGACCGTCGGTTCAACCGATGGTACCTAGGGTTTCTCCCTGTGTACCAACTCGTATGATGGTTGCACCGACGCTTGCTAAATTGATACCGTCGGTTCATCTGACGATGTCTTTTCTTTTCCTTTTCTTCCTCGGTTTTGACCCTTGATTTTCTCATTTTGGCTTGTGGTTTTTTTGCATCCTTGGGACCTAGAAGTGTTTATAAAGACATGCTAAAACAATATGGTTAGTCCCAATGATCGTGTTGTCATGAATCACCAAAATCAAACTTGAACTAATGGCATATGAGGCCATATTTGCTACAATCTCCCCCTTTTTGGTGATTTATGACAACACAACCAAAGAAGCATAAATTTGCAAATATTGACAGAATTAGAACCACTTACACTTTCTTGGATGCTTACCATCATCCAAACTCCCCTTAGATCAAACTCCCACTTTTTGATCTTATGTTCCCATTCTCCCCCTTTGGGCTCATATCCTTGAAACGACTTGTAAGCTTAAACCACTAGCTTGCTCTGGTCTAACATTATCCTCCTTTGGAATAAAATCTCCAAAATGTCCAAAGAAAATTTGCTCCAAGAAAACTAGCAAGTCATAGCAAACAAAGCTCAAGGAGAAATGTTAAATACAAGGGATAAAGCCGCATGAACCATGATCCATAAGTATGATATCAATGAAGATACCACATGTAAGAATGACTAAGGTGGATCACAGCCTCATGAGACTAGCATGATATAAACTAAGTTCCCCCTAAGTGTGTGCACAGAAAGATGGTGTGAAAAACAAGTGCACAACTACAAACTTGTAAGACAAGGAAGCTTAGACCATATCATGCAAGGAGATAGCTTAAAGAACAAGAGATAAGACAAATGGGTTCTTGTTACATTAGCACTTGTAGATATTACTTGTAGTCTTTTGATCATTGCATACCTCCGGGGGATGATCCTCTCTACCTTGTTGCCACCACATTGAGATGAGCCTCTTGGAGATGACATCAATAGGTGACACCACTTGAAAGAAGCTTGCATAGAAGACACTTGGGGTACCACAAGGATTAGGAATGTATGAGTACATTGCCTTTGAACTTATATAGAGACATAAGCTCGCAAGGACATGACTCAATAGCTTGAAGCTCATATTGCTATGTTCACTCTTTTAGAGATGTTAGATCACATTGAGAGTTAAATAGCATTCTCTTAGAATGAAGCACCACACCGAAAGGCATTGCCAAGGGACTACATAAGATAAGCTTGAACAATATTAGTCCCATAACCAAACCATAGGATGAGCTCCCCCTAAATGTGTGCATTTAGTGTTTGAATCACCAACCAAATGTATGCACATTGTTTATGACAACAAATGGGAAGCAAACCCTATAGCTTGCTCATGATGCGAAGAGATATATATGAAAACATGCACCATGAAAGAACAAGTGTAGCTTTCCAACACACTAATCAAACCATGTAGGTTGCTCATGGGTTAGCACATGACACAAGAACCTTACCATATGTAAATATTGCAACAAATGCAACCTAAACAAGGCAATGGAGCTACAATGATACGAGAGATAGGTACTAGTTTCCATTACCTCAACCGGGGAGCTTGGGCAACACATGTTCAATTTGCAAGCTTGGCTTATAGGCTTGAATCTTCTCATCTTGATTGTGCCAAGCCTCCCAAGTCCCCGCACTTCTTCTTCTCGCCCTTGTCCATCCTTTGACAAATTGAGGGCATTTGTAGAAAATGTGCTCTTCTCCATGACACTTGTAGCAAGTCACGGTTGCACCCTTCTCAAGCTTCTTCACCATGGACTCACGGTTATCTTGAGAAGGTTGGACTTTGCTCTTCATGTCTTGAGAGATGTTGAGGACCATGTGTGGTTCGAGGACCGGTGGATGGTCGCTTCCTTGTGTGATGAGTGATTGACAACGTTGTGTGGACTGATTCTTGGCTAAGTATTGCAGGTGCAGGTTGCGGCTTGACTGGTGTTGGTGCAGGTGAAGAACAAGCGCGAAAGGTCGTCGCCGATGAGGCCTCCAGGTGTGGAGAAGACAAGTAGCCTTCGTTCGAGGGACCCGGTGGCCAGCGGGGTCAAGTGCGGGCCGCATGGTGGCATGAACAGCAAGATGAAGTCATGGACGGCTTCTTGGTTGAGCCTCAAAACCAAGGTCGAGCCGGGACTACATGGGAGCCAAGTCATGAGTGGAGATTGGCGGAGGCTACACCGAGTTCGCGGGGTTTCCGGTGGTTCACCAGAAAACCACTGGGTTACTTGGTTGATCCACAAAGCCAAGACCGAAGAACCGAAGATGGTGCTGCAGCAGTGCCAGACCTGTCTGACCGGTGGGTCTGACTGGTTTGACCGGTGGGTACAGGTCTGACCGGTGAGGAGCACCGGTCTGACCGGTGTGCGACGACGAAGTCCGGAGACTTTGAAGCGGAGGACACGCATCGAGGTCGCATGGCTTGCGTCGAGGCTATGCAGGGTGCGGTTGCCGGGCATCCGTCCGATGGTGAAGACATGAAGACTTACAAATCCGCCGTTGAGGGGCTTGTATCCCTAGTTATTAGGAAAGGGCATTTTAGACTTTCGGTTGCCTCCATATAACTCAAGACGTGAGAGTATGGCAGCCAACTCTTGGAACCCTAGCCCATTTGTTTTCCTATTTTCCCTTCCTATTTTCCTTAGGATTTCCATAGGACTAGCTTGAGAGCTTCATGGTGAGATCTTGTAAGAGGGTTGGATGATCGGGCGGCAAGCTAGACCTATTATGAACCTTTTTTGCATGTATAGATGATTCGGCGTGGTTCCTCAAGGTTTGGATGTGTTGTTCCCGGTTGTTCTTGGTGGTGATTTTCGGAGCCCTCTCTTGGTGATTTCTTTGGGTTGTTTTCGGGACCTTTCTCTTGGGGATTTGATGAGGGAAATTTGTGGGAACCCTTCGTGGTTCTTTGGGCTGTGATTCCCCTCCCAAATCCGTGAGTAAAGGGGCTGGATTTTGGGGTTTTCCGGGTTCTAGGGTTTGTGGTGCTCTTGGCGAGATTTATTCGATTCCTCCTTTTTGGATGAGTTTTGGTGGGATTAAAATTGGCTATGGACTCCTCATGAGGTGTTCCTAATATCCCCAAAGTCTTTTTCAAGTCCGTGGAGCGATTCGGGAGATCGAGGTTTGGATTTGGGGGAGTTGACCCGCGGGTGTTGTTCATCCCGAGCTGCCCAGGCTACACCGGTCTGACCGGTGCTCTTGACCGGTCTGACCGGTGCAACCCTCGGTGGGTTTTTGCTCGGGTGAATGTCTGGGTGTGTTCGCTGTTGTCCTGTGTTGCTGCTATTTCGAGTTTGGGTCAGTTTGGTGGTCGGTTGGATTGTTTGGTGATTTGGGGGCTTTCAGGCTTGGACCGGTCTGACCGGTGTGTTACACCGGCCTGATCGGTGTGAAGCCACTTGGTGGAAGTTGCCAACTCTCAGCAGCAGGGACCGGTCTGACCGGTGGTGCTCACCGGTGTGACCGGTGTTGGTCTGTAGACTCGAGGTTTGGTGTTCCGCTGCGTTCTCGGGCCGGAAGGTTGTGTGTTGGTTCCTAGGTCCAGTGGCACTCCAGTGGCTGCGTGGGCTTGGCCAATTTGGGTAGTGAGTCGGAGACGTGTGTTGGAAGCCGTGTTCATCTTGTTGGAGTTTTCATTTCCTTCGAGAAGAATTTTTATCGGCTCCCATTCACTCCCCCCTCTCTGGTTCGCCGTATCGGTCCTTCAGATGTCCACGTGTTCCTCATTGTTCTTGCCTTTGCCCATCAAGCTTGCCAACCTCTCTCAGAGCCATTTCACTTCTTGCTTGAGCTCATCATTTTTCTTGCCTATGAGACAATCACATGTTTCTACAACAACATTCTCATTGCAAGATGGTGAGAAAGATTCATCAACTAAATCAATGCAAGAAGTTGAAGCATCTACCTTGGAGATAGGAATTGCACAAGGGATACATGATTCATTAAGCTCAAAGGAATTACTTGTTTTAGTCTCATTGCTCTCAAGCTTAGATTTTAGCTCATCACACTCCTTGCTAAGCAATTTGAATTTGCACAACAAATGTTCATAATTTGTAGCAAGGATTGCACTAAGATCATTGAGAGTGTTGAGTTCTTTAATTTCATTAGCTTGTTTCTCAAGAATTCCTTTTTGCTCATGGACTAGCTCAACAAGATCATCAAGAGAGGTGGTGTCGGATTCATCTTCACTTACATTGCTTTCCATACCTTTAGCCATAAGGCACATGTGTAGTGATGATGAAGTACCTTGCATGAAGCGGGTGGTGAAGTTCTTTCTTGATTCATCACTTGAGCTAGAAGAACTTGATTCTCCACCACTTGTCCACTCACGGACAGAGATAGTTGCTTTTTGCCTTGGTCTCCTCTCCTTGACCACCTTCTTCTTAGGCTTGTGCTCGATCTTGGTGAACTTGATGTGTTGATGATGATGCCCTTCTCTCAAGTCGACGTTGTAGCTGTACATGTTGACTTTCTTCACATACTTGAAGATCTTCTTCACGTACTAGGCCACCATGGATTCAACCTCTTCACCACTTGAGGAATCTCCATCGTCACCATCATCACCATCATCCTCGCTTGAGCTTCCATGAGTAGCCATCCTACTCAACATCTTCTCTTGTTGGCTTGAGAGCATGACTTGTAGTTGGAGAGGATGGTTCTTGGGGCTTCTCTTGGGGCACCTTCTTTGACTTGGGCATGAGTAGAAGCTCATGTGCCATGATCTTGCTCAAGGTATGAGATGGTTTCAAATCTTTGAGCTTCTTCTCGTAGATGATTGCCTTCACCAAGTCATAATTGGGCTTCCGGAGACTTTGAAGGATCTTGCGGTTTATGTTCAAGTCCGCGATGCCCTTCACACCTAAAGCATTGATCTCAATGACAAGCACATTTAGGCGTGAGTACATAGATTCGGCATTTTCATTTGCAAGTTGCTTAAAGCTATTGAATTCCTCAAGGAGACAACCGTAGCTTTCATTAGCAACTTCTTTTGAACCCTCATTTTGCTCCTTGATGGTTTTCCATAGCTCATGAGCATTTTCACAGGTAAAAACACTATTGAAAATGCCTACATCTAGTGAGGACAAAATGATACTCTTAGCAATCACATCAAATTGTTTTTCCTTCTTAGTACCATTTTTCATGCCCTCATCGGTGACTCTCCAAACATCAAGGTCCTTTGCTTGGAGATAGGCTTCCATGAGAACCTTCCATCGAGGGTAGCCCGTGCCATCGAAATGTGGAGCCAAACCTAAGGTATCCACCCCTTTCATACCTCTATAGAGCAACTCACTAGGCGGTGAAGCCTAACCGTTCCAATGAGCTAGTTTTCACAATTTACAAATCGAATTGGTGTTTCCTTGTGAAGGAAGTGAGTTCCGGCTCTGATACCACTTGTAAGGAATCGGATGCTCGTTAGCCTAAGTGGGGGAGAGGGTGAATTAGGCAACTTAAAATCTTAACCTAAGGCTTCACTATTTTTGCCTCATCATCGTTGTCGTCGTCGGTCCTACCTCCTCCTCCACCAGGTGCGCCCGAGCTCCTCTCCCTCATCTCTGGCCGCACCGGCGCAACGGCTGCCGTCTCTGGCCACGCACTGACACGTCGCTGCGTAAGGAATCGGATGCTCGTTAGCCTAAGTGGGGGAGAGGGTGAATTGGGCAACTTAAAATCTTAACCTAAGGCTTCACTATTTTTGCACAAAGGTAAACTAGAACATACTATCTAGATGTGCAACTAGGGTTGTTCTATTGTAAAACTCCCATCCCAAAACAAGGTTTGCAACCTATAGCCAATCCTAGCATGATACTACTCTAGGAAAGTAAAGGCAAGCAAAGATTGCAATAAAGTAAATGCGGAAATGTAAAAGGGATGAGTGGAAGGAAACTCTTGACACTCGATATATCCCGTGGTATCGGTAGGCACTAAGCCACCCCTAGTTCACGTTGAAGCACTCACACAAGAGTATTGCTTCCTGGTCACCATGTCTTTTCCAAGAGCACCACTTGACTCGCCACAAAGGCTAGCCACTTAGGCACTTGCCAAGCTCCTTTGGTCACCTTGATGCCGCCTCCACTAAGGAGCTTCTCCACCAAGGAAGGGGGTCTCCACGTCCCCCGCACAAAGTGTCCTCGCCGCTCCACACCAAGCTTGAGGGTTGAGGACGATTGCCGGTGAGCCACTTAGGCCCCAAGGCTTCCGGCGAACCCTGTACAACTGGATTTACTCAAGAATCACCTCACAAGGTTGGCACAACCTTGCACTCACTCAGCTCTAAGCTAAGCCTTGCACTAAACACATACACAAAGCATATGCAAGTCTAAGGATGAGCAATTAAGCACTTGGATTGATTGGATATGATCTTCAATGTGTCTTGAACTCCTCTGAACTTCCACACAATACTACCTCCACAAATGGGTGGGTGGAGGAGGTATAAATAGCCCAAGGCAACAAACTAGCCGTTGGCCAAAAGCTCCTGAAAGTAGTACCGTCGGATGATCCGACGCTATCTTTTTTCGGGCGTCAGTTCATCTGGTGCTACTAGCCGTTGCCTCCACCGCACATGACTTTTCTGACACAACTGCTCCAACGCTATGCACCGACGGTGCATCGGATCATCCGGTGCTGAAGACCCCGCGTCCAAGTCGCCTCTGTTAGCTTTTACTCGACCGTCGGATAGACCGACGCTTCACCTTGACCAAGGCGTCGGATCATCCGATGCTGGAGGCTTGGTCTTGGCTCATCTCTGTATGAATTCAAACTGAGCGTCGGATAGACCGACGGTGTCCCCACTCAGACCGTCAGATCATCCGGTGCTATTGTCTTCCCTTCTCTTCCTCTGCAACTCGTCCGACGCTACTAAGAATTGGACCGTCGGTTCATCCGACAGTACCGAGGGCTTCGCTCTGTGTACCAACTCGTCCGATGGTTGCACCGACGCTTGCTAAATTGATACCGTCGGTACATCCGACGGTGTCTTTTCTTTTCCTTTTCTTGCTCGGTTTTGACCCTTGATTTTCTCATTTTGGCATGTGGTTTTCTTGCATTCTTGGGACCTAGAAGTGTTTATAAAGACATGCTAAAACAATATGGTTAGTCCCAATGATCATTTTGTCATATGAGGCCATGTTCGCAAGACGCTGCCAAATTCGGTCAACACGGACCCGATTCGGTGCCATGGCCTCAGATCTCCTTCCCCGATGGCGACAGCTCGCGGTGGCCCAAATCAAGGTGGCTGAGCTCGGGCGTGTAAGGGAGGGAGGCCATGAGTGACCTCATCTTTCAGCTGGTGGCGGAAGCACCAGATCTCCATGGCGGCCGACTCTAGGTATTCTCTCTCTCTCTCTCTCTCTCTCTCTCTCTCTCTCTCTCTCTCTCTCTCCGCGGGCTCGCATGGCCTTCTCGCCCCTCTCTCTCTCTCTCTCTTTGATATCTCCATCTCTCTCTCTCTGACAGGCAGTGGTGGTGGCAGTGAGCTTCTCCCCGCGATGTAGCGCCTGACGCGAGGGAAGTTGTTGTTGTGGTGGCCAGAGCAGCGGCGCGGCACCCGGCACGGGGGATAGGGTGGTGGCGGCGGTGTCAACGTCAGCGAGGAAGGCCAGATGGCCTGTGCATTTTTTTGAAATGTTTGTTGTGCATCAATTTTGGCGCAAGATGAATTTTTAATGCATTTCGAAAATATTTGGCCCTTTACCGTGCAAATCGTTGTTGTTCGGCCATTGCCGTGTGTAACGACAAAAAACACATGGCAACGATTTTGCTTTGCGCATACAGACCTTCGTCGTGCGCCGCAAGCGCATGACAAAAAATGGTTTCCCCGTTGTGTGATCGAACCCTGTGACGACGCTGGTGAGGCAGTCAATACGACAATGGCATGTGGCGGCCTGGGTAGTGCAGTCGGATTAGAGTATTTCTGGTAGTATTTTCTCTGATGCCACGAGTAGCTCGATCAGACAGGAGGCCGTTTGCATCAGCAACTCTAGCAAAGCCTTTACTCAGCCCTTACTCAAAAAGGAAGGGCCAAGTGAAAAAACGCAGTCCAACAAATCTCCTGCTCCAGCCCCTAACACTGTTCAACCCTACTTCTCCCTCAGTTCCCTTCTCCTCGGGAGGAGAGAGAAGGACCCTACTTGGTGGTTTGTCGTTTTCCCAGTGCGCCACCGAGCGGAGCCACAAACTGCCCCTTCTCGTTGGCCTACTCCTTGGTGCTATGCCGCCCTGAGCTCCGTCCTCACCGCCCTTGAAGATTTCCCGCTACCATTGGAAATGACCGTCAAATCAACGCCCAAATTGAGCGTCGCCCGACGTCGATGACTGCTGGCACCATGTCGTGCAACTCCCTACCTACGCCGTCGTGAGGCCCTTCCTCTTCTGCCTCTATAGGGATGCCTTTTCTCCTCACGACATCTTGCGGGTTGGCAGCTTCTTCGCACAGGCTGGTGCCGCTTTGATCTTTCCTCAGTGGCCGCCGCTCGATTTTGCCCACCATCGAGCACCGTCGAGTCTCCTCCATGGCACCCAACATGGAGTTCTACCAGCCCCGCCGAAAGTTCCACCCCTTTTGATGCCGCTATGCGCTGCTCGAATCTCCCTTCACGAAACGCAGAGGAGGCGGTGGATGGGAGGGGATGCGGCGGGAACACGATGAAGAGCTCGGTGGGCGCACGATGAAGAGCTCGATGCCGCTCTAGCCCCTTCTCGCGCTCCCCCACAATGAGCTGACGGTCGGATATATAGGTAGGAGAGGATGCAGATGGATGGGAGAAGCTGGAGGTGAGGACCATGTGTGGTTCGAGGACCGGTGGATGGTCGCTTCCTTGTGTGATGAGTGATTGACAACGTTGTATGGACTGATTCTTGGCTAAGTATTGCAGGTGCAGGTTGCGGCTTGACTCGTGTTGGTGCAGGTGAAGAACAAGCGCGAAAGGTCGTCGCCGGTGAGGCCTCCGGTGTGGAGAAGACAAGTAGGCTTCGTTCGAGGGACCCGGTGGCCGGCGGGGTCAAGTGCGGGCCGCATGGTGGCATGAACAAGCAAGATGAAGTCGTGGACGGTTTCTTGGTTGAGCCTCAAAACCAAGGTCGAGCCGGGACTACGTGGGAGCCAAGTCATGAGTGGAGATTGGCGGAGGCTACACCGAGTTCGCGGGGTTTCCGGTGGTTCACCGAAAAACACCGGGTTCCTTGGTTGATCCACAAAGCCAAGATCGGAGAACCGAAGACGGAGGTGCGGCGGCACCGGACCGGTCGACCGGTGGGTCGACCGGTCGACCGGTGGGGACCGGTCCGACCGGTGAGGAGCACCGGTCGACCGGTGTGCGACGACGCGGTCCGAATCTTCGAAGCGGAGGACACGCGTCGGGATCGCATGGCTTGCGTCGTGGCTACGCGGGGTGCGGTCGCCGGGCATCCGTCCGATGGTGAAGACATCAAGAATTCCAAATCCGCCCTTGAGGGGCTTGTATCCCTAGTTAGTAGAGAGGGGCATTTTAGACATTCGGTTGCCGCCTATATAACCCAAGAGGTGAGAGGATGGCAGCCAACTCTTGGAACCCTAGCTCATTAGTTTTCCTATTTTCCACCTACTTTCCTTAGGTTTTCTCTAGGACTAGCAAGAGAGCTTCACGGAGAGATCTTGTAGAGAGGGATGGATGATCGGGCGGCTTGCTAGACCTTGTACGAACCTTTGTTTCATGTATAGATGATTCGGCGTGGTTCCTTAAGGTTTGGATGTGTTTTCCCCGGTTGTTCTTGGTGGTGATTTTCGGAGCCCTCTCTTCGTGATTTCCTTGGGGTGTTTTCGGGGCTTTTCTCTTGGGGATTCGGTGGGGGAAATTTTTGGGAACCCTTCGTGGTTCTTTGGGCTGTGATTCCCCTCCCAAATCCGTGAGTAAAAGTGCTCGATTTTGGGGTTTTCTTGAGTTCTTGGGTTGGAAGTGCTTTCGGCGGGATTTCTTCGATTCCTCCTTTTTGGACGAGATTTGGTGGGATTAAACTTGGCTATGGACTCCTCATGAGGTGTTCCCGATATCCCCAAAGTCTTGTTCAAGTCCGTGGAGCGATTCGGGAGATCGAGATTTGGATTTGGGGGAGTTGACCCGCGGGTGCTTGTTCATCCCGAGTCGCCCGAGCTACACCGGTCTGACCGGTGCTCTTGACCGGTCTGACCGGTGTGAGCTCTTGTGGGTTTTTGCTCGAGTGAACGTCTTGGTGTGTTCGTTGTTGTCCCGTGTTGCTGCTGTTTCGAGTTTGGGTCCGTTTGGTGGTCGGTTGGCTTTGTTTGGTGCCTTGGGGGCTTTCAGGCTTCCATCGGTCTGACCGGTGTGTCTCACCGGTCGGCCGGTGTAGAGCCACTTAGTGGAAGTTGCTCGGTTTCACCGGCGAGGGACCGGTCGACCGGTGGTGCTCACCGGTCTGACCGGTGTGGGTCTGTAGACTCGAGGTTTGGTTTTTCCGCTGCGTTTCTCGAGTCGGAAGATTGCGTGTTGGTTCCTAGGTCCAGTGGCACTCCAGTGGCTACGTGGGCTTGACCAACCTTGGTACTGAGTCGGAGACGTGTGTTGGAAGCCGCGTTCGTCTTGTTGGAGTTTTCATCTCCTTCGAGAAGAATTTTTATCGGCTCCCATTCACTCCCCCCCCTCTCTGGTTCGCCGTATCGGTCCTTCAAGTGGTATCGAGCCGGTTCGGGTCTTTGTTGACTCTAACCGGTCTAAGATCCAAGGATGGCGTACCGAGAATGGGGTTCGGGTCCTCCACACTTCGATGGCAAGAACTACCGGATGTGGAGCAAGCGGATGGGTGCGTTCCTCCGCGGAAAGGGTCGGCGCTTTGGGATGTCACGGTGGACACGGGCTATGTCCAGCCGATGGATTTCCTTGCTCCGGGGGTCGAGGGACGGATTCGACGCCAACAATAAGGCGGTCGACTACTTGTTTCGTGCTTTGTGTCGGCCGAGTTCGATCGGGTGCACACCGAGCACTTGGCTTGTAGGATTTGGGCGGTGTTGAAGGAGGCTCATGTTGGGAACGCCCGTGGTTCGAGCACGGTCGTATGCGACCTACCGGAGAGAGTACGAGAACTTCACTCATCTCCCCGGTGAGTCCATCGATGCCTTGTTTCAAAGGTTCACGGTGGTGGTGAACAACATGAGGGCCAATGTGGACGTGCTCCCGTACGATGATCATGATAGAGCGGTCAAGCTCTTACACTCTTTGGATCGTACGATATGGGGCGGAAAGTTCGAGGCCATAGTCGAGTCGGAGAGGTATGATACTCTGACGGTAAACGAGCTGTTCTCGAAGCTCAAGTCGGCTGAGGTGGATAGGGGCATGACCGCCAAGCTCGAGGGACCGACCGATTCCCATAGTCTTGCCCTCGTTGGTGGTTCCAAAGGAAAGACTAACTCTAACCCATCCACCGGGATGTTCTCGTTTTCCTCTCTCGATGTCTATGCCAGATGAGGAGTTTGATGACCTTGGAGAGGACGAGCTGGCGCTGTTGACGAGGCGGTTCGAGAGGCTGCACGAGAACCGCGTGAACATGAGGAGGAACACGAGGACTTGCTTCCAGTGCGGCAAGCCGGGACACTGCGTCGCCGACTGCCCGGAGAAGGTCGAGAACAAGGACAGCTACAAGCACAAGCCGAGGATGAACGATGGCAAGTACCGTTCGAGGCGTGACCACAAGAGCAAGCACAAGAACAAGTACAAGGACGAGCGACGATCGAGGAAGAAGGAGGGCCGAGGCAAGGCCCGAGCGATGGTTGGAGCGAGCGACGTCGACTCCAGTTCCGCGTACTCCACCTCGAGCTCGAGCAGCAGCGACGACGAGGGAGATCGCCGCAAGAACAAGAGGTCGTCCAAGAACCTGAGCGGGCTGAGCTGCTTTGCGAGAGACGGCTTCTGCACCATGGCGTTGAGCTCCGGCAGCAAGAAGAGCACACAGAGCGACTCGGACTCTGAGTCCGACGACGAGGTGCGTGATGAGCTTCCCTTCTTGTGCCAGGAGAATGAGAGGCTTGGCTCTTTGCTTGATAATCGTGATGACATGCTTAGAGAGGCCAAGAAAATGAGGAAAGAGCTTAGGGCTTCACTCGAGGATGCTAGGACTAGAGTGGCTGAGCTAGAGACACAGGTGCTTGATAGCAAGCTTGAGATTGATTCGCTTAAGGCTAGCCCTATTGTTTCGATGAGAATGATTGTCTTGATTGCTCTATTTTCCTTGCCGATCTTGCTTTGTTCAAGGAGAAGCATGCCTCCAAGTGTGAGGAACTAGATGTGCTTAGGGTTGAAGTGGCTCGAGCTTAAGTCTAGACCTGCTTTGCTAGGTGCTTGCACTTCTTGCCCCGTTTTGCATGCTAAGATTGATGAGATGCATGCTTACACTAGTTCGCTCGAGGCTAAATTGAAGGAACCCATGCCTACATCTTGCTCTACCCGTGAAATGCATGCATTGAAAAATTTGGAGCTTGCACATTATGTTGATCGTTTGCGGGATGAGAATGATGATTTGAGGAAGTTGATGGGTTGGTTGTCCGGTCACGAGCCTCAGTTGAGGATGATGATCGAGGCCTTTAAGAGGCAAGACGGTGAGGGGCTTGGAGCAAACAAGGTTGGTGAGGGAAGTGGAGAGAATATCCCGGAGCCACCAAAAACCCACCACAAGAATGAGTTCCCACCAAAACCTAACCATCTAAGGAATCGGCTAGACACAACCCCAGCTCCACCCATGCTTCCTACACCCACAAATGACCTACAAAAGCCTATCATGTTTGTGAGCACTTCGGGGAAAGTGTTCTTTGGGAAGGAGAGTGAGAAGGCAAGTGGTGAGAAACCGGTGGAGGGTTTGAGTGGAGAGAAACCGAGTGAGCAGCCACATCCCAAGCCAAAGCCTAAGCTTGTGAGGTTCCATTGTGGCTATTGTGGGAGAGATGGCCATAAGGAGGAGTTTTGCTTCAAGAGGAAGCGAGAGGAGAGAATGAAGAAGGAGTGGGCAAACAAGGACAAGTACCACCCTTCCGATGGTGTACTTGAGTCTCGTATGCAGATGCCCAGGGGCAAGGCGATTGTGAGGACAGTTCGGGCTTGGGGAGAGAAGAAGGCTGCAGGTGGTGTTGCTGTCCAGGTCACACCGGTCAGACCGGTGTGGGGCACCGGTCAGACCGGTGCGGGCACACGGACGGATGTTCGGGTTTCGAGCTCGTACGGTGCAAGAGTTGTTTCGGTGGTCGTGGTTCGGTGGTTGGGCCGGAAAGAGTGCGGGTGGTCGGTTTGCTAGGCGTTCTCCTCCTCGTGCTCAATACGGGGATTGGAGGAGTCGTGGCGTTGAGTTGGAGAGGAAGGACGTTCCACGGGCTTTCTTGCGTGGTTTTGGTCCTCCTCCGGGCGAGAGGGGTGGTTCCCTCGGGGTGGTTACCGTGGTGGTGTTCGTGGAGGTAGCTTTGGTAGGAGAGATGCCTTGGTTGGTGCTAACCCCACTTTCGAGCAAATGGCTCGGCACTGGTTTTCCTCTTTTGGTACTAACCCCGATCTTTGAGTCGTTTGTTTGCTCACGTGCCTATTTTTGATTTTCAGGTGGGAGACTTGAAGAACATTTGGTTGATTGACTCCGGTTGTTCGAGGCATATGACCGGAGACAGGGGGTGGTTCTCAAGTCTCGTCCCGGTGGTGACGAAGAGGTACATCACCTTTGGGGACAATGGGCGTGGGCGTGTGCTTTCAGAAGGTGAGATCAAAGTGAGTGACAAGATCACTCTGAGGCGTGTTGCTCTTGTTCAATCGCTGGGGTACAATTTGCTTTCGTGTCCCGGTTGTTGGATGAGGGCTTTGAGGTGTTGTTTCGGCCGGGTGGTTCTCGGATTGTGGACTATCGAGGGGACCTTGTTTGTATGGTCGTTCCCGAGGGTCAGGTGTTTCGTGCTGATTTTTCTCAGTCTTCGGGTGTGGAGCGTTGTTTCTTGGCTGGTTCTTCGAGTGAGTTGTGGAAGTGGCATAGGAAGTTGGGTCACTTGAGCTTTGACCTTTTGTCTCGCTTGAGTAAACTCAATTTGGTCCGAGGATTGCCACGTTTGAGGCTTGAGAAAGAGTTGGTTTGTGCTCCGTGTAGGCATGCCAAGATGGTGGCCTCTTCTCACCCGCCTCTCACCGATGTGATGACTGAGCGTCCATGCGAGCTGCTCCATATGGACCTTGTTGGCCCAGCTCGTGTGCGATCTGCGGGTGGGAAGTGGTATGTCCTTGTTGTGGTGGACGACTATTCTCGGTATGCGTGGGTGTTCTTTCTGGAGGATAAGGGGGAGACGTTTGGCTTTGTTCGAGATCTAGTCTTGAGGTTGAGGAACGAGAGGCACGGAGATGCCATACGAGCTATCCGCAGTGACAATGGCTCGGAATTCAGGAACTCTCGTTTTGAAACCTTTTGTCATGACTTGGGTCTTGAGCACCAGTTTTCGAGTCCGTATACGCCTCCCCAGAATGGTGTTGTGGAAAGGAAGAACAGGACCTTGTGCGAGATGGCTCGGACGATGCTTGATGAGCATAGGACTCCGAGGAGGTATTGGGCTGAGGCGGTGAATACCGCGTGCTATGTGTCGAACAGAATATACCTCAGAGTGCACAAGAAGAAGACATGCTATGAGTTGATGCATGGTCGCACACCCAAGGTGAGTCGCTTCCATGTCTTCGGTTGCAAGTGTTTCATTCTGAAGAAAGGCAAGAAGTTGGATAAGTTTGAGGCTAGGTCTGTCGATGGCATTTTCTTTGGTTATGCATCTCATTCTAGAGCATATCGTGTGCTCAATCTTGAAACTAACCAAATCGTGGAGACTTGCGAGGTAACCTTCGACGAGACAGAGCCACGTAGTCGGCTTGTCTTTGAGTGTGCGGTGATGATGAGCTTGGCGAGGAGATCTTTCGGGGAGGAGGAGCATGAACATGGTGATGATGAAGATGGCGGTGTGGTGCCCCCGGCTGAACATGTACCCACTACTTCGACTACGATGATGGATGGACCCTCTGCTACACCTACGGCAACAAACCAAGAACGAGGAGAAGCTGATGTTGAGGGGGAGGTAGCTTCGAGGCAAGAACCTCCCCGGCGAGTTCAGGTGGATCACCCAGCTTCGAGGATCATCGGCGACATGAATGAACGCACTACACGATCGAGGGTTCGAAACAATTCCCATTTTGCTCATGCTGCATTTGTTGCTTCTTTTGAGCCCAAAGACATTGGACACGCACTATCTGATCACAATTGGGTTAACTCGATGCATGATGAGTTGGAGAACTTTGAGAGGAATCAGGTGTGGGAGTTGGTTGACCCTCCCCCAGGGTGTAAGCCGATTGGTACCAAGTGGGTGTGGAAAAACAAAGAGGGAGAGAAGGGTGAGGTTGTGAGGAACAAGTCGAGACTTGTTGCTCAAGGGTTCGATCGAAGGAGGGGATCGACTACGAGGAGACCTTTGCTCCCGTAGCCCGTTTGGAGGCGATTAGGATCCTTCTAGCCTTTTCTCGTGGCTAAAGGGTTCAAGTTGCACCAAATGGATGTGAAGAGTGCTTTTCCGAATGGTGTGCTTGGAGGAAGAAGTGTATGTGAGGCGACCTCGGGGTTTGAGAGTGAGAAGTACCCCCACGGGGTGTACAAGTTGAGGAAGGCGCCGTATCGGTTGAAGCGGGCGCCTAGAGCTTGGTATGGCGAGGTTGAGGGGGTTCTTGTTTGAGAGAGGTTTTGAGATGGGGAAGGTCGATCGAGACCTTGTTTTTGCTTCGAGGCGGGCGAGAGATATCCCGATTGTGCGGTGTGTACGTGGATGATATTGTCTTTGGTGGCTCGTCTAACTCTCTTGTTGCGAGGTTTGCGGATGATATGAGCGGGGAGTTTGAGATGAGCATGATGGGCGAGTTGCGGTTCTTCCTCGGGCTACAAATCAAGCAATCAAAGGAAGGTACATTTGTGCACCGGAGCTAAGTACACCAAGGACATTGTGAGAAAGTTCAAGACGGAGGACTCCAAGGCTATGACGACGCCGATGAGTACGACTACGGCTCTTGATGCGGACGAGGAAGGTGAACACGTGGACCAGAAGGAGTACCGAAGCATGATCGGGTCACTCCTCTACTTGACGGCGACGAGGCCGGACATACGCGTTCTCGGTGTGTCCGTGCGCTCGTTTTCAAGCGTCTCCGAGGACTTCGCATCGGCAAGCGTGGAAGAGAATTTTCGGGTACTTGCGTCACACTCCCGACTTCGACCTTTGGTACTCCGCGTCCTCTTCTTTGGCGCTTCATGGCTTTTCGGACGCGGATTTTGCCGGGTGTCGGTTGGATAGGAAGTCCACTTCGGGACTTGCCGCTTTTGGGTTCTTCGTTGGTGTCTTGGTCTTCTCGTAAGCGGTCGAGTGTTGCTCAATCCACGACCGAAGCCGAGTATGTTGCCGCTGCTAGTTGTTG
The DNA here is from genome assembly GCA_947561735.1 of Cenchrus americanus. Classification (NCBI taxonomy): domain Eukaryota; kingdom Viridiplantae; phylum Streptophyta; class Magnoliopsida; order Poales; family Poaceae; genus Cenchrus; species Cenchrus americanus. Next base: position 197,184,814 of record OX387244.1, read on the forward strand.
CTCTCAGCTCCTTTGGATCACCTACACCATGAGTGACTTTGGTGAGGAGTATACCCATGTCCCACTTCAATGTGATAGCACCAGTGCCATAAGCATTGCAAAGAACTCAGTGCTCCATTCTAAAACCAAGCACATAGAAGTGAGGTATCATTTCCTGAGAGACAACGTTGAGAAAGGAAAGATAGCGTTGATCCATGTACCCACACATCACCAACTAGCCGATATTTTCACCAAACCCCTAGATCAAGCAACTTTCACTCGTCTGCGGGGGGAACTTGGTGTGTGTTTGATTTCCTGAGTTGGGTGTGTGGGAGCTTTCTTTTGCCGGTGGTGTCGAGCCCGTTTTGCCTCCCCTCGAGGAGCCGGTTTGTAGCATATGTATAGCTTTCCTTTGTGCATTTCTTGCATTTTGGCATGGCATATGTAACATGATGTATAGGCATCCTTGTATCTTAGATTGCATGCATTTTGTATCATATGCATTGGTTAGGAAAGCTTCTCTCATATACATTGTTCACCATGGAATGAGATATATGTTTGTGTGAGCTTGTTTGGTATGCTACGGTTAGTTTGGCTTAGCTCTTGATGATCTTGATGAATAATCCATGGTTGATAGCTATGCTTTTGAAAAATGTCACATGTATGCTCTCTCATGTGTAAATGCCTTTACATGCTCTTGACATGTTTTTGTGGCGTTGCTATGCTTAATTTGTGGTTGGATAGCTAGCTTATTGATCATATGGGGCCAAAGGCTCATTTGCCATCATGAATGTTTAGCCCTCTAGATTTATCTTGTGGAGGAGCATAAGTTCCTTTTTGTCGCAAAGACATTTCATGTACCATTTACAAATCTGAAAATGAAATGAAAAATGCTTGGAAAATATGCTCCCATGTCATATGTGCTGAATTTAATTTGCTTTGGGTGCTAAACCGTTGCATGATGCCTACCAATGAGAAGTCTCATCCATAGAAGTAGGCACATGGCTCGGTGGCTTTGACATGACATGAGGTGCTTGTGGGTGTTTGTGATGGTCTTATGGTTAGAATAGCTGTCCTAGCATGAAGTTTGTGTGGCTTTGCCATTTTGATATGCTTTGATCATGTTTAGGACTTTGCTCATGAGAGGCAAGTTTTTCGCAAAATTGCCAAAATCCATCTTAGCTTCGTCCAATGGTTGTGAAACTTGGTGATCATGTAGTTGAGATCGATACGAAGCCGTAGAGTATCTAACTTGCTCATTTGGACATGTGTAGCATTCTTTGTTGAATTTTGTATATTTGAGAAGCTCTAGGTTGAAAGTTTTGCATTTTTGGCTTGATTCATGCATTGCCAACAAGGGGGAGAAGTTTGAGCTTGAAATGGCTTGTTGGGCGCGTTTAGAAGGTTTTCAGGTGGTTTCGAGCCATTTAAGGGCTTCGTTGTACACCGGTCCGACCGGTGATGAGCACCGGTCTGACCGGTGTGAGTGCTGGTCCTGTACACTTGTTAGGCACCGGTCTGACCGGTGGTGATGACCGGTCTGACCGGTGTGAGCTGAAAGTGCTGCAGCTGTCCTGTTTCATGTGGTTTCTTGCATGCTTTCGTCCAGGGGGAGTTGCATTGGTTCATGGAGAGTTTGCATGTGTGCAGGGGGAGCTCTTTGAGAGTTTTTCGAGCTTTGTTTCGGTGGTTTGCGCTCTTTGCTTGAGTTTTGTTTTGTCTCGGATGTGTCGAGCCGTTGCCCTTGCCTAAGGGGTCTGAGACTTGTCTTCTTCAAGTGATCTTGCTCTTTGCCTTTGTTTGGCTTTCGATTGCTTGTTGGAGTTTCTTTTTGTTCGTTTCTTTTCTTTTTCTTTTCTCTCTTGTTACTTTCGTGTGGGTGTTGTCAATGCACTCATCAAGGGGGAGATTGAGGACCATGTGTGGTTCGAGGACCGGTGGATGGTCGCTTCCTTGTGTGATGAGTGATTGACAACGTTGTATGGACTTATTCTTGGCTAAGTATTGCAGGTGCAGGTTGCGGCTTGACTCGTGTTGGTGCAGGTGAAGAACAAGCGCGAAAGGTCGTCGCCGGTGAGGCCTCCAGGTGTGGAGAAGACAAGTAGGCTTCGTTCGAGGGACCGGTGGCCGGCGGGGGTCAAGTGCGGGCCGCATGGTGGCATGAACGAGAAGATGAAGTCGTGGACGGTTTCTTGGTTGAGCCTCAAAACCAAGGTCGAGCCGGGACTACGTGGGAGCCAAGTCATGAGTGGAGATTGGCGGAGGCTACACCGAGTTCGCGGGGTTTCCGGTGGTTCACCGTAAAAACCACCGGGTTCCTTGGTTGATCCACAAGCCAAGATCGGAGAACCGAAGACGGAGGTGCGGCGGCACCGCACCGGCTCGACCGGTGGGTCCGACCGGTCCGACGGTGGGGACCGGCTCGACCGGTGAGGAGCACCGGTCGGCCGGTGTGCGACGACGCAGTCCGGAATCTTCGAAGCGGAGGACACGCGTCGGGATCGCATGGCTTGCGTCGTGGCTACGCAGGGTGCGGTCGTCGGGCATCCGTCCGATGGTGAAGACATCAAGAATTCCAAATCCGCCCTTGAGGGGCTTGTATCCCTAGTTAGTAGAGAGGGGCATTTTAGACATTCGGTTGCCGCCTATATAACCCAAGAGGTGAGAGGATGGCAGCCAACTCTTGTAACCCTAGCTCATTAGTTTTCCTATTTTCTACCTATTTTCTCTAGGTTTTCCTTTGGACTAGCAAGAGAGCTTCACGAAGAGATCTTGTAGAGAGGGATGGATGATCGGGCGGCTTGCTAGACCTTGTACGAATCCTTGTTTCATGTATAGATGATTCGGCGTGATTCCTCAAGGTTTGGATGTGTTTTCCCCGGTTGTTTTTGGTGGTGATTTTCGGAGCCCTCTTCCGAGTGATTTCTTTGGAGTGTTTTTGGGGCTTTTCTCTTGGTGATTCGGTGGGGGGAAATTTGTGGGAACCCTTCGTGGTTCTTTGGGCCGTGATCCCCCTCCCAAATCCGTGAGAAAAGTTGCTCGAATTTGGGGTTTCTTGAGTTCTTGGGTTGGAAGTGCTTTCGGCGGGATTTCTTCGATTCCTCCTTTTTGGACGAGATTTGGTGGGATTAAACTTGGCTATGGACTCCTCATGAGGTGCTCCCGATATCCCCAAAGTCTTGTTCAAGTCCGTGGAGCGATTCGGGAGATCGAGATTTGGATTTGGGGGAGTTGACCCGCGGGTCTTTGTTCATCCCGAGCGCCCGTGCTACACCGGCTCGACCGGTGCTCTTGACCGGTCCGACCGGTGCAAGCCCTTGTGGGTTTTCGCTCGGGTGAGTGTCTTGGTGTGTTCTTTGTTGTCCCGTGGTGCCGCTCGTTTCGAGTTTGGGTCCGTTTGGTGGTCGGTAGGCCCTGTTTGGTGTCTTGGGGGCTTTCGGTGTCATCGGTCCGACCGGTGTGTCTCACCGGTCGACCGGTGTAGAGCCACTTAGTGGAAGTTGCTCGGTTTCACCGGCGGGGACCGGTCCGACCGGTGGTGCTCACGGTCCGACCGGTGGTGATGACCGGTCGACCGTGTGAGCCGAAAGTGCTTTGCTTGTTGTCCCGTTTCATGTGGTTTCTTGCATGCTTTCGTCCAGGGGGAGTTGCATTGGTTCATGGAGAGTTTGCATGTGTGCAGGGGGAGCTCTTTGAGAGTTTTTCGAGCTTTGTTTCGGTGGTTTGCGCTCTTTGCTTGAGTTTTGTTTTGTCTCGGATGTGTCGAGCCGTTGCCCTTGCCTAAGGGGTCCGAGACTTGTCTTCTTCAAGTGATCTTGCTCTTTGCCTTTGTTTGGCTTTCGATTGCTTGTTGGAGTTTCTTTTTGTTCGTTTCTTTTCTTTTTCTTTTCTCTCTTGTTACTTTCGTGTGGGTGTTGTCAATGCACTCATCAAGGGGGAGATTGAGGACCATGTGTGGTTCGAGGACCGGTGGATGGTCGCTTCCTTGTGTGATGAGTGATTGACAACGTTGTATGGACTTATTCTTGGCTAAGTATTGCAGGGTGCGGGTTGCGTCTTGACTCGTGTTGGTGCGAGGTGAAGAACAAGCGCGAAAGGTCGTCGCCGGTGAGGCCTCCGGTGTGTGGAGAAGACAAGTAGGCTTCGTTCGAGGGACCCGGTGGCCGGCGGGGTCAAGTGCGGGCCGCATGGTGGCATGAACAAAGAAGATGAAGTCGTGGACGGTTTCTTGGTTGAGCCTCAAAACCAAGGTCGAGCCGGGACTACGTGGGAGCCAAGTCATGAGTGGAGATTGGCGGAGGCTACACCGAGTTCGCGGGGTTTCCGGTGGTTCACCGAAAAAACCACCGGGTTCCTTGGTTGATCCACAAGCCAAGATCGGAGAACCGAAGACGGAGGTGCGGCGGCACCGGACCGGTCCCGACCGGTGGGTCGACCGGCTCGACGGTGGGGACCGGTCGGCCCGACGGTGAGGAGCACCGGTCCGACCGTGTGCGACGACGCGGTCCGAATCTTCGAAGCGGAGGACACGCGTCGGGATCGCAAGGCTTGCGTCGTGGCTACGCAGGGTGCGGTCGTCGGGCATCCGTCCGATGGTGAAGACATCAAGAATTCCAAATCCGCCCTTGAGGGGCTTGTATCCCTAGTTAGTAGAGAGGGGCATTTTAGACATTCGGTTGCCGCCTATATAACCCAAGAGGTGAGAGGATGGCAGCCAACTCTTGTAACCCTAGCTCATTAGTTTTCCTATTTTCTACCTATTTTCTCTAGGTTTTCCTTTGGACTAGCAAGAGAGCTTCACGGAGAGATCTTGTAGAGAGGGATGGATGATCGGGCGGCTTGCTAGACCTTGTACGAATCCTTGTTTCATGTATAGATGATTCGGCGTGATTCCTCAAGGTTTGGATGTGTTTTCCCCGGTTGTTTTTGGTGGTGATTTTCGGAGCCCTCTTCCGGTGATTTCTTTGGAGTGTTTTTGGGGCTTTTCTCTTGGTGATTCGGTGGGGGAAATTTGTGGGAACCCTTCGTGGTTCTTTGGGCCGTGATCCCCCCTCCCAAATCCGCGAGAAAAGTTGCTCGAATTTGGGGTTTCTTGAGTTCTTGGGTTGGAAGTGCTTTCGGCGGGATTTCTTCGATTCCTCCTTTTTGGACGAGATTTGGTGGGATTAAACTTGGCTATGGACTCCTCATGAGGTGCTCCTGATATCCCCAAAGTCTTGTTCAAGTCCGTGGAGCGATTCGGGAGATCGAGATTTGGATTTGGGGGGAGTTGACCCGCGGGTGCTGTTCATCCCGAGTCGCCCGGTGCTACACCGGTCTGACCGGTGCTCTTGACCGGTCTGACCGGTGCAAGCCCTTGTGGGTTTTCGCTCGGGTGAGTGTCTTGGTGTGTTCTTTGTTGTCCCGTGGTGCTGCTGTTTCGAGTTTGGGTCCGTTTGGTGGTCGGTTGGCCTGTTTGGTGTCTTGGGGGCTTTCAGGCTGTCATCGGTCTGACCGGTGTGTCTCACCGGTCTGACCGGTGTAGAGCCACTTAGTGGAAGTTGCTCAGTTTCACCAGCAGGGACCGGTCTGACCGGTGGTGCTCACCGGTCTGACCGGTGTGGGTCTGTAGACTCGAGGTTTGGTTTTTCCGCTGCGTTTCTCGAGTCGGAAGATTGCGTGTTGGTTCCTAGGTCCAGTGGCACTCCAGTGGCTACGTGGGCTTGACCAACCTTGGTACTGAGTCGGAGACGTGTGTTGGAAGCCGCGTTCGTCTTGTTGGAGTTTTCATCTCCTTCGAGAAGAATTTTTATCGGCTCCCATTCACTCCCCCCCTCTCTGGTTCGCCGTATCGGTCCTTCAGGAGGCACCTTGAATATAAGGTAGAAAAATAAAAGGAGGAAATAAGAAAAGAAGTAGAGCCACTGACATATAAGCCCCATGTGTCATATGGTAAATAGAGGCTGAAAAGTAGGGCCATGTCACAATGCTGACCAGGACGGCCCACCTGCCAGGCCATGGGAGCCTTACCCCTTCCAGCGCCGATGCAGGGGCTCAAATCCTACAACAAAAGTAGAGGGCGACGCAGCGGCGTTACTGGACCTGGCGGTGGCGACCCATTAGTTAGCGCGGTGGTGCGACTTGGACCCGTCGGTCGGCGCTGCGGCGTGACTTGGACCCGTTGGCGCGGCAGTGTGACCTGAATTGCCCGGCGCGGCAGCGTGACCTGACCCATTGGCGGCGACCTGGACCGTTGGCGGCGGCACCAGGTGCAAACTAAGGACACAACCTGCTCACATCAAGGATTGTTTATTTGATTTGTTTAGTTGCTGACAGATTGTTTATGCGCGCAATTAGGAATTAATTATTCGTTGGATCCAGCGCATGTGATTTGATAGTGGTTCTTTATTAGTGCCTTTGTACGATTTGGTTTGTTAGAGTTAGTTGTTTAAAGGGGGAAGCTCTGACTGTGATGCTTTTCATGTTTTTTTGGAGATGCATATGCTATGGAGTCTGAAGGCAAAGATGGATGTGTCGGGAACATTAGCAGTTCGGTTTCATCTCAATGGAGAGTTCATCACCTCTCAGAAGTGTTTATTCTACTGTGGTGAAAAGGAAAAAATGTTCTACATAGATCTAGACAAAGTTTCTCTGCAAGAGATTTATGGTCACTTAAAGGATCACTGTAGTGTCCATGAAGGAGCAACAAATTGTGGATTGTTGTGTGCAATTGGAAGGGATGCCAATAATTAGATGTACCCTGTGGCTTGGGCGGTTGTGGAGAAAGAAACTAATGATAGTTGGGATTGGTTCTATGGTTTATTGTTTAGAGATCTTGGTGTTGGTGAAGGAGATGACTAGGTTTTCATATTTCATTAGCACAAGGGCATTTTAAATGCCGTTGAGAAGTGGGCACCAAATGCTAAGCATAGGAATTGTGATATGCACATATATGCTAACCGGAGGAAGAAGCACAAGAAGAAGGAATGGCAGAAGAAATTTTGGGCATGTGCCAAGGCTCCTTGTGTCACATTATTCATCCTTGCTAAGGCAAGACTGGCACAACATACACTTGCAGGGGCCAAGCCAATTATGAACACAGATCCTAATCACTGGAGCAGAGCTTGGTTCAAGTTAGGATCTAATCGTGACTCAGTAGGTAATAACATGTGTGAGACTTTCAACAAGTGGATTGTAGAAGCCATATATTTTCCTATAATAACCATGTTGGAGACAATCAAAAGGAAAGTTATGGTTAGAATCCAGAGCAACAGATCCAAGTCACTAAGTTGGAAAATAGTCATATGCCCTGACATCATAAAGAGAATGTAAATTCATACATCACCATCTCTGGTGTTTGCCATGCAATATCTAATGGCCAAGATAAATTTGAAGTTAAACACAGGAACAACAGGTTCAGTGTGGATCTGGAAAAGAAAGAGTGCAGTTGTAGGTACCGGCAATTATCTGGCTTACCTTGTCCACATGCAATTTCATGTATATTCTTCAAGACAAATACTCCGGATGACTATATTGTTGACTTCTACACAGTGGAGGAATTTAACAAAACCTACAGCTATTGCGTGCTCCCAGTTGAAGGTATGAAAAGTTGGCCTCAATCAGATTGGCCGCCCTTAGAAGCTCCTGGTTATGTAAGGATGCCGGGAAGGCCAAAGATGGAGAGGACAAGAGAACCACATGAGCAACCAAAAGCAGCAAAACTTTCAAGAGTTTGCACAGTCATCAGATGTACGAAATGCAAGCAGATTGGCCACAATAGGTCCACTTGTGAAAAAGAAATCCTCCATCTGCTGCTGCTGGTGAAAAATCAGAAACAAGAGTTAGTGGTGAAAGTAGTACTGCTCCTTCACAACAAGAACCAGCTTTGGTGGTCTCCACTCAACAAAGCACTTCAGCAACTGCGGCAACTAGGAAAAGGAAGGCTAACACTACCACTACAGAGACTGCATCAAAAAGCCTGGGTAGTACTGCAACAAAAGAAAATGTAAGCATCTAGAATTCTCATTTCTTTTCAGCATAGTCAATTGATGGAACCTATATTGATTCATGTCTATTTGTTGTAGGACAAGGGATCCAACACTATTGTTAGAACATCTGCTACAGCTAGAGCCCATACAACATCAGCTGGAAATGTTGAATTGAATTTACATGCATTTGTGCCTATGTCCCAGGCAATCTCCAGTGTCACCATCAAGATGACTTCTGGTAAGGCACAAGCACATGTTAATGCCCAAGAACCTCCAAGGAAGAAGCTCCAAGCCAGGCGAGCACCAAAAGGCCCATTGTTGCAATTGAAAGCTGCTGGAGAAGAAAACTGAAGAACAAATTTTTATATGTGTGCCTCAATTTTATTTCTAGCTATGTGTGTTTGTAATGCCAAACTGTTTGGCTGCTTAGTGGTGTAATGCCAAATTGTCATCTGGATGTCCGAATTTGAGTTTTATTTCTAGCTATTGTGTGTTTGTGATGTCAAACTGTTGGCTACTCAGTGCTTGTAATGCCAAACTGTTGGCTGCTTCTTAATGTCAACTTTAATTCTCCGAATTTCTGCATCATTCACAATTCATTGGACTGACATACACTGGGTACATGCTTGCAAATACAGAGTTTGTAGTAAATAAATTTTCAACTGAACCATTTGTTTAGGACTGCAAGTAAATCACGAATTTACTCTGTCCTAGAGCTCTGACTTGCTCTTTCTGTAATGATTTGCTCTCAGTCCTGGAGCTCTGACTTGCTTTTTCTGCTCCACGACCAACAAAAAATCCACCGCGCCGCCATCAATAGCACATCCAAGGAGCATGGGAGAGGGGTCTCCCCCCTCTCCCCAACTTCCTTGCACACGCGTCGAGGCACCCGAGCTCAACCACTTGGCTCCCCGTCGCGCCATCGCTCTACTCATCCGCCCTCTTCGAACTCTTGCGCCTACTGCCGCCAGCCCCTGCTTTTGGTCTGTCGCAGCCACGCCGACCGGTTTGGTCGCAGCCGTCGGGTCCAGTTGTCGCCGACGGGCTAGGTTGCCGGCGCCGCGCCGATGGATCCAGGTCATTGCTGCCGGAGATACTTGTAGATGTGCCCTTGTCAAAATTGGGTTTCGCACTTTTGCCCGCTTGAAATTTTGCTTCGCATATTTGCCATTATGAAACCTAGCCAAACCGCTACAATGCCTTTTCATCATTTTGCTTCTCTTTTTTGGTTTTTCCCCACCTGGACAAAGGCAAATGCCCTTGAGGGCTTGCGTGGCCAGTGCTCAGGTCTGGCTAGCAGACTGGCCTGACCGTGAGGCCATCTGTACTGCTGCACAGGTTAAATAAAAAAATCACATAACAAGCAAAGTCAGATGTATACATGAGATCTCCAGAATCCAGCTATGTTCAACATCAATAAAAAATCAAAATCACAGAAGACAAAATCACATATAGATGATATCTCAAGATAATTAATAGGTTCAACATCAATTAAAAAAAGATAAATTCGTGATAAGTTCCACATATCATAGGTTCAACATCACGGGATACATAATAGGTTCAAATTCATGATAAGTTCAACACCACAAGTAGATAACATCACATATACATAAAAGGTAAAGCCATGGTTCGGAGATACAGAAGCAACCTTCCAGGTCACAACTCAATTAATCTTGAGCTTTTTAGGTGTCAGCTTCCTTGGAGGTGTTTTTTTTGGCAGCAAGAACAGTAGGAGAAGTGGGTTCCTGGTGGGTGAGACTTCCATGGTTGGCTGGGAACTGGTGCCTTCTCGCAACAGCATAGAAAGTGGGCTGCAAACAAAAAAATATGCATGTTGAGCAACATAATAATGTTAGTTACAGTAGTACTAAATTTTGTTTTCTCACCTTCTAGTCACTCTTCCACGACTGTTCTGCAGTACAGTCTCCTTGGTAGCCTTCTTTGTAGCATTTTTGTTTGCAGCCCACTTGGTAGCCTCCTTTGTAGTATTCTTTCTTGGCTTTCTTTTCCTTTTCTTTGTACCATTGAGTGCACATTTGTAGCTACTTTCACCATGGCCCAACTCTCCACACCTAGAACACCTCCTTTTGCCACTGAGCATTTGTTTCTTCCAATTGTTATTTTCAGCAGCTTGTTCAGAACTTTTAGCATCTGATTTAGCCTTAGATTACCTGCCACCTTCAATGAAGCTTTTGATCCTCAACTTCCTTTGCCTTCCTACACCTCTTGGTTCAAGTGGTGCTGCAACCACAAAAGGTAGGTCTACCTCTGGCCAATGTGACTTGTCAGGCAACGGCTCGATCAACCTCTTTTAAGCATTCTGAAATCTCTCCATGGAGTAGTACTCATGAACATAGTCCTCTAGGTTGACATCAATCTGTCGTGCTATTAGCAATGCCAAAGCATGATGGCACGGCTTACCTGTGTGTTGCCACTCCAGACATGAACAATCATGAATACGTGCCTTCACAACATTTCTGGACCCACTAGTATTATTATATACCTCACCTGGAACACTGTCACCTTTGAGAACTGTCAAATATCCTAAACCTCTAGTCTTTTCTTTCAGTTGTTGTATGATAGCTAGTAGGATCTTGCTGGTCAACCTTTCACTAATACTTCTCCTTTTGTTCCAGAGCACCATTATCATTTCTCTCAGCTTGTCTGCTAGTTCACAAAAAGGAAGGTCCATTATCTCTTTTCTCCAATTATTAAAACATTCTGCTAGGTTGTTAGTGATATAATCACACTTTATATCTTGGTTAAAGGCACATCTCATCCACTTCAAGGAATGCCATTTATTCAGCCACTCAAGAATTTCCTTGGATGCATCCACAATTCCCTTTATGTGTAACAGAAACACTTCTTGCTGCAGGGTACATCTTTGAATGAGTGTTTCCACCCCACTTATTAATGTAGTTTTGCATCAAATGCCTAAAGCACTCCCTTTGTTCAGCATGAGGGAACACAACCTTCACAGCATTTTCCAACCCTTTGCATGCATCTGTACAAATAGCAAGAGTAGGCAAATCTCCAACAGCCTTATGTAGCATCCTCATAAACCAAATCCAACTTTCTTCTGATTCACCATCAACAAATCCATAGGCAACAAGATACATCCAATTGTAACCATCAAGTGTGGTAGATGCAGCTAAATGCGCATTCCACCTACCATTACGTGCAGTTGAATCTACAGTAAGATATGGCCGACATCCATCTTTAAAACCTTCATTGCAAAGACCTAATGCACAAAAAATCCGATGAAAGGTCACCTAACCATCAACAACCTTAGTCTCGATCTCAACAACACTACCTGGTGACCGCTTCACAACCTCTTCCTTCCATCTGAATAGCAGCTGAAAGCTGTCTTCCCAATTTCCATACACCTCTGCCATAGCCTTTTGTCTCCCCTCCCACACTGTGTCATAATGAATTGTGCACTTGAACTAATCATCCAATTTTTCCAGCAACTCTTTAGTACCCATTGGCTTCTTCCTGAGAATACGAACCGCCTTTGAAGCAACTCAAGCAGTTGTTGGTGTAGTACTGTTTCTCCTACTAGTGGACATGCATGTATGGTTATCAGTTAATATTGTGACCCGTACAATAAAAAACAAGTTGTTAGCTGCTAATAAAAAACATTCTGAACCAATGCATATGCCTTTGTTAGCTGTAAGGTTAATAACATAATTGTCTTCTTATCAGGTTGTCTTCTCCCAACTATGTGCCCCTGCGTCGACGCTGGAAGGGATAAGGCTCTCGTGGCCTGGCAGGTGGGCCAAATCCAGTCGGCATGGTGACATGGCGGCATCATCCTACGTGGCGGGCAAAAACCAGTGAAAACTAGTCAAAACAGGGTTAGGTGGCTAATCTCAAATGGTTTGTATTTTTTAATGGCAAAAAACAACCGGTTTTGGAGTTCCATTGTAAAACCAAACTTTGCCAAGAGTTCGATGGTCAAAAATGAACTTTTCCTTTGTGTTTGTGGGCGAATGTAATGTCCCTGGCAAGATGTAGGCCATTTTCAGAGGACCCATTCTCTTTCTTCCGTCAGATTCATGTGTAGCGTGTGGTTCGTAGATAGGGGTCAACGTGTGTGGAATTCCGAAGGCATATTGAAATTTGAAAATTGGGTAACTACTTCTAGATTTGAGCTAATAATTTTCAAAAGTTTCAGCCAGAATTAATTATTTTGCGCACTTTGGATTGCGATTGTAAAATCAAAAGTTGATGAATATTTGAAGATAGCACAAAATCCATCATCTACCATCCACTACCTAAAAACCATTTGTTGCCGTGTGCGAAGCTGGTCGCCGTGTGCTTTGTATTGGGCACACGGCGACCAGTGTGTCACGTAAGACACACCGTGTCGTCATGTGCCGCCATTAGGCACATGCTGACTATTCCTCTTCACCGTGTGTGGTACACATGACGAACACAATCACATGGTTTGCACGTGCTTCCCGTGACGGACGGACGGAACTAACGGCGCCGGCCGTCATCCTTCGCCGTGTGTCACCATGTCTGACACACAACGACTAAGTATATTTGCCATGTGTTTTGTTTGGCACACGACGAACAATATTTAACGACTTAATTACAATTCAAGCAATTTTTTGAATCAAATCAAATTTGAACCGCAAGTGATTAAAATAATAGAAACAATAAGTGAAAAATGATATTCATATTATTTAGCCCAATTTAAGATCTTATTCATGAAATCAAAAGATAAACTTGACCGGGAAATATGACCATGTCTGTGTCTTTGAATGATTTTATAATTCTAAAAAATGCAAATTAAGTTAAAAATCATGGGATTTGTCAATATGTCATCATATCATATTGGAGACTATGAAAAAATGAGTGAGTTTTGCATATTTTTCACGCACGATACAAACGGAAACATATCTCTGATGAAGTTTCATATAGTTGAGAAGGATGCAGTTAGGTTTAAAGTGAAAATGCAGAAGATTTTGAGTTTGACTTTGAAAGTTTTCTACTCGTCATATACCACATGTTGTACTTCATGTTAAAATTTGGTAAATTTTTTGAGTTTATTTCCTATATTTAATTAATTAAATGTAATTGAAACATTTTTGGCAAACAAATTTCTTCGCCATGGGCTCTAAATGGGCACTCGGCGAACTCCAATTGGGATAGCCGGCCCACTAATTCTACCGGCCCAAATCCTCACCGGCCTTAAGTATAAAAGCTCGCCTCAAAACCCTACTGCTCCCTTCCCCTCCCCATTCGTCCGCCGCCGCCCACCATAAATCTAGGCGCGCGCCTCCTCTCCCTCCCGACCGTCACCTCTCTGCCGCCCCCTCCACTTTGAAGGACCGATTAGGCGACCAGAGAGGGGGGCGCGTGAATGGGAGCCGATAAAAATTCTTCCCGAAGGTCGAACTCGGTCTATGTCCCAAATTCACAACCAATTCTTCCCGAAGGTCGAACTGTCAAGAGCGAGCCGATCATGCTCTGATACTCCTTCTGATCCATGGGCTCTCCGTCCTCATCCGCGTCGAGCGCTGTAGTCGTACTCATCGGTGTCGATAGGGGCTTCGAGTCATCCATCTTGAACTTCTTGAGGATGTCCTTTGTGCACTTGGCTGGATGCACAAAGGTTCCCTCTTTCCCCTGCTTGATCTGAAGCCCGAGAAAGAACTGCAACTCTCCCATCATGGACATTTCGAATTTGATATCCTCTGCAAACCTCGCAACCAAAAAGTGAGATGAGCCTCCAAAGACAATATCATCCACGTACACCTAAACAATTAGGATATCATCACCCTGCCTGAGGAGAAAAAGAGTCTTATTGACCTTGCCCATCTCAAACCCCTTGTTGAAGAAGAACCCCCTCAACCTGCCATACCATGCCCTGGAAGCTTGTTTTAGTCCATACAAGGCCTTCCTCAGCTTGTACACTGTTGACAGCTAAAAGACGTATCCACCTACGATCCGCAAGCGTACGGACCTACACCTTTTTCACCACGGGATTCCCAAGGTTCTTGTCAATCCGCGGAGCAAGGGGATTACAAGCGTTTGATCTACCTCTACACACCAACTACCTAAACCCTAACTATGATTAGACTAGAAAACGACTACACTACACTAGAGAGAACGATTAAGCTATCAAGGTTGGAGACACTCGCCCATGGGTCTACGATACTTGAACATCCAACTGCTTTAAACATGAAAACCAATCTAATCTATCGGGGGTTGTGACCACGGTTTCACCCTTTCCCTCCCCCTGTATTGTCACTACGCTGAGGTATTCGTGACTAGACCTATGATGGACACGGCGTATTGAATTGATCCAAGGGAGCATTGGGATCCATACTTCCTTTACAGCACAGTAGCTAACCTTAGCATCTAAGCACATTCAACACAAGATGATAGATAGATGTTCCAATAAAGTACGATTACATCTCAAGGCCGATTACAACCCGTGGACGAATAAGGAGATTACCCCATCGTGGTGACACTTCTGACGGTGTCTTCCTTCTTCTCCACTTGTGGGTGCTTCCTTCGAGTTGGGTGATCCTCTTCCGGACATATCCCTCCTCTCTCTCTAGCTTGTGGATGGCCTCTCGGTGCGAATGGCTCTCTCTTTCGCGATTTGCGGCTCCACTAGGGACTTAGGGTTGAAGATCCTTCGGGTGCAAGGAAAGGTAGTCGTACCGACCCCGGGACTGGGCCAGGCCGGCCGGCTTGGGCCGACCGGCTCAAGCCCATCCCGGACCGGCTCGGTCGCCCCTTCGCTCCTGTGGGTCCTCAGGTGATTATGCACTTTGCCCCCTCCACTTGAACCATTTTGACGATGTCATCCTCGCATCCAAGATGGAGGTTCTCCGTACATGAAGTTCGGTCTTTTACGCTTCAATCCTCGGGGATGTTCCTTTGTAACACTTCGGTCCTCGCCACCATTGGAAGTGATTTCATCAAGCTCATGAACACGAACAAAACTCCGTAATTGCTTCTTTGAACTTGTTGTGAATCCGTCCTTTATGTCCATGTTTTCCTACATAAACACAACACTTCCAAATGCAAGCACAAAGATGAACTTGTTATATGATTAGTGTGCCAAGTGGTGGGTTAGTTCCATAATCAAATCCAAACCAAAGTGTAATGAACATGTTTGGGGTACCAAAATACACCGTCAACATCTCCCCCATGCTTAGATCTTACTCGTCCTCGAGCAAGTACTCATAAAGGGGCAAGAGATATTTGATGGCCGCGTGATCGGTGTTAACAATGACCTTCGAGTTCACGATGTAAGATCTGATTTTTTCAAAGGCGAATATCACCGCTAGCAACTCTTTCTCCGTAGTGGCATAATTTAATTGTGCCTCATTAAGAGTTTTACTAGCGTAGTAAAAGGCGTGAACTCGGCCTTCCTTTCTTTGACCCAAAACCTCTCCTACGACGTAGTCACTTGCATCACACATGATCTCGAAAGGTTGGCTCCAATACGGAGGTTGAATAATGGGAGCAGTCACCAACGCACTTTTCAAGGTCCGGAACGCCGCTAGGCACTTCTCATCGAAGTCAAAACCCACATCCTTATGAAGAGATGTGTTAAAGGCTTAGTGGTCTTCGAGAAGTCCTTAATAAATAACAAAGAAATAGGTTGGTATACATTTTTCAGAGATGTTCACATTCATTTTGCAAGCAATACCTAGAGGTCTAATAGTTCTACCATCTCCCATGATTAGTTTCGTTGATGTTGGGGCTAAGTCTAGGTTGTGGTCTTGAACTTTATCGTAAATTTTAGAAGATAGGACACTTACTTGGGCTCCGATGTCGCAGAAAGCTTTGCATTGAACTCCATTGATCTCGCAACTCAAGTGTGGTGTCGTCTTCTCTTCTTCTTCGGATTCTATCGCATAAACTTCGGCGAGGCGAGCGTATGGCGATGCTTCGGGCTTGATCCCCATGATTATTTACACCTCGGCAATGTGTTCCAGATCCACTTCATCATCTCCAAAGAGCTTCTGAAAGATATCACTGGTGGTTTCAAGGTCGTATGAATCTTCCGCTTTCTTCTTTGGTGAAAATCCACTTCCAATGCTCTTGCCATCCCCTTTTGGTTAGAGAACAGTCTTGTCTTGTCGAATACTTCTCCGTAATCGATTGGAACCCAATCCATTGGTTTGAACTCCCTTAATGGCTTCGCGCTTGACATGCTTCTCTTGTTTGTTTCTTTCGATTCAGCAAGTCAATGCTTGGGGTAGTTCTTGACTTGATGTGCTCTTCTTCAAGCTTTCTCGGTATTGGCTCCTCATTTGTGACTTTCGGGGTTGCCCCTTTAGAAAATTCAGCACACTTCTTCTACCTTGAATTGTATTCCGGCTCTTCCGCAAGTCTTGTTTCCCAATCTCTTCGCATGGTCGCCGCTCTACTAATTTTTTGTAGAAGTTGAGCAGCTTCTGTGATTGTTTTCTCCATGAGATCCCCACCTGCACACATTTGGACGTGTTGCATGCAACTAGGAGTTATGGAAAATAAAAATATATGAAAGAGTACGTCACCGGAGAAGCCGAGTCTTGGTCCTTGTTCGATCAACTCGTTAAACCTATTCCAAGCTTGGTCTATCCCTTCCTCTTCTCCTTGCGTGAAAGTGATCACTTGCCTCCTTAGATGTTGAACCTTGCTAAAAAGAACTTCTCGCAAAACTTCTTTGTCATCTTGTTCCAATTGCCTTCAACTTCAAAAGATGCAAACGAGTACCACGTCTTTGCTTCACCGGCAAGTGAGTAGGGAAAGAGATTACGTTTGAACCATTCATCGGGAACTCCTTCTGGACGCACCATGTTGCATAGCGTCGTGAAATGCCTTATGTATCTATATGGGTTCTCTGTAAGCATCCCTTCAAATGGGTTTGTCGGTGCCATCTCGATGATCTTAGATTTGATTTCATACTTCGTCGCTTCGAGCTTCGAATCCAACTCTTGTACTTTTATGTCTTCACACCGAGGACTAGCGTAATCCCTTAGTGATTTCTTCGGTTCTTCCACGGGGTGATTGACGAACGCCATCTAGACAACAAGATAAAAACAAAAAAACAAAGATAAGACAAAGTGGTTTTCTAGGTAATATGTGTTAGATGTTAGCAAACAAAAGATAAACTAAATATAAAAGAAAGTTAGATGCAAACCAAATGATGTAAACTAGCTTGCTCCCCGGCAACGACGCCAGGAAAAGGGGCTTGTTGACGGATAAAAGACGTATCCACCTACGATCCGCAAGCGTACGGACCTACACCTTTTTCACCACGGGATTCCCAAGGTTCTTGTCAATCCGCAAAGCAATGGGATTACAAGCATTTGATCTACCTCTACTCACCGACTACCGAAACCCTAACTATGATTAGATTAGAAAACGACTACACTACACTAGATAGAACGATTAAGCTATCAAGATAGGAGACACTCGCCCATGGGTCTATGATACTTGAACATGCAACCTCTTTAAACATGAAACCAATCTAATCTATCGGGGGTTGTGACCACGGTTTCGCCCTTTCCCTCCCCTCGTACTGTAACTACGTGGAGGTATTCGTGACTAC
Organism: Cenchrus americanus; assembly: GCA_947561735.1. Lineage (NCBI taxonomy): Eukaryota > Viridiplantae > Streptophyta > Magnoliopsida > Poales > Poaceae > Cenchrus > Cenchrus americanus. The sequence continues at coordinate 197,202,328 of OX387244.1, forward strand.
ACCTATGGTGGACACGGCGTATTGAATCGATCCAAGGGAGCATTGGGATCCATACTTCCTTTACGGCACGGTATCTAACCTTAAGCATCTAAGCGCATTTAACACAAGATGATAGATAGATGTTCCAACAAAGTACGATTATATCTGAAGACCCATTACAACCCATGGACGAATAAGGAGATTACCCCATCAAAGTGCTAGACATGGCACTGTTGATCGTGGTGACGCTTCCGATGGTGTCTTCCTTCTTCTCGTCTGAGCCATCTCACAAAGGGAACGATTTTTCCTCTCAACTACACCATTCTAACAAGCCACATAGGGAGAAGAAAATTGATGTTCTGACCAAATCACGACAAAAGGTTTCAAAATGAGAGTTTTTAAATTCACTGCCATTGTCGCTACGAATAGCTCGAACAACATCTTCATTCCTCTCATTCTTCAACCTCAAGATTAGATCTAAGACAAAGCCAAACGTCTCCCCCTTGTCAGCCAAAAAAGACCCAAGAATAGCAAGAATAGTCGACCACGATCACAAGGACATACCATTTCCCACCCGCTGAGCACACACGAGCTGGACCAACCAAGTCCATATGGAATAGCTCGCATGGCCTCTCTGCCATAACGGATGTCAGAGGCGGGTGAGAGGCGGTGGCCATCTTGCCATGCCTACATGGAGCACATACCTGTTGACGGTGTATTTTGGTACACCAAACATGTTCATTACACTTTGGTTTGGATTTGTTTATGGAACTAACCCACCACTAGGCACACTAATCATATAACAAGTTTGTCTATGTGCATGAATTTGGAAGTGTTGTGTTTATGTAGGAAAACATGAACATAAAGGACGGATTCGCAACAAGTTCAACGGAGCATTTACAAAGTCTTGTTCGTGTTCATGAGCTTGATGAAATCACTTCCAATGGTGGCAAGGACCGAAGTGCTACGTATGAACACCCTCGGGGATTGAAGCGTAAAAGACCGAACTTTATGCACGGAGAACCTCCATCTTGGACGCGAGGATGACATCGTCAAAATCATGAAAGTGGAAGGGGCAAAGTGCATAATCACCTGAGCACCCACGGGAGCGAAGGGGCGACCGAACCGGGCCGAAATGGGCTTGGGCCGGTCGGCCCAGGCCGGCCGGCCTAGCCCACTTCCGGTGTCGGTTCGCCCCGCCTTTCCTTGCACCCGAAGGATCTCCAACCCTAAAACCCTCGAGGCCCCGCCATTCACAGTGGATAGAACCATTCGCAGTGGAGAGAACCATTCCACAAGCTAGAGCGAGAGGAGGGATATTTCCAAAGGGAGATCGACCATCTCGAAGGAAGCACCCACAAGTGGAGAAGGAGGAAGACACCGTCGGAAGGGTCACCATGATCAACGGTGCTATGTCTAGCACCTTGATGGGGTAATCTCCTTATTCGTCCATGGGTTGTAATCGATCTTGAGATGTAATCGTACTTTGTTGGATTATCTATCTATAATCTTGGGTTGAATATACTTTATTGCTTAAGGTTAGCTACTGTGCCGTAAAGGGAGTAGAGCTCCAATGCTTCCTTGGATCCATTCAATACGCCGTGTCCATCATAGGTCTAGTCACGAATACCATCGCGTAGTGACAGTATGAGAGGATGGAAAGGGAGAAACCGTGGTCACAACCCCCGATAGATTAGATTGGTTTTCTTGTTTAAAGCGATTGCATGTTCTAGTATCGTAGACCCATGGGCGAGTGTCTTTTATCTTGACTGCTTAATCATTCTACCTAGTGTAGTTTAGTTGTTTTTCTAGTTTAATCATAGTTAGGGTTTGAGTAGCTAGTGTGTAGAGGTAGATCAAACGCATGTAATCCCCTTGCTCCGCGGATTGACAAGAACCTTGGGAATCCCGTGGTGAAAAAGGTTTAGGTCCGTACGCTTGCGGATCGTAGAGGGATACGTATTTTATCCGTCAACAAGCCCCTTTTTCTGGCGCCGTTGCCAGGGAGCAAGCTAGTTTACATTGTTTAGTTTGCATTTAACTTAGTTTTATATTTAGTTTATCTTTTATTTGCTATATCTAACACATATTATTTAGAAAACCACTTGTTTTGTTTTTGTTTTTGTTTTTATCTTGTTGTCTAGATGGCGTTCATCAATAAACCCGTGGAAGAATCGGAGAAATCACTAAGGGATTACGCTAGCCCTCGATGTGAAGACATGAGAGTACAAGAGTCGGATTAAGCTCGAAGCAATCAAGTATGAGATAAAATCCAAGATCATCGAGATGGTGGCGGCAAACCCGTTTAAAGGGATGGTTTTGGAGAACCCATATAGACACAAGGCATTTCACAACGCTATGCAACACGGTGCGTCAAGAAGGAGTTCAAGATGAGTGGTTCAAATGGAATCTCTTTCCCTACTCACTTGCCGGTGAAGCAAAGACATGGTACTCGTTTGCGTCCTTTGAAGTTGAAGGCAATTGGAACAAGTTGACAAAGAAGTTTTGCGAGAAGTTCTTTCCAATTAGTATGGTTCAACATCTAAGGAGGCAAGTGATCACTTTCATGCAAGGGGAAGAGGAATGGATAGACCAAGCTTGGAATAGGTTTAATGAGTTGATCGAACAAGGACCAAGACTCAGCTTCTCCGGCGACGTACTCTTGCATACATTTTTCTTTTCCCTAACCCCTAGTTGCATGCAACACGTCCAAATGTGTGCAGGTGGGGATCTTATGGAGAAAAACTCCCGGAAGCCGCCCAACTTCTACAAAAAAATTAGTAAAGCAGCTGTCATGCGAAGAGATTGGGAAACAAGACTTGCAGGAGAGCCGGATCATGATTCGAGGATGAAGAAGTGTGCTCAATTTTCTAAAGAGGCAACCCCGGAAATCACAAAAGAGGAGCCGATCCCGAAAAAGGTTGAAGAAGAACACATCAAGTCAAGAACTACCCCGAGCGTTGATTCGCTGCATCAAATGAAACAAACAAGAGAAGCATGTCAAGCTCGAAGCCACTAAGGGAGTTTGAACCAATGGATTGGGTTACAATCGATTACGGAGAAGTATTCAATAAAAGAAGACCGTTCCCTAATCAAAATGGGATGGCAAGAGTATTGAAAGTGGATTTCCCACTGGAAAAGAAAGCGGAAGATTCATACGACCTTGAAACCACTGGTGAGATCTTTCAAAAACTCTTTAGAGATGATGAAGTGGATCCGGAACACATAGCCAAGGTCAAAAGAATCATGGGGATCAAGCCCGAAGCATCGTCGTATGCTTGCCTCGCTGAAGTTTACGCGATAGGATCCGAAGAAGAAGAGAAGATGGCACAACACTTGAATTGCTAGATCAACAGAGTTCAATGCAAAGCTTTATGCGACATCGGAGCCCATGTAAGTGTCCTATCTTCTAAAATTTACAATAAAGTTCAAGACCACAACCTAGACATAGCTCCAACATCAACGAAATTAATCATGGGAGACGGTAGAACTATTAGACCTCTAGGTATTGCTTGCAACATGAATGTAAAAATCTCTGGAAAATGTATACCAACTGATTTCTTTGTTATTGATGCTTACCATAGTAATCATGATCACATAATCCTAGGTAGGCCCTTTCTTAAGTTGGTTGATGCAATGTTGGATGCCGGAAAGGGCAAAGTAACAATGAACCTTAATGGAAAAAAGTACACATATAACTTTCTTCACATTTCTAAACACCCTACGCCCTTTCCTCCAAAAGACGAAGAAGTAGAGGAGGTAGATAGTATTTGTTTTGTTGAAACCCTTAGAGATCCATTGCAAAGTGCGATGGAAAATAAAATTAGTGATCAACAAGATGAAGAGCTAGAAGACACAACAAAAGGCTTAGAACCACAAGATGGGAGCGTGGAGGAAGTAAAATTCGAGGACATAGGAGAGATTAAACCCGAGGAGCCACAAGTGCTCGAGGTAGACCTTAAACCTTTGCACAAAGGATTAAAGTACAAATTTTTGGGCCCAGACAAGACTTATCCAGTCATTGTGAGCAACGAGTTGAGTCCCGAAAAAATGAGAAGTTGCTGATTTTATTGAAAAAACATAGGAAGGTGATTGGGTATTCGATTAGTGATCTCAAAGATATTAGCCCAGCCTTTTGCACTCATCGTATACCAATGGAAGACCAATGTAAGCCCATAGTGGACCACCAAAGGAGGCTAACTCATGCCATGCGGGAGGTAGTGAAGAAAGAGGTTATCAAGTTACTTGATGCCGGAATCATCTACCGAGTTCCACATAGCGAATGGGTGAGCCCGGTACATTGTGTACCGAAGAAAGGAGGTTTAACCGTGGTGAAGAATGAGAAGAATGAATTGATACCACAAAAAACCGTGTCCGGGCGGCGGATGTGTATCGATTATCGTAAGCTTAACAAGGCAACGAAGAAGGATCACTTCCCCCTACCGTTCATCGACGAGATGCTCGAGAGATTACCAAACCACGCTTATTTTTGCTTTCTCGATGGGTACTCGGCTTCATGCAAATTCCCATTCACCCGGATGATCAACACAAAACAACGTTTACATGCCCTTATGGAACGTTTGCATATAGAAGGATGCCCTTCAGTCTATGCAACGCTCCGGCCTCTTTTCAACGTTGCATGATGGCCGTATTCTCGGAATTCATCAAAGAAATTGTCAAGGTGTTCATGGATGATTTTTCCATTTATGGAAAGAGGTTCGTGGATTGCTTGGCAAACTTGGATAAGGTCCTCACGAGGTGTGCGGAGGTAGAGTTGGTATTAAATTGGGAAAAGTGCCACTTCATGATTAAGCAAGGCATAGTGCTCGGACATGTTATACCCGAGAGAGGCATTGAAGTGGACAAGGCTAAGGTAGAAACGGTTGAGCAACTCCCACCTCCGATGGATGTTAAGTCCTTGATGAGCTTTCTAGGTCATGTCGTATTTTATAGAAGATTTATTAAGGACTTCTCAAAGATCACTAAGCCTTTAACGCATCTCCTTCAAAAGGATGTGGCTTTCGACTTTGATGAGAAGTGCCTAGCGGCATTCCGGACCTTGAAAAGTGCGTTATTGAGTGCTCCCATTATTCAACCTCCTGATTGGAGCCAACCTTTCGAGATCACGTGTGATGCAAGTGAACATGCTGTAGGCGCGGTTTTGGGTCAAAGAAAGGAAGGCCGAGTTCATGCTGTTTACTACACTAGCAAAACTCGTAATGATGCACAATTAAACTATGACACTATAGAAAAGGAGTTGCTAGCGGTGGTATTCACCTTCAAAAAATTCAGATCTTACATCATGAACTCGAAGGTCATTGTTTACACAGATCACGCAACCATCAAGTATCCCTTGGCTAAGAAGGAAGCTAAAAGACATTTGATTCGTTGGATCCTTCTTCTTCAAAAATTTGATGTTGAAATTCGTGATAAGAAGGGGGTGGAGAATGTTGTGCCCGATCATTTGTCTAGGATGAATTGTGGACAAGATGATAAAGAGCCCATAGAAGATAAGATGAGAGATGACCACCTCTATCGAGTGCTCGATAAAGACACCTGGATGATTGATATCATTCGAGCGATTCGGAAGATGCCTCTTGATCATCTAGATAAAAACTCTCAAAATAAGATAATCTCCGAAAATAAGAAGTACTTCTGGGATGCACCATACCTCTTCAAACTTGGCAATGATGGAGTCATGAGAAGATGTGTGCCAGGAGAAGAGAGGCTAGAAATCTTGAGAAAGTGCCACTCGGCGGAGTACGGTGGACACTATAGCCATTTTAGGACCCAAGCAAAAGTGTGGTCGAGCGGATTCTATTGGCCGGAGATGCATGAAGATAGTAAAAGATATGTTGCCATATGCCCTGAATGCCAAAGAATAGGAAACATCTCTCAAAGAAATTCTATGCCTTTGAAATACAATCTACAAATCGATTTATTCGATGTGTGGGGTATAGACTTCATGGGGCCTTTCAAAAACTCACATGGATATGAGTATATTCTAGTCATGGTTGATTATGTATCCAAGTGGGTAGAGGCCATGCCATGTCATAAAGCTTTGACGAAGGACTCCATTACTATGATCAAGAACGTGATTTTTCCTCGTTTCGGTACATCGGGAATCTTGATAAGCGATGGAGGAACTCACTTCACCGGGAAGAATTTCAAAAAGTGCTTGTCCAAATTGGGAATTGAACATAGGGTCCCTACGGCTTATCATCCACAAACCAACGGACAAGAGGAAACATCAAATAGGCAATTGAAAAGTATTCTCAACAAAACCATAGAGAAGGGAGGCAAGGATTGGTCAAAGAAATTAGACAGAGCTTTGTGGGCTTATCGAACGGCATTCAAGACACCGATAGGTATGACCCCTTATCAATTCGTCTATGGAAAAGCTTGCCACCTTCCGGTTGAGTTGGAACATAAAGCCTATTGGGCGATTAAAGAGATGAACCTTGATCTCGATGCCGCGGTGGTGAAACGAAGAATTCAATTAACCGAGCTAGAGGAGATGAGGTTGAAAGCATATGAAAATGCAAGCATATACAAAGAGAGAATCAAAACAAGGTATGATAAAAGGTTGAAGAAAAAAGAGTTTAAAGAAGGAGATAAGGTCCTCCTCTACAATTCGAGGTTTAAAACCTTCGGAAAGGGGAAATTGCAAAGAAAGTGGGACGGACCTTATGTTGTGCATTCGGTTCTCTCCAACAGAGCGGTAACCATTATGGATGTGAAAGGTGATCAATTTATGGTGAATGGTCAACGGCTTAAGGTTTACTACGAACCTGACATTGTGCCCCTTCACCATGTTGACGTCTTCACCAAGGAAGAAGAGCCCGAACGTCCTGCCTAGGACGAAAAACAAGGCATGGAATTTTGTAAATAGTTTTTCTTTTAATTTTCTGGTGTTTTTCGCAAAGATTTACTGGGCCAATTTTTTCCCATGGGCTGAGAAAGTGAAAAAAGGGCGGTACACGGGAAACCGGCCCGGCCCGGCCCCCGGAACAGGGTGGGCTGGCCGGCCCAGTCGGATCAGCCTAGGTGGGCCCCGGCAGCGTTTCGCTCTGGTTTTTCCCCGGATTACTCCTTTTCGACTTCCTTCTTCGGTCAAAAAATGTTATGGGAAGTTTGAATAAGGAAATTGAGGTTTCTATGGTTTTCCTCTTCGGACTATTTATTTGGCCGAATTGGGAGCTTGGGAATCCATCCCATCAAGCATACTTTTGCACCCACGCAACATCCATGGCGTCCCTGAGGAGCTTAGAGTTGAAGCAAGGCGCCAAGGAGCCATCGATGGAGGAGGTGAAGCGATGCGAGCCCAAACTACCCCTCGAGATCAAAAGGACCGCTCGCATCCGTTGCGGAGGGCGTGTCCCGAACGGAGCTATCACATCTCGCAACCCCGTCAAATAGGAGAAGATCCCTACTCCCGTTCGAAGGTCGGCGCGCATCCGAGGCATGAAGTGGAAGGACTACTAGGAGGTGTCGCATGAGCCTAAGGACTATGGGGATGGCGACTACTCCGACGATCGTAGCCCGAGCTCGTGGGCGGCCGCCGGAAGAGATGATAACGATCTTTACATTTGGGAAGAGGTGCCCAAGGAGAAGACTCCCGAAGGCCCCAACGGCGGCGGCAACAACGACGGTGGCGACGACAATGGTGATGCGACGACGGAGGCGACAATGGCAGAGATCCTGGCGACGACGACCCTTTCGGGATGCATCCGATGTGTTGTGCGGCTTGTGTCACTCCATCTCGGAGCTCTACGCAACGGTCAACGAATGTTTTCAGGCCATGGAGGCGATGAGGCAGCGAATGGAGGATTTGGAGCGCGTAGTCGAAGACGACTACAAGTTCCTAAACCGCAACATGCGCAAACTTTTTAGCATGGTCGGGAACATGAGAGGCAAGTGGTGCAATAGTTGTGGAAAGTAGCACTAGGTTTAGTTTTCCCCCTTAGGATTTTTGTAAGATACGACGAGGACGTTATATGATTTAAGCGTGGGGAGAGCTAGCTAGCTAGCCTTTTAGCTTTTGAGTTTAAAGTTTAGTTTGGTTTGGTTTAGTTTTCGAGAGACTTTTAGAGTTTTTAATTTTTTTGCAAGTGAGGACCATGTGTGGTTCGAGGACCGGTGGATGGTCGCTTCCTTGTGTGATGAGTGATTGACAACGTTGTGTGGACTGATTCTTGGCTAAGTATTGCAGGTGCAGGTTGCGGCTTGACTGGTGTTGGTGCAGGTGAAGAACAAGCGCGAAAGGTCGTCGCCGGTGAGGCCTCCAGGTGTGGAGAAGACAAGTAGGCTTCGTTCGAGGGACCCGGTGGCCAACGGGGTCAAGTGCGGGCCGCATGGTGGCATGAACAGCAAGATGAAGTCATGGACGGTTTCTTGGTTTCTTGGTTAGACCGGTCTGACCGGTGTGTCGCACAGGCCTGACCGGTGTGGAGCCACTTAGTGGAAGTCGCCAAGTTTTACCAGCAGGGACCAATCTGACCGGTGGTGCTCACCGGTCTGACTGGTATTGGTCAGTGGACTCGAGGTTTGGTGTTCCGCTGCGTTCTCGTGTCAGAAGGTTGTATTTTGGTTCCTAGGTCTAGTGGCACTCCAGTGGCTACGTGGGCTTGGCCAATTTGGGTAGTGAGTCGGAGACGTGTGTTGTAAGCCGTGTTCATCTTGTTGGAGTTTTCATCTCCTTCGAGAAGAATTTTTATCAGCTCCCATTCACTCCCCCCTCTCTGGTTCGCCGTATCGGTCCTTCAGCAAGTTTGAAGTGTCTTAATTTAGTGTTGAGTTGAAGAAAATCAAATAAAAAGAGTTCTTTAAATTTTGTGTTTTGTGTGATTCTTATCTTTATTCACTCGTTTGTTTATCTTTAATTCTTGATATATGAACATAAGTGTGTGGTTTGAAAAAACGTTTACCGTGGTGCTTAGTGGAATTGCTACTACTAAAAGTACTCATACCACACTTCGATCGTGAGCTTCACATGTTGGTTGTGCTATGTTCAATGCTAAAAGTTGGAGGATTTCAGTTCTCAAAATTATCTAAAAAACCCTTGTAATAAAGGTTAGCAAAACCTCTTTTTCTAAGTTGAGAGTCAAAAAAAAATTCCTATACAAAGCCAATTTATTTTTTGCTCCACCATAAGTGTGATTAGCATGATGAATTGGGCTAGGATCCTTCTCTCTTGGAGTTTTAATTTCAAGCAATGATCATGTTCTTGTGCTTATCTTTTGGGGCTAGCCTCGTCATGTATTCGGTAACGTGATTTTCAAATTGGAAGTCTCGTACATCACCGAACTCCATACCCAACCCTATACATCTCTTTTGTACATTGCATTCCTTGAACACAACCTACTTTCAAAGTTTCGTCTCGTCTATAGCATGGTTTATTTAAAATTTCAGATTGTGTGCATGCAATAAAGAGAGGAGTTGAGAGCTTTGAAAAGATGTCAAGAGAGGGAAAATAAAGAGAAAAGTATGAGTATGGAAAAGAAATAATAATAATAATAATAATAATAATAATAATAATAATAATAATAATAATAATAATAATAATAATAATAATAATAATAATAATAATAATAATAATAGAAAGGTAAAGAAAGAAGAAAATATATGTGTACGAAAGAATGAAAGAAAAGCAATAAAAATGAGAGAAGAGGAGTGGAAAGAGATATATGAGAGGGATGAATCAAATGAAAGAAAAAAAAAGTGCAAGGAAGGATGTCATGTTGTTGAGAGACGAAACTTTCACTCTTTTTCCAACCATGTGCAATCTGACAACGAGGACGTCATCGGTGCCTTGTAATGATAATTTTCTTTTGCCGTTGCACATGTCCACCATTCTAAATCTTATCATAATTGATATCCCTACATATGGTTTATTCTCATGATCATTGACTTTGAAAGGTAAACAACCATTAGAGGAAGTTTTTAGTTTGACAATATTTGTGTTGATTGCACTAACCCTACCTATAGCTCCACATTACATGCCATATGAGAGATTTATGGGAGGTGAGAGTTTTATAAATTTTGTTTAGGATACACACTTTTATATGAGCGACTTGAGAGAGCTTGGAAAAAGGTTTTTGTCTAATAATTGTTGCAGGTATTTTGTTTTTGAAAATCATAAAAACCCTCCGATGGAAGCAAAGAAGTAAGCATGGCTGAAATTGAAGACTTCGAGTAAAGAGCTAAGCGTTGGGGAGATGTTGACGGTGTATTTTGGTACACCAAACATGTTTATTACACTTTGGATTGGATTTGTTTATGGAACTAACCCGCCACTAGGCACACTAAATATATAACAAGTTCATGTATGTGCATGCATTTGGAAGTGTTGTGTTTATGTAGGAAAACATGAACATAAAGGACGGATTCGCAACAAGTTCAAAGGAGCATTTACAGAGTCATGTTTGTGTTCATGAGCTTGATGAAATCACTTCCAATGGTGGCAAGAACCGAAGTGCTATGTAGGAACACCCCCGGGGATTGAAGCGTAAAAGACCGAAACTTCATGCACGGAGAACCTCCATCTTGGACGTGAGGATGACATCGTCAAAATCATACAAGTGAAAGGGGAAAAGTGCATAATCACCTAAGGACCCACGGGAGCAAAGGGGCGACTGAACCGGGCCGAACTGGGCCTGGGCCGGTCGGCCTAGGCCGGTCGGCCCAGCCCACTTCCGGCGTCGGTTCGGCCCCCCTTTCCTTGCACCCGAACGATCTTCAACCCTAAAACCCTAGAGGCGCCACCATTCTCAGGGGAGAGAGACATTCGCACCAAGAGGCCATCCACAAGCTAGAGAGAGAGGAGGAAGATCTCCGGAGGGAGATCGGCCATCTCGAAGGAAGCACCCACATGTGGAGAAGAAGGAAGACACCGTCGGAAGGGTGACCATTATCAACGGTGCTATGTCTAGCACCTTGATCGGGTAATCTCCTTATTCGTCCATGGGTTGTAATTGATATTGAGATGTAATCGTACTTTTTTGGATTATCTACCTATCATCTTGTGTTGAATATACTTTATTGCTTAAGTTTAGCTGCCGTGCCGTAAAGAGAGTAGAGCTCCAATGCTTCCTTGGATCCATTCAATATGCCGTGTCCATCATAGGTCTTGTCATAAATACCTTCGCGTAGTGATAGTACGATAAGAGGGAAAGGGCGAAACCGTCACAACCCCCAATAGATTAGATTGGTTTTCTTGTTTAAAGCGATTGCATGTTCTAGTATGACCCATGGGCGAGTGTCTTTTATCTTTATTGCTTAATCATTCTCTCTAGTGTAGTTTAGTTGTTTTCTAGTTTAATCATAGTTAGGGTTTGAGTAGCTAGTGTGTAGAGGTAGATCAAACGCATGTAATCCCCTCGCTCCACGGATTGACAAGAACCTTGGGAATCCCGTGGTCAAAAAGGTGTAGGTCCGTACGCTTGCGGATCGTAGAGGGATACATCTTTTATCCGTTAGCAATACCAAATCCTTTTGGTATTTCAACTTTGGCAACCCTTAGACCAATCATAGCCCACTTAAGCGTGACAACAAGTCAAAACTCAAGTGACCTAGTCTCCTATGCCATTTCAAAACTCCGCCGAAACACCAGCAACCAAGGAACGAGAAGAGCCAACACACAGAGAAAAATCGACTCTGAAAATCTGACCCTCAGGGACGATCATGCACACGAGATCGCCTCGAGAGTCGAAGACACAAGAACAACCCGTTTTGAAATGGACTTCAAAAACCTCATCAAGAAGCTGTGAAACAGAGAGAAGATTATAACCGAAAGAATTGACAAGAGAAACAAGCCGAAGAGTCACAAACTCACCTTCACTATGCCCACTGAAAGCACCGTACCTTTCCCATTATCACCAAATGTGATGTACTATTTGGTCATCACTGGTGTGAGGCTGGAGAACCACCTTCGATCTCCGGTCATGTGTCGAGAGCAACCGGAGTCGATCAACCAAAAGCCCTCCATGCCTCCCACCTGCAAAATTAAAACCGAGAGCGAGAGTGAGCAAATGACTCAGCACTGGGGTTAGTATAAATGAATCAAACCAGTGTCGTGCCATCTGCTCAAATGTGGTGTTAGCAAAATCCAACCTATCTATCCTAGGTGGAACACCCACTCGTCCCCTTGGAGGACTACGCGTACCACGAAGGGGAGACCGTGGCTAGTAGCTCCTCTGGGACCTAAACCTATGATCATTCCACCCCCATACTCGTATTGGCCACGACCGAAGGAACATCCAACAAACTCACCACTCCCAAATCCAAACGCCTACCACTCAATGTGGTGGTTTGTTGATGGTGAATTTCCGTCAACCTAGAGTACTTGTTATACATTGGTTTCGATTATGATTTGCAACTAACCCGCCACTAGGCATACTAATGATATAACAAGTTCACACTTGCATGTCGATTTTGGAGTTTGTTGTTTACCCAGGAAATTAACGTTAAAGAGGAGACTTTCGGGATAGGTTCATCAAGCACTTCAAGAGAAGATCATGAAGCCCGTCACAAGTTAAGACACGAAGTGAAAAAGACTCCAAACAACCCAAGGACCGAAGCATCAACACACAAAACTCCGGGGACTTGGATGTTTACCAACGAGATCAACTCTGCTCGAGAGATATTCTCGCAGCTCAGGACAGCATGATCTTTCGGTACAGATTCGGAGACTTAAACAGTCTTTAATGGCAAAAGTTTGACTACCAAAGTTGTGGGCCTCGACGATACCTTCGATTTGGACATGTGGAAGGCCCAATTCGGATAAGGGAGCTAGGAGATATAGCCCCCGAAATCCCTGCTGTGCAGTCAGTCCGAAATCAGAACAGATTATCTTCCAAGGCCGATTTGGAGATCTTATCTTCGTTTTTAAGGAAAGAAATGAATACTAAAGTTGAAGATAATTTCGTGGCACACAACCTGGACACCGAATTTGCATTATTTGGAGTCCGAACGTGGGAGATATGGCGCTGGCAAGGAAGGACTGCGAATCAGGAAAATCTGGCTGATTTTATGGAAACCAAGTTTGCTTCTCTCCCAAGGAGGATCTAGTGCAAGGCAAGGTGGAGCACGCCCAAAGGCACCCCAAGGACATAAATACAACCCCCTAGGCGCCCCAAGATAATTACGCATTGAACAAATCATCCTACCAACGCTATTCATCAGAAAACCGCCGCCGCAAGATGAGGGAGAGAGTTAGATGTGCTCGTCGCAAGGATCAACGCCGGCGGAGAGAAGAAAGCAAGAGGAGGAATCCAAGCCGCTGGCCTAGGGGTGTTCCCAAGCTTCATCGCCATCATCTTCATCGACGACGTTCTCCAGAGTCTCCATCACCCCTATGTGCTTCAATCCGTGTAAGATGATGGGGTAATGTCTCCATTCATCCCTAGGGTTAGATGGATGCATGCTATGTGATCACTACTTGATTTGTGGTTTCAATCTATTGTTTTCATGTTGATGATGCCTTGATGATTAGGTTAGCTACCATGTTTTTTGGGCGTATGATATCCGCTACCCCCATAGATTCCATCAACATACCGTGTCCATCATAGGTCTAGTCACGATTACCTTCGCGTAGTGACAGTACGAGAGGAGGGAAAGGGCGAAACCGTGGTCACAACCCCCGGTAGATTGGTTTACCACTCTCGTGTAGTAGATGCATACCATGTTATCCTAGATCCTAGGGAGGGAACGCTTATCTTTCTTAATCACTCTCTTGTGTTCACCCTTTAGCATCTAGTTTAACCCTAGATTTGTTTGATCAACTTAACTTCGATTAACTTAGGTTAGATTGTTTTACCTTAAGATTAATACTCTTTCAAAGGTTTTCCATTCAACTAGATTAGTACTTGGTTAAGCGCTAGTAATCCCCTTGCTCCGCGGATTGACAAGAACCTTGAGAATCCCGTGGTGAAAAAGGTGTAGGTCCGTACGCTTGCGGATCGTAGGTGGATACGAGTTTTATCCGTCAACAAGCCCCTTTTTCTGGCGCGATTGTCGGGTGCAAGCCGCTTGCTACGTTTAATCTAGTATTAATTTTGTTGATTACTAACACCTAACCCTTATTTTCTAGAAAAAAAATCTTTTTTGTTTTTCTTTCTACTTTTCTTGTGCCTAGATGGATTTGTTCACCTCACCATTGGAAGACGAAGAGATGTCGCTAAGGGAGCTAGCAATGCCGTCAATGGAAGACATTGAGATACAAAAATCAGATTTGGCGCTTGCTACAACCCACTACAAAGTGAAGCCTGGAATCATCAAGTTAGTGGCGACCAAACCATTTAGAGGATTGGAGGATGACAACCCATATAGACACATTAAGGAATTCACGATGATATGCAACACGGTGCAACAAAAAGGAGTTCCGGCCGCATGGTTCAATTGGAATCTTTTTCCGTTCTCTCTCGAAGATGAAGCGCGAAGATGGTACACACTTTCGTCCGTTGAAGCAAAGGGAAATTGGGATGAGCTAGTGAAGAAGTTTCTTTTGAAGTTCTTTCCCATAAGCAAGGTCCAAGACTTAAGGAGGCAAGTGCTCAATTTCAAGCAAGGAGAGGATGAAGGAATTGATGAAGCATGGGACCGTTTTAATGAACTACTTGAGCGAGGCCCGAACTTGGGATTTTCCGGTGACTTGATGTTGCATACCTTTTATTTTTCACTAACCCCTAACTCGTCTCGTTTTGTAAGCATGTGTGCAGGCGGTGATATAATGGATAAAACAATTAGTGAAGCCGCACAAATCTTACAAAGGATAAGCAATGGACAAAGAATGCAACGGGATTGGCAAAAACGTTATCGAGAGGAGAAAAATGACAAAAGCAAGCCCAAGGTGCTTGCTGAAATTTCTGAAAAAGATGAACCGGAGGTCAAGGAAGATGAACTGACCATACAAGAAATTGAAGATCCACTTCCCAAGGTAAGAGAAGTCATTCGGATGTTAAAAATTTTGAAACTAACATGAATGTAGGCCGAAGTATGTGGAATGCTAGACCATCGGCGGAGTTCAAGCAATCCGGTTGGGTTCAAGTTGATTTCGCCCCACTAATCAACTACCGAAGGAAGGAGGAACGCCGACACGTTGCCAAACTAGTTGAAGATATATTTGATCAAGAGATGAGTGGAGAGTCGATCCAAAAGATGTTTGAAGAAGAAAGAGAGAAGGAGATGAAGGATGGATCGACCGGTTTGACAACTCAAAGATTTGCAATAAAGGAAGAGAAGAGTACAATCGTGATGATCCTAGTGACTCAAAGGATAAATGGGAGGAGATAGGACTCGAGCTAGAAGATGAATGGGAAGGGGTTGACATAGATCAAGTACTCCAAGAAGGCCCCTCCCCACAAGGATATAGCTTGTGTGCTATTGAAGCCTACACACTAGCAAATCAAGACATGGAAGTACTCAAGGATGACAGAAAGAGTAAATCAACAATGAGCGATCTTGACGACATGTGGTACATGGAAGATAAAGAAAGCAACATACGAGACTTTGAAGACGAAGATTGGGATGACAATGAAGACTTCAAAGAAGAGACAAATGCAAATGTAGTTGATGGATTACACGTTCCACATGATGAGATGCAGGGGATGCAAAAAGGTAACAAAGAGACACCTTCACTCGTTGAGATTGATTCGCCTTCAACACCGCTAGATGAACAAAATATCACTCTTGTTGAAAAGGCTCTAAGGCCATGGTATGAGCTGAAATCTCAAGATATTATTGGTATTGATGTTGATAAATTCAAATACTCATGCTCAACAAATAGTATGAATGATAGTTTAATATCTATGCCTTGTTCCAATAGTGATCATGTTGATAGGCTAGATTTTCTTGAGAATGAAAAAGAGGAAACATTTATGTTTGATCCAATTAATCTCACACCTAAAGAACCTTTGCCTAATGATGAGCTAAGTGCTATGCATGAAACATATGCTTCTTTTATTTACACCTTGACTTGTTGCTACAATTCACATGTGGTGCTAATTATGGACGCGTATGTTTATAATAAGTTTTGTAAATTTCGATCATGCTTTGCGCTTGGTCGAGCTAATGACCTTGAAGAAGAACATGTCGGGAGAAGGCCCGATTTTCACTAACCATGTAGACAAGGCTTGAATAATGAAAAGAGAAGTCATGCCTAAAAGAGTTGCAAGATAAAGCATCAACCTCTTCGAATCCCGCGATGGATGCTGCTGTCTTCATCAATTTGAGAGCTTGTCCAGAGGTGTACAAACAGAGAAAATGAGATATCCAGAAGCTCCATCAAGTTACCATTCCAACGCATCAAGAACCAATAAGTTTGAAAACCCACCCGTGCGAGGAGTTATGGAGAAAACATTGAGCGTTGCGCGTTCTGAAATTTCAGGACAGATTTCATCGCCGAAGTAAAACAGACATAACTCTCTTGTCCAGAGTCCGATTTGGGCAAATGAAGACTCGTTGGAAAGGAAATTTTGTGCACTGTGCAATGGAGTAGATATTGAGTATACTTTCTGTTCTGGACATTAAAGAAACAATTCATGGAGTGAAGGCAGCACCGAAGGATGATAAATAAGGAGACAACGATGAAACAAAAAGGATGCCTTGGGCAAGTCTTCTATAAGTGATCAAGCACAACATGGGAAGTAAATTAAAGCTGCATTGGTACCTTTTCTTCTTGCATGAAGGGCCATGCCTATGCGACGAAAAGAAGGTATGTGAGAAAGTCGAGATTTATGACTTTAAATGAAGCGCTTTTCGGGAGGCAACCCATTTCTTTATATTTTTACTACTTTCTTAGAGAAAATAAAGAATGACACTATCTTATGATGATCAACTTGTGGTTATTAATCTAAGTTCAGTTTTCCTTTTTAGAACCACCATCATGTTCATGATCGTATTTATTTGCATGCATTGCATTTTGTTATCAATGTGATGTTTCTTTGTGTATACATGTTTTGCACATAGTTGGCTTGGTTGTTTTATATACTTAATGATGTATGCTTTTTTTCCATGTTAATACTTCATAAGGAATTATGAGTATTTTCCTTTTGTGATCTTGTGTAAACGTGGTGTTTAAATAAGATTGCAGACCATCATCGTTAAGTTCGATAAACCTAGCTAACTTTTCATATGTTTTCATGTTGCTTTGGTTAGTTTATAAGCTTTGCAATGCGCTTAATTTTTCTTGTGCTATAAGAGTTATTGTCATATGGACCTCCCTGGGCCCACTACCTCGGTGGGTACTAGGACCGACTACTCGGTGGGCCCCTGGGACTACCCGGCTTGCGCTACACGGCACCTGATGGCGTCGAGCACAAGGACTACGGAGGAGAAGTACTCGGTTAGGAAGCTGTACATGTCCTGCACTGTATGGAAGACTCCTAGGCGTACTCGCCTAGTACTCTCTCCCTACTCCGACTTGTAACCCTGCCTCCCGGACTATATATGGCGAAGCAGGGACCTTTCTCTAGCATCTCATCCAATCCACGGCGCACAATTACACCATCTTGTAATCGTGCCCAATCAATCCAGAGCTACCCAACATACAGGACGTAGGGTATTACGCACCTCGCGGCCGGAACCTGTCTAAATTGTGTGCCACGTGTCTCTTCCTTCGATTTACCAATCTCAGCGAGGCCACATTCATCTACGTCGGGTACTCCCCTTAGTAGGTTGCCAGTCTAAAACACCGACAGCTGGCGCGCCAGGTAGGGGATCTCGCCCGAGATCACATGGCGAACTCGACGGCTCCAGTCTACTTCAAGCCAATTGTCGCCTTCAACCGCGGCGATACCTTCGTGTTCGGCGCCTGGGTCTGCACTGCAGACGGCGCGGGCTCTTTCCAGCGCCGCCTCACCATGCCGCCCAACCCGAAGACCGGCTTCGTGACGCTTCCTGAAGTGGTCACAGGCGAACTCGCCGGCAAGTTCAGCGAAATTTTGCTCTTCAACCACCACGCTGACTTCGAGCTCGAGTCCGCTTCCAACTCGACCTCGACGTCTCCATGGGCCATCGCATGCGAGCTGGCTGCCCAGCCATCGCAGGCGATCCCCTCACCTCATGAGCGCTCCGTGTGTGGTCCCCGCATCCTCAGCCGGGCCCGCACGGGGGCTCCCTCTTCGCGTCGGGCCGGCAAGGAGCCCGTACCCGAGTACAACTCGGACTCCGACGCCGCCCTCGGCCACGCTTCGGACTCCAACCCTCTCTCCGAGTTCTACTCGAACCCTGCATACGAGTTCGACTTCAGGTCGGACCCTGAGGATCCCGAGTCCGAGGACAACTCCACTGAGCATCCCCTGTCAGGGCCGGCCTCTGGGCTGGTTATAACATCCACACCGGCCGGCAGATTCGTCTACTGGCCAGACCGCAAGCTCCGCGACTCGATAAGTGGAGACTCACGCTACGTCGCCTACATCGACTCACTACCGTTCCAGGAGGGCACACCACTTGCCCGAGCTGACTCGAACAACCCAACTGAGGTGGCGGTTTCTGAGTCCAGCCTCGGCACCCCTTGTCGCCAAGTCTTCATGGCTGTCGGCGACACCCAGGACCTTCAGGGACGGCCCAAGACAAGTACCCTGAAGATATCTCCTCCGACGAGCTCTCTGCTGATGCTCCAGCAAGCGAGACCCCTGCAGACAGAGGAGCGTAACTGGAAGCACCGCGAACGTCGCCGACGCCTCCGCGACAATTTCCCCGTCCGCAACCTTGTGGAAGCTCTCGAGGCGGTCGAGAGCAGAGTACACACTACCCCTGAGAAATGCCTCATGTCGATTACAGTGATCGCACGCCAGGCTCAGGGCATACGCGCTAGAGAGGTCATCACCAAGCTCGCTGAAGACGCCTACTTCATGCGAGTCGACAACAGGGTCAACCAACCTCCTCCCGCCAGGCACCGCGACAACGAAGCCACAAGTCGCAGCGCCAACAACGGTCCCAACCGTACTCGAGCTGAGTGTCGGGCATACTCCCCGGGTACTCATGCAAGGAAGGAAGAATAGTAGAAGACGGACTCCTGGTAGAATTTCCCTGTACTTCTACTAGGACTCGCTTTGTGTACTCCTACTAGGACTCCTGCCTTGTAACCGACTAGGAACCCGCCCCCTAGACTATATAAAGGAGGGCCGGGTACCTAGCCGCACATCCCCAATCCTTCCGGGGACAACCAACACCAAGCGCAGGGCGCCATACTTGTTCCCCAAACAGGACGTAGGGCTCGCCACCTTGGCGACCCGAACCTGTATAAATCTTGTGTCCCGTGTCCTTGCGCATACCTTCGAGTTCTCGGTCTCCCGATCACGATCCCCACCGCACAATCTACTACCTCGGGTACCCCCTCGGTAGGTTTGCCGGTCTAAAACACCGACAGCTGGCGCGCCAGGTAGGGGTGATCATCACCACCGGGCGAATTCGAAGGACCCTCGTCAGCAAGATCAATCTACTCGTCGACTCGCCGAGATCCATTGAAGCAAGTCGCCTTGCTCTTGTCAAAGCGGAATCAATTTTCTTACGCCGCGCGTCCGGGTGCCTCGGCACGTCGCGCGGCTGGTCACGCGGCTCCTCGCGCCGCTCGTCGTCGACTACTCCGGGCTCGTCGTCGTCGACTACTTCTCCTACGCCGCGCGTCCAAGCGCCTCGGCACGTCGCGCGGCTCGTCACGCGGCTCGTCGCACCGCTCGTCGTCGACTACTCCGGGTTCGTCGTCGACTACTACTTCTCTGCACCGCGCGTCCCGGGTGCCTCGGCACGTCACGCGGCTCGTCACGCGGCTCGTCGCGCCGCTCGTCGTCGACTACTCCGGGCTCGTCGTCGTCGACTACTTCTCCTACGCCGCGCGTCGGGGTGCCTCGGCACGTCGCGCGGCTCGTCACGCGGCTCCTCGCGCCGCTCGTCGTCGACTACTCGGGCTCGTCGTCGTCGACTACTTCTCCTACGTTGCGCGTCCGGGTGCCTCGGCCGTCGCGCGGCTCGCGGCTCCTCACGCCGCTCGTCGTCGACTACTCCGGGCTCGTCGTCGTCGACTACTTCTCCTACGCCGCGCGTCCCGGGGTGCCTCGGCACGTCGCGCGGCTCGTCACGCGGCTCCTTGCGCCGCTCGTCGTCGACTACTCGGGCTCGCCGTCGTCGACTACTTCTCCTACGCCGCGCGTCCCGGGTGCCTCGGCACGTCGCGCGGCTCGTCACGCGGCTCCTCGCGCGCTCGTCGTCGACTACTCCGAGCTCATCGTCGTCGACTACTTCTCCTACGCCGCGCGTCGGGGTGCCTCGGCACGTCGCGCGGCTCGTCCACGCGGCTCCTCGCGCCGCTCGTCGTCGACTACTCCGGGCTCGTCGTCGACTACTTCGCCTACGCCGCGCGTCCCGGGTGCCTCGGCACGTCGCGCGGCTCGTCACTCGGCTCCTCGCGCCGCTCGTCGTCGACTACTCCGGGCTCGTCGTCGTCGACTACTTCCCCGCCTCCGCTGCACGTCCCGGGTGCCTCGGCACGTCGCGCGGCTCGTCACGCGGCTCGTCGCGCCGCTCGTCGTCGACTACTCCGCGTCGCGCAGTCTCGTCGTCGACTACTCCGTGCGCCGCGACTTCGTCTTGCGGCCACACTGGCTCTACTTCAGCCACGCCGTGGGGCGCGATTACTTGTCTTGCGGCAACATTGGCTCTACTTCGAGTACGCCGCGCGCCTCCACGACGTCGTCTTTCGGTCGCATCGCGTCGACCATTCATCTCGACTAGTTTTCCAAACTAGTCGAGAACGGCAGTCACGCCCCCAACAACTAGTCGGAATCAACTCTAACTAGTCGACTTCAACAACAACCGTCGCGGCTCCATCGCCGATCTCCACGGCTTCATTTACAAGACTACTTGCCGACTACTCATTTGTGTATGCTTCTCGGCGGGTTTTCATGGGAGCTACACTCTGCTGACTACTCTTGGGGCATATCAATCAAGTCGCCGTGAGTCTACTTCATCAACTCGGGGGCTATCCCTAGGAGGCAGTTTCTAAAGTCCGCTATGCGCGGCAATCTAAAGTCGACTTCTAAAGTCGCATTCTAAAGTCCGCTCCGCGTGGCAACTTAAAGTCGACGCTGGTCGCATCTTCGCCTACTTCGGTGGCATACTACGTGTGTAAGCTTCGATGGAACCTAGCTGTAAGCGGCCCTCGGGTCCTGGCGACGATGGAACCTAGCTGCACGTGGTCTTCATGCTCCGTACCATGGGTCCAAGTACCCTAAGTACTCGCGCTCCGTACCTTGGGTCTGAAATCCATGGCTCAGGTACTCAAGCCCACTCCGGTGGCACAAGCCCGCTCTGGCGGCAATCGTACCTTGGGTCTGAAATCCATGGCTCAGGTACTTAAGCCCACTCCGGTGGCACAAGCCCGCTCTGGCGGCAACTGTACTTTGGGTCTGAAATCCATGGCTCGGGTACTTAAGCCCACTCCGGGGCACAAGCCGACTCCCGGTCGCACCCAAGCCCACTCCGGTGGCACAAGCCGACTCCGGTCGCAATCTTAAGCCCGCTCCGGCGGCAAAACTACTCGTTTTTTCTGATTTTTTATTCGCTTTGGCTTTCCGGAAAGTGCTTTTCGTTTTTTGCATCTTAAGTCCACCCCGTGTGGCACAAAAGTCGACTACTGCAGTCGCACCTAAAGTCCGCTTTACGCGGCAACTAAAGTCGACTTCTAAAGTCGCATATCAAAGTCCGCTCCGCGCGGCATTCTAAAGTCGACTTCTAAAGTCGCATCTCAAAGTCCGCTCCGCGCGGCACAAAGTCGACTTCGGTTTTCAAGTCACATCTCAAAGTCCGCTCCGCGCGGCACAAAGTCGACTTCGGTTTTCAAGTCGCATCTCAAAGTCCGCTCCGCGCGGCACAAAGTCGACTTCGGATTTCAAGTCGCATCTCAAAGTCCGCTCCGCGCGTCTCGACTTCGGTTTTTAAGTCGCATTCTAAAGTCCGCTCTGACGGCACGACTACTTCTCAAGCTCCACGGCTCGACGCCAAACTACTACTTGGAATCTCTCCAGCTCGGGGGCTACTTGAAGATAACTTCAGCATGCTTCGCTCGCTCTCAAGCTCGGGGGCTCCTCACCAATCACTACTCGACGTGGCTCATACGGCTCTCTTATCTCGGGGGCTACACGCTGCAAGAGTACTCGGATGATGGCTTCGCGAACACTGAAGACCCTTGGATTGATTACCTAATCATTTCAAGGCTCGGGGGCTGCTATGCTACACCCATCATTCAAATTTTTTCAAGATCGATGAGCCGGACCACCTTCCGGCCTCGCGGCGCTTCAAGTACTATTGAAGGCTTCTCCAAGCGTACTCGAGGACGCTCAAGAACTACTCGAAGAGGCTTCAAGACTACTCAAACTACTACTCTCGACTCCAACGTGCTCGGGGGCTTGTCGGGCATACTCCCCGGGTACTCATGCAAGGAAGGAAGAATAGTAGAAGACGGACTCTCGGTAGAATTCCCCCGTACTCCTACTAGGACTCGCTCCGTGTACTCCTACTAGGACTCCTGCCTTGTAACCGACTAGGAACCCGCCCCCTGGACTATATAAAGGAGGATCGGGTACCTAGCCGCACATCCCCAATCCTTCCGAGGACAACCAACACCAAGCGCAGGGCGCCATACTTGTTCCCCAAACAGGACGTAGGGCTCGCCACCTTGGCGACCCGAACCTGTATAAATCTTGTGTCCCGTGTCCTTGCGCATACCTTCGAGTTCTCGGTCTCCCGATCACGATCCCCACCGCACAATCTACTACCTCGGGTACCCCTCGGTAGGTTTGCCGGTCTAAAACACCGACACTGAGCTCCCCGCTCAGCCCAACCGCACTCGCTCCAATGCTAGTGGACCCCCATAGGGTGGCAACAGCCACTGTGAAGTCGTCCCTCACCGTGTTTTGGCCGGCGGCGGCGGCGGCCATGACCTTGACGGCGGCGGCAGCGACGGCGGAAGCTCCAACCATGGAGCCAACCGGAGGGCCGGTGGTGGCGGCAGTCGCGGCGGCCGAGGCCATGCGAATAGCCACGCCTTGGCACCTCACAGGGCGGCTACGACGCCCGCCAGAAGATTGAGGAGATGCGGCGGAAGAAGTCGACCACCGCAGGCGACAACGACGGCTTCCCCGCCTTCTCACCTCGACTTCGCAACTTGCTCCTCCCCGACAAGTTCAAGCCTTTGGGGATCACCAAGTACGATGCGAAGCAGGACCCCATCCAATGGCTCAGGTGCTACGCCCTCTCCATCGAGAATGCTGGCGGCAACAACGACACCAAATGCCTCTACTTCCCCTTCTGCCTGGACCAGGCTCCACTCACATGGCTCGAATCGCTGGACAAGCACTCGATTGACAAGTGGGACCAGCTGAAGGAGCAGTTCACCAGCAACTTCGTGGGTGCCATGGGCCGATCGGGTACTCGCATGGACCTGGCCATGGTCAAGCAGGAACAAGGCGAGACCCTCCGCAAGTACATGCGCCGCTTCTTCGACAAGCGCGCCACCGTGGTCGTCGTCACCGACAAGGAGGTTATCGACCTCTTCCAAGACGGCCTCTACCATTGCTGCACCTTTGAAGACTTCGGTCGCCGCCACCCCAAGTCCATCCCGCACCTCAAGGACATGATCACGTCCTGGGCGGATGAAGAAGACAAGGCCAACGCCAAGTACGACGCCATCCGTGGCAAGACCAAGCAGAACCCGGGCGGCGGCAGCGGCAACAATGTGAACCAAGGCGGTCGCAACAACAACAACAACAACTACTCAGGTCCCAACCGCAAGCGTAAGCCAGACAACACTGTCGCGGCTATTCAGCACCCTGCGAAGGAGAACTCGAAGAAGAACTCCGGCGGTTTCAAAGACTTGCTGAAGGAGAAGTGCCCGTGGCATCCAAACGGCAACCACACCACTGAGCAGTGCTACCAACTCAGGCATGCACTTAAAGATACGCCAGAGCCACCGCACCCTCACGACAAAATGGGCAAGAAGAAGGACGGCGACAACAACGACTTCTAGGAACCCGACAAGACCGTCAACGTCCTCTTCGGTGGACTGCCCAGCAGGTGGGAGCAGAAGGCTACCCGTCGAGAAGTCATGTCCATTGAGCCAGCGGTCCCGACCCCTCTCAGGTGGTCGGAGGTACCCATCACCTTCTTCCGCGCGGATCAATGGACCAGCTTCTCTGAACCAGGGCGCTTCCCCCTCGTCCTGAAGCCAGTGGTCGCGGGCTCCAAGCTCAACAAGGTCCTCATCGACGGTGGAAGCGGGCTCAACGTCCTTTTCACCAAGACCTTGAAGAAGATGAAGCTCGACATCACCCACATGCTCACCAAGAGCAACACGCCCTTCTACGGCATCGTCCCCGGCAACGCGGCTATCCCACTGGGCTCAGTGGTCCTGCCAGTTACCTTCGGGGAATCTCGGGACAACTACCGTACCGAGTACATCAAGTTCGAGGTCGCGGACTTCAAGACTTCCTACCACACCATCCTCGGCAGACCGACCATCACCAAGTTCATGGCGGTGCCCCACTACACCTACTTGGTACTCAAGATGCCAAGCCCAGCAGGTGTACTCTCTCTCCAATGGGACTTGAAAATCTCCCACGACTGCGACACATAAGCCGTGGAGATCGCTTCTACGAATCAATTACCCAACGCTATGATGGAGGTCTACGCTGCGTCGAAGAAGCTTGCTACAAGTGAACTCGACATCCCGGAGAAGTCTGACAGCGCCAACAAGCCTCAGCCACCTGAGGAGGTTCTTGTCAAGACGATCGACCTCGGAACGTGACCCCAAAGCAAGACCACCACCATCGGGCCGGCCTCGTCCCCAAATAGGAAGACGCGCTCATCAGCTTCCTTCGGGCTAACCGCGACATCTTCGCGTGGAAGCCAGCGGACATGCCAGGAGTGCCCAGGGAGCTGATTGAGCACTGCCTCAACGTCGATCCTAAGGCCACCCCCAAGCGACAACACCTCCGACGTTTTGCCGACGACAGACGGGACGCCATCAAGAAGGAACTCGCCAAACTACTCGCGGCTGGCTTCATCAGAGAAGTCTTCCATCCTGAGTGGCTCGCCAACCCTGTCCTCGTCCGCAAGAAGAACTCGAACGAGTGGAGGATGTGCATCGACTACACCGACCTCAACAAGCACTGCCCCAAGGAACCCTTTGGGTTGCCGCGGCTTGATCAAGTCATCGACTCCACGGCGGGCTGCGACCTGCTCTGCTTCCTCGACTGCTACTCCGGGTACCACCAGATCGCGATAAACGAAGAAGACCAGGAGAAGACCGCATTCATCACCCCATTTGGCGCGTACTGCTACACGACCATGTCCTTCGGGTTGAAGAACGCCGGCGCCACCTACCAACGAGCTATCCAGGCCTGCTTCAAGAGGCAACTCAACAAGAACGTCGAAGCCTACGTGGATGACGTGGTTGTCAAGACCAGAAACTCCAGTACCCTCATCGACGACCTTGAAGAGACTTTCGCGTCTCTGCGCGAGTACCACTGGAAGCTCAACCCAAACAAGTTCGTCTTCGGCGTACCTTCGGGCAAACTACTCGACTTCATCATCAGCCAGCGCGGCATCGAAGCCAACCCCGAGAAGATCTCCTCCATCACCAGCATGAAAGCTCCCACGAGCATCAAAGACGTCTAGAAGCTGACCGGGTGCATGGCGGCACTGAACAGATTTATCTCGAAGCTTGGAGAACGGGGGCTCCCCTTCTTCAAACTACTCAAGCACCAAGAGAAGTTCGTGTGGACCCCAGATGCGGATCAAGCCCTTGCCCAGCTCAAGGACTTACTATCGAAGCCGCCGGTCCTCACGGCTCCCCGCAAGGGTGAACAGCTACTGCTCTACCTCGCTGTGACTACTCATGTGGTCAGTACTGCCATCGTTGCCGAGCGGCAGGAAGACGGCCACACGTACCCAGTCCAGCGCCCAGTCTACTTCGTCAGCGAGGTCCTATCAGAGTCCAAGGCACGCTATCAGCCTGTGCAGAAGCTCCTGTACGCAGTACTCATCACCTCGTGGAAGCTACGACACTACTTCCAGGAGTACTCGATCTCCGTCGTCACCGACTACCTCCTCGGCGACATCCTGCGGAACCAAGATGCTACTGGAAGAATCTCCAAGTGGGAAGTCGAGCTCGGCGCCCTCACCATCGATTCAAGCCACGCACAGCCATCAAGTCGCAAGCGCTAGTCGACTTCATGGCGGAGTGGCGGGAGAATCAGCTACCTACTCCAACCGTGCGACCAGAGCATTGGGTGATGTACTTCGACGACTCACTCAACCTCGAGGGCGCAGGTGCAGGGGTACTCCTGATCTCTCCAACGGGCGAACAACTCAAGTACGTCCTGCAGATCTTCTGGAAGGTCTCAAACAACAAAGCCGAGTACGAAGCTCTCCTACATGGGCTCCGTCTCGCGGCTTCACTGGGCATCAAGCGGCTACTAGTCTATGGCGACTCCGCAGTGGTCATCAACCAAGTCAACAAGTCCTGGGACCGCAACAAGGAGAACATGGACGCCTACTGCCTAGAAGTCCGCAAGCTCGATAACAAGTTCTATGGTCTCGAGTTCCACCACATAATCCGCGACAACAACGTTGCAGCGGACGTTCTCTCGAAGCTTGGATCAACCCGCGCTCAAGTACCAGCGGGTGTCTTCGTTCACGAGCTTCACGCGCCATCCATCCCGGAGCCGGCGCCACCGACCACTGTCCCAGCACACCCACTAGTTGGACAGGAGATCATGATGATCGACGTGGACTGGAGGCAACCCTTCATCGACTAACTCAGCGAGCAGAAGGTTCCCTCGGACAAGAACTCAGTCGAGCAGCTCATCCGCCGCGCCAAGTCCTACGTCCTCGTCGGAGACAAGCTTTACAAGCGGGGCGCATCTTCCGGAGTACTCATGAAGTGCGTCCCTCGGCAAGAAGGCAAGGACATCTTGGAGGAGATCCGCAAGGGCGTCTGCGGCAACCACGCGTCCTCCCACACGCTGGTCAGCAAGGCCTTCCGGCGAGCTTTCTACTGGCCCTCTACTCTGGGCGACGCTGAAGAACTCACCAGAAGGTGCCAAGGATGCCAGTACTTCGCCAAGCAGCAACACGTCCCAGCCTACAAGCTAGTCACCATTCCGCCAACCTGGCCCTTTGCCTGCTGGGTGCTAGACATGATTGGGCCACTACCAACTGCGCCAGGTGGTTTCAACCGAGTATTGGTGGCCATCGACAAGTTCACCAAGTGGATCGAGGTCAAGCCAGTCACATGCCCAAAGGCTGACAGAGTACTCGACTTCCTAGATGAACTCGTGCATCGCTACGGACTACCCCACCGCACCATCCCAGATCTGGGCTCCAACTTCAACAACCACCAGTTCTGGGAGTACTGCGAGAACAGCAGGATCGACGTCCGATACGTCTCAGTTGCCCATCCTCGAGCCAACGGACAAGTCGAGCGCGCCAATGGGATGGTGCTCAACGCTCTCAAGAAGCGGCTACACGACGCTGCTAACTCGGAAGGAGGCAAGTGGATTAAGGAACTACCCAACACACTCTGGGGGCTACGTACTCAGCCATCCAAGCCAACAGGGCAATCCCCTTACTTCCTGGTCTACGGCTCCTAAGCAATCCTCCCTGCTGACGTCATATGGAACTCGCCAGCAGTGGAGCATTACGACGAAGGCGTCTCAGAAGACAGCAGATGAGTTGACATCGACAGCCTCGAAGAAGCTCGCTGCGCTTCCCTCGTCCAATCAGCACGACACCTGGAGGGTATCCGACGCTACCACGATCGCAACGTCAAGGAACGCTCCTTCAACATTGGTGATCTCGTCCTCCGTCGTATCCAGAACACGGAAGGGCTACACAAGCTCAGCTCCCCCTGGGAAGGTCCCTTCACCGTGGCAAAGGTGACCGGGCCGGGCTCCTACCGCCTCCAGACACTTGAAGGAGAAGACATCAACAACTTGTGGAACGTCGACCAGCTCTGTCGATTCTACACCTAGTCTACACGACTACTCCGGGGTTCAAGTCTACACGACTACATCAACACCCCTCTGCCGTAAGCGACCTCCGGGTCCTGGCCCCAGTCCCCGGACTACTCCGCTCCAGGATCCAGCCCGCGCGGCTACCTACGGATCCTGGGCTGCGACGAGCGACAAAGGACTCTAGCAGCGGTCAACTAAGAGACCATGTACTCCAAGATCCAGCCTACACGGCTACTTACGGATCTACTGCTGTAAGCGGCTACTCGCCCTAGCACCACTTAGCTGTAAGCGGCCTCCGGGTCCAGGCAACTACTCTGTAACTACGGCCCTGGCCATCCAGATGTACTTCTTCATTAATAAAGTTTGATCATTCATCAACTTCTTTACTGTCTACTCCCCAAACGGGACTACTGCCGAGTACGACTACTCGCATCCACTCCACGATGGGGCTCCACACTTTGAGATCGCGACTACGAGTACTCAATTCTGGAACTTTCCTTTCATTAATACTTAAGCAATTCCATTACAATTGTTTTTGTACAACTTTGCCTACGAGCTAACTATCACAGGGCTACTGGAGATTGAGCTTATCGGCTACTTGCTCCGCAATGGGCGCCATCTGCTCCAGCAGCTCCGCGTACTGCTCATCGGAGCGATCTTGGGGCCGCCCGGATGAGGCACCAAGAGCCTTGCGATCGGCAGCGCAGCTTCTTCAAGATCCTTCAGTTGGGCCTGCAGCGCCTCGCAATCTCCATTCAACTTCTGCAACGATTTGTAGCAGCTGACGAGATCGCGGTCAGAAGCAATCCGAAGCTCCATGTGCTTTTCGCACTCGAAGGCAAGTTCTTTATAGTCGAGCTCGAGTACCTGGCGGGCCTCCTGCTCCCGGTAGAAGAGGTTCTTCATATCTGTCTCGGAAGTCCTCAACTGCTCCACCCAGGTCTCAAGCTCTGCAAAACAACAAGACGCAGCGGGATAGACTACCTCTCGACCTCCAACAACTACTCAACAAGTCAAGCGGCGTACCTTTATTCTCGTTGTGGAGCGTCTTGTTCTTCCGCACCAAGTCGTCGCCCTTTGCCTGCAACTCCTGGATGTCATTATGATACTTGGCAAAAGCGGTGTCGAGCTTGGACTGCATGGCGGCCGCGTGCTTCCGGGACTTCAAAAGCTGATCTTCTAGTGCTTCAGCCCGGAGCACCGCGTCACCAAAGCCTTGCAGCATGTTGGACTTCTCGCGGGACCTCTCCAGACGTCCTGCACAGACAACACATGTCACACGAGTACTCAACAACAGAGGATTGACTACTCAGAATTTAAGACTACTTACCTTCATCCACTGCTCAGCCTGTCGGACCGCCTCCAGGAGCCTGGCCACCGTCGCCGGGTCGACCAGATCGTCCGTGAGCAGCTCCACTCCGCCACGACTACTCGTGGCGCCCCTCGATCATCGGCGCGAGCGGATGGGCTCTGCGTCCTGGATCTCCGGGGAGTGGACAACCACCTCCAGGGCAGCCTCTGGCGGCACGGTGGCCTCCTCTCCTCCGGTTGCCACGGCGGCTTCCTCGGCGACCTCCTCCATTGGCTCGGGGGCTCCTTCAGCAGCTTCTGGCGCCTGTGGTGTCGACTTCTGCATGGGCACCGCTGCAGGGATGTCGCTCCCTTCGGCCTCAATGCCTGACAAGAAGACGTCAGGTTCATCAGCTGCTGCGACTACTCTATGGGGAAGGCTAAAACCACAGCAGAACACTTACCCTCGACCACGCTGGCCTCGGGCAACCTAGCTTCAGCAGCCGGCGCTTCGGACTCCGCCTGGGGGGCAGGAGTTGAGTCCTCGACGGGCGGCGCGACTTCTTCCTCCGCCACCGTCGTGGTGGGCTCATCTCCCTCCCAGAACAAGTCTATTGATTTCCTACAGAAGTACACAAAGCTGGTTGTCATTCAAGCTCGACTACCACACCAAGTACTACTCGGGAAGGCTCAGCACTTACAGGCTTGACCGGACTATCGTCACGGCCGGGGCGCAGAGGATGCTGGCAATGTCCACCAGTCCACCCTCGGCGGGCGCATCCTCTTGCGCCTTTGCAGCCGCTGCCTCCTCTGCAACAATGGTAGCCGGAGCAGCGCCCTCCTGTGCTCCTGCGGCCACCACCTCTTCGATGGCGGGGGATGCGGGTTCTGTGCCATCTCGATGAGCAGGGGGCTGGCACTCCAACTGCGCTATGAGTTCTTCAACAGTGGGGGCTGGGCTACGAGTCCCAGCCGGCTCCCCCACTGTGTCCCACTCGCCTTCGTCGCCCTCCTCGACGGGCTCCGTCGGCGGCACCTCCTGCATACAAGGAATATCAGTCATCAGCAAGTGAACTCGCACGACGGGTACTCGATTACACTAGTCAATACATCTTACCTCTTGAGGCGTGGTCTCTGAGACCTTCAACTTCTTCGTCATCCGCTTGCGGGCGGGGTTGCGCGGCTTCCGTGGCGGCGCAGCCAGACTAGCCTCCAGGCTAGTCGGCGGATCTTGCACGAGGGGTACATGAGGCAAGCCGCGACGGCTGAACCTCGACCGCAGCTGGAAGCGGTCCTGCAGTGTCTCCTCGTCGTCGTCGTCGTTGTCGTCGGACGTGTCTTCTACGATGACAGTGTCATCTCCTTCGCCGATCTCTCGCCGTTCCTTGGCTTTGGCTTTCTCCTCCTTCGGGATCTCGATTCCCTGAGGGGGCGGCTGCGGCTCGGAGACGAACCTCTTCAAGTCGTCCTGCAAGGCACAAGACATCAGCGCGACTACTCACAAGCAACGACTACCCGACTAGGGGGTACGGCTACTTACCTCCTTTGGCGGGCGCGCGGCGGAGTACTCTTGGACCGGGCACGCCGTGTACGGTGGCATGTCCTTGAAGACAGGGACGGAGCCAGTAGGGGGCCTGGCAGGGGCCATGGCCCCCCTCATGGTTCTATTTTTTACACTAAAAACAGTGCAGATCAAGAAAAATTTAAGCATATGTTTTAGTGTTTACTTCCTGATTAATCTGATTGGCCCCCGCAATCCTTCGATCTTGGCTTCGTCCCTGCTTGAAGATGCGCGTCAGCCTATCAACGATGTCGTCGTTGTCGACTTCACCTCCAGGCATCCGCGACGTGTCATCGTCGCCGGTGTACTCGAAGCCTAGGGTGTCGCGGGCCATCAGCGGCTGCACCCTCCGCTTCATGAAGCTGAAGGCCACGTGCTCGGCCCTCAGCCCGGCTTCTCTAAGCTCCTTGATGCGCGCCAAGAGCTCGGGGAGCTGGATCCCCTCCTGCATCGTGGGCTCCGTGTTGCACCGGCTCCCGTGCACGGGCTACCTCCTCGCTCGGCTTCGGCAAGCCGGGGTGGTGGTTCGCGACGTAGAACCACCTCGCCTTCCAATCGGCGTTGGAGTCGATGAGCTTGTACGCGAGGTACTGCTCAGCGGCGTCTTCTCGCATCTGGATGCCCGCTCCTCCAACTACTCGTGGGTTGCTGGCGCTCGGCTGCGGCTTCACCCGGAAGAATTTCCGGAACAGGATCCAGTGCGGCTTGATCCCCAAGAATGCTTCACAAAAATGGATGAAGACTGCGGTATGGAAAATGCCGTTAGGGTCGAGATTGAGGTACTCAACTCAGTAGTACCCAAGGAGGCCTTCGAAGAAGTCGCTGGCCGGAAGCGCGAGTCCGTGCTCCGCGAAGCGCACGAACATCGGGATCTCGTCTTCAGCTTTCTCCATTGGGTACGGATCTCCGGCGACGGCTCTCCACATATCCACCTCCTTCTCCCGGATAGATCCGCTGTTGAGAAGGGCCAACAAATCCTCGGTCTTCACTTTTGACTTTTTCCACTCACAGCTTGGATCTGGCCGCGGTGGAGACATCAGCGGCGCTGCTCCCATGGCAGCCGCGGCGTCCTCTTCACGGCCCGTCTTCTTCCCGGCGACCTTCACAGACTTGGACGGTGAAGGCTTCATTCTCCAAGTACACGGCGTCTTCACGCGCATCCGCTCGGGGGCTACTCTGGAAGCTTTGGGTGGCGGCGCACTTGGATCTACTGAGGCGGCGGCGTGCGCTGGAAGTGGATCCACCTCAGATCGATTCGAAATGGCTACAGCAGCGATGGGTGAAAACCCCTAAGGGTTTTGGCTTCTATTTATAAGTCAAACCGGTCCTCCAACAACCAGATGGATAAGTCCGCGCTCGGCTGACTCAGCAGCCGCAAGTGACTCTTCGCATTCTACTAGTCGACGCGCCTCACCTCGGGGGCTCGGCTACTTCTACTCGACTACCTGGGAAGCGACAAGGCTCAGGAGCATCTCAGGACACATTCTTCAAGATGACCCTTCAATTCGAGAGGAAGTACTCGACTCAAGGCTCGGGGGCTCCGTGCCACGTGTCCTTCGTTTTTTTCTCTCCGGATTTTTTGGGATTTTCTTGCCAAGACTTCAGATGGACCCTCAGCCAGAGCCTGCGGCTCAACCTAAGGCTCGGGGGCTACTCCATATGGAGTGCGATTTTGCAATCGCACCTCCATATCAGCTTCGGCTTCAAGACAAGGCGGGCATTTTTTGAAGACCTTCGAAGGCAGCACTCGAGGACGCTTGGGACTACTCGAGAAGACTTCAAGATTGCTCAAACATCAGCTAGAGTACATTCCAGCCTCGGGATGCTTCGACTACTCTTGAGGACTTTTGACTTGTAGTACTCGGGGACGCTTGAGGACTACTCGTTAAGGCCGTCAAGACTACTTGAAGCTATCCTTCTCGACTACAAAGTACTCGGGGGCTTGTCGTATGGACCTCCCTGGGCCCACTACCTCGGTGGGTACCAGGACCGACTACTCGGTGGGCCCCTGGGACTACCCGGCTTGCGCTACACGGCACCTGATGGCGTGGAGCCCAAGGACTACGGAGGAGAAGTACTCGGTTAGGAAGCTGTACATGTCCTGCACTATATGGAAGACTCCTAGGCGTACTCGACTAGTACTCTCTCCCTACTCCGACTTGTAACCCTGCCTCCCGGACTATATAAGGCGAGGCAGGGACCCTTCTCTAGCATCTCATCCAATCCACGGCGCACTATTACACCATCTTGTAATCGTGCCCAATCAATCTAGAGCTACGCAAGATACAGGACGTCGGGTATTACACACCTCGCAGCCCGAACCTGTCTAAATTGTGTGCCACGTGTCTCTTCCTTCGAGTTACCAATCTCGGCAAGGCCACATTCATCTACTTCGGGTACTCCCCTTAGTAGGTTGCCGGTCCAAAACACCGATAGTTATTGATTTAAGGATACACATGGTGTTTTAACCCTTGATAAATAAACCTCTATGGCCATGGAAAATTCGGCAACCTAGTTGTAAACATGGTGTTTAGAACTAGGTGAAAACATTGTCTATGTTTATATGCTTTCCTATCATGTGCATACACACCTTGCACCACGTACACTCATTAGGTTTTTATTCCTCATTAGGCTAATTATGCCACAAGTTAAGAATCTTAGGAGACATTGTTGGATTGTTGGCAATTCTATCTACTCCCAACCGTCACCTTGGGGGTAGAATGTGCGTTTAAAACGTCTTGCAGGCAAGATAAAAACTCTCACTACAAGGAAATTGAATGATGGCTAAGATAAAAATGCTTTGTCTTCTTCTTCCATGACTAGCAAAATGCTAAGCATGGGGGAGACCCTGAATCTTCGACACGGAAGTGCAACATGACGTTCTAGAAGATAGAATGATCAAGATCGTTAACATCACCAGATCAATGTGCAAGAAGCCACCCATCTCATCAAAATTCTGCATGGTCTCAAAGGAAAAACACTGGATATTTTTGGATATTTATAAGCCCCATCAAGTTAAGATTCCAGGAAATCAAGAATCAAGACAATCGGAGATTCCTACAAGTGGTTATGCCCGAATCACCGAGTACAACACGTCCTGAAATCAGTTTTGGACAGCACACAGCGCTGAAGTAAAATGGACATAGCTCCCTTGTTTGAACTCCGTTTTCGATGAATGACCACACATTGGAAAGGTAATTTCATAAACTTTTCAATAGAGCTATATTTCGATATATGTTCTGTTCTGGACAGAGGGGGAAATCCATGAATAAGAGACAGCAAGGAGATGATGAGATCAAGAAAGAGGAGATGGTGATGACAACATTGAAGAGAAGGGCGACCAATGACTCCATTAAGCATACAAGGTCAAATTCAGAAGTTTAGGAGCATTGATAAATCAAGACAAAAGAAAAAGCCACATCGATACATGGAGATGTCGCAAGAAGGCAACGAAGAACTACAAAGGATGGTAACACCTCTGTAGACCTTCTCTTTTCCGAACACAAATGCTTGTAGGTACGGCTTCAACCTTATTAGGTGTGTTGACGGTGAATTTCCGTCAACCTAGAGTACTTGTTATACATTGGTTTCGATTATGATTTGCAACTAACCGGCCACTAGGCATACTAATGATATAACAAGTTCACACTTGCATGTCGATTTTGGAGTTTGTTGTTTACGCAGGAAATCTACGCTAATGAGGAGACTTTCGGGATAAGTTCACCAAGCACTTTGGAAGAAGATCATGAAGCCCGGACAAGAGTCAAGACACGCGATGAACATGACTCCAAATGACCGAGAGGACCGAAGCGTCAACGTGCAAATCTTCGTGGACTCAACCCGGAAAATAGCGAAGCTTGCATAGCAAGGATTCAAGCCTTAACCGTGAAGGAAACGACGTCAAAGGCCCACATGCAAGTGCACACGAATAAGGGATCACGGGAGAAGCAACCGGGGAGGAAACCGGGGCCGAACCGGGCCGAAGTGGGCCTGGGCCGGCCGGCCCAGCCCACTCCGGGGTCGGTTCGGTCCCCCCTTTGCCCTAGATGTTCATCTATTTATTCCCTCCGCCGCCATCGACCGACACATCGAACAAATCATCCTACCGACGCCAATCACCAGAAAACTGCCGCCACAAGATGAGGGAGAGAGTTAGATGAGCTCGTCGCAAGGATCAACGCCAGCGGAGAGAAGGAAGCAAGAGGACGACTCCAAGCCGCTGGCCTAGGGGTGTTCCCAAGCTCCATCGCCGTCATCTTCATCGACGACGTTCTCCGGAGTCTCCATCACCCCTATGTGCTTCAATCCGTGTAAGATGATGGGGTAATGTCTCCGTTCATCACTAGGATTAGATGGATACATGCTATGTGATCGCTACTCGATTTGTGGTTTCAATCTATTGTTTTCATGTTGATGATGCTTTGATGATTAAGGTTAGCTACCATGTTTTTCGGGCGTATGATATCCGCTACTCCCATAGATTCCATCAACATACCGTGTCCATCATAGGTCAAGTCACGAATACCTTCACGTAGTGACAGTACGAGAGGAGGGAAAGGGCGAAACCGTGGTCACAACCCCCGGAAGATTGGTTTACCGCTTTCGTGTAGTAGATGCATAGCATGTTATCCTAGATCCTAGGGAGGGAACACTTATCTTTCTTAATCACTCTCTTGTGTTCACCCTTTAACATATAGTTTAACCCTAGATTTGTTTGATCAACTTAACATAGATTAACTTAGGTAGATTGTCTTTACTTTTAGATTAATACTCTCTTTAAAGGTTTCCTTAGTCAACTAGATTAGTACTTGGTTAAGCGCTAGTAATCCCCTTGCTCCGCGGATTGACAAGAACCTTGGGAATCCCGTGGTGAAAAAGGTGTAGGTCCGTACGCTTGCGGATCGTAGGTGGATACGAGTTTTATCCGTCAATAAGGTGCAACATTTTGTTTTTCTCTTCCAACAATAACATGGCTACTAGGAGGACAACCTATGTTTCTTTTTGCTTTCAATAGATAGGCATGACCATGTGTTCACCTCGATGTTTTATATTGCCTATGCTTACGGAAAGATGATGAAAGTTGCCGCTTTGTTTTGCCTACATGAAGTTATACATGTCTTGGCTAATTGCTCTCTATAATATGATCTGAAATTAATTTAAATACCGGCTCTTTTATTTGTGGAGGTGAAATGACTATGCTCTAGACCCACATACATATCATTGCTCTTTGATTTAAGTTTATGGATAGCCGGATAACTTGTTATTTTTATGAAAACTTAACTTTTATGCTATTTATATATTTGTGATGCTCTTGCAACGTTCTACCTACCAAAGCCATATACATATATGTTTTATGATAACAAAACCCGTAGATTGCAAACATATGTTTTTATAAGTTGGATTAGGATTGATTTCTATGGTTCGGGACTAAGAAGCTGGTCATTCCTTTGCGTAACTTTTTCATGCTAACCTTTTTGTCCATGCATTATGGGTTTTCACATCGAAAATTTCACAAACTTCGCTGGGCATCCACCCTAAACCAAAAACATCTTATTGTGATCACCTCCATCTCCACAACCCAATTTGAGTATGGAGTAAAATTCTCGATGGATAATCAAATATTCCGCAATATTATGGAATTTATACTTACTTTAGTAGTCATTTCCCCTCTCTTTTATGCTCGAGGACGAGCATCGTTCAAGCATGGGGGAGGAGTCATTCTCTGACACAAATGCTATGTAAGTATTATGTTGCAAAAAGTTTTGAGGAGTAGAAGAAAAACAGAAAAAAAAGAAGAAAAAAATGAAAGAAGAAAAAAAATATTATGATGAGAAGAAAAGAAAAGGAAAAAAAGGAAGAATAAAGAAAAAAGAGAAAGAAAGAAAGAGAAAAAATGAGAAGGAAATAAAATAAAAGTAAAAAAAATAATAAAGATGCTCCTCAGATCTTTTTGCTTCATAAGTTCTCAAGTGCCTTGGTGACAAATCCACACTCAAATCTTCCAACCATGTGCAATCCGATAACGAGGACTTCACTCGTGCCTCGGGATCATCCATTTGCCACTTGCACATGTCCACTTATCTAAATGTGTGTGTTTCGTCCCTCTCTCTTTCCAACATATATTTTCCGTGTCCTTTTTGACGAGTCTCGGTAATTCCAATAGACCTCTCTCTTAATTTGACAATATTTCGGATATATGTTTTGCTAGGATTGTTTTTAACCTTCCAAGATCCACATAAGCCTTCCGCTATCACATATGAGTAGAGTAGGTTGAAAATAATCTATTATAGGCTTGAGTGACTTGATGAGATGAGTGTTTCATGATCTCTTGCAAGAGATTTTCACTTATGTTGGATATGAATCTTTTTGAAAATCTTCCATGTGACAAGGTAATGGTTTGAAGTTCACTTAAGTTTGAGAGCATCGTGTTAAATGTGGCTTGTTCTTTATTGTTAGTCTATCTTCCATAATGAAAAAGAAGCCGGTCACAACTTGAACTTTAAAAATAAATTCTTAAGAAAGAGCAATTTGCCTCGTCATGGATGACTAAGTGCAGGGACAACATTGGAAGGCAACACTGATTTCCCTTTTAAAAAAGGATTACT
The DNA here is from genome assembly GCA_947561735.1 of Cenchrus americanus. Taxonomy (NCBI): domain Eukaryota; kingdom Viridiplantae; phylum Streptophyta; class Magnoliopsida; order Poales; family Poaceae; genus Cenchrus; species Cenchrus americanus. The sequence continues at coordinate 197,239,773 of OX387244.1, forward strand.
TACTCGAGGACGAGCAAGGTTTAAGCATGGGGGAGATGTTGACGGTGAATTTCCGTCAACCTAGAGTACTTGTTATACATTGGTTTCGATTATGATTTGCAACTAACCCGCCACTAGGCATACTAATGATATAACAAGTTCACAGTTGCATGTCGATTTTGGAGTTTGTTGTTTACGTAGGAAATTAACGTTAAAGAGGAGACTTTCGGGATAAGTTCATCAAGCACTTCAAGAGAAGATCATGAAGCCCGTCACAAGTCAAGACACGAAGTGAACAAGACTCCAAACAACCCAAGGACCGAAGCATCAACACACAAAACTCCGGGGACTTGGATGTTTACCAACGAGATCAACTCTGCCCGAGAGATATTCTCACAGCTCAGGACAGCATGATCTTTCGGTACAGATTCGGAGACTTAAACGGTCTTTAATGGCAAAAGTTTGACTACCAAAGTTGTGGGCCTCAACGATACCTTCGATTTGTACATGTGGAAGGCCCAATTCGGATAAGGGAGCTAGGAGATATAGCCCCCGAAATCCCTGCTGTGCAGTCAGTCCGAAATCAGAACAGATTATCTTCCAATGCCGATTTAGAGATCTTATCTTCGTTTTTTAAGGAAAGAAATGAATACCAAAGTTGAAGATAATTTCGTGGCACACAACCTGGACACCGAGTTTGCATTATTTGGAGTCTGGACGTGGGAGATATGGCGCTGGCAAGGAAGGACTGCGAATCAGGAAAATCTGGCTGATTTTATGGAAACCAAGTTTGCTTCTCTCCCAAGGTGTATCTCGTGCAAGGCAAGGCGGAGCACGCCCAAAGGCACCCAAGGACATAAATACAACCCCTAGGCTCCCCAAGATGATTACCCATCGAACAAATCATCCTACCGACGCTATTCATCAGAAAACCGCCGCCGCAAGATGCGGGAGAGAGTTAGATGAGCTCGTCGCAAGGATCAACGCCGGCGGACAGAAGGAAGCAAGAGGAGGACTCCAAGCCGCTGGCCTAGGGGTGTTCCCAAGCTTCATCGGCGCCATCTTCATCGACGACGTTCTCCGGAGTCTCCATCACCCCTATGTGCTTCAATCCGTGTAAGATGATGGGGTAATGTCTCCATTCATCCCTAGGGTTAGATGGATGCATGCTATGTGATCGCTACTTGATTCGTGGTTTCAATCTATTGTTTTCATGTTGATGATGCTTTGCTGATTAAGGTTAGCTACCATGTTTTTTGGGCGTATGATATCCGCTACTCCCATAGATTCCATCAACATACCGTGTCCATCATAGGTCTAGTCACGATTACCTTCGCGTAGTGACAGTACGAGAGTAGGGAAAGGGCGAAACCGTGGTCACAACCCCCGGTAGATTGGTTTACCACTATCGTGTAGTAGATGCATACCATGTTATCCTAGATCCTAGAGAGGGAACGCTTATCTTTCTTAATCACTCTCTTGTGTTCACCCTTTAGCATCTAGTTTAACCCTAGATTTGTTTGATCAACTTAACTTAGATTAACTTAGGTTAGATTATTTTACCTTTATATTAATACTCTTTTCAAGTTTTCCATTCAACTAGATTAGTACTTGGTTAAGCGCTAGTAATCCCCTTGCTCCGCGGATTAACAAGAACCTTGGTAATCCCGTTGTGAAAAAGGTGTAGGTCCGTACGCTTGCAGATCGTAGGTGGATACGAGTTTTATCCGTCAACATGGCTCACCTTGAGGCACAAACTCACGCCTCCCACGAGGGTAAATGGTACACACCATACCCTTACCTCTCGGCACCAACCTAGGCTCATGCACACCACGAGAAGGGTGGTACCTGTCCTTGTTGGCCAACTCTCTAGCCAACCTCTCCTCACGCTTCCTCCCGAAGCAAAACTCAGCAAGGTGCCCATCCCTCCTACAATGCTCACAATGGAATGGGTTTTGGTTTTGCCTTTGGGCTTTGGTTTCTCCTCACTCGGTTTCTCCCTTGTTCCCAAAGAACTCATTCCCAAGTCACTCTTGAACTTGGGTTTCTAGAAGTAGACGGTTTGTGGAGGAAACACAGGTGGAGCTGGGGTTGTGTCTAGTCGGTACCTAAGATGATTCAGTTTAGGAACAAAGGCATTTTTGTGGTGGGTTTTTGGTGGTTATGGGATATCTCCGATCGTCCCCTCATTCTCGCCAACCTTGTTTGCCCCAAGCGCCTCCCCATCCTGGCACTTGTATGTCTCGATCATTATCCTCAACTGAGACTCATGACCAGATAACCAACCCATCAACTTTCTCAACTCATCATTCTCATCCTGCATGCGATCAACATAGTGCGCAATCTCCATATTCTTCACGACATTTATTTCACAAGTAGAGCATGATGTAGGAATAAGAGCTTTTAGCTGAGCCTCTAGAGATCTAGCATAAACAAGCGAAACATCTAGATTCTCATGCAAAACAGGACAAGAAGTGCAAGTACCAAGCAAGGAGAGTCTAGATTTCATCTCATCTAGCTCAACCCTAAGCACATCTAGTTACTCAACCTCGGAGGAATACTTCTCCTTAAGCACAGTCAATTCACCAAGAAAAGTGGAACAATCTGTGCATTCAGGTTCATTGGTCACAATAGGAGCAGAATTAAGAGAATCTATTTGAGCTTTAGCATCAACTATCAAAGATTCTAGCTCAACCACTTTCTCCTTAGCCCTTCCAAGCAAAGACCTGTACTACCTCTAAGCACATCATCACAGTTGTCAAGCTGAAGGATCGGATGGCGACTAGAGAGGGGGGGGGGAGTGAATAGGAGCCGGTAAAAATTCTTCTCGAAGAACCCGGCCTATACCCTAGACAAATTCCGATCACGCACGAGCGATGGATCGATTCACACACCAACCGCCAAGACAACAAGGTTATGGATCAACCTCAAGTCTTAGGAACGATTCTTTGAAGCACACGCAGAAGCAAGAAAGAAGGAGGAAGGAATCGAAACAAGGAACAAAGCTGCCAGCCTCTGGCGGACCGTCCGGCCGGGCGGGCGCGGCATCGTCCGCGATGGCCGCGCGGACCGTCCCGGCAGGGTACCGCGGACTGTCCGCACCCTTGCCGCGGACTATCCGGCCTGAGCCGCGGACCGTCCGTTAAAGCGAACAGAACAACCAGAATCGACCCGAGAAAAACAGGCCGTCTGCGAAGACCGGGAGGACCGTCCGCGCGGGCCACGGACCGTCCGCTACTGAAGCTCAGACCGTCTACAAACCGGCTGCAACGAAAACCTAAAACAAAACCGGATCAAACCAAAATGAAGCAAGAACACGAAGAACACTGCGACGAACTGGGATGGCCCGGACTGTCCGCCTGGTCCTCGCGGACCGTCCGCGAGGTGCAGACAGAGCAGAAAACGCACGACCCCGAAAGTCAACTCTCCCAATCCATCACCGGATCTCCCAAACGGTAGAAGCTGTTGAGACAAGAGTTTGGGTACATGAAAAGTGTCAACCAAGGATGCTATACCCCAAAATTTTCGCCTCCTAACTTCCTAAATCATCGGGAATCGTGGATCCTTTGAACTCCACCAAAAACTAGAGCTCCGAACGAGAATCCTTGAATCGAAGTGGTTTCCCGGCGTTTGAGGGCACAAGATCAATCACAAAGGTGCACAAGGCATCCATACATCTTTCTCTCAAAGAAATCCAGGGAGAGACCCACTCAAACCCGCGGAACCACCCCAAGAACAAGAGCACCAAAAACAAGCACGCAAAAGACCACGAAAATCACAACGCCGAATCTTCTATACAAACCAGGAAAGATTCACTAGGTCTAGCATGCCGCACTAGCATCCATCCCTCTCAACAAATCTCTCATGAAGCTCTCATGCTAGCCTAGAGAAAATGGAGAAGAAAAGAGCTACGAAAATGAAAAATGGGAGGGGAGAAATGAAACCCTAATTCGCGGAGAAAGAGAGCCATCCACACACAGTCATGGCTTATATATCGGGTCCCGCCGGTGTGGGAAATGACTCGACTACCCCTAACTCAACTACTGGCGATACAACCCACACAAGGGCATTTATGTAATGTTTGTGGGTCTTGCCTTCAAACGGCCACGCCTTCGCCGCACCCCGCGTCCTCCCGATGCAAGCCATGCGATCCCGCCGCGTGTCCTCCGCTTCGAAGCTTCCCGACACGCCCGGATCCCGTCTCCGTCGTGTTGGGTCTTCGGACTTGGTTTTGAGGCCCAAACTAAGAAACCGTCCTCCGATGGTTTTGTGGGAAAATCACCAAACCCCGCGTGCTCAGTCCGGCCTCCCTCCAAGCCTCTTGACTCGACCGCCACCGTTCACCGGCTCGATCGTCCACGACCTCGTCTTGCTCGTCTCGCCACCATGTGACCCGCACCTAGTCCCGCCGTCCATCGGGTCCCTCGAACCGAGCCTACCTGTCTCTCCATTTCCCGGAGGCCCCTCAAGGCTGAAGACCTTTCGCGCCCGTTCTTCACCTGCAACAACACGAACTAGGCCGCAGCCTACACCTGCGCACTGAGCCAAGAGTCAGTCCAACACCCGTTGTCAATCACTCATCACTGAGGAGCGGTCATCCACCGACCACCGGGACGCTCTTGGTCCTCACAAGAAAGTCATTCAACCTAGCATTCTCCGCTATCAAGAAGGATGGATCATTGTTTACCTCTTCCTTGTCGCTCTTATTTTTTGCGGAGCTATGTGCCATGCCGCAAAAGCCTTGGGCGGTGAAGCACAGGCTGTTGATGTTCTTGCTTGACCACTTGCCCTTGTGTCGGGTCTCATCTTCATCACTTGAGCTTGATGAAGAATAGCAGGAGCTTGAGTCGATGTCTCTTGCGCCGGCAACCATCACCCACTACTCCTTCTTGTGACCATCACTTTTCCTTGGCCTCCACTCAGACTTGTTCTTGCCATCGTAGTCATCCCTCGAGTGGTGCTTGTGGTCAGTCCTTGGACGGTTCTTATTCTCGGGCTAGACCACCATGGCTTCTAGGCACTCGACGATGAAGTGCCTGTGCTTCCCGCACCGGTAGCACATGCCCGAGCTCCTCCGAGCATTCTTCCGGTTCATGTACATGCGCTCGGACCGCCTGCTCAGCAACGTGAGGTCCTCCTCGCTTAGCATGTCACACTCCTCATCTGGCATGGACACAAGGCAAGAAAAAGAAAAATGTCTCGAAGACATGTTAGCATTAGTCCTTGAACCAGATACGAGAGCCAAACTATGAGGCTCAGTCGGGTTCCCGGTCTTTGCACGCACCCCACGGTCTACCTCGGACGACTTGAGCTTGGAAAACAGCTCGTCCACCTTGAGGGTCTCATACTTCTCCCACTCAAGAATGGACTCGACCTTCTCACTCCACATGGTACGATCCAGAGAATGTAAGAGGTTGAAAGCCCTATCATGGTCATCATACAGGAGCACGACCACATTAGCCTTCATGTTGTTCACAATCACCGTGAACCGCTGAAACATGGCATCAATTGACTCACCGGAGAGATGCGTGAGATTCTCGTACTCTCTCTGGTAGGTCGCAAAGAGCCGAGCCTGAACTTGAGCGTTCCCAGCATGAGCATTCTTCAGATGCTCCCAAATCCTGCACGCCAAGTCCTCTGTCTGAACCCGATCGAATTCGGATTGACACAGAGCACGGTACAGGTAGTCGACCTCCTTGTTGTTAGCGTCGAACATGTCCCTCGATCCTAGAGCAAGGAAGTTCACAGGTGAACATAAGCTGTGTTCACCGTGACATCCCACAGGACCTGACCCTTGCCGCGGAGGAAAGCAACCATCTGTCTTTGACACATCTGGTAGTTAGTACCATCAATGTGTGGAGGATCCGAATCCTGTTCCTAGTACACCATCTTTAGATCTTAGACTGGTTAGAATCACGAAGATCCGTAATTGGCTCTGATACCAATTGAAGGACTGATTAGGCGACCAGAGATGGGGGAATGAACGGGAGGCGATAAAAATTAGTCAAGAAGGTCGAACTCGGCCTATGTCCTAAATTCACAACCAAGGATTCCAACACGAGATTGCCAAGGTCGCGTAGTCACAACGGGCCTACCAACCCTAGGAACAAACCTCAAACAATCCCAAAGTGAAAGCAAAACACAAGAAGCAAAGGACTTAACAATTCTATGAGGCACTAGGCAGACAGTCCGCGATGACCGGGCGGACGGTCCGAAAATGGAAACCGAAGCTCCAGTAGCGCACCTTGAATAACGAGCGGTCCGAGCGAGCACCGTGGACGCTCCGAACCGCGCGGATTGTCCGGCCACCCCAGGCGGACTGTCCGGCCAACTTCCTCCAAACAAAAACTACCGACTCGACGGATCGAAGCGAAGCAAAACAAGAACTCGCGAAGAACACAAAAAACACCTGGATGAATAGCTCCTCGAAGACAGTCCTCCTACCTCTTGCGGACGGTCCGCCAGGCATGGGAACAACAGCCCGAGCCTGAAACCGAAAGAACCAAAACACCTATCCATCCATGGATCTCTCAAACGACTTGAGCTCTTGACCACAGAGTTGGGGGAGATGTGAAGCCTCCCTAGGGGATGCTATGCCCCAAAACTTAGACCCTCAAATGAACTAAATTGTCGGTAATCGAATCGCAAACGAGCACTACCAAAAGCTAGGGTTCCAATCAAAATCCTTCAACCGGAGGCCGGATTCAGAGTTTGATGGGTCATGACCAAGCACAAAGATGCACAAGGCAACTATCCATGATCCCTACTGACAAATCTAAACCCAAACACCTCATAAACGAAGGAACAACCCGCTCATGAAAATCCAACGAAAATAGCTCGAAAAAGACACAAAAATCACACGAACTACAAGAGGGAAATCGACACAACCATGAAAGCTTCCATTCACTCGGAGGCCAGATTCTTTACAAACGGATGAAAAATCTAAACCTATGGTGCAAGGAAATGAGAAGCAGTCCGGAAGGATGGTTTTCCTGCACACCCTAGAGTTAATATATACGAGTCCCCCCAAGTCAGGCAAAAGACCACACTACCCCTAGCACTTAAGTTGTGATACAAACCCCTCAGGGGCGTATAGGTCATGTAGCACTCCTCTTCATCACGCAACCACGCCGTCGCCGCAGACCGCCTCCTCTCGATGCAAGCCCTGTGATCCCGCCACGTGTCCACCAGCATCGAAGCTTCTCGGCGCGCCCGGATCCCGTCTCCACCCGTCGAGCCTCTGGTCTTGGTTTTGTGGCTCAACCAAGTAACCTGACGGTTTTGTGGTGAACCGCCGCAAACCCAGCGTGTAGACTCCGGTCGTGAGCCGCTACCCCTGTGCATGACTTCGTCTTGCTATTCTTGCCACCCCGCACTCGACCCCGCTGGCCACCGAGTCCCTCAAGCCGAGCCGGTGGATGGTCCCCGCAAGGCATAGGCCTTTGAGGACCATGTGTGGTTCGAGGACCAGTGGATGGTCGCTTCCTAGTGTGATGAGTGATTGACAATGTTGTGTGGACTGATTCTTAGCAAAGTATTGCAGGTGCAGGTTGCGGTTTGACTCGTGTTGGTGCATGTGAAGAACAAGTGCGAAAGGTCGTTGCCGGTGAGGCCTGCAGGTGTGGAGAAGACAAGTAAGCTTCGTTCGAGGGACCCGGTGGCCAGTGAGGTCAAGTGCGGGTCGCATGGTGGCAAGAACAACAAGATGAAGTTGGTGGACGGTTTCTTGGTTGAGCCACAAAACCAAGGTCGAGCCGAGAATTCGTGGGAGCCGAGTCATGAGTGGAGATTGGCGGAGGCTACATCAAGTTCGCGGGGTTTGCGGTGGTTCACCAAAAAATCACCGGGTTGCTCAGCTAAGCCACAAAGCCGAGGATGAAGACTGGACGTGGCTGTCAAGCCAAAACCGGTCTGACCGGTTTGGGGTCGCAGGGCGCCGTAAGCTTCGAAGCGGAGGACACGCGTCGGGATCGCAAGGCTTGCGTCGAGGCTACACGAAGTGCGGTCGTTGGGCATCCGTCCGATGGTGCTACAAAAACAAATTCCCAAAGTGCCCTTGGTGGGTGTGTATCTTAGTTTAGGCCTTAGGGGCATTTTAGACATTAGTCTTGCCTCCATATAACCCAAGAGGTGAGAGAATGGAAGCCAACTCGTGGAACCCTAGCTCACTTGTTTTCCTATTTTCCCTTCCTATTTTCTTATGATTTCCGTAGGACTAGCTTTAGAGCTTCATGGTGAGATCGTGTGAGAGGGTTGGATGATCGGGCGGCAAGCTAAACTTTGTATGAACCTCCATGGTATGTATAGATGATTCGGCGTGGTTCCTCAAGGCTTTGTTCTGTTGTTCTTGGTGTGTTTTCGGGGCCTTGCTCTTGGTGAATTCTGATGGGGCAAATTCATGTGATCCCTTTGTGGTTCTTTTGCCTTTGATTCCTCTCCCAAATCTGTGAGTTAAGGGGCTCGATTTTGGAGTTTTCGGAGCTCTAGGGTTAGAGGTGTTCTGGATGGTTGACTTTCGATTCCTCTTGATTGAGTGGGTTTTGGGGACCAAGCTTCTAGCCAAGGGTATCCCACGAGGTACCCCATCTATCCCCAAAGTCTCACTTTGATCCGTGGAACGAATTTGGAAATCGATTGGTGGAAGGTTTGAGTTTTCCCGCAAGTTGAGTTCCTCCCGACTGTCCAGACCAAAACCGGTCTGACCGGTTTAGTCCACTGGGCGTGCCAAAAAGTGTGTTGACACAAAATCAGCACCTCGCGCCAAGCACACAGCAAGCCGAACAAAGCTAGCTTAACACACCTGCCGGATCCGAAGCGTGCCAGTCAATTTTCCTGAAACTGGCAAAGGGTGAAAAGTAGTTAGATAAAACCTGGAACTTGCCGGGTAGTACCATACAGTTCCATATTTACGGCTAGGGAGCCAATCAAAATGACATATAGCTACAACAAGCTATCTGTTTGCAATTTAAATATCATTCGGGAGCTTTAAAACATGAAACCAGGATATATGTCATGGAATTTAAAACAAGCTATCTGACATATAGCCGAATGCATGACGTAAGCATGACAAAAAATCAGTCTTCGTTTAAACAGCATTGCTCGCACGTGGTTCGAGGATAAATTACAATAAAATAAATAAGGTGAAAGCATGATTATAAATATGAAATAAACAAGAATGCATAGGCCAAAAGCACTAGTCTACCACATGTCTAGGTACTTTCAAACCAGTCGAGTGTGACACCAAACAAGTTAATCCACCGCATGCGACTTGTTTGAAACCATGCCACCGACCACAAGTAGATTAATCCACCGCTTGATACAATTTAAATATGGAAGGCTAAAAGCATACATTATTTAAAACAAAACTTACGAACATGTTTCACTAGTGGAAGAATTGCCGAATACAGCTGTACAGCCGATCCGGGTTCCGTGGAGAAGGAACAAACATTGAAAAGCCAACAAGCTTGAACCCGCAACACGTGACAATCTAGATTGATCTAAATTCGGCTATTGAGAGCACTTGATCCTTTTACAATAAACTAATGACTTGAATGCACAACACATGGATCTCAAAGAGATAGAGCCGAAACTAATCGATCTAGATTGGGCAAAAGAGTATTACATGAATTTAAACATAAAGCAAAATCCAAACCAACAAATGTAACTTAATCAATCTATTAGATCTTGCCAAATCTAATAGATTCAATAACTGGCTCCAAGCTAGATCTTAGCCTACTGCATGGCTCAAGATCTAACAAGAAACCCTCTTGAACCTAGCTTAAATCCACCGGATGATACTAAGCAAGGTAACAAGACGACATGCATCACGGTCTAAATCCACCGCATGATACTAGACATGATACAAGGTTGCCGGTACTTACGGAGGTCGACGGATCGATGGCTCCTCTCGAAGAACTCGACGACTCGACTAAAGGACTCAAAAGTTGGCACGGGGCTGGTTTTGTTTTATAGATGTTCGATCCCTATTACAGACACCAAGGGTTTATATTTATACCCTTGTCCTAACACGTCTCCTAGTCGACTACGAGTACAACATTCATTCCCTAAATTAATGTTCCCATTTCGCACCCGTCATCAATTCGTCCCTTCCTTACATCCGGGCCACGTCATCGCGTATTCCCGAAAGCATCCTTTGTAAGCGCAAATAGTCCTTCTGCCGAATTATTGCATACTGCCGACCGCAAGCATCTTTACCGAATCCTTTGAGGAGATTTTCCTGCCGAATGGCAGTTTTTACCAAAATCGGTTCACAAGTCAGTCCCTTTCCTGTACCAATTTTTGGTGTTAACAAAGAGTTTTTGAGCAAGGAAGTCCCTGTTGTGCTATGCTTATTCTTGTTCATAGGAGGAGAGGTTCTTGAGGCAGAAAGTGTTTTTGGGGAGTTTCTGGACAGAACCGGCCTGACCGGTTTGCTAAACCGGTCTGACCAATTTCCACTGCCTGTGTGAGGCTAAGTCCAACAGAAGCGGTCTGACCGGTTTCAGAAACCGGTCTGACCGGTTTGGGCTGCTAGCAGCCGTGTCGTGTGTGTTTCCGCTGCGTGTGTGCTGTGACTGTTGGTTGGGTCTTGCTCCTAGGTTTAGTAGCACTTCAGTGGCTACATGGACTTGGCAAGAGAAGCTTGCGGAGGTGCACGAGTGAAATCAGGTTCATAGGCCGAATTGTTGAATAGAATTTTTATCAGCTCCCATTCACTCCCCCTCTCTGGTTCGCCATTTCGGTCCTTCAAGTGGTATCAGAGCCGGTTCAGGTCATTATTAACTCTAACTAGTCTAAGATCCAAGGATGGCATACCAGGAACGGGGTCTGGGTCCTCCACACTTCGATGGAAAGAACTACCAGATGTGGAGTAAGCGGATGGCTGCGTTCCTCCATGGAAAGGGTCAGATCCTTTGGGATGTCACGGTGGACAACAGCTATGTCCAGCCGACGAACTTCCTTGCTCCAGGATCGAGGGACATGTTCGAAGCCAACAACAAGGCGATCGACTACTTGTTTTGTGTTTCATGTCAAGGTGGATTAGGGAGACATGCCTTAATAGTTCATCTTCAATTGATTGATTGTGGATTTGATGGATGGATTATGTTGCTCCAAGTCTGTTTTGAATAAATTGTTGCTAACAGATGAAGCTATATGAAATGTTGAAATTCATTTTCATGTTCCTGCTGCTATAATTTTTGCACTGTAAATTCATGAAAAGCTTAAAGGATGTTAGCATACTTTAATTTTGTTATGCTTTGAATGTAGTGATAACTAGACTGTCTTATGTTTTGTTTTTTTTGAGCGAAAACTGTGGGGCAACGCCCCCCGGCAACAGGAGAAATATATTAAATAAGTGGAAAACAAAGTTACATGAAGGAGGGACTTACATCCAGCCCAACTAGTGGTTAGGCAACAAGAGGGGACTAGCAAAGAAGGAAACAACAGATAAGACTACAGGGGCTAGGCAGAGAGGGGAGGGGGCAACAAAGCAACAGAGCAGCACAACAAGGAAAGCTACAGAGCACTAAGCCATAGTTTGATCGATGGATGAAGGCTGGACTTGATTCTGTAGAGATGATCCAAAACCAGTGCCTTGAAATTTTGCTTCCAGACTGCGAGGTGCGGAGTCTTGCCTTCAAAAATAACATCGTTTCTATATTTCCAAATACACCAGGCACCAATCATAAAGATCTCCGTGAAGAAAGGGAGCACAAAAACAGATTTGGCTTGCAAGATCTTCTGGTGAACGCTTAGATTTTCCTCCCAAACAACTACCAAAGTGAACCATCTGTTAACAGCAGCAGGGCAACTGAAAAAAAGATGAGCAGCAGTTTCTTCCTCACTGTTGTGACACATAACACAATTGTATCCTTCATCCAGCACTTCCTTCTTATTCTCAGAATGTTCCTAGTATTCAGCCTATCATTGAGAAGTAGCCAGGCAAAAAACTTGATCCTCGGGATGCATTTGGTTTTCCAAATGTCAAGAATTGCTCTACTGGGCTTGAGTTCCCTAAACTGGTATTGATAGAAGTGGCTACTCAGAAACCTACGCTGCCCCCAAATAAGGTGCCAAGAATCCTTGGAACTAGGGCTGATGGGTGGGAGGTTATTCAGAAAGGCCTGTAAATCCAGAAACTCATTGTAAGTAGCTCCGATCATGGGGATCCTGAAACAATTCAGCAAGTTATCAGTCATCCTCAGGGCAAACAGAGAAATGGTAGGATCCCGAGCAAATTGCAGGAGATGAGAAAACTTCTCAGAATGAATGACCCCATCAATGATATCCTCCCAGAAACTGACAGTGTCCCCCCAGTTTGGGTTGCAGATGGCAACACCTCTGAATTGGGTGTGAAGCTCAAAGATGTCCTTCCACCAGAAGGAACCCTTCTCTCTTGTCAGATGGGGAACAGTGTTGTTGTAGTATTTCTGCCAGATGAGAGCAACCCACTAAATATCTGCCTTACTGTAAAATTTATGTAGCTGCTTGAGGAGAAGAGCATCATTCTGTATGTTTAAATTGATGACTCCAAGCCAGCCTTTGCTTTTAGGCTTCTTGACCAGATCGCAAGCAGCGAGATTGTACCTTTTACTATTGAAGTCCTTGCCTCTCTAGAGACAGTTTTTCTTGTGTTTATCAATGATCTCAATGATAGTGAGGGGAAGCTTCAGAGAACACATGTAATAATTGGGGAGAGATGAGATGACCGAGTTAACTAATTGTAACCTTCCAGCATAGGAGAGGAACTGGAAAGTAGCCGACAGCTTTCTTTCAATTCTGCAGATTAGGGGGCATAATCTTTCACTTGGGGCTTAGTCAGGCCCAGGGGGAGACCAAGGTATGTAAAGGGGAAGGAGCCCACCGGACAACCAAAAGTTTGAGCCAGGGAGGAAGCTTTCTCAGGAGAAACATTAATTGGAACGAGAAAAGATTTGTGGTAGTTTACCACAAGGCCACTGGAAAGGGTAATGCTGTGCAGAATTCTTTTTAGGAGGACCAACTGATCCTCATTAGCTTGCATAACCAAGATGATGTCATCAGCATACTGGACAATAGGGAAGGGAGCATCAGAACTTTGAGGGAAAGGGGGCAGAAGATTGCCAAGATAAAACTCTCTGTTGATGACATATTGAAGGAGATCAGCAGCAATGGCAAAGAGAAGAGGGGAGAGGGGATCCCCCTGCCTAACACCTCTGGTACATTTAAAATCTTTTCCAGCAGTGCCATTAAGAAGAACAGAGGAAGTGGCAGTGGACAACAACTCCTCAATCCACCTCAACCATTTCGGGGGGAAGCCTTTAGCATGAAGCATCTCCAAAATAGTGGAATGTTCAACCAGATCAAAGGCCTTTTCAAAGTCCAACTTCAGGATAATAATCTCCTTTCTAGAGTGGTGACACTGGTGAAGAAACTCAAAAGCCCAGCCAAGATAGTCTTGAATAGTTCTCCCTTTGATGAAACATACTAGTTTTCATGAATAATCTTTAAAGCAATAGATTGAAGTCTGTTGGCAAGCAGCTTTGAGATGAGCTTAATGGATGAGTTTAGAAGTGAAATTGGCCTAAAATCATTCACAGATTCAGGATTATCCTTCTTGGGGACCAATGTGATAAAGGAATGGTTGATACTCTTGAGGTCAGCCTGATGATGAAAGAAGTCCTGACAGAGCTTGTACATGTCTCCCCTAATGATATGGCAGGATTTCTTGAAGAACAGATTGTTGAACCCATCCGGGCCAGGGGCCTTATCAGTAGGTAAATCAAGGATGATATCATAAATTTCCTTAGAGGAGAAGGGGAGACACAAAAACTCAAGATTGGGGTAGCTCTGGACTAAATCCTGAAGATCAAACTGCATTGACACCCCCACCGAGGAGCCCAGCCTCCTTTTGAATTCCTGCCAAATGATGGAGCTTAATTCCCCATGATCCTCGACTATCCTTCCAGATCCATCATCAATCTGGGAGATGACATTTCTCCTATATCTCTCAGTGGCCATGGAGTGAAAAAATTTGGTGTTCTCATCCCCATACTGCATAACCCGCTGAGTGAATCTCTGCTTCTGGTAATGATTTTGCATTCTCAGAAGAGAACTGATGTGCTCCTTGATGATGACCCTAAATTTCAATTCACTGGAGCACAGAGGTCTGATTTCTTCCAATCTATCAAAGAAAGCAACAGTCATATTGCAATTTGCAATAAGTCTTGACAGGTTGGAAAGGTTCCTGGTCCAAAGTTTGAGAGATTTGCGAAGGAGCTTGAATTTAGCACTGATGACATGTGCACTGTTGCGTACATTGACAGGAGAGACCCAAACAATTTTGATCTGATCCAAACAATCACTGGGCTGAAGCCAAAAATTCTCAAATCTAAAAATATTAGCCTTGGGGATGCTAGTGCCAATCTAGACTCTACAGGGCAGGTTATCAGATGCTATCCTAGCAAGAGGAAGGACCACTGAAAAAGGAAGGATACCAGTCCAAGCAATAGAGGTGAAGAACCAATCAATTTGCTCCAGAAGGGGGGCAGCCTGCATATTGCTCCAGGTATAGCTTCTACCCTTCAAAGTCAGTTCAATAAGGCCCAAGTGACTAATAATATTATTAAAGATTAATGTGTCTTCAAAATTACCCCCAGCTTTATTACGGTTTTCAGCATACCTATAGAAATTAAAATCCCCCATAAGCATCCAGAGCTCATCATCCTCAATTTGCAAATTAAGGAGGCACTGGACAAATTGATCTCTAGCAGGCTGCCTACAGGGGCCATACACCACAACAAGGTTCCAGGAAATTCGAGAGTGGATGGAATGCATTTTTAGACTCAGAGCAAAAGGGTGCTTCTCAACAATACTACCAGAGAAATGATTGGAGGCCCAGCAGACAAGAATTCCCCCAGAAGCCCCAACCGAGGGGCTGAAATCAAAGTTATCAAATCTTTTAGGGGCAAAATTACGAATAAATTGTAAATCAATGAACTCTATTTTAGTTTCTTGCAGACAAAAAATGTTAGCACAACTTTCCTCAATCTTGTTTCTAATAGAATTCCACTTATCCCTGTCATTTAAACCATGAATGTTCCAACACAAAACATTCCAAGCACGATAATTCATTATAAACAAAAGGAAGAGCAAAAGCCAAAAGCCTGCGGGGCACAGCCACCACAGAGAATCATGACAGATAACCCAGTGTTCGACAGTAACCAAGGAGACACTAAGTTATAGCCAAGTTCAAAACACCACCCAGTGCAAAAGCAAACAAAATACCACCAGAAACTGGATGAAGTCCAATTGACTTTGATCATTGATCTTCTTCTTCATGGAGCAAAGTGGCAGGGCTCAACTCCGCAGGAGGAATGGCACAGAATGAGGTACCAAGATCAGTCAATGTTGATGCTTGGATAGGGGCAACTTCAAACTCAGTGAGAGCGTCATCAAGGCTACAACTGACAATGGCTTTCTTTAGGTCAGCGACAGAAGAAAGGACACAGATTTCTTGGTGGCACCTTTCCTTCTTCTTGGCTCACCGTCAAGCTGGATGTGATCCTGGGTGGCAACATTTCTAAGTCTGGCGCTCCTGCGCACCTCATCATCCACAATGGGAGTGTGAAGTCTTCCTCTTCTCTTTTTGGCAGTAGGAGGACTTGAGATAGTTTCACAGGCAAAGCGGGTGGGGAGTCAAGTTCCATGTCCACCACACAGCCATCAGAAGCTTCCTGATCGAGATTTATTTGACTGACTGGCTCCAGGGTATTGATGTGCTCCTGGACGTTCAACTGATTGGGGGGGCTGACCGAATGGGGAGAGCTGATGAGTGTCAGTCTTGGCATTCTGATTCCCCTTGATGAAGAGGCTTCTGCATTGTTTCCCCATGCAGGATTGTCCACATAGAAGAACCAGGTGTCAGCAAAAGAGGAGGCCGGAACAAAATTCCAGGACTGAACTAGGAGAGGTTCCTTCATTGGCAGTGTGGCCATAAGTGACTGAGCATGAGTAGCGAGGTCTTGGACAAGCATAGCCACATATGGGTAGGGTCCAAAGCACTGATGAATGCAAATTCTTGCAGCAATCTGTCTGATAGCACTGTCATCCTCAAACACAATATCATTACCCCCAGCAACCGGGACAACTCTATTTGCAGAAGCATTATCAGGAATAGGGAGCTCAAGCGTGACAGGGGCTCCTTGAGCTCTGAAGAAAGCCTGGACATCACTGCTCACTAAGTGACTGTCTTGGGGCACTTCAGGATGCTGCATCACTCCATTAGCAACAGCATTAGCAACTACCGTGTCAGCCAAGTCATTAACCAAGTGCAACTCATTTTCATCAATTTCTTCAGCCTGAGGCTCTGGCCATTGAGCCCACCCGTCATGATTGACATGAGGCGGGGGAGGGGGGGAAGCTCCCAACCTTGATTCACGTTCTCCTGGTGCACTTCATCTAAATCCTGGACAGCCTCAAAAAACCCAGGAAACTGATTACCATTACCATTGCCTTCATTCTGCTGAGGGTGCTCAGGATGGGGGTTCCCATTCCCCGGAAACGGGTCTTCATCCCGAGCTATGACATCATTTTGAGAACTGTTCAGAACAAAAACAGGCACAGTCCAACTATTCCCTTGACCCCCCATGGGATTTCCTTCACTGATAATGATGCTTCTAGGAACTCTGCTAACAAGAGTGACCTTGCATCTGAGAACAAGGCGAGAACGGCATCTGGCATTGTCAATCCAGTTAATCACTGATCCGAACAGACCCACAACTTGAGAGATAATTTCTCTGGTTTGAAAATCCAAGGGAAAAGCCAGAAACATAATCCAGCACGTACGAGTGAAGGGGCAACTGCGAAAGTTTATCCCCCTATCATGCTCAACGATCACGATTTCCCGCTGAATATCAAGCTGCATTGGACTGCGACTCATCATGACTTGCCTTTCCAATGAGGAAGAAAATTAAACCAGGCACAACCCCAAGGGGGACAGGCAGCAGAAACGAATAACCGCATGTTGCTCTTCTTCCAGAAATGCCACTACTTCTTCCATGGCCTCATGAAGTTGATTCGGCGGGGGAGGGGAGCAAGAGAAACAATGGCGTACTCGTCGTGGCGACGCGGCGGGTTACCATTGATGACAATTCGACCGCGAGCGGGGCGCGCCCAATCCTCAATCTCTAGACCCTCTGGAACTAATGGAGTGGGATCAACAGCAAAGTTCGCCATCTCCGCCTCCGGCGGAGCTTCCTGGGAGGGAGGATTGCAGAAGAGAGGTGCAGTTTCCAAGCCGGGAGATGCTGGGCAGAGGTTGGGTTTTTCTGGAGTTGGCGAATTTGGGGGAGAAACACTGTAGGACCCCGACTCTTGATCTTCTGCACCCGACGCTTGAGGTATTGGGTTGGGCTGGTTCTCACGCACTTTGGGCTTCCAAAACACCCTAGGCCTGTTTCTGGTTTGACAGAATTTGAATTTGTGACCCCTCTTAAAGCACGCAGCACATTTGGGGGGCAGGAACAATTGCTCCTAGAATGATTTAATTCAAGACACCGAGCACAGCCTCCCAAGCGCCGGAACCGATTAATCTCTCCAAAAAAGGAATTAAACAAGGCAGGTGAGGTTGAATGAGGAGCTTTGGGAAAATGAGAGCTTTGAGAACACTGCCGAGCAGAAAGCCTTTGAGTTTTCCCATGTTCTTCATTAGCCTGACCCCTTTGGTACTGACTCGATGAAACTTCATCAAAAGATTTCTTAAGAACTCGACGAATCTATGTAAATTCTGAATTAAGACACGGAAGCTTAACGTCCAAATTTCCAATTTTGATAAACTGAGGAAAACCAGAAGGCTTCGATTAGGTTATTGGAGAGTCTTGCACAATTTTTTCAGCAAAGCTAACTCTTTTCCTGAAGAACATGGAAGAAGAAGAAGACCTGGAATCCACTCTTTTTTGACTTTTTGAGAGAACTTTAGTCCATTGCTTGGCTTCTTCTGCCTCCCAAAGCCTTTTCTCGCGTTCCCAGTGAGGGGCGCCATTTCTCCAAAGATGAAAATAAACATCAAAAGAATCCCCGATGAATCTACGCAGATTGTAAATGGCAAAGCCAACTGCCTTGCACAAAACATTGAGCTGATAATGGTTGTGACTCTAATAGGAGACCTGAAAGGATTTTGCAAATCCACCCAGACAAGATTGGAGGGCCAAGGCAACCGACTCCTCATTGAGCTGAAAGAGATATCTCCTGAATGTTGCCAAAAGATAGAATCCCCTTTCAAACCGAGAATAAGAATGAACAAGTCTTCCAGTCTTGCGGTGGACATCATGCTCAAACGCTTTACCAATACCGAAATCAAGCTTGTTCAGTAGGTAATCCATTATCGGGGAAGGCAATAAGACCAATATTCCTCAAGAAGAGAGGTGAAAAACCAAAACAACCAGAACCGGTGAAGAGAAAACCAAGAGGAAGATGAATCACAGAGAGCCACCTGGAAGAGAGATGCAGAAGACTTAAGGTCGAGGGGATAACTTAGCTTGAATCCCATCGTGACGCCTTAGCCGTGGAGCAGCGAAGGAGGGAGGAGGGGGGAGGGAGAGAGAGAGAGCACCCGAGCGCCATTTTGTATACTCAATCCAAGCATTAGCTTTGATAGGCTCTGTCTAAATTTGTCTTATGTTTTGTTGTGAGTGTTAATTGTTTCACTATTGTCATATATATTGTTATTTTTGGTGTCATGATGTGTTGTGAGTGTTGTTTCACTACTGTCATATATAATGTCATAACCATTGCTTTATCCTCCTGTTGCATGTACATATGGAACACACAATCTATCGCTGCTCAAGTTGGACAAGGAACCAGTTAAAGGAATTTATTCTCTGCTTTGATATATAAGCATATTGTTGTGTCACTATAAAAATGGTTAGCACCTATCCCTGTATGCTAATTAATTAAAATATGAACTGTGTATGTCTATGCTGATTTTATTTACGACTGTATCAGCTATTTTGCCTGTCATAGAAAACGAATTTATCTAATAAGAATTAAGTTTAGATTTTCAGTCTTGTTTATGTTGCTCTACTGACAAACCTGACATATCATCTATTAAGTCTCCCACAACAACAAACTCCTCCACCTCCACTGCATCATCACAACCCATCGTCGGTGAACCTTCTTCACAGGGTACTCGATCCCGCGGGTCAAGGACACAAACCAAATGGCCAGAAGACAAGTTGACTGCAACTGGACTTGATGCCAATTTTTGGCCTACCCCAGATGCTGCGAGGGATAGATTTGTATTGGTGTGTGGTCTCATTGCTCTGGAGAGGGTGTCAATCAACAAGGCGGTTGATGATCTCTCACCAATTGAAAAGGACCAGTTGTTTACAGTTTTAGAGGAAAAGCTAGATTACCCAGCTAATCTGGAAGAATCTGTTTGCAGGAAGGAAGTTAAGGCAGCTATATCATAGATTGGAACCTTGGGATGGCTTTTCTAGGCCCATTTAAGAAAAAAAATGTGAGTGAAGAGGAGACTCCCTTTGCGAAGCATGCCTTTTTGCAGCAATAAGACTGAGACATGTTTGTGCAAGAAACCAATTCTCCTTCATTTCAGCAATTGAGCCAGAAGATAAAACAAAAGAGAGCATTGCATAATAAGCCATAGAAGACGGGCAGAAAAGGTTATCGTGGTAAAAGGAAAGAGTGGGAGGAGGAGGATGCAAAGCTCGCTACCGAAGGAAAACAAAACCTTTGGGACCAATTTGCTGGACGTTCGAGACCTTATCTGCGGGCAAGGGTAGGGAAGAAGAAGAAGAGAACTAGTGAAGGAAGCGGGGGCATAACATTCAGTAACCCTGCGGTGGTGGGAGTAGCAGAAAGGGTGAAAACACTTGCAGCTCAGGGTAGCGATGGTTCTTTCTCTGGGTTAGGGAGGATGATACCCTCACCGCAGCACTTGAGACTCCAGAGCATCGAGGTCGGGTCCGAGGCGTGCCTAGTTCACTTGGCTGGGGTAAAGGGTTTGGTGAAGTGTTCGCTGGAATGTACAGGAAGAAAAGGAACAAGAGGTCTGATGCTCATGATGTGATGGCAGACAAAATATTTAAATCAATTGTCCATGCTCTAATACTATCAAGCATCAACATACCCAAAAATGCATTTCTTCCTTCCCAATTACCAGCGCCTGTCAGTAGCAGTGAGGAAGAAGATATGGATGGCATTGAGGTAGAAGATGGGCATGACAGAGAGCAAGATCATTGGAATGCCAACGGTGACGAAACGAATGAAGTGTACAGTGATAGTCGATCAACTATGCTGGACACAATAGATAAGCTGACAGAGCCAACCGTGTGCAGCTTTTTGGATGGCACTGTGGAGCTCACATTAGCGAAAGTCTTTCCATCTCAAAAGGCTTGCCATTCAGTACCGGTGCAGGATGGGTATGTTGTGGTGCAACCTTCTTATGTGTGGGTCAATACGAGTCAATACCCTCTGCCTGTACCAATTTATGGGGATGACATAGAAACCCTAGTTGCAGCTCTCGTTCAAAGGATCCAATGGCCAAAGGACAGGATCATTATACCACCCATGACGAGACATCCCAACCCTGAAGCCGCAATAGGTAGCAGGGGTACAACATCAAATGGAGGTGCTACAGCTCAGTGTCAGCAAGAGAAGGCTCAACATCAGCAGCAGCAGCAACAACAACAACAACAACAGATCAGCAAAACTACGCAGCAGGAGCGTCGACAACAACTAGAGGAGGAGCCCAGGCAAACTCCGCCTAAGCAGCAGCTGCAACTTGAGGATAATCAACAGACGAAACAGCAGCCTCTCCAGCAGCAGGAGCATCGACAACAGCAGGAGGAGCCCAGGCAAACTATGCCTAAGTAGCAGCTGCAACATGAGGATAAGCAACAGACAAAGCAACAACCTCTCCAGCAAGAGGAGGAGCGCAGGCAATCTCCCCCTAAGCAGCAGATGCAACAAGTACAGCAGCCTCTGCAATAGGAGGAGCCCAGGCAATCTCCACTACAGAAGGGGAACCAAGCCAGGAAACCTCTGTATAAAGATGAGATTCTTAACTGTGTTAATGGGACAGAACAGGACTGACCAAAATACAAGCCTGGTGCACCTATGTTGTCAGAAGCAAATGTAAAGGCTGCTAGACCACATTGTGCCAAGTTGCATGCTTATGTCATGGACACAATAAGGATAAACTTGCCTTTCCAGCAAAGGTGGATCAAGACCACTTTAAAGGTGGTTGTGGTGCTTTAATGTTAACATTGAATTCAGTAGCGTCTTTAACCTTATAACCCTGGCTTCTCTAGATGTTCTCTTCATGAGGTTGTGGACATTGTAAGTCCTTTAAAACCTAAACAGATATTTCTTTAATTTTGACCGCAAAGTTCATGCATGCTAACAATTTGATTTTTTGTAGTAATATGATGGACAAGGCAGTGGAGAAGCAGATCAATGTTGGGTTTTTAGATCCAGATTTGTTTACTTCAACAAATATTTCTTAGCGTTCTCAGCAAGTTGGCAAAGTAATCTCAAATGCAATCATGAACAACTAACACGTGGCGGGTGCCTACTGCACTAGCCACTTGGTAACAATGATCATCTGTATGAAGTTCAAAGAGGTTTGGTATCTAGATTCGGCTAAACAACATCCCCTGCTAAAGTTCCCAGACCTCCAAAATGTTTTGAACTGGTCAGTTTCTTGTAGGTTTTGTTCACAAAAATTCAATCTCTTAGGGTTTCTAATTGGTATTGCAGACCATCCAGGGCCTTTTGTATAGTATTTTTTGTACACAAAAAATCAATCTCTTAGTGTTTCTAATTGGTATTGCTGATCATGCAGGGCCTTTGGTGATGCATAAAACAGAGTGACGAAAGGAAAGAAAAAAAGCCAAAAGCCACACTCAAGCACAAAACAAATCTTGTTGTAAGACCGAGGTTTTTTTATGGTCCCTTGTTACCTATTTGGTACTGCAGTAACTTGTCATTTTGTTACCTCGATGCAGTGTGCTCAGCAGCCACGGGGGTCCTCTTTGTGTGGATTCCATGTGGCATTCCATATGTTAAGAGTACTCGATGACATACCTGACATCAAGAAGGCTGCTGTAAGTAGATAATAATGCTCAACCTTGTCTCTACTCATATTATCCATCTGATTTTAGAAAAATGATTTCTACTTGTATTCTCATAAATGATTGTATTTTCTAGGATTTCAAACCTCCTGTTGATGTTTCCACAGAAGATGTAAAGCATGTCTGGGAGATGCTGTGCGAGTACATTCTTAAGGAGACCATCGACCGAAAGGGCAAGTTCCACAGTGGTGCACTGTGAGTTTATTGTGACCGGAAACTTGAAACTCATTCAGTCTTTTTTAGTTAGGTGTTGTTGCCTGAGAAACCTGCTTGGCTTGCTTGGTTGGGGTCAGATACTGCCTGGTTCAGTCTGTTTTCTCATGACTCCATCCAAACAAGCCCTGATGAGAGTAACTTGAAACTTGATGTGATCCTAGATAGCTTGTCTATAAATGTGATCTTGCTTTGCCAATATCTGTGATGTGAGAATGTGTTTGTGATGTCTCCTTGCTGTGGTGGCTGCCATATCCTCGCTGGTTCCAAGATGCAACCCCTGGTGGCTTCCAAATCCTGGCTAGTTCCAAGATGCCGCCGGCAACCGGGCAGGTTGCTGTAGGGATGGCTGTCGTATCTGTAACGGGCATTAATTAAAGCTCGTTACAAACATTGACCAGTAAGTAACGGGCTTCATTCGGAAAGCCCGTTACAAAAATGCCCACAATGTAACGGGCGGTATAAAAGCCCGTTACCAGTCCTGCCCGGTGGGCCCCAGTACTTGGCCGTTCATCGAGATATAGGAAACGCAGGTTGACAGCAAGCATCTCCTTTAATAAAGAGAAAGCAGACGCACGTAGAAACAGATGCGTCTCATTTCGTTGAGACAGTGGAGACGCTGGTTCACAGAATGCGTCTCTGATGTTAATTTAATAGTAAAGGGCTCTGTTTCATGCCCGTTACCAAAGTTCCATGTGGGCGCAGAGAAACAGCCATTTCACGTGACCAGTGACTAGTTGTGGTAATTGTCGTTGTTTGATGCCCGTTACGAATACTAGTTGTGCTGAGACGCGCGTGCAATAGACGCGTCTCATTTCGTCAAGATAGTGGAGATGCAAGTGCACATCAGGCTTCTCTGATATTGAGCTTATGTAATGGGCTTTTCTTTGGTGCCCGTTACAAAAGTTCCCTGTGGGCCCAGAAAAACAGCCATTTCACGTGACCGGAGGCTAGTTTTGGAAACGGTCGTTGTTTAATGTCCGTTACGAATATGTCTTGTCAGTAATGAGCATGTGCCCGTTACCTTTCTTGGCTTCTTTGTAACACTTGATCGGTAACGGGCGCATTGTCCGTTACCAAAGGCGATCTACGCCCGTTACCAAAGGCAGTTTTTCACATAGTGTTGGCTGCCATCCTCTCACCTCTTGGACTATATGGAGGCGAACGAAAGTCTAAAATACCCTTACTAGCTAAATAGGGATACATACCTCTCCAGGGCAAATTCGAAAATCTTTGTCATCTCTCCATCGGACGGATGCCCGGCGACCGCAAACTTGCTTAGCCTCGACGCAAGCCTTGCGATCCTAACGCGTGTCCTCTGCTTCGAAGTCTCTGTACTGCATCGTGGCACACCGGTCAGACTGCTACCCACCGGTCGGACCGGTCAGGCCCACCGGTCAGACCGGTCTGGAGCTGCTACAACTCCGTCTTCGGTTCTTCTGTCTTGGATTTGTGGATCAACCAAGGAACCCAGTGGTTTTCTGGTGAACCACCGGAAACCCCGCGAACTCGGTGTAGCCTCCGTCAATCGCCACTCATGACTCGGCTCCCATGTAGTCCCGGCTCGACCTTGGTTTTGAGGCTCAACCAAGAAATTGTCCATGACTTCATCTTGCTGTTCAAGCCACCATGCGGCCCACACTCAACTCCGCTGGCCACCGGGTCCCTCGAACCAAGCAATGTTCTTCACGTGCACCAACACCAGTCAAGCCGCAACCTGCACCTGCAATACTTAGCCAAGAATTATCCACACAACGTTGTCAATCACTCATCACACCAGGAAGCGACCATCCACCGGCCTCGAACCACACATGGTCCTCAATCTTGGCCTTGATGAGTGCATTGACAACACCCACAAATAGTAACACAAGAGAAAATAAAAAGAAAAGAAATGAATAAAAAGAAATTCCAACAAGCGATCGAAATCCGAAGAAAGGCAAAAAGCAAGATCACTTGAAGAAGACAAGTCTCGGACCCCTTAGGCAAGGACACCGGTCGACACATCCGAGACAAAACTATGATCAAGCAAAGAGCACAAACCACCAAACCAAAGCTCGAGAACCACAAAGAGCTCCTCTTGCACACATGCAAGCTCCCCCTGAACCAATGCAACTCCCCCTGGACGAATGCATGCAAACCACCTCATGAAATAGAGCAGCTGCATCAGCTCACCTCTCACCGGTCAGACCGGTCACCCTCACCGGTCAGACCGGTGGACAAGATCGCCCAGCACCTGGGAACTACACCGGTCAGACCGGTGCCCCTAACCGGTCAGGCTGATGCCACCTGGGAAACTGCCAGAGCTCAAAAATAGCTTGAAACCACTTGAAAACCTTCTAGATGCGTGCAGCAAGCCATTTCAAGCTCAAACTTCTCCCCCTTGTTGACAATGCATGAATCAAGCCAAAAATGCCAAAAATTCAACCTAGAGGTTCTCAAAAAGACAAAATTCAACATAGAATGCTACACATGTCCAAATGAGAAATTTAGATACTCTATAGCTTCGTATTGACATCAACTACATGATTACCAAGTTTCACAACCATTGGACGAAGCTAAGATGGATTTGAGCAATTTTGCGAAATATTTCCCTCTCATGAGCAAAGTCCTAAACCTGAGCAAAACATGTCAAAATGGCAAAGCCAGACAAACTTCATGCTAGGACAACCATTCTAATCATAAGACCATCACAAACACCCACAAGCACCTTATGTCATATCAAAGCCACCGAGCCATGTGCCTACTTCTGTATATGAGACTTCTCATTGGTAGCCATCATGCAACGGTTTAACACCCAAAAGAAATTAAATTTAGAACATATGACATGGGGGCACATTTTCCAAACAATTTACATTTCATTTTCAGATTCATATTTGGTACATGAAATGTCTTTGCGACAAAAAGGAACTTATGCCCCTCCACAAGATAAAGCATGAGGGCTAAACATTCATGATGGCAAATGAGCCTTTGGCCCCATATGATCAAAATAAGTTATCCAACCACAAATTAAGCATAGCCAAACCACTAAAATATGTCAAGATCATATAAAGGCATTTACTCACAACAGAGCATACATACGACATTTTCCAAAAACATAGCCATCAACCATGGATATAAACCAAGATTATCAAGAGTTAAGCCAAACTAACCATATCATTCCAAACAAGCTCACAAAAACATAAATATCATTCCATGGTGAACAATGATACAAAATGCATGCAATCTAAGATATAAGGATGCCTATACATCATGTTACATATGCCATGTCAAATGCAAGAAATGCACAAAGAAAAGCTATACATATGCTACAAAGGAGCTCCCACACACCAACTCAAGAAATCAAACACACACCAAGCTCCCCCCACAAACGAGTGAAAGTTGCTTGATCTAGGGGTTTGGTGAAAATATCGGTTAGTTGGTCATGTGTGGGTACATGGATCAAGGTTATCTTTCCTTTCTCTACGTTGTCTCTCAGAAAATGATACATCTCTTCTATGTGCTTGGTTTTGGATTGGAGCACTGGTTTCTTTGCAACACTTATGGCACTGGTGCTATCACATTGAAGTGGGACGTAGGTATACTCCTCACCAAAGTCACTCATGGTGTATGTGATCCAAAGGAGTTGAGAGCAAAACTAGTTGCAAAAACGTACTCTGCCTCGGTAGTGGATTGAGCAACACTCGACTGTTTGCGGGAAGACCAAGACACCAAAGAAGATCCAAAAAACTGGCAAGTCCTAGAGGTGGACTTCCTATCCAACCGACACCCGGCAAAATCCGCGTCTGAAAAACCATGAAGAGCCAAAGAATAAGATGCGGAGTACCAAAGGCCGAAGTCGGGTGTGTGACACAAGTACCTTAATATGCTCTTGACCGCTTGCCAATGTGAAGTCCTTGAAGACGCTTGAAAACGAGTGCACAGACATATCGTGAACTGGATGTCCGGCCTCGTAGACGTCAAGTAGAGGAGTGACCCGATCATGCTCCGGTACTCCTTCATGTCCATGTGTTCACCTTCCTGATTCGCATTAGAGTTGTAGTCGTACTCATAGGCATCGTCATGGCCTTCGAGTATTCCATCTTGAACTTCCTAACAATGTCCTTAGTGTACTTAGCTTGGTGCACAAATGTTCCTTCCTTTGATTGCCTGATTTGTAGCCTGAGGAAGAACTGCAACTCACCCATCATGCTCATCTCAAATTCCCTGCTCATATCATCTGCAAACCTTGCAACAAGAGAGTTAGATGAGCCACCAAAGACAATATCATCCACGTACACCTGCACAATCATGATATCTCTGCCCTGCCTGAGTAAAAACAAGGTCTGATCGACCTTTCCCATCCCAAACCCTCGCTCAAATAGAAACCCCGTCAACCTACCATACCAAGCTCTAGGCACCTGCTTCAACCCATATAGCGCCTTCCTCAACTTGTACACCCCGGTGGGGGTACTTCTCACTCTCAAACCCCAGTGGTTGCCTCACATACACTTCTTCCTCCAACACACCGTTCAAGAAAGCACTCTTTACATCCATTTGGTGCAACCTGAACCCTTTAGCCACAGAAAAGGCTAGAAGGATCCTAATTGCCTCCAAACGAGCTACGGGAGCAAAGGTCTCCTCGTAGTCGATCCATTCTTTTTGAGTGAACCCTTGAGCAACAAGCCTTGACTTGTTTCTCACCATGTCACATTTCTCTCCCTCTTTGTTTTTCCACACCCATTTTGTTCCAATCGGCTTACACCCTGGGGGAGGGTCAACCAACTCCCAAACTTGGTTCCTCTCAAAATTCTCCAACTTCTCATGCATGGAATTAACCCAATTATGATCAGATAGTGCGTGTCCAATGTCTTTCGGCTCAAAGGTAGCAACAAAAGCAGCATGAGCGAAATGAGAATTGTTTTGAACCCTCGACCATGTAGTATGTTCATTCATGTCGCCGGTGATGCTTGAAGCTAGGTGATCCACTTGTACTCGTCGGGGAGGTTCTCGCCTTTATTCTACCTCCCCTCAACAGTAGCTTCTCCTCGATCTTGGTTTGTCGTCATAGGTGTGGGAGAGGGGTCATCCATCATCGTAGTCGAAGTAGTAGGTACATGCTCAGCCGCGGGCACCACACCGCCATCTCCGTCATCTCCATGTTCATGCTCCTCCTCCTGAAAGATCTCCTCGTCAAATTCATCATCACCTGCACACTCAAAGACAAGCTGACTACTTGGCTATGTCTCGTCGAAGGTTACCTCACAAGTTTCCACGATTTGGTTAGTTTCAAGATTGAGCACACGATATGCTCTAGAGTGAGATGCATAACCAAAGAAAATGCCATCGACCGACCTAGTCTCAAACTTGTCCAACTTGCAACAAAAGACATGGAAGTGACTCACCTTCGGTGTGCAACCATGCATCAACTCGTAGCAGGTTTTCTTCTTATGCACTCTAAGGTAGATCCTGTTCGAAACATAGCACACGGTGTTCACCGCCTCAGACCAAAACCTTCTTGGAGTCCTATGCTCATCAAGCATCATCAGAGCCATCACACACAAGGTATTGTTTTTCCTTTCTACAACACCATTCTAGGGAGGCGTATACGGACTCGAAAACTGATGTTCAATACCCAAGTCATTGCAAAAGGTTTCAAAACGAG
This sequence comes from Cenchrus americanus, assembly GCA_947561735.1. Lineage (NCBI taxonomy): Eukaryota > Viridiplantae > Streptophyta > Magnoliopsida > Poales > Poaceae > Cenchrus > Cenchrus americanus. The sequence goes on from OX387244.1 coordinate 197,267,739, forward strand.
AGTTTCTGAATTCTGAGCCATTGTCACTGCGGATCGCTCGTATGGCATCTCCGTGCCTCTCGTTCCTCAACCTCAAGACAAGATCCTGAACAAAACCAAACGTCTCCCCTTTCCCCTCAAGAAAAACACCCATGCATACCGAGAGTAGTCGTCCACCGCAACAAGGACATACCACATCCCACCCGTAGATCGCACACGAGCTGGGCCAACAAGGTCCATATGGAGCAGCTCGCATGGATGCTCAGTCATCACATTAGTGAGAGGCGGGTGAGAAGAGGCTACCATCTTGGCATGCCTACACGGCGCACAAACCAACTCTTTCTCAAGCCTCGACCGTGGCAATCCTCGGACCAAATTGAGTTTACTCAAGCAAGACAAAAGATCAAAGCTCAAGTGACCCAACTTCCTATGCCACTTCCACAACTCATTCGAAGAACCAACCAAGAAACAATGGTCAACACCAGAAGATTGAGAAAAAATCAGCTCGAAACACCTGACCCTCAGGAACGACCAAACAGACAAGGTCCCCTCGAGAGTCAAAAATCAGAGAACCACCAGACCGAAACAACACCTCAAAACCCTCATCCAACAGCTGGGGCACGGAAAGAAAATTGTATCCAAGCGATTGAACAAGAGAAACACGCCTGAGAGTGATCTTGTCACTCACCTTAATCTAACCTTTTGGCAACACATGCCCTCATCAATTGTCCCCAAAGGTGATGTACCTCTTTGTATGCCTCAAGCAACCGGAGTCAATCAACCAAATGTTCTTCAAGTCTCCCACCTGAAATTAAAAAATGACCATGTGAGTGTGAGGACCATGTCTGGTTCGAGGACCGGTGGATGGTCGCTTCCTTGTGTGATGAGTGATTGACAACGTTGTGTGGACTGATTCTTGGCTAAGTATTGCAGGTGCAGGTTGCGGCTTGACTGGTGTTGGTGCAGGTGAAGAACAAGCGCGAAAGGTCGTCGCCGGTGAGGCCTCCAGGTGTGGAGAAGACAAGTAGGCTTTGTTTGAGGGACCCGGTGGCCAGCGGGGTCAAGTGCGGACCGCATGGTGGCATGAACAGCAACATGAAGTCATGGATGGTTTCTTGGTAGAGCCTCAAAACCAAGGTCGAGCCGGGACTACGTGGGAGTCGAGTCATGAGTGGAGATTGGCGGAGGCTACACCGAGTTCGCGGGGTTTCCGGTGATTCACCAGAAAACCACTGGGTTCCTTGGTTGATCCACAAAGCCAAGATCGAAGAACCGAAGACGGTGCTGCAGCAGCGCTAGACCGGTCTGACCGGTGGGTCTGACCGGTCTGACCGTGGGGACCAGTATGACCGGTGAGGAGCACCGGTCTGACCGGTGTGCGACGACGCAGTCCGGAGACTTCGAAGCGGAGGACACGTGTCGGGATCGCATGGCTTGCGTCGGGGCTACGCAGGGTGCGGTCGCCGGGCATCCGTCCGACGGTGAAGACATGAAGACTTCCGAATCCGCCCTTGAGGGGCTTGTATCCCTAGTTGTTAGAGAAGGGCATTTTAGACTTTCGGTTGCCTCCATATAACCCAAGAGGTGAGAGGATGGTAGCCAACTCTTGGAACCCTAGATCATTAGTTTTCCTATTTTCCACCTATTTTCCTTAGGTTTTCTTTAGGACTAGCAAGAGAGCTTCATGGAGAGATCTTGTTGAGAGGGATGGATGATCGGGCGGCTTGCTAGACCTTGTACGAACCTTTGTTTCATGTATAGATGATTGGGCGTGGTTCCTCAAGGTTTGGATGTGTTTTCCCCGGTTGTTCGTGGTGGTGATTTTCGGAGCCCTCTCTCGGTGATTATTTTGGGTTGTTTTTGGGACTTTTCTCTTGGGGTTTTGATGTGGGAAATTTGTGGGAACCCTTCGTGGTTCTTTGGGCTGTGATTCCCCTCCAAATCCTGTGAGTAAAGGTGCTCGATTTTGGGGTTTCGTGAGTTCTTGGGTTGGAAGTGCTCTCGGCGGGATTTCTTCGATTCCTCCTTTTTGGACGAGTTTTGGTGGGATTAAACTTGGCTATGGACTCCACATGAGGTGTTCATAATATCCCCAAAGTCTTGTTCAAGTCCGTGGAGCGATTCGGGAGATCGAGATTTGGATTTGGGGGAGTTGACCCGCGGGTGCTGTTCATCCCGAGCTGCCCAGGCTACACCGGTCTGACCGGTGCTCCTGACCGGTCTGACCGGTGCGAGCCCTAGTGGGTTTTTGCTCGGGTGAACGTTTGGGTGTGTTCACTGTTGCCTTGTGTTGCTGCTGTTTCGAGTTTGGGTCAGTTTGGTGGTCGGTTGGCCTGTTTGGTGCTCTGGGGGCTTTCAGGTTTGGACCGGTCTGACCGGTGTGTCTCACCGGTCTGACCAGTGTAGAGCCACTTAGTGAAAGTTGCTCAGTTTCACCAGCAGGGACCGGTCTGACCGGTGGTGCTCACCGGTCTGACCGGTGTGGGTCTGTAGACTCGAGGTTTGGTGTTCCGCTGCGTGCTCGAGTCGGAAGGCTGTGTGTGTTGGTTCCTAGGTCCAGTGGCACTCAAGTGGCTACGTGGGCTTGACCAACTTGGGTAGTGAGTTGGAGAAGTGTGTTGGAAGCCGCGTTCATCTTGTTGGAGTTTCGATCTCCATCGAGAAGAATTTTTATCAGCTCCCATTCACTCCCCCCTCTCTGGTTCGCCGTATCGGTCCTTCAGAGTGAACCAATGACTCAACACTGGGGTTAGTACCAAAAGAGTAAAACCAGTGCCGAGCCATTTGCTCAAAGGTGGGGTTAGCACAATCCAAATCATCTTTCCTACCAAAGCTACCTCCACGAACACCACCCTTGTAACCACTATGAGGGAACCAACCCTCTCTAACTGGAGGAGTACCAAAACCACGAAAGGGAAACCGTGGGCCGTCCCTCCTCTCCAACTCAAAGCTACGACTCCTCCCATTCTCGTGTTGATCACGAGGGGGAGAACGCCTAGCAAACTGACCACCTGCAGACTCTCCAGACTAACCACCAGAATCACGACCTCCAGAACAAAACCTAGCATCTGTACGAGCACGAAACCCAAAGTTCTGCCTGTGCAGACCTGCACCGGTGTGACCGGTGTGGCGCACCGGTGTGACCGGTGTAGCTCGGCCAGCAACACCTCTAGCAACCTTTCGCTCTCCCCAAGCCGGAACTGTCCTCACACTCGCCTAGGCCCTGGGCATTTGCACACGAGGCTCAAGTACACCATTGGGAGGGTGATACTTGTCCTTGTTAGCCCACTCCTTTGTCGTTCTCTCCTCTCGCTTCCTCTTGAAGCAAAACACATCCTAATGGCCATCTCTCCCACAATAGCCACAATGAAACCTTATGGGCTTAGGCTTAGGCTTGGAATGGGGCTGCTCACTTGGTTTCTCTCCACTCGGCTTCTCAACCGATTTCTCCTCACTAGGCTTCTCAACTGGTTTCCCCTCACTAGCCTTCTCACTCTCTTTCCCAAAGAACACTTTCCCCAAAGTGCTCATGAACATGACAGGCTTTTGGAAATCATTTGTTTGTGGAGGAAACACGGGTGGAGCTGGGGTTGTGTCTAGACGGTTCCTAAGATGGTTCGGTCTAGGAGGGAACGCAATTTTGTGGTGGGTTTTTGGTGGCTCTGGGATATTCTCTCCACTTCCCTAACCAACCTTATTTTCCCCAAGTCCCTCACCATCCTGCCTCTTGTATGTCTCGATCATTATACTGAACTGAGGCTAATGACCAAACAACCAACCCATCAACTTTCTCAACTCATCATTCTCATCCTGCAAACGATCGACATAATGTGCAAGTTCCAGATTCTTTAAAGCATGCAATTCACAGGTAGAGCAAGATGTAGGAATTGGTTCCTTCAGCTTAGCCTCAAGAGAAACAGTGTAAGCATGCATCTCATCAATTTTTTCATGCAAAACAGGGTAAGAAGTGCAAGCACCTAGCAAAGTAGGTCTAGCCTTAAGCTCAGCCACTTCAACCCTAAGCACATCTACTTCCTCACACTTGGAGGCATGCTTTTCCTTAAACAAGGCAAGATCAGCAAGGAACAATCAGCACATTCAACTTCATCAGAAACAATAGGTGAAGCTTTCAGAGAATCAATTTCAAGCTTAGCATCCAAATTATGTGTTTCTAGCTCAGGCACTCTAGTCCTAGCATCCTCAAGCGAGGCCCTAAGCTCTTTCCTAATCTTCTTGGCCTCTCTAAGCATGTCATCACGATTATCAAGCAACAAGCCAAGTCGTTCATTCTCCTGACGCAAGAAGGGAAGTTCATCACTCACCTCGTCGTCGGAGTAGGAGTCTGAGCCACTCTGTATGCTCTTCTTGCTGCCGGAGCTCAGCGCCATGGTGCAGAAGCCGTCTCTAGCGAAGCAGCTCAGACCCTTAGGTTCTTGGACGAATTCCTGCCCTTGTGACGATCACCTTCATCTTTATTGTTGCTAGAGCTTGAGGTGGAGTACGCGGAACTGGATTCGACATCGCTCACTCCAACCATCACTCGGGCCTTGCTTCGGCTCTCTTTCTTCCTTGATCGTCGCTCATCCTTGTGCTTGCTATTGTGCTTGCTCTTGTGGTCACGCCTCGACTGGTTCTTGCCATCCGTCTTCGACTAGTGCTTGTAGTTGTCCTTGTTCTCGAACTTTATTGACAGTGAAATTCCGTCAACCTAGCCATGAGTTTACCTTTGGTGTTGGCATGACTTTTGTATCTTATCCATTGGTACTAACCCATGTGGTATAACAAGTTCACTTGTGCATGTCGGTTTTGGAGTTTAGTGTTTATGCAGGGTTTTAGCGTTGAAAGCAAGACTTCCGGGATAAGTTCATTAAGCGCCTCATGACAAGACCTTGAAGCCCGGTACAAGTCAAGCAATGAAGTGAACACGACTCCAAGAAGCCCAAGGACCCAACCCGAGAAGATAGAAAACTCCGAGGACCGAGCCAGAAAAGTGCCGAATCTTGCGAGACAAGGAGCTTCATCCAATTCGGAGAGAAACAGACGACAAGGGCCCACATGCAGAAGGGGGAGGATATAGAAGACTCGAGAGGCAACACCGAGCTTAGGAGGCTACGAAATGGGCCGAAGTGGGCCCAAGCCGGCCGGCCCAGCTCATTTCGAGGCCCAGTCGGCCCCCTTTGACCTAGATACATCTCGGGCTATTTATAGCCCCCTGACCGAGAGCCACGCATCAATCAATTCATCATCCGCCGCCGAGGAGCAGAGAAGCTTGAGGGGCACCATCTCGGAGATGAGGGTCGTGCTAGTTGTCTAGGGTCTCCCTAGCCGATGTAAGAACCTTGCATGGAAGACCACGTCGGAGCTCCAGAGCAAGGATCAAGATCGAGGTAGGATCTCGGTGGTGATCTTATTCATGTAATCATTCATGGTGAAGTTTTTATAGTGAATCTGATTTCTGGCGGTCAAGTGCCTTCTCGATGATTTTGTTTTCTTCTTGGTTTTGCTTCTTCCCCAATCTATACTTAAGATAGATTGCTTAGGGTGCTCTTGTAGCCGCGGTGGCTAGAGGTGCATACCGGACCAACCAAGTGATTTCAACTTGTTTTTATCGAACTCGCCCTAGACTACCGCATGAATAGGAATACGTTGTGATAGAACGGGGGTTCCCAAAGGCGTGTGTTTTCAGAATCGGACCGGACGACACGGTTTAAAGATGCTTTTAATGAGATTCGCTTTTCTATCTTCATCTATCTTGTTTGGAGCTACAACATAAGCATGATCTAGACTCTCTAGATCGGTTATCTCTTGCTTTCTCTTGCTACCTCCTCAGTAGATTAGATTAGATGTGTTTTCTTGATGATATCTTAGATTAGATGCAACTTGGTTCTTCAGTAGATAGCTTTCCTTGCTTTATTAGATTGAATCGTTGCGTTGCACATTGTTCCACGGATTCGATACCTTGGGTTGACCACTCAAAGGAAGAAGGGTCCCTTGACTACGACGGGGGATTTCTCCGCTTGCAGATCCATATGAACTTTGATACGATAATCTACTGTCAACAAGCCCCTTTTCTGGCGCCTTTGCCGGGGAACAAGCAATCAAGATCCAAAATAGTATCGCTTATTTTTCAGTTTTCTTTTGATTTTCTTCTGCATCTCTTAAGTTTGATCATCCTCAAAAAGAAAAAACTCAATCTAATCTAGTTTTGATTAACCCTAATTTTTTATTTCTTAGATTTTTGTTTTTGCTAACCCTAACCAGAGATGGTTGGCTACCTCTCCAAGAAACCCAAATCTTTTTTGTGGATGGTCCAGGAAAACATTACAGGCAAAGGAGACGTGCAACACAAGCTAAAGGGTTGGAAACCCTATATCCAAAAGTCGAAGGACCGTCGAAATCTCCAATGGAATCACCACCTCCAAGTCCAAAGGAAGATCAACCTCAATCACCAGCCATGGGAGAACAACCACAACCGGAGCGCAAGATCGAACTATGCACCCCGGACATCGTTGATCTACCTATCATAAACCTTCAAGATGCCGGAAGGCCGTTCAAGATTAAGGTCTCAACTATCCGCATGACGATTGCGGGAGCTTTGGAATGTTTCAATGAATACATACGAGCCGAATTCCTTGCGTGGCATATCGGTTTACTTAAGAGGAGGATGGAGAAGATGGAGATAGAGAAAGAAGCTCAAGACCTAAAGGCTGCCGAGGCAGGATCCACATGCGAGGAGTGTGAGGAGTATGGCCATGTCCAAGATCAACAAGGAAGTCGTCACTAAGTTCGAGGGTATCGAGAAAATATTGGAGAATTTAGATGGAAAGGTGACGGAGGTCGGAAGCTCTATACGTGATGTGTTCATCACGATGAAGATGCTAGAAACGCAAGTGGGACAACTTGTCGGGCACCCGATGGGTAGCAAAAGAGAATATCCGAGACAACCTCAAAGTCCCAAGACGGCGAAGGCTACTCAAACTCATTCGGGAGAGATGGAGGATCACACTAAGGAGACCACTAAGATCATGACCGAAGGACCGGAGTTTGAGATGTCAAGCCACTACATGAAGGAAGTTGTTGCATCCGTCAAGACCGAAAGACAAAGCCAGCTTGTGAAGACCAAAAAAATGACTAAGCCGAATAATAATCCCATGCCCAAGATGGTGCGAAAGTGGGTACCCAAGATTGCAACGCCCGCAAAGAGCGTTGATCCGGAGTAATCAAGTGAAGAAGTCTAGCCATTGACTATAAACGAACGCTAGGCGGGAGGCAACCCGTTTCGTCGAGTCAAGAATAACCTACCGGGAGGAGAACCCGATTCCAGGTTTTTCGAGTCTTTTCAAGTAATTTAGTTTTTAATTAAACTACGCAAGACATTAGACTTAGAATGGTTGAATAATATTAGAGACATAATTCTTGGTTGAATATTTTGTTTTGATCATAAACCCTTTACATGAACCATCCTATGTTGTTTGCTTCTTTTTCGAGATACCACAACCAAATAAATTCAGAACCTAACTCAACCATTCATCCTAGTTATGGTGTTGTGGTTGACTTGCTTTTCATGCTAAAAACACACGAGTAGAGCCACATCTTGTACCTAGATGTTATTTAAATTTCAGCGCATGGTAGGACTAGCGTGAACCTAGAAATTTGACTTTTGATTGGTTTAAAAATCCTTATCCTTGGTTTCTCTAGAGTTAGATTTTTTCTAAGCCTCATTTAATTTTATTTTATTCAAAATCTTTCTCATCTAATTAAAATTAGAACCTAAACCTATGCCCCCATGATCAAGCCGGGAAAAGTTTGCTCTCAACTAATGAAGGCAAACAATACCGTTGAGACCAACATAAAAGTAGTCGGGAAATATTTTCGACTTACATTTATTTTTAATGCTTTAAAAACTTCTCTGAATTTATATTTAATAGCTCTGATTTTATTTTTTCATTTTCAAAATTAGAGGAGTACTTAGCATTAAAACATGCTTAGAGGGAGGCATTCTAGTTCACCTAAGCATACATGCACCATGATGCATCACGGGATGCCCCTCCAACATCTTTTATCAAACCATATGCAAAGGACAAGCATGGGGGCAGCCAAGGCTTTGTTTTGCAGGAATATCATGGAGGCATGTGAGGTAAGGGAGCATGGAAGTGAGTCAAAGCGAAAACATCAAGTGGAAGGAGCAATAATGCAAGCAAAGGAGTGGATGAGAACGTTTGGAAGGTGCACGCGGTCACGAAGCAACAAAGCAAGCATGAGTGCACTATAGAAGAACCGAGCCAAGAAGAGGAGAAAGGCAAGTCTCCCATCCAGCTATTTGTTCATGTGCTCTAGTTTGTAGTCCGGAACCACCTTAGACTTAGCCATCCACCTCGTTTGTTTCGTGCAACAAAACACATCCTAATTCCACTCAAAGTCTAGACTCCAAAATAATATTTGTGTACCTTATTACCGGTTGAAAACCCCAGATATATATTTGTGAGGGAGAGTGCTGCAATCATGGAAGAAACCTATGAGCCTTTTCACCAAAGAAGAAGGGTTCATCATCGTCTAAGCCATCATCGACAACCTCTTCGAGGAGACGCTCGGAGTTTGGAGGAGGACACAGCACCGCTGAGGAGGAACCAGACTCTTCTCCTCGGTGGCATGAGGGCCACATGAAGCTCGTCTATGAGGTTCACCGAACCTCATGGATGTAAGGAGGAGCCGCCCGTCCGACCTCACCGCTCGACACGATCATCCGCTCCACCCCCACACACTCTGTGGTATTCCAATGGGTTTATCATCATGACAGAGGAGGAGGAGAAGAGCTCGCTCGCCTTGAGTAGAGGCTTGTAGCGAACGACGACTTCGACGACCAAGCTCTCCACATATTGGGTTTTCATACGGGACACCGAGGTGGGTGCAATTCTCTAACAAAGTGTCGGCAAACACCCACAAGGAATTCGCCTGGGAAATCTCATGACCATGGCGCATATCCTTGATGAAGGAGTGCTGAGTCTCTCATTCCGTTTGGAGATAGCCATTCGCACCAGGAGGCTATCCACAAACTAGAGAGAGAGGAGGGAGATCTCCGGAGGGAGATCAACCACCTCGAAGGAAGCACCCACAAGTGGAGAAGAAGGAAGACACCATCGGAAGGGTAACCGTGATCAACGGTGCTATATCTAGCACCTTGATGGGTTAATCTCCTTTCATCCATGGGTTGTAATCGATCCTGAGACGTAATCATACTTTGATGGATTATCTATCTATCATCTTGTGTCAAACATATTTTATTGCTTAAGGTTAGCTACCATGTCGTAAAGGGAGTAAGAGCTCCAATGCTTCCTTGGATCCATTCAATACGACGTGTCCATCATAGGTCTCGTCATGATACCTTCGCGTAGTGAGAACGAGAGAGGGGAAAGGGCGAAACCGTGGTCACAACCCCTGATAGATTAGATAGGTTTTCATGTTCAAAACGATTGCATGTTCTAGTATCGTAGACCCATGGGTGAGTGTCTTCTACCTTGATTGAACAAGCGGTTCCCTATGTATTAGGGAATAACTCGGTTTTCAAAAAGGGAGCCCCGAAACAAGTGTATGTGCATGAAGGCACATTGGAAGGTTTTTGGAGTGTGTTCGTGGGAGGAGCCCATCAACAAAGAAATAGTATCCGGACCCCGTCATCCAAGTATGTCACTTGTTGTGCAAAATGATTTTGGGGAGAATGGGAGAGATAAAGATAACGAACACGGAGCTGAATTGGCTTTGCTCGGCTTTGTCAAGAAGCCAATCGGCCCCAGTCACCTTATGATCAACCGGTGGTGTTGTGAGCAACGTCAGATTCAAGAGATATTGGTTCGGGGTGTTACCTCTCCATGTTGGCTATCTCTTTAAGACCGGGTATTACAAGGAACCTGAAGCATCTCCTAGCGACCTCCCTAGGATTTGAGTATATGAACGAAGGAAAATATATAAGTGAAGATGAGAGAGGAGGCTTCAAAGTGTCCAAAGTAAAATTGCCCCTATCGGATCGAAGATTAAGACTTTTCTCGAGGGGAAAGAAGATTAGTTAGAGGAAGGACTTCTTGTGCCGGCGAAGAAAAAAATAAAAGAGAAGGATTATAGGAGAAGGTTCTTCCACGGCCCAAGAAGGAGGTGCACAACAAAATTATGTCCCACCATTTGGAGGAACCCCGGCGCCGCCGAGTTACTAGGGGGATGTACCAATGCAAGCATGGGGGAGCGGTGCAGCCACGCCCCCACCAAATTTTGCGGTGCCCAACGTAGCCTTTGCGGACCCATATGCTCACCTTCCTTAACCACAACAAAATGTGGCCACCATTGGAGGATACGCTGCAAGAAACATGCAAATTATTGCAGCCATACAAACCAATGCAAACCAAATGGGTGAAGGAAATGCAAACATCGCTTATAAGCTTTGACTCCTTCACTTAGCACTGTCGGACAATTCATAGGACGAGTGGTGCAATCCTATTATGAGTAAGGGTACAACAACCAAGATTATCAATATCAACCACCGGCGGAAGATTAGAGAGAGGAGGAGATTTAGTTGTCTTTTCTCTACCCCCTTTTCTTTAATTTTCAGCTTGTATGCGCCTATTTATGCGTAGTGTTTTATTTAAATTTCAGCATGTGTGTTAGTGTTTATTTTCATCATGAATAAAGTCACCACTAAGTTTTTACCATTAGTAAAGCTACAAAGTCTGAGCCATGATGATATATGATTATAATTGCCGCTTTGTTTATCTTTGTAATTGTTTTATGCATGTTTAAGCTAGTGCTCTCTTATAATACAAATCTGAAATTATCTAAATGCTAGCTTAATCTTTAGCGGAGGTTATGATAAAAATAAAGACCCATAGTGTTTTATGTGCTCTCAAGTTTTAGATGGATTAAAGATGATTTATTTATGCTCTTAAAAGTAATGCAAACCTTGTCATAAATACCACTTGCATGTTGCTCTACCTATCCAGAGCCATATATATATATGAGTGCAAAAACTTACTATACAAGGTTTATTTTTGGGTGAGTTATTTCAGGCCTTGATTTCTCTGGCCCGAGACTAAGAAGATGGTCATTCCGTTTTTTGCGTAACTATCTTATTGCTAGCCTATTATCCGTGCATTGTGTATCCCCACATCGGAGATTTCACGAACCTCGCCGGATATCCACCCTTAAAACCAAATATCATCTTTTGTGATTACCTCCTTGACCACAACCTATCGTAGAGAATGGATCATCAATTCAAGGAAGATCGATGGTGCCAAGATTGAAGATTTCAAGTACCTTTCCAAAGGAAAAGTATTTCCGGTACCTACCTTATCTCTATCACTTCTTTGCCCGAGGACGAGCAACGTCTAAGCATGGGGGAGGAGGTAGGTACAATGCCATTTTAGAGTTCAAAGGGGAGCAAATAAAAAAAGAAAAATAAAGAAACAACAAAAAAATTGAGTATGAGAAAAAGAGAAGAAAAGAAAAAAATGAGTATAAGAATAAAATAAAGTGAACTCCCCGGTTCTCTAAAGTGCATTAGGAATTTCAAGGTTTCAAGATTTAAAAGATCCATTCTCATTTTCCAACCATGTGCAATCCGATAACGAGGACTTCCTTTGTGTCTCGGGATCACTCTATGCCATTTGCACATGTCCACCCATCTCAAGTGTGTGTATTTTTCTCTTTCCCTCCTTGATATAACATTATTTTCCAATGACCTTTTTGTCGAGTCTCGGTAAGACCATGAGAAGCTTGTCTTGTTTTGACAACATCTCGTTTATATAATCTTTTTAGGACTAAACTTTCCCAAAAAGCTCCATATAAAAGCCTACCACATAAATATGTTATGAGAGGGAAAGGAGTAGAATAAATAGGCTTGAGAGACAAGATGAGATTAGAGTTCATGAGCAAGATGCAAGACGGTTTAAATTTGTGAACTTGATTTAGCTCTTTTCATCTCGTTCTTTGTTGCAAAACTTCTGAGATCCATTTGAATTTTAGGAGCATGTTAATACTTGTGGGATAAGCTTAACTAATAATCTACCCTTCGTTAGGATGAAGGCTAGTACATTATGGAACTTTAACGAACTAAACTTTTGAGAGCATTATGTTTTCCAATATATGATCAAGTGTAAGGTTTAAACCATGAGGTCCAACGATGATATCCATCGAAGGCTTACTCGGGGATGAGCAAGGTTTAAGCATGGGGGAGCTGTTGACGGTGAAATTCCGTCAACCTATCCATGAGTTTACCTTCGGTGATGGCATGACCTTTGTATCTTATCCATTGGTACTAACCCCCGTCGTTTTTTTGTCAAAACACGATCCTAAAATTTTATGAAGGATCTAAGGAAGACCAGAAGGAGCCCATTACTTTGAGAACATCAATGAGCATGAAAGCTACTTCACAAATGAAACTTTTCCACCTAGTCCATGCTCATTTGAGAAAATTCCTGAATTCAATTGCCATCTCAAATCTTGCCGCACATTAAGATCTCCAACCCCCTTATGCTTCTTTTCTCTACAAATTTAGAAAGGGTGGTTGTCCCAATGGCTTGAAATCTTGAGATTAGCAATATAAGGGAAACCACTTCACCATCTTGAACCATATTTTGAAGGTTTCCCAAGGACGAGCTTTTCGTCCAAAAACAAGCACGCTAGGTGGAATTCTATAAGACTTGCATATAACCCTGTGTATTGAGCATATACGTATAGTTATAAAAATATTCCTTGGGGTATTCTTGTGACTAACCATTCCAGGTTTGGAGCAAAGAGTACGAAGGATGACAATACAAGGTATGTCCAACAGTCGTTACGCAACATTGAATCATATGCATAGAAACATCTCTTGTCATGTTGCTGTGCTAGCTTGGTTATCTCTACCTTTATTACATGCTAACTCTGTTAAAAAAATTGATCATGCTCTACCATCTCTGTTTGAGTAAATCTCTATATGCCTTCATGTTACCTTTTGTCTACCATAGTAAGCTTTGGTTTTGAAGTACGTACATACTTCCATTGGCTTTTAAATTATGCATGGTGCTTAGGTTAAATAGCCTTCCTTCATCTAATTAGGCATGGAGTCTTGTTTGGTTATTGAACTTGAATTGCTTGTGTAGACAATGGTATATTTTCTGGACTAACCCCTGCAGAATAAACTCGGACACAAGTTTGGGAGAGGTCGAGATGAACTCACTAGAGATAGAGCAAGAGACATGGGAGAGAAGAATTCCCTATGAACCAAGAAGAAGAAGAGTGATGCAAACAAGATCCACAAACAGAAGCACTCACTCAAGCAGGAATTCCTGGATGATGGAGGCATAAAGGAATGAGGCTAATTCCATTAAAGATGAGCAAGGCATGCCTCCTCACATGCACCTGTCACTCCACAAGTTGTATACATTAAAGGGAGAGACCACCACAAGATGTCATAGTAACATCTTAATAAAGGTAACACCTTGAGGTAAATTGTCATTTCCCGTTTCTCTGGCATCCTAATAAATGAAAAGTCAAACATGCTAGAGTTACAATTTCACATGATCCAATCTTGTTAGCTCAACATGTTATCTTTTTGTTTATTTATAACATCACTTTCTTGATCACTCTTTATTTTGCTAAAAAAGAGAGATTTACATGCTATTTTCATCTTCTGATCCTGCTACCATTGTCATAAAATAAATCTATGCTTTATCATTATCTCGTGCAATGTGCGCAAGGTTATAGTAGAATAAATGAAATTATGGTTCTGTTGGTGTTTTTCCACGAACAGAACCCATGCACTTCATCTCTACCTTGTCTTTGCAAGCAGGACTCACTTTACGTAAAAAAGGAGAAGTCTCACTTCCCCAAGTCCTACAAGTCCACGACCTACAAACATGCACACTAAACAAGACGCTGTCAAGTGCCACTATCCAACCCTCCTTCGAGCAGCTGAATCAGCAAAGGACATGGGTGACGCCATCACCAAGTGGCCATCAAGATCAGATGGTGTACTCAAGGATGACCGAGCTAATAACAAAAGAAGAACAGTGAGACGCGGAGGGAGTCTGGATGATCAACCCTATCAAATCAGATTATGAGCACCTACTCTTTTCACCACTATCACCTAAGATGGACGACTCTAGAATGCTGTTGACAGTGAATTTCCGTCAACCTAGACATGAGTTTTCCTTTAATGTTGGTATTGATTTATCATTCTAACCACTGGAACTAACCCCCTATATATAACAAGTTCACTCTTGCATGTCGATTTTGGTGTTTATTGTTTACACAGGAAATCTATGCTAACGAAGAGACTTTCGGGATAAGTTCACCAAGCACTTTGGAAGAAGGCCATTAAGCCCGACAAGGGTCAAGACACGTGATGAACATGACTCCAAATGACCTGAGGACAGAAGCGTCGACATGCAAGTCTTCAGGGACTCAACCAGAAAATAGCAAAGCTTGGATAGCAAGGATTCAAGCCTTAACCGTGATGGAAATGACATGAAAGGCCCATATGCAAGTACACACAAATAACAAATCACGCGAGAAGCAACCAGGGAGAAATCGGGGCCGAACTGGGCTGAAATGGGACCGACCCAGCCCACTCTGGGCCCGGTTCGGCACCCCCTTTGTTCTAGGTGTTCGTCTATTTATTGCCTCTGCCTTCGTCGGCCGCCACATCAATCGAATCATTCTACCGCCGCCAATCACCAGGAAGCGACCGCCGCAAGATGAGGGAGAGAGTTGGATAAGCTCGTCGTAAGGATCAACACCAGCTGAGGGAAGGAAGCAAGAGGAGGACTCCAAGCCGCTGGCCTAGGGGTGTTCCCAAGCTTCATCGCCGCCATTTTCATCGACGACGTTCTCCGGAGTCTCCATCACCCCTATGTGCTTCAATCCTTGTAAGATGATGGGGTAATGTCCTCGTTCATCCCTAGGGTTAGATGGATACATGTTATATGATTGCTTCATGAACACTATGCTTTTCGATGCTTAATGGTCTATGTCTATGCGAGTGCTTTATTCACATATGTATGTACAACATGTGTTATTAGTAGGGTTTGTGGTAATCGTGGTGATTAGCCTAACCCTATGGATGCTTAGGTATAGATGTGGTTATACGTGAAAGTGTTTGGTTACCTTGCGTAGTGACAGTACGATGGAGGGAAAAGGCTTAGCGGCCTCATAATCGCCATGAAGCTAGTGTAGGCAACACCCTTTTCATGTAGTAGATGCATGTTCATGTGATCCTAAACCCTGGGGAGGGAATGCTTATCTATCTTAATCCCTCTCTTGTGTCCACCCTTTGCCATCTAGTTTCACCTTAGACTTCTTAGATTAAGTTAGGTTAGATTGCTTTTACCTTACAATATCCTCTCTTTCAAGGCTTTCCAATCAACTAGATTAGTGCTTGGTTAAGCGCTAGCAATCCCCTTGCTCCGCAGATTGACAATAACCTTGGGGGTCACCCCGTGGTGAAAAAGGTGTTGGTCCATACACTTGCGGATCATAGGTTGTTACGTGTTTCAACCGTCAACAAATGTCAACCATACACCGCTCCATCAACCACTGAAGCTTCCAGAGAAGTTGTCCACAACATGGGAACAAGCATTACTCAATGTCAAAGATGGGGGACCAAGACGACTAACTGTGGGACAATGTTGTTCAAAACATCCCCATCAAGATTCAAGACTATTTCTGAACACCACAAGACCTAAGAAGAACTAGGCACGAAAAAATTTTCAGAATTCACAAGCCCAGTTGGAACGGAGTTGACAGACAAGGAAGAAATTAAAAAGATTGAAAAGAAGTTCGCTCAACCCTAACCAACCGAACACTCAGTCCATGCTGAGGAGAAAGATCAAAGTACACCTTCGGAAGACGAATCACTACCCGCGTCATCAACTGATCAATCAATGGCCACTACATCTAAGCCATGGGAGTAAGTACTCTAAACTCTCGCTGAGAGGTAACTCGGTATTTATCTTTATATTATGCACTGCATATTTAGATTATCATGTTAATTTCCCTGTACCTGCATTGAAATAGATCATAAAAATATTTTTTTCTTTTACATTCCTTAAGGCCCCATATACTCTGTACCGTGGCGGCATAGAAAAAATATAATAAAAAATGCATTCACATGTTTTTGTTTTAGCATCCCTTTTGCATATAAAAATTCACAAAAAATATATTGGCACATGAAGGTCCACACATTTCAGAAAAACCCAAAAATAAGTGGGCACATGAAGGCTGACAATTTAATCCCAGAATTTGCTCCTTCAGGTATTTGCAAGACTAATATTTACATGGAGAAATTAATAAGGACCTGAAGGCAAACAAGTTCCAAGGATGAATCAATAATCACTTCAAGATCCAGCTTGGGGGAGAGCACCCCCAGTTTTCACCTTAAGTATCACTATCCTAGGTGTTTAATATTAGCTAGTTATTTGAGTATTAGTTAAAAGTCTTAGTTTGAATAAAATGCTAGAGTCTGCTAGTTGGCTTTTCTCTATAATAATAATCTTGATATATGCTTGGAAATGATTAATAGTTGCTTCGCCATAATACCTCTTAAATACTTGGTTTTCAGACCTAGATTCTCCTGAAGCTTAAATGCTTAATTTGCTCTAAACCCAAAACCTATGCAAGTACATGCTTAATCTGAGTTTAGGCTTTGAAAGATGATTCATGAAAAGTTGAGTTGCTATTGATCATTTTCCTAGAGAAGTGTGATTCCTGGATTTATCTTAAAAATCATGAAATTTTATATGATGAGTTCTTGTGTCTATGATCCTTAAGAGCTTGTCATACACATCAAGATCATTCCATTCCACCATTTATGCTGCTTCTGACAAGGAATTACGCATTTTCCCTCAAGCCATATAGCTCATGCAACTCTAGGATATATCTCTCTCAATGTTGAAAAGGATTCTGGGGCTACATTCGAAAAAAAGAGAGGAAAAAGTGAGAAGAGAGAGGGAGAGAAAAGGACAAGTATCATACTAGGCAAGAAGGTCCTACCTCCCTAAAAATAAATAAATTTAAGGATGAATAATGGACACGTGTCCGATGGCAAGTAGAGCCCACATCTCTGAGAGAGAAAATGGACAAAATTCCAGGGCGAGTAGAGACCACCTCTCCAAGAATGGAAAACCCACATCTTAAAAATCTTAGAAAGCGAGTCCAAGAGCTAGGCTAAAAGGCTTACCACCTTCACCCTCATCTATCCAACACTATCTTCCATATATTTCTTGCCAAGTGTGACTCCATGCTTGAGAAGGTCATACACAGGAACTCTGAGTTTTATCTGAAAAATGTTGCAAAACCCCAGGATGATAGCTAATCAAAGAATTTGAGATATACTGCTTGACTTGATTGTTTTGTCTTTTACTTGCTCAAGACTTATGAAAAGGCTATGCTTAAAGGTTGAAGGTAAGAGAGAGCAATCTTGTTGAGGAGAATTGATTTTTGAAAAACCATAGTACTTTTGAGGTGTGAAAGTGTTGTAGCAACTCCTGATCCTGGTAAAGCATATCTTTGCTAGGGACTAGAAAAGGGTAAGCTTGGGGGAGTTTGTTGACACATCTTATCCTATATATTTATAAGTCAACTAAACATGAAAAAGGGCATAAATGTTAATATCAACTTAGACTAGGGTGCTACTAACAGTTTTTCTGGCGATTTGGCAAAGTATATAAATCCAGGAACCATTCGGGAAAAGTGCTAAAATAATCAAATCTAGAAGCCTCCAGAAGGCTCCGGAACTCAACGTGACTTGGCACCCAAGAAAGAAGCATCTAGAAGAAGCGACGGATCACCTGGCCGAAGTGGGCCTCGAGGGGGGCCCACCCCAACCCGATCGGCCTGGTGGTGGGGCCGGACGGCCCCCCTTAGTGCCAAATGGGCCCAACTTCTGGATGGTTCTTCCACCGCCTCCTGGGATCAATCTAAACCACTTGTTTAGGTCGGTTTGATCCTACGGTGCACTGTACCCCCTCAGGACTATATAAGCAGCCCCCTGACCCTAGGGCAGGCATCCAATTCATTCTAATCACCAATGCCTACATGGGATAGAAGCCCTAGATTAGAATTAGAGTTGGAGAGTTGTATCAAGTTGAGAGATTAGATCCATGGTCTAATTAGATCTCGTTTGAGAGAATTAGAGCATGACAGAGGTGGAGGAGAGGGAAGGACCCGACAATCGATGTCTCCTATTCATCTTCGTCCTCTGGGATAAGACTCCATTGGAGCCCGATCTTGAAACATTATGGAAAGGATCAACTTCATATTCAAGTAAGCAACATTGTTATTCTTGTTCTTATGGTTCATAACTCCTTTGGGTACTTTAATTCCTATAGCCCTTGAATTAAAGTTACATGTTTAGTGTAAGCATGGTGCTTAGACTAGCTAGCTTATGAATGCCTTCTATATTTCGGATCGTGTGGTAGAAGCTGGAAGTGACCTTGTTCCTGTCTGTCCTTTGCAGTCCACCTCCCGTCTATAGAAACCGTAGGACTCCCCCTATAGAATGTCGGGAGGCTCCCTTTCCTAAGTGCGTCTTCAGGCAATCTTCCCATAAGAACATTAATGCATAGCTTATGCGTGTAAGGACTAGATTATCCTAGTTTTCCTTATCTCTCTTTCTGCCAAGTCCTTGATAGCTTCTTAGGGAAGAATTATATACCTCAGGCCACTCTCTCTACCTTTCTCCCTGTGGATTCAATATTTAAAATCCTCTTCACAGGTGAAGTGCCTGTGATCCAAACTCACTAAACACAATCCAATGTCCAAGATCAGACGTTCTCAGTCCAGACCCATCATCAGAAGTATCCTACAATAAAAGATCAGGACGGAAAACTTGCAGGATGGGATTTACCTCACAATCATTTTGAGACTAACATCTCAAATTTCTTCGAACCTCAGCCTGAGGAAATTCCAGAGGTGAACTACCCACAGTCTTATCAAGCCAAGTTTGGATGTACTTCAGGGACTGTGCACATGAACAAGGAAGGAGTAGAGTTTGTCTACTTCAATCACGGGGGCAAGTCTTTTGAAATAGTTAAGATCAGTCCAGCTCATGCTCATATGGTCATACCAACAGAAAGAAAAGCTCATGTTCAACCTCAGAAATCGGCTCAGCAGCCGACGCTAGGGATGCAAGTTGACGGTCCTTACAACAAATTTCCGACCGTCAAAATCCTGGAAACGAGGAGGGTATATGACATGTTTCATGCATGTTTTTAATACTAATAAAGTTCCACAAGTTGTGTTGGTATGTTTACTTGTTTGGGGATAAAAAGGAGTCACCGGGCCACACCGGGCAGGTGCGGCCGGCCCTGCTGGTGCGGCCGGCCCTGCACCCCACCACGGTTCAAGTCCAGGCGAGTACCACTTCCACAAACACACTTTGAATGGATAGGATTCACCGTGGTTATGCCAGTTTGATCCAAAGGGTGTGAAAAGAGGCACTTGGATCCACGGGCCCACTTCTACATGCGTCCAACCGCCACTCCGAAGCAATCCTGAGCATTCCTTACCAGTGGCGGTGCATCACACGGCTTTGAGTAGATACGACCGGATCAAGAGATACATCCGCACATATGAATAGTGGAATCCGGCGGAACCGACCTAGGATACCGACTCACAACTGACTAAGGAGCGAGCAACAGGACCGTCCACCGCGAAAGGTGGCAAATCATAGGTGCGGTCGTGCCTGACTCCCACCACCTCAGCGCTCCACTGACCTCCCACTACTATAAAAAGGATCCTCTACTCACTGGAACAAGAGACACATCACATGAGCTTCACTATTGTCCATTTTTTGTATGTTAGAGTAGGAAGTAGTGTAGTTGGGAGTTAGAGTCGAGCCGAGCTAGTCTCGGGATTCCGAAGAAGTCTTCTTCAGAGTTCGAGTACTAATCTTGTATATTTCCTTTATAAAGATAGTGCATTTCCAGTTATCTTTCTATCTTACATTTCGAGTCAATTACATTCATCTTTTACTTAGCTACTATAAGCTTTATTCTAGGTTTAGACTAAAGTGAGTTTTGCCTTGGTTATTTTAGTTCTCTTGAATCATATAGTGTTGTGGTCATTCTTCGCTTGATCTCCGGTGTTTCACGGGAGAGAGAGACCTTTCTATAAAGGCCTTAGGGAACGTTCTTTGGTTCATTGTGAGTGCGGTGCTCAGAACTTGCCTTAGTCTTAGATTGGTGTCCCGCGCAACGCAATAGTTGTGGTACCCTAAAGAGGTGATAGCTCTGGACGGGCTTTGTAGTCCACCACGTTAGTTCGGGCCGGTAGGATTCAGCGTGTCGTCATCCTCCCTTCTCATCCCAGTCTAAGGGTGCGGCTTTGCATACCCCTACAACACTAGAAGAGCTTGTTGATTCTATCTTACCTTGGCTTTGCTTTACCTTAGTTCTTTTCCCAGAGTTGACAAGAATAGATAGATTGCCTTAAGATCTTTTCTTGTCCCGTTGTCCGCCCAGCTCACTAGGACCTCTCTAGTTCTATTATCAAGATCTCCTCGTGTGTCCATTTACCTCCGCATATCTTTATTATCACCCCAGCTATAAGACTCTTTTACTGGCCTCGATCCTCACTACCATTCTCCATCATCTATGCCATAATGCTTCCCTTGGGAAAATATAAATATGATAACTCGAATACCACCGGGTGAAGTGCTACAACGGTAATACGTGGGCTTGTGGACCTTTCTGTGATCGTGTGTTTTACCACAGATGTTCCCTAGCTTTGTTACTTAGTCTTGAGGCTAAGGAGCGTCAACAAGCATTTTTGGTGCCATTGCTGGGGAAGCAATAGGCACTAGACATCTTTCTGTAGAATTATCTCAGTTTAGTGAACCGTCTTTTAGTGGGTTTATCCCTGCTCCATTCCTAGTGTACGGACTAGTACCCGGTTTTGACATTTCCGTCCAATTTCCACATCTTTCAAGAGTCGCTTTAGAAGGATATTCTTACTTCGTGTCACTGCCCTTCGAAAGGTTTCTCTTGATTTATCACAACGAACCCCGTCGATCCCATAGACAGAGCCATCCTTCTCATGGCCCAATAAGCAAACCTTGAGTTCTCTATTGATCAATCCTACACTCCGACTCAAATAGGAATCCTAATCGGAAATAGAAATCTTAACCTAAGGTACTTGTTGACGGTGAAAATCCGTCAACCTAGCCATGAGTTTACCTTCGGTGTTGGCATGACTTTTATACCTTATCAATTGGTACTAACCCCCGTGGTATAACAAGTTCACGTGTGCATGTCGGTTTTGGAGTTTAGTGTTTATGCAGGGTTTTAGCGTTGAATGCAAGACTTTCGAGATAGGTTCATCAGGCGCCTCATGGCAAGACCTTGAAGCCCCGCACAAGTCATGCAATGAAGCAAACTTAACTCCAAGAAGCCAGGGACTTGATCCGAAAAGACGACAAACTCCGAGGACCTGACCAGAAAAGTGCTGAATCTTGCAAGACAAGGAGTTGTGTCCAATTCGGAGAGAAACTGACGACATGGACCTACATGCAGAAGGGGGAAACATCCAGGAAGCAAGGGAACCGACGTAGAGCAAAGGAGGCCTCGGGCTGGGGCCCGGATGGGCCCGGCCGGTCGGCCCGGCCCCGGGCCGGGGCCCGCAAGGCTCCCCTTTGCCCTAGCCGCCAATCAGGCTATTTATAGCCCCCTGACCGAGAGCCACGCATCATACAATTCGTCATCGGCCGCCGAGGAGCAGAGAAGAGAGGGACACCATCTCGGAGAGGAGAGGGTCGAGCTAGTTGACTAGGGTTCTCCTAGCCGACGTGGAAACCTTGCACGGAAGACCACGTCGGAGTTCCCGGAGATAGAAGCAAGATCAAGGAAGGATCCCGGTGGTGATCTTGTGTATGTATCATTGTTATAGTTCAATTATCAAGTTGAATCTTTCGTAGCGATCAAGTGTTTCCTCGAAGATTTCGTTTTTCGATCGGATTTGCTTATTCCAATTCTATTCTCGAGATAGATTACATAGGGTGTTCTTGTAGCCGCGGTGGCTAGAGGTACACACTGAATCTTCCGAAAGAATCTCGACTTGTCTTTTGACTCGCCCTAGACTCCCCGCATGAGTAGGGATACGTTGTGACAGAACGGGGGTTCCGAAAGGCGGATGTTTTCGGATTTGGACGGGAAACCACGATTTAAAGAAGCTTCTTATAAGATTCGATTTGCTACTTCTTCTCTTGCTTGGAACTTCAACAAAAGGCTTACCCCGATCCCTCTAGATCGGTTTATCTACCCAATCTTACTTTGTTTTCTCCGGTCTTTAGTAGATTATATTAGTTTCGTGTCTTTTACTTAGATGCATTAGGGTTTCTTTTATCGAAGATTGAAGTTACTTCGCTTTATTAGATTAAGTTTTGCGTCACACATTTGTTCCACGGATTCGATACCTTGGGTTCACCACTCGAGGGAAGAAGGGTCCCTTGACTACGACGGGAGACTTTTCCGCTTGCAAGTCATAAGCGAACTTTGATATAACTATTAACCGTCAACAAGCCCCTTTTTCTGGCGACGTTGCTGGGGAACAAGTGATCAAGATTTGATTTTTTATTGCCTTTTTGTAATTTTCTGTTTTCTTTTTGTTTTTCTTTTTGCATCTACTAAATTTTGATCATCCTCAAAATACATCTAATCTAGTTTGTCTAACCCTAGTTTTTATAGATTTGTTTTTACTTTCTAGTTTTTGCATACTTTGTTTATTGCCAACCCTAACAGGAGATGGACGGCTACCTCTCCAACAAACCCGATAATTTTGTGGATGATCCAGAAAAACTTTACAGGCTAAGGAGACGCGAAGCACATCAAGATAAAAAGCTGGATTTTGTAGATTCGGAGTCGGAAGACAAAGGATCGCAGGAATCTCCGAAGAATTCACCACCTCAAAGTCCTCGGGAGAATCGACTTCCACCGATGGGTGACCAACCACCGCAAGAACGCAAGATTGGGGAGCTATGCACCCCAGACATCATCGACCTACCAATCTTGAACCTCGAGGAGATCGGAAGACCGTTCAAGATCAAGACCACAACAATCCGCATGGTGCAACATTCAACCTTCACCGGTAAAGAGGATCCGAACCTTCACCTCCAAGCATTCATTCAACTATGTCAGACTTTCAACATGGATGGGGTGACTCAAGACCAAATGAGGGCAAGGCTTTTTCCGTTTTCACTTCTCGGGAAGGCTTTGCAATGGTTCCACTCTCAACCGGCGGAGACGGTGCAAAATTGGAACACGTTGATGAAGGCTTTCATGAAGGAATACTACTCACCGGGTAAAACTCAAAGCTTGCATAATAAGATTGCCACCTTTGTTCAATATCCTACGGAAACTATCTCGGAGGCATTTGAGCGCTTCAACGAGTACACCCGGGCGGTTCCACATCACAAGTTCCCGAAAGAAGACCTCGTGCAAAAGTTCTATCAAGGACTCACCATGGCGTCAAGGACGATCATCGATGCATCGGCTGGAGGATCCATCATCGAACTTACACCGATGGAAGCTTTCACTCTATTCAAGAAGGTCGCGGATAATGACACATGGGCGTCATCCGGGCGCCTACATCCGGTTAAACCCACGGGGAGTGTCAAAGGAGTCTTGCAAGTGGAGAAGGAGAACATACTTGAAGGCAAGATCGACTCGCTCATGAGGAGGTTGGAGAAGATGGAGATGGAAAAGAAAGAGGCTCAAGACTTGAAGGCCGCCGAAGCAAGGTCCACATGCGAAGAATGTGGAGAGTATGGCCATGTCTGCAAAGATTGTCTGGAGGAAACCAAAGTGCTCGACTACATGAGGAAGGGAGAATTGCCGAACTTCCGCTACGGGCAAGGTAGGCCTCAATTTAATGCAAGCTCATCTATTCCTAACGCGGTTCCGCTTCGTATACGATTGAAGGAGTTCATGGATGAGCAAGCTAAGATCTACAAGGACACCGTCACCAAGTTCAACACCATAGACAAGGTGTTCGAAAACATCGATAGCAAAGTGACGGAGGTCGGAAGTTCCAATCATCAAGTGCTCAACATGACGAAGATGCTCGAGACGCAAGTTGGACAATTTGCGGGGCGCCTCACTAATGATGAAGGGAAGCTTCCGGGACAACCCAAAAGTCCCGAATCGGCGAAGGCCATTGAAACACGTTTGGGGAAGGAGACCGAAGATCCGAAACGTTCCGCGGGAGCAAAAAAGCTTAAACCATCCACCGAGGTTGAAGGAGTTGCTAAAGAGAAGGTTCCGGGGATCATCACCAAGGAACCCGAATTTGAGATGCCGGAGGAAGACACGAGGATACCGCAACTCAAGCCACGCTACTTCCGAGGTAAACTTGACAACCACTTTGAGAAGTTGTGGAAGTTGTGCGTAGACTTAACATCAACATGCCATTACTAGATGCCCTACAAGTACCTACATATTCTCTTTACTTTAAAGACATACTTGCAAATAAATATGAGATAGCAACACTCGGGGTAGATCATGTCAAGATGTCCGAGTAGTGTAGTGCCGCTATTGCTAATGGGCTAGAAAAGCAAAAGGACCCCGGGTGCCCTACTATTCCATGTTCGGTTGGTTCTTTCAACTTCGAGAAGGTGTTATGCGACCTTGGAGCTAGTGGGAGCGTCATGCCGAGGGATGTGTTCGAGAAGCTACGCCTACCAATGCAGCCTACGGGTATATGTTTGGAGTTGGGAAACAACTCCATTCGCTATCCCTTGGGCATTGCTGAAGATGTACCCGTGAAGGTCGGACACCACTTCATCCCCGTCGACTTCGTTGTGCTCGAGATGGGAGAGAGGGAGAAGCCGCCGCTCATCCTAGGGAGGCCTTTCCTCAAGACCGTGGGAGCTACTATTGATGTTGGCAAGGGGGAGATCATGTTCGATATCAACGGAGAAAGGAATTCCTTCATGTTCCGTCCAAGAATCGAGGCATGCAACATGATTGGAGTGAATGGAGAACCAAAACAAACGGAGGGGCTGAAAAAGAAGAAGGAGCCGAAAAAAATGAACGTAAAAAAAATCAAAGAAGGTGTTGCATCCGTCAAGACAAAGGAAGAGAAGCCGCCTGTGAAGGCCAAAAAAATGACTAAGCCGGAAGACAAGCCCGTGCCCAAGATGGTGCGGAAGTGGGTACCCAAGATTGCAACGCCCGCAAAGAGCGTTGATACGGATTAATCAAGTGAAGAAGTCTAGCTATAGACTATAAACGAAGCGCTAGGCGGGAGGCAACCCGTTTCGTCGAGTCAAGAATAAGCTACCGGGAAGACAACCTGATTCCAGGTTTTTCGAGTATTTTTAATAATTTAGTTTTTGAGTTTTATTACGCAAAGACATTAGACTTAGAAGTGGTTGAACAATATTAGAGACATAATTCTTGATTGAATGTTTTGCTTTATCATAAACCCTTTGCATGAACCCTCCTATGTGCTTGTTTGTTCTTTTTTTTTCGAGAAACCTCAACCAAATAATTTCAAAACCTAACTCAACCTTTCACCCTCATTATGGTGCTAAGGTTGACTTATTTTTCATGCTAAAACCACACGAGTAGAGCCACGATTTAAATTTAGGTGTTAATAAAATTCAGCACGTGGTAGAACTCGCGTGAACCTAGAAATCAAAACTTTTGGTTGGTTTAAAAATCAATATCCTTGGTTTCTCTAGGATTAGAATTTTTCTAAGACTCATCTAATTTTGTTTTATTCAAAATCTTTCTTATTTAGCCAAAATTAGAACCTAAACATATGCCCCCATGATCAAGCCGGGAAAAATTTGCTCTCAACCGATGAAGGCAAACTATACCGGTGAGACCGAAATCGACGTAGTCGAAAAATATTTTCGACTTAAATTTGTTTTTAATGGTTTAAAAACTTCTCTAAAATTATGTTTGAGCTCTTGCATGGCTCTGAAAAATATTTTAAATTAGAGGAGTGCTTAACCTTAAACATACCTTAATGGAGGCAATCTAGTTTGAATTAATCATGCATGCACCATTGGATTCCCTTTCATCAACTTTCACCAATTCCACATGCAAAGGACAAGCATGTTGGGCAGCAAGCATCAACTTTGCAGGAATTTCATGGTGGCATGTGAAGCAAGTGGAGCTAGGGAGCATGGTCATGACCCAAAGCATGAAGCATCAAGTGGAAGGACCAATAATGCAAGAAAAGGAGTGGACGAGAGCGTTTGGGCGGTGCAACTCGTGGAGCACGCGGACTGGAAAGTTGCAGAGGCGAAATGATCGTGCTGGAAGAAAGCCGAGGCGGGGAGGAGCACCGAGGCCCCCAGGCCGGTCGGCCCAGGCCGGCCGGCCTCCCCTACTTAAGGAGTCCCCCGGCTCCCGTTTTCTGCAGGCAAGCTTCCCTCTCCTTCCTTTGTTTGTGTGTTCAAGTTTGTGTGCTCAAAGCCTCCGTAGACATAGCCAACCTTCCCAAGCTTGATAGCTCAAAAAAATCCACATCCTTAATCCACTCAAAGTCCACATCCGAAGCAAAGAGTTTAAGTGCCTAGTTACCGGTTGCAACCTAGAGTTTTAGTTGAAGAAAAGAGTGCAACAACCATGTGGAAGAAAACCACAAGTCTCTTCTCCAAGAAGAAGAGTTCGTCGTCGTCCAAGCCGTCATCAACCACGTCTTCGAGGAGGCACTCGGTTTTCGAGTCTCCCCGGAGCATGGAGACGGATACGGCACCACCGAGGAGGAACGATGCTCTCCTCCTTAGTGGTATGAGGGCTGCAAGAAGCACGTCCATGAGGTTTACTGAACCTCGAGGGCACACGGAGGAGCAGCCCGCGCCACCACGACGATCGACCCGTTCAACCGCGCCACCTCCTTACACTCCAATATATTCTTCGTACGGCTTCATCATCTTTTCATCGGAGGAGGAGGAGAGGCTCCCTCGTCTTGAGAAGAGGCTTGTGCCCAACGTCGAGTTCGACGACCAAGCACTCTACACCTTGGGTTTTGGCACCGACATATACTACATGTTGGGGCACCTTGGATGGGTGCAATTCTCCAACGGAGTATCGGCGGACACCCACTTGGGGTTCGCCTTGGAAATTTTAATGACTATTGCACCTATACTTGATGATGGGGTGCAAAGCTTGTCATTCCGTTTGGAGGGAGTCCAACAAGTGGTTCCCTACGAGCACGTTAGGGAGCTGCTTGGATTCCACAAGGAAGCTCCGGAGAAAGTTGACGTGCCACCCGGCATGTTAGCAGGATTTTGGAATATGATCTCCAGAGAAGCCCATCAACAACGCAATTGCATCCGCAACCCCATTATCCGGATATTTCACTCTTGGATGTGCAAGAGGGTATTGGGGAGGATGAAGGAGTCGAAGGTGACCAACACGGAGTTGAATTGGCTCTACTCGGCTTTAATTGCCAGGCAGCCAATAGACCCCTCTTACCTTATGATCAACCGTTGGTGTTGTGAAGCAACATAGGGGGCGGGAAATATCGGTTCGGGGTGCTACCTCTCCATGTTGGCCTTCTCCTTACGGCCGGGGATCGCAAGAAACCCCGACCATCTTTTGCGTGGTACCTCTCTCGGCATTGAGTATTTGCGGCAAGGCAAATACATTAGTGGAGATGAGAGAGGAGGTTATCGGTTGGCCATAGTAAACCTACCCCTTCCCAATGAGAGGCTTAGGCTTTTCACCGAAGGGAGGGAAGATTGGTATTTGCGGCAAGGCAAATACATCTCGTTCTTTATTTCAAAAATTCTGAGATCTATTTAAACTGTGTGAGCATGTTAATACTTGTGGGATAAGCTTAATGAGGATCTACCCTCCGTAGAGATGAAGGCTAGTACATTATGGAACTTTAATGAATTAAAATTTTGAGAGCATTGTGTTTTCTCGTGTATGATCAAGTGCAAGGTTTAAACATTGTTTGGAAATGATGATATCCATCGAAGGCTTACTCGAGGACAAGCAAGGTTTAAGCATGGGGGAGATGTTGACGGTGAAAATCCGTCAACCTAGCCATGAGTTTACCTTCGGTGTTGGCATGAGTTTTATACCTTATCCATTGGTACTAACCGCCGTGGTATAACAAGTTCACGTGTGCATGTCGGTTTTGGAGTTTAGTGTTTATGCAGGGTTTTAGCGTTGAATGCAAGATTTTCGGGATAAGATCATCAAGCGCCTCATGACAAGACCTTGAAGTCCCGTACAAGTCATGCAATGAAGCAAACTTAACTCCAAGAAGCCAGAGACTTGATCCGAGAAGACAACAAACTCCGAGGACCTGACCAGAAAAGTGCTAAATCTTGCAAGACAAGGAGTTGTGTCCAATTCGGAGAGAAACTGACGACATGGACCTACATGCAGAAGGGGGAAACATCCAGGAAGCAAGGGAACCGACGTAGAGCAAAGGAGGCCTCGGGGCCGGGCCCGGATGGGCCCGGCCGGCCGGCCGGGCCGGTCGGCCCGGCCATCGTCCGGGGCCCGCAAGGCTCCCCTTTGCCCTAGCCGCCAATCGGGCTATTTATAGCCCCCCGACCGAGAGCCACGCATCATACAATTCTTCATCGGCCGCGAGGAGCGAGAGAAGAGAGGGACACCATCTCAGAGAGGAGAGGGTCGAGCTAGTTGACTAGGGTTCCCCTAGCCGACGTGGAAACCTTGCACGGAAGACCACGTCGGAGTTCCCGCAGCTAGAAGCAAGATCAAGGAAGGATCCCAGTGGTGATCTTGTGTATGTATCATTGTTATAGTTGAATTATCAAGTTGAATCTTTTCCTAGCAATCTAGTGTTTCCTCGAAGATTTCGTTTTTCGATTGGCTTTGCTTATTCCAATTCTATTCTCGAGATAGATTACATAGGGTGTTCTCGTAGCCGCGATGGCTAGAGGTACACGCCGGATCTTCTGAAAGAATCTCGACTTGTCTTTTGACTCGCCCTACACTCCCCGCATAAGTAGGGATACGTTGTGACATAACGGGGTTCCGAAAGGCGGATGTTTTCGGATTTGGACGGGAAACCACGATTTAAAGAAGCTTCTTATAAGATTCGATTTGCTACTTCTTCTCTTGCTTGGAACTTCAACAAAAGGCTTACCCCGATCCCTCTAGATCGGTTTATCTACCCAATCTTACTTTGTTTTATCCGGTCTTTAGTAGATTAGATTAGTTTCGTGTCTTTTACTTAGATGCATTAGGGTTTCTTTTATCGAAGATTGAAGTTACTTGGCTTTATTAGATTAAGTTTTGCGTCACACATTTGTTCTTCTCTAATGGAAGTATTTCTCCAAAATTCCTTTCCATCGCCCAGAAAAATCCTTTCTCACGATCCGAAAGAGAAAATCCATACAATCACTTGAGAAGTTTCGAGGAATTGTGCTCTACTCGTTCATACTCCGATCTTACTCCTGACGAATTCAAAGTTAGACTCTTCCCATTCTCACTAGCAGGAAAAGCAAAGGTTTGGTACTTCCAGCAAGAGAAGGAAGTCACCATTGATTGGAGAAATTTGCGTGACAAGTTCTGCGCTAAGTAGTTCCCCTTATCTCGTCTCATGAACCTTCGAAGACAAATTATAAAATTCCAACAGATGAAGACTGAATCCCTTAGTAAAGCATGGACTAGATTCCATGATCTCATACACATTTGTCCCGATCATGGCCTACCAAATATAGTGTTGATTCAACATTTACAGCAAGGCCTATCCTGAGACAATGTTTTCCGTTTGCTTGAACTGACACAGGGGCTACTTTTTCATGAAAATCCAACAGAGGGGCTAGAAATTTTAGAGAGGATCATATCCATGGAAATAAGGACTAGCAAGATTGAGATCACCTCTTTGGTGACTCGAATTGCCACTTACATCAGAGCGCTAGTAGGAGCCCAGTTCACGTACTTGGACACACCTCGCGAGACTTTCGACGAGGAACATTTTGTACAAGCCCACCTGGTGAAGCGTGTTGAGGGAGAGCTGGTCATGCTTTACCCCCATTCCTCCACAACCATTGTCCTCCCATGCCAAGTGCTTGGTTTTTATCAAGTCAAAAAGTTTACTCTGAACCTGGCATCCGAGGACGATGCGGAGACGATTAGGCCCTCACAAAACAACACCTTTGGGCCCAGACCAGTCACCCGATCGCGCACTCGCAGAAGTGAGAGGAACCTCATCCCAGAAAGCACCACATACAAGCACCGGCATCCGGCGGAGCAGTACCCTCTAGTAGCCACCGGTTGTAGCCATAGTCTAGCGGAAGCCAGCCCCCAGTGCCTCTATATACTCCAGCTCAACACACTCTCAGTCAGCCCGCTTTGGGAACCAACCAATCTACGGCACAACCCATCCTTAGAGCTACTCATACAAGTACCATGAGGAGCAGTATGGCATCATCGACCAGGGCCTCTTCAACAATGATAATCGTCTATGTAGTCTCGATGCACGTGCTGAGAGGATAGAGCAAAGCCTCCAGGACACTGCCAAGATGCAGCAGGAAACCGACAGCCAACTGTACACCCTAACCACCACCACGCAAGAAGGCTTTCAAACAGTGAACAGTGTCTTCGGGTCATGGAACCCGTATCAACAACCACCCAGCTATTAGTCCTATTCTTGGAATAAGCTTGAGGGAGAGAGATCCCTGTCCAGGTAAGTCCCAACCAGTTTTCTTTCCTTTTGTTATAGTTGTGTTTCATCGTAGTAGTTGTTTTTCTTTTACTTTGTTTCAATTCCTATCTTTAAAACCATATAAATAAGGGTTAATTGGATCTGTGCCATTATAATTTCCATGTTTCAGAAGAACACCATTACTATTCAACTTACTATGCCAGTGTCATTACAATTTTGCACTTCTTTGAATAATGCCATTATGCACGCCTCAAGCTGTCTGTGGCCCACCTGCAAGCATACTAGAGGGGGTCATACATTCGTATGGACAAAATTACCCTTGCTCATCTCCTATCTCTCGTTTCACTGACGTGCGGGACCCACACGTCAGGGTCTTCTTCAACCTCTCACCGGGAGAGAGAGAGATTGAGAGAGAGGGAGCCTATGGGCAGCCGGCCACGGGCGAGCTCCAATCCCCGCTGCGAGCGGGCTGCACCGCCTGCGGGATCCCCTAGTTGCGGGCTCTAGTGGTCAGCCGACCGCGGGCGAGCTCCAATCTTGGCCGCGGGCGGGGCTCCGCCGGCCGCGAGATCCCCCAATCGCGGGCCGGCCCCGCCGGCCGCGGACTCCGGTGGCCGGCCGGCTGCCGGCGGCGAGCTCCAATCATGGCCGTAGGCGGGCTCCGCCCGGTCGCGGGATCCCCTAGTCATGGGCCGGCCTACGCCGGCCTCGGGCTCTAGTGGTCGGCCGGCCGCGGGATCCCCCGCACGCGGGCCAACTCCCCCGGCCGCGGCCTCCCCCAGCCGCGGGTGAACTCCTTCGGCCGCGAGTGCCACGGGCCAGCTACAGCCCCGGTAGCCGGCCTTTGGATCTTCACCTGTCGCCGCTCTGTAAGATGGGGAGCCTGACGCGTTAGGGAGGATGGCGCGACTGTGTTTGCTTGCCGGCCAGTGCGGTGATGGGGAGGGCCAGAGGGGGGCTGCGAGCGCCAGATGAGAGAGAGAATCGCTGGAAGGGGAGGGGGTGGGAGGTTGAAGAAGACATGACGTGTGGGTCCCGCGCGTCAGTGAAGTGAGAGAGATGGAATGAGAAGGGAAATATTGTCTATACAAATATATGGCCTCTCTAATACGTCTGCAGGTGGGCCACCGGCGACTTCAGGCGTACATAATGGCATTCTTCAAACAAGCGCAAAATTGTAATGGCACTGGCATAGTAAGTTGAATAGTAATGGCCCTCTTCAAAAATATGGAAATTATAATGGCACGGATCCAATTAACCCTATAAATAAATGAAGCCTTTCGAAGGTAAGGGTTTGAAGTTCATTTGTTTTGTTAGAAAAGTCTCTCGTGGTACGGCGAAACCATGAGGTACGGCCGTACCTCCCTTTGACGAATTTCTTGTGCAGAATAATCACAGGTAGAGAAGTGAACACTTGGAGTAAAAGTAGTAGGACTGGCCAAACCAATCGGTACGGCCATACCTATGAAAATACACAATATTGTTCAAGAAACCATAGCATCGAGCCTCCAAATGTTCCACTTAGCATCACCAGGTAAGAGATGTCATCCAGGAGATCAAGAGTTAGCTTGGGGGAGAACCCCGGTCCCATCAAACAAGGTACGCCCATCCTGTCCAATCCCAACTCCACTCAGAATAAACAAAAGCATTTACTTTCATCATGTGCGTGAAATCATGTCTATACACCCTCGTTTGAAATAATGAAAAAAAGTTGCCATGTTAAAACTTTGCAAGAACATAGTGTACAGTTTTGTATTCTATGAGCTTTTGAATTTGTTGGTGTATTTTGAGACATGAGCCTGAAATAAAACCTTGTGGGAAGCAAATGCTTATGCCAAACCTAGGTCGTTGACTAGTATGATGTGGTGCGACAATGTTGATCTTGCTCTATCTCATAGTATGGTGAAAATCTCGGATGATTTTTTTGAAAAAAATAAAACAAAGGCAAGTTCCTCAACGTCATATTACCTACCAAAGCCATATGTCAATATCATAGCACGAACCTTCTACATATGCTTGCTTGTGACCCATTGAGTTTTGCCAAATTGTTGTGACCCTTGGTAGAATCTTTTCATGCTTCCATGATCGAGATCACGTACACCCACATATACATGCTTACTCCTACACCAGGAGTTACGCAAAACATGTCATCCATCCACCAAAAATAAATACACCAAGTTCCAAAGAGATGTCTCTTATTGTAATCTTGCAAAAGGAGAGAGGGTCATTGAAAAAGGGGTATATGCTCATAGAGCATAGAGAAAAAAGTGAAACATGAACCCCCTCCAAAATAAAAGCAAGAGGAAAATCTCAAAGCAAGGAGTACATAGAAAAACAAACTAAAATATTCCACACACTTGCACATCTCGATCAATTTGCATGACTAGCTTCTTCTTGGATCCGGTCTTTAGCTTAACAACATCATGTGGCAGAAGTGAGTCTCATACTTATCCTACCCAAAGCTCCACATACAAGCCATAGAGTAGGAAGTTGAGGCTCTTTTAAAAGCCTTTGGTGAGGTAGCAAATGCCATTTGAGTGATCGAGAGAACCACCCGTGTAACTTTGTTTCTTTTTTAAAAATTTCAAAACTCCGAGATAGGATCCAAAAAAAGTGAAGGGTGAGTAATGCAAAGTCCAAACCGTTCTACTCTTCAACCTCCGAAGGCAAGGTGGAAAGTTACAAGCCCCACAGGTAAAACAAGGCTAAGTTTCTCTCGTACCAAACTTTTCAACAGCAAGTAGAGTATGGCATTGTGCATAGGAACTTGCATAGGAACTTGCAGAGTAGTAACAACAGTGCAACTCCTGTTCATCCAATGCCAAGTCAAGACTTTGCTTGAGGATGAGCAAATGTTCATCTTGGCGGAGTTTGTTGATAGTCCTTACAACAAGTTTCCGACCGTCAAAATCCCGGAAACGAGGAGGGTATATGACAAGTTTCATGCATGTTTTAATATTAATAAAGTTAAACGAGTTGTGTTGGTATTTTTACTTGCACGTACACATTTGGGGATAAAAAGGAGAGACCTCTCTCTAAAGGCCTTAGGGAAGGTTCCTTGGTTTGTTGTGAGCGCGGTGATCAGAACTTGCCTTTGTCTTAGATTGGTGTCCTGCACAACAGAATAGTTGCGGTACCCTAAGGAGGTGGCAGCTCCGGACGAGCTTTGTAGTCCACCACGTTAGTTTAGGCCAGTAGGATTCAGTGCGTCGTCATCCTCCCTTCTGATCCCAGTCTGAGGGTGCGACTTTGCATGCCCCTGCAACACTAGAAGATCTTATTGATTCTATCTTACCTTGGCTTTGCGTTACCTTAGTTCTTTTCCCGGAGTTGAAAAGAATAGATAGATTGCCTTAGGATCCTTTCTCGTCTTGTTGTCCTCCCAGCTCACTAGGACCTCTCTAGTTCTATTATCAAGATCTCCTCGCGTGTGCATTTACCCCCGCATATCTTTATCATCACCCCAGCTACAAGACTCGTTTACCGAGCCTCCATCCTCTCTACCGTTCTCGATCATTTATGCTATAGTGCTTCCCTTGGGTAAATATAAATACGATAACCTGAATACCACCAGGTGAAGTGCTACAACTATAATCCGTGTGCTTGTAGACCTTTCTGTGATCGTGTGTTTTACAGCAAGGCGTTCCCTAGCCCCGTTACTTAGTGGTGAGGCTAAGGAGCTTCAACAATGCTTGTGCATATTGCCCCACTACAACAGTCAACACAAATGCAACCTGTCTTAACCCAAGCCAATACAGTGGCTCATACAAGATCATCACCTTAGCAGCCGATCAACCAACGGGTGACACGGCAGCCAGTAATTCCATAGGTGGATCCTGCATAGGTGCTACAAATGCTCCTAAATCAATTGACTATCTCAAGCCAGTTGAATTTGCATCAGCCAACACTATTGGTTGGTCAGCCGATTGGACAAATCCCACCTGTGACGGGTCAGTCAAACACGCAAGGTTCTTCCGGATCAAGGACGTCAACAACACCAAATCGACAACCAAGAACCTCAGAAGATCAACCTTCAGAGACTCCATCAGTTGAGATGCAAGCAATTGAACAAGTATCTGTTGAGTTGAAGTCTCACGTGAAGCAGGAGTTGATAGACCACTTCTTAGAGATACTGCAGAAGCAATATGAGATAAAACCCAAGTAGCAGTCCAGCATGTACAGGACACCGTATCCATCTGGCTATGATCAGATATCGTTCCCACCAAGATTCAATGTGCTAGACTTCACCAATTTCTCTAGGCAAGATGAAACATCCACAATGGAGCATGTCAGTCGATTCATCATATAGTGTGGAGAAGCACGGAATGTTGATGCACTCAGGATACAGTTGTTTCCTTCATCTCTATCTGGGCCATCATTATCATGGTTTACCTCATTGCCAGCTAATTCCATCATCAAGTGGTCCGATTTGGAACAACAGTTCCAAAATTATTTCTTCTCTGGCATTCATGAGATGAAGATTACTGATCTGACCAGACTCAAGCAAAGGAACGATGAAACAGTTGCTGGATTCGTTCAGAGATTCAGGGAGGTCAGAAACAAGTGTTATAGTCTAAACCTGGGAGATAAGCAACTGGTTGAGTTGCCATTCCAAGGTCTCTTGCCAACCTTGAGGGAGAAATATGCATCACATGACTTCGAGAATCTCAGCCAATTGGTCAGCAGGATCCTATGAGCCTAGAAGGAACTTCCAAAAGGTCTCCTATGTGGATTACTCTAAATCAAAAAACGAAGATAACATTATAGGGCTTGCAGAGTGGGTCAAAGGCAAGAAGACAGTGTCTTGTCCCTTTGGTAAGAAGGAACCAAAAAAATTAGGCTTTGACATTACTAAGGCCCGTAAGATATTTGATTTGTTAGTTCAACAAGGGTAGATCAAGCTCTCCAAGTTCCACACCATACCATCTATAGAAGAGCTCAAGAGAATGAAATATTTCAAGTGGCACAATGCAAGGTCTCATGACACCAATGATTGCAAGATCTTCAGACAACATATCCAATCTGCTATTGAGCGAGGAAGACTCAAATTTGAAACTCCTAACAAAGCTAAAAAGCTAATGAAGATTGATCAGCACCCCTTCCCAACCAATACAGTTGAAGTGTCTAGCAAAGACATGTCACGGGTTAAGCTGCTAACATCTAAATCGACCCAAAATAAAAGAGTTGTTGATCCCAAGGTACAAGCAACCGCTGCCGATGTCAAAGGAAAAGGGTTGCTACTTGAAGAAGAGGACTTGAAGCCACGCCGACCTATCACGTCCCAAATGCTAACCAACAAGTTCAAGCGCCGGCAGGAGAAAGTAAAGGAAAAAGAAGAGTGGGCATGGCGTAACGAGGGACATTGCAAATGTCCGTTCTTCAAGTACTGCTGGGAAGAAGGATTTGAACTGCCGACGGTGGAAAATTGTCTAGATTGCAATGGGGCCTACACCAATAGTAGCCCCGCCAAGAAGGTTTGCTTCAATGATAGAAGGCCTATAAAAAAATCATCATGAATTCAGTAATCAACGGATCTCAGTCTACGATTGGCTGGGGTCAAGGCCAATGTCCACGATCGGCTAGGGGGCAAGGCCAACGTTCATGATCGGCTGGGGAGCCAAGTCAATGAAAAGTCAAACAATCGGATGGAAGAGATGGCCGATTCTTTGATCCCTGATGAAGACATCATGTGCCAGGACCCTGAGCGTCGATGCACCGTACATCTAGATGATGAAGGATCAAGTTGACACATAAAAAGCCCAATTTGCAATGGTGTCTAGATGGCTTGACCAAGTCCCAAAAAAGGAGAGTCCAGCGCCTATGCCAGCTAGAACAACAAGAAGAAGCAGAAAGACACACGCTGGACAAGAAGAAGGTTCGGTCTAAAGTATGGCATCCAGGACTATGGCCGGTGATGGGAAGGATGACAAATCACGAGCTGATATAAACATGGTTGTCTTCTTGTCAAAGGAGTTCATGGCTCCAATGAATTCGGATGTGTCTGATGAGGAACATGGCATGACTTAGTTAACATTGGAGCCTTCACAAGCTATCTTTGAGAAGCCAGAAGATGAGAAAAGAAAACACTTAAAGGCATTGTTTCTCAAAGGTTTTGTCAACGGGAAGCCAGTCACCAGGATGCTAGTAGATGGAGGAGCAGCAGTCACCCTCATGCCATACACCATGCTGCACAAGATTGGGAAGTCTGAAGAAATATCTAACCCAAACCAACATGATATTGGTGGCCTTTGAAGGAAATGTCTCTCCAGCTCAAGGTGCAATCTGCATGGAGCTCACCATCGGCAGTAAAAGCCTTCCAACTGCTTTCTTTGTCGTTAAAGGGAGGGGATCTTATAATCTAATGCTGGGTCAGGATTGGATACATGCCAACTATTGCATACCATCTACAATGCACCAATGCATCATCCAATGGATCGGAGATTCAGTGGAGGTGGTCCAAGGAGAAATTTCTTTGACAGTAGCAGCTACAGAAGCACAAGGATGGACCTATGATTGGGTGAGCGGCATATCTTGAAAAGCATGGGATACCAAGTATCTCAAAGTGTCTGATTTTGGACTAAAGCCGGTTCAAGCAGTCGGCTCTGACGACAAGATTTAATGGATCAGTTCATTGAAGATGAAGGGAAGCTTGGGCATGAGTTCACATCGGCTGACGAAATGTAGAAGATATATCTTGGAGATGGAAGCAAACCAACCTAGATGTAGAATACAAGAAAGAACTGATCACACTGTTAAAGGAGTTCAAGGATTGTTTTGCCTAGGAGTATTATGAGATGCCTGGCTTAGACCGATCCATTGTTGAGCATCGATTACCTATTAAGCTAGGGTATCAGCCTTTCAACAAACATCTCAAGTAGTGTAATCCAAAGATTTACCATGATATAAAAGCCGAGATAACAAAGTTACTTGAAGCTAGTTTTATTCGGCAATGTCGGTATACCGAATGGATCTCTAACATAGTCCCTATCTACAAGAAAAATGGCAAACTACGTGTCAGCATTGATTTTAGGGACCTGAACAAAGCAACGCTGATGGATGGATATCTGATGCCAGTAGACAATGCATTGGTCAACTCTACTGCAGGGCACAAAGTCACCAGCTTTATGGATGGTAACGCTGGATACAATCAAATATTCATGGTCGTAGAAGATGTTGCAAAAACTGCTTTCAGGTGCCCTAGCCACGTTGGATTATATGAGTGGATCGTCATGACTTTTGGACTGAAGAATGTCCGTGCCACATGTCAGAGGGCCATGAACTTTATATTCCATGAGCTAATCGGCAAGATAGTAGAAATCTACATTGATGATGTCGTTGTCAAGTCAAAAGGATACAAAGAACATTTGGCCGACCTACGGAGAACATTGGAATGCACAAGGAAGCATGGTTTAAAGATGTACTTCAACAAGTGTGCTTTCGGTGTTTCAATTGGTCAATTCTTGAGTTTCTTAATACATGAAAAAGGAATAGAGGTTGCACAGGAATCAATCAGCGAAATAGACAAAATGGAAGCACCATCAAATAAGGATCGGCAAAATCAATTTTATTAGAATATTTATATCTAATTTATCTGAGAGGATACAACCATTCACACCTCTACTAAAGCTCAAGGCCGACCAGAAATTCGTATGGGGAGAAGAACAACAGAAGGCTTTAGATAACATCAAGCAGTACTTGAAATCTCCTCTTGCCCTAATGCCACCTCAAGACAAAACGTCATTCAAATTATATTTATCAACTAATGAGCGGGCTATTGGATCGACTTTTGTACAAGAGTTCGAAGGAAAAGACCGCGTCATATACTTCCTAAGCAGAAGACTCTTAGATGGAGAAACTAGATATTCAGCAGTGGAAAGATTGTGCTTATGCTTATATTTCTCATGCCTAAAATTGAGGCCTTACTTATTAACTGCTTAATGCACCGTGATTTGCAAAGACGATGTGGTAAAATATATGCTATCATTACCAATCTAGAAGGGCAGGGTCGGAAAGTGGATCTTAGCTTTGTCAAAGTTTGACCTGACCTATCAATCCGCTGAAGCAATTAAAGGGCAAGTGATGGCCAATCTGGTAACTAAG
Organism: Cenchrus americanus; assembly: GCA_947561735.1. NCBI lineage: Eukaryota > Viridiplantae > Streptophyta > Magnoliopsida > Poales > Poaceae > Cenchrus > Cenchrus americanus. The sequence goes on from OX387244.1 coordinate 197,306,442, forward strand.
CATTGTGGACCTGAGGTTGCAATTGTGGAACCTATTTCGTGGACTACGTGTCGGTGTTTTAGACCGGCAACCTACTAAGGGGAGTACCCGAAGTAGATGAATGTGGCCTCGCCGAGATCGGTAACTCGAAGGAAGAGACACGTGGCACACAATTTAGACAGGTTCGGGCCGCGAGGTGCGTAATACCCTACGTCCTGTATGCTGCGTAGCTCTGGATTGATTGGGCACGACTACAAGATGGTGCAATAGTGTGCCGTGATGAGGTTAGATGCTAGAGATCGGTCCCTGCCTCGCCTTATATAGTCTGGGAGGCAGGGTTACAAGTCGGAGTAGGGAGAGAGTACTAGTCGAGTACGTCTAGGAGTCCTCCATACAGTGGGGAACATGTACAGCTCCCTAACCAAGTACTACTCCTGTGTAGTCCTTGTGCTCCACGCCTTCAGGTGCCGTGTAGCGCAAGCCGGGTAGTCCCAGGGGCCTACCGAGTAGTCGGTCCTGGTACCCACCAAGGTAGTGGGCCCAGGGAGGTCCATATGACAAGCCCCCGAGTACTTTGTAGTCGAGAAGGATAGCTTCAACTAGTCTTGACGGCCTTAACGAGTAGTCCTCAAGCGTCCCCGAGTACTACAAGTCAAAAGTCCTCAAGAGTAGTCGAAGCATCCCGAGGCTGGAATGTACTCCAGCTGATATTTGAGCAATCCTGAAGTCTTCTCGAGTAGTCCCAAGCGTCCTCGAGTGCTGCCTTCGAAGGTCTTCAAGAAATGCCCGTCTTGTCTTGAAGCCGAAGCTGATATGGAGGTGCGATTGCAAAATTGCACTCCATATGGAGTAGCCCCCGAGCCTTAGGTTGAGCCGCAGGCTCTGGCTGAGGGTCCATCTGAGGTCTTGGCAAGAAAATCCCGAAAAATCCGGAGAGAAAAACCGAAGGACACTTGGCACGGAGCCCCCGAGCCTTGAGTCGAGTACTTCCTCTCGAATTGAAGGGTCATCTTGAAGAATGTGTCCTGAGATGCACCTGAGTCTTGTCGCTTCCCAGGTAATCGAGTAGAGCTAGCCGAGCCCCCGAGGTGAGGCGCGTCGACTAGTAGAATACGAAGGGTCACGCTTAGCTGCTGAGTCAGCCGCGCATGGACTTATCCAGCCGGCCATTGCGGAGCCTGTTTGACTTATAAATAGAAGCCAAAACCCTTAGGGTTTTTTCACCCATTCGATCTGCAGTCATTTTGATTCCATCTGAAGTAGATCCACTCCCAGCGCACGCCGCCGCCGTAGTAGATCTAAGTGTGCCGCCACCCAGAGCTTTCAGGGTAGCCCTCGAGCGGATGCGCGTGAAGACGCCCTGTACTTGGAGAATGAAGCCTTCACCGTCCAAGTATGCGAAGGCCGCCGGGAAGAAGAGGGGCCGCGAAGAGGCCGCCGCTGCTGCCACTGGAGCAGCGCCGCCAATGTCTCCACCACGGGCCGATCCAAGCCGTGAGTGGAAGAAGTCAAAGGTGAAGACCGAAGATCTCTTGGCCCTTCTGAACAGCGGATTCATCCAAGAGAAGGAGGTTAACATGTGGAGGGCCGCTGCCGGAGATCCATATCCAATGGAGAAAGCCGAATACGAGATTCCAATGTTTGCGCGGTTCGTGGAGCGCGGACTCGTGTTCCCGGCGAGCGATTTCTTCAAGAGCCTCCTCGGGTACTATGGAATTGAGTACCTGAATCTGAACCCGAACGGTATTTTCCATACTGTAGTCTTCGTGCACTTCTGCGAGGCTTTCCTTGGGATCAAGCCGCACTGGATCCTCTTCTGGAAGTTTTTCCGGGTGAAGCTGCAGCCAAGCGCCACCAATCCAAGAGTAGTCGGAGGGGCCGGCATCCAGTTGAGAGAAGACGCCGCGGAGCAGTACCTGGCGTACAAGCTTGTTGACTCCAACACAGATTGGAAGACGAGGTGGTTCTACGTCACGAACCACCACCCTGGCTTGCCGAAGCCAAGCGGGAGGCAGCCCAGGCACCACGAGTGGTGGAACACGGAGCCCACCATGCAAGAAGGGATCCAGCTCCCCGAGCTGCTGGCACGCATCAAGGTGCTCAGGGAAGCTGGGCTGAGGGCCGAGCATGTGGCCTTCAGTTTCATGAAGCGGAGGGTACAACCTTTGATGGCCCGAGACACCTTGGGCTTCGAGTACACCGGCGACGATGACACGTCGCGGATGCCCGGAGCGGAGATGGACGACGACGACATCATCGAGAGGCTGACGCGGATCTTCAAGGATATGCCGCTGTACACGGTGTGCCCTGTCCAAGAGTACTCCGCCGCGCGCCCGCCGAAAGAGGTGAGTAGTCGTGCTACCCCACTCGAGTAGTCCTTGCTTGGAGTAGATGTGCTGATGTCGTGTGTCTTGCGGGATGACTTGAAAAAGTTTGTCTCCGAGCCGCAGCCGCCCCCTCATGGGATCGAGATCCTGCAGGAAGGGAAAGCCAAGGCCAAAGAGCGGCGAGGAGCCGGTGAAAGCGATGACACCGTCATCGTGGAGGACTCCACCGATGACGACGACGACGATGGCGACGAGAAGACGTTGCAGGACCGCTTTCAGTTGCGGTTGAGGTTTAGCCGTCCAGGATTACCTCATGTGCCTCTTGTGCAAGACCCGCCGGCTAGCCTGGAGGCTAGCCTGGCTGCGCCGCCACGGAAGCCGCGCAACCCCGCCCGCTAGAGGGTGACGAAGAAGATGAAGGTCACGGAGACCACGCCTCAAGAGGTAAGATGTCTTGACTAGAGTAGTCGAGTACCCATCGTATGAGTACACTTGCTAATGAGTAGTTGTCCTTGTATGCAGGAGGTGGCGCTAGCGGAGCCCATCGAGGAGGGCGACGAAGGCGAATGTGACACAGTGGGGGAGCCGGCCTGAAGTCGTAGTCCAGCCCCCACTGTCGAGGAGCTCTTGGCGCAGTTGGAGCGCCAGCCCCCTGCTCCACAGGAGAGCACGGAGCCCGTAGCCGCCGCTGTTGAAGAGGTGGTGACTACAGGAGCGCAGGAGGGCACTGCGCCGGCCGTCGTTGCTGCAGAGGAAGCGGTAGCCGCAGGGGCGCAGGAGGAGGCGCCCGCCGAGGGTGGACTGGTAGACATTGCCAGCATCCTCGGTGCCCCGGCCGTGACAATAGTCCGGTCAAACTTGTAAGTACTGCATCGTCCCGAGTAGTACTTGTTGTAGTAGTCGAGGTTGATTGACGACCAGTTGGGTGTGCTTCTGCAGGAGAACGACGGATCTGTCCTGGGAGGGGGATGAACCCTCTGCAGCGGTGGCGGAAGAAGTCGCGCCGCCCACCGAGGAGTCCGCTCCTGCGTCCCAGGCGGTGCCCGAGCCGCCGGCTACCGAAACGTCATTGCCGGAGGCCCGCGTGGTCGAAGGTGAGTACTCTTCTGAAGCTGTGGAGCTTCTCGAGGAGTAGTCGTAGTCGCTAATACACATGGCTTCTCTTTCACAGGTGCCGAAGCCGAGAGAAGTGACATCCCTGCGGGGGTGCCAATGCAGAAGTCGACACCAGGCGTGCCGGAGGCTGCCGAAGGAGCCCCCGAGCCTGTGGAGGAAGTCGTCGAGGAAGCCGCCATGGCGGCTAGAGGAGGGGGTCACCACGTCGCCAGAGGTCGCTCTGGAGGTGGCTATCCGCTCCCCGGAGATCCAGGACGCGGAGCCCATCCGCTCTGCGCCGATGACGGAGGCCGCCGCGAGTAGTCGTGGCGGGATAGAACTGCTCGCGGATGATCTTGTCGACCCTGCGACGATGGCTAAGCACCTGGAGGCAGTCCGCCAGGCCGAGCAGTGGATGAAGGTAAGTAGCCTTAGCTTCTGAGTAGTCAATCCTCTGTCATTGAGTACTCGTTGACGTGTGTTGTCTGTGAAGGACGTCGCGGAGAGGTCCCGCAAGAAGTCCAACATGCTGCAAGGCTTTGGCGACGCAGTGCTCCGGGCTGAGGCACTGGAGGAGCAGCTTGTGAAGTCGCGAAAGCACGCGGCCGCAATGCAGTCTAGGCTCGACGCCGCCTTTGCCAAGTACCACAATGATGTCCAAGAGTTGCAGGCAAAGGGCGATGACTTGGTGCGGAAGAACAAGAGCCTCCGCAACAAGAACAAAGGTACGCCGCTGGACTTGTCAAGTAGTTGTTGGAGGTCGAGAGGTAGTCTGACCCGCTGTACTGTTTGCTGTGTTGCAGAGCTTGAGGGCCAGGTGGAGCAGCTGAAGTCCTCGGAGACGAGCATGAAGAATCTCTTCTACCGGGAGCAAGAAGCCCGCCAGGTACTCGAGCTCGACTACAAAGAACTTGCCTTCGAGTGCGAGAAGCACATGGAGCTCCGGATTGCCTCTGACCGCGATCTCGTCAACTGCTACAAATCATTGCAGAAGTTAAATGAAGACTGCGAGGCGCTGCGGGACCAACTGAAGGAGCTTGAGGACGCTGCGCTGCCGATCGCAAGGCTCCTGGTGCCGCACCCGGGCGGCCCCAAGATTGCTCCACTGGTGGATTGTCTGAGGGAAGCCCCTAGCCGGCTGGCTGCTTATGTGAAGCACATGGCGAGGTCGATCCCGAAGCAGGTCTTGGCCTTCATGAAGTCTTACTTCCCGAAGGCCCCAGTGGAGGTAGTCGCTGGCGGGGTAGCCGCCAACTGCACTGATGAGCAGTACTCTGAGCTGCTGGACCAGATGGCTGCCATCGCGGAGCAAGTAGCTGAAAAGCTTAATCTCCAGTAGCCCTGTAATAGGTAGCTAGTAGCCAGAGTTGTACAAAAACAATTGTAATGTAATTGCTTAAGTATCAATGAAAGGAAATTTCCAGCAATGAGTACTCGTAGTCCCGATCTCAGAGTGCGGAGCCCCATCGTGGAGTAGGTGCGAGTAGTCGTACTCGGCGGTAGTCCCGTTGAAGGAAGTAGACAGTAAAGAAGTTGATGAACAATCAAACTTTATTACTGAGGAAGTACACCTGGATGGTCAGGGCCGTAGTTACAGAGTAGTCGCCTGGACCCGAAGGCCGCTTACAGCTGAGTAATGCTAGGGCGGGTAGCCGCTTACAGCAATAGATCCGTAGGTAGCCGTGTAGGCTGGATCGTAGATCCGTAGGTAGCTGTGCAGGCTGGATCTTAGAGTGTGGTCTCTTAGTAGACCGCTGCTAGAGTCCTTGACGCTCGTCGCAGCCCAGGATCCGTAGGTAGCCGTGCGGGCTGGATCCTGGAGAGGAGTAGTCCGGAGACTGGAGCCAGGACCCGGAGGCCGCTTACGACGGAGGGGTGTTGATGTAGTCGTGTAGACTTGAACCCCGGAGTAGTCGTGTAGACTAGGCGTAGAACCGACAGAGCTGGTCGACGTTCCACGAGTTGTTGATGTCTTCGCCTTCAAGTGTCTGGAGGCGGTAGGAGCCCAGCCCGGTCACTTTTGCAACGGTGAAAGACCCTCCCAGGGGGAGCTGAGCTTGTGGAGTCCTTCCGTGTTCTGGATGTGACGGAGGACAAGATCACCAACGTTGAAGGAGCGTTCCTTGACGTTGCGATCATGGTAGCGTCGGATACCCTCTAGGTACCTTGCTGATTGGACGAGGGCAGCGCAGCGAGCTTCTTCGAGGCTATCGATGTCAACTCATCTGCTGTCTTCTGAGACGCCTTCGTAGTAGTTCTCTACTGCCGGTGAGTTCCATATGACGTCGGCAAGGAGGATTGCTTCGGAGCCGTAGACCAGGAAGTAAGGGGATTGCCCCGTTGGCTTGGATGGCTGAGTCCGTAGCCCCCAGAGTGCATTGGGTAGTTCCTTGATCCACTTGCCCCCTTTGGAGTTAGCAGCGTCGTGTAGCCGCTTCTTGAGAGCGTCGAGCACCATCCCGTTGGCGCGCTCGACTTGTCCGTTGGCCCGGGGATGGGCAACTGAGACATATCGGACGTCGATCCCGCTGTTCTCGCAGTACTCCCAAAGCTGGCGGTTGTTGAAGTTGGAGCCCAGATCTGTGATGATGCGGTGGGGTAGTCCGTAGCGGTGTACGAGTTCATCCAGGAAGTCGAGTACTCTGTCAGCCTTGGGGCATGTTACCGGCTTGACTTCGATCCACTTGGTGAACTTGTCGATGGCCACCAGTACTCTGTTGAAACCACCTGGCGCAGTTGGCAGTGGCCCAATCATGTCGAGCCCTCAGCAGGCAAAGGGCCAGGTTGGCGGTATGGTGACTAGCTTGTAGGCTGGGACGTGTTGCTGCTTGGCGAAGTACTGACATCCTTGGCACCTTCTTACGACTTCTTCGGCATCGCCCAGAGCTGTGGGCCAGTAGAAAGCTCGCCGGAAGGCCTTGCTGACCCGCGTGCGTGAGGACGCGTGGTTGCCGCAGACGCCCTTGTGGATCTCGTCCATGATGTCCTTGCCTTCTTCGCGTGGGACGCACTTCATTAGTACTCCGAAAGATGCGCCCCGCTTGTAAAGCTTGTCTCCGACGAGGACGTAGGACTTGGCTCGGTGGACAAGCTGCTCGGCCAAGTTCTTGTCAAAGGGAACCTTCTGCTCGCTGAGGTAGTCGATGAAGGGTTGCCTCCAGTCCACGTCGATCATCATGACCTCCTGCCCAGCTGGTGGGTGAGCTGGGACAGTGGTCAGTGGCGCCGGCTCTAGGATGGATGGCGCGTGAAGCTCGTGAACGAAGACACCCGCTGGTACTTGAGCGCGGATGGATCCAAGCTTCGAGAGGACGTCCGCCGCGACGTTTTTGTCACGGACGATGTCGTGGAACTCGAGACCGTAGAACTTGTTCTCGAGCTTGCGGACTTCTAGGCAGTAGGCGTCCATGTTCTCCTTGTTGCGGTCCCAGGACTTGTTGACTTGGTTGATGACCACTGCGGAGTCGCCGTAGACTAGTAGCCGCTTGATGCCCAGTGAAGACGCGAGGCAGAGCCCGTGTAGGAGAGCTTCGTACTCGGCTTCGTTGTTTGAGACCTTCCAGAAGATTTGCAGGACGTACTTGAGTTGTTCGCCCGTTGGAGAGATCAGGAGTACCCCTGCACCTGCGCTCTCGAGGTTGAGTGAGCCGTCGAAGTACATCACCCAATGCTCTGGTCGCACGGTGGGAGTAGGTAACTGGTTCTCACGCCACTCCGCCATGAAGTCGGCTAGCGCCTGCGACTTGATGGCTATGCGTGGCTTGAAGTCGATGGTTAGGGCACCGAGCTCGACTGCCCACTTGGAGATTCTTCCAGTAGCATCTTGGTTCTGCAGGATGTCGCCGAGCGGGTAGTCGGTGACAACGGAGATCGAGTACTGCTGGAAGTAGTGTCGTAGCTTCCGCGAGGTGATGAGTGTACGCGTACAGGAGCTTCGCACGGCGATAGCGTGCCTTGGACTACGATAGAACCTCGGCGATGAAGTAGGCGGGCGGCCCGGATTGGATAGGCGTGGCGGTCTTCTGCCGCTCGACAATGATGGCGATGCGACCACATGAGTAGTCGCGGCTAGGTAGAGCGATGTTGCTCGCCCTTGTGAGGAGCCGTGAGGATCGGTGGCTTCGATAGGAAGTCCTTGAGCCGGGCAAGGGCTTGATCCGCCTCTCGGAGTCCACACGAACTTCTCTTGATGCTTGAGTAGTTTGAAGAAGGGGAGCCCCGCGTTCTCCTAGCCTCGAGATAAATACGTTCGGTGCCGCCATGCACCGGTCGGCTTACGGACGTCTTTGATGCTCGTGGGAGCTTTCATGCTGGTGATGGCGGAGATCTTCTCGGGGTTGGCTTTGATGCCGCGCTGGTTGATGATGAAGCCGAGTAGTTTGCCCGAAGGTACGCCGAAGACGCACTTGTTCGGGTTGAGCTTCCAGCGGTACTCACGCAGTGATGCGAAAGTCTCTTCAAGGTCGTCGATGAGGGTACTGGAGATCTGGTCTTGACAACCACGTCGTCCACGTAGGCTTCGACGTTCTTGTTGAGTTGCCTCTTGAAGCAGGCCTGGATAGCTCGTTGGTAGGTAGCGCCGGCGTTCTTCAACCCGAAGGACATGGTCGTGTAGCAGTACGCGCCAAACGGGGTGATGAACGCGGTCTTATCCTGGTCTTCTTCCTTGATCGCGATCTGGTGGTACCCGGAGTAGCAGTCGAGGAAGCAGAGCAGGTCGCAGCCCGCCGTGGAGTCGATGACTTGATCAATCTACGGCAACCCGAAGGGGTCCTTGGGGCAGTGCTTGTTGAGATCAGTGTAGTCGACGCACATCCTCCACTCGTTCGAGTTCTTCTTGCGGACGAGGACGGGGTTGGCGAGCCACTCAGGATAGAAGACTTCTCTGATGAAGCCAGCCGCGAGTAGTTTGGCGAGTTCCTTCTTGATGGCATCTCGTCTATCATCGGCAAAGCGTCGGAGGTGTTGTCGCTTGGGGGTGGCCTTAGGATCAACGTTGAGGCAGTGCTCAATCAGCTCCCTGAGCACTCCTGGCATGTCCGATGGCTTCCACGCGAAGATGTCGCGGTTAGCCCGAAGGAAGCTGATGAGCGCGTCTTCCTATTTGGGGTCTAGGCCGGCCCCGATGGTGGTGGTCTTGCTGGGATCGCCTGTTCCGAGGTCGATCGCCTTGACGAGTACCTCCTCAGGTAGTTGAGGCTTGTTGGCGCTGTCAGACTTCTCTATAATGTCGAGTTCACTTGTAGCAAGCTTCTTCGACGCAGCGTAGACCTCCATCATCGCGTTGGGTACTTGATTTGTAGAGGCGATCTCCACGGCTTCTGTGTCGCAGTCGTGGGAGATCTTCAAGTCCCCTTGAAGGGAAAGTACACCAGCTGGGCTTGGCATTTTGAGTACCAAGTAGGTGTAGTGGGGCACCGCCATGAACTTGGCGATGGCCGGTCTGCCGAGGATGGCGTGGTAGGAAGTCTCGAAGTTCGCGACCTCCAACTTGATGTACTCGGTACGGTAGTTGTCCCGAGATGCCCCGAAGGTAACTGGCAGGACCACTGAGCCCAGTGGAATAGCTGCGTTGACGGGGACGATGCCGTAGAAGGGCGTGTTGCTCTTGGTGAGCATGTGAGTGATGTCGAGCTTCATTTTCTTCAAGGTCTTGGTGAAAAGGACGTTGAGCCCGCTTCCACCATCGATGAGCACCTTGTTGAGTTTGGAGCCCGCGACCACTGGATTTAGGACGAGGGGGAACCGTTCTGGTTCGGAGAAGCTGGTCCATTGATCCGCGCGAGAGAAGGTGATGGGTACCTCCGACCACCTGAGATGGGTCGGGACCGCTGGCTTAATGGACATGACTTCACGACGGGTAGCCTTCTGCTCCCGCCTGCTGGGCAATCCGCCGAAGAGGACGTTGACGGTCTTGTCAGGCTCTTGGAAGTCGTTGTTGTCGCCGTCCTTCTTCTTGCCCTTTTGGTCGTGAGGGTGCGGTGGCTCTGGCGTATCCTTGAGTGCATGCCTTAGTTGGTAGCACTGCTCGGTGGTGTGGTTGTCGTTTGGATGTTCACGGGCACTTCTCCTTCAGCAGGTCTTTGAAACCGCCGGAGTTTTTCTTCGAGTTCCCTTTCGCAGGGCGCTGGATAGCCGCGATAGTGTTGTCTGGCTTGCGCTTGCGGTTGGGACCCGAGTAGTTGTTGTTGTTGCTGTTGCGACCGCCTTGGTTCGCGTTGCTGCCGCTGTCGCCGCCCTGGTTCTGCTTGGTCTTGCAACGGATGGCGTCATATTTGGCGTTGGCCTTGTCTTCTTCGTCCGCCCAGGACGTGATCATGTCCTTAAGATGGGGGATGGACCTGGGGCGGCGGCGACCGAAGTCTTCGAAGGTGCGGCGGTGGTAGAGGCCGTCTTGGAAGAGGTCGATGACCTCCTTGTCAGTGACGTCGACGACGGTAGCGCGCTTGTCGAAGAAGCGGCGCATGTACTTGCGGAGGGTCTTGCCTTGTTCCTGTTTGATCATGGCCAGGTCCATGCGAGTACCCGATCGGCCCATGGCGCCGCCGAAGTTGCTTCGGTGAACTGCTCCTTCAGTGGTCCCACTTGTCGATCGAGTGCTTGTCCGGCGACTCGAGCCATGTGAGTGGTGCTTGGTCCGGGCGAAGGGGAAGTAGAGGCACTTGGTGTCGCCGTTGCCACCCGGCGTTCTCGATGGAGAGGGCGTAGCACCTGAGCCACTGGATGGGATCCTGCTTCGCATCGTACTTGGTGATCCCCAAAGGCTTGAACTTGTCGGGGAGGAGCAAGTTACGAAGTCGAGGTGAGAAGGCGGGGAAGCCGTCGCCATCGCCTGCGGTGGTCGACTTCTTCCGCCGTAGCTCCTCAATCTTCTGGCGGGCGTCGTACCCGCCCTGTGAGGCGCCAGAGGCGTGGCTGTTCGCATGGCCTCGGCCGCCGCGACTTCCGCCGCCTCTATCCCTCCTGTTGGCTCCATGGTTGGAGCTTCCGCCATCGCTGCTGCCGCCGTCGGGGTCGTGGCCGCCGCCGCCGGCCGGAGCGCGGTGGGGGACGACCTCGCGGTTGCTGTTGTCACGCTGTGGACGTCCGCCGGCGTTGGAGCGGGTGTGGTTGGGTTCGGCTGGGAGGTCAGCTCGAGTACGGTTGGGACCGTTGCCAGCGCTACGACTTGTAGCCTCGTTGTCGCGTTGCCTGGCGGGGGGAGGCTGGTTGACCCTGTTGTCGACTCGCATGAAGTAGGCATCTTCAGCAAGCTTGGCGATGACCTCCACAGCGCGGATGCCCTGAGCCTGACATGCGATCGCTGTGATCGACATGAGGCATTGCTCAGGGATAGTGTGTACTCTGCTCTCGACTGCCTCGAGAGCTTCCGCAAGGTTGCGGACGGGGAAGTTGTCGCGGAGGCGTCGGCGACGTTCGCTGCGCTTCCGGTTGCGCTCACGTCGAGCGTCTCTGTTAGCAGTGGTCTCGTCTGTCGGAGCATCAGCAGAGAGCTCGTTGGAGATGTCTTCCAGGTACTTGTCCTGAGCCATGCCTGAATGCCTTGGGGTGTCGCCGGCAGCCATGAAGACTTGGCGATCAGGGGTGCCGAGGCTGGACTCAGAAACCACCACCTCAGTTGGTGTGTTTGAGTCAGCCTGGGCAAGTGGCGTTCCCTCCTGGAACGGTAGCGAGTCGATGTAGGCGATGTAGCGTGAGTCTCCACTTATCAGGTCAGCAGGCTTGCGGTCTGGCCAGTAGACGAATCTCCCGGCCGGTGTGGATGTTATAACCAGCCCGGAGGCCGGCCCTGACAAGGGAAGCTCAGTGGAGTCGTCCTCGGACTCAGGCTCCTCAGGGTCCGACATGAAGTCGAACTCGTAATCGGGGTTCAAGTAGAACTCGGAGAGAGGGCTGGAGTCCGAAGCGGGACTGGGGGCGGTGTCAGAGTCCGAGTTGTACTCGGGTATGGGCTCCTTGCCGGCCCGGCGCGAAGAGGGAGCCCCCGTGCGGGCCCGGCTGAGGGTGTGGGGGCCACGCGTGGAGCGCTCACGAGGAGAGGGGACCGCCTGCGATGGCTGAGCAGCCGGCTCGCATGCGATGGCCCATGGAGACGTCGAGTTCGAGTTGGAGGCGGATTCGAGCTCGAAGTCAGCGTGGTGGTTGAAGAGCGAAATTTCGCCGAACTTGCCGCGAGTTCGCTTGTGACAACTTCAGGAAGCGTCACGAGGCCGGTCTTCGGGTTGGGCTGCATTGTCAGGCGGCGCTGGAAGGAGCCTGCGCCGTCAGCAGTGCAGACCCAGGCGCCGAACACGAAGGTGTTTCCACGGTTGAAGGCGACGGTAGGCTTGATGTGGACGGGAGCCGTCGAGTTTGCCATGTGATCTCGGGCGAGATCCCCTACCTGGCGCGCTAGCTGTCGGTGTTTTAGACCGGCAACCTACTAAGGGGAGTACCCGAAGTAGATAAATGTGGCCTCGCCGAGATCGGTAACTCGAAGGAAGAGACACGTGTCACACAATTTAGACAGGTTTGGGCCGCGAGGTGCGTAATACCCTACGTCCTGTATGCTGCGTAGCTCTCGATTGATTGGGCACGATTACAAGATGGTGCAATAGTGCGCCGTGATGAGGTTAGATGCTAGAGATTGGTCCCTGCCTCGCCTTATATAGTCCAGGAGGCAGGGTTACAAGTCAGAGTAGGGAGAGAGTACTAGTCGAGTACGTCTAGGAGTCCTCCATACAGTGCGGAACATGTACAGCTCCCTAACCGAGTACTACTCCTGTGTAGTCCTTGTGCTCCACGCCTTCAGGTGCCGTGTAGCGCAAGCCGGGTAGTCCCAGGGGCCCACCGAGTAGTCGGTCCTGGTACCCACCAAGGTAGTGGGCCCAAGGAGGTCCATACGACACTACGTTCTTTGATGGATCATCATGTGGAGTAGGAGCTGGGATTGGAATGGTCCTCATCTCAACCCAAGGAGCAAATTATGAGTTTTCCATCCAAATTGAGTAGACTTCAACAAACAGAGGACCATGTGTGGTTCGAGGACCGGTGGATGATCGCTTCCTTGTGTGATGAGTGATTGACAACATTGTGTGGACTGATTCTTCGCTAAGTATTGTAGGTGCAGGTTGCAGCTTGACTGGTGTTGGTGCAGGTGAAGAACAAGCGCGAAAGGTCGTCGCCGATGAGGCCTCCAGGTGTGGAGAAGACAAGTAGGCTTTGTTTGAGGGATCCGGTGGCCAGCGGGGTCAAGTCCGGGCCGCATGGTGGCATGAACAGCAAGATGAAGTCATGGACGGTTTCTTGGTTGAGCCTTAAAACCAAGGTCGAGCTGGGACTACGTGGGAGCCAAGTCATGAGTGGCGATTGGCAGAGGCTACACCGTGTTCCCGGGGTTCCCAGTGGTTCACCAGAATACCACTTGGTTTCTTGGTTGATCCACAAAGCCAAGACCGAAGAACCGAAGACGGTGCTGCAGCAGCTCCAGACCGGTCTGACCCGTAGGTACCGCTCTGACTGGTGAGGAGCACCGGTCTGACTGGTGTGCGACGACGCAGTCCGGAATCTTCGTAGCGGAGGACACGCGTCGGGATCGCATGGCCTGCGTCGAGGCTAAGCAGGGTGCGGTCGCCGGGCGTTTATCCGATGGAAAAATTTGAAGACTTCCAAAACCGCCCTTGAGGGGCTTGTATTCCTAGTTATTAAGTAAGGGTATTTTAGACTTTCGGTTGCCTCCATATAACCAATGAGGTGAGAGGATGGCAGCCAATCTCTTGGAACCCTAGTTCATTTGCTTTCCTATTTTCCCTTCCTATTTTCTTAGGATTTCCATAGGACTAGCTTGAGAGCTTCATGGTGAGATTTTGTGAGAGGGTTGAATGAACGGGCGGCAAGCTAGACCTTGTATGAACCTCCTTGGTATGTATAGATGATTTGGCATGGTTCCTCCATGTATGAACCTCCTTGGTATGTGTTGACCAGCGGGTGCTGTTCATCCCGAGAAGCCCAGGTCACACCGGTCTAACCGGTGCCTCTCATCGGTCTAACCGGTGCAACCCCTGTTGGGTTTTTGCTCAGGTGAACGTCTGGGTGTGTTCGCTATTGTCCTGTGTTGCTGCTATTTCGTGATTGGGTCAGTTTGGAGCTCGGTAGGCCTGTTTGGTGTTTTGGGGCTTTCTGGCTGAGACTGGTCTGCCCGGTGTGTTGCACCGGCCTGACTAGTGAGGAGCCATTCTGTGGAAGTCTCCAAGTTCCACCAGCAGGGACTGGTCAGACCAGTGAGGTTGGAAGTTGGTTTCTAGGTTCAGTAGCACTCCAGTAGCTGCGTGGACTTGGCCAAGTTGGGTAGTGAGTCGGAGACGTGTGTTGGAAGTCGTGGTCGTCATGTTGGAGTATCCATCTCCTTCAAGAAGAATTTTTATCGGCTCCCATTCACTCCTCCCCTCTCTGGTTCGTCGTATCGGTCCTTCAAGTGGTATCAGAGCCAGTTCGGGTCTTTATTAACTCTAACCAGTCTAAGATCCAAGGATGGCGTACCAAGAACGGGGTACGGGTCCTCCACACTTCGATGGCAAGAACTACCAGATGTGGTGTAAGCAGATGGCGGCGTTCCTCCGCGGAAAGGGTCAGATCCTTTGGGATGTCACGGTGGACACAGGCTATGTCCAGCCGATGAACTTCCTTGCCCCAGGATCGAGGGACTTGTTCGACGCCAACAATAAGGCGATCTACTACTTGTTTCATGCTTTGTGTCAACCTGAGTTCGATCGGGTGCACACCGAGCACTTGGCTTGTAGAATCTGGTTGGTGTTGAAGGAGGCTGATGCTGGGAATGCCCAGGTTCAGGCTTGGATGTATGCGACCTACCGGAGAGAGTACAAGAGCATCACTCATCTCCCAGGTGAGTCCATCGATGACTTGTTTTAGAGGTTCATGGTGGTTGTGAACAACATGAGGGCCAATGTGGACGTGCTCCATACAATGATCATGATAGAGCTGTCAAGCTCTTACACTCTTTGGATCATACGATCTGGGGCGGAAAGTTCGAGGCCATTGTGGAGTCGGAGAAGTATGACACTCTGACGGTGAACGAGATGTTCTCGAAGCTCAATTCGGCTGAGGTGGATAGGGGCATGACAGCCAAGCTCGAGGGCCCGACTGACTCTCATAGTCTTGCCCTCGTCGGTGGTTCGAAAGGAAAGGCTAGCACTAACCCATCCACCAGGATGTTCTCTTTGTCCTCTTTGATGTCTATGCCAGATGAGGAGTTCGATGTGCTTGGAGAGGACGAGCTGGCGTTGTTGACGAGGAGGTTCGAGAGGCTGCACGAGAACCGGGTGAACATGAGGAGGAACACGAGGACATGCTTCCAGTGCAGCAAGCTGGGACACTTCGTAGCCGACTGCCCGGAGAAGGTCGAGAACAAGGATAGATACAAGCACCAGTTAAGGACGGATGGCAAGTGCCAGTCGAGGCGTGACCACAAGATCAAGCACAAGAACAAGCACAAGGACGAGCGACGATCGAGGAAGAAGGAGAGCTGAGGCAAGGCCGAGCGATGGTTGGAGCGAGCGATGTTGACTCTAGTTCCGCGTACTCCACCTCGAGCTCAAGCAGCAGTGAAGATGAAGGTGATCGTCGCAAGAGTAGGAAGTCGTCAAAGAACCTGAGCGGGCTGAGCTGCTTCGCTAGAGACGGCTTCTGCACCATGGCGCTGAGCTCCGGCGGCAAGAAGAGCACACAAAGTGACTCGGACTCTGATTCCGATGATGAGGTGCATGATGAACTCCCTTTGTTGCGTCTGGAGAATGAACGGCTTGGCTTGTTGCTTGATAATCGTGATGACATGCTTAGAGAGGCCAAGAAAATGAGGAAAGAGCTTAGGGCTTCACTCGAGGATGCTAGGACTAGAGTGGCTGAGCTAGAAACACAGAATTTGGATGCTAAACTGGAAATTGATTCTCTGAAAGCTTCACCTGTTGTTTCTGATGATGTTGAATGTGCTGATTGCTCTATTTTCCTTGCTGATCTTGCCTTGTTTAAGGAAAAGCATGCCTCCAAGTGTGAGGAACTAGATGTGCTTAGGGTTGAAGTGGCTGAGCTTAAGTCTAGACTTGCTTTGCTAGGTGCTTGCACTTCTTGCCCTGTCTTGCATGCTAAAATTGATGAGATGCATGCTTACACTGTTTCTCTTGAGGCTAATCTAAAAGAACCAATTCCTACATCTTGCTCTATCTGTGAAATGCATGCTTTGAAGAATTTGGAACTTGCACATTATGTTGATCGTTTGCAGAATGAGAATGATGAGCTGAGAAACTTGATGGGTTGGTTGTCTGGTCATGAGCCTCAGTTGAGGATAATGATCGAGACATTCAAGAGGCAGGATGGTGAGGGACTTGGGGCAAACAAGGTTGGTGAGGGAAGTGAAGAAAACATTCCAGAGACACCAAAACCCACCACAAAAATGATTTCCCTCCCAAACCTAACCATCTTAGGAACCGACTAGACGTAACCCCAGCTCCACCCGCGTTTCCCCTACAAACAAATGATTTCCAAAAGCCTATCAAGTTTGTGAGCACTTCCGGGAAAGTGTTCTTTGGGAAGGAAAGTGAGAAGGCTACTGAGGAGAAACCTGTGGAGAAGTCGAGTGGACAGAAACCAAGAGAGCAGCCCCAACCCAAGCCTAAACCTAAGCTTGTGAGATTTCATTGTGGCTATTGTGGGAGAGATGGCCATAAGGATGAGTTTTGCTTCAAGAGGAAGCGAGAGGAGAGAATGGCGAAGGAGTGGAGAATGTCGTTCGATGGTGTACTTGAGCCTCGTGTGCAGATGCCTAGGGCCAAGGTGAGTGTGGGGATAGTTCCGGCTTGGGGAGAGCGAAAGGCTGTTGGAGGTGCTGCTGGCCGGGCTACACCGGTCAGACCGGTGAGGGGCACCGGTCAGACCGGTGCAGGCCTGGATAGGCAACAGTTCAGGTTTCGTGCTCATACAGGTGCGAGGTTTGGCTCTGGAGGTCATGGTTCTGGTGGTTGGGCTAGAAAGTTTGCAGGAGGTCAGTTTGCTAGGCGTTCCCCCCTCGTGCTCAATACGGGGATGGGAGGATCCATAGCTTTGATATGGAGAGGAGGGACAGTCCACGCGCTTTCTTTCGTGGTTTTGGTCCTCCTCCGGGTAGAGAGGGTTGGTTCCCTCGTGGTGGTTACCGTGGTGGTGTTCGTGGAGGTAGCTTTGGTAGGAAAGATGGTTTGGTTTGTGCTAACCCCACTTTCGAGCAAATGGCTCGGCACTGGTTTTACTCTTTTGGTAGTAACCCAGTGCTGAGTCGTTTGTTCGCTCACGTGCTCGTTTTTGAATTTCAAGTGGGAGACTTGAAGAACATTTGGTTGATTGACTCCGGTTACTCGAGGCATATGACCGGGGACAAGGGGTGGTTCTCAAGTCTCGTCCCGGTGGTGACAAGGAGGTACATCACTTTTGGGGACAATGGGCGTGGGCGTGTGCTTTCAGAAGGTGAGATTAAAGTGAGTGACAAGATCACTCTCAAGCGTGTTGCTCTTGTTCAATCACTGGGGTACAATCTGCTTTCAGTGTCCCAGTTGTTGGATGAGGGTTTTGAGTGTTTCGGCCTGGTGGTTCTCGGATTTTGGACTCTCGAGGGGACCTTGTCCGTATGGTCGTTCCCGAGGGTCAGGTGCTTCGTGCTTTTGTCTTGCTTGAGTAAACTCAATTTGGTCCAAGGATTGCCACGGTTGAGGCTTGAGAAAGAGTTGGTTTGTGCGCCGTGTAGGCATACCAGGATGGTAGCCTCTTCTGACCCGCATCTCACCGATGTGATGACTGAGCATCCATGCGAGCTGCTCCATATGGACCTTGTTGGCCCAGCTCGTGTGCGATCTGCGGGTGGGAAGTGGTATGTCCTTTTTGTGGTGGATGACTACTCTCGGTATGCGTGGGTGTTCTTTCTCGAGCATAAGGGGGAGACGTTTGGTATTGTTCGAGATCTTGTCTTGAGGTTGAGGAACGAGAGGCACGAAGATGCCATACGAGCAAGACACCGTGACAATGGCTCAGAATTTAGAAACTCTCGTTTTGAAATAGTTTTGCCATGATTTGGGTCTTGAACACCAATTTTCGAGTCCGTATACGCCTCCCCAGATTGATTTTGTGGAAAGGAAAAACAGGACCTTGTGTGAGATGGCTCGGACGATGCTTTATGAGCATAGGACTCCGAGAAGGTTCTGGGCTGAGGCGGTGAAAACCGCGTGCTTTGTGTCGAACAGGATCTACCTCAGAGTGCCTAAGAAGAAAACCTGCAACGATTTGATGCATGGTCGCACACCCAAGGTGAGTCACTTCCATGTCTTTGGATGCAAGTGTTTTATCTTAAGAAAGGGAAGAAGCTGGATAAGTTTGAGGCTAGGTCTGTCGATAGTATTTTCTTTGGTTATGCATCTCATTCTAGAGCATATCGTGTGGTCAATCTTGAAACTAACCAAATCGTGGAGACTTGTGAGGTAACCTTCAATGAGACACAGCCACGTAGTCAGCTTGTCTTTGAGTGTGCAGGTAATGATGAGCTTGGCGAGGAGATCTTTCAGGAGGAGGAGCATGAACATTGGGACGATGAAGACGGTGGTGTGGTGCCCCCGGCTGAACATGTACCTACTACTTTGACTACGGTGGTGGACGGACCCTCTCCTACACCTACGACGACGAATCAAGATCGATGAGAAGCTACAGTTGAGGGGGAGGTAGCATCAAGGCGAGAACCTTCCCGGCGAGTACAAGTGGATCACCCAGTTTCAAGGATCATCGACGACATGAATGAACGTACTACACGGTCGAGGGTTCGAAACAATTCTCATTTCGCTCATGCTGCATTTGTTGCCACCTTTGAGCCCAAAGACATTGGACACACACTATCTGATCATAATTGGGTTAATTCAATGCATGAGGAGTTGGAGAACTTTGAGAGGAATCAGGTTTGGGAATTGGTTGATCCTCCCCTAGGGTGTAAGACGATTGGTACAAAGTGGGTGTGGAAGAACAAAGAGGGGGAGAAAGGTGAAGTGGTGAGAAACAAGTCAAGGCTTGTTGCTCAGGGGTTCAGTCAGAAGGAGGGGATCGACTACGAGGAGACCTTTGCTCCCGTAGCCCGTTTGGAGGCGATTAGGATCCTTCTAGCCTTTTCTGTGGCCAAAGGGTTCAAGTTGCATCAAATTGATGTGAAGAGTGCTTTTCTGAATGGTGTGTTGGAGGAAGAAGTGTATGTGAGGCAACCACCGGGGTTTGAGAGTGAGAAGTATCCCCACCGGGTATACAAGTTGAGGAAGGCGCTTTGTGGGTTGAAGCAGGTGCCTAGAGCTTGGTGTGGTAGGTTGAGGGGGTTCTTGTTCGAGAAAGGTTTTGAGATGGGGAAGGTTGATCATACCTTGTTTCTACTAAGGCAGGGCAGAGATATCCAGATTGTGCAGGTGTACGTGGATGATATTGTCTTCGGTGGCTCGTCTAACTCTCTTGTTGCAAGGTTTGCAGAGGATATGAGCAGGGAATTTGAGATGAGCATGATGGGCAAGTTGCTGTTCTTCCTCGGGCTACAAATCAAGCGATCAAAGGAAGGAACATTTGTGCACCAAGCTAAGTACACCAAGGACATTGTGCGAAAGTTCAAGATGGAGGACTCCAAGGCTATGAACACGTGGACCAGAAGAAGTAGCGGAGCATGATCGGGTCACTCCTCTACTTGACGGCGACGAGGCCAGACATCCAGTTCTCGGTATGTCTGTGCAATCGTTTTCAAGCGTCTCCGAGGACTTCGCATCGGCAAGCAGTGAAGCGAATTTTCAGGTACTTGCGTTACACTCCAGACTTCGGCCTTTGGTACTTTGCGTCCTCTTCTTCGGCGCTTCATGGTTTTTCGGATGCGGATTTTGCCGGGTGTCGGTTGATTAGGAAGTCCCCTTCTGGGACTTGCCAGTTTTTGGGTTCTTCATTGGTGTCTTGGTCTTACCGCAAACAGTCGAGTGTTGCTCAATCCACTACCGAGGCAGAGTACGTTGCCGCTGCTAGTTGTTGCTCTCAGCTCCTTTGGATCACATACACCATGAGTGACTTTGGTGAGGAGTATACCCATGTCCCACTTCAATGTCATAGCACCAGTGCCATAAGCGTTGCAAAGAACCCAGTGCTCCATTCCAAAACCAAGCACATAGAAGTGAGGTATCATTTTATGAGAGACAACGTAGAGAAAGGAAAGATAGCTTTGATCCATGTACCCACACATGACCAACTAGCCGATATTTTCACCAAACCCCTGGATCAAGCAACTTTCACTCGTTTGCGGGGGGAGCTTGGTGTGAGTTTGGTTTCTTGAGTTGGGTGTGTGAGAGCTCCTTTGTAGCATATGTATAGCTTTCCTTTGTGCATTTCTTGCATTTGGCATGGTATATGTAACATGATGTATAGGCATCCTTGTATCTTAGATTGCATGCATTTTGTATCATATGCATTAGATAGGAAAAGCTTCTCTTATATACATTAGTCACCATGGAATGCTATTTATGTCTTTGTGAGCTTGTTTGGTATGCTATGGTTAGTTTGTCTTAGCTTTTGATGATTTTGATTTATAATCCATGGTTGATGACTATATTTTTGAAAAATGTCACATGTATGCTCTCTCATGTGTAAATGGCTTTATATGATCTTGACATGTTTTAGTGGCTTGGTTATGCTTAATTTGTGGTTGGATAACTAGTTTATTGATCATATGGGGCCAAAGGCTCATTTGCCATCATGAATGTTTAGCCCTCTTGCTTTATCTTGTGGAGGGGCATAAGTTCCTTTTTGTCGCAAAGACATTTCATGTACCAAATTTGAATCTGAAAATAAAATGTAAAATGCTTGGAAAATGTGCTCCCGTGTCGTATGTGCTGAATTTAATTTGCTTTGGGTGCTAAACTGTAGCATGATGCCTCCTAATGAGAAGTCTCATACATAGAAGTAGGCACATGGCTCGGTGGCTTTGACATGACATGAGGTGCTTGTGGGTGTTTGTGATGGTCTTATGATTAGAATGGCTGTCCTAGCATGAAGTTTGTGTGGCTTTGCTATTTCGATATGTTTTGATCATGTTTAGGACTTTGCTCATGAGAGGCAAATTTTTCGCAAAATTGCCCAAATCCATCTTAGCTTGGTCCAATGGTTGTGAAACTTGGTGATCTTGTAGTTGATGTCAATACGAAGCTATAGAGTATCTAACTTGCTCATTCGGACATGTGTGGCATCTTATGTTGAATTGTGTCTATTTGAGAAGCTATAGGTTGAAAGTTTTGCATTTTTGGCTTGATTCATGCATTGCCAAAAACGGGGAGAAGTTTGAGCTTGAAATGGCTTGCTGGATGCATTTAGAAGGTTTTCAGGTGGTTTCGAGCCATTTCTGGGCTCTGGTGTGCACTAGTTTGACCGGTCAAGGTCACCGGTCTAACCGGTCAGAGTGCTGGCCCTGTTCATATGTTGGGCACCGGTCTGACTGGTGATGGTGACCGGTCTGACCGGTCAGAGCTGAGCTAATGCAGCTGCTCTGTTTTCTTCAAGTGGTTTGTATGCATTCATCCAGGGGGAGTTGCATTGGTTCAAGGGGAGCTTGCATGTGTGAAGGGGGAGCTCTTTGTGGTTTTTCGAGCTTTGGTTTGGTGGTTTGCGCTCTTTGCTTGAGCATAGTTTTATCTCGGATGTGTCGAGCTGTTGCCCTTGCCTAAGGGGTCCGAGACTTGTCTTCTTCAAGTGATCTTTCTCTTTGCCTTTGTTTGGCTTTCGATCGCTTGTTGGACTTTCTTTTTATTCGTTTCTTTTCTTTTTCTTTTCTCTCGTGTTACTTTATGCGGGTGTTGTCAATGCACTCATCAAGGGGGAGATTGAGAACCATGTGTGGTTTGAGGACCGGTGGATGGTCGCTTCCTTGTGTGATGAGTGATTGACAACATTGTGTGGACTGATTATTGGCTAAGTATTGCAGGTGCAGGTTGCGGCTTGACTGGTGTTGGTGCAGGTGAAGAACAAGCGCGAAAGGTCGTCGCCGGTGAGGCCTCCAGGTGTGGAGAAGACAAGTAGGCTTCGTTCGAGGACCCGGTGGCCAGCGGGGTCAACTGTGGGTCGCATGGTGGCATGAACAGCAAGATGAAGTCATGGACGGTTTCTTGGTTGAGCCTCAAAACCAAGGTTGAGTCGGGACTACGTGGGAGCCGAGTCATGAGTGGCGATTGGCGGAGGCTACACCGAGTTCGCGGGGTTTCCAGTGGTTCACCAGAAAACCACTGGGTTCCTTGGTTGATCCACAAAGCCAAGACCGAAGAACCGAAGACGGTGCTGCAGTAGCTCCAGACCGGTCTGACCGGTGGGTCTGACCGGTGTGCGACGACGAAGTTAGAATTCTTTGAAGCGGAGGACTCGGGTCGGGATCGCATGGATTGCGTCGAGGCTAAGCAGGGTCCGGTCGCCGGGCATCCATCCGATGGAGAAAATCTGAAGACTTCCAAAACCGCCCTTGAGGGGCTTGTATCCCTAGTTATTAAGTAAGGGTATTTTAGACTTTCGGTTTCCTCCATATAACCCATGAGGTGAGAGGATGGTAGCCAATCTCTTGGAACCCTAGTTCATTTGCTTTCCTATTTTCCCTTCTTATTTTCTTAGGATTTCCATAGGACTAGCTTGAGAGCTTCATGGTGAGATTTTGTGAGAGGGTTGGATGATCGAGCGGCAAGCTAGACCTTGTATGAACATCCTTGGTATGTATAGATGATTCGGCGTGGTTCCTCAAGGCTTTGTTGTGTTGTTCCCGGATGTTCTTGGTGGTGATTTTTGGAGCCCTCTCTTGGTGGTTTTTCTTGGGGTGTTTTTGGGACCTTGCTCTTGGGGATTTGATGGGGGGAAATTTGTGGGAAACCTTTGTGGTTCTTTGGCCTGTGATTCCCCTCCCAAATCCACGAGTTAAAGGGCTTGATTTTGGGGTTTTCGATGTTCTAGGGTTAGAGGAGTTTTTGGTGGGATTTCTTCGATTCCTCTTGATTTGACAAGTTTTGCTGGGATTAAACTTGGCTATGGACTCCTCATGAGGTGTTCCTACTATCCCCAAAGTCTTGTTCAAGTCCGTGGAGCGATTCGGGAGCTCGAGGCTTGGATTTGGAGGTGTTGACCCGCGGGTGCTGTTCATCCCGAGAAGCTCAGGTCACACCAGTCTGACCGGTGCCTCTCACCGGTCTGACTGGTGCCTCTCACTGGTCTGACTGGTGCAACCTCTTTTGGGTTTTTGCTCGAGTGAACGTTCGGGTGTGTTCGCTGTTGTCCTGTGTTGCTGATGTTTCGTGTTTGGGTCCGTTTGGAGCTCAGTAGGCCTGTTTGGTGTTTTGTGGCTTTCTGGCTGAGACCGGTCTGACCGGTGTGTTGCACCGGCCTGACTAGTGAGGAGCCATTTTGTGGAAGTCGCCAAGTTCCACCAGCATGGACCGGTCTGACCGGTGTTGCTCAGTGGACTGGAGTTTTGGTGTTCCGCCGCGTTCTCGGGTCTGTGAGGTTGGAAGTTGGTTTCTAGGTTCAGTAGCACTCCAGTGGCTGCGTGGACTTGGCCAACTTGGGTAGTGAGTCGGAGACGTGTGTTGGAAGCCGTGTTCGTCTTGTTGGGGTATCCATCTCCTTCGAGAAGAATTTTTATCGGCTCCCATTCACCCCCCCCCCCCCTCTCTGGTTCGCCGTATCGGTCCTTCACGAACAATCAAGCTGAATACCGGGCAGTGTTAAAGGGAATAAAGCTACTGCGAGAAGTCAATGCTGAAGTTGTTGAGATATTAGGAGATTCTCAACTCGTGATAATTCAATTGGCAGGAGAATATGAATGCAAAGATGACATATTAAGGATTTATCATGAAGAATATCTTTAGCTAGTTTGAGAGTTCAAGATAGTAAAACTTGAACATATCCCTAAGTGTCACAACAGTGAAGCTAATCGGCTGGCTCAAGGGGCATCAGGTTATCAGCCGATTCTAACTATGGAGTTACCAGCTGAGGATTGGAGGAAGGAGATAGTGGATTATTTGAAAGATCCATCCAAGAATGTCGATAAACAATTAAGGTACAGGGCCATTAAATACGTTCTACTAGAAGATGAGTTGTACTATCGTACCATCAATGGGGTTCTCCTTAAATGTCTTGGTGAAGAAGAAGCTAAAACCTTAATAGGGGAAATTCATGAGGGAGACTGTGGAGCCCATCAATCGACATTCAAGATGAAGTGGATGATCTGAAATAATAATAATTTTTGGCCGATGATATTGGAAGATTGCTTCAAATACTACAAAGGATGCCAAGAGTGTCAGAAGTTTGGAAGCATTCAAGGAGTTCCAACACCAGCAATGAACCCAATAATCTTAATCAACCTATGGCCGTTCAGAGGTTGGGAGATTGATCTAATTGGATAGATATACCCACCGTTGAGCAAAGGTCATAAATTTGTATTGGCGGCGACATATTATTTCACAAAGTGGGTTGAGGCAATCCCAATCAAGACTGTGACATTAGACAATATGATTGATTTCGTTAAAGAACATATTGTCTATCGGTTTGGTATACCTCAGACCATCACAACCGATCAAGGGATTCACTTCAGGGGAATTTGAGGAATACGCAAATTCTTTGGGGATCAAGCTGCTGAACTCATCTCCTCACTATCCTCAAGAAAATGGACAAGTAGAGGCAGCAACCAAGGGCATCATCAAGTTAATCAAACACAAGATCGACGAAAATTCCAAGTGGTGGCATACGATCCTCAATGAAGCACTATGGGCATACAGGATGGCATGCCATGGGGCGACAAAAGTATCACCATATCAACTAGTGTACGATCATGATGATGTATTGCCTTGGGAGTTAAAAACAGGATCTAGAAGGACTTCTTTACAAGATCAACTATCGGCCGATGTTTATTCAGCCACGATGAAAGAAGAACTAGATGACCGTGCTGCTAATCGGCTGAGAGCCTTGGATGTGAGACAAGGTTATCCCTCGGTCCCCACCAACGAGGCTCACGGCCGTCCCCGACAAGTGGGTCCAACCTATCAGAAGACCCGTCAACCTGACAGTGGGCCCAACTGACCTAGTTGGTGGCCCACACAACCTCCTAAAGACCTTCTAGAAGATCCCCCAGACGACCTTATCCAAAATGAACGTAAGACTTGGCGTGCAAGACAAGACATCGGTGGATTCTAACCAAGCAGATCGACGGATATGGCAAGTATTGTAATCAACTAGATTTAGGTCTCCTGGTCCTAACCGACCAGGAGTCTGGGAACCGACCTTGTCTGCTAGCCAATATAAGGCGGGTAGTGTGACCCCTTGTACGAATAGCAATCCCCACGCAATCTTCTCCAACAACTGGACATAGGGTTTTTACTCTTTGGAGGCCCGAACCAGTATAAACTCGTTATGTTTTTTGTGTTCCAAGTGCTCATGCGCAACCTTCGAGTTCTTAGCCTTAGATCCCCCCTCGCCGAACAACTAAACCATTTGGGTTAACCACCCTGTGGGATGTCTAGATCTAACCATGTGACAGTTGGCGCTCCTGGTAGGGGAGGAATCTAAGGTTCTTCGTGCAACTCGATGGCTTCGACCAACGGTGCCATCTTCCTGGAGAGCATGGCGGACATCCTCGCCAACCCCGTCGACATCTGCTTCGACACTATGCCGGCGGGATCCACCGCTCTAGCCGCTTGCCTCGTCATCGAGGGCAACACGGTCACTTCCAACTAGTAGGTCGAGTCCAATCTACTAGTGGAAACCCACCAACCCTCTCCACGTGACCTGATCACAGGGCTTGATCGCGTCGAAGGCATGCTCTCTGAAACAATCAAAGTCTGCGAATGCGTCAAGCGCCCTCGCATGACCTCTACTCCCCCAACCCGCATGCCTCTTGGCTTGCAGAACGCTGCTCACGTAGCGTCTCGCTACATGAAGCGCAAGATCCAGATCAGCTTTGGACCCAAAACCTCACATTGTGGGGGCCGCAGGGGTTACCTGGATGACCCTTGCCCCATCGACGAGAACTCCAAACACATGGCTCGCCAGTGTCGTGTGCTTAAGAAGCTTCAACGACCTCTCCTCGCGGCTCATCTCCGCCAGATCAACCGCGAGCTGTCTCCGGATCACCTCGCGTTTCAGATCGCCCGTACGGCCATCTCCCCGAACTATCTGAAAGAATTTTTTTGGTCCCAGACCGCGAGGTCTTGGTGGTATCTACAAACGTACCTCCCCAACCAGGAGAAAAAAAGAGCAGCGAATAGAGTGTGAGAGTGCCAACACCGCAAGAGCTACACATCGTCAGCAAGAAGCAGATGCAGCTGCAGCAGCCGCGGGTCATCCTGCCGGCAACGTCGCGCAAGGCGTCGGCAACCAACCAGCAGGCAATGTCAGGGCGCAAGCCTCCTCAGCTCCAGCAGCTCCTCAGTAGCACCAGCAACGCAACGAACCACGTCGAAACCGCCTTCTTGCCATAGACCTCCTAAGGGACTTTGAGCAAGATTGCCATGAAGTCTACAACTCCCCTCAAGCAAACATGGGTGCAACACTTGCCGCACTGGGACAACTTGAGGATACTCATGCAATACGACATCTACAAGCCCACATTCACGTCACCACCGCCCAGGTTGAAGAAAGAGGCCAAGGATACAACAGATCAGCTGCAAGCTCCTACACCAGGAGCAGGTCGGAGCACCCTCGTCAACGACGTCGCAGCAATATCCTCCTTCAGCCCGTGGCCGAAGAGGGGATTGGTGAAAATGAAGTAGTGCAGCCGGTCAACCTTGCCGCCAATGCCGCCGCCAACACCGCGGCCAAACCTATAGCCAACGCCGCCACTAACGCTGCAGGCAACGTCGACAATAACCCAACCAATGTTGTTGGCGCCCAACAAAATGTTGCTGCCAATGCAAGGCAGAATGCTGGAGCTCAACCACCACTAGTACAAGCCAACCACGCCGAAGGTAGTCAACATCGACGTGTACGAGATGAAGTGGAATTATCACGCCGTGCAAACTACGACCACGACAACAGGGCCCCTGACCCCCTTGATGCCAACAATCCCGTTCAAGAAACAGAACTCCGGCAGATGCACGACTAAGAGGTTCTACGACATGCCCAGTATGACCAAGATAATGCTCCACCAGGCAACCTCTACATTATCCCGACGGCCTATGCCCCATAAGCAGTCCTGGTGCGGTCAACAAGTTTCTAGCGTTCTCATGTCGTCTCAGGACGATCAGATACCCCAAATACTTCAAGCAAGCCATTTAAAAGTATGACGGTCGCTCTGACCCAAGTATTTGGCTCAAGATGTACAGGATCGTGGCACGCGCCTCTGGAGGCAACGAAGACCACATGGCAGGGTACTTCCCCTTGTGATGGGCAAAGCGCCACTCTTGTGGCTCGATAATCTTCGTGCAGACTGCATCACCTCCTTGGCGACCTTGTCACAATTTTTCATGACCAACTACCAGGCGACCTACAATCGTCATGGCAACACCCATCATCTCGCTAGAGTGCGGATGAGGCATGACGAAACTCTCCGAGGGTACACTAACCGCTACTTTGAGAATCGCAACACCCTTGCAGGTGTTAAGGACGAAGACGTCACCACCTACTACAAGAAGGGAGTCACCATCATCAAGCTCTTTGAGAAGATCCACGAAGCTGACGTCCACACCATCACTAAACTCATGGCTTATGTCGATAAGCTTGTCGATACTCAAGAGGTGATGCATGACTTCAACGGGGAAGATCACGACAATGGTGGTAGCAGGTCGCGCAAGTGCTATGGCGAGGCCTATGCGACCGATCCACCCAAACCCTCCACCTTCCTCGAAGGTGACATCAATATGGTCATGGATGACCAATGATAGATCCAACGCGACGCTAAGCATACCATGAGGGATTGTGAACAGCTAAAGCGCGACCTAGGGGTGCCTCCAGAATCCAAGAAGACTAAGAGAGGCAAAAAAAGACGACCAGGACAGCAGTCGCTGCTATGACAACTATAACCGTCGACCTGATCGACGTGATTACCGCAACTGCCGACCCTACTGTTGCAATGATGACAAGGACCGCCGTGACTATCACCGCGACTACCACCGTGATGACCATCGTGATGACCGACGCGATGACTATTGTCGCGATGATCGCCATGACGATAACCACAACAACCGAAGGGATGATCGTTGCAATGACCAACGTGACGAGCGCCACGACGACCGGCGTGATGATGGTCATCACGAGGATGACCACAACCATAATGACAACAACCGCAAGGAGCACTCTCCACCACCACCACCAAAAGGAGGCAACCCAATGGCGCATTTCAGACCGCTAACTGGGAGATCAACTTCATCGTTGGTGGTCATCAGGCCGCCAAGAGCAACAGGCAGCAACGATCAAATACAAGGGAGATCGGCCAAGTCAATACTAAAACTCCACAACCTCTGTGTTGATCGGAGTACCCAATCACTTTCTCCAGGAAAGATCATTAGGTGCACATTCCCGACCTCGGGACCTACCCGTTGGTCGTCAATCCCATAGTGGACGGCGCGTTACTGCCTAAGACCCTCATTGATGGGGACTGTAGCTTGAACATCATCTTCACAAAGACGATGAGAAAGATGGACTTCGACTTCAACAAGATGACCGCATGCGATGAGCCCTTCTACGGGATTGTGCCAGGCAAAGTTGCGTACCCCATAGGTCATGTATGCCTACCGATCACCTTCGGTACCAAGGAAAACTTTCGTACAGAGTACCTAATGTTCGAGACTGCAGACTTCCGCTCCTCCTACCACGCCATCCTTGGTCAACCTATGTTGGCCAAGTTCATGGCCATACCCCATTACACCTACCTCATCATAAAGATGCCAGTGCCAAATGGGATCCTTTCCGTCCTTGGCGACATCATGGTCTACTACAACTATGAAAGCTCCACCGTCGAGCTCGCCAAAGATTCTGTCTGCAAAGCCACTGCTACGGTCATGGTCGCTAGGCCGCCAAGATTGAGCAAACCTCTCTGGAGGTGACAGGGAAGAAGCGGACATCCACAGCTTTGGGTGCGGGCTGGTGCAGCACACAAGATCCGGTGTGGCGCGCGGCTCTACATGCTGTGGTGCAAGGGATCTGGTAGGATCTGGTGTGGCGTGTAGGTTGTGCAGCTGCGCGGCTGGCAAGCTCAGCCCTACAGGCTAAGTTCTGGCCTTGCACCAAAGTGCGCAGTCTGGCTGCGCATGCGCGAGCATGAGGTTAACCTCGGCTGTGGCACGGCCGACACGTGCGCCGTCATCCATCTTGCTGGGGCTGCAGCACTGCGCGTGACTGCGACTAAGCGGTGGCTTCACATTCTTGCAAAGAAGAGCACGACACGAATGCCGACACGGATAGCAGCAAGCCACAGTAAAGATGGCAACGCGATGGACGATCATCAACGCAGGTGCAAAGGCATGGATGTGTGGTTGTGCCCTCTGGCACAAACCATCGAACATCTGGTAGGTGTGCAAAGGTGCAGCTGTGGAACAAGCAACCAAGGCCTCTAGCTAGCACTCAAGAGGACATAGGAAAGCAAGCGGCCATAGAAAAAGCACGGGGTACAGCTTGGGGCTTGGCCAATTTTGAGTGCGACAAGCACCAGGGTCAGCGGCACGACGACGTCGCAGGTGCACAGCGACTCAGCGTACTGGGTGATCAAAGGCTAAGTTTTGGACTCCCTAGCTTGTGTGTGGGCGGGCACGTGGTCAACCATGTTCACGACACGGTTACATCCGCGCGTGGCGTCCCTACGTTCTAGGGCCGCCGCGGCGCAACTGCTGGCTTTTGGCAGCTAAGGTGACAACGAGCAGCAGGTACTAGAAAAGCACGACTCTTGGCCCGTTCAAGGTAGCGACGTGGCGAGACCGCAGTGCGGCAACTCGGCACGCACGCGTGTGAGTGTAGGGGCAAGTGTGAACTCGCAGCGCTTCCACGGTCATGCCGGCGAGCGCGGCGCTCGGGTTTTCCATAGCTCTGGCATGGACACAAACGTGCAGCAAGCAGATACAAGGTGAAGGCTTGACCAAGGATGAGTTGCGTGGCGGCGACCGCTTGACGATGACAGCGGCACCTGAAACGCGAACGCATAGCTCGATGGCTGGCACATAGAGGCGACACGGTGAGCGCGCCGGCACGAAGCAGAGCGGGTGTAGCCATCATAGGTGAGCACGATTCGCCCACGGCGTGAAGGCTAGGCCCCTCAGCAAGTGATTGGGTGGTGTTGCTCACCTGATGTCCTTGGAAGCGGCGGCCACAACGGTGAAAAAGCAGAGTAGGGCAACATCACGACGTGACGAAGAGGAAGCAGAGTAGTGGCGCGGTTCCGGCCTAGGCATCGCAGTACTGGCTTTTGGGCCTCCCTCCGGTGGCTCCAAGATGGCGAAGATGGCATCGCGGTACAAGCTCAAGGCAGAAGATGCAGAGGCGGTACATCGACGACCACGACACCCGCGGAAGCTCCGGGGCGGTGACGGGGTCCACGGCTCGGCGCAGCCTCCTCGAGCAGCAGCAGCTCCGACTCCTTCCCGAGCGACAGCGACTGTCTCCTTCCACTTCTCCACTTCTCCTCTCTTCTTCCTACTCCTGCTTCGATGGCAGCGGGTGGAATTGGGAAAAATCCCGCCGAGGCGGCCGGACGGAGGGACCCCGCTGCGCCCGGGTCTCCAGTGGCTCCGGCTCCTGGCGGTGCTCCCCTCTTCCTACTCCTTCTCCTCCCTCCTTCCCGTTTTCCTCTGGTGTCAGCGGATGGAGATTTGGAAAATTCCCCTTGTTGTGGCGCGGTGTAGGCCTGTAGGGGTGAGGCGGCTATAGGTGGCCAAACGGGCCTGGCCCGCTGGGCCGGCACTAGCACGGCCCGATTTGGCACGACACTAGCACGGCCCGGCCCGACGGCCTTAGTGCTAGTGCCGTGCTCGTGCCCAGCCCGTGCTAGTGCCTGGGCCTCAAAGTCGGCCCGCGGCACGGCCCGAAGCACGGCACGGCTAATGGGCCGGCCCGTTAGCGGCACGACGCGCGGGCCGCGCACGCGGCACGACAGCCGTCCATCCATGTGCCCGTTGCCATCCGACCGTTGGAGCTCCTCAGCGCCTGGGCTATATAAGCCGCCTCCCCCCTGGCCGGTACAGGAAACCTAACCCTAATTCATTTCCCCCCCCCCCTCTCGCTCGACGCTCGCCGCCGCACTCATTGTCCTGTTCGTCTCCCTCACTCCCTCAGCCGATATCGCCTCCGCTGGCTCCGCTCCGGCCTCCCCTCTCTCGATCTCCTCCTCTCCTCTCCTCTCCTCTCCTCTCTCGATCTCCTCTCATCTCTCGCATCCGGTGGCCTTGCGCCGTCGGCGGCTCGGCACTGGCACACGGCACGGCCGTCTCGCCCCGTGATTTCGATCTCGGGCAGACGATGTAGCATCATCCTCTCCTTGTCTCCGCCATCGTCTACCTCGCCGTCGCCGGTCTCCGGCCACTCTGGTGCTCCGGATCCAGGTCCGTCGAGGAACCAGGGGGCTGGATCCACCCGTCGTCGCCGGTATACCTGGTGCTCCAGCCGCAAAGGTACGAGAAAACTGAAAACCCTACCCTAGTTTCTAGATCTATCCTATTTTCTTGTA
This sequence comes from Cenchrus americanus, assembly GCA_947561735.1. Classification (NCBI taxonomy): domain Eukaryota; kingdom Viridiplantae; phylum Streptophyta; class Magnoliopsida; order Poales; family Poaceae; genus Cenchrus; species Cenchrus americanus. The sequence continues at coordinate 197,337,534 of OX387244.1, forward strand.
TTTGATGTGCTTTTAACCCAAGATCTTGTTTGTTGCCTTGCTTGTGCAGCTGTTGAGGGACTAGGTCAACGGCTAGCGACGATGGACGGCTCCGACGACGAAACGGTTGAGATCGGGATGAACGAGGAGCGGCGGTTGTGCGGACTAGCCGGAGATGATGACGATGATGACCTGCTGGAGGACCGCGAGGCGCTGTTCGGCCATCGCGTTGATGATCCCATCGACGTCGACGGCGAGGGCGCCGAGCCAAATGGCGCTGAGCCAGATGGCGATGAGCCTGGCTCGGAGGAGCCAGGTGCGAAGCGCAAACGTCCCTCTACTTCTCCTGTCTGGGATGATTTCCAGAAGCTCACCAAGGTTGTGAATGGTAGGGAGGTCAGGTATGGTGCCCGCTGTCTTCATTGCTCTAAGGAGTACTCTGCCCTTTCTACTGGTGGCACTGGTCATCTTTCCCGCCACCTTAAGACTTGTGTTAAGAAGCGTGAGAAGTCACGCATGACTCAGTCTCAGATCTCTTTTAATCCTGATGGTAGTATGCGTAGTTGGGACTACTGTCCTCTTGTTGCTCGTTCTCAACTTGTTCGATTGATTGCTAGACTTGATATTCCTATCTCCATTGGTGAAACTGATGCTTTTGAAGAATACATAAAAATTGCCCATAATCCTAGATTTTCTAGAGTGTCTAGGCAAACCACCACTAGAGACATTGCTAAACACTTCACTGAGTGTAAGACTAAGCTTGTTGAGACCCTTGGTGGTTCATCTGTTAATTGTGTGTGTCTCACCTCTGACATTTGGTCTGGTAATGCCAAAGAGGACTATCTTAGTGTTGTTGCTCACTACATTAATTCTGATTGGCAACTAGAGAAGAGGGTTCTAGGTCTTGTTCTTATTGATGAGTCCCACAGTGGACAAAACATTGCTGATCGTGTTGCATCTGTGCTTGCTGATTATGGTTTGTCTGAAAAAGTGTTTGCTGTTACTTTAGACAATGCTTCATCTAATGCTTCTGCAATGCAAAAACTGAGACCTATACTGTCTAAATACCTTGGTTTTGAGGTTATTGATGATCCTCAAACTTCAGCATCTACTGAGGAGAACTATTCATCTAATGCTATTAATTCCATGTTCTTGATTCAGCGTTGTGCATGTCATATTATCAACCTGATTGTTAAAGAGGCTCTTGTTGCTCTTAAACCTTTGATAGAAACCTTTAGAACTGCAATATCTTGGTTAAATTCATCTAATCAGAGAATTGCTGCATATAAAAGTTACTGCATTGCAACTGGTGTTAGGCCTAGAAAGTTTCAGCTTGACATGGATGTTAGGTGGAATTCTACCTATCTAATGCTTAAGCATATTTATCCTCACAAGCAAAGTTTCAGTACTTTTATGCAGGCTCAGTATCCTAGGGGTGAAGGTGAGTCATTCTTGTTAACTGATGAGCATTGGGCTGTGGCAAAAAAAGTGTTATCATTTCTTGAACTGTTTTATGATGCCACAGTTGCATTGTCTGGTGTGTATTATCCTACATCACCTCTTATGATTCATTATCTTGTTAAGATTGCTCTGCACCTGCAAACTTATGCTAATGATTGTCACATTAGATCTGTGGTTCAACCCATGATTGACAAATATAACAAGTACTGGAGGGACATACCTTTACTTTATGCTTTTGCATTCATCTTGGACCCTAGAGCTAAAATGAAAGGTTTTACTAGGGTGCTTAGAAGGTTGGGTGTTCTCACTGGTACAGATTACAGTACTTATTTGATTACCACTAGAGCTAAGCTGACTGATGTCTATAACAAGTATGATGCTAAATATGGTGCTGTTAGGTTGAAGAGGGCTGACCCTCCAAACCTGTCTGGTAAGTCAAGATCTGCTTGGGATGAAATATATGATGATGGTCCTGCTTCTTCTAGTTCTTCTTTGCCTTGTGGTGTTTTGCCTGGTATTGTTAACATGTCTGTTGATACATCTGCAACTTCTCTGCTGCATGCGGTAAGGTCCTCATCCTCAGCCTCCACTACTTCTGAACTTGTTTCCTACTTGGACTGTGACACTGTCAGCCATTTGTCTGATGACTTCAACATCTTGGACTGGTGGCATCAACATACTTACATATCCAGTTCTCTCTGTCATGGCTAAAGATATCTTGACTGTCCCTGTCTCTACAATATCATCAGAATCTACCTTTAGTATGACTGGCAGGATCATTGAGGAGCGGCGGAGGAAGCTCAGGCCTGACATGGTGGAGATGCTGACCTGCATCAAGGACTGGGAGGCGGCAGAAGCAAGACTTCAACAGGCTGTGGAGGACAAGGAGCTTGAAGAAGCATTTGAAGGCCTTTTCATAGATTAGTTCAGTAGTTAAAGTATCATTTATGTAATGGGTCTGTAATATTTAGAGACTTATGGTCCTGATGTGCTGGACCTGGACTTGGTTGATGTAAGAGAAGACAATGAACTCTTTATTGGGGGCTTGGCTGTACTCTTTTCCTGTCTAGGGTTTCTCACAAGGGTGAGTTTTACCTAGATAGGTTTTTAATGAGGCAGCCATTGCACAAGCTCCTAATTAAGTGCTATTTTGTTAACTTCCTTGTGTTTGTGTCTGTGATTGCTCTTTTGAAACTGTGGTTGTCTTTGAAATATTGTGTATGAAATTCTGTTAATTTTGATGTATGTTTGACATGTTAGTGCCTCTTAGCGCTAGGGCCGGCACGGGCACTATAGTGCCTTTGGCACGACACGGCACTACCTCTTGGCCATAGTGTCGTGCCCGTGCCTGGACTTCGGCACGGCGGCACTAGGTGGCACGGCACGACTAATCCGTCGTGCTGATTAGTGCCGTGCCGCTTAGTGCCGTGCCAAGTCGTGCTAGTGCCGTGCCGTGCCGGCACGGCCCGTTTGGCCACCTATAGAGGCGGCTGCGACTGGGGTTTTATAGGGCGCATGCTAGGGTTGCGGGGCTCGCGGCCGATGGCTGGGATGTGGAGCCTGGGGACACGTGGAAGAATCCCCCCTCCGGCAGCCATGGGAGCCTGACGTGAGCTCATTGCCACGCTGGCGTGCGTGCGACGGGAAAGAGGAAAAAAAGGAAGAAAAGCGCTGACCGGTGGGACTCGGATGTAAGTGGCTGAGGTTGTGGTAGGTGATAGCTGGGACGCGGATTAGCAGGCTTAGCAGCTGAACGGGCCAGCAAGGTTAAGGTGGACCAGCCACGAAACCTCAGGGTGTGCCGACGAACTTCAACGGCGAGCTTAGCCCAGATTAGATAGAGGATTAGGCCCAACAGAGAGAGAAAGGATTTCCTATATTCCTACACACATACAACTAATTAAAATCTGAATTTAAATTCAGATTTGAACTCCCCTCAAAAAAAATCCTAATAAAATCCATTAGACTCCAAAATAAATCACACTAATATTTATAATTTCGAAAATTTTTATATTTAGGAAATTGAGGAAAGGTGAGAAGACAATCTTACAAATTTTAAAGAGGCCCATATGGAGTCGGCCGACCATAGGATCGTCCGAACCGACTGTGGTGCTTGTCCATTGGTCTTAGAGGCTATCCCCGGGGTGTTTCACTCCTTGCGCCAGTGCTCTGGCCTATAAATAGAAGGGGAGGGGATTCATTTCTTGCCAACACTGTAACACACCAGAGCTTTAATTGATTTTACCATGTGTGAAATTTCGCAAAAATTTAAAACTTTTTGTTTGAACTTGTGTGCTACCAAATTTTCAAACCGCTTTGCTAGCCTCTCATATCAAATCCCATATAAAGCAAAACAAAATATAGAATTTTTTTCAAACAATGCTATAAACTTTGATAGGAGTTTCTTGGATTTTATTTGGAGTTCAATTGAGTGTTGTTTGAATTTGAATATAATTCAAATTCAAACTAAAACTAAATCTATTTTCAAAACTATTTCTAAAAGCTAACCTATTTAACTTGGGCTCTAACCCACCTGACCAGCCCAACCTGGCCAACCCACCTTGCCCACGCGTGGCCCAGCTCGGCCTGCTTCATAGGCGAGCCCAGCCCGTCGCCCTTCTCCCTCTCTTATCTCTCACCTCCACCTGGGGCACACTCGTCAACCGGGGAAGACTATTCCCCTTTTTTCCCCGTGATGCGCACGGGATAGCGACAGGGGTGGTGGCGCACCGCAGCCCTGGCCTTGCCCATGGTGCCGCCCCTTTTGCTGCGCTGGCGGCCGCGGATGGGAGCCATGCGCCCCGTGTTGTATCACGACTGCCCGTGCTCGCCAAATCCTAGCAGCCCCCATATAAAACTCACGCTGCACGTCATCCCCCTGTGCCCGCTGTAGCTATGGGGATTTCCCCCAAATCCGTCACCGCTTGTGTTGAGGAAGGGGGGAAAGGAGGGGAAGGAGGAAGGGGATGGAACCAGAGCCACTGCCGCTAGGCCCTCTTTCCCCTGTGCACTACTCCTCTGTTCCTTGCTCTGCGTCGTTCTTCTCCTGCTCGCCTGCACGGCGCCCTCACCGACCAGGAGCCGCACCACGGTGTCGAGTCGACCACACCCTGCCACCTTGGACGTCGGGCGCCGCAAGCACCACAGCCACCCCTGCCGTCTGTGAACGTCACCGTCAAGGAGCACCGAGCCCGCATCACGCCGTCACCGACGGGAGGAGTCGTGGATGCTTTCATCACCATCGTGTACATCTTTTGCTTCACCTTGCCGCGGGACATGTAGTTCCTGTGTGCGCAGCATGTCGAGTTGAAGACCGCGACATCGTCGACACTAGGTGCAGCAACGATGTCTTGGAGCCCTGCGCCGCTACCGAACCGCAGGCCACCGTCGGCACGCTTCCTCTACACCGTGTGCTCGGCCTTCGTGCCGCTGTTCTGCATGTGCTGCGCCGACGCCCTGCCTTGCCTTGAACACCGCCATGCCCCAAGGTGAGCACACAGCCAAGCCTTTTTTCCCTTGCCCACCAACTGCTCGGTGAAATATCTGAACCGCGAGATGTTGTTGTCACCGCCGTCTATCTCTGTCTCTGAAGCCAGCCTTCGTGCTGTCTACATCTCCTGTAGGTATTGGCCTCGCGGCACTGCCGGTCACCATGCTGCAGTCATGTCCCTATAACAGGGAGAACACACACACAAGGTGCTCGACAAATTGTGCCAATCAAGCCGTTGACCACCTAGCCGTTCCCCCCTCTCCCCTCGACATGTTCGTCGAAATGCTTGACTGACGCCTTCAAGCACCGGGAGAACAGCCCCACCTCGCTGCGTACACACCGTCGGGAATGCCCACACCAAGACCATGATGCCACCTTGAAGATGTTGCCGCACTTCGGAGGACGTCCACACCAACATCGCCGCCATGCCGTTGCTGTTCCGGCGCTGCCGCTACGCGTGCCGAGAACACAACACACCGTGGAAGCCTTCGACGCGCCACCACGCTACTTCAGTTCGCCGCGGGACACGAAGCCGGCCACCATCCTCGTCGCCGAGCTGAAGCTGACACCGACCGCGAGCTAAACCGTGACCTCCGGCCTGCACTACACGACACCAAGCTGTCGCGGCCACGATCTCTCCCTGCCTCTCCGTAGACCATCCCCGAGCCCACGATGAGCCACACAGTCGACCTATTCCTTGCCATCTAAGTGTTCGATAAAATGCATGAGTATCCTGTGACCAGAACTTTCTCCTGTGATCGTGCCAGTGTCGCCAGCCATCGTGTTGTGCCTGCTGTTTGTCTCCTCTGTCACCTCGGCAACCATAGTTGCCTTGTTGAAGCTGCATCTTTGTCATGCCCACCACATGTTCGACGTTGTGCACCAAAGAATGCAGCAACACGTTTCTCCCCTTTTGCCCTGCCTCTGTCTGGCCGTCGTGCCGTGGTCTTTTGCAGGTGCCACCGCTGGCCCTGCTTGTCGCAACCGTGGCTTTTGGACAACCTCGCATCGCGCCGTCGCCTTTGCCTCGCCATAATGTCGGGTGCCGGCCGTAGAGGTCCAAAGCTTGGATCCTTGCTGTGCTTGGTTGTCGGCTGTGAATCATCAACCGTCTCCTGTCTCGAATCTATTGCGAACACCCTAATCCGCTCCTTGGCCGTGCTTCGCCGCCGTGGAGCACCGCCGACAGATTGTCGAGCATCTCGAGTGCGTCGACACATGACCAAAGAACCCAGTCGAACCTCAGGGAAGAATCCAGGGTGGATCTCTAGACTTGGTTTACCGGGCCTTATCAGGCCAGGTCCAAAGGGTCGCTTCTGGCCCACTAACTGTTGACGTCATGCTGATGTCATCCTGTTTTATAAAATCCTTTTCTGTTTTAACAAAGGTCTTAATAAATGTTTTATAAATCCTTTCCCCCCTAAAAAATTCTTAACTAATTATTTGGAGCTCCGAAAACTATGAAACCACTTGCGTTGGCTTCATAATTTTGAGGCGCTCGCCGCCATCTTGTCCTTCTCTGCTCTTGCCCTTGAACCGAGCCCTTTTTGCCCCGAGTTCTTGGTGTAGAATTCGTGGTCGCTACCCTCCACTATGCTAATGTGGGTCTGGGACGCCGGAGCCCCGCAACCAGCCATTGGCGTGCCGCGGACAGGAATCCTACCCTATGTTCTCATCACTTACCTTTCCTACACCACTGCCTTCCCTTTGTGCTGCATCGCGCATATCCGCTCTCGCTCTACTTGGCTTCGTGCTGCGAAGCATGTATCGTGCCATGTGCTTGAAACTAGGATGCCGCACGTGATGGACGACCGTGTCGTGAGCAGAGGCCTCTGCTTCACATTCGGCAACCCCGAGCCACAACCGAGCTGCCTTGCCATGGACGTTGCCGCATCACTAGTGCTTGTCTCGTAGCGCTTTTAAGCACAACTTACCTTTTTGCCACCCGAAATCAGTCACAAGTTGATCCTTTCATCTCCTCTGAGTGGTAGCCGCATATCTTTGCATGATAATGCCTTTTCTTGTTATCTTTGTTTCGCTCTGGTATCATCATCCTTTGCGCTACTGCTTTGATCATCCGAGAGCTAAACCTTGCAAGTGTTAATCTCAGCCTCTCCGCTTTCCAGTTTGCAAGCTTGACCACCTAAGATCTTAGCCGTGAGACACATAAACTAACTTTGAACTAACTCTTGTTCCTACCATACTAGTATATAAAACTAGTTGCTTAAACTACTTTTGTTTTAAAATCAGTTGCTTTATTTTTATTATCTAAAGCAGTGCTTCTTGTATTTACTCTGGGGTTTATTTGGATCTTCAAAATTGGTTCATATCGGAGTTTTTGCATTAGATGAATGCTCGTTATTTATTTTCGCGTCGCATCTCGTGTAGGCTTGTGTTCATGTTTGAAGACCCGAGCTGCGATGACCGAGAAGACCTTCTACCTCAACAATGACCGAGAGGATGCTCAACCTCTACTACTCTACGACGACTACCGCGCAGGTGTCATGTCACTCCCAACAATGTAAAACCCATGCATGCTATTAGTTGCTAGTGCTATATTTATGTTACTTGATTTGATGGATTGCATAGCCATCTGTTTAGCCACGCCTTGATATTTGATATATCTTGTTTCCTTGCTTTACCTACCTCGGGACTAGCTACAGACCCATAGCTAGTCCCATATACACACTATCCATACTTTTGTTGCTTGATTATGGATGGTGCTCTAGGCTTGGACTGAGATGTGGGAGATCTCAGTGTGTTCTAGCGTGAGTTCTAGGTGTGTTCCTCCTTGGTGCGTTACTGGCGGGAGCGAGCCATTTGGTTACTTGTGAATGCCTACCTTGGGGAGATGCGATCTGGCCTCTCACCCGAGTGGCGTGTCGGACGTGATGGAGATGGGGAGTGCTCGCTCTCGGCCCTTAAGGACCGATCGTCAGTCTAACCATGCTTCTTTGGACTCTTACCGTACAACCCGCCCGCCTTGTTATGGGCGGGTGCGGGGTGAGACTCGTAGTGGATAGCACCCTGTCTGTAGGCGGATCGGTATGATCGTGATGGGAGACGGCGTTCCTCCTTAAAAGACTTCCCCCCGGCGAGGCCGGGGAAGGGTTCCACAGCTTCGAGGGACCCCTCGCTGGCATTACGAGCTCTACAGCAGGGGCTGTGCCAGACTCGGAGACATAGGAGTGTACTATCCACTTACTTGGACTCCAGCCGTATGGTTGGGTTTTGGGTGGTTCTCTACCGTCCGGGTTCTATTCGGGCGGGTACAATTGTACAACCTCTGCATAGTGTTAAACCTATAGCTATAGTCAGTGCCCATAGGTTATGAACAGACCTGAGATCTGTTACTCTCTAGACTCTTTTCTTGTGCTTCTTCTCTCCCTGAGTGAGTGAGCCCGGCCTGAGGCCGTTGAGACGTGGGGATAGGAGCAGGTGGGCCCCACATCGCAGATGAGAGTTGGCAGCTGGATCGCGGGTGTGATTCAGTGCTTTGGTGTGTACTTTCCTTATTGAGGGGTGTGGACCCCAGAGGTGTGGACTTCTCGGAGGTGTGGACCTTGCTGCTTATTCTGCATACCTTGATTGTTGCTTCCGCGCTGCTGCAAGCATAGCTCTCTACAGCCAAATGTAGGTTTTATCCATGCATATTAGATTCAACCACCACTTTTGCTCTTCGTTGGGAAGCTGACATGACCTACCCGCTTATCAGGTACATGCTGGTGTTTCAGACTTGGTAACTATCTGCGACTACAACTTCAACGACAAAGGTGTGAAGACTAGAGCTGGTCCTATGCTCGAGTTTGCCTGTGGAGCTGGAGACGTTTCGCTTCGATAGATCCGCTGCGTAGGTGTTTTACATTTCTTGATTCAGTCCTGATGGACTTGTACCCGGCTTGTGCCGAAGAGTTGTACCCTGATGTTTTAATAATAATGTAATGTCTCTTTTATTTCCGTGTTGTATGGATTTGTACTGTGACAACCCCATCCAAGATAATTCCGTACTATTGCCTAAACCACTCCTTTTGTTCATTAAGCGATAATAAAGAATCATCCCGTTGAGTGTTGCCGGGTTAACGCCCGGTAAATCACTTGATAACACAGAGAGGATCGAACGTATGCATTAAAACTCCCATGAAGGAGAGTCCGGAGTGCCTTACCAATTAACACCAAATACCTGTAGGGTCCGTTACTACAATAAATAGTTCAGAGTTTATTGAAAACAGCGAAAGGACCTGAACAGTACAACCACATCATAGGAGGCCTGTCCATGATGTAATCACTCGTCGGCATCCACCCATTCCAGCTCCCAGCTGGGTGGAAGTTCTCCAGGCCACACATCACATGCATTACTTGGAAACCACATTTATAAAGCAAGGCTGAGTATACTAATACTCAGCAAGACTTACCCGTCCAAAAGAAGGACTTTACCTCTAATCACGCATGGCTTTTGGCTAGGGGGTTTGTTTGCCAAAAAGCTACTAAGTAGTGAATCCTTACTTTCACATTTTGGATCATGTTCTAGTAGAAGTAATCGTTACTAGATAAGAAACTATTGCAATCAAAGTTGTATAAACCATTAATCAAAGTAATAATCTTCACAAAGTTCCATCATAAAGGGATATCATGGCCAGTAGATTAAGTAGTTTCGGATAACAGCGAGAGGCGGACAATCGATTGATTCAAACCTTGCAAGGTGGACCTAAACACACGGGAGGTGCCCTCACTAAGAGTTCACCAACCAGGCGGTTCCCATCACTCCTCGGATTGGGATCAGATGCTACAGTGTTCAGTACGACATTTACTGGGCTACGCCACCAAGGTCACCCAGCCTCACGCAAGTACTCGGGGAGCAAGCTCGGGGCCGCAACCCTAAGACTAGTAGCGCAAAGTTCCCGCACCGTCTTATTTAGGTACTAGGCTTACCGTGCCCATTTCCAACAAGTGTTTAGTACTTTCAAACACTTAACCAACGAAGCCATTGGATCGGAGCCCAAATCCCATGCTCTTACCACATGAGCAATCCATTTAATCAAAAAGGTGATTCCATAAAGGAGATCCTATTCTCGCGAGTGACGAACATCACTCGACTTGTACCGGATCCTTAAAGCATAGCAACTAGCGACCTATCATGCTAGTAAAAGATCATAGGTACTTAAGGTTCATGCAACTAGGGTTTCAATTCAACTCCTGAACGTAAATGCACATAAAATAGCAATAATAATTCATAAGTTTAAAGAACATTTGGTTAATGAATAAGCCGGGGCTTGCCTTCGTCAGCACAAGCAGACATACAAACTTCTGGACTTTGGTCCGGGTCTTGCTCTACGGTGACGTAGTGCATGTCTCCTCCAGCTCCCTCGTACTCGTCAGCTGGCACAAGCGTGTAGCTACTGTCGGGGACTTCTACACAGAGGATGCAAATGCAAGACTTAAGTGACAAGTTGATCTAGTTAATCACAAACAAGACATGAGAACCATGGGGTGCATGGTTGACCACATTCACCTAGATAATAATACATTCAGCATACTCTTCCTATAAAGGAACAATATGCGTTGCTTTATTATCTATAGACTTTTTAATACTGATTGCGACATATATATACCAGTAAATTAATTTAACCCTCACAAAAACAGCAAGGGGTTGGTTATAAATTTGTTAGCATGTTTCTCAACACAAACACAAGGCCCTCAGCTAAGAGTTGTGATTTTCCAATTAACTCCAATATTAAACCTACAAAGGTTCTTTCGCTTTTATGCAACAAAATAAATCATAAAACACCAAGAGTGGTCCTCCCTGGTCTCATTGAGTCTAATGCAATCCACTGATCACACATGCACACTTGCTTAGCAATATAAAGAAATATATCAATTATGGCATTTTTATTCACAAAAAACAAGATAAATGCATATAAAAATAAATATAGCACTTCTGGACTCAAACTTGCTCTTACTGTTTCTATGGTCCAAAACAAGCCTAGGAAACCAACAAACACATATATAGCCTTTATAGATCTTGATCTACACAATTATGATTAAAATCAAGCATAAATCAGGAAATAATATTCTAACAGTGATAAAATCATAGTAAATTCGCCAGAGGTGCATTTCAACACAAAAAGACAATATCCAGAAGTTGGGCTCAAAAATAAATTTTTTTAAGCTATAAAATTCATCTAGGTAGATTTGTCATTAATACAAGATAAATCATAATAAAAGATTTCTTCAGTAACTTTGTGCAATGTTTGGCACAGGACCTACACATGGTAGTGCTCACCACATATCCAAAATCCAGCTCAAGATCATGTATGGATTTTGCAGAAACACAAATCTAGGTATTTCACATTTCAATTTTTCAAGCAAAAACTATAGCTCAAAAGTATATACATACTTTGCAGAAAATGTAGATCTAGTCACACAGAGCACAATAAAATTGGGTTTGCAATTTTTGGATTTTTCTGGGATTTGATATGTATTTTACAAGTTGCAGCTGAAACACAACAAAGGGGAAGAAACATTTTGCTGGAAGCCCCAGGAACTTTAGAACCTCATAGAACTACCCTCAGTTTTTAACACCCAGGTCCCTACAAAAACGAAAACGCTGCACAGGGGTCCCGGCGGCGCAGGGGAGCTCGCTGCCGGTGAGGGGTCGCCGGAGTTGGCCATGAAGCGGCACTGGACGGTGATTGGGCGTACCCATACTCGATTGGGGCGCTTGGTTCTGCCAGATAGGTCACTGGCAAGCGGCGGCAGCGGCGCAGGGGCAACACGGCCGTTGCGGCACGAATTCCGGCGAAGGGAAAGGTTCAGCTGGTCAACACATGGCTGTGGAAGCTTCAGGGCGTCCCAGGGATGCTGCTAGGAGGGTCGGTCGGTTCGGGATTCAAGTGGGGAATCGAGCTCACTGGCGGGTACCCGGCGGTGGCCGCTGGAACCCGTGCTCCGGTGGATGCTCGGTTCACCCACGGCAACAAGCGCGGGAGTAAGCTCTAGAAGGGCGAGGAGAGAGACTAGGTGCGCTCAAAAGGTGCGGGGTTCGAAAGAGCAAGGAAGTTCACCAAGGAACGCCAAGGGTGGGCGGCGGCGGACTCGGGGTCGCGCGAGAAGGCTGGCCGGTCTTTTATAGGCAGTGTGCAATAGAGAAGGGATCACGAGAGTCGTCGCACAGAGGGTCGCGACATGGGGCAAAGGCGGTGCGAGTGGCAAAGACCAATGGCGGCCTGCAGGCGGTGCGACGGGCCAATGGCCAAAGGCGGCGCGGCCGGCCGACGCATGCGGGCGCAACGCGTGGCGCGAATGCGGGGGCCCATAGTACCACGCACCGGAGTGCCTCGGCACCGCGGACGGACCAACGGTCGCCGGCCGCCTCGGCGTGCGCGTACGGCGGCGTACGGCCGTGAAGCCAACATGGCCGAGCGCGACGTCGTGCGTGCCCGCGTTCCCGCGCGTTCTGGCACCAAACAATTTGGGGTAGCCTTGTTCAGGTGGGTTTTTTCTCAAAATTTTCGAACTGAAGTCGGCAAACCTTTGAATACCAAAGTTGTAGATCTTGCATTGCTCTACAACTTTTGTAAAAGGCATAGGGTCTTTTTCTCCACCGTTTGTGCACAAGAAGCATGCCAAGTTGGCAGTTTCCTGGGCGCCAGTGAACTGTTACTCAGGACGTTGACTTGAATTTTTCACATATTTAGGCTTCAAATCTCAAATACCACTCAACATGAAAGTTGTGTCCTCGACAAAACACACAACTTTTACATTGGGAGATTTTGAAGTGTTTAGGTGAAATTTGGAGAACACAGCAAAAGTACCGGCTGACACTAGAGGGCAAAGGGGTGTTCAAGGGGTTTTGAGTAGGGTTTGACCAAGGGTTGACCACAAGGGGTCATTAGGGGTCATTGCGGAGGTTTTCGAGGTGATGGCCCAGGTTGACCGTCGTTTGACCAAAGTCAACACAGTTGACCTACTCATTAGGGTTAATTAACCCGGCTGAAAACCTAAGGCGTCACAGCCTACCCCCCTTAAATAGAATCTCGTCCCGAGATTCGACAACAAGACTAGAGCAACACTTTCTAACAAGACAAGGGTTACAAAGATGGAAGACATACTCGCTTATATTTCTAGACAGCGAGAATTCAGATAGGGCAAAAGTTACGTGGTGCTCTCGTCACTGCCTCAACGCAGTTCATGAGAAAGCGGGCGATGGATGTGTACATGGAAAACTAAAAGAAGACAAACCCCGCCGACGATGCAGAGGTACATCACTGCAAGCGTCCAACGGAGGGACTCGAACATCTCCACGAATTGAGCCATGGTCGACGATGGAGCTGGGGTTCTTCTCTCAGTCTTCTTCGAGCTTCTTCTGGAGCTCGCCAACGAAGACGGTGAAACAGCTTGCTCGGCGAGGGCGGAGCAATAGCTGAGATGGCTAGTGGCAGGTTGGCCAAAAACTAGCCGGAGAGGAAGCAAGAGTGGCGGCAATGTCGAGCTCGAAAGCAGGCGAGACTTGGCAATGGCAACACCGTAGGAGGGTGTTGACGGTGAATTTCCGTCAACCTAGAGTACTTGTTATACATTGATTTCGATTATGATTTGCAACTAACCTGCCACTAGGCATACTAATGATGTAACAAGTTCACACTTGCATGTCGATTTTGGAGTTTGTTGTTTACGCAGGAAATCTACGCTAAAGAGGAGACTTTCGGGATAAGTTCACCAAGCACTTTGGAAGAAGATCATGAAGCCTGACAAGAGTCAAGACACGCGATGAACATGACTCCAAATGACCCGAGGACCGAAGCATCAACGTTCAAGTCTTCAGGGACTCAACCAGAAAATAGCGAAGCTTGCATAGCAAGGATTCAAGCCTTAACCGTGAAGGAAACGACGTGAAAGGCCCACATGCAAGTGCACACAAATAAGGGATCATGCGAGAAGCAACCGGGGAGGAAACCGGGGCCGAACCGGGCCGAAATGGGCCTGGGCCGGCCAGCCTGGGCCGACTGGCCCAGCCCACTCCGGGGTCGGTTCGGTCCCCCCTTTGCCCTAGGAGTTTGTCTATTTATTGCCTCCGCCGCCGTCGGCCGCCACATCGAACAAATCATCCTACCGACGCCAATCACCAGAAAACCGCCGCCGCAAGATGAGGGAGAGGGTGAGATGAGCTCGTCGCAAGGATCAACGTCGGCGGAGAGAAGGAAGCAAGAGGAGGACTCCAAGCCGCTGGCCTAGGGGTGTTCCCAAGCTCCATCGCCGCCATCTTCATCGACGACGTTCTCCGGAGTCTCCATCACCCCTATGTGCTTCAATCCATGTAAGATGATGGGGTAATGTCTCCGTTCATGCCTAGGATTAGATGGATACATGCTATGTGATCGCTACTTGATTCGTGGTTTCAATCTATTTTTTTCATGTTCATGATGCTTTGATGATTAAGGTAGGCCACCGTGTTTTTCGGGTGTATGATATCCGCTACTCCCATATATTCCATCAACATACCGTGTCCATCATAGGTCTAGTCACGAATACCTTTGCGTAGCCCCTGGTAGATTGGTTTACCACTTTCGTGTAGTAGATGCATACCATGTTATCCTAGATCCTAGGGAGGGAACGCTTATCTTTCTTACTCGCTCTCTTGTGTTCACCCCTTTATCATCTAGTTTAACCCTAGATTTGTTTGGTCAACTTAACTTAGATTAACTTAGGTTAGATTGTCTTTACTTTTCGATTAATACTGTCTTTAAAGGTTTCCTTAGTCAACTAGATTAGTACTTGGCTAAGCGCTAGTAATCCCCTTGCTCCGCGGATTGATAAGAACCTTGGGAATCCCGTGGTGAAAAAGGTGTAGGTCCGTACGCTTGCGGATCGTAGGTGGATACGAGTTTTATCCGTCAACAAGCCCCTTTTTCTGGCGCCGTTGCCGGGGAGCAAGCCAGTTTGCTACGTTTAATCTAGTATTAATTTTGTTGATTACTAACACCTAGCCCTTATTTTCTAGAAAAAATCTTTTTTGTTTTTCTTTCTACTTTTCTTGTGCCTAGATGGATTTGTTCACCTCACCATTGGAAGAGGAAGAGATTTCGCTAAGGGAGCTAGCAATGCCGTCAATGGAAGACATTGAGATACAAAAATCAGATTTGATGCTTGCTACAACCCACTACGAAGTGAAGCCTGGAATCATCAAGCTAGTGGCGACAAAACCATTTAGAGGATTGGAGGATGACAACCCATATAGACACATTAAGGAAATCACGATGTTATGCAACACGGTGCAACAAAAAGGAGTTCCAGCCGCTTGGTTCAAGTGGAATCTTTTTCCGTTCTCTCTCGAAGATGAAGCGCGAAGATGGTACACACTTGCGTCCGTTGAAGCAAAAGGAAATTGGGATGAGCTAGTGAAGAAGTTTCTTTTGAAGTTCTTTCCCATAAGCAAGGTTCAAGACTTAAGGAGGCAAGTGCTCAATTTCAAGCAAGGAGAGGCTGATGGAATTGATGAAGCATGGGACCGTTTTAATGAACTACTTGAGCGAGGCCCGAACTTGGGATTTTCCGGTGACTTGATGTTGCATACCTTTTATTTTTCACTAACCCCTAACTCGTCTCGTTTTGTAAGCATGTGTGCAGGCGGTGATATAATGGATAAAATAATTAGTGAAGCCACACAAATCTTAGAAAGGATAAGCAATGGACAAAGAACACTACGAGATTGGCAAAGATGTTGTCTAGAGGAGCAAAATGACAAAAGCAAGCCCAAGGTGCTTGCTGAAATTTCTGAAAAATATGAACCGAAGGTCAAGGAAGATGAACCAACCATACAAGAAAGTAAAGATCCACTTCCCAAGGTAAGAGAGGTCATTTCGGATGTTAAAAATGTAGAAACTAACATGAATGTAGGCCGAAGTATGTGGAATTCTAGACCATTGGCGGAGTTCATTCAATCCGGTTGGGTTCAAGTTGATTTCGCCCCACTAATTAACTACCAAAGGAAGGAGGAACGCCGACACGTTGCCAAACTAATTGAAGATATATTTGATCAAGAGATGAGTGGAGAGTCGATCCAAAAGATGTTTGAAGAAGAAAGAGAAGAAGAAGATGAAGGATGGATCGACCGTTTTGACAACTCAAAGATTTATGATGAAGGAAGAGAAGAGTACAACCGTGATGAGCCTAGTGACTCAAAGGATAATTGGGAGGAGATAGGACTCAAGATAGAAGATGAATGGGAAGGGGTTGGCATAGATCAAGTACTCCAAGAAGGCCCCTCCCCACAAGGTGATAGCTTGTGTGCTATTGAAGCCTACACACTAGCAAATCAAGACATGGAAGTACTCAAGGATGAAGGAAAGAGTGAATCAACAATGAGCGATCTTGACGACATGTGGTACATGGAAGATAAAGAAAGCAACATACAAGTCTTTGAAGATGAAGATCTGGTTGATAAAGAAGACTTTAAAGAAGAGATGAATGCGTACGTAGTTGAAGGATTACATGTTCCACATGATGAGTTGAAGAAATTGCAAGATGGTGATGAAGAGGCAACTACACTTGTTGAGATTGATTCGCCTTCAACACCGCTAGATGAACCAAATATCACTCTTGTTGAAAAAGCTCTAAGGCCAAGGTACGCGCTGAAATCTCAAGATATTATTGGTATTGTTGTTGATAAATTCAAATACTCATGCTCAATCAATAGTATGAATGATAGTTTAATGTCTATGCCTTGTTCCAATAGTGATCATGTTGATAGGATAGATTTTCTTGAGAATGAAAAAGAGGAAACATTTATTTTTGATCCAATTAATCTCACACCTAAACAACCTTTGCCTAATGATGAGCTAAGTGCTATGCATGAAACATATGCTTCTTTTATTTACACCTTGACTTGTTGCTACAATTCACATGTGGTGTTAATTATGGACGCGTATGTTTACAATAAGTTTTGTAAATCTCGATCATGCTTTGTGCTTGGTCAAGCTAATGACCTTAAAGAATCATATGTCGGGAAAAGCCCGATTTTCACTAACCATGTAGACAAGGCTTGAATAATGAAAAAAGAAGTCATGCCTAAAAGAGTTGCAAGATAAATCATCAACCTCTCCGAATCCCGCGATGGATGCTGCTGTCTTCATCAATTTGAGAGCTTGTTCAGAGGTGTACAAATGAAGAAAATGAGATATCAGAAGGTCCATCCAATTACCATTCCAACGCATCAAGAACCAACAAGTTTGAAGACCCGTGCAAGGAGTTATGGAGAAAACATTGAGCGTTGCGCGTTCTGAAATTTCAGGGCAGATTTCATCGCCGAAGTAAAACTGACGTAACTCTCTTGTCCGGAGTCCGATTTGAGCAAATGAAGACACGTTGGAAAATAAATTTTGTGCACTGTGCAATGGAGTAGAGCTTGAGTATACTTTCTGTTCTGGACATTAAAAAAAATTCATGGAGTGAAGGCAGCACCGAAGGATGATAAAGAAGGAGATAATAATGAAACAAAAGGATGCTTTGGGCAAGTCTTCTATAAGTGATCAAGCACAACATGGGAAGTAAATTAAAGCTGCATTGGTACCTTTTCTTCTTACATGAAGGGCCATGGCTATGCAATGAAAAGAAGGTATGTGAGAAAGTCCAGCTCTATGACTTTAAATGAAGCGCTTTTCGGGAGGCAACCCGTTTCTTTATATTTTTACTACTTTCTTAGAGAAAATAAAGAATGTCACTATCTTATGATAATAAACTTGTGGTTATTAATCTAAGTTCAGTTTTCCTTTTTAGAACCACCATCATGTTCATGATAATATTTCTTTGTATGCATTGCATTTTGTTATCAATGTGATGTTTCTTTGTGTATACATGTTTTGCACATAGTTGGCTTGGTTGTTTTATATACTTAATGATGTATGCTTCAGTTTCCATGTTAATGCTTCATAGGTACCTATGGGTGTTTTCCTTTTGTGATCTTGTGTAAACATGGTGTTTAAACAAGATTGCGGACCATCATCGTTAAGTTCCATAAACCTAGCTGGCTTTTCATATATTTTCATGTTGCTTTGGTTAGTTTATAAGCTTTGCAATGTGCTTAAGTTTTCTTGTGCTATAAGAGTTATTGATTTAGGGATAGACATGGTGTTTTAACCCTAGATATATAAACCTTTATGGCTATGGAGAAATTTGGCAACTTAGTTGTAAACATGATGTTTAGAACTAGGTGAAAACATTGTCTTTGTTTATATGCTTTCCTATCATGTGCATACACACCTTGCACCACGTACACTCATTAGGTTTTTATTCCTCATTAAACTATTTATGCCACAAGTTAAGAATCTTAGGAGACATTGTTGGATTGTTGGCTTCTATCTACTCCCAACCGTCACCTTGGGGGTAGAATGTGCGTTTAAAACGTCTTACAGGAAAGATAAAGACTCTCACTACAGGGAAATTGAAGGATGGCTAATAAGTGCTTTGTCTTCTTCTTCAATGACTAGCAAAATGCTAAGCATGAGGGAGACCCTGAATCTTCAACACGAAAGTGCAACATGACACTCTAGAAGATACAATGATAAAGATCATTAACATCTACGGATCAATGCGCAAAGAAGCCACCAATCTCATCAAAATACTGCATGGTCTCGAAGGGAGAACACTGGATATTTTTGGATATTTAGAAGCCAGATGAAGTTACGATTCCAACAAATCAAGAATCAAGACAATCGCAGGTTCCTACAAGCGGTTATGCCCGAATCACCGAGTGCAACACGTCCTGAAATCAGTTTTGGACAGCACACAGCGCTGAAGTAAAACGGACATAGCTCCTTTGTTTGAACTCCGTTTTCGATGAATGACCACACGTTGGAAAGTTAATTTCATAAACTTTTCAATAGAGCTATATTTCGATATATGTTCTGTTCTGAACAAAGGGGGAAATCCATGAAAAAGAGACAGCAAGGAGATGATGAGAACAAGAAAGAGGAGCTGGTGATGACAACATCGAAGAGAAGGGTGACCAATGACTCCATTAAGCATACAAGATCAAATTCAAAAGTTTAGGAGCATTAATAAATCAAGACAAAAGCAAAAGCTATATCGATACATGGAGATGTCGGAAGAAGGCAACGAAGAATTACAAAGGATGGTAACATCTCCATGGACCTTCTCTTTTCCAACACAAATGCTTGTAAGTATGCCTTCAACATCAACTAGGTGCAACCTTTTGTTTTTCTCTTCAAACAATAACATGGCTACTAGGAGGACAACCTTGGTTTCTTTTTACTTTCAATAGATAAGCATGACCATGTGTTCACCTCGATGTTTTATATTGCCTATGCTTACGGAAAGATGATGAAAGTTGCCTCTTTGTTTTACCTACATGAAGTTATACATGTCTTGGCTAATTGCTCTCTATAATATGATCTGAAATTAATTTAAATACCGGCTCTATTGTTTGTGGAGGTGAAATGACTATGCTCTAGACCCACATACATAGCTTTGCTCTTTGATTTAAGTTTATGGATAGCCGGATAACTTGTTGTTTTTATGAAAACTTAACTTTTATGCTATCTACATATTTGTGATGCTTCTGCAAAGTTCTACCTACCAAAGCCATATACATATATGTTTTATGATAACAAAACCCATAGAATGCAAACATATGTTTGATGAGTTGGATTAGGATTAATTTCTATGGTTCGAGACTAAGAAGCTGGTCATTCCTTTGTGTAACTTTTTCATGATAACCTTTTTGTCTATGCATTGTGGGTTTTCACATCGAAAATTCCACAAACTTCACTAGGCATCCACCCTAAACTAAAAACATCCTTTCATGATCACCTCCTTGTCCACAACCCAATTTGAGTATGGAGTAAAATTCTCGATGGAGATTCAAATATTCTTCAAGATTATGGAATTTATACTTACTTTAGCAGTCATTTCCCCTCTCTTTTATGCTCGAGGACGAGCATCGTTCAAGCATGGGGGAGGAGTCATTCTCTGACACAAATGCTATGTAAGTATTGTGTTGCAAAAAGTTTTGAGGAGCAAAAAAAAAGGAAAAAAAGAAAAAAAAAGAAGAAAAAATGAAAGAAGAAAAAAATTATTATGATGAGAAGAAAAGAGAAGTAAGGAAAAAAAGGAAGAATAAAGAAAAAAGAGAAAGAAAGAAAGAGAGAAAAATGAGAAGGAAATAGAATAAAAGTAAAAAAATAATAAAGATGCTCCTCGGATCTTTTTCCTTCATAAGTTCTCAAGTGCCTTGATGACAAATCCACACTCAAATCTTCCAACCATGTGCAATCCGATAACGAGGACTTCACTCGTGCCTCGGGATCATCCATTTGCAACTAGCACATGTCCACTTATCTAAATGTGTGTGTTTCATCCCTCTCTCTTTCCAACATTTATTTTCCATGGCCTTTTTGACGAGTCTCGGTAATTCCAATAGACCTCTCTCTTAATTTGACAATATTTCGGATGTATGTTTTGCTAGGATTGTTTTTAACCTTCCAAGATCCACATAAGCCTTCCACTATCACATATGAGTAGAGTAGGTTGAAAATAATCTAGTATAGGCTTGAGTGACTTGATGAGATGAGTGTTCCATGAGCTCTTGCAAGAGATTTTCACTTATGTTGGATATGCATCTTTTTGAAAATCTCCCATGTGACAAGGTAATGGTTTGAAGTTCACTTAAGTTTGAGAGCATCGTGTTAAATGTGGCTTGTTCTTTATTGTTAGTCTATCTTCCATAATGAAAAAGAAGTCGGTCACAACTTGAACTTTAAAAATAAATTCTTAAGAGAGAGCCATTTGCCTCGTCATGAATGACTAAGTGCAGGGACAACATTGGAAGGCAACACTGATTTCACTTTTAAGCAAGGATTACTTACTCGAGGACGAGCAAGGTTTAAGCATGGGGGAGATGTTGACGGTGAATTTCCGTCAACCTAGAGTACTTGTTATACATTGGTTTCGATTATGATTTGCAACTAACCCGCCACTAGGCATACTAATGATGTAACAAGTTCACACTTGCATGTCGATTTTGGAGTTTGTTGTTTACGCAGGAAATCTATGCCAAAGAGGAGACTTTCGGGATAAGTTCACCAAGCACTTTGGAAGAAGATTATGAAGCCCGACAAGAGTCAAGACACGCGATGAACATGACTCCAAATGACCCGAGGACCGAAGCATCAACGTGCAAGTCTTCAGGGACTCAACCAGAAAACAGCGAAGCTTGCATAGCAAGGATTCAAGCCTTAACCGTGAAGGAAACGATGTCAAAGGCCCACCTGCAAGTGCACACAAATAAGGTATCACGTGAGAAGCAACTGGGGATGAAATCGGGGCCGAACCGGGCCGAAATGGGCCTGGGCCGGCCGGCCAGGGCCGACCGGCCCAACACACTCTAGGGTTGGTTCGGTCCCCCCTTTGCCCTAGGTGTTTGTCTATTTATTGCCTCCGCCGCCGTCGGCCACCACAACGAACAACCGTCGCCGCAAGATGAGGGAGAGGGTGAGATGAGCTCGTCGCAAGGATCAACACCGGCGGAGAGAAGGAAGCAAGAGGAGGACTCCAAGACGCTGGCCTAGGGGTGTTCCCAAGCTCCATCGCCGCCATCTTCATCGACGACGTTCTCCGGAGTCTCCATCACCCTATTTGCTTCAATCCGTGTAAGATGATGGGGTAATGTCTCCGTTCATCCCTAGGATTAGATGGATACATGCTATGTGATTGCTACATGATTCGTGGTTTAAATCTATTGTTTTCATGTTGATGATGCTTTGATGATTAAGGTAGGCCACCGTGTTTTTCCGGTGTATGATACCCGCTACTCCCATAGATTCCATCAACATACCGTGTCCATCATAGGTCTAGTCAGGAATACCTTCGCGTAGTGACAGTACGAGAGGAGGGAAAGGGCGAAACCGTGGTCACAACCCCCGGTAGATTGGTTTACCGCTTTCGTGTAGTAGATTCATACCATGTTATCCTAGATCCTAGGGAGGGAACACTTATCTTTCTTACTCGCTCTCTTGTGTTCACCCCTTTATCATCTAGTTTAACCCTAGATTTGTTTGATCAACTTAACTTAGATTAACTTAGGTTAGATTGTCTTTACTTTTAGATTAATACTCTCTTTAAAGGTTTCCTTAGTCAACTAGATTAGTACTTGGTTAAGCGCTAGTAATCCCCTTGCTCTGCGGATTGACAAGAACCTTGAAAATCCCGTGGTGAAAAAGGTGTAGGTCCATACACTTGCGGATCGTAGGTGGATACGAGTTTTATCCGTCAACAGAGGGCTTCCCTTTTATAACTCAACGGTAACGCAATGGTCATCCCAACCGACTGAGGTAGGGACTAGCAGAGCGATCCGACAATGGCCACACAGGGCTCGATAATGGTCGGCCCGTGAGGTCTCAGTGATGTGATCGTGGCCGCGGGAAAGAGATGGCAGGGAGACGCTATGACGTCGTACCATCGTGGCACTAAAACGAATGGGGTCCTACGGTCCAAAGATCTGTCCAGGATTTATCGAGAAAACTCTAATCCTACTACTTCAACTTGTAAGGAATCGGATGCTCGTTAGCCTTAGAGGGGGAGGTGGTGAATTAGGCAACTAAAAACCTTAACCTATGGCTTCACTAAATTTACACAAAGATAAACTAGAACATACTATCTAGATGTGCAACTAGGGTTGTTCTAGTGTGAAACTCCCATCCCAAAACAAGGTTTGCAACCTATAACCAATCCTAGCATGATACTACTCTAGGAAAATAAAGGCAAGCCAAGATTGCAAAAAGTAAATGCAGAAACGTAAAGGGGATGAGAGGAAGCAAACTCTTGACACGCGATTTATCCCGTGGTATCGGTAGGCACTAAGCCACCCCTAGTCCACGTTGTTGAAGCACTCACACAAGAGTATTGCTTCCCGGTCACCAAGTCTCTCCCAAAAGCACTACTTGACTCGCCACAAAGGCTAGCCACTTAGGCACTTGTCAAGCTCCCTTGCTCACCTTGATGCCACCTCCACTAAGGAGCTTCTCCACAAAGGAAGGGGGTCTCCACGTCCCCCGCACAAAGTGTCCTCACCGCTCCACACCAAGCCGGAGGGTCGATGACAATTGCCGGTGAGCCACTTCGGCCCCAAGGCTTCTAGAGAACCTTGTACAACTGGATTCACTCAAGAATCACCTCACAAGGTTAGCACAACCTTGCACTCACTCAGCTCTAAGCTAAGCCTAGCACTAAGCACATACACAAAGCATATGCAAGTCCAAGGATGAGCAATTAAGCACTTGGATGGATTGGATATGATCTTCAATGTGTCTTGAACTCCTCTGCACTTCCACACAATCCAGCAACCTCAAATGGGTGAGTGGAGGGGGTATAAATAGCTCAAGGCATCAAACTAGCCGTTGGCTAAAAGCTACTGAAAAAGGTACCGTCAGATGATCCGACGCTACACTTTTCCAGGGCGTCGTTTCATTCGGTGCCCCTCCCACGTCACGTAGCCATTGAGGTTTTCTGACACAACTGCTCCGACGCTATGCTCTGATGCTATGTCGGATCATCCGGTGCTGAAGGCCTCGCGTCCAATTCGCCACTGTTAGCATCCAACTAACCGTCGGATAGACCGACGCTAAGCCTGACCAAGGCGTCAGATCATCCAGTGCTGAAGGCTTCGTCTTGGCGCGTTTCTGTATGAATTTAAACTGAGCGTCGGATAGACCGACGGGTTCCCCACTCAGACCGTCGGATAATCCGGTGCTACTGTCTTCCTTGCTCTTCCTCTGCAACTCGTCTGACGCTACTAAACAATGGACCGTCGGTTCATCCGACGGTACCTAGGGTTTGACCCTGTGCACCAACTCGTCCGACGATTGCACCGACGCATGTAAATGAGGGACCGTCGGTTCATCCAACGGTGTCTTCTCTTTTCCTTTTCTTGCTCGGTTTTGACCCTTTGTTTTGGCCTTTTTGCATGTGGTTTTCTTGCATCCTTGGGACCTAGAAATGTCTACAAAGACATGCTCAAACAATATGGTTAGTCCCAATGATCATGTTGTCATGAATCACCAATGTCAAACTCCGAACTAATGGCATATGAGGCCATGTTTGCTACACAACTTAGCCTGTAAATTGAGGTGAATCTAATAGAGCTTTGAGATTAGGCGGAAAGAGACCATGTTGACAAAGGTGATTACCGAAAGAGATCTCTACGAAAAAAGGGAAGGCTAGTAAACAATTATTTGCCAAAATTGTTTACTAAGATTTTTGAATTCATTTTCAAAAGGCAACAAGGGTGTAAGGGTGTAAGGATGGATTAAAGGGTTCCATTGTCAAAAGTCCAAGGTTAGTTGTCCATAAAAACAATAAAGGATGGCAAGGTCATAACGAGCAGTTGCACAGAGTTGTTTATGGATAGCAATGAGAATGACTTTAAGGGAGGGTTGGTACAACAATGTGAGAAGATATTTGCTCACATACTATTTAGTGGGTGAGTTTTGCTGACAACATTCCTTATGTTATTGGTGCAACAATGGAGTGGTGTGCATGTTAATGCTCATGTTCCGGTGCATAGAGTGTGATGCACATGCAGATGAGCACATGATGCTTATGTAAATGAACATATGGTGCACTTGCCATGATGCATAGTGAGAAATGTACATGCTCATGGGATATCATGCTCGTGATGCTTGTTAGCATGACTTTTTTACCCAAGCAGTTAGCTGGCAACCACGGGACAACCATAGGGTGGAAAACACGGATTTGCGGTGAGTTGCATGCTCCCAACCAAGATACCTAGCGCGCCCCTAGTGGTAATCACATGGTTGTAGCACACATGATGCACTAGGTTCCGTCGCGGCACCTTTGGTCATGGAACACAATCTCAACAGCCATATAAAGGATAGAGGAGAAAGGTTGAAACCTTCAATGTGTATGTATGTTAGTCCATCCACGGTTCCCAATGCACATGCTAAGTAATGCATTTCCATGCCCATGAATTTATTAAATTAAGGGTGCAACCTACATGACCTGATGATGCTCGAGTCATACAAACATAATTTAACTCTTTCTATTCATGTTTTATACGTTCATAAAGTTGTGAGAAAGATCAAGATGAAGACGTTTCAAGATTTCAAGATCAAACACGATTGAGATAAGGATGTCGCTAGCAAGGGTATCTTAGGGCATCAAGAGGCACAAATATTACCATCAAAAGTCCATGGGGGTTGTTCACAAACAACAATTGACGGCAAGTCATAGAGAGAGGTGTTCTCGAGTAGAAACAATACCCATGAACTCACACTTACCTTGCTTCACTTGAATATTCGGCTTCTTGTTATGATGATTCTTACTTGCTTTGGAGCCTTGCCTCTGTGGATGTGGCTTGTTCTGCCTAGGTTCGGGAATTTATTAGCGAAATGCTCGGGTTGCATACAATTGTAGCAAATGCGGGGCGGGAGTTCTTTAGCCTTCGAAGCTTGTTGACCTGGCCTCTTGCTGTTGTCATCCCTTTGTTTGCCCTTGCGAGGACAAAATTCCTTGCAGGTAATTCCCCACTCACTCAAATCCATCTCGGGAAATGCTCTCTTGTGGCTTCGACTTTTCCCTTATTCCTTTGTAAGGTCCATTGGTAGCTTCAATGGTGGTAGTAGAGAATCAGAGGTGTTGAGTTGACTCTTCTTCATATGATCCGCCAACAAATTGCATAAGCGGGCCTGTTCAACCACGGACGTAAATAACGCCTGGGAGAGACCGTCCGTTAAACTAGTTTGAGATAACCCTTGATAACGATCCTGGAGGATATTGTCCACAATATGGCTTAACACTGAATTTTGTTCTTCCAACATCTCGATTGCACCAGCAATGGTGTCTATATTGCCCTGAGTAGGTACTCGGGGTGAGAAAGACTCATAGGGTCGAGGTCTCTCCGGATCTTTTCCGATGGAGAGCATGGTCTGAGCGACCAAATTTGGTCCATCAGGATTGGCGCTAAGGGGAGGTTGCTGCTGCAGCATCTGGACGAGCTGCTGCTGCGTCTGAAGGATTTGGCACAACATTCCCTTTTGAGCAGCCATGAATGCCTCTATCATCATTCTGGGTGGTGATGGTGGTAGATCGCCACCACTACTCGACACACCAAAACCATCTGGGGAGCTGCATGTCGGTGCCACCATTTGAAATAATTAAGCTTCCATTAAATACACATTCATAAGATTGTTTTCACAAGCAGAACATGTACGATGAAAAACTCAATTGGAACAAAAGTTCGACTCGGGCAACGCAAGATGCCAGAACTAAGAATTTCATGCGCTCAGTTCAAGACTACGAGGATGTCGGTGTTTTGGACCGGCAACCTACTAAGGGGAGTACCCGAAGTAGATGAATGTGGCCTCGCCGAGATCGGTAACTCGAAGGAAGAGACACGTGGCACACAATTTAGACAGGTTCGGGCCGCGAGGTGCGTAATACCCTACGTCCTCTATGCTGCGTAGCTCTGGATTGATGGGATACGATTACAAGATGATGCAATCTTACGCCGTGAGATGAGATGATGAGAGAGGGGTCCCTGCCTCCCCTTATATAGCCCGGGAGGCAGGGTTACAAGTCGGAATAGGGAGAGAGTACTAGTCGAGTACGTCTAGGAGTCTTCTATACAGTGCGGGACACGTACAGCTTCCTAACCGAGTACTTATCCTCTGTAGTCCTTGTGCTCCACGCCATCAGGTACTATGCAGCGCAAGTTAGGTAGTCCCAGGGGCCCACCGAGTAGTCGGTCCTAGTACCCACCGAAGTAGTGGGCCCAGGGAGGTCCATACGACAAGCCCCCGAGTACTTTGTAGTCGAGAAGGATAGCTTCAAGTAGTCTTGACGGCCTTAATGAGTAGTCCTCAGGCGTCCCCGAGTACTACAAGTGAAAAGTCTTCAAGAGTAGTTGAAGCATCTCGAGGCTGGAATGTACTCCAGCTGATGTTTGAGCAATCCTGAAGTCTTCTCGAGTAGTCCCAAACGTCCTCGAGTGCTGCCCTTGAAGGTCTTCAACAATGCCCGTGTTGTCTTGAAGCCGAAACTGATATGGAAGTGCGATTGCAGAATCGCACTCCATATGGATTAGCCCCCGAGCCTTAGGTTGAGTTGTAGGCTCTGGCTGAGGGTCCATCTGAAGTTTTGGCAAGGAAATCCCGAAAATTCCGGAGAAAAAACCGAAGGACACATGGCACGGAGCCCCCGAGCCTTGACTTGAGTACTTCCTCTCGAATTGAAGGGTCATCTTGTAGAATGTGTCCTGAGATGCTCTTGAATCTTGCCGCTTCCCAGGAAGTCGAGTAAGAGTAGCCGAGCCCCCGAGGTGAGGCGCATCGACTAGTTGAAGTTGAAGGGTCGCGCGAGGCCGCTGATTCAGCCGAGCACAGACTTATCCATCCGGCCGTTGAGGGACCACGTTGACTTATAAATAGAATCCAAAACCCTTAAGGTTTTTCACCCTAAGCAGCTGTAGCCATTCCCAACAGATCTGGCTAGAAATCGCCACCAGTGCACACTGCCGCCGTCGAGTGGAGCGCAGATCTGAGTGTGCCGCCGTAGAGAGCCACCACTGTAGCCCCCGAGCGGATGCGCGTGAAGACACCGTGCACTTGGAGGATGAAGCCATCTCTGTCGAAGACCGCGAAGGCCGCCGGCAGAAAAAAGAGGGGCCGCGAAGAGGCCACCGGATCTGCCGCATGGACATCACCGCCGGTGTCCCCGCCGTGGCCAGATCCAAACCGTGAGTGGAAGAAGTCCAAGGCGAAGACTGAAGACTTGCTCGCCCTTCTCAATAGTGGATTCCTGCGGGAGAAGGAGGTGGACATGTGGAGGGCCGCCGCCGGGGATCCGTACCCCATGGAGAAGAATCCAGATGAGATCCCGATGTTCGCGCGGTTCGCGGAGCGTGGACTATCTCTTCCAGCGAGCGACTTCTTCAAGGGGCTCATGGGGTACTACGGCATCGAGTACCTCAACCTCAATCCCAATGGTATCTTCCACACCGCTGTCTTCGTACATTTCTGCGAAGCCTTTCTGGGGATCAAGCCCCATTGGATTTTGTTCCGGAAGTTCTTCCGGGTGAAGCCGCAATCTAGCGCCAGCAACCCGCAAGTAGTCGAAGGAGCGGGGATCCAGATGAGGGAGGATGCCGCCGAGCAGTACCTCTCGTACAAGTTGATAGACTCCAACCAGGACTGGAAGGCCAAATGGTTCTACATCACGAACCACCATCCGGAGCTGCCGAAGCCGAGCGGGAAGCAGCCCAAGCATCGCCCGTGGTGGAACTCGAATCCGACGATGCAGGAAGGGATCCAGCTGCCCAAGTTGTTGGCGTGGATCAAGGCGCTGAGGGAAGCCGGGCTGAGGGCCGAGCACGTGGCCTTCAGCTTTATGAAGCGCAGGGTGCAGCCGCTGATGGCTCGCGACACCCTGGGGTACGAGTACACTGGCGACGACGACACGTCGCGGATGCTTGGAGACGAAGTCGACGACGACGACATTGTTGACAGGTTGGCCCGGATCTTCAAGGATATGCCGCCGTACACGGCGTGCCCCGTACCGGAGGACTCCGCCGCGCGCCCACCAAAGGAGGTTAGTAGCCGCATCCACGTTCGAGTACCCATTATGCAAGAGTAGTCGAACTGATGAATTGGTCTTCTTGCAGGATGACTTGAAGAAGTTCGTCTCCGAGCCGTCGTCGCCTCCTCAGCTAGTCGAGGTCCCAGAGGAGGGGAAAACCAAGGCCAAGGAGCGGCGTGAAGTCGGCGAAGGCGACAACACAGTTGTCGTGGAAGACACGTCCGATGAGGACGACAACAAGGAGACGCTGCAGGACCGCTTTCAGCCGCGGTCGAGGTTTAGCCATCCTGGCTTACCTCACATCCCTCTCGTTCAGGATCAGCTGACTAGCCTGGAGGCTAGTCTGCCCGCGCCACCGAGGAAACCACGCAATGTGGCCCGGAAGCGTGTGGCCAAAAAGTTGAAGGTCACGGATACTACGTCCCAAGAGGTAGGTCGTCTTGAGTAGTGTAGTCGAGTACTGATGTCTCGAGTTCACGTGTTGACGATGAAGTTTCCTTGCTTGCAGGAGATGCCGCCTACGGAGCCCATTGAGCAGGGCGACGAAGGCGAGTGGGACACGGTGGGGGAGGCCGCTGGTAGTCGTAGCCCAGCCCCTATTGTCAAAGAGATGTTGGCATAGATGGAGCGCCAACCCCCTGCTGCTCAGGGGAGCACGAAACCCGCCGCTGCTACTGCAGAGGAGGCAGCGGCCGCATAGGTGCAGGAGGAGGCGCCTGCCGAGGCGGGACTGGTCGATAACGCCAGCATCCTCGGCGCCCCAACCGTGACAGTAGTCCGGTCGAGCCTGTAATTGTTGAATCTCCCCGAGTAGTACTTGATGTGGTAGTCATACTTGATTGACAACCGTCTTGTGTACTCTACAGGAAATCGACGGATCTGTCCTGGTAGGGGGATGAACCCACCGCAGCGGTGGCGGAAGAAGAAGCCGCGCCAACTGCTGAGGAGTTCGCTCCCGCCCCTCAGGCGGAGCCTGAAGCATCGGCCGCGGAGGCTACGTTGCCTGAAGCCAGCGTAGTTTAAGGTGAGTACTCTACTGTGCTTGAAGTGCCTTCGTAGAGTAGTCGTAGTTGCTAAGTTGACTGATAAACTTGTCTTCTTGTCGACAGGTGCTGAGGCCGAAAGGAGCGAGATCCCGTCGGCGGTGCCCGTAGAAGACGTGGCACCGGAGACTTAGGAGGCAGCCGTAGAAGCCTCCGAGCCGGTGGAGGTGGCCGCCGAAGAAGCAACCGCGACGACTGGAGGAGGGGAGGCCGCCACGCTACTAGAACCCGCTCTGGAGGTGGTCGTTTGCTCGCCGGAGATCCAGGATGCGGAGCCAATCCGCTCGGTGCCGATGACCGAAGCCGCTACAAGTAGTCGTGGCGGGATCGAGTTGTTGGCGGACGACCTGGTCGATCCGGCAATGGTGGCTCGGCATGTGGAGGCGGTCTGCCAAGCCGAGCAATGGATGAAGGTGAGTAGTCATAACCCTTGAGTAGTCAATCCTTTGGCGTTGAGTACCCATTTGATGTGAGTTGTTTGTGCAGGACGTCGCTGACAGGTCCCTCCTGAAGTCGGAGATGCTTCAGGGGTACGGCGACACGGTGCTTCGGGCCGAGACACTGGAGGATCAACTCGTGAAGTCCCGGAAGCACGCCGCCGCCATGCAATCAAAGCTGGACACCGCCTTTGCCAAGTACCATAATGACATCCAGGAGATGCAGGCGAAGAGCGACGACTTGGTGCGGAAGAACAAGTCGCTCCGCAACAAGAACAAAGGT
Source organism: Cenchrus americanus (assembly GCA_947561735.1). Classification (NCBI taxonomy): domain Eukaryota; kingdom Viridiplantae; phylum Streptophyta; class Magnoliopsida; order Poales; family Poaceae; genus Cenchrus; species Cenchrus americanus. The sequence continues at coordinate 197,367,828 of OX387244.1, forward strand.
AGACAAGTTGTCTTATTGAGTACTTGTTGGAGGTCGAGAGGTAGTCTAACCCGCTGTGCCTTGTTGTTCACAGAGCTTGAGACTCGGGTAGATCAGCTGAAGACTTCGGAGACTGATCTGAAGAATCTCTTCTACCGGGAGCAGGAGGCCCGCCAGGTACTGGAGTTAGATTATAAGGAGCTTGCTTACGAGTGCGACAAGCACATGGAGCTCCGTATTGCATCAGACCGTGACCTCGTCAACTGCTACAAATCATTGCAGAAGCTGAACGGGGATTGCGAGAAGCTGCGGGCCCAACTCAAGGAACTTGAAGAAGCCGCGCTCCCCATTGCGAGGCTGCTGGTGCCTCATCCTGGCGGTCCCAAGATAGCGCCGCTGGTGGATCGGTTGAAGGAAGCCCCCAGCTGGCTGGCGGCCTACGTGAAGCACTTGGCGAAGTCGATCCCGAACCAAGTGCTGGCCTTCATGAAGTCGTACTTCCCGAAGGCTCCCGCCAACTGCACCGACGAGTAGTATGCGGAGCTGCTGGAGCAGATGGCGGCCATTGCAGATCAAGTCGCCGAAAAACTTAATCTTCAGTAGTCCTGTAATAGTTAGCTCGTAGCAGTAGTTGTACAAAAACAATTGTAATGAAATTGTTTAAGTGTGAATGAGGAAAAGTTTCCATCAATGAGTACTCGTTGCCGCGATCTTGGAGTGCGGAGTCCCATCGTGGAGTTGTCGCTAGTAGTCGTACTCGGCAGTGGTCCTGTTTGAGGGAAGAAGACAGTAAAGCAGTTGATGAATAATCAAACTTTATTACTGAAGAAGTACACCTGGGTGGCCAGGGCTGTAGTTACAGAGTAGTCGCCAGGACCCAAAGGCTGCCTACGGCTAAGTAGTGCTAGGGCGTGTAGCCGCTTACAGCGGTAGATCCGTAAGTAGCCGTATAGGCTGGATCTAGGAGTACGTGGTCTCTTAGTAGACCGCTGCTAGAGTCATTTGTCGCTTGTCGCAGGCCAGGATCCGTAGGTAGCCGCATGGGCTGGATTCTGGAAAGGAGTAGTCCGGAGACTGGTGCCTGGACCCAGAGGCCGCTTAAAGCGAAGAAGTAGTCCGGAGACTAAAGCCTGGACCCGGAGGCCGCTTACGGTGGAGGGGTCTTGGTGTAGTTGCGTAGACTTGAGCCCCCAAAATAGTCGTGTAGACTAGGCGTAGAATCGACAGAGCTGGTCGACGTTCCACGAGTTGTTGACGTCTTCACCTTCAAGTGTCTGGAGGCGGTAGGAGCCCGGGCTGGTCACCTTTGCCACTGTGAAGGGACCTTCCCAGGGGGAGCTGAGCTTGTGTAGTCCTTCCGTGTTCTGGATGTGACGGAGGACAAGATCACCAAAGTTCATGGAGCGTTCCTTGACGTTGCGATCGTGGTAGCGTCGGATACCCTCCAGGTACCTTGCTGACTGGACGAGGGCAGCGCAGCGAGCTTCTTCAAGTTCGTCGATGTCAACTCGTCTGCTGTCTTCAGATACGCCTTCGTCGTAGTGCTCCACTGCTGGTGAATCCCATATGACATCAACAAGGAGAATTGCTTCGGAGCCGTAGACCAGGAAGTATGGAGATTGCCCCGTTGGCTTCGAGGGCTGAGTACGTAGCCCCCAGAGTGCGTTGGGTAGTTCCTTGATCCACTTGCCTCCTTTAGACTTAGCAGCGTCGTGTAGCCGCTTCTTGAGAGCGTTGAGCACCATCCCGCTGGCGCGCTCGACTTGTCCGTTGGCCCGAGGATGGGCAACTGAGACGTATCGGACGTCGATCCCGCTATTCTCGCAGTACTCCCAGAACTGGTGGTTGTTGAAGTTGGAGCCCAGGTCTGTGATGATGCGATGGGGTAGACCGTAGCGATGCACGAGTTCATCCAGGAAGTCGAGTACTCTGTCAGCCTTGGGGCATGTGACCAGCTTGACCTCGATGCACTTGGTGAACTTGTCGATGGCTACCAATACTCTGTTGAATCCACCTGGTGCAGTTGGCAGTGGCCCAATCATGTCGAGCCCCCAGCAGCCAAAAGGCCAGATTGGCGGTATGGTGACTAGATTGTAGGCTGGGATGTGTTGCTGCTTGCGAAGTACTGGCACCCTTGGCACCTTTTGACGAGTTCTTCAGCGTCGCCCAGAGCAGTGGGCCAGTAGAAAGCTTGCCGGAAGTCCTTGCTGACCAGCGTGCGAGAAGACGCGTGGTTACCGCAGACGCCCTTGTGGATCTCCTCCAAGATGTCCTTGCCTTCTTGTCTGGGGACGCACTTCATGAGTACTCCGGAAGATGCGCCCTGCCTGTAGAGCTTGTCTCCAACAAGGACGTAGGACTTGGCGAGGCAGATGAGCTGCTCCATCAAGTTCTTGTCCGGAGGAATCTTCTGCTTGTAGAGGTAGTCGATGAAGGGTTGCCTCCAGTCCACGTCGATCATCATGATCTCCTGGCCAGCCGGGGGATGCGCTGGGACAGTGGTCGGTGGTGCCGGCTCCGGGATGGATGGCGCATGAAGCTCGTGGACGAAGACACCCGTTGGTACTTCAGCGCGAGTAGAGCCAAGCTTCGACAGGACGTCCGCTGCAACGTTGTTGTCGCGGACGATGTGGTGGAACTCGAGACCATAGAACTTGTTCTCGAGCTTGCAGACTTCTAGGCAGTAGGCGTCCATGTTCTCCTTGTTGCGGTCCCAGGACTTGTTGACTTGGTTGATGACCACTGCGGAGTCGCCGTAGACTAGTAGCCGCTTGATGCCCAGTGAAGCCGCGAGGCGGAGCCCATGTAGGAGAGCTTCGTACTCGGCTTTGTTGTTTGAGACCTTCCAGAAGATCTGCAAGACGTACTTGAGTTGTTCGCCCGTTGGAGAGATCAAGAGTACTCCGGCACCTGCACCCTCGAGGTTGAGTGAGCCGTCGAAGTACATCACCCAGTGCTCTAGTCGCTCGGTTGGAGTAGGTAGCTGATTCTCCCGCCACTCCACCATGAAGTCGACTAGTTCCAGCGAGTTGATGGCTATGCATGGCTTGAAGTCGATGTTGAGGGCGCCTAGTTCTACTGCCCACTTGGAGATTCTTCTAGTAGCATCTTGGTTCCGCAGGATGTCGCCGAGCGGGTAGTCGGTGACGACGGAGATCGAGTACTGCTGGAAGTAGTGTCGTAGCTTCCGTGAGGTGATGAGCACTGCGTACAGAAGCTTCTGTACGGGCTGGTAGCATGTCTTGGATTCTGACAGGACCTCGCTGACGAAGTAGACTGGTCGTTGGACTGGGTAGGCGTGGCCGTCTTCCTACCGCTCGACGATGATGGCAGTACTGACCACGTGAGTAGTCGCAGCGAGGTAGAGCAGCAGCTGCTCGCCTTTGCGAGGAGCCGTGAGGATTGGTGGCTTCGATAGGAAGTCCTTGAGCTGGGCAAGGGCTTGGTCCACCTCTGGAGTCCACACGAACTTCTCTTGGTGCTTGAGTAGTTTGAAGAAGGGGAGCCCCCGTTCTCCAAGCTTCGAGATAAATCTGTTCAGGGCCGCCATTCACCCGGTCAGCTTCTGGACGTCTTTTATGGACGTGGGAGCTTTCATGCTGGTGATGGCAGAGATCTTCTCGGGGTTGGCTTCGATGCCGCGGTGGCTGATGATGAAGACGAGTAGTTTTCCCAAAGGTACCCCGAAGACGCACTTGTTCGGGTTGAGCTTCCAACGGTACTCGCGCAGGGATGCAAAAGTCTCTTCAAGATCGTCGATGAGGGTTCTGGAGTTTCTGGTCTTGACGACCACGTCATCCACGTAGGCTTCGACGTTCTTGTTGAGTTGCCTTTTGAAGCATTTATGGATAGCTCGTTGATATGTGGCACCGGTGTTTTTTTAACCAGAAGGACATGGTCGTGTAGCAGTACGCGCCAAACGGGGTGATGAACGCGGTCTTCTCCTGGTCTTCTTCCTTGATCGCGATCTGGTGGTACCTGGAGTAGCAGTCGAGGAAGTAGAGCAGGTCGCAGCTGTTAACACCAAAATTTGGTAAGGAGTCTGACGTGTGGGTCCAGCTCGGTGAGGAGTCGGTCTGGTGGAAGGAAGGTTTCCTCAGATGCATTCGACAGAAAGATCCGCGGTCGGCTATCTGCTTCCGTTCGGCAAGGGAACAGTTGAGCTGATTTTGCGGGATTGTACGGTGACGTGGCTCAAGCAGGAAGGACGAATGGATGGATAAGCGATCAAGCTTAGAGATAAATTAGGTATCGAATCCATTCGAGGTTGTGCTCAGCAGGGTATAAATATGAGACCTGATTGTATGTAACAGAGATACGTAATCATTCTCAATACAAACCGGCTTTACGCCAAACCCTAGAGTCCATTTGTCGTGTCGTCGAGTTCTTCGAGAGAGTTCATCGATCCGTCGACCTCCGTGAGTACCGGCAACCTTGTATCATATCTAGTATCATGCGGTGGATTTAGATCTGATGCAAGTAGTCTTGTTACCATGCTTAGTGTCATGCGGTAGATTCAAGCTTGGTTCAAGAATGTTTCTTGTTAGGTCATGAGCCATGGGGTAGGCTAAGATCTAGCTTGAAGCTAGTTATCGGCTCTATTGGATTTTGGCAAGATCCAATAGATTCATTAAGTTACCCCGTGTTGCTTTGAGTTTTTGCTTTATGTTTAAATTCATGTAACACTTTTTGCCCAATCTAGATGGGTTTGGATCGGCTTTATACCTTTTGATGATCCTCATGCGAGTCAATTTCGTATCCTTTGGTTATTTTAACGCGTGGATCACGTGCTCTTTGATAGCCGAAACCGAAACGATCTAGGTTGTTACATGTTGCGGGTTCAAGCTTGCCAATGTTTGTATAAATCTTGAAAGAACTGAGTATCACGTGGTAGATGCATGTTTTTGGGTTGCTTTGGAGCTAGTCATCCGGTGGATTAGATTTCATATCAATCTGATAGATTTATCTTGCTTAGTAATGTTCGTTCCTTCTTCATGGACCCCGAATCGGCTGTTCAGCTGCATTCGGTTATGTTTCCCACGAGTAGAGCACGTGCGTAATTTGCTTTAAATGATGTATGCTTCTAGCTTTCCATATTTAGATCATATCATGCAGTGGATAGATCTATTTGTGGAAAGTGGTACGATCCCCATGCAAGTTGTATCATGCGGTGGATAGATTTGTTTGGCATCGTAGCCGACGGGTTTTAAAGCATCTAGACATGCGGTAGACTAGTGCTTTGGAACTATGCATGCTTGTTTATTACATGTTTATGCTCGCGCTTTACTTTATTTATTTATTTAATGTTGATCACCACGGGGATCGGTCGCGGTCTTGTGCTCGTGTACCTTTGTCTAAACAAAGACCGATCGCCGTCATGCATACGTCATCCATTCGACTATGTTACTTTTTCCTTCTTAAAGCTCCCGAATGGTTTCAGTTTGCTGGCAGATAGCTTTCTATAGCTATATGTCATCTTACCTGGCTTTGTAGCCATAAATATGGAACTGTCTGGTACCACCCGGCAAGTTCCAAGCTTTGGTATTTAACTACTTTATCTTTTGTTAATTTTCAGGGAAAATTGACTGGCACGTCTCGTGATTCTTTGCGCGTGTGAAGCCAGCTTGTTCGGCTTGCTGTGTGCTTGGCGCTAGGTGCACATTTTGCGTCAACAGCAGCCCGCCGTGGAGTCGATGACTTGATCAATCCGCGGTAACCCAAAGGGGTCCTTGGGGCAGTGCTTGTTGAGGTCGGTGTAGTCGACGCACATCCTCCACTCGTTCGAGTTCTTCTTGCAGATGAGGACGGGGTTGGCTAGCCACTCAGGATGGAAGACTTCTCTGATGAAGCCAGCCGCGAGTAGTTTGGCGAGTTCCTTCTTGATGGCGTCCCGTCTATCGTCGGCGAAGCGGCGGAGGTGTTGTCGCTTTGGGGTAGCTTTAGGATCGACGTTGAGGGAATGCTCGATCAACTCCCTGGGCACCCCTGGCATGTCCGCTGGCTTCCACGCGAAGATGTCGCGGTTAGCCCAGAGGAAGTTGATGAGTGCGTCTTCCTATTTGGGGTCGAGAGCCACCCCGATGGTAGTGGTCTTGCTGCTGTCGCTTGTCCCGAGGTCAATTGTTTTGGCCAGAATCTCCTCAGCTGGCTGAGGCTTGTTAGCTTTGTCTGACATCTCAGAGATGTCGAGTTCACTTAGGGCAAGCTTCTTCGACGCAGTGTAGACCTCCATCATAGCATTGGGTACTTAATTCGTGGAGGTGATCTCCACAGCTTCCGTGTCACCGTCGTGCGAGATCCTCAAGTCCCCTTGGAGTGAGAGTACACTTGCTGGGCTTGGCATCTCGAGTACCAAGTAGGTGTAGTGGGGCACCGCCATGAACTTGGCGATAGCCGGTCTGCCGAGGATGGCATGGTAGGACGTCTCGAAGTCCGCGACTTCGAACTTGACGTACTCGGTACGGTAGTTGTCCCGAGATTCCCCAAAGGTAACTGGCAGGACCACTGAGCCTAGTGGAATAGCCGCGTTCCCGGGGATGATGCCGTAGAAGGGCGAGGTGCCCTTGGTGAGCATGTGCGTGATGTCGAGCCCCATCCTTTTCAAGGTCTTGGTGAAAAGAACATTGATCCCGCTTCCACCGTCGATGAGGACCTTGTTGATCCTGGAGCCTGCGACAACCGGCTTCAGGACGAGAGGGAAACGCCCTGGTTCGGAGAAGCTGGTCCATTGATCCACGCGGGAGAAGGTAATGGGTACCTCCGACCACCTGAGAGGGGTCGGAACCGCTGGTTCAATGCTCATGACCTCTCGATGAGTAGCCTTTTGTTCCCGTCTGCTGGGTAGTCCGCTGAAGAGGACGTTGACAGTCTTGTCGGGTTCCTGGAAGTCGTCGTTGCCTCCGTCGTTCTTCTTCTTTCCTTTCTTGTCATGAGGGTGCGGTGATTCTGAATTACTCTTGAGTGCTCGCCTGAGTTGGTAGCACTGCTCGGTGGTGTGGTTGCCGTCCAGATGCCACGGGCACTTCTCTTTCAGCAAGTCTTTGAAGCTGCCAGAGGTCTTCTTCAAGTTCTCATTCGCAGGGCGCTGGATAGCCGCGACAGTGTTGTCTGGCTTGCGCTTGCGGTTGGGACCCGAGTATTGTTGCGACCGCCTTGGTTCCTGTTGTTGCCACTGCCGCCGCCTGTGTTCTGCTTGCTCTTGCCACGGATGACATCGTACTTGGCGTTGGCTTTGTCTTCTTCTTCTGCCCAGGACGTGATCATGTCCTTGAGGTGGGGGATGGATTTGGGGCGACGGCGACCGAACTCTTCGAAGGTGCGGTGGTGGTAGAGGCCGTCTTGGAAGAGGTCGATGACCTCCTTGTGGGTGACGTCGACTACGGTGGCGCGCTTATCGAAGAGGCGGCGCATGTACTTGCGGAGGGTCTCGCCTTGTTCCTGCTTGACCATGGCCAGATCCATGCGAGTACCCGATCGGCCCATGGCGCCTGCGAAGTTGCTGGTGAACTGCTCCTTCAGCTGGTCCCACTTGTCGATTGAGTGCTTGTCCAGCGACTCGAGCCATGTGAGTGGAGCTTGGTCCAGGCAGAAGGGGAAGTAGAGGCACTAGATGTCGTTGTTGCCGCCAGCGTTCTCAATGGAGAGGGCGTAGCACCTGAGCCACTGGATGGGATCCTGCTTCGCATCGTACTTGGTGATCCCCAAAGGTTTGAACTTGTCGGGGAGGAGTAAGTTGCAAAGCCGAGGAGAGAAGGCGGGGAAGCCGTCGTTCTCACCTGCGGTGGAGGACTTCTTCTGCCGCAGCTCTTCAATCTTCTAGCGGGCGTCGTAGCCGCCCTGTGAGGCTCCGGAGGTGTGGCTGTTCGCGTGGTCACGACCGCCGCGACTGCCCCCGCTGCCGGCCTTCCTATTGGCTCCATGGTTGGAGCTTCCGCCGTCGCTGCCGCCGCCGCCGGGTCGCGGCCGCCGCCGCCAGGGCTGCGGTGAGGGATGATCTCACGGTTGCTGTTGCCACCCTGTGAGGGTCCGCCGGCGTTTGCACGAGTACGGTTGGGCTGAGCCGGCAGCTCGGCTCGAGTACCGTTGCGGCCGAGGTCCGCGCTATGACTTGTAGCTTCATTGTCGCGGTTCCTGGCGGGAGGAGGCTGGTTGACCCTGTTGTTGACCCGCATGAAGTAGGCGTCTTCTGCGAGCTTGGCGATGACTTCTCCAGCACGTATCCCCTGAGCTTGACGTGCGATCGCAGTGATCGACATGAGGCATTGCTCGGGGGTGGTGTCTACCCGGCTCTCGATCTGCTCGAGGGCCTCCGCAAGGTTGCAAATGGGTAAGCTGTCCCGGAAACGCCGGCGCCGTTCGTTCCGTCTTCGGTTGCGCTCGCGTCGAGCGTCCCTGCTAGCGTCGGTCTCGTCCGCGGGAGCCTCTGCAGACAGCTCATCTGCGGAGATGTCTTCGAGGTACTTGTCAGTTGCCGTCCCCGAAGGTCCTGGCGTATCGCCGGCAGCCATGAAGACTTGGCGATCGGGGTTGTCAAGACTGGAGTCGGAGCTCGCCACCTCAGTTGGAGTGTACTCCTCGACTCGAGCAAGTGGTGTTCCCTCCTGGAACGGGAGCAAGTCGAGGTAGGCGATGTAGCATGAGTCCCCGCTTATCAAGTCGGCGGGCTTGTGGTCTGGCCAGTAGACAAATCTCCCGGCCGGTGTCGACGTTATAACCAGCCCGGAAGCCGGCCCCGATAAGGGTTGCTCAGTAGTGTTGTCTTCGGACTCGGGGTCCTCAGGGTCCGACCCGAAGTCGAACTCGTACGCGGAGTCCGAGTAGAAGCCGGAGAGGGGGTTGGAGTCCGAAGCGTGGACGGGGGTGGTGTCGGAGTCCGAGTTGTACTCGGGTCGGGCTCCTTGCCGGCCCGGCGCGCAGAGGGAGCCTCCGTGCGGGCCCTGCAGAGGTTGCGGGGGCCACGCGTGGAGCGCTCGCGGGGTGGGGGGACCACATGCGATGGCTGAGCAGCCGGCTCGCACACGGTAGCCCACGGGGACGTCGAGTTCGAGTTGGAAACGGATCCGAGCTCGAAGTCGGCGTGTTGGTCGAAAAGCGAAATTTCGCCGAACTTGCTGGCGAGTTCGCCCGTGACTACTTCAGGAAGCGTCACGAAGCCGGTCTTCAGGTTGGGCGGCATGGTGAGGCGGCGTTGGAAGGATCCATCGCTATCAGCAGTGCAGACCCAGGCGCCGAAGACGAAGGTGTCGCCGCGGTTGAAGGCGACGGTTGGCTTGATGTAGACCGGAGCCGTCGAGTTCGCCATGTGATCTCGAGCGAGAGCCCCTACTTGGCGTGCCAGCTGTCGGTGTTTTGGACCGGCAACCTACTAAGGGGAGTACACGATGTAGATGAATGTGGCCTCGCCGAGATCGGTAACTCGAAGGAAGAGACACGTGGCATACAATTTAGACAGGTTCGGGCCGCGAGGTGCGTAATACCCTACGTCCTGTATGCTGTGTAGCTTTGGATTGATGGGGTACGATTACAAGATGATGCAATCTTACGCCGTGAGATGAGATGATGAGAGAGGGGTCCCTGCCTCGCCTTATATAGCCCGGGAGGTAGGGTTACAAGTCGGAATAGGGAGAGAGTACTAGTCGAGTACGTCTAGGAGTCTTCTATACAGTGCGGGACATGTACAGCTTCCTAACTGAGTACTTCTCCTCTGTAGCCCTTGTGCTCCACGCCATCAGGTACCGTGCAGCGCAAGTCAGGTAGTCCCAGGGGCCCACCGAGTAGTCAGTCCTGGTACCCACCGAGGTAGTGGGCCCCAGGGAGGTCCATACGACAGAGGATTCGTGACTCAAGATTACAAACCAATGCAGTGGTTTGGATCAATTTGATATTCAAATTGGAATCAAAAGCTATGGTTATCACGTGTGGAAGAATTTGGTACGGGGGATCACTTCCTGGCGGCGGGGAACAAAAATTCCCACTCAAACACCAGAGTCCCAAAATTTTCCAAAATTTCACCAGCAACTCAGTGGCATAATTATGCACACTTTAGGTATTCAAAGGTAGATCTAGATTGGAATAGAATATGCTCGAAAAATTACATTTGCAGAGGAAATACTGCTCTGAAAACAGCAAAATAGAGACTCACTAAACTGAGCATAACTCTCTGTAGAAAATTCCTAAAACCCTGAGAAATTCACAGTAGATGCTCAATTTGATAAGAAACAACTTTCCTAAAGGATGTCTAGTCAGATTCCTTACAGATTAGGCTACAAAATTGAGAGATGACAGTAATAGAATCTGCCAGAAATTTCCTAAGATCAAAAGAGAGGAAAACATTATCTAAGATCAAGCAATCACCCTAGGAAAGATTACTCAAACATGCAATAACCAATTTTAGATTCAACAAGATTTTAATCATGAATGCACACGTCTTAAACGATCTCAAACACATGGATCCAAAAGACGTAGTTAGTGCCGGTGGCAAGCTTATAATCGGCTCTCCTTATAATAACTAGTCGGAGCTACTCGATTTGCACTTATCGACTTACGAAATGCTGTTAGTGTACCTGCAGAAAACGAACCTCTCGTGCTAGCACATCACGAAAGCGTCCACATACATTACCGTTCACTATAGAAACGGTATCCATGCGTCAAGCCGCTGCATGGACAGCGTCCAACCTCGGACACCCTCCGTTTGAATGGAGTGTATCCTTGCCTCGCACGATCGACATGCGGAATGCACACATATGATAAACGTGGCGACATCACAACTCATAACTAGACGCGAAGATGGGATCCGTGGAATGGATCACTCCATCAACCTTTGCAACTCCCGTGATGCAGAACAGCACACGTATAAAACACGTGGCTAATCTAGTTTGGTTGTGCAAGAAAGTAAGTCTGACATAAAGTAAAGTGCTGGAAGTTAGCAAAATAAACCACAGATTCTTATGCCACCTTAAAGAACCCAAAATTCCCTCTAGGGCCTCTCGATCTAGATCATTCCTTAACGATCCAACGGATTTTCGTAATCCAATCAATCTTGGCAAGTTTCATTGTAAATCATGTGATTAGTATTAATCTATTCACTCCGGTGCATACGGATGCTCTGATGCCAACTATGACAACCCCATCCAAGATAATTACGTACTATCTCCTAAACCACTCCTTTTGGCCATTAAGTGATAATAAAGAATCATCCCGTTGAGTGTTGCCGGGTTAACGCCCAGTAAATCACTTGACAACACAGAGAGGATCGAACGTGTGCATTAAAACTCCCATGAAGGAGAGTCCGGAGTGCCTTACAAATTAACACCAAATTCCCGTAGGGTCCGTTATTACAATAAATAGTTCAGAGTTTATTGAAAACAGCGAAAGGAACTAAACGGTACAACAAAATTTTAGAAGGCCTGTCCATGATGCAATCACTCGTCAGCATCCACCCATTTTAGCTCCCAGCTGGGTGGAAGTTCTCCGGGCCACACATCACATGCATTACCTGGAAACCACATTTATAAAGCAAGGCTGAGTATACTAATACTCAGCAAGACTTACCCGTCCAAAAGAATGACTTTACCTCTAATCATGCATGGCTTTTGGCTAGTGGGTTTGTTTGTCAAAAAGCTACTAAGTAGTGAAACCTTACTTTCACATTTTAGGTCATGTTCTAATAGAAGTAATCATTACTAGATAAGCAACTATTGCAATCAAAGTTGTACAAACCATTAATCAAAGTAATAATCTTCACAAAGTTCCATCATAAAGGGATATCATGGCTAGTAGATTAAGTAGTCTCAAATAACGGTGAGAGGACGACAATCGATTGATTCAAACCTTGCAAGGTGGACCTAAGCACACGGGAGGTGCCCTCACCAAGAGTTCACCAACCAGGCGGTTCCCGTCAATCCTCGGTTTGGGATCAGATGCTATAGTCTTCAGTACGAGGTTTAGTGGGCTACGCCACCAAGGTCACCCAGCCTCATGCAAGTACTCGGGTGGCGAACCCGGGGCCGCAACCCTAAGTTTAGTAGCGCAAAGTTCCCGCACCGTCTCATTGAGGTACTAGGTTTGTTGTACCCATTTCCGACAAGTACTTAGTACTTTCAAACACTTAACCAACGAAGCCATTGGACCGGAGCCCAATACCATGCTCTTACCACGTGAGCAATCCATTTATACAACATGGTGATTCCATAAAGGAGATCCTATTCTCGCGAGTGACGAACATCACTCGACTTGTACCGGATCCTTAAAGCATAGCAACTAGCGACCTATCATGCTAGTAAAAGATCATAGGTACTCAAGGTTCATACAACTAGGGTTTCAATTCAACTCCTGAACATAAATGCACACAAAATAGAAATAATAATTCATAAGTTTAAAGAACATTTGGTTAATGAATAAACCGGGGCTTGCCTTCGTCAGCACAAGTAGACACACAAACTTCCGGACTTTGGTCCCGGTCTTGCTCTACGGTAACGTAGTGCACGTCTCCTCCAGCTCCCTCGTACTCGTCAGCTGGCACAAGCGTGTAGCTACCGTGGGGGAGTTCTACACGGAGGATGCAAATGCAAGACTTAAGTGACAAGTTGATCTAGTTAATCACAAACAAGACATGACAACCATGGGGTGCATGGTTGACCACATTCACCTAGATAATAATACATTCAGCATACTCTTCCTATAAAGGAACAATATGCGTTGCTTTATTATCTAGACTTTTTAATACTGACTACGTACATATATATACCAGTAAATTAATTTAACCCTCACAAAACAGCAAGGGGTTGGTTATAAATTTGTTAGCAAGTTTCTCAACACAAACACAAGGCCCTCAGCTAAGAGTTGTGATTTTCCAATTAACTCCAATATTAAACCTACAAAGGTTCTTTCGCTTTTATGCAACAAAATAAATCATAAAACACCAAGAGTGGTGCTCCCTGGTCTCATTGAGTCTAAGACAATCCACAGATCACACATGCACACTTGCTTAGCAATAAAAAGAAATATATCAATTATGGCATTTCTATTCACCAAAAACAAGATAAATGCATATAAAAATAAATACAGCACTTCTGGACTCAAACTTGCTCTTACTGTTTCTATGGTGCAAAACAAGCCTAGGAAACCAACAAACATATATATAGCTTTTATAGATCTTGACCTACACAAATATGATTAAAATCAAACATAAATCAACAAATAATATTTCTAACTGTGATAAAATCATGGTAAATTCGCCAGAGGTGCATTGCAACACAAAAAGACAATATCCAGAAGTTGGGCTCAAAAATAAATTTATTTTAAGCTATAAAATTCATCTAGGCAGATTTGTCATTAATACAAGATAAATCATAATAAAAGATTTCTTTAGTAAATTTGTGCAATTTTTGGCACAGGACCTACACATGCTAGTGCTCACCACATATCCAAAATCTAGCTCAAGATCATGTATGGATTTTGCAGAAACAAAGATCTAGGTATTTCACATTTCAATTTTTCAAGCAAAAACTATAGCTCAACAGTATATACATACTTTGCAGAAAAGGTAGTTCTAGTCACACAGAGCACAACAAAATTAGGTTTGCAATTTTTGGATTTTTCTGTGATTTGATATGTATTTTACAAGTTGCAGCTGAAACACAACAAAGGGGAAGAAACGTTTTGCTGGAAGCCACCTGGAACTTTAGAACCTCACAGAACTACCCTCCGTTTTTAACACCCAGGTCCCTACAAAAACGAAAACGCCGCACAGGGGTCCCGGCGGCGCAGGGGAGCTCGCCGCCGGCGAGGGGTCGCCAGAGTTGGCCATCAAGCGGCACTAGACGGTGATTGGGCATACCCGTACTCGATTGGGGCACTTGGTTCTGCCGGAGAGGTCGCCGGCGAGCGGGGCGGCGTCGCAGGGGCAACACGGCCGCAGCGGCGTGAATTCCGGCGAAGGGAAAGGTTCAGCTGGTCAACATGTGGCTGTGGAAGCATCAGGACGTCCCAGGGAAGCTGCTAGGAGGGTAGGTCGGCTCGGTATTCTAGTGGGGAATCGAGCTCACCGGCGGCTGCCCGGCGGCGGCCGCTGGAACCCGTGCTCCGGTGGATGCTCGTTTCACCCAGGGCAACAAGCATGGGAGTAAGCTCTAGAAGGGCAAGGAGAGACACTAGGCGCACTCAAAAGGTGCGGGGTTCGAAGGGGCAAGGAAGTTCACCGAGGAACGCCAAGGGCGGGTGGCGGCGGACTCGGGGTCGCGTGAGGAGAAGGTCGGCCGGTCTTTTATAGGCAGTGTGCCTTGGCGAAGGGATCACGAGAGTTGTCGCACAGTGGGTCGCGGCATGGGGCAAAGGCGGTGCGAGTGGCGACGACCAATGGCGGCCTGCGGGCGGCGCGACGGGCCAATGGCCAAAGGCGGCGGGGCCGACCGATGCATGCAGGCGCAACGCGTGGCGTGAATCTGGGGCCCATAGTACCACGCACAGGAGCGCCTCGGCACCACGGACGGACCAATGGTCGCCAGTCTGCCTCGGTGTGCGCGTACGGCGACGTACGGTCGTGAAGCCGACATGGCCGAGCGCCAAGTCGTGCGTGCCCACGTTCCCGCGCGTTCTGGCGCCAAACAATACGGGGTAGCCTTGTTCAGGAGGGTTTTTCTCAAAATTTTTGAACTGAAGTAGGCAAACCTTTGAATACCAAAGTTGTAGATCTTGCATTGCTCTACAACTTTCATAAAGGCATAAGGTCTTTTTCTCCACCGTTTGTGCACAAGAAGCATGCCAAGTTGGCAGTTTCCTGGGCGCTAGTGAACAGTTACTCAGGATGTTGAATTGAATTTTTCACCTATTTAGGCTTCAAATCTCAAATGCCACTCAACATGAAATTTGTATCCCTCGACAAAACACACAACTTTTACATTGGGAGATTTTGAAGTGTTTAGGTGAAATTTGGCGAACGCGGCAAAAGTACCGGCTGACACCGGAGGGCAAAGGGGTGTTCAAGGGGTTTTGAGTAGAGTTTGACAAAGGGTTGACCGAGGTTGACCACAAGGGGTCATTAGGGGTCATTGGGGAGCTTTTCGAGGTGATGGCCCAGTTTGACCGTCGTTTGACCAAAGTCAACGCAGTTGACCTGCTCATTAGGGTTAATCAACCCGGTTGAAAACCTGGGGCGTCACATGTACCACTTGTGATAGGGATTGCACGTGATAGCCGCTTCCTGGGACTATCGCAGAAATTTTGTTCGTTTCAAACACAACTTACTCCTCCTCTCTCACTTTTGGTTTCTAAGGCTACGATGCAGGCTAGAGTAGTTCTACTTCAGGTTCCAAGTCTACTTTGGGATCTTGGTATGAGTCCTCTTGTATCTTTATTTTATTGTATGACTTTGATCTACATCAGTTATGCAGCTATTTCATATAAAGTTGAGCTTGTATGCATGGGTGATTTGTTCATGCTTTCTTCGCTCATTCATCATTTAGAGGCTCCCGTTGAAGGACCGATTAGGCGGCCAGAGAGGGAGGTGGGAGTGAATGGGAGCCGATAAAAATTCTTCCCGAAGGTCGAACTCGGCCTATGCCCCAAATTCACAACCAAGGATTCCCACACAGGTTTTCCTAGGTCACATAATCACAACGAACCTACCAACCCTAGGAACAAACTCCAAATAATCCCGAAGCGGAAGCACGACTCAAGAAGCAAAGGACTTAGTTGTCTTGCAAATCACCAGGCGGACAATCCGCAAGGCTGGGGCAGACGGTCCGCAAGCACTGGGCGGACAGTTCGCAACCCTTGGGTGGACAGTCCGAAAAAGGCAACAAAACCTCTAGTACCACACCTTGAATAACGAAAGGTCCGTGCCTTGTCCCCGGACAATCCGCGAGCAACTAGTGTCGCGCGGATAATCCGTGGTCTCCAGGTGGACAGTCCGGCCCACCCACGGACGGTCCGACCCCTCTGTACGGACGGTCTGACAAACACCCCACAACGAAACTTTGACACCTCGAAAGATGTACTCGCTGACTCGCAAGAACAGGACGAACACGCAAAGAACACGCACCACGTGAATGGTCCGCATATCTATAGCTATAGACCTCAAATATCTATGTCTTGCGGGGCCTCCAAGGAGTGGAGAAGACAAGTAGGCTTGGTTCGAGGGACCCAGTGGCCAGTGGGGTCAAGTGCGTGCCGCACAGTGGCAAGAACGGCAAGATAAAGTCGAGGACGGTTTCATGGTTGAGCCTCAAAACCAAGGTCGAGCTGAGACTTCGTGGGAGCCGAGTCATGAGTGGTGATTGGCGGAGGCTACATCAAGTACGTGGGGTTTGCGGTGGTTCACCAGAAAACCATCAGGTTACTCGGCTGAGCCACAAAGCCGAGGCCGAAGACTAGGCATGGCTATGAGGTTAAAACCAGCCTGACCAGTTTGGAGAACCGATCTAACCGGTTTGGGGTCATAGGGCACCAAGATGCTTCGAAGCGGAGGACACACGACATGATCGCAAGATTTGCGTCGATGGTACGTGGGCTTGCGGTGGATGCGCATCCGTCCGATGGTGTTCATCATATGTTGACCAAAACACCCTTGCATGGGCTTGTGTTGTAACTCCTAGTGTAGGGGCACTTCGGTCTTTTGTCTGGAGAGCTCTATATGTAGGAGTGGTTGGTTGGGTAGCTATCCCTTTTGGCTAGGTTAGGTGGGTGTGCTCCTTCCTCTTGGAGTGGTCTTGGTGAGAGGAAGAGAGGAGAGAGTGGCTCTTTGTTTGAGCTTTTTGCCATCCAAGATTTGTGATTCTTGGGGGTGGCTTGTAACCGGATATGGCTACATGATTCATAGTGATTCCTCCATCTTCATCTTGTGCCATACCTTTATTCCCTATGTCTTTCTTTTTTGGAGCCTTTTTGAAAGGATTTTCGTGGGGACGTTTTGGAGGAATTTCAGTGCAGGATTTGTAGTGGGAGTCACACATGAGGACATGGTGCCTCTTTTCTTGGTGATCTTGCCCCTCCAAACCCGTTGAAAGGCCTTCGATTTGGTAGTTTTCGGTAGAGCCTGAGGAGAGGTGTTCTTGGTGGTTGGTTTGCAATTCCCCATGATTGAGAGCATTTTGTTGGAATTCGTTTGAGGGAGAGGTCGTCCATGAGGTGACCCAAGTATCATCAAAGTCTCACTGCAATCCGTTGGGTGAATCGGGAGATCGATTGGTTGGAAGGTTGAGTTTGTCTCGCGGTTTGAGTTCTTCCCGTTATGTCCTGGAAAAACCGGTATGACCAGTTTGGTCAACGCCTTGGACAAAGCGTGTTTTTGGGGAGATCTTCTTGGAACAAGTTTCTTTTTGGTAGAAGAAGCTCTGGTCCAGGTTTTGTCAAATTTCGAGTTCGTTTGCTCTAGTTTTGCGTTTTTGAATTTGAGCTCCCTAGGCGAACCGCTGTGACTGGTTTGGGAAATAGGTCTGACCGGTTTTGGTGTGTCGGATTTTGGCTAAGTCCGGCAAAACCAGTCTGACCAGTTTGGCGAAGAGGTCTGACCGGTTTGAGGTGACTTCGTTGTTTTCACCACTTGCAAAATCGTTCTGACCGGTTTTACTCTGGCAGCAGGTGGTCGAGTTGTTTTCTGCTGCGTGTTTTTAAGTGTTGCTTGGTGGAGTCTTGTTCCTATGTCCAGTAGCACATCAATGGCTATGTGGATTTGGCAAGAGAAGTGAGCAGAGGTCTCCGAGTGATCTTGGGTTCATAGGCCAAAATTCTTGGGTAGAAATTTTTATCGGCTCCCATTCACTCCCCCCCTCTCTGGTTTGCCTTTCTAGTCTTCAAGTGGTATCAAAGCCGGTTGCGGGTCTTTGTGACTCTAACCAGACTAAGATCCATAGGGCGACAAAAAGAGAAGGGGTTCTTTGTCTCGTGGTTTTAGTTTTCGCTATTTGAGCTTGTTTTCGGCTAATCCTAACCGGTTCTTTGAGTATGGCACCAAGCTCTTTTCCTTGTGGTTCTTTGAACAAGAGAAGTATGGAGGTTGAGGCGGAAGCCGAAGTGGAGGAGATGATGTCCCTCATCGAGGACTATAAATATGGTGATCTCAAGAAGGGAAAACTCTACCGCAAGCTAAAAGACATGAACCAAGGTACGCCTGTTAAAGGCATCTTGATCCTATGCGATAGGTTGAATGATTGTGAATGTCATTGTGAGGATTTGCATAGAAGAAACATAGATTTGTGTGATGCCTTGCATAGGAAGAATGAAAAGATGAAATGTTCTTTTGCTAGGTTGAAATGTGGTATGGCTCATTGGAACTCGTGTGCTTTGAATTCATGCAACTCCTGTAATACCATGCATGCTAAGAATGTTGAGTTGAACTCCTCTCTTGCTCACCTAAAATCTGAAATTAAAATGTTGCATTTCAATGCATCATTGCCTTCCAAATCTTGTGATGCTTTGCTTGCTGAAAATAAATGTGACAATCCCATTCGTAATAATTCCGTACTATCGCCTAAACCACTCCTCTTTGTGATTAAGCGATAATAAAGAATCATCCCGTTGAATGTTGCCGGGTTAACACCCGGTAAATCACTTGACAACACAGAGAGGATCGAATGTATGCATTAAAACTCCCACGAAAGAGAGTCCAGAGTGCCTTACAAATTAACATCAAATCCCCGTAGGGTCCATTATTACAAATATAGTTTGTTGACATGAAACTAAATAGTTCAGAGTTTATTAAAAAGAGCAGAAGATTTAGCTACGATCACATCATAGGAGGCCTGTCCATGATGCAATCACTCTTTGTCATCCACCCATTCCAGCTCCCAGCCGGGTGGAAGTTCTCCGGGCCAGACTTCACAAGCATTACCTGGAAACAACATTTATAAAGCAAGGCTGAGAATACTAATACCCAGCAAGGCTTACCCGTCTAAAAGAAAGACTTTACATCTAATCATGCAAGGCTTTTGGCTAGTGGGTTTCATTTTCCAAAAAGCTACTAAGTAGTGAATCCTTACTTTCAGATTTTAGATCATGTTCTAGTAGAATTAATCATTACTAGATAAGCAACTATTGCAATCAAAGTTGTACAAAAAATTAATAAAGTTAATAATCTTCACAAATTTCCATCATAAAGGGATATCATGGCTAGTAGATTAAGTAGTCTCCGATTTATCACACTCCTCACTCCACACAAACTTGACCCTTCTTCAATAGTTCAGTCATGGGTTTAGCTATTCTGGAGAAATCTGGGATAAACCGATGGTAATAGCCTGCTAGACCCAGAAAACAGCGGATTTGATGCACCGACTTGGGTTGCTTCCAATCCATGACCTCCTACACTTTGCTAGGATCCATGGATATTCCTTCCTTGGAAATAGTGTGACCCAAAAAATTCACACTATCTAACCAGAACTCACATATAGAGAATTTGGCATAGAGTTTGTGATCTCCCAAGTGCTGGAAGACAATACGAAGATGCTTCGCATGCTCGGCTTCATTTTTGGAATAAATAAGGATATCATCAATGAATACCACTACGATCTTGTCCAATTCATTCATGAAGACTGAGTTCATAAGGTACATGAAATAGGCAGGTGCGTTCGTGAGACCGAAAGACATCACCAGAAATTCATAAAGGCCATATCTGGTGGAGAAGGCTGTCTTTGGAACGTCACTTGCTCGAATCTTTATTTGATGATAGCCCGATCGAAGATCGATCTTGGAAAAAACTTTGGCACTAGCCAATTGATCAAAGAGAACATCAATGCGGGGCAATCGATATTTATTCTTGATTGTCACCGCATTGAGTGGATGATAGTCAACACACATCCGCAAGGTACCATCTTTCTTTTTCACAAAAAGAGCGGGGCTCCCCCAAGGAGAAGAACTTTGGCGGATATACCCTTTATCAAGCAAGTTTTGCAATTGATTCTTCAACTTGACTAACTCTTTAGGTGGCATTCGGTAGGGTCTCTTAGAGATGGGTGCAGTGCCAGGCTGAAGCTCTATGACAAATTCGACGTCTCTGTTTGGTGGCATACCAGGCAAGTCATCAGGAAAGACATCTAGATACTCACACACTACTGGGATGTTTTCTAGCTGCACGGTTACGACAGCATAGGAACAAGGATTTACGCCTTCAGTCTTGGGGTAAGTACAAGGTGGTTTGACCACTAGTAGGGGAATGGATTTCTACCATTCTCGAGGCAATGTCCAAAATGACTTGATGCTGGGTTAAACAATTCATTCCTAGAATTATATCTTGGCCTCCCAACCCCAAATGAATCAGGTTGGTTAAGAAGGGTCTACTACTAAGCTGCAAAGGTACGGCTTTAGTTATAGTGTTGGAGGGAATCCTTCCTCCTACCGTGGATACTACGAAAGATTTTTTGTGTCGCAAGAATGTAACCCCAATTTGCACACTAGACTCTCACTGATGAAACTATGGGTTGCTCCATAATCAAAAAAATGTTAATGGGGTGATCACAGATAGAGAAAGTACCCGTTAGCACTGCTGCTCCCTCTGAAATGTCAATCATGGTGGTGAAGTTGAGTTTGCCTTGTTTGACTTGCACCACAGGTTTCTTGCCTTGGTTCCCCTGACGGAAACCTGGGCCTTCACCTTGTTTGTTTGTCTTGGGTTTGGGGCACTCATTGATGTAATGCCCCGGCTGCCCACAATTATAGCAGCGACGGTCTTTAGCGGCATTGTTGTTGTTGTTGCTAGTTGGGGGTGCACTAGGCTTGTATGGCTGTTGCTGTGCCTTACGGAACTGAAAATTTCCTGGTGGCTTGTTCTGAGACGGGATCACCCTCCAGTGTCTAGTTGAAGATGACTGGGGAGGATCCTGAGTGCCCTTCTTGACAAAGTGAAATTTCTTGCCCGACCCACCGGTAGTGGTGAATCCGGCCTGCCTCTTCCTATCCTTCTGGGCTTTTGACATGGCATCCTCTTGAGAAATGGCCTTGTTTACACGGTCCTGATAACTGTTAGGCTCATAAAGATTAAGCCTCTCATAGAGATCCCCGTGTAACCCATAACGGAAACGCTCTATCTTCTTGGCATCGTTGTCAACGTGATGCCCACCATACTGACACAAGGCATTGAACTTCTTAGCATATTCATACACTGTGTCAGAGCCTTGCTTCAAAGCAAGCAACTCCTTCATCTTTCTATCCATGAGACCTTTATGAATATGATTTTCCTTGAAGTCCTGCTTGAATTCAGCCCATGTAATTTGATGCCCCGCGGGAATCATGGTCATGAAATTCTCCCACCATATCAACGCTGCACCACGGAGCTGGAGGGCAGCGAAGCTAGCCTTGCGCTCTTCTAAGCAGGGCAAGGTGAATACGAAAAACTTGGCCTCAATGGCCTTGATCCGGTCTTGAAATTCTCCCACCATATCAACGTTGCACCACGAAGCTGGAGGGCAGCGAAGCTGGCCTTGCGCTCTTCTGAGCAGGGCAAGGTGAATACGGAGAACTTAGCCTCAATGCCCTGATCCGGTCTTGACATTCTCCCACCATATCAACGCTGCACCACAGAGCTAGACGGCAGCGAAGCTGGCCTTGCGCTCTTCTGAGCAGGGCAAGGTGAATACAGAAAACTTGGCCTCAATGGCCCTGATCCACGCATCGGCAGCCAGTGGCTCCTTGGCCTCTTCGAAAGTCGGGGGCTTCATGGCATAGAAGTGCTCATATTTGGTGACTCAAGGCTGGCCATCAATATTCTCCCCAGGGGGATTATTCTGCAGCTGCTGAGCATGTTGCTGCTACGTTTGCAAGAGCTGACGCATCACCTCAGTTTGGGTGACCATAATTTTTTTGAACGAAAACCGTGGGGCAACGCCCCCCGGTAACAGGAACCATATATTAACAGAAGAAACAAAGATTAAGTTACAAAGAGGAGGGACTTACGCCCTGCCCAACCAGTGGTTAGGCAACGAGGGGGGGACAAGCAAAGAGAGAAACAACAGCAAGAACAGCAACAGAGCAGCATTACAAGAAAAGCTAAAGAGCACTAAGCCAGTTTTTGATCGAAAGATGAAGGCTTGGCTTGAATCTGCAAAAATGCTCTAGAACCAGTGCCTTGAAATTTGCCTTCCAGACCACGAGGTGTGGAGGTTTGCCGTCAAAAATGGCTTCATTTCTCTGCTTCCAGATACACCAGGCACCAATAAAAAAGATCTCCGTGAAGAAAGGGAGCCCAGAAACAGCTCTGGCTTGCAAGATTTTCTGGTGGACGCTTAGATTTGCCCCCCAAACAATACCCAAGGCTAACCATCTATTAACAGCAGCAGGGCAGCTGAAGAAGAGATGAGCCGCGGTTTCTTCCTCGCTGTTGTGACACAGGACACAGCTGTATCCTTCATCCAGCACTTTCCTCCTTCTCAAAATATTCCTAGTATTCAACCTATCATTGAGAAGCAGCCAAGCAAAAAACTTGATCCTTGGGATGCATTTGGTTTTCCAGATGTCAAGAATGGCTCTACTGGGCCTGAGCTCTCTAAATTGATACTAATAGAAGTGGCTACTCAGAAACCTGCGCTGCCCCCAAATAAGATGCCAGGAATCCTTGGAGCCAGGGCTGATGGGAGGGAGAGAATTGAGAAAGGCCTGTAATTCAAGGAACTCATTGTAAGCAGCCCTGGTCATGGGAATTCTGAAACAACTCAGCAAGTTGGCAGTCGAC
Organism: Cenchrus americanus; assembly: GCA_947561735.1. NCBI lineage: Eukaryota > Viridiplantae > Streptophyta > Magnoliopsida > Poales > Poaceae > Cenchrus > Cenchrus americanus. The sequence goes on from OX387244.1 coordinate 197,390,461, forward strand.
CTCAGCGCAAACAGAGAAATGGCAGGGTCCCGAGCAAATGGCAGGAGATGACAAAACTTCTCTGCATGAATGACCCCATCTATGATATCCTCCCAGAAACTGACAGTGTCCCCCTGGCTATGATTGCAAATGGCAACACCTCTAAATTGAGTGTGAAGTCGAAAGATGTCTTTCCACCAGAAGGAGCCCTTCTCTCTTGTCAGATGGGGAACAGTGTTGTTGTAGTATTTCTGCCAGACGAGAGAAACCCACTGAATATCAGCCTTGCTGTAGAATTTGTGCAGTTTGCTTGAGAAGAAGCGCGTCATTACGAATGCTTAAATTGATAACTCCAAGCCCACCTTTGTTTTTAGGCTTCCCGACCGGATCCCAAGCGGCTAGATTGTACCTTTTACTATTGAAATCCTTGCCTCTCCGGAGACGAGTTTTTCTGTGCTTATCTATAATCTCAATGACGGTCAGGGGGAGCTTCAGAGAACACATGTAATAAGTGGGGAGCGAAGAGATGACCGAATTGACTAATTGCAACCTTCCAGCATAAGAGAGAAACTGAGTAGACGCCGACAGCTTTCTTTCAATTCTGCAGATGAGAGGGGCATAATCTTTCACTTGGGGCTTGGCCAGGCCCAGGGGGAGACCAAGGTAAGTAAATGGGAAGGAGCCCACCGCACAACCAAAAGTCTAAGCCAGAGAGGAAGCTTTCTCAGGGGAAACATTAATTGGAACTAGACAAGATTTATGATAGTTTACCACAAGGCCACTAGAGAGGGTAATGCTGTGATGAATTCTTTTTAGGAGGACCAACTGATCCTCGTTAGCTTGCATGACCAAGATGGTGTCATCAGCATATTGAACAATAGGGAAGGGAGCATCAGACCTTTGGGGGAAAGGGGGCAGAAGATTGCCAAGGTAATACTCTCTGTTGATGACATATTGAAGGAGGTCAGCAGCAATGGCAAAGAGAAGAGGGGAGAGGGGATCCCCCTGCCTAACCCCTCTGGAACATTTGAAATCTTTTCCAGCAGTGCCATTAAGAAGAACTGAAGAAGTAGCAGTGGACAGCAGCTCCTCAATCCACTTCAACCATTTTGGGGGGAAGCCTTTAGCATGAAGCATCTCCAGAATAATGGTGTGCTCAACCAGATCAAATGCTTTTTCAAAGTCCAACTTCAAGATAATAATCTCCCTTCGAGAGTGATGACACTGGTGAAGAAATTCAAAAGCCCAGCCAAGGCAGTCTTGAATAGTTCTCCCTTTGATGAAACCATACTGGTTTTTATGAACAATCTTTACAGCCATAGCCTGCAGCCTGTTAGCAAGCAGTTTTGAGATGAGCTTAATGGATGAGTTGAGCAGAGAAATTGGCCTAAAATCATTCACAGATTCAGGATTATCCTTCTTGGGGACCAAGGTGATAAAGGAGTGGTTGAGACTCTTAAGGTCAGCCTGATGATGAAAAAAGTCATGACAGAGCTTGTACATGTCGCCTCTAATGATATGCCAGGATTTCTTGAAGAACAGATTGTTGAACCCATCCGGGCCAGGGGCCTTATCAGAAGGTAATTCAAGGATAATCTCATCAATTTCCTTATTGGAGAAAGGAAGGCACAAAGCCTCAAGATTAGGGTGGCTCTGAACTAAATCCTGAAGATCGAATTGCATGGACACCCCCACCGAGGAGCCCAACCTCCTTTTAAATTCCTGCCAACGGATGGAACTTAATTCCCCATGATCCTGGACAACCCATCCAGATCCATCAACCAGTTGAGAAATGGCATTTTTCCTATATCTCTCAGTGGCCATGGAGTGAAAAAATTTGGTGTTCTCATCCCCAAACTGCATGACCCTCTGAGTGAATCTTTGCTTCCAGTAGTGATTTTGCATTCTTAAAAGAGAACTGATGTGCTCCTCGAGGATGTTCCTGAATTTCAATTCACTGGAGCACAGAGGCCTGATTTCTATTGCTCTTGAATGGTCATGTTGGGAGGTGGTGGCGGAGCGTCACTCCCACTTGCACCAAAACCGTTGGGGGAAGCACGAGTTTGTCCCACCATCTGAAATTCATGAGGTTTTCATTAGCCACATATTCACAAGCTTGTTTACAACATCCACAAGAAGAATATGCAAAACTAAAACTCATAGCACCAATTTAGTGAAAACCGGACAGCGTAGCTGAGTTGTTAGAAAATTCATAACTCTCTGCCCCTAATAGGAAAAATTCCCATTTTTGGTCAGCAAGTGCAAAATTTAGTAATCTCCAACATTGGTATTCAATCAGAGGTTCAATTCCAACTTTAACATGCCCGAAAAATTCCAACATGGAGGTTCTTCCTAGCTGTTTTTGCTGGAGGCCGAACTGCACAACTTCAACCGTAATTCTTGGTACGCTTATGCAAAAGTGGTCAATTTTCGGGAGCATGATCTCCACAACATAGCACACAATGTTGGTATTCAACACAAGGCGAAAATTTGATCACAACAACCCTAATTCATTCATTGAAACATGACAACACAAAGGTGTTCATTCAAGCATTACATGATGCGAAGTCTTTGGATCACCTACACACTTATGTACAACAAAAGATCATCATCCGTACTCTCCGAGCAGCCTCTACCCTTACACAAAAGCTAGCTGAGGAGGTTAAACTAAGAGTACATAGTTTTCCTCCAAAAGACAACTACTAAACCACTAATAGCCCGCAGTGGAGCCAGCTCTAGTATCCGGGGAAGCGGGTGGCAGACCGCCCACACTGTCCTCGCTCAAGCCCGAAGGTCCCTGTAGCTCGTCTGGAGCGGCGGTGCAGCCGGTGGTGCGATCGGCGGCTTCTGCCCCTGGTGTGCCCTCGCCTGCCACACCTCCACCTCTGTCTCCATCTCAGCTACCTAGTTCTGCATCTCTGCCATGTTCTGCACCAAGGCAAAACGCTGGGCCTCTGTGTGAGCTAGCTCCACCTGAGTCATTTCGAGAGCATGGTCTCGGGCGTGCAGCTGCTCTGTGAACTCGGCACGCTCCTGGTGCCACTGGATACGCTCGTCCTGAAGCGCAACAAGCTCCTGCTGGAGGTGAGCAACCGTCTGTCACTTGAACTGAAGGTCGAGCTTGAGGATATCCCTCATGACTGTGGAGTCCATCAACACAACTGAGAGCATACCATGAGTGGAAAGATGAAACACTTGCATGTTCTATACCGCCTCCAGCTACCTCAGAAGTTGGCGCACAATGACCTCTGGAGGGTCCGTCATGAGCAACACGTCGGTGAGCGAGATACGCTCACGCCAAGCCGTGTCAAGTGGGTCCATGGCCGGGAACAACCTCAGCGTAGTGAGCATCACCTCGTCCAGGTGCTGCTCGCAGAAGGTGTGGAGGATTCGCATGGCCGCGGACTCAACCGACTCGACACCGCGGTGAGCAAAGGACATCATGCTGAAGTCTGCCCACTCCGGGTGCTCAGGGTGGGGTAGCACGGTCGCGGTCGTGCGGGCGTCGGGAACACCCTGGTCCCAAAAAGAGACCACCTCGTACATCGGCGGCGTAGTGTAGCCCACCTCACTAAGGGTCTCCCACAAGTTGCGGGGAAAACCCTCCCAGTGAAGGGCATTGGTATGAATTGTACAGTCCGCGTCGATCTCGTAGATCGGTGGCTGCGCCATCTGTACAAAAATTAGGGACTACATGTTAGACATCAAATGACATCAATACGAGCAAAAGGGGTAAAATCTAGTAGGTATGAACAAAAATTCATAACATAAAACCAGGGCCCCAAAAATCCCCAAATTTCTGTAGCCACTCAGTGACATAATTATGCACACTTTTGGTATTCAAAGGTAGATCTAAATTGGACTGGATCAAGCTCGAAAAATTACATTTTCAGAGGAAGGTTGCCCAGCAAAACAGCAGGATAGAGACTCACTAAACTAAGCATAACTCTCTGTAGAAAATTCCTAAAATCCTGAGAAATTCACAGTAGATGCTTAGTGTGATAAGAAACAACTTTCCTAAAGGATGTCTAGTCAGATTCCTTACAGATTGGGCGATAAAAATTGAGAAATGACAGCAATAGAATCTGCCAGGAATTTCCTAAAATCAAAAGAGAGGAAACCTTATCTAAGATCAAGCAATTTCCCTAGAAAAATTATTCAAGCAAGCCAGGACCAAAAAGACGTAGTTAGTGCCGGTGGCAAGCTTATAATCTGTTCTCCTTATAATAACTAGTTGGAGCTACTCGATTCGCACTTATCGACTTACGAAACGTTGTTAGTGTACCTGCAGAAAACGAACCTTCCGTGCCAGCATGTCACAGAAGCGTCCACAAACATTACCGTTCACTATAGAAACGGTATCCATGAGTAAAGCCGCTGCTTGGACAGTGTCCAACCTTGGACACCCTCCGTTTGAATGGAGTGTATCCTAGCCTCGCATGATCGACATGCGGAATGCACATGTATGATAAATGTGGTGACATCACAACTCATAACTAGACGCGAAGATGGATCCATGGAATGGATCACTCCATCAACACTCGCAATTCCCGTGATGCGGAACAACACACGTATGAAACACGTAGCTCATCTTGTTTGGCTGTGCAAGAAAATAAGTCTGACATAAAGTAAAGTGCTGGAAGTTAGCAAAATACACCATAGATTCTTATGCCACCTTAAATAACCCAAAAATTCCCTCTACGGTTTCTCGATCTAGATCATTCCTTAACGATCCAACGGATTTTCAAAATCCAATCAATCGTGGCAAGTTTTATTGTAAATCTTGTGATTAATATTAATCTAATCACTCCAGTAAATACGGATGCTCTGGTACCAACTGTGACAACCCCATCCGAGATAATTCCGTACTATCGCATAAACCACTCCTCTTGGTCATTAAGCGATAGTAAAGAATCATCCCATTGAATGTTGCCGGGTTAACGCCCAGTAAATCACTTGACAGCATAGAGAGGATCGAATGTATGCATTTAAACTCCCACAAAGGAGAGTCCGGAGTGCCTTACAAATTAACATCAAATCCCCGTAGGGTCCATTATTACATACATAGTTCGTTGACATGAAAGTAAATAGTTGAGAGTTTATTAAAAACAGCAGAAGAAACTAAATGGTACGATCACATCATAGGAGGCCTATCCATGATGCAATCACTCTTCGTCATCCACCCATTCCAGCTCCCAGCCGGGTGGAAGTTCTCCGGGCCACACTTCACAAGCATTACCTGGAAACAACATTTATAAAGCAAGGCTGAGTATACTTATACTTAGCAAGGCTTACCTGTCTAAAAGAAAAACTTTACCTCTAATCATGCAAGGCTTTTGGCTAGTGGGTTTGGTTTGCCAAAACACTACTAAGTAGTGAATCCTTACATTCACATTTTAGCTCATGTTCTAGTAGAAGTAATCATTACTAGATAAGCAACTATTGCAATCAAAGTTGTACAAACAATTAATCAAAGTAATAATCTTCACAAAGTTCCATCACAAAGGGATATCATGGCTAGTAGATTAAGTAGTCTCAAATAACGGTGAGAGGCCGACAATCGATTGATTCAAACCTTGCAAGGTGGACCTAAGCACATGGGAGGTGCCCTCACCAAGAGTTCACCAACCAGGCGGTTCCCGTCAATCCTCGGTTTGGGATCAGATGCTACAGTCTCAAGTACGAGGTTTACTGGGCTATGCCACCAAGGACACCCAGCCTCACGCAATTACTCGGGTGGCGAACCCGGGGCCGCAACCCTAAGTTTAGTAGCGCAAAGTTCCCGCACCGTCTCATTGAGGTACTAGGTTTGTTGTACCCATTTCCGACAAGTACTTAGTACTTTCAAACACTTAACCAACGAAGCCATTGGACCGGAGCCCAATACCATGCTCTTACCACGTGAGCAATCCATTTATACAACATGGTGATTCCATAAAAGAGATCCTATTCTCGGGAGTGACGAACATCACTCGACTTGTACCGGATCCTTACAGCATAGCAACTAGCGACCTAACTTGCTAGTAAAAGATCATGGTACTTAAGGATCATGCAACTAGGGTTTCATTCAATTCCTAAACGTAAATGCACATAGGATAGCAATAATAAATTTAGAATGATGAAAGTAAACATATGGGTTAATGATTAAACCGGGGCTTTCCTTCGTTAGCACAAGCAGACAGACAACCTTCCGGACGTTGGTCCGGGTCTTGCTCTACGGTCACGTAGTGCACGTCTCCTTTTCCTCCCTCGTCCTCGCAGCCGGCACGAGTGTATAGCTACCGTCGGGGACTTCTACACAGGGAAATGCAAAACAATGATTAGGAGGGTGATTAATTTAATTTAATAATCAAACAGTAGCAAACAACCACTAGGGTATATGGTTGGCCATATTCACTTTAGCAAAAGTATTTAAACCCTTTCTCTTAAACATAACCAAAAAGCTTAATTAGTCTTCTCTTTATGGTGATTGTGTACACATCTATAAAAGAATATTTCATTTAATTACAACACAGTAAGGAAAGTGCTCTCATGCCACAAAAATACTCTCCTAACTCATTGATATAACTTATGCACAAAAGAATTGGTTTCCCCTATTTTCCCCTCACTAGATTAATCTAGTTTGCAACCTTTTAATCAACCAATCACACATCAACTATCCCAACAGTACCTACTGGTCCTACTGACCAGGAAACACCTAATTGGACAGCAAGCACAAGCTTGACCTACTGAAAAAATAAATGCACAAAAATAAAGGCATTTCTAGCTAGCATTTAAAAGATAAATTTACATAAAAATAAATATAATAGCAATGAGGACAAACTTTCTCCTACACATGCTCTGGCCTAAAACAAGCCCAGGAAACAAACAAACGCACTTGTAGCTATTATGGATCTTGATTTATGAGCAAACACAAGCTTAAGTTAAGAAGTAAAATTTCTAACAGAGCTAAAATCAGGGTAAATTCAACAAAGGTGCATTTTAGCATAACATGACAACATCCAGAAGTAGGGCTCAAAAATAATTATATTTTAAGCTACAAAAATCATCTTGGTAGATTTGACAATATCACAAGATAATTTATATAAAAAGATTCCTTCAGTAACTTTGTGCAAATTTTGGCACAGGACCTACACATGCTAATATCTACAACATATCCAAAATCCAACTCAAGATCATGTATGGATTTTGCAGAAACACAGATCTAGTTATTTCACTTTGACAACCCCAACCGAGATAATTCCGTACTATCGCCTAAACCACTCCATTTGGTCATTAAGCGATAATAAAGAAATATCCCGTTGAGTGTTGCCGGGTTTACACCCGGTAAATCACTTGACATCACAGAGAGGATCGAACGTATGCATTAAAACACCTACGAAGGAGAGTCCAGTGTGCCATACAAATTAATATCAAATCCCCGTAGGGTCCATTATTACAACATAGTTTTTGACATGAAAGTAAATGGTTCAGAGTTTATTGAAGACAACGGAAGATAACTAAACGGTACGATCACATCATAGGAGGCATGTCCATGATGCAATCACTCTTCGTCATCCACCCATTCCAGCTCCCAGCCAGGTCGAAGTTCTCCGGGCCACACATCACATGCATTACCTGGAAACAACATTTAGAAAGCAAGGCTGAGTATACTAATACTCAGCAAGACTTACCCGTCGAAAGGAAAGACTTTACCTCTAATCATGCAAGGCTTTTGGCTAGTGGGTTTGTTTGCCAAAAAGCTACTATGTAGTGAATCCTTACTTTCACATTTTAGCTCAAGTTCTAGTAGAAGTAATCATTACTAGATAAGAAACTATTGCAATCAAAGTTGTACAAACAATTAATCAATGTAATAATATTCACAAAGTTCCATCATAAAGGGATATCATGGCCAGTAGATTAAGTAGTCTCAGATAAAGGCGAGAGACCGACAATCGATTGATTCAAAACCTTGCAAGGTGGACCTAAACACACGGGAGGTGCCCTCACTAAGAGTTCACCAACCAGGCGGTTCCCGTCATTCTTCGGCTTGGGGATAATAGCACACAGTCTTAAGTATAAGGATTATCTAGGCTACGCCACTATGGTCACCCAGCCTCACGCATGCACTCGGGTGGCGAGCCCGGAGCCGCAACCCTAAGAGTAGTGATAGTAAAACCCCGTACCGCCTCATTTAGGTACTAGGCTTACCGTGCCCATTTCCGACAAGTGTTTAGTACTTTCAAACACTTAACCAACGAAGCCATTGGACCGGAGCCCAAATCCCATACTCTTACCACATGAGAAATCTATTTATACATATGGTGATTCCATAAAGGAGATCCTATTCTCGCGAGTGACGAACATCACTCCACTTGTACTGTATCCTTATAGCATAGGAACTAGCGTAACCATAGGCTAGTAAAAACAATCGAAGGGTACTTAAGGATAATGCATCTGAGTTTCCATTCAACTCCTGAACTTAAATGCACATAGTAATTCAAGAGAGAACATGAGAAAACTTTAAAAGTAAAATATAGGTGGATGTTAAGCCGGGGCTTGCCTTCGTCAGCACAAGCAGACAGACAACCTTCCAGACTTTGGTCCGGGTCTTGCTCTACGGTCACGTAGTGCACGTCTCCTCCTACTCCCTCGTCCTCATCGGTCGGCACGAGCGTGTAGCTACTGTAACATCCGTAGTTTGACTGGAATTCAAAATTGTGAATTTCAAAAAAAAACTTGAATTGAAGTTGAGTGCTCGTGAATCATATAAGAGTGTCTTCCTGTTTCTTCCCCCAAATTCCTAGATTTAATTTTGACTTTAACAATAATGCTAGGACTTATAACCTGCTAGTGTGAAAATTTGGTTCTTCATTTGAATTTTATTTGGATTTTATTTGGGTGGATTCAAATCTGAATTGAAATTCAAATTTGAATCAACATAATAGCCTAAAGGATATTAGCAAGCGATACTGTGCACAGTGGGCCGCCAACCTCCCTTTTCGCCCAACACCACTTTTGGCCCATTAGCCGGCCCAGCGAACCACCCGCGCCGCAGCCACCAACCGCGCGCGCCCGCCGCCCACCGCCGATGGGGCCGCCCCCGCGTCACGCTCGCATCACCGTCGTCATCCTCCATTAGCGCTTTGGCCGGCGTCGAAAGGCCAAAGCCCGCGCGTGCCCGTCATGGCCGCCGTCGCGACGTGCCCCGCGGCCTCCCGGCGCATCCGTGCCGTCCACGTGCCCCGCGCCACCGCCGCTATAAGTAGCCGCCGCCGCCACCCTTGGCTCTCCCCAACCCTAGCCGCCCGGGGGATCCAGTCCCCCCCGTCCACCTACCCGCGGCCGGAGGAGAAGGAGAAGGAGAGGAGAAGGAGGAGCTCGGGGGCGCCCGGAATAGCACCGCCCGCCGCGAAGCCGGAGCCGCCCGCGAGGAGGGAGCCGGACCCGCGGGAGCCACGCACGCCTGCGACCTCTGCTTCCTCTCCGCCGCGTCGTTCTGCTTCCCCTACCAGCGCCGCCTCCCTCCTCGTCACAGCGTCGCGCACCCCTTCACCGATGCCTGCACATCGGCTAGAGGCCACCCAGGTGAGGACGCCGCCTCACCTCCTCTGTGGACGCCACGGCCTTCGAGCCGAGGCGGAACGGCCCCGCGCCGCCGCGCCGCTGCTAGTGAGGCCTGCCATGGAGCCAGGCTGGGATGCCCTTTTCTGCAGGTGCCGCTGCCTTCATCGACGCGCGCTCGCTCGCTAGTTTGTTTGCTCCTTGTCGCCGTCGCCTGCCGCGCCGTGCCGCTCGTGACCACGACGCCGCGCCATGGTCGCGTTCGCGCTCGAGCACGGGACCGCGCGGGTCCGACGCCCTTGCGCCCGAGGTGCACCCCGGCACACGCGCACACCCATGCGGGGACAAGGCCGGGCCTTGGGCCCCTTTTCGTGCCTCGCCGTGCTCGCCGCGCCGCCGCCGTGCACGGGATGGCCGTGGCGCCGTGATCGTAGAACGCGCACACGGTCGCCAAAAGGAAACACGCCGCATTCTTGGTCACCCTAAACACCATGCCGTGCACCCGTCACGTACACACCGGCCAACCGCGGGCGCCGCGCTCACCGCCGCCCATGGCGTCGAGCCGGGCTCCGCCGTGACGCCGCCACGACGCCCCGTCGCGATCCCAATCCCGCGTGCGGCCGGGTAGCCCGACGCGCGTGCGCACCCCCACGCACGCCGTCCCCCCTTCGCACCGCCACGCCCCGCGCGAGCCGGGGTTCCGCCCCGTCGCCGCGCCGCCACCGCGCCGAGGCCGGCGATGGCCGCGCGCAACGCCCCCCTAGCCCGTCCTCGCGCCCTCCGAGCCCGACAACGGAGGGAAGCCCCCGTAGGCACACCTCGCTGACCAGCCGCTCGAGCCGCCGTGGAGTCCGCCGCCGGCAAGGTCGTCCCGTGCCGCTGTTCCTCTCCCGGGCAATCCCTTGAACACTTAGGGGGCGGGGTTAGCTCACTGGCCGGTGTGGTGTACCGGAGACCACACACCGGCGTGGCCACGGCCGCCGCCGGGATCCGCCGTGGCCGGCCCAATCCGATCGGCGCCGCCACACGCCGCCCTCACGGCGCCGAGCCGCACGGCACCTCGCGGGATCGCGTGCGGCGGCCGGTGGCCGCCCAGCCGCACGCGGGCCGCAGAGCGCCGGGCCGCACCCGATCCGAAATCGGGGATCCGGTGTGGTTGGGGAGGATTTAGGGGTTTAAACGTATTTTAATTCCAGAAATTAGTTTTTCCCTTTGAAAAATCCTAGAAAATCTATTTTAACTCCAAAAATCGTGAAACCTCTTCCAGAAAAATTCTAAAACCTTAAACTCCGGGTTGGGTTGGTGTTTGCTCTCTTTTGGTTCTTCCATGCTCTTATTTGGATTTAAGTTGCTTTAGGATCGCTATTTATTTTTCCTTTCGCGCTATTAGGAGCAGCCGGAGCCGGAGAGCTGAGCCGGGAGTATGACTACGCCGACGACTTCGCTGCGGAGGACTACCCGACCCCAGGTTCACGCCCGACTGATTCTGAAATACCCATTAGGCATTGCTAAGTAGTATTGCTAGTGCTTTACTTTAATGTATGCATGTTGATGAACCTTGCACTGCCTCTTTGTTTACCCTGTCCTTGATTGTCCTACTACTACTATATATATATATATATGTTTATGTGAGCGTATGTATACGCCGAGCTTCGCGATGCATGTGTTGGGATGGGAATAGTGGTTCTTGGCGTGTGTGGGGTAAAAACCGGCAGGAGAAGGCGTTTTGGGTACTTTGGCGGGGGTGAGCTTGAAACAACCGATCTAGGATCGGGGATAGGGGTGCACTCCTCAGTGCATCCCTCCTGTTACGGTTTTCGGAGCCTAGGTGTTGGGGGTTTTACGTGCGCTTGGAGGACATGAGCTCGCCCCGGTCTGAAACCGAGTGGATCAACTTGTTTATAGGACATCGTACACACCACCCCGTCGAGAGTGGGGATAGGGCCGCGTTGAGCTCGGCAAGTGCGGGACCATACCTGCCTAGGAAGGATAGAGGGTATCTGTGGGGGAGCGGTGGAGGTGAGACCACCCTCTCAGAGCGTCTCCCGTGTGGCCACACGGGAGCATTTCCACGGTTCGGTGCTTTGTTCTCCTTGCGGAGAGGACCGCTTTGAGGGCCGGATGCAGGGTGGGTTCGTAACTACCGAGAGTTCGCCGGTAGGATGGGCTCGGTCGGCCGTACACCGACCGGGTACCATTCCGAGATGGGTACAGGTGTACACACTCTGCAGAGTTGTTCGATCTATACCTATAGCCGCGTCCTCGGTTATGGACACTGCCTAGAAGACATGTTCGTTCCTCATGTTTTGGGATTTCTATCTTCCCCCTATAGGTGAGAGTGTGGTGAGCCATGGTTACAGCCGGCTAGAGGAGAGAGGCTCCATCTACCTCGTCGATCCGGTTGTAATCATTGAGGTGCGAGGAGAGGAAGTTCTCGCATCGACCCTAGACAGGAGTAGGAGGTGGTGACGGGACTTCGGGTGACCGAGGGATCCGACGAGCCGTGTTGAGAGACTTGGGTTTCAGGATATTGATGGAGATACCTTGTTTATACTCTGCTGCTGCTGCTTAGGAAACCAAAGCCGCTTTCTTGTCTACTCTCTTTTCCCTTTAGATGTTAGGCCACTTAAAGCTGCATACAGTTGGTGACGTGAACCTATCCCACTCCTTGGGGATAGACTTTGGGTGTGCAGGGTACGAGTCCGAGTTCGACTGCAACGCCGACGGATGGTACGACTGTGGGATACGTCGCTTCGCTCGAGTTTGCCTGTGGCGGGAAGAATAGAGATGGAGACCCTTCTGAGAAGATAGCTACCGTTGCGTAGAATTTTCACTCTGATTCAGCCAAGAGGCTTGTATGGATGTACTCCATAATGGACTTGTAATAAATTCATGTACTATTAACTTTATGTGATGCGATGTATGACTTTGTGTATCTATCTGTGAGACGTTCTGTATGCGATAGCCACTGATCCAGGGACTATCGTGATGGTACAGGGATTCGGGTTTTCTATGAAAATCGGGGGTTTTACAGGTGGTACCAGAGCCATGCTTGACCATAACACGTATCCCTAGGAAAGGTCGATAGAGATAGGACTCTATACGCTCTACCTTTATAGTTATACCCTTGAGCTATGTTATAAAACTTGTTCCCTCTTTGAAAACTTCTTACTCACCTGCGCTGACAGAAATTTCTTGCGTTTCACAGGAGATGGAGCACCAGGACGCGGAGATCACCCCTGAGACGTGCGGGGCTATCTGCCACTGGATGGAGAGGGCCCTTCTCAGGCTTGGAGTCCCTCCGACCTACGTCACGTACCGCGCCGAGTACGTACCCGCCGTGACTGGGCGGATGGTGCTCTGCACGGTCGTTGTGCTCCCTCACCCGAGTCTCCCCAGGTTCAAGGGAGAGGTCCGCGACGCGCCGCACTCACCGTCGCGACCGCGCTGGACGTCGCCTGCCGCCAGGCCCTGGGCTGCCTTCTCGCACAGTACGGCGCCTCCTTCGAGACCGGGACTCTTCGACTGCTGCCCCGGGACTACTGGCGCGTCGCACCGCTCGTGGACGGAGTTCCTTCGTACGAGGGGATCCAGGACGACGTCGACGCTGCTCCCTTCCGCGAGTCCGACGAGACCCTGGTGGAGACTGCCAGCTACTTGGTCGACCTCGACAAGTACGCACGCCGACTGGAGGACCAGTCACGTACCCTCTATGGCCAGGTCAGGGACACCACCATCGACGCCCTCCAGTACCAGCCCCGCTGTGCCGAGCTGGAAAGAGAGAACACCGCTCTACGCCACCGTGTTCGCCAGCTCGAGCTAAGCCTCGACCGCGCGACCACCGTCCCCGCGCGGTCGAGAGGGAGAGGGTGGACACCCGGGAGGAGATGCTGCACGCCAAGGAGGACCTGCGCAGGCTGATAGCGAGTCAGAACAGGCTGAAGGACAAGCTCGAGCGCAAGGACGACCTGCTCACGGTACGCGTTCACCTGCTCGGGTGTGAGCGGCTCAAGGTGGAGAAGCTGGAGAAGAGCCAGGCGGACAACGTCGCCAACATCGCGTGGCTCACGCGCACGGCCGTCTACCTGAGAGACAAGGCCAAGAGACTGAGGTGGACTTGGGAGGACGCCGACTCGCTTCGCGTGGACGAGCTCTTCAAGCTCAACGGAGAGCTACCCCCCGAGTCTCAGTGTGAGATCCGCACCGAGACTTTCGAGCTGCACCAGTCACGCCTCAAGCTTCACCTGTGCCTGATGGCCCATCTACCGACCCCCGTCGAGACTGAGGAGGTTCGAGAGGCTCACGCGTTAGTGTCCTGGATCTTTCCACCGGACTACCCCACCGAGGACCGCTACCCCGTCACGTACCAGAGGGCACGCACTGAGTAGTGAACTGAGCGAGGGGCATGACCTAGTAGTGTGCTAGTAGTTTCCATGAGTTGTTCCATGCAGCTGCGAGCATGTTCCGGTGCATGAAGAGAGTCATGCCACACCATGTAGACACTACCCTTTTGAGATTGTACCGATGTATTAGATCGTTGACTTGTTTCTGCTACCCCAAGGTCTGAGTCAGCCTCAGGGGAGCAAGTGTACTATTCATGTTTGATGTGTGCTTGGATCTTAATGATGTTATTGTGTCTTAGTGCTTCTTCCACTTGGGTGTAGGTTACAATTAGAACTATTTTCTTGATTGCTAAAGACTCATGTGTGAGTTGGTGAGTGACGTGCGTAAACTTTTTCCTTTTCCTTATGTTTTCAGGAAGATGTTGATCCGTCGATCCAACCGGCTGATAGCTCTCCTCAAGGAGGCAGCCACTGAGGAAGAAGCCCAGCAGGGGCGTGGACGCGGACGTGGCCTTGGACGCCCACCCCTGCGTGGAGGAGCTTTGGGAGCTAGGGCCTGAGGTGACGGAGCACCGCCACCACCGCCCGAGAACCCTGAGGCCGAGGTTGAGCAAGGAGCGGCCGATCAAGGCCAGCCTGAGCCGGACCAGCCACCACCACCCCCACCTAACTTGGTGGAAGTGATGGCGCTCCAGACTCAGCTGATGCAGAGGATGGCGGAAGCCATGGAGCACCATGGCAACAGCGGGAACCGCGCCGCTCCGCTGGATGAGGACCTCACGAGGAAGATTGAGAGGTTCATCCGCCTGAAGGCCCCCACCTTCAGCTACTCGGACGACCCGCTCGAGGCTGACGACTGGCTGAGGGTGATCGAGACCAAGTTCGACCTCACCGTCTGCTCCGACGAGGAGTGCGTCGCTATCGCCACGCACCAGCTAGAGGGTCCTGCCAAGGCATGGTGGGACAACTACACTGCCACCCACCCGAACCCAGCTTTCATCACCTGGCTGGAGTTCTGCGAGGCGTTCCGCGAGCAATACCTTCCCGATGAGCTGCTGGTCCAGAAGGCGCAGGAGTTCCGCACCATGACTCAGGGTGCGATGAGGGTCGAGGAGTACGAGCGTCACTTCATGAAGATGATGTGGTACGCCCCCGACGACACCAACACCGACCAGAAGAAGCAGTTCTGGTTCCTGCGAGGCCTCCACCACGGCCTTCGCCAGGCGCTGAATGCAAGTGAGCACAAGTCCCTTCGCCATCTCGTCAACCGCGCCATCGTGGTTGAGGATGAGAGGAGGGGCCACGAGGAACGCATGAGGGGCAAGAAGAGGATGGGAGATCGGGACCAGCCTGACCGGTCCTTCCAGAAGCCGAGGAGCGGACAGAGCAACATGCTGAGGGGGAGCTACCGCCCGGGGCACAACCAGCCTGGGCGTGGCTTCGAAAGAAGTGGACGTAGCCCGTTCCCCGGAGGTAGGAACCCCGGCTACCCCCAACAGACTGGAGGCTACACTCGTGCTCCACCGAGCACCGCGAGACCCACCGCAGGAGGCTTCACCGTCACCTGCTTCGCGTGTGGCAAGCCGTGGCCACAAGTCCTTCGAGTGCCCCGACAAGAAGACCGCCGCCACCCCCGCGAGGGCACCTCGCTCCCCGGAGGCCGACCTCCTCAGGCCGCGCCGCCCCCGGCCGCCGGCCGTGGGAGGCTGAACCACCTCACTAAGGAGGAGGCTGCCGACGCCCCCGACGTCGTGATCGGTAAGTTTTTAGTTTGTGGTACTTCTGCTCTGGTTCTCTTCGACACTGGTGCAACCGGGTCGTATATTACCTCTCGGTTCTTGAGTAAACTTTCCCTCCCTACAACCACCCGATCGATGCCCATTATCACGAGCTCTCCGCTCGGGGATATCCGATGCACCCTGCTGTGCAAGGGAGTGGAAGTGGTCATCCAAGGTCACACCTTCTGTGGGGATCTTACCGTGCTGCCCTCCCAAGGTATCGACGTGATACTGGGAATGGATTGGATCACTGCCCACAAAGGTGTCATCTCCACTTCGCCGAGACTTGTGACTCTAGTGCACCCTGATGGGACGAGGGTTACCTTCGAGCCGATGAAGTCTCGAGACATACCAGCAGTGTACAGTCTTCACACGAAGGCCATATCGGATGTACCGGTCGTCTGTGAGTATGAGGATGTGTTCCCAGAGGAGTTGCCCGGGTTGCCTCTTGATCGTGATGTGGAGTTCGTGATTAACTTGGTGCCGGGAACGGCACCGATAGCCCAGAGTCCGTACCGTTTGGCAGAGGTTGAGCTGAAACTGTTGAAGGCAGAGCTAGACTCACTACTCGAGAAAGGGTTCATTCGACCAAGTGCTTCACCCTGGGGTTCACCGGCACTATTCGTTCTGAAGAAGGATGGAACTCAACGCCAGTGCGTCGACTACCGCGCCCTGAACGTGGTAACCATCAAGAACAAGTACCCACTGCCCAGGATCGATGATCTGATGGATCAGCTAAGGCAAGCCAAGTACTTCAGCAAGATTGATCTCCGGTCAGGTTATCACCAGATGAAAATATGCACAGAGGACATCCATAAGACGACATTCGTAACCCGGTATGGGTAGTACGAGTACACGGTCGTGTCGTTCGGCCTGACCAATGCCCCGGCATACTTCATGAACATGATGAACAAGATCTTCATGGACGAGTTGGACAAGTGTGTCGTCGTCTTCATCGACGATATACTGGTCTACTCCCAGACAGCAGAAGAGCACGAGGAGCACCTGAGGATCGTGTTAGGGAAGCTCAGACAGCACCAGTTGTACACCAAGTTCAGCAAGTGTGAGTTCTAGATGGAGGAAGTCGCCTTTCTGGGTCATGTGTTGTCAGCTAAAGGAGTTGCCGTAGACCCGAGCAAGATTGAGGTAGTGTCCAAGTGGCAGTCACCGAAGTCCATGACAGAGATCCGCAGTTTTCTCGGTTTGGCCTGATACTACCGCCGGTTCATCGAAAACTTCTCGAAGATCGCCAAGCCCATGACAGAACTATAGAAGAGCAACACGCCGTATGTGTGGTCGGACAAGTGTGAGGCCAGCTTCCAGGAGCTCAAGACTCGCCTCACCACTACGCCGGTCCTGATCCTGCCCGATGCGAGCAAGGACTTCGTGGTGTACTGTGACGCGTCGAGGCAAGGACTCGGCTGCGTGTTGATGCAAGGAGGCAAGGTGGTGGCCTACGCCTCGCGACAGCTAAGGAAGCATGAGGAGAACTACCCTACACATGACCTCGAGCTAGCCGCTGTCGTCCACGCCTTGAAGATATGGAGGCACTATCTGATGGGGAACAAATGCGACATCTATACTGATCACAAGAGTCTGAAGTATATCTTCACCCAGTCTGAATTAAACCTGAGGCAAAGGAGATGGCTAGAGCTGATCAAGGACTACGACCTGAACATTCACTACCACCCTGGTAAGGCAAACGTCATAGCCGACGCTCTGAGCCGCAAGCACTACTGCAATAACCTGATGGTGCGAGAGGAACAACCAGCCTTGCATGAAGAGCTGGAGAAGCTGAGTTTGGAGATAGTGGAAGAGAGGAAGTTAAATTAGTTACGGGTGAAATACACACTCGAAGACCAAATCCGTCAAGCTCAGAAGGAGTGCCCAGAGATTCAAGAGGCAAAACGCCTGATGGAGAATGGCAAAGCAGTTGACTATCGCCTCGATGAACAGGGTACACTGTGGCTGAAGGAACGCATCTGCGTGCCTCAGGACAAGGAAATTCGGGACTCGATCCTTAAAGAGGCCCACGATTCTCGATACTCGATCCACCCTAGCTGTACAAAGATGTACAAAGACTTGAAGGTACGGTTCTGGTGGGAAAAGATGAGGGAAGATATTGCAGAGTACGTCGCTCGATGTGACACGTGTCAGCGAGTGAAGGCCGAACACCAGAGGCCTGCCGGACTGCTACAACCACTCGAGATACCCACGTGGAAATGGGACGACATCAGTATGGACTTCATTGTGGGTTTGCCGCGCACTCAGAAGGGGAATGACTCTATCTGGGTGATTGTAGATCGATTGACCAAGGTAGCACACTTCTTGCCCGTGAAGACGAACTACAGCGTGAGCCGTCTTGCGGAGCTGTATGTGGACAATATTTTAAAGCTTCATGGAGCTCCGAGAAGCATTGTATCCGACAGAGGGCCTCAGTTCACAGCCCAGTTCTGGAAGAGTTTGCATGCCTCCATGGGCACCAAGCTAAACTACAGCACAGCCTTCCATCCCCAGACTGACGGTCAGACAGAGAGAGTGAACCAAGTCCTAGAAGATTTACTGAGAGCTTGTGTGTTGACCTACGGGTCCGATTGGGAAAAGAGTCTTTCCTATGCCGAGTTCTCATACAACAACGGCTACCAGGCTAGCTTGAAGATGGCTCCTTTCGAAGCCCTGTACGACAGAAAGTGTCGGACACCGTTGATGTGGTCCGAGGTGGGGGAGCGAACCTTTTTCGGTCCCGCTGCCATTGTTGAGGCCAAAGAAAATGTGGCAAAGGTCAGGGAGAACCTGAAGATAGCTCAGAGCAAGCAGAAGAGCTACGCCGACCCGAAACGGAGGGATGTCTCGTTTGAAGTGGGGGATCACGTTTACTTGAAGGTGTCACCCCTTCGAGGTACAAAGAGGTTCCACATCAGGGGGAAGCTGTCACCTAGGTACGTTGGTCCCTACCCTATTGTGAGTAGGGTCGGGAAGGTCGCTTACCGACTCGAGCTACCTCCGGAGCTTACCGGAGTGCATCCGGTGTTCCATGTATCCCAACTTCGGAAGTGTGTGGTCGTCGACAAGAGAGTGCCCGCTCAGGCACTCGACGTCCAGGAAACCCTAGAGTACCTGGAGTACCCAGTTCGGATCCTGGACTGGGCGGAGAAGTCGACCAGGAACTCCACCACGCGCTTCTGCAAGGTGCTATGGAGTAATCACTCCGAGCGCGAAGCCACGTGGGAGAAGGAGTCCGCATTGAGGGAGAAATACCCTCATCTCTTCGAATCGGAGGTAACTTCTTAATCTCGGGGACGAAATTCTTGTGAGGGGGGAGTTCTGTAACATCCGTAGTTTGACTGGAATTCAAAATTGTCAATTTCAAAAAAAAACTTGAATTGAAGTTGAGTGCTCGTGAATCATATAAGAGTGTCTTCCTGTTTCTTCCCCCAAATTCCTAGATTTAATTTTGACTTTAACAATAATGCTAGGACTTATAATCTGCTAGTGTGAAAATTTGGTTCTTCATTTGAATTTTAGTTGGATTTTATTTGGGTGGATTCAAATCTGAATTGAAATTCAAATTTGAATCAACTTAATAGCCTAATGGATATTAGCAAGCGATACTGTGCACAGTGGGCCGCCAACCTCCCTTTTCGCCCAGCACCACTTTCGGCCCATTAGCCGGCCCAGCGAACCACCCGCGCCGCAGCCAACAACCGCGCGCGCCCGCCGCCCACCGCCGGATGGGGCCGCCCTCGCGTCACGCTCGCGTCACCGTTGTCATCCTCCTTTTGCGCTTTGGCCGGCGTCGAAAGGCCAAAGCCCACGCGCGCCGGTCATGGCCGCCGTCGCAACGTGCCCCGCGGCCTCCCGGCGCATCCGCGCCGTCCACGTGCCCCGCGCCACCGCCGCTATAAGTAGCCGCCGCCGCCACCCTTGGCTCTCCCCAACCCTAGCCGCCCGGGGGATCCAGTCCCCTGTCCACCTACCCGCCGCCGGAGGAGAAGGAGAAGGAGAGGAGAAGGAGGAGCACCGCCCGCCGCGAAGCCGGAGCCGCCCGCGAGGAGGAGCCGGACCCGCGGGAGCCACGCACGCCTGCGACCTCTGCTTACTCTCCGCCGCGCCGGTCTGCTTCCCCTACCAGCGCCGCCTCCCTCCTCATCACAGCGCCGCACACCCCTTCACCGACGCCTGCACATCGGCCAGAGGCCACCCAGGTGAGGACGCCGCCTCACCTCCTCTGTGGACGCCGCGGCCTTCGAGCCGAGGCGGAACGCCCCCGCGCCGCCGCGCCACTGTTAGTGAGGCCGGCCATCGAGCCAGGCTGGGATGCCCTTTTCGCGGGCAGTGCCGCCGCCTTCATCGACGTGCGCTCGCTCGCTAGTTTGTTTGCGCCTTGTCGCCGTCGCCCGCCGCGCCGTGCCGCTCGTGACCGCGACGCCGCGCCATGGTCGCGTTCACGCTCGCGCACGGGACCGCGCGGGTCCGACGCCCTTGCGCCCGTGTGCACCCCGAGCACACGCGCACGCCCATCTGGGGACAAGGCTGGGCCTTGGGCCCCTTTTCGTGCCTCGTCGTGCTCGCCGCGCTGCCGCCGCGCACGGGATGGCCGTGTCGCCGTGATCGTAGAATGCACACACGGTCGCCAAAGGGTAGCACACCGCGTTCTTGGTCACCCTAAACACCACGCCGTGCACCCGTCATGTACACGCCGGCCAACAGCGGGCGCCGCGCTCGCCGCCGCCTATGGCGTCGAGCCGGGCTCCGCCGTGACGCCGCCACGACGCCCCGTCGCGATCCCAATCCCGCGTTCGGCTGAGTAGCCCGATGCGCGTGCGCACCCCCGCGCACGCCGTCCCCCTTCGCACCACCTCGCTCGCGCGAGCCGGGTTCCGCCCCGCCGCCGCGCCGCCGCCGCGCCGCCGCCGGCAATGGCCGCGCGCAACGCCCCCCTAGCCCGTCCTCGCGCTCTCCGAGCCCAGCAACCCGAGGAAGCCCCCGTAGGCGCACCTCGCTGACCAGACGCCCGAGCCATCGTGGAGTTCGCCGCCGGCAAGGTCGTCCCGTGCCGCTGGTCCTCTCCCGGGCAATCCCTCGAACACTTAGGGGGCGGGGTTAGCTCACTGGCCGGTGTGGTGTACCGGAGACCACACACCAGCGTGGCCACAGCCTGCCCGCCGGGATCCGCTGTGGCTGGCCCAATCCAGTCGCTGCCACACGCCGGCCCTCACAGCGCCGAGCCGCACAGCACCTCGCGGGATCGCGTGCGGCTGCTAGTGGCCGGTGCTGTTATCACTGCGGAGAGGACCGCTTTGAGGGCCGGATGCAGGGTGGGTTCGTAACTACCGAGAGTTCACCGGTAGGATGGGCTCGGTCGGCCGTACACCGGCCGGGTACCATTCCGGGATGGGTACAGGTGTACACACTCTGCAGAGTTGTTCGATCTATAGCTACAGCCGCGTCCTCGGTTATGGACACTGCCTAGAAGACATGTTCGTTCCTCATGTTTTGGGATTTCTACCTCCCCCCTATAGGTGAGAGTGTGGTGAGCCGTGGTTACAGCCGGCTAGAGGAGAGAGGCTCCATCTACCTCGTCGATCCGGTTGTAATCATTGAGGTGCGAGGAGAGGAAGTTCTCGCATCGACCCTAGACAGGAGTAGGAGGTGGTGATGGGACTTCTGGGTGACCAGGTGGATCCGAGCTGTGTTGAGAGAGTTGGGTTTCGGGATATTGATGGAGATACCTTGTTTATACTCTGCTGCTGCTGCTTAGGAAACCAAAGCCGCTTCCTTGTCTACTCTCTTTTCCCTTTAGATGTTAGGCCACTTAAAGCTGCATACAGTTGGTGATGTGAACCTATCCCACTCCTTCGGGATAGACTTTGGGTGTGCAGGCTACGAGTCCGAGTTCGACTGCAACGCCGACGGATGGTACGACTGAGGGATACGTCGCTTCGCTCGAGTTTGCTTGTGGCGGGAAGAATAAAGATGGAGACCCTTCTGAGAAGATAGCTACCGTTGCGTAGAATTTTCACTCTGATTCAGCCAAGAGGCTTGTATTGATGTACTCCATAATGGATTTGTAATAAATTAATGTACTATTAACTTTATGTGATGCGATGTATGACTTTGTGTATGTATCTGTGAGACATTCTGTACGCGATAGCCACTGATCCAGGGACTATCGCGATGGTACAGGGATTCGGGTTTTCTATGAAAATCCGGGGTTTTACAGCTACCGTCGGGGACTTCTACACGGGAAATGCAATGCAATGATTAGGAGGGTGATTAATTTAATTTAATTCAAAAACAGCACTAAACAACCAATAGGAGTACATGGTTGGCCATATTCACCCTAACAAATGTATTTAAACATTTTACCTTTTAAAAGATAATCAAAAAGCTTATTTAGTCTTTTCTTTAAGGTGACTGTGTGCACATATATAAAAGAATATTCACTTTAAATACAAACAGCAAGGAAAAGTTACTTTTATGCCACAAATTACTTTCCTAACTCCTTTATATAACTCATGCATGAAGGGATTTGTGTTTCCTATTTTTCCTTCACTAGTTTAATCTAGTTTGCACTCTTTTAATCAACCAATCACACTTCAAACTTGCCCAACAGTGCCCACTAGTCCTAATGACCGGGAAACACCTATTTGGACAGCAAGCAACTAGTTTGCACCACTGAAATTAAATGCACACAAAAAAAGGTATTTGTAGCTAGCATTTTAAGGATTGATGCATATAAAAATAAATATATCCGAAAAGGATCCAAACTCTCCCCTAAACATGCTTTGGCCTAAAACAAGCCCAAGGAACATACAAATACACCTATAGCTATTATAGACCTTGACATATACATTTACGATTAAAAACAAGCATAAATTAAGAAACAATATTTGCCACAGGGATAAAATCAGGATAAATTCACCCAGGGTGCATTTTGGTATAACATGACAATAGCCAGAAGTTGGGCTCAAGAATAATTATATTTTAAGCTAAAAAATCATCTAAGCAGATTTATCAATATCACAAGATAATTTATATAAAAAGATTCCTTTAGTAACTTTGTGCAAATATGCACAGAACCTAAACGTGCTAGTTCCCATAACATATCCAAAATCCAACTCAAGATCATGTATGGATTTTGCAGAAACATAGATCCAGGGATTTCACATTTCAATTTTTCAAGCAAAACCCAGAGCTCAACAGTATATACATGCTTTGGGGAAGTTGTAGTTCTAGTTACACAGAGCACAACAAAATTGGGTTTGCTATTTTTGGATTTTTCTGTGATTTTATACGGTTTTTACAAGGTGCAGCTGAAACAAACAAAAGGGTGAAGAAGACTTTTGCGAACAGAACCTAAGAAAAAATTAGAGATTCACAGATATACCCCCGGTTTGCACAAACAACCCTGGTAAGAACTCCAACCATGCAATGTAGTCCTCGGGCCAAGGGGACGGTGCGGCCGGCCAAATTCTGGCGAGGCCGGCGGAGGGGATGGCCGGGGAAAGGCAGGGAAGGGTTCTAGGGACCACAAGGGTTCGATCTAAGTGCTCACTTGCGGCGGCAACCGTGCCGGCGGGCGGGCATAGCGGAGGCCGGCGGCGGCCGCCGCTGGAGGTGTGATTTCAGCAATGAGAAAGGTGGTGCAGGCCAACTTGTGTCGGTGCTAGGTCTAGGGTGATCTAAAGAAGAGTTTCACTGCTTTGGATAGCCGAGAAAACGGCCAGCGCACAATGTCCACCGAGGTGACGGCCATGGCGGACGGTGGCGGCTCGGTCACGCGCGAAGAGAACAACAACGACCTTTTATACCCGCGGGTGAGATGGAGAGGTGGTCCGCAAGTCCAACATGACGGCAAGGTCACGGCATGGCGTGGGGTACGGCGGCGTCGAGATTAGCTGGGCGTCCAGGGTCGGCGCGGTTGGCCAATGGCAAGCGGCGGCCGGCTCAAGGAGGTTGTGCCCAGCCCGTGGGGGTGCGGCGCGTGGCGACGATGCATTGGCACACGGACGTGGGTACGAGGGCCGAGGGAACCGAAGGTCGCAGGAGTGCCTCGATGTCCGAGCCCAGAGGGTCCCACGGTGGCCGCGCGCGCAGCGTGGTGCGCCGATGTCGCGCGGCACGAGCTTTGGCGCGCCGGGTGCCAGAACACTTCAGACTGACCTTCTTTGACCGCGTTTTCTCAAATTTTTGAAACAAAAGTAGGCCAAGTGCTGAATAGCAAAGTAGTAGATCAGCTGACCCTCTACAACCTTTACAAATGCCGTATAGGGTTTTGATCAACAGATTTTGAATAACATGCAGTGGAACTTTGCAGAAATCTTGGCTCTAGTGAATAGTGCCTGGAGGCGTTGACCTACATTTTTCACCAATTTACACTTCAAACTAGCAATGCCACTCAACATGAAAGTTGTGTGCCTCGACAAAATACACAACTTTTACATTGGGAGATTTTGAAGTGTTTAGGTGAAATTTGGAGAACGCGACAAAAGTTCCGGGCGACATAAGAGGTCAAAGTTTGTTTAAGGGGTTTGACTAGGGTCTTGACCCAACCTTGACCATGATTTGACCAAGGGGTGTCATTAGGGGTTGTCGGGGATGTTTTCGAGGTGATGGCCCAGGTTGATCATCGTTTGACCACAGTCAACTCAGTTGACGGGATCATTAGGGTTAATAAACCCGGCTGAAAACCTGGGGTGTCACAGCCTACCCCCCTTAAACAGAATCTCGTCCCAAGATTCGACAACAAGATTAGAGCAATACCTTCCAACCAGGCAAAAGTTACAAAGGTGGAAGATATACTCGCTTACATTTCTCGATAGCAAGAATTCAGATGGGGCAAAAGATACATGGTGCTCTCCTCATTGCCTCAACGCAGTTCATGAGGAAGCGGGCAATCGATGTATACGTGGAAAACTAAAAGAAGACAAACTCCACCAGCGATGCTGAGGTACATCACTACAAGCGTCTAGCGGAGAGACTCGAATATCTCCACGAACTGATCCATGGTCGGCGATGTAGGCTGAAGTTCTTCTCTCGGTCTTCTCCCGAGCTGCTTCTGGAGGTTGTCGACGAAGTTGGCGAAACAGCTTGCTCGGCAAGTGGGCAGAGCAATGGCATTGATGGGCTAGTGGCGAGTTGGCCAAAACTAGCCGGAGAGAAAAACAAGAGTGGCGGCACTGTCAAGCTCGAAAGCAGGCGAGACTTGGCAATGGCGACACCGCGGGAGGGCTTCCCTTTTATACCTCAACGGAAATGCAACGGTCATCCCAACCAACTAAGGTAGGGACTAGCGGAGCGATCCGGCGGTGGCCACACGGGGCTCGATAATGGTCGGCCCGTGAGGTCTCGGCGACGTGATCGCTGCCGCGGAAAAGAGATGGCAAGGCGACGCTGCGACGTCGTACCATCGTGGCACTGAAAAGAATGGGGTCCAAAGGTCGGAAGAATTGACTGTGACGGTGAGGTTGTAAGGAGGAGAGTTTAGCAAAAGATTTTATCAATCCCTTACTTGCTTGTTCTCTTGATTCCTAGGATTTGGAGGATATGACCAGTGGATCCTGGATAGATAAGCGCTGAAGGCTCTCATGCCTTTTTCGAGAACATTGATTGCTCATGAAAAACCTTGCTCCTACCTCTTCAACTTCGCCGGTTGACTTGATTAGATGCTAAGAGAACTTTGAGATTAGGTAGAAAGAGACAAAGTTGAGAAGTGATTGCCAGCAGAGATTTCCTATGAAGAAAAGGAAGGCGAGTAAACCAATATGTTTACTAAGATTTTTGAATTTATGTTTGAAAAGTGACAAAGGTGTAAGGATGGATCAAAGATTCCACCCTTAGGAGTCCAAGGTTAGTTATCCAATAAAAATAATAAAGGATGGCAAGGTCATAAGGAGCGGTTGCATGGAGTTTTTTATGGATAGCAATGAGAATGACTTGAAAGGATGGGTAGATACAACAACTTCAGAAGATATTTGCTCACATGAACAATTTTAAACTGGATGAGCGATGCACCAATGGGACATATGATTGAATGCCGATGACGAGGGGATACTTTGTGCACAATGGAGTGGTGCGCATTTTAATGCTCATGTTGTGGTACATAGAATATGGTGCACATGCAGATGAACACACGATGCTTGTGCATATGAACATATGGTGCACTTGCCATGATGCATATTGAGGAATGCACATGTTGATGGGATATGATGCTCGTGATGCTTGTTAGCATGACTTGTTTACTCATGCAATTAGCTGGTAACAAGGGGATAACATAGAGTGGAGAACATAGATTTGTGGTGAGTTGCATGCTCCCAACCAAGATACCTAGTGCGCCCCTAGTGGTAATCACATGGCTGCAGCACACATGATGCACTAGGTTCCGTCGCGACACCTTTGGTAACAGAACAACAATCTCATCAGCCATAAGGAGAATATATAAGGAGGGTCGAAACCTTCAATGCGTATGCATGATAGTCCATCCAAGGTTCCCAAATGCACATGCTATGCAATGCATTTCCATGTCCATGAATTTATTAAATTAAGGGTGCAACCCATGCATGACATGATGATGCTCAAAGCATAACAACAGAATTTAACTGTTTATATTCATGTTTTATACGTTCATAAAGTTGTGAGCAAGATCAAGATGAAGATGTTCAA
Organism: Cenchrus americanus; assembly: GCA_947561735.1. Classification (NCBI taxonomy): domain Eukaryota; kingdom Viridiplantae; phylum Streptophyta; class Magnoliopsida; order Poales; family Poaceae; genus Cenchrus; species Cenchrus americanus. Next base: position 197,416,772 of record OX387244.1, read on the forward strand.
GATCGCAAGATCAAACACGATTGGGATAAGGATGTCGCTAGCAAGAGTAGCCTAGGGCATCAAGAGGCATCAACATTACCATCAAAGGTCCACAGTGGGTTGTTCACAAACAACAAATGATGGCAAGTCATAGGGAGAAGTGTTCTCGAGTAGAAACAATACCATAAAGTTACACTAACCTTGCTTTACATGAATAATTGGCTTCTTGTCATGATGATTCTTATTCTCCTTGGAGCCTTGCCTCGGTGGACGGGGCTTGTTCCGCCTAGGGTTTGGGCATTTATTGGCGAAATGCTCGGGTTGTCTACAATTGTAGCAAATGCGGGGCGGAAGTCCTTTAGTCTTGGAAGCTTGTTGACGTGACTTTTTGCCGTTGTTGTCACTTTGTTTGCCCCTGTGAGGACAGAATTCCCTTTATGGTAATTCCCCGTTCACTCAAATCCATTTTGGGGAATGCTCACTTGTGGCTCCGGCTTTTCCTTTCTTCCCTGGTAAAGTCCATTGGTAGGTTCGATGGTGGTAGTAGAGAATCAGAGGTGTTGAGTTGATTCTCCTTCATATGATCCACCAACAAATTGCATAAGCGGGCCTGCTCAACCGTAGACGTAATTAACGCCTAGGAGAGACCGTCAGCTATACTAGTTTGAGATAACCCTTGATAACGATCCTAGACGATATTGTCCACAATATGTCTTAACACTGAATTTTGTTCTTCCAACATCTCGATTGCACCAGCAATGGTGTCTATATCACCCTGAGTAGGTACTCGGGGTGAGAAAGGCGCATAGGGTCGAGGTTTCTCCAGATCTTTTCCAGTGGAGATCATGGTATGAGTGACCAAATTTGGTCCAACTGGATTGGCACCAAGGGGAGGTTGCTGCTGCAGCATCTAGACGAGCTGTTGCTGCGTCTGAAACATTCCCTTTTAAGCAGCCATGAATGCCGCTACCATCGTCCTGGGTGGTGGTGGTGGTAGGTTGCTACCACTACTCGACACACCAAAACCATCTGGGGAGCTGCATGTCGGCCCCACCATCTGAAAGAATGGAGCTTCCACTAAATACACATTCATAAGCTTGTTCTCACAAGAAGAACATGTACGATGAAAAACTCAATTGGAACAAAAGTTCGACTTGGGCAACGCAATATTCTAGAACTAAGAATGGGGTGCGCTCAGCCCAAGACTACAAGGATTCATGACTCCAATGTGCATACCAATGCAAAGGTTTGGAGCAACTTGATATCAAACTTGGAATCAAAAGCTAAGGTCAACACGTGTGGAAGAATTTGGTACGGGGTCTTATTCTGGCGGTGGGGAAACAAAAATTCCCAACACAACCACCAGAGTCCCAAAATTTCCCAAAATTCACCAGCAACTCAATGGCATAATTATGCACACTTTTGGTATTCAACGGTAGATCTAGATTGGATTGGAACATGCTCGAAAAATTGCATTTTCAGAGCGAGGTTACCCTGAAAAACAGCAGAACAGGGACTCACTAATTTGAGCATAACTCTCTCAATTTGATAAGAAACAACTTTCCTGAAGGATGTCTAGTCAGATTCCATTCAGATTGGGCCATAAAAATTGAGATTGAGAAATGGCAGTAACAGAATCTGCCAGGAAATTTCCTAAGATCAGAGAGAGGAAAACCTTATCTAAGATCAAGAAATCACCCTAGGAAAGATTACTCAAACAGGTAATAACCAATTTTAGGTTCAACAAGATTTTAATCATGAATGCACACGTCTTAAATGACCTCACACACATGGATCCAAAAAGACGTAGTTAGTGCCGGTGGCAAGCTTATAATCGGCTCTCTTTATAATAACTAATCGGAGCTACTCGATTCGCGCTTAATGACTTACGAAACGTTCTTAGTGTACCTGCATAAAACGAACCTTTCGTGCCAGCACGTCACGAAAGCGTCCACATACATTACCGTTCACTATAGAAATGGTATCCATGCGTCAAGCCGCTGCATGGACAGCGTCCAACCTCGGACACCCTCCGTTTGAATGGAGTGTATCCTTGCCTCGCATGATTGACATGCGGAATGTACATGTATGATAAACGTGGCGACCTCACAACTCATAATTAGACACGAAGATGGGATCTGTGGAAGCGATCACTCCATCAACCCTCGCAATTCCCGTGATGCGGAAGAGCACACGTATAAAACACGTGGCTCATCTAGTTTGGTTGTGCGAGAAAGTAAGTCTAACATAAAGTAAAGTGCTCGAAGTTAGCAAAATAATCCATAGATTCTTATGCCACCTTAAAGAACCCAAAATTCCCTTTAGGGCCTCTCGATCTAGATAATTCCTTAACGATCCAACAAATTCTCAAAATCCAAACAACCTTGGCAAGTTTTATTGTAAATCACGTGATTAGTATTAATCTAATCACTCTGGTGCATACGGATGCTCTGATACCAACTGTGACAACCCCACCCGAGATAATTCCGTACTATCGCCTAAACCACTCCATTTGGTCATTATGTGATATTGAAGAAATATCTCGTTGAGTGTTGCCAGGTTTACACCCGGTAAATCACTTGACATCACAGAGAGGATCGAACGTATGCACTAAAACTCCCACGAAGGAGAGTCCAGAGTGCCATAGAAATTAATATCAATTCCCCGTAGGGTCCATTATTACAACATAGTTCTTTGACATGAAAGTAAATGATTTAGAGTTTATTGAAGACAGTGGAAGATAACTAAACGGTACGATAACATCATAGGAGGCCTGTCCATGATGCAATCACTCTTCGTCATCCACCCATTCCAGCTCCCAGCCAGGTGGAAGTTCTCCGGGCCACACATCACATGCATTACATAGAAACAACATTTATAAAGCAAGACTGAGTATACTAATACTCAGCAAGACTTACCCGTTTAAAGGAAAGACTTTACCTCTAATCATGCAAGGCTTCTGGCTAGTGGGTTTGTTTGCCAAAAAGCTACTAAGTAGTGGATCCCTACTTTCACATTTTAGCTCAAGTTCTAGTAGAAGTAATCCTTACTAGATAAGCAACTATTGCAATCAAAGTTGTACAAACAATTAACCAAAGTAATAATCTTCGCAAAGTTCCATCCTAAAGGGATATCATGGCCAGTTGATTAAGTAGTTTCAGATAACGGTGAGAGGCCGACAATCGATTGATTCACAACCTTGCAAGGTGGACCTAAACACACGGGAGGTGCCCTCACTAAGAGTTCACCAACCAGGTGGTTCCCGTCATTTTTCGGTTTGGGGATAATAGCTCACAGTCTTAAGTACAAGGTTTATCTGGGCTACGCCACTAAGTTCACCCAGCCTCACGCATGCACTCAGGTGGCGAGCCCGGGGACGCAACCCTAAGAGTAGTGATAGTAAAACCCCGTACCGCCTCGTTTAGGTACTAGGCTTATCATGCCCATTTCTGACAAGTGTTTAGTACTTTCAAACACTTAACCAACGAAGCCATTGGACCGGAGCCCAAATCCCATGCTCTTACCACATGAGCAATCCATTTATACATATGGTGATTCCATAAAGGAGATCCTATTCTCGCGAGTGACGAACATCACTCGACTTGTACCGTATCCTTATAGAATAGGAACTAGCGTAACCATAGGCTAGTAAAAACAATCGAAGGGTACTTAAGGATAATGCATCTGAGTTTCCATTCAACTCCTGAACGTAAATGCACATAGTAATTCAAGAGAGAACATGAGAAAACTTCAAAAGTAAAACATTGGTGGATGTTAAATCGGGGCTTGCCTTCATCAGCACAAGCAGACAGACAACCTTCCAGACTTTGGTCTGGGTCTTGCTCTAAGGTCACGTAGTGCACGTCTCCTCCTGCTCCCTCGTCCTCGTCAGCCGGCACGAGCGTGTAGCTACCATCGGGGACTTCAACACGGGGAATGCAATGCAGTGATTAGGAGGGTGATTAATTTAATTTAATTCAAAAACAGCACTAAACAACCACTAGGAGTACATAGTTGGCCATATTCACCTTAACAAACGTATTTAAACATTTTACCTTTTAAAAGATAATCAAAAAGCTTATTTAGTCTTCTCTTTAAGGTGATTGTGTGCACATATATAAAAGAATATTCACTTTAAATACAAATAGCAAGGAAAAGTTACTTTTATGCCACAAATTACGTTCCTAACTCCTTTATATAACTCATGCATGAAGGGATTTGTTTTTCCTATTTTTCCTTCACTAGTTTAATCTAGTTTGCACTATTTTAATCAACCAATCACACTTCAAACTTGCCCAACAGTGCCCACTGGTCCTAATGACCAGGAAACACCTATTTGGACAGCAAGCAACTAGTTTGCACCACTGAAATTAAATGCACACAAATAAAGGTATTTGTAGCTAGCATTTTAAGGATTAATGCATATAAAAATAAATATATCAGAAAAGGATCCAAACTTTCCCCTACACATGCTTTGGCCTAAAACAAGCCCAAGGAACCAACAAATACACCTATAGCTATTATAGACCTTGACATATACATTTATGATTAAAAACAAGCATAAATTAAGAAATAATATTTGTCACAGAGATAAAATCAGGATAAATTCACCCATGGTGCATTTTGGTATAACATGACAATAGTTAGAAGTTGGGCTCAAGAATAATTATATTCTAAGCTAAAAAAATCATCTAAGCAAATTTATCAATATCACAAGATAATTTATATAAAAAGATTCCTTCAATAACTTTGTGCAACTTTTGGCACAGAACCTAAACATGCTAGTTCCCACGACATATCAAAAACCTAGCTCAAGATCATGTACGGATTTTGCAGAAACATAGATCTAGGGATTTCACATTTCAATTTTTCAAGCAAAAACCAGAGCTCAACAGTATATACATGCTTTGGGAAAGTTGTAGTTCTAGTTACACAGAGCACAAAAAAATTGGGTTTGCTATTTTTTGATTTTTCTGTGATTTTATACGGATTTTACAAAGTGCAGCTGAAACACACAAAAGGGTGCAGAAGCCTTTTGCGAACAGACCCTAGGATAGAATTAGAGATTCACAAATATACCCCCAGTTTGCACAAACAACCCCGGAAAGAACTCCAGCCATGCATTGCAGTCCTCGGGCCAAGGGGGTGGCGCGGCCGGTCGGATTCCGGCGAGGCCGGCGGCGGGGATGGCCGGGGAAAGGCAGGGATGGGTTCTAGGGACCACAAGGGTTCGATCTAAGTGCTCACTTTCGGCGGCAACCGTGCCGGCGGGCGGGCACAGCGGAGGCCGGCAGCGGCCGCCACTGGAGGTGTGATTCCGGCGATGAGAAAGGTGGTGCAGGCCAACTTGTGTCGGTGCTAGCTCTTGGGTGATCTAAGGAAGAGTTTCACTGCTTTGGATAGCCGAGGAAACGGCCGGCACACAATGTCCAATGAGGCGACGGCCATGGAGGACGGTGGCGGCTCGGTCACGCGCGAAGAGAATGGTAACGACCTTTTTATACCCGCGGGTGAGATGGATAGGTGGTCCGCGAGTCCAACACGACGGCAAGGTCACAACATGGCACGGGGTACGGCGGCATCGAGATTAGCTGGGCGTCCAGGGCAAGCGGCAGCCGGCTCAAGGCGGTTGTTCCCGGCCTATGGGGGTGCGGCGCGTGGCGACGATGCATTGGCGCACGGACGCCGGTGCGAGGGCCGAGGGAACCGACGGTCTCAGGAGTGCCTCGATGTCTGGACCCAGAGGGTCCCACGGTGGCTGCGCGCGCGGCGTGGCACGCCGACGTCGCACAGCACGAGCTCTGGAGCGCCGGGTGCCAGAACACTTCAGACTGACCTTCTTTGACTGAGTTTTTCTCAAATTTTTGAAACAAAAGTAGGCCAAGTGCTCAATAGCAAAGTTGTATATCAGCTGACCCTCTAGAACCTTTACAAAGGCCGTATAGTGTTTTGATCAACAGATTTTGAATAACATGCAGTGGAACTTTGCAGAAATCTCGGCTCTAGTGAATAGTGCGTGGAGGCGTTGACCTGCATTTTTCACCAATTTACACTTCAAACTAGCAATGCCACTCAACATGAAAGTTGTGTCCCTCGACAAAATACACAACTTTTACATTGGGAGATTTTGAAGTGTTTAGGTGAAATTTGGAGAACGCGGCAAAAGTTCCGGGCGACATAAGAGGTCAAAGGGTGTTTAAGGGGTTTGACTAGAGTTTTGACCCAACCTTGACTATGAGTTGACCAAGGGGTGTCATTAGGGGTTGTCGGGGATGTTTTCGAGGTGATGGCCCAGGTTGACCATCGTTTGGCCACAGTCAACTCGGTTGACCGGATCATTAGGGTTAATAAACCCGACTGAAAACATGGGGCGTCACATTCACAGTTCAATTTTTCAAGCAAAAACTAAAGCTCAAAAGTATATACATGGTTTGAGGAAGTTGTAGTTCTAGTCACACAAAGCACCACAAAATTGGGTTTGCAATTTTTGGATTTTTCTACGAATTGATATTGAATTTACAAGTCACTGGTTCAAAAGGGAAATCTGGGAAGAATCTAATAGCACTGAGCCCAATAGAACTTTTGAACTTTCACAACTATGCCCTCGCATTTAACACGAAGGCCCTCGGGGACAATTCCCCTTCACAACAGTGCGCTCCCGCGGCGGGGCGAGCTCGCCGGCAGCGAGGTCGGGCCGGAGGAGGCAAACAAGCGAGGGGGTGTGCGGTTGGACTCACGTGTTGCTGAATCGCAGTGGTGGCTCGGATGGAGAGACGTCCGGCGATGGCTGGCGGCGAGGCAGTGGCAGCACGGCCGCCACGACTCAGGTTGTGGTGAAACGCCATGAAGCTGGGCCATCAAGCACGATTGGAGGCTCGCATGTCGGCCAGGGAAGAGCTTAGAATCACGGGTTGGTCACGGGCGCAAGCGAGAAGGCGAGCTCACCGGCAGCGCTAATGGCGGGCGGCGGCGGTTGACTCGGGCGCGTGAGGGAAATGGAGAGGGGGGAGGTTTATTCGCCCAGGGGCGTGCCGAGACGGTTGCTCGGTAGCTGCGTGGCCTGCATTAGCTAGTGGATGGGCGCGAGGCGGTGGCGACGTGCGGTGGAGCCGACAGCCAATGGCGGAAGGCGGCTCGAGCGGGAGCGAGTGGGCCGTGGCCATGTGGCACCAGCCTAAGCCTCCACGCGTGCGTCACGGGCGCTAGGTTATAGTGGCGGCGGCGTGGGCCTCGGGCCGGCGGTCACTCCGGCGCCCTCGGCGTGCGCGCACAACCGGGGTACGGCGAGCCGACTTGGCGTCGCGCGGCGCGACGTCATGCGCGGGAGCACCGGTGTTTCAAACACCGTTTCGTTTAGTCCTTTTCAAATCGAGTTTTCTCCAAAAATTCAAACAGATGCTCCAAGCTTTGAATACGAAAGTTGTCAAGCATGTTACCCTCTACAAGAATGCCAAGAGCTCTTGGGTGGTTTGATCAACAAATCAAGCACAATTTGCAGGGGAAACTTGACTGAAAACTCAACGCCTGTGAATAGTGATCCAGTGCCTTAATTTGTATTTTTCACAAGCTTACACTCCGAACTAGCAATGCCACTCAACAGAGAAGTTGTGTGCCTTGCCAATCTGCACAATTTTCCAATTGGGCGATTTTGAAGTGTTTAGTGAAATTTCGGTGAACGTGCCAAAGTTCTAGAATGGCACAAGGGGGTCAAAGGGAACACTAGGGTTTTAGGCTAGGGTTTTGACCAAGAGTTGCCCTAGGGTTCTCAAGAGTAGTTAGAAGAGATATTAAGGGGGTCATCAGCATCAATCACTACTGAGCAAAAACACGGGGTGTTACAATAAACTTGTTAGGGGAGACAATCTTGAGTATGCTAATGATGTTGGCACCTTTCCTCGAGAGAGTGAAGATTTAAACTTGTCTCTTACTAACTTACAATCTAAAATTGACTTGTTGAAATTCAATGCTTCTATGCCTTGCAACACTTGTGTTGCTTTGAATGATGAACTTGATATGGCTAGGAGTAAGATTGCTTTGCTAGAGTCAAGTGTTTCCCAACCATGTACCTCTTGTGAGTTAATTCTTGCTGATTTTTGAAGGACCGGAGTGGCGAACGAGAGAGGGGGGAGTGAATGGGAGCCGATAAAAATTCTATTCAAGAATTCGGCCTATGAACCCAATTTCACTCGTGCACCTCGACGAGCTTCTCTTGCCAAGTCGACGCAGCCAACGGAGTGCTACTGGACCTAGGAACAAGACCCAATCAACAGCCACGAGACACACGCAGCAGAAACACACACGACACGACTGCTGGAATCCCAAACCGGTCAGGCCGGTTTCTAAAACCGGCCAGACCGCTTCTGTTGGACTTAGCCTCACACAGGTAGGGGAAACTGGTCAGATCGGTTTGGCAAACCGGTCAGGCCGGTTCTGTTCAGAAACTCCCCAAAGACCCTTTCGAGAGAAACCCGCCTCAAGAACCTCTCCTCCTTTGAGCAAGAACAGCCATAGCACGACAAAGACTTTCTCGCTCAAAAACTCTTCACGACAGCCCATAGGGCCAAACCGGTCGGACCAGTTCTCCAAACCGGTCAGGACGGTTTTGGCCTGACGGGCACGCCTGGTCTTCGGCCCCGGCTATGTGGCTCATCTGAGTAACCCGATGATTTTCTAGTGAACCACCGTAAACCCTGCAAACTTGATGTAGCCTCCGCCAATCACCACTCATGACTTGGCTCCCACGAAGTCCCGGCTCGACCTTGGTTTTGTGGATCAACCAAGAAACCGTCCATGACATCATCTTGTCGTTCTTGCCACCGTGCGGTCCACCCTTGACCCCGCTGGCCACCGGGTCCCTCGAACCAAGCCTACTTGTCTTCTTCACATGTGGAGGCCTCACCGGCAATGACTTTCGTGCTTGTTCTTCACCTACACCAACACTAGTCAAGCTGCAACTTGCACCTGCAATACTTAGCCAAGAATCAGTCCACACAACGTTGTCAATCATTCATCACACCAGGGAGTGACCATCCACCAGTCCTCGAACCACACATGGTCCTCAATCTCCCCCCTCATGAGTGCATTGACAACACACACATTTGATAATCAGAGAAAAGGAAAAAGAAAAGATATGGCCAAAAGAAACTCCAGCATGCGATCAAAGGCCGAGAAAAGGCAAATAGCAAGATCACTTGAAGAAGACAAGTCTCGGGCCCCTTAGGCAAGGGAAACGGCTCGACACATCCGAGACAAAACCATGCTCAATCAAAGAGTACAAACCACCAAAGCATACAAGAGCTCCCCCTGCACATATGCAAACTCCCCCTGAACAAGTGCCAACTCTGGGCACAAACTGGTCAGGCTGGTTCCACCAAAACTGGTCAGACCGGTTCCACCAAAACCGGTCAGACCGGATCCCTCAACCGGTCAGGCCGATTTGGTATAGCAGACCACACCCCCAAAAGCCAAAAATGTTCTAGGGATGCACTGCAACTTTTCTCCAGCCTGCGCCCGGGGCTCGCGCCCCGGTGCCGCCGCACCAACTCCCCAGGGAGGAGCCCATCCCCACCACTGTGGGGAGGGACTGTGCAGCGCGGCCGGTGTCAGTCCCGTGACGCCGTGCGCCCTGCTCCCGGTGCGGCTAACGCGCCGAGCCCTCGAAGGGGGGCCGGACGCACCCTCGATTCACTTTCTTGTGACCCTACGGGGGTTAGGTGGGAGGCGCTAGGCCGGTGGAACACCATCCACCGCCCGCGTAACGGCGTGGCCGCTATCCCTGCGCGTGCAGGCGCACGCCGAGCGCTGTAGCAACAACTCCAGCACTGTGAAGCGCGTTGGGAAGGGACGCCGTTCTACCTACTCCTGTACTACGTACGGGCCAACGTCAGCACCTCCCTCGAGCCTATCAGAGGACATCGCCACCATCCGCCGCCCTTCTACCCTCGAACAACCACTGTTCGGGTACAAGGTAGGCCATGATGGCCAGATCGCCGCAAGACTCGTCCGGACGGCCGCCCACTCTACAGCGTAGCACGTCGCACTTCCCCACGTAGCTAGATAGCGCGGCACGCATGTAATTCGCCTCCCCCTTGATCTATAAAAGGGGGGCGAACCCCCCAGCCGCAGGGGACGACGACGGACAGACACACACAGGAGCACACAACACACCACGTACTCATTCTCCAATTCCCCCACAATATCTTCAGCCACTCCACCAGGGACTTGGAAGTCACGCTTCCTCTCCCGCCTTGCTTGTAGCAGCCCCACTACAGGCACCCCCGGTGCTGAGCAATATAGTGCCTTGAGCACACCACTGCTGGACGTACGGCCGCCTCGGCCGGAACCAGGATAAATCCCGTGTCTCTTATTGCTTAGCATCGACCATTGAGGGATAGACCTCGGCGCTATCTACTGGTTAGTGTCGGGACCATATTCCTATGCCCGACAGTTGGCGCCCACCGTGGGGCAATCTAGCGCCTAATGTCATTCCGTCAACTCCCTCCATGGTGATCCGCACTGAGTACCGTGCTACACGCTACTGCATGGGTAGCTCGGACCCCCTCCCAGCCGGGTTCGAAATTCGCTTCGGGGACCTGAATTTTCAGGCCACGGGGAACGGCTATCTCATGCGCCTCACCAACCGTGAGGAGCTCCGCGCGCGGCGCCAGGCCAGGTCAGCCTTGGCCCCCGCCGCACGCACCACCACGCGCGCGGGCACCGCGGGCACGGATGTTGCGGGCCCGTCGACGCCACGACGCCGTCGTCGCTCGGGCGGCGTTCGCGCCGGGCGCGGTCCGGCGGCGCCGGGCCGAGCGCACCGCCACTCGGCGCGGCGCGCCCGCCATCACGACCGCCACCGCCCGGAGGGGGCCGGCGCACGGTCTCGGACCGCGCATCCCCATCGGGCTGCGTGGCGCTACGTCGGCCTACAACGCCAACATCAACACTACGATGCGCAGGGTTCCGCCTGGCCGCCACGTCTTCGTCGCCAGGGACCCCGGCGCCTCAACAGGGGACGAGTCGTCCCTGGGCTCCCTCGACGCGTTGCCACCCGCCAACCACCACGGATACGCGGAGTGGGACTTCTCCGGCGTACCGGACCCAGTCGTGTTCCGGCGTTTCCTCGACGCCGCGGACTACTGGTTTGGTTGCTCCGACGACTCCAGCACTGGGAGCTACGATCCCGCGCGGGAGTGCTGCGCCGTCATCACCAACGACCCGGCCAATGCCGCCGGTGCGGTGGGCGCCAGAGACGGGGAAGTCACGCCTGCTCCAGGGATTGCCGCGCGCCCGGCCGCGGGGCCAAGTGCTCTCGCCGGGGCCGACGCCGACGCGCGGCTAGCCCAAGCCCGCGAGCTCGAGGCCAAGCCGGCGGAGGAATACCAAACGGTGCGGCTGCCGCGCGCCTCAATGGCGGGGAAAGCCTCCGCGCGCGGCGAACGCGCACGGGAGGCCGGGCCGACGGTCCGCGACCGCATCAACACCGTCCCCAACGTCGACAACGCGGACACGCCCCCGCGGGCGAGCCAGAAGCTCGTCGCCGCCGCGACGCTGCTACGGGCCATGCCGGCACCCTCGACCCCCGAGGCTCGAGACATGCACCGCGAGGTGCAAACTCTCATCGAGCAAGCGGCCATCCAGCAGGCCGAGAGCTCGGCCTCACGCATCCGCCAACAGGGGGATGCGCGGGACGACGAAGCTGCGCCGGGAGGCGAACCCTCATCGGCAACGCGTTCCGCCAGGGCTTTTACTGGCCCACTGCGGTCGCGGACGCCAGCGAGATCGTGCGCACCTGCGAAGGGTGCCAGTTCTACGCCCGCAAGTCCAACTTGCCCGCCCATGCCCTACAGACCATCCCCGTAACATGGCCGTTCGCCGTGTGGGGGCTGGACATCGTCGGGCCCCTGCGGAAGGCGCCCGTGGGCTTCACCCACTTGTTGGTCGCGATCGACAAATTCTCCAAGTGGGTGGAGGTGCGCCCCATTACGAATATAAGGGCAGAGCAGGCGGTAACATTCTTCACCGACATCGTCTACCGCTTTGGAGTGCCAAACTCCATCATCACCGACAATGGGTCCCAGTTCACGGGCAAGAAGTTCCTGGAGTTCTGCGACAAGTTCCACATCCGTGTGGATTGGGCAGCTATGGCGCACCCACAGACTAACGGCCAAGTAGAACGTGCCAATGGCATGATCTTACAAGGCCTAAAGCCCAGAATTTTCGACCAGTTGAACAAATCTGGGCGAAAATGGCTCCAAGAATTACCAGCGGTTGTGTGGAGCCTAAGGACCACCCCGAGCAGAGCCACTGGGTTCACCCCGTTTTTCCTAGTCCACGGCGCGGAGGCCGTCCTCCCCACGGACTTAGAATACGGTTCGCCCAGGGTTCGAGGCTATGACGAGGATGCCAGCCAGCGAGCCCGCGAGGACTCGTTGGACCAGCTGGACGAAGCACGCCTCGTGGCCCTGATGCATTCCGCGAGGTACCAGCAGTCCCTCAGGCGCTATCAAGCACGCAAGATACGCCGGCGGGATTTCAGCGAAGGGGATCTGGTCCTAAGGCTACGCCAAGACAACCGAGGGCGCCACAAGCTGTCGCCCCTATGGGAGGGACCCTATGTCGTGGTGAAGGTACTCAAGCCCGGCACGTACAAGCTGGCCAACGAGGACGGTGAAGAGCTCACAAACGCTTGGAACATCCAACAGCTACGTCGTTTCTACCCCTAGCTAGGATTCCCAAGCATTTTTTCTGTTGTAAAAATCACACGGCCAACGCCCCAGTTGGTAGCAACTATGTAAACGCCTCAAGTTTAATAGAAAGGGCAACTCGGCTTTCCCCTGAAACCCAAGTTACCCTCGGGGGCTACTGCGGGGGGCCACCCCCCCCCCAAAATGGTCCCATTTTTTCGCGCAAAAACGAAACAACTCACGCGCGCTAAGTTTGTTTTCTACATCAACAACGAGCAACAATTCGAACAGGGCGCAGGCGGCCTAGCGGAAGGAGCGTGCGAGCCAGAGATAGCCTACGCCGCGTGGATATGGCCCTTCTCTCTCGCCTCCAACCCAGCAGGCCCCCCACGAAAATCGAACTCCCCTAACTAGAGTCTACTCAGGAAAAAGGAGAAACAAAAAGCGTGATAAACAAATAACTTCATTACAGCAAATGTTTATGTCCAAGAACAACTTGTTCATTTACAAAAGGCCACGAGGCCAGAGTACTGATACACATCAAAAACGGGCCTAGCGCCCAACTGCTTTCAGGCGGGAGGAGCGGCAGCGTCCCGGCCGGCGTCGGGAAGAGGAACTCCTCGAAGGCTTCGGCGAGCGACCCGGCGGCGTCGGCGGCGAGCGCGTCCACACGCTCCATCGCCACCTCGTCCTCGACGCCCTCGGGAACGATGTAGCCCTCCGCCAGCGCCTCGAAGTTAACCTCGTAGTGGGACCGCACCACTCCGAGGGCCTTCTGGACGCCCAGATGCAGCGCCCGGCGCATCCGCTCGGTGACATGGCCGTCGAGGGCACGCGGCGGCCGGCCGGCGAGCCGCCGACCCGTGCTTCGCCCTCCTCCACGGCACGACGGGTCTCGAGGGCCGCGCCGCGCAACTCCCCGCGGCCCCCGGCTCGGAGGAGTTGTAGGAAGCTCGGCCGCCGCGGCCCGCTCGGCCGCGTGCCCCGGGGCGGTGCGCAAGCTCGGAATCGCCAAGACAAGAAAGAAATCAGAAAGGGGAATGCGAGCCCTCTAACAGAAAAACCAACAAGGCAAGAGTCAAACAGTGGCCCACCTTCGACCTGCTTCCTCTCCATCTCGAGAGCGCGACGCTCGGCCTCGACCGCCAGCTCGAGGCGCTTGACGGCCTCGCTCTGCTCCTGGAGGGCTATCTCCTGGTTTGCGCTCGCAATGCTGAGCACAATGAGCTCGCCCTCGGCCTTGTAGAGTTTGTCGTCCCGATCCGCCAAGGACTTCTGCGACACCTCGTGGGCGACGCGCTCCTGCTCCAGCGCCGCCCGGGCGTCGACGAGGGCGGCCTCGCTCCCCGCCGGGAGCCGCCCCTCGGCCCCTTGGCGGGCGCGTGCTCTCTTGCGGGAGCCGCTCCTCGCGTGGCGACAAGGGCCGCGGCCTTGGCGTCGAGGGCGGCCTTTGGGTCGTCGGCCTCCTTAGCCCGTCGCTCCGGCCCCCGCGCGCCCGCTCCTCGGCCCGGCGCGGTGCGCGCTCGCCCCCTCAAGCGATGAGCGAAGCTCCCGGTTCTCGCCGCGGACGTTAGCCACCTCCGCCTCCCAATTGGCGGCCAGCGTCCGCGTCTTCTCCAAGTCTGAGCGCGCATGCCACAGCGCCTCATCACGATCGACAAGGGCTGCGCGGACCCGCTCGAGGCTCGAGCGGCGCGCCGTGTCCTGCCTCGAGCTCTCGGGGAGTTCGTCAGGCCAGGCCATGGCCCGGTACGCCAGCCAGCTGTCCGGGGACCTGAGGGCGTCAGCAAGCGCGTCGAAAGCGCTGCACCGCTCCCGGAGCTGGTGGACCTCGGCGTTCACCCGGTCGAAGGCATCGTACTTGTCGTGGGCGCGGCGCTCGAGCTCCTGGCATCCACACATCAAAACCCATAAGCGCTACGGCACAGAGGCAGCGCACAAAAATAAGGAGAAAAAGAAGAAAACAAGCGACGACGCCCTACCTGGAAGACGCGCCATGCAGGGCCGCCATGGACCTGCAACGCCTCGTTCAGCGCGCGGTCGAGCGTGGCGCCGTGGCGTCAGAGCTCGCCCCAGAGCTCCTGCTCCAAACGGGCGTCAGCAAACGCCGGGGGATCATCGATGGCCCCGTCCACCTGGGCGGGGTGGCCGGCGCGGGAGGACGAGGTCTCGGCACCGTGTCCTCGGTCCCCCGCCACCATGTGCCCCTCGTGCCGCCTCACGAGGGCCCCCTCCCCGGGGCTCGGGGGAACGCGTGGGGAAGCTAGCCCATCGGTCCCACCCGGCGGCGGGGGAGTCGGTCATCCGGACCTCCACCACCTCCGCCCGGAACCGCCGGCGGGCACCGGCCCTTGTGCCGCCTCCACTCGCGCCTCCGTGGCCGCGGGCGCCCGACGCGGCGCCACGGCCACCACCTCCCGGCCGCGCCTCCGCGGCCACGGACGCCACCGCGGGCCGCGCCCGCCCCCGCCTCCCCCTCCCCGGTGGCGCGCGCGGACCGCGTCTCCACGAACAGCGCCCTCGCGGGCTGCGCCTCCGCCACGACCGCGCGCCGAGACCTCGCGCCCCCACGACGGCCGGCGCCGGTCGCTCCTCGGGGACCGCCGGGCCGCGCCGCGGCGGACGATCCGCCGGCCGAGGCCTCGGGGGCCCCGCCCACACCCGGGCCGAGCTCTCGCCCGCCGCTGTCGTGCTTGCCCCCGCCCGTGACGCCCTCGACGAGCGCCGCCGGGTGGGGATGGACGCGTCCGTCCTCAGCACCTTGGCCGGTGCAAGGGGAGGCACGGTTGGCACCACCCTGCGCAGGCACAAACAAAGGGTTAGGACGCCTGATCATCAGAAAATCAAACCAAAGTAGAAGATCGAACCCCTTACCTCGAGGAGGAAAAGGCGCGCTTCCTTTTCCTCGAAGCCTCAGCGGATGAGGCCGGCGCGGCCGGCACGCCCGCCGCCGCGCCTCCCCGATGTCGCCGCCGCGCGCGCGGCCCCTCCCCGCGCGCGCGGACGCGCTCGCCGCCGCGCGCAGCGCGCTCGTCGTGCGCACGGGCGCGCTCGCCACGCGCGCCCCCGAGGTGCGCGCCGGCGCGCCCGGCGGCGCGCGTCGCCCCCGATGTCGATTGCTCCGGCGACGGGCGCCGTTGCGCCCGCCCCGGCGATGCCGCCCTTGCCGCCGGAGCCGGCTCCGGCGACGGGGGCGAGGGCTCCCACCTATCTGAGGGGCCTCCCCCCTCAGCCTCTTCCTCTTCGTCATCCCCCGAGGATGAGTAATCCTCGGTCCCCGGGGAGGAGAGCCCCACCTCTTCGCGCCGCCGGTACTCCGCGTTCCGCCGCTCACGGCGCTCGTTGCGCCGCCTCGCGCGCTCCCTCCTGCGCTCCGCCCGCTCCTACTCACGTTGCTGCGTCGCACGGCCAAGCGCGCGGGAGTCGGGGGTGGGCGGAACGGACTTGGAGGCGGTAAAGCTCACCAGCTGCACGCACGAACACCAAGGACGCGTCAGGAGGCAGAAGCAACACAAAGAACTAAAACGAAATCAAGAACCACACTCACCAATGGGCCGGTGGGAAGCATCTCGAGGTCCCACGGGATCCAGTCCGGACGCATCGGCATCCGGGTGTCGACGGCGTTCCGCGCCCGGGTGAGCGCATACGCCCGCCCGAGCGGGGACGAGAGCATCCGCGACCGCGCCAGGTCGACGGGGTTGGCCGCCTCCGTCATCTCGAAGATGTCGAGCGGCCTCTCCATCAGAGGCATGATCCGCCGGTGATGGAGGAAGGCGAGGACGCCCAACGCGTTCAGCCCCTGCGCCGCCAAGCTCTTCAGGGCGCCCAGGACCGAGTCCTGCCGCCTCCTGTGCTGGGCCGTGGACACCCCGTAGCCCCACGAGCTGGGCTTCTCCTTGAACACCCGACCGGTGTAGGGGGGAGGCCGGGCTCGGCGTTGCGCAAGTAGAACCATCCCCGCTCCCCGCCCGGCGTCGTTCGTCGTCATGGTGCGGGGGATGTAGTCGTCCTTGAATTGCCCTCGCAGGGCAAGCGACATCCCGCCGGCGCGCACCGCGCGGCGGGTCCTCGGCTCCGTCGTGGGCCGCGTGAAGAGCTCCGCCGGAAGAGGTGTGTACCCGAGCTCCCGCTGAGCGGGATCCCCGTGTACCCCTCGCGGACGCCCACGAACGTGGCCGCCTGCGAGATCGCGTTGGGCGCGAAGTTGTGCAGCTCCACGCCGTAGTAGTAGCACAGCGCCCGCATGAAGCGGCTCGCCGGCGCGTTGAAGCCCCGCTCGTGGAATCGGACGAAGCCGACCACGTAGCCCTCCGGCGGGTTGGGCGCGCGGTCCGCCGCCGGCGGCACAATCCACTCCGCCGGGCGGCCATCCTCATTCGCCGACAGCTGGCCGGCGGCGACTAGCTCGCCAAGGGCCAGCGGGGTCACCGCTGACCGCTCCCAGGCATACGGGTCAAGGATCGTGAGGGGCGGAAGCGGCGCCATGGGAAGAAAGCAAAGGAATGCGAGAGCGGAGGCCGAGAAACGGAAGAAAGGCTCTAATGGCGGCACCGCACGGTAGCGTAGGCGAGACGAAGACGAAGGCGCAGGGGGCTAAGATGGTGGA
Source organism: Cenchrus americanus (assembly GCA_947561735.1). Classification (NCBI taxonomy): domain Eukaryota; kingdom Viridiplantae; phylum Streptophyta; class Magnoliopsida; order Poales; family Poaceae; genus Cenchrus; species Cenchrus americanus. The sequence continues at coordinate 197,434,043 of OX387244.1, forward strand.
GCGCAAAGGTAAAAAACCGCCGTCTCCCCTTTCCCTCAGATTTATAGGCCGCGGGCGAGCTCTCCGGAGCGGATGTCTCGCGCGCATTAACTGCAGGGAATCTTCCCTTCACGCCGACGAACGGGCCCCACCACGACTGCCGTGGCCACATCACCGCGGGCGAGCCATCATTGCAGCGAAGACTAGCAGGGACCGAGGCAAGCGGTCACATCCGCCCGCCACGCCGCCCACTACGCGCGCGCGCGCGCGGCCGCGACGCCTAAAAAGGCGCGCCCGCGTTGCAGAGCCGCGGCCTCGACTGTAAGGCATTTAATGACCCGTTCCCTTGCCAAGCAAGGAGGACCCTCGAGCTGGGCGAACCCTTGACTCGAGACAAAGATAGCCCTCGAAGGGATATCGGCGTGAGAAGGTCGCCCGGGGCCTGTTTGAAGTAAAGCAGGCACCACGAGCACCCATGCCACGTAAAACCCTCGAGCGGTACGAGCCCTTGGCTCAAGATGATTTCAGACCTCGAAGGGACAACGACGCGAGAAGGCCGCCTGGGGCCCGCTTGAAGTAAAGCAGGCACCACGGGTGCCCATGCCGCGCAAAACCCTCGAGCGGAACGAGCCCTCGGCTCAAGACAATTTTTGACCATTGAGGGACATCGGCGTGAGAAGGTCGCCCGGGACCTGCTTGAAGTAAAGCAGGCACCACGAGCACCCATGCCACGCAAAACCCTCGAGCGGCGCGAGCCCCCGGCTCGAAACGATATCAACTCTCTAAAAAAAGGGGTACGTGCGTGAGAAGGTCGCCCGGCGCCCGCTGAAGCAAAGCCCGGACCCCTCGAGTGCTACCAACCCGCGCCTCGAGGGCCGGCTCGCCCGCACCCCTCGACGTCCGCAAACGCAAAGACGGGGCCGCCCGTGCGCCACCCCCGCATGGCCCCTGCGATCGAGGTTCGAAGCCCGACCCTCGACGGGTTCGAACGGGCGCCTCGGATCGCGAGTCGGGGACGACGAGGGCACGCGCATTCGAGCCGTTCCTCGAGCCCGTCGGCTCGAGGGTGCCCCACATGTCGTGTTCGAGAGCCAGCGAGGGCGGCCTAGCGGGGGATCCCACCGAGGGAGAGCTTCCGCGCCCTCGGTCCCTATCGAACGGGACCGAGCCCCACCTAGCAAACCCATGCAAGCGCTTCCATGGACGTGTCTCCGGACCACGCAGCCTACCCTTATCGAACGGGGCATGGGCGTCCACTCGAATCACCCACTAACAGCTCAAAGAGGAATCCGCAATTCGCGACCCGCTCGATGGGGGTTGTGGAAACCTCACCCTCCGTCCCGCGGAGGGACGGCGAGGGCGCGTTAAAAAACAAGTCGTAAAGCTCTACCCGATCGCCTCGAACGGGCCCAGGCTCGGGGGCTTAACGCACGGCTACACCTCCTTGGCCTGCCCCCGCCGGAGACAGCGCCAGCAGCGCGTGTGCCACCGAAGCCGGCTGAAACACTGCCGATGCCGGTTGAGACACGTGCCACGCCCTCTGACCAGTTCTCGCGGTTAACCCCTGTAGGAGCACCCACACTCCTGCAGGGCTTCGGGGGCTAGACCCGCGGGTCCGCTGACGCGGCCCCACGGAAAGCGTTCGCAAAACAAGGAGGGAAGAACGTCCTATCAGTAGATTCCAGCATCTGCGAGAGCCTCAATGGCAAACCCGCAGATGCTCGGGGGCTTCCGTCGGGGACACCCTAGGGGTCCCCTTAAACAACGGGGAAATCCTCACTTAAAACCCACAACAAGGCCAAAACACGATTTGCCTAACCATGCGAGGATCGGCCCACGCCGCGGGGACTCCGACGGCCCATCGAGGCGGCCCTCTTAGAGATCCCCTCGAACGGGGCTCCGCCTCGCTCGAGGGTGCGCGCTCCCTTCGGGCGGGCTCGCCCCGTTCGAGGGGCAGCACTTCCCTCGAGCGGGCTCCGCCTCGCTCGAGGGCTCGCTCCCCCTCGAGCGGTTCCGCCTCGCTCGAGGGTACGCCCCGCCCTCGGCCGGGGTCCGCCACGCTCGAGGGCGCCCCTCACGCGTGCGCCGGCCCCCGTACGCGGGCATTTAACGCCATGACGCCCGCGGGACGGCGCCATCATGCGCCGGGGCTCGTGCCCCGGTGCCGCCGCACCAACTCCCCGGGGAGGAGCCCATCCCCACCCCCGTGGGGAGGGACCGTGCGCGCGGCCGGTGTCGGTCCCGTGACGCCGTGCGCCCGCTCCCGAAGCGGCTAACGCGCCGAGCCCTCGAAGGGGGGGCCGGACGCACCCTCGATTCACTTTCTTGTGACCCTACGGGGGTTAGGTGGAGGCGCTAGGCCGGTGGAACACCATCCCTGCCACTGTAACAGCGTGGCCGCTATCCCCGCGCGTGCAGGCGCACGCCGAGCGCCGTAGCCAACAACAACTCCCGGCGCTTGTGAAGCGCGTTGGGAAGGGACGCCGTTCTACCTACTCCTGTACTCCGTACGGGCCAACGTCAGCACCTCCCTCGAGCCTATCAGAGGACATCGCCACCATCCGCCGCCCTTCTACCCTCGAACCACCACTGTTCGGGTACAAGGTAGGCCATGATGGCCAGATCACCGCAAGAATCGTCCGGACGGCCGCCCACTCTACAGCGTAGCACGTCGCACTTCCCCACGTAGCTAGATAGCGCGGCGCGCATGTAATTCGCCTCCCCCTTGATCTATAAAAGGGGGGCGAACCCCCCAGCCGCAGGGGACGACGACGGACAGACACACACAGGAGCACACAACACACCACGTACTCATTCTCCAATTCCCCCACAATATCTTCAGCCACTCCACCAGGGACTTGGAAGTCACGCTTCCTCTCCCGCCTTGCTTGTAGCATCCCCACTACAGGCACCCCCGGTGCTGAGCAATATAGTGCCTTGAGCACACCACTGCTGGACGTACGGCCCCCTTGGCCGGAACCAGGATAAATCCCGTGTCTCTTATTGCTTAGCATCGACCATTGAGGGATAGACCTCGGCGCTATCTACTGGTTAGTGTCGGGACCATATTCCTATGCTGGAAGGTTGGAATTAGTCAACTCTGTCATCTCTTCTCTTCCAACATATTATATGTGTTCTCTGAAACTTCGCCTCACTGTCATTGAGATTATTGATAAACACAGAAAGAATTGCCTCTGGAGAGGGAAGGATTTTAATAGAAAAGGATACAACCTTGCTGCTTGGGATTTGGTCAGGAAACCAAAGGATAAAGGTGGGCTTGGAGTTATAAACCTAAGTGTTCAGAATGATGCTCTCGTTCTAAAGCAACTAGATAAGTTCTATCGTAAGGATAATATTCAATGGGTTACTCTCATTTGGCAGAAGTATTATAGCAACTTTGTTCCCCATCTGGCAAGGGAAAAAGGCTCCTTCTGGTGGAAGGACATCCTTAGGCTTCATATCCAGTACAGGGGAGTTGCCATCTGCAACCCAAATCAAGGGGATACCATCAGTTTCTGGGATGATATTATTAATGGAGTCTTTCACTCTGAGAAGTTCCCCCCATCTTCTGTATTTTGACCGAGATCCTGCCATATCCTTATTCACCCTTAGAAATGCTGATAATCTGTTGGATTGTTTCAGAATTCCTATGTCAAGAGCTGCATACAATGAGTTCCTTGATTTACAGGATCTACTGAGCAATCTCCGCCCCCCCATAGACCTTGACTCCAAGGACTCCTGGCACTTCATTTGGGGGCAGCGTAGGTACCTGACTTGTCATTTCTATCAATATCAGTTCAGAGAGCTCAGGCCTAGTCGAGCCATTCTTTGCATCTGGAAAACCAAGTGTATCCCAAAGATCAAGTTTTTTGCTTTGCTGCTCCTCAATGATGGGCTAAATACGAGGAATATTCTCAGAAGAAGAAAGAAAGTGCTGAATGAAGGATACAACTGTGTGATGTGTCAAAACAGTGAGGAGGAAGCTGCAGCCCATCTCATTTTCAACTGTCCCGCTGGTACCAGCAAATGGTTTGCTTTGGGAATTGTTTGGGAGGAAAATTTAAGCATTCACCACAAGCTTTTGCAAACCCAACTTGATTTTGGTTAGCCTTTCTTTATGGAAATTTTTATGATTGTTGCCTGGTGCCTTTGGAATCAGAGAAACGATGTCATTTTTGAAAGAAAGCCTCCACGCCTAGCTGCTTGGAAGGCGGCATTCAAAGCTCTTGTCATGGATCATCTCTGTATAATTAAGTCAAATATCCACCCCTCGATCAAACTCTGGCTTCGTGCTGTGTAATTTTTCAGTTGTGTTATTTCTTTCCCCTTCTATTTCTTAGTTGTTCTAGACAGTCTTCCTCGTTGCCTAACCCCTGGTTGGGCCGGCTGTAAGTTCCCCCTCTGTAACTCTTTTTGCTCTTTTATTTAATCTATTTTGCCAGGGGGCGTTGCCCCATGGTTTTCGCTCAAAAAAATAAACACCAGATCGGTGTATCAATCTGTCGAATATAATGAAAACATAGCCTGAGATAAACAAGTATAAGTTGTGTAATGTTTGTCGTAGCATAACATTTTTGTACTATGTTTTTGTTTAAAAAGGGCATTCCACTTAGATGTAGCAGGGAGCCTTAGATGTAGCCGATGCACATAGTGGGGCCTAGGATCCAGGTTTTGCAACCACACGATGTCGAATACTCATAACGAGAATCAAGCAGATAAAGGAAGTACACATAAGAGAAGTAGGATCCCTCAGGTCTGGCGACCCTTAGATTGGCATGGCCAAGCCCCGAGCATGTTGCGGGGAGGCGAACATAGCACAAGATAAAAAATTTGAACGCTCAGGTATGGTGACCTTGTTGGCATTGCTAAGCCCATGAGGATGTCGAGGGGAGGGATTAGAAGAGCAGACAAAAATGTGTAGAGAAGGTCTACAAAAGAAATTCAAACCGCACCAATATTTAATTGAAACTGGGCATTAGCTTGTGTATGTAGCTGAGGTCGGAGTGGTCGTCGGCGCGGGTTGGAGATGCTGGTGAGGTCGACGAACTATCAAGGTCGCGGATGAGTCACCGAAGGACGACGTGTGGTTGCTGGCGAAGCCGACAGGTTATGGGACACGACACCGCTTGGAGCTAGCGCTTCAGGACGGCGCCAAAAAAATTCTGGTAGGCTAGCTTGTTCTTGTACATGCATGTGCACATACGTGAATAATGATTCACATACGTATACCTCCAGGTCGTTGTATGCATCTTACTAGCTGTATTAAAATCAACATGATGATGTCAGGCAGCGGTCTTGTAGATTGATTTTTTTCCCATGGACTCGTGCATGCAGCAGTACTGCGATATACAACACTTTGATCTTGTAGGTGACTGAGATCCCGAATTCCCGATCTTGTGAACGCTGAGGCCAGGGCCAACAGACACAAAATGGAAACGAACAGGACTGTATTGGTCACGAGTCCCGCCCGACCGCTGTGCATGCCAGTGACTTGTCAACTACCTGTACACGCGCGGAGCGTGGTGTACGTCGACAGCTCGGCTGCTGTATCAACTCGGACACGGAGGTCAGCTCGTAGCATATTGAGGGGCCCTTTGGCAGGGCTTTTACAAGTGCTTCTCCATTGACTTCTACAGAAGCCCTGCCAAACCCCTAACAAAATAATGGCTTCCAAGCTGAAGCCATGGAGAAGCCATTTTGCAATTTGTACTATTGAGCTGAAGCTAAAAATAGTGGCTTCCCGCGGCTTCTTCCCCACATGTGTCATAGAAGCCACAACCACAGCCATTTTACCAAACACATTACAAAATGGTTTCAGCTTCACCAAAGAAGCCATTTTACTAGAGTAGCCACAGCCACAGCCGAAGCCCTGCCAAAGGGGCCCTGAATTTCGCCGTATCCGTGGAACGCATCTGCTGGCCTCGCGACGGGATCACAAGGGCATGGTGGGTGGGTCATCGCGTGTCATCCAACGAAGATGTCGACCTCGCGATTAGATCGGAGGGTGGCAGCGAGCAGGTCGCTGCGGAGATATCTTTTGTTTCGTCGCCGAAGATGATCGCCGGAGTGAACTACCATCACGCTACACAAAGAGTTCCCAGTCTGCCCTTACCTAGCGTGCCAACTGTTAGATGTTTAGCTCTAAACAGTCCATAGGGGGCTAATCCTGGTGGTTTATTTGTTCGGCGGGGAGATCGGGAGCTAAAAACGTGATGGTTATGCTAGCGTAGGACATGGAAATCAGGGAGAGACACAAGAGACAAGGCGACTTTATACTGGTTCGGGCCTCCGGAGAGTAAAACTGTACGTCCAGTTGTTTGGTTTGCATTTCTAGCGTGGCGAGATTACATGGTTTCTGCTGTCGATGTGGGGGTGGTCTGTTCGCAGGAGGGCGCCCTTGTCCGCCTTATATTGGGCGACGGACAAGGTCGGTGCACCGGAGTCCAAGTCGGTTACAACAGGGAAGCATATCTCTAGTCAATTACAATATGGAAGACTTATCCGAATTGTATTAATCCGTCTGGACTTCCTTGGCTTGCACGCCAAGCTGTCTTCGCGTCTTGGGGCCCACATGTCAGGTCGGGCAGGCCTACTGACAGGTCGGCGGGTCTTTTGATGGGCCGGACCGACTTGTCGGGTACGGCCATGAGCGTGGTCTGTGGGGACCCAGGGGTACCGAAGGGGCTCTCAAAGCTTCTCAATCTCACACTAGAATAACTCCACCAACCAAGCCCTAGTTCAAAGGAATTAAGGCTTAGTTCTAGGAGGGAGAGGAAAACTGGACTGAATGCTCAAGTAAGTGTTTGTCCTGTGGTACATCAGCAACAAATGAGGGAGAGGAAGGGTATAAATACTAGCCATCAAAAACTAATCGTTATTGTGCTCTTATAGTAGTTCTCGGTACTACCAACCTTGGGTCGGTACTACCGAGGGCTACCAAGAAACTCAACAGTGAAGCCATATCGGTACTACCGACCCCGGGTCGGCACTATTGAGGGCCTGGCGAAAATTAGCCAGAGAACCCATATCGGTACTACCAACCCTAAGTCGATACTACCGACAAAGGATGAGATTTTAAGGAAAGAAGAGCATATCTGTACGTGTTGGCTCGGTGTTCCTCACACTCACTTAGGTCATTTTTCTAAGCACTTCTAGCATCTCAAGGCGGTACATTCACATACCCCTTTATAGTATGGTGTTTCCTATACTCAAATTCGAAATAAAAATGAAATTAAGCCTTGAATTGAGTTGAGACACCGAATTGAAGTAGGGGTCTTCCTTTTGGTCAAAACCAAGTTTTTCTTTCGAGTAAATCCTACACACATCTTATTTAACAATTAGATACTATTGGCACTTTACGTCATTACTAGATTTGTAACGACGCTAGAAAGCCTGTTGGTGTACTACACGATCACAGATAAATCCTCAAGCGCACGGATACCATTGTATCTTTCATCCACGAGTATTCCAAAGTATCGATTTCCACAGAGAACGAAAAGTATTGTGAGCCTGAACTAATTCGTTCAGGGGATATGGTGAGAAAGGGTAGAAAGGCAAGGGTAGATTTCGGATAGAGAGGGGATAACTGATGACGTTTGGGACTCGTGAGAGTCACAAATAGAATCAAGGCAGAACTTGTCGCTCGTCAGGGCTAGAGGGAAAAAAGCCATGGAAAGGGATGCGAAGGGGGCTCTGATGTCGTAACTCCTACCTACCGGAACTAACTTGGTGGACTACAAAGCCCATCTGGAGTTGTCACCTCCCTAGGGTACCACAACTATTCCGTCTAGACACCACGTCTACACTAACCAAACACTACTTTACTCCACGCTAGAGCAAAGCAATCACAATAAGTAGAAACTACTAAATCACAATCGAGGAACCTAAGAGAAAACAATGAAATGACTTGAGACTTAGTTACTCATGAATCTGAACTTACAAAGTATCTCGGGTGTGGACGACCGAAGTTGTACCGTACCCGCTGAGGTACGAGAAGAAGACCGACACTCCGGCTTCTACTCCAACACTCAACTCTCTCTCCCTACTCTCTGAATACTAACTTGTGTAGGGCTCTGCCACTTTCTTCTAATCACTTTTGTTCTTCTATGAGGTGCCAGCCTATATACATAGGACTTCTAGATTGGTGGCTGCAGGAGGGGGTACTTGCAGGCGTGTGGGAGGTGCCGTGGTCGGAAAGGAGGTGCATCTGGCCCTCCAATTTCCATCGTCTTTTATCGTGCATTCGTGATTTGTTCCCTGAGGCGGTTTGAAGACGGTTGTGGGTCCATTGGCTTTGTGAAGGAGGTGCGGCCGGACCTCTTGGTGCAGCCGGTCTTGGGCCCCCTTGTCATCCACTTCAGATCATGCTCTAGTGGGTAGATGAAGCCTTGGACGCTATCCCACGTGTTCACTGGCTTGTGGGTCCATGAATCCAAGTGAAGCTAATCTCAACCTCTAGATCAAACTGACCTTGTTTCCTGGATTAGGATCATTTCTAGTTGTGCCCCATGGAGTGACCGAGGCTTGGTGGAACGTTTGGACGTGTTGAGTAGGTTCGTGTGGACCAAGGAGGCTGAACAAGCTCCGACGCAGCTCAAAGTTTTCTTGTACAAGCCACCGGTGCTCACAGCTCCTCGCAAACTGGAGCAACTACTGCTCTACCCTGCTGCGACTACTCACGTGGTCAGTACTACCATCATCGTCGAGCGACAGGAAGAAGGCCACGCCTACCCAGTCCAGCGACAAGTCTACTTCGTTAGTGAGGTTCTGTCAGAGTCCAAGGCACTGTACCAGCCAGTCGAAAAGCTACTCTATGCAGTACTCATCACCTCGCGGAAGCTACGACACTATTTCCAAGAGTACTAGATCGTCATCATCACCGACTACTCGCTCGGTGACATACTTCGCAACAAAGATGCTACTAGAAGAATCTCCAAGTGGGCGGTCGAACTTGGCGCCCTCAACATGGACTTCAAGTCATGTACCACTATCAAGTCTCAAGCACCAGTCAACTTCATGGCAGAGTGGCGGGAGAATCAGCTACCAACTCCTACAGAGCGACCAAAGCATTGGGTGATGTACTTCGACCAAAGCATTGGTTGATGTACTCCTGATATCCCCAAAGGGCAAACAACTCAAGTACGCCCTGCAGATCTTCTAGAAGGTCTCAAACAACGAAGCCGAGTACGAAGCCTTGCTGCACGGGCTCCACCTTGCAATCTCACTAGGCATCAAGCGGCTACTAGTCTACAGCGACACCGCAGTTGTGGACGCTTCTTAGCCTCACCACTAAGGTTGCAGTTATGGTGACCGCACCAGGAATGCACGAGGCACTCGCGAGCTTCGCTACCAGGTTTACACCTCTAGTATCAGGGCTATGAAATGTCTTTTGGTAAAACACATGATCACTGAATGGTCCACAAGTGCATAGATTCCTGTTGTAGCACTTCACCCGGTGATATTCGGGTTATCGTATTTATATTTTCCCAAGGGAGGCACTACGGCAAAGAAGATCGAATAAATGGTGGAGAGAGACAAGACTTGTCAAAGAGCTATAGCGGGGGTAACAAATAAAGATATTCAGGGATAATTTGACACACACATGGAGATCTAGATAGAGGATTAGAGAGGATCTAGCGAGCTGGGAGGACAAAGAGACGAGAAAGGATCCTAACACAATCTATCTGTTCTTTTCAACTCTAGGTAAAGAACTAAGGCAAAGAATAACCAAGACTAGCAAAACTCGACAAGCTCTTCTAGTGCCGCAGGGGCATGCAAAGTCGGACTCTCAGACTAGGACGAGAAGCGAGAAGATGATGCGCTGAATCGTACCAGACCGAACAAACGTGGTGGACTACGAAGCCCCTCCGGAGTTGTCACCTCCTTAGGATACCACAACTATTCCGTTGAACGGGACACCAATCTAAGACTAAGGAAGCTATGAGCACTGCGCTCACAACGAACCAAAGAACCTTTCCCCGGATATCACGAAGGAAGGTCCCTCTCTCCCGTGAACCACCAGAGATAAAGCGAAGAACGACCACAACACTATAGGGTTCAAGGGAGCTATGCTAACCAAGACTAAACAAACTTTAGTCTAAACCATGAATAAATCTTCTAGAGAAGAGTAAAAGCTAAATGTATTTCACTCGAAAGGTAAGATAGAAAGATAACTTGAATTGTATTTGAGTCTAAAGAAAGAAAGGATACAAGAGTAGTACCAAAACTTTGAAGAAGACTCCTCCAAATCCCCGAGACTAGCTCAACTTGACTCTAACTCCCAAGCTACACTAATCCTATTATAAGTGAACAAAAGAGGGAAATGGAGATGCTCCTGCATTGTGTGTCCAATCCAACGAGTGTGAGGTGCCTTTTATAGGTAAGGATGGTAGGTGGAGCGCATGGGGAAAATATGTCTGATGCGGCCAGCTCACTAGGTGCGGTCGGCCCTATGATCCCCCACCTCTTGCCTTGGACGTCCCTGATTACTGCTCCTAAGCCGGTTGAAGGTCGGTTCCTTGGATCGGTTTCGCCCGACACGCGGATGGATAGGTGTGACCGGCCCTCTAGGTGCGGCCGGCCGACCTCCGTGCCGTGTGATGCACCGCCTACGCTCAGGGACACCTAGAATCGCCTCTGAATGACGGTTGTGGCGGTTGAGCGGCCGGACAAGTGGACCCATTGATCCTAGCCTCCACCTTTGGGTCAAACTGATGTTCTTCAGTGAATCGTGCTCGTCCAAGTATTGCTTGAGGGAGAGCAGGTGCTTTAGATAAGGGATGAGCCACGGGGTAGGGCCGGCTGCACCTGCAGGGCCGAACGGACCAGGAGGTTCGGCCGTGCCTTGCTCATGTGGCACGTTGGTTCCAATTTCTCCCAAAATGTGTACCTGCCTATGAAATTCACAACAAAACTCGTGGAACTTTATTAGTATTAAAATTGTGCATGAAACTTGCCATATACTCCTCTCGAACCTGAGGTTTTGACGGTTGAATATTTGTTGTATGGATTGTCAACAAACTCCCCCAAGCTAAATGTTTGCTCGTCCTCAAGAAAAATCTAGACTCAGCCTCGACGGATCAGGTGTTGCATGATGTTATCACTTGGCAAGTACCTTTGCACAAACTCCATCCTCTTCTTGCTATTTGAAAAGATTGGTACGAGAGAAACTTAGCCCTCTCTTACCCATGGGGCTTGTAGCCTTTTGCCTTGCATTCGGAGGTTGAAGAGTAGAATGGTTTTTGACTTTGCATCTCTCACTCTTCTTCTTTTCTGGATCCTTTCTCGGAGTTTTTGAAAATTTTGCAAATAAAGATAAGGTTCCTCGGATGGTTCCCTCGATCGCTCAAGTGTTATTTGTTACCTTAACCAAGGCTTTAAGCGAGCCTCAACTTCCTACTCTATGGCTTGTATGTGGAGCTTTGGGTAGGATAAGTATGAGACTCACTTATGCCACATGATGTTGTTGAGCCGAAGACCGGATCTAAGAAGAAACTAGTCATGCAACTTTATCGAGATGTACAAGTGTGTGCAATATTTTTGTTTGTTTTTCTATGTACTCCTTGTTTTGACATTCTCCTCTTGCTTTTATTTTGGAGGGGGGTCATCCTTCATCATTTTTTTCTATGCTCTTTGATTGGAGCACACATTTTTTCTATGCTTCTTTGAGCATTTATTTATCCCTTTTTTCAATGACCCTCTCTCCTTTTGCAAGAATGCAAGAAGAGAAATCTCTTTGGAACATGGAGTATTTATTTTCGGCGGGTGGATGGCATGTTTTGCGTAACTCCCAGTGTGGTAGTTAGCATGTATATGTGGGTGTACGTGATCTCGATCATGGAAGCATGAAAAGATTCTACCAAGGGTCACAACAATTTGGCAAAACTCAATGGGTTACAAGCAAGCATATGTAGAAGGTTTTTGCATTGATATCAACATACAACTTTGGTAGGTAATAAGACCATTGAGGAACTCATCTTGTTTTATTTTCAAAATAAATCATCTGAGATTTTCACCACACTATGAGATAGAGCAAGATTAACATTGTCTCACCATGTCATACTTGTCAACACCCTAGGTTTGGTCATAAGCATTTGCTTCCCGCAAAGTTTTATTTCAAGCTCTTGCCTCAAAATATACCAATAAATTCAAAGATGTACACTAGGTTCTTGCAAAGTTTTAACATAGCAACTATTCTTCATTTTCAAAGTGAGGATATAGATAAGATTGCAAGCACATGGTTGAAGAAAATATTTTTTGTTTTTTATTCAAAAGTGCTAAACAGGATGTTTAAAATTGGTTTGGATAGACATACCTTCCTTGATTGAAAACGGGGTCTCCCCCTAGCTAAATTTTGGCTACCTGGCCGGTGTGTCTTCATTTTGGTGATGAGTTGATCACCTGGAAGCTTGTAATGGTTGACTTGATGGATTTTTGGAAAATCATAGGTACGGTCATACCACTAGGTTCGGCCGGTCCTACTATATTTGCTCCGAGCACTCGTGTCCCCTCCTGTAAACATCCTGCACAAAAAATTTTCGAGAGGAGGTACGGTCGTACCTCTAGGTTCGGCCGTATCACCAAAATCTCCAAAGCTGCTTTTCTATGTCTTGTTTACTTACCAATGCAATGATGAAAACAAATTTGAAATCTATATATGCTTTATGCGCGAAGTAAAAGATTGAAAGGGAAATATGAGATAAATACCAGTTTACCACTCGGTGAGGGTTCGTAGTTTAGAGTTTGTGAGCGGGACTCCTCTGTTTGCTCAATTAATCATGGGTTCGTCCATTCCTGGAGTAGAGGACTCAGACAATACTCTCTTCACACGCCGCAACTTCTTTATTTTCTTTGGTAGCGATGAAGTTGGTGAGGCTTTAGCAGGGGTGTTTTTGGTTTCCGTCTTCTTTTCCCCCTTAGCCTTATTGATTGCCCTCGCCTTCTTTGGTTGGTGGCACTCGTTGAATGCTTTGTCTTGCTCCCAATGCATCCTCATCATTGTTATAAGGCTATCCAACTTGGGCTTGGTCGGGGCTACCTTCTCTTTCTTGTATTGGTGATGTGGCTTCCTCCACCCCCTAGCTCCCTCATTTTGCACTAAGTAACATTGCTCTTCTTTGCCTTGAAAGTTGAATGTCATGTTCCTTCGCCCTATGCGGAATTGGATCTTTCCGACTCTGACATCAATCCTTGCATTGACACCTCTTGGGAATGGTCACCTGAGAATAAGCGGCATTTCTTCTTGTGTGTCAAGGACCACGAAATCCTCAAAGACATATGAGCCTCTAACGTTCACTAAGAGATTTTCTACTATGCCCTTTGGATATTTGATCGATGAGTCGGCAAGTTGGACTGTGATCATTGTCGGAGAGATAGCCAGATATCCAAACTCCTCAAACATGGCTTTGGAAATGAGGTTGACACTCGCTCCAAGGTCATAAAGAGCATTCTTGATCTTTTGGTAGTAGATCGTGCATGTGATGGCCAGATATCCATTGTTTTTCTTGTGCAAGACTACTGATCCGTCCCATGGGTCTTGGATTTGATGTATAAGCTTCCCTATATGGCTAGGTGCATACATCCTCCTATATGGCTTACCCCATCTAGTGGATATAGCGCTAACATTCTCTTGGGTAGGCTCGGGTTGCCCTGGGATTCCACTCGACTCGGAAGAAGGCAAAGAAGTAGCAAGCTGAGCAAGTTGAGTTCCCATCATTATATTAAAGCTTAGTTGATTCTTTATAGCAGCGGTGAAGGATTCTATGGTGGAATTTAAATTTTCAAGAACTTTATCATTGGCGGCTAACTTCTTGTTTAGATTCTCATTAATTTTGCTTGGCCGAAGACAAGATCTTTAATGCAAGGCTGATTATTGAAATTGTTAGAATAGTTACCTCCATTTTGATTGTTGAACGGGAAGTTGGGTGTTGAATTCCACCCTTGATTGTTGTAGTTGCTGCGGAACCTGTTGTTGTTGCCATTGTTATGAAGCTGGCTTCTTCCCTTGTCTCGGGACAATCATTACCCGAACGACTCACATTACCGCAAACCTCACACTTCAAGTGAGCGTCCATAATCTTGGCGGTTTCCATGTTGCTCGATGCCTCCAATTTCTTCATGAGGAGGTCCATCTTGGCAGCGAGCATGTCGACTCCATCGACTTTGGTGTACGTCGTGGGTATGGGGTTGGATACGATCTCCATCCCAACCTTGATTTGCCACCATATTTTCGATCAATTTCTCGGCGGCAGGTACTTGTAGCGAGAAAAAGGCTCCTAACAGCGGTTGCATCTAAGTGCTCATGGGTGTGCGGTACGCTTGAGCTTGCATGCCATGGTGCGGGCACGCGGTGATGTACTCCTAGAAACATTCCCATGCTTCCGGAATACTCTCATCATTTTCTTGTTGGAAGCCTGAAATTCTTACGTGGAGGGCATTGGTTTTTCCCACCTGGAAGAACTTTGCGAGAAATTTCTTTGAGCACTTATCCCATGTGTTAATGGCATCTCGCTCCGCATAAAACCATTGTTTCGCCTTTTGGAGCAATGAGAATGGGAATAGGCAAAGACGGATTGCATCATCTGTCACTCCACGGATAGTGAAAGTCATACACACCTCCAGAAAATGTTGGAGATGTGCATTGGCATCTTCATTCGGCTTGCTGGAGAATGGATTTGCTTGCACCATGTTTATCAACGCCGGCTTGAGTTCAAAGTTTCTGTCTCCCACCGTCGTGTTTGGTCTGGTAGGGGCTTTGGTGTTGGAGGGGGCGGAAAACTCGCGGATCATCTTCTCGGCCATCGGTGCTGACGAAATGCTGTCTACAGAATCAATGGTGTTCGTCTCAGTATTCAAGATAAACTTCTAAGGAATGATGACATGAGGTCACTATCTCTTCACAAGTGACTCTGGATTGTCGTGGAAGTTGGACGGTAGGTCGAAACCGGTCATGCGGTACTCTGCATACACGAGAGTAGAGGAAGTGTAAACCTACTTAAATAGCGGCTCACCGAAACTTGATAATTCTACCATAATGTCTAAATGATATCTTATGCTTATTGCCTCCTCGGAATCAGCACCAGAAATGCTTGTTGACACTCCTTAACGTCACCACTAAGGTTGCACTTACGGTGACGGCGCCACGAATGCTCGAGGCACTCGCAAGCATCGCTACCGGGCTTACACCTCTAGTAACGGGGCTAGGGAATGTCTTCTGGTAAAACACATGATCATTGAAAGGTCCTCAAGCGCAAGGATTACCGTTGTAGCACTTCACCCAGTGGTATTCGGATTATCATATTTATATTTTCCCATGGGAGGCACTACGGCAAAGATGATTAAATAAATGGTGGAGAAAGACAAGACTTGGCAAAGAGCTATAGCAGGGGTAACGAATAAAGATATTCCTGGATAAGTTGACACACACATGGAGATCTTGATAAAGGAATAGAGAGGATCTAGTGAGCCGAGAGGACAACGAGATGAGAAAGGATCCTAACACAATATATATATTCTTTTCAACTCTAGGCAAATAACTAAGGCAAAGGATAACTAAGGCAAGCTAAACTTGACAAGCTCTTCTAGTGCTTCAAGGGCATGCAAAGCCGTGCTCTCATACTCGGATGAGAAGGGAGAAAGACGACGTGATGAATCCTACCGGCCCGAACTAACGTGGTTGACTACATAGCCCATCCTGAGCTGTCACCTCCTTAGGATACGACAACTATTCTGTTGGACGGGACACCAATCTAAGACTAAGGTAAGCTCTGAGCACCGCACTCATAACGAACCAAGGAACCTTTCCCTGGATATCACCAAGCAAGGTCTCTCTCTCCCGTGAACCACCATAGATCATGTGAAGAACGACCACAACACTATAGGGTTCAAGGGAGCTATGCTAACCAAGACTAAACTAACGTCAGTCTAAGCCAAGAATAAAGTTTCTAGAGCAAAGTAAAAGCTGAATGTAATTGACTCGACAGGTAAGATAGAAAGATAACTTGAATTGTACTTGAGTCTAAACAAAGAAAGGATACAAGAGTAGTACCGAAACTTTGAAGAAGACTCCTCCGGAACCCCAAGACTAGCTCGACTCGACTCGACTCGACTCTAACTCCCAAGCTACACTAATCCTACTCTAAGTGAATAAAAGAGGGAAATGGAGATGCTCTTGCATTGTCCAATCCAGCATGTGTGAGGTGCCTTTTATAGGAAAGGAGGGTCAGTGGAGCATGTGGGGACAATATTTCAGGTGCGGCCGACACTATGATCCACTGCCTCTTGCCTTAGACGCCCCTGATCACTGCTCCTGAGGTGGTTGTAGGTCGGATTCTTGGATCGGTTTCGCCCGGCATGCAGATGGATAGGTGCGGCCGGCCCTCTATGTGCGGACGGCCCACCTCCTTGTCGTGTGATGCACTGCTGAAGGACCGATACGGGGAACCAGAGAGGGCGAGTGAATGGGAGCCGATAAAAAATCTTCTCGAATGAGATGGAGGCTCCAACAAGGTGAACCGGCTTCCAACGTACGTCTCCGACTCACTACCTAAGTTGGCCATGCCCACGCAGCCACTGCAGTGCTACTGGACCTAGGAACCAACTCTCAACCTCACAGACCCGAGAACGCAGCGGAACACAAAACTCGAGCCTCACTGATCAACACCGGTCAGGCTGGTGAGCACCACCGGTCAGACTGGTTCTTGCTGGAGAAACCTGGCGACTTCCACAGAACAGCCCTTACACCGGTCAGGATGGTGAAGCACACCGGTCAGACCGGTCCAAGCCAGAAAGCCCAAAATGCCAAATAGGCCTACCGAGCTCCAAAACAACCCTAACTCGAAACAACCACAACACGGGACAATAGCGAACTCACCCAAACGTTCACCCGAGCAAAACCCACTAGGGGTCTGCACCGGTCAGACAGGTGAGAGGCATCGGTCAGATCGGTGTGTCCTGAGCTCGTCGGGATGAACAGCCCCCGTGGGTCAACTCCCCGAAATCCAACTCCCGATCTCCCGAATCGCTCCACGGATTTGTGCAAGACTTTGGGGATAATAGGAACCGAAGAGGAATCGAAGAAATCCTGCCAAGAACTCCTCTATCCCTAGAACACTGAAAACCCCGAAATCGAGCTCCTTAACTCATGGATTTGGGAGGGGAATCAAAGGGAAAAGGACCACGAAGGATTCACACATACATCCCGCACCAAATCCCCAAGAGCAATGTCCCAAAAACGCACCAAGAAATCCACCAAGAGAGGGCTCCGAAAATCACCACCAGAACAAACGGGAACGACACAACCAAGCCTTGAAGAACCACGCCGAATCATCCATACATACCAAAGAGGTTCATACATGGTCTAGCATGTCGCCTGATCATCCTTCCCTCTTACAAGATCTCACCAAGAAGCTCTCTAGCTAGTCCTATAGTAATCCTAGGGAAAATAGGAAAACCAAATGAGCTAGGCTTCCAAGAGATGGCTGCCATTCTCTCACCTCTTGGGTTATATGGAGGCAACCAAAAGTCTAACATACCCTTACTAGCTAATTAGGGATACATGCCCCTCGAGGGCGAAATCGGAAATCTTTGCTATCGCTCCATCGGACGGATGCCCGGCGACCGCAACCTGCTTAGCCTCGACGCAAGCCTTATGATCCCGATGCGTGTCCTTCGCTTCGAAGTCTTTGGACTACGTCATTGCACATCGATCAGACCCGTGCTCCTCACTGGTCAGACCGGTACCCACTGGTCAGATCGGTCAGACCCACCGGTCAGACCGGTCTGGAGCTGCTGCATCTCCATCTTCGGTTCTTCGGTCTTGGCTTTGTGGATCAACCAAGGAACCCAGTGGTTTTCTGGTGAACCACCAGAAGCCCCGCGAACACAGTGTAGCTTCCGCCAATCTTCACTCGTGGCTCGGCTCCCACGTAGTCCCGTCTCAACCAAGAAACCGTCCATGACTTCATCTTGCTATTCATGCCACCATGCGGCCCGCACTTGACCCCGCTGGCCACCGGGTCCCTCGAACGAAGCCTACTTGTCTTCTCCACACCTAGAGGCCTCACCGGCGACGACCTTTCTCGCTTGTTCTTCACTTGCACCAACACCAGTTAAGCCGCAACCTGCACCTGCAATACTTAGCCAAGAATCAGTCCACACAACCTTGTCAATCACTCATCACACTAGGGAGCGACCATCCACTGGTCCTCGAACCACACATGGTCCTCATTGCCCCCTGATGAGTGCATTGACAACACCCACAAATAGTAACACGAGAGAAAAGAAAAAGAAAAGAAACGAATAAAAAAACTCCAACAAGTGATTGAAAGCCAAACAAAGCCAATGAGAAAGATCACCTGAAGAAGACAAGTCTCGGACCCCTTAGGCAAGGGCAACGACTCGACACATCTGAGACAAAACTATGTTCAAGCAAAGAGCGCAAAACACCAAACCAAAGCTCGAAAACCACAAAGTGCTCCCCCTTGCACACATGCAAGCTCCCCCTAAACCAATGCAACTCCCCCTGGACGAATGCATGTGAAACACCTCATGAAACCGAGAAGCTGCATCAGCTCAGCTCTCACCGGTCAGACCGGTCACCCTCACCGGTCAAACCGGTGGGCAAGATCGCCCAGCACTTGGGAACCACACCAGTCAGACCGATGCCCTTCATCGGTCAGGCTGATGCCACCTGGGAAACTGCCAGATCTCAAAAATAGCTCGAAACCACTTGGAAACCTTCTAGATGCATGCAACAAGCCATTTCAAGCTCAAACTTTTCCCCCTTGTTGGCAATGCATGAATCAAGCCAAAAATGCGAAATTTTCAACCTAGAGCTTCTCAAATAGACAAAATTCTACATAGGATGCTACACATGTCCAAATGAGCAAGTTAGATACTCTATAGCTTCATATTGACATCAACTACATCCTCGCCAAGTTTCACAACCATTGGACGAAGCTAAGATGGAATTGAGCAATTTTGCGAAAAATTTCCCTCTCATGAGCAAAGTCCTAAACATGAGCAAAACATGTCAAAATGGCAAAGCCACACAAACTTCATGCTAGGACAACCATTTTAATCATAAGACCATCACAAGCACCCACAAGCACCTCATGTCATGTCAAAGCCACGGAGCCATGTGCTTACTTCTATATCTAAGACTTCTTATTGGTAGGCATCAAGCAACGGTTTAGCACCCAAAGCAAATTAAATTTAGTACTTATGACATGGGAGCACATTTTCCAAGCATTTTACATTTCATTTTCAGATATATTTATTACATGAAATGTCTCTGTGACAAAAAGGAACTTATGCCCCTCCACAAGATAAAGCATGAGGGCTAAACATTCATGATGGCAAAAGAGCCTTTCGACCCATATGATCAAAATATGCTATCCAACCATAAATTAAGCATAGGGAAGCCACTAGAACATGTCAAGATCATATAAAGGCATTTACTCACAAGACAACATACATATGACATTTTTCAAAAATAGAGCCATCAACCATGGATACAAACCAAGATTATCAAGAGTTAAGCCAAACTAACCATAGCTTAGCAAACAAGCTCACAAAGACATAACTATCATTCCATGGTGAACAATGTATATAAGAGAAGCTTTTCATAACCAATGCATATGATACAAAATGCATGCAATCTAAGATACAAAGATACCTATACATCATGTTACAAATGCCATGCCAAATGCAAGAAATGCATAAAGGAAAGCTATACATATGCTACAAAGAAGCTCCCAAACACCAACTCAAGAAATCAAACAAACACCAAGCTCCCCCACTCCCCTCAAATGAGTGAAAGTTGCTTGATCTAGGGGTTTGGTGAATCTATCAGCTAGTTGGTCATGTGTAGGTACATGAATCAAGGTTATCTTCCCTTTCTCTACGTTGTCTCTCAGAAAATGATACCTCACTTCTTTGTGCTTGGTTTTGGAATGGAGCATTGGGTTCTTTGCAACACTTATGGCACTGGTGCTATCACATTGAAGTGGGACATGGGTATACTCCTCACCAAAGTCACTCATGAAGGACCGAAACGGCGAACCAGAGAGGGGGGCAGTGAATGGGAGTCGATAAAAAATCTTCTCAAAGGAGATGAAGACTCCAACAAGATGAACACAGCTTCCAACACACGTCTCCGACTCACTACCCAAATCGGCCATGTCCACGTAGCCACTAGAGTTCTACTGAACCTAGGAACCAATTTCCAACCTCTCACACCCGAGAATGCAGCGGAACACCAACCTCGAGTCCACTTACCAACACCGGTCTGACTAGTGAGCACCACCGGTCAGACAGGTCCCTGCTGGTGAGACTGGACGACTTTCACAGAAAGGCTCCACACCGGTCAGGCCGGTGAGACACACCGGTCAGACCGGTCTTAGCCAGAAAGCCCCCAAATCACCAAACAGGCCTACCGACCTCCAGACTGACCCAAACTCGAAACTGGTGCAACACAGGACAACAGCGAACACACCCAGACGTTCACCCGAGCAAAAACCCAACAGGGGTTTCACCGGTCAGACCGGTGAGAGGCACTGGTCAGATCGGTGTGACCTGGGCTTCTCGGGATGAACAACACCCACGAGTCAACACCTCCAAATCCAAGCCTTGATCTCCCGAATCGCTCCACAGGCATGAACAAGACTTTGGGGACAATAGGGACACCTCATGAGGAGTCCATAGCCAAGTTTAATCCCACCAAAACTTGTCCAAACAAGAGGAATAGAAGAAATCCCGCCAGGACCTTCTCTAACCGTAGAATACCGAAAACCCCAAAATCGAGCCCCTTAACTCACGGATTTGGGAGGGGAATCACAGCCTAAAGGACCACGAAGGGTTTCCATAAATTCCCCCCATCAAATCCCCAAGAGCAAGGACCCGAAAACACCTCAAGAAAACCACCAAGAGAGGGCTCCGAAAACCATTACCAAGAACAACCGGGAACAACACAACAAGGCCTTGAGGAACCACGTCGAATCATCTATACATGACAACAAGGTTCATACAAGGTCTTGCTTGCCGCCCGATCATCCAACCCTCTCACAAGATCTCACCATGAAGCTCTAAAGCTAGTCTTATGGAAATCCTAAGAAAATAGGAAGGGAAAAAATAGGAAATCAAATGAACTAGGGTTCCGAGAGATGGCTGCCATCCTCTCACCTCATGGGTTATATGGAGGTAACCGAAAGTCTAAACTACCCTTACTTAACAACTAGGGATACAAGCCCCTCAAAGGCAGTTTTGGAAGTCTTCAAGTTTTCTCCATCGGACGGATGCCCAGTGCTTAGCCTCGACACAAGCCTTGCGATCCCGACGCGTGTCCTCTCCTTCAAAGATTCAGGACTGCGTCGTCGCACACTGGTCAGACCGGTACCCACCGGTCTGGCACTACTGCAGCACCGTCTTCGGTTCTTCGGTCTTGGCTTTGTGGATCAACCAAGGAACCCAATGGTTTTCTGGTGAACCACTGGTAACCCCGCGAACTCGGTGTAGCCTCCGCCAATCTCCACTCATGACTTGGCTCCCACGTAGTCCCGGCTCGAGCTTGGTTTTCAGGCTCAACCAAGAAACTGTCCATGACTTCATCTTGCTGTTCATGCCACCATGCGGCCTACACTTGACCCCGCTGGCCACCGGGTCCCTCGAACGAAGCCTACATGTCTTCTCCACACCTGGAGGCCTCACCGGCGACGACCTTTCGCGCTTGTTCTTCACCTGCACCAACACCAATCAAGCCGCAACCTGCACCTGCAATACTTAGCCAAGAATCAGTCCACATAACGTTGTCAATCACTCATCACACAAGGAAGCGACCATCCACCGGTCCTCGAACCACACATGGTCCTAAACTCATGGTGTCTGTGATCCAAAGAAGCTGAGAGCAACAACTAGCTATGGCAATGTACTTTGCCTTGGTAGTAGATTGAGCAACACTCAACTGTTTGCGGGAAGACCAAGACACTAAAGAAGACCCAAAAACTAGCAAGTCCCAGACGTGGACTTCCTATCCAACTGACACCCGGTAAAATCCGCGTCCAAAAAACCATGAAGCGCCAAAGAAGAAGACGCAGAGTACCAAAGGCCGACGTTGGGCGTGTGACGCAAGTATGAGGACCAGGAGCGTCCCAGTGGTCGATGGATGACCGCTCCTCAGTGATGAGTGATTGACAACGGGTGTTGGACTGACTCTTGGCTTAGTGCGCAGGTGTAGGCTGCGGCCTAGTTCGTGTTGTTGCAGGTGAAGAACGGGCGCGAAAGGTCTTCAGCCTTGAGGGGCCTCCGGGAGATGGAGAGACAAGTAGGCTCGGTTCGAGGGACCCGGTGGACAGCGGACTGGGTGCGGGTCACATGGTGGCGACACAAGCAAGAC
Organism: Cenchrus americanus; assembly: GCA_947561735.1. Taxonomy (NCBI): domain Eukaryota; kingdom Viridiplantae; phylum Streptophyta; class Magnoliopsida; order Poales; family Poaceae; genus Cenchrus; species Cenchrus americanus. The sequence continues at coordinate 197,456,412 of OX387244.1, forward strand.
GAAGTCATGAACAAGCGTGCCGGTGCACGGTGGCGGTCAAGTCAAGTGGTTTGGCGGGAGGCCGGACCGAGCACGCGGGGTTTGGTGGTTTGCCCACAAAACCATCGGCGGACGGTTTCTTGGTTTGGGCCTCAAAACCAAGTCCGAGGGCCCAACACGACGGAGACGGGATCCGGCGTGTCGGGAAGCTTCGAGGCGGAGGACACGCAGCGGGATCGCATGGCTTGCGTCGGGAGGACGCGGGGTGCGGCAAAGGCGTGGCCGTCAGATGGCAAGACCCACAAACATTACCAAAATGCCCCTGCGTGGGTTGTATCGCCAGTAGTTAAGTTAGGAATAGTCGAGTCATTTACCACTCCGGCGGGACCCGATATATAAGCCATGAGGGTGTGTGGATGGCTCTCTCTCTGCGCGACTTAGGGTTTCATTTCCTCCCTCCCATTTTTCATTTTCGTAGCTATTTTTCTTCCATTTTCTCTAGGCTAGCATGAGAGCTTCATGAGAGATTTGTTGAGAGGGATGGATGCTAGGGCGGCATGCTAGACCTTGTGAATCTTTCCTGGTTTGTATAGAAGATTCGGGGTTGTTTTTCGTGGACTTTTTGTGCTTGTTTTCGTGCCTTTGTTCCCGGTTCTATTCCGCGGATTTGAGTGGGTTTCTCCCTGGATTTCTTTGAGGAAAACAAGGATAGATGTCTCGTGCATCTTTGTGATTGATCTTGTGCCCTCAAACGCCGGGAAACCACTTGGATTCGCAGTTTTTCGTTCGGTGCTCTAGCTTTTGGTGGTGCTCAAAGGATTCGCGATTCCCGGTGATTTAGGGAGTTAGGAGGCAAGTTTTTTGGGCTATAGCATCCCTGTGTGACGCTTTTCAAGTCCCCAAACCCTTGTCTCCATAGGTTCAACCGTTTGGGAAATCCGATGATGATTTGGGGGAGTTGACTTTCGGGGTCGGCCGTTTTCTGCTCTGTCCGCACCTGGCGGACAGTCCGCGAGGTGCTGGCGGACGGTCCGCGCGGCTAGGGTTCGTCGCATGTTCGTCGTGTTCTTGCGCGTCCTTGCTTTCGATCCGGTTTAGCTTTTGGTTTTTGTTGCAGCCAGTTTGCGGACGGTCCGAGCTCGAGTAGCGGACGATCCGTGGGTGGCGCGCACGGTCCGCCCGGCCTTGGCGGACGGTCTGTTTTTCTCGGGTCGCTTCTGGTGGTTCTGTGTGCTTTAACGGACGGTCCGCGGCGTAGGCCCGGACAGTCCGCAGCGTTGGCACGGACGGTCCGCGGCTTCAGGTCGGACAGTCCGCGAGGCCTGCGCGGACGGTCCGCCCCTTCTGGCCGGACGGTCCGCGAGAGCTTGTGCGCTTTGCTTCTTGGTTCGATTCCTCCCCTCCTTCTTTTGTGCTTCCGTGTGTGCTTCAAGGAATCGTTCCTAAGGCTAGAGGTTGATCCATAACCTCGTGGTCTTGGGGATTGGTGTGTGATTCGATCCATCACTCGTGTGTCACCGGGGTTTGACTAGGGTATAGGCCGGGTTCTTTGGAAAGAATTTTTACCGGCTCCTATTTGTCGGTGCGGAATATGGTCCCGACACTAACCAGTAATAAGCGCCGAGGTCTATCCCTCAATGGTCGATGCTAAGCAATGAAAGACACGGAGTTTATCCTGGTTCCGGCCGAGGGGGCCGTACGTCCAGCAGTGGTGTGCTCAAGGCACTATATTGCTCAGCATTGGGGGTGCCTGTAGTGGGGCTGCTACAAGCAAGGCGGGAGAGGAAGCGTGGCTTCCAAGTCCCTGGTGTAGTGGCTGAAGATGTTGTCGGAGAATTGGAGAGCAAATGCGTGGCGCTGCTTGTCTCCTGTTGTGTTGTGTGTCTGTCTCCGTTTTTTTTCTGTCCCCTGCGGCAGGGGGGTTCGTCCTCCTTTTATAGATAAAGGAGAGAGCGAATCACATGCGCGCCGCGCTATTTAGCTACGTGAAGGGGCGTGGTGTGCTATGCTGTAGAGTGGGCGGCTGTCCGGACGATCCTTGTAGCGATCCGGACATCATGGCTTATCTTGTACCCGAACAGTAGCGGCTTCGTGGGTAGAGGGGCAGTGGACGGCCGCAATGTCCTCTGATGGGCTCGAGGAAGTGGCTGACATCGGTCCGTACGGGGCACAGTAGCAGGTGAGGCGGCGTCCCATTCCCGCACGCTCCACTGTGCTAGAGTCGTTGCCATAGCGCCCAGCGTGTGGTTCATACGCGCGGGGGCGGCAGCCATGCTGTTAACAGTGGCAGGGATGGCGTCCCACCGGCCTAGCGCCTTCACCTAACCCTGCAGGGTCACAAGAAAGCAAGTCGAGGGTGCGGCCGGCCCCCTTCGAGGGCTCGGCGCGTTAGCCGTACCAGAGCAGGCGGCGCGGCGTCATGGGACTGGCGCCGGCCATGCCGCACAGTTCCTCCCACAGTGGCGGGGATGGGATCCCTCCTGGGGAGTTGGTGTGGCGGTACCTGGGCGCGAGCCCCAGGCGCATGATGGCGCTGCCCGCCGGTGTCAGGGCATTAATGCCCGCGTACGAGAGCAGGCGCACGCGTGTGGGGCGCCCTCGAGCGAGGCGGACCCCGTTCGAGGGGAGCGGACCCTCGAGCGAGGCGGGCCCCGTTCGAGGGGGGAGCGGGCCCTCGAGCGAGGCGGAGCCTGCTCGAGGTAAGTGTACCCCCTCGAACGGGACGGAGCCTACTCGAGGGGGGCGCGCATCCTCGAGCGAGGCGAAGCCTGCTAGAGGGGATGTTCGAGAAGGCCGCCTTGGTGGGCCGTTGGGGGCCTTCGCGGCGTGGGTCATGTCCTGCATGGTTAGGTGAGGTGTGTTTGGCTTCGTTGCATGTTTTAAGCGGGGATTTCCCTGTTGTTTAATGGGACTCCTAGGGCTGTCCCCGACAGTAGCCCCCGAGCATCTGTGGGTCTGCCATTGAGGCTCCCGCAGATGCTGGAACCTACTGATTAGGACGTTCTTCCCTCCTGGTTTCGCGAACGCTTCTCCGTGGGGCCGCGTCAGCGGACCCGCGGGTCTAGCCCCCGAAGCCCTATAGCAGCGTGGGTGCTCCTGTAGGGGTTAACCGCGAGCGTTGGCCAGAGGGCAAGGTACATGTTTCGACCGGCGTCGGCAATGTCTCAGCTGGCTTCGGTGACGCATGCGCTGCTGGCACTATCTTCGGCGGGTGCACTCCAGAAGGTGTAGCCGTGCGCCAAGCCCCCGAGCCTGGGCCCGTTCGAGGCGATCGGGTAGAGCTTTACGACTTGTTTTTTAACGCGCCCTCGCCGTCCCTCCGCGGGACGGAGGGTGAGGTTTCCGCAACCCCCATCGAGCGGGTCGCGGATTGCGGATTCCTCGTTGAGCTGCTGACGGGTGATTCGAGTGGACGCCCATGCCCCGTTCGATAAGGGTAGGCTGCGTGGTCCAGAGACACGTCCATGGAAGCGCTTGCGTGGGTTTGCTAGGTGGGGCTCGGTCCCGTTCGATAGGGACCGAGGGCGCGGAAGCTCTCCCTCGGTGGGGATCCCCCGGCTAGCGCCCCCTCGCGGGCTCTCGAATACGACATATGGGGCACCCTCGAGCCGACGGGCTCGAGGGACGGCTCGAATGCGCGTGCCTTCGTCGTCCCTGACTCTGTGATCTGGGGCGCCTGTTCGAACCCGTCGAGGGTCAGGCTTCGAACCTCTGATCAGTAGCACCGTGCGGGGTGGCGCCTGGGCGGCCCCGTCTTTGCGTCTGCGACCGTCGAGGGGCCTGGGCGAGCCAGCCATCGAGGCGCTGATTAGTAAAAATGGTGCGAGGCGGCGGCTAAGCGCTCCCGGCGTGGCATCTGCGACCATCTAGGGGCCTGAGCGAGCCAGTCCCCGAGGCGCTGATTAGTAATACAGCGTGGCATGGGTGCTTGCGGTGCCCGCTTTGTTTCAAACGGGCCCCGAGGCGACCTTCTCACGCCTGTACCCTTTCGAGGGTTGAAATTATACCGAGCCAGGGGCTCGTGCTACTCGAGGGTTCTGCGTGGCATGGGTGCTTGCGGTGCCCGCTTTGTTTCAAACGGGCCCCGAGGCGACCTTCTCACATCTGTACCCTTTCGAGGGCTGAAATTATACCGAGCCAGGGGCTCGTGCCGCTCGAGGGTTCTCCTTACCCTGCAAGGAACCGGGCCATTTAATGCTCCTCGGCCGAGGCTGTAATTTCGCGTCATGGGCGCACTTTTTTAAGCGTTGCAGCCGCGCGCGCGCGTAGTTGGCGGCGTGGGCAGGCGGACGTGACCGCCTGCCACGGTCCCTGCTATTCTTCGCCGTGATGATGGCTTGTTCGCGGTGGCGTGGCTGCCGCGGTCGTGGTGGGGCCCGCCCGTCAGCGAGAAGGAAGATTCCCTGCAGTTCATGCGCGCGGGACGTCCGCCCCGGAGAGCACGCCCACGGCGTATAAATCTGAGGGGAGGGAAAAACGGCGGTTTTTTACCTTAGCGTTTCGCCATTCTCGCCCCTTGCACTCTCGCCTTCGCTTTGCCCTTGCCACCGCGGGCCTTCGCCATTAGAGCTCCTCCTCTTCTTCTTGTCCTCCGCTCTCACATCCCTTGTCTTCTCTCATGGCGCCGCTTCCGCCCCTCACGATCCTCGACCCGTACGCCTGGGAGCGGTCGTCGGTGACCTGGCTGGCCCATGGCAAGCTGGTCTCCGCCGGCCAGTTGGCGGCGAACGAAGAGGGCCGGCCGGCGGAATGGATCGTGCCGCCGGCGGGGGACCACGCGCCCAACCCGCCGGAGGGCTACGTGGTGAGCTTCATCCGCTTCCATGAGCGCGGCTTCGCTGCGCCGGCGAGCCGCTTCATGCGGGCGCTCTGCCACCGCTATGGCGTGGAGTTACACAACTTTGCGCCAAACGTGATTTCGCAGGCGGCCACATTTGTGGGCGTCTGCGAGGGGTATCTAGGGATCCCAGTCAATTGGGAGCTCTGGCTACACCTCTTCCGCGCGGAGCTCTTCACGCAGCCGACGACAGAGCAGAGGACCCGCTGCGCGGTGCGCGCCGGCGGGATGTCGCTTGCCCTGCAGACGTAGTTCAACGACGACTACATCCCCTGCACCATGACGACGAACAACGCCGGCTGGGAGCGGGGGTGGTTCTACCTGCGCAACGCCGAGCCCGGCCTCCCCCCCTACACCGGTCTGGTGTTCCGGGAGAAGCCCGACTCCTGGAGCTACGGGGTGTCCACGCCCCAGCATCGGAGGCGGCGGTGCACGCTCCTGGCCGCCTTGAGGAACCTGGCGGCGCGCACTCTAACCGCGGCGGGCGTCCTCGCCTTCCTCCACCACCGGCGGGTTGTGCCTCTGATGGAGAGGCCGCTCTGCATCTACGAGATGACAGAGGAGGCGGACCCCGTCGCGCTGGCGAGGTCGCGGATGCTCCCAACCCCCCTCGGGCGGGCGTACGCGCTCACGCGGGCGCGGAACGCCGTCGACACCCGCATGTTGCGCCGGGACCGGTCCCCGCGGGACCTCGAGATGCTCCCCGTGGCAGGCGCGCTCAGACCTGGAGAAGACGCGGACGCTGGCGACCAACTGGGAGGCGGAGGTGGCCGGCGTCCACAACAAGAACTGGGGGCTCCGCTCATCGCCCCGAGGGGGCGCGGCGCAGCGCCGCCGGGCCGAGGAGCGGCGCGCGCGCCGAGCGAGGGCGAAGGAGGCCGATGACTTGAAGGCCGCCCTCGACGCCAAGGTTGCGCGCGCTCGCCGTCTCCGAGGACCAACCCGCCGCAGCGCACCGCCCGCCAAGGGGCCGAGGGGCGCCTCCAGCGGAGCAAGCCGCGCCCTCGCCGACGCCCCTGGTCGGCGGCCGGGAGCAGAGCGCGTCGCTCGCGCGGCGGCGCGCGTCGCCGGGAGGACCGAACACCGAGTTCTCCAAGCTCGAGGGCGAGCTGATGGTGCTCAGCATCAACAGCGCGGGCCAGGAGCTGGCCCTCCAGGAACAAGGCGAGACCGTCAAGGGCCTCGAGCTGGTGGTCGAGGCCGAGCGCCACGCCCTCGAGGTGGAGAGGAAGCAAGTCGAAGGTGAGCCGCTGCTTGACTCCTGTTTTGTTGGTTTTCTGTTAGAGAGTTCGCACCCCCTTTTCTGATTTCTTTATTGTCTTGGCGACTCCAGGCTTGCGCACCGCTCTGGGGCACGCAGCTGAGCGGGCCGAGGCGCTGCAGGCCTCCTACAACTCCTCTGAGGAGGAGCTGCAGGAGTTGCGCAACGCGGCCCTCGAGACCTGCCGGGTCGTGGAGGAGGGCGAGGCGCAGGCTGGTAGCTCGTTGGCCAGCCGCCTGAGAGCCCTTAACGGCCACGTCACCGAGCGCATGCGCCGGGCGCTGCGTCTTGGCGTCCAAAAGGCCCTCGGGGTGGTGCGGTCCCACTACGAGGTCGACTTCGAGGCGCTGGCGGAGGGCTACGTCGTCCCCGAGGGTGTCGAGGACGAGGTGGCGATGGAGCGCGTGGACGCGCTGGCCGCCGAAGCCTTCGAGGAGTTCCTCTTCCCGGACGCTGTTGACGCCGCCGCTCCTCCCGCCTGAAGACAGCTGGGCGCTAGGCCCGTTTTTGTTGATGTATCAGTATACTGGCCGTGCGGCCTTTGTAAAGAAACGAGTTATTTCATAAACGTTTGCCATTGTAAAGTGAAGTCTTTTGTTCATTACGCTTTTTTGTTTCTCCTTCTTCCTGAGTAGATTCTAGTTAGGGGAGTTCGATTTTCGCGGGTGGCCTGCGGGGTTGGAGGCGAGAGAGAAGGGCCGTATCCTCGCGGAGGCGTAGGCTATCTCTGGCTCGCGCGCTCCGTCCGCTGGGCCGCCTGCGCCCTGTTCGAATCGTTGCTCGGGGTCGAAGTAGAAAACAAACTTAGCGCGCGTGAGTTGTTTCGTTTTTTGCGCGAAAATGGGACCATTTTGGGGGGGGGGATGCCCCCCGTAGTAGCCCCCGAGGGTAACTTGGGTTTCAGGGGAAAGCCGAGTTGCCCTTTTCATTAGACTTATGGCGTTTACATAGTTGTCACCAACTGGGGCGTTGGTCATGTGATTTTTACAACAAAAATACTTGGAAATCCTAGCTAGGGGTAGAAGCGACGTAGCTGTTGGATGTTCCAAGCGTTGGTGAGCTCTTCACCGTCCTCGTTGGCCAGCTTGTACGTGCCGGGCTTGAGCACCTTCACCACGACGTAGGGTCCCTCCCATGGAGGCGATAGCTTGTGGCGTCCCCGGTTGTCTTGGCGTAGCCTTAGGACCAAGTCCCCTTCGCTGAAGTCCCGTCGGCGTATCTTGCGTGCTTGGTAGCGCCTAAGGGACTGCTGATACCTTGTGGAATGCATCAAGGCCACAAGGCGTGCCTCGTCCAGCTGGTCCAGCGAGTCCTCGCGGGCTCGCTGGTTGGCATCCTCGTCGTAGCTTCGAACCCTGGGCGATCTGTATTCTAAGTCCGTGGGGAGGACGGCCTCCGCGCCATGGACTAGAAAAAACGGGGTGAACCCGGTGGCTCTGCTCGGGGTGGTCCTTAGGCTCCACACGACCGCTGGTAATTCTTGGAGCCATTTCCGACCAGATTTATTTAGCTGGTCAAAAATCCTAGGCTTAAGGCCTTGTAGGATCATGTCGTTGGCACGCTCTACTTGGCCGTTGGTCTGCGGGTGTGCCACGGCTGCCCAATCCACACGGATGTGGAATTTGTCGCAAAACTCCAAGAATTTACTGCCCGTGAACTGGGACCCGTTGTCGGTGATGATAGAGTTTGGCACTCCAAAACGGTGGAGGATGTCGGTGAAGAATGTCACCGCATGCTCCGCCCTGAGATTCGTAATGGGGCGTACCTCCACCCACTTGGAGAACTTGTCGATCGCGACCAGCAAGTGGGTGAAGCCCCCGGGCGCCTTTCGCAGGGGCCCGACGATGTCCGGTCCCCACACAGCGAACGGCCATGTTATGGGGATGGTCTGCAGGGCATGAGCGGGAAGGTTGGACTTGCGGGCGTAAAACTGGCACCCCTCGCAGGCGCGTATGATCTCGCTGGCGTCCTCGACCGCGGTGGGCCAGTAAAGGCCTTGGCGGAATGCGTTGCCAACGAGGGTACGCGGCGCCGCATGATGGCCGCAGATCCCGGCGTGGATGTCCCGCAGGAGTTCGCGCCCTGCGGGGATGGGCACGCACCGCTGCAAGATGCCGGAGGCGGCGCGCTTGTACAGCTCGCCTTCGACGAGGGCAAATGACTTGGCCATCCTGGCGATGCGTCTGGCCGCGGCCCGGTCCGTGGGGAGTTCCCCTCGGGCCATCCAGGCCACATACTTGTCACGCCAGTCAGCCTTGACAGGGGCCGGCTCGATGTCCATCACGTCAACCCCATAGGCGCCATATCCCTCGACGAGGGAGAGCACGTACGCCTTGTTCGAGGGGTCCTTATCCATGGGTTCCGCACCCGCTGGATTCGAGGGAGCCCCCGAGGGTTCTGCGTGGCTCGAGGGGTGAGGCTCGAGGGCGACCGAGGGCTGAGCAATATCGCTGGCGAAAACGTTCGGGGGGACGGTGATCCGCCCAGACGCGATCTTCGCCAGCTCGTCCGCCTCCTCGTTTTACCGGCGGGGCACGTGATTGAGCTTGATGCCGTAAAATTTGTCCTCGAGGGCTCGCACGGCCTTGCAGTAAACCTCCATCTTGTCGTCATGGTAGCTCGCGCTCTTAATGACCTGGTCAATTACGAGCTGCGAGTCCCCCGCACGTCGAGGCGTTTTACGCCCAATTCGATGGTGATCTTGAGACCGCAAAGGAGGGCCTCGCACTCAGCCATGTTGTTTGAGGCGGGGAAGTGGAGGCGTACCGTGTACCGCATGTGCTCCCCGAGGGGTGACACAAAGAGCAGGCCCGCGCCCGCCCCTGTTTTCATCACCGAACCGTCGAAGTATAGAGTCCAGCACTCTGCTTGGATTTGTGGCGGTGGCAGCTGCGTATCCGTCCATTCAGCGACAAAATCCGCCAGGATCTCGGACTTGATGGCCTTGCGAGGGGCATAGGCGAGCGTCTCACCCGTCAGTTCTATGGACCACTTGGTGATCCTGCCCGCCGCGTCAGGATTGCGGATGATCTCCCCCAGCGGGAAGGAGGAGACCACCGTGACGGGGTGGGCCTCGAAGTAGTGGCGGAGCTTGCGCCGCGCGAGGACCACCGCGTACAGCAGCTTTTGGACTTGAGGGTAGCGCGTCTTGGTGTCAGACAAGACCTCGCTGATGTAGTAGACCGGCCGCTGGACCGACAGGGCGTGCCCTTCCTCCGTGCGCTCCACCACGATAACGGCGTTGACCACCTGGGTGGTTGCGGCCACGTAGAGCTGCAAGGGTTCGCCGTCCTGTGGCGGCGTGAGGACCGGGGCGTGCGTTAGGGACGCCTTCAGTTTGTCGAGCGCATCCTGGGCCTCGGCGGTCCAGGAGAAGCGCTCGTGCTTCTTGAGGAGGCGATAGAGGGGCAGGCCCTTCTTGCCGAGCCACGAGATGAAGCGGCTCAAGGCGGCAAGGCATCCCAGCACCTTTTGTACCCCATTGAGGTCCCGGATCGGCCCCATTCGTTTGAGGGCCGCGACCTTCTCGGGGTTGGCCTCGATCCCCCGTTGGGAGACGATGTATCCCAGGAGCATGCCTCGTGGCACCCCGAAGACACATTTTTCGGGGTTTAATTTGACCCCATTGGCCCGCAGGCAGCCGAACGCGATGCCAAGGTCGCCAACCAGGTCGTCCGCCTTCCTGGTCTTCATGACGATGTCATCCACGTACGCCTCGACCGTCCGTCCGATGTGATCTCCGAAAACGTGCTGCATGCAGCGCTGGTATGTCGCACCCGCGTTTCGGAGGCCGAACGGCATCGTGACGTAGCAGAACATCCCGAACGGCGTGATGAACGAAGTCGCGAGCTGGTCGGACTCCTTCATCTTTATTTGATGATACCCGGAGTAGGCATCAAGGAAGCAGAGCAGCTCACACCCAGCCGTTGAGTCGACAATTTGATCAATGCGTGGCAAAGGAAAAGGAACTTTAGGACATGCTTTATTAAGACTAGTGTAGTCTATACACATCCGCCATTTCCCATTCTTTTTCTTTACAAGTACAAGGTTTGCTAGCCACGTTGGGTGGAACACCTCCTTGATGAACCCGGCCTCTAGAAGCTTCCCCAGCTCCACTCCAATAGCCCGTCGCCGCTCCTCGTCGAAGCGGCGCAGCCGTTGTTGCACGGCGCGGGCGTGAGGCAGGATGTCAAGGGAGTGCTCGGCGACCTCCCTCGGGATGCCTGGCATATCCGAGGGGCTCCACGCGAAGATGTCGGCGTTGGCGCGGAGGAAGTCGACGAGCACCACTTCCTATTTGGGATCGAGGGTGGAGCTGACCCTCAATGCCTTGCCCTCGGGGGCAGAAGGGTCGAGGGGGACCTCCTTGGTCTGCTCCGCGGCCTCGAAGGTGCCGGTGTGCTTGGCGGTGGAGTCGAGGTCTTCGTTGACCATCTTCTCCAAGGTGGTCACACGCGCTTCATCCAGCGTCAGTGCTTCTGCGTGCTCTACGCACTCGACGTCACAGTCGAATGCGTGCTCGATGGACAAGCCTACGGTGATGATGTGAAGGACCGATAAGGCGACCGAGAGAGGGGGGGAGTGAATGGGAGCCGATAAAAATTCTTCTCGAGGGAGATTGAAACTCCGACAAGACGAACTAGCTCGGTCGGACCCCCGAAATCACACGCTCCGCACTTCTACCTCCCGTTTGCCAAAACCACGTAGCCACCGGAGTGCTACCGGTCCTAGGAACAAACTCTACCAGCAACCACAACACACACGCAGCACCGACAAGGCGGAAACAACTCGAAAGCGGCTAACCGGGGGGGCGGTTAGGCCGGGTATAGGGGGCGGTTAGACCGCCTCCACCCGGCAACCAAGAAATCCTCCGAAACGCCTCTTCCGAGCACCAAAACGCACCACGGTTTTACCAACGGAGATCTCTGGTCAAGGCCATGCTAGCTACCGAGAAAATCTTGGCGAAAACCAAAACTTCACCCAAGGGCCTAGGGGCGGTTAGACCGGCTACACGGGGCGGTCTAACCTCTGTACCCGGCAACGAACTCCAACCAAGAACACCTAGCAAGCGCGCGAGAACGACTCCAAATTTCACCCGGACACTCCTCGATCAAGGCGAACAAACTCACGAGAGGAAAATCCGGCGAAACAAAACTTTGACCCGGAAACACCCGGGCGGTTAGACCGCCCCCTGTAGGCGGTTAGACCGCCCCTTCCCGAACATGAACCCGCGGGTCAAACCTCAACTTCCTTGCGCCCAATCTCCCGAATCACTCCACGGATTGCAGCCAAACTTCGGGGAAAGCTGGGTTACCTCCTGGGCAACCTCTACCTCAAAGGAATCGACCCGAAACGCTCACAATCAAGAGGAATCGAAGAAATCGCTTCTCTAGGTCAAGAACTCGCCCAACTCGAAAAACCACCAAATTGAGTCCGATTCAAAGGGGATTTGGGGGCAAAGTCACCAGCCAAAGAGGCACAAGAACCTCATACGTGACACCCACCAAAAACCCCAAGAAATCGTTCTCAAAACACCGCCAAAAAGAGCTCCGAAAATCAACACCAAAGAGACGGGAAAACCACCATGATGAGCAACGCCAAACCTTCTATACATGCCATAAATGGTTCGTACAAGGTCTAGCTTGCCACCCAAACATCCATCCCTCTCTCTAGATCTCACATGAAGCTCTCAAGCTAGCCTTCTAAAATCCTAGAGAAAATAGAGAACGAAAATGGAAAAACAAATGGGCTAGGGTTCCAAGAGTTGGTGCCAACCTCTCACCTCTTGGGTTATATAGGCGGCAACCGAATGTCTAAAATGCCCTTCACTAATGACTAGGGATACATGCCCCTCAAGGGCGGATTTGGAATTCTTGATGTCTTCACCATCGGACGGATGCCCGGCAACCGCACCTGCGTAGCCTCGACGCAAGCCTTGCGATCCCGACGCGTGTCCTCCGCTTCGAAGCTTCTCGGCGCCGGCGGCCGGGCGGTCGGACCGCCCCCCACAGGCGGTTAGACCGGCCCCGGAAGCGACCGACCCCGGGCGGTCGGCCGCCCCTCTGGGCGGTTGAGCCGGCCCGGGTGGCCGCACCTCCTCGTCGAGTCTTCGGCCTCGGTTTTGTGGCTCAACCGAGTAACCCGGTGGTTTTACGGTGAACCCCCGCAAACCCCGCGAACTCGGTGTAGCCTCCGCCAATCTCCACTCATGACTCGGCTCCCACGTAGTCCCGGCTCGACCTTGGTTTTGAGGCTCTACCAAGAAACCGTCCCCGACTTCATCTTGCTGTTCATGCCACCATGCGGCCCGCACTTGACCCCGGCCGGCCACCGGGTCCCTCGAACGAAGCCTACTTGTCTTCTCCACACCCTCGGAGGCCTCACCGGCGACGACCTTTCGCGCTTGTTCTTCACCTGCACCAACACGAGTCAAGCCGCAACCCGCACCCTGCAATACTTAGCCAAGAATCAGTCCACACAACGTTGTCAATCACTCATCACACGAGGAAGCGACCATCCACCGGTCCTCGAACCACACATGGTCCTCAATCTCCCCCTTGATGAGTGCATTGACAACACACTCACATGAAGTAACATAAGAGAAAAGGAAAAGAAAAGAAACAAAATAAAAGGAAACCCCAACAAGCGATCGAAAGCCAAAGAAAGGCAAAGAGCAAGATCACTTGAAGAAGACAAGTCTCGGACCCCTTAGGCAAGGGCAACGGCTCGACACATCCGAGACAAAACACGGCTCAAGCAAAGAGCGAGAAACCACCACGAGCACAACTCGAACACCACACGAAACTCCCCCCTGCACAAAAGCAAGCTCCCACCGAGCCACAAGACACTCCCCCCGAACACATGCACCAATGCAACTGCGGAATGCAACAAAGAGCAAAACTTGCTCACACTTGCCCGGGCGGTTAGACCGCCGCCCATGGCGGTTAGACCGCCCCCGCCCGAACCGACCGCTGGGGGGCGGTTAGACCGCCCAAAGAAACCGGCCCCCGCACCAAACTGCTCAAAAATTTCCCGAAACAATTGGAACACCTTCCAAACACTCCCGAGTGCCCAAAACATGCACAAACTTCTCCCCCTTGTTGACAATGCATGAATCAAGGCAAAATGCGAAAACTTGCAACATATAGCTTCTCGAATATACAAAATTCAACACAAGGAGCTACACAAGTCCAAATGAGCAAGTTAGATACTCGACAGATTCGTAATGACGTTAACTACGTGATCACCAAGTTTCACAACCATTGGACAATGCTAAAAAGGATTTGAGTAATTTTGCGAAAAGTTACTCTCTCACAAGCAAATACTTAAACATGAGCAAAACATATCAAAATGGCAAAGCCACTCAAACTTCATGCTAGGACAGCCATTCTAATCACAAGACCATCATAAACACCCAAAAGCACCTCATGTCATGTCAAAGCCACCGAGCCATGTGCCTACTTCTATGTATGAGACTTCTCATTGGTAGGCATCATGCAACGGTTTAGCACCCAAAGCAAATTAATTTCAGCACATATGACATGGGAACATATTTTCCAAGCATTTTTCATTTCATTTTCAGATTTGTAAATGGTACATGAAATGTCTTTGCGACAAAAAGGAACTTATGCCCCTCCACAAGATGAAGCAAGAGGGCTAAACATTCATGATGGCAAACGAGCCTTTGGCTCCATATGATCAATAAACTAGCTATCCAACCACAAAGTAAGCATAGCAAAGCCACTAAGACATGTCAAGATCATATATAGGCATTTACGCATGAGAGAGCATGTATATGACATTTTTCAAAAGATTAGCCATCAACCATGGATCATTCAACAAGATCATCAAGAGCTAAGCCAAACTAACCGTACCATATCAAACAAGCTCACAAGAACATATGTAGCAACCCATGGTAAACATTGCATATAGGAGAAGCTTTTCCTATCCGATGCATATGATACAAAATGCATGCAATCTAAGATACAAGGATGCCTATACATCATGTTACATATGCCATGCCAAATGCAAGAAATGCACAAAGAAGAGCTATACATATGCTACAAACCGGCTCCTCGAGGGGAGGCAAAACGGGCTCGACACCACCGGCAAACGAAAGCCCCCACACACCCAACTCAAGAAATCGACACACACCAAGTTCCCCCCGCAAACGAGTGAAAGTTGCTTGATCTAGGGGTTTGGTGAAAATATCGGCTAGTTGGTCATGTGTGGGTACATGGATCAAAGCTATCTTCCCTTTCTCTACGTTGTCTCTCGGGAAATGATACCTCACTTCTATGTGTTTGGTTTTGGAATGAAGCACCGGGTTCTTAGCAACGCTTATGGCACTCGGTGCTATCACATTGAAGTGGGACATGGGTATACTCCTCACCAAAGTCACTCATGGTGTAGGTGATCCAAAGGAGGCCGAGAGCAACAACTAGCGACGGCAACATACTCGGCTTCGGTCGTGGATTGAGCAACACTCGGCCGCTTACGAGAAGACCAAGACACCAACGAAGAACCCAAAAACGGCAAGTCCCGGAAGTGGACTTCCTATCCAACCGACACCCGGCAAAATCCGCGTCCGAAAAGCCATGAAGCGCCAAAGAAGAGGACGCGGAGTACCAAAGGCCGAAGTCGGGAGTGTGACGCAAGTACCGAAAATTCGCTTCCTTTGCTTGCCGATGCGAAGTCCTCGGAGACGCTTGAAAACGAGCGCACGGACACACGAGAACGCGTATGTCCGGCCTCGTCGCCGTCAAGTAGAGGAGTGACCCGATCATGCTTCGGTACTCCTTCCGGTCCACATGTTCACCTTCCTCGTCCGCATCAAGAGGCCGTAGTCGTACTCATCGGCGTCGTCATAGCCTTGGAGTCCTCCATCTTGAATTTTCTCACAATGTCCTTGGTGTACTTAGCCCGGTGCACAAATGTTCCTTCCTTTGATTGCTTGATTTGTAGCCCGAGGAAGAACGCAACTCACCCATCATGCTCATCTCAAACTCCCCGCTCATATCATCTGCAAACCTCGCAACAAGAGAGTTAGACGAGCCACCAAAGACAATATCATCCACGTACACACCGCACAATCGGGATATCTTTGCCACCTGCCTCGGCAAAAACAAGGTCGATCGACCTTCCCCATCTCAAAGCCTCTCTCAAACAAGAACCCCCTCAACCTTGCCATACCAAGCTCTAGGCGCTCCGCTTCAACCCATACGGCGCCTTCCTCAACTTGTACACCCGGTGGGGGTACTTCTCACTCTCAAACCCCGGAGATTGTGCCTCACATACACTTCTTCCTCCAACACTCCATTCGGAAAAGCACTCTTCACATCCATTTGGTGTAACTTGAACCCTTTAGCCACGAGAAAAGGCTAGAAGGATCCTAATCGCCTCCAAACGGGCTACGGGAGCAAAGGTCTCCTCGTAGTCGATCCCCTCCTTTTGATCGAACCCCCGAGCAACAAGTCTCGACTTGTTCCTCACAACCTCACCCTTCTCTCCCTCTTTGTTTTTCCACACCCACTTTGTACCAATCGGCTTACACCCCGGGGGAGGGTCAACCAACTCCCACACCCGATTCCTCTCAAAGTTCTCCAACTCCTCATGCATCGAGTTAACCCAATTGTGATCGAGATAGTGCGTGTCCAATGTCTTTGGGCTCGAAAGAAGCAACAAATGCGGCATGAGCAAAATGGGAATTGTTTCGAACCCTCGACCGTGTAGTGCGTTCATTCATGTCGCCGATGATCCTCGAAGTTGCGGGTGATCCACTTGAACTCGCCGGGGAGGTTCTCGCCTCGAAGCTACCTCCCCCTCAACATCAGCTTCACCTCGTTCTTGATTTGTCGTTGTAGGTGTAGAAGAGGGTCCATCCATCACCGTAGTCGAAGTAGTGGGTACATGTTCAGCCGGGAGCAGCGCACCACAATCCTCATCATCTCCATGTTCATGCTCCTCCTCCTGAATGATCTCCTCGCCAAGCTCATCATCACCTGCACACTCAAAGACAAGCTGACTACGTGGCTCTGTCTCGTCGAAGGTTACCTCGCAAGTCTCCACGATTTGGTTAGTTTCAAGATTGAGCACACGATATGCTCTAGAATGAGATGCATAACCAAAGAAAATGCCATCGACAGACCTAGCCTCAAACTTATCCAACTTCCTGCCTTTCTTCAGAATGAAACACTTGCAACCAAAGACATGGAAGTGGCTCACCTTGGGTGTGCGGCCATGCATCAACTCATAGCATGTCTTCTTCTTGTGCACTCTGAGGTATATCCTGTTCGACACATAGCATGCGGTATTCACCGCCTCAGCCCAATACCTCCTCGGAGTCCTATGCTCATCAAGCATCGTCCGAGCCATCTCGCACAAGGTCCCGTTCTTCCTTTCCACAACACCATTACGGGGAGGCGTATACGGACTCGAAAAGCGGTGCTCAAGACCTAAGTCATGACAAAAGGTTTCAAAACGAGAGTTCCCGAATTCCGAGCCATTATCCTTGCGGATAGCTCGTATGGCATCTCCGTGCCTCTCGTTCCTCAACCTCAAGACTAGATCTCGAACAAAACCAAACGTCTCCCCCTTATCCTCCGAAAGAACACCCACGCATACCGAGAAAAGTCGTCCACCACAACAAGGACATACCACTTCCCACCGCCGAGATCGCACACGAGCCGGACCAACAAGATCCATATGGAGCAGCTCGCATGGACGCTCGGTCATCACATCGGTGAGAGGCGGGTGAGAAGAGGCCACCATCTTGGCATGCCTACACGGAGCACAAACCAACTCTTTCTCAAGCCTCAAACGTGGCAATCCTCGGACCAAATTGAGTTTACTCAAGCGAGACGAAGGTCAAAGCTCAAGTGACCCAACTTCCTATGCCACCTCCACAACTCACTCGAAGAACCCGCCAAGAAACAACGCTCAACACCCGAAGGCGAGAAAAATCAGCACGAAACACCCGACCCTCGGGAACGACCATACAAACAAGGTCCCCTCGAGAGTCCACAATCCGAGAACCACCCGGCCGAAACAACACCTCAAAACCCTCATCCAACAAGCCGAGACACGAAAGCAAATTGTATCCCGGCGATTGAACAAGAGCAACACGCCTCGAGTGATCTTGTCACTCACTTTTATCTCACCTTCGAAAGCACACGCCCACGCCCATTGTCCCCAAAAGTGATGTACCTCTTCGTCACCACCGGGACGAGACTTGAGAACCACCCCCTGTCTCCGGTCATATGCCTCGAACAACCGGAGTCAATCAACCAAATGTTCTTCAAGTCTCCCACCGAAATTCAAAAACAAGCACGTGAGCGAACAAACGACTCGACAAGGGGTTAGTACCAAAAGAGGAAAACCAGTGCCGAGCCATTTGCTCGAAAGTGGGGTTAGCACCAACCATAGCATCTCTCCTACCAAAACTACCTCCACGAACACCACCTCGGTAACCACTCCGAGGAAACCACCCCTCACTGCCTGGAGGAGGACCAAAACCACGGAAGACAACCCGTGGAACGTCCCTCCTCTCCTTCTCAAAGCTACGACTCCTCCCATCCCCGTAGTGACCTCGAGGGGGGAGAATGCCTAGCAAGCCGACTACTGCTTGTCTTTCCGGACCAACCACCGGTAACTCCACCTCCGGACACCGAGACCTCTCAACTCACCACCTCGAAAACCACTCCGCCCGGAGTGCGGGGGGGCGGGTAAACCGCCTAGCCGGGCCGGTCCTAACCGCCCCCCTCTGGGCTGGGCCGGTCCCCGACCGCCTAGCCGGGCCGGGTCGACCGCCCCCTCCCCGAACGGCTCCTCGGGCGCGGGAACTCGCATCTCCCCATGCGGAACACTTCTCACCACGGCTTTACCCCGGGCAGTGGCATACGAGGCTTAGGTACACCATGGGAAGGGTTGTACCTATCCTTGTTCGCCCACTCCTTTGCCATCCTCTCTTCCCGCTTCCTCTTGAAGCAAAACTCATCCTTGTGACCTTCCTTCCCACAATGGCCACAACGAAACCTCACAAGCTTAGGTTTTGGCTTGGATTGGGGCTGCTCGCTAGGTTTCTCTCCACTCAACTCCTCCACCGATTTCTCCTCACTTGCCTTCTCTTTCACTTTCCCAAAGAACACTTTCCCCGAAGTGCTCACAAACTTGATGGGCTTTTGGAGATCATTTGTGGGTGTAGGAAATATAGGTGGAGGCTGGGGTTGTGTCTAGTCGGTTCCTAAGATGGTTGGGTTTTGGAGGGAAATCATTTTTGTGGTGGGTTTTTGGTGGCTCCGGGATATTCTCTCCACTTCCTTCACCAACCTTGTTTGCCCCAAGCCCCTCACCATCTTGCCTCTTAAAGGCCTCGATCATCATCCTCAACTGAGGCTCGTGGCCGGACAACCAACCCATCAACTTCCTCAAATCATCATTCTCATCCCGCAAACGATCAACATAATGTGCAAGCTCCAAATTTTTCAATGCATGCATTTCACAAGTAGAGCGGGATGTAGGCATGGGTTCCTTCAATTTAGCCTCGAGCGAACTAGTGTAAGCATGCAACTCATCAATCTTAGCATGCAAAACGGGGCAAGAAGTGCAAGCACCTAGCAAAGCGAGTCTAGACTTAAGCTCGGCCACTTCAACCCTAAGCACATCTAGTTCCTCACACTTGGAGGCATGCTTCTCCTTAAACAAAGCAAGATCAGCAAGGAATATGGAGCAATCAGCACAATCATTTTCATCAGCAACAACAGGGCTAGCCTTAAGCGAATCAATCTCAAGCTTGCTATCAAGCACCTGTGTCTCTAGCTCAGCCACTCTAGCCCTAGCATCCTCGAGTGAAGCCCTAAGCTCTTTCCTCATTTTCTTTGCCTCTCTAAGCATATCATCGCGGTTATCAAGCAAAGAACCAAGCCTCTCATTCTCCTGGCGCAAGAAGGGAAGTTCATCACGCACCTCGTCGTCGGACTCGCAGTCCGAGTCGCTTTGTGTACTCTTCTTGCTTTGCCGGAGCTCAACGCCATGGTACGAAGCCGTCTCTCGCGAAGCGGCTCAGCCCGCTCAGGTTCTTGGACGACCTCTTGTTCTTGCGGCGATCTCCCTCGTCGTCGGCTGCCGGCCGCTCGAGCTCGAGGTGGAGTACGCGGAACCGGAGTCGACGTCGCTCGCTCCAACCATCGCTCGGGCCTTGCCTCGGCCCTCCTTCTTCCTCGAACGTCGCTCGTCCTTGTACTTGTTCTTGTGCTTGCTCTTGTGGTCGCGCCTCGAACGGTACTTGTCGTCGTTCTTCCTCGGCTTGTGCTTGTAGGCGTCCTTGCTCTCGGCCTTCTCCGGGCGGTCGGCGACGAAGTGTCCCGGCTTGCCGCACCGGAAGCGAGTCCTCGTGTTCCTCCTCATGTTCACACGGTTCTCGTGCGGCCTCTCGAACCGCCTCGTCAACGGCGCCGGCTCGTCCTCTCCAAGGTCATCAAACTCCTCATCGGCATAGACATCAAAGAGGAAAACGAGAACATCTGGTGGATGGGTTAGAGTTAGTCTTTCCTTTGGAACCACCAACAAGGGCAAGACTATGGGAGTCGATCGGTCCCTCGAGCTTGGCGGTCATGCCCCTATCCACCTCGGCCGACTTGAGCTTCGAGAACGGCTCGTTCACCGTCGAGTATCGTACCTCTCGACTCGACTATGGCCTCGAACTTTCCGCCCCATATCGTACGATCCAAAGAGTGTAAGAGCTTGACCGCTCTATCATGATCATCGTACGGGAGCACGTCCACATTGGCCCTCATGTTGTTCACCACCACCGTGAACCTCCGGAACAAGGCATCGATGGACTCACCGGGAGATGAGTGAAGTTCTCGTACTCTCTCCCGGTAGGTCGCATACAACCGTGCTCGAACACCGGGCGTTCCCAACATGAGCCTCCTTCAACACCGCCCAAATCCTACAAGCCAAGTGCTCGGTGTGCACCCGATCGAACTCGGCCGACACAAAGCACGAAACAAGTAGTCGACCGCCTTATTGTTGGCGTCGAATGCGTCCCCTCGACCCCGGAGCAAGGAAATTCATCGGCCGGACATATCCTGTGTCCACCGTGACATCCCACGAGTCCGACCCTTTCCGCGGAGGAACGCACCCATCCGCTTGCTCCACATCCGGTAGTTCTTTCCATCGAAGTGTGGAGGACCCGAACCCCCGTTCTCGGTACGCCATCCTTGGATCTTAGACCGGTTAGAGTCAACAAAGACCCGAACCGGCTCGATACCACTTGAAGGACCGATAAGGCGACCGAGAGGGGGGAGTGAATGGGAGCCGATAAAAATTCTTCTCGAGGGAGATTGAAACTCCGACAAGACGAACTAGCTCGGTCGGACCCCCGAAATCACACGCTCCGCACTTCTACCTCCCGTTTGCCAAAACCACGTAGCCACCGGAGTGCTACGGGTCCTAGGAACAAACTCTACCGCAACCACAACACACACGCAGCACCGACGGCGGAAACAACTCGAAAGCCGGCTAACCGAGGGGGCGGTTAGACCGGGTATAGGGGGCGGTTAGACCGCCTCCACCGGCAACCAAGAAATCCTCCGAAACGCCTCTTCCGAGCACCAAAACGCACCACGGTTTTACCAACGAGAGATCTCTGGTCAAGGCCATGCTAGCTACCGGAAAATCTTGGCGAAAACCAAAACTTCACCCAAGGGCCTAGGGGCGGTTAGGCCGGCTACACCGGGGCGGTCTAACCTCCCGTACCCAGCAACGAACTCCAACCAAGAACACCTAGCAAACTGCGCGAGAACGACTCCAAATTTCACCCGGACACTCCTCCGATCAAGGCGAACAAACTCACGGAGGAAAATCCGGCGAAACAAAACTTTGACCCGGAAACACCCCGGGCGGTTAGACCGCCCCCCCGTAGGCGGTTAGACCGCCCCTTCCAGAACATGAACCCGCGGGTCAAACCTCAACTTCCTTGCGCCCAATCTCCCGAATCACTCCACGGATTGCAGCCAAACTTCGGGGAAAGCCGGGTTACCTCCCGGGCAACCTCTACCTCAAAGGAATCGACCCGAAACGCTCACAATCAAGAGGAATCGAAGAAATCGCTTCTCTAGGTCAAGAACTCGCCCAACTCGAAAAACCACCAAATTGAGTCCGATTCAAAGGGGATTTGGGGGCAAAGTCACCAGCCAAAGAGGCACAAGATCCTCATACGTGACACCCACCAAAAACCCCAAGAAATCGTTCTCAAAACACCGCCAAAAAGAGCTCCGAAAATCAACACCAAAGAGACGGGAAAACCACCATGATGAGCAACGCCAAACCTTCTATACATGCCATAAATGGTTCGTACAAGGTCTAGCTTGCCACCCAAACATCCATCCCTCTCTCTAGATCTCACATGAAGCTCTCAAGCTAGCCTTCTAAAATCCTAGAGAAAATAGAGAACGAAAATGGAAAAACAAATGGGCTAGGGTTCCAAGAGTTGGCTGCCAACCTCTCACCTCTTGGGTTATATAGGCGGCAACCGAATGTCTAAAATGCCCTTCACTAATGACTAGGGATACATGCCCCTCAAGGGCGGATTTGGAATTCTTGATGTCTTCACCATCGGACGGATGCCCGGCAACCGCACCTGCGTAGCCTCGACGCAAGCCTTGCGATCCCGACGCGTGTCCTCCGCTTCGAAGCTTCTCGGCGCCGGCGGCCGGGCGGTCGGACCGCCCCCACAGGCGGTTAGGACCGGCCCCGGGAGCCGACCGACCCCGGGCGGTCGACCGCCCCTCCCGGGCGGTTGAGCCGGCCCGGGTGGCCGCACCTCCTCGTCGAGTCTTCGGCCTCGGTTTTGTGGCTCAACCGAGTAACCCGGTGGTTTTACGGTGAACCACCGCAAACCCCGCGAACTCGGTGTAGCCTCCGCCAATCTCCACTCATGACTCGGCTCCCACGTAGTCCCGGCTCGACCTTGGTTTTGAGGCTCTACCAAGAAACCGTCCCCGACTTCATCTTGCTTGTTCATGCCACCATGCGGCCCGCACTTGACCCCGCTGGCCACCGGGTCCCTCGAACGAAGCCTACTTGTCTTCTCCACACCTGGAGGCCTCACCGGCGACGACCTTTCGCGCTTGTTCTTCACCCGCACCAACACGAGTCAAGCCGCAACTCGCACCACGCAATACTTAGCCAAGAATCGGTCCACACAACGTTGTCAATCACTCATCACACGAGGAAGCGACCATCCACCGGTCCTCGAACCACACATGGTCCTCACCTGATGCCGTTCGGCCCCGCATCTTCATCTTCAAGTAGGTGTAGTTGGGGACCGCCATGAATTTGGCGTAGCAGGGCCGCCCAAGTATGGCGTGGTAGGCGCCCTTGAACCCCACCACCTCGAAGGTGAGCGTTTCCTTGCGGAAATTCTTCGCGGTGCCGAACCAAACCGACAGATCGATCTGCCCGAGGGGCTGGACCTGCTTGCCGGGCGCAACACCATGGAACGACTTCGTGCTTGGCCA
The DNA here is from genome assembly GCA_947561735.1 of Cenchrus americanus. NCBI lineage: Eukaryota > Viridiplantae > Streptophyta > Magnoliopsida > Poales > Poaceae > Cenchrus > Cenchrus americanus. The sequence goes on from OX387244.1 coordinate 197,479,009, forward strand.
CAGCTGGTCCAACCCGATCCCCATTAAGCGCAGCGTATGCGCGTAGAGGATGTTGAGGCTGCTGCCCCCGTCCATCAAAACTTTTGAGAACCGCGCGTTCCCAATGATTAGGTCGACCACCAGCGGGTACTGGCCCGGGTTGGGGATGCGGTTCGGATGGTCTTCCCTGCCGAAGGTGATGGTGTCTTCCGACCAGTTGAGGAAGGATGGAGGCGCCCTCTCCGCGGCGAGGACCTCGTGCCGCTCCCGCTTGCGCTGGCGGGTCGACATGTCGACGGTGGGTCCTCCATAGATGAGGAACACGTTCTTCATGGCGGGGAATCCGCCGGCGTCGCCATCTCCCTCGTCTTTCTTGGCCTCCGCTTCCTTCGCGGCGGCGCGGCCATAGAACTTCTTGAGCATATCGCATTGCTCAAGGGTATGGTTCACTGGGGTCTTACGGTAAGGACATGGCTTTTTCAGCATGTCATCGAACACCCCCGGACCTCGAGGGGCTGGTCGAGGGCCTCGTCGAGCCGGGTCGACATCAAGAGCCTCGGCATTACCGCCGTCGCGCCCCTGCTCGCGCGCCTCGCGGCGCGGCTTCTTTCCCTTCTTGCCCCGCTTATCCTTGTGGTGGGGCTCCCTGGACTTGCTGCCCTCCGCGGGCGCATCATCCGAGCGCTTTCCCTTCTTGCCGTCGAAGATTGCCCCCACGGCCTCCTCTCTTGAGGCGAAACTGGTGGCAATGTCGAACAGCTCGTTGGAGTCCGCGGGCGGGCTGTGCCCCAGCTCTCTCACGAGGTCCCGGCACGTGGTGCCCTCGAGAAAGGCATGCACGATATCGGATTGCGCCACGGCCGGGGAGCTCGTACGGCGCTTGGAGAAGCGCCGTATGAAGTCCCGCGGCGACTCGCCGGGCTTCGGGTGCGGGAGCGCAGGTCCCAGGAATTTCCAGGGCGCACGTACGTGCCCTGGAAGTTACCCACGAACGTGCGGACCAGGTCGTCCCAGTTGTGGATCCGGGCGGCGGCGGTGCTCAAGCCACGTCTGGGCTGCATCGCCGAGGTGCAGGGGCAAGTTGCGGATGATGACCTCGTCACTGGTGGCCCCGCCCAGCTGGCATGCCAGGCGGTAGTCGTTGAGCCACACGCGGGGATCTGTCTCCCCGTTGTACTTGACGATGGTCGAGGGTTGGCGGAAGCATTGGGGGAAGGCCGCCGCACGGATCTCCCGGCTGAACACACGGGTCCCCGGGGGCTCCGGCGTCGGAGAGCGGTCTTCGTCGCTGTTGTAGCGTCCACCCCGTCGAGGGTGGTAGCCCACCGCTGCTCGCGCGTCCGCCTTGCTCGTGCGCCGGGCGTTGATGACGTTGCGGGCGTCGCCGTCTAGCGCCCTACGTGCGTCGAGGAGACGCTCCTTGGCTGGCGTGCGTCCTGGGTTGGCGGGTCGCCCTGCCGCTCCACCTGCATGGACCGAGGGTTCGCCCCCCTGTGCGGCTCTGTCATCCCGCGCATCCCCCTGTTGGCGGATGTGTGACGCCGAGCTTTCGGCCTGCTGGACGGCCGCTTGCTCGATGAGGACCTGTACCTCGTGGTGCAGGTCCCGCGCCTCGGGGGTCGAGGGTGCCGGCATAGCCCGCAGCAGCGTCGCGGCGGCAATGAGCTTTTGGCTTGCCCGCGGAGGCGCGTCTGGGTTGTCGACGTTGAAGTCGGCGTTGATGCGGTCGCGGACCTGTTTGCCCAGCTCCCGCGCGCGTTCGCCGCGCGCGGAGGCTTCCCCTGCCATTGAGGCACGGAGCAGCCGCACCGTCCGGTACTCCTCCGCCAGCTTAGCCTCGAGCTCGCGGGCCTGGGCCAGCTGCGCATCGGCGTCGGCCCCAGCAGGAGTGCTTGGCCCTGCGGCCAGGCGCGGAGCGATCCCTGAGGCAGGCGTGATCTCCCCGTCTCCAGCGCCCACAGCGCCGGTGGCGTTGGCCTCGTCGTTGGCGACGACGACGTAGCACTCCCGCGCGGGGTCGTAGCTCCCGGTGCTAGAGTCGTCGGAGCAGCCGAACCAGTAGTCCGTAGCGTCAAGGAAACGCCGGAACATGACTGGGTCCGGCACGCCAGAGAAGTCCCACTCCGCGTACCCGTGGAGGTTAGAGGGTGGTGGCGCATCAAGGGAGCCTAGGGACGATTCATCACCGGCTGAAGCACTGGGATCCCTGGCGACGAAGACGTGACGGCCTGGGGGAACCCTGCGCATCGTGGTGTTGACATTGGCGTTGTAAGCCGTCGCGGCACCACGTAGCCCAATGGGAAAGCGCGGTCCGGAGACCGTGCGCTGTCCCGTTGGGGTGGCGGTAGCCGTGATGACGGGCTCGCCATGCTGAGAGGCGGCGCGCTCGGCCTGCCGTCGCTCGGACCGTGCCTGGCGCGAACGCCGACCGCAGCGGCGGCGGCGTCGTGGCGTCGATGGGCCCGCGGCATCCGCGCCGCGAGCGTCCGCGCCGTGGTGGTGCGCGCGGCGGGGGCCGGGGCGGACCCGACCTGGCGCCGCGCACGGAGCTCCTCACGGTTGGTGAGGCGCATGAGGTAGCCGTTCCCCGTGGCCTGAAAGTTCAGGCCCCCGAACCGGATTTCGAACCCGGCGGGGAGGGGGTCTGAGCTGCCCATGCAGTATCGCGTACCGCGGTACTCAGTGCGGATCACCATGGAGGGAGTTGACGGATTGACCTTAGGCGCTTGATTGCCCCACGGTGGGCGCCAACTGTCGGTGCCGAATATGGTCCCGATACTAACCTGTAATAAGCGCCGAGGTCTATCCCTCAATGGTCGTTGCTAAGCAATGAAAGACACAGAGTTTATCCTGGTTCCGGCCGAGGGGGCCGTACGTCCAGCAGTGGTGTGCTTAAGGCACTATATTGCTCAGTACCGGGGGTGCCTGTAGTGGGGCTGCTACAAGCAAGGCGGGAGAGGAAGCGTGGCTTCCAAGTCCCTGGTGTAGTGGCTGAAGATGTTGTGGGAGAATTGGAGAGCAAGTGCGTGGCGCAACCTGTATCCTGTTGTGTTGTGTGTCTGTCTCGGTTTTTTTCTGTCCCCGGCGGTAGGGGGGTTCGTCCTCCTTTTATAGATCAAGGAGAGAGCGAATCACATGCGCGCCGCGCTATTTAGCTACGTGAAGGGGCGTTGTGTGCTATGCTGTAGAGTGGGCGGCCGTCCGGACGATCCTTGCAGCGATCCGGTCGTCATGGCTTATCTTGTACCCGAACAGTAGCGGCTTCGAGGGTAGAGGGGTGGTGGACGGCCGCGATGTCCTCTGATGGGCTCGAGGAAGTGGCTGACGTCGGTCCGTACGGGGCAAAGTAGCAGGTGAGGCGGCGTCCCGTTCCCGCACGCTCCACTGTGCTAGAGCCGTTGCCACAGCGCCCGGCGTGTGGTTCGTACGCGCGGGGGCGGTAGCCATGCCGTTAACAGTGGCAGGGATGGCGTCCCACCGGCCTAGCGCCTTCACCTAACCCTACAGGGTCACAAGAAAGCAAGTCGAGGGTGTGGCCGGCCCCCCTTCGAGGGCTCGGCGCGTTAGCCGTCACCGAGCGCGGGCGGCGCGGCGTCACGGGACCGGCGCCGGCCACGCCGCACGCTCCTCCCTCGGTGGCGGGGATGGGATCCCTCCCCGGGGAGTTGGTGTGGCGGTGCGGGCGCAAGCCCCGTGCGCATGATGGCACCGCCCGCCGGTGTCGGGGCATTAATGCCCGCGTACGGGAGCGGGCGCACGCGTGCGGGCGCCCTCGAGCGAGGCGGACCCCGTTCGAGGGGAGCGGACCCTCGAGCGAGGCGGGCCCCGTTCGAGGGGGGAGCGGGCCCTCGAGCGAGGCGGAGCATGCTCGAGGTAAGTGTACCCCCTCGAACGGGACGGAGCCTACCCGAGGGGGGTGCGCATCCTCGAGCGAGGCGAAGCTTGCTTGAGGGGATCTTCGAGAAGGCCGCCTTGGTGGGCCGTTGGGGGCCTCCGCGGCGTGGGTCATGTCCTGCATGGTTAGGCGAGGTGTGTTTGGCTTTGTTGCATGTTTTAAGCGGGGATTTCCCTGTTGTTTAAGGGGACCCCTAGGGCTGTCCCCGACACTATTCACTCCCCCCCTCTCTAGTCGCCATCTGATCCTTCAATTGGTATCAGAGCTTGGTGCCGGATTCTTTGCGACTTTGACAAGTCTCGAATCCTAAGATGGCGTACGTTGAGCGGGGCGGTCCGCCGCACTTCGATGGCAAGGGTTACCACAAGTGGGCGGCTCGTATGATGATCTTTCTTCGTGGGAAGCTGTTGGATTTCATTGTGCTTGACAAGACCTATGCTATTCCGGTCAATATCCATACTCTTATGGTGACCGATGCCGGTGCTAAGGCCAAGTATGAGGCTAATGCAAAAGCCGTTGATCACTTGGTCCGGAGCTTGTGTGATCCTGAGTTTGAGCGTGTTCGCCATTTGAATCTTGCTTGGCAAATTTGGGAGAAGTTGTTGGTTGCTCACGGTGGTGATAACCATGTGAAGGCTCGCCTCTTTGTCTCTTACCGGATGCAATATGAGAATTTCACTCCACTTCCCGGTGAGGACATTGATGCGATGTTTCGCAGGTTCACCGCCATCGTGAACAACATGAAGGCTAATGTTGAGGATTTTCCTTACACCGAGCATGATCGGGCTTTGAAGCTCTTGCATGTCTTGGACCCAAATGTTTGGGGTGCTAAGGTTGAGGCCATCAAGGAGTCCGGCGTACTTGACTATTGAGTTGGATGACCTCTTTTCTAAGCTCAAGTCGGCCGAGGTTGACGGAAGTTGCAATCCAAGCATGAGGGCTCGACCGACCATAGTCTTGCTCTTGTGGGCGGATCAAAGGGCAAATCTAACCCTTCCCGTCAACGCTTTTCCTTGTCTTCTCTTATGTCCATTCCGGATGAGGAATTTGATGTCTTGGGCGAGGAGGAGCTGGCCTTGCTCTCAAGGAGGTTTGATCGACTACACGAGAGTCGGAGGAACGCAAGGCGGAGCTCAGGGACGTGCTACAAGTGTGGCAAGCGTGGCCACTTCATCGCCGAGTGCCCGGAAGCGGAGGAGAACAAGTACAAGGTGAACGAGTACAAGGCGCACCCGAGGCGTGATGACAAGTACTCCTCCAAGGGCAAGCACTTTAACAAGTCCAAGAGCAAGGATAAGGACAAGCAGCGACCGAGCAAGAGCGGCCACAAGAAGAACAAGGCAAGAGCGATGGTGGCCGGTGCGAGCGACGTTGACTCAAGCTCAAGCGAGGAGCAGTCGAGCTCAAGCAGCGAAGATGAAGACGCCGGGAGGCGCAAGGGCAAGAAGAGTGCAAGCCGTAACCTCAGCGGGTTGAGCTGTGTGGCGCTTGAGGGCTTTTGTGGCATGGCCCATAGCTCAAGCAGCAAGAAGAGCAAGAAGGAAGATAGCGACTCCGACTCGGAGGATGAGGTAAACCGTGACCCCGACTCGTTGCTTGCTGAGATTGCTAGGTTAAATGGCTTGCTTGACAACCGCGATAGTGTGCTTAGAGATGCCAAAAAGATGAGGAAAGATCTTAGGGCACAACTTGAGAATTCTAGTGAGAAAGTAGGAGAGTTAGAGTCCAAATTGCTTGAATTGAAACTTGAGAATGACTCTTTGAAACTTGCTCCTACTACTCCTGATGATGTTGAATGCCTTGAGTGTGATGCATGGTTGAATGAGATCAAGCTTCTTAATGTGAAGAATGCTTCCACTTTGGCTAAACTAGATGCTCTTAGGACTGAATATGATGAGCTTAAGACTAGACCCACTTTGCTTGGTGCTTGTAAATCGTGTCCTACTATGCATGCTAAGCTTGTTGATGCTCGTTCTACCATTAGTTCTTTGGAAGCATCTTTGAAATCTCCTGTTGTCAATGCATGCACTAGCTGTGATGAGGTTACTTTGCGCAATCTTGAACTTACTTCCCATTTGGATGTCATATATGAGGAGAATGACTATTTGAGGAAGGTGTTGGGTTGGTTGTCCGGCGGGGAACCTCAATTGAAAATCATGATTGAGGAGTTCAAGAGAGCTGATGGTCGTGGTTTGGGGTTTGAGAAGTTGGGTGAGAAAGTGGGAGAGAACAGTGGGGAGAGTGTGTACGAGGAGTGTGTTGAGTCTAACCCCGAGTTTGAGGTGATCAGAGAGATCCAAGTCCCACTTCCAAAAGCACCCAAGAACTCTTTCACACCAAAGCCCAACCACCTTTGCAATAAGCTTGACACAACCCAAGATCCACCCAAATTCCCACTCAAGACAAATGACCTCAAGAGACCTGTGAAGTTTGTGAGTGAGAAGGGTGTGAAGCCTAGTGAGAAGCCAGAGCCAAAACCAAAACCCATCCCCTTCAGGTGTGAGTATTGTGGCAAGGAGAGGCACCTTGCAGAGTTTTGCTACAAGAGGAAGAGGGATGAGAGGCTTGCTAGGGAGCAAGCAAACCAGGATAGGTATCGCCAGTCTCATGGTATTCCTGAGCCTAGAGTGCCACTTCAACGGGGTGTGGGAAGTGTGAGGAGTGTTGCCAGGTTCCCACAGAGAGGTGGTGGTGAGAGGTTTGCTAGGAGAGATGATGGTGTGCGTGCTGGTGAGAGGTTTGGTCGGGCGCGTGGTGGCTTTGCTGGACGTCCCCCTACTCGTCCTCAGTACGGGTTTAGGGGAGATGATCGCAGCTTTGGGTTCCAGAGGAACTACGGACCACGTTTTCCCCCTCGTGGTGCTCGTACTCCTCCCATGGGACATGGGAAGTTTGGTGGCAAGGGAATGATGTTTGCTAACCCCTCTTTTGAGCAGATGGCTCGACACTGGTTTAACTTTCTTTGTGCTAACCCCAGTGTTGAGTCGCTAGCTCACTCTCGTTCTTGTTCCTGACTACAGGCAGGAGGCTTGGAGGACATTTGGTTGATCGACTCCGGGTGTTCTTGACACATGACCGGAGATAAGAAGTGGTTCTCCAGCCTCACCTCAGTGAAGGAAAAGATGTACATCACATTTGGGGACAATGGATGAGGAAGGGTGATGTCTGAGGGTGTTGTGCATGTGAGTGACAAGGTAACATTGAAGAGAGTGGCTCTTGTGAAGTCTTTGGGTTTCAATTTGCTTTCGGTTTCTCAGTTGCTTGATGAGGGTTTTGAGGTGCGTTTGAAGTCTGGCGAGTCTCATTTGCTTGATTCTCGAGGTGATCTTGTCTGTATGATCATCCCCGAGGGTCAGATTTTCAAGGCTGATTTCTCTCGTTATTTGGGTCCTGCTCGCTGTTTGATGGCAGGTCCTTCTTCTGATTCGTGGAAATGGCATAGGCGGTTGGGACACTTGAGCTTTGATTTGGTTTCCCGCTTGAGTGGACTTGACCTTGTCCGAGGATTGCCGAGGTTGAAGCTTGAGAAGGATTTGGTTTGTGCTCCTTGTAGGCATGGCAAGATGGTAGCCACTCCCCATCCACCCCTGACCGATGTCATGACCGAGCGTCCGACAGAGCTGTTGCATATGGACCTTGTTGGGCCAGCTCGAGTTCGCTCGGTGGGTGGGAAGTGGTATATCCTTGTTGTGGTGGACGATTACTCTCGCTATGCTTGGGTGTTTTTCTTGGAAGATAAGAGTGAGACATTTGGTTTTGTTCGAGATCTGATCGTGAGGTAGAAAAACGAGAAGCATGGGAATGCTATTCGAGCTATCCGCAGTGATAATGGCTTTGAGTTCAAGAACTCTCGTTTTGATGCCTTTTGTCGTGATCTAGGTCTTGAACATCAGTATTCGACCCCTTGTGTGCCCCCTCAAAATGGAGTCGTGGAAAGGAAAAATCGGACTATTTGTGAGATGGCTAGGATGATGATCGATGAGCACAGGACTCCTAGGAGGTATTGGGCTGAGGCGGTCAATACGGCTTGTCATGTTTCCAACAGGATTTTTTTGCGAGCTTTCAAGAAGAAGACCTGTTATGAGCTTATGCATGGTCGGGCACCAAAGGTGAGTCACTTCCGAGTTTTTGGCTGCAAGTGCTTTATTCTGAAGAAGGGAAAACTCGACAAGTTTGAGGCTAGTTCTAGTGATGGTATTTTCTTTGGATATGCTAACCACTCTAGAGCCTATAGGGTGCTTAACCTTGAGACTAACAAAATCATGGAGACTTGCGAGGTGACCTTCGACGAGACAATGCCATGTACCTCTCTTGGCTTTGAATGTGCAGGTGACGAAGAGATGGCCGAGGACCTCTTTGAAGAGGAGAAGGATGAAGCTGGAGATGATGATGGGGAGAACCATGCGCCTGAAGCTGAGTGTGTACCCACTACTTCCCCTACGACCACTATGGAGCGTGGACCGTCTACTTCATGGACAACGACGGTGCAACAAGAGGACCAGGCGAGAGAAGCTGAAGTTGAGGGGGAGGTAGTCTAGAGGCATGAGGCTCCCCGACGGATTCAAGAAGTGCATCCCCTGTCGAAGACCATTGGGAATATCGACGAACGCACTACACGGTCAAGGTCCAGGAATTCCTCTCATTTTGCTCATGCTGCTTTTGTTGCTACTTTTGAGCCCAAGGACATTGGACATGCTTTATCTGATGCAAACTGGGTCAATTCTATGCATGAGGAGTTGGAAAACTTTGAGAGGAACCAGGTGTGGGAGTTAGTTGAACCACCTCCAAATTGCCATCCCATAGGAACCAAGTGGGTTTGGAAGAACAAAGAGGGAGAGAATGGGATGGTTGTGAGGAACAAGTCCAGACTTGTTGCTAAGGGGTTTAGTCAGAAGGAGGGGATCGACTACAGGTTGAAAAGGGTTCTGTATGGGTTGAAACAGGCGCCCCGTGCTTGGTATGGGAGATTGAGAGGTTTTCTGTTGAGCAGAGGGTTTGTGATGGGTACCGTGGATCGGACCTTGTTTCTCCTCAAGCATGAAAATGACTTGTTGATTGTTCAGATATACGTGGATGATATTGTCTTTGGTGGCTCGTCACATAACCTTGTTGCCAAGTTTGCAGATGAGATGAGCAGGGAGTTCGAGATGAGCATGATGGGCGAGTTGCAGTATTTTCTCGGGCCGCGCATCAAGCAAGTGAAGGATGGAACATTCGTGCACCAGACCAAGTACACGAAAGACATGCTGAGGAAGTTCCAGATGCAAGATGTGAAGCCGATGTCGACTCCCATGGGGAGTACGGCCACTTTGGATGCGGACGAGGACGGAGAACCAGTGGACCAGCGGGAGTACAGGAGCATGATCGGCTCCCTCCTCTACTTGATGGCGACGAGGCCAGACATACAGTTCAGTGTGTGTCTGTGCGCTCGTTTTCAGGCTTCGCCGAGGACATCACACCAACAGGCTATCAAGAGGATTTTCAGGTACCTACAGTCTGCCCCTGGTCTTGGCCTTTGGTATTCGTCCTCCTCGACTCTTTCCCTTCATGGTTTTTCCGATGCGGATTTTGCTGGTTGTCAAGTCGAGAGGAAGTCTACTTCTGGTACTTGCCAGTTTCTTGGGTCTTCGTTGGTCTCATGGTCTTCCCGCAAGCAGTCTAGTGTAGCTCCGTCTACCACCGAGGCGGAGTATGTTGCTGCCGCGAGTTGTTGTTCCCAGCTGTTGTGGATTTCATACACTTTGAGAGACTTTGGTGAGGAGTGCACCCAGATCCCACTTCTTTGTAATAGCACCGGTGCCATAAGCGTAGCCAAAAACCCAGTGCTTCACTCCAGAACTAAACATATAGAAGTGAGGTATCATTTCTTGAGGGACAATGTGGAGAAAGGAACCATTGTGTTGAGCCATGTCCCTACCCAAGATCAGCTTGCAGACATTTTCACAAAGCCTCTCGACCAAGCTACATTTGTGCACTTGCAGGGGGAACTTGGGGTTTGTTGCCCTTTCTAGTTGATTCTTGGGGGATTTCCTTTTTGTATCATATGTATCATACCTTGCTTACTTTGATGTATATACATGCTTTGCTTGATGCATAAACCATGTTAGGATAGCCATCTTGTCATATATCATGTTGCATTTGTATCATATTGCATTTTAGGATGATGAGCTTCTTTCATATGCCATATTTGAGTCTCTTTGGCTATTTGTGAGATATTGGTCATATGTGTGGAGAAATGGTGATGTGAAGCTATGCTCTTGGAATATTTGAGATATATGTGTGGTGAGATAGCCCTTTTTGAAATAAATGCTAATCTTGATTCATTTTTGATGAAATGTGCTCCACTCGTGTGTAGTTGTGTATCCATGTCACAGTCTGGTCTAAATGTGCTTTTCATGCTTAGATTGTGCTTGGATGCCTTGTTCTTGCATTTGGGCCAAAGGCCAAATATCATTGTGAATGTTTAGCCTATGTTGCATTCATGGGGGAGCATAAGCTTCTTTTTGCCGCAAAGGCACTTCATGTACCATGAAATGAATTAATCTTGAAAAGAAGTGTATAATGCTTGAAAAATGCTCCATCCATCATGTCTGTGCTTGAAATATATTATCTTTCACATATGGGTGCAAAACATGTTGCATGATGTTCACCAGTGGAGAAGTCTCCCCGAAGTGGACACATGGCTCATGAGCTTTGACATGACATGCTTTTCTTTATGGGTGTTTGCCATGATCTTTTGCTGAGAATTTGCTATCCTTGTATGATCTTTGAATGGTATGCATGTTCGTGGCTCAAGTGTGACATGGATAGGCTTTTACATGTGAAGCGAGCCTTCTTTTGGTATAACTGCTTAAATCTGAGAATTTTGCTTTGTCACATGCTTGTATTTTCATATATTACTTGTGGCAATGCTTTGACTATGCTATGATTCATGTGTGTGATCTTTGTCTCATTTTTATCCTTTGACACTAGATTTGGCCTATTTGAGAAGCTCATGTAGATGTTTATATGCTTTGCTTTGCATTTCTGCATTTTCACCTTGATTCATACATTGTCAACAAGGGGGAGAAGAGGTGAGCTTAATGAAAATTCAGAAGAGGTGAGCTGTGCATCAACATGTTCAGGGGGAGCTCTCTTGCTGTTTTCGGTGTGGATTTTGTGCTTTGCTTGGCTTGTGACCTTTCTTCGCCTTTCTTCGGTTGTGGTCATGAGTTGTGCTTCTTTGTTTTTCTTTCTTCTTCCTTTCTTTCTTTCTCTGAATTTCATTTCGTGTTGTGTGTTGTCAATGCACTTATCAAGGGGGAGATTGAGGACGAGGAGCGTCCCAGTGGTCGATGGATGACCGCTCCTCAGTGATGAGTGATTGACAACGGGTGTTGGACTGACTCTTGGCTTAGTGCGCAGGTGTAGGCTGCGGCCTAGTTCGTGTTGTTGCAAGTGAAGAACGGGCGCAAAAGGTCTTCAGCCTTGAGGGGCCTCCGGGAGATGGAGAGACAAGTAGGCTCGGTTCGAGGGACCCGGTGGACACGGGGCCGGGTGCGGGTCACAAGGTGGCGACACAAGCAAGACGAAGTCATGGACAAGCGAGCGGTGCACGGTGGCGGTCAAGTCAAGTGGTTTGGCGGGAGGCCGGACCGAGCACGCGGGGTTTGGTGGTTTGCCCACAAAACCATCGGCGGACGGTTTCTTGGTTTGGGCCTCAAAACCAAGTCCGAGGGCCCAACACGACGGAGACGGGATCCGGGCGTGTCGGGAAGCTTCGAGGCGGAGGACACGCGGCGGGATCGCATGGCTTGCGTCGGGAGGACGCGGGGTGCCGCAAAGGCGTGGCCGTCCGATGGCAAGACCCACAAACATTACAAAAATGCCCCTGCGTGGGTTGTATCGCCAGTAGTTAAGTTAGGAGTAGTCGAGTCATTTACCACTCCGGCGGGACCCGATATATAAGCCATGAGGGTGTGTGGATGGCTCTCTCTCTGCGCGACTTAGGGATTCATTTCCTCCCTCCCATTTCTCATTTTCGTAGCTATTTTTCTTCCATTTTCTCTAGGCTAGCATGAGAGCTTCATGAGAGATTTGTTGAGAGGGATGGGTGCTAGGGCGGCATGCTAGACCTTGTGAATCTTTCCTGGTTTGTATAGAAGATTCGGGGTTGTTTTTCGTGGTCTTTTTGTGCTTGTTTTTGTGCCTTTGTTCCCGGTTCGATAACGCGGATTTGAGTGGGTTTCTCCCCGGATTTCTTTGAGGAAAACATGGATAGATGTCTCGTGCATCTTTGTGATTGATCTTGTGCTCTCAAACGCCGGGAAACTACTTGGATTCGCAGTTTTTCGTTCGGTGCTTTAGCTTTTGGTGGTGCTCAAAGGATTCGCGATTCCCGGTGATTTAGGGAGTTAGGAGGCAAGTTTTTTTGGGCTATAGCATCCCTGTGTGACGCATTTCAAGTCCCCAAACCCTTGTCTCCATAGCTTCAACCGTTTGGGAAATCCGATGATGATTTGGGGGAGTTGACTTTCGGGGTCGGGCATTTTCTGCTCTGTCCGCACCTGGCGGACAGTCCGCGAGGTGCTGGCGGACGGTCCACGCGGCTAGGGTTCGTCGCGTGTTCATCATGTTCTTGCGCGTCCTTGCTTTCGATCCGGTTTAGATTTTGGTTTTTGTTGCAGCCACTTTGCGGACGGTCCGAGCTCGAGTAGCGGACGGTCCGTGGGTGGCGCGGACGGTCCGCCCGGCCTTGGCGGACGGTCCGTTTTTCTCGGGTCGCTTCTGGTGGTTCTGTGTGCTTTAACGGACGGTCCGCGGCGTAGGGCCCGGACGGTCCGCGGGGTTGGCACGGACGGTCCGCGACATCAGGTCGGACAGTCCGCGAGGCCTGCGCGGACGGTCCGCCCCTCCTGGCCGGACGGTCCGCCAGAGCCTGTGCGCTTTGCTTCTTGGTTCGATTCCTCCCCTCCTTCTTTTGTGCTTCCTCGTGTGCTTCAAGGAATCGTTCCTAAGGCTAGAGGTTGATCCATAACCTTGTGGTCTTGGCGATTGGTGTGTGATTCGATCCATCGCTCGTGTGTGACCGGGGTTTGACTAGGGTATAGGCCGGGTTCTTTGGAAAGAATTTTTACCGGCTCCTATTCACTCCCCCCCTCTCTAGTCGCCATCTGATCCTTCAAAGTACCTGAAAATTTGCTTCACCGCTTGCTGATGCGAAGTCCTCGGAGACACTTGAAAACGAGCGCACAGACATACCGAGAACTGGATGTCCGGCCTCGTTGCCGTCAAATAGAGGAGTGACCCGATCATGCTCCGGTACTCCTTCTGGTCCATGTGTTCACCGTCCTCATCTGCATCAAGAGCTGTAGTCGTACTCATAGGCATTGCCATGGCCTTACAATCCTCCTTCTTGAATTTCCTCACAATGTCCTTGGTGTACTTAGCTTGGTGCACAAATGTTCCTTCCTTTGATTGCTTGATTTGTAGCCCGAGGAAGAACTGCAACTCGCCCATCATGCTCATCTCAAAATCCTTGCTCATATCTTCTGCAAACCTTGCAACAAGAGAGTTAGACAAGGCATCAATGACAATATCATCCACGTACACCTGCACAATCAGGATATCTCTGCCTTGCCTGAGAAGAAACAAGGTCTGATCAACCTTCCCCATTTTAAACCCTCTCACAAACATAAGCCCCCTCAACCTACCATACCAAGCTCTAGGCGTCTGCTTCAACCCATACAACGCCTTCCTCAACTTGTACACCCGGTGGGGGTACTTCTCACTCTCAAACCCTGGGGGTTGCCTCGCATACACTTCTTCCTCCAACACACCATTCAAGGAGGCACTCTTCACATCCATTTGGTGCAACTTGAATCCTTTACCAATGGAAAAGGCTTTATAAGGATCCTAATCACCCCCAAATGAGCTACAGGAGCAAAGGTCTCCTCGTAGTCTATCCCCTCCTTCTGACTGAACCCCTGAGCAACAAGCCTTGACTTGTTTCTCACCACTTCACCTTTCTCTCCCTCATTGTTCTTCCACACCCACTTTGTCCCAATCGGCTTACACCCTGGGGGAGGGTCAACCAATTCCCAAACCTGATTCCTCTCAATGTTCTCCAACTCCTCATGCATCGAATTAACCCAATTATGATCAGACAGTGCGTGTCCAATGTCTTTGGGTTCAAAGGTAGCAAAAAAGCAGCTTGAGCGAAATGAGAATTGTTCCGAACTCTCGACCATGTAGTCTGTTCATTCATGTCGCCGATGATCCTCGAAGCTGGGTGATCCACTTATACTTGACGGGGAGGTTCTCGCCTTGATGCTACCTCCCCCTCAACAGCAGCTTCTCCGTTATCTTGGTTTGTCATCGTAGGTGTGGGAGAGGGGCCGTCCATCACAGTAGTCGAAGTAGTAGGTACATGCTCAGCCGCGGGCAACACACCGCCATCTTCATCATCTCCATGTTCATGCTCCTCCTACTGAAAGATGTACTCGCCAAGTTCATCATCACCTACACACTCAAAGACAATCTGACTACCTGGCTGTGTCTCGTCGAAGGTTACCTCGCAAGTCTCCACGTTTTGGTTAGTTTCAAGATTGAGCAGACGATATGCTCTAGAGTGAGATGCATAACCAATTAAAATACCATCGACTGACCAAGCCTCAAACTTATCCAACTTTTTCCCTTTCTTAAGAATGAAACACTTGCACCCAAAGAAATGGAATGACTCACCTTGGGTGTACGACCGTGCATCAACTCGTAGAAAGTTTTCTTCTTATGCACTCTGAGGTAGATCTTGTTTGAAACATAGCACACGGTATTCACCACCTCAACCTAGAACCTTCTCGGAGTCCTATGCTCATCAAGTATCATCCGAGCCATCTCACACAAGGTTCTGTTTTTCCTTTCCACAACACCATTCTGAGGAGGCGTATACGGACTCGAAAACTGGTGTTCAAGACCCAAGTCATGGCAAAAGGTTTCAAAACGAGAATTTCAGAATTCTAAGCCATTGTCACTGTGGATTGATTGTATGGCTTCTCCGTGCCTCTCGTTGCTCAACCTCAAGACAATATCTACAATAAAACCAAACGTCTTCCCTTTCTCCTCAAGAAAGAACACCCACGCATACCGAGAGTAGTCGTCCACCACAACATGGACGTACCACTTCCCACCTGCAGATCGCACACAAGTTGGGCCAACAAGGTCCATATGGAGCAGCTCACATGGACACTCAGTCATTACATCGGTGAGAGGCGGGTGAGAAGAGGCTACCATCTTGGCATGCCTACAAGGCGCACAAACCAACTCTTTCTCAAACCTCCACCGTGGTAATCCTCGGACCAAATTGAGTTTACTCAAGCAAGACAGAAGGTCAAACTCAAGTGCCCAACTTCCTATGCCACTTCCACAACTCACTCGAAAAACCAGCCAAGAAACAACGCTCAACACTAGAAGATTGAGAAAAATCAGGTCGAAACACCTGACCCTTGGGAACGACCATACAAACAAGGTCCCCTCGAGAGTCCAAAATCCGAGAACCACCAGGCTGAAACAACACCTCAAAACCCTCATCCAATAGCTGGGACACAGAAAGCAAATTGTATCCAAGCGACTGAATAAGAGTAACATGCCTGAGAGTGATCTTGTCACTCACCTTAATCTCACCTTCTGAAAGCACACGCCCATGCCCATTGTCCCCAAAGGTGATGTACCTCTTTGTCACCACCCGGACGAGACTTGAGAACCACCCCTTGTCTCTTGTCTCGGTCATATGTCTCTAGCAACCGGAGTCGATCAGGCAAGTGTTCTTCAAGTCTCCCATCTGAAACTCAAAAACAAGCACGTGAGAGAACAAACGACTCAGCACTGGGGTTAGTACAAAAAGAGTAAAATCAGTGCCGAGCCATTTGCTCAAAAGTGGGGTTAGCACGAGCCAAAATATCTTTCCTACCTATGCTACCTCGATGAACACGACCACGAGGGAACTTGCCCTCTCTAACTGGAGGATCACCAAAACCAAGAAAGGAAAGCCGTGGACCGTCCCTCCTCTCAAACTCAAAACTACGACTCCTCCCATTCCCGTATTGAGCAAGAGGGGAGAACACCTAGCAACCCGACCTCCTACAAACTCTTCAGCCCAACCACTAGAACCAAGACCTCCAAAACCAAACCTAGCATCTGTACGAGCACGCAACCCAAACTGCTGCCTATTCAGTTTTGCACCGGTCTGACCGGTGCCTCTCACAGGTCTGACCGGTGTAGCCTGACCAACAGCACCTCCAACAGCCTTTCGCTCTCCCCAAGCCGGAACTGTCCTCACACTCGCCTTGGCCCTGGGCATCTGCACATGAGGCTCAAGTACACCATTGGAAGGGTGGTACTTGTCCTTGTTAGCCCACTCCTTCGCCATTGTCTCTTCCCGTTTCCTCTTGAAACAAAACTCATCATTGTGGCCATCTCTCCCACAACAGCCACAATGGAACCGTACAAGCTTAAGCTTAGGCTTGGGTCGGGTCTGCTCATTTGGTTTCTCTCCACTCGGCTTTTCAACCGGTTTCTCCTCACTAGGCTTCTCACCTGACTTCTCCTCACTTTCCTTCTCACTTTGTTTCCCAAAGAACACTTTCCCCGAAGTGCTCACAAACTTGCTTGGCTTTTGGAAATCATTTGTTTGTGGAGGAAACACGGGTGGAGTTGGGGTTGTGTCTAGTCGGTTCCTGAGATGGTTAGGTTTAGGAGGGAAATCATTTTTGTGGTGGGTTTTTGGTAGCTCTGGGATATTTTCTCCACTTCTCTCACCAACCTTGTTTGCCCCAAGTCCCTCACCATCATGCCTCTTATGTGTCTCGATCATTATCCTCAACTAAGGCTCATGACCAGACAACCAACCCATCAACTTTCTCAATTCATCATTCTCATCCTGCAAACGATCAACAAAATGTGCAAGTTCAAGAATCTTCAAAGCATGTAATTCACAGGTAGAGCAAGATGTAGGAATTGGTTCTTTCAGCTTAGCCTCACGAGAAACAGTGTAAGATTGCATCTCATCAATTTTTCAATGCAAAACAAGGCAAGAAGTGCAAGCACCTAGCAAAGAAGGTCTATACTTAAGCTCAGCCACTTCAACCCTAAGCACATCTAGTTCCTCACACTTGGTGTCGGGGACCGCCCTAGGGGTCCCCTTAAACAATGGGGGAACCCTCACTTAAATCCCCGCATCGAAATAAGCTGAGCCTAACCATGCAGGAAAACTAACCATGCAGGACTTGGCCTATGCGACAGGACTCCGGAGGCCCACCAAGACGGCCCGTCTGGATGACCCCTCGAGCGGGCTCCGCCTTGCCCGAGGGGTCGCTCCTCCTCGAACGGGTTCCGCCCCGTTCGAGGGGCAACCCCCTCCTCGAACGAGCTCCGCTCCGTTCGAGGGGCGACCCTTCCCTCGAGCGGTTCCGCCCCGCTCGAGGGCGCGCTCCCCCTCGAGCGAGTCCCGTCTCGCTCGAGGGTCCGCTCCGCCCTCGGCGGGGGCCCGCCACGCTCACGGGCGCCCCCGCACGCGTGCGCCGGCCCCGTACTTGGGCATTTAACGCCACGACGCCGCGGGGGACGGCGCCATCATGCGCCCGGGCTCACGCCCCGTGCCGCCGCACCAACTCCCCGGGGAGGAGCCCATCCCCGCTATCGTGGGATGGACCGTGCGGTACGGCCGGTGTCGATCCCGTGACACCGCGCGCACGCCATCGTACGGCTAACGCGCCCGACCCTCGAAAGGGGGCCGGGCGCACCCTCGACTCCACTTTCCCGTGATCCCCGCGGGTTAGGTGAGGGGCGCTTGGCCGGTGGGTGGCCATCCCGGCCACGCGCGCGCCGCGGCCGCCGTACCCACGCGTGCGGGCGCACGCCCCCGACTCTGCGGCGCACGCCCGAACACCGGCGGCAACCACTCCACCACCCGCGAGCTCATTGGGAAGGAACGCCGTTCGCCCGCTCCCCGTACCCCGTACCCGGCCGTCATCGACACCTCCCCTCGAAGCCTATCGGGGGACGCCATCGCCATCTCCGCCTCCTACCCTCGAACCGCCACTGTTCGGGTACGAGGTAGGCCATCATGGCCGGATCACAGCGAAGATCGACCGGACGGCCGCCCGCTCTACACCGTAGCACGACGTGCTCCCACACGTAGCTAGGTAGCGCGGCGTGCATGTAACTCGCCGCCCCCTTGGCCTATAAAAGGGGAGGCAAGCCCTCAGCCGCGGGGGGACGAATTCAGAGGAACACAGCGCACCGTGCACTCACTCTCTTATTCTCCCACAACATCTCCAACCACTCACCCAGGGACTTGGAAGTCACGATTCCTCTCCCGCCTTGCTTGTATTTGCCCCACTACAAGCACCCCCGGTGCTGAGCAATATAGTGCCACGAGCACGCCCCTGCTGGACGTACGGCCCCCTCGGCCGGAACCAGGATAAAGTCTTGTGTCATTTGTTGCTTAGCATCGACCATTGAGGGATAGACCTAGGCGTTATCTACTGGTTAGTGTCGGGACCATATTCCGCACCGACAGTTGGCGCCCACCGTGGGGCAAACGAGCGCCTAAGGTCATTTCGCTAACTCCCTCTATGGTGATACGTACTGAGTACCGTAGCACCCGCTACAACATGGGTAGCTCGGACCCTCTTCCGGCCGGGTTCGAGATCCGCTTCGGGGACTTGAACTTCCAGGCCACGGGGAACGGCTATCTCATGCGCCTCACCAACCGTGAGGAGCTCCGCGCGCGCGCGCGAGGCCGGGTCCGCTCGGTCACCGCCGCACGCATGACACCGGCGCGGGCACCGCAGTGCACGGATGCCGCGGGCCCGTCGACGCCGCGACGCCGTCGTCGCTGCGGGCTACGCTCGCGTCGGGCGCGGTCCGAGCGGCGGCGGGCGAGCGCGCCGCCGCCCAACACGGTGCACCCACCGTCACGACGGCCGCCACCGCCCCGGCGGGACCGCGTGCGGTCTCGGACCACGCATCCCCATCGGGCCGCGTGGCGCCACTTCGGCCCACAACGCCAACGTCAACACGACGATGCGCGGGGTTCCGCCGGTCGGCACGTCTTCGTCGCCGGGGATCCCGCACTTCGGCGGCGGACGAGTCGTCCCCGGGCTCCGTCGACACGATGCCACCCGCCAACCGACACGGGTACGCGGAGTGGGACTTCTCCGGCGTGCGCGGACCCGGTCCGCGTTCGGGCGTTTCCTCGACGCCACGGACTGCCGGTTTGGCCGCTCCGACGACTCCCGGCACGGGAGCTACGACCCCACGCGGGAGTGCTTGCGCCGTCATCACCAACGACCGGCCAACGCCGCCGGTGCGGCGGGCGGCGGAGAAGGGGAAGTCACGCCCGCCCCGGGGATCGCCACGCGCCGGCCGCGGGGCCGAGCACTCCTGCCGGGGTCGACGTCGACGCGCGGTGGCCCAAGCTCGCGAGCTCGAGGCCAAGCTGGCAGAGGAGTACCGGACAGTGCGGCTACTCCGCGCCTCGATGGCAGGGGAGGCCTCTGCGCGCGGCGAACGCGCGCGGGAGCTGGGCCGACAGGTCCGTGACCGCCTCAACCCCGTCCCCAACGTCGACAACGCGGATACGCCACCAAGGGCGAGCCAAAAGCTCATCGCCGCCGCGACGTTGCTACGCGCCATGCCGGCACCATCAACCCCCGAGGCTCGAGACATGCACCGCGAGGTGCAGACTCTCCTTGAGCAAGCGGCCGTCCAGCGGGCCGAGAGCTCGGCCTCACGCATCCGCCAACGGGGGGACGCACGAGGCGATGATCTTGCACCGGGAGGCGAACCCTCGGTGCACGTAGGTCAACCTACTGACCAGGGACGCACGCCGGCCAAGGAACGGCTCCTTGACACGCGCAGGGCGCTGGATGGCGATGCCCGCAACGTCATCAACGCCAGGCGCACCATCAAGGCGGACGCGCGGGCGGCTAGGGGCTACCACCCTCGAAGGGGTGGGCGCTACGACAGCGGTGAGGATCGCTCCCCGACGCCGGAGCCCCCGGGCACCCGCGTGTTCAGCGGGAGATCCGCACGGCAGCGTTCCCCCAGCGCTTCCGTCAACCCTCGACGATCGTCAAATACAACGGGGAGATGGACCCTCGTGTCTGGCTCAACGATTATCGCCCGGCTTTGTCGGTGGGGTGGGGCCACCAACGACGAAGTAATCATCCGCAACTTGCCCCCGCATCCGGGCGACGCGGCCGGACATGGCTCGAGCACTTGCCCGCCGGCCCGGATCCATAGTTGGGACGATCCGGTCCACACCTTCGTGGGCAACTTCCGGGGCACGTACGTGCGCCACGGGAACTCCCGGGATCCGCGCTCCCGCACGCGAGAGCCGGGCGAATCGGCTGCGGGACTTCATACGGCGCTTCTCCAAGCGCTGCACGGAGCTCCCCAGCGTGGCACAATCCGAGATCGTGCTCGCGTTCCTCGAGGGCACCACGTGCGGGACCTTGTGCGCGAGCCGGGACGCGGCCCGCCCACGGACTCGAACGAGCTGTTCGACATTGCCACCAGCTTCGCCTCCGGAGAGGAGGCCGTGGGGGCAATCTTCGACGGCAAGAAGGGCAAGCGCTCCGAGGACACGCCGCGGAGGGCGGCGGGTCCAAGGAGCCGCGCCGCAACGACAAGCGGGGCAAGAAGGGGAAGAAGCCGCGCCGCGCGGCGCGCGAGCGGGGCGCAACGGCGGCAACGCCGAGGCCCTCGGCGGTGACCCGGCCCGACGGGGCCCTCGGCCGGACTCCTCGAGGCCGGGGGTGTTCGACGACATGATGAAGAAGCCATGCCCCTACCACAAGACCCCCGTAAACCACACCCTTGAGCGAGTGCGACATGCTCAAGAAGTTCTATGGCCGTGCCGCCGCGAAGGAGGCGAGAGGCCAAGAAGGATGGGGGCGATGGCGACGCGGGTGGTTTTCCCGCCGTCGAAAATGTGTTCCTCATCTTTGGGGGACCTACGTCGACATGTCGACCCGGCGGCGCAAGAAGGAGCGGCACGAAGTCCTCGCCGCGAGAGAAGGCACCTCCGGCCTTTCTCAGCCGGTCGAAGGATGCCATCACCTTTAGCCGGGATGATCACCCAAATCGCATCCCGAACCCGGCCGATGCCCACCGGTGGTCGATCCCATCATTGGCAACGCCCGGTTTTCGAAGGTCCTTATGGACGGAGGCAGTAGCCTCAATATCCTCTTCGCGCATACATTGCGCCTGATGGGGATTGGGTGGACCGAGTGCGGCCCGGCACGAAGCCGTTTCACGGCATCGCGCCCGGCAAACAGGTTCAACCCCTCGGGCGGTCGATCCGCCCGTCCGGTTCGGGACCCCCAAGAATTTCCGCAAGGAAACCCTCACCTTCGAGGTGGTGGGATTCAAAGGGGCCTACCATGCCATCCTTGGGCGACCATGCTATGCCAAGTTCATGGCGGTCCCCAACTACACGTACACGAAGATGAAGATGCCGAGGTCCAAACGGCGTCATCACCGTCGGGTCATCGATTGAGCATGCATTCGACGCGAAGTCGAATGCGTGGAACATGCGAGAGGCGCTAGCGCCGGATGAAGCGCCGGTGAACACACCCGGAGAAGATGGTCAACGACGACCTCGGCTCCGCCGCCAAACACATCGGCACCTTCGAGGCCGCCGAGCAAACCAAAGGGGTCCCCCTCGACCCGACGCCCCCGGAGGGCAAGGTGTTGAGGGTCGGCTCGACCCTCGATCCTAAATAGGAAGCGGTGCTCGTCGACTTCCTCCGCGCCAACGCCGACGTCTTCGCGTGGAGCCCCTCGGACATGCCGGGCATCCCGAGGGAGGTCGCCGAGCACTCCCTTGATATCTCGCCTAACGCTCGCGGCGTTCGGCGGCGGCCGCGCGCCGCTTCGACGAGGAACGGCGACGGGCGATCGGAGCGGAGCCGCGAAAGCTCCTCGAGGCCGGATTCATCAAGGAAGTGTTCCACCCTACATGGCTAGCTAATCCTGTGCTTGTAAAAAAAGAAAAATGGGAAGTGGAGGATGTGTATTGACTACACCAGTCTCAATAAAGCATGTCCAAAAGTTCCTTTTCCCTTGCCACGCATAGATCAGATCGTTGATTCCACCGCCGGTGTGAACTACTCTGTTTCCTTGATGCCTATTCGGGATATCATCAAATAAAAATGAAGGAGTCCGACCAGCTCGCGACTTCGTTCATCACACCGTTCGGGACGTTCTGTTACGTCACGATGCCTTTTGGCCTCAGAAACGCGGGCGCAACATACCGGCGCCGCATGCGCACGTTTTTGGGGACCATATCGGGCGGACGGTCGAGGCTTACGTGGACGACATCGTCGTCAAGACCAGGAAGGCGGACGACCTGGTTGGCGATCTCGGCATCGCGTTCAGCTGCCTGCGGGCCAACGGGGTCAAGCTCAACCCCGAAAAATGTGTCTTCGGAGTGCCGCGGGGCATGCTCCTAGGATACATCGTCTCCCAGCGGGGAATCGAGGCCAACCCTGAAAAGGTCGCGGCCCTCGAGCGAATGGGTCCAATTCGGGACCTCAAAGGGGTGCAGAAGGTGTTGGGGTGCCTTGCCGCCTTGAGCCGCTTCGTCTCGAGGCTCGGTGAGAAGGGTTTGCCCCTCTACGGGCTGCTCAAGAAGCACGAACGCTTCTCTTGGACCGCCGAGGCCCGGGGAAGCGCTCGACAAGCCGAAGGCGTCTCGACACACGCCCCAATCCTTACGCCGCCGCGAGACGGCGAACCCCTCCAACTCTACGTGGCCGCAACCACCCGGGTGGTCGGCGCCGTGATCGTTGTGGAGCGCACGGAGGAAGGGCATGCCTTGCCGTGCGGAGGCCGGTCTACTACATCGGCGAAGTCTGTCGGACACGAAGACGCGCTACCCCCGGGTCCGGAGGAAAGGCGTTGTATGCGGTAATCCTCGCGCGGCGCAAGCTCCGCCACTACTTCGAGGCCCACCCGCTTACGGTGGTCTCTTCCTTCCCGTTAGGAGAGATCATTCGCAACCCCGACGCGGCGAGCGGGGTGCCAAGTGGTCCGTGGAGTTGATGGGCGAGACGCTCGCCTACGCTCCGCGCAAGGCCATCAAATCGCAAATCCTAGCCGATTTCGTCGGCGAGTGCACGGACACGCACCGCCGCCCCCCTCGCATTCAGCGAGTCTTTGGACTCCGTTCTTCGACGGCTCGGTGATGAAGACAGGAGCGGGCGCGGGCACCCGCTCTTCGTGTCACCCCTCGGGGAGCACATGCGCTACGCGGTGCGTCTCCACTTCCCCGCGTCTAACAATATGGCGGAATACGAGGCCCTTCTCTCGCGGCCTCAAAATCGCCATTGAGTTGGGCATCAAGCGCCTCGACGTGCGAGGGGATTCGCAGCTCGTGATCGATCAAGTCATGAAGAACGCGAGCTGCCACGGCGACAAGATGGAGGCCTACTGCAAAGCCGTGCGGGCCCTCGAAGACAAATTCTACGGCATCGAGCTTAATCATGTACCCCGCCGGTACAACGAGGAAGCAGACGAGCTGGCAAAAATAGCGTCCGGGCGGATCACCGTTCCCCCGAACGTTTTCGCGCGCGACATCGCGCAGCCCTCGGTCACCTTCGAGCCTTACCCCTCGAGCGACGGCGGACCCTCGGGGGCTCCCTCGAACCCATCAGGTGCGAAACCCATGGAGGAGGATCCCTCAAACGAAGCGTACGTGCCCTCCCTTCTCGAGGGGTACGGCTCCCACGAGGCTGTCGCAATGGATATCGAGCCGGCTCCTGTCCAAGCGGATTGGCGTGAAAAGTACACCGCCTGGATTGCTCGAGGGGAACTCCCCCACGGACGGGTCACAGCCAGGCGCATCGCCAGGATGGCCAAGTCATTCACCCTCGTCGACGGCGAGCTGTACAAGCGCGCCGCGTCAGGCATCCTCCAGCGGTGCATACCCATCCCCGAGGGGCGCGAGCTCCTACGGGACATACACGCGGGAATCTGTGGCCACCACGCCGCGCCTCGCACCCTCGTTGGCAACGCGTTCCGCCAGGGCTTCTATTGGCCTACCGCGGTCGCGGGCGCCAACGAAATCGTGCGCACTTGCGAAGGGTGCCAG
Organism: Cenchrus americanus; assembly: GCA_947561735.1. NCBI lineage: Eukaryota > Viridiplantae > Streptophyta > Magnoliopsida > Poales > Poaceae > Cenchrus > Cenchrus americanus. The sequence continues at coordinate 197,503,017 of OX387244.1, forward strand.
TTCTACGCCCGCAAGACCAACTTGCCAGCTCAAGCTCTGCAAACGATCCCCGTAACATGGCCGTTCGCCGTGTGGGGATTGGGACATCGTCGGGCCCCCGCGGAAGGCGCCGGGGGCTTCACCCACCCGCTCGTCGCGATCGACAAGTTCTCCAAGTGGGTGGAGGTGCGCCCCATTACGAATTTGAGGGCTGAGCAGGCGGTCACGTTCTTCACCGACATTGTCTACCGCTTTGGAGTGCCAAACTCCATCATCACAGACAACGGGTCCCAGTTCACGGGCGGAAGTTCTTGGAGTTCCCGCGACAAGTTCCACATCCGAGTGGATTGGGCGGGAGCCGTGGCGCACCCGCGGACCAACGGCCAAGTGGAACGTGCTAACGGCATGATTCTACGGGGCCTCAAGCCAGGATTTTCGACCGGCTCAACAAATGCGGCCGAAAGTGGCTCCAAGAACGCCGGCGGTCGTGTGGAGCCTAAGGACCACCCCAGCGAGCCACGGGTTCACCCCGTTTTTCCTAGTCCATGGTGCGGAGGCCGTCCTCCCCACGGATCTGGAATACGGGTCACCCAAGGTTCGAGGCTACAACGAGGATGCTAACCAGCGAGCCCGCGAGGACTCACTGGATCAGCTGGATGAAGTACGCCTCGTGGCGTTGATGCACTCCGCAAGGTATCAACAGTCCCTACGACGCTACCAAGCACGTAAGATACGTCGGAGGGATTTCAGCGAGGGGGACTTGGTCCTAAGGCTACGCCAAGACAATCGAGGGCGCCACAAGCTATCGCCCCCATGGGAGGGACCCTACGTCGTGGTGAAGGTGCTCAAACCGGGCACGTACAAGCTGGCCAACGAGGACGGCGAAGAACTCACCAACGCTTGGAACATCCAACAGCTACGTCGCTTCTACCCTTAGCCAGGATTTCCAAGTATTTTTTGTTGTAAAAACACACGGCCAACGCCCCAGTTGGTGTCACCTATGTAAATACTCCAAGTATAATGAAAGGGCAACTCGGCTTTCCCCTGAAACCCAAGTTACCCTCGGGGGCTACTGCGGGGGGGCACCCCCCCCCCCAAATAGTCCCATTTTTTCGCGCAAAAAAAAATGTAACAACACGCGCTAAGTTTGTTTCCCACTTCAACCTCGAGCCATGATTCGAACAGGGCGTAGGCGGCACAGCGGAAGGAGTGCGCGAGCCGAGACGCCTACGCCGCGTGGCTATGGCCCGTCTCTCTCGTCTCCAACCCAGCGGGCCCCTGCGAAAAGCGAACTCCCCTAACTAGAATCTACTCAGGAAGAAGAAGAAGCAAAAAGCGCAATGAGCAAACGATTTCATTTACAAACAACCGCCCATGTTCATGAAACGACTTGTTTATTTACAAGAGGCCACGAGGCCGAGTTCGATACACATAAACAAAAAACGGGCCTAGCGCCCGTGTGCTTTCGGCGGGTGGAGCGACGGCATCGGCGGCGTCGGGAAGAGGAATTCTTCGAAGGCCTCGGCGAGCGACCCGCGGCGTCGGCAACAAGCGCGTCCGCACGCTCCATGGCCACCTCATCCTCGACGCCCTCGGGCACGATGTAGCCCTCCGCCACCGCCTCGAGGTTGACCTCGTAGTGGGATCGCACCACTCCGAGGGCCTTCGCACGCCTAGGTGCAACGCCGGCGCATCCGCTCCGTGACATGGCCGCGAGAGGGCGCGTAGGCGACCGGCCGCCGAGCCGCCGGCCCGGGCTTCGCCTTCCTCGACGACGCGGCGGTCTCGAGGGCCGCGTCACGCAGCCTTCCCGCAGCCTCTCCGCTCGGAGGAGTTGTGGGAAGCCCGCAGGGGCCTCGGCCCGCCCGGCGAGCCGTGCCCCGGGCGGTGCGCAAACCCGGAACCAACAAGACGACAAGAAATCGAAAGGGGGGAACTAACCCTCTAAAGCAAGAATTAACAAGCGGGGTCAAATAGCAACTTACCCTCGACTTGTCTCCTCCTCAGATCGAGGTCGCGGCGCGCGGACTCCGCCGCCGCCTCGAGGGCGGCGGATGGTCTCGCCTTGCTCGACGAGGGCCATCTCCCCGACCGGCACCGCCGATGCCGAGCGCCGGCGCCTCGTCCTCAACCTCGGAGAACGCGGCGTTCCGCTCCTCCCGCCGACCTCTCCGGCCCCGCGCGCGACGCGCTCCCGCTCCCGGGACCGCTCGGGCGTCGCCAAGGGCAGCCTCGCTCCCCCGGAGCCGCTCCTCGGCCCCCCCGGCGGGCGACGCGCTCCCCGCCGAAGCCGCTCCTCGGCGACGACGAGGGCCGCGGCCTTGGCGTCAAGGGCGGCCCTCATGTCGTCGGCCTCCTTGGCGCGCCTGCTCCAACCCGCGCGCCCGCTCCTCGCCCCCGCGCGCCGCGCCCTGCGCACCCTCCGGCCGACGTGCGGAGTTCCCGGGTCTCGGCGCGAGCGGTGGCCACCTCCGCCTCCCGTGTGGCGGCCGCCGTCCGCGTCTTGTCCGTGTCCTCACGCGCGTTCCACGCGCCTCGTCGCGATCGACGAGGGCCGCGCGGATCCGCTCGAGGCTCGCGTGACGCGCCGTGCCCTGCCCTGAGCTCTCGGGGAGCACGTCGCACCACGCCATCGCCCGGTACACCAGCCAGCTGTCCGGCGTCCTGAGAGCTTCCGCAAGCGCGTCGAAAGCGCTGCATCGCTCCCGGAGCTGGCGGGCCTCGGCGTTCACCTGGTCGAACGCGCTGTATTTCTCATGGGCGCGGCGCTCGAGCTCCTGGCATCCACACATCGAACCTCGTGAGCGCCAAGTCTTGAATGCAGCACGCGAAAACGAAAAAAGGAAGGGAGAAGAGCAACCATGGCTTACCTGGAAGACGATCCAGGCCGGGCCGCCGTGGACCCGCAGCGCCTCGTTCAACGCGCGGTTGAGCGTGGCGCCGTGGCTCCGAGCTCGCCCCAAAGCTCCCCGTTCCCCCCCCGGCGTCGCAAACGCAGGGGGGATCCTCCACGGCCCCCCCACCCCGGGCGGGGGCGGCCGGCGTGGGAGGACGAGGCCTCGGCACCGCGCCCTTGACCCCCCACCGTCAGGTGACCCTCGCGCCGCCTCACGAGGGCCCCCCTCCCGGGGCTCGGGGGGAGGTCGTGGGCCGCCGGCCCACCGGTTCCACCCGGGCGGCGGGGAGTCATCCGAGAGCTCCACCACCTCCGCCTGGAGACCGCCGGCGAGAGGAGCCACCGCTCCGCCTCCGCCGGCGCCTCCACTCGCGCCTCCGCGGCCACGGGCGCCCGTCGTGGCGCCGCCGCCGCCACCTCCGCCCGTGCCGCCGCATCCGCGGCGCCCCCGCGAGTTGCGCCCGCTCCGCCTCCTCGCGCAGGCCGCCACCGCGGGCGGCACCTCCACCGTAGCCACCGCCGCGGCTCGCGCCTCCGTGGCGGCCGGCGCCGCCGCCCCCGGCGACCTCCGGGCCGCGCCGCGGCGGGCCGATCCGCCGGCGGGGCCTCGAGGCCCCGCCCGGCGGCTTGCGAGCTCGTGCCCGCCGCCGCGCCCGTCCCCGGGCGCGACCCCCTCGACGAACGCCGCCGGGTGGGGATCGACGCGTCTGTCCTCAGCACCTTGGCCGGTGCAAGAGGAGGAACGGTTGGCACCGCCCTGCGCGAACACGAATGGAGGGTTAGAGCATTTAATAACCAGCAAACTAAAGCCAAGCAAAGGAAGAACAGGTTCCTTACCTCGCGGAGGAAAAGGCCCGCTTCCTTTTCCTCGAGGCCTCTGACGAGGCCGGCGCAGGGGTCGCGCCTGCCGCGCCGCCTCCCCGACGGCGCCACCACGCGCGGGGGGCACGCTCGCCCGCGCGCGGGCACGCCCGCCGACGCGCCCCTTGACGATGACGCGCGCGCGCGCGGCACGCTTGCGCGCGCGCGCGCGCACGTCCGCCGCGCGCGCCCGCGCGCGCGCGCGGCGGCACCCCGCGGCGCGTGCCGCCCCGACGATGATTGCCCGGCGACGGGCGCCGGTCCGCCCATCCCGGTGCAAAGCTGCCCCCGACGCCGCGCGAGTTCCGGCGACGGGGGCGCGGGCTGCCACCCGTCCGAGGGGCCCTCCCCCTCGGACTCTTCCTCCTCGTCTCGTTCCGAGGACGAGGGCTCCTCGATGTCCGGGGAGGAGAGCCCCGGCCTCCTCCCGCCGCCGTACTCCGCGGACCGTGCGTCGCGGCGCGCTTGGCGCCGCCTTGCGTGCTCCCTCCCCGCGCGCCGCTCGCTCCCCGCCGCTCCCGGCCGCGTCGCCCGGCCGAGCGCACGGGAGTCGGGGGTGGGTGGAACGGACTTGGCGGCGTTGAACTGCACCAGCTGCGCGCGAGAGCAACGATGGCGCATCAGGAAACGGAAGCAAGAACAAGGACTAAAACAGAATCAAAAAACCACACTCACCAACGGGCCGACGGGGAGCATCTCGATGTCCCACGGGGTCGGACCCGCAGGTGGCGGCGTCCTGGTGTCGACGGCGCTCCGTGCCCGGGTGAGCGCGTACGGCCGCTCCAGCGGCGTCGGGAGCATCCGCGACCTCGCCACGTCGACGGGGTTGGCCGCCTCCGTCATCTCGAAGATGCAGAGGGGCCTCTCCATCAACGGCACGATTCGCCGGTGATGAAGGAAGGCGAGGACGCCCATCGCATTGAGCCCTTCCCTCGCCAGCCGTCGCAGGGCGGCGAGGACGGACTCTTGCCGCGCCCGATGATTGGCCGTAGGCAACCCGTAGCCCCAGGAGTCCGGCCTCTTCTTGAACACCCGGCCGGTGTAGGGAGGGAGGCCGGGCTCGGCGTTGCGCAAATAAAACCATCCCCGCTCCCAGCCGGCGTTGTTCGTCGTCATGGTGCAGGGGATGTAGAAATCCTTGAGCTGCCCCCGCGCGAGCGAGCGACATCCCGCCGGCGCGCACCGCGCGCGCGGGTCCCCGGCTCCGACGTGGGGGTCGCGTGATGAGCTCCCCGCGGAAGAGGTGTACCCGCAGCTCCCGCCTGATCGGGATCCCCCGGGTACCCTTCGCGAACGCCCACAAATGTGGCCGCTCGCGAGATCGCATCGGGGGCAAAGTTGTGCGGCTCCACCCCATAGTGGTAGCACAATGCCCGCATGAATGTGCTCGCCGGCGCGCGTTGAAGCCGCGCTCATGATAGCGGAGGAAGCTCACCACGTAACCCTCCGGCGGATTGGGCTCAAGGTGCGACGACGGCGGCACGATCCACTCCGCCGGCGCCCTTCTTCGTTGGCCTACGGTGGCCGGCGGCGACCAGCTCGCCCAGGGCGAGCCGGGTCACGGTCGACCTCTCCCATGCGTACGGCTCCAGGACCCTAATCGGAAGCTGAGGCGGCGCCATGGGGGGAGATGAACGAGTGCAAAGGCGGAGGACAAGGAGGCGAGGAAAAAGCTCTAGGCAGCGAGCCCGCGCGACGGCAAGAGTGAGGCGAAGGCGAAGGGACGGAGGACTGAAAACGGTGAGGAGCCAAGGTAAAAAACTGCCGTTCCTTCCTCACCGCAGTTTTATAGGCAACGGGCGAGTTCTCCGGAGCGGACGCCCCCGCCGACATTAACTTGCAGAATCTTTCCGTCGCGTCGACGAGTGGGCCCCACCACGGCCGCGGCGGCTCTAACACCGCAGGGCGGGTCATCATTGCGGCAAGACCGGCGGTGATCGAGGCAAAACCGTCACGTCCGCCGCCACGTCGCCCACTACGCGCACGCGCGGCCGCAGCGCCTAAAAAGGCGCGCCCGCGCTGCAAGACCGCGGCCACGACCGCAAGGCAATTAAATGCCCGGGCCCCTTGCCAAGCAAGGACAGCCCTCGAGCGAGGCAAATCCTCGGCTCCAGACAAAGGCGACCCTCGATGGGATGACAGCGTGAGAAGGTCGCCCGGGACCTGCTCGACGTAGAGCGTGGGCAGGCCGCGGCGCCCATGCCACGTGAGGCCCTCGAGTGGCATGACCCTCGACTCGAAACAGAGGCGACCCTCGACGGGATGTCAGCGTGAGAAGGTCGCCCGGACCTCGCTCGACGTAGAGCGGACCACCACGGGCACCCATGCCACGTAGGACCCTCGAGCGGCATGACCCCCAACTCGAGACGATGTCAACCCTCTAAAAGAAGGCACGCGCGTAAGAGGATCGCCCGAGTCACGCTTGAAATAGAGCGACACCGAAAGCACTCATACCGCGCCATGCCACCAACCAACACCTCGAGGGTCGGCACGCCCGGACCCCCTCGACGGCCGCAAACGCGAAAAGACGGGGCCGGCCCATGCACGGCCCCGCACGGCCTTACCGATCGAGGTTTGAAGCCCGACCCTCGACGGGTTCGAACAGGCGCCCCGCATCACGCAGTTAGGGACGACGAGGGCACGCGCATTCGAGCCGTTCCTCGAGCCCGTCGGCTCGAGGGTGCCCCACATGTCGTGTTCGAGAGCCGCCGAGGGCGGCTAGCGGGGGATCCCACCGAGGGAGAGCTTCCGCGCCCTCGGTCCCTAGCGAACGGGACCGAGCCCCACCTAGCAAACCCACGCAAGCGCTTCCATGGGCGTGTCTCCGACCGCGCGGCCTACCCTTATCGAACGGGGCATGGACGCCCACTTGAACCACCCGCCGCAGCCTCGAAGAGGAATCCGCGATTCGCGACCCGCTCGATGGGAGTCGTGGAAACCTCACCCTCCGACCCGCGGAGGGACGGCGAGGGCGCGATAAAAAACAAGTCGTCAGGCTCGACCCGATCGCCTCGAACGAGGCCAAGGCTCGGGGGCTTGACGCACGGCTACACCTCCTTGAAATTGCACCCGCCGGAGACAAGGACAGGGGGAGCGTGCACCCCCGATGCCGGGCCGAAACACCGCCGATGCCGGTTGGCATATGTGCCACGCCTTTCGACCGAATTGCTCGCGGTTAACCCCCCCCGCGAGAGAACCCACACTCCCCGCAGGGCTTCGGGGCTAGACCCGCGGGTCCGCCGACGCGGCCCCACGGAAAGCGTTCGCAAACAAGGAGGGAAGAACGTCCTATCAGTAGGTTCCAGCATCTGCGGGAGCCTCAATGGCAAACCCGCAGATGCTCGGGGGCTACTGTCGGGGACCGCCCTAGGGGTCCCCTTAAACAATGGGGGAACCCTCACTTAAATCCCCGCATCGAAATAAACCGAGCCTAACCATGCAGGAAAACTAACCATGCAGGACTTGGCCTATGCGACAGACTCGGAGGCCCACCAAGACGGCCCGTCCGGAAGACCCCTCGAGCGGGCTCCGCCCGCCCGAGGGGTCGCTCCTCCTCGAACGGTTCCGCCCCCGTTCGAGGGGCAACCCCCTCCTCGAACGAGCTCCGCTCCGTTCGAGGGGCGACCCTTCCCTCGAGCGGTTCCGCCCCCGCTCGAGGGCGCGCTTCCCCCTCGAGCGAGTCCCGTCTCGCTCGAGGGTCCGCTCCGCCCTCGGCCGGGGCCCGCCACGCTCACGGCGCCCCGCACGCGTGCGCCGGCCCCGTACTTGGGCATTTAACGCCCCGACGCCGCGGACGGCGCCATCATGCGCCCGGGGCTCACGCCCCGGTGCCGCCGCACCAACTCCCCGGGGAGGAGCCCATCCCCGCTACCGTGGGATGGACCGTGCGTACGGCCGGTGTCGCTCCCGTGACACCGCGCGCACGCTACCGTACGGCTAACGCGCCCGACCCTCGAAAGGGGGCCGGCGCACCCTCGACTCCACTTTCCCGTGATCCCGCAGTTAGGTGAGGGGCGCTTGGCCGGTGGGTGGCCATCCCGGCCACTGTAACGGCGCGGCCGCCGTACCCACGCGTGCGGGCGCACGCCTGACTCCGCAGGCGCACGCCCGAACACTGCAGCAACCACTCCACCACCGCAGAGCTCATTGGGAAGGAACGCCGTTCTGCCCGCTCCCCCGTACCCCGTACCAGCCGTCATCAGCACCTCCCTCGAAGCCTATCAGGGGACGCCATCGCCATCTGCCGCCTCCTACCCTCGAACCGCCACTGTTCGGGTACGAGGTAGGCCATCATGGCCGGATCACAGCGAAGATCGACCGGACGGCCGCCCGCTCTACACCGTAGCACGACGTGCTCCCACACGTAGCTAGGTAGCGCGGCGTGCATGTAACTCGCCGCCCCCCTTGGCCTATAAAAGGGGAGGCAAGCCCTCAGCCGCGGGGGGACGAATTCAGAGGAATACAGCGCACCGTGCACTCACTCTCTTATTCTCCCACAACATCTCCAACCACTCACCCAGGGACTTGGAAGCCACGATTCCTCTCCCGCCTTGCTTGTATTTGCCCCACTACAAGCACCCCCGTGCTGAGCAATATAGTGCCACGAGCACGCCCCCTCGTCGGACGTACGGCCCCCTCGGCCGGAACCAGGATAAAGTCTTGTGTCATTTGTTGCTTAGCATCGACCATTGAGGGATAGACCTAGGCGTTATCTACTGGTTAGTGTCGGGACCATATTCCGCACCGACACTTGGAGGCATGCTTTTCCTTAAGCAAGGAAAGATAAGCAAGGAAAATAGGACAATCAGCACATTCAACTTCATCAGAAACAACAGGTGAAGCTTTCAGGGAGTCAATTTCCAGCTTACCATCCAAATTCTGTGTTTCTAACTAAGCCACTCTAGTCCTAGCATCCTCAAGTGATGCCCTGAGCTCTTTCCTCATTTTCATAGCCTCTCTAAGCATGTCATCACGATTATCAAGCAACAAGCCAAGCCATTTATTCTTCTAACACAAGAATGGAAGTTCATCACGCCCCTCGTCGTCGGAGTCGGAGTCCGAGTCGCTCTATGTACTCTTCTTGCTGCCGGAGCTCAGCGCCATGGTGCAGAAGCCAACTCTAGCGAAGCAGCTCAGCCCGCCAGGTTCTTGGATGACTTCATGCCCTTGTGATGATCACTCATCTTCACTGCTACTTGAGCTCGAGGTGGAGCACGCGGAACTAGAGTCGACGTCGCTGACACCAACCATCGCTCGGGCCTTGCCTCGGCTCTCCTTCTTCCTCGATCATCGCTCATCCTTCTGCTTGCTCTTGTGCTTTCTCTTGTGGTCATGCCTCGACCGGTACTTGCCATCCGTCTTCGACTTGTCCTTGTAGCTGTCCTTGGTCTTGACCTTCTCCGGGCAGTTGGCGACGAAGTGTCACGGCTTGCCGCACTGAAAGCATGTCCTCGTGTTCCTCCTCATGATCACTGAGTTCTCGTGCAGCCTCTCGAACTGTCTCGTCAGCAACGCCAGCTCGTCCTCTCCAAGCACGTCAAACTCCTCATCTAGCATAGACATCAAAGAGGACAAGGAGAACATCCTGGTGAATTGGTTAGTGTTAGTCTTTCCTTTCGAACCACCGATGAGGGCGAGACTATGAGAGTCAGTCGGGCCCTAGATCTTGGCTGTCATGCCCCTATCCACCTCAGCCGACTTGAGCTTCGAGAACAGCTCGTTCACGGTCAGACTGTCCGCCCCAAACCGTATGATCCAACGAGTGTAAGAGCTTGACAGCCCTATCATGATCATCGTGCGGGAGCACGTCCACATTGGCCCTCATGTTGTTCACAAGGCATCGATGGACTCACTGGGGAGATGAGTTAAGTTCTCGTACTCTCTCCGGTAAGTCGCATACATCCGAGCCTGAACCTGGGCGTTTCCAACATGAGCTTCATTCAACAACAACCAGATTCTGCAAGCCAAACTCTTAGTGTGCACCTGATCAAATTCAGGCTTACATAGAACACGAAACAAGTAGTGGACCGCCTTGTTGTTAGCGTCGAACATGTCCCTCGACCATGGAGCAAGGAAGTTCATCGGCTGGACATAGCCTGTGTCCACCATAACATCCCAAAGGATCTGACCCTTTCCACAGAGGAATGCCGCCATCCGCTTACTCCACATATGGTAGTTTTTGCCATCGAAGTGTGGAGGACCCGAACTCCGTTCTTGGTATGCCATCCTTGGATCTTAGACTGGTTAGAGTCAATCAATACCCGTAACCGGCTCTGATACCGATTGAAGGACTGATACGGCGAACCAGAGGGGTGAGTGAATGGGAGCCGATAAAAAATCTTTTCGAAGGAAATGGAGGCTCCAACAAGATGAACACGGCTTCCAACACACGTCTCTAACTCACTACCCAAGTTGGTCAAGCCCATGCAGCCAGTACAGTGCTACTGGACCTAGGAAGCAACTCTCAACCTCGCAGACCCGAGAATGCAGCGGAATACAAAACTCGAGCCTCACTGACCAACACCGGTCAGGCCGGTGAGCACCACCGGTGAGGACCATGTGTGGTTCGAGGACCAGTGGATGGTCGCTTCCTTGTGTGATGAGTGATTGACAATGTTGTGTGGACTGATTCTTGGCTAAGTATTGTAGGTGCATGTTACGGCTTGACTGGTGTTGGTGCAGGTGAAGAAGAAGCGCGAAAGGTCGTCACCGGTGAGGCCTCCAGCTGTGGAGAAGACAAGTAGGCTTTGTTCGAGGGATCCGGTGGCCAGCGGGGTCAAGTGCAGGCTGCATGGTGGCATGAACAACAAGATGAATGTTGACACAAAATAAGCACCTCACGCCAAGCACACAGCAAGCCGAACGAAGCTTGCTTAACACACGTGCCGAATCCAAAGCGTGCCACTCAATTTTCCTGCAACTGACAAATGATGAAAAAGCAGTTAGATAAAACCTGGAACTTGCCGGGTGGTACCGGTCAGTTCCGTATTTACGGCTACAAAACCAATTAAAATGACATATAGCTACAACAAGCTATCTGTCAACAGTTTGAATATCATTCGGGAGCTTCTAAAATATGAAAACAGGATATAGCTGAACGCATGACGTAAACGTGACAAAAGATCGGTCTTTGTTTAAACAACACTACACGCACGTGGTCATGACCGATTTTCGAAGATAAATTACAATAAAATAAATAAAGGTGAAGCATGATTGTAAATTTCCAGTAAACAAGCATGCATAGGCCAAAAGCACTAGTCTAACGCATGTCTAGATACTTTCAAACCCGTCAAGCGTGACACCAAACAAGTTAATCCACCACATGATACGACTTGTTTGAAGCCACACCACCAACCAAGAATAGATCAATCCACTACATGATACAATCTAAATATGGAAGGGTAAAAGCATACATTATTTAAAACAAGCTTATGAACACGTTTCACTTGTGATAGAATTGCCGAATACAACTGTACAGCCGATCCGGGTTCCATGGAGAATGAACAAACATTGAAAAAACAACAAGCTTGAACCCGCAACACGTGACAATCTATATTGATCTAAATTCGTCTATTGAGAGCACTGGATCCGTTTGCATATATAATACCAAAGACTTGAAAGTATAACACATGGATCTCCGAGAGGTAGAGCCGAAACTAATCGATCTATATTGGGCAAAAGTGTGTTACATGAATTAAACATATAGCAAAATCCAAAGCAACACATGGTAACTTAATGAATCTATTAGATCTTGCCAAATCTAATAGAGCCGGTAACTAGCTCCAAGCTAGATCTTAGCCTACAGCGTGGCTCATGATCTAATAAGAAACCTTCTTGAACCAAGCTTAAATCCACCGCATGATACTAAGCATGGTAACAAGACTACTTGCATCACGGTCTAAATCCACCGCATGATACTAGACATGATACAAGGTTGCCGGTACTTACGGAGGTCGACGGATCAATGGCTCTTCTTGAAGAACTCGACGACTCGACTAGAGGACTCGAAGGTTGGCACAAGGCCTGTTTGTTATGAAATTGTTCGATCCCTATTACAAACACCAAGGGTTTATATTTATACCCTTATCCTTACACGACTCCCGGTCGAATACGAGTACAACATTCATTGCCCAAATTAATGTCCCGGCGCCAATGTCCATCTCGTACCCGTCATCAATTCGTCCCTTCCTTATATCCAGGCCACGTCATGATGTATTCCCGAATGCTTCCTTTTTCAAGCGCAAACAGCCCTTCTGCTGAATGATGGCTCACTACTGACCGCAAGTATCTTTAATGAACCCTTTGAGGAGAATTTCCCGCCGAATGGCGCTTCTTTACCAAACTCGGCCCACAAGTCAGTCCCTTTCCTGTACCAATTTTTGGTGTTAACATATGCCCCTTCAATTACGGGAAAAAAAGTAATTTTATTTCCGGAATTGACAAAAAATGCTCAATGTCTCCACGCTAAATCTGTTCAACACCCGTTCTTTCCTCTTGCAAACCGTTGGAGTCTTCGCTCAGATCCAAACCCTAGTTCATCAATCCTTCGAGCTCAAATCTTCAAATGGCAGACCAAGACCAAGTTCTTCAGGTAAATCTCATCTCCCTAAGGCTCATTCGGTATTACTTTTTCGAGTTCGATCTTTGATTTTCTTTTTCCTTTTCTTGTTCTTGATAGGCTCTAGCCACCGAGATTTTGATTCCCGTCGAGGACCAATCACCATGCTATTTTCTCGGGCCCGTGGGAACCTCCGACCCTCTCGAGTTTATTGAAGCCGAATCTCAGAGAATCCCTTTCAAAACAGCTTTGTGGAAACCCCATGAATGGCAAGATGCCTTCAAAGACTGGCCCCTGCCCCCAGTTGCAGGTTGGAGGAACTGGTACAAGAGGATGCTTGATGATGCTAGCGCTAAAACAAGCAATTGGGACAACCTTTGCATTGCCCATTGTCTGGAATTATCCTTGGTTGAAACACCCAGAAATGAGGATCTTCTGATTGCGACCTGTCATTTTTGGTCGAATGGTTTCAATGCTTTTCTTTTTGGTCATGGACCAATGTCTCCCACTCTGGCTGATGTATATATGATAACCGGCCTTGATGTCACAGGATCCGTGTATCCTCGCAAATACAAAGGCTCCTCCAGGCAAGTAGGAGTAAAAACATGAGTTGGATATAAGAGGTATATCCAAAAACATATGTCTGATGGCCCCTTTTCTGAAGTTGAGTACAGGGCCTTTTTGAACATGTGGCTATGCAGATTCATCTTCTGCGGCAAAGCCAATGAGCCAACCCTGAATCACATTGTAATGGCTGAGGACTTGGCTGTTGGTAATCTTATTCCTCTTGGAAAATACCTCCTAGGAAGTGTATACCACATGCTCCATCAGACCACCCACTTGATGCACACCAGCCAGAAGATCTCCTGTGTCAACAGCCCCAGGTGGTTCGTTCAAATGTGGCTGCAGCTATACATGCACCAGATCATTGGCATTGACTTTAACAACCGACACTTTCCTTCAGCCAACTACAAGGAAGGGGAAACCCAGATCACCAAAGGTTGCCAGACTTATGGAGAAGCTGCCTCAACCATATCCATCGACCAAACCATCAACCAACTTTTTGAGATCTTCTTCGAAGGCTTTGCTAATCCCCTTTGGCTTCCATATCTGAACAATGACAACTTGACTCTCCCTTGTGAATTCATTTTTGAAACCAGATGTAATTATGTAAAATCCATGCATCGTGCTAGCAGAATGCATCCATGCATCCTGCCAGCAGAATTCAGTGGAGGAAGGCAAAATCAGAGCACCTTTGAATACTACCAACCAAATATGATGGCCAGACAGCTAGGATGTGGCCAAGTGCCCCCAAGGCTATTCCTTCATGAATTCTTCAAGCCCAGAGAGGATATTAAGGAACTTCTGCAAGCAAAAAGGGTCTTTGAGTATCAATGTAGCTCAACTATTTATGCACATAGGCCCTTTGTGCCAATAACAATAGCTCATCCCTTCTTTACTTCCTGGTGGCAAGAATTCCATGATCACACCTTCAATATGCCAATACATTCTGTTTGTATTGAGCTAATGCCTGATTTCCAGCCAATTTCAGAGGTAATATACTTATTTTTTCCTCTTTCTCAATCATGTCCCTCTTTACTGATCATGATGCTTTTCCATTTTTTGCTGGATACAGTGCCTGCCCCTCGTGCTAGAACAATCTCTTACCACATTGCAGACCCAATCTCTGCCTTGGGATTTAATTCCACCACCTTGGCTCAACTGATGTCCAGATATGCCACATCAGACCCAACTCTCATCAGTTCAGCCTCTGATAAAAGGAAAGCTCCATCCCTGGTTGCTCCTCCAGCAGCCAAGAAGAAAATAACATCTAAAAGAGTTCTTATTGTGGTTAACATATTTTCCTTCCTGAGCATAAAACCACTCTTCATCCTGATAATTTTATCTTGTGTAATTTCAGACCAGAGCTCAGCAACCACTATCACTACAGAATCTGCCAATGCCCCATCTACTGGTAAGGCCTTCACCATCTTCTTTCCTTTTTAAAACCATTTTCTTCATTGGCATTTACCCTCTACTTATTATTTGCAGAGGAAACATCGGTGAGCCAAACTGTGGGGAGTTCTTCTCCTCATCATGCTTCAAACCCAGCTTCACCAAGGATCTAGCCATCCTCTCCTCAAGCAGAAGTTCCAGCTTCACCAAGGATGAATCCATCTTTTCCTCAGCCAGAAGCTTCAAACCTACCAAGGACTCCACCAGCTTCTCCTCAATTAGAAGCTTCATCTTTACCAGGGACCTCTCAAGCTTCTCCTCGACTAATCATCCAGGAACCTCTTATTGAGCCTGAAAACTCCCTTCTCCAACTCATGAGGCCAAGAATAAGGTAAGCACAAATATTTATCTCTTTTATTTCCAATAAATCATCCTTAATTCGGCAACCCCCTCTTTTCAGGATCAGGTTGTGTCACCACCAAGCTTTTCTTTTACTGTGGATGACTTAACTGCTGAACAAGGAGATGAGGCATCTTCAAACCAAGCTTTATCAGAGGAAAATCAAGCAAAGCTAAAAGAAATCCTCTCTTTGCTGCAAAGGGACATCCAGGATCAAGTCAGGGACGTGGATATTCTAGAAGAAGTGCTTGGATCCATCAACCAAGAGCTTCCTGACGATATCAAATCCTCCATGGAGCCTATCTCACAATTGGATAATCACTTTGCAGCAGTAAGGCGAGCTTTGCAGAATCAATCCTCCCGACCAGTCCTGGAACAAAAGAGAGCCCAAGACAAGCAATTCGTGAAAGACTCACAGGCTCAGATCCAAAACAATAGGGAATTGCTGGCTGAACTGCAGCCTGCACTTGAATTGAAGATCGCCAGAAAAGCTGCACTAGAAGCCGAACTGAAGAACTTTACAGCTGAAAGCGAGGCTGACAAGAAAAAGATAGCCGAACTTCCTGAATCAACAGAGAAGATCCTAAAGGAAGCTACAGCAGCCTTGATTGAATCAAATCAACTCAAGACAAAGCTTTCCGCTCTGTCTAAAACCCATGAAGCTGATCAGAAATTGTTGGAAAATATCAGCAAGATGATATCAGATGCTTCCAGTGTAATCTCAAAATACTTGGGTATATGATTGTATCAAACAATTTGTAGACGAATGGTTTATCGTCCTTGTAATTTTGCTCTCCATAAGCTTTATTTTCCAATATTTGTTTTACCTTACTTTAGCGAGCAACCCTTAGAAGATTCATTTGGCAACTCTGGCCAAACAGCATTAGACCCGAATAGCAACCCGACCACAACTTAGCCGAATTTCAACCAACCAAACTGAATATGACTCAGCTTGAATCCCAAACGACCCGACGACGATTCGGTTAAGGAAGCCTCTCCACCTCCCAAATTTCTCGGGATATGCACCACAATCTCCGGCCACGATCTCTTTGTCAATCTAAACTTCTCCTCTCTAGCACTAGTACTACAAAAAGCTCAATGGCAGGCAGCAGCAACAGGCGCCGAGCCAGCGACAAGGCTGAAGGGAGCTGCGCCGGTGCTCGCCGGAGGTGGTGATCGTCAATTTCTTCACAACTTTTTCTAGATCTCCTTTTGTTTCTGACGACCCTCTTCGTGTTTCAAGGTTCATCCAGTGGAACCCCGCTCCTGCACCGGCCACGACTCCGGCCATGGCGGGCGACTCCTCTGGTTCGTCCGGCTATTCCCACCCCCCAACTCGCGCTACAGCGATCGCGACGCCCGCAGTTTCAAGACGGAGCGTGAAGAAACCCGGCGCGAGTTGGGGGACGTCTCCAAAAAGGCCGGAATCGCCAAGCTCGAATGGGAGCACCAGCGCAAGCAGCTGCTGGAGGTCATCGACGGTGAATCTTGTGATTTATTTAATCTCAACTCAACTTTGAAATAACCGCCATTGCTCCGTGATTGCTGCAGACCACGACGCTGAGCTCAACTGGCTGAAGACGCTGGTGAAGAAGCTGGCAGACAAGGTGAACGCCCCCGGAGACACACCGGAAGCTCACCTTGGCGCGGTGGAAGATCGCGTCGACGAGGTGGCCCTCCATGGCGTCCGTCTGGGCACCACCTTGGGCCTGGCTGCCATGGCGACGCATACAGGCGTCGACTACTCCACGGGGCCGCGTGGCTTCTATGGTGGCGCGTCGGAGGACATCGACGACATCGAGGTCATCCTGGAGCATCTCGACGGCCACGGCGACGCCATTGCCGATTCCATTCATCCCCAGTTTGTGCTGAACAGGCTTTTTGATTAGTCTGTACTAGGGATGTTGGGATTTCAGCAATAAATAACGAAATTTTATCTTCTGCACTTGTCTTGTGATGATTTCCTTCGATTTGTGCATGCGAACCTTTACCGTTTTGAACGCATTCGGCAACTTTTATCCTAGCCGAATACGCACAAACTCTTGTCCCTTGGCATAGAATCCACAGAAAATCCTTATTCGGGAACCATGAACCCTGTTCAATTAAAAACCCTTCGCATTCGGGGAGAAAACCCTGCCGTTTGGTATTCACAATAATGTACGCCAGCCAGTCATCACTCCCGATGCGCTCTCACGGCTAATAAAATAGCCCCCTTGGTACTCTACAAATCCACTCGCATACACTTCCATCACTTCACGTCCTTTCATCTTGCTTCTCCAGAGGAAAAAATCCCAAGGCCATAGCACACAAGGGAAAACAGCCAATCGAGGATAGCAGCGCCCCACCAAAGAAACGAACCATTCGCGGGTAAGTTTTCTTTCTCAATCCTTTCTCTTGCTCTCGACTGCTCAGGATTCACCTTCCTTTGTTTTCAGCCTTGACATGCTCCTAGAAGAGATCTTTGGAACTGAAGAGGTTCCTGAGTACATCCTCTCTGATTCCTCTATTGAAGAAGGAGACGCCACGCCGGAACAGAAGACCAACCACCAACTGCGCCGTCGCATCCGGCATCTAGAACACACCCTGCGGGACGTCAGCGCCCGCTGCAGTGCCGAACGCGAACGCCGCATGAGCTTGGAGGCATTGGTAGGGGGTAAGATCTCCATCCTTGTTCGGTTCTCATGTTTAAGTTTCAGATCCCAGACTTAACAAGAATTTGTTCCCTTTCTTCAGATGTTGCTGACAGGTATAACAACTTGAAGGCTTCCTGGGACAGCCTGATGGAAGCCGCAAGTCATGGCAATCCCCGAAGCTTCTACGTTGCCGTCACGGTGGTTCTGGAACAGCTGAAGAGGGAAGAGCTGAAGAGGAAAAACGCAGAATCAAAGAAATGAAGCATAATTTCGCTTCTTCCTCCAAACCTTCTGCTTCCCACAGGCTTCCTTTTGTAATCTTAGGTAGCTGGGTTGCCAAATGAAGAACCTACAAGAAATGTTTGTAATGTAGAACATTTTTTGTGCTAAGGGTAATACACTTTAGTATTGGCCATCTCCTTTGTTAGGACTTTTGTTCTGAAGGCAACTTGTTTCCCAAACGCTGGCTGTTTCTATATTTCTGACGCTTGTAATCAATGATCAACATCAATACTAGGATAATATTTCTTCAAGTATCTTCCATTTATAGCAGCAGTAAACTCTTTTCCTAGTAAAGTTTTCAAGATATATGCATTTCCAGGCGTACATCTAACTACCCGAAAAGGACCTTCCTAATTCGGGGACCATTTGCCGAACGTACTGTATTTAGTCCCAATCAGCAATAATGCTTTCCAAACCAAATCCCCTTCTGCAACTTGCTTGACTTTTACTTTCTTGTTGTAATATTTAGCAACTCGCATCTTGTTCTTCTCAATATTTTCCAAGGCCCTAAGACGAATCATATGCAAATCCTCTAACTCATCCATCATTAAGCCACTGTAATCTTTGGAACTTAAATCCTTTTGCAAAACTGCACTCCTTGAATCTGATTGCATTTCCCATGGCAAAACAGCATGATGCCCATAAACCAACTCATAAGGAGATGTTTTTGTACCTCCACGAGGGGCCATTCTGTAAGCCCACAAGGCTTCATTGAGTACCGAATGCCACCTTTTTGGCGTCTGATCAATCTTCTTTTGTATAATCTTGATCATGATCTTGTTAGAAGGCTTTGCCTGACCATTAGCTTGGGCATAATAAGGAGAAGAATTCAACAATTTGATCCCCATGCTTTCATCAAATTCCCTGAACTCTGAAGATGTAAATTGAGTTCCTTGATCAGTTGTAATTGTTTGAGGAATTCCAAATCTGTAGATGATGTGCTCTTTGACAAGCTCAACCATGTTTTCTGATGTTACTTTCTTTAATGGAATTGCCTCAACCCATTTAGTGAAATAATTTGTTGCCAAAAGCACAAACTTATGCCCCTTGCTAGATGGGGGATTTATTTGGCCAATCAAATCTATACCCCATCCTCTGAATGGCCATGGCCCGATAATAGGGTTCAAAGCTGATGCTGGAGCTCTTTGGATATTCCCAAACTTCTGCAATCTTGACACCCTTTGTAATACTCAAAGCAATCTTCCATCATCGTCGGCCAATGACACCCAGTGTGCCTGATAACCCATTTCATTCGGTAAGCCGATTGATGTGCTCCACACAGCCCATCGTGCACTTCACTCATCATTTTCTTTGCTTCTTCTTGATCCAGGCATTATAGCAACACCCCATCTAATGATTTGTAAAACAAACATCCATCAAGAGGAACAAACTTTATAGCTTTATACCTGAGCTTCCTAGAGACCTTTCGGGATGGATCTTCCAGATAATCAACAATTTCTTTTCTCCAATCATCTTCTGCTAAATCATTCTTGAATGCACACACATCATTGGCAAACACTTCTTGATTTTCCCTATAACCTGAAGCACTTTGAGCCAGCCTGTTTGCCTCTTCATTGTGTTCCCTAGGAATATGTTGTAGAATCACTAACTGAAAACTTTTCAAAATCTCCTTGCATTCCTCGTAGTAATTCCTCGGGATATCATTCTACACTCAGATTGGCCATTTAATTGTTTTATAACTAGCTCTGAATCTCCATAAATTTCAACTGAAACAGCCTTTGCTTCTTTCAAATACTGAAGCCCCCTAAGTAATGCCTCATATTCAGCTTGATTATTTGTGATAGTAGGTTGAATAGGGATAGCAAACTCAAACATCTCCCCTCTCGGTGAAATCAATAAAGTTCCTACTCTACCACCTTTGCCACATGAGGATCCATCAAAGAACAAAGCCCAAGGAGTAATTTCAAGCAAATTAATCGATGGATCACGATGTTCAGTAATGAAATCAGCAATAATCTGTCCCTTAACAGCTTTTGCTGATTCGAACTTCAAGTCAAACTCAGACAAAGCTAAAATCCACTTGCCAATCCTTCCATTCAAAATTGGCATAGATAACATGTGTTTAATTACATCAAACTTTGAATATACAACCCATTCGGCATTCAACAAATAGTGCCAAAACTTTGTACATGAGTAATAAACAAATAGGCAAAGTTTCTCTGCAGTCGAATACCTTGTTTCAGGATCAAGCAATTTTTGGCTAAGGTATGCAACTACTCGTTCCTTTCCCTCAATCTTGTATAAGGGCTGATCCAATGGTTTGGGTATTGGCCGCCACGTACAACTTGAAAGGCTTGTACAATTGTGGAGGCACCAACACTGGCGGTTCCTTCATGCACTCCTTGATCTCATTGAAAGCCTTTTGTTGTACGTCACCCCATACAAACTTCTGATCCTTCTTGATCCTCAATAGTGGAGAGAAAGGCAACACCTTTTGTGACAAATTTGAAATAAGTCTTCTCACAAAATTGATCTTGCCGAGCAGTGATTGCAATTTCTTGAGATTGGTTGGAGGAACAACTACATCAATAGCTTTCATGCTTTTCTTGCCAATTTCTATTCCTCCCTCATGCACCAAAAATCCCAAGAACTCTCCAGTTGAAACCCCAAAGGCACACTTGTTCGGGTTCATGTTAAGCCCATCTTTTCGAGTGCACTCTAGAGTTTTCCACACATCATTCAAGTGTGATTCATGATCTAAAGACTTGATCACGACATCATCAATGTATATCTCAACAATTTTGCCGATCAACCCAAATGTCATGGCAATCCACTCAAAAAGGCCTATATGTCCAGTACATCAGAAGGCTGTCTTTGATATATCTTCTATTGCAATAAAAATTTGATTGTACCCTGCATTGCCATCCATGAAACTAATAAATTTATGTCCAGCACCGGCATCAACCAACAAGTCAGCAACAGGCATTGGATATCCATCCATGGGTGTAGCTGTGTTTAGATCCCTAAAGTCTATGCAAACCCTCAATTTCTCATTCTTCTTGTAAACAGGGATAATATTAGAGATCCACTCTGCATATCTACATAGCTGAACGAAATTTGCTTCGATCAATCTCTCAATTTTTTTTTCACATCGGCCAATACTTCATCCTTGTAGATCTTTCGGGGAGGTTGCTTGTAAGGTTTAAACCAGGCTTGATTGGCAACCGATGCTCAACAATGAAATGATCCAAACCAGGCATCTCCGAATAATCCCAAGCGAAGCAATCTTTGTATTCTTTCAGTACCTTGATCAACTCCCTTCTGAAACTTGAATCCAAGTTAGCACTGATAAATACCGTCGTTGGTTTATCACCATCTCCAATGTCAATTTCTTCCAATTTGTCAGCCGACATGAATCCACGCCCTAACTTTCCATCAGTTCCGTCAATCGGATTCTCCATTAAAAATTGCTATAAGAGCTGACTGCTTGAATTAGCTGTTGATCACTGCTGTAGATATGCAGAGAAGCAATCTATTCCTTGATACTCTTAGAAGGTTGGTTCCACGTTAGCCACGCTTACTGAATAATCTACTTGGACCACTTCTATATCATCATCTACCCATTGAACAAGCTGTTGATGCATGGTAGATGGGATGCAACAATTTGCATGGATCCAGTCCTGTCCAAGCAGCAAGCTATATGCCCCTTTTCCCTCAATGACAAAGAAGGTCGTGAGCAAGGTCTTAGACCCGATCATCAGATCCACATGTACACAGCCCTTGGTGTCTGGAGGATTCCCAGCAAAATCATTCAGAACTACACTTGTTGGCGTCAAATCTCCAGGGCCCATGCCAAGCTTCCTGAATGTAGTGTATGGCATCACATTGACCGCAGCTCCACCATCCACAAACATCTTGGTCAATGGCTTCCCATTGACATACCCTCTCAAGTACAGCGGTCACATGTGCCGATTTTTGGCTGGCTTGTCAAAGGTTGCCTGCTTGGCCAACACTAGCTGTGCCATCAGCCCAAGTTGTTCAGCCTCATCGATGTCTGGCGACGCCTCTTCCTGCACAACCTGATTAGCTGGAGCCATGAATTCATTCGGTAAGAAGCATACCATGCACGTAGGAGTCAAACGACCAGATCCTTCAGGCTTATCTTTTGGACGCCACACCTGTTTCCTCTTGATCCCTGCCTGCTTCAACTCCTGATTCCTCTAGCGTTGAACTCTTCTCTTTTGGCTCCTCCTCAAGCCAGGTGGGCACCACTGTCCTTTCTGTCAGACATATTCACGCTCTTCTTCTTCATGATCAATCCATCTATGATCAGCATATCTTTTCCTTGGTTGATCATTAACCTCATTTATTTTTATGCGCCGACCGTCACTAGGATGTATCCTTCCAATTCTTTCATGGACGGATCGATGATTGACGGTATCTTGCCTATACTCAGTATATTTAACACTGCATTCAGGACAATTGTTCAACGTGGGGAGCTTCAAACCTTCATTCCAGCAGTGCCTGAAGAACGCACATCCCCAATGTGCACGCTCTTGCTCTCGCGCATGCTCTTCTTGTTCTCTCCTATGCACTTCTTCTTCACACCTTCGCTTCTCCTCCTCGTATTTTTGTTTCTGGTAGCGTTCTTTCTCTTGCTGATGCTGCCACTTGTTAAGGAGAATATGTGACGTCACCCTGGGTTTGGATTTGGAGGATTCCCCTACTTCAATGTGACTTTTCAGGATGTGAGGCACTTCCTTGTGGACTTGCTCAACTGTAACTTGTTGAGTAGGATCAACTGACCCATCCTGCTTAGCCCTCGCTGAAGTCAAAACTTTCACTTTTCCTTTTTCCTTAGCAGTCACCATGCTGACTGAAAACCCAATCATGTTTTGAGGAAATGGATTGCCATCCAACTTCATCTTATTATCAAATTTTAAATGACCTTCTTGGATAGGCTTTTGAATTCTCATCTTGAAAACCCTGCACTCATTGATGGAGTGAGAATTCCGGTCATGAAACCCGCAGTATCTCTGTTCTTTGAATCCACCAGGCCGAAGCATAGAATGCCCCTCTGGCAACTTGATTCGGCCTTCCTTTACAAGGAACTCAAAGAGCTTATCAGGCTTGGTCACATCAAAATCATAGGTGTCCTTGGCTTGCTTGACCCACCTTTGGTGTACTGTTAACGACTATTTGCCCCCTCACCATTTCAGCTGCAGCTATTTCCTCTTCATCATCAAATTCCTCTCCTTGATCAGCTCTTTCGAGGAATTGGTTGTAGATGTCAGCTATATCATTGTGTTTGGCAAACCTGGAGTCTTTCTTGAAGCCATAAGCCTGGTTGCTCATCAATGACAATCTGTGCGACAATTGGCCAAGATTATCGAACTCCATGCCGAATAGCTTTTCCCGAATAGCTGGCAACATACCTAATACAGCCATACCAGCCAATTGATCATCTGGTAGGTTGAAAGGGAAGCACATGCTCTTGGTCTCTCTGAACCTCTTGAGGAACTCCATTGGTGTTTCATTGTTCCTCTGTCTCAGGGTGGTCAGATCAATTAGCTTATTCTCATTGCTGCCAATGAAATAGTGAGCATGAAATTTCTTCTCCAAGTCTCTCCAAGAGCAGATTGATTGAGCAGGCAAAGAAGTAAACCATGTAAAGGCTGGGCCTATCAATGATAGGGGGAAATATCTGATCCTGAATGCTTCATCAGCTGAAGCTTCCCCAAGCTGCATCAAGTATCGGGCTATGTGCTCCACAGTGCTAGTATCATCTTGCCCTGAAAACTTCGTGAAATCTGCAGTAGCATTCACCCTATGCGGCAAGGCCATTCTGGGAAAGGTGGTGTATACGCATGCCCTTGGTTTTGGGGTTTTAGACCGAATTGATTTTGTAACACATCGGTCATTTTCTGAACCATAAGATCAATGTTAGCGTCTTGATCCCCTGGCCTTCCAGCAGGCCATGTAGGCATTCCTGTGGCCGTACCATATCCAGGATTCGGGAAAGCATCAATGGCACCGTAATCCATGAATTGCGAATATCCACCCCCATACATGTTCTTCTGTAGCCTATTATTTGTTGGGGCTATCCTGTAAGTAGAGCCAGGTGGAACTCCAGAAGAGTCGAATGCCAATTCTCCATAAGTAGGCCTATTGGGCATTGCCTGATAAGGGTTCTGTTGCTGGATTGGCTGACCTCCTGTACTTTGCAGAGGAGGCTGGATTGGTTGATCTCCCATACTTTGCAGAGGTGGCTGAGCACTTGCATCTCGAGCTGGTTGTCTATTGACAGCAGCACTTGATTCTCCTATCTCCACACTAGGCCCTTGGGGTGATACTCGACCAAGCACCTTTTCCATACCTGGGCCAATGATACTAACCATCTTTTGTCGGAACATATTCAAGACAGCAGTATTGAGTTTGGCCATTATGTTTTCAATAGTTTGTTGAACCGCATTCATAACCTCCTGTTTCTCTTCAGCAGATGTGGTATCAGGTTCTCCTGGTAGTAGAACTCTTGGCATGTCAGACTTAAGATATGGCACACCACTTCTGTTTTAAGAGAATGACATGAGACACTTCTGCTGAAATTGATCAACAACATCCTTTAATTGCAACTGCTGCTCTAGAGACATCTCCTCTATGGTGATATCCATGACATCATGAATATCAGGCATCTTGATCAGCTAGATTGTCCCACCGGGCGTGCCAAAAAGTGTGTTGACGCAAAATCAGCACCTCACGCCAAGCACATAGCAAGCCGAACGAAGCTGGCTTAACACACGTGCCGAATCCAAAGTGTGCCAGTCAATTTTCCTAAAACTGTCAAAGGATGAAAAAGCAGTTAGATAAAACCTGGAACTTGCCGGGTGGTACCAGATAGTTCCGTATTTATGGCAAAAAAGCCAATTAAAATGAGATATAGCTACAACAAGCTATCTGTCAGCAGTTTGAATATCATTTGGGAGCTTCTAAAATATGAAAACACGATATAGCCGAACACATGACGTAAGCGTGACGAAAGATCAGTCTTTGTTTAAACAACACTGCACGCACATGGTCATGACCGATTTTCGAAGATAAATTACAATAAAATAAATAAAGGTGAAGCATGATTGTAAATTTGCAGTAAACAAGCATGCATAGGCCAAAAGCACTAGTCTACCGCATGTCTAGGTACTTTCAAATCCGTCGAGCGTGACACCAAACAAGTTAATCCACCGCATGATACGACTTGTTTGAAACCACACCACCAACCAAGAATAGATCAATCCACCGCATGATACAATCTAAATATGGAAGGGTAAAAGCATACATTATTTAAAACAAGCTTATGAACACGTTTCACTTGTGATAGAATTGCCAAATACAGCTGTACAGCCGATCCGGGTTCGTGGAGAAGGAACAAACATTGAAAAGAGAAAAAGCTTGAACCCGCAACACGTGACAATCTAGATTGATCTAAATTCGGCTATTGAGAGCACTGGATCCGTTTGCCATATATAAAACCAAAGACTTGAAAGTATAACACATGGATCTCAGAGAGGTAGAGCCGAAACTAATCGATCTAGATTGGGCAAAAGTGTGTTACATGAATTAAACATAGAGCAAAATCCAAAGCAACACGTGGTAACTTAATGAATCTATTAGATCTTACCAAATCTAATAGAACCGATAACTAGCTCCAAGCTAGATCTTAGCTTACCGCATGGCTCGTGATCTAACAAGAAACCTTCTTGAACCAAGCTTAAATCCAACGCATGATACTAAGCATGGTAACAAGACTACTTGCATCATGGTCTAAATCCACCGCATGATACTAGACACGATACAAGGTTGCCGGTACTTATGGAGGTCGACGGATCGATGGCTCCTCTCGAAGAACTCGACGACTCGACTAGAGGACTCGAAGGTTGGCACAGGGCCGGTTTGTTGTGAAATTGTTCGATCCCTATTACAAACACCAAGGGTTTATATTTATAACCTTATCCTAACACGACTCCCGGTCGACTACGAGTACAACATTCATTGCCTAAATTAATGTCTCGGCGCCAATGACCATCTCGCACCCGTCACCAATTTGTCCCTTCTTTATATCCAGGCCACGTCATCACGTATTCCCGAATGCTTCCTTTTTCAAGTGCAAACAACCCTTCTGTCCAATGATGGTGCACTACCGACCGCAAGTATCTTTACCGAACCCTTTGAGGAGAATTTCCTGCCGAATGGTGCTTCTTGACCAAACTCGGCCCACAAGTCAGTCACTTTCTTGTACAAATTTTTGGTGTTAACAATGAAGTCATGGACGGTTTCTTGGTTGAGACTGAAAACCAAAGTCGAGCCGGGACTACGTGGGAGCCGAGTCATGAGTGGCGATTGGCGGAGGCTACACCGAGTACGCGGGGTTTCCAGTGGTTCACCAGAAAACCACTGGGTTCCTTGGTTGATCTGCAAAGCCAAGACTGGAGAACCGAAGACGGTGCTGCAGCAGTGCCAGACCGGTGGGCACCGGTCTGACCGGTGAGGAGCATTGGTCTGACCGGTCTGTCTCACCGGTCAGACTGGTGTGCGACGACGCTGTCCGGAATCTTCGAAACGGAGGACACGCGTCGGGATCGCAAGGCTTGCGTCGAGTCTAAGCTGGTTGCGGTCGCCGGGCATCCGTTCGATAGAGAAAACTTGAAGACTTCCAAAACCTCCCTTAAGGGGCTTGTATCCCTAGTTATTAAGTAAGGGCATTTTAGACTTTTGGTTGCCTCCATATAACCCATGAGGTGAGAGGATAGCAGCCATCGCTTGGAACCCTAGTTCATTTGCTTTCCTATTTTCCCTTCCTATTTTCATAGGATTTCCATAGGACTAGCTTGAGAGCTTCATGGTGAGATCTTGTGAGAGGGTTGGATGATCAGGCGGCAAGCTAGACCTTGTATAAACCTCCTGGGTATGTATAGATGATTCGGCGTGGTTCCTCAAGGCTTTGTTGTGTTGTTCCCGGTTGTTTTTTGTGGTGATTTTCGAAGCCCTCTCCTGGTGGTTTTGTTGGGGTGTTTTCAGGACCTTGCTCTTGGGGATTTGATGGGTAAATTTTTGGGAACCCTTCGTGGTTCTTTGGCCTGTGATTCCCCTCCCAAATTCGTGAGTTAAGGAGCTCGATTTTGGGGTTTTCGGTGTTCTAGGGTTAGAGGAGTTCTTGGGAGATTTCATCGATTCTTCTTGATTTGGAAAGTTTTGGTGGACAAAATAATGGCTATGGACTCCTCATGAGGTGTTCCTATTATCCCCAAAGTCTTGTTCAAGTCCGTGGAGCGATTCGGGAAATCGAGGTTTGGATTTAGAGGAGTTGACCCGCGGTTGCTGTTCATCCCGAGCTGCCCAGGCTACACCGGTCTGACCGGTGCTCTTGACCGGTTTGACCGGTCTGAGTCACCTGTAGGATTTTCCTCGGGTGAACTGCTTGACTCGTGTGTCTTTGGGTCTTGGTGTTGCTGGTCAGTTCTTGGTATGTTTGTAGTTGTTTTTTAGGCTTTGTGTAGGGTTTTCCATCCGTGCAGGTTGTGTTTTGGGGGTGTTTTTGTTTCAGGGCATAGAGAAGTCACTATGGCTTTCTGGAACATTTGTTGTGTGGCTGCTGTAGCCACCGGCCTGACCGGCGCTGTCCACCGGTCTGACCGGTGTCACCGGTCTGACCGGCGCAGGTCATCGGTCTGACTGGTGCAGCACAGGCAGCAAGCCGTGCAAGTTTCCGCTGTGCGTTTTGGTGTGTTTTTGGCACGGAAGGTTGTTTGTTGGTTCCTAGGTCCATTGGCACTCCAGTGGCTGCATGGATTTGGCCAACTTCGGTAGTGAGTTAGAGAAGTGTGTTGGAAGCCGTGTTCGTCTTGTAGGAGTCTCCATCTCCTTCGAGAAGAATTTTTATCGGCTCCCATTCACTCCCCCCTCTCTGGTTCGCCGTATCGGTCCTTCAAGTGGTATCAGAGCCGGTTCGGGTCTTTATTGACTCTATCTAGTCTAAGATCCAAGGATGGTGTACCAGGAACGAGGTTCGGGTCCTCCACACTTCGATGGCAAGAACTACCAGATATGGGGTATGCGGATGGCGGTGTTTCTCCGCGGAAAGGGTCAGATCCTTTGGGATGTCACGGTGGATACAGGCTATGTCCAGCCGATGAACTTCCTTGCTCCAGGATCGAGGGACATGTTCGGCGCCAACAATAAGGCGGTCGACTACTTGTTTCGTGCTTTGTGTCAGCCTCAGTTCGATCGGGTGCACACCGAGCAGTTGGCTTGTAGAATCTAGTTGGCGTTGAAGGAGGCTCATGTTGGGAATGGCCAGGTTCAGGCTCGGATGTATGCGACTTACCGGAGAGAGTACGAGAACTTCACTCATCTCTCCGAAGAGTCCATCGATGCCTTGTTTCAGAGGTTCACGGTGGTTGTGAACAACATGATGGCCAATGTGGATGTGCTCCCGTACGATGATCATGATAGAGCTATCAAGCTCTTACACTCTTTGGATCGTACGATTTGGGGCGGAAAGTTCGAGGCCATTGTGGAGTCGGAGAAGTATGACACTCTGATGGTGAACGAGCTATTCTCGAAGCTCAAGTCGGCTGAGGTGGATAGGGGCATGACAGGCAAGCTCGAGGGCCCTAATGAGTAGTCGGCAGGTACTCCTACATGATGAGGAGAACAAGTCAAGAAAAGAAAACAGTAATCATTTAAATAAATGACTTAGCTGTCGCTACCTGGGCAGACTGTTGATGAAGTTGACTAGTCAGAGTTGATTCCAACTAGTTGATGGGGGTGTGACTGCCGTTCTCGACTAGTTTGGAAAACTAGTCAAGATGAATGGTCGACGTGATGCGACCGGAAGATGACGTCGTGGAGGCGTGCAACGTACTCGAAGTAGAGCCAGTGTTGCCGTCAGACAAGTAGTCACAACGCACGTCGTGGCTGAAGTAGAGCCAGCGCGGCCGCAAGACGAAGTCGCGGCGAACGGAGTAGTCGACGATGAGCCGCGTGATGGGCCGCACGACGTGCCGAGACACCCGAACGCGCGGCGTAGGCGAAGTAGTCGACGACAAGCGATGAGCCGCGCGATGTGTCGAGGCACCCAGACGCGCGGCGTAGGCGAAGTAGTCGACGACGAGCCTCGCGACGATCCGCGAGACGAGCCATGTGACGTGCCGAGGCACCCGGACGTGCGGCGGAGGCGAAGTAGTCGATGATGAGCCTGCGCGAGGCAGAGTAGTCGATGATGAGCGGTGCAACGAGCCACGTGACGAGCCGCGAGACGAGACGCGGGACGTGCCGAGGCACCCGGACGCGCGGCGGAGGCGAAGTAGTCGACGACGAGCCTGCGCGAGGCAGAGTAGTCGACGACGAGCGGCGCAACGAGCCACGTGACGAGCCGCGCGACGTGCCGAGGCACCCGGTCACGCAGCATAGGCGAAGTAGTCAACGACGAGCCACACGAGGATCTGCGAGACGAGCCGCGTGACGTGCCGAGGCACCCGGACGCACGGCGGAGGCGAAGTAGTCGACGACGAGCCCGCACGAGGCGCAGTAGTCGACGACAAGCGGCGCAACGAGCCACGCGACGAGCCGCGAGACGAGCGGCGCGACGTGCCGAGGCACCCGACGCGTGGCGGAGGCGAAGTAGTCGACGGCGAGCTTGCGCGAGGCGGAGTAGTCGATGACGAGCGGCGCAACGAGCCACGCGACGAGCCGCGTGATGTGCTGAGGCACCTGGTCGCGCGGCGGAGGCGAAGTAGTCGACGTCGAGCCTGCGCGAGGCGAAGTTTTCGACGACGAGCCTGCGCGAGTCGGAGTTGTCGACGACGAGCCTGCGCGAGGCGGAGTAGTCGACGACGAGTGGCGCGACGAGCCGCGTGATGAGCCGCGCGACGTGCCGAGGCACCCGAACGCGCGGCGGAGGCGAAGTAGTCGATGACGACCCTGTGCGAGGCGGAGTTGTCGACGACGAGCTTGCGCGATGCGGAGTTGTCGACGATGAGCCTGCGCGACGCGGAGTAGTCGACGACGAGCGGCGCGACGAGCCGCATGACGAGCCGCACGACGTGCCGAGGAACCCGGAATTGCGGTGGAGGCGAAGTAGTCGACGTCGAGCCTGCGCGAGGCGGAGTTTTCGACGACGAGCCTGCGCGAGTCGGAGTTGTCGACGACGAGCTTGCGCGATGCGGAGTAGTCGACGACGAGTGGCGCGACGAGCCGCGTGATGAGCCGCGCGACGTGCTGAGGCACCCGGACGCGCGGCGGAGGCGAAGTAGTCGATGACGACCCTGTGCGAGGCGGAGTTGTCGACGACGAGCCTGCGCGATGCGGAGTTGTCGACGATGAGCCTGCGCGACGCGGAGTAGTCGACGACGAGCGGCGCGACGAGCCGCATGACGAGCCGCACGACGTGCCGAGGAACCTGGAATTGCGGCGGAGGCGAAGTAGTCGACGACGAGCCCGCGCGAGGCGGAGTTGTCGACGACGAGCCTGCGCGACGCGGAGTAGTCAACGACGAGCGGTGTGACGAGCCGCGTGACGAGCCGCATGACGTGCCGAGGCACCCAGACGCGCGGCGGAGGCGAAGTAGTCGATGACGAGCCCGCGCGAGGTGGAGTAGTCGACGACGAGCCTGCGCGAGGCGGAGTAGTTGACGATGGGCGGCGCGACGAGTCGCGTGACGAGCCGCGCGACATGCCGAGGCACCCGGACGCGCGACGGAGTCGAAGTAGCCGACGACGAGCCTGCGCGAGGCGAAGTGGCCGGCTTCGAGTGGCGCGACGAGCCGCGTGACGAGTAGCGCGACGTGCCGAGGCACCCATACGCACGGCGGAGGCGAAGTAGTCAACAACGAGCCTGCGCGAGGCGGAGTAGTTGACGACGAGCCTGCGTGACGCGGAGTAGTCGAAGACGAGCAGCGTGACGAGCCGCCTAACGAGCCGCGCATCGTGCCGAGGCACCAGGATGCGTGGCGGAGGCGAAGTAGTCGACGGCGAGCCTGCGCGAGGTGGAGTAGTCGACACGAGCCTGCGCGAGGCGGAGTAGTCGACGACGAGAGGTCGGACGAGCCACATGACGAGCCGCGCGACGTGCCGAGGCACCCGGACGCACGGCGAAGGAGAAGTAGTCGACGACGAGCCTGTGCGAGGCAGAGTAGTCGATGACGAGCGGCGTAACGAGCCACGCAACGAGTCGCGAGACGAGCCGCGCGACGTGCCGAGGCACCCCGGACGCGCGGCGGAGGCTAAGTAGTCGACGGCGTGCTCGCGCGCGAGGCGGAGTAGTCGATGACGAGCAGCGCAACGAGCCACGCGACGAGCCGCGCGACGTGCCGAGGCACGTGGTCGCGCGGCGGAGGCGAAGTAGTTGACAACGAGCCTTCGCGAGGCGGAGTTGTCGACGATGAGCCTGCGCGAGGCGGAGTTGTCGACGACGATCCTGCGCGATTCGGAGCATTCGACGACGAGTGGCGCGACGAGTCGCTTGATGAGCCGCGCGACCTGCCGGGCACCCGGACGCGCGGCGGAGGCAAAGTAGTCGACGACGAACCTGTGCGAGGCGGAGTTTTCGACGACGACTCTGCGCGAGGCGGAGCCGCCGACGACGAGCCCGCGCGACGCGGAGTAGTCGACGACGAGCGGCGCGACGAGCCACATGACGAGCCGCGCGACGTGCCGAGGAACCCGGACGTGCGGCGGAGGTGAAGTAGTCGACGACGAGCCTGTGCGAGGCGGAGTTGTCGATGACGAGCCTGCGCGACGCGGAGTAGTCAATGACGAGCGGCGCGACGAGCCGCGTGACGAGCCGTGCGACGTGCCGAGGCACCCGGACGCGCGGCGGAGGTGAAGTAGTCGACGATGAGCCTGCGTGAGGCGGAGTTGTCGAGGACGAGCCTGAGCGAGGCAGAGTAGTCGACGACGAGCGGCGCGACGAGCCGCGTGACGAGCCGCGCGACGTACGGAGGCACCCGGACGCACGGCAGAGACGAAGTAGTCGACGACGAGCTGCGCGACGAGCCACATGATGTGCCGAAGCAGCCAGAAGCGTGGCGTAGGAAAATTGATTCCGCTTTGACAAGAGCAAGGCGACTAACTTCAATGGATCTCGGAGAGTCGACGAGTAGACTGATCTTGTTGAGAGGGTCCTTCGAATTCGCCCGGTGGTGATGATCACCCCTACCCGGCGCGCCAGTTGTCGGTGTTTTGGACCGGCAAACCTACCAAGGGGGTACCTGAGGTAGTAGATTGTGCGGTGAGGATCGTGATCGGGAGACCGAGAACTTGAAGGTATGCGCAAGGACACGGGACACAAGATTTATACAGGTTCGGGTTGCCAAGGTGGCAAACCCTACGTCCTGTTTGGGGATCAAGTATGGCGCTCTGCGCTTGGTGATGGTTGAGATCAGGTGCCTGGCTAGGTACCCGGCCCTCCTTTATATAGTCCAGGGGGCGGGTTCCTAGTTGGTTACAAGGCAGGAGTCCTAGTAGGATTACTGGGGAATTCTAGTAGGAGTCCGTCTTCTTCTATCCTTGTATGAGTACCCGGGGAGTATGACCGACAGACTGAATCTCATAATCTTACCCTCGTCGGTGGTTCGAAAGGAAAGACTAACACTAACCCATCCACCAGGATGTTTTCTTTGTCCTCTTTGATGTCTATGCCAGATGAGGAGTTCGATGTGCTTGGAGAGGACGAGCTGGCATTGCTGACGAGGAGGTTTGAGAGGCTGCACGAGAACCAGGTGAACATGAGGAGGAACACGAGGACATGCTTCCAGTGCGGCAAGCCGGGACACTTCGTCGCCGACTGCCCGGAGAAGGTCGAGAACAAGGATGGCTACAAGCACAAGTCAAGGACGAATGGCAAGTACCGGTCGAGGCGTGACCACAAGAGCATGCACAAGAACAAGCACAAGGACGAGCGACGATCGAGGAAGAAGGAGAGCCGAGGCAAGGCCCGAGCGATGGTTGGAACGAGCGGCGTCGACTCCAGTTGCGCGTACTCCGCCTCGAGCTCAAGCATTAGTGAAGATGAAGGTGATCGTCGCAAGAGCTGCTTCGCTAGAGATGGCTTCTGCACCATGGCGCTGAGCTCCGGCAGCAAGAAGAGCACACAGAGCGACTCTGACTCTGACGACGAGGTGCGTGATGAACTCCCCTTCTTGCACCAGGAGAATGAACGGCTTGGCTTGTTGCTTGATAATCATGATGACATGCTTAGAGAGGCTAAGAAAATGAGGAAAGAGCTAAGGGCTTCACTCGAGGATGCTAGGACTAGAGTGGCTGAGCTAGAAATTGACTCTCTGAAAGCTTCACCTATTGTTTCTGATGATGTTGAATGTGCTGATTGCTCTATTTTCCTTGGTGTTCTTGCCTTCTTTAAGGAAAAGCATGCCTCCAAGTGTGAGGAACTAGATGTGCTTAGGGTTGAAGTGGCTGAGCTTAAATCTAGATCTGCTTTGCTAGGTGCTTGCACTTCTTGCCCTGTCTTGCATGCTAAAATTGATGAGATGCATGTTTACACTGCTTCTCTTGAGTCTAAGCTGAAAGAACCAATTCCTACATCTTGCTCTACCTCTGAAATGCATGCTTTGAAGAATTTGGAACTTGCACATTATGTTGGTCGCTTGAAGGATGAGAATGATGAGCTGAGAAAGTTGATGACTTGGTTGTTTGGTCATGAGCCTCAGTTAAGGATAATGATCGAGACATTCAAGAGGCAGGATGGTGAGGGTCTTGGGCAAACAAGGTTGGTGAGGGAAGTGGAGAGAATATCCCAGAGCCACCAAAAACCCACCATAAAAATGATTTCCCTCCCAAACCTAACCATCTTAGGAACCGACTAGACACAACCCCAGCTCCACCCGTGTTTCCCCAACAAACGAATGATTTCCAAAATCCTATCAAGTTTGTCAGCACTTTGGGGAAAGTGTTGTCTAGGAAAGAGAGTGGGAAGGCTAGTGAGGAGAAACCCGTGGAGAAGTCGAGTGGAGAAAAAACCAAGTGAGCAGCGCCAATCCAAGCCTAAGCCTAAGCTTGTGATGTTTCACTGTGGGTATTTTGGGAGAGATGGCCACAAGGATGAGTTTTGCTTCAAGAGGAAGCGAGAGGAGAGAATGGCGGAGTGGGCTAACAAGGACAAGTACCACTCGTTCGCAGGTACCCAGGGCAAAGGCGAGTGTGAGGACATTTCCGGCTTGGGGAGAGCGAAAGGCTGTTGGAGGTGCTGCTGGCCGAGCTACACCGGTCAGATCGGTGAGGGGCACCAGTCAGACCGGTGCAGGCCTGGACAGATAGTAGTTTGGGTTTCGTGCTCGTACAGGTGCGAGTTTTGGTTCTGGAGGTCGTGGTTCTTGTGGTTGGGTTGGAGAGTTTGCAGGAGGTTAGTTTGCTAGGCGTTCTCCCCCTCGTGCTCAATACGGGGATGGGAGGATCCATAGCTTTGAGATGGAGAGGAGGAACAGTCCACAGGCTTTGTTTCATGGTTTTGGTCCTCCTGCAGGTAGAGAGGGTTGGTTCCCTCATGGTGGTTACCGTGGTGGTGTTCGTGGAGCTAGCTTTGGTAGGAAAGATGGTTTGGTTTGTGCTAACCCCACTTTAGAGCAAATGCCTCGGCACTGGTTTTACTCTTTTGGTACTAACCCCAGTGTCGAGTCGTTTGTTCGCTCACATGCTCGTTTTTGAATTTCAGGTGGGAGACTTGAAGAACATTTGGTTGATGGACTCAGGTTGCTCGAGGCATATGACCGGAGACAAGGGGTGGTTCTCAAGTCTCGTCCCGATGGTGACAAGGAGGTACATCACTTTTGGGGACAATGGCGTGGGCGTGTGCTTTCAGAAGGAGTACCGGAGCATGATTGGATCACTCCTCTACTCGACGGCGACGAGGCCGGACATCCAGTTCTCGGTATGTCTGTGCGCTCGTTTTCAAGTGTCTCCAAGGACTTCGCATCGACAAGTGGTGAAGCGAATTTTCAGGTACTTGCGTCGCACTCCTGACTTCGGCCTTTGGTACTCCGCCTCCTCTTCTCTGGCGCTTCATGGTTTTTCGGATGCGGATTTTGCCAGGTGTCGGTTGGATAGGAAGTACACTTCTTGGACTTGCCAGTTTTTGGGATCTTTTTTGGTGTCTTGGTCTTCCAGCAAACAGTCGAGTGTTGCTCAATCCACTACCGAGGCAGAGTACGTTGCCGCTGCTAGTTGTTGCTCTCAACTCCTTTGGATCACATACACCATGAGTGACTTTGGTGAGGAGTATACCCTTGTCCCACTTCAATGTGATAGCACATGTGCCATAAGTGTTGCAAAGAACCCAATGCTCCATTCCAAAACCAAGCACATAGAAGTGAGGTATCATTTTCTGAGAGACAACGTAGAGAAAGGAAAGATAGCTTTGATCCATGTACCCACACATGACCAACTAGCCGATATTTTTACCAAACCCCTAGATCAAGGAACTTTCACTCATTTGTGGGGGGAGCTTGGTGTGTGTTTGATTTCTTGAGTTGGGTGTGTGGGAGCTTCTTTGTAGCATATGTATAGTTTCCATTGCGCATTTCTTGCATTTGGCATGGCATATGTAACATGATGTATAGGCATCCTTGTATCTTAGATTGCATGCATTTTGTATCATATGCATTGGTTAGGAAAAGCTTCTCCTATATACTTTGTTCACCATGGAATGAGATATATGTCTTTGTGAGCTTGTTTGGTAAGCTATGGTTAGTTTGGCTTATCTCTTGATGATCTTGTTTAATAATCCATGGTTGATGGCTATGCTTTTGAAAAATGTCACATGTATGCTCTCTCATGTGTAAATGCCATTACTTGATTTCTTGAGTTGGGTGTGTGGGAGCTTCTTTGTAGCATATGTATAGTTTCCTTTGTGCATTTCTTGCATTTGGCATGGCATATGTAACATGATGTATAGGCATCCTGGTATATTAGATTGCATGCATATATGATCTTGACATATTTTAGTGGCTTGGTTATGCTTAATTTGTGGTTGGATAGCTAGTTTATTGATCATATGGGGCCAAAGGCTCATTTGCCATCATGAATGTTTAGCCCTCTTGCTTCATCTTATGGAAGGGCATAAGTTCCTTTTTGTCGCAAAGACATTTCATGTACCAATTATGAATCTGAAAATGAAATGAAAAATGCTTGGAAAATGTGCTCCCATGTCATATGTGCTGAATTTAATTTGCTTTGAGTGCTAAACCGTTGCATGATGCCTACCAATGAGAATTCTCATACATAGAAGTAGGCACATGGCTCGGTGGCTTTGACATGACATGAGGTGCTTGTGGGTGTTTGTGATGGTCTTATGATTGGAATGGCTGTCCTAGAATGAAGATTGTGTGGCCTTGCCATTTTGATATGTTTTGATCATGTTTAGGACTTTGCTCGTGAGAGGCAAATTTTTCGCAAAATTGCCCAAACCCATCTTAGCTTCATCCAATGGTTGTGAAACTTGGCGATCTTATAGTTTATTTCAATACGAAGCTATAGAGTATCTAACTTGCTCATTTGGACATGTGTAGCACCCTATGTTGAATTTTGTCTATTTGAGAAGCTCTAGGTTAAAAGTTTTGCATTTTTGGCTTGATTCATGCATTGCCAACAAGGGGGAAAAGTTTGAGGTTGAAATGGCTTGCTGGATTCACTGAGAAGGTTTTCAGGTGTTTTCGAGCCATTTCTGGGCTCTGGTGTGCACCGGTCTGACCGGTCGAGGTCACCGGTCTAACCGGTCAGAGTGCTGGTCCTGTGCACATGTTGAGCACTGGTCTGACCAGTGGTGGTGACCGGTCTGACCGGTGAGAGTTGAGTTGTTGCAGGTGCCCTATTTCAAGTGGTGTCTTGCATGCATTCGTTCAGGGGGAGTTGCATTGGTTCAGGGGGAGCTTGCATGTGTGCAGGGGGAGCTCTTTGTGGTTTTTCGAGCTTTGTTTTAGTGTTTTGCGTTCTTTGCTTGAGTTTTGTTTTGTCTCAGATGTGTCGAGCCGTTGCCCTTGCCTAAGGGGTCCGAGACTTGTCTTCTTCAAGTGATCTTGCTCTTTGCCTTGGTTTGGCTTTCGATCGCTTGTTGGAGTTTCTTTTTATTTGCTTCTTTAATTTTTCTTTTCCCTCATGTTTTTTTATGTGGGTGTTGCCAATGCACTCATCAAGGGGGAGATTGAGGACCATGTGTGGTTCAAGGACCGGTAGATGGTCGCTTCCTTGTGTGATGAGTGATTGACAACGTTGTGTGGATTGATTCTTGGCTAAGTATTGCAGGTGCAGGTTGCGGCTTGACTGGTGTTGGTTCAGGTGAAGAAGAAGCGCGAAAGGTCATCGCCGGTGAGGCATCCAGGTGTGGAGAAGACATGTAGGCTTATTTCGAGGGACCCGGTGGCCAGCGGGGTCAAGTGCGGGCCGCATGGTGGCATGAACCGCAAGATGAAGTCATGGACGGTTTCTTGGTTGAGCCTAAAAACCAAGGTCGAGCCGGGACTACGTGGGAGCCGAGTCATGAGTGGCGATTGGCGGAGGCTACACCGAGTTCGCGGGGTTTCCAGTTGTTCACCAGAAAACCACTAGGTTCCTTGATTGATCCACAAAGCCAAGACCGGAGAACCGAAGACGGTGCTGCAGCAGTGTTAGACCGGTCTTACCGGTGGGTACCGGTCTGACCGGTGAGGAGCACCGGTCTGAACGGTGTGCGACGATGCAGTCCGGAATCTTCGAAGCGGAGGACACGTGTCGGGATCGCAAGGCTTTGAAGGATCAGATGGCGACTAGAGAGGGGGGGGAGTGAATAGGAGCCGGCAAAAATTCTTCTCAAAGGACCCGGCCTATACCCTTGTCAAATCCCGGTCACACACAAGCGATGGATCGAATCACACACCAATCGCCAAGACAGCAAGTTTATGGATCAACCTCTAGTCTTAGGAACGATTCCTTGAAGCACACGCGGAAGCACGAAAGAAGGAAGGGAGGAATCGAACCAAGGAACAAAGCACTCAGGCTCTGGCGGACCGTCCGAACAGGTGGGGCGGACCGTCCGCACGGGCCACGCGGACCGTCCGGCCTCGCTGCCGCGGACGGTCCGCACACACACCGCGGACCGTCTAGCCCTTCGCCGCGGACCGTCCGAAAAAGCAAACAGAACCTCCAGAGACTACCCCGAATAACGGACCGTCCGCGGGGAGCACGCGGACTGTCCGCCAGGCACCCGCGGACCGTCCGCCCTCTGCTGCGGACTGTCCGAAACCTTGCCCAACGAAAACTCAAGGCCACGACGGATCAAAAGCGAAGCCGAGCAAGAACACGAAGAACACGGGAAGAACTCACTCCTCGCGGACCATCCGCCGGTCCCTCGCGGACTGTTCGCGCCTCACGGACAGACCTGAAAACAGCCCGACCTCGAAGGTCAACTCCCCCAAATCATCATCGGATTTCCCAAATGGTAGAAGCTGTGGAGACAAGGGTTTGGGGACTTGAAAAGCGTCACACAAGGATGCTATAGCCCAAAAATCTTTCCTCCTAACTCCCTAAATCACCGGGAATCGCGAATCCTTTGAGCACCACCAAAAGCTAGACCACCGAACGAAAATCCTTGAATCGAAGTGGTTTCCCGGCGTTTGAGGGCACAATATCAATCACAAAGATGCACGAGACATCCATCCATGTTTCCCTCAAAGAAATCCGGGGAGAAACCCACTCAAATTCGCGGAATCACACCGAGAACAAAGGCACCAAAAACAAGCACGAAAAAGACCACGGAAAACACAACGCCGAATCTTCTATACAAACCAGGAAAGATTCACAAGGTCTAGCATGCAGCCCTAGCATCCATCCCTCTCAACAAATCTCTCATGAAGCTCTCATGCTAGCCTAGAGAAAATGGAGAAGAAAATAGTCCAGGAAAATGAGAAAGAGGGGGAGAATGAAATCCTAAGTCGCGGAGAGAGGGAGTCATCCACACACACTCATGGCTTATATATCGGGTCCCACCGGTGTAGGAAATGACTCGACTACCACTAACTCAACTACTGGCGATACAACCCACGCAGGGGCATTTATGTAATGTTTGTGGGTCTTGCCATCGGACGGCCACGCCTTCGCCGCACCCCGCGTCCTCCCGACGCAAGCCATGCGATCCCGCCGCGTGTCCTCCGCTTCGAAGCTTCCCGACACGCCCGGATCCCGTCTCTGTCGTGTTGGGTCTTCGGACTTGGTTTTGAGGCCCAAACCAAGAAACCGTCCTCCGATGGTTTTGTGGGCAAACCACCAAACCCCACGTGCTCGGCCCGGCCTCCCACCAAGCCCTTTGACTCGACCGCCACCGTGCACCGGCTCGATCGTACATGACTTCGTCTTGCTCGTCTCGCCACCATGTGGCCCGCACCCAGTCCCGCCGTCCACCGAATCCCTCGAACCGAGCCTACTTGTCTCTCCATCTCCCAGAGGCCCCTCAAGGCTGAAGAACTTTCGCGCTCGTTCTTCACCTGCAACAACACGAACTAGGCCGCAGCCTGCACCTGCGCACTGATCCAAGAGTCAGTCCAACACCCGTTGTCAATCACTCATCACTGAGGAGCGGTCATCCATCGACCACCGGACGCTCCCCGGTCCTCAATCTCCCCCTTGATGAGTGCATTGACAACACACAACGCGAAATGAAATTCAGAGAAAGAAAGTAAGAAGAAAGAAAAACAAAGAAGCACAACTCATGACCAAGACTAAAGAAAGGCAAAGAAAGGTCACAAGCCGAGCAAAGCACAAACTCCGCACTGAAAACAGCAAGAAAGCTCCCCCTGAACAAATGCAAGCTCCCCCTGAATATGTGGATGCAAACTTCCAAATTTTAGCTCACCTCTTCTGAATTTTCATTAAGCTCACCTTTTCTCCCCCCTGTTGACAATGTATGAATCAAGGTGAAAATGCAGAAATGCAAAACAAAGCATATAAACATCTACATGAGCTTCTCAAATAGGCCAAATTTAGTGTCAAAGGCTAGAAATGAGACAAGGAGCACATATATGGATCATAACATAGTCAAAGCATTGCCACAAGTAATATATGGAAATATAGGCATGTGGCAAAGCAAATTTTCAGATTTGAATAATTATATCAAAATGTAAAGGACTATCCATGTCACATTCGAGCCAAAAACATGCATATCCACCAGAGATCATACAAGGATATCCAATTCTCAACAAAAGATCATTGCAAACACCCGTAAAGCAAAGCATGTCATGTTAAAGCTCATGAGCCATGTGTCCACTTCGGGGAGACTTCTCACTGGTGAACATCATGCAACATGTTTTGCAATCATGTGTAAAGAATAAGCAATTTAAGCATAAACATGATGGATGGAGCATTTTTCAAGCATACACACTTCTTTTCAAGATTAATTCATTTCATGGTACATGAAGTGCCTTTGCGGCAAAAAGAAGCTTATGCTCCTCCATGAATGCAATATAGGCTAAACATTCACAATGATATTCGACCTTTGGCCCAAAAGCAAGAAAAAGATATCCAAGCACAATCTGAGCATAGAAAGCACATTTAGACCAAAACGTGACATGGATACACTATTACACCTGAGTGGAGCACATTTCATCAAAATTTAGTCAAGATTAGCATTTGATTCAAAAAAGGCTATCTCACAACATATATATCTCAAATATTCCAAGAGCATAGCCTCACATAGCCATTTCTCCACATATAGGACCAATATCTCACAAATAGCCAAAGAGACTCAAATAAGGCATATAAAAGGATCTCATCATCCTAAAATGCAATATGATACAAATGCAACATGATATATGACAACATGACTATCCTACCATGGTTTATACATCAAGCAAAACATGTATATACATCAAAGTAAACATGGTATGATACATATGGTACAAAAAGGAAATCCCTAAGAATCAACTAGAAAGGGCAACACACCCCAAGTTCCCCCCGCAAGCGCACAAATGTAGCTTGGTCGAGAGGCTTTGTGAAAATGTCTGCAAGCTGATCTTGGGTAGGGACATGGCTCAACACAATGGTCCCTTTCTCCACATTGTCTCTCAAGAAATGGTACCTCACTTCTATGTGTATGGTTCTGGAATGAAGCACATGGTTTTTCGCTACACTTATGGCACTGGTGCTATCACAAAGAAGTTGGATCTGGATGCACTCCTCACCAAAGTCTCTCAAAGTGTATGAAATCCACAATAGCTGGGAGCAACAACTCGCGGCTGCAACATACTCTGCCTCGGTGGTAGACTGAACTACACTAGACTGCTTGCGGGAAGACCACGAAACCAAAGAGGACCCAAGAAACTAACAAGAACCAGAAGTAGACTTCCTCTCGACTCGACAACCAGCAAAATCCGCATCAGAAAAACCATGAAGAGAAAGAGTTGAGGAGGAAGAATACCAAAGTCCAAGAC
The DNA here is from genome assembly GCA_947561735.1 of Cenchrus americanus. Taxonomy (NCBI): domain Eukaryota; kingdom Viridiplantae; phylum Streptophyta; class Magnoliopsida; order Poales; family Poaceae; genus Cenchrus; species Cenchrus americanus. The sequence continues at coordinate 197,543,999 of OX387244.1, forward strand.
CAGGGACAGACTGTAGGTACCTGAAAATCCTCTTGATGGCCTGTCGATGTGATGTCCTTGTTAACACCAAAATTTGGTAAGGAGTCTGACTCGTGGGTCCGGTTCGATAAAGAGTCCGTCTGGTGGAAGGAAAGGTCTTTTCAGAGATATTCGGCAAAGAGATCTACGGTCGGCTATCTGCTCCGGTTCGGCAAAGGAACAGTAGAGCTGATTTTGCGGGATTGGACGGTGACGTGGCTCAATCAGGGGAGACGAATGGATGGATAGGCGATCAGGCTTAGAGATAAGTTAGGCAACGAATCCATTCGAAGTTGTGCTCAACAGGGTATAAATATGACCCCTGAATGTATGTAAAAAGAATCAATCATTCTTCTATACACACCGGCCTTACGCCAAACCCTAGAGTCCTTGTCGTGTCGTCGAGTTCTTCGAGAGGGCCATTCGATCCGTCGACCTCCGTGAGTACCGGCAACCTTGTATCATGTCTAGTATCATGCGGTGGATTTAGATCTGATGCAAGTAGTCTTGTTACCATGCTTCGTGTCATGCGGTAGATCCAAGCTTGGTTCAAGAAGGTTTCTTGTTAGATCATGAGTCATGCGGTAGGCTAAGATCTAGCTTGAAGCTAGTTATCGGCTCTATTGGATTTTGGCAAGATCCGATAGATTCATTAAGTTACCCCGTGTTATCTTGAGTTTTACTTTATGTTTTAATTCATGTAACACACCTTTGCCCAATCTAGATGGGTTTGGATCGGCTTTATCTCTTTTATGATCCTTGTTCGAGTAGATTTCATATTTTAACACTTGGATCTTATGCTTTCCGATAGCTGAAACCGAATCGATCTAGGTTGTTACGTGTTGCGGGTTCAAGCTTGCCAATGTTCGTATAAATCTTGAAAGAGCCGGGTATCATGCGGTAGATGCAGGTTTTTGGGTTGCTTTGGAGCTAATCATCCGGTGGATTGGATTCCCAAATCAATCTGATAGATTTATTCGCTTGGTAATGTTTGTTCCTTCTTCATCGATCCCGAATCGGCTGTTCAGCCGTATTCGGTTATGTTTCTTCATGAGTAGAACACGTGCGTTATTCATGTTTTGAATGATGTATGCTTTTGGCTTTCCATATTTAGATCGTATCATGCGGTGGATAGATCTATTTGTAGAAAGTGGTACGTTTTTTCATGTAAGTTGTATCATGCGGTGGATAGATTTGCTTGATATCGTACTTGATGGGTTTTAAAGTAACTAGACATGCGGTAGACTAGTGCTTTGGATCTATGCATACTTGTTTAATACATGATCATGTTCGTGCTTTGCTTTATTTATTTATCTAATGTTAATTTTCATGGGGATTGGTCATGGCCTCGTGCGTACGTAATTCTTGTTCAAACAAAGACCGATCGCTGTCATGCTCACGTCATCCATTCGGCAGTGTTGCCTTTTCCCTTTGCGGTTTCCCGAATGGTTCTAGTCCGTTGGCAGATAGCTCCTTATAGCTATGTGTCATCTTGTTTGGCTTTTTAGCCGTAAATATGGAACCTGCCCGGTACCACCCGGCAAGTTCCAAGCTTTGGTATTTAACTGCTTTATCTTTTGTTAATTTTCAGGAAAAATTGACTGGCACGTCTTCTCGCTCTCGCGCGTGTGAAGCCGCCTTGTTCGGCTTTCGTGTGTTTGGCGTTGAGTGCACTTTTTGCGTCAACACACTTTTTGGGCACGCCGCGTGGGACACAACGAATAGATTCAAGATGCTCCGAAATCGCGACCTCATGGATGTCAACCTTGAAGATCTCTCTCCAGAGCAGCGGCAGCAGCTCCAGGACATCGTGGACCAGTTTCAGCAGAAGTGTCTGCTGTCGTTCAAAAAGAATAGAAGCAGCGTCCCGTACTTAAAGAACGAGATGCCTAGAGTATTGCTGCCAGGGGAAAGTGATACCACATCCCAGCAAGAAAAGGAGGAGTGCATGCGAGTGTTCTAGGAATCCGCAGATTACATGCTTAGCAAGCACAACAAGGCTTTCCTCGGTGCGCTCCAGCAGATGATGGTGGCCGTCTTCGGCCCCGGCATGGAGCAAGCGTTCAGCAAAGCGCCCGTCCAAGGGGGCACTGTGGAACTGGGCGAATCAAGCTCTCAGCCGCCACTTCGGAGCCCGCCAGTGCAGCCTCCTCCCCAAAGCGCTGGAAGTCAAGCCTTCCAGCCTCCGCCACAGGCCGCTGGGAAACAGCCAGTTCAACCGCCACTGCAGGCCTCAGGACAGCCAATCCAGCCACCACCACAGGGCAGCACAGTCAACTCCGTGCACACCGAATCCGTACCAACCCACGTACGGAGACTTAGCATTCGGCTCGACCGGCGCCCTGCTCACTTCCGGCCAGAGAATTGCTCCGGCGACCAACTGGCTGCAGAGAAACTTGTACGGCGGTGGCTATCATGAGGTGGGGAACTACGGGGCGTTTGATGCTTTCCCACATCCAGGATACGCGCTAGCTGCAGGCGCGCAGGAGGATGACGCCCTGGCGCGGAGAATGGCCGAATTGATGCAAAATCAGTTCGGCCTCAAGCCAAAAATGCAAGGACCCGCCTATAAGCCGCCATTCCCAGAATGGTACTACAATGTGCTCTTGCCGCCATGGGTGAAGCCACCAACAGAGTTCACAAAGTTTTCGGGGCAAGACGACACGAGCACGGTCGAGCACATTGCTCGTTACCTCATGCAGCTCGGGGAATGTTCGGCTGAGGAGACTTTCAGGGTCCGCTACTTCGCCGCATCGCCGACGGTGTCCGGCGTTTCGGTGGTTCTCGTCCCCCGCCCCCGGGAATCGCTGCCGATGGAAGGATTTGGAGCGGAAATTCCACGCTCATTACTCGGCGGCGGCTCGGAGAAGAAGCCGATTGACCTCGCGACCATGAAGCGAGGCATAGCGAGACGCCACTGGAGTTTCTCCGGAGGTTCAGGGAGGTCAAAGGCATGTGCTTCTCGCTTAACTTGCCAGATGACCAGCTGGCTGACATGGCTGTCGCCGGGATGCTACCGGCCGTACGCGAAAAGTTGTTCGGGATGGAGTTTGAGAATCTGGGGCAGCTATCACAGAAGCTGTCATTGATGAGCAACCAGGCGTATGGATTTAAGAAGGACGCCAAATTTGGCAAGCAGCACGACGTCGCTGGCGTCTACAACCAGTTCTTGGACAAGGCTGATATGTTCGAAGATTCTGACGATGAATTGGATGTAGTCGCAGCAGAAATCACGTGGGGGAAGGAGCCTTTGACAATGAATCAGCGCTGGGTCAAGTAGACCAAGGGAACTTATGATTTCGACATCACAAAGGCTGATAAATTGTTTGAGCTCTTAGTAAAGGAAGGCCGAATCAAGCTGCCCGAAAGGCATTCCATGCTTCGGCCCGATGGAGTTAAAGCAAAACGTTACTGTGGTTTCCACGACAGGGATTCACACTCCATCAATGATTGCAGGGTCTTCAGGATGAGGATCCAAAAGGCTATCCAGGAAGGTCACCTCGAGTTCGACAACAAAATGAAGCTGGGATGGCCACCCCTTTCCTCGCAGCATGGTGGGCTTTTCTCGTCGATGCGATAACCGCCGAGGAGAAGGCAAAAGTCAAGGTCTTGACCTCGCCCGTGTCTAGACAAGGTGGAGCGGTGGACCCGTAGCGCTGTGTGACTCTCGGAACGTATGCAAGGTGACGCCCCCGTATTCTTAAGAGTCACATTGAAATTGGGGAGTCATCCGCAGCCAAGCCCGTGGTGACATCGCGCATCCTCCTCAATAAGTGGCAGCGCCAGATTGAGAAAGAGCGCTACCAGAAAAGGCGCTACGAGGAGGAGCAACGCAGAGCCGAAGAAGAGGCGCGCAGAAGGGGCCAGGAGCAGTATACGCGCGAGCAGGAGCGCGCGCACTGGGGATGCGCCTTCTTCAGGCACTGCTGGAATGAGGGGTTGAAGTTTTCCACGCTGAAGAACTGTCTGGAATGCAGTGACAGATATGTTGAGTACAGGCAGGAAACTGCCAATCGCCGATCCGTCCACGAAAGAATTGGAAGGATCCACCCCAACGGGGGATCGGCGTCAAAAAAAAATTGAAGTCATCGATCATCCCGGAAGCGCCAAGCCGATCTCGATGGGCCGATCAAGAGGAGGATGAAGATGACTACGTCTGGCAGAAGGGGCAATGGTGCCCGCCCGCCCCAAGGAGAAGCGAAGAGACGGGTCCGGGCCGCTTGAGGAACCGCGAGATGAGGCGGGCCGGGATCCGCACGAGGCAGGTGTGGCGCCCCAAGGACCAACCGGAGGGATCGAAGCGTTCGGCTCCTACATGCATGGTATACTTTCTGCCGAACGAGTTCATGGCTCCCGCTAACCAGGTTATGCAGGAGGAAGCTTCCTTCGATGATGAGCAGACCGAGGGGATGATGGCACAATCGAAGCCGCGTTGTGCCATCTTCGACAAGCCGGCCAAGAATCGTCATATGAGGCCGCACGGAGGGGGAGTACGTCAATGGCAAGCCATTGACCAAGATGTTCGTCGACGGTGGAGCGGCAGTCAACGTAATGCCGTACACCACCTTCAGGAAGCTTGGCATGGGCCCGAGTGATTTGACGCCTACAAGCATCATCTTGAATGATTTCGCCGGGAACCCCTCAGACACCAAAGGATGCGCTCACGTGGACTTGATGATCGGGTCCAAGACACTGCTCACCACCTTCTTTATCATCGATGGCAAAGGAGCCTACAGCCTGCTGCTTGGGCGGGACTGGATTCATGCTAACTGCTGCGTCCCATCCACCATGCATCAACAAACCTTTATCCAAAGGGATGACCATGAGATCGAGGTCGTCCAAGCAGATGACTCCGTGAGCGTGGCCAACCACTATGCCACAACACCACAATTACTGTTGGATGGTCTGATGCTGAAAGCCACATATAGCGTCAGACAGTCTAACCCTAAGAACATATAGCGTCAGACTTCAGCTGACGCTGTAAGTCCTGACGCTAAAACTCTTTAGCCGCCGACCCGTAATTATAGCGTCGCACAAACTCCGATGTCCTGAAAATGTTTAGCGTCGATCATCCGTTACTAGTTTTCAGCGTCAGATCCCCGCTACCATTCATATTGCGTCGTACAATCCAATGGTCCAAGAATTTATAGCGTCAGATTGTTTGATAGGACTATAAAATATGGGTAAAAAAAATAATATAATTAGAAAATATCATACGTATCTGCTGACGCTCCATCACATAAAAAGATACACACATACATCACATGAAGCTCAATACATATAAATATATATCATACAATCTTGTCCATACACACTGTTTGAATCATCCAACAATGCAAGTCATAGCAAAAGATTGCATCAAATGCACATCCTGGAAGAAGAAATACTAGTATTTGGGGTTTAACATACTAAGAATTGTGTACACAATCATTTCTAGGAACTCAAAAACCAAAAGCAATGGCTTGCCAGCACAATGGCACATCCACTAGGTTTGCACCACAAGCCGCCTAGCACTTCTCAAAAATATAACTATGTAATTAGATAAGTGAAGAAATATATGAACTGCTCTAGAGTACATTTGTAGTATATTTAAACATGCATCTACACAGACATGGAGGTATGTATCAAGCATTAGGGCAGGGAAAATCTGATCTTCCCGCAATAACAATTATGTAGGTAGGCAGGAAAATCAGTCTTCCGCAATAACAATTATGTAAGTACATAAGAAATGCACAATCCCATCTTTGTGGAGATGATGAACACTGAAAAGACACTACACAAAAGCAAGTCAATAACTTTTCACTAAAAAACATACCTTCTTATGGTAACCATCCAGATCTATGCATATGTTACAATGAAATAGCTACTGTAGAAATAATCAGCAATTGGAATAATTGCAATGTGCTTACCTCAGAACCAATGAACCTCAAGCGAATAATAGAAATGTTCAAAACCAATGCATATAGCACATAGATCATCACCATTGTGTAGCAAGAACGACTTTGATAATCAGCAATGTTGAATCAGGTAAAGAGTGGAATATGGATAAAATGGCTTAGATAGAGAACACAACAATGCACTTAGCTTTGTTGAGGCATATTCTGTGGTTTAAGTCTTACAATAATTTTTGAATTTTTTTCCATGCCAATAAATTAGTCTAACTCGCTTCATCTAACATCCAGCAGCTGCCATTTTCACAAGTTATTGCCCCCCCCCAGCAAGACACTACCTCTATCCACTGACAACAAGTTCCATAAACATAATGGTTAAATTGTATGTGGTAACAAGTATTAATTATATAAATATTTAATTAAATATTGGGACAACATCATAAATGATTTTATTATCTAGCACCTATATTGAACATATATCCTGAAGTAACATTTTCTAGTCGTCTTCCTCGGGCGCACGACTACCTCGACGACTTATCTCGACTAGTTTCAACCTCGAAAACTAGTCGAGGACGGCTCCCCGCGACATCAACAACTAGTCGGATCCACCTCCAACTAGTCGACTTCGGGCTCCAACCGCCGCGGCTCCATCACCGACCGCCACGGCTTCGTCAACACTCGTCCGCGAATTAAGCTAAGTCACTTATTTCAATAATTATTCTTTCTTTGGCTTGCTCTCCACATACGGAACCAACGCCAAAGACTACTTCGTGTACGCCTCTCAACGGCCACCGCGCAGCTACACCGTGCCGCCTATGCCTTGGGGGATGTTGATCGCCGCCACAGTGCTTGGTGCACCAAATTAGGAGGCTCTTGCCACGACGTTTCGTGTACCGAGTGCCGGAGGCGCACAACTACACCCCGAGGAGGCACTACGCAACTCGCTCTCCGCCACGCCGAACAACGAGCAATCGCGCTCTCTCTTGTCGCCATGCCGACTACCTTCGTCTACCTCTTAATGGTCTCGCTACAAGAGCACACGCCTTGATCCGCGCAAAGCCCCGGCTCCTCCCGTCATGCCTCCCACGCCCCGCCGGCTATGGCTAAACAAGCCGACCACAGAGACCGGCGCTTAAACCGCCCTCCCGTCATGCCTCCACGCCCCCAACCCGCTATGGCTAAACAAGATACTCACAGCAGATCGGGCGCTAAACCGCATCAAAGCTAACTACACGACGCCTAACGACCACAACAAGAGCATGACACATGACATTTACATCTATATTCATATTTGTATTTGTCATTTGTAGATTCAATTTCTACAAAAATGCTACATAATGTACGCATCTCTACTTTCGTGTCAAGCTTCCGAACGACTTCCGCACGCTCCGCGTACCTCCACCGAGCGGTTAGTTCCCAACTCGTGGGGCTACGTACCAAATTACTACTCGATGACAACTCGAGTAGTCTCCGCTAGCTCTCTAGCTCCTGGGGCTCGGCACCAACAACTACTCGATGTGGCTACTACGGCTCACCTGGCGACGAGCTCGGGGGCTGAACGCTGCAAGAGTACTCGATGATGGCTTTCGCGAACACCGAAGACCCTTGGATTGATTACCTAATCATTTCAAGGCTCGGGGGCTGCTATGCTACACCCATCATTCAAATTTTTCAAGACTAAGATTTGGAATCAAGATTGACCCCCGCCCAGAGTCCGCAACTCAACCTAAGGCTCGAGGGCTACTCCATATGGAGTGCGATTTTGCAACCGCACTTCCATATAATCTCGACTTCAAGACCGATGAGCCGGACCACCTTCCAGCCTCGCGAGCCATTCAAGTACTATTGAAGACTTCTTCAAGCGTACTCGAGGACGCTCAAGAACTACTCGAAGAGGCTTCAAGACTACTCGAACTACTACTCTCGACTACAATGTGCTCGGGGGCTTGCTCGGGCATACTCCCCGGTACTCATGCAAGGAAGGAGGAAGAGTAGAATACGGACTCCTACTCGAATTCCCCCCGTACTCCTACTAGGACTCGCTCCGTGTAATCCTACTAGGACTCCCGCCTTGTAACCGACTAGGAACCCGCCCCCCGGACTATATAAAGGAGGGCCGGGTACCTAGGAGGACATCCACAATCCCTCCGGGAACAACACCCGAGCGCCAGGGCGCAATACTACTCCAAACAGACGTAGGGTAGCTACTCGGCTACCCGAACCCGTATAAATCTTGTGTCTTGTGTCCTCGCGCATACCTTCGGGTTCCGGATCATGGCGATCCCCACCTTCTACCTTGCTGGGGTACCTCCCATGGAGGTCGAGAGGTTTAAACACCGACACCGGCGCCCACCGTGGGGCCATCGTCACCCCGTGTCTTTGTCCTTGTGCTCCACGCCTCCCGTGTGCCGTGTAGCGCAAGTCGGGTAGTCCCGTGGGCCCACCGAGTAGCTCGGTCTTGGTACCCACCGAGGTAGTGGGCCCGGGGAGGTCCATACGACACCGCTAACCGGGTTATGCAGAGGAAGCTTCCTTCGATGATGAGCGACCGAGGGGATGATGGCACAACCGGTGCCGGCCAAGCGTGGCCATCTTCGACAAGCCGGCCAAGAATCGTCATATGAGGCCGCCGTACTTGAGGGGGTACGTCAATGGCAAGCCATTGACCAAGATGTTCGTCGACGGTGGAGCGGCGGTCAACGTAATGCCGTACACCACCTTCGGAAGCTTGGCATGGGCCCGAGCGATTTGACGCCTACAAGCATCATCTTGAACGATTTCGCGGGAACCCCTCGGACACCAAAGGATGCGCTCACGTGGACTTGATGATCGGGTCCAAGACGCCGCTCACCACCTTCTTTGTCATCGAAGGCAAAGGAGCCTACGCGCCCTCGCTTGGGCGGGGCCGGATTCATGCTAATTGCTGCGTCCCATCCACCATGCATCAACAGCTTATCCAGTGGGTGGACGATGAGATCGAGGTCGTCCAAGCGTATGACTCCGTGAGCTTGGCCAACATGGAACCAGCCTTCTGGGAATACCAAGGCATCGATTGCTTCTCAGGGAAGGACTGGGGAGAAGGTCCTGTTGAACCCGTCGAGCAGGGACCAACGTACCGATTCAAGCGCCGGCTCTTATAGCAATTTTTAATGGAGAACCCCGTAGATGGCACCGATGGCAAATTAGGGCGAGGATTCATGTCGGCCGATAAGCCGGAAGAAGTTGACATTGGAAGCGGTGATAAGCCAAGGCCGACGTTCATCGGTGCAAATTTGCAACCGGACTTCGTGGGGAATTTGATTGAGCTTCTCAAAGAATACAAGGATTGCTTCGCCCGGGATTATTCGGAGATGCTCGGATTGGATCATTCCATCGTCGAGCATCGGTTGCCAATCAAGCCTGGTTTCAAACCATATAAGCAACCACCCCGGAAAATCTACAAGGATGAGGTATTGGCCGATGTGAAGAAGGAAGTTGAAAGATTACTTGATGCAAACTTCGTTCGGCCATGCAGATATGCGGAGTGGATATCTAACATCGTCCCTGTGTACAAGAAAAATAGAAAAAATGGGGGTTTGCATAGATTTCAGGGACCTGAACAGAGCTACTCCGATGGACGGATACGCGATGCCTATTGCCGATTTGTTGATTGACGCCGCCGCTGGACACAAGGTGATCAGCTTCATGGATGGCAATGCGGGATACAATCAGATCTTCATGGCAATAGAAGACATTTCAAAGACGGCCTTTAGATGCCCTGGTCATATAGGCCTATTCGAGTGGATCGTCATGACGTTTGGATTGAAAAATGCCGGTGCGACCTACCAACGAGCCATGAATTACATTTTTCATGAGTTGATCGGCAAGATTGTGGAGATCTACATTGATGATGTGGTAATCAAGTCCCTAAGTCATGACACCCATTTGGAAGATGTGAAAAGAACCTTGGAGTGCACCGAAACATGGTTTGAAGATGAATCCAAACAAGTGCGCTTTTGGGGTTTCAAATGAGAATTCTTGGGGTTTTTGGTCCACGAAGGAGGAATTGAGGTTGGCAAAAAGAGTATGAAGGCCATTGATGAAGTTGTTCCTCCAACTAACCTCAAGGAGTTGCGATCCTTTGCTCGGCAAGATCAATTTCGTAAGAAGATTCATATCAAATTTGTCACGAAGGTCTTGCCGTTTTCTCCGCCGTTAAAGTTAAAGAAAGATCGAAGTTTATTTGGGGCGACGAACAACAAAAGGCTTTCGACGAAATCAAGCAAGACATGAAGGAGCCACCGCATCGGTTTCTCCCCACTCGGGACAAGCCTTTCAAGTTGTACGTGGCGGCCGATACCCAAACCATTGGATCGGCCCTTATTCAAGAATTTGAAGGAAAGGAGCGGTAGTAGCTTATCTTAGCCGAAAACTACTTGATCCCGAAACCAGGTATTCTACCGTAGAAAAAACCGTGCCTTTGCGTGTACTACTCGTGTACAAAGTTTCGGCACTACCTGTTGAATGCCGAATGCACTGTATATTCCAAGTTTGATGTGATAAAACATATGTTATCTATGCCAATTTTGAACGGCAGGATTGGCAAGTGGATTTTAGCTTTATCAAAATTTGAGTTGAAGTTCGAATCGGCAAAAGCCATCAAAGGTCAGATCATTGCCGATTTCATAACTGAACATCGCGATCCGTCAATTGATTTGCTTGAGATTACCCCTTGGGCTTTGTTTTTTGATGGATCATCATGTGGCAAAGGTGGGGGAGTAGGGATCCTACTGATTTCGCCTAGAGGTGAGATGTTCGAATTCGCCATCTCTATACAGCCCACTGTCACAAATAATCAAGCAGAATACGAGGCATTACTTCGAGGGCTTCAGTACTTGAGAGAAGCAGGGGCCGTTTCGGTTGAAGTTTATGGAGATTCGGAGCTGGTAATCAAGCAATTGAATGGCCAATATGAGTGCAAAAGTGAAGCGCTGAGGAGTTACTACGAAGAGTGTAGGGAAATCTTGAAAAGCTTCCCATTGGTAACCCTACAGCACATTCCTATAGAACATAACGAAGAAGCAAACAGGTTAGCTCAGAGTGCTTCTGGTTACAAAGAGAGCCAAGAAGCGTTTGCTGCGGAAGTGTGTGCACTAGGGGCGGATCTTGCAGGAGATGATTGGAGGAAAGAGATCATTGATTACTTGAAGGATCCTTCCCGTAAAGACTCTAGGAAGCTCAGGTACAAGGCCATAAAGTTCGTTCTTCTGGATGATAATTTATTCTATAGATCGTTGGATGGGGTACTACTACGATGCCTGGGTCCAGAAGAAGCCAAGAACATGATGAGCGAAGTGCATGATGGAATATGTGGAGCGCACCAATCGGCCTACCATATGAAGTGGGTCATTAGACAAGCTGGATGCTTTTGGCCGACGATATTAGAGGACTGCTTTGAGTATTACAAGGGATGTCAGGATTGCCAAAGGTTTGGGAATATTCAAAGGGTCCCTGCATCAGCATTGAATCCCATCATCAAGCCATGGCCATTCAGGGGTTGGGGCATCGACTTGATTGGCCAAATTAACCCACCATCTAGCAAGGGGCATAAGTTCGTGCTTTTGGCTACGGATTATTTCACTAAATGGGTTGAGGCGATTCCACCGAAGAAGGTGACGTCGAAAAACATGGTTGAATTCGTCAAGGAGCACATCATCTACCGATTTGGAATCCCTCGGACAATTACCACCGATCAAGGGGCACAATTTGTGTCACCGGAGTTCGCAGAATTTGCCGAAAGCATGGGGATCGATTGTTTAATTCCTCTCCCTATTATGCCCAGGCTAATGGCCAAGCAGAGGCTTCTAATAAGATCATGATCAAGTTGATACAAAAGAAGATCGATCAGAAGCCAAGAAGGTGGCATTCGGTTCTCAGCGAAGCACTGTGGGCTTACCGAATGGCCCCCCATGGAGCCACAAAGACTTCTCCCTACGAGTTGGTTAACGGGCATCATGCAATTCTGCCTTGGGAGATGCAATCAGATTCAAGGAGAGTGGTGCTGCAGAAGGATTTAAGCTACAAAGATTACAGTGGCCTAATGATGGACGAGCTGGAGGATTTACATATGATCCGTCTTAGAGCCCTGGAGAATATCGAGAAAAACAAACTGCGGGTTGCCAAGTACTACAATAAGAAAGTAAAAGTAAGGCAATTTACAGAAGGCGATCTAGTGTGGCAAGCATTATTGCCGATTGAAACTAAATACAGCGAATTCGGCAAATGGTCCCCCAACTGGGAAGGACCTTTTCGTGTGGTCAGATGCGTCCCTGGTAATGCATATATATTGAAAACTTTGCTAGGATAAGAATTTTCCGCTGCAATAAATGAAAGATATCTGAAGAAATATTATCCTAGCATTGAGATCGATCGGTGATTACACACATCTGGCTCAGAGATAGCCGGCACTCAAGAATGAGGCCGCCTTCAGAACAAAAATCCATGAACAGGAAAAATGGCCAATGTCTAGATGCATTGCCCTTAGCACGAAAACTACAATTACAACTGCTTCTTGCAGGTTTACATCTAACAACCCTGATGGTCAGATCCCCAAGGAGGTGGGAAGCAGAAGGCGTGGAGAAAGAAGCGAAAGTATGATTCAATCTTTTCTTTACTTCTTCGGCTGCTCCCTCTTTAGTTGTTCCAGGACCACCGTGACGGCAACTTGGAACGCACGGGGATGACCATGGTTGGCGGCCTCTACCAAGGTATCCTAGGCCGTCTTCAGGTTGTTGTACCTGTCAGAGACATCTGAAGCAGAGGAATCAAGGTTGGGGGCAAGAAATCCAGATGCAAGCATGAAGAAGTCAGAAGCGTTTACCCCCTACTAGTGCTTCCAGAGCCATGCGACGCTCGCGCTCGGCTTGGCAGCGGGCGGTGATGTCCCTGAGACCGTGCTCCAGATGCCGAACGCGGCGGCGCAGCTGATGGTTGGCCTTCGTTCGGGCGTGGCCTCCTCTCGCCTCGAGGGAGGAATCGGAGGAAATGTACTCCCGCACATCTTCGGTCCCAATGATCTCTTCGGGAGCAAATCAAGACCGAAAAAGGAAAAGAAAGGAGAACATGAAGCGCGAGATCATGCGGAGGAACGAGGAGTAGATCAAGGGAGAACTCACTCCCGAATCGTGCGCTTCTTTGATGAGCCGCTCTCCCGAGGTTGCTTGCCCTTGTCCATGGCTTTGGGGTTTTCTCCCTCCGAGGATGGGGAGGAGATGAGAAATGATGGATGAGTGTGCGAGTGGATTTGCGTGCATCATCCCGGCCAGGCTATTTTATTGACCGAAGGGGCGCATTGGGAGTGATGACCGGCTAGTACACACTGTTGGAATACCAAACGGCAGGGTTTTCTCCCAAGTGCGAGGGGTTTTGCTTGAACAGTGTTTATGGATTGCCGAATTGGGTTCTTCTGTGGATTTTGCGCCAAGGGGCAGTTGTTCTCGCGCATTCGGCTCAAGATAGTTCCCGGATGCATTCAAAGAAAACAAGATTCACCGATGCAAAGTGCAAAAAGAATCATCACAAAGCAAGCACAGGATTCAAAAGCTCTTCATTTATTGCCGATATTTACACATCCCTAGTACAATCTAGTCGAAGAGTCTGTTCAACACAGATTGGGGATGAGTAATTTCGGCAATGGCGTCGCCGTGGCCGTCGAGGCGCTCCAGATGAGCTCGATCTCGTCGATGTCCCTCCCGCGCGCCGCCACGGAAGCCACGCGGCCTGGTGGAGTAGTCGACGTCCGTATGCGTCGCCATGGCAGCCAGGCCCAAGGTGGTGCCCAAACGAACGCCATGAACGGCCACCTCGTCGACGCGGTGCTCCACCGCGGCAAGGCGCTCCACCGGCATGTCGCCACGGGCATTCACCTTCTCGGCCAGCTGCTCCACCAGCGCCTTCAGCTGGTTGAGCTCAGCGTCGCGGGCTGCAAAGAGCAAGAAGAAAATATTAGCATCAAAAGCCGGGCTGGGTCAAGAATCACTTTCAGAGCCGTACCGTCGATGGCTTCCAGCAGCTGTTTGCGCTGGTCCTCCCACTCCAGCTCGGCTACACCCGCCTTCTTGGAGACGTCCTCCAGCTCGCGCCGGGACGCCTCCAGCTCCTCCTTGAAGCGGAGGGCATCGACTTCCCCGTACGGCACGGGGGAGTGGCCATCGGACTCCGAAGAGTCGTCTGGAAGGGGTCGATTGGCCGGTGCAGGAGACGGATTCCACTGAATCAATCTAAAAAAGGGATGATCGTCAAAACAAGAAGAAGATCAAAGCTGAATCAAAGAGGAGGACTCGATGATCATTACCTCCGGCGCACGTTGGCGCTGCTCCCCTCTGCCTCGTCGGAGGCGCGGCGGCGGTTGAGGCGGCGCACCATAATGGCTTGGGATGTGCACTGTTCACAGAAGGGCTAAGGTTGGCAAAGATTCGAGAGCTAGGAGGCCTGGTGGAGAGCTAGAGGCACCTATGGATGCATTTATAGGCCTGGCAGGATGAATCGTGGCTTCGAGTTGTGGTGTTGGATCGTGGCGCATATCCGGAGAAAATCGGAAGGTGGAAAGGTTTCCTTGGCCAACCCGCCGACGGGTCCCTTGGAGTTCTAGGCTGAGCCGCGTTCAGTCGATTGGTTCGGCTAAAGAAAATCAAAGTGCCATTCGGGAGTTGGCGATTCATTGCCGAATGGGTCGTTCAGCGTTATATCTGAAGATGCACAAAAGAAAGGAAACAAATTGCAAGACAATATTACAAGAACGACCGATTCAGTTATACATCAATAAGGGCATTCAAATGTTCAGGTGTTTTGCAATCACGCCACGAGCATTAGATGTTGTCAGACGAAAATTGTCCAGCAGCTCCTGGCAATCTTTGTGAGTACCCGACAAGTCGATGAGTTCTGCATCGTATTGCTTTACCCTGGCGATAGCCGATTTTGCTTCCGCTTGGTTCTTTTCTATCAATCCAGGGAGCTCGGCTATTTTCTCCTTGTCGCCTCTATCTCCGCCGACAAGCTTCTCGCTCGCTTCTAGAGCGGCTTTTCCCGGCAACTTTCGGATCATAAGAAGCCCGCAGTTAGCCAATGTATCCTTGTGGCTCTCTGCTCGGGATTGTGCCCCGGTCATGGCATGTTCAGCATCGGCTTTCTTCTTTTCAATGGCCGGGCGGGAGCGCAATTTCCTCAAAGCATGCTTTATGGGTGCATAAAGGGTGTCCAAGCCATAGACAGATGATAGAGGAGTTCTGATGTCTTCAGAAAGTTCCTGGCTGATGGGTTCAAACATCTCCTCGAAGTGGTCAAGATCTTTGAACTGATCTTGTGCATCCCTTTCTAGCCAGGCAACTATTTCTTTAAGCTTTGATAACACTTCATCTGACAGAGGCTGGTGTGCTCTTTCCATCGCCTCGGCACCTGGATTGCTCTCTGACGGCGGGCTTGGTAAAGATAGAGCCTGATCCTGAGGAGCAGTATTGCCGAGTTAAGAGTGCTAAACGTGGAGGTAGCAGAGTTAAGTGCAGATGGATACCTCATGGCTGGTTTCTTGAGCAGGGGCAATCGCAGGAGAAGGAGGTGCTCCAGGTAAGGCCGAAGCTTCCGAGCTGGGAGGTGTCGATGCAGCTGCTGGTAGCTCGTGGGTTTCTGGCTGATGAGGAGTAGGGTCTACCTCTGTTGGGATTGTTGTCTCTGCATGACCAACAGGCGATTGTGCCCTTGGAGGACTTGATGGCTCCGGCTGGATTGGGAGATTCATCTCTGGAGAATTTATTGCTTCTGCAGAAGGTGATGAAGATGAGATCTCCACTGGGATAGGCAATTCGACCCTGGATGGGCTTGCTTGTTGAGCCACTGGAACATCAATCAGCTGTTCTTCCACTGTTTCTTCTGCAAATATCAAGTCACAAGGGTAAGTGCTAGTGTTCATCCTTAAAAGAGGACAATGAAGGTCATACCTGTGGATGGGGCATTGGAAGGCTCTGATGCCGAAGATTGTTGGGCTCTGGTCTGAAAATACATAACGATATGATTCATCAAGAACAGGGTAATCTTGTAATCAAGAGGGTAAAGGATTTTACCTCAACAAGCACCTTCTTGATAGTTCTTCTCCTCTTGGCACTTGGAGGAGCAATCAGATGCAGACCTTGCCTCCTGTCAGCAGCAAGACTAGATAGGCTGGGATCTGTTGTAGCATACCTGGACATTAGTTGAGCAAGAGTTGTGGATTTGAATCCCAATGCTGAAATTGGGCCTTCGGCATTATAAGCAATATCCCTGGCTCGAGGGGCAGGCACTGTGTTCTGTGGGATCAAAAGAATGAGGTCAGAATCATAATTGAGAGGGGAGATGTCTGATCCAAAGGTTCATTATGTTACCTCTGAGGTTGGCAGGAAATCAAGCATCAATTCTGCACAGAACACATGTACAGGTTCACTGAAGATGTGATCATGGAGTTCTTGCCACCAAGAGTTAAAGGAGGGATGAGCTATGACTGTGGGCACAAAAGGACAGGTATAGATAGTAGGGCTACACACATATTGGAAGACCCTACTGCTGTGCATGCTCTCTTTGATTTCCTCCCTAGGCTTAAGGAATTCATGCAGAAATAGCCTTGGGGGCATCTGTCCACATCCAATTTGCCTGGCCACTACATTGGGCTGGTAATATTCATAACTGCTAGCATTCAGCCTTCCTCCATTGAACTCGGCCGGCAGTATGCATGGGCGGATTATGATGTTGAAGATCTCTAAGAATCTCCCATCTTGATGGCCGGGCTCAAAGGAAAATTCAACATGGAAGGTCAAGGTGTCATTGTCCAGATAAGGGAGCCAGAGAGGATTGGGGAAACCTTTGAAGAATAACTCGAAGAGTTGGCTGATGTCCTGCTGAACAAGAACAGTTGAAGCCGCTTCTCCGTAATTCTGGCATCCCCTGGTAGATTGGGGCTCTCCTTCAGGGTAATTGGACAAAGGGAAGAACCTGGAGTTCAAATCGACACCAATGATCTGATGCATGTGGAGTTGCAGCCATATTTGAACAAACCACCAAGGGCCGTTGACACACGCTATCCTTTGGTTGGTATACATCTGGGTGACAGTCTGGTGAAGCATATGATATACACTGCCCAAGAAAAATTTTCCCAGAGGAAGGCGGTTGCCACTGGCCAAATGGGACGCCATTGCGATGTGGTTCAGGGTAGGCTCGTTGGCTTTGCCGCAGAAGACAAATCTACACAGCCACATATTCAGAAACGCTCTATATTCAACGGCGCCCAGGGGATTGTCTTTCATGTGTTTCATGATGTAATTCTTGTATCCGTTCCCTGGCTTCACCCCTGTTTGCCGTGATGAATTTTTGAAGTTCCAAGGCTGAACAGACCCTGTGATGTCAAGGCCGGTGATCATGTATACATCGGCCAAGGTAGGAGACATTGGGCCGTGGCCAAAGAGGAAGGCGTTGACGCCATTTGACCGAAGTGGCGGGCGGCTATCGGGGAGGTCTTCGTTCTTTGGGGTCTCGCCCACGGATAACTCCGAGCACCGGGAGATGCGGAGGGTATCCGGGTTGGTTAATCCACTCTTGTCCGCAAGGATCCTCCGATACCAAGTTCTCCACCCCGCAATTGGGGGTAAAGGCCGCTTCTTGAAAGCGTCTTGCCATTGAGGTGGTGGAGATAGAGCCGCTTTAAAGGGGATTCTCCGAGATTCGAGCTCGCGATGAAATCTCGAGGGTCGTGGTTCCCCACGGACCAAGATAGTAAGATCTCGAATTGGCCTCGTGCGAATCAAAAGCTCAGTAGAGAGCTCCTGGAAAGGAAGCGGAAAAGGAAATCTCAGGTAAAATTGAAAACCTAAATGACGAACGAAGCTTACGGGGGATGAATTTACCTGAGCATCTTGGTTTTGAGCTGCCATTGGAGGTTTGAGCTCGAGACGAGAGGATTTAGGGTTGGATCTGGATGAAGATTTCGGCGGATTGCGAAGAACAGGTGTTGACGGATTTGATTTGAAGATTCGTGGCTGGAGTCAACTGTGGAACAAAATTACTTTTATCCCACAATTGAAGGGGCATGTGTTAACACCAAAATTTGGTAAGGAGTCTGACTCGTGGGTCCGGTTCGATAAAGAGTCCGTCTGGTGGAAGGAAAGGTCTTTTCAGAGATATTCGGCAAAGAGATCTGCGGTCGGCTATCTGCTCCGGTTGGGCAAAGGAACAAGAGAGAGCCGATCTTGCGGGATTGGACGGTGACGTGGCTCAATCAGAGGAGACGAATGGATGGATAGGCGATCAGGCTTAGAGATAAGTTAGGCAACGAATCCATTCGAAGTTGTACTCAACAGGGTATAAATATGACCCCTGAATGTATGTAAAAAGAATCAATCATTCTTCTATACACACCGGCCTTATGCCAAACCCTAGAGTCCTTGTCGTGTCGTCGAGTTCTTCGAGAGGGCCATTCGATCCGTCGACCTCCGTGAGTACCGGAACCTTGTATCATGTCTAGTATCATGCGGTGGATTTAGATCTGATGCAAGTAGTCTTGTTACCATGCTTCGTGTCATGCGGTAGATTCAAGCTTGGTTCAAGAAGGTTTCTTGTTAGATCATGAGTCATGCGGTAGGCTAAGATCTAGCTTGAAGCTAGTTATCGGCTCTATTGGATTTTGGCAAGATCCGATAGATTCATTAAGTTACCCCGTGTTATCTTGAGTTTTACTTTATGTTTTAATTCATGTAACACACCTTTGCCCAATCTAGATGGGTTTGGATCGGCTTTATCTCTTTTATGATCCTTGTTCGAGTAGATTTCATATTTTAACACTTGGATCTTATGCTTTCTGATAGCAGAAACCGAATCGATCTAGGTTGTTACGTGTTGCGGGTTCAAGCTTGCCAATGTTCGTATAAATCTTGAAAGAGTCGGGTATCATGCGGTAGATGCAGGTTTTTGGGTTGCTTTGGAGCTAATCATCCGGTGGATTGGATTCCCAAATCAATCTGATAGATTTATTCGCTTGGTAATGTTTGTTCCTTCTTAATGGATCCCGAATCGACTGTTCAGCCGTATTCGGTTATGTTTCTTCATAAGTAGAACACGTGCGTTATTCATGTGTTGAATGATGTATGCTTTTGGCTTTCCATATTTAGATCGTATCATGCGGTGGATAGATCTATTTGTAGAAAGTGGTACGTTTTTTCATGTAAGTTGTATCATGCGGTGGATAGATTTGCTTGATATCGTACTTGATGGGTTTTAAAGTAACTAGACATGCGGTAGACTAGTGCTTTGGATCTATGCATACTTGTTTAATACATGATCATGTTCGTGCTTTGCTTTATTTATTTATCTAATGTTAATTTTCATGGGGATTGGTCATGGCCTCGTGCGTATGTAATTCTTGTTCAAACAAAGACCGATCGCTGTCATGCTCACGTCATCCATTCGGCAGTGTTGCCTTTTCCCTTTGCGGTTTCCCGAATGGTTCTAGTCCGTTGGCAGATAGCTCCTTATAGCTATGTGTCATCTTGTTTGGCTTTTTAGCCGTAAATATGGAACTGTCTGGTACCACCTGGCAAGTTCCAAGCTTTGGTATTTAACTGCTTTATCTTTTGTTAATTTTCAGGAAAAATTGACTGGCACGTCTTCTGCTCTCTGCGCGTGTGAAGCCAGCTTTGTTCGGCTTGCTGTGTGTTTGGCGTTGAGTGCACTTTTTTGCGTCAACAGTCCTTGGCGAAGCCTGAAAACGAGCACACAGACACACACTGAACTGTATGTCTGGCCTTGTCGCCGTCAAGTAGAGGAGGGAGCTGATCATGCTCCTGTACTCCCGCTGGTCCACTGGTTCTCCGTCCTCGTCTGCATCCAAAGTAGCCGTACTCCCCATGGGTGTCGACATAGGCTTCACATCTTGCATCTGGAACTTCCTCAGCATGTCTTTCTTGTACTTGGTCTGATGTACAAATGTCCCTTCCTTCACTTGCTTGATCTGCAACCCGAGAAAGTACTGCAACTTGCCCATCATGCTCATCTCGAATTCCCTGCTCATCTCATCTGCAAACTCGGTAACAAGGTTATGTGACGAGCCACCAAAGACAATATGATCCACATATATCTGTACAATCAACAAGTCATTCCCATGCTTGAGGAGAAACAAGGTCCTATCCACAGTACCCATCACAAACCCTATGCTCACCAGAAAACTTCTCAATCTCCAATACCAAGCCCGGGGCACCTGTTTCAACCCATACAGAGCCCTTTTTAACCTGTACACCCTGTGTGGATACTTCTCACTCTCGAACCCCGGTGGTTGCTTCACATACACCTCCTCCTCTATGACCCCATTCAGAAAAGCACTCTTCACATCCATTTGAAACAACTTGAACCCTTTAGCCACGGCAAAGGCTAGAAGGATTCGAATTGCCTCAAGACGGGCCGCAGGAGCAAAGGTCTCCTCATAGTCGATCCCCTCCTTCTGACTATATCCCTGAGCAACAAGTCTGGACTTGTTCCTCACAACCATCCCATTCTCTCCCTCTTTGTTCTTCCAAACCCACTTGGTTCCTATAGGATGGCAATTTGGAGGTGGTTCAACTAACTCCCACACCTGGTTCCTCTAAAAGTTGTCCAACTCCTCATGCATAGAATTAACCCAGTTTGCATCAGATAAAGCATGTCCAATGTCCTTGGGCTCAAAGGTGGCAACAAGTGCAGCATTAGCGAAATGAGAGGAATTTCTAGACCTTGACGTGTAGTACGTTCGTTGATGTCCCCAATGATCTTCGACAGGGGATGCACTTCTTGAATCCACCGGGGAGCCTCACGCCTCGAGACTACCTCCCCCTCAACTTCAGCTTCTCTCACCTAGTCCCCTTGTCGCACCGTCATTGTCCATGAAGTAGACGGTCCACGCTCTGTAGTGGTCGTAGGGGAAGTAGTGGGTACACACTCAGCTTCAGGAGCATGGTTCTCCCCATCATCATCTCCAGCTTCATCCTTCTCCTCTTCAAAGAGGTCCTCGGCCATCTCCTCATCACCTGCACATTCAAAGCCAAGAGAGGTACATGGCATTGTCTCGTCGAAGGTTACCTCGCAAGTCTCCATGATTTTGTTAGTCTCAAGGTTAAGCACTCTATAGGCCCTAGAATGGTTAGCATATCCAAAGAAAATACCATCACTAGACCTAGCCTGAAACTTGTCGAGTTTTCCCTTCTTAAGAATAAAGCACTTGCAGCCAAAGGCTCGGAACTGACTCACCTTGGGTGCCCGACCATGCATCAGCTCATAACAGGTCTTCTTCTCGAAAGCTCGCAATAAAATCCTGTTAGAGACATGACAAGCTGTATTGACCGCCTCAGCCCAATACCTCTTAGGAGTCCTATGCTCATCGAGCATCGTCCTAGGCATCTCACAAAGAGTCCGATTTTTTCTTTCCACAACTCCATTTTGAGGGGGCACATAAGGGATCGAATACTGATGTTCAAGACCT
Source organism: Cenchrus americanus (assembly GCA_947561735.1). Classification (NCBI taxonomy): domain Eukaryota; kingdom Viridiplantae; phylum Streptophyta; class Magnoliopsida; order Poales; family Poaceae; genus Cenchrus; species Cenchrus americanus. Next base: position 197,565,410 of record OX387244.1, read on the forward strand.
AGATCACGACAAAAAGCATCTAAACGAGAGTTCTTGAACTCCGAGCCATTATCATTGCGGATAGCTCGAATAGCATTCCTATCCCTCTCGTTTTTCAACCTCACGATCAGATCTCGAACAAAACCAAATGTCTGACTCTTGTCTTCCAAGAAAAACACCCAGGCATAGCGAGAGTAATTGTCCACCACAACAAGGACATACCACTTCCCACCCACCGAGCCAACTCGAGCTGGCCCAACAAGGTCCATATGTAACAGCTCTGTCGGATGCTCGGTCATGACATCGGTCAGGGGTGGATGGGGAGTGGCTACCATCTTGCCATGCCTACACGGAGCACAAACCAAATCCTTCTCAAACTTCAACCTCGGCAATCCTCGGACAAGGTCAAGAGCACTCAAGCGGGAAACCAAATCAAAGCTCAAGTGACCCAACCTCCTATGCCATTTCCACAAATCAGAAGTAGGATCGGCCATCAAACAAAGGAGCGGACCCAAAGAACGAGAGAAATCGGCCACGAAAATCGACCCTCGGGGATGATCATACGTACAAGATCACCTCGAGAATCCAAAGAAACGAGACTCACCGTACTTGAAACGCACCTCAAAACCCTCATCAAGCAACTGAGAAACCGAAAGCAAATTGAAACCCAAAGACTTCACAAGAGCAACCCTCTTCAACGTTACCTTGTCACTCACATGCACAACACCCTCAGAAATCACCCTTCCTCGTCCATTGTTCCCAAATGTGATGTACATCTTTTCCTTGACTGGGGTGAGGCTGGAGAACCACTTCTTATCTCTGGTCATGTGTCAGGAACATCCGGAGTCGATCAACCAAATGTTCTCCAAGCCTCCTGCCTGTAGTCAGAAACAAGAACGAGAATGAGCTAGCGACTCGACACTGGGGTTAGCACAAAGAAAGTTGAACCAGTGTCGAGCCATCTGCTCAAAAGAGGGGTTAGCAAACATCACTCCCTTGCCACCAAACTTCCCATGTCCCATGGAAGGAGAACGAGCACCACTAGGGGGGAAACGTGGTCCGTAGTTCCTCTGGAACCCAAAGCTGCGATCATCTCCCCTAAACCCGTATTGAGGACGAGTAGGGGGACGTCCAGCAAAACCACCACGAGCCCGACCAAACCTCTCACCAGCACGCACACCATCATCTCTCCTATCAAACCTCTCACCACCACCTCTCTGTGGGAACCTACCACCCTGAGCTCCAACTCTATCAACACTCTTCACACTTCCCACACCCCGTGGAAGTGGCACCCTAGGCTCAGGAATACCATGAGACTGGCGATACCTGTCCTGGTTTGCTTGCTCACTAGCAAGCCTCTCATCCCTCTTCCTCTTGTAGCAAAACTCTACTAAGTGTCTCTCCTTGCCACAATACTCACACCTGAAGGGGATGGGTTTTGGTTTTGGCTCTGGCTTCTCTCTAGGCTTCTCACCCTTCTCACTCACAAACTTCACCGGTTTCTTTGTCTTAGGTGGGAATTTGGGTGGATCTTGAGTTGTGTCAAGCTTGTTGCATAGGTGGTTGGGCTTTGGTGTGAAAGAGTTCTTGGGTGCTTTTGGAAGTCGGACTTGGATGTCTCCGATCACCTCAAACTCGGGGTTAGACTCAACACACTTCTCATACACACTCTCCCCACTGTTCTCTCCCACTTTCTCACCCAACTTCTCAAAATCCAAACCACGACCATCTGCTCTCTTGAACTCCTCAATCATGATTTTCAACTGAGGTTCCTGCCCAGACAACCAACCCAACACCTTCCTCAAATAGTCATTCTCCTCATAGATGACATCCAAACGGGAATTAAGTTCAAGATTGCGCAAAGTAACTTCATCACAGCTAGAGCATGCATTGACAACAGGAGATTTCAAAGAAGCTTCCAAAGTGCTAATAGTAGAACGAGCATCAACAAGCTTAGCATTCTTCTCATTAAGCAACTTGATCTCATTCAACCATGCATCACACTCAAGACACTCAACATCATCAGGAGTAGTAGGAGCAAGTTTCAAAGAGTCATTCTCAAGTTTCAGTTCAAGCAATTTGGCCTCTAACTCTCCTACTTTCTCACTAGCATTCTCAAGTTGAGCCCTAAGATCTTTCCTCATCTTCTTAGCATCTCTCAACACACTATCACAGTTTTCAATCAAGCCATTCAACCTAGTGATCTCAACAAGCATAGAGTCGGGGTCACGATTTACCTCATCCTCCGAGTCGGAGTCGCTGTCTTCTTTCTCGCTCTTCTTGCTGCTTGAGCTATGGGCCATGCCACAAAAGCCCTCAAGCGCCACACAGCTCAACCCACGGAGGTTCCGGCTTGCACTCTTCTTACCCTTGCGCCTCCCGGCGTCTTCATCTTCACTGCTTGAGCTTGACTGTGCGTCGCTTGAGCTTGAGTCGACGTCGCTTGCACCGGCCACCATGGCTCTTTCCTTGTCCTTCTTGTAGCCGCCCTTGCTCGGTCGCCGCTTGTCCTTGTCCTTGCTCTTGGACTTGCTGAAGTGCTTGCCCTTGGAGGAGTACTTGTCTTCACGCCTCGGGTGCGCCTTGTACTCGCTCATCTTGTACTTGTTCTCCTCCGCTTCCGGGCACTCGGCGATGAAGTGTCCACGCTTGCCACACTTGTAGCATGTCCCCGAGCTCCGCCTTGCATTCCTCCGGCTATCATGTAGTCGATCAAACCTCCTTGAGAGCAAGGCCAGCTCCTCCTCGCCCAGCACATCAAACTCCTAATCTGGAATAGACATAAGAGAAGACAAGGAAAACTGTCGAAGGAAGGGTTAGTGTTGGCTTTGCCCTTTGATCCGCCCACAAGAGCAAGACTATGATCAGTCGAGCCCTCATGCTTGGATTGCAACTTCCTGTCAACCACAACCGACTTGAGCTTAGAAAAGAGGTCATCCAACTCAATAGTCAAATATTGCCCAAACTCCTTGATGGCCTCAACCTTAGCACCCCAAACATTTGGGTCCAAGACATGCAAGAGCTTCAAAGCTTGATCATGCTCAGTGTAAGGAAAATCCTCAACATTAGCCTTCATGTTGTTCACGATAGCGGTGAACCTCTAAAACATCGCATCAATGTCCTCACCGGGAAGTTGAGTGAAGTTCTCATATTGCATCCGGTAAGAGACAAAGAGGCGAGCCTCCACATGGTTATCACCGCCGTGAGCAACCAACAACTTCTCCCAAATTTGCCAGGCAAGATTCAAATGGCGAACACGCTCAAACTCAGGATCACACAAGCTCCGGACCAAATGATCAACGGCTTTTGCATTTGCCTCATACTTGGCCTTAGCACTAGCATCGGTCACCATAAGAGTATGGATGTTGACCAGAATAGCATAGGTCTTGTCAAGCACAATGAAATCCAACAACTTGCCACGAAGAAAGATCATCATACGACCCGCCCACTTGTGGTAACCCTTGCCATCGAAGTGCGGCGGACTGCCCCGCTCAACGTACGCCATCTTAGCACTCGAGACTTGTCAAAGTCACAAAGAATCTGGCACCAAGCTCTGATACCAATTGAAGGATCAGATGGCGACTAGAGAGGGGGGGAGTGAATAGGAGCCGGTAAAAATTCTTCTCAAAGAACCCGGCCTATACCCTTGTCAAATCCCGGTCACACACAAGCGATGGATCGAATCACACACCAATCGCCAAGACAATGAGGTTGTGGATCAACCTCTAGTATTAGGAAAGATTACTTGAAGCACACGCGGAAGCACGAAAGAAGGAAGGGAGGAATCGAACCAAGGAACAAAGCACTCAGGCTCTGGCGGACCGTCCGCACGGGCCACGCGGACCGTCCGCCCTGCTGCCGCGGACTGTCTGCACACACACCGCGGACCGTCTGGACCTTCGCCATGGACCGTTCGAAAAAGCAAACAGAACCTCCAGAGACGACCCCGAATAACGGACCGTCCACGGGGAGCACGCGGACTGTCCGCTAGGCACCCGCGGATCGTCCGCCCTCTGCTGCGGACTGTCCGAAACCTTGCCCAACGAAAACTCAAAGCCACGACGGATCAAGAGCGAAGCCGAGCAAGGACACGAAGAACACGGGAAGAACACGCTCCTCGCGGACCGTCCCCCGGTCCCTCGCGGACTGTCCGCGCCTCACAGACAGACCTGAAAACAGCCCGACCTCGAAGGTCAACTCCCCCAAATCATCATCGGATTTCCCAAACGGTAGAAGCTGTGGAGACAAGGGTTTGGGGACTTGAAAAGCGTCACACAAGGATGCTATAGCCCAAAAATCTTGCCTCCTAACTCCCTAAATCACCGGGAATCACGAATCCTTTGAGCACCACCAAAAGCTAGACCACCGAATGAAAATCCTTAAATCGAAGTGGTTTCCCAGCGTTGGAGGGCACATTATCAATCACAAAGATGCACGAGACATCCATCCATGTTTCCCTCAAAGAAATCCGGGGAGAAACCCAACCAAATCCGCGGAATCACACCGAGAACAAAGGCACCGAAAACAAGCACGAAAAAGACCACGGAAAACACAACACCGAATCTTCTATACAAACCAGGAAAGATTCACAAGGTCTAGCATGCCGCCCTAGCATCCATCCCTCTCAACAAATCTCTCATGAAGCTCTCATGCTAGCCTAGAGAAAATGGAGAAGAAAATAGTCCAGGAAAATGAGAAAGAGGAGGGGGGAAATGAAACCCTAAGTCGGAGAGAGAGGGAGCCATCCACACACACTCATGCCTTATATATCGGGTCCCGCCGGTGTGGGAAATGACTCGACTACCCCTAACTCAACTACTGGCAATACAACCCATGTAATGTTTGTGGGTCTTGCCATCGGACGGCCACGCCTTCGCTGCACCCCGCGTCCTCTCGACGCAAGCCAAGCGATCCCGCCGCGTGTCCTCCGCTTCGAAGATTCCCGACACGCCCGGATCCCGTCTCTGTTGTGTTGGGTCTTTGGACTTGGTTTTGAGGCCCAAACCAAGAAACCGTCCTCCGATGGTTTTCTGGGCAAACCACCAATCCCCGCGTGCTCGGCCCGGCCTCCCGCCAAGCCCCTTGACACGACCGCCACCGTACACTGGCTCGATCGTCCATGACTTCGTCTTGCTCGTCTCGCCACCGTGTGGCCTGCACCTATTCCCGCCGTCCACCGGGTCCCTCGAACCGAGCCTACTTGTCTCTCCATCTCCCGGAGGCCCCTCAAGGCTAAAGACCTTTTGCGCCTGTTCTTCACCTACAACAACACGAACTAGGCCGCAGCCTACACCTACGCACTGAGCCAAGAGTCAGTCCAACACCCGTTTTCAATCACTCATCACTGAGGAGCGGTCATCCACCGACCACCGGGACGCTCCTGGTCCTCAGGCTTGCGTCGAGTCTAAGTAGGTTGCGGTCGCCGGGCATCCGTCTGATGGAGAAAACATGAAGACTTCCAAAACCGCCCTTGAGGAGCTTGTATCCCTAGTTACTAAGTAAGGGGTTTTTAGACTTTCGGTTGCCTCCATGTAAGCCATGGGGTGAGAGGATGACAGCCATCACTTGGAACCCAAGTTCATTTGCTTTCCTATTTTCCCTTCCTATTTTCATAGGATTTCCATAGGACTAGCTTGGGAGCTTCATGGTGAGATCTTGTGAGAGGGTTGGATGATCGGGCGGCAAGCTAGACCTTGTATGAACCTCCTGGGTATGTATAGATGATCCAGCATGGTTCCTCAAGGCTTTGTTGTGTTGTTCCCGGTTGTTCTTTGTGGTGATTTTCGAAGCCCTCTCTTGGTGATTTTCTTGGGGTGTTTTCGGGACCTTCCTCTTGGGGATTTGATGGGTGAAATTTGTGGGAACCCTTCGTGGTTCTTTGGCCTGTGATTCCCCTCCCAAATTCGTGAGTTAAGGGGCTCGATTTTGGGGTTTTCGGTGTTCTAGGGTTAGAGGAGTTCTTGGCGGGATTTCTTCGATTCATCTTGATTTGGCAAGTTTTGGTCGACAAAATAATGGCTATGGACTCCTCATGAGGTGTTCCTATTATCCCCAAAGTCTTGTTCAAGTCCGTGGAGCGATTCGGGAGATCGTGGTTTGGATATGGAGGAGTTGACCCGCGGTTGTTATTCATCCCGAGCTGCCCAGGCTACACCGGCCTGACCGGTGCTCTTGACCGGTCTGACCGGTGTGAGTCACCTGTGGGATTTGCCTCGGGTGAACTGCTTGACTCGTGTGTCTTTGGGTCTTGGTGTTGCTGGTCAGTTTTTGGTCTGTTTGGAGTTGTTTTGTTAGGCTTTGTGTAGGGTTTTCCATCCGTGAAGGTTGTGTTTTGGGGGTGTTTTTGTTCCAGGGCCTAGAGAAGTCACTGAGGCTTTCTGGAACGTTTGTTGTGCGGCGTTGTCCACCAGTCTGATCGGCGCAGGTCATCGGTCTGACCGGTGCAGCACAGGCAGCAAGCCGTGCTAGTTTCCGCTGCGTGTGTTGGTGTGTTTTTGGCTCGGAAGGTTGTTTGTTGGTTCCTAGGTCCAGTGGCACTCCAGTGGCTACATGGACTTGGCCAACTTGGGTAGTGAGTTAGAGAAGTGTGTTGGAAGCCGTGCTCGTCTTGTAGGATTCTCCATCTCCTTCGAGAAGAATTTTTATTGGCTCCCATTCACTCCTCCCACTCTGGTTCGCCGTGTCGGTCCTTCAGCCGGTCAGACCGGTCCCTGCTGGAGAAACCTGGCAACTTCCACAGAAGAGTCCTTACACCGGCCAGGCCGGTGAAGCACACTTGTCAGACTGGTCCAAGCTAGAAAGCCCTAAAACACCATACAGGCCTATCGAGCTCCAAAACGACCCAAACTCAAAACTGCAGCAACACAGGACAACAACGAACTCATCCAAACGTTCACTCGAGCAAAACCCTCCCGGGGTCTGCACCGGTCAGACTGGTGTGACCTAAGCTCGACAGGATGAACAGCACCCGCGGGTCGACTCCCCAAAATCCAACTCCCGATATCCCGAATCGCTCCACGGATTTGCGCACGACTTTGGGGATACTAGGAACACCTCATGGGGAGTCCATAGCCAAGTTTATGTTTACCAAAACTTGCCAAATCAAGAGGAATTGAAGAAATCTCGCCAAGAACTCCTCTAACCCTGGAACACTGAAAACCCCAAAATCGAGCCTCTTAACTCATGGATTTGGGAGGGGAATCAACGGGAGAAGAACCACAAAGGGTTCACACATACATCCCCCACTGAACCGCAAGAGAAATGTCCCGAAAACGCACCAAGAAATCCACCAAGAGAGGGCTCCGAAAATCACCACGAAGAACAAATGAGAACAACACAACCAAGCCTTGAGGAACTGTCACACCCTGAAATTTCCAATTTCAGGATGTGAATAGAAAGAATAATTAAATAACAATTTTCTCATAATTTTAAAATTTTTCCAACATTTATTTTTCTTTACAGGAAATATAGGATAGGAAAAATCCTTGTTTGATTTTCTTAAGCAAATCAAAAGTTGTGAGTGTTGCATTCATGCCGATGCATCTAGTGGTTCTTGAGTGCAAACGGATTCAAAAAGGCGTTTAGGAGCTGTCCAAATTCTTCCGAGAATTTTCTGGATTTTTCTGGAATTTATTCTCATTTTTCTTGAGCTAATTCTATTTATTAGAAGGCTCTAAAAATATTTTCATGAGCTCCAAATACTATATTTGGATTGTTCATGTCTTAATCTATCTCTGGGAATTTTCCTAGAATTTTTGGAATTTTTAGAATATTTTTCGTGACTTTAATGAATTATCTAGCTATTTCTAGATTATTCTTTTCACGAAAATGTCTTTCCGAAAACAAAAGGAAAATAATTTCTTTTATCCCTTTCCCTTCTTCTGTTTCAGCCCATCAAGCCTTTTTGCCAATCTCTAAAGTTCTCCGTCGCCCCTTCTATTCTTGGGCATGACGCAGCCCAACACCCTCTACCCGCAGCCCATCTCCTCTCCGCGGCCCAGCTACCAAAGTTGCCCGTGCCCCTTCATTTCCTACGCTGGCCGCAGTTGCTTCGCAGGCCGTAGCCCACCAGCCCAGACCCGAGCCCGCCCGCGGAGCCCATCTGGGCCCAGATCCCCAATTCCCCCAGTGTCCATGGCGGACACAGGTGGCGCCGGCCACCGCCTTCCCCCTCGGTGTCCGTGTGCGCCACGGCTGACCCCCGCGCCCTGCCCTATAAGACGTGGAGGCCGTGCGCCGCGTTCCCTAGCCCCCCGTTCCGGCCGGCGCGCGCGCCCGACCCGCCGTCGCCCGCACCAACCGAGCCATGCGGCGCCGGCCGCCGCGCCGCCGTCGCTAGTTCGTCGCGGCCGCTGTCTTCCGAAGCAATTAAACCTCGCCATGAAGTCCACGACGTCGCGCTGCACCTCCTCAGCCTCTCCTCGTCGCCGGGGGTCCACCGGAGCGCCGCCGCACCTAGAGGCCCGACCCGGCCGTCAACATCGCCGCCGGCCATCTTCCAGCCGCTTCCGTTTCTCCTCGCCCGCGGTGAGCCCTTCCCCGACCTGTCCATCTTCTCCTCTCCGCGTTTTTCCGCTCGGCCGAGCCCCTGGTGGCGCCAATCACCGGTGATTTCAATCACCAGACCCGCCGTCCGCCCCTTCAGAGGTTGAAGAAAGCCCCTGCGGGTTTTGCAATGAGGACCCTATCCTTGTGTGTAATCCTTTGCTATCTTTTGTGTCTTGTGTCTTTTACAAGTTAAACCCTGGATCTATCAGATTCTTTGCATCTAGATCCAATCTAAGCCCTTTTACAGATCGAACCCCGAGCTTTATCAATTTTGTGAGCACTTTTGCATGTGTCTTGCAGATCTTCTTAGCTAACGCTTGAAATCTATAGTTAATCGCGTAAAGGTCCTTCCAATCTTGTTTTCTCCATATCTTTTTCATTTTAGCTCCGATTCCAACCGTTCAAATTGCGTCAGGTCCATAATGATGTAAAGCACGCGTTAGCGGAGTGTTTTCACCATGTTTTGTTTTCTGAAAATAAAATTAATATTAATTTTGATTAATGTTTATTTACACACGCCTTTTATAAATAAAAGCAATATAGATCTATACATCGTTTTTCATAAGCAAATTTAATTTGATTAATGTTTCTATCACATGTTTTTGTACATAAAAGTCAATTAGATCTTTATCTTGGTTTTCGTAAACTAAATGTTAATTTGTTTAATAGTTAATTAATCTTTTCTAATTAAAATTTGATTAGGCTTTTACATCGGCTTTTATAATAAATATTAATTTGATTAATGCCAATACCATAATGTTTTTAATAATAATATGATCTACTCGAATTACAAAGTTTCGTTTAAATTGTTCATGTAGTCTAGTTTTTTAAATATTTAATTGATTAATTCATATATGAATCTTTATAAATAAAACTTGATTAGTTCTTTACACCGGTTTTGAAAATAAAGTTTAATTTACTTTAATTCCAACATGGGGTATTTTATTTATGAAATATCCTTACATATATTTTGTTAATTAAAATAAACCTAAGCTTATAGTCTTGCTCTCTCATATGCGCAAATCAATCGTTAGACGTTCTTTACCCTAGTATCTCTTTTGATCAAGTCTATCTGAAGCTCTGAATCTTTCTAGTGTTAGCTCAAGCTCTATCTCGCCGTGTCTTTGTTGTAGAACTAGCCTTCTTTCAAGCTCCAGATCTTTCCAATCCTAGTACATGCCATCCTATCATAATTGTCTTTTATGTAAGACAACTACACTCTTTCAGTTCTTTGATCCAATCTTGTGCAGCTATCTTTCTAAGAATCAGTGTCTCTGTCATCTAGCTGTTCTCTCTTCATCCTAGTTCTCCTTGTGGGATAGTTTTCCTATATCCTAGCCTAAGATTTCTTATGCACTTGATAGTTCGTTGCTACCGTTCTCGTTCGTTTCACCTTAACCTTGTACGTTAGCATATGTATCAACTGTTACTTGTTTTAACACTAAAGATGCATGTTAATCTTGACTAATTCTTATTCCATTGCTTTTGTAAATAAAAAGTGATTAGGTTCTAATCCGGTTTTCTTTAATCATGATGTAATTGGTTAACCCCTATTCATAACTAGTTTTCCTAAATAAAAGATGTTAGAGTTAAACATCGGTTTTCATAATAAAGTTAATATGCCTAATGACATTATAACTGCCTTTTCAATATTAAATATGTTTAGTTGAACACGTGACATAAAGTTACTCGTTTAGATGTCTTATGCTTGCTTTATCTTTCTAAAGTAATTGTTAATTTGACATAATTTCTACTCGAATGTTATAGATAAAATATGATTAGGGTTATCGCGATTTCTTTAATTAAATGTAACTTGTTTGATGGTAACATAGAGTATTTCTCTGAAATATTCTTTCACATGATTTCCTAATTAAAATATGCCAAGCGTAGTCTCTTATTGTTTGATAATAATCTTTCGATAGATTTGAGCTTAGTTCTGTTCTCAGTGGTTCCCTCGTTTCTTGCGTAACCATTAGAATCGAGCTCTGTTTCAATGTGATCTTTCCGGTCCTTGCTCAATCTTCCGCAATCATCTCTTCAAAGCTAATCAAGCCTTTCCCTTCCAAGCACACTTTGTGTTCTTTAGTGATCCATCTGATCGAGCCTGTCCTTTAGTGCGTTCTTTTAAAGTTTCCTTTTTGATTGGTGCATTGTTCTTAGTTATGCTTGTTTGTTTGCTTTGTGTATGTTTGTGCCCGATGATTGATGCGATTAGAGTGAACGTTGAACGTGGTTCGAGAGCTTGGAAGAATGTGAAGGTGAAGACAATCTGAGCAACTACTCTTTGGTTAAAGGCAAGTGTGTCCTTGTTCTTGTCCTAATAATTTTATTAATCACTGTTGCATTGCTTTGCATTAATCTTGATGGGTTCCTATTAAGGATGACTAGCCTCTTTTGACCATTATCTTGAACCTGGTTTTAATTAATACTGATGGTAGATGTTGCTTAGTTTGCTCAATTGGGTTGGTAATAATCAACATGGTTATCATTTTATGCTCTATGTTCCAATGTGTTATGTGATGTTTAATACAAGACTATATGTTTAATCGGAACATGGAGAACCACCCAGGAAAACAATACAACCACAAGAACTAATGGGCAATGGTCTTGGCTGAATAATTAGGAACTTTGGCTTGGGGTGATCTTACCTGATAAGGACAAGGGATCGGCGGTACTGCGGGGTATGGACTCGCTCTAGCAGGGGGTTGGGTGAGTTATTCTTTTTGTGGTGGGGTATTGACCTGCTAGGGGACTTTATATCTTGCTAACTGATCCGGACCTTGTGGGTCATAACTTGCTAGGGAACCTTTGTAAAGGCCATGTAGCGTCCCTATGCAATCACACCTCGGTAGTGTGGTATGGTGCCTGATCAGCATCGCATGGTTGGGTCCAAAGTTCTTCGGAGCTTTTACGCTGCTTGTGGTGAAAGTGTACAACCTCTGCAGAGTGTAAAACTAATCGATTAGCCGTGCTCACGGTCAAGAGCGGCCTGGACCCTCACATGATTAATTGAACTTGAAGATGGACTTAAATTGTGGTTTCTGGTTATGTTAGCCATATGCTTATGGCGTTTCTCTTACCTTTATGCTTAATGTGGGTTGGTATAAACTTATACTTTGTTAGTAATCAGGTGCTAATAAAATTTGACCAACTAAAATGCTAAATGCTTATAGCCCAGTCCACTATAAAGCCTTTGCATTCATTCTTTCCCCACACTTGCTGAGTACGACAAGTGCTCACCCTTGCTATAAACAATGTTGCTCAGAAGGAGGAAGCTACTTTGAAGTCTTGTGAAGATGTTGTGTAGTTCTAGGCGTACGCAACCCCCAGTCGACTGCCTGTGAAGTTTGGTGTCTTCGTTTCCAGGATTAAGCGTAAACTCTGATAATCTCCCTTTTTTTCCGTGATATTGTTTCTGCTATTCACTTATGTCAACTATACGCATGAAAATTGATCCTGGCATGCATATAGGTTTGCACTTGGTTTTCTTTGGAAAAACAGGTGTGACTGAGTGGTATCAGAGCTGTATCGACTGTAGGACGTAAGACTAGATAGCAATGGTCGTTTCTTAAGGTTTCCTTTGATCTAAAAATTTATCACCTTTCCCTTGAACTCTGTGATGAATTTTCTCGCTTCTTGAACCATTATCTTTCATCAATCCTCCTTGATGGCTCACCGTTGACTGTCACATTTTCATTTGCACATCATTGTTTCGCAAATGATTATGATCTCTACCCTTGCCTAATTATTTAATCTCCCCTTGGTCTTGATCTTGTCTCTCTTCCACTTCTCTCAAGCAATTCCACCAATAAGTCAAAAGGTGAATTGTTACCCTTGACATTCTATCTGTTCGCGCAGCTCTCCGACACACTAGCGCTGTTTTTATTCTATCTCAAGCTGCAGAACTCCGATCGACATGAAACCAGTTTGGTTAGTTCCTAAATTTCATAAGTGAATATCCATCAAAAATTCAGCCCTACCCAGTACTTGTTGCAGGAGATATGCTCGAAACATTGGAGCTATCAGAATCTGTAAACTCTGCTGACCTGGTTACCTTCATTATTTTATACCTCGGGCTATGGACCTCCGATTGAGTTAAATCCAATTGGAGTAGTTCAGGAATTTCATAAGATTCACTCTGTCCAAAATTCATCAATTTTGGTTTCATATACAGAGAGTTATGCCCGAAACTTTGCAGATCCTCGAATCTGTCAACACTGCTGACATAGCCATCTAGTTCCATTCATATCCCGAGTTCTAAACCTCTGACTGAGGTGATTCCAGTTGGGATGAACTCATAATTTCGTACTTCTTGATCTGGGAAAAATCCATTATTTATGGATATCCTTGCTGGGAGTTACGTCTGATCTATTAGGAGGATACCCTCTGACTTTATTAACAACGTGTAGTTCGTTCCCTTAACCGTGCCTTGGTTGGTGGAGTTGAGTGCTTGCATGATGATGCTTGGTTTTATGACATTGCTTGTGTTGGTTCTTTGAAGTGAGTGTTGGTGTATTGTGGATCTTATATCTGCAATGACATCAGTTGCTTAGTTGGGTTCTTCTTTTGTATTTCCCACCTCCTTGCCCTTCCCATTCTTTCTCTCTACTCTCCAGCCTATCTCTTATGATTCTATCGCAAATCCCCAAAGAGCTCCAACGTAAAACATGAAGATAAAGATAATAAAGGAAACATCAACATTTCCTCTTGCAACCTCATTATTGGAGCACAAGATGGAGTATATCGCTGCACAAGCTCAGGCAATGGCCCAAATCATGGTTAAGATTCATCAGTCCATTGCAGAGCAAGCTCTACTTACTAAAGATCACAATACGATCACCAATGATAACCATCAAAACATGACCCCTCCACCATTTGATAAAGAGAAGCTATCAACTATGCAGACTCAAGTCTCACGAGGAAGGATGCAGCCTAGCACAGCGTACTTTCGTAATGAGATAGCCACAGACGGAGTTCCCATTGGGCTAGTGAAGAGGCAAGTTCCTGAAGCATGGAATAATCAATGAAAGAAAAAGAAGAACGAAGAACTGAAACTAACAATATGAGGTCAACAAGGCTCCAGATAGGTGTCCGGGTGGTGAGCACGATGCTCTCTCATGTCCACAGAAGGAAGCTGGTCTATTGACAGCAGAAGCTCGCCAACATAACCCTATAGATATCAATAAGCAGAAGATGTTGTCCACCTAAAACTCAACTCAAGAAGAAGGTTCTCAAGCTGAAGGTCATACTCAAACCCTAAACCTTGATGATTGGATTATCACAATACAAACCTGGTAGACGCAAGTGATCTAATAAACAAAATCATAGAATGAGACGAGAGAAGAAGTTATCACATTTAGGGGTAGATAATGGTACTAAACCTGGTTCTGACAAACCCCAGCCTAAGATTGTTCGACGTATATATGTCACTCCTATCAAGAAGAATCCTGATGCACAAGTTGATCTACCAAGGACTATGATGGAGCAAAGCGAAGAATGGAGAAATCACAATGATCGAAGAATGGATAAGTTATAAGTGGGACCAGACTATATATTCCCATGAGCTGTGGAGAATAGAAGAGCATGTTTGGTATGCTTGTGCAAGGAAGGTCGATATGAAGAAAGTTGATAAGCTTTGGATAATACCCCCATGAGTCTTTGTTTCTTGCTAACCTTTTTCGAATCTCGGGACGAGATTTCTTTTAAGGGGGGTAGAGCTGTCACACCCTGAATTTTCCAATTTCAGGATGTGAATAGAAAGAATAATTAAATAACAATTTTCTCATAATTTTAAAATTTTTCCAACATTTATTTTTCTTTACAAGAAATATAGGATAGGAAAAATCCTTGTTTGATTTTCTTAAGCAAATAAAAAGTTGTGAGTGTTGCATTCATGCCGATGCATCTAGTGGTTCTTGAGTGCAAAAGGATTCAAAAAGGCGTTTAGGAGCTGTCCAAATTCTTCCGAGAATTTTCTGGATTTTTCTGGAATTTATTCTCATTTTTCTTGAGCTAATTCTATTTATTAGAAGGCTCTAAAAATATTTTCATGAGCTCCAAATACTTTATTTGGATTGTTCATATCTTAATCTATCTTTGGGAATTTTCCTGGAATTTTTGGAATTTTTAGAATATTTTTCGTGACTTTAATGAATTATCTAGCTATTTCTAGATTATTCTTTTCACGAAAATGTCTTTCCGAAAACAAAAGGAAAATAATTTCTTTTATCCCTTTCCCTTCTTCTGTTTCAGCCCATCAAGCCTTTTTGCCAATCTCTAAAGTCCTCCATCGCCCCTTCTATTCTTGGGCATGACGCAGCCCAACACCCTCTACCCGCAGCCCATCTCCTCTCCGCGGCCCAGCTACCAAAGTTGCCCGTGCCCCTTCATTTCCTACGCTGGCCGCAGTTGCTTCGCAGGCCGTAGCCCACCAGCCCAGACCCGAGCCCGCCCGCGGAGCCCATCCGGGGCCCGGATCCCCACCCCCCGGTGTCCATGGCGGACACGGGTGGCGCCGCCGCCGCCTTCCCCCTCGGCATCCGTGTGCGCCACGGCCGACCCCCGCGCCCTACCCTATAAGACGTGGAGGCCGTGCGCCGCGTGCCCTAGCCCCCTCGTTCCCGGCCGTCGCGCGCCCGACCCGCCGTCGCCGCACCAACCGAGCCATGCGCCGCCGGCCGGCGCGCCGCCGCCGCCGGTTCGTCGCGGCCGCCGTCTTCCGAAGCAATTAAACCTCGCCATGAAGTCCGCGACGTCGCGTTGCACCTCCTCAGCCTCTCCTCGTCGCCGGAGGTCCACCGGAGCGCCGCCGCAACTGGAGGCCCGACCCGGCCGTCAACATCGCCGCCGGCCATCTTCCAGCCGCTTCCGTTTCTCCTCGCCCGCGGTGAGCCCTTCCCCGACCTGTCCATCTTCTCCTCTCCGCGTTTTTCCGCTCGGCCGAGCCCCTGGTGGCACCAATCACCGGTGATTCCAATCACCAGACCCGTCGTCCGCCCCTTCAGAGGTTGAAGAAAGCCCCTGCGGGTTTTGCAATGAGGACCCTATCCTTGTGTGTAATCCATTGCTATCTTTTGTGTCTTGTGTCTTTTACAAGTTAAACCCTAGATCTATCAGATTCTTTGCATCTAGATCCAATCTAAGCCCTTTTACAGATCTAACCCCGAGCTTTATCAATTTTGCGAGCACTTTTGCATGTGTCTTGCAGATCTTCTTAGCTAACCCTTGAAATCTATAGTTAATCGCGTAAAGGTCCTTCCAATCTTGTTTTCTCCATATCTTTTTCGTTTTAGCTCCGATTCCAACCGTTCAAATTGCGTCAGGTCCATAATGATGTAAAGCACGCGTTAGCGGAGTGTTTTCACCATGTTTTGTTTTCTGAAAATAAAATTAATATTAATTTTGATTAAATTTTATTTACACACGCCTTTTATAAATAAAAGCAATATAGATCTATACATCGTTTTTCATAAGCAAATTTAATTTGATTAATGTTTCTATCACATGTTTTTGTACATAAAAGTCAATTAGATATTTATCTCGGTTTTCGTAAACTAAATGTTAATTTGTTTAATAGTTAATTAATCTTTTCTAATTAAAATTTGATTAGGCTTTTACATCGGCTTTTATAATAAATATTAATTTGATTAATGCCAATACCATATTGTTTTTAATAATAATATGATCTACTCGAATTACAAAGTTTCGTTTAAATTGTTCATATAGTCTAGTTTTTTAAATATTTAATTGATTAATTCATATATGAATCTTTATAAATAAAACTTGATTAGTTCTTTAAACCGGTTTTGAAAATAAAGTTTAATTTACTTTAATTCCAACATGGGGTATTTTATTTATGAAATATCCTTACATATATTTTGTTAATTAAAATAAACCTAAGCTTATAGTCTTGCTCTCTCATATGTGCAAATGAATCGTTAGACGTTCTTTACCCTAGTATCTCTTTTGATCAAGTCTATCTGAAGCTCTGAATCTTTCTAGTGTTAGCTCAAGCTCTATCTCAGCGTGTCTTTGTTGTAGAACTAGCCTTCTTTCAAGCTCCAGATCTTTCCAATCCTAGTACATGCCATCCTATCATAATTGTCTTTTATGTAAGACAACTACACTCTTTCAGTTCTTTGATCCAATCTTGTGCAGCTATCTTTCTAAGAATCAGTGTCTCTGTGATCTAGCTGTTCTCTCTTCATCCTAGTTCTCCTTGTGGGATAGTTTTTTTAGATCCTAGCCTAAGATTTCTTATGCACTTGATAGTTCGTTGCTACCGTTCTCGTTTGTTTCACCTTAACCTTGTACGTTAGCATATGTATCAACTATTACTTGTTTTAACACTAAAGATGCATGTTAATCTTGACTAATTCTTATTCCAATGCTTTTGTAAATAAAAAGTGATTAGGTTCTAATCCGGTTTTCTTTAATCATGATGTAATTGGTTAACCCCTATTCATAACTAGTTTTCCTAAATAAAAGATGTTAGAGTTAAACATCGGTTTTCATAATAAAGTTAAAATGCCTAATGACATCATAACTGCCTTTTCAATATTAAATATGTTTAGTTGAACACGTCACATAAAGTTACTCATTTAGATGTCTTATGCTTGCTTTATCTTTCTAAAGTAATTGTTAATTTGACATAATTTGTACTCGAATGTTATAAATAAAATATGATTAGGGTTATCGCGATTTTTTTAATTAAATGTAACTTGTTTAATGGTAACATAGAGTATTTCTCTGAAATATTCTTTCACATGATTTCCTAACTAAAATATGCCAAGCGTAGTCTCTTATTGTTTGATAATAATCTTTCGATAGATTTGAGCTTAGTTCTGTTCTCAGTGGTTCCCTCGTTTCTTGCGTAACCATTAGAATCGAGCTCTGTTACAATGTGATCTTTTTGGTCCTTGCTCAATCTTCCGCATTCATCTCTTCAAAGCTAATCAAGCCTTTCCATTCCAAGCACACTTTGTGTTCTTTAGTGATCCATCTGATCGAGCCTGTCCTTTAGTGCGTTCTTTTAAAGTTTCCTTTTTGATTGGTGCATTGTTCTTAGTTATGCTTGTTTGTTTGCTTTGTGTATGTTTGTGCCCGATGATTGATGCGATTAGAGTGAACGTTGAACGTGGTTCGAGAGCTTGGAAGAATGTGAAGGTGAAGAAAATCTGAGCAACTACTTTTTGGTTAAAGGCAAGTGTGTCCTTGTTCTTGTCCTAATAATTTTATTAATCACTGTTGCATTGCTTTGCATTAATCTTGATGGGTTCCTATTAAGGATGACTAGCCTCTTTTGACCATTATCTTGAACTTGGTTTTAATTAATACTGATGGTAGATGTTGCTTAGTTTGCTCAATTGGGTTGGTAATAATCAACATGGTTATCATTTTATGCTCTATGTTCCAATGTGTTATGTGATGTTTAATACAAGACTATATGTTTAATCGGAACATGGAGAACCACCCAGAAAACAAGACAACCACAAGAACTAATGGGCAATGGTCTTGGCTGAATAATTAGGAACATTGGCTTGGGGTGATCTTACCCGATAAGGACAAGGGATCGGCGGTGCTTGCGGGGTATGGACTCGCTCTAGCAGGGGGGTGGGTGAGTTATTCTTTTTATGGTGGGGTATCGACCTGCTAGGGGACTTTATACCTTGCTAACTGATCCAGACCTTGTGGGTCATAACTTGCTAGGGAACCTTTGTAAAGGCCATGTAGCGTCCCTATGCAATCACACCTCGGTAGTGTGGTATGGTGCCTGATCAGCATCGCATGGTTGGGTCCAAAGTTCTTCGAAGCTTTTACGCTGCTTGTGGTGAAAGTGTACAACCTCTGCAGAGTGTAAAACTAATCGATTAGCCGTGCTCACGGTCAAGAGCGGACTGGACCCTCACATGATTAATTGAACTTGAAGATGGACTTAAATTGTGGTTTCTGGTTATGTTAGCCATATGCTTATGGCGTTTCTCTTACCTTTATGCTTAATGTGGGTTTGTATAAACTTATACTTTGTTAGTAATCAGGTGCTAATAAAATTTGACCAACTAAAATGCTAAATGCTTATAGCCCAGTCCACTATAAAGCCTTTGCATTCATTCTTTCCCCACACTTGCTGAGTACGACAAGTGCTCACCCTAGCTATAAACAATGTTGCTCAGAAGGAGGAAGCTACTTTGAAGTCTTGTGAAGATGTTGTGGAGTTCTAGGCGTACGCAACCCCCAGTCGACTGCCTGTGGAGTTTGGTGTCTTCGTTTCCAAGATTAAGCGTAAACTCTGATAATCTCCCTTTTTCATCCGTGATATTGTTTCTGCTATTCACTTATGTCAACTATATGCATGAAAATTGATCCTGGCATGCATATAGGTTTGCACTTGGTTTTCTTTGGAAAAACAGGTGTGACAGGAACCACACCGAATCATCTATACATACCAAAGAGGTTCATACATGGTCTAGCTTGCTGCCTGATCATCCTTCCCTCTCACATGATCTCACCATGAAGCTCTCAAGCTAGTCCTATAGAAATCCTAGGGAAAATATGAAGGGAAAATAGGAAAACCAAATGAGCTAGGCTTCCAAGAGATGGCTGTCATCCTCTCACCTCTTGGGTTATATGGAGGCAACCAAATGTCTAAAATACCCTTACTAGATAATTAGAGATACATGCCCCTCGAGGGCGAAATCGGAAATCTTTGTCATCGCTCCATCGGACGGATGCCCGGTGACCGCAACCTGCTTAGCCTCGATGCAAGCCTTGTGATCCCGACACATGTCCTCCGCTTAGAAGTCTCCGAACTGCATCGTCGCACACCGGTCAGACCGGTGCTCCTCACCGGTCAGACCGGTCAGACCCACCAGTCAGACCGGTCTGGAGCTGCTGCATCTCCGTCTTCGGTTCTTCGGTCTTGGCTTTGTGGATCAACCAAGGAACCTAGTGGTTTTCTCGAACTCGATGTAGCCTCCGCCAATCTCCACTCATGACTCGGCTCCCACGTAGTCCTGGCTTGACCTTGGTTTTGAGGCTCAACCAAGAAACCGTTCATGACTTCATCTTGCTGTTCATGCCACCATGCGGTCCACACTTCACTCGGCTGGCCACAGGGTCCCTCAAACGAAGCCTACTTGTCTTCTCCACACATGGAGGCCTCACCGGCGATGAACTTTCGCGCTTGTTTTTCCCCTGCACCAACACAAGTCAAGCCGCAACCTGAACCTGCAATACTTAGCCAAGAATCAGTCCGCACAACATTGTCAATCACTCATCACACCAGGAAGCGACCATCCACCAGTCCTCGAACCACACATGGTCCTCAATTTTCTATTCTCAGGGACGCCCAGAATCGCCTCTGATTGATAGTTGTGGCAGTTGAGTGGCCGGACAAGTGGATCCATTGATCCTAGCCTTCACCTTTGAATCAAACCGACGTTCTTCAGTGAATCATGCTCGTCTAAGTATTGCTCGAGGGAGAGAAGGTGCTCTAGACTAGGGACGAGCCACGGGGCAAGGCCGGCCGCACCAGCAGGGCCGGCCGGACAAGGTGGTTCGGCCGTGCCTTACTCATGTGGCACATTGGTTCCAATTTCTCTCAGAATGTGTACCTGCCTATGAAATTCACAACACAACTTGTGGAACTTTATTAGTACTAAAAATGTGCATGAAACTTGCCATATACTCCTCTCAAACCTGAGGTTTTGACAATTGAATCTTTGTTGTAAGGACCGTCAACAGCAGAGGTCATCAACCAAGTCCACAAGTCTTTGGATCACAACAAGGAGAACATGGATGCTTATTGTGTGGAAGTTCGCAAGCTCGAGAACAAATTCTATGGTATCATTTTCCACCACATCATCCACGACAACAACGTTGTAGCGAACAACTTGTCAAAGTTTGGTTCTACTCGTGCACAAGTACCTGTGGGGCCTTCGTCCACGAGCTTCACGCACCATCCATCCTGGGGCCGATGCCCACGACCACTAACCCTACGCCACCACAGCCCGGTCATGAGGTCATGATGATCGACTTGGACTGGAGACAACCCTTCATTGACTACATCTGCGAGCAGAGGATGCCCTCTGACAAAAACAAGGCCAAACAACTTGTTCACCAAGTCAAGCTCTAGTCGGAGACAAGCTCTAGAGGCGGGGTGCCACTTCTGGAGTACTCATGAAGTGCATACCTCAGGATGAAGGCAAGGACATCTTGGAGGAGATCCACAAGGAAATTTGCGACAACCACGTGTCTTCTCACACACTGGTGGGCAAAGCTTTCCAACGAGCTTTCTATTGGCCCACAGCTCTGGCCGATGCTGAAGAACTCGTCAGAAAGTGCCAAGGATGTCAATTCTTCACCAAGCAGCAACACGTCCCAGCCTACAAGCTAGCCACCATACCACCGACCTGGCCCTTTGCTTGCTGAGGGCTGGACATGATTGGACCTCTGCCAACTGCGCCAGGAGGATTCAACAGAGTCTTAGTGGCGATCAACAAGTTCACCAAGTGGATTGAAGTCATGTCGGTTACCTGTCTAAAGGCTGACAGAGTACTCGACTTCTTGCATGAACTCGTGCATCGCTACGGGCTACCCCATCACATCATCACAAACTTGGGTTCCAACTTCGACAACCATCAGCTCCGGGAATACTGTGAGAATAGTAGTATCGACGTTCTTTACGTCTCAGTCGTCCACCCCGTGCCAACGGCCAAGTTGAGTGTGGCAACGGGATGGTACTTGATGCCCTAAAGAAGCGATTGCACGACGCAGCTATAACCAAGGGAGGCAAGTGGATCAATGAACTACGTAATGCACTCTAGGGGCATCGTACTAAACCTACCAAGCCAACAGGGAAGTTGCCCTACTTCCCGGTCTACGGCTCCGAAGCTATTCTACCTGCCGACACTATGTGGGAATCCCCGGCAGTAGAACAATACGACGAAGGCATCTCAGAAGACAGTCGACGTGTTGATATCGACATCCTCGAAGAAGCCCGCTACGCGTCCCTCCTCCAGTCAGCAAGGTACCTAGAGGGTATCCAATGCTACCATGATCGCGGTGTCAAGGAACGCTCTTTCAACGTCGGAGATCTAGACCTTCGTCACATCCAAAACACGGACGGACTACACAAGCTCAGCTCGCCATGGGAAGGTCCATTCTCAGTCTCCAAGGGGACTTGACCAGGCTCATATCACCTCAAAACACTTGAAGGTGACGACATCAGCAACTCATGGAACATCGACCAACTGTGTCACTTCTACGCGTAGTCACTGGACGATTCATCTACGGGTCCAACCTACACGGCTACTCACGGACTCTTCACTATAAGCGGCCTCTCTTTCCTAGCACATGTCTCTAGACTACTCTCTGAGATCCAACTTCAACAACTACTAACAAACACTAGCAAACACTAGGTCGTAGGTGGCCTATGGGTCCTGGCAACTCCTCATCTGTAAACAGCACTAGCCATCCAGCCGTACCTCTTTCATCAGTAATAATGTTCGATTATACTCAACATGTTTACTGTACCTTGTAACTAGGAAGATCCCACAGAGTACTACTACTCACCACATCTCCCACGGTTTGGTACTCCGCACACTTTGCTGCAAGTGGCGGCCACAAGCACTCATTGCAAATACAAGCAGTAGACGAATCTCATTGATAGGTCAAACAAGCCTCTGACTACTTTGTTTGTTTTACAACAACTACTCTAAGATACTTCTACAGGTACAACTACTGGAGATTTAGCTTCTCTGCCACCTGCTCCGCAATGGGCACCATCTCTTCCAAGAGAGCCTTGTACTGCTCATCAGTGCAGTTCGCCGCAAGACCACTAGCTACCACATCCACTGGTGCCTTTGGGAAGTACGACATCATGTATTCCAGCACCTGGTTCGGGATGGACGTCGCCAGATGCTTGACATATGTCGCCAAGCACTCGGGGGCTTCCTTCAGCCTGTCTACCAATGGGGCTATCTTCGGTCCGCCCGGATGTGGCACCAGCAGCCTCGCGATGAGAAGTGCGGCTTCTTCAAGTTCTTTCACCTGGTCTCGAAGCTTCTCATAGTTTTCATTGAGCTCCTGCAGAGATTTATAACAATTGACAAGGTTACGATCTAAGGCTTCACAAACCTCCATGTGCTTGATACACTCATGGCGCAACTGAGCGTACTAATATTCAAGTACCTCTCTCCTGTCGGTCTCATGTTACACGAGGTTCTTGAGGTCCGTCTTAGATGCTTTCACTGGTCGACCTTTGCCTCGAGATCTGCACACAACTCGATGCAATGTCAGATTACTCAAGTACTACAATAAGTACTTAACGACCTTGTCGGGAAACACACCTTTGTTCTTCTGTGCAACGACTTGTTCTTCCGGATCAGGTCGTCCCTCTTCTCCTGCATCTCCTGTACCTCATTAAGGTACTGAGCGAAGGCGCTCTCAAGCTTTGACTGGAGAAGCGCGAAGTGCTTCTTCGACTTCTCTAGCTCCTTCTCCAAAGCTTCGGCATGGAGGACTGTTGACAGTGTATATTTGTATTAAACTTCAAGTGGACTTGCAAGTGGACCAATCTTCTGTCATAGTCAAGGGACCCTTCTTCCCTCTATTGTGAACCTAAGGTATCGAATCAGTGGAACAAATGTGAGATGCAAGAATCAATCTAATAAAGCCGAGAACTTTGATATTCAAAAGGAGAATCCTATGCATCTATTCTAGAGAACATCATGAAAACGAATCTAATCTATAAAAACCGAAGGTAGCAAGAGATAAAGGGGGATAGATAAACCAATCTAGAGAGATTGAATCAAGCTTTCGTTGAAGTTCCGAGCATAGGAGAAGTAAACTAGTTCAATCTCATAAAAAGCATCTTTAAATCACGGTTTCCCGCCCCGACTCCGAAAACGCCCGCCTTTTGGAGCCACCGTTCTGTCACAACGCACCCCTTTCCGTGCGGGTTAGCCTAGGGCGAGTCCAAAGACAAGTTGAAATCTCTCGGAAGGTCAGGAATGCACCTCTAGCCACCACGGCTACAAGAACACCCTCGATGATCTATCTCGAGAATAGATCTTAAGATATGAAAAGCCGATCGAAATCAAAGATGTAGGAGAAACACTTGATCGCTAGAAATCAGATTGCAAGTTGTTAATTCAGCATTACATGACACATGAATTAAGATCACCACCGGGATCCTACCTCGATCTTGCTTCTAGCTCTGGGAACTCCAACGTGGTCTTCCTTGCAAGGTTCCCACGCCGGCTAGGGAGATTCTAGTCAACTAGCTCGACCCTCCCCTCTCTGAGATGGTGTCCCTCTCTTCTTTGCTCCTCGGCGGCTGATGACGAATGAGTTGATGCGTGGCTCCTAGCCTTGGGGCTATAAATAGATCGAATGGTGGCTAGGTCAAAAGGGGTCTGAATGAGCCCCGAAATGGGCTGGGCCAGTCGGTGTTTGTTCCCGAGTCTTCTAGAGTCTTCCCTGATCTGCATGTGGGCCCATGTCGTTAGTTTATCTTCGGATTGGGTGAAGCTCCTTGTCCCACAAGATTCGGTAATTTTCTGACTAGGTCCTAAGAGTTTTTGATCTTCTCGGGTGTGGTCCCTGGGCTTCTTGGAGTCATGTTTACTTCGTTGCTTGACTTGTATAGGGCTTCAAGGTCTTGTCACGAGGTGCTTAATGAACTTACTCCAGAAGTCTTGCTTTCAACACTAAAATCTTGCATTAACACTAAACTCGAAAACCGACATGCATGAACAAACTTGTTATACCAAGGGGGTTAGTACCAATGGATAAGATATAAAACTCATGCCAACACCGAAGGTAAACTCATGGCTAGGTTGACGGAATATCACCGTCAACAAGGACGGTGTCACCATACCCCTTCAGAAGATCGGTTTTCTGACGGGCTCTCTCCTCCAAGCCCTCCACAAGACATAGCAGCCGGTCAGTACTCAATATTCAGAAAGGCAAGCAAACTCAGGGTACTCGCAACAAACCTTGATCCAGTTCCCTGTCCGGTGCCATGACTTCATGCTTAGAGACACAAAGGTCGGGTCAATAAGGTCATCATCCAACAACTCAAGACCCCCAGGGCTTGTGGTTCCAGTCTCCGGCATGGGCGGCGAGCGGAGTGGTGCAACATCTTTTATCATCGCCTCACGGACAACGACTTGAGTACTCGCCTTGGGTGGTGGATCTACCCGTGCCTTGGCACTTTACTCGGGGGCTACTGTAGTCCCCGACCTGGGGGTTGTTGCTGTTTTCACCTCAACAACTAGCTCTGCGGCCACCGTCTCCACATCAGCCGTCTTGGCTACAGCCTCAGGGATCGTAGCTCCCTCGGCTTGTGCCCCTGTCAAGATCAATTCAGCAACTTAGGAAACGACTATGACTACTATTCATGATTACTACTCATGGTGGCAGAAAGTATACCTTCAACTAGGCTAGCCTCTTCTAGCACTGGCTCTACCGCGGCATTAGCTTGTGGTGCTGGTGTGGGTTCACACACTTCCATCGAGCGGTCTTCTCCATCAGCTGGAGTGCTAGTCTCCCGAACATTCCACGACAACTCTGTGGATTTCCTACACCATGAAGTATATAGTCAATAACATAATCTTGATGGCTACATGACTACTTGAGAGTTCAAGGAACTTACAGAGTTGATCGTACAACAGTGACGGTCGGAGCGCCTAGTATGCTGGAGAGGTCCATGATATCAGCCTCACTAGCAGCTCCGGCCTCAACAGGAGTCTCCTCTGGCTGCTCAACAGCCACAACCGCAGTTGGAGGAGGGTCTTGTACCTCTTTAACCGATGCCTGTAGCTCCACGACGCTGGCCTGCTATTGTGCATCCTCAAGCACAATGTCTACAGCGGCAGGAGGCGGGCTAGTGTCTCTCTCCACCGTCGCCCCTACCGTTTCCCAGACCTCCTCATCACCCTGATCAGCGGGGTCCAAAAAGGGGATGTCCTACAACAATACAAGTCATATTGTCAGCACCAGACTACACATTAGTAGCACTCGACTACTCTAGTCGTGGTACTCACCTCTAGTATGGTGGCCTCCAACGGCTTCAAATTCTTCACAGCGTGTTTTCACGTTACGTTGCGCGGAGTTCTAAGTGGCACTGGTAGGCTGGCCTCCTGGCTGGATGGCTTCTCGATGACCGGTATGTTCGGCACCCCAGCTCAGCTAAACCTCGAGGAGCTGGAACCGCTACTGCAGCGTTTCCTCATCCTCGTCGTCAGAGCTGTCCTCAATGACGATGGCGTCGTTGCCTTCATCGACTTCACAGTGCTCCTTCGTCTTGGGCTCCGCCTTCCCCTGCACTTGTCCCTCAAGTCGTGGAGGGGAGGGCGGGACGGAGACGTACTTCTTCACATCATCCTACAACACCAAGCAACTATAAGTATGGCTGGATAAAGCAAATCAGTACTCAGGGGCTCTAGCCACGACTACTAACCTAGTTTGGTGGCTGTGCCGCGGAGTACTCTAGCCAGTCATCCAGGACGTATCCTCATCGCCGGTGTACTGGTACCCGAGGGTGTTTCGCGCCATCAGTGGTTGCAGCCTCCTCTTCATGAAATTGAAGGCATGCGCTCGGCTGTTGACGGTTGATTGTTGTATCAAAGTTCGATCGGATTTGCAAGCGGACAAATCCCCCGTCGTAGTCAAGTGACCCTTCTTCCCTTAATTGTGAGAACCTAAGGTATTGAATCCGTGGAATAATGTGCAACGCAAGGATTCAATCTAGTAAAGCAAGGAAAGCTATCTTTTGAAGAACCAAGTTGCATCTAATCTAAGAGATCATCAAGAAAACACATCTAATCTAATCTACTAAGAGGTAGCAAGAGAAAGTAAAGAGATAACTGATATAGAGAGTCTGGATCATGCTTATTTTGTAGCTACAAACAAGATAGATGAAGATAGGAAAGCGAATCTCATTAAAAGCATCATTAAGCAGTGGCCTCTGGTCCGATTCCGAAAAAGCCCGCGTTTTGGAGCCACCGTTCTGTCACAACGCACTCCTATTCATGCGGGTCGCCTAGGGCGAGTTCGAGAATAACAAGTTGAATCACTTGGTTGGTCCGGTATGCACCTCTAGCCACCGCAGCTACAAGAGCAACCTATGCAATCTATCTTAAGTATAGATTGAGGAAGAAGCAAAATCAAAGGACAACAAAATCATCAAGAAGGCACTTGATCACTAGAAATCGGATTCACTATAAAACTTCACTATGAATGATTACATGAATGTTGACGGTGAAAATCCATCAACCTAGCTATGAGTTTACCTTCGGTGTTGGCATAAGTTTTATACCTTATCCATTGGTACTAACCCCCGTGGTATAACAAGTTCACGTGTGCAGGGTTTTAGCGTTGAAAGCGAGACTTTCGAGATAAGTTCATCAAGCACCTTATGACAGGACCTTGAAGCCCGTACAAGTCATGCAATGAAGCAAACTTAACTCCAAGAAGTCAGGGACTTGAGCCGAGAAGATGATAAACTCCGAGGACCTAACCAGAAAAGTGCCGAATATTGCAAGACAAGGAGTTATGTCCAATTCGGAGAGAAACTGATGACATGGACCTACATGCAGAAGAGGGAAGCATCTAGAAGACACGGGAACTGACATAGAGCAAAGGAGGCCGTGGGCTGGACCTGGATGGGCCCAGGCCGGCCGGCCCAGCCCTGTCCAGTGCCCGTTCGTCCCCTCCTTTGCCCTAGCCACCATTCGGGCTATTTATAGCCCCGGGTCGAGAGCCACGGATGATCCAATTCGTCATCGGCCACCGAAGAGCAGAGAAGAGAGGGACACCATCCCGGAGAGGAGAGGGTCGAGCTAGTTGACTAGGGTCTCCCTAGCCGACGTGGAAACCTTGCACGGAAGACCACGTCGGAGTTCCCGGAGCTAGAAGCAAGATCAAGGAAGGATCCCGGTGGTGATCTTGTGTATGTATCATTGTCATAGTTGAATTATCAAGTTGAATCTATTCCTAGCAATCAAGAGTTTCTTTGAAGATTTCGTTTTTCGATTGGCTTTGCTTATTCTAAATCTATTATCGAGATAGATTACATAGGGGTTCTTGTAGCCGCAGTGGCTAGAGGTACACGTCGGATCTTCCGAAAGAATCTCGACTTGTATTTTGACTCGCCCTAAGCTCCCCGCATGAGTAGGGATACGTTGTGACAGAACGGGGGTTCCGAAAGGCGGATGTTTTCGGATTCGGAGGGGAAACCATGATTTAAAGAGGCTTCTAATAAGATTCGATTTGCTACTTCTTCTCTTGCTTGGAACTTCAACAAAAGGCTTAACCGGATCTCTCTAGATCGGTTTATCTACCCAATCTTACTTTGTTATCTCCGGTCTTTAGTAGACTAGATTAGTTTCGTGTCTTTTACCTATATGCATTAGGGTTTCTCTTTTACCGAAGATTGAAGTTACTTGGCTTTATTAGATCATCTGTTGCGTCACACATTTGTTCCACGGATTCGATACCTTGGGTTCACCACTCGAGGGAAGAAGGGTCCCTTGACTACGACGGGAGACTTGTCCGCTTGCAAGTCTAAACGAACTTTGATATAACTATTAACCGTCAACAAGCCCCTTTTTCTGGCGCCGTTGCCGGGGAACAAGAGATCAAGATTTGATTTTTTTATTGCCTTTTTGTAATTTTCACTTTTCTTTTTGTTTTTCTTTTCGCATGTACTAAACTTTGATCATGCTCAAAATAAATCTAATCTAGTTTGTCTAACCCTAGTTTTCATAGATTTATTTTTACCTTCTAGTTTTTGCATACTTTGTTTATTGCAAACCCTAACAGGAGATGGAAGGCTACCTCTCCAACAAACCCGATAATTTTGTGGATGATCCAGAAAAACTTTACAGGCTAAGGAGACGTGAAGCACATCAAGCTAAAAAGCTGGATTTTGTAGATTCAGAGTCGGAAGACAAAGGATCGAAGGAATCTCCGAAGAACTCACCACCTCAAAGTCCTCGGGAGAATCGACTTCCATCGATGGGTGACCAACCGCAAGAGCGCAAGATTGGGGAGCTATGCACCCCGGACATCATCGACCTACCAATCTTGAACCTTGAGGAGATCGGAAGACCGTTCGAGATCAAGACCTCAAGAATACGCATGGTGCAACATTCACCCTTCACCGGTAAAGAGGATCCGAACCTTCGCCTCCAAGTGTTCATTCAACTATGTCAGACTTTCAACATGGATGGGGTGACTCAAGATCAAATGAGGGTAAGGCTTTTTCCATTCTCACTACTCGGGAAGGCTTTGCAATGGTTCCTCTCTCAACCGGCGGAGACGGTGCAAAATTGGAACACGTTGATAAAGGCTTTCATGAAAGAATACTACTCGCCGGGCAATAAGATTGCCACCTTTGTTCAATATCTTACGGAAACTATCTCGGAGGCAATCGAGCACTTCAATGAGTACACTCGGGCGGTTCCACATCATAAGTTCTCGAAGGAAGACCTCGTGCAAAAGTTCTATCAAGGACTCACCATGGCGTCAAGGACAATCATCGATGCATCAGCGGGAGGATCTATCATCGAGCTAACACCAACATAGGCTTTCACTCTATTCAAGAAGGTCGCGGATAATGACACATGGGCGTCATCCGGGTGCCTACATCCGGTTCAACCCACGGGGAACGTCAAAGGAGTCTTGCAAGTGGAGAAGGAGAACATACTTGAAGGCAAGATCGACTCTCTCATGAGGAGGTTGGAGACGATGGAGATAGAAAAGAAAGAGGCTCAAGACTTGAAGGCCGCCGAAGCAAGATCCACATGCGAAGAATGTGGAGAGTATGGCCATGTCCGCAAATATTGTGCCCTACAAGTACCTACATATTCTCGTCACTTTGAAGACATACTTGCAAATAAATATGACATAGCAACACTCAGGGTAGATCATGTTAAGATGTCAGAGGAGTGTAGTGCCGCTATTGCTAATGGGCTAGAGAAGCAAAAGGACCCAGGTGCCCTACAATTCCATGTTCCGTTGGTTCTTTCAACTTCGAGAAGACGTTGGAGTGAAGGAAGAACCAAATAAGAAGGAGGGGCTGAAAAAGAAGAAAGAGCCGAAAAAAATGAACGTAAAGAAAATCAATGAAGGTGTTGCATCCGTCAAGACAAAGGAAGAAAAGCCGCCTGTGAAGACAGAAAAAATGACTAAGCCGAAAGACAAGCCCGTGCCCAAGATGGTGCGGAAGTGGGTACCCAAGATTGCAACGCCCGCAAAGAGCATTGATCTGAAGTAATCAAGTGAAGAAGTCTAGCCATGGACTATAAATGAAGCGCTAGGCGGGAGGCAACCCGTTTCGTGGAGTCAAGAATAAGCTACCGGGAGGACAACCCGATTCTAGGTTTTTCGAGTCTTTTTAATAATTTAGTTTTGATTTTTATTACGCAAAGATATTAGACTTTGAAGTGGTTGAACAATATTAGGACATAATTCTTGGTTGAATATCTTGCTTTATCATAAACCCTTTGCATGAACCCTCCTATGTGTTTGTTTGTTTCTTTTTGAGAAACCACAACCAAATAATTTCAGAACCTAACTCAACCTTTCACCTCTATTATGGTATTGTGGTTGACTTATTTTTCATGCTAAAAACACACGAGTAGAGCCACGACTTATACCTAGGCGTTATTTAAATTTCAGCACGTGGTAGGACTCGCGTGAACCTAGAAATTAAAACTTTTGGTTGGTTTAAAAATCCATATCCTCGGTTTCTCTAGGATTAGAATTTTTATAAGCCTCATCTAATTTTGTTTTATTCAAAATCTCTCTCATTTAGCCAAAATTAGAACCTAAACCTATGCCCCCATGATCAAGCCGGGAAAAGTTTGCTATCAACCAATGAAGGCAAACTATACCGGTGAGACCGATATCAACGTAGTCGGAAAATATTTTCGACTTACATTTATTTCTAATGGTTTATAAACTTCTCTAAATTTACGCTTGAGCTCTTGCATGGCTCTGAAAATATTTTTAAATTTCGAAATTAGAGGTGTGCTTAACCTTAAACATACCTAAAGGGAGGCAATCTAGTTAAATTAATCATGCGTGCACCATTGTATACTCTTTCATCAACTTTCATCAAGACCACATGCAAAGGACAAGCATGGGGGGAAGCAAGCATGCCTTTGCAGGAATTTCATGGTCGCATGTGAAGCAAGTGGAGCAAGGGAGCATGGACATGACTCAAAGCATGAAGCATCAAGTGGAAGGACCAATAATGCAAGAAAAGGAGTGGATGAGAGCGTTTGGGCGGTGCAACTCGTGGAGCACGCGGGCAAGGATGTCATGAAGGGGAAATGATCGAGCTAGAAGAAAGCCGAGGCAGGGAGGAGCACCAGGCCACCCAGGCCGGTCGGCCCAGGCCGGCCGGCCTCCCCTACTTAAGGAGCCCCCCGGCTCCCGTTTTCTGCAAGCAAGCTTCCCTCTCCTTCCTTAGTTTATGCGGTCAAGTTTGTGTGCCCAGAACCTCTGTAGACATATCCAACCTTCCCAAGCTTGATAGCTCAAAAAAATCCACAACCTTAATCCACTCAAAGTCCACATCCCGAAGTAAGTTTTTGAGTGCATAGTTACCGGTTGCAACACGGAGTTTTAGTGGAGAGAAGAGTGCAGCAACCATGTGGAAGAAAACTACGAGTCTCTTCTCCAAGAAGAAGGGTTCATCGTCATCCAAGCCGTCATCGACGACGTCTTTGAGGAGGCACTCGGTTTCTGAGTCTCCTCGGAGCATGGAGACGGATACGGCACCACCACCAAGGAGGAACGACGCTCTCCTCCTCGGTGGCATGAGGACAACAAGGAACACGTCCATGAGGTTTACCGAACCTCAAGGGCACACGGAGGAGCCGCCCGTTCCACTACGACGATCGACCCGTTCGACCGCGCCACCTCCATACACTCCGATATATTCCTCATATGGCTTCATCATATTGTCAGAGGAGGAGGAGGAGAGGCTCTCTCGTCTTGAGAAGAGGCTTGTGCCCAACGTCAACTTCGACGACCAAGGACTCAGCTACTTGGGTTTCTGCACCGACATATATTACATGTTGGGGCACCTTGGATGAGTGCAATTCTCCAACGGATTATCGGCGGACACCCACAAGGAGTTTGCCTTGGAAATCTTGATGACTATTGCACCTATCCTTGAAGATGGAGTGCAAAGTTTATCATTCCGTTTGGAGGGAGTCCAACAAGTAGGTCCCTACGAGCATGTTAGGGAGCTACTTGGATTCCATATGGGAGCTCCGAAAAAAGTTGACATGCCACCCGACATGTTAGACGGATTTTGGAATTTGATCTCCGTAGAAGCCCACCAACAACGCAATTGCATCCGCAACCCCATTATCTGAGTATTCCACTCTTGGATGTGCAAGAGGGTATTGGGGAGGATGAGGGAGACGAAGGTGACTGACACGGAGTTGAATTGGCTCTACTCGACTTTAATTGCTAGGAAGCCAATAGACCCCTCATACCTATGATCAACCGATGGTGTTGCGAGGCAACATCGGGGGCGGGAGATATTGGTTCGGGTGCTACCTCTCTATGTTGGCCATCTCCCTACGGCCGGGGATCACAAAAAACCCCGAACATCTTTTGCGTGGGACCTCTCTCGGCATTGAGTATTTGCGACAAGGCAAGTATATTAGTGGATATGAGAGAGGAGGTTTTCGTTTGGCCACGGTGAACCTACCCCTTCCGGATGCAAGGCTTAGGCTTTTCATCCAAGAGAAAGAAGATTGGTTGGAAGAGGGACTCCTTGTCCCGGCGAAGAAAAATAAAAGAGGAAGAATCGTAGAGGAAGGATCCACCTCCGCACAAGCGGGTAGTGCACAACCCAATGTTGTGCCACCTTTCGGTGCGATCCCTCCTCCGCCAAGTTACTACGGAGGGCCACAAGAGCAAGCATGGGGGGTGGTGCACTGGTACCCCCACCAAATTATGTGGTGCCCAACGTAGCCTTCGCGGAGCCCTGCGCACAATATCCCCAACCGCAACAAAGCATGGCCATAATTGGAGGGTATGTTGCGAGAAATTCACAAAACATCGCAGCCATCCAAGCTAACGCGGCTCAACTTGGTGAAGGCAATGCAAATATTGCCTATGAGCTTGGACGCCTTCACCTAGTGGAGCCGGATCAATTCGTTGGAGGGGATGTCCAACCTTACTACGAGCAAGGGTACTACTATCAAGATTATCAACACCAACCACTGGCGGAGGACTAGGAAGATTAAGGAACTTTAGTTTTCTTTACTTTTCCCTTTCTCTGTAATTTTCAGCTTTTGTTTGTGTGTGTTTGCGTAATATTTTCTGTTTTTATTTAAATTTCAGCAAGTGTGTTTGTTTATTTTCAGTTTGTATTTCAGCTTGATTTCATCATTAATAAAGATACCACCTTGTTTATTTCATTGGAAACGTTACAAAATTTTGTGCCATAATGATATATGATTATAATTGCCGCTTTGTTTATCTTTGTAATTGATTTATGCATGTTAAAGTTAGTGCTCTCTTAAAATACGAATCTGAATTTATTTAAATGCTAGCTTAATTTTTAGCGGAGGTTATGACTAAAATAAAGACCCATAGTGTTTTATGTGCTCTCAAGTTATAGATTGATTAAAGATGGTTTTTCTGCTCAAAAATATCGCTAACCTTGTCATAAATATCACTTGTGTGTTGCTCAACCTATCCAGAGCCTAATATATATTTTAGTTCATAAACTTTAGTGTACAAGATTTATTTTTGAGTGAGTTATTGCAGGCCATGATTTCTCTGGCCCGAGACTAAGAAGCTGGTCATTCCGTTTTTGCGTATCTATCTTTTTGCTAGCCTTTTATCTGTGCATTGTGTATCCCCGCATTGGTGATCTCACAAACCTCGCCGCATATCCGCCCTTAAAATCAAATATCATCTTTTGTGATTACCTCGACCACAGCCTATCATTGAGAATGGATCAGAAATTCAAGGAAGATCGCAAGACGGTGCCAACATTGAAGAATTCAAGTATCTCTCCAAGGAAAAATATTTTTGGTACCTGCCTTATTTATCGCCTCTTTGCTGGAGGACGAGCAACGTCTAAGCATGGGGGAGGAGGTAGGTACGATGCAATTAAACATTGAAGAGTTCAAAGGGGAGCAAATAAAAAAAATTATGAGAAAGAAAAAAGAGAAAAATGAATGAGAAAAAGAAAGAAAAAAATAAAGAAAAATATGAAAAAAAGAAAAAATATGTGTATGTGTAAAAATAAAAATAAAAATAAAAATAAAGTGAACTCCCCGGTTCTCTAAAGTGCATTAGGAAATTCAAGGCTTGAAGACTAAAATATCCATACTCATTTTCCAACCATGTGCAATCCGATAACGAGGACTTCCTTTGTGCCTCGGGATCACTCTTTGCTATTTGCACATGTGCACTCATCTCAAGTGTGTGTATTTTTCTCTTTCCCCTCCTTGATATAACATTATTTTCCAATGATCTTTTTGACGAGTCTCGGTAAGACCATGAGAAGAATGTCTTGTTTTGACAACACCTCATTTATAAAATCTTGGTAGGACTAAACTTTCCCAAAAGCTCCTTATAAAGCCTACCACATATATGTTATGAGAGGGAAAGAAGTAGAATATATAGGTTTGAGAGACAAGGTGAGATGAGAGTTCATGAGCAATATGCAAGATGATTTAAATTTGTGAACTTGGTTTAGCCTTTCTTCATCTCATTCTTTATTTTCAAAAATTCTGAGATCTAATTAAACTTTGGGAGCATGTTAATACTCGTGGGATAAGCTTAATAAGAATCTACCCTCCATGGAGATGAAGGCTAGTACATTATGGAACTTTAACGAATTAAAATTTTGAGAGCATTATGTTTTCTCATGTATGATCAAGTGCAAGATTTAAACATTGATGGGCAACGATGATATCCATCGAAGGCTTACTCGAGGACGAGCAAGGTTTAAGCATGGGGGAGATGTTGACGGTGAAAATCCGTCAACCTAGCCATGAGTTTACCCTCAGTGTTGGCATAAGTTTTATACCTTATCCATTGGTACAAACCCCCATGGTATAACAAGTTCACGTGTGCATGTCGGTATTGGAGTTTAGTGTTTATGCAGGGTTTTAGCGTTGAAAGCAAGACTTTCGGAATAAGTTCATCAATCACCTTATGACAAGACCTTGAAGCCCGTACAAGTCATGCAATGAAGCAAAGTTAACTCCAAGAAGTCAGGGACTTGAGCCGAGAAGATGATAAACTCCGAGGACCTAACCAGAAAAGTGTCGAATCTTGCAAGACAAGGAGTTATGTCCAATTCGGAGAGAAACTGATGACATGGACCTACATGCAGAAGAGGGAAGCATCTAGAAGAAACAGGAACCGACATAGAGCAAAGGAGGTCACGGGCTGGGCCTGGATGGGCCCAGGCCGGCCGGCTCAGCCCTGTCCAGTGCCCGTTCATCCCCTCCTTTGCCCTAGCTGCAATTCGGGCTATTTATAGCCCTGGGGTTGAGAGCCACGGATGATCCAATTCGTCAACGGCCGCCGAGGAGCAGAGAAGAGAGGGACACCATCCCGGAGAGGAGAGGGTCGAGCTAGTTGACTAGGGTCTCCCTAGCCGATGTGGGAACTTGCACGGAAGACCACGTCAGAGTTCCCGGAGCTAGGAGCAAGATCAAGGAAGGATCCTGGCGGTGATCTTGTTTATGTATCTTTGTCATAGTTGAATTATCTAGTTGAATCTTTTTCTAGCAATCAAGTGTTTCTTTGTTTATTTCTTTTTTCGATTGGCTTTGCTTATTCTAAATCAATTCTCGAGATAGATTACATAGGGTGTTCTTGTAGCCGCGGTGCCTAGAGGTACACACCGGATCTTCCGAAAGAATCTCAACTTGTCTTTTGACTCGCTCTAAGCTCCCTGCATGAGTAGGGATACGTTGTGACAGAACGGGGGTTCCGAAAGGCGGATGTTTTCGGATTCGAAGGGGAAACCACGATTTAAAGAGGCTTCTTATAAGATTCAATTTGCTACTTCTTCTCTTGCTTGCAACTTCAACAAAAGGCTTAACCCGATATCTCTAGATCGGTTTATCTACCCAATCTTACTTTGTTATCTCCGGTCTTTAGTAGATTAGATTAGTTTCGTGTCTTTTACCTACATTAGGGTTTCTCTTTTACCGAAGATTGAAGTTACTTGGCTTTATTAGATCAACTTTTGCGTCACACATTTGTTCCACGGATTCGATACCTTGGGTTCACCACTCGAGGGAAGAAGGGTCCCTTGACTACGACGGGAGACTTGTCCACTTGCAAGTATAAACGAACTTTGATATAACTATTAATCGTCAACAATGAACAAGATGACCACCTGGATCCTACCTCGATCTTGTTTCTTGCTCTGGAGCTCCAACATGGTCTTCCATGCAAGGTTCCCACGTCTGCTAGGGAGACCCTAGACAACTGGTACGACCCTCCTCTCCGAGATGGTGTCCCTCAAGCTTCTCTGCTCCACGGCGGCGGATGACGAAAGAATTGATGTGTGGCTCTCAGCCAGGGGGCTATAAATAGTTCGAGAGGCGGCTAGGTCAAACTGGGGCCGACTAGGCCTCGAAGTGGGCTGGGCCGGCCGGCCTGGGCCCACTTCGCTCAGCCCGCGGCCTCCTTTGTCCGGTGTTGCTTCCCGATTCTTCTAGAGTATTCCTGCAACTGCATGTGGGCCCTTGACGCCAATTTCTCCACGGTTTTGGTGAAGCTCCTTGTCCCGCAAGATTTGGCATTTTTTGTCCGGCTCCTCGGAGTTTTCCATCTTCACAGGTTTGGTCCTTGGGCTTCTTGGAGTCAGCTTCACTTCATTGCTTGACTTGTACCGGGATTCAAGGTCTTGTCACGAGGTGCTTAATGAACTTACCCCTGAAGTCTTGCTTTCAACACTAAATCCTGCATAAACACTGAACTCCAAAACCAACATGCACAAATGAACATGTTATACCAAGGGGGTTATTACCAATGGATAAGATATAAAATTCATGCCAACACCGAAGGTAAACTCATGGCTTGGTTGATGGAATTTCACCGTCAACATCTCCCCCATTCTTAAACCTTACTCATCCTCAAGTAAGGCTTCGATGGATATCATCGTTGCCCTTCATTGTTTAAACCTTGCACTTGATCATACACGAGAAAACATAATGCTCCCAAAAGTTTAGTTTGTTAAAGTTTCGTAATGTACTAGCCTTCATCCCTACCGAGGGTAGATTATTAATTAAACTTATCCCACAGGTATTAACATGCTCCCAAAATTCAAATAGATCTCAAAAATTTTGAAATAAAGAACGAGATGAAAAGAGCTAAACTAAGTTCAAAAAATTAAACCACCTTTCATGTTGCTCATGAGCTCTCATATCATCTTGTCTCTCAAGCCTATTTCTTCTACTCCTTTCCCTCTCAAAACATATATGTAAGTGATAGGCTTTATATGGAGCTCTTTGGGAAATTTTTAGTCATACCAAGATATTATAAATGAGATGTTGTCAAAACAAGACAAGCTTCTCATGGTCTTATCGAGACTCATCAAAAAAGGTCATTGGAAAATAATGTTACATCAAGGAGGGGGAGAGAAAAATACACACACTTTGAGATAGGTGGACATGTGCAAATAAAAAAAGAGTGATCCCGAGGCACAAAGGAAGTCCTCGTTATCGGATTGCACATGGTTGGAATGATGAGTTTGGATCTTTTAAATCATGAAACCTTGAAATTCCTAACGCACTTTAGAGAAAATGGGAGTTCACTTTATTTTATTTTTATATCATACATACTCATATTTTTTTCTTTTCTCATTTTTTATTTATAATCTCACTTTTTTCTTCTTATTTTTTTCTTTCTTTTCTTTTTTTATTTGCTCCCCTTGAACTCTAAAACTGCATTGTACCTACCTGCGTCTCCACTATCTTGATGAACTGAGACACGTCTATTTCACACGCATCTCAGTACATATAGGATTTGTAACGAGCATCAAACAACAACAGTTACCACAACTAGTCACCGGTCACGTGAAATGGCTGTTTCTCTAGGCCCATAAGGAACTTTGATAACGGGCACGAAAATAGAGCCCGCTACTGTGAAATTAACATCAGAGATGCGTTCCGCGAACCTGCGTCTCCTCTGCCTCGACGAAATGAGACACATCTATATCTACACATGTCTGCCTTCTCTCTATTAAAGGCGACGTTTTCTTTCAACATGCATCTCCTATATCTCGATGAACGGGCCAGGTCCTAGCGCCCACCGGTGAGGACTGGTAATGGGCTTTTACACTACCCGTTACATTGTGGGCATTATTGTAACAGGCTTTCCGAATGAAGCACGTTACTCACTGATCAGTGTTTGTAATGAGCTTTAATTAACGCCCATTATATATACGTAGGCCACCCCTACAGTAACCTGCCCGCTTGCCGGCAACATCTTGGAACCAGCCAGGATTTGGCAGCCATCAGGGGTTGCATCCTGGAACCAGTCAGGATATGGCAGCCACCACAGCAAGGAGACATCACAAACACATTCTCATATCACAGATATAGGCAAAGAAAGATCACATTTATAGACAAGCAAGATCACATTTATAAACAAGCTAGGATCACATCAAGTTTCAAGTTACTCTCATCAGGACTTGTTTGGATGGAGTCATGAGAAAACTTCCTGAACCAGGCAGTATCTGACCCCAACCAAGCAAGCCAAGCAGGTTTCTCAGGCAACAACACTTGACTAAAGAAGACTGAATGAGTTTCAAGTTTTTGGCCACAATAAACTCACGGTGCACCATTGTAGAAGTTGCCCTTTCGGTCGATGGTCTCCTTATGAATGTACTCACACAACATTTCCCAGACACGCTTTACATCTTCTATGGAAACATCTACAGGAGGTTTGAAATCCTGCAAAATAGAATCATTTATGAGAATACAAGTAGAAATCATTTTCTAAAATCAGATGGATAATATGAGCAGAGACAAAGTTGAGCATTATTATCACTTACAGCTTAAGGATAGAAACGGCGAACCAGAGAGGGGGGAGTAAATGGGAGCTGATAAAAAATTCTTCTCGATGGAGATAGAGGCTCCAACATGATGAACACGGCTTCCAACTTACGTCTCCGACTCACTAACCAAGTCGGCCAATACCACGTAGCCACTAGAGTGCTACTAGCCCTAGGAACCAACAACCAACTTCACGGACCTGAGAACACAGCGGAACACCAACTCGAGTCTCAATGACCTACACTGGTGAGGCCGGTGAGCACCACTAGTCAGACCGGTCCCTGCTGGTTAAACCTAGGAACTTTCACAGAAAGTCCCCTACACTGGTTAGGCCGATGTAGCTCACCTGTTAGATCGATTCAAGCCAGGAAAACTCAAATCTACCAAACAGGCCTACCGAGCTCCAATCTGACCCAAAATTGAAACAACAGCAACAAGGGACAACAACGAACTCACCCAGACGTTCACCCGATCAAAACACAACATGAGTCTGCACCGGTCAAACTGGTGAGAGGCACCGGTCAGACCGGTGACCTGAGCTCTCGGGATGAACAGCACCCGCGGGTCAACTCCCCCAAATCCAACTCCTGATCTCCCGAATCGCTCCAGGGATTTGCACAATACTTTGGGGATAGTAGGAACACCTCATGGGTACTGCATAGGCAAGATTTGGTCCACCAACACTTGCTAAATCAAGAGGAATTTAAAAAATCCCACCAAGAACACCTCTAACCCTAGAACACCGAAAACCCCAAAATCGAGCCCCTTTGCTCACAGATTTGGGAGGGGAATCAAAGGGAAAAGAACCACGAAGGGTTCATGCATACATCCCCCACCAAATCCTAAAGAGAAAAGCCTCGAAATCGCGCCAAGAAAATCGCCAAGAAATGGCTCCGAAAATCACCAAAAAGAACAAATGGGAACAACACGTCCAAACTTTGAGGAACCACGCCAAATCATCTACACATCACAAAGAGGTTCATACAAGGTCTAGCTTGTCGCCCTCCCTCTCATAAGATCTCACCATGAAGCTCTCAAGCTAGTCCTATTGAAATCCTAAGGAAATTAGGAAGGGAAATAGGAAAACCAAATGAGCTAGGGTTCCAAGAGTTGACTACCATCCTCTCACCTCTTGGGTTATATGGAGGCAACCGAAAGTTTAAAATACCCTTACTAGCTAACTAGGGATGCATGCCCCTCGAGGTCGAATTCGGAAATCTTTGTCATCGCTCCATCGGACGGATGCCCAGCGACCGCAAACTTGCGTAGCCTCGATGCAAGCCTAGCGATCCCGACGCATGTTCTCCGTTTCGAAGTCTCCGAACTGTGTCGTCGCACACCGGTCAGACCGGTCAGACCCATCGGTCAGACTGGCCTGATGCTGTTGCACCTCCGTCTTCGGTTCTTCAGTTTTGGCTTTGTGGATCAACCAAGGAACCCAGTAGTTTTCTAGTGAACCACTGGAAACCCCGCGAACTTGGTGTAGCCCCCGCCAATCGCTACTCATGACTCGGCTCCCACGTAGTCCCGGCTCGACCTTGGTTTTGAGGCTCAACCAAGAAGCCGTTCATGACTTCATCTTGCCGTTCTTGCCACCATGCAGCCCACACTTGACTCCACTTGCCACCGGGTCCCTCAAACGAAGCCTACTTTCCTTGTCCACACCTTGAGGCCTCAACGGCAATGACCTTTCGCACTTGTTCTTCACCTGCACCCGCGCTAGTCAAGCCGCAACCTGCACCTTCAATACTTAGCCAAGAATTAGTCCACACAATGTTATCAATCACTCATCACAACAGGAAGCGACCATCCACCGGTCCTCGAACCACAAATGGTCCTCAATCTCCACCTTGATGAGTGAATTGACAACACACACATATAGTAACTCAAGAGAAGGAAAAAGGAAAAGAAATGAAAAAAGAAACTTCAACAAGCGATCGAAAGCCAAAGGACGAAAAAGAGCAAGATCACTTGAAGGAGACAAGTCTCGGACCCCTTAGGCAAGGGCAACAACTTGACACATCCGAGACAAAACTATGCTCAAGCAAAAGGCGCGAACCACCAAACCAAAGCTTGAAAACCACAAAGAGCTCCCCCTGCACACATGCAAACCCCCCTAAACCAATGCAACTCCCCCTGGATGAATTCATGCAAACCACTTGATGAAAACAGAGCAGCTGCATCAGCTCAGCTCTGACCAGTCAGACCGGTAACCCTCATCGGTCAGACTAGTGGGCCAGATCTCCCAACATCTGGGCTACACTGGTCAGGCCGGTACGCCTCACCGGTCAGGCCCCTGCCACCTGGGAAACTGCCTGAGCTCAAAAATAGCTCGAAACCACTTGGAAACCTTCTAAATGCGTGTAGCAAGCCAATTCAATCTCAAACTTCTCCCCCTTGTTGACAATGCATGAATCAAGCCAAAATTACAAAACATGCAATCTAGAGCTTCTCAAATAGACAAAATTCAACATAGAAAGCTACACATGTCCAAATAAGCAAGTTTGACACTCTATTGCTTCGTAATGACACCAACTACATGATCACCAAGTTTCACAACCATTGGACGAAGCTAAGATGGAATTGAGCAATTTTGCGAAAATTTTCCCTATCATGAGCAAAGTCCTAAACATGAGCAAAGCATGTCAAAATAGCAAAGCCACACAAACTTCATGCTAGGACAACTATTCTAGTGATAAGATCATCACAAACACCTCATGTCATGTCAAAGACACCGAGCCATGTGCCTACTTCTATATACGAGACTTCTCATTGGTAGGAATCATGCAACGGTTTAGCACCCAAAGCAAAATAATTTTAGCACATATGACATGGGAGCACATTTTCCAAGCAATTTACATTTCATTTTCAGATTCATATTTGGTACATGAAATGTCTTTGCGACAAAAAAGAACTTATGCTCCTCCACAGGATAAAGCATGAGGGCTAAACATTCACGATGGCAAATGAGCCTTTGACCCCATATGATCAAAATAAGCTATCCAACCACAAATTAAGCAAAGCCAAGCCACTAAAACATGTTAAGATCATATAAAGGCATTTACTCACAAGAGAGCATACATGTGACATTTTTGAAAAACATAGCCATCAACCATGGATATAAACCAAGATTATCAAGAGCTAAACCAAACTAACCATAGATTACCAAACAAGCTCACAAAGACATACATATCATTCCATGTTGAACAATGTATATAGGAGAAGCTTTTCCTAACCAATGCATATGGTACAAAATGCATGCAATCTAAGATACAAGGATGCCTATACATCATGTTACATATGCCATGCCAAATGCAAGGAATGCACAAAGGAAAGCTATACATATGCTACAAAAGAACTCCCACACACCCACCTCAAGAAATCAAACACACAGCAAGCTCCCCCGCAAACGAGTGAAAATTTCTTGATCTAGGGGTTTGGTGAAAATATCGGCTAGTTGGTCATGTGTGGGTACATGGATCAAAGCTATCTTCTCTTTCTCTACATTGTCTCTCAGAAAATGATACCTCACTTCTATGTGCTTGGTTTTGGAATGGAGCACTGGGTTCTTTGCAACACTTATGGCACTGGTGCTGTCACATTGAAGTGGAACATGGGTCTGATCGATCTTCCCCATCTTGAACCCTCTCTCAAACAGGAACTTCCTGAACCTACCATACCAAGCTCTAGGCGCCTGCTTCAACCCATACAGCGCCTTCCTCAACTTGTACACCTGATGGGGGTACTTCTCACTCTCAAACCCCGGTGGCTGCCTCCCAAACACTTCTTCCTCCAACACAATTCAAGAAGCCACTATTCACATACATCTGGTATAACTTTAATCCTTTCGCCATGGAAAAGGCTAGAAGGATCCTGATCGCCTCCAAATGAGCTACGGGAGCAAAGGTCTCCTTGTAGTTGATCCCCACTTTCTGACTAAACCCCTGAGCAACAAGCCTTGACTTTTTTCTCACCACTTCACCTTTTTGTCCCTCTTTGTTCTTCGACACCCATTTTGTCCTAATCGGCTTACACCCTGGGGGAGGATTAACCAATTCCCAAACTTGGTTCCACTTAAAATTCTCCAACTCCTCATGCATCGAATTAACCAAATTATGATCAGATAGTACGTGTCCAATGTCTTTGAGCACAAAGGTGGCAACAAAAGCAGCATGAGTAAAATGAGAATTATTCCAAACCCTCGACCGTGTAGTACGTTCATTTAAGTCGCCGATGATCCTTGAAGCTGGGTGATCCACTTGTACTTGCCGGAAAGGTTCTCGCCTTGATGCTACCTCCCCCTCAATAGTAGCTTCTCCTTGATATTGGTTCGTCGTCGTAGGTGTTGGAGAGGGGCCGTCCACCACCGTAGTCGAAGTAGTATGCACATGCTCAGCCGGAGGCACCACACCGCCATCTTCATCATCTCCATGTTCATGCTTGTTGACGGTGTATTTTGGTGCTCCTAGCATGTTCATTACACTTTGGTTTGGATTTGATTATGGAACTAACCCGCCAATAGGCACACTAATCATATAACAAGTTCATCATTGTGCATGCATTTGGAAGTGTCGTGTTTATGTAGGAAAACATGGACATAAAGGACGGATTCGCAACAAGATCAAAGGAGCATTTACAGAGCCTTGTTCGTGTTCATGAGCTTGATCAAATCACTTCCAAAGGTGGCAAGTACCGAAGTGCTACGAGGAACAACCCCGGGGATTGAAGCGTAAAAGATCGAACTTCATGCGAAGAGAACCTCCATCTTGAACGCGAGGATAACATCATCAAAATCATGCAAGTGGAGGGGGAAAAGTACATAAGTGCATGAGGACCCACGGAGAAAAAGGGGCGACCGAACCGGGGCGAACTGGGCCCGAGCCGGTCGGCCCCGGGCCGGCCGGCCCGGCCCTCGTTCGCACCACCGGTTCGGTCCCGTTTTCCTTGACCTCGAAGGATCTTCAACCCTAAAAGCCCCGCGGCAGCGCCAACATCGAAGGAGTCATTCGCACTAGAAGGCCATCCACAAGCTAGAGAGAGAGGAGGAGGATCTTCGGCGGGAGATCAACCACCTCGAAGGAAGCACCCTCTCGTGGAGAAGAAGGAAGACACGGCGGAAGGGAAAACCATGATCAACGGTGCCATGATCAGCACCTTGATGGGGTAATCTTCTCATTCGTCCATGGGTTGTAATCGATCTTGAGATGTAATCGCACTTTGTCGGATTATCTATCTATCATCTTGTGTTGAATATACTTTCATGCTTAAGGTTAGCTACCATGCCGTAAAGGGAGTATAGGCCTCAATGCTTCCTTGGGTCCATTCCATACGCTGTGTCCATCAAAGGTCTAGTCATGAATACCTTCGCATAGTGACAGTACGAGAGGAGGGAAAGGGCGAAACCGTGGTCACAACCCCGATAGATTAGATTGGTTTTCATGTCTTTAAGCGATTGCATGCTCTAGTATCGTAGACCCGTGGGCGAGTGTCTTTTATCTTGATATCTTAATCATTCTCTCTAGTGTAGTTTAGTTGTTTTCTAGTATAATATTAGTTAGGGTTTTAGTAGCTAGTGTGTCGTTATAGATTGAACGCTTGTAATCCCCTTGCTCCGCGGATTGACAAGAACCTTGGGAATCCCGTGGTGAAAAAGGTGTGGGGTCTATACGCTTGCGGATCGTAGAGGGATACGTCTTTTATTCGTCAACAAGCCCCTTTTTCTGGTGTCGTTGCCGGGGAGCTAGTCTACATCGTTTGATTTGCATCTAACTTAGTTTTATATTTTAGTTTATCTTTCATTTGCTATATCTAACACATATTATCTAGAAAAACGCTTTGTTTTGTTTTTGTTTTTGTTTTTATCTTATTGTCTAGATGGTGTTCGTTAATCAACCTGTGGAAGAACTGGAGAAATCACTAAGGGATTACGCTAGCCCTCGATGTGAAGACATAAAAGTACAAGAGTCGGATTCGAAGCTTGAAGCGACCAAGTATGAGATTAAATCCAAGATCATCGAGATGGTGGCGGCGAACCCATTTGAAGGGATGGCTACGGAGAACCCATATAGACACATAAGGGATTTCACGACAATATGCAACACGGTGCGTCAAGAAGGAGTTCCCGATGAATGGTTCAAATGGAATCTCTTTCCCTACTCACTTGTCGGCAATATAAAGACATGGTATTCGGTTGCGTCCTTTGAAGTTGAAGGCAATTGGAACAAGTTGACAAAGAAGTTTTGCGAGAAGTTCTTTCCAATTAG
Source organism: Cenchrus americanus (assembly GCA_947561735.1). Classification (NCBI taxonomy): domain Eukaryota; kingdom Viridiplantae; phylum Streptophyta; class Magnoliopsida; order Poales; family Poaceae; genus Cenchrus; species Cenchrus americanus. The sequence continues at coordinate 197,610,267 of OX387244.1, forward strand.
CAAAGTTCAACATTTATGGATGCAAGTGATCACTTTCATGCAAGGAGAAGAGGAAGGGATAGACCAAGCCTGGGATAGGTTTAATGGATTGATCGAACAAGGACCAAAATTCGGCTTCACCGGTGACGTACTCTTGCATACATTTTTCTTTTCCCTAACCCCTAGTTGCATGCAACACATCGAAATGTGTGCAGGTGGGGATCTCATGGAGAAAACACTCACGGAAGCCGCCCAACTTCTACAAAAAGTTAGTAAAGCGGCTGCCGTGCGAAGAGATTGGGAAACAAGACTTGCGGAAGAGCCGGAATACAATTCAAGGAAGAAGAAGTGTGCTGATTTTTCTAAAGAGGCAACCCCGGAAGTAACAAAAGAGGAACCAATCGCAGAAAAGCTTGAACAAGAACACATCAAGTCAAGAACTACACCAAGCGTCGACTTCGCCACACCAAATGAGACGAACAAGAGAAGCATGTCAAGCGCGAAGCCACTAAGGGAGTTCGAACCAATGGATTGGGTTCCTATTGATTACGGAGAAGTATTCGACAAGAGAAGACCGTTCCCTAATCAAAAGGGAGTGGCGAGAGCATTTGAAGTGGAATTCCCACCGGAGAAGAAAGCGGAAAATTCATACGACCTTGAAACCACCGGTGAGATTTTTCAAAAGCTTTTTGGAGATGACGTAGTGGATCCGGAACATATTGCCGAGGTGAAGAGAATCATGGGGATCAAGCCCGAAGGATCACCATATGCTCACCTCACCGAAATCTACTCGATAGGATCCGAAGAAGAAGAGAAGATGACACCACACTTGAGTTGCGAGATCAACGGAGTCCAATGCAAAGCTTTATGCGACATTGGAGCCCAAGTAAGTGTTCTATCTTCTAAAATTTACGGTAAAGTTCAAGACCACAACCTAGACTTAGCTTCAACATCAACGAAATTAATTATGGGAGATGATAGAACTATAAAATCTCTAGGTATTGCTTGCAACATGAAAGTAAAAATCTCTAAAAACTATATACCAACTGATTTCTTTGTTATTGATGCTTACCATAGTAATCATGATCATATAATCTTAGGTAGGCCTTTTCTTAAGTTGGTTGATGCCGTGTTAGATGCCGGAGAAGGCAAAGTAACAATGAACCTTAATGGAACAAAGTACACATATAACTTTTTTCGTGCTTCTAAACACCTTACACCTTTTCCTCCCGAAGATGAAGAAGTAGAAGAGATAGATAGTCTTTGTTTTGTTGAAACCCTTAGAGACCCGCTGCAAAAAGCGATGGAAAATCAAATTAGTAATCAACAAGATGAAGAACTAGAGGAAGCAACAAAAGGCTTAGAGCCGCATGATGGTAGTGTGGAGGAAGAGAAATTCGAAGACATCGGAGAAATCAAACCCGAGGAGCCACAAGTGCCCGAGGTAGACCTTAAACCTTTGCCCAAGGTATTAAAATATGAATTTTTGATCCCAGACAAAACTTATCTAGTCATTGTGAGCGACGAGTTGAGTCCCAAAGAAAATGAAGCATTGCTGATTTTATTAAAAAAACATAGGAAGGTGATTGGATATTCGATTAATGATCTCAAAGGTATTAGCCCAGCCTTTTGCACTCATCGTATACCAATGGAAGACCAATGTAAGCCCGTAGTGGACCACCAAAGGAGGCTAACTCATGCCATGCGAGAGGTAGTAAAGAAAGCGGTTATCAAGTTACTTGATGCCGGAATCATCTACCCGGTTCCGCATAGCGAATGGGTGAGCCCGGTACATTGTGTACCGAAGAAAGGAGGTTTGACCGTGGTGAAGAATGAGAAGAACGAATTGATACCGCAAAGAACCATGACCGGTTGGCGGATGTGTATCGATTATCGTAAGCTTAACAAAGCGACGAAGAAAGATCACTTCCCCCTACCGTTCATTGACGAGATGCTCGAGAGGTTAGCAAACCACGCTTATTTTTGCTTTCTTGATGGATACACGGGGTTCATGCAAATTCCCATTCACCCGGAAGATCAACACAAGACAACGTTTACTTGCCCTTACGGAATGTTTGCATATAGAAGGATGCCCTTCGGTCTATGCAACGCTCTGGCCTCTTTTCAACGTTGCATGATGGCCGTGTTTTCGGAATTCATCGAAGAAATTGTTGAAGTGTTTATGGATGATTTTTCCGTTTACGGGAAGACGTCCATGGATTGCTTAGCAAACTTAGAAAAGGTCCTTATGAGGTGTGCGGAGGTAGATTTGGTGTTAAATTGGGAAAAGTGCTACTTCATGGTTAAGCAAGGCATAGTGCTCGAACATGTTATATCCGAGAGAGGAATTGAAGTAGACAAGGCTAAGGTAGAGATGGTTGAGCAACTCCCACCTCCTACGGATGTTAAGTCTTTAAGGAGCTTTCTAGGCCATGCCGGATTCTATAGAAGATTTATTAAGGACTTCTCGAATATCATGAAGCCTTTAAAACATCTCCTTCAAAAGGATGTGGCTTTCGACTTTGATGAGAAGTGCCTAGCGGCATTCCGGACCTTGAAAAATGCGTTGGTGAGTGCACCCATCATCCAACCTCCAGATTGGAGCCAACCTTTCGAGATCATGTGTGACGCAAGTGACTACGCCGTAGGCGCGGTCTTGGGTCAAAGAAAGGAAGGCCGAGTTCACACCGTTTACTATGCTAGCAAAACTCTTAGTGGCGCACAATTAAATTATGCCACTACGGAAAAGGAGTTGCTAGCGGTGGTATTCGCTTTCGAAAAATTCAGATCTTACATCGTGAACTCGAAGGTCATTGTTTACACCGATCACGTAGCCATCAAGTATTTCTTGTCTAAGAAGGAAGCTAAACCACGTTTGATTCGTTGGATCCTTCTTCTCCAAGAGTTTGATGTAGAAATTCGTGATAAAAAGGGGGTGGAAAATGTTGTGGCCGATAATTTGTCTAGGATGAACCGTGGACAAGATGACAAAGAGCCCATAGAAGATAAGATGAGAGATGACCACCTCTATAGATTGCTTAATAAAGATACTTGGATGATCGATATCATTCAAGCAATTCAAAAGATGCCCCTCGATCATCTAGATAAAAACACTCAAAACAAGATAATCTCCTAAAATAGGAAATATTTTTGGGATGCACCATACCTCTTCAAACTTGGCAATGATGGTGTAATGAGAAGATGTGTGCCAAGGGAAGAAAGGGTAGAGATTTTGAGAAAGTGTCACTCGGCGGAATATGGTGGACACTATAGCCATTTTCGAACCCAAGCAAAGGTATGGTCGAGCGGATTCTATTGGCCGGAGATGCATGAAGATACTAAAAGATATGTTGCATCATCCTCTGAATGCCAAAGAACCGGAAACATCTCTCAAAGAAATTCTATACCTTTGAAATACAACCTACAAATCGACATACTCGATGTATGGGGTATAGACTTCATGGGGCCTTTTAAAAACTCATTTGGATTCGAGTACATCCTTGTTATAGTTGATTATGTATCCAAGTGGGTAGAGGCAATACCATGTCGTAAAGCTTCCACAGAGGAGTCCATTACTATGATCAAGAACGTGATTTTCCCTCGTTTCGGTACACCGAGAATCTTGATAAGTGATGGAGGAACTCACTTCACCGGGAAGAATTTCAAAAAGTGCTTGTCCAAGTTGGGAATTGAGCATAGGGTCTCTACGGCCTATCACCCACAAACCAACGGACAAGCGGAGACGTCAAATAGGCAATTAAAAAGCATATTGGTCAAAGAAATTAGACGGAGCTTTATGGGCTTATCGAACGGCGTTTAAAACACCGATAGGTATGACCCCTTATCAATTTGTCTATGGAAAAGCTTGCCACCTTCCGGTTGAGTTGGAACATAAAGCCTATTGGGCGATTAAAGAGATGAACCTTGATCTCGATGCCGCGGTGGTGAAACGAAGAATCCAAATAAGCGAGCTAGAGGAGTTGAGGTTGAAAGCATATGAAAATGCAAGCATATACAAGGAGAGAATCAAAAGGTGGTATGATAAAAGATTAAAGAAAAAAGAATTTAAAGAAGGAGATAAGGTCCTCCTCTACAATTCGAGGTTTAAAACCTTCGGAAAGGGGAAATTGCAAAGCAAATGGGACGGACCTTATGTTGTGCATTCGGTGTTCTCCAACGGAGCGGTAACCATTATGGATATTAACGGCGATCAATTTGTGGTGAATGGACAGCGGCTTAAGGTTTACTACGAACCCGACGTCGTGCCCCTTCACCATGTTGACGTCTTCACCATGGAGGAAGAGCCTGAACGTCCCGCCTAGGACGAAAAACAAGGCATCAACTTTTGTAAATAGTTTTTCTTTTAGTTTTCTAGAGTTTTTCGCGAAGATTTACTCGACCAACATTTCCCCATGGGCTAAGGAATAAAAAAAGGGCGGTGTGCAAAAACCCAGACCGGCCCGGCCCCGAGGCAGGGTGGGCCGGCCGGCCCAGGCCGACCGGCCCAGAGGGTTCTGGCGGCCGATGACGCCGAATTTCGCCCGAATTGCTCCTTTTTGACTTCCTTGTTTGGTCGGAAAATTTTAAGGGAAGTGTAAAAAAGGAAAATAAGGTTCCCAGGGCTTTTCTCTCAGGACTATTTACTTGGCCGAATTGGGAGCTCGAGGATCAAACCTTTCAAGCAATATTTTGCACCCTTGTAGCAGCCATTGTGCCCCCAAGAAGCTTAGAGTTGAAGCTAGAAGACAAGAAGCCATCGATGGAGGAGGCGATGTGATGCGAGCTCAAGCTACCCGTCAAGAGGACCGCACGCATCCGTTGCGGAGGGCGCGTCCCGACAGGAGCTCTTGCATCTCATAACCCCGTCGAAGGAGAGAAGGTCCTCAGACCTGTTCGAAGGTCGGCACACACCAAGGCATCAAGCGCAAAGACTACAAGGAGGCGTCGCCAGAGCCTAAGGATTATGGGGGTAGCGACTATTCTGACGATCGAAGCCCGAGCTCATGGGCGGCTGCCGGAAGAGATGATGATGATTGGGATGAGCAGCCCAAAGAGAGGACTCCCGAAGGCCTCAACGGAGACGACAACGATGGCAACGAAGGCGGCGACAACAATGGTGGTGGCGACGACGGCGGTGACGATGATGGATATAATGGCGACGACGACCCCTTCGGATTACATCCGATGTGTTGTCGAGCTTGCCATCAATCCATCGCGGATCTCTACACGTCGGCCGATGAATGTCTCCAAGCCATGGAAGAGATGAAGCAGTGTATGGAGGACTTGGAGCGCGTAGTCGAAGACGACTATAAATTCCTAAACCGTAACGTGCACAAACTTTTCGGCATGGTTGGAAACATGAGAGGCAAGTGGTGCAATACTTGCTTGAAGTACCACTAGATCTAGTTTTCCCCTTAGGAATTTGTAAGATACGACGAGGACGTCGTATGTTTTAAGCATGGGGGAGAGCTAGCTCGCTAGCCTTAGCTTTTGAACTTCAAGTTTAGGTTCGGTTTAATCTTCGTGTGTGAGTCTTAGCGTTTTAATGAGTCTTTAGTTTTTGAGTGTGTTTTAAATTTTTTTTTTGCAAGTGTCTTAAATTAGTGTTGAGTCAAAGAAAACCAAATAAAAAGAGTCTTTATATATATCTTTGTGTTTTATGTATTGCTTATCTTTATTCACTTGTTTGTTTAATCTTTGATTCTTGATATATGAACATAGGTATGTGGTTTGAAAAACGTTTACCGTGGTGCTTAGTGGAATTGCTACTACTTAAAGTACCCATACCGCACTTCGATCTTGAGCTTCACATGTTAGTTGTGCTATGTTCAATGCTAAAAGTTGGAGGATTTCAGTTCTGAAAATTATCTTAAAACCCTTGTAATAAAGGTTAGCAAAACCTCTTTTTACAAGTTGAGAGTAAGAAAAAAATCATATACAAAGCCAAGTTTATTTTTCGCTCCACCATAAGTGTGATTAGCATGATGAGTTAGGCTAGGACCTTTCTCTCTTGGTAAGTTTTAATTTCGAGCAATGATCATGTTCTTGTGCTTATCTTTTGTTGCTAGCCTCGTCATATATTCGGTTACGTGACCTTCACAACTAAAGTCACGTACATAGCCGAATTCCATACCCAACCCTATACATCTCTTTTGTACATCGTATTCCTTGAACACAACCTATTTTCAAAGTTTCGTCTCGTCTCTAGCATGATTTATTTAAAATTTCAGATTGTATGCATGCGAGGAAAGAGAGTATTGAAAGCTTTGAAAAGTTGTCAAGAGAGAGAAAAATAAAGAGAAAAAGTATGTGTATGGAAAAGAAAGAAAGAAAGAAAAAAAATTTATGTGAATGAAAGAAGAAAAAGAAAAAGATGAGGTAGCAATAAAGATATGAGAGGGATGGATCAAGTGAAAGAAAAGAAAAAAATAAAGTGTAAGGAAGGATGTCACGTTGATTGTGAGACGAAACTTTTACACTATTTCCAACCATGTGCAATCCGACAACGAGGACATCATTGGTGCCTTGTAGTCACAATTTTCTTTTGCCCTTGCACATGTCCACCATTCTAAATCTTCTCATCCTTGATATCCCTACATATGGTTAATTCTCATGATCATTGGCTTTGAAAGGTAGACAACCATTAGAGGAAGTTCTTAGTTTGACAATACTTGTGTTGATTGCGCTAGCCCTACCTATAGCTCCACTTTACGTGATATATGAGAGATTAGTGGGAGGTGAGAGTTTTATAAAATTTGGTTAGGATAGCCACTTCATATGAGAGACTTTAGAGAGCTTGGAGAAAGGTTTTTGTCTAATACTTGTTGCAGGAATTTTTGTTTTGAAAATCATAAAAACCCTCCGATCGAAGCAAAGAAGTAAGCATGGTTGAGATTGAAAGCTTCGAGTGAAGAGTTTGAGTTGTGGGGTAGAACTTAACGTGGTAAAAATTCTAAACGCCCATGTTTATGTTTGATTATCTTTACTTTGTGTTTATGTATTAAAGATGAAGGGATTGACTAACTTGTGAAGAAGGATAAGTGGTATATGATTACAACACCTTGGACGAAGTTCTTTTACGAGTACTTGCTCGAGGACGAGCAAGAGCTAAGCATGGGGGAGATGTTGACGGTGTATTTTGGTGCACCTAGCATGTTCATTACACTTTGGTTTGGATTTGATTATGGAACTAACCCGCCACTAGGCACACTAATCATATAACAAGTTCATCTTTGTGCATGCATTTGGGAGTGTTGTGTTTATGTAGGAAAACATGGACATAAAGGACGGATTTGCAACAAGTTCAAAGGAGCATTTACGGAGTTTTGTTCGTGTTCATGAGCTTGATGAAATCACTTCCAAAGGTGGCAAGAACCGAAGTGCTACGAGGAACACCCCGGGGATTGAAGCGTAAAGGATCGAACTTCATGCGAAGAGAACCTCCATCTTGAACGCGAGGATAACATCATAAAAATTATGCAAGTGGAGGGGGCAAAGTACATAAGTGCATGAGGACCCACGGAGAAAAAGGGACGACCGAACCGGGCCGAACTGGGCCCTGGCGGGTCGGCCCAGGGCCGCCGGCCCAGCCCTGTTCTGGCACCGGTTCGGTCCCGTTTTCCTTTCCCTCGAAGGATCTTCAACCCTAAAAGCCCCGAGGCGCCGCCAACACCGAAGGAGGAGTCATTCGCACCAGAAGGCCATCCACAAGCTAGAGAGAGAGGAGGAGGATCTCCGGCGGGAGATCAACCACCTCGAAGGAAGCACCCTCTCGTGGAGAAGAAGGAAGACACCGGCGGAAGGGAAAACCATGATCAACGGTGCCATGATCAGCACCTTGATGGGGTAATCTTCTCATTCGTCCATGGGTTGTAATCGATCTTGAGTTGTAATCGCACTTTGTCGGATTATCTATCTATCATCTTGTGTTGAATATACTTTCATGCTTACGGTTAGCTACCATGCCGTAAAGGGAGTATAGGCCTCAATGCTTCCTTGGATCCATTCAATACGCCGTGTCCATCAAAGGTCTAGTCATGAATACCTTCGCGTAGTGACAGTACGAGAGGAGGGAAAGGGCGAAACCGTGGTCACAACCCCGATAGATTAGATTGGTTTTCATGTCTTTAAGCGATTGCATGCTCTAGTATCGTAGACCCGTGGGCGAGTGTCTTTTATCTTGATATCTTAATCATTCTCTCTAGTGTAGTTTAGTTGTTTTCTAGTATAATATTAGTTAGGGTTTTAGTAGCTAGTGTGTCGTTGTAGATTGAACGCTTGTAATCCCCTTGCTCCGCGAATTGACAAGAACCATGGGAATCCCGTGGTGAAAAAAGGTGTGGGGTCCGTACGCTTGCGGATCATAGAGAGATACGTCTTTTATCCGTCAACAATGCTCCTCCTCCCGAAAGATCTCCTCGCCAAGTTCATCGTCACCTGCACATTCAAAAACAAGCTGACTACGTGGTTGTGTCTCGTCGAAGGTTACCTCGCAAGTCTCCCGATTTGGTTAGTTTCAATATAGAGCACACGATGTGCTCTAGAGTGAGATGCATAACCAAAGAAAATACCATCGACCGACCTAGCCTCAAACTTGTCCAACTTCTTCCATTTCTTAAGGATAAAGCACTTGCAACCAAAGACATGAAAGGCACTCACCTCGGGTGTGTGACCATGCATCAACTCATAACAGGTTTTCTTTTTATGCACTCTAATGTAGATCCTATTCGAAACATAGACAACGGTATTGACCGCCTCAGCCCAGAATCTTCTTGGAGTCCTATGCTCATCAAGCATAGAACGAGCCATCTCACACAAGGTTATGTTTTTCCTTTCCACAACACCATTATGGGGAGGTGTATACGGACTAGAAAACTGGTGTTCAAGACCCAAGTCATGGAAAAAGGTTTTGAAGCAAGAGTTTCTGAATTCTGAGTCATTGTCACTACAGATCGCTCGTATGGCATCTCCATGCCTCTCGTTTCTCGACCCCAAGACAAGATCTCGAACAAAACCAAATGTTGAAACACTAAGAGATTGATTTTTTGTGAACAAAAAATACTTTACGAAACGCCTTCCATGGTCAGCAATACCAATTAGAAACACTAAGAGATTGAATTTTTGTGAACAAAACCTACAAGAAACTGGCCAGTTCAAAACATTTTGGAGGTCTGGGAACCTTAGCGGGGGATGTTGTTTAGAAGAATATAGATACCAAACCTCTGTGAACTTCATACAGACATACACAGTTAATATTTTACTTAATTAGCATACAGGGACAGGTGCTAACCATTTTGACAGGGACACAACAATATGCTTATATATCAAAGCAGAGAATAAATTCCTTCAACTGCTTCCTTGTCCAACTTGAGCAGCGATGGATTGTGTGTCCCATATGTACATGCAACAAGAGGATAAAGCAATGGTCATGACATTATATATGACCGTAGTGAAACAACACTCACAACACATCATGACACCAACAATAACAATATATATGAAAGCAGTGAAACAATTAACACTCGCAACAAAGCATAAGACAGTCTAGTTATCACTACCTTATAAACCACTGCGATGCAATTGCCACTGACATTATGTGGCCATTAGAATTAAAGTATGCAAACAGATCCAAAGCATAAGTGTAGATCTGGTACATTCAGAGCATAGCAGAATTAAAGTATGCTAACATCCTTTATGCTTTTCATGATTTTACAGTGCAAATATTATAGCACAAGGAACATGAAAATGAATTTCAACATTTCACATAACTTATCTGTTAGCAAAAATTTATTCAAAATAGACTTGGAGCAACAAAATCCATCCATCAAATCCACAGTCAATCAATTGAAGATGAACTATTAAGGCATGTCTCCCTAATCCACCTTGACATAAATATATAGCAGATTAGGTGGACTACATTATAAACCACTGCGATGCAATTCCCAATGATATTATGTGGCCATCAGAATTAAAACATGGTAACAGGTCCAAAGCATAACTGTCAATCTGAGCATAGCAGAATTAAAGTATATGCTAACAGGTCCAAAGCATAACTGTCGATCTGGTACATTCAGAGCATAGCAGAATTAAAGTATGCTATCAGGTCCAAAGCATAAGTGTCGATCTGATACATTCAAAGAATACCAGAATTAAAGTATGCTAACATCCTTTATGCTTTCAATCATGAATTTACAGTGCAAAAATTATAGCACCAAGAACATGAAAATGAATAACATTTCATATAACTTCATTTGTTAGCAACAATTTATTCAAAATAGACTTGGAGCAACAAAATCCATCCATCAAATCCACAGTCAATCAGTTGAACATGAACTATTAAGGCATGTCTCCCTAATCCACATTGACATGAATATATAGCAGATTGGGTGGACTACATTATAAACCACTTTGATGCAATTCCCAATAACAAAATGTGGCCATCAAAATTAAAATATGCTAACAGGTCAAAAGCATTACTGTCGATCTGAGCATAGCAGAATTAAAGTATATGCTAACAGGTCCAAAGCATAATTGTCGATCTGGTACATTCAGAGCATAGCAGAATTAAAGTATGCTAATAGGTCCAAAGCATAAATGTCGATCTGGTACATTCAAAGCATAACAGAATTAAAGTATGCTAACATCCTCGATGCTTTTCATGAATTGTAAGTGCAAAAGTTGTAGCACCAGGAACATGAAAATGAATTTCAACAATTCATATAACTACATCTATTAGCAACAATTTATTCAAACAGACTTTGGGCAACAAAATCCATCCATCAAATCCACAGTCAATCAATTAAAGATGAACTGTCATGGCATGTCTCCCTAAATAATCCACATTAACATGAATATATAGCATATTTTGGTGGCCGATGAGAGAGAGGGTGTTGGGGGTTCAAGCAGGACTAACCTCTGTCATCAACGAAGTAGTTGTTCTCGTGACGGTCGGATGGGACGGATCCACGTCGGCTGGTGGCCTGAGGTCGCCGGCTCACCATTGTGGTCGGGGACGACGTCGACGGATCCACGTCAACCGTCTTTATGTTGGTCGGATGTACGTCTGCACGCCAGTAACCACGTCCATGTCACCATCATCACACAGAGAGCGGTGGGGCTGGAGAAGAGTAGGGCTGCGGCGAGGAGAGAACGGCGAAGGTGAGCGGGGCGATTGGCGGCGGCGGTGGGGAGAATGCGGGCGTTGTGGATCTGTCTAGCGAGGAGCCGAATATGAACCGTGTGCGTAACTGTGTTTAATGAAACTACTGGCGTGCCCTTGACGGCTCTGTGTAGCAATTGGAATTTCATGGGCACTATAGTAAATATAGGTGGAAAATTTTGAGCAGCCCGCGCACGGTTTGACTGCTAACACTGACGAGTGGGCCAGTTTCATGGGCGACGATGGTTAGTGAACCCGGATTGCCTTTGTTGGGAGTTATCTATTTATTTTGGCTGCTCACGTTGATGCGTGGGCCAGCCACTATTTTCTTTCAAATGAAACGTGCTTCCCTAAATTATTAGATCCCATAAAACAACACTTAAAATTTCATAAAAATATGAACAATTCTTATTTGGACATTCAGTATTTGAATAAAATATCAACAGTCACACTTGTGTGCCCAAGATTCTTAGAATCCGTTTTTACATCCCATGTTAATGATGTAATAATTCTACTAACATCTAGTGTGCTCTAAAAAATCTACAAATTGACATGCCATCATACTTTGGGTACATAGACTTGTCTTCAAAATTTCAAATGGTTTCGATGAAGGAATTATATACTTGTGTACAAATATCTACATCTCTCATATAGTTTCCTAGAATGTTGCTTGAACATTGAAGTTTTTGATACTTTGCATCTTGTTTGAACACATATGCATTTGAAAACGTAACAAAACTTTGTTTTCACCTTAAGCTTACGAAATGTAAAGCTCCATCACTAATGGTTGTGTAAAACAAATATTATTTGTATGTTGTACTTACAGAGAACAAAATAAGGCATATAAACATCACTCAACAAACGGAATGTACAATAAAAATGAAATTAATGAATACATGGTGATTTTAGCAAAAATTAGAAAAAAAAATATCAAATTTGGACAAATAATGACAAAGAAATACTTGTTCCAGCATTTGATTGCAAATTAAAAGGAGAAATGGGAACTGTTCTACATTTGAATGGAATTGGCCTCCACAGTCATTTGAATAGAACAAAGGAGGAAGCAGAGGGCACCACCGCCCGCCGCTGCCACTGCCGTGCTCGCTTCAGCGGTTTTGACACCCAAGAGGGCATCCCAGGCCTCATCAGCGGCAAATGAGACCACCGCAACCCTCGACTTCACTCACAAACGTGACAAATAAAATATTATCTATCAAAAACTGATTAAAAACCGACATCCGATAAAATCAAATCCGTGTTTAGTAATATCTAATAATTTACATTCAAGATAGATAATGTTCATTGATTCTTGCGCCTACATCCCGATGTTTATCATGTTGACGACATACTTCACGGCGGGGCGGAAGCTACGCGTCCAGAGGTCGAACTCATGACGGATGTGACACTCGGCGCTGCAGTAGTGGGATCTCTTTGGTATCCGACTCATAGCGCCTACATCCCGCTTCCCAAATGCAGATGTGGGTATTCCAGACGGGCAGCAATGGAATGTCGTCGTCGTCGCCGTCATCAAGCCAGTACCACCACGTAATGTTGTCGAGATCCTGCTTCACGAGGTAGCGCAGTCGTCGGAGGTTGTGGTTCTTCCACCTGCCGTCAGGGGGCGATGGGCCGCCGCTGATTTCTTGGAGTAGTGCCATGGCTTCGGGGTCTGCCAGGTTCCAACGGTACTTCAGCATTGCTAAAAGGTACTTAGCATCGGAGTCTTCAGCAGCGGCGGAATCTCCGATGAGCTTCAGACCCTTATCGGGGTCCCGCCGCCTCATCAACCTCACCATCCCCTCGAAGCATGATGCCTCCGGATGATTGGCCTCACAGAAGCGCTGCTCAAAGCACGACCTGACGTTGTGATTCTTGCACACCTCATGGAGATCACGCAGCGACACGTGCAGTAGTACCTCATTAGAATTGCAGATGCGCCGGAAGGTGCCGCAGATTTTATTGTGAAGGTTCAGAAAATGGAAAACGGTCAAATCATTGATGTAGTGGATGATGATCTTGGTGAGAAGTTCATCTGACAGCAGCAAAATCAAGCACATCACGGCCATCAAGGAGAAGGGGAGGAAATAGCACAACGACGAGGTTTGGAATTCGAATGGCGACGAGGGTTGAAGTTGGTGATGACGAGGGATGAAGTTGGTAAGGAGGATTGAAGTTGAAGAGGGATGAAGTTGGCGACTAGGATTGAAGTTGAAGGAGGCAACAAGCTCGAGAGTTGAAGGTTGAAGATGGCGCCTCGGCCATGTCGTAATAAAACAATAAATGGAAATTGAAAAGGCGCCGCAGTTTGGCTGCTGCCGTTGACAAGTGGGCCCGACAACATTGCCCCGCCCCTTCTCCTTCCCGCGTAAGTGAAAGGCGACGCGTGGCTTCGCGCCCGAGATGGAGCCCGATGCGCAATCGAGTGGCACGTACTGGCAGTAATGGAGTAGTGGGTGGGGGCAGAGGCGCCTGACGGTTCCGCGTCTTGTCAATATAACTCCCTCGCCTAGTCGCCCTCCCCTGCTTTCCCCTGCTTCTTCCATAAGCTTATCATCTTTTTCTTCACTTCTTCTTCCTCCTCGTGATTCACCACTACAAATCTTTGGTCGCTGAGAGAAGGAGGAGATGGCGTCGAGGAGCCCACCACCGTCGAAGCGGGGACGAATGGAGGACGACGACGACGAAAGCCGCCGTCGGAAGAAGTTGGAGAAGGGGAAGGAGCTGACGGCCAAGGACACCGACGAGGAACCACTCTTCGACGACAATAACTTCGCCGCCAAGCTGCTCAGGAGCGCCTTCAGAAAGCTTGAAGGTATTAGCGAGGCCTTCGACATCAAGGCGCATTATGATGTGTACAAGGACCCGACCTTGAAGGGTCTCGCCTTCAGGATCCACGGATTGGCTGCGAAGCTCGAGAACCTCCCCGTGGTCAAGCGGGATGCTTGCCGCCACTTTTTCTTTGATGACGGCCGCTCTGACGGCGACGACAGTAGCCACGGCGACGATGGCAGCCACGGCAACGATGGTGGCGACGACGGCAGCCACGACGACGGTGGGACTCTGACTAATTGATAGACTCATGTACCAATTAGTAACAATAATGTTTGTGTGCTTTTGTGGCTTCATCCTGTTCCTGGTTGTTAGTTTTTGTATGCCATGAACTTGATCTAATATACGTAAGTATATCCAACCGCGTTGTGATGAACTGTGTTCTGTTGTGATTAACTGGAGATTTGTTGTGATGAATTAGATCTTATTAGAGTAGTCATTGCCGACGCAGGTTAGCCTGCTGACGCTGACGCATGGGCCAGTGTAATTGGCGACGATTGTTAGTGAACCCGGATCGCATTTGTTGGTAGTTGGGTCCGGGGGGGGGGCAGGCAACTGTTATCTTTTTTATATTGGCTGCTGACGCTAACGCGTGGGCCTGTCACAATTTTTTTGGAATGATACTTGCTTCCCTGAATTGTTAGAGCCCATAAAATAACACCAAAAATATCATAAAAACATGAACAATTCGTATTTGGACATTCAATATTTGAATAAAATATCAACAGTCAAACTTGTGTGCCCAAAATTCATATATTTCGTTTTTACACCCCATGGTAATTATATAATAATTTTAATAACATCAAATTTGCTCTAAAAATCTAGAAATTGACTTGTCAACATAATTTGGGTACCTAAACATGTCTTCAAAATTTCAAGTGGTATCGATGAAGGAATAATATTCTTGTGTACAAATGTCTTCATCTCTCACATAGTTTCCTATAATGTTTGCTTGAACATTGAAGTTTTCCACACTTTGCAACATGTTCGAACTCATATGCATTTGAAAACTTAACAAAACCTTGTGTTTATCTTAAGCTTACCAAATGTAAAGTTCCATCACTAATGGTTGTGTAAAACAAATATTATTTGTGTGTTGTACTTACAAAGAACAAAATAAGGCATATAAACATCACTCAACAAACAAAATATACAATAAAAATGAAATTAATGAAGAGGTGGTGATTTTAAAAAAATTTAGAAAAAAGTTTCAAATTTGGAATAATAACAACGAAGAAATACTTGTTACAACATTTAATTGCAGATTAAAAGTAAAAATGGGAACTGTTCTTCATTTGAATCGAACTGGGCCCCACAGTCATTAGCGACGCGGGGCTGATAACCCGTGTCGGATTCGCTGCTCTCCAAAAATTTTACACAGATAATTCGAGCATCATACAAAAGCTAATCTACTACTGATTTCCTATTCCGATACTCTGTGCGAACTTCACAATTTTGCAGCGCAGCCTAAAGTCTTCGCTGCAAAACAGAGAAATTCGAAGCCATCCTTTTTCCACGCCGCAGCCGCCGCCGGTGCCTGCGCACGGCTGACACCAAAACTAACACTTTGGAGCCAAACACATGTGTTAATTTGGACGTGTTAAAAACTACCACTAACATTAACACTAACATCTACCATCCAAACACGACCATTCGAGACGATGTTTGCTTATTTTGTGTATCATTTAATTCTACATTGGAATCACTACCTCTGCAGCTCTGCTCTCAGCCATTGACTAGCCACAGTTTCACCATTGACCATCTTGGGAACCTTCCCGGCCGTTCCTGTGCTCTTGATCTTATCCCTTCCTTGTTTTTTCTATAAAAAGGCACCAACGCCTATCGGTCCTCCTCACTTCAAGTTGCTTCCTTCTTTTCTAGTAGATCTAGATCTAGCTATATGGTTCCTTCTTCTAATACAATAAAGCGAGTCACTTGCTTCCTTCTTCTATAGATCTAGATCTAGCTAGTATATGGTTCGTTCTTCCGATACAATAAAGCGAGTTACTTGCTTCCTTCTTCTTCAGATCTAGAATAGATCTTGTAGGGCGCAAGCTTTTGCTTTTCTCTCTTCTTCTTCCTCGATCTCTTAGTTGCTAGAAGAATCCTTGTGATAGGGGTGATTGGGTTGCTCATCCCTCGAACACAGCTGCCAGAAGAATCCTTGTGACATACCCCTTGCTCGCAGCCGTGTCCGGAGAGGCTAGCCCAGAACCTCTTGGCATCAGGATGAACAAGCTGACGGAAAGCTTGCTGCAGCTTTTCCGTCACACTTGGGCTTCCTTTTGCTTTCCCCTTCTCCTCCAGGAGGAGGGATTTTTTAAGGGATATGTTTCCACCCGCTTTGTATATTTCTCTTGTGTTCACTTGTAAGATGAGGAAGCAGCTAGAATCTGGATGGAGCATATCTCATTATTTTTTCTTGTAAGATGAGCATTATTAAGGAAAGCTTCTGTTTTGCAAACCAAAATTAGGGTTGCAAGTCAGAAGCTCTCTTTAATTAGTCATGCCAGGAATCAAGTCTCTAAGCCGTCAGCAGAAATGGAGCTTGTTTGATGACCACGTGCAGCAAGATCGACGACCTGCGAGCAAGATCGATGTGTGTGTGTGATTTTGCATATCTCGTCATGAAGATATGGCCGCATTGTAAAGTTAATATGCCTACTGACATCATAAATGCCTTTTCAATATTAAATATGTTTAGTTGAACACGTGACATAAAGTTACTCGTCTAGATATCTTATATTTGCTTTATCTTTCTAAAGTAATTGTTAATTTGACATAACTTTTACTCGAATGTTATAAATATAATATGATTGGGTTTATCGTGATTTCTTTAATTAAATGCAACTTGTTTAATGGTAACATAGAGTATTTCTCTGAAATATTCTTTCACATGATTTCTTAACTAAAACATGCCAAACGTAGTCTCTTGTTGTTTGATAATGATCTCATGATAGTTTCGAGCTTAGTTTTGTTTTCAGCGTTCCTTGCGCTTGCGTAACCCATAGAATCAAGCTCTATCTTAGTGTGATCTTTCCGGTCCTTGCTCAATCTTCTGCAACCATCTCTTTAAAGCTAACCAAGCCTTTCCCTTCCGAGCACACTTTGTGTTCTTTAGTGATCCATCTAATAATCGAGCCTATCATTTAGTGCGTTCTTTTAAAGTTTTCTTTTGATTGGTGCTTTGTTCTTAGTATATGCTTGTTTGTTTGCTTCGTATATGCT
The DNA here is from genome assembly GCA_947561735.1 of Cenchrus americanus. Classification (NCBI taxonomy): domain Eukaryota; kingdom Viridiplantae; phylum Streptophyta; class Magnoliopsida; order Poales; family Poaceae; genus Cenchrus; species Cenchrus americanus. The sequence goes on from OX387244.1 coordinate 197,627,461, forward strand.
TGTGCCCGATGATTGATGCGATTAGAGTGAACATTGTTCGAGAATCGAGAGCTTTGGAAGAGTATGAAGATGAAGAATTCTGAGCAACTACTCTGTGGTTAAAAGCAAGTGTGTCCTTCATCTTTTGTCCCAATAATTTTATTAATCACTATAGCATGTGCCTTGCATTAATTTTGATGGGTTCCTATTAAGGATGACTAGCCTCTTTTGACCATTATCTAGAACCTGGTTCCTAATTAATATTGATGGTAGATGTTGCTTAGTGTGCTCAACTGGGTTGGTAATAATCAACATGGTTATCATTTTATGCTCTATGTTCCTTTATGATAATTTTAATACAAGATCACTATGCATTAATCGGAACATGGAGAACCATCCAGGAAAACAGTACAACCACAAGAACTAAACGAGCACTGGTCTTGGCTGAATAATTAGTAACTTTAGCTTGGGGTGATCTTACCTGATAAGGACAAGGGATCGGCGGTACTGTGGGGTATGGACTTGCTCTAGCAGGGGGTTTGGTGAGTTCTTTATTCTATGGTGGGGTATCGACCTGCTAGGGGACTTTATACCTTGCTAACTGATCCGGACCTTGTGGGTCACAACTTGCTGGGGAACTTTTGTAAAAGCCTTGTAAAGTCCCTATGCAGCCACACCTCGGTAGTGTGGTATGGTGCCTAATCAGCATCACATGGTTGGGTTCAAAGTTCTTCAGAGCTTTTATGCTGCTTGTGGTCAAAGTGTACAACCTCTGCAGAGTGTAAACTAATCGATTAGCCGTGCTCACGGTTAAGAGCGGCCTGGACCCTCACATGATAATTGAACTTGAAGATGAATTTAAATTGTGATCTGTGTTATGGTTATGCTTGCCATGTGCTTATGGCGTACCTTACCTTTATGCTTAATGTGGGTTGGTATATACTTATATCTTAGTAATCCGGTGCTAAAAAAATTTGACCAACTAAAATGCTAAATGCTTAGAGCCCAGTCCACTATGAAGTCTTTGCATTCATCCTTTCCTCACACTTGCTGAGTACGACAAGTTCTCACCCTTGCTATAAATAATGTTGCTCAGAAGGAGGAAACTGCTATGAAGATGTTGCCGAGTTCTAGGCGTACGCAACCCCTAGTCGACTGCTTGTGAAGTTTGGAGCCTTCGTTTCAAGGATTAAGCGTAAATCTCTGATAATCTTTCTCTTGCGTTATGTGATACAGTTTCTGTATACACTTATATGTCACTATATGCATGAAACTTGATCCTGGCATGCATATAGGTTTGCACTTGGTTTTCTTTGGAAAAATAGGTGTGACAATACTACTATAGGAAAGTAAAGGCAAACAAAGATTGCAATAGAGTAAATGCGGAAACGTAAAGGGGATGAGAGGAAGCAAACTCTTGACACGTGATTTATCCCATGGTATCGGTAAGCACTATGCCACCCCTAGTCCACGTTGTTTAAGCACTCACACAACAGTATTGCTTCCCAGTCACCAGCTCTCTTCCAAGAGCACCACTTGACTCGCCACAAAGGCTAGCCACTTAGGCACTTGCCAAGCTCTCTTGTTCACCTTGATGCCGCCTCCACTAAGGAGCTTCTCCACTTAGGAAGGGGGTCTCCACGTCTCCCGCACAAAGTGTCCTCGCCGCTCCACACCAAGTCGGAGGGTCGATGACGATTGCCGGTGAGCCACTTAGGCCCCAAGGCTTCCGGCGAATCTTGTACACCTTGATTCACTCAAGAATCACCTCACAAGGTTGGCAAAACCTTGCACTCACTTAGCTCTTAGCTAAGCCTAGCACTAAGCACATACACTAAGCATATGCAAGTCTATGAATGAGCAATTAAGCACTTGGATGGATTCGATATGATCTTCTAGGTGTCTTGAACTCCTCTGCACTTCCACAAGATGCAGCAACCTCAAATGGGAGAGTAGAAGGGGTATAAATAGGCCAACACATCAATATGGCCGTTGCTCTAACGACTATTTAAGATATACCGTCGGATGAACCGACGGTGTCATTTTATGTAGCGTCGGATCATCCTGTGCTGCCATATGCCCTTCCGTATTTTTCCTGTATCTCTTTGCTAGGTACTCCGTTTTTGACGAGCTTATACTCGTTGGAAAGATTATGAAATTCGACACAAGATTCTGGAAACTCCTGAGTATTTGACCAAAGTTTTAAGCATCAGAGTATTGAAGTTGCACTGATGGTACCAGAGGTTCATCCTGTCACCCACGTTGCTGCCCTTCGGTATTTTGGCCGTAACTCTCTGCTCCAAACTCCGTTTTGGGCGATCTTGTACTTGTTGGAAAGCTTATGAAATTTTCTACAATATTCTGAAAAAATTCTGAGCATTTGAGCATTTTTTGAGCGTCTTCCGGTGCTAGCCAATTCTGTGTGAACACCTCTCTGTATGTTTCCCGAAAAAGCATTGGATGAACCGATGAAATCATCCGATGGTACCACCAGATCATCCGGTGCTTATACACTTGTTTTCTTCTTCTCAGGAGTTCATCCGGTGCTCACAAAAATGGGACTGTCGGATCATCCTATGCCCTATTTTCAGCACATCTTAATTTGGGCATAACTTTTCACTCCAGATTCCGATTTTGATGATCTTGGACTCTATGGAAAGTTTGTGGAATAATCTTCATGGTTCTGTAGCATTTCATACCATTTGATTGATCTAAGAATAATTTATTCATAGGACAAGTCCAATTCATTCCTCTCTTTATCTCGGCTTCATATTTTTTCTTTTGTCATGCTTTGCATTGTGTGCGGTTGCATCCATGGAACCAAGAATGCATACAAGGGCATGCTCAATCATTTTGGTTAGTCCCATGATTGTGTTGTGTATGAATCACCAAAATCATACTTGAACAAATGACTATGGCGGCCATGTTCGCTACAATCTCCCCCTTTTTGGTGATTTATGACAACACAATCAAAGCAAGCATAAATTTGCAAAAATTAACAAAATTGAACCACTTACAATTGCTTGGATGCTTACCATCATCCAACCTCCCCTATATCATACTTCCCCATTTTTTATCTTCTCTTCCTATGTTCACACATAGATTTCTTTGGTTCCAATTTCTCCCCCTCCGTAATAAAATCTCCAAAAAGTGTCAAACTAAAAGGGGCTAGGAAAACTAGCAAGTCCTAGCAAACATAGCTCAAGAGAAATGTTACATACAAGGGAGAAAGCCGCATGAACCACGATCCATATGTATGATATCAATGAAGATACCACATGTGATAATAACTAAGATGGATCACAAGCTCATGAGACTAGCATGATACAACCTAAGCTCCCCCTAAGTGTGTGCACAAAAAGATAGTGACAAAATCAAGTGCACAACTACAAACTTGTAAGACTAGGAAGCTTAGAGCATATCATGCAAGGAGGTAGCTTAAATGACAAGAGATCAGACAAATGAGTTCTTGTTACATTACCACTTGTAGATATCACTTGTAGTCTTTTGATCATTGCATACCTCCGGGGGATGATCCTCTCTACCTTGTTGGCACCACATTGAGATGAGCCACTTGGAAATGACATCACTAGGTGATACCACTTGAAAGAAGCTTGCATAGAAGACACTTGGGGTACTACAAGGATTAGGAATGTATGAGTACATTTCCTTTGAACATATATAGAGACATAAGCTCGTATGGACATGACTCAATAGCACGAAACTCATATTGCTATATTCACTCGTTTAGAGATGTTAGATCACATTGAGAGTGAAATAGCATTATCTTAGAATGAAGTACCACACCAGAACGCATCGCCAAGGGACTGCATAAGACAGGCTTGAAACAATGTTAGTTCCATAACAAAACCATAGGATGAGCTCCCCCTAAATGTGTGCATTTAGCGTTTGAATCACCAACCGAATGTATGCACATTGTATATGACAACAAAAGGGAAGCTAACCCTATATCTTGCTCATGATGCAAAGAGATATATATGAAAACATGCACCATGAAAGAACAAGTGTAGCTTTCCTACACACTAATCAATCCATGTAGGTTGCTCATGGATTAGCACATGACACAAGCAACCTACCATATGTAAACATTGCAACAAATGCAACCTAAACAAGGCAATGGAGCTACGATGATACTTGAGATAGGTTCTAGTTTTCATTACCTCAATCGGGGAACTTGGGCAACACATGTCCAACTTACAAGCTTGGCTTGTAGGCATGAATTTCCACAACTTCTTTGTGCCAAGCCTCCCAAGTCTCCACACTCAAGGCCTTCAAATGGCATTTGGAACCCAAACCATTTGAGGCCCCTTCATGTTGATGATGACTTCCTTGGGCACCCAAATGGGTTGGTTCCAACACCGCTCCTCCTTCATCTTCCCAACCTTCTGTGCAACCACCTTGCCATTAGCCTTCTTCTTGATGATGTAGGTGTTGCTCTTGGTCTTGTTCTTGCGGTTGGGCTTGGTGTCGATGAGGGAGCTCTTGATGGTGGGGTTCAACTTCTTCCTTGCGCCCTTGTCCATCTTCTTGACAAATTGAGGGCATTTCTAGAACTTGTGCCCTTATCCATGACACTTGTAGCTAGTCACGGTTGCACCCTTCTCAAGCTTCCTCACCATGGGATCACGGTTATCTTGAAAAGGTTGGACTTTTCTCTTCATGTCTTGAGAGATGTCCACTTGTTCCTCATCGTTTTTGCCCTTGCCCATCAAGTTTGCCAACCTCTCTCGGAGCCTTTCATTTCTTGCTTAAACTCATCATTCTTCTTGCCTATGAGGGAATCACATGTTTCTACAACAACATTCTCACTACAAGATGGTGAGCAAGATTCATCAATTAAATCAATGCAAGAAGTTGCAGCATCTACCTTGGAGATAGGAATTTCACAAGGGATAGATGATTCATCAAGCTCAAAGGAATTATTTGTTTTAGTCTCATTGCTCTAAAGCTTAGATTTTATCTCATCACACTCCATGCTAAGCAATTTGAATTTGCACAACAAATGTTCATAATTTGTAGCAAGGGTTGCACTAAGTTCATTGAGAGCATTGAGCTCTTTAATTTCATTAGCTTGTTTCTTAAGCCTTTCTTTTTGCTCATGGACTAGCTCAACAAGATTATCAAGAGAGGTGGTGTCGGATTCGTCATCACTTACATTGTTTTCCATACCTTTGGCCATAAGGCACATGTGTAGTGATGATGAAGGATGTTGCATGAAGCGGGTGGTGAAGTTCTTTCTTCATTCATCACTTGAGCTAGAAGAACTTGATTCCCCACCACTTGTCCACTCACGGATGGCGATAGTTGCTTCTTGCCTTGGTCTCCTCTCCTTGACGACCTTCTTTTCGAGCTTTTGCTCCATCTTGGTTAACTTGATGTGTTGATGATGACGCCCTTCTCTCAAGTGGACGTTGTAGCCGTACATGTTGACTTTCTTCACATACTTGAAGATCTTCTTCACGTACTCGGCCACCATGGATTCAACCTATTCATCACTTGAGGAATCTCCATCTTCACCATCATCCTCGCTTGAGCTTCCTTGAGTAGCCATCTTACTCAACATCTTCTCTTGTTGACTTGAGAGAGCATGGCTTGTAGTTGGAGAGGATGGTTCTTGGGGCTTTTCTTGGGGCGCCTTCTTTGACTTGGGCATGAGTTGAAGCTCATGTGCCATGATCTTGCTCAAGATATGAGATGGCTTAAAATATTCGAGCTTCTTCTCGTAGATGATTGCCTTCACCAAGTCATAATCGGGCTTCAGGAGACTTTGAAGGATCTTGCGGTTGATGTTCAAGTCCGTGATGTCCTTCACACCTAAAGCATTGATCTCATTGACAAGCACATTTAGGCGTGAGTACATAGATTCGGCATTTTCATTTGCAAGTTGCTTAAAGCTATTGAGTTCCTCAAGGAGACAACCATAGTGTCCATTAGCAACTTCTTTTGAACCCTCATTTTGCTCCTTGATGGTTTTCGTAGCTCATGAGCATTTTCACAATTGAAAATGCCTACATATAGTGAGGACAAAATGATACTTTTAGCAATCACATCAAATTGCTTTTCCTTCTTAGTACCATTTCTCATGCCCTCATCAGTGACTCTCCAAACATCAAGGTCCTTTGCTTGGAGATAGGCCTCCATGAGAACCTTCCACCGAGGATAGCACGTGCCATCGAAATGTGGAGCCAAACCTAAGGTATCCACCCCTTTCATTCCTCTATAGAGCAACTCACTAGGCGGTGAAGCCTAATCGTTCCAATGAGCCGGTTTTCACAATTTACAAATCGAATTGGTGGTTCTTTGTGAAGGAAGTGAGTCCCGGCTCTGATGCCACTTGTAAGGAATCGGATGCTCGTTAGCCTTAGAGGGGGAGGGGTGAATTAGGGAACTTAAAACCTTAACCTATGACTTCACTAATTTTATACAATAGTAAACTAGAACATACTATCTAGATGTGCAACTAGGGTTGTTCTAGTGTAAAACTCCCATCCCAAAACAAGGTTTGCAACCTATAGCCAATCCTAGCATGATACTACTCTAGGAAAGTAAAGGCAAACAATGATTGCAACAGAGTAAATGCGGAAACGTAAAGGGGATGAGAGGAAGCAAACTCTTGACACGCGATTTATCTCGTGGTATCGGTAGGCACTAAGCCACCCCTAGTCCACGTTGTAGAAGCACTCACACAAAAGTATTGCTTCCTGGTCACCAAATCTCTCCCAGGAGCACCACTTGACTCGCCACAAAGGCTAGCCACTTAGGAACTTGCCAAGCTCTCTTGTTCACCTTGATGCCGCCTCCACTAAGGTACTTCTCCACTTAGAAAGGGGGTCTCCACGTCCCCCGCACAAAGTGTCCTCGCCGCTCCACACCAAGCCGGAGGGTAGATGACGATTGACGGTGAGCCACTTAGGCCCCAAGGCTTCCGGCGAACCTTGTACACCTTGATTCACTCAAGAATTACCTCACAAGGTTGGCACAACCTTGCACTCACTCAGCTCTAAGCTAAGCCTAGCACTAGGCACATACACTAATCATATGCAAGTCTATGGATGAGCAATTAAGCACTTGGATGGATTCGATATGATCTTCTAGGTGTCTTGAACTCCTCTGCACTTCCACGCAATCCAGCAACCTCAAATGGGAGAGTAGAAGGGGTATAAATAGGCCAACAGATCAATATGGCCGTTGCTCTAACGGCTAGTTAAGATATACCGTCGGATGAACTGACAGTGTCATTTTATGTAGCGTCGGATCATCTTGTGCTGCCATATGCCTTTCCGTATTTTGCCGGTATCTCTTTGCTCCGAACTCCATTTTCGACTAGCTTATACTTGTTGGAAAGCTTATGAAATTCCACACATGATTTTGGAAAAATCCTCAGTATTTGACCAATTTTTTAAGCGTCGGAGTATTGAAGTTGCACCGACGGTACCAAAGGTTCATCTTGTCACCTACGTCGCTGCCCTTGGGTATTTTGGCCATAACTCTCCGCTCCGAACTCCGTTTTGGGTGATCTTGTACTTGTTGGAAAGCTTATGAAATTCTATACAATATTCTGAGAAACTCCAGACCATTTGACCATTTTTGAGCGTCGGATGAACCGATGATAGCGTAGCGTCGGTTCATCTGGTGCTAGCCAATTTTGTGCGAACACCTCTCTGTATGTTTCTCGAAAAAGCATAGGATGAACCGATGCAATCATCCGATGGTACCACCAGATCATCCAGTGCTTATACACTTGTTTTCTTCTTCTGAGGAGTTCATCCGATGCTCATAAATATGGGACCGTCGGATCATCCTATGCTCTATTTTCAGCACATATTAATTTGGGCATAACTTTTCACTTCAGATTCGGATTTTGATGATCTTGGACTCTATGGAAAGCTTGTGTAATAATCTTCATGGTTACGTAGCATTTCATACCATTTGATTTATCTAAGAATAATTTATTCATAGGACAAGTCCAATTCATTCCTCTCTTTATCCCGGCTTCATATTTTTTCTTTTGTCATGCTTTGCATTGTGTGCGGTTGCATCCATGGAACCTAGAATGCCTACAAGGACATGCTCAATCATTTTGTTTAGTCCCATGATTGTGTTGTGTATGAATCACCAAAATCATACTTGAACAAATGGCTATGGCGGCCATGTTCACTACACCCTAAAGTACCACAACTATTCCGTTGAACCGGGAAGCATTCCAAGGTACTGGAGAGTCTAGACACTGCGTCTACACTAACCAAGCACTACTTTACCCCGCGCTAGAGAAAAGCAATCACGATAAGTAGAAACTACTAAATCACAATTGAGGAACCTAAGAGCGAACAATTAAATTACTTGAGACTTAGTTACTCACGAATCAGAACTTACAAAGTATTCCGGGTGTGGACGACCGAAGTTGTACCGCACCAGCTGAGGTACGAGAAGAAGACCGACACTCCTGCTTCTACTCCAACACTCAACTCTCTCTTCCTACTCTCCGAATACTAACTTGTGTAGGGCTCCGCCACTTGCTTCCAATCACTTCTGTTACTCTACGAGGTGTCAGGCTCTCTATATAGGCATTCTGGGTTGGTGGCTGCAGGAGGGGTACTTGTAGGCGAGAGGAAGGTGAAGTGGTCAGCAAGGAGGTGCGGTCGTGCCTCTAGGTGCGGTCAGCCCTCCAATTTCCATCGATTTTGATCATGCGTCCATGATGTGGTCCCTGAGGCGGTTTATAGTGGTTTTGGGTTAGTTGGCTTCATGAAGGAGGTGCGGCCGACCCTGGGCCCTCTTGTTATCCACTTTGGATCATGCTCTAGTGAGTTGATGAAGTCTTGGATGTTGTCCCACGTCGGTTGTTCACTGGCTTATGGGTCCATGAATCCAAGTGAAGCTAATCTCAACCTCTGGATCAAACCGACCTTGTTTCCTCGATCAAGATCATTTCTAGTTGTGCTCCCTGGAGTGACCGAGGCTTGGTGGCACATTTGGATGTGTTGGGAAGGTGCGGCCGGCCCTAGTGATGCGGCCGGCCCTGCCTCCTGGCCCCTGTGCAACTCGCCTGTGGTGTGTTTGCTTGATCCAAAATGATCGTGATGATTTTGGTCTTTTGGGAGCTGGTGCACGGAACTACACTCGGTGTGAACCTGAATAGTGGTGCAAGGTAGGGCCGGGTGTACCACTAGGTGTGGCCATGCCTACCTTGTGTGGCTTGGTGCTCCAAAATTGTTCCTTAATCTTGAACCTGCAGATACAATCTCAACACAACTCGTGGAACCTTGTTAGCACCTAAAACATGTATGAAATTCGTTATAAAGTGCTACTGTAGTCGAGATGTTGACGGTCAAATATTTGTCGTAAGGACCATCAACAGATACCATAAATTGTGTTTGTCATTATCACCAAAACAATTAGGGTCCAAGATGCACTTTCAAGGTCGGCATGTGATGGGGATGAGGTGGAGAGAGATGCTATTGTGGAGAGGAGGAAAGAGACACCGTGGGGCCCACACATATGTGAGTCGGAGAGAGGAGAGAGAAAAGTTAATATGAAGAGACAAATTTAACTAGTGTGTTGGTTTCCCCACCCATTCAAGAGCTAAATAGTTATCTGAATGACTAGCTAAATTAGAATTTTGCTAGTGTGATTTGGAGAAACTCTTGGAGATGCTCTTAGAGCAACTTAGGTCTGTAAATTAAAACCGCCGAGGTTCATTTGCAGATTGATCGTAAAACTAGAGGACTAAAATTAACTCTCATATCCTAGGGGAAATCATCCTAGACCTCAACATGGCAGGCACACTTGACTTCACTTGCCGAGAGCTGGGAAATGCCGCTGGCTAGTTGAGCAGAAACGGATTCAGTTGTGTGACTGAGCTCTTCGTGACAGTTGACGCGGCGGGCGCACTTGACAATAGTGGTTGAGTGCTCGGGAGCACTGCCGACTCGTGGAGCAGTTATGGGTACGACCGTGCCCTTGAGCTTCCTAGACAATCGACACGGTGGGTGTACTTGACATCAGTCGTTAAGCGCCTGAGAACGCCGCTGGCTCATGGAGCAGCAACGGGTATGGCCGCGGCCCTGAACTCTCTTGAACAGTCGATGCGGCGGGCGCACATGACATAAGTTGCTGAGCACCCGAGAATGTCGCCGGCTTATGGAGAAGGAACGGGTACAACTGCGGCCCTGAGCTCTGACAGTCGACGAGGTGGGCACACTTGACATCAATTGCTGAGCTCCCGTGAACGCCGCCGGCTCATGGAGCAGGAACGAGTGCGGCTGCACCCTTGAGCTCTCTTGGAACGTCAATGAGGCGGGTGCACTTAGCATCAGTGGACTTTGGCGGTCACCCTGACTCTCGGGCACTCCACCTATTGCACACCGGTCATGGTATTTTGGCACTAGCGACGACGTCGCATTCCCTATTGCCCTCGGTAATACCATCGACAATCCCCACATCTATTGCAGAGTGTGTGCTGCCCCATCGGACCGGACCTCCATTTATACAAATTGTCATCCTGTAGTCTCCACACATTGGCCCCGTCAGCACTTTCGCCAGCGTGGATGGAAGGAGGTTGAGCGTCAATGATAGCCATTGTAGCTCATTGGCTCCGACCTGAGGGCCCACCGATGATTCCTGTCGTTCATTAGGGAGATATATTCTGAAATGCACAAACAATTTGTTTGTCCATATAGGTGGAAAGGTTGAATCCATAGAGAAGTTGATGGATAGATAGACTTATATTAGGAGAGAGGACTTTACTTGCCCTGAGAGGAGTTGCAGAAGATGTGTTCCACTGAGTGTAGGAGATGGGGTATTCTAGCGCCGAGGGGAAGAGATGGAGTTTTTTTGCGACCAGGCAAGAGGGGATTTCCGGTTCCTGTGAGCAGCCGGAGAAGATGACTGCAGTGGGGATAGGAATGATGGTTTATGTGGAGTAACTAGCCTTCCCTGCGAAGTTGTGCCAGCTTCGGTGAGAAGCTAAGAGCAAGTACTATGATTTAGCCGGCTGAAGGGTGTAAGCAAGGCCACGTCACTCCCAGCCGGTTATTCAGCCTACTAGTACAGTAAATAGGCTGTTTTAATGGCTACAAAGAATATTTAGTGTTCCCATGTGCATATAATCTGGTGTGCCAGGTAAACGTCGGCTTACAGCCCGCTACCGGCTGAGAACGGGCGGCGTCGGGCCATTCAGCCGGGCGAAGAGCAGAGCGCCGGCCCATGTTCTCTCTCCTTTTCTCTCTCTGCCATGTCATGATTTTTTCCAACGTGGCCTGCATTCAGCCAGCTGACTGGGCCTTATAATACTTGCTCTAAGCAACGGGCGCCTCTTGAGTGGGTGCCATGCATCTTTTACCGTTGAGTTGCAGATGTGTGGGTCGTCGCGCCGTATGTCCTACACATCTTATTAATCTCTTGATGATGGCAACCACCTTCCATGGGAAGTTGTGACAACAGGCGCCTCAACCTCACGAGAATGGCAACGGGTGGATGTTACTGACAAGAAAAAATTACCAGACCAGACTAGATTATTTATTGTTTTGTTGGTAAAATAGGTTCGTGTTTTTCGAACGAATATCCATCCACATTACTCTATAGTAGGAAATAGAGCCCACTAATCTTACAACCAAAAGATAGCAGCACAATAAGATATGAAGCGACCGAACTAAATCAAAAACAACTAATTAGCATTACATCAAAGTGACACTTTTTATTGTTGGCAATTACAGTTTCATCCAGTCTGGTTGGTCAACGATCAAAGGTGCCGCCTCGCCATCAAGTAGGAATGGGTCCAACATCAATGGTTGAGCAGCTCGCAACGCCACCGGCCTATCGAGTAACGACCATGCCCCTGAGCTCTTCGGGACAGTCAGTGTGGCGGGCGCACTTGTCATCAATGGCCAAGTGGCTGGCAACATCAACAGCCTGTTGAGTAGGGACGGGAATGGTTGTGCACCTGAGTGTTGGCATTTTTTAATGTCATTGCTAAGTTCGTAAGTTCCTAGCAGTGATGTCAGAAATCTCCGATGGTAATCCTAACGTTCACAAAGAATCCGCAAGCGTAGGGATATACCATTGTAGTATTTCCCTAAAGTAGTATTCCAAAGGGTATTGAATCCAAGGAAGGCAGGGTTGGATTAACAAGAAAACACTATGGCAATGAGTATAAATGATAGATGGAAGTAAATCAGGTTCAAAAGTACAAGGGAAAGATATGATTATGATAGGGCAGTGTGAACACACTTGAACTCATCCCCAAAGTTACACTATGGCTTAGGAGGCAACATATGAGTTAGTTCTAGGTTCTAATGTACTAAACACATAAAGTCAATAGATACGAGTTAGACACACAAGCATTGTATGATTATCATTTCATCACCTAGGCACAAACGGGGACCTAACTACCCACACTGCTTCCGCATGATGACGTTTTTTAGACTTTAGAATTCTATAGTGATACCCGAACGTGGAGGATTACAAAGGGTCCAACGACTGTCACTACCACGACTTTCCTCAAGATAAACCGTGGGGCATGCTCATATGCAACACAGATACTCAACCCAAACACCATGCTTGAACTTGAACTTCATACAACACAATCATGGCGTCTAACTAGATCAAACTAGGCTAGTCATACAAATAGTTTCGTGTTCCTCTACGTATATTCCATTGGATCAAAGGGTCGTGTTCGTGAAGAACACGAGCCTCTAACTCATGAAAAAATGAAGAAAACATGAATAAGTCACCCGTCAACAGGATTGAAAGGCCTTCTTCATCAAGAACAGGAGCCTCTAGATGAAGAACAGATGAAGAACACGTGAACAAATCACCCATGCATGAAAGCACTACTTCATATGAAATATTTAAATAACTAAAGTAGATCAAAGTCAAACTAAGAAATAAAGATACAAGAGGACTCATAACTAGATCCCAAGTAGACTTGGAACCTGAAGTAGAACTATTCTAGCCTACCTCCTAGCCTTGGAAACCAAAAGTAAGAGATGGTTTGCAAAGTGTGTTGCTAATAAATAAACCCCCACCCCTTCTATTTATAGGCCTAGGTACCGACGAGAGAGCACCCCAAACACCTTGGGAATCCAATTTAGGACCAATAAGGAAGCACCACATGGAAGGCAAAGATCAATCGACACAAGGTCGGTTCGGCTGATCCTAGGTGTCGGCCCCCCTCGTGTTGTGCTTTCTCATGGTGGCTGTCAGGTGGGTCGTCATGGCGGTTCGAGGTGTCCACACGGTTTTAAGGCGGTTTGGATCCCTGTGGGCCCTTCAGTCCATGTGACTTCCTTTGACTCGCTAGGGTGTGCCTCTCTTGGATTGATGACATGGCTTGCATGCATGGAATCCTAGGAGACAGTCCCTCCTTGGCTGAGGTGATGTGTCATGGACCATAGAAGGTGAGTTTGTCACTTCTTTTACTCTTCTTTTCCTGCAATTAGATAATCTCCAAGGACAAGTGGAAGTACATTATTCTTAACTAAATGCGTGCAAGAAATGCCTTTTGCTCCTTTATTCATGAGTATATTGGCGGCTAATTTAGGTACTTAACAGACGTCAACACTAAGATATCCGGGACAGTCAATGTAGTGGGTGCACTTGACATCAGTAGTGGAGTGGACAACCACAAGAGCCGCGTGCGGCCAGCCAGGCCTCTCAGGCACCCCACCAACTGCATGCCAGCTTATATTGGTGACAGGTACAACCGTGCGCCTAAGGTCTCCGGGACAGTTGATGCAGTTGACGCAGTTGACATCAATAATCGAGCGACTGGTAACGCTGTCAGCCTATCAAGCAGGGATGGGAACGACCATGCTCTTGAGCTCTCTAGGACAGTCCATGTGGCAGGTGCACTTGACATCAATGATGAAGTGGAGGGCAACGGGAGCAAAGTGCGGCCATCTTGGCCTCTCGAGCACTCCACCCACTGCACGCCAGCTTCTGGTGGAGAGCGTGAGATGAGAATCGTGGTTTTATGGCTCTGGCAAGAACGGCACCTGCCCCCACTGCTCCCCAACATGCCAGCAAGGAAGGCCATAGTTGGCACAAAGCGTGTCGGGTCCCATCAGCCTGGCCATCCATTGAGGCGTTTTTTTCCTGCCATAATTGCCTCATCTCGGCCCCGTCAGAGCATTATCCGGCGTGGATGGTAGGAGAGCGAGCTCCACAAGAGGAATGCGAGGACTATCGTCGACCATTGGGGAGATGCTCTGAAATGCACATAGAAATTAGTTTCCTCAAAGAGGCTGAAAAGGTTGAAAAAACAAATAAATTGATTGATTTGGGAAAGAGGACGATGATACTTGCGCAGAGAGGAGGCGATGCCGATGGGGTCTTCTTGCACCGAGAGGAGATGTCGATGGGGTTTTCTTGCACTGAGGAAGAGTTGCAAAAGTGTTTTCCGGTATATATTAATAGACCTTATTTGCCAATGGACAGGCCCAGGGTCGCACTAGGGATCGTGTCATGCATATGGCCTAGACACGTAATTTGCAATCTCGTTGAACTTAGAGCAAACTTAATCCACTTGAACATGATGAGATCGATATTGCCACGAGACAAATTATTCTGGTTTATGAAACATTATCAGACCAGACTAAAGCATTTGCTATGAGATAGGCAATATAAGATGGGCACAAAAGGAGGTCGAATGTTTGGGTTTACGAAACATGAGTAGACCGAAAAAATATTTTCCATCCTTTGATGGCAAAAGATAATTGTTTTAGATTTGGATAAGGTGAGCTATGACATCATAGCTTCTTAGGGAGAGGCAAATACATGCACAATTCAATGTGAAGTCATGGCTTAGCTAGAGAAAATTGAAGTGTTGGGCAACAAATTGGCTTTCAGTGAAAACGTGTCTACTCAATCTAGTTTACACTACCCATATAGCAAAGATTTGTTTCTCCAAGACTTGGTTACTAGGAAAGAATTGTGAAGAGAACCAAACTATCCTAGAATTTCATCCACAGTTTCATTTTTTCATTTTGAGGAGGCATGCTTGGTAACAACAAAATGAAATCATGCAATGAGATAGGCAATACAACCCGAGAAGGACCGGATGTTTGGGTTCTGTTGACACGAAAATAGGATGTCACCTCCTCGCACAGCACTCATGACTCCCATTCTGTAGCGAGGCATGCCAGGCAATCTGACATGTTGATTGACAATGGAAAATATTAGGGATCGACTAAAGAACTGATGGCCTTTCAACGACACGTGTACCAGCCAATCGGCCGATATGGGTAAAGAGGGGTCGGCTGGCTCGAGAGTGACCGAAGCGTAGGTGCATAAATAGATAGATCAACTGGGATCGGCCGATCGTGATGTCAGCATCGAGTAGGTCAGAATCTGCTGTGGTGTTAGAAGCCGATAGGATCTAGATCGAGTAGATGATAATGATGATAGCTAAAACCACAAGAATTGGTATGAAAACTTGCTGATCAAACTAATATCGGTAAGGGGTGAATGAACAACTAGACGAAACCTCTGCGATGCGCCCAGAGGATAAAGCCTAGGATTATTTGGTAAAATGGTAGTCACAAGCTTGCCAGAGATCAGTTGATGCAGCCTGACGAACTCGAAGCACGACATTGTAGAAAAGAGAAAAACGCAATGGCGAAGTCGTCGAAAAGTATATGTTGTAAAGGTAGATGTTGTAAAGTAGATGTGGTAAAAGTAAAGGGTTTGCCAGGAGGCAGTTTGTTTGATATTGGTGTGTACAGGTTTTCCAACCATGCAGGGTCGCTATTTATGTCCTGAGGACAAACCCGACTCCTAGCCGATTATGACACTATTTACTTGCATCCAAAGGCAAAAGATGCTAAAAATAGAAAAGGACTCTCGCAGGAGTCGAAAACGTCCTAAAACTAATTCTTTAACACATCGTCAATTGTAGACTGACCCGCCTCCACCATGCTTTCCTTTTGGCGTATCTCTTGGATTACCTCCTTTTCTTTCCTCATCGGCCGATCTCCAAGCTGACCATCGGCCGATCACTTTGACCAACTGGCCCACTATCAGGGTTGAATCCCTCTCACCATTGGCGAGTCTCATTGACCATCCGTCTCTCTCCTTCAATTGGCCGATTGTACTCTGCTTTCATCGGCTACCTCTCCTTACCCCTTTTGACCCGTTTTTTCCAAAAAATGGTGTCAACACATGCTCATCAATCTCGCAGTAAATGATCCCTTTGCTCTGAAATTTGCTTGATATCTTTTGAATAATAGTCAAACCTCTTCACGTGATCGAACTGATCAATCTCCAGCGATAATGTCTTGTCCTTTCTATCTGACTTTCCTCGAGGTTGTTCACCATGTGTCTTTTTGGCTCTTTCGTTCCCCTTCCCTATAAACTCATCATTTTACTCGAAGGTTCTTCATATTTTTTCGCCCTTGGGTTATTCCTGATGTAGGTGTTAGCTCTTTCAATCTTATGGGTATGAGAGGTATCTTTCCTTGGAAAACTCTATGAGCGTCGATGATCTTCACTAGCCAATGACAAACTTTAACTCGAAATAGCATTCCTTCCGAGTACTACTAGCGAGCTAGTAGACTCTGTCTGTAATTTAGGACAGAAAATTTTTGTGAACTATGCTCTGCAGTGTGTGGACGTGATAAAGAAACTTCCCATCGTTTAGTGTATAGGAGTCATCCTTTATTCGGGGGTGATTCCTCCGAATCAATCACCCTTTGGAAACTGAGTCATTCACAAGTTATCTGTTTCCACTTTTGCCGGATTTGGCATCTTCAGTTTCCGTCTTTCCTGGCTCCTTCATCTCCATCTATTTTGGCGCTCTGGCTATAAATAACCATTTTCATACCTTCACGGAGACCACATCTTTTTGACTATGGCTCGAGATATAGGTCCAGGGAACTTTAGACTCTTGCTCTTTGATTCCTTATGTCTTCCCTGACTCAAGATGGCTAGAAGAATTCTTGTGAAACAGCCTAGAACATACTTCCCTCTCTATCCTCCTTTTGTGAAGCTAGGAGGTCCAACTGCTAGAAGAAGCCTTGTGATGCAACTTAGGTCCATCAGCTAGTGGAGGAGGGCGGAAGTTGTCCCTGGGTGTTGTGGAAAGAAGAACAACCCTATGTCTTCTTTCCCAACAATCTTCACGGGAAGAATCATGGGAAGAATTACCCCATCTGGTGATTCATCTTCGTCAAATTTGCACTTTCCTTTTTTCTTTTTCTTTGCCCCCATCGTCTTTTCCAGCGATGACTGATGTAATAGATGTGTAATGGATCATCTAAGTCTATCTTAAAATGTATTCTTCAGATCTGTTCTTGTAATGCCATCATTGTAATCGAAGATGAAAGAATATATATATATATATATGTATGTATGTATAGGTGATTTGTACATCGACCATAACCTGAAACCAAACATACTTCGATGATTCGGTGTTTTGCTACTAGAGATGATTTCACTCGTAATCGGCTGTAATTTGAGTCTCAAATCGGCCGTTTTTAGGCTTTCATTGGTCTAAGCATCTACCCATTTAATGCTCTAGCAAACTTTTCTTCTTCCTATGTCTGCAAGATATATGCATTGCATGGCACGCATTGGCTGATCCGATATTGCGCTTCCCAATTTGGGGACCACTTCCCATTTTAGGATCTCTAGAGCTGATCAGAAATATGAGCTTCCAAATCAGATCTCCTTCAACAAATTCTTTAGCTTTAACTTTCTTATCATATCACCTAGCTATCCTTATTTTGTTCTTCTCAATATTTTCCAAAGCTCTCAGTCGATTACCCGCATGATCTTCTAATTCCTATTTCATCATAGCTGAATAATCATCGGTCGATAGCTGATTTTGTAAGGAAGTTCTTCTCGATCCGGTTAGGCAGTACAACATCATGACCATACACCAGTTGATATGGTGATACCTTGGTCACTCCGTGGCATGCCATCCTATATGCCCATAGTGCTTCATTAAGGACCATATGCCATCACTTAGGATTTTCATCAATCTTGAATTTGATCAACTTGATGATGCCCTTGTTTGCTGCTTCTGCTGGTCCGTTTGCTTTAGCGTAATAGGGAGATGAGTTTAATAACTTGATTCCTAAACAATTTGCATATTCTTCAAATTCAACCGAGGTGAATTAACTCCCACGATCGGTTGCAATAGTTTGAGGTATACCAAACTGATAGACAATATGTTCATTGACAAAATCAATCATATTGCCTGACTTCACAATCTTGATTGGGATGGGTTCAACCCACTTTGTGAAATAATCTGTAGCCACTAGCATGAATTTATGACCTTTGCTTGATGGTGGATATATCTGTCTGATCAAATCAATTGCCCAACCACTGAACCGTCATGGTTTGATTATCGGGTACACGCCGATGTCAGAACCCTTTGAATGCTTCCAAACTTCTGACACTCTTGGCATCCTTTGTAATACTTGAAGCAATCTTCCAATATTGTTGGCCAATAATAGTTATTATTTCTGATCATCCATTTCATCTTAAATGCTGTTTGACGAGACCCACAGGCTCCCTCGAGAATTTCCCCCATTAAAGTTTTTGCTTCTTCTTCACCGAGACATTTGAGCAGAACTCCATTTATGGTACGATAATACAACTCATCTTCCAGCATAACATACTTAATGGCCTTGTACCTCAATTGTTTATCAACCTTCTTGGATGGATCTTTTAGATAATTTATTATCTCTTTCCTCCAATCTTCAGCTGGTAGCTCCACGGTCAAAATCGGTCGATATCCTGATGCCCGCTGGGCAGCTGATTAGCTTCACTGTTATGATATTTAGGGATATGTTCAAGTTTTACTATCTTGGACTCTCGAAGTAACTGAAGGTATTCTTCGTGATAAACCCTTAATATATCATCTTTGCATTCATACTCTCCTGCTAATTGATTTATCACGAGTTGAGAATCTCCAAATATCTAAACGACTTCAACATTGACTTCTCGTAGTAGCTTTATCCCGTTCTATACTACCTGGTACTCAGCTTGATTGTTTGTTGAAGTCTTCTCAATCGGGATGGAAAACTTGTAATTTGCTCCAAGAGGTGAGATGAGGACAATCCCGATCCCAGATCCTACTCCACATGATGATCCATCAAAGAACATAGTCCACATAATAGGTTCTATGACTGCAACTTCAGGTCCACAATGCTAAGTTACCAGATCAGCCATTACTTGCCCTTTTATTGCTTTGGCCGATTGATAGGTCAAATCAAATTCTGACAAAGCTAAGATCCATTTTCCAATCCTACCCATCAAGGTTGGCAATGACAACATATCTTTTACCACATCATCTTTGCACACCATAATGCATTCGACCATTAATAGATAATGTCTCAACTTTGTGCATGAGAAATATAAGCACAAGCACAGCCCTTCCACCGCCGAATATCTAGTTTCTGCGTCCAAGAGTCTTCCGCTCATGAAATATACAACTCGCTGTTTTCCTTCAAACTCTTGCACAAAGGCCAATCCAATAGCCTTCTCATTAGCCTATAGGTATAACCTGAATAGCTTGTCTAGAGGAGGCATTAAGACAAGAGGAGTTTTTAGATAATGCTTGCCTTTACCTAAAGCCTTTTGTTGTTCTTCTCCACATAAGAATTTTTGATCGGCATAGAGCTTCAGTAGAGGTGTAAATGGTTGAATCCTTTCCGACATATTAGATATAAACCTTCTCATGAAATTGATTTTGCCAATTAATGACTGGAGCTCTTTTTTGTTGGACGGTGCTTTTATATTGTCAATTGCACTGATAAACTTTTGACCCACCTCGATTCCTCTTTCATGTACTAATGTGACACCATAAAAAAATTCCATTTCTAAAATTCACCTTATCAACATGTTGTCATAGTCTTAAGGATTTAAAATAAGTTGCTAATTAAATTAAGCTCTAAAGTATTAAATTTAATTAAATTAATTTACAAACAACAAGTGTTTGTGCATCTTATTTGGCTGTGTATGGTTTTTGTTTGCTTGTGTGAGGTTTGAAAGGTTTACAAAATTTTGTGAAAAAATTGAAAAAGGTTTGAATGAAATTTGAGTTTAAAAAGGAGGTTTTGTTTGTTTTTGAAAAAGAAAAGAAAAAAAGGAAAGAAAACCTTACCTTCTTTTCAGCCCGGCCGGCCCACCGGCCCATCTACCCGTCCCCGCAGCGGCCCACCTCCCCACTTCCTTTTTCTTTTTCTTCTGTGCTGCCGACACGCTGGCCCCACTTGTCTGCGCCCCATTCTCCTTCCTCCCGCCTCCCCTTCCTTTCCTCTGCTCTGTCGGCGCCGACCGGGACACCTGCCGCGCCCGCCCATCTCCCCTCGCCCTCCTTTCCATCATTAAGTCGCGATATTTGGAAATTAATCCCCGCACCCACCTCCTCCCTCAATAACTCTGCCGTTTCTCGGCCCCACCACCCGCAATGTCTGCCGGCCACCTATGGCAAGGCCGCTGCCCGCCGTCCCCGTCCGCTTCCCCTCCCTCTCTCTCTGTCCCTATTTAGGCTCGATCCCAAGCTCTCGCCCTTCCCTTTGCTTTTGCATCACATCCTCACATCCTCGCGCCCCTGCCCACCAGAACCGCTGCACTCGCTCTTGCCGACACCACTATTCCGCCATTGCTGTCGTTGAAGCTTTCCGCCCTTCCTTTTCTTCTTTTTTTCCGTCGTGATCACGACTCTCGAGCGATGCTTCTTATCTAGGAGGTTCACTACCGGATCGTGCAGCACACGGAGTTCTGCCCCCGCCCGCCGGAGTGCCGCCCGAGCCCGCCGCCGTCGTTGGTCATCATCGCCGCCACTTCTTTCTCGCCAATGAACATCTTTGAACCACCCTTGTGCGGGGAGCATCATATCCTCGTCATTTCTTGTCTCGGGCCTACATCGTAGCACCGGCACCCGCACGCTGGCGAGGCCCGCACCACCCCCTTTCGGTGCCGACCGCCGTGGACGCCAGAACCCCCGCTCTGAACCTGTGGATGTGTGCGCTAGTTTATCCGCTACGCATAGCACTCACCCACGCTCGTTTTGGCCGCCGGGAACACCTTCCCGGGCTCACACTAGAGAAGAGCCGCCGCGCATCGCCGCCACTGTCTGTCCTGGCGTGCTCACCACCACGCACCGCTTGCAGGCCACCAGGGCCGTGCGATCGCACACGGGGCAGTCTTGATCATAACGGGGGGGGGGGGGGGGGGGTACCCCTTGGCCTAGTCCACTATGGACCCGTGAGTCGGGCTCACGGTGCTGTCCACCACCGTCGTGGCCGTTCGATCGAAGATGCACGACTCAATGAAGCCATTTTCTTTAAAGATCCCCTGGATTTCTATGTTTTTGCATGCCAGTCCTTCCACCTATATAAACCTTCACAAACAGGTCTTGATTTTTATGTTTCAGCCCCTGCCTTCTTTGTTAAATAGCACCCGAGGTCCTTTTCTAACATTTCCACATGTTAGCCCCTCTGTTTCTATGTAAAATTATGTTTTAGTCCCTGGTTTTCTTCATAATAGTACTGTAGGCTTAGTTTTCTTACAGAAAAGTCCCTGAAACTTGTTTTAATCATATCTTTCATGTTTTAACTCCGTTTTTAGCGTTTCATATACCGAAATGATCGTCTCAGCGAGTAGAATCTTTTAGACAGTGTGTTTTAAGCTTTTGCTACTGTTTTGTGTATTGTTTATTTATTGTTTGTTTGTATATGCCTGTGCATAGATATCGTGCTTGTTTCGTCTGAGCTCCCCATTGGATACGATCATGAAGAGCCTGTCTACGAAGAAGAAGATACCTAGTTCGTAGAGGAAGGCAAGTGGATTTTCCCCCTCTACATATTCTCTTTTGAACCTATACAGTTGCATGCTTACACAATGTTTACTTTACTTGCTGCTATGCATTAAATTGATGGGCAAACACCTTTTTAAGGACTTGATTAAATTATTCACCATATTGCCTTGATCAACCCTGTTTAATAAATATTTTGGGTAAATAATTGCTTAGTTTCTAAACTTGGGCTTGTTATGTTGGTCATGTATTGCAATCTGTTATGTCTATGAAATTGTTGGCTAAGAATAATACAAGATCATATACTTTAAATCGAAACATGGAGAACCACCCAAGATAACAGTACAACCACAGTCCACATGGCTCTAGCTTAGCCAATTAATTAGGAGAGTGGGTTTATCTGATAGCCTTTTTCCGAGAGGGGCACAGGGGCTCTGGGTTGCAGGGGTATAGCCCGGTTCTTCTAGGGTAGCAGCCTTTGCTAAGGTGCTGTCCATTAGGGAGGGTTATGGTCCGCCCTGAGCTGTGACTGTCGCGGGTTGTTGGTTTCTCTACTTTCCTTTGTAAAGGCTTCGTAGTGGACCCCTAGCCACTCATCTAGGAAGTGTTTAAGGGTCTAGCTAACCCGGGCAACATGGGAAACAAGAGCTATGGGTAAAGTGTACAACCTCTGCATAGTTAAAATTGATCGATCA
The DNA here is from genome assembly GCA_947561735.1 of Cenchrus americanus. NCBI lineage: Eukaryota > Viridiplantae > Streptophyta > Magnoliopsida > Poales > Poaceae > Cenchrus > Cenchrus americanus. Next base: position 197,649,919 of record OX387244.1, read on the forward strand.
ACCGTGCTCACGGTTAAGAGCGGCTTGGACCCTCACATGATAATCAAACTTAAAGATGGATGCAAATCGTGGATCTTATGGGTTTTTGGATTGAGATGTGTTTTAAAGCTTAAGTGGGTTGGTATAACCTTACATCTAGTAACTAGGTGTTGTTAACTAAAATTTGATCAACTTATAAAATGATAACTGTTGTAAACCATAGCCTATCCTTGGTAGCCTTGCTTGTTTTCCCCACTTGCTGAGCTCCAACCATAAGAGTGCTCACCCTTGCTTACCGCTGTTTAGATCAGAACAATAGTGATGAGTGCTGGAGCGACTTCGAGAAGTTCTAAGGCATGCGGATCTCCCAGTCATTGTGTCTGTGGAAGTTGAAGAAGAAGTTGCTTGTTTAGTTATCATTTTGTTCTCGGACCTTCGTGTCCACCCGTCTGAGTGTAATAAATGAATATTGTATCGGTTAAACTCTTGTATGTTTGATTACAGTTATGGTATTACACTCTTTTTTGTATCATGTGTGTGTAATTCTCATCCTAACGCACATATGAGATGCACTCGGTTTTCCTTGTAAAATCGGGTGTGACAAAGTGGTACCAGAGTCGTAATGACTGTAGGTCGCAGCCATAGTTAAAAATGGTCAAAATTAAAGATTCATGTTCTAGAAAGCCATGTCATGCTTCAAATGATCTTATTTACGCATAAAAATCTAATTTATTCTTGTTTATAATTAAAACTCTATCATTTTGATTTATTTTGTACTAAGTTTAGCTTTGGTTTGTCAGATGGCCAGGACTTATCAAACTCCCCGCAAGAGCATTGGTGGTCATTTCCCTCGTGGACAGCTGGCTCCTCGTCATCAGCCAGAGGATGTTATTGAGGAGGAACCCGAGGAGGTGCAGCCTTAGGCTGAATTTGAGGAGGATCCGGAAGAAGTGCAGCCACAACCTGAGGTTGAAGAAGACCCTGAAGAAGTGCAGCAGGAGGAGGATCCTGTTGAGCAGCCACAACTGTATGATGGCACTGTTCCGGAGGCTGATGCGATGGTGATATTGTTATGTCACCAGCACCTGAAGCAGCAGAAGATGCACCACCTGCACCAGTTGCCCTTGCACCCAATGCTATGGGTGGAGATCCGTATGACTTAGGGGATGACAGCAGAGAGGATGATGAAGACAACAACAATGGTGATGAAAATCCTGAGGACGAAAAGGATGACGATCCTCGCTATCGTGGGGCTGAGTACCACAAGCACACCACTAAAGATGAGAATGGTCAGTTCTCTATCCTGATGCAGGAGGTACTGCAACACCTGGGGTACACCATGAAGCCACTCTATGTCACCAAGCATTTCAGTGAGCCTGGTATGAGGGATTACTACACCAACCGAGTCTACATTCGTGTGCCTCTGATTGACACCAATGGGTGGAGGAACCGCTCATCACACCACAACACAACTCACTTCTCCACTGATGATGCTGCGGTCAATGATGCACCTAGGAGGGCTCTCTGGTCGCTTTGCAATGCTCAACGTGATCGTCTGCATGGGTCTGAGTTCCGCCACATTCCTCGTCGTGTGAGTGGCTCTGAGAACACCATAGTACCTGCTGGACGTGATGATCGCATTGACATCCTGACTCGGGTGACTGCTACACTAAACACTGATCTTGAGGGTGCAACTGCTAAGTTGGATAGGTACCATGAAGAACTGCAGACTGCTCAAGTTGCTCGTCTGGAAGCACAACTTGCTGGTCAGCGGCCCCCACGGGAAGCAACGCAGTACCAAACCACAACCTCTCCACGCAAGAAGCTCTGCTACGGAACACCAGAAGTGACGACCTGTCTTGTCTAGGATCTTAGGATGCCCCCCTTTACCTTTTTAAGTTTTGATAGACCGTTCTTGTGAGGACGTATGCTTGTAATAATGGTTGTTATGAAGGACCGATACGGCGAACCAGAAAGGGGGGGAGTGAATGGGTGCCGATAAAAATTCTTCTCGAAGGAGATAGAGGCTCCAACAAGATGAACACGGCTTCCAACACACATCTCCGACTCAACTACCCAAGTTGGTCAAGACCACGTAGCCACTTGAGTGCTACTGATGCTAGGAACCAACAAACAACCTTCTGAGCCAAAACTCACCAACACGCACAGCGGAAACTTGCACGGCTTGCTGCCTGTGCTACACCGATCAAACTTGCACGGCTTGCTGCCTGTGCTACACCGGTCAGACTGTCGGCTCCCCGTAGTCCTGGCTCGACCTTGGTTTTGAGGCTCTACCCAGAAACCGTCCATGACTTCATCTTGTCGTTCTTTCAACCATGTGGCCCGCACTTGACTCCGCTGGCCACCGGGTCCCTAGAACCAAGCCTACTTGATGGCCTGCGCCGGTCAAATCGGTGGATAGAGCTCGTCAAGCCGGTGGCTAGAGCAGCCGCACAAAAAATGTTCCAGATAGCCTCAGTGACTACTCTAGGCCCTGGAACAAGAACACCCTCAAAACACAACCTGCACGGAAGAAAAACCGTACACAAAGCCAACTAAAACACCTCCAAAACTGCCAACAACTGACTAGAACCAACACAACCCAAAAACACACAAATTCAGCAACTCACCCGAGGCAAATCCCACAAAGGGCTCACACCGGTCAGACCGGTCAAGAGCACCAGTCAGACCGGTGTAACATGGGCAGCTCGGGATGAACAGAACCCGCGGGTCAACTCCTCCAAATCCAACTCCCAATCTCCCGATTCGCTCCACGGATCCGAACAAGACTTTGGAGATAGTAGGAACACCTCATGGACACTCCATAGCCAAGTTATGGTCCACCAAAACTCGTTGAATCTAAAGGGATCGAAGGATTTCCGCCAAGAACAAACTAAACCCTAGGACAACAAAAACCCCAAAACCGAGCCCCTTTTCTCACGGATTTGCGAGGGGAATCAAAAGGAAAAGAACCACGAAGGGTTCATGCATACACCCCCAACAAATTCCCAAGAAAACGACCTCGAAACCTCTCCATGAAAATCGCCAAGGAAAGGCTCCGAAAATCACCAAAAAGGGAAACTGGGAAGAACTCAAACAAGCCTTGAGGAACCACGGCGAATCATCTATACTTACTATGAAGGTTCATACAAGGTCTTGCATTCGCCAAAATCTCACCTTGAAGCTCTCAAGCTAGTTCTATAGAAATCCTAAGGAAAATAGGAAGGATAAATAGGAAAACCAAATGAGGTAGAGTTTCCGGAGTTAGCTGCCATCCTCTCACATCTTGGGTTATATGGAGGCAACCCGAAAGTCTAAAATACCCATACTAGCTAATTAGGGATACACGCCCCTTGAGCGTGAATTCAGAAATCTTTGTCATCGCTCCATCGGACGGATGCACAGCGACTGCAAACTCGCTTAGCCTCGACGCAAGCCTTGCGATCCCGACGTGTGTCCTCCGCTTCGATGTCTCCGGACTAAGTTGTCGCACACCGGTCAAACCGGTGCTCCTCACCACTCAGACCGGTACCCACCGGTCAGACCGGTCTAGAGCTGATGCAACTCCATCTTCGGTTCTTCGGTCTTGGCTTTGTGGATCAACCAAGGAACCCAGTGGTTTTATGGTGAACCACTAGAAACCCTGTGAACTCGGTGTAGGCTCCGCGAATCGCCACTCATGACTCGGCTCCCACATAGTCCCGGCCCGACCTTGGTTTTGAGTCTCTACCAAGAAACCGTCCATGACTTCACCTTGCCGTTCTTGCCACCGTGCGGCTCGCACTTGACTCCACTGGCCACAGGGTCACTCGAACAAAGTCTACTTGTCAACTCCACACCTAGAGGCCTCACTGGCTACCATTATTCGCACTTGTTCTTCGCCTGCACCAATGCTAGTCAAGCCGCAACCTGCACCTGCAATACTCAGCCAAAAATCGGTCCACACAACATTGTCAATCACTCATCACACCAGGAAGCGAACATGCACCGGTCCTCGAACCACACATGGTCTTCAATCTCCCCCTTGATGAGTGCATTGACAACACACACATATAGTAACCCGAGAGAATAGAAAAAGAAAAGAAACGAATAAAAAGAAACTCAAACAAGCGATCGAAAGCCAAAGAAAGGTAAAGAGCAAGATCACTTGAAGAAGACAAGTCTCGGACCCCTTAGGCAAGGGCAACGGCTCGACACATCCGAGACAAAACAATTCTCGAGCAAACAGCACAAACCACCAAACCAATGCTCGAAAACCACAAAGAGCTCCCCCTGCACACATGCAAGCTCCCCATGAACCAATGGGACTCCCCCTGGACGAATGCATGCAAACCACTTGATAAAAACAGAGTAGCTGCATCAGCTCAGCTCTGACCGGTCAGACCGGTCACCACCACCGGTCAGACCGATGCGTAACATGTGAATAGGTCTAGCACTCTGACCAGTAAGACCGGTGACCTCGACCGGTCAGACCGGTGACACACAAAGCCCAGAAATGGCTCGAAACCACCTGAAAACCTTATAAATGAATTCAGTAGCCCAAACCATGCTCAAATTCTCCCCCTTGTTAACAATGCATGAATCAAGCCCAAAATGCAAAAAATGCAACCTAGAGCTTCTCAAATAGACAAAATTCAACATACGATGCTACACAAGTCCAAATGAGCAAGTTAGATACTCTATAGCTTTGTATTGACATCAACTACAAGATCACCAAGTTTCACAACCATTGGACGAACCTAAAATAGAATTGAGCAATTTTGCGAAAATTTTTCCTCTCATGAGCAAAGTCCTAAACATGAGCAAAACATGTCAAAATGGCAAAGTCACACAAACTTCATGCTAGGATGACCATTCTAATCATAAGATGATCACAAACACCCACAAGCACCTCATGTCATGTCAAACTACCGAGCCATGTGCCTACTTCTATATATGAGACTTCTCATTGGTAGGCATCATGCAACGGTTTAGTACCCAAAGGAAATTAAATTTAGCACATATGACATGGGAGCACATTTTCCAAGCAATTTCCATTTCATTTTCAGAATCATATTTGGTACATGAAATGTCTTTGCGACAAAAAGGAACGTATGGCCCTCCACAAGATAAAGCATGAGGGCTAAACATTCATGATGGAAAATGAGCATTTGGCCCCATATGATAGAAATAAGCTGTCCAACCGCAAATTAAGCACAGCCAAGCCACTAAAACATGTCACGATTATATAAAGGCATTTACTCACAAGAGAGCATACTTGTGACATTTTTCAAAAAACATAGCCATCAACCATGGATATAAACCAAGATTATCAAGAGCCAAGCCAAACTAACCATATCATACCAAACTAGCTCACAAAGACATAAATATCATTCCATGGTGAACAATGCATATAGGAGGAGCTTTTCCTAACCAATGCATATGATACAAAATGCATGCAATCTAAGATACAAGGATGCCTATACATCATATTACATATGCCATGCCAAATGCAAGAAGTGCACAAAGGAAAGCTATACATATGCTACAAAGGAGCTCCTACACACCCAACTCAAGAAATCAAACACACACCAAGCTCCCCCCGCAAACGAGAGAAGGTTGCTTGATCTAGGAGTTTGGTGAAAATATCGGCTAGTTGGTCATGTGTGGGTACATGGATCAATGCTATCTTCCCTTTCTCTACGTTGTCTCTTAGAAAACGATATCTCACTTCTATGTGCTTGGTTTTGGAATGGAGCACTGGGATCTTTGTAATGCTTATGGCACTGGTGCTGTCACATTGAAGTGGGACATGGGTATACTCCTCACCAAAGTCACTCATGGTGTATGTGATCCAAACGAGCTGAGAGCAACAACTAGCTACGACAACGTACTCTGCCTCGGTAGTGGATTGAGCAACACTCGAATGTTTGCAGGAAGACCAAGACACCAAAGAAGATCCCAAGAACTTGCAAGTACCAGAAGTGGACTTCCTATCCAACCGACACCCGGCACAATCCACGCCCGAAAAACCATGAAGCGCCAAAGAAGATGACGCGGAGTACCAAAGGTCGAAGTCGGGACAATGACGCAAGTACCTGAATATACGCTTGACCGCTTATCGATGCGAAGTCCTTGGAGATGCTTGAAAATGAGCGCACAGACATACCGAGAACTAGATGTCCGGCCTCGTCGCTGTCAAGTAGAGGAGTGACTCGATCATGCTTCGATACTCCTTCTGGTCCACGTGTTCACCATCCTCATCCGCATCAAGAGCTGTAGTCATACTCATAGGCGTCGCCATAGCGTTGGAGTCCTCCATCTTGAACTTCCTCATAATGTCCTTAGTGTACTTAGCTTTGTGCAAAAATATTCCTTCCTTTGATTGCTTGATTTGTAGCCTGAGAAGGAACTACAACTCTGCATCAAGAGCTGTACTACCCGATCATGCTTCGATACTCCTTCTGGTCCACGTGTTCACCTTCCTCGTCTGCATCAAGAGCTGTAGTCGTACTCATTGGCGTCGTCATAGCCTTGGAGTCCTCCGTCTTGAACTTCCGAACAATGTCCTTGGTGTACTTAGCTTGGTGCACAAATGTTCCTTCCTTTGATTGCTTGATTTGTAGCCCAAGGAAGAACTGCAACTCGCCCATCATGCTCATCTCAAATTCCCTGCTCATATTATCTGCAAACCTTGCAACAAGAAAATTAGACGAGCCACTAAAGATAATATTATCCACGTAGACTTGCACAATCAGGATATCTCAAAACCTTGATCAAACAGGAACCCCCTCAACCTACCATACCAAGCTCTAGGAGCGTGCTTCAACCCATAAAGCGCCTTCCTCAACTTGTACAACCGGAGGGGGTTCTTCTCACTCTCAAACCCGGAGGTTGTCTCACATACACTTCTTCCTCCAACACTCCATTCAGGAAAGCACTCTTCACATCCATTTGGTGCAACTTGAACCATTTAGCCACGAAAAAGGCTAGAAGGATCCTTATCGCCTCCAAACGGGCTACAAAAGCAAAGGTCTCCTCGTAGTCACCCCTGAGCAACAAGCCTTGACTTGTTTCTCACAACTTCACCTTTCTCTCCCTCTTTGTTATTCCACGCCCATTTTGTCCCAATCAGCTTACACCCTGGGGGAGGATCAACCAATTCCCAAACCTGATTCCTCTCAAAGTTCTTCTACTTCTCGTGCATCTAATTAACCCAGTTATGATCAGATCGTGCGTGTCCAATATCTTTGGGATCAAAGGTGGCAACAAAAGCAGCATGGGCGAAATGAGAATTCTTTCGAACCCTCGACCGTGTTGTACATTCATTCATGTCGCCGATAATCCTTGAAGCTGGGTGATCCACTTGTTCTCACCGGGGAGGTTCTCGCCTTGATGTTACCACCCCTCGATAGTAGCTTCTCGTTGATCTTGGTTGGTCCTCGTAGGTGTGGGAGAGGGGCCGTCCATCACCGTAGTCGAAGAAGTAGGTACATGCTCAGCCGTGGGCACCACACCACCATCTTCATCATCTCCATGCTCATGCTCCTCCTCCTGAAAGATCTCCTCACCAATTTCATCATCACCTGCATACTCAAAGACAAGATGACTACGTGGCTGTGTCTCGTCGAAGGTTACCTCACAAGTTTCCACGATTTGGTTAGTTTCACGATTGAGCACACGATATGCTCTAGATTGAGATGCTTAACCAAAGAAAATACCATCGACCGACCAAGCCTCGAACTTGTCCAACTTCTTCCCTTTCTTAAGGATAAAGCACTTGCAACCAAATACATGGAAGTGACTCACCTTGGGTGTGCGACCTTGCATCAACTTGTAACAGGTTTTTGAAGGACCGATGCAGCGAACCAGAGAGGGGGGAGTGAATGGGAGCCGATAAAAATTCTTCTCGAAGGAGATGGGTACTCCAACAAGACGAACACGGCTTCCAACATACGTCTCCGACTAACTACCCAAGTCGCCCAAGTCCACGCAGCCACTGGAGTGCTACTAAACCTAGGAACCAACTCCCAACCTCACAGACCCGGAACGCAGCGGAACACCAAAACTCAAGTCCACTGACCAACACCGGTCAGACTGGTGAGCAGCACCGGTCAGACCGGTCCCTGCTGGTGAAACCTGGCGACTTCCACAAAATGGCTCCACACCGGTCAGGCTGGTGCAACACACCGGTCAAACAGGTCTCAGCCAGAAAACCCCAAAACACCGAACAGGCCTACCGAGCTCCTAACTAACCCAAACACGAAACAGCAGCAACACAGGATAACAACGAACACACCAAACGTTCACCCAAGCAACAACCCAACAAGGGTTGCACCGGTCAGACCGGTGTAGCCTGGGCACTCGGGATGAACAGCACCCGCAGGTCAACTCCTCCAAATCCAAACTTCGATCTCCCGAATCGCTCCACGGACTTGAACATGACTTTAAGGATAATAGGAACACCTCATGAGAAGTCCATAGCCATGATTTTGTCCACCAAAACTTGCCAAATCAAAAGGAATCGAAGAAATCCCGCCAAGAACTCCTCTAACCCTAGAACACCGAAAACCCCAATATTGAGCCCCTTAACTAACAGATTTGGGAGGGGAATCAAAGGCAAAAGAACCACGAAGGGTTCACACGAATTTCCCCCATCAAATCCCCAAGAGCAAGGTCCCGAAAAGACACCGAGAAAACCACCAAGAGAGGGCTCCAAAAATCACCACCAAGAACAACCGGGAGCAACACAACAAAGCCTTGAGGAACCACGCCGAATCATCTATACATACCAAGGAGGTTCGTAAAAGGTCTAGCTTGCCGCCCGATCATCCAACCCTCTCACAAAATCTCACCTTGAAGCTCTCACGCTGGAAATCTTAAGAAAATAGGAAGGAAAAATAGGAAAGCAAATGAACTAGGGTTCCAAGAGATGGCTGCCATCCTCTCACCTCATGGGTTATATGGAGGCAACCGAAAGTCTAAAATACCCTTACTTAATAACTAGGGATACAAGCCCCTCAAGGGCGGTTTTGGAAGTTTTCAGATTTTCTCCGTCGGACGGATGGCTGGCGACGGCACCCTGCTTAGCCTCGATGCAAGCCATGAGATCCTGATGCGTGTCCTATGCTTCGAAGATTTCGGACTGCGTCGTCGCACACCGGTCAAACCGGTCAGACACACTGGTCAGACCCACCGGTCAGACTGGTCTGGAGCTGCTGCGTCTCCGTCTTCGGTTCTTCGGTCTTGTCTTTGTGGATCAACCAAGGAACCCAGTGGCTTTCTGGTGAACCACTGGAAACCCCGCGAACTCGGTGTAGCCTTCACCAATCGCCACTCATGACTCAGCTCCCACGTAGTCCCGGCTCGACCTTGGTTTTGATGCTCAACCAAGAAATCGTCCATGACTTCGTCTTGCTGTTCATGCCACCATGCGGCCCGCACTTGACCCTGCTGGCCACCGGGTCCCTCAAACGAAGCCTACTTGTCTTCTCCACACCTGGAGGCCTCATCAGCAACGACCTTTCACATTTGTGCTTCACCTGCACCAACTTGAGTCAAGCCGCAACCTGCACCTGCAAAACTTAGCCAAGAATCAGTCCAAACAACATTGTCAATCACTCATCACACAAGGAAGCGACCATCCACCGGTCCTCGAACCACACAAGGTCCTCAATATCCCCCTTGATGAGTGCATTGAAAACACCCACATAAAGTAACACAAGACAAAAGAAAGAATGAAACGAAAGAAATAAAAAGAAACTCCAACAAGCGATCGAAAACCAAACAAAGGCAAAGAACAAGATCACTTGAAGAAGACAAGTCTCGGACCCCTTAGGCAAGGGCAACAGCTCGACACATCCGACAAAACTATGCTCAAACAAAGAGCGCAAACCACCAAATCAAAGCTCGCAAAACCACAAAGAGCTCCCCCTGCAAACATGAAGGCTCCCCCTGAACCAATGCAACTCCCCCTGGACGAATGCATGCAAGACACCACTTGAAACAGGGAAGCTGCAACAACTCAGCCCTGACCGGTCAGACCGGTCAACACCACCGGTCAGACCGGTGTGCAACATGTGAACAGAACCAGCACTCTGACCGGTCAGACCGGTGACCTCGACCGGTCAGACCGGTGCACACCAGAGCCCATAAATGGCTCAAAACCACCTGAAAACCTCCTAAATGCATCCAGCAAGCCATTTCAAGCTCAAACTTCTCCCCCTTGTTGACAATGCATGAATCAAGCCAAAAATGCTAAACTGTTAATCTAGAGCTTCTCAAATAGACAAAATTCAATATAGGATGCTACACACGTCCAAATGAGCAAGTTAAATACTCTATGGCTTTGTATTGACATCAACTACAAGATCACCAAGTTTCACAACCACTGGACGAAGCTAAGATGGATTTGGGCAATTTTGCAAAAAATTTACCTCTCATGAGCAAAGTCCTAAACATGATCAAAACATGTCAAAATGGCCAAGCCACACAAAATTCATACCAGGACAGCCATTCTAATCATACGACCATCACAAACACCCACAAGCATCTCATGTCATTGCAATGCCACCGAGCCATGTGTCTACTTCTATATATGAGACTTCTCACTGGTAGACATCATGCAACGGTTAAGCACCCAAAGCAAATTAAATTTAGCACATATGACATGGGAGCACATTGTCCAAGCATTTTGCATCTCATTTTCAGATTCATATTTGGTACATGAAATGTCTTTGCGACAAAAAGGAACTTATGCCCCTCCACAAGGTAAATGTGACAACCCCACCCGAGATAATTCCGTACTATAGCCTAAACCACTCCATTTGGTCATTAAATGATAATAAAGAAGTATCCCGTTGAGTGTTGCCGGGTTAACGCCCGGTAAATCACTTGACATCACAGAGAGGATCGAACGTATGCATTAAAACTCCCACTAAGGAGAGTCCAGAGTGCCTTACAAATTAACCATCACATCCCCGTAGGGTTCATTATTACAAACATAATCCTTTCACATGAATGTAAATGGTTCAGAGTTTACTGAAAACAACGGAAGATAACTAAACAATACGACCACATCATAGGAGGCCTGTCCATGATGCAATCATTCTTCGTCATCCACCCACTCCAGCTCCCAGCCGGGTGGAAGTTCTCTGGACAACACATCAGATGCATTACCTGGATACAACATTCTTAAAGCAAGGCTGAGTATACTATTAATTAGCAAGACTTATCCGTCTAAAAGAAAGATTTTACCTCTAGTCATGCAAGGCTTTTGGCTTGTGGGTTTGTTTGCCAAAACGCTACTATGTAGTGAATCTTTACTTTCACATTATAGCTCAAGTTCTAGTAGAAGTAATCATTACTAAATAAGAAACTATTGCAACTAAAGTTGTACAAACAATTAATCAAGGTAATAATCTTCACAAAGTTCCATCATAAAGGGATATCATGACCAATCGGGTAAGTAGTCTCAGATGACGGTGAGAGGCCGACAATCGATTGATTCAAACCTTGCAAGGTGGACCTAAACATACGGGATGTGTCCTCACCAAGAGTTCACCAACCAGACGGTTCCCTTCATTCTTCGATTTGGGGATGATAGCTCACAGTCTTAAGTACACGGTTTATCTGGGCTACGCCACCAAGGTCACCCAGCCTCACGCATGCACTCGGGTGGCGAGCCCGGGGCCACAACCCTAAGAGTAGTGATAGTAAAACCCTGTACCACCTCATTTAGGTATTTGGCTTATCGTACCCATTTCCGACAAGTGTTTAGTACTTTCAAACACTTAACCAACGAAGCCATTGGACCGGAGCCCAAATCCCATGCTATTACCACATGAGCAATCCATTTAAACATATGGTGATTCCATAAAGGAGATCCTATTCTCGCGAGTGACGAACATCACTCGACTTGTACCGGATCCTTAAAGCATAGCAACTAGCGACCTAACATGCTAGTAAAAGATCATAGGTACTTATGGATCACGCAACTAGGGTTTCATTTCAACTCCTGAACGTAAATGCACATAAGATAACAAAAAGTAAATTCAGAAGTTTAAAGAAACACAGGGGTTAATGAATAAACTGGGGCTTGCCTTCGTCAGCACAAGCAGACACACAAACTTCCGGACTTTGGTCCGGGTCTTGCTCTAGGGTCACGTAGTGCACATCTCCTCCTGCTCCCTCGTCCTCCTCAGCCGGCACAAGCCTATAGCTACTGTCGGGGACTTCTACACGGGGAATGCAATGCAGTGATTAGGAGGGTGATTATTTTAATTTAATTTAAAAACAACACCAAACTGTCTCAAAGAGTATAAGGTTGGTCATATTCACCTTAAGAAAAGTATTTAAACATTTCTCCTTTAAAGACAATCAAAAAGCTTATTTAGCCTTCTCTTTAAGGTGATTGTGTGCACATCTATTAAGGAAATATTTAATTTAAAACAAACAGCAAGGAATTTACTTTGGAACCACCATTTTACTTTCTTAACTCATTTGTGTGACTTATGCACAAAAGAATGTATTTTTCCTATTTTCCTTTAGTAGATTAATCTAGTTTGCAACCTTTTAATCAACCAAACACATCTCAAACTTGTCCAACAGTGCCCACTGGCCCTAATGACCAGGAGCACTCTCTTGGACAGCAAGGAACTAATGTTTGCAACCCTGAATTTAAATACACAAAATAAAGACATTTCTAGTTAGCAAATAGAGGATTAATGCATAATAAAATAAATATAACAGAAATGAATCCAAACTTTCCTACACATGCTTTGGTCCAAAACAAGCCTAAAGAACCCATAAACACACCTATAGCCCTCATGGATATTGCTACACATATTTATGATTAAAAACAAGCATAAACGAGGAAATAATATTTCTAACAGAGATAAACTCATGGTAAATTCATCAAGGATGCATTTTGGTATAATATGACAATAGCCAGAAGTTGGGCTCCAGAATAATTATATTTTAAGCTACAAAAATCATCTAGTCAGATTTATCAATATCACAAGATAATTTATATAAAAAGAACCCTTCAGTAACTTTGTGCAACTATTGGCACAGAACCTAAACATACTAGCTCCCATAATATATCCAAAATCCAGCTCAAGAGCTTGTGTGGATTTTGCAGAGACAGAAATCTAGGTATTTTACATTTCTATTTTTCAAGCAAAAAATGTAGCTCAAAAGTATATACATATTTGGAGAAAGCTGTAGTTCTTGTTACACTGAGCACAACAAAATTGGGTTTGCTATTTTTGGATTTTTCTACGATTTTAAATCGATTTTACAAGTCACTAGACCAAACCACAAAACACGGAAGAATCTTTTAGCACTAGGCCCCCTGGAACTTTTAAAACCATTACAATCCCACCCTTGGTTCCCCCCCTTGGACCTGATGGCGATGACGAGCTCGCCGGCGGTGAGGTGGGGCGCGGGGTGGCAAACAAGCGACGGGGGACTGCGATTAGGCTCACCCTTGATCGATTGGTGGCGGTGGATCGGCCGGGGAGGTCGCCGGCGAGCGGCGGTGGCGGCGCGAGGGCGGTGCGGCCACGAGAGCTCGGACGGTGGTGAGGTAAGGGGCGATGCTCAACAATGTGCTGCCCGGGAGCTTCCATGTGGCCTAGGGGAGGCGCTAGGCGGTGCACCGGGCGCGGAGGATCGGTGGACGGGCGAGCTCGACGGTGGCGGTCCGGCGGCGGCCGAGGGAGCTCGGGCTCCGGCGAGTAGGCAGCTTGGGTAGGCCAACACGTGCGCTTGGGGGCTCGAGTGGGTATTGGGGAAGAGCTGGGAGTCACTAGTTTAGCACGGCAGCAAGCCAAACAGCAAGGTCACCGGCGACGCTAATGGCGAGCGGCGGCAGGCTGCTTGGTTGCTCGGGCGCACGAGGAAGGAAAGGAAGGGGAGTTTTGTAGGCGCGCAGAGGCGGTTCCGTCTCCCGTCATGGCCTACAGGAACCCCCAACATGGGCGCGGAGCAGCGGCGATGTGCGGTGGGGCCTTCGGCCAATGGGCCGAGCCGGTTCGCCCGCCGGCGAGTGTGCATCAGCCGCGTGGCACCGGCCTAGGCCTCCATGCAAGCGTCACGGCCATCTAGTGCACAGTGTCTCCGGCGCAGGCCTCGGACCGCTGGGTTTACCGGCGCCTCGGCGTGCACGCGCGGGTCGGGTACGGCGTGGCCGACGTGGCGGCACGCGGGCGACGTCGTGCGCGGGAACGCCGGCTGTCCAGAAAGTTGCGTTTAGCCTTTTTCAAACCGAATTTTCTCCAAAAATTCAAACTGAAGTGACCCGAACCTTGAATACCAAAGTTGTTGAGCAAGTTACCCTCTACAACATTTGCAAAGGCTGATAGGGGTTTTATCCAAGGAATCGAGCAGGAACGGCATTCCAAGTTGGCCAAAAACTCGGCGCCGATGAACAGGAGCAGGACACCTTCCAAAGCATTTTTCACCAAGAATTTCTTCGAATTTCAAATGCCAATCAACAACAAAGTTGTGTGCCTTGACATTCTGCACATTTTCCCCTTTGGGTGGTTTTGAAGTGTTTAGGGAAATTTTGGAGAACATGCTCAAAACCTACACTGTCACTAGGAGGGTCAAGATACATTAGGCTCTTTGAGTTAGGGTTTTGACCAAGGTCAACCTAGGACTCTCATGGGTGGTTAGAGGAGGTGTTAAGACGGTCCTTAGCACAAATCACCACTGAGCAAAAACACGGGGTATTACAGTAAAGCAAGAGGGCCAAACATTCATGATGGCAAATGAGCCTTTGGCTCCATATGATCAATAAGCTAGCTACCCAAGCACAAATTAAGCATAACCAAGCCACTAAAACATGTCAAAATCATATAAAGGCATTTTCACATGAGAGAACATATATGTGACATTTTTCAAAAACTTAGCCATCAACCATCGATTATAAATCAAGATTATCAAGAGCTAAGCCAAACTAACCATAGCATACCAAACAAGCTCACAAAGACATAAATAGCATTCCATGGTGAACAATGTATATAGGAGAAGCTTTTCCTATCCAATGCATATAATACAAAATGCATGCAATCTAAGATACAATGATGCCTATACATCATGTTACATATACCATGCCAAATGCAAGAAATGCACAGAGGAAACTATACATATGCTACAAAGGAGCTCTCACACACCCAAGAAATCAAACACACACTAAGCTCCCCCCGCAAATGAGTGAAAGTTGCTTGATCTAGGGGTTTGGTGAAAATATCGGCTAGTTGGTCATGTGTGGGTACATGGATCAAAGCTATCTTTCTTTTATCTACATTGTCTCTCAGAAAATGATACCTCACTTCTATGTGCTTGGTTTTGGAATGGAGCATTAGGTTCTTTGCAATGCTTATGGCACTGGTGCTATCACATTGAAGTGGGACATGGGTATACTCCTCACCAAAGTCACTCATGGTGTATGTGATCCAAAGGAGCTAAGACCAATAACTAGCAGCTGCAGCGTACTCTGCCTCGGTAGTGGATTGAGCAACACTTGACTGTTTGCGGGAAGACCAAGACACCAAAGAAGATCCCAAAAACTGGCAAGTCCCAGAAGTGGACTTCCTAACCAACCGACACCCGGCAAAATCCGCATCCGAAAAACCATGAAGCGCCAAAAAAGAGGATGCGGAGTACCAAAGGCCGAAGTCGGGAGTGTGACGCAAGTACCTGAAAATTTGCTTCACCGCTTGCCAATGCGAAATCCTCGGAGACGCTTGAAAACGAGCGCACAGACATACCGAGAAATGGATGTCCGGTCTCGTCGCCGTCAAGTAGAGGAGTGACCCGATCATGTTCTGGTACTCCTTCTGGTCCACGTGTTCACCTTCCTCGTCTGCATCAAGAGCTGTAGTCGTACTCATCGGCGTCGTCATAGCCTTGGAGTCCTCCGTCTTGAACTTCCGAACAATGTCCTTGGTGTACTTAGCTTGGTGCACAAATGTTCCTTCCTTTGATTGCTTGATTTGTAGCCCAAGGAAGAACTGCAACTCGCCCATCATGCTCATCTCAAATTCCCTGCTCATATCCTCTGCAAATATTGCAACAAGATAGTTAGACGAGCCACCAAAGACAATATCATCCACGTACTCTGCACAATCAGGATATCTCTGTCCTGCCTGAGTAAAAACAAGGTCTGATCGACCCTGCCCATCTCAAAACCTCTCTCGAACAAGAACCCCCTCAACCTACCATACCAAGCTCTAGGCGTGTGCTTCAACCCATAAAGCGCCTTCCTCAACTTGTACACCCGGTGGGGGTACTTCTCACTCTCAAACCCCCATGGTTGTCTCACATACACTTCTTCCTCCAACACAGCATTCAGGAGAGCACTCTTCATATCCATTTGGTGCAACTTGAACCATTTAGCCACGAAAAAGGCTAGAAGGATCCTTATCGCCTCCAAACGGGCTACGGGAGCAAAGGTCTCCTCGTAGTCACCCCTGAGCAACAAGCCTTGACTTGTTTCTCACAACTTCACCTTTCTCTCCCTCTTTGTTATTCCACGCCCATTTTGTCCCAATCAGCTTACACCTTGGGGGAGGATCAACCAATTCCCAAACCTGATTCCTCTCAAAGTTCTCCTACTTCTCGTGCATCTAATTAACCCAGTTATGATCAGATAGTGCGTGTCCAATATCTTTGGGATCAATGGTGGCAACAAAAGCAGCATTGGCGAAATGAGAATTCTTTCAAACCCTTGACCGTGTAGTACATTCATTCATGTCGCCGATGATCCATGAAGCTGGGTGATCCACTTGTACTCGCCGGGGAGGTTCTGGCCTTGATGCTACCTCCCCCTCAGTTGTAGCTTCTCCTTGATCTTGATTCGTCGTCATAGGCGTAGGAGAGGGGCCATCAACCACTGTAGTCGAAGTAGTAGGTACATGTTTAGCCGGGGGCACCACACCGCTATCTTCATCGTCTCAATGTTCATGCTCCTCCTCCTGAAAGATGTCCTCGCCAAGCTCATCATCACTTGCACGCTCAAAGATTACCTCGCAAGTCTCCACGATTTGGTTAGTTTAAAGATTGGGCACACGATATGCTCTAGAATGAGATGCATAACCAAAGAAAATACCATCGACCGACCTAGCCTCAAACTTATCCAACTTCTTCCCTTTCTTCAGAATAAAGCACTTGCAACCAAAGACATGGAAGTGACTCACCTTGGGTGTGCAACCGTGCATCAACTCGTAGCATGTTTTCTTCTTATGCACTCTGAGGTAGAACCTGTTTGTCACATTGCACGCGGTGTTCACCGCCTCAGCCCAGAACCTTCTCGGAGTCCTATCTCATCAAGCATCGTCCGAGCCATCTCACACAAGGTCCTGTTCTTCCTTTCCAAAACACCATTCTGGGGAGGCGCATACAGACTCGAAAACTGGTGTTCAAGACCCAAATCATGGCAAAAGGTTTGAAAATGAGAGTTTCTGAATTCTGAGCCATTGTCATTGCGGATTGCTCGTATGGCATCTCCGTGCCTCTCGTTCCTCAACCTCAAGACAAGATCTCGAACAAACCCAAACGTCTCCCCCTTATCCTCGAGAAAGAACACCCACGCATACCGAGAGTAGTCGTCCACCACAACAAGTACATACCACTTCCCACCTGCAGATCGCACACGAGCTGGGCAAGAAGATCCATATGGAGTAGCTCACATGGGCACTCAGTCATCACATCGGTGAGAGGCGGGTGAGAAGAGGCTACCATATTGGCATGCCTACACGGTGCACAAACCAACTCTTTCTCAAGCCTCAACCGTCGCAATCCTCGGACCAAATTGAGTTTACTCAAGCGAGACAAAAGGTCAAAGCTCAAGTGACCCAACTTCCTATGCCACTTCCACAACTCACTCGAAGAACCAGCCAAGAAACAACGCTCAACACCAGAAGACTGAGAAAAATCATCTAGAAACACCTGACCCTCGGGAAAGACCATACAAACAAGGTCCCCTCGAGAATCCAAAATTCGAGAACCACCAGGCCGAAACAACACCTCAAAACCCTCATCCAACAGCTGGGACACAGAAAGCAAATTGTACCCAAGCGATTGAACAAGAGCAGCACGCCTGAGAGTGATCTTGTCACTCACCTTAATCTCACCTTCTGAAAGCACACACCCACGCCCATTGTCCCCAAAAGTTATGTACCTCCTTATTACCACCGGGACGAGACTTGAGAACCACCCCTTGTCTCCGGTCATATACCTCGAGCAACCGGAGTCAATCAACCAAATGTTCTTCAAGTCTCCCACCTGAAATTAAAATATGAGCACGTGAGCGAACAAAAGACTCATCACTGGGGTTAGTACCAAAAGAGCAAAACCAGTGCTGAGCCATTTGCTCGAAAGTGGGGTTAGAAAAAACCAAACCATCTTTCCCACAAAAGCTACCTCCACGAACACCACCACGGTAACCACCACGAGGGAACCAACCCTCTCTACCTGGAGGAGGACCAACACCACGAAAGAAAGCCCGTGGACTGTCCCTCCTCTCCATCTCAAAGCTACGGATCCTCCCATCCCCGTATTGAGCACGAGGGGGACACCGCCTAGCAAACTGACCTCCTATAAACCCTCTAGTCCACCACCAGAACCACGACCTCCAAAACCAAATCTTGCACCTGTACGAGCACGAAACCCAAACTGCTGCCTGTCCAGGCCTGCATCGGTCTAACCGGTGCCCCTCACCGGTCTGACCGGTGTAGCCCGGCCAGCAGTGCCTCCAACAGCCTTTCGCTCTCCCCAAGCCGGAACTGTTCTCACACTAGCCTTGGCCCTAGGCATCTGCACACAAGGCTCAAGTACACCATTAGAGGGGTGGTACTTGTCCTTGTTAGCCCAATCCTTCGCCATTTTCTCCTCTCGCTTCCTCTTGAAGCAAAACTCACCCTTGTGACCATCTCTCCCACAATAGTCACAATGAAACCGCACAAGCTTAGGTTTTGGCTTGTGTTGGGGCTGCTCACTTGGTTTCTCTCCACTCAGCTTCTCCACTAGTTACTCCTCAGTAGACTTCTCACTCTCTTTCCCAAAGAACACTTTCCCCGAAGTGCTTATGAATTTTATGGGCTTTTGGAAATCATTTGTGGAGTGAGGGAATATGGGTGGATCTGGATTCCTGTCGAGTTTGTTTAGTAGTGGGTTGGATTTAGGGATATAGGCATTCTTGTGGTGGGTTTTTGGTGGAGCAAGGATATCACCAATCTTTTCTTCTCCCTCACCACTAGACTCCCCAATCTTCTCCGACCCAAACCCACGCCCATCTTGGCGCTTATAGGTCTCCATCATCATTCTCAGCTAGGGTTCATCATTTTTCTCAACTCATCGTTCTCATCCTGCAAACAATCAACATAATGTGCAAGTTCCACATTCTTCATAGCATGCAATTCATAGGTAGAGCAAGAAGTAGGAATAGGTTCTTTCATCTTAGCCATAAGCGAAACAGTGTAAGCATGCATCTCATCAGTTTTTCCATGCAAAACAGAGCAAGAAGTGCAAGCACCTAGCAAAGAAGGTCTAGACTTAAGTTCAGCCACTTCAACCCTAAGCACATCTAGTTCCTCACACTTGGAGGTATGTTTTTCCTTAAACATAGCAAGATCAGCTAGGAAAGTAGGACAATTAGCACATTCAACTTCATCAGAAACAACTGGTGAAGCCTTAAGCGAGTCAATTTCAAGTTTAGCATCCAAATTCTGTGTTCATAACTCAGCCACTCTAGTCCTAGCATCCTCAAGCGAAGCCCTAAGCTCTTTCCTCATCTTCTTTGCCTCTATAAGAATATCATCATGATTATCAAGCAACAAGCCAAGTTATTCATTCTCCTGACACAAGAAGGGAAGTTCATCACGCACCTCATCATCGGAGTCAGAATCCGAGTCGCTCTGGTTGCTCTTCTTGCTGCCGGAGCTAAGTGCCATGGTGCAGAAGCCGTCTCTAGCGAAGTAGCTCAGCCCGGTTAGGTTCTTGGATGACTTCCTGCCCTTGCGCCGATCACCTTCATCTTCACTGCTGCTCGAGCTCGAGGTGGAATATGTGGAACCGGAGTCGACGTCGCTCGCTCCAACCATCGCTTGGGCGTTGCCTCGGCTATCCTTCTTACTCGATCGTCGCTCGTCCTTATGCTTGCTCTTGTGCTTGTACTTGTGATCGCGCCTTGATCGGTACTTGCCATCCGTCTTCGACTTGTGCTTGTACCTGTCCTTGTTCTCACCCTTCTAGGGGCAGTCGGCGACGAAGTGTCTTGGCTTGCCGCACTAGATGCATGTCCTCGTGTTCCTCCTCATGTTCACCCGGTTATCGTGCAGCCTCTCGAACCGCCTCGTAAGGAGCGCCAGCTCGTCCTCTCCAAGTACGTCGAACTCCTCATCTGGCATAGACATCAAGGAGGACAGAGAGAACATCCTGGTGCATGGGTTAGGGTTAGATTTTCCTTTCGAGCCACCGATGAGGGAGAGACTATGAGAGTCTGTCGGGCCCTCAATCTTGGCTGTCATGCCCCAATCCACCTCAGCTGACTTGAGCTTCGAGAACAGCTCATTCATGGTCAGAGTGTCATACTTATCCAACTCCATAATGGCCTCAAACTTTCCGCCCCAAACCGTACGATCTAACGAGTGTAAGAGCTTGACGGCTCTATCATGATCATTGTACGGGAGCACGTCCACATTAGCCCTCATGTTGTTCACAACCACCGTAAACCTCTGAAACAAGGCATCGATGAACTCACCAGGGAGATGAGTGAAGTTCTCTTACTCTCTCCGGTAAGTCGCATACATCCGAGCCTGAACCTGAGCGTTTCCAACATGAGCTTCCTTCAACACCGTCCAAATTCTACAAGCCAAGCTTTCTATGTGCACCCGATTGAATTCAGGTTGATACAGAGCACGAAACAAGTAGTTGATTGCCTTGTTGTTGGCGTCGAACATGTCCCTCGATTCTGAAGCAAGGAAGTCCATCGACTGGACATAGCCTGTGTCCACTGTGACATCCCAAAGGAAATGACCTTTTTCGCGGAGGAACACCACCATCCGCTTACTCCACATCTGGTAGTTTTTTCCATCGAAGTGTGGAGGCCACGAAACCCATTCCTGGTATGCCATCCTTGGATCTTAGACTGGTTAGAGTCAATCAAGACCCGTAATCTGCTCTGATACCACTTTAAGGACCGATACGGTGAACCAGGGAGCGGGGAGTGAATGGGAGCCGATAAAAATTCTTCTTGAAGGAGATAGAGGCTCCAACAAGATGAACATGGCTTCCAACACACGTCTCTGACTCAACTACCCAAGTTGGTCAAGACCACGTAGCCACTAGAGTGCTACTGATCCTAGGAACCAACAAACAACCTTCCGAGCCAAAACTCACCAACACGCACAGCAGAAACTTGCACGGCTTGCTGGCTGTGCTACACCGGTCAGACCGGTGGACAGAGCTGGTCAGGCCGGTGGCTACAGCAGCTGCACAAAAAATGTTCCAAAGAGCCTCAGTGACTTCTCTAGGCCCTAGATCAAGAACACCCTCAAAACACAACCTGCACGAAAGGAAAACCCTACACAAAGCCAACTAAAACACCTCCAAAACTACCAACAACTGACCAGAACCAACACCACCTAAAAACACATGAATTCAGCAACTCACCCGAGGAAAATCTCACAAAGGGCTCACACCGGTCAGACCAGTCAAGAGCACCAGTCAGACTGGTGTAACCTAGGCAGCTCTGGATGAACAAAACCTACTCCTCCAAATCCAACTCCCGATCTCCCAATTCGCTCCACGGATCCGAACAAGACATTGGAGATAGTAGGAACATCTCATGGACACTACATAGCCAAGTTATGGTCCACCAAAACTCGTTAAATCAAGAGGAATCGAAGGATTTCCGCCAAGAACACACCAAACCCTAGGACAACAAAACCCCCAAAATCGAGCCCCTGTTCTCAAAGATTTGGGAGGGGAATCAAAGGGAAAAGAACCACGAAGGGTCCATGCATACACCCCCAACAAATCCCCAAGAAAACGGCATCAAAACCTCTCCATTAAAATTGCCAAGAAAAGGCTCTGAAAATCACCAAAAAGGGAAACTGGGAAGAACTCAAACAAGCCTTGAGGAACCACGCCGAATCATATATACATACCATGAAGGTTCATGCAAGGTCTAGCTTCCGCCCGATCATCCTACCCTCTCACAAAATCTCACCATGAAGCTCTCAAGCTAGTCATATAGAAATCCTAAGGAAAATAGGAAGGGAAAATAGGAAAACCAAATGAGCTAGAGTTCTCAGAGTTGGCTGCCATCCTCTCACCTATTGGGATGTATCGAGGCAACCCGAAAGTCTAAAACACCCTTGCTAGCTAATTAGGGATACATGTGCCTCGAGGGTGAATTCGGAAATCTTTGTCATCGCTCCATCGGACGGATGCCCAGCGACAGCATACTCACTTAGCCTCGACACAATCCTTGCGATCCCAACGTGTGTCCTTTGCTTCGAAGTCTACGGACGGCGTCCTCGCACACCGGTCATACCGGTGCTCCTCACTGGTCAGACCGGTACCCACCGGTCAAACTAGTCAGACCTACTGGTCAGACCGGTCTGGAGCTGCCGCAACTCTGTCTTCGGTTCTTGGGTCTTGGCTTTGTGGATCAACCAAGGAACCCAGTAGTTTTCTGGTGAACCACTGGAAACCTCGGTGTAGCCTCTGCCAATCGCCACTCATGACTCGGCTCCCACATAGTCCCAGCTCGACCTTGGTTTTGAGGCTCTACCAAGAAACCGTCCATGACTTCATCTTGCTGTTCTTGCCACCATGTGGCTCGCACTTGACTCCATTGGGCACCAGGTCCCTCAAACGAAGTCTACTTGTCTTCTCCACACCTGGAGGCCTCACCGGCAATGACCTTTCGCACTTGTTCTTCACTTGCACCAAAACTAATCAAGCCGCAACCTGCACCTGCAATACTCAGCCATGAATCAGTCCACACAACGTTGTCAATCACTCATCACACTAGGAAGCGACCATCCACAGGTCCTCGAACAACACATGGTCCTCATGTTGCTTGAACACATGATTGATTTGGATTTTTGGTTGTCTGAGTTGTATGGTGGAGTGATGGCCACGATACAATAAGAAACCAATAAGTTAAATAAAGTTAGTTTGGATTCAAATTTGGTTGTCTTCTATTTTATCTCTCAAGCAAGTTTGGAATGATGCAAATCTGTTCTCGCAGTTATTTGACATAGCAGTAATATTTTAATTTTACCTCGAGCTACAGAGCTCCGATTGATATGAAATCAGTTGGGTTACTTCACAAATCTTGAGGAAGATTTGCTGTCAAAAATTCAATATTATACATTATGTATTCTGGGAGTTATGCATAAAGTATTGAGCACATCAGAATCTGTAATTTGTGCTGACACAGCTGCACCGTTTGAATTTTATCTCGAGTTGTAGACCTTTGATTGAGGTGATTCCAGTTGGAATAGTTTCATAATTTTGCACCTTACAACCTGGTAAAAATTCATGATTTTTGGATTATTATACAGAGAGTTACACCTGATTCATTGAGGTCAACAGAATCTGTCCTAGTTGGAAGTCTGTCTTGCTTTATCATTTTGAGTTTATCTTCTTATGCATCAATTCAATACACCTCTCTGAAATATATTTTTCTAACGATCAGATGGTAAACACCAGGTCCGTAGGAGGTCAAGATGTACCGCCTGTGATCCGTGCTCATATTGCAAATCAGTAGAATCAGGCACCACCACCGCCAGTCAATCAAGCAATGGATCCAGCAATGCAACAGTTCTTTGCAGCACAGATGCAGTAAATCCAAAATCTCACCAACACTGTGCAGAACATGCAGGCTCAGCAAAACCAACAACCATAGCCAGCTCCTCCACCGCCCAGGAACAGGCATAAGGAATTCATGAGCCACAATCCTCCTACCTACTCTCAATCAACTGATCCGCTGGATGCAGATGATTGGTTGAAGACGATTACCAAGAAGCTGGAGATTGTTCAGTGCACTGATAGGGAGATGGTTTTAAATGCTGCTGGTAGACTTGTGGGAAAGGCTGGAGATTGGTGGGATGCATATGCAACTGCACATCCAATAGGTAGAACATCACTTGGCAGAAGTTCCGGGACAACTTTTGTACTTATCACATCCCTTCGGGGGTAATCAAGCTTAAGCAGAAGGAGTTCTTGCCACCGAGGTAGGGTATCATAACGGTTACTGAGTACTTGGACAAGTTCACTCATCTGTCTCGTTATGCACCAGATGAGGTGGACACTGATCTTAAGAGGCAGGAAAGTTTTCTGGATGGGTTGATTGGGCCTCTCAACTATCAGCTGCAGAGTCACACCTTTCCAGATTTCTAGACACTGTTGAAGAAGGCAATTGGACTGGAAAGAAAGAAGAAGGAACTGGGTGAGCAGAAACGCAAGTTCCAGTCACATGGGAAGTCAAGTAGTAACACTCATCCTCACTTCAGTTCACAGCAGACTCCGTCTCAGTACCGTCCTGGTGGACAAGGTGGAAGGTATCCACAGAACTTGCAGTTGCAGCACTCGTTTCAACCACAGTGCTTCAACCCTCAGATACCCCGAGCTCCAACTCCACAGCAGAGTCGCACCAATAATAGCTCTGGGGCACCTGTCAAAAACACTACTTCTGTTCAGCCCATTGGGTTTTTCAAGTGTGGAGAGCTGGGACACTATGCCAACAATTGTCCTAAGAGAGCAGTGCATACTCCTTAGACGGATCATAGTCACAGGTCTCGGCATCCATCTTCACAGGCTCATACTCCACAAGATCCTAGCAAGAGAGGCAAACAGAACCATGTGCGTGGCCAAGTTAATCATGTGTCTATGGAGCAAGCTCAGAATGACTCCAGCGTGGTATTGGGAACGTTTTTCGTCAACTTTGTACTCTCTACAGTATTGTTTGATTCAGGAGCATCACATTCTTTCACAACTGATCAATTTGTGACAAAACATAACTTATCTATGAGTTCTATGAAGAATCCACTGATAGTTAGCTCCGTGGGAGGAGGAATGAAAACTGGTTTTATATGCCCACAAGTAAATATTAATATCATGGGAGTAGACTTTCTTGCTAATCAGGTAGTCTTAAAGTCATGGGGGATAGATATCATCCTAGAGATGGATTGGTTACAAAAACATGATGGAGTGATACAGTGCCGAAAGAAGTCGGTGTTGTTAACTAGTCCACAAGGAGAGAGAATAGAGTATGTCGGTACACCCTCATCCAACACTGGCACTGTGAATTTAGTAGAAGGCAAGGCCTTGGAGGATATAAGAGTAGTGAGTGAATTCCCTGATGTGTTTCTGGAAGATTTGTCAGTTATGCCACCTGACCGTGACATTAAATTTAGTATTGAACTTATACCTGGTACTGCTCCTATATCAAAACGACCTTATAGAAACAAATAGAGGAACTACTTAATAAAGGGTTTATCTGTCCTAGTTCTTCACCATGGGGAGCCCCCACACTCTTCGTTGATAAGATGGATGGATCTAGGAGATTGTGTATAGATTATCTTCCCTTAATGAGGTTACTGTCAAGAACAAATACCCTTTACCCCGGATTGAGGATTTATTCGATCATATGAGGGGAGCCAAAGTTTTCTCTACGATAGATCTTAGATCAGGTTATCATCAGTTGAAAATCCGAGTAGAGGATATACCAAAGACAACATTCACATCTAGATATGGGTTATATGCGTTCACCGTGATGTCGTTTGGCTTGACCAATGCTCCAGCGTACTTCATGTACTTGATGAATAAGGTATTCATGCAGTATCTTGGTATGTTTGTTGTGGCATTGATTCATGATACTCTGGTATTCTCTCGGAGTGAGGAAGAACATGAACATCACTTGATGCTGGTGTTGCAGAAGCTCCGTGAGCATCAGCTGTATGCACATAATCACTAATGGAGGAATTGCAGTGGATCCAAGCAAGGTTCAGGATGTGTTGAACTGGAGTCCGCCTAAGAATGTACCGGAGATCAGAAGCTTCCTTGGACTTGCAGGATATTATCGTAGATTCATCGAGGGATTCTTGAAGATTGTGAAACTCCTTACAACGCTACTTGAGAAGGGTAAAGAGTTTAAGTGGGATGAAAAGTGTCAAGCTAGTTTCGAGGAATTGAAGAAAAGATTGACTACAGCTGCTATGTTGATCATGCCAGATATACACAAAGGGTTTGATGTGTATTGTGATGCTTCTCGGCAAGGATTGGGTTGTGTGTTGATGAAGGAAGAAAAGGTAGTAGCATATGCTTCAAGGCAGTTAAGGAAACATGAACAGAACTACCCTACACATGATCTTGAGCTAGCGGCAGTTATTCATGCTTTGAAAATATAGAGGCGTTATATGATTGGGAATAAGTGTTAGATTTTCACCGATCATAAGAGTCTGAAGTACATCTTTACTCAGAAGGATCTTAATCTAAGGCAACGAAGGTGGTTGGAGTTAATCAAGGATTACAATCTGGATATTCAATATCATCCTGGTAAAGCAAATTTAGTAGTAGACTCTTTGAGTCGGAAGAGTCAGACTAACATGCTAACAGGGCACTTTTTACCTCAGGAGTTATGTTGGAAGATGGCACAACTCAACTTGGGAATACTTGCTCAGAGTGAGACTTTAACACTGGAAATTGAGTCGACACTTGAGCAGGATATTAGAAGAGGGCAGCTGACTGATGAGAAGATTGCAGAGTATAAGAAGCTGATAAAGTTGGGTAAAGTTCCAGAGTTCAGGGAAGATGAGCAAGGTATTGTGTGGTTCAGAACAGAATCTGTGTACCCAAAATCAAGGAGCTGCGAGACACTATTTTGAAGGAAGCACACGATTCAGCTTATTCCATCCATCCTTGGAGTACTAAGATGTATTAGGACCAGAGGTATTGGTGGTATAGGATGAAAAAGGATCTAGCAGCTCATGTAGCTTTGTGTGACACATGTAGAGTGAAGGCTAAGTATCAAAGACCAGCAGGATTGCTTCAACCTTTAAATGTACCTGAGTGGAAGTGGGAAGAGATTGGTATGGATTTCATAGTGGGATTACCTCGCACTCGTGATGGGTATGATTCTATATGGGTTATTGTGGATAGGTTAACCAAGGTAGAACACTTTATTCCGTTAAAGATGACTTATACAGGAGTCAAGTTGGCAGAGTTATATAATTCAAGGATAGTGTGTTTACATGGGGTACCGAAGAAGATAGTGTCGGATCGGGGCACTCAATTCACTTCACGGTTTTGGCAGAAGTTGCATCAATCAATGGATACAAAGCTAAATTTCAGTTTAGCATACCATCCTCAGACAGATAGGCAGCCAAAGAGAACAAATTGGATTATTGAGGACATGTTGCGAGCTTGTGCGTTGAAGAATAGTGGCAGCTGGAATAAGAGTTTACCTTATGCAGAACACCATTGTTTTGGATCTAGACTAGAGAGAGTCAACTATTTGGACCGGACAGTATAAGGGAAGCAGAGAGACAAGTTGAGATAATTAGAGAAAATCTCAAAGCTGCACAGTCACGACAGAAGAGTTATGCTGATCCTCGAAGGAGAGAAGTGGTCTTGGAAGTTGGTGATTATGCATACCTTAGAGTATCACCTATCTGTGGTCTGCGAAGGTTCAATGTTAGGGGTAACTTATCACCTCGGTTCATAGGTCCTTTCAAGATAGTGGAAAGAAGAGGAGAGGTAGCGTACAAGTTGGAGTTTCCAGCACAGTGATCAGGTGTACAGTTGTGTTTCATGTATCACAGTTAAATAAATGCACAGTGAGGTCAGAATAGAACCAGTACTACGGGAAGATATTGAGATGCGGAAAGACTTGACTTACAAAAAATATTCTATCAAGATCTTAGATACTTCGGAAAGAGTTACTAGGAGGAAAGTCATCAGGATGCGTAAGGTACAGTGGAGTCATCACACAGAGGAAGAGGCAACTTGGGAAAGAGAGGATGAACTCAAGGAAGATTTTCCTCAGTTGTTCTCTAAATCTTCTGAATCTCGGGACGAGATTCTCTTTAAGGGGGTAGGATTTGTGACACCCTAAAAAATTTCCATCAGTAAAATTCACCTTAGCAACATGTTGTCGTACTCTTAAGGATTTAAAAATAAGTTGCTAATTAAATTGAGCTCTTAAATATTTAATTTAATTAAATTAATTTAGACAAAACAAGTGTTTGTGCATCATTATTTAGCAATGAATGGTTTTTGGTTGCTTGTGTGAGGTTTCAAAAGTTTACAAAATTTTGTGAAATGTTTGAAAAGGTTTGAATGAAATTTGAGTTAAAAAAGGAGGTTTTATTTGTCTTTGAAAAAGAAAAGAAAAAATAATGAAAACCTTACCTTCTTCTTAGCCAGGCCGGCCCACCGGCCCATCTACCCGTCCCCGCAGTGGCCCATCTCCCCGCTTCCTTTTTTCTTCTGTGCCGCCGACACGCTAGCCCCACTTGTCGGCGCCACCTTCTCCTTCCTCCCGCCTCCCCTTCCTTTCCTCAACTCTGCCAGCACTGACCGGGACACCAGCCGCGCCCGCCCATCTCCCATCTATGACAATCTCATCCGAGATAATTCCGTGCTATCGTCTAAACCACTCCATTTGGTCATTAAGCGATAATAAAGAATCATTGCGTTTAGTGTTGCCGGGTTAACGCCCGGTAAATCACTTGACAACACAGAGAGGATCGAACGTATTCATTAAAACTCCCACGAAGGAGAGTCCAGAGTGCCTTACAAATTAACATCAAATCCCGTAGAGTCCATTATTACAAACAAAGTTCTTTGACATGAAAGTAAATAGTTCTGACTTTATTGAGCACATCGGAAGATAACTAAACGATACGATCACATCATAGGAGACCTGTCCATGATGCAATCACTCCTCGTCATCCACCCATTCCAGCTTCTAGCCGGGTGAAAGTTCTCCAGGCCACACATCACATGCATTACCTGGAAACAACATTTATAAACTAAGGCTGAGTATACTAATACTCAGCAAGGCTTACCCGTCTAAAAGAAAGACTTTACCTCTAATCATGCAAGGCTTTTGGTTAGTGGGTTTATTTGCCAAAAACGCTACTAAGTAGTGAATCCTTACTTTCACATTTTAGCTCATGTTCTAGTAGAAGTAATCATTAGTAGATAAGCAACTATTGCAATCAAAGTTGTACAAACAATTAATCAAAGTAATAATCTTCACAATGTTCCATCATAAAGGGATATCATGGCTAGTCAGGTAAGTAGTCTCAGAAAACGGTGAGAGGCCGACAATCGATTGATTCAAAACCTTGCAAGGTGGACCTAAACACACGGGAGGTGCCCTCACTAAAAGTTCACCAACCAGGCGGTTCCCATCATTCCTCAGTTTGGGGATAATAGCTCACAGGCTTAAGTACAAGGATTATCTGGGCTACGCCACTAAGGTCACCCAGCCTCACGCATGCACTCGGGTGGCGAGCCCGGGGCCGCAACCCTAAGAGTAGTGATAGTAAAACCCCGTACCACCTAATTTAGGTACTTTCAATCACTTAACCAACGAAGCCATTGGACTGGAGCCCAAATCCCATGCTCTTACCACATGAGCAATCCATTTAAACATATGGTGATTCCAAAAAGGAGATCCTATTCTCGCGAGTGACGAACATCACTTGACTTGTACAGGATCCTTAGAGCATAGCAACTAGCGACCTAACATGCTAGTAAAAGATCATGGTACTTAAGGATCATGCAACTAGGCTTTCAATCAACTCCTAACAAAAATGCACATAAGATGGCAATAATAAATTCAGAAGATTGAAAGTAAACACACGGGTTAATGATTAAACCGGGGCTTGCCTTCGTCAGCACAGGCAGTCCCACAAACTTCCGGACTTTGGTCCGGGTCTTGCTCTACAGTCACGTAGTGAACATGGCCCCATTTGCCATTTGTTGGAGTTGATTTTGGTGATTCATTCTAACACAAGTAATGGGACTAACCACACTGTCTATCATGTATTTGTAGGCATTCATATGTCTCATGGATGTTACCATTTGTTAACATACCATGCACAAGTTAACATACGATGCCCAAGCTAACATGTCATGCTACAAGTTAACATACCATGGACATGTTAAGTTACTTACAGAAAATTTGAGGACTTAGTATATATTTGGAGGCTATAAGTAATGGCATGTTAAGTATGTTAAGTTGAAGCAAAGATCCAAGTTGAAGATGCGAAGAAAAAGAAGGAAAAAGACACCGTCGAATGAACTGATGGTACCCAAATATCAAACGTCGGTACAATCGTCGGATGAGTTGGTATACTTGTAGAAACCCTGGGCACCGTCGGATGAACCGACGGTCCATTTTCTAGACGTGTCGGACGAGTTGCATAGGAAGAGCAGCGAAGACAGTAGCACCGGATGATCCGACGGTCTGAGTGGGGACACCGTCGGTCTATCGGACACTTAGTTTGAATCAAGACAGAGACGCGCCAAGACGAAACATTCAGCACCGGATGATCCGACGCCTTGGTCAAGGGGTAGCGTCGGTCTATCCAATGGTCGTGTGGAAGCTAACAGAGATGACTTGGTTGAGGGGTCTTCAGCACCGGATGATCCGAGGGACCGTCGGTGTATAGCGTCGGAGCAGTTGTGTCAGAGAATCTCAACGGCTATGTCATGTGGGAGGGGCATCAGATGAACCGACGCCCTGGAAAATCAAGCATCGGTTAATCCGACGCTACCTTTTTCAGTGGCCATTAGCCAATGGCTAGTTTGATGCCTTGAGCTATTTATACCCCTCCACTCACCCATTTGAGGTTGCTGGATTGTGTGGAAGTGCAGGAGAGTCCAAGATACCTAGAAGATCAAATCCAATCCATCCAAGTGCTTAATTGCTCATCCATAGACTTGCATATTCTTTGTGTTTGTTCTTAGTACTAGGCTTAGCTTAGAGCTGAGTGAGTGCAAGGTTGTGCCAACCTTGTGAGGTGATTCTTGAGTGAATCAAGTTGTACAAGGTTCACCGGAAGCCTTGGGGCCTAAGTGGCTCACCGACAATTGTCATCGACCCTCCGGCTTGGTGTGGAGCAGCGATGACACTTTGTGTGGGGGACGTGGAGACCCCCTTCCCTGGTGGAGAAGCTCCTGAGCGGAGGCGGCATCAAGGTGACCAAGGGAGCTTGGCAAGTGCCTAAGTGGCTAGCCTTTAGTGGCGAGTCAAGTGGTGATATTGGGAGAAACTTGGTGACCGGGAAGCAATACTCTTGTGTGAGTGCTTCAACAACGTGGACTAGGGGTGGCTTAGTGCCTACCGATACCATAGGATAAATTGCATGTCAATAGTTTGCTTCCTCTCATCCCCTTTACATTTCCGCAACTATTGCAATCCTTGCTTGCCTTTACTTTCCTAGAAGTAGTATCATGCTAGGAATGGCTATAGGATGCAAACCTTATTTTGGATGAGAGTTTCACACTAGAACAACCTTAGTTGCACATCTAGATAGTATGTTCTAGATTATCTTTGTGCAAAAATAGTGAAGACATAGGTTAAGGTTTTTAGTTGCCTAATTCACCCCCTCCCCCTCTTAGGCTAACGAGCATCCGATTCCTTACAAGTGGTATCAGAGCCGGGACTCACTTCCTTCACAAGGAAACGCCAATTCGATTGGTAAAGTGTGAAAACCAGCTCATTGGCACGGTTAGGATTCACCGCCTAGTGAGTTGCTCTATAGAGGTATGAAAGAGGTGGATACATTAGGTTTGGCTCCACATTTCAATGGCACGGTCTATCCTCGGTGGAAGGTTCTCATGGAGGCCTATCTCCAAGCAAAGGACCTTGATGTTTGGAGAGTCACCGATGAGTGCATGAGAAATGGTACTAAGAAGGAAAAGCAATTTGATGTGATTGTTAAGAGTATCATTTTGTCCTCACTAGATGTAGGCGTTTTCAATAGAGTTTTTAATTGTGAAAATGCTCATGAGATATGGAAAACCATCAAGGAGCAAAATGAGGGTTCAAAAGAAGTTGCTAATGAACGCTACGGTTGTCTCCTTGAGGAATTCAATAGCTTTAAGCAACTTGCAAATGAAAATGTCGAATCTATGTACTCACACCTAAATGTGCTTGTCAATGAGATTAATGCTTTAGGTGTGAAGGACATCACGGACTTGAACATCAACTGCAAGATCCTTTAAAGTCTCCGGAAGCCCGATTATGACTTGGTGAAGGCAATCATCTACGAGAAGAAGCTCGAAAAATTGAAGCCATCTCATATCTTAAGTAAGATCATGGCACATGAGCTTCAAATCACGCCCAAGTCAAAGAAGGCGACCAAAGAAAAGACCCAAGAACCACCCTCTCCAACTACAAGCTATGCTCTCTCAAGCCAACAAAAGAAGATGTTGTGTAGGATGGCTACTCATGGAAGCTCAAGCGAGGATGATGGTGATGATGGTGACGATGGAGATTCCTCAAGTTTTGAAGAGGTTCAATCCATGGTGGCCGAGTACGTGAAGAAGTTCTTCAAGTATGTGAAGAAAGTCAACATGTACGGCTACAACGTCCACTTGAGAGAAGGGCGTCATCATCAACACATCAAGTTCACCAAGATCGAGCACAAGCCAAAGAAGAAGGTGGTCAAGGAGAGGAGACCAAGGCAAGAAGCAACTATCGCCGTCCGTGAGTGGACAAGTGGTGGAGAATAAAGTTCTTCTAGCTCAAGTGATGAATCAAGAAAGAACTTCACCACCCGCTTCATGCAAGGTCCTTCATCATCACTACACATGTGCCTTATGGCCAAAGGTATGGAGAGCAATGTAAGTGATGATGAATCCGACACCACCTCTCTCGATGATCTTGTTGAGCTAGTCCAAGAGCAAAAAGGAATGCTTAAGAAACAAGCTAATGAAATTAAATAACTCAATGCTCTCAATGATCTTAGTGCAACCCTTCCTACAAATTATGAACATTTGTTGTGCAAATTCAAATTGCGTAGCAAGGAGTGTGATTAGCTAAAATCTAAGCTTGAGAGCAATGAGACTAAAACAAGTAATTCCTTAGAGCTTGATGAATAATCTATCTCTTGTGCAATTCCTATCTCCAAGGTAGATGCTTCAACTTCTTGCATTGATTTAATTAATGAATCTTGCTCACCGTCTTGCAATGAGAATGTTGTTGTAGAATCATGTGATTGTCTCATACGCAAGAAACATGATGAGCTCAAGCAAGAAGTGAAATGGCTCCGAGAGATGATGGCAAACTTGATGGGCAAGGGCAAGAATGATGAGGAACAAGTGGACATCTCTCAAGACATGAAGAGCAAAGTCCAACATTCTCAAGATAACCGTGATCCCATGGTGAAGAAGCTTGAGAAGGGTGCAACCGTGACTTGCTACAAATGTCATGGAGAAGGGCACAAGTTCTACAAATGCCCTCAATTTGTCAAGAAGATGGACAAGGGCGAGAAGAAGAAGTTGAAGCCCACCATCAAGAGCTCCCTCATCTACACCAAGCCCAACCGCAAGAACAAGACCAAGATCAACACCTATGTCATCAAGAAGAAGGCAAATGGCAAGGTGGTTGCACACAAGGTTGGGAAGATGAAGGAGGAGCGGGGTTGGAGCCAACCCATTTGGGTGCCCAAGGATGTTATCACCAACATGAAGGGGCCTCAAATGGTTTGGGTTCCAAAGGCCACTTGAAGGCCATGAGGGTCGGGACTTGGGAGGCTTGGCACGAAGAAGTTGTGAAGATTTAAGTCTAGAAGACAAGCTTGCAAGTTGGACATGTGTTGCCCAAGTTCCCCGGTTGAGGTAATGGAAACTAGAACTTATCTCTTGTATCATTGTAGCTCCATTGCCTTGTTTAGGTTGCATTTGTTGCAATGTTTACATATGGTAGGTTGCTTGTGTCATGTGCTGACCCATAAGAAACTTACACGGTTTGATTAGTGTGAAGGAAAGCTACACTTGTTCTTTCATGGTGCATGTTTTCATATATATCTTTTTGCATCATGAGCAAGCTATAGGGTTAGCTTCCCTTTGTTGTCATAACAATGTGCATACATTTGGTTGGTGATTCAAACACTAATTGCACACATTTAGGGGGAGCTCATCCTATGGTTTGTTTATGGGACTAACATTGTTTCAAGCTTATTTTATGTAGTCCCTTGGTGACGCGTTCTAGTGCGGTACTTCATTCTAAGGGAATGCTATTTCACTCTCAGTGTGATCTAACATTTCTAAAAGAGTGAATATAGCAACATGAGCTTCATGCTATTGAGTCATGTCCTTGTGAACTTATGTCTCTATATAAGTTCAAAGGCAATGTACTCATACATTCCTAATCCTTGTGGTACCCTGAGTGTCTTCTTTGCAAGCTTCTTTCAAGTGGTGTCACCTCAAGAGATATCATTTCCAAGTGGCTCATCTCATTGTGGTGCCAACAAGGTAGAGAGGATCAACCCCCGGAAGTATGCAATGATCAAAAGACTACAAGTGATTTGTACAAGTGGTAATGTAACAAGAACCCATTTGTTTTATCTCTTTTCCTTTAAGCTACCTCCTTGCATGATATGCTCTAAGCTTCCTTGTCTTACAAGTTTGTAGTTGTGCACTTCATTTTCACACCATCTTTTTGTGCACACACTTAGGGGGAGCTTAGTTTGTGTCATGCTAGTCTCATGATCTTGTGATCCACCTTAGTTATTCACACGTGTGGTATCTTCATTGATATCATACACATGGATCATGGTTCATGCGGCTTTCTCCCTTGTATTTAACATTTGTCTTTGAGTTATGTTTGCTAGGACTTGCTAGTTTTCTTGGAGCCCTTTTGTTTTGGACTTTTTGGAGATTATTCCAAAGGGGGAGAATGTGAGACCAAAGCAAGCTAGTGGTTTGAAGGATATGAGACCAAAGGGGGAGAATGTGAACATAGGTAGAGAAGATCAAAAAGGGGGAAGGTTGATCTAGGGGAAGTTTGGATGATGGTAAGCATCCAAGCAAGTGTAAGTGGCTCTAATTTTGTCAATTTTTGCAAATTCATTCTTGCTTTGCTTCTGTTGTCATAAATCACCAAAAAGGGGGAGATTGTAGCAAACATGGCCCCATTTGCCATTTGTTCGGGTTGATTTTGGTGATTCATGCTAACACAAGTAATGGGACTTACCACATTGTCTAACACAAGCGATGGATCGAATCACACACCAACCACCAAGACAACGAGGTTATGGATCAACCTCAAGTCTTAGGAACGATTCCTTGAAACATACGCGGAAGCACGAAAGAAAGGAGAGAGGAATCGAACCAAGGAGCAAAGCTGCCAGGCACTGGCGGACTCTCCGGCCAGGAGTGGAGGACAGTCCGGCCAGGTGCCACGGACAGTCTGCAAGGGCCACGCGGACAGTCCGACCAGGTGCCGCGGACAGTCCGTAAATGCCACCAGAACCACCAGAAACGAACCGAGAAAAATGAACTGTCCGCAAGGACCAGACGGACCGTCCGCACCGGGTCCGGACCGTCCGCTACTGAAGCTCGGACCGTCCGCAAACCGGCTGCAACAAAAACCTAACACAAAAGCAGATCGAAAATGAAGGCGAGCAAGAACACGATGAACATGCAAAGAACTGGACTAAACACGCACCTTGCAGACGGTCCTCCAGGCACACGCGGACTGTCCGCGCCTTACGGACAGAGGCAAAAACTGCTCGACCCCGCGGGTCAACTCCTCCAACACATCACCGGATCTCCCAAATGGTAGAAGCTGATGAGACAAGAGTTTGGGGACAAGATATGCGTCAATCAAGGATGCTATACCCCAAAAATTTCGCAACCTAACTCCCTAAATCACCGGGAATCACGGATCCTTTGTGCACCACCAAAAACTAGAGCTCCGGCCGAAAATCCTTGAATCGAAGTAGTTTCCCGGCGTTTGAGGGCACAAGATCAATCACAAAGATGCACAAGACATCCATCTATGTTTCCTTCAATGAAATCCAGGGAGAAACCCACTCAAATCCGCAGAATCACACCAAGAACAAAGGCACCAAAAACAAGCACGAAAAAGACCACGGAAAACACAACGTCGAATCTTCTATACAAACCAGGAAAGATTCACAAGGTCTAGCATGCCACCTTAACATCCATCCCTCTCAACAAATCTCTCATGAAGCTCTCATGCTAGCCTAGACAAGAAATGGAGAAGAAAATGTCTCGGGAAAATGAGAAATGGGAGGGGGGAAATGAAACCCGTAGTCTCGGAGAGAGAGAGAGCCATCCACTCACACTCATGGCTTATATATCAGGTCCCGCCGGTGTGGTCAATGACTCGACTACCCCTAACTCAACTAATGGCGATTCAACCCACATAAGGGCATTTATGTAATGTTTGTGGTTCTTGCCATCGGACAGTCACGCCTTCGCCGCACCCCGCGTCCTCCCGACGCAAGCCATGCGATCCCGCCGCGTGTCCTCCGCTTCGAAGCTTCCCGACATGCCCGGATCTCGTCTCCGTTGTGTTGTGCCTTCGGACTTGGTTTTGAGGCCCAAACCAAGAAACCGTCGTCTGATGGTTTTCTGGGCAAACCACCAAACCCCGCGTGCTTGGCCCGGCCTCCCGCCAAGCCTCTTGACTCGACTGCCACCGTGCACCGGCTCGATCGTCCACGACTTCGTCTTGCTCGTCTCGCCACCATGTGGCCCACACCTAGTCCCGCCGTCCACCGGTTCCCTCGAACCGAGCCTACTTGTCTCTCCATCTCCCAGAGGCCCCTCAAGGCTGAAGACCTTTCGCGCCCGTTCTTCACCTGCAACAACACGAACTAGGCCGCAGCCTACACCTGCGCACTGAGCTAAGAGTCAGTCCAACACCTGTTGTCAATCACTCATCACTGAGGAGCGATCATCCATCGACCACCGGGACGCTCCTGGTCCTCAAACATATCATGCCCAAGCTAACATGTCATTCCACAAGTTAACATACCATGGACATGTTAGGTTACTTACAACAAATTTTAGGACTTAGTACATATTTGGAGGCTATAAGTAATGGCATGTTAACTATGTTAAATATGTTAAGTTGAAGCAAAGGTCCAAGTTGAAGACGCGAAGAAAAAGAAGGAAAAAGACACCGTCGGATGAACCGACGGTACCCAAATAGAAAGCGTCGGTGCAATCGTCGGACGAGTTGGTACACGGTTGAAACCCTGGGCATCGTCGGATGAACCGACGGTCCATTTTCTAGATGCGTCGGGTGAGGTTTAGAGAAAGAGCAGTGAAGACAGTAGCACCGGATGATCCAACGGTCTGAGTGGGGACACCATCTGTCTATCCGACGCATAGTTTGAATCAAGACAGAGATGCGCCAAGACGAAGCCTTCAACACCGGATGATCCGACGCCTTGGTCAAGGGGTAGCGTCGGTCTATCCGACGGTTGCGTGGAAGCTAACAGAGACGACTTGGTTGTGGGGTCTTCAGCACCGGATGATCCGACAGACCATCGGTGTATAGCGTCAGAGCAGTTGTGTCAGAGAAACTCAACGACTATGTGACATGGGAGGGGCACCGGATTAACTGACACCCTGGAAAATCTAGCATCGGTTCATCCGACGCTACCTTTTTCAGTGGCCGTTAGCCAACGGCTAGTTTGATGCCTTGAGCTATTTATACCCCCTCCACTAACCCATTTGAGGTTGCTGGATTGTGTGGAGGTGCAGGAGAGACCAAGATACCTAGAAGATCATATCCAATCCATCCAAGTGCTTAATTGCTCATCCATAGACTTGCATATGCTTTGTGTATGTGCTTAGTACTAGGCTTAGCTTAGAGTTGAGTGAGTGCAAGGTTGTGCCAACCTTGTGAGGTGATTCTTCAGTGAATCAAGTTGTACAAGGTCCACCGGAAGCCTTGGGGCCTAAGTGGCTCACCGGCAATCGCCATCGCCCTCCGGCATGGTGTGGAGCGGCGAGGACACTTTGTGCAGGGGACGTGGAGACCCCCTTCCTTGGTGGAGCAGCTCCTTAGTGGAGGCGGCATCAAGGTGACCAAGGGAGCTTGGCAAGTGCCTAAGTGGGTAGCCTTTGTGGTGAGTAAAGTGGTGCTCTTGGGAGAGACTTGGTGACCGGGAAGCAATACTCTTGTGTGAGTGCTTCAACAACGTGGACTAGGT
Organism: Cenchrus americanus; assembly: GCA_947561735.1. Classification (NCBI taxonomy): domain Eukaryota; kingdom Viridiplantae; phylum Streptophyta; class Magnoliopsida; order Poales; family Poaceae; genus Cenchrus; species Cenchrus americanus. The sequence continues at coordinate 197,688,111 of OX387244.1, forward strand.
GTGGCTTAGTGCCTACCGATACCATGGGATAAATCGCGTGTCAATACTTTGCTTCCTCTCATCCCCTTTACGTTTCCACATTTACTCTATTGCAATCCTTGCTTGCCTTTACTTTCCAAGAAGTAGTATCATGCTAGGAATGGCTATAGGTTGCAAACCTTGTTTTGGGATGGGAGTTTCACACTAGAACAGCCTTAGTTGCACATCTAGATAGTATGTTCAAGTTTATCTTTGTGTAAAAATAGTGAAGCCATAGGTTAAGGTTTTTAGTTGCCTAATTCACCCCTTCCCCCTCTTAGGCTAACGAGCATCCGACAAGTGGTATCAGAGCCGGGACTCACTTCCTTCACCAGGAAACGCCAATTCGCCACTTCCTTCACTTCTTACAAGGAAGTCCCACAAACTTCCAGACTTTGGTTCGGGTCTTGCTCTACGGTCACGTAGTGCACGTCTCCTCTTGCTCTCGCATCCTCGTCAGCCGGCATGAGCGTATAGCTACCGTCGGGGACTTCTACACGGGGAATGCAATGCAGTGATTAGGAGGGTGATTAATGTAATTTAAATAACAAACAGTAGCAAACAGCCACTATGGTATATGGTTGGCCATATTCACATTAACAAAAGTATTTAAACAATTGCTCATTTAAAAGTAAACACAAAATGCTATTTAACACTCTCATGATGGCGATTGTGTACAAATATAAAAGAATAATTACTTCAATTGCAAGACAGCAAGGAAGGTTACTTTTATGCCACAACTTACTTTCCTATCTCATTTATATAACTTATGCACCAAGAATTGGTTTTTCCTATTTTTTCCTCACTAGATGAATCTAGTTTGCCACCTTTTTTCCAACCAATCACACTTCAAACTTGCCCAATAGTGCCCACTGGTCCTAATGACCAGGAAACACCTATTTGGACAGCAAGCAACTAGCTTGCACCACTGAAAATTGAATGCACACAAATAAAGGCATTTCTAGCTAACATTTAAAGGATTAATGCATATAAAAATAAATAAAGCACTTCTGGACCCAAACTCTCTCTCACTGTTTCATGGGTCCAAAACAAGCCTAGAGAACCAACAAACACACTTATAGCTATTATGGATCTGGATATACACATTTATGAATAAAACAAGCATAAGTCAGGAAATAAAATTTCTAACAGAGATAAAATCAGGGTAAATTCACGAGAGGTGCCTTTCAGCATAACATGACAATAGCCAGAAGTAGGGCTCAAAAATAATTATATTTTAAGCTATAAAAATCATCTAGAAAGATTTCACAATATCACAAGATAAATCATATAAAGGGATTCCTTCAGTAAGATTGTGCAAATTTTGGCTCAGGACCTACACATGCTAGTCTCCACAACATATCCAAAATCCAGATCAAGATCATGTATGGATTTTTCACAAACACAGATATAGGTATGTCACATTTCAATTTTTCAAACAAAAGCTAAAGCTCAAAAGTATATACGTGCTTTGTGGAAGTTGTAGTTCTAGTCACAAAGAGCAAAACAAAATTGGGTTTGCAATTTTTGGATTTTTCTGTGAATTGATATGGAATTTACAAGTCACAGGACCAATTAAAAAAACTGGGAAGAATCTAATAGCCCTCAGCCCCTTGAGGCTTTTAACCTTCACAAATATGCCCTCGTATTTAACACTCAGGCCCCCGGGGAAAACTACCCCTCACAACTCTACCCTCTCGCGTCGGAGCAGGCTCGCCGGTGGAGAGGTAGGACCGGGGAACGCAAACAAGCACGGGGGATGATCGATTCAACTCAAAAGGGACTGATTCACGGCGGCGGCTCGGGCGGAGATAGGTCCGGCGATGACCGGCGGTGAAGCAGCGACGGTGCGGCCGCCGCAGCTCGGATTCTGGGCAAATGTCGGCGAGGCCAGGCCATCACACATGCTTGGAAGCTTGAGTGGGTACCAGGGATGAGCTATGGGTCACAGGTTTAACACGGCAGCAAGCGGAGCAGCAACGTCGCCGGCGGCGCTAATGGCGGGCGGCGGCGGAAAGCTCAGTTGCTCGGGCGCGCGAGGGAAAAGGAAGGGGAGGGTTTTATAGGCGCATAGAGGCGGTTCTGCCTCACCGTCGTGCCCTACAGGAACTCCAGCATGGGCGCGGAGCGGCGGCGACGTGCAGCGGAGCTGACAGCCAATGGCGAATGGCGGTTCACCCGCCGGCGAGTGCGCACCAGCCGTGTGGCACCGGCCTAGGCCTCCACGCAAGTGTCACGACCCCTAGTGCACAGTGGCGTTGGCGCGGGCCTCGGACCGTTGGGTTTTCCGGCGCCTCGGCGTGCGCACGCGAGCCGGGTACGGCGCGGCCGACGTGGCGGCACGCGGGGATGTCGTGCGCGTGAGCGCCGATGTTCAAGTACAGTTTCGTTTAGCCCTTTTCAAACTGAATTTTCTCCAAGAATTCAAACAAGAGTGCTCCAAAGTTTGAATACCAAAGTTGTTAAGCAAGTTACCCTCTTCAATAATGCCAAAAGCTCGATAGGGTTTTACTCACTAGTTTGAGCAGGAAAATCAGTGCAAAACAGCCAAAAACTCGGCGCCGGTGAACATTGAATTCAATGCCTGTTTTTGCAATTTTCACACCCTTGCACTCAAAATCAGCAATGCCAATCTTCATGAAAGTTGTGTGCCTTGCAAAACTGCACATTTTTCCTATTGGGTTATTTTGAGGTGTTTAGTGAAATTTTGGACAACGTGCCAAAGTTCTAAACTGGCACAAGAGGGTCAAAGAGAACACTAGGGTTTTAGGCTAGGGTTTTGACCAAGAGTTGACCTAGGGTTCTCAAGAGTAGTTAGGGAAGATATTAAGAGGGTCATTAGCACAAATCGCCACTGAAAAAAAACACGGGGTGTTACACCCTACCCCCCTTAACGGGAATCTCGTCCCAAGATTCGAAATCAAAGAGTAAGCGAGGAGAGTTTACTTACGAGTTTTACTGGGAAGAAAGTCTGGATACTTGGTGTTTAAGAATTGCTCGGTCTCCCATGTTGCTTCTTCTTCGGTGTGGTGACTCCATTGTATCTTGTACATCTTCGCCCTTTGTCTCCTAGTTTGTCTTTCTGTTTGATCCAATACTCTCATTGGATACTCTGCTAGGGATAGATCCGGTTCTATATCTGCATTAGTCTCGTGAATTACTTGTGTTTCTGGAATATGCTCACACTTCTTTAACTATGAGATGTGAAACACGTCATGCACTACAGACAATCGGTCGGGAAGTCGAACACGGTAGGCAGCCGTACCAAACTTCTCGGTTACTTAATAAGGACCAATATAGCGTGGAGCTAATTCCCTTTTACTCCAAAGCGTTGCACACCTTTGGTTGGAGATACCTTGAGGTACACGTAATTACCAACTTCAAACTCTCGGGTAGCTTTAACTTTGTCATGATAACTCTTTTGTCTCATCTGAGTTGATCTCAAATTTTCTCTAATCACACTCACTTTCTCTTCGGCTTCTTGTACTAGCTTTGGACCATACAAGGTTCATTCACCCGCTTGTGACCAATTCAAAGGGGTACCACACCTTCTTCCATGCAAGGCTTTAAACAGGGCCATCTTCAAGCTAGCTTGATAACTATTGTTATAAGCAAACTCAGCTAAGGCTGAGCATTTGTCCCAAAGCTTTGTCAAAATGAATGACGCAAGATCTCAACATATCTTCCACTATTTGATTCACTCTTTCCGTCTGACCGTCAGTCTAGGGGTGGTAGCTGGAGCTAAAGATTAGCTTGGTTCCCAAAGATTCATGCACTTGTGCCCAGAAGCGAGCAACAAATTGAGTGCCTGGATCTGACAAGATAGTCTTTGGAACACCGTGCAAGTGCACTACGAGATCAACATAGATTTCCACATAGGGCTCGGATGAATAGGTAGTGTGAACGGGAATGAAGTGAGCGGTTTTGGTCAGCCGGTCCACTATTACCCAAATGGAATCATGCTTCCGGGGTGTGAGAGGTAACCCGACAACGAAATCCATGCTTATATCGTCCCACTTCCATGCAGGAATGGACAATGGTTGCATTTGACTTGCGGTCTTTAGGTGACTAGCCTTGATCCTTTGGCATCTACCACAGCCGGACACATACTCGGCTATTTCACCCTTCATATTTGACCACCAAAAATTTTCCCTAAGGTCTCGTTACATTTTGGTACCTCCCGGATGAATGGTGAATTTAGAGGGATGGGCCTCATCCAAAATCTCCTTCTTTAGGTTCTGATCTTGGGGAATCACTAATCTCTGACCGAACCAAACAACTCCCTTGTCATCCCTCCGGAAACAATCAAACTTTGGGTCTCTTTCTTCTAATTTCTGTTTGATTTTCTAAACCTCTCCATTGATGAATTGAGCCATAGCAGTTCTTTCATGGAGAGGAGATTCGATCGAGACGGCATGAAGATTTCCATGCTCGACCAATTCCGAGTTAAGCTTCCTCATTTCTTCACAAAAAGCCTCATTATACGGCTCTAACATCACATAGTTGCAATGCTTGCGGCTAAGCGCATCTGCGACCACGTTAGCTTTGCTGGGATGATAATGGACTTCCAAAACATAATCTTTTATCAATTCCAACCATCTTCTTTGCCTCATATTCAGATCCGATTGAGTGAAAATATATTTAAGGCTCTTTTGATCCGTGTAGATGTTGCAGCAATTACCCATCAAGTAATGCTGCCACAGTTTCAAGGCATGCACGACTAGTGCTAGCTCAAGATCATGAGTAGTATAATTCTTCTCATGAGGTCGAAGTGATCGTGAGGCATAGGCAATGACTCGGTTTTCTTGCATAAGCACGCAACCAAGACCACTACCCGAAGCATCACAAAACACCTCAAATGGTTTGGACATATCTGGCTGTGTCAACACAGAAGCTGAGGTTAAGTGTTCCCTCAAGGTATGGAAGGCTTCATCACACTCCACGCTCCACACAAACTTGACACCTTTCTTCAATAGTTCAGTCATGGGTTTAGCTATTCGGGAGAAATCCGGAATAAACTGACAGAAATAGCCAGCTAGACCCAGAAAACTGCGGATTGGATGTACTGACTTGGGTGGCTTCGAATCCATGACCTCCTGCACTTTGCTAAGATCCACGGATATTCCTTCCTTGGAAATAGTGTGACCCAAAAATTTCACACTATCCAGCCAGAACTCACATTTGGAGAATTTGGCATAGAGTTTGTGATCTCTCAAACGTTGCAAGACAATACGAAGATGCTTCACATGCTCGGCTTTATTCTTGTAATAAATAAGGATATCATCAATGAATACCACTACGAATTTGTCCAATTCATTCATGAAGACTGCGTTCATAAGGTACATGAAATAGGCGGGTGCATTTGTGAGACCGAAAGACATCACTAGAAATTTATAATGGCCATATCTGGTGGAGAAGGCCATCTTCGGGACGTCACTCGCCCGAATCTTAATTTGATGATAGCCCGATCGAAGATTGATCTTGGAAAAGACTTTGGCACCAGCCAATTGATCAAAGAGAACATCAATGCGGGGCAACAAATATTTATTCTTGATTGTCATGGCATTGAGTGGACGATAGTCAACACACATCCGCAAACTACCATCCTTCTTTTTCACAAAAAGAGCTGGACTCCTCCAAGGAGAAGAACTTGGGCGGATATACCCTTTATAAAGCAATTCTTGCAATTGATTCTTCAACTCGGATAGCTATTTGGGTGGCATTCGGTAGGGTCTCTTAGAGATTGGTGCAGTACCAGGCTGAAGCTCTATGACAAATTTGACGTCCCTGTCTGGTGGCATACCAGGCAAGTCATCGAGAAAGACATCTGGATACTCACACACTACTGGAATGTTTTCTAGCTGGACGGTTACTGCAGCATAGGAACAAGGATTTATGCCTTCTGTCTTGGGCAAGTACAAGGTGGTTTGACCACTAGTAGGGGAATGAATTTCTACCATTCTCGAGGCAATGTCCAAAATGAATTGATGATGGGTTAACCAATTCATTCCTAGAATTACATCTATGCCTCCCAACCACAAATGAATCAGGTTGGTTAAGAAAGTTCTACTACCAAGCTGCAAAGGTACGACTTTAGTTATAATGTTGGAGGGAATCTTTCCCCTGACGTGGATACTACGAAAGATTCTTTGGTGTGGCAAGAATGTAACACCAATTTGCACACTAGACTCTCACTGATGAAACTATGGGTTGCTCCAGAATCAAACATAATTTTAACAGGGTGATCACGGATAGAGAAAGTACCCGTTAGCACCGCTGCTCCCTCTGGAATGTCAACCATGGTGGTGAAGTTGAGTTTGCCTTGTTTGACTTGCACCACGGGTTTCTTGCCTTGGTTCCCCTAACGGAACCCTAGGCCTTCACCTTTTTTGTTTGTCTTGGGTTTGGGGCACTCATTGATGTAATGCCTCGGCTGCCCACAATTGAGCAGTGACGATCCTTGGTAGCGCTGTTGTTATTGTTGTTGGCTGGGGGTGCACTAGGCTTGTATGGCTGCTATTGTGCCTTACGGAACTGGAAATTTCCAGATGGCTTGTTTTGAGATGGGGTCACCCATTAGTGTCCAGTTGAAGATGACTGGGGAGGACCCTGTGTACCTTTCTTGACAAAGCGAAATTTCTTGCCCGACCCACCAGTAGCAGTGAATCCGGCCTGCTTCTTCCTATTTTTTTGGGCTTTTGACATGGCATCCTCTTGAGAAATGGCCTTGTTCACAAGATCCTGATAGCTGTTAGGCTCATAAAAATTAAGCCTCTCATAGAGATCCCCATGTAGCCAATCACGGAAACGCTCTATCTTCTTGGCATCATTGTCAACGTGATGTGCACCATACTGACACAAGGCATTGAACTTCTTAGCATATTCATTCACCGTGTCAGAGCCTTGCTTTGGAGCAAGCAACTCCTTCATCTTTCTATCCATATGACCTTTAGGAGTGTGATGTTCCTTGAAAGCCTGCTTGAATTCAGTCCATGTAATTTGGTGTCCCGCGGGAATCATGGTCTTGAAATTGTCCCACCATATAAACACTGCACCACGGAGCTGGAAGGCAGCGAAGCTGGCCTTGCGCTCTTCTGAGTAGGGCAACGTGAACACAGAGAACTTGGCCTCAATGGCCCTGATCCACGCATCGGCAGCCAGTGGCTCCTTGGCCTCTTCGAAAGTCGGGGGCTTCATGGCATAGAAATGCTCATATTTGGTGACTCGAGGCTGGCCATCGATGTTTTCCCCACGGAGATTGTTCTGTAGCTGTTGAGCAAGTTGCTGCTGCGTTTGCAAGAGCTGACATATCACCTCAGTTTGGGTGACCATAAATTGCTCTTGAATGGTCATGTTGGGAGGAGGTGGTGGAGTGTCACTCCCACTTGCCCCAAAATCATTGGGGGGAGCCCGTGTTTGTCCCACCATCTGAAATTCATGAGGTTTTCATTATCCACATATTCACAAGATTGTTTACAACATCCACAAGAAGAATATGCAAAACGAAAGCTCATAACATCATTTGGTGAAACTGCACAGCGGAGCTGTGTTGTTAGAAAACTCACAACTCTCTTCCCTTAATAGGGAAAATTACCATTTTTGGTTAGCAAGTGCAGAAGTTAGTAAGCTCCAACATTGGTATTCAACCCGAGGTCCAATTCCATTGTTAACAAGCCCGAAAAATTCCAACATCGAGGTTCTGCCGAGCTGTTTTTACTGGAGGCCGAACTGCACAATTACCGCCGTGGTTCGTGATACGCTTATGCAATTTGGGGTAAATTTTGGTGAGCATGATCTCCACAAGATACCACACCAATTTGGTACTCAACAGAAGGTGAAATTTTGATCACAACAACCGTAATTCATTCATTGAAACACGACAGCATAAAGGTGTTCATCCAAGCATTACATAATGCGGAGTCTTTGGATCACCTACACATTTATGTACAACAAAAGATCATCATCCGTACTCTCCGAGCAGCATCTACCCTTACACAAAAGCTAGCTGAGGAGGATAAACTAAGAGTACATGATTTTCCTCCAAAAGACAATTACCAAACTACTAATAGCCCACAGCAGAGCCAACACTGAATCCGGGGAAGCTGGAGGTGGACCGCCAACACTGTCCTCGCTCAAGCCCGAAACTCCCTGTAACTCGTTTGGAGTGGCAGGTGCAGCCGGTGGTGCAATCGGCGGCTGCTGCCCCAGGTGGGCCATCGCCTGCCACACCTCCACCTCTATCTCCATCTCAGCTCCCTAGTTCTGCATCCCTGCCACGTTCTGCACCAAGGTTAAACGCTGGGCCTCTGTGTGAGCTTGCTGCACCTAGGTCATCTAGAGAGTGTGGTCTCGGGCGTGCAGCTGCTCTGTGAACTCAGCGCGCTCCTGGTGCCACTGGATACGCTCGTCCTGAAGCGCAACAAGCTCCTGCTGAAGGTGAGCAACGGTCTGTCGCTCGAACTGAAGGTCGAGAGTAAGGATATCCCTCATCGTTGTGGAGTCCATCAACACAACTGAGAGCATACCCTGAGTGGAAAGACGAAACACCTGCATGTTGTACACCGCCTCCAACAACCTTAGAAGCTAGCGCACAACGACCTCTGGAGGGTCCGTCGTGAGCAACACTTCGGTGAGCGAGATACGCTCACGCCAAGCCGGGTCAAGTGGGTCCATGGCCGAGAATAACCCCAGCGTAGTGAGCATCACCTCGTCCGGGTGCTGCTCGCAGAAGGTGTGAAGGATCCGCATGGCCGCGGACTCAACCGACTCGACACTGCGGTGAGCAAAGAACATCATTCTCAAGTCCGCCCACTTCGGTTGCTCGGGGTGGGGTAGCATGGTCGTGGTCGTGCGGGCGTAGGGAACACCCTGGTCCCAAAAAGAGACCACCTCGTACAGCGGCGGCGTAGTGTAGCCCACCTCACTGAGGGTCCCCCACAAAATGCGGGGAAAACCCTCCCAGTGAAGGGCATCGATACGAATGGTACCGTCCACGTCGATCTCATAGATTGGTGGCTGCGCCATCTGTACAGAAATTAGGGACTACACGTTAGACATCAAATGACATCAATACGAGCGAAAAGGGGTAAAATCTGGTAGGTATGAACAAAAATTCATAACATAAAAACCAGGGCCCCAAAAATCCCCAAATTTTTGCAGCAACTCAGTGACATAATTATGCACACTTTTGGTATTCAAATCTGGATCTAGATTGGATTGGATCATGCTCAAAAAATTACATTTTCAGAGGACGGTTACCCAGAAAAACACCAGGACACAGACTCACCCAACTGGGCATAACTCTCTGTAGAAAATTCCTAAAATCCTGAGAAATTCACAGTAGATGCTAAATTTGATAAGACACAACTTTCCTAAAGGATGTCAAGTCAGATTCCTTACAGATTTGGCTATAAAAATTGAGAAATGACATCAACAGAATCTGCCAGGAATTCCCTAAGATCAAAACGAGAGGAAACCTTATCTAAGATCAAGCAATCACCCTAGAAAAATTATTCGAGCCAGCAAGGACAAAATTTTAGGTTCAGCAAAATTTTAATCAAGAATGCACATGTCTTAAACGACCTCACACACATGGATCCAAAAAGACGTAGTTAGTGCCGGTGGCAAGCTTATAATCGGCTCTCCTCATAATAACTACTCGGAGCTACTCGATTCACACTTTAATGGCTTACGAAACGTTGTTAGTGTACCTGCAGAAAACGAACCTTCCGTGCCAGCATGTCATAGAAGCGTCCACATACATTACCGTTCACTATAGAAACGGTATCCATGCGTAAAGCCGCTGCATGGACAGCGTCCAACCTCAGACACCCTCCGTTTGAATGGAGTGTACCCTTGCCTTGCATGATCGACATGCGGAATGCACACATATAATAAACATGGCGACATCACAACTCCTAACTAGACGCGAAGATGGGATCCGTGGAATGGATCACTCCATCAACCCTCACAATTCCCGTGATGCGGAACAGCACACGTATAAAACACGTGTCTCATCTAGTTTGGTTGTGCAAGAAAGTAAGTCTTGACATAAAGTAAAGTGCTGGAAGTTAGCAAAATAAACCATAGATTCTTATGCCACCTTAAAGAACCCAAAAATTCCCTCTAGGGCCTCTCGATCTAGATCATTCCTTAATGTTCCAACGGATTTTCAAAATCCAATCAATCTTGGCAAGTTTTATTGTAAACCATGTGATTAGTTTTTATCTAATCACTCCGGTGCATACGGATGCTCTGGTACCAACTGTGACAACCCCATCCGAGATAATTCTGTACTATCGCCTAAACCACTCCATTTGGTCATTAAGCGATAATAAAGAATCATCCCGTTGAGTGTTGCCAGGTTAACGCCTGGTAAATCACTTGACAACACAAAGAGGATCGAACGTATGCATTAAAACTCCCACGAAGGAGAGTCCAGAGTGCCTTACAAATTTACATCAAATCCCCGTAGGGTCCATTATTACAAACACATTTCTTTGACATGAAAGTAAAATAGTTCGAAGTTTATTGAACACAACGAAAGATAACTAAACGATACGATCACATCATAGGAGGCCTGTCCATGATGCAATCACTCCTCGTCATCCACCCATTCCAACTCCCAGCCGGGTGGAAGTTCTCCGGGCCACACATCACATGCATTACCTGGAAACAACATTTATAAAGCAAGGTTGAGTATACTAATACTCAGCAAGGCTTACCTGTATAAAAGAAAGACTTTACCTCTAATCATGCAAGGCTTTGGCTAGTGGGTTTATTTGCCAAAAACGCTACTAAGTAGTGAATCCTTACTTTCACATTTTAGCTCATGTTCTAGTTGAAGTAATCATTACTAGATAAGCAACTATTGCAATCAAAGTTGTACAAACAATAAATCAAAGTAATAATCTTCACAATGTTCCATCATAAAGGGATATCATGGTCAGTCGGGTAAGTAGTCTCAGATAACGGTGAGAGGTCGATAATCAATTGATTCAAAACCTTGCAAGGTGGACCTAAACACACGGGAGGTGCCCTCACTAAGAGTTCACCAACCAGGCAGTTCCCATCATTCCTCAGTTTGGGGATAATAGCTCACAGTCTTAAGTACAAGGTTTATACGGGCTACACCACTATGGTCATCCAGCCTCACGCATGAACTCGGTTGGCGAGCCTGAGGCCGCAACCCTAAGAGTAGTGATAGTAAAACCCCGTACCACCTCATTTAGGTACTAGGCTTACCGTACCCATTTCTGACAAGTGTTTAGTACTTTCAAACACTTAACCAACGAAGCCATTGGACCGGAGCCCAAATCCCATGCTCTTACCACATGAGCAATCCATTTAAACATAATGTGATTCCAAAAAGGAGATCCTATTCTCGCGAGTGACGAACATCACTCGACTTGTACCGGATCCTTAGAGCATAGCAACACTCAACCTAACATGCTAGTAAAAGATCATGGTACTTAAGGATCATGCAACTAGGGTTTCAATCAACTCCTGAACATAAATGCACATAAGATAGCAATAATAAATTCAGAGGATTGAACGTAAACACATGGGTTAATGATTAAACCGGGATTGCCTTCGTCAGCACAAGCAGTGCCGCAAAATTCTAGACTTCGGTCCGGGTCTTGCTCTACGGTCACGCAGTGCACGTCTCGTGCTCCCGCGTCCTCGTTAGCCGGCACGAGCATATAGCTACCGTCGGGGACTTCTACACGGGGAATGCAATGCAGTGATTAGGAGGGTGATTAATGTAATTTAAATAACAAACAGTAGCAAACAGCCACTGGGGTTTATGGTTGGCCATAATCACCTCAACAAAAGTATTTAAACAATCACTCATCTAAAAGTAAACACAAAATGCTATTTAACACTCTCATGATGGCGATTGTGTACAAATATAAAAGAATAATTACTTCAATTGCAAGACAGCAGGGAAGGTTACTTTTATGCCACAAATTACTTTCGTATCTCATTTATATCACTTATGCACCAAAAATTGGTTTTTCCTATTTTCCCCTCACTAGATTAATCTAGTTTGCCACCTTTTAATCAACCAATCACACTTCAAACTTGCCCAACAGTGCCCACTGGTCCTAATGACCAGGAAACACCTATTTGGACAGCTAGCAACTAGCTTGCACCACTGAAAATTGAATGCGCACAAATAAAGGCATTTCTAGCTAGCATTTAAAGGATTAATGCATATAAAAATAAATAAAGCACTTATGGACCCAACCTTTCTCTTGCTGTTTCTTGGGTCTAAAACAAGCCTAAAAAACCAACAAACACACTTATAGCTATTATGGATCTGGTTATACACATTTGTGAATAAAACAAGCATAAATCAAGAAATAAAAATTCTTATAGAGATAAAATCAGGGTAAATTCACGAGAGGTGCATTTCAGCATAACATGACAATAGCCAGAAGTAGCGCTTCAAAATAATTATATTTTAAGCTACAAAAATCATCTAGGAAGATTTGACAATATCACAAGATAAATCATATAAAAAGATTCCTTCGGTAACTTTGTGCAAATTTTGGCTCAGGACCTACATATGCTAGTCACCACAACATATCTGAAATACAGCTCAAGATCTTGTATGGATTTTGCACAAACTCAGATCTAGGTATTTCACATTTCAATTTTTCAAGCAAAAACTAAATCTCAAAAGTATATAGATGATTTGTGGAAGTTGTAGTTCTAGTCACAAAGAGCAAAACAAAATTGGGTTTGCAATTTTTGGATTTTTCTGTGAAATGATATGGAATTTACAAGTCATTGGACCAATTAACAAAACTAGGGAGAATCTAGTAGCCCTCAGCCCCTTGAGGCTTTTGAACCTTCACAAATATGCCTTCACCTTTAACTCTCAGGTCCCCAGAGGAAAACTCCCACTCACAATTGAGGACCATGTGTGGTTCGAGGACCGGTGGATGGTCGCTTCCTTGTGTGATGAGTGATTGACAACGTTGTGTGGAGTGATTCTTGGCTAAGTATTGCAGGTCCAGGTTTCGGCTTGACTCGTCTTGGTGCAGGTGAAAAACAAGCGTGAAAGGTCATTACCGGTGAGGCCTCCAAGTGTGGAGAAGAAAAGTAGGCTTCGTTTGAGGGACCCGATGGCCAGCAGGGTCAAGTGCGGGCCGCATGGTGGCAAGAACAACAAGATGAAGTCGGTGGACGGTTTCTTGGTTGAGCCACAAAACCAAGGTTCGAGCCGGGACTTCGTGGGAGCGAAGTCATGAGTGGTGATTGGCGGGTGGCTATATCAAGTTCGCGGGGTTTGCGGTGGTCCACCAGAAAACCAGCGGGTTACTCGGATGAGCCACAAAGCCGAGGCCGAAGACCGGGCGTGGCTGTCTGGCCGAAACCGGCCCGACCGGTTTTGAGAACTGGTCTGACCGGTTTGGGGTCGCAGGGCGCCGAAAGCTTCGAGGCAGAGGACACGCGTTGGGATCGCAAGGCTTGCGTCGAGGCTACGCAAAGTGCGGTCGCCGGGCATCCGTCCGATGGTGCTACGAGGACAAATTCCCAAAGTGCCCTCGGTGGGCGTGTATCTTAGTTTAGGCTTTAGGGGTATTTTAGTCTTTCAGCTTGCCTCCATATAACCCAAGGGATGAGAGGATGGCAGCCATCTCTTGGAACCCTGGCTCATTTGCTTTCCTATTTTTCCCTTCCTATTTTCTTAGGATTTTCATAGGACTAGCTTGAGTGCTTCATGGTGAGATCTTGTTGAGAGGGTTGGATGATCGGGCGGCAAGCTAGACCTTGTATGAACCTTTGTGGCATGTATAGATGATTCGACGTGGTTCCTCAAGGTTTGGATTTGTTGTTCCCGGTTATTCTTGGTGGTGATTTTCGGTGCCCTCTCTTGGTGATTTTCTCGGAGTGTTTTCAGGACCATGCTCTTGGGGATTTGATGGGGGAAATTTGTGGGAACCCTTCGTGGTTCTTTGGGCTGTGATTCCCCTCCCAATTTCGTGAGTTAAGGGGCTCGATTTTGGTGGTTTCGGTGTTCTAGGGTTTGAGGTGCTTTTGAGGGTTGACTTTCGATTCCTCTTGATTGAGTGGGTTTTGGGGACCGAGCTTCTAGCCAAGGGTAGCCCATGAGGTACCCCATCTATCCCCAAAGTCTCACTTTGATCCGTGGAAAAATCGGGAGATCGATTGGAGGGTGTGTTGAGTTTTTCCCGCGGGCTGTGTTCTTCCCGACTGTCCAGGCAAAAACTGGCCTGACCGGTTTCCCAAACTGGTCTGACCTGTTTCGCCCTGTGGGCTGTCGAGAAGTGTTTTTGAGCAAGGAAGTCTCTGTGGTGCCATAGCTTCTTTTGTTCAGAGGTGGAAAGGCTCTTGAAGTGGTTTGGGTCTTTGGGGAGTTTCTTGACAAGATCGGTCTGACCGGTTTGCCAAACCGGTCTGACCGGTTTCCCCTGCCTGCGTGAGGCTAAGTCCAACAGAAGCGGTCTGACCGGTTTCAGAAACCGGCCCGACCGGTTTGGGCTGCCAGCAGCCGTGTCGTGTGTGTTTCCGCTGCATGTGTGCTATGGCTGTTGGTTGGGACTTGCACCTAGGTTCAGTAGCACTTCAGTGGCTACGTGAACTTGGCAAGAGAAGCTTGCGGAGGTGCACGAGTGAAATCGGGTTCATAGGCCGAATTCTTGAATAGAATTTTTATCGGCTCCCATTCACTTCCCCCCTCTCTGGTCCGTTTTGGTCCTTCAAGTGGTATCAGAGCCGGTTCGGGTCTTTGTTGACTCTAACCAGTCTAAAATCCAAGGATGGCGTACCAAGAATAGGGCTCGGGTCCTCCACACTTCGATGGAAAGAACTACTAGATGTGGAGTAAGCAGATGGCGGCGTTCCTCCGCGGTAATGGTCAGATCCTTTGGGATGTCACGGTGGACACAGCCTATGTCCAGCCGATGAACTTCCTCGCTCCAGAATTGAGGGACATGTTCGACGCCAACAATAAGGCAGTCGACTACTTGTTTCATGCTTTGTGTCAGCCTGAGTTCGATCGGGTGCACACCGAGCACTTGGCTTGTAGAATTTGGACAGTGCTGAAGGAGGCTCATGTTGGGAATGCCTAGGTTCAGGCATGGATGTATGCAACCTACCGAAGAGAGTACGAGAACTTCACTCATCTCCCCGGTGAGTCCATCAATGCCTTGTTTCAGAGGTTCACGGTGGTTGTGAACAACATGAGGGCCAATGTGGACGTGCTCCCGTACGATGATCATGATAGAGCTGTCAAGCTCTTACACTCTTTGGATCATACAATATGGGGCAGAAAGTTCGAGGCCATTGTGGAGTCGGAGAAGTATGACACTCTAACGGTGAATAAGCTGTTCTCGAAGCTCAAATCTGCTGTGGTGGATAGGGGCATGACTGCAAAGCTCGAGGGTCCGACTGATTCCTATAGTCTTGCCCTCGTTAGTGGTGCGAAAGGAAATGCTAACACTAACCCATTTACCAGGATGTTCTCTTTGTCCTATTTGATGTCTATGCCAGATGAGGAGTTCGATGTGCTTGGAGAGGACGAGCAGGCGTTGCTGACGAGGAGGTTCGAGAGGCTGCACGAGAACCGGGTGAACATGAGGAAGAACACAAGGACATGCTTCCAATGCGGCAAGCAGGGACACTTCGTGGCTGACTGCTCGGAGAAGGTCGAGAACAAGGACGGCTACAAGGACAAGTCGAGGATGGATGCCAAGTACCGATCGAGTCGCGACCACAAGAGCATGCACAAGAACAAGCACAAGGACGAGCGATGATCGAGGAAGAAAGAGAGCCGAGGCAAGCCCCGAGCGATGG
This sequence comes from Cenchrus americanus, assembly GCA_947561735.1. Lineage (NCBI taxonomy): Eukaryota > Viridiplantae > Streptophyta > Magnoliopsida > Poales > Poaceae > Cenchrus > Cenchrus americanus. The sequence continues at coordinate 197,703,957 of OX387244.1, forward strand.
TGGGAGTAAGCGACGTCGACTCCAGCTTCGCGTACTCCACCTCGAGCTCGAGTAGCAGTGAAGACGAAGGTGATCGTCGCAAGAGCAGGAAGTCATCCAAGAACCTGAGCGGGCTGAGCTGCTTCGCTAGAGACGGCTTCTGCACCATGGCGCTGAGCTCCGGCAGCAAGAAGAGCACACAGAGCGACTCAGACTCTGAGTCCGACGACGAGGTGTGTGATGAGCTTCCCTTCTTGCGTCAGGAGAATGAAAGGCTTGGCTCGTTGCTTGATAACCGCGATGACATGCTTAGAGAGGCCAAGAAAATGAGAAAAGAGCTTAGGGCTTCACTCGAGGATGCTAGGACTAGAGTGGCTGAGCTAGAAACGCAGGTTCTTGATAGCAAGCTTGAGATTGATTCCCTTAAGGCTACCCCTGTTGTTTCTGATGAGGTTGATTGTGCTGATTGCTCCATCTTTCTTTCTGATCTTGCTTTGTTCAAGGAGAAGCATGCCTCTAAGTGTGAGGAACTAGATGTGCTTAGGGTTGAAGTGGCTGAGCTTAAATCTAGATCTGCTTTGCTAGGTGCTTGCACTTCTTGCCCTGTTTTACATGCTAAAATTGACGAGATGCATGCTTACACTAGTTCTCTTGAGGCCAAGCTGAAAGAACATTCCTACATCATGCTCTACCTGTGAAATGCATGCTTTGAAAAATTTGGAACTTGCACATTATGTTGATCGTTTGCAGGATGAGAACGATGAGCTGAGAAAGTTGATGGGTTGGTTGTCTGGTCATGAGCCTCAGTTGAGGATGATGATCGAGGCATTTAAGAAGTAGGATGGTGAGGGACTTGGAGCAAATAGGGTTGGTGAGGGAAGTGGAGAGAATATCCCAGAGCCACCAAAAAACCCACCACAAAAATGATTTCCCTCCTAAACCTAACCATCTTAGGAACCGACTAGACACAACCCCAGCTTCACCCGTATTTCCTACACCAACAAATGATCTCCAAAAGCCTATGAAGTTTGTGAGCACTTCCGGGAAAGTGTTCTTTGGGAAAGAGAGTGAGAAGGCTAGTGTGGAGAAACCGGTGGAGAAGTCGAGTGGAGAGAAACCATGTGAGCAGCCCCAATCCAAGCCCAAACCTAAGCTTTTGAGGTTTCATTGTGGCTTTTGTGGGAGAGATGGCCATAAGGATGAGTTTTTCTTCAAGAGGAAGTGAGAGGAGAGAATGGCGAAGGAGTGGGCTAACAAGGACAAGTATCACCCCTCCAGTGGTGTACTTGAGCCTCGTGTGCAAATGCCCAGGGCCAAGGCAAGTCTGAGGATAGTTCCGGCTTGGAGAGAGCGAAAGAGTGTAGGAGGTGTTGCTGGAGGAGTGAAACCGGTCAGACCGGTTTTGGAACCGGACAGACCGGTTTTGGAACCAGACAGAAGGTCTGCAAAGTGGAAAGTTTGGTTTTCGTGCCCGTGAGGAGTCTAGGTTTGTTTCACGTGGTCGTGGTTCTGGTGGTTGGTCTGGAGAGTCAGCAGGTGGTCAGTTTGCTAGGCGTTCTCCCTCTCGTGTTCAATACGGGAATGGGCGGAGTCGTAGCTTTGAGATGGAGAGGAGGGACGATCCACGGTTCTCCTTTCGTGGTTTTGGTCCTCCTCCAGGCAGAGAAGGGTGGTTTCCTCAGACTGGTTACCGAGGTGGTGTTCGTGGTGGTAGTTTTGGTAGGAAAGATGGTTTGGTGTGTGCTAACCCCACTTTCGAGCAAATGGCTCGGAACTGGTTTTACTTTTTTGGTACTAACCCCAGTGCTGAGTTGTTTGTCCGCTCACGTGCTCGTTTTTGAATTTCAGGTGGGAGACTTGAAGAACATTTGGTTGATTGACTCCGGTTGCTCGAGGCATATGACCGGAGACATGGGGTGGTTCTCAAGTCTCGTCCCGGTGGTGACAAAGAGGTACATCACTTTTGGGGACAATGGGCGTGGGCGTGTGCTTTCAGAAGGTGAGATTAAGGTGAATTACAATATCACTCTGAGGCGTGTTGCTCTTGTTCAATCGCTGGGGTATAATTTGCTTTCTGTGTCCCAGCTGTTGGGTGAGGGCTTTGAGATGTTGTTTCGGCCTGGTGGTTCACGGATTTTGGACTCTCGAGGGGACCTTGTCTGTATGGTCGTTCCCGAGGGTCAGGTGTTTCGTGCTGATTTTTCTCAGTCTTCGGGTGTGGAGCGTTGTTTCTTGGCTGGTTCTTCGAGTGAGTTGTGGAAGTGGCATAGAAAGTTGGGTCACTTGAGCTTTGACCTTTTGTCTTGCTTGAGTAAACTCAATTTGGTCCAAGGATTGCCACAGTTGAGGCTTGAGAAAGAGTTGGTTTGTGCGCCGTGTAGGCATGCCAAGATGGTAGCCTCTTCTAACACGCCTCTCACCGATGTGATGACTGAGCGTCCATGTGAGCTGCTCCATATGGACCTTGTTGGCCCAGCTCGTGTGCGATCTGCGGGTGGGAAGTGGTATGTCCTTGTTGTGGTGGATGACTATTCTAGGTATGCGTGAGTGTTCTTTCTCGAGTATAAGGGGGAGACGTTTGGTTTTGTTCGAGATCTAGTCTTGAGGTTGAGAAACGAGAGGCACGGAGATGCCATACGATCAATTCGCAGTGAAAATGGCTCGGAATTCAGAAACTCTCGTTTTGAAACCTTTTGCCATGACTTGGGTCGTGAGCAACAGTTTTCGAGTACGTATACGCCTCCCCCGAATGGTGTTGTGGAAAGGAAGAACAGGACCTTGTGCGAGATGGCTTGGACGATGCTTGATGAGCATAGGAGTCCAAGGAGGTATTGGGCTGAGGCGGTGAATACCGCATGCTATGTGAATACCGCATGTCTTTGGTTGCAAGTGTTTCATTCTGAAGAAAGGCAAGAAGTTGGATAAGTTTGAGGCAAGGTCTGTCGATGGTATTTTCTTTGGTTATGCATCTCATTCTAGAGCATATCGTGTGCTCAATTTTGAAACTAACCAAATCTTGGAGTCTTGCGAGGTAACCTTAGACGAGACAGAGCCACGTAGTCAGCTTGTCTTTGAGTGTGCAGGTGATGATGAGCTTGGCGAGGAGATCTTTCAGGAGGAGGAGCATGAACATGGTGATGATGAAGATGGTGTGGTGCCCCCGGCTGAACGTGTACCCACTACTTCGACTACGGTGGTGGACGGACCCTCTCCTACACCTACGACGACAAATCAAGAACGAGGAGAAGTTGTTGTTGAGGGGGAGGTAGCATCGAGGCGAGAACCTCCCCGGCGAGTTCAGGTGGATCACCCGGCTTCGAGGATCATCGGTGACATGAATGAACGCACTACACGGTCGAGGGTTCGGAACAACTCTTATTTCGCTCATGCTGCATTTGTTGCTACCTTTGAGCCCAAAGACATTATACACGCACTATCTGATCACAATTGGGTTAATTCGATGCATGAGGAGTTGGAGAACTTTGAGAGGAATCAGGTTTGAGAGTTGGTTGACCCTCCCCCAGGGTGTAAGCCAATTGGTACAAAGTGGGTGTGGAAGAACAAAGAGGGAGAGAAAGGTGAGGTTGTGAGAAACAAGTCGAGACTTGTTGCTCAGGGGTTCAGTCAGAAGGAGGGGATCGACTATGAGGAGACCTTTGCTCCCGTAGCCCGTTTGGAGGCGATAAGGATCCTTCTAGCTTTTTTCGTGGCTAAAGGGTTCAAGTTGCACCAAATGGATGTGAAGAGTGCTTTCCTGAATGGTGTGTTGGAGGAAGAAGTGTATGTGAGGCAACCACCGTGGTTTGAGAGTGAGAAGTATCCCCACCGAGTGTACAAGTTGATGAAGGCGTTGTATGGGCTGAAGCAGCCGCCTAGAGCTTGGTATGGCAGGTTGAGGGGGTTCTTGTTTGAGAGAGGTTTTGAGATGGGGAAGGTCGATCAGACCTTGTTTCTACTGAGGCAGGGCAGAGATATCCTGATTGTGCAGGTGTACGTGGATGATATTGTCTTTGGTGGCTCGTTAAAGGACCGATACGGCAAACCAGAGAGGGGGGGAGTGAATGGGAGCCGATAAAAATTCTTCTCGAAGGAGATGGAAACTCCTACAAGATGAACACGACTTCCGACACACGTAGCCACTGGAGTTCCACTGGACCTAGGAACCAACACACACACCCTTCCGACCCGAGAACGCAGCGGAACACCAAACCTCGAGTCTTCAGACCCACACCGGTCAGACCGGTGAGCACCACCGGTCAGACCGGTCCCTGCTGGTGAAACTGAGCAACTTTCACTAAGTGGCTCTACACCGGTCAGACCGGTGAGACACACCGGTCATACTGATCACAGCCTGAAAGCCCCCAAGGCACCAAACAGGCCAATCGACCACCAAACTGACCCAAACTCGAAACAGCAGCACCACAGGAAACAGCGAACACACCAAGACGTTCACTCGAGCAAAATCCCACCAAGGGTTGCACCGGTCAGACCGGTCAAGAGCAACGGTCAGACCGGTGTAGCCTGGGCAGCTAGGGATGAACAACACCCGCGGGTCAACTACCCCAAATCCAAACCTCGATCTCCCGAATCGCTCCACGGACTTGAACAAGACTTTGGGGATATTAGGAACACCTCATGAGGAGTCCATAGCCAAGTTTAATCCCACTAAACCTCGTCCAAAAAGGATGAATCAAGGAAATCCCGCCAAGAGCACTTCCAACCCAAGAACTCAAGAAACCCCAAAATCGAGCACCTTTACTCACGGATTTGGGAGGGGAATCACAGCCCAAAGAACCACGAAAGGTTCCCACAAATTTCCTCCATTAAATCCCCAAGAGAAAGGTCCCGAAAACAACCCAAAGAAATCACCAAGAGAGGGCTCCGAAAATCACCACCAAGAACAACCGGGGAAAACACATCCAAACCTTGAGGAATCACGCTGAATCATCTATACACGAAACAAAGGTTCATACAAGGTCTAGCAAGCCGCCCGATCATCCATCCCTCTCAACAAGATCTCACCATGAAGCTCTCTTGCTAGTCCTATGGAAAACCTAAGGAAAATAAGAAAACAAATGAGCTAGGGTTCCAAGAGTTGGCTGCCATCTTCTCACCTCTTGGGTTATATGGAGGCAACCAAAAGTCTAAAATACCCTTCTCTAACAACTAGGGATACAAGCCTCTCAAGGGCGGATTTGGAAGTCTTCATGTCTTCACCATCGGACGGATGCCCGGCGACGGCACCCTGTGTAGCCTCGACACAAGCCATGCGATCCCGACGCGTGTCCTCCGCTTCGAAGTCTTCGGACTGCGTCGTCGCACACCAGTCAGACCGGTGCTCCTCACCGGTCAGACCGGTCCCCGCCGGTCAGACCGGTCAGACCCACCGGTCAGACCGGTCTGGCGCTGTTGCAGCTCCGTCTTCGGTTCTTCGGTCTTGGCTTTGTGGATCAACCAAGAAACCTAGTGGTTTTCTGGTGAACCACCGGAAACCCCGCGAAATCGGTGTAGCCTCCGCCAATCTCCACTAATGACTTGGCTCCCACGTAGTCCTTGCTCGACCTTGGTTTTGAGGCTCAACCAAGAAACCGTCCACGACTTCATCTTGCTGTTCATGCCACCATGCGGCCCGCACATGACCCTGCTGGCCACCGGGTCCCTCGAACGAAGCCTACTTGTCTTCTCCACACCTGGAGGCCTCACCGGCGACGACCTTTCGCGCTTGTTCTTCACCTGCACTAACACCAGTCAAGCCGCAACCTGCACCTGTAATACTTAGGCAAGAATCAGTCCACACAACATTGTCAATCACTCATCACACAAGGAAGCGATCATCCACCGGTCCTCGAACCACACATGGTCCTCAATCTCCCCCTTGATGAGTGCATTGACAACACCCACATAAAAGTAACAAGAGAGAAAAGAAAAAGAAAAGAAACGAACAAAAAGAAACTCCAACAAGCGATCGAAAGCCAAACAAAGGCAAAGAGCAAGATCACTTGAAGAAGACAAGTCTCGGACCCCTTAGGCAATGGCAACGACTCGACACATCCGAGACAAAACAAAGCTCAAACAAAGAGCGCAAACCAAATCAAAGCTCGACCAACCACAAAGAGCTCCCCCTGCACACATGCAAGCTCCCCCTGAACCAATGCACCTCCCCCTGGACGAATGCATGCAAACCAGCTGAAAACAGGGCAGCTGCAGCAACTTCAGCTCACACCGGTCAGACCGGTCACCACCACCGGTCAGACCGGTGCCTAAGATGTGCACAGGACCAGCACTCACACCAGTCAGACCGGTGCTCACCACCGGTCAGACCGGTGAAAACAGAGCCCAGAAATGGCTCAAAACCGCCTGAAAACCTTCTAAATGCGTCCAACAAGCCATTTCAAGCTCAAACTTCTCCCCCTTGTTGGCAATGCATGAATCAAGCCAAAAATGCAAAATTTTCAACCTAGAGCTTCTCAAATAGACAAAATTCAACAAAGAATGCCACACATGTCCAAATGAGCAAGTTAGATACTCTACGACTTCGTATCAATCTCAACTACATGATCACCAAGTTTCACAACCATTGGACGAAGCTAAGATGGATTTTGGCAATTTTGCGAAAAACTTGCCTCTCATGAGCAAAGTCCTAAACATGATCAAAACATATCAAAATGACAAAGCCACACAAACTTCATGCTAGGACAGCCATTCTAATTATAAGACCATCATAAACACCCACAAGCACCTCATGTCATGTCAAAGCCACCGAGCCATGTGCCTACTTCTATGTATGAGACTTCTCATTGGTAGGCATCATGCAACGGTTTAGCACCCAAAGCAAATTAAATTCAGCACATATGACATGGGAGCATATTTTCCAAGCATTTTTCATTTCATTTTCAGATTTGTAAATGGTACATGAAATGTCTTTGCGACAAAAAGGAACTTATGCCCCTCCACAAGATAAAACAAGAGGGCTAAACATTCATGATGGCAAATGAGCCTTTGGCCCCATATGATCAATAAACTAGCTATCCAACCACAAATTAAGCATAGCAAAGCCACTAAAGCATGTCAAGAGCATGTAAAGGCATTTACACATGAGAGAGCCTATATGAGAAATTTTTTCAAAAACATAGCCATCAACCATGGATTATTCATCAAGATCATCAAGAGCTAAGCCAAACTAACCATAGCATACCAAACAAGCTCACAAAGACATATATCTCATTCCATGGTGAACAATGTATATGAGAGAAGCTTTTCCTAACCAATGCATATGATACAAAATGCATGCAATCTAAGATACAAGGATGCCTATACATCATGTTACATATGCCATGCCAAATGCAAGAAATGCACAAAGGAAAGCTATACATATGCTACAAAGGAGCTCCCACACACAAAGCTGACAAACCACCGGCTGCTCGAGGGGAGGCAAAAAGGGCTCGACACCACTAGCAAAAGAGCAAAGGAGCAAAAAACTCAGAAGCTCCCCCTAAACACATGCACTAGGACCAAAGAGCATACAAAGCTCACCCTACACACATGAGATAGAGAAGGAGCAAAACAAACCAAGTGGCTTGACCAAGGCCACATACTCGAAGGTCACAAATACACTTACCTTTATCATTTCTTCACAATTCACTCATCCTTGTCCACCATCCCCAAAGGTGATGCACATACATGTCACCACCAGGATATGAAGCCGAAGAACCACCCCCGATATCAATCAAATGTTCTCCAGGCCATCCACCTGCAACTCAAAACCAAGAGCGAGAATGAGCAAACGACTCAACACTAGGGTTAGTTCCAAATGTGTAAACCCAGTGCCTAGCCATTTGCTCGAAAGTGGAGTTAGCACAAACCAAACCATCTTTCCTACCAAAGCTACCTCCACGAACACCACCACGGTAACCACCATGAGGTAACCAAACCTCTCTACCTGGAGGAGGACCAAAACCATGAAAGAGAACCCGTGGACTGTCCCTCCTCTCCTTCTCAAAACTACGGATCCTCCCATCCCCGTATTGAGCACGAGGAGGAGAATGCCTAGCAAACTGACCTCCTGCAAACTTTCCAGCCCAACCACCAGAACCACAACCTCCAGAAACAACCCTCGCACCTGTACGAGCACGAAACCCAAAACGCTGCCTGTCTAGGCCTGCACCGGTCTGACCGGTGCCCCTCACCGGTCTGACCGGTGTAGCCTGGGCAGCAACACCTCCAATAGCCTTCCGCTCTCCCCAAGCCCGAACTGGCCTCACACTCGCCTTGGCCCTGGGCAACTGCACACGAGGCTCAAGTACACCATCGGAAGGGTGATACTTGTCCTTGTTAGCCCACTCCTTCGCCATTCTCTCCTCATGCTTCCTCTTGAAGCAAAACGCTCTCTTGTGACCATCCTTTCCACAAAACTCACAATGGAAACGGATCGATCTGGACTTAGGCTTGGATGAGGCTCTTCACAAGGCTTCTCACTTGGTTTCTCACTAGGCTTTTCACTTGCCTTCTCACTCGGTTTTTCTCATTGTTGGTTTGGCTTGGATGCAAACTTGTCTTTGTGTGTGGGTTGTGGTGGAATTGAAACATTCCCAAAAATCCCTTCTATCTCACCACTGCCCTCACCAACCTTATCCAAACCTAAAGTCCAACCATCACAGCGCTTACAGCTAGCAATCATCATACCAAGCTGCGGTTCTTGACTCGACAACCAACTCAACACTTCACACAACTTATCATTCTCATCTTGCAAGCGACCAACACATTTTGCAAGATCCAAATTCTTCATAGCATGCAGCTCACATGTAGAGCAAGAAGTAGGAATAGGCACTTTCAAATCAGCCTCAAGCGAAACAATGCGAGAACGGAGCTCAGCAATTTTCTCATGCAAACTAGGGCAAGAAGTGCAAGCACCAAGCAAAGTGGGTCTAGATTGTAGCTCAGCCAACTCAACCCTAAGCACATCTAGTTCCTCACACTTGGAGGCATACCTCTCCCTAAGATCAGTCAAGTCAGCTAGGAAAGCAGAGCACTCAGCACAATCATTCTCATCAGAAACAACAGGGCTAGCCTTAAGAGAATCAATTTCAAGCTTGCTATCAAGAACCTGTGTTTCTAGCTCAGCCACTCTAGTCCTAGCATCCTCGAGCAAAGATCTGAACTCCTTCCTAAGCTTCTTAGCCTCTCTAAGCATGTGATCGCGATTATGAAGCAAGTCAACCAACTCCTCATTCTCCTTGCGCAAAGAAGAGATCTCATCACATACCTCATCCTCAGAATCCAAGTCCGAGGCATCCTTTTGGCTTCTCTTGCTGCTCGAACTCCGAGCCATGCCGCAGAAGTCGTCCTTGAGGCTTAGGCCCGTCACACAAAGGCCGTTTAGATACTTGCCAAGGTTCTTCTTCTTCTTCCTCTTCTTCTCATCCTCTTCGTCTTCATCACTCGAGCTTGAAGACGTGTCCTCGGAATCAGACTCGATGTCGCTTGATCTCTTCATCTTCTCTCGAGACCGTGTCTTCTTCCCATGTTCATGACCCTTCTTCTTGAACTTCTTCCTCTTGTCCATGAACTTGTGCTTGTCGTGGTTGTTCACCTTCGGACACTCGGCGAAATAGTGTCCAGCCTTGCCACACTTGAAGCATGTCCTCGTCTTCCTCCTCTTGTTCACCCGATTCTCATGCAGCCTCTCGAACCGCCTCGTCGAGAGCGCCAACTCATCCTGTCCAAGCACGTCGAACTCCTCATCTGGAATAGACATCAAAGAGGACAAAGAGAACATCCTGGTGGATGGGTTAGTGTTAGCCTTTCCATTTGAACCACCGATGAGGGCGAGACTATGAGAGTCAGTCGGGCCCTCGATCTTGGCTGTCATGCCCCTATCCACCTCAGCCAACTTGAGCTTCGAGAACAGCTCGTTCACTGTCAGAGTGTCATACTTCTCCGACTCCACAATGGCCTCGAACTTTCCGCCCCATATCATACGATCCAAAGAGTGTAAGAGCTTGACCGCTCTATCATGATCATCGTACGGGAGCACGTCCACATTGGCCCTCATGTTGTTCACAACCACCGTTAACATCTGAAGGATCAGATGGCGACTAGAGAGGGGGGGAGTGAATATGAGTCGGTAAAAATTCTTTCCAAAGAACCCGGCCTATACCCTAGTCAAACCCCGGTCACACACGAGCAATGGATCGAATCACACACCAATCGCCAAGACCACGAGGTTATGGATCAACCTCTAGCCTTAGGAACGATTCCTTGAAGCACACGCGGAAGCACAAAAGAAGGAGGGGAGGAATCGAACCAAGAAGCAAAGCACACAGGCTCTAGTGGACCGTCCGGCCAGGAGGGGCGGACCGTCCGCGCAGGCCTCGCGGACTGTCCGACCTGAAGCCGCGGACCGTCCGCGCCAACCCTGCGGACTGTCCGGCCCTACGCCGCGGACCGTCCGTTAAAGCACACAGAACCACCAGAAGCGACCCGAGAAAAACGGAGCCTGTCCGCCGAGGCGGGCGGACCGTCTGCGCCACCCACGGACCGTCCGCTACTCGAGCTCGGACCGTCCGCAAACCGGCTGCAACAAAAACCAAAAGCCAAACCGGATCGAAAGCAAGGACGCGCAAGAACACGACGAACACGCGACGAACCCTAGCCGAGCGGACCGTCCGCCAGCACCCCGCGGATCGTCCGCCGTGTGCGGACGAGCGAAAACGCCCGACCCCGAAAGTCAACTCCCCCAAAACATCATCGGATTTCCCAAACGGTTGAAGCTATGGAGACAAGGGTTTGGGGACTTGAAAAGCGTCACACAAGGATGCTATAAGCCAAAAATCTTGCCTCCTAACTCCCTAAATCACCGGGAATCGCGAATCCTTTGAGCACCACCAAAAGCTAGAGCACCGAACGAAAAACTTCGAATCCAAGTGGTTTCCTGGCGTTTGAGGGCACAAGATTAATCACAAAGATGTACGAGACATCTATCCATGTATCCCTCAAAGAAATCCGGGGAGAAACCCACTCAAATCCGTGGAAACACACCGAGAACAAAGGCACGAAAACAAGCACAAAAAGGCCACGAAAACACAACCCCGAATCTTCTATACAAACCAGGAAAGATTCACAAGGTCTAGCATGCCGCCCTAGCATCCATCCCTCTCAACAAATCTCTCATGAAGCTCTCATGCTAGCCTAGAGAAAATGGAAGAAAAATAGCTACGAAAATGAGAAAATGGGAGGGAGGAAATGAAACCCTAAGTCGCGGAGAGAGAGAGCCATCCACACACCCTCATGGCTTATATATCGGGTCCCGCCGGAGTGGTAAATGACTCGACTACCCCTAACTTAACAACTGGCGATACAACCCACGCAGGGGCATTTAGGTAATGTTTGTGGGTCTTGCCATCGGACGGCCACGCCTTTGCCGCACCTCGCGTCCTCCCGACGGAAGCCATGCGATCCCGCCGCGTGTCCTCCGCCTCGAAACTTCCCGACACGCCCGGATCCCGTCTCCGTCGTGTTGGGTCCTCGGACTTGGTTTTGAGGCCCAAACCAAGAAACCGTCCGCCGATGGTTTTGTGGGCAAACCACCAAACCCCGCCTGCTCGGTCCGGCCTCCCGCCAAACCACTTGACTTGACCGCCACCGTGCACCGGCTCACTTGTCCATGACTTCGTATTGCTTGTGTCGCCACCATGTGACCCGCACCCAGTCCCACTGTCCACCGGGTCCCTCGAACCGAGCCTACTTGTCTCTCCATCTCCCGGAGGCCCCTCAAGGCTGAAGACCTTTCGCGCCCGTTCTTCACTTGCAACAACACGAACTAGGCCGCAGCCTACACCTGCGCACTAAGCCAAGAGGCAGTCCAACACCCGTTGTCAATCACTCATCACTGAGGAGCGGTCATCCATCGACCACTGGGACGCTCCTGGTCCTCAATCTCCCCCTTGATGAGTGCATTGACAACACACAACATGAAATAAAATTCAGAGAAAGAAATAAAGGAAGAAGAAAGAAAAACAAAGAAGCTCAACACATGACCAAAACCGAAGAAAGGTGAAGAAAGGTCACAAGCCAAGCAAAGCACAAACTCCACACCGAAAACAGCAAGAAAGCTCCCCCTGAACAAATGCAAGCTCCCCCTAAACATGTGGATGCAAACTTCCAAATTTCAGCTCACCTCTTCTGAATTTTCATTAAGCTCACCTCTTCTCCCCTTGTTGACAATGTATGAATCAAGGTGAAAATGCAGAAATGCAAAACAAAGCATATAAACATCTACATGAGCTTCTCAAATAGGCCAAATCTAGTGTCAAAGGCTAAAAATGAGACAAAGATCACACATATGAATCATAGCATAGTCAAAGCATTGCCACAAGTAATATATGAAAATACAGGCATGTGACAAAGCAAAATTTTCAGATTTAAGCGAGTTTTCCCAAAAGAAGGCTCGCTTCACATGTAAAAGCCTATCCATGTCACACTTGAGCCACAAACATGCATACCATTCAAAGATCATACAAGGATATCAAATTCTCAGCAAAAGATCATGGAAAACACCCATAAAGCAAAGCATGTCATGTCAAAGCTCATGAGCCATGTGTCCACTTCGGGGAGACTTCTCCACTGGTGAACATCATGCAACATGTTTTGCACCCATATGTGAAAGATAAGACATTTTAAGCACAGACATGATGGATGGAGCATTTTTCAAGCATTATACACTTCTTTTCAAGATTAATTCATTTCATGGTACATGAAGTGCCTTTGCAGCAAAAAAAAGCTTATGCTCCCCCATGAATGCAACATAGGCTAAACATTCACAATGATATTTGGCCTTTGGCCCAAATGCAAGAACAAGGCATCCAAGTACAATCTAAGCATGAAAGGCACATTTAGACCAAACTGTGACATGGATACACAACTACACATGAGTGGAGCATATTTCATCAAAAATTAGTCAAGTTTAGCATTTATTTCAAAAAGGGCTATCTCACCACACATATATCTCAAATATTCCAAGAGCATAGCCTCACAACACCATTTCTCCACACATATGACCAAAATCTCACAAATAGCCAAAGAAACTCAAATATGGCATATGAAAGAAGCTCATCATCCTAAAATGCAATATGATACAAATGCAACATGATATATGACAAGATGGCTATCCTACCATGGTTTATACATCAAGCAAAGCATGTATGTACATCAAAGTAAACATGGTATGATACATATGATACAAAAAGGAAATCCCCCAAGAATCAACTAGAAAGGGCAACAAACCCCAAGTTCCCCGCAAGCGCACAAATGTAGCTTGGTCGAGAGGCTTTGTAAAGATGTCGGCTAGCTGATCTTGGGTAGGTACATGGCTCAACACAATGGTTCCTTTCTCCACATTGTCCCTCAAGAAATGATACCTCACTTCTATGTGTTTGGTTCTGGAGTGAAGACTGGGTTTTTGGCTACGCTTATGGCACTGGTGCTATCACAAAGAAGTGGGATCTGGGTGCACTCCTCACCAAAGTCTCTCAAAGTGTATGAAATCCACAACAGCTGGGAACAACAACTCGCGGCGACAACATACTCCGCCTCTGTGGTAGGCCGAGCTACACTAGGCGCTTGCGGGAAGACCATGAGACCAACGAAGAACCAAGAAGCGGCAAGTACCGAAGTAGACTTCCTCTCGACTCGACATCCGGCAAAATCCGCATCGGAAAAACCATGAAGAGAAAGAGTCGATGAGGAAGAATACCAAAGGCCAAGACCGAGGGCGGTCGTAGGTACACGAAAATCCTTTTGACGGCTCGTCGATGTGATGTCCTCGGCGAAGCACGAAAGCGAGTGCACGGACACACGGCGAACCGTATGTCCGGCCTCGTCGCCGTCAAGTAGAGGAGGGAGCCGATCATGCTCCTGTACTCCCGCCGGTCCCCGGTTCTCCGTCCTCATCCGCATCCAAAGTGGCCGTACTCCCCATGGGAGTCGACATCAGCTTCACATCTTGCATCTAGAACTTCCTCAGCATGTCTTTTGTGTACTTGGTCTGGTGCACAAATGTACCATCCTTCACTTGCTTGATCTGCAGCCTGAGAAAATACTGCAACTCGCCCATCATGCTCATCTCGAACTCCCTGCTCATCTCATCTGCAAACATGGCAACAAGGTTATGTGACGAGCCACCAAAGACAATATCATCCACGTATATCTGCACAATCAACAAGTCATTCCCATGCTTGAGGAGAAACAAAGTCTTATCAACGGTACCCATCACAAACCCTCTGCACAACAGAAAACCTCTCAATCTCTCATACCAAGCACGGGGCGCCTGTTTCAAACCATACAGAGCCCTTTTCAACCTGTATACCCTGTGTGGGTACAGCTCGCTCTCAAACCCAGGTGGCTGCTTCACATACACCTCCTCCTCTATGACTCCATTCAGAAAAGCACTCTTCACGTCCATCTGAAACAACCTGAACCCTTTAGCCACGGCAAAGGCTAGAAGAATTCGAATTGCTTCAAGACGGGCCACAGGAGCAAAGGTCTCCTCATAGTCGATCCCCTCTTTCGACTAAACCCCCGAGCAACAAGTCCGGACTTGTTCCTCACAACCATCCCATTCTCTCCCTCTTTGTTCTTCCAAACCCACTTGGTTCCTATGGGATGGCAATTTGGAGGTGGTTCAACTAACTCCCACACCTGGTTCCTCTCAAAGTTTTCCAACTCCTCATGCATAGAATTGACCCAGTTTGCATCAGATAAAGCATGTCCAATGTCCTTGGGTTCAAAAGTAGCAACAAAAGCAGCATGAGCAAAATGAGAGGAATTCGTGGACCTCGACTGTGTAGTGCGTTCATCGATGTTCCCAATGATCTTCGACAGGGGACGCACTTCTTGAATCCGCCGGGGAGCCTCACGCCTCGAGACTACCTCCCCCTCAACTTCAGCTTCTCTCGCCTGGTCCTCTTGTTGCACCGTCGTTGTCCATGAAGTAGACGGTCCACGCTCCGTAGTGGTCGTAGGGGAAGTAATGGGTACACACTCAGCTTCAGGCGCATGGTTCTCTCCATCATCATCTCCAGCTTCATCCTTCTCCTATTCAAAGAGGTCCTCGGCCATCTCCTCGTCACCTGCACATTCAAAGCCAAGAGAGGTACATGGCATTGTCTCGTCGAAGGTTACCTCGCAAGTCTCCATGATTTTGTTAGTCTCAAGGTTAAGCACCCTATATGCTCTAGAATGGTTAGCATATCCAAAGAAAATACCATCACTAGATCTAGCCTCAAACTTGTCGAGTTTTCCCTTCTTAAGAATAAAGCACTCACAGCCAAAGACTCGGAAATGACTCACCTTGGGTGCCCGACCATGCATAAGCTCATAACAGGTCTTCTTCTTGAAAGCTCGCAATAAAATCCTGTTGGAAACATGACAAGCCGTATTGACCGCCTCAGCCCAATACCTCCTAGGAGTCCTGTGCTCATCGAGCATCGTCCTAGCCATCTCACAAAGAGTCCGATTTTTCCTTTCCACGACTCCATTTTGAGGGGGCACATAAGGGTTCGAATACTGATGTTCAAGACCTAGATCATGACAAAAGGCATCAAAACGAGAGTTCTTGAACTCAGAGCCATTATGACTGCGGATAGCTCGAATAGCATTCCCATGCCTCTCGTTTTTCAACCTCACGATCAGATCTCGAACAAAACCAAATGTCTCACTCTTATCCTCCAAGAAAAACACCTAGGCATAGCGAGAATAATCGTCCACCACAACAAGGACATACCACTTCCCACCCATCGAGCGAACTCGAGCTGGCCCAACAAGGTCCATATGCAACAGCTCTGTTGGAAGCTCGGTCATGACATCGGTCAGGGGTGGATGGGGAGTGGCTACCATCTTGCCATGCCTACAAGGAGCACAAACCAAATCCTTCTCAAGCTTCAATCTCGGCAATCCTCGGACAAGGTCAAGACCACTCAAGCGGGAAACCAAATCAAAGCTCAAGTGTCCCAACCGCCTATGCCATTTCCACAAATCAGAAGAAGGACCAACCATCAAACGGCGAGCGGGACCCAAAGAATGAGAGAAATCAGCCACGAAAATCGACCCTCGGGGATGATCATACGGACAAGATCACCTCGAGAATCAAGCAAACGAGACTCGCCAGACTTGAAACGCACCTCAAAACCCTCATCAAGCAACTGAAAAACCGAAAGCAAATTGAAACCCAAAGACTTCACAAGAGCCACTCTTTTCAACGTTACCTTGTCACTCACATGCACAACACCCTCAGACAGCACCCTTCCTCGTCCATTGTCCCCAAATGTGATGTATATCTTTTCCTTCACTGGGGTGAGGCTGGAGAACCACTTCTTATTTCTGGTCATGTGTTGAGAACACCCGGAGTCGATCAACCAAATGTTCTCCAAGCCTCCTGCCTGAAGCCAGAACCAAGAACGAGAATGAGCTAGCGACTCGACACTGGGGTTAGCACACAGAAAGTTAAACCAGTGTCGAGCCATCTGCTCAAAAGAGGGGTTAGCAAACATCATTCCCTTGCCACCAAAATTCCCATGTCCCATGGGAGGAGTACGAGCACCACGAAGGGGAAAACGTGGTCCGTAGTTCCTCTGGAACCCAAAGCTGCGATCATCTCCCCTTAACCCGTATTGAGGACGAGTAGGGGGACGTCCAGCAAAACCACCACGAGCCCGACCAAACCTCTCACCAGCACGCACACCATCATCTCTCCTCTCACACCTCGCACCACCACCTCTCCGTGGGAACACCTCGCCAACACTCCTCACACTTCCCACACCCCGTGGAAGTGGCACTCTAGGCTCGGGAATACCATGAGGGCCGGCGATACTGTCTTGGTTTGCTTGCTCCCTAGCAAGCCTCTCATCCCTCTTCCTCTTGTAGCAAAACTCTGCAAGGTGCCTCTCCTTGCCACAATACTCACACCTGAAGGGGATGGGTTTTGGTTTTGGCTCTGGCTTCTCACTAGGCTTCTCACCCTTCTCACTCACAAACTTCACAGGTTTCTTGAGGTCATTTGTCTTGAGTGGGAATTTGGGTGGATCTTGGGTTGTGTCAAGCTTGTTGCAAAGGTGGTTGGGCTTTGGTGTGAAAGAATTCTTGGGTGCTTTTGGGAGAGGGACTTGGATCTCTCCGATCACCTCAAACTCGGGGTTAGACTCAACACACTTCTCATACACACTCTCCCCACTGTTCTCTCCCACTTTCTCACCCAACTTCTCAAAACCCAAACCACGACCATCAGCTCTCTTGAACTCCTCAATCATGATTGTCAATTGAGGTTCCTGCCCAGACAACCAACCCAACACCTTCCTCAAATAGTCATTCTCCTCATAGATGAAATCCAAACGGGAAGTAAGTTCAAGATTGCGCAAAGTAACTTCATCACAGCTAGAACATGCATTTGCAACAAGAGATTTCAAAGATGCTTCCAAAGAACTAATGGTAGAACGAGCATCAACAAGCTTAGCATGCATAGTAGGACATGATTTACAAGCACCAAGCAAAGTGGGTCTAGCCTTAAGCTCATCATATTCAGTCCTAAGAGCATCTAGTTGAGCCAAAGTAGAAGCATTCTTCTCATTAAGCAGTTTGATCTCATTCAACCAAGCATCACACTCAACACATTCAACATCATCAGGAGTAGAAGGAGCAAGTTTCAAAGAGTCATTCTCAAGTTTCAATTCAAGCAATTTGGACTCTAACTCTCCTACTTTCTCACTAGCATTCTCAAGTTGAGCCCTAAGATCTTTCCTCATCTTTTTGGCATCTCTTAGCACACTATCACGGTTGTCAATCAAGCCATTCAACCTAGCAATCTCAGCAAGCAAAGAGTTGGGGTCACGATTTACCTCATCCTCCGAGTCGGAGTCGCTGTCTTCCTTCTCGCTCTTCTTGCTGCTTGAGCTATGGGCCATGCCACAAAAGCCCTCAAGCGCCACACAGCTCAACCCGCTGAGGTTCCGGCTTGCACTCTTCTTGCCCTTGCGCCTCCCGGCGTCTTCATCTTCGCTGCATGAGCTTGACTCCTCGTCGCTTGAGCTTGAGTCGACGTCACTCGCACCGGCCACCATCGCTCTTGCCTTGTTCTTCTTGTAGCCGCTCTTGCTCGGTCGCCGCTTGTCCTTGTCCTTGCTCTTGGACTTGTTGAAGTGCTTGCCCTTGGAGGAGTACTTGTCTTCACGCCTCGGGTGCGCCTTGTACTTGTTCATCTTGTACTTGTTCTCCTCCGCTTCCGAGCACTCGGCGATGAAGTGGCCACGCTTGCCACACTTGTAGCATGTCCCTGAGCTCTGCCTTGCATTCCTCCGACTCTCGTGTAGTCAATCAAACCTCCTTGAGAGCAAGGCCAGCTCCTCCTCGCCCAGCACATCAAACTCCTCATCTGGAATGGACATAAGAGAAGACAAGGAAAACTGTCGAAAGGAAGGGTTAGATTTGCCCTTTGATCCGCCCACAAGAGCAAGACTATGGTCAGTCGAGCCCTCATGCTTGGACTGCAACTTCCTGTCAACCTCAGCCGACTTGAGCTTAGAAAAGAGGTCATCCAACTCAATAGTCAAATATTGCCCAGACTCCTTGGTGGCTCAACCTTAGCACCCCAAACATTTGGGTCCAAGACATGCAAGAGCTTCCAAGTCTGATCATGCTCGGTGTATGGAAAATCCTCAACATTAGCTTTCATGTTGTTCACGATGGCGGTGAACCTCTGAAACATCGCATCAATGTCCTCACCGGGAAGTGGAGTGAAATTCTCATATTGCATCCGGTAAGAGACAAAGAGGCGAGCCTTCACATGGTTATCACCACCGTGAGCAACCAACAACTTCTCCCAAATTTGCCAAGCAAGATTCAAATGGCGAACACGCTCAAACTCAGGATCACACAAGCTCCGGACCAAGTGATCAACGGCTTTTGCATTAGCCTCATACTTGGCCTTAGCACGGCACCGGTCACCATAAGAGTATGGATGTTGACCGGAATAGCATAGGTCTTGTCAAGCACAATGAAATCCAACAGCTTCCCACGAAGAAAGATCATCATACGAGCCGCCCACTTGTGGTAACCCTTGCCATCGAAGTGCGGCGGACCGCCCCACTCAACGTACGCCATCTTAGGATTCGAGACTTGTCAAAGTCGCAAAGAATCCGACACCAAGCTCTGATACCAATTGAAGGATCAGATGGCGACTAGAGAGGGGGGGGAGTGCATAGGAGCCGGTAAAAATTCTTTCCAAAGAACCCGGCCTATACCCTAGTCAAACCCCGGTCACACACGAGCGATGGATTGAATCACACACCAATAGCCAAGACCACGAGGTTATGGATCAACCTCTAGCCTTAGGAACGATTCCTTGAAGCACACGCGGAAGCACAAAAGGAGGGGAGGAATCGAACCAAGAAGCAAAGCGCACAGGCTCTGGCGGACCGTCCGGCCAGGAGGGGCGGACCGTCTGTGCAGGCCTCGCGGACTGTCCGGCCCTACGTCGCGGACCGTCCGTTAAAGCACACAGAACCACCAGAAGTGACCCGAGAAAAACGGACCGTCCGCCGAGGCCCGGCGGACCGTCCGCACCACCCACGTACCGTTCGCTACTCGAGCTCGGACCGTCCGCAAACTGGCTGCAACAAAAACCAAAAGCCAAACCGGATTGAAAGCAAGGACGCGCAAGAACACGACGAACACGCGAGAAACCCTAGCCGCGCGGACCGTCCACCAGCACCCCGCGGACTGTCCGCCAGGTGCGGACAGAGCAGAAAACGCCCGACCCCGAAAGTCAACTCCCCCAAAACATTATCGGATTTCCCAAACGGTTGTAGCTATGGAGACAAGGGTTTGGGGACTTGAAAAGCGTCACACAAGGATGCTATAGCCCAAAAATCTTGCCTCCTAACTCCCTAAATCACCGGGAATCGTGAATCCTTTGAGCACCACCAAAAGCTAGAGCACCGATCGAAAAACTTCGAATCCAAGTGGTTTCCTGGCGTTTGAGGGCACAAGATTAATCACAAAGATGCACGAGACATCTATCCATGTATCCCTCAAAGAAATCCGGGGAGAAACCCACTCAAATCCGCGGAAACACACCGAGAACAAAGGCACGAAAACAAGCACAAAAAGGCCACAAAAACACAACCCCGAATCTTCTATACAAACCAGGAAAAATTCACAAGGTCTAGCATGCCGCCCTAGCATCCATCCCTCTCAACAAATATCTCATGAAGCTCTCATGGTAGCATAGAGAAAATGGAAGAAAATAGCTACGAAAATGAGAAAATGGGAGGAAGGAAATGAAACCCTAAGTCGCGGAGAGAGAGAGCCACCCACACACCCTCATGGCTTATATATCGGGTCCCGCCGGAGTGGTAAATGACTCGACTACCCCTAACTTAACTACTGGCGATACAACCCACACAGGGGCATTTAGGTAATGTTTGTGGGTCTTGCCATCGGACGGCCACGCCTTTGCCGCACCCCGCGTCCTCCCGACGCAAGCCATGCGATCCCGCCGCGTGTCCTCCTCCTCGAAGCTTCCCGACACGCCCGGATCCCGTCTCCGTCGTGTTGGGTCATCGGACTTGGTTTTGAGGCCCAAACCAAGAAACCGTCCGCCGATGGTTTTGTGGGCAAACCACCAAACCCCGCGTGCTCGGTCCGGCCTCCCGCCAAACCACTTGACTTGACCACCACCGTGCACCGGCTCGCTTGTCCATGACTTCGTCTTGCTTGTGTCGCCACCATGTGACCGGACCCGGTCCCCGTCGTCCACCGGGTCCCTCGAACCGAGCCTACTTGTCTCTCCATCTCCCGGAGGCCCCTCAAGGCTGAAGACCTTTCGTTCCCGTTCTTCACCTGCAACAACACGAACTAGGCCGCAGCCTACACCTGCGCACTAAGCCAAGAGTCAGTCCAACACCCATTGTCAATCACTCATCACTGAGGAGCGGTCATCCATCGACCACTGGGACGCTCCTGGTCCTAAACATCTGAAACAAGGCATCGATGGACTCACCGGGGAGATGAGTGAAGTTCTCGTACTCTCTCCGGTAGGTCGCATACATCCGTGCCTGAACCTGGGCATTCCCAACATGAGCCTCCTTCAACACCGCCCAAATCCTACAAGCCAAGTGCTCGGTGTGCACCCGATCGAACTCAGGTTGACACAAAGCACGAAACAAGTAGTCGACCGCCTTATTGTTGGCGTCGAATCTGTCCCTTGATCCTGGGGCGAGGAAGTCCAAAGGATCTGACCCTTTCTGCGGAGAAAAGCACCCATCCGCTTGGTCCACATCTAGTAGTTCTTGCCATCGAAGTGTGGAGGACCGAACCCCGTTCCTGGTATGCCATCCTTGGATCTTAGACTGGTTAGAGTCAACAAAGACCCGAACCGGCTCTGATACCACTCGAAGGACCGATACGGCGAACCAGAGAAGAGGGAGTGAATGGGAGCTGATAAAAATTCTTCTCGAAGGAGATGGAAACTCCTACAAGATGAACACGGCTTCCAACACACGTCTCCGACTCACTTCCCAAGTTGGCCAAGCCCACGTAGCCACTGGAGTGCCACTGGACCTAGGAACCAACACACACACCCTTCCGACCCGAGAACACAGCGGAACACCAAACCTCGAGTCTTCAGACCCACACCCGTCAGACCGGTGAGCACCACCGGTCAGACCGGTCCCTGCTGATGAAACACTAAGTGGCTCTACACCGGTCAGACCGGTGAGACACATCGGTCAGACCGATCGCAGCCTGAAAGCCCCCAAGGCACCAAACTGGCCAATCAACCACCAAACTGACCCAAACTCGAAACAACAGCACCACAGGAAAACAGCGAACACACCAAGATGTTCACCCGAGCAAAATCCCACCGAGGGTTGCACCGGTCAGACTGGTCAAGAGCACTGGTCAGACCGTGTAGCCTGGGCAGCTCGGGATGAACAGCACCTGCGGGTCAACTCCCCCAAAACCAAACCTCGATCTCTCGAATCACTCCACGGACTTGAACAACACTTTTAGGATATTAGGAACACCTCATGAGGAGTCCATAGCCAAGTTTAATCCCACCAAAACTCGTCCAAAAAGGAGGAATCAAGGAAATCCCTCCAAGAGCACTTCCAACACAAGAACTCAAGAAACCCCAAAATCGAGGACCTTTACTCCCGGATTTGGGAGGGGAATCACAGCCCAGAGAACCACGATGGGTTCCCACAAATTTCCCCCATCAAATCCCCAAGAGAAAGGTCCCAAAAACAAACCAAAGAAATCACCAAGAGAGGGCGCCGAAAATCACCACCAAGAACAACCGGGGAAAACACATCCAAACCATGAGGAACCACGCCGAATCATCTATACATGAAACAAAGGTTCATACAAGGTCTAGCAAGCCGCCCGATCATCCATCCCTCTCAACAAGATCTCACCATGAAGCTTTCTTGCTAGTCCTATGGAAAACCTAAGGAAAATAGGAAGGAAAATAGGAAAACAAATGAGCTAGGGTTCGAAGAGTTGGGTGCCATCCTCTCACCTCTTGGGTTATATGGAGGCAACCGAAAGTCAAAAATACCCTTCTCTAACAACTAGGGATACAAGCCCCTCAAGGGCGGATTTGGAAGTCTTCATGTCTTCACCATCGGACGGATGCCCGGTGACCGCACCCTGCGTAGCCTCGATGCAAGCCATGCGATCCCGACGCGTGTCCTCCGCTTCGAAGTCTCCGGACTGCGTCGTCGCACACCGGTCAGACTGGTCAGACCCACCGGTCAGACCGGTCTGGCGCTGTTGTAGCTCCGTCTTCGGTTCTTCGGTCTTGGCTTTGTGGATCAACCAAGCAACCCAGTGGTTTTCTGGTGAACCACCGGAAACCCCGCGAACTCGGTGTAGCCTCCACCAATCTCCACTCATGACTTGGCTCCCACGTAGTCCCGGCTCGACCTTGGTTTTGAGGCTCAACCATGAAACCTTCCACGACTTCATCTTGCTGTTCATGCCACCATGCGGCCCGCACTTGACCCCGCTGTCCACCGGGTCCCTCGAACGAAGCCTACTTGTCTTCTCCACACCTGGAGGCCTCACCGGCGACGACCTTTCGCACTTGTTCTTCACCTGCACCAACACCAGTCAAGCCGCAACCTGCACCTGCAATACTTAGCCAAGAATCAGTCCACACAACGTTGTCAATCACTCATCACACAAGGAAGCGACCATCCACCGGTCCTCGAACCACACATGGTCCTCACTCGTCTAACTCTCTTGTTGCAAGGTTTGCAGAGGATATGAGCAGGGAATTTGAGATGATCATGATGGGCGAGTTGTAGTTCTTCCTCTGGCTACAAATCAAACAATCAAAGGAAGCAACATTTGTGCACCAGGCTAAGTACACCAAGGACATTGTGCGAAAGTTCGAGATGGAAGATTCCAAGGTTATGACGACGCCGATGAGTACGACTACAGCTCTTGATGCGGACGAGGAAGGTGAACACATGGACCAGAAGGAGTACCGGAGCATGATCGGGTCACTCCTCTACTTGACGGCGATGAGGCCGGACATCCAGTTCTCGGTATGTCAGTGCGCTCATTTTCAAGCGTCTCCAAGGACTTCGCATCGGCAAGCGGTGAAACGAAATTTCAGGTAGTTACGTCACACTCCCGACTTCGGCCTTTGGTACTCCGCGTCCTCTTCTTTGGCTCTTCATGGTTTTTCGGATGCGGATTTTGCCGGGTGTCGGTTGGATAGGAAGTCCACTTCTTGGACTTGCCAGCTTTTGGGATCTTCTTTGGTGTCTTGGTCTTCCCGCAAGCAGTCGAGTGTTGCTCAATCCACTACCGAGGCCGAGTATGTTGCCGCTGCTAGTTGTTGCTCTCAGCTCCTTTGGATTTCATATACCATGAGTGACTTTGGTGAGGAGTATACCCATGTCCCACATCAATGTGATAGCACCAGTACCATAAGCGTTGCAAAGAACCCAGTGCTCCATTCTAAAACCAAGCACATAGAAGTGATGTATCATTTTCTAAGAGACAACGTAGAGAAAGGAAAGATAGCTTTGATCCATGTACCCACACATGACCAACTAGCCGATATTTTCACCAAACCCCTAGATCAAGCAACTTTCACTCGTTTGCGGGGGGAGCTTGGTGTGTGTTTGAATTCTTGAGTTGGGTGTGTGGGAGCACCTTTGTAGCATATGTATAGTTTCCTTTGTGCATTTCTTGCATTTGGCATGGCATATGTAACATGATGTATAGGCATCCTTGTATCTTAGATTGCATGCATTTTGTATCATATGCATTGGATAAGAAAAGTTTCACCTATATACATTGTTCACCATGGAATACTATATATGTCTTTGTGAGCTTGTTTTTTATGCTATGGTTAGTTTGGCTTAGCTCTTGATGATCTTGATGAATAATCCATGGTTGATGGCTATGTTTTTTAAAAATGTCACATATATGTTCTCTCATGTGTAAATGCCTTTATTTGATCTTGACATGATTTAGTGGCTTGGTTATACTTAATTTGTGGTTGTATAGCTAGTTTATTGATCATATGGGGCCAATGGCTCATTTGCCATCATGAATGTTTAGCCCTCTTGCTTTATCTTGTGGAGGGGCATAAGTTCCTTTTTGTCGCAAAGACATTTCATGTACCAATTATGAATCTGAAAATGAAATGTAAAATGCTTGGAAAATGTGCTCCCATGTCATATGTGCTGAATTTAATTTGCTTTGGGTGCTAAACCGTTGCATGATGCCTACCAATGAGAAGTCTCATACATAGAAGTAGGCACATGGCTCGGTGGCTTTGACATGACATGAGGTGCTGGTGGGTGTTTGTGATGGTCTTATGATTAGAATGGTTGTCATAGCATGAAGTTTGTGTGGCTTTGCCATTTTGACATGTTTTGCTCATGTTTCAGTTTTTGCTCATGAGAGAGTAACTTTTTGCAAAATTACTCAAATCCTTGTTAGCCTTATCCAATGGTTGTGAAACTTGGTGATCATGTAGTTGAGGTCATTACGAACCTTTAGAGTATCTAACTTGCTCATTTGGACATGTGTAGCATCTTGTGATGAATTTTGTATACTTGAGAAGCTCTAGGTTGCATTTTTTTCAAATTGAGCCTTGATTCATGCATTGGCAACAAGGGGGAGAAAGGAAGGTGGAGAAAAGTTGCATTGCATCCATGGAACCTACCCCAAGAGTCAAGGGGGAGCTTGTGCATGTCTTTTGCATTTTTGGTTTTGGGGGGTGTAGTCTGCTGTGTGAAATCAGCCTGACCGGTTTTGGAAACCGGTCTGACCGGTTTTGGTGGAACCGGCCTGACGGGTTATGGGAACCGGTCTGACTGGTTTGTACCAAGAGTTGCCACTTGTTTAGGGGGAGCTTGCATATCTGCAGGGGGAGCTCTTGTGTGCTTTGGTGGTTTGTGCTCTTTGCTTGAGCATGGTTTTATCTCAGATGTGTCGAGCCGTTGCCCTTGCCTAAGGGGTCCGAGACGTGTCTTCTTCAAGTGATCTTGTTCTTTGCCTTTCTCGGCTTTCGATCGCTTGTTGGAGCTTTCTTTTTATTTGTTTTCTTTTCTGTTTCCTTTTCTCTTTGTTTACCAAATGTGTGTGTTGTCAATGCACTCATCAAGCGGGACATTGAGGACCATGTGTGGTTCAAGGACCGGTGGATGGTCGCTTCCTTGTGTGATAAGTGATTGACAACATTGTGTGGAATTATTCTTGGCAAAGTACTGCAGGTGCAGGTTGCGGCTTGACTCGTGTTGGTGCAGGTGAAGAACAAGCGCGAAAGGTCGTTGCCGTTGAGGCCTCCAAGTGTGGAGAAGACAAGTAGGTTTCGTTCGAGGGACCCGATGGCCAGCAGGGTCAAGTGCGGGCCGCATGGTGGCAAGAACAGCAAGATGAAGTCAGTGGGCGGTTTCTTGGTTGAGCCACAAAACCAAGGTTTGAGCCGGGACTTCGTGGGAGCCAAGTCATGAGTGGTGATTGGCGGTGGCTACATCAAGTTCGCGGGGTTTGCGGTGGTTCACCAGAAAACCACCGGGTTACTCGGCTGAGCCACAAAACCAAGGCCGAAGACCGGGCATGGATGTCTGGCCGAAACCGGCCTGACCGGTTTTGAGAACCGGTCTGACCGGTTTGGGGTCGCAGGGCGCAGGAAGCTTCGAGGCGGAGGACACGCGTCGGGATCGTAAGGCTTGCGTCGAGGCTACACGAAGTGCGGTCGCCGGGCATCCGTCCGATGGTGCTATGAAGACAAATTCCCAAAGTGCCCTCGAGAGGATGGCAGCCATCTCTTGGAACCCTAGTTCATTTGCTTTCCTATTGTTGACGTAAAATCTGCACCTCACGCCAAGCACACAGCAAGCCGAACAAGCTAGCTTCACACGCGCAAAGATTCCAAGACGTGCCAGTCAATTTTTCTTGAAAATTAACAAAAAGACAAAGTAGTTAAATTCCAAAGCTTGGAACTTGCCGGGTGGTACCAGACAATTCCATATTTATGGCTGGAAAGCCAAGTGAGATGACATATAGCAATAAAGAGCTATCTGCCAGCAAAACTAGAAACCATTCGGGAGCTTTTAAAGTGCAAAACGCAACATAGCCTAACAGATGATGTTAGCGTGACGAAAATCGGTCTTTGTTTGAATAAAATTGCACGTGCACGAAACCATGACCGATCCTCCATGATAAATAACAATAAATAATAAATGAAGTAAAGCATGATCATAAACATGTAATAACCAAGCATGCATAGGCCCAAAGCACTAGTCTACCGCAAGTCTATGTACTTTAAAACCCATCAAGCATGATACCAAACAAATCTATCCACCGCATGATACAATTTGTTCGAAGATCACAATACTAACCACAAATAGATCTATCCACCACATGATACAATCTATATATGAAAGCTAAAAGCATGCAATATTTAAAGCATGACTTATAAACACGTTTCACTCGTGAAAGCATAACCGAATACGGCTGTACAGCCGAATCGGGGTCCATGAAGAGGGAACAAATATTACCAAAGAAGATAAATCTATCAGATTGAATCAAAATCTAATCCACTGGATGATTAGCTTCAAAAAAACCCAAAAATCTGCATCTACCGCGTGATACCCAATTCTTTCAAGATTTATACAAGATTTGGCAAGCTTGAACCCGCAACACGTAACAACCTAGATCGATTCGGTTTCGGCTATTAGGGAACATGTGATCCACGTGTCATTTAAACTAGGGACATGAGCTCGAATCGCATAAGGATCATCAAAAGAAATAAAGCTGATCCAAACCAATCTAGATTGGGCAAAGATGTGTTACATGAATTTAAACATAAATAAAACTCAAAGCAACACGGGATAACTTAATGAATCTATGGAATCTTGCCAAAATCCAATAGAACCGATAACTAGCTCCAAGCTAGATCTTAGCCCACCGCATGGCTCATGACCTAACAAGAAACCTTCTTGAACCAAGCTTGAATCTACCGCATGACACGAAGCATGGTAACAAGACTACTTGCATCACGATCTAAATCCACCGCATGATACTAGACATGATACAAGGTTGTCGATACTTACGGAGGTCGACGGATCGATGAACCCTCTCGCAAAAACTCGACGACACGACAAGGACTCAAGGTTTTGGCGTAAAGCCGGTTTGTTATGGGAATGTTTTCGAATACAATTACATACATCCAGGGTCTGTATTTATACCCTGTCATGGCATGACTCCGAATGGACTACGAGCACAATATTTGATACCTAATTTATCTCTAAGTGCGATCGCTTATCCATCCATTCGTCCCTTCCGCTCGGGCCACGTCATCACGCAATCCCACAAAATCAGCGCAAACAGATTCCTTGCCGAACGGAAGCCAACTGCCGACCGCGAGCTCCTTTGCCGAATCTTTCTGCAGAAACCTTCCTTCTTCCGGACGGATCCTTTTACCAAGTTGGGCCCACAACTCAGACTCCTTCCTGTGCCAAATTTTGGTGTTAACATATGCCCCTTCAATTACGGGATAAAAGGGATTTTATTCCGAAATTGACTCCAATTGTCAATGACTTCAAATTCAATCTGCTCAACACCTATTCTCTCTCCCCGCAATCCATCGGAGCCTCCGTCCAGATCCAAACCCTAGGTCATCTTTTCCCCAAGCTTAGGTGGCAGGTCAAAATCAAGCTGCTCAGGCAAATTCCATCCTGTAAGCTTCATTCGGCACTAACTTTTCGATTGCTACCTGAGATTTCTTTTCCGCCTTCTCTTCAACAGGAGCTCTCCACCGAGCTTTTAATCCGTACCGAGGCCAATTCGACGTCTTACTTCCTTGGTCCTGTGGGAATCTCCGATCCCCGCGAGTTTATAGCAGCCGAAACCCAGAGAATCCCCTTCAAAGCAGCTTTATCCAAGCCTTCCTTGTGGCAAGACGCTTTCAAGAAATGGCCTTTGCCCCCAATTGCGGGCTGGAGGAACTGGTACAAAAGGGTGCTTGCGGATAACAGCGTCAAGACCCAATCTTTGGACAGCCTCCGCATTGCTCAATGTTTGGAGCTTTCTTTAGCCGAGACCCCGAAGAACGAAGACCTTTTGATAGCGGCTTGTCACTTCTGGTCAAATGGTGTCAATGCCTTCCTCTTTGGTCACGGCCCAATGTCCCTAACTCTGGCCGATGTCTACATGATTATCGGCCTTGATGTTTCAGGATCTGTGTACCCCTGGGACTATAAAGGCTCCACAAGACAAACAGAAGTGAAACCAGGAAGTGGATATAAATTATATCTAGAAACACATGAAGGATGGTCCCCTGGGTGACGTTGAGTACAGAGCGTTCCTGAACATGTGGTTGTGTAGATTCATTTTCTGTGGTAAAGCCAATGAGCCCACTCTGAATCACATTGTAATGGCTACCTAGTTGGCTGGTGGCAAACGCATTCCTCTTGGAAAATACCTCCTGGGCAGTGTATACCACATGCTTCATCAGACTGTCACCCAAATGTACACCGGCCAGAAGATAGCATGTGTCGACGGCCCTTGGTGGTTTGTTCAGATGTGGTTGCAATTGCACATGCACCATATTTTTTGCATTGACCTCAAAAACCGGTTTTTTCCTTCATCCAGCTATCATGAAGGGGAACCTCAGATCACCAGAGGATGCCAAACCTATGGAGAGGCTGCTTCAACTGTCTCCATCAATCAGAATGTTAGCCAGCTTTTCGAGCTCTTTTTCAAAGGTTTCCCTAAACCTCTTTGGCTTCCTTACCTTGATAATGACAATTTAACCCTCCCCTGCGAATTCTCCTTTGAGACTGGACGCCAAGATGGATGGTTCCTAGAAATCTTTAACATCTTGATCCACCATGTTCTTTGCCAGCTGAATTTAGTGGAGGGAGGTTAAATCACAGCACCTATGAATACTATCAGTCAAACATGGTAGCTCGACAGCTCGGATGTGGCCAGATGCCTCCCAGGCTATTTCTTCATGAATTCCTCAAACCCAGAGAGGAAATCAAAGAGAATGCTCAATCCAGAAGGGTTTTCCAATATGGATGCAGCCCAACTATTTATACCTGGCCTTTCACACCCACAACAGTAGCTCATCCCACCTTCAACTCTTGGTGGCAAGAATTCCATGATCATATATTCAGTGCGCCAGTGCACTCATTTTGTTTAGAGTTAATGCCTGATTTTCAGCCAACTTCAGAGGAAACATCATGATTTTTCTTCCCAGATCAAATATTTCCTTTACTAACCATGATCTTGACCATTCCCTGCAGAATACAGTGCCTGCCCCTCAAGCCAGGACAATCACCTACAATGCAGTATATCCAGTTTCTGCACTGGGATTCAAATCCCTAAGCTTGGCTCAACTGATGGCCACGTATGCCATAATGGACCCAACTCTGTCCAGTATTACTGCTGACAAGAGGAAAGGCCTGTCTCTGATTGCACCTCCAGCTGCCAAGAGGAAAAGAACCACCAAGAAAGTCCTTGTTGAGGTAAAATTTCCTCTTTCTTGATCACAAGGTTACTCTTTACTGATAAATTTCATCTTGTGTAATTTCAGACTAGAATCCAGCAGCCTTCAGCTTCAGAACCTGCCAATGCTTCATCTACTGGTATGATCTTTTATCAACCTCTTTCAAGGATTAACACTGGCATTTACCCCTAATTTGACATTCGCAGAAGAAACACTGGTGAATCATCCTGTGGATATCCCTGATCCTCAGTGTGCAAGTCCACCAATAGCTGAACCATCTGCCCAGGTAGAGATCTCATCCTCATCAGGGACCCAATCACCTCTTGCCCAAACAGAGGCACCAGCTTCACCAGAGATGAATCCCTCAATCCAGTCAAAAGCTTCTAGTACTCTAAGGGTTCAATCCCCTATTGGCCAAGCAGAAAGCCCAACCATAACAGAAGTAAATCCACCTCCTCTTTAGCCAGAAGCTCCAGATATGCCAGAGATTGTACCAGCACCTTCTCAAACAGAAGCCTCAGCTTTACCAAAAGTTCCTCAGCCTCCTCCTTCACCAGTGGCTCAAGAGATACCCCCTGAAACTGAACAAAATCTTGCCCCAGTTCAGGAAGTCAGGCATGAGGTAAGCAGATGCACTTAATTCTGTTATCTCCTTTACTTTCAATGAACCACTCTTGATTCGGCAATATTACCCTTTCAGGATCAAATTCCTTCATCATCAAGCTCATTAGTGGAGAATAATCCAGCTGCCGAAACAAGAGAAAAGGGAACTCAAGCCCTACCAGAGGAGATTCAAACCAAGCTGCAAGAAATCTTTGCCTGGCTCCAGAAAGATGCTTGAGACCAAATCAGAGACCTTGACTATTTCGAAGGAATGCTTGGGCCCATCAGCCAAGAACTTCCTGAGGACATCAAGTCTTCATGGGATCATGTCTCTGATCTGGATATTCATTATGCGACCATAAGGCGAATGTGTCTACCCGACCAGCTATTGAGCAAAAGAAAACCAAAGCTGAACAGGCTGTGAAAGGAGCACAATCCCAAGCCGAGAATCACAAGGGAACTCTGGCCAATTTGCAAGCTGCTCGCGAACTGAAGATTGCCAGGAAGGCTGCATTGGAGGCAGAGCTGAAAAATTTGTGTGCTGAAATTGAAGCTGATGACAAGAAAATAGCCGAACTTCCCGGTCTGATAGAGAAAACTCAAGAGGAAGCATCATCGACTATAGCTGAAGTAAATCAATGCGAAGCAGAACTCACCATCTTGTCCAATGCCCAGAAAGATTACCAGGAACGGATGGAGGATATCCGCCAAATGATATCAAATGCCTCGAATGTAATCTCCAAATATTTAAACATTTAGCTGCACTGAGCGACGTGTAACCAAACTGATCGTTCTCGCAACATTTGCCTCTTACAAGTTTGCTTTCCTTTTCTTTGCGTACCTTTAATTGTAGCTCTGAACGATCCATTCGGTAATCAGCAACCAAACAGTGCCAAACCCGAAGGGCACCTCAGCCGCAACTTAGCCGAGCTAGTCAACCGAATACGACTCAGCTTTGAATCCCAAATGACCCGATGGCGAGTTGGCTAAGGAAACCTCTCCACCTTCCAAACTTTTCGGGATATGCGCCACGATCTGAGGCCACGATCTTTTCACCAGGCCTATAAACTAAACCGTGGGTGCCCCCAGCTTTTTACAATAACCAGCCTTTCTTTCCAATAACCAGCGCCACCCAAGAACCAATGGCGAGGAGCAACAACAAGCGTCGTGCCGCCGACGAGGCAGAAGGGAGCCATGCAAGTTCACGTCGGAGGCAATGATCGCTATCTTCTCTTCATTACTTGCCTAAGATTCCCTTTGTTTCTAAAGATCCTGTTTGTTTCAGGCTTGTGCAATGGAACCCATCTCCTGCGCCGGCTAATCAACCTCTGCCGGACGACTCCTCGGAGTCGGACCGCTACTCCCCCGTGCCCTACGGGGAACTTGACGCTCTCCGCTTCAAGGCGGAACTTGAGGTGGCCCAGGGCGAGCTGGAAGACGTCTCTAAGAAGGCTGGCATAGCCGAACTGGAGTGGGAGGACCAGCGCAAGCTGCTGCTAGCAACCATCGACGGTACGGCTCTGGAACTGCTCCCGAATCCAATCTGGCTTCTGATACTAACCACCATCACCTTGAACTTTGCATCCCGCGACGCTGAGCTCAACTAGCTGAAAATGCTGGTGGAGCAATTGGCCGACAAGGTGAACGCCCGCGGATACACGCCGGCGGAGCGCCTTGCAGCAGTTGAAAATCGCGTGGACGAGGTGGCCACCCACGACATCCGCCTGGGCACCACTTTGGGCTTGGCCGCCATGGCGACGCACACCAGCGTCGACTACTCCACCCGGCCGCGCGGCTTCTAGGGCGGCGCGCCGGAAGACATCGACGAGATCGAGGTCATCCTAGAGCGCCTCGACGGCCACGGCGACGCCATTGCCGAACTCACTCATCCCTAGTTTGTGCTAAACAGGCTCTTTGATTAGATTGTACTAGGGATGTTTGATTATTGGCAATAAATAAAGAACTTTCAATGCTTGTATTGTGATGATTCGCCTGTATTTGCGACTGCGAGTCTCATTTTCCTTGAACGTATTCGGGAACTTGCATGAGCCGAATACGCAAAAACAGATGCCCCTTGGCGCACAATCCGCAGAAAATGTTTGATTCGGTAATCCGTAATCACTGTTTAATGAAAACCCTTCGCATTCGGGAGGGAAGCCCTGCCGCTTGGTATTCCAGTAATGCACGCCAGCCAGTCATCACTCCCAATGCACTCCCTTAGTCAATAAAATAGCCTACTGAGATGCCCTGCAAATCCACTCGCACACTCATCCATCACTTCTCATCTTCTCCCCTGCTCTAGAAGAGAAAACCCCAAGGCCATGGACAAAGGCAAGCAAGACAGGGAATACAACGCCCCGAAGAAACGCACCATTCGAGAGTGAGTTTTCCTTTAACTTGCTCCTCGCTACCTTGTGTGATCTTGTGCTTTAACTCCTCTTTGTTTTTTTTTCTTTTAGCCTCAATCTTCTTCCTGAAGAAATCATTGGGACCGAAGCAGCGCCTGAATACATCTCCTCTGACTCCTCCTTCGAAGCAGAGGATGCCGCGCCCGAGCAGAGGATCAACCATCAACTACGCCGCCGCGTTCAGCATCTAGAGCATGACCTCTGGGATATCACCGCTCGTTGCCAGGCCGAACGCGAGCGTCGCATGACCTTGGAGGCACTGGTAGGAGGTAAACGTTTCCAACTTCACCTTGTTTCCGCGCTTGCACCTGGATCTCTGTTTCTAACCACTGTTCCTCTGTCCTAGATGTCTCTGACAGGTACAATAACCTGAAAGCGGCTTGGGAAAGCTTGGTGGAGGCAGCAAACCATGGTCATCCCCACAGCTTCCAAGTTGCCGTCACGGTGGTCCTGGAACAACTGAAGAGGGAGCAGCTGAAGAAGCAAAGAAAAAAGGATTGAAGCATACTATCGCTTCTTACGCCAGGCCTTCTGCTTTCCTCCTCCTCGTAGTTCTAGGTTGTTGGATGTAGACCTACAAGAAGGATTTGCAATGTAGTTTTGTGCTAAGGGCAATACATCTAGGTATTGCCATTCCCCCTGTTCGGGAATTTTTGTTCTAAAGGCGGCTTTATCCTTGAACGCCGGCTATTTCTGTATCAGATGCATGTAATCCCAATGTGATCAACGATCGATTTCAATACTAGGATAATATTTCTTCAAATATCTTCCATTTATTGCAGCAGAAAATTCCTCTCCTAGTAAAGTTTTTGACATGTAGGCATTACCGGGTACGCATCTGACCACCCGAAAGGGTCCTTCCCAGTTAGGGGACCATTTGCCGTATTCGCTGTATTTGGTTCCAATCAGCAGTAAAGCCTTCCAAACCAAATCCCCTTCTACAAATTGCCTGACTTTTACTTTCTTGTTGTAATATTTGGCAACTCGCAGCTTGTTCTTTTCAATATTTTCCAGTGCCCTAAGACGGATCATATGCAAGTCCTCTAACTCATCCATCATTAAGCCACTGTAATCTTTGGAGCTTAAATCCTTTTGCAAAACCACTCTCCTAGAATCCGATTGTATTTCCCAAGGCAAAACCGCATGGTGCCCATAAACCAATTCATAAGGAGATGTCTTTGTGGCTCCATGAGGGGCCATTCGGTAAGCCCACAAAGCTTCATTGAGTACTAAATGCCACCTTCTTGGCTTCTGGTCGATCTTATTTTGTATAAGCTTGATCATGATCTTATTAGAAGCCTCTGCCTGACCATTAGCTTGGGCATAATATGGAGAAGAATTGAACAATTTGATCCCCATGCTTTCGGCAAACTCCCTAAACTCGAAGGACACAAACTGAGCTCCCTCATCAGTTGTGATTGTCTGAGGTATTCCAAATCGATAAATGATATGTTCCTTGACAAATTCAACCATATTCTCTGTTGTCACCTTCTTCAGTGGAATTGCCTCAACCCATTTGGTAAAGTAATCTGTCGCCAAAAGCACAAACTAATGCCCCTTGCTAGATGGTGGTTTAATCTGGCCAATCAAGTCTATACCCCAGCCCCTGAATGGCCATGGCTTGATAATGGGATTTAATGCTGATGCAGGAACCCTTTGAATATTTCCAAACCTCTAGCAGTCTTGACATCCCTTGTAATACTCAAAGCAATCCTCCAACATCGTCAGCAAAAAACACCCAGCTTGCCTGATGACTTTCATACGGTAAGCCGATTGATGTGCTCCACATATCCCATCATGCATCTCACTCATCATCTTTTTTGCTTCTTCTGGACCCAGGCAACGCAGCAATACCCCATCCAAAGATTTGTAGAATAGACTTCCATCCAGAAGAACAAATTTGATGGCCTTGTACCTAAGTTTCCTAGAGACCTTTCGGGATGGATCCTCCAAATAATCAATGATCTCTTTTCTCCAATCATCTTCTGCAAGATCCACTCCCAGCACGCATACCTCCATGGTCAACGCTTCTTGACTTTCCCTATAACCTGAAGCGCTTTGAGCCAGCCTGTTTGCCTCTTCATTGTGTTCTCTAGGAATGTGCTGCAGAATCACTAACTGGATGCTTTTTAAAATCTCTCTGCATTCCTCGTAGTAACTCCTCAGGGCATCACTTTTGCACTCGTATTGGCCATTCAATTGCTTGATAACCAACTCTGAATCTCCATAAACCTCAACTGAAACAGCCCCGGCCTCTCTTAGATACTGAAGCCCTCGAAGCTATGCCTCGTATTCAGCCTGATTGTTTGTAACAGTGGGCTGGATAGGGATGGCAAACTCAAACATCTCACCCTGGGTGAAATCAATAGAATCCCTACTCCCCACCTTTACCACATGATGATCCGTCAAAGAACAAAGCCCAAGGAGTAATTTCAATAAAATCAATTGACCGATCGCGATGTTCAGTTATAAAATCGGCAATGATCTGACCTTTTATAGCTTTTGCCGATTCGAACTTCAACTCAAACTCAGATAACGCCAAGATCCATTTGCCAATCCTGCCATTCAAAATTGGCATAGATAACATATGTTTTATTACATCAAACTTGGAGTATACAACGCATTCGGCATTCAACAAGTAGTGCCGAAATTTTGTACACGAGTAGTACACACATAGGCACGACTTCTCTGCTACCGAATACCCGGCCTCGGGATCAAGTAATTTTCGGCTAAGGTACGCTACTACCCGCTCCTTTCCTTCAAACTCTTGAATAAGGGCCGATCCAATGGTTTGGGTATCGGCCGCCACGTACAACTTGAAAGGCTTATTCAACTGTGGAGGGACCAGTACCGGTGGTTCCTTCATGTATTGCTTGATCTCATCAAAAGCCTTTTGTTGTTCGTCACCCCATGTGAACTTCTGATCCTTCTTAAGCTTCAACAATGGAGAAAAGGGCAAGACCTTTTGCGACAGATTTGAAATGAACCTTCTGACAAAATTGATCTTGCCGAGCAGTGATTGCAACTCCTTGAGATTGGTTGGAGGGACAAGTTCATCAATAGCTTTCATGCTTTTCTTGCCAACTTCGATCCCCCCTTCGTGTAGAATCCCAAGAATTCTCCAGCTGATACCCCAAAAGCACATTTGTTTGGATTCATCTTCAAGCCATGCTTCCGGGTGCATTCCAAAGTTCTCTTCACGTTCTCCAAGTGTGTGTCATGATTCAAAGACTTGATCACAACATCATCAATGTAAATCTCGACAACTTTGCCGATCAACTCGTGAAATATATAGTTCATGGCCCGCTGATAAGTTGCACCGACATTTTTCAACCCAAATGTCATGACTATCCATTCAAACAGGCCTATATGACCAGGACATCTGAAGGCTGTTATTGATATATCCGCTATTGCCATGAAAATCTGGTTGTACCTTGCATTACCATCCATGAAACTGATAACTTTGTGTCTAGCAGCAGCATCAACCAATAAATCGACAACAGGCATTGGGTACCCATCGATAGGAGTAGCTCTATTCAAGTCCCTGAAATCTATGCAAATCCTCATCTTTCCGTTCTTCTTGTAAACAAGGACAATGTTAGAAATCCACTCCGCATATCTGCATGGCCGAATGAAGTTTGCATCGAGTAGTCTTTCAACTTCTTTCTTCACATCGGCCAATACTTCGTCTTTGTAGATTTTTCGGGGAGGTTTCTTGTATGGTCTAAAACCAGATTTGATTGGCAACCGATGCTCAACAATGGAACGGTCCAATCCAGGCATCTCCGAATAATCCCAAGCGAAGCAATCCTTATATTCCTTAAGCAGCTTGATCAATTCCTCCCTGAAGCCTGATTGCAAGTTTGCGCTGATAAACGTCGGCCTTGGTTTGTCACCATTTCCAATGTCAACTTCCTCCAATTTATCGGCCGACATGAATCCTCGCCCCAACTTGCCATCAGTACCATCGACGGGATTATCCATTAAAAATTGCTATAAGAGCCGACTGCTTGAATCGGCTATTTATCACTGCTGACAGGCTCAACAGGACCTTCCCCCCAGTCTTTCCCTGAGAAATAATCAATACCCTGATATTCCCAGAAAGCTGGTTCCACAAATGCGACGCTCACTGAGTCATCTGCTTGGACCACCTCAATATCATCATCCACCCATCAAATGAGCTGCTGGTGCATGGTGGATGGGATACAGCAATTGGCGTGAATCCAGTCCCGCCCAAGCAGTAGGCTCTAGGCTCCTTTGCCCTCGATGACAAAGAAGGTTGTGAGCAATGTCTTGGACCCAATCATTAGATCCACGTGGACGCACCCCTTGGTATCTGAAGGATTCCCAGCGAAATCGTTCAGAATTATGCTCGTAGGTGTCAAGTCTCCAGGGCCCATGCTAAGTTTCCTGAAAGTGGTGAATGGCATCATGTTGACTGCCGCCACACCGTCGACAAACATCTTGGCCAATGGCTTGCCATTGACGTATCCTTTCAAGTACAGCGGCCTCATGTGTCGATTTTTGGCCGGTTTGTCGAAGGTGGCTTGCTTGGCTAGCAGCAGTTGCTCCATCAGTCCCCCAAGCTGTTCATTGTCATTGACATCTAGGGACGTTTCTTCCTGCACAACTTGATTAGCAGGAGCCATAAACTCATTCGGCAGAAAATATACCATACATGCCGGAGCCGAACGATTTGATCCTTCAGGTTTGTCCTTTGGACGCCACACCTGTCTCTTCTGGATCCCCGCCTGCCTCAATTCGCGGTTCCTCAAGCGCTGAACCCTCCTTTTCTGACTCTTTCTCAAACCAGGCGGGCACCACTGTCCCTTTTGCCAGACGTACTCATCCTCGTCTTCTTCCTGATCAGCCCATCTCAGATCAGCTTGCCGCTTCCTGGGGTGATCAATGATTTCAATTTTTTGACGCCGATCGTCACTGGGATGTATCCTTCCAATTCTTTCATGGACGGATCGGCGATTGACAGATTCCTGCCTATACTCAAAGTATCTGTCGCTACACTCATGGTAGTTTCTCAGCGTAGGAAGCTTCAATCCTTCGTTCCAGCAGTGACTGAAGAATGCGCACCCCCAATGTGCGCGCTCCTGCTCGCGCGTGTACTGCTCCAAGTCTCTCCTGCGCGCTTCTTCTTCGGCCCTGCGTCTCTCCTCCTTGTGCTTCTATTTCTGGTAGCGCTCTTTCTCTAGCTGGTGCTGCCACTTGTTGAGAAGGATACGCGTGGTGACCCTGGATTTGGCCCTGGACGACTCCCCAATCTCGACATGGCTCTTGAGAACGCGAGGGGCTTCTCCATGAACCTGCTCCAGGGTCACTTGACGTTCTGGGTCTACTGCTCCATCTTGCCTTGCCCTAGCTGAAGTCAAGACCTTAACCTTGCCCTTTTCCTCGGAAGTCACCATGTTGACAGAAAAGCTTATCATGTTCTGGGTAAAAGGGTGGCCGTCCAATTTTATCTTGTAGTCAAACTTGAGATGACCCTCCTGGATGGCCTTCTGGATCCTCATCCTGAAGACCCTGCAGTCGTTGATGGAGTGAGAATTCCTGCCATGAATGCCGCAGTAACGTTTCTCTTTTACTCCATCAGGCTGAAGCATGGAATGCCCCTCAAGCAATTTGATTCGGCCTTCCTTCACTAGGAAGTGAAACAGCTTATCAGCTTTAGTGACGTCAAAGTTGTATGTGCCTTTGGTCTGCTTGATCCAGCGCTGATTCATGGTCAACAGCTCCTTCCCGCACAAGATCTCAAGCAGCGCCACTTCCTGATCATCGTCAGAGTCTTCCATTTGATCGGCCTTCTCCAGGAACTGATTGTAGATATCAGCTATATCGTGCTGCTTGTTGAACCTGGTGTCTTTCTTAAACCCGTAGGCCTGGTTGCTCATCAATGACAGCTTTTGGGACAGTTGACCCAGGTTATCAAACTCCATACCAAACAGCTTTTCCCGTACGGCCGGCAGCATCCCTGCAACGGCCATGTCGGCCAACTGATCATCTGGCAGATTCAACGAGAAACACATGCCTTTGACTTCCCTGAACCTCCTGAGGAACTCCAAGGGCGTCTCATTGTGTCTCTGCTTCAGAGTGGTGAGGTCGATGAGCGTCTTTTCCGTGCTACCGCTGAAGTAATGAGCGTGGAATTTTTGCTCCAGCTCCCTTAATGTGCCAACTGATTGGGGAGGCAGAGATGTGAACCACTGGAACGCTGGGCCCATCAGTGACATGGGAAAATACCTGACCCTGAACGCCTCTTCAGATGAGGCCTCTCCAAGCTACATCAGGTAGCGAGCAATGTGGTCAACCGTGCTCGTGTCATCCTGCCCGAAAACTTCGTAAATTCTGTCGGAGGTTTTACCCTTGGCGGCAAGATCACTTTGTAGTACCATTCTGAGAAAGGAGGCATGTAGGCAGGCCCCTGCATTTTAGGTTTGAGGCCGAATTGATTCTGCATCATATCAGCCATTTTCTGAACCAGGATATCGTCCTCTTGCATGCCTGCAGCTGCACCGTAGCCCGGATTCGGGAGAGCATCAATGGCCCCATAGTCCATCACCTCGTGGTAGCCTCCACCGTACAAGTTCTTCTGTAATCTGTTGCTAGCTGGGGCAATCTTGTAGGTGGACGCGAGTGGAACCCCAGACGAGCCAAACGCCAGCTCCCCATACGTAGGCTGATATGGGTTCGGCTGTTGGATCGGCTGACCTGTACTGCCTTGTGGAGGCGGCTGTACTGGCTGCCCTCCTGCGTTCCGCAGAGGAGGTTGAACTGGTTGACCTCTAGAGCCCTGTGGAGGAGGCTGGACAGCTTGGCTCCCAACACTCTGCGGAGGAGGCTGGGCTGGCTGGCTTCGCAATGGTGGCTGCGAACTGTATTCTCCAATCTCCACGTTGCCTCCCAGAAGGGGTGCTCGACTGAACACTTGCTCTATGCCCGGGCCAAAGACAGCCACCATCATCTGCTTGAACACATCCAAGAAAGCCCTATGATGCTTGCCCATTATGTCTTCCGCAGTATACCGAAACGCTTGCATGCATTCCTCTTTCTCCTGCAGAGTTGTGGCGTCAGTTTCTCCTGAGAGTAGAACCCTGGGCATCTCATTTTTGAGATACGGGACGCCGCTCCTGTTCTTTTTGAATGACATCAAGCATTTTTGTTGAAACTGATCCGTGGCGTCTTTCAGTTGTTGTAGCTGCTCCAGAGAGAGATCCTCGATGGCAACATCCAGAAGGTCACTGATGTCAGGCATCTTGATTTTCGGCTGTTGGTCCCACTGGGCGTGCCAAAAAGTGTGTTGACGTAAAATCTGCACCTCACGCCAAGCACACAGCAAGCCGAACAAGCTAGCTTCACACGCGCAAAGATTCCAAGACGTGCCAGTCAATTTTCCCTGAAAATTAACAAAAAGACAAAGTAGTTAAATTCCAAAGCTTGGAACTTGCCGGGTGGTACCAGACAGTTCCATATTTACGGCTGGAAAGCCATGTGAGATGACATATAGCTATAAAGAGCTATCTGCCAGCAAAACTAGAAACCATTCGGGAGCTTTTAAAGTGCAAAATGCAACATAGCCGAACAGATGATGTATGCGTGACGAAAATTGGTCTTTGTTTGAATAAAATTGCACGTGCACGAAACCATGACCGATCCTCCATGATAAATAACAATAAATAATAAATGAAGTAAAGCATGATCATAAACATGTAATAAACAAGCATGGATAGGCCCAAAGCACTAGTCTACCGCATGGCTAGGTACTTTAAAACCCGTCAAGCATGATACCAAACAAATCTATCCACCGCATGATACAATTTGTTCGAAGATCACACTACTAACCACAAATAGATCTATCCACCGCATGATACAATCTATATATGGAAAGCTAAAAGCATGCAATATTTAAAACATGACTTATAAACACGTTTCACTCGTGAAAGCATAACCGAATACGGCTGTACAGCCGAATCGGGGTCCATGAAGAAGGAACAAATATTACCAAAAAAGATAAATCTATCAGATTGAATCGAAATCTAATCCACCGGATGATTAGCTCCAAAACAACCCAAAAATCTGCATCTACCGCGTGATACCCAATTCTTTCTAGATTTATACAAGATTTGGCAAGCTTAAACCCGCAACACGTGACAACCTAGATCGATTCGGTTTCGGCTATTAGGGAACATGTGATCCACGTGTCATTTAAACTAGGGACACGAGCTCGAATCGCATAAGGATCATCAAAAGAAATAAAGCCGATCCAAACGAATCTAGATTGGGCAAAGATGTGTTACATGAATTTAAACATAAATAAAACTCAAAACAACACGGGATAACTTAATGAATCTATTGAATCTTTCCAAAATCCAATAGAACCGATAACTAGCTCCAAGCTAGATCTTAGCCCACCGCATGGCTCATGACCTAACCAGAAACCTTCTTGAACCAAGCTTGAATCTACCGCATGACACGAAGCATGGTAACAAGACTACTTGCATCACGATCTAAATCCACCGCATGATACTAGACATGATACAAGGTCGTCGATACTTACGGAGGTCGACGGATCGATGAACCCTCTCGCAAAAACTTGACGACACGACAAGGACTCAAGGTTTTGGCGTAAAGCCGGTTTGTTATGGGAATGTTTTCGAATACAATTACATACATCCAGGGTCTGTATTTATACCCTGTCATGGCATGACTCCGAATGGACTACGAGCACAATATTTGATACCTAATTTATCTCTAAGTGCGATCGCTTATCCATCTATTCGTCCCTTCCGCTCGGGCCATGTCATCACGCAATCCCACAAAATCAGCGCAAACAGATTCCTTGTCGAACGGAAGCCAACTGCCGACCGCGAGCTCCTTTGCCGAATCTTTCTGCAGAAACCTTCCTTCTTCCGGACGGATCCTTTT
Organism: Cenchrus americanus; assembly: GCA_947561735.1. Classification (NCBI taxonomy): domain Eukaryota; kingdom Viridiplantae; phylum Streptophyta; class Magnoliopsida; order Poales; family Poaceae; genus Cenchrus; species Cenchrus americanus. The sequence goes on from OX387244.1 coordinate 197,745,909, forward strand.
ACCAAGTTGCGCCCACAACTCAGACTCTTCCTGTGCAAAATTTTAGTGTTAACACCTATTTTTCCCTTCCTATTTTCTTAGGATTTCCATAGGACTAGCTTGAGAGCTTCATGGTGAGATCTTGTTGAGAGGGTTGGATGATCGGGCGGCAAGCTAGACCTTTTATGAACTTTTGTGGCATGTATAGATGATTCGACGTGGTTCCTCAAGGTTTGGATGTGTTGTTCCCGGTTGTTCTTGGTGGTGATTTTCGGTGCCCTCGCTTGGTGATTTTCTCGGGGTGTTTTTGGGACCTTGCTCTTGGGGATTTGATGGAGGAAATTTTTGGGAACCCTTCGTGGTTCTTTGGGCTGTGATTCCCCTCCCAATTTCGTGAGTCAAGAGGCTCGATTTTGGTGGTTTCGGTGTTCTAGGGTTGGAGGTGCTCTTGAGGGTTGACTTTCGATTCCTCTTGATTGAGTGGGTTTTGGGGATCGAGCTTCTAGCCAAGGGTAGCCCATGAGGTTCCCCATCTATCCCCAAAGTCTCACTTTGATCCGTGGAACGAATCGGGAGATCGATTGGAGGGTGTGTTGAGTTTTTCCCGCGGGCTGTGTTCTTCCCGACTGTCCAGGCAAAACCGGCCTGACCGGTTTCCCAAACCGGTCTGACCGGTTTCGCCCTGTGGGCTGTCGAGAAGTGTTTTTGAGCAAGGAAGTCTCTGTTGTGTCATGGCTTCTTTTGTTCAGAGGTGGAAAGGCTCTTGAAGTGTTTTGGGTCTTTGGGGAGTTTCTAGACAAAATCAATCTGACCGGTTTGCCGAACCGTTCTGACCGGTTTCCCCTGCCTACATGAGGCTAAGTCCAACAGAAGCTGTCAGACCGGTTTCAGAAACTGGCCTGACCGGTTTGGGCTGCCAGCAGCCGTGTCGTGTGTGTTTCCGCTGCGTGTGTGTTGTGGCTGTTGGTTGGGTCTTGCACCTAGGTTCGGTAGCACTTCAGTGGCTACGTGAACTTGGCAAGAGAAGCTTCCGGAGGTGCACGAGTGAAATCGGTTTCATAGGCCGAATTCTTGAATAGAATTTTTATCGGCTCCCATTCACTCTCCCCCTCTCTGGTTCGCTGTTTCGGTCCTTCAACAACTCTACCCTTCAACAGCGAAGTAGGCTCGCTGGCGGTGAGGTAGGACCGGGGAACGCAAACAAGCACGGGGGATGAACAAGGAACTGAATCGCGGCGGCGGCTCGAGCGGAGAGAGGTCCGGCGATGACTGGCGGTGAAGAAGCAACGGTGCGGCCGCCGCAGCTCAGAGTTCGGGCAAATGCCGGCGAGGCTAGGCCATCACGTGTGCTTGGGAGCTTGAGTGGGTACTATGGAAGAGCTAGGGGTCACAGGTTTAACATGACAGCATGCGGAGCAACAATGTCGCTGGCGGCGCTAATGGCGGGTGGGGCGGACATCTCGGTTGCTCGGGCGCGCGAGGGAAAAGGAAGGGGAGGGTTTTATACGTGCGTAGAGGCGGTTCCACCTCACCGTCGTGGCGTACAGGGACTCCAGCATGGGCGCGGAGCGGCAGCGACGTGCGGTGGAGCTGACGACCAATGGGGAATGGCGGTTCGCTCGCTGGCGAGTGCGCACCGGCCGCGTGGCACCGGTCTAGGCCTCCACGTAAGCGTCACGGCCTCTAGTGCATAGTGGCGTTGGCTCGGGCCTCGGACCGCTTGGTTTTCTGTCACCTCGGCATGCACGCGCGAGCTGCGTACGGCATGACCGACGTGGCGGCGCGCGGGCGACGTTGTGCGCTAGAGCGCCGGCGTTCAAGCACAGTTTCGTTTAGCCCTTTTCAAGCTGAATTTTTTCCAAAAATTCAAACATGAGTGCTCCATACTTTGAATACAAAAGTTGTTAAGCAAGTTACCCTCTTCAATAATGCCAAAGGCTCGATAGGGTTTTACTCACTAGTTTGAGCAGGAACATCAGTGCAGAACAACCAAAATCTAAGCGCCGGTGAACAGTGATTCAGCGCCTGTTTTTGCATTTTTCACACCCTTGCACTCAAAATCAGCAATGCCAATCTTCATGAAAGTTGTGTGCCTTGCAAAACTGCACATTTTTCCTATTGGGTAATTTTGAGGTGTTTAGTGAAATTTTGGAGAACGTGCCAAAGTTGTAAACTGGCACAAGAGGGTCAAAGGGAACACTAGGGTTTTAGGCTAGGGTTTTGACCAAGAGTTGACCTAGGGTTCTCAAGAGTAGTTAGGGATGATATTAAGAGGTTCATTAGCACAAATCACCACTGAGCAAAAACACGAGGTGTTACACCCTCGCCCTCATTTCCGTCTTTAAGTTGCGATAATTAGAAATTAATCCTCGTGACCACCTCCTCCCTTAATTGCTCTGCCGTTTCTCGGCCCCACCACCTGCAATGTCCGCCGGCCACCTATTTCAAGGCCACCGGCCGCCGTCCCCTTCCGCTTCCCCTCCCTCTCTCTCTCTTTGTCCCTATTTAGGGTCGATCCCGAGCTCTCGCGCTTCCCTTCGATTTTGCATCACATCGTCGTGCCCTTGCCCACTAGAACAGCCACACTCGCTCTTGCCGCTGCCTCTGTTCTGCCATTGTCGCCGTTGAAGCTCTCGTCGTCGGTGAAGTGCCTCTGGGCCCTTTCTTTTCTTCTTTTTTCCGGTGTGATCACGACTCTCATGCAACGCTTCTTATCAAAGAGGTTCACCATCGGATCGTGCAGCACCCGAAGTTCTGCCTCCGCCCGAGCCCGCCGCCATCGCTGGTCATCATCGCCACTACTTCTTTCTCGCCAATGAACGTCTTAGGAAAATCCTTGTGAGGTTAGCATCATATCCACGTCATTACTTGTCTTGGGCACACACCGTAGCACCGGCGCCCTCACGCTGGCAAGGCCCACGCCGCCCCCTTTCGGTGCCGGCCGTCGTGGACACCCGAACCCCCGCTCTGAACCTCTGTATGTGTGTGCTAGTTTCCCTGCTACGCGTAGCACTCACTCACGCTCATCTTGGCTGTCAAGAACCCCTTCTCCGGCTCACGCCGGTGAAGCGCCATCGCGTGCCGCCACCCCTCTCTCTGTCCCGGCATACTCGCCACCGCTCGCCGCTTGCAGGCCACCAGGGTGTTGCGATCGCACATGGGTGGTCCTGATCAAAACGGGTGGGGGATACCCCTTGTCATAGTCCACCGTGGACCCGTGAGCCGGGCTCACGATGCGGTCCACCGCCGCCATGGCCATTGTTGAGCCGTTTTCTTTTGGAAGAAGTCCATTTTTGACCATCGAACTATTGTAAAAGTTTGATTTTGACAATCGAACGCGAAAACCGGAAATCTTTGGCCCTCGAACTCTTGAAACCGTTCATTTTTTGGCCATCTGGCGGTTTTGCAAGGTGGTTTCGGTGATGTGGCTGCCACGTGGCGGCGGGCCCACATGTCGTCCCCATCTCTCCTCCCCGCTTCCTCCTCTCTCTTCTCTGTCCTCTCTCTTCTCCTCTCTCCTCCGCCAACGGCGAACCCCCGCGCCTCTGGCTGCCCCTGCACCTCCCGAGTCCCGGCGACGACAGAGCTCGAGGTCGCCCGGCGGCGCTGCCCACGGCAGAGCTCGAACTCGCAGGCCAGCTTCACTGCCCCGCGGTGAAGCTCCAGCTCGCACCCCGGCGGCGCTAGCCCGTGGCAGAGCTCGGTCGTAGTGGGGTGCGCCCCCTACTCTTTGTTGACATCAGTTCTGGTGGAGCAGGGAATGACGACAGGAACAAGCGAGCAGGAGCACGCCTCCTCTGCCTCAGCGCTGGCTCGTTGACGGCAGCTCGAGCGTGGCCCTCCTCGTCCTAGCACAGTGAGGCTAGATCTGGAGCACCTCCGGGCTGGTCGGAGCGCCACCGGGTTGGAATTAGGTGGTCGTGGGAGCAAAGCGGCGTCCCTCCTCCGACGGCGGGCCTCCTCTCCCAAGCTGGGTGATGCAATGGAGCTCGGCGGCCGGACCTCGTGGAGCTTGCACGCGTGGCTCTTGGCGGCAGCGGCGGCTTCCCTCCTCCCCGAGCTTGTAGCTCGTCCTCCTCACTCCCCCACCCTTGCCGCACTTTGCTGCACCTGCAGCACCCAGCGAAGGGCTTGCCGGGGGCTAGTGCGGCTGGCCGGCAAGCGCTGCCAGCCGGGCGAGCTCGAGCTCTGCCGTCGCTGGGAGGCATGGAGGATGGACGCTGGTGGAGGAGAAAGGAGAAGAGAGAGGAGGGAGAGGAGAGAATACAGATGGAGGAGAGATGGGGATGACATGTGGGCCCCCCCGCCACGTGGCAGCCACATCACCGAAACCACCTTGCAAAACCGCCAGATGACCAAAAACGAATGGTTTCAAGAGTTTGAGGGCCAAAGATTTCTGGTTTTCGTGTTCGATGGTCAAAATCAAACTTTGACAATAGTTCGATGGCCAAAAATGGACTTCTTCCTTTTCTTGAAAGAGCCCTGGATTTTTATGTTTTTGCATGCCGGTCCTTCAACCTATATAAACCTTCACAAACAAGTCCTGGTTTTTATGTTTTAGCCCCTACCTTCTCTGTTAAATAGCACCTGAGGTCCTTTTCTAACCTTTTCACGTGTTAGCCCCTCTATTTCTATATAAAATTATGTTTTAGTTCTTGTTTTTCTTCATAATAGTTATGTAGGCTTAGTTTTCTTACAGAAAAGTCTCTGTAAGTTGTTTTAACCATATCTTTCAAGTTTATCTCCGTTTTTAGCATTTTATATACCGAGATGATCGTCTCGGCGAGTAGAATCTTTTAGACAGCGTGTTTTATGCTTTTGCTACTGTTTGGTGTACTATTTATTTATTGTTTGTTTGTATATGCTTGTGTGTAGATATCGTGCCTATTTCGTTTGAGCTCCCCATTGGAGACGATCAGGAAGAGCCTGTCTACGAAGAAGAAGATACCCAGTTTGTAAAGGAATTAAAGTGGATTTTCCCCTCTGCATATTCTCTTTTGAACCTATACAATTGCATGCTTACACAATGTTTACTTTACTTGCTGCTATGCATTAAATTGATGGGCAAACACCTTTCTAAGGACTTGACTAGATGTTTCACCCTATTACCTTGATCAACCCTGTTCAACAAATGTTTTGGGTAGATAATTGCTTAGTTGCTAAACTTGGGCTGGTTATGTTGGTCATGTATTGTAATCTGTTATGTCTATGAAATTGTTGGCTAAGAATAAGACAAGATCATATTCTTTAAATCGGAACATGGAGAACCACCCAAGATGACAGTACAACCACAGTCCACATGGCTCTATCTTAGCCAATTAATTAGGATAGTGGGTTTATCTGATAGCCTTTTTCTGATAGGGGCACAGGGGGCTCGGGGTTGCAGGGGTATTGTCTGGTTCTTCTGGGGTAGCAGCCTTTGCTAAGGTGCTGTCCATTAGGGAGGGTTATGGTCCGCCCTGAGCTGTAACTGTTGCGGGCCATTGGTTTCTCTACTTTCCTTTGTAAATGCTTTGTAGTGGACCCCTAACCACTCACGTAGGAAGTGTTTAAGGGTCTAGCTAACCCGGGCAACATGGGGAAGTCGAGCTGTGGGTAAAGTGTACAACCTCTGCAGGGTTAAAACTGATCGATCAGCCATGCTCACGGTTAAGAGCGGCTTGGACCCTCACATGATAATCAAACTTAAAGATGGATGTAAATCGTGGATGTTGTGGGTTTTTGGCGTGAGATGTCTTTTAAATGTTAAGTGGGTTGGTATAAACTTACATCTAATAACTAGGTGTTGTTAACTAAAATCTGACCAACTTATAAAATGCTAACTGCTGTAAACCATAGCCTATCCTTGATAGCCTTGCATGATTCCTCCACTTGCTGTGCTCCAACCATGAGAGTGCTCACCCTTGCTTACCGTTGTTCAGATGAGAACAACGGTGAGGAGTACTAGAGGGACTTCGAGGAGTTCTAAGGCATGCGGATCCCCTAGTCATTGTGCCTGTGGAAGTTGAAGAAGAAGTTGCTCGTTTAGTTATCGTTTTGTTCTCAGACTTTCGTGTCCACCCGTCTGAGTGTAATAAATGAATATTGTATCGGTTATACTCTTGTACGTTTGATTATAGTTACGGTATTACACTCTTTTATCTATCATGTGTGTGTAATTCTGATCCTGGCGCACATATGAGATACATTCGGTTTTCCTTGTAAAACCGGGTGTGACAATTAAGAAACCCAAGAACTGACTAGCTGAAACACTGAAAGCACATTTATTGGGATTCATCTTCAAACCATGCTTTCTTTTGCATCCCAATGTCTTTCGTAGATCTGCCAAGTGTTCCTTGTAGCTTTTTGACTTAACAACTACATCATCAATGTAGATTTCCACTATCTTGTTGATGAGTTCATGGAATATGTAATTCATGGCTCTTTGATATGTGGCACCAACATTCTTCAACCAAAAAGTCACGACAATCCACTCATACAATCCAACATGGTCGGGGCACCTGAAAGCAATCTTGGCAATATCCTCTATAGCCAAGAATATTTGATTGTACCCAGCATTACTATCCTGAAGCTAATAACTTTGTGCCCTGTAGTAGCATTGAACAGTGTATCGGCTACTGGCATTGGAGACCCATCCATCGGTGTTGCTTTGTTGAAGTCCCTGAAATCAAAGCACACACGTAGTTTGCCGTTTTTCTTGTAGATAGGGACTATATTAGAGATCCATTCGGCATATCAAAATTGCCGAATAAAACCAACTTCGAGTATCTTTGTTATGTCAGCTTTTATATCAGGATAAATCTTTATATTAAACCGCCTCGGGTGCTGCTGGAATGGTTGATTGTTTGGTTTAATGGGCAATCGATGCTCAACATATAGTGACATCATAAGTGAATAACAGAAACAATATCATGTAAAGAAAAAGAGATTATTAGAGATTTATAGTAGAATCCTGGGAAACAAAGGCTTCGGGCTTCACAGGCAATGGACTGGGGGTTGCGTACGCCTAGCACCATCTTCTGGACTTCATACACCTTCTTCTTCTTTGTGTGAGCAGCGGTTTAACAAGGATAAGTACACTTATGGTTGGTACTCAGCAAGGCCACAAAAGTTAACCAGAATGCACGGCTGCTCTTGACCATGAGCACGGCTGATCGATCAATTTTACACTCTGCAAAGGTTGTACACTTTCACCACAGTTTGCGTAAAAGTTCTGAAGAAATTTGAACCCAACCATGCGATGCTGACCAAGCCACATACCACACTTCCGAGTTGTGATATGGATAGGGACGCTATGAAGCCTTTACAAAGACATGCAAAAGAACCAACAACCCACGACAGTTACAGCACAGGGCGGACCATAAACCTCCCTAGTGGTAAGCACCTTAGCAAAGGCTGCTACCCCAAGAGAACTTGGCTATACCCCTGCAACCCCAAGCCCCCTGTGTTCCTTTCGGATAAGGTCATCAGTACAATCGCACACCTAATTAGTTGGCTAAGCAAGAGCCATGTGGACTGTGGTTGCAATGTCTTCCTGGGTGGTTCTCCATGTTCCGATTAAGTTATAGTATCCTTGTATTAAAGCATAGGTAGAAGCATGGTTAGGGTCACTTGCCTTTCTCCAACGAAAAGCTACTCTTGCTCTTCCGCTCGTTCTCTCCTGAAATTTCTGAACTTCCGATCAACAGTATGATCTTCTACTCGAAGCAACAACGACACAAACATGGAAAGCAAACATACAAGAACAACTAAGAACAATACACCGAATAAGAAGTCTTAAAAGAGCGGACGAGGGAAAGGCTCGGTTCTAAGAACACAAATGCAAGAAACGCTCAAGGCTATCGAGAGATTTGAATTATATCACACAAGGTTATGTGCTTGGTACATTTTAATTCAATAAAGTAATGTGCATAGGTTATTTCAAAGAAATACCCTACGTAGAATTAAGCCAATTATATTTATATATAAAAGTCAATGTAGAGCTTAGTCAAATTTTATTATAAATATTTAATTATAATTTATGCAAATTAAATATTTAATTTTGAAGGATGTGTGTAAAGCATCTAAGCGTGTAGATTAATATTAAGAGTTCAACTAAACCAATTATATTTCAAAACATATTTGTATTCATATTAGTCAAATTAACATTTTATTAAGAAAGCTCTGGATGTAGCCTATGTCTTATTAGAAAACAAATTGAATATGCATTATCCCATTTTAATTTTGATTATGAAAATCAAGGTATAATCTATTTATCTTTTAATTGGAATGATTATTTAAATAAGTATTAATCAAAATTATTATTCTTATGAAAACACGTGTTGATTTCTAATTAGATTTTAATTAGAAAAGTACGTATATAAGTACTTAATCATATTTAAATATTATAAAATAGAGATCATGGTCAACATTGCTCCTAACGCATACTTGAAACGATTGAAACAGAGCTAAAACGCATAAACTGCGCACTAAACAAGGCTACAAGGGATAAACTGTTAGAGAAACTAACTATCAGGGGCTTAACTGCAAGAAACTAGGGGCCTAAACCTAAGCCTTCAAAAGATCCGAGGGCTCGGGTGTAAAAACGATGGCTAAGGACGGTGGCCGATAAACTAAAGAAACTCAGGGGTTTAAACGAAAGGAAACAGACAGGTCTGTAAGGGTTTTTATAGGTGGAAGGACAAACATGCAATTTCTGGAAAAGATAGGGGATCTTTTGCAAAAAGGTAGGTGAAGCCTGGGTAGACCGTGAAGGACCGATTAGGCGACCAGAGACAGGGGGAGTTAATGGGAGCCGATAAAAAATCTTTTCAAGAACTTGGCCTATGCCCCCAAATCACTTCCGAAGAATCTCGCATACACTTGCCAAGATCACGTAGTCACAACGGACCTACTGACCCTAGGAACAAGTTAGATCAAGCCTAAGAACAAAGCGGAAGCAAGTGCCAAACGAACTGAGAGAAAAAGCTAGCGCGAGGCAAACTGCAGCAAAAATTGTCGGTACTACCGGCCCTAGGTCGGTACTACCGATATGGGCTTACTGGCACCTAAAAACTAGGTTATCGGTACTACCGGCACTGGGTCGGTACTTCCTACTATCGGTACTACCAATCTTGTGTCGGTACTACCGATAAGGACTCTCTGGCAGCTGAAAATCAGGTCATCGGTACTACCTGCACAGTGTCGGTAGTACCGCCCCCCCTAAAAATCAGCCCGCGAAACAGCCCCAAACTTTCGATCGACGGAACTCCCAAACAACTTGGAGTCTTGAGACGAAATTTTGGGGAGATGTTAAGCACCCCTAGGTGAGATTATACCCCAAAAATCTCGTCTCCAAACCCACCAAAACACCGGGAATCGTGGATCACACGAGCTCAAGTTCTACTCATGAGTTCATCCAAAGAATCACGAATCTAGGACGATTTGAGGAGTTTGGGGGCAAGAAATCATTGGGAAAAAAGGCACAAGGTACTCATGGATGAATCCCCCAAACAAATCCGAGCAAAATCCATGTAGAAATGAGAATGAAAACGAGCACGAAAATAGCACAAAAATGACTCCGAAAATCATCACGGGAACCACAACGCCGAATCTTCTATACAAACCAGGAAAGATTCACAAGGTCAGCATGTCGCCCTAACATCTATCCCTCTCAACAAATTTCTCATGAAGCTCTCGTGCTAGCATAGAGAAAATGGAGAAGAAAATAGTCTAGGAAAAAAGAGAAAGAGGAAGGGGGAAATGAAACCCTAAGTCGCGGAGAGAGGGAGCCATCCACCCACACTCATGGCTTATATATCTGGTACCGCCGGTGTGGTAAATGACTCGACTACCCCTAACTCAGCTATTGGCGATACAACCCACGCAGGGGCATTTATGTAATGTTTGTGGGTCTTGCCATCGGACGGCCACGCCTCGCCGCATCCCGCGTCCTCCCGACGCAAGCCATGCGATCACGCCGCATGTCCTCTGCTTCGAAGCTTCCCGACACGCCCGGATCACGTCTCCGTCGTGTTGGGCCTTCGGACTTGGTTTTGAGGCTCAAACCAAGAAACCGTCCTCCGATGGTTTTGTGGGAAAACCACCAAACCCCACGTGCTCGGCCCGGCCTCCCGTCAAGCCTCTTGACTCGATCGCCATCGTGCACCGGCTCGATCGTCCACGACTTCGTCTTGCTCGTCTCGCCACTGTGGCCCGCACCTAGTCCCGCTATCCACCGGGTCCCTCGAACTGAGCCTACTTGTCTCTCCATCTCCTTGAGGCCCCTCAAGGCTGAAGACCTTTCGTGCCCGTTCTTCATCTGCAACAACACGAACTAGGCCGCAGCCTACACCTGCGCCCTGAGCCAAGAGTCAGTCCAACACCCGTTGTCAATCACTCATCACTGAGGAGCGGTCATCCATCGACCACCGGGATGCTCCTGGTCCTCAATCTCCCCCTTGATGAGTGCATTGACAACACACAACGCGAAATGAAATTCAGAGAAAGAAAGTAAGAAGAAAGAAAAACAAAGAAGCTCAACTCATGACCAAAACCAAAGAAAAGCAAAGAAAGGTCACAAGCTGAGCAAAGCACAAACTCCACACTGAAAACAGCAAGAAAGCTCCCCTGAGCAAATGCAAGCTCCCCCTGAACATGTGGATGCAAACTTCCAAATTTTAGATGCATTTTTCTGAATTTTTCATTAAGCTCACCTATTCTAGATTTGCATTAAGCTCACCTCTTCCCCCCTGTTGACAATGTATGAATCAAGGTGAAAATGCAGAAATGTAAGACAAAGCATAAAAAACATCTACATGAGCTTCTCAAAAAGGCCAAATCTAGTGTCAAAGGCTACAAATGAGACAAAGAGCACACATATGGATCATAGCAGAGTCAAAGCATTGCCAAAAGTAATATATGGAAATATAGGCATGTGACAAGGCAAATCTTCAGATTTGAGCAATTTTATCAAAAGATGGCTCACTTCAAATGTAAAGGCCTATCCATGTCATATTCGAGCCAAAAACATGCATATCATCGAGAGATCATTGCAAACACCCATAAAGCAAAGCATGTCATGTTAAAGCTCATGAGCCATGTGTCCACTTCGGGGAGACTTCTCCACTAGTGAACATCATGCAACATGTTTTGCACCCATGTGTGAAAGATAAGACATTTTAAGCATAAATATGATGGATGGAGCATTTTTCAAGCATACACATTGCTTTTCAAGATTAATTCATTTCATGGTACATGAAGTGCCTTTGCGGCAAAAAGAAGCTTATGCTCCTCCATGAATGCAACATAGGCTAAACATTCACAATGATATCGGCCTTTGGCCCAAATGCAAGAAAGAGACATCCAAGCACAATCTAAGCATGAAAAGCACATTTTTGACCAAAACGTGACATGGATACACTACTACATGTGAGTGGAGCACATTTCATCAAATTTAGTCAAGATTAGCATTTAATTCAAAAAAGCTATCTCACAACACATATATCTCAAATATTCCAAGAGCTTAGCCTCACATAGCCATTTCTCCACACAAATGACCAATATCTCACAAGTAGCCAAAGAAACTTAAATAAGGCATATGGAAGAAGCTCATCATCCTAAAATGCAATATGATACAAATGCAACATAATATATAACAAGATGGCTATCCTACCATGGTTTATACATCAAGCAAAGCATGTATATACATCAAGGGAAACATGGTATGATACATATGGTATAGAAATAAATCCCCCAAGAATCAACTAGAAAGAGCAACAAACCCCAAGTCCCCCCCGCAAGCGCACAAATGTAGCTTGGTCGAGAGGCTTTGTAAAGATGTCTGCAAGCTGATCTTGGGTAGGGACATGACTCAACACAATGATCCCTTTCTCCACATTGTCTCTCAAGAAATGATACCTCACTTCTATGTGTTTGGTTCTAGAATGAAGCACTGGGTTTTTTGCTACGCTTATGGCACTGGTGCTATCACAAAAAAGTGGGATCTGGGTGCACTCCTCACCAAAGTCTCTCAAAGTGTATGAGATCCACAACAGCTGGGAACAACAACTCGCTGCTGCAACATACTCCACCTCGGTGCTAGACTGAGCTACACTAGATGGCGGGAAGACCACGAAACCAACAAGGACCCAAGAAACTGGCAAGTACCAAGTAGACTTCCTCTCGACTCGACAACCAGCAAAATCCGCATCAGAAAAACCATGAAGTGAAAGAGTCGAGGAGGAAGAATACCAAAGGCCAAGACCAGGGGCAGACTTTAGGTACCTGAAGATCCTCTTGACGGCCTGTCGATGTGATGTCCTCGGCGAAGCCTGAAAACGAGCGCACAGACACACACTGAGTTGTATGTCTGGCCTCGTCGCCGTCAGGTAGAGAAGGGAGCCGATCATGCTCCGGTACTCCCGCTGGTCCACTGGTTCTCCGTCCTCGTCCGCGTCCAAAGTAGCCGTACTCCCCATGGGTGTCTACATAGGCTTTACATCTTGCATCTGGAACTTCCTCAGCATGTCTTTCGTGTACTTGGTCTGATGTACAAATGTCCCATACTTCACTTGCTTGATCTGCAACCCGAGAAAGTATTGCAACTCGCCCATCATGCTCATCTCGAATTCCCTGCTCATCTCATCTGCAAAATTAGCAACAAGGTTATGTGACGAGCCACCAAAGACAATATCATCCACGTATATTTGCACAATCAACAAGTCATTCCCATGCTTGAGGAAAACCTCTCAATCTCCCATACCAAGCCCGAGGAGCCTGTTTCAACCCATACAGAACCCTTTTCAACCTGTACACCCTGTGTGGATACTTCTCACTCTCGAACCCCGGTGGCTGCTTCACATACACCTCCTCCTCTATGACCCCATTCAGAAAAGCACTCTTCACATCCATTTGAAACAACTTGAACCCTTTAGCCACGGTGAAGGCTAGAAGGATTCGAATTGCCTCAAGACGGGCCACAGGAGCAAAGGTCTCCTCATAGTCGATCCCCTCCTTCTGACTATATCCCTGAGCAACAAGTCTGGACTTGTTCCTCACAACCATCCCATTCTCCCCCTCTTTGTTCTTCCAAACCCATTTGGTTCCTATAGGATGGCAATTTGGAGGTGGTTCAACTAACTCCCACACCTGGTTCCTCTCAAAGTTTTCCAACTCCTCATGCATAGAATTGACCCAGTTTGCATCAGATAAAGCATGTCCAATGTCCTTGGGCTCCAAGGAGGAAACAAATGTAGCATGAGCGAAATGAGAGGAATTTTTGGACCTTGAACGCGTAGTACGTTTGTCGATGTCCCCAATGATCTTCGATAGGGGATGCACTTCTTGAATCCGCCGGGGAGCCTCACGCCTCGAGACTACCTCCCCCTCAACTTCAACTTCTCTAACCTGGTCCTCTTGTCGCACCGTCGTTGTCCATGAAGTGGACGGTCCACCCTCCGTAGTGGTCGTAGGGGAAGTAGTGGGTACACAATCAGCTTCAGGCGCATGGTTCTATCCATCATCATCTACAGCTTCATCCTTCTCCTCTTCAAAGAGGTCCTCAGCCATCCCTTCATCACCTGCACATTCAAACCCAGGAGAGGTACATGGCATTGTCTCGTCGAAGGTTATCTCGCAAGTCTCCATGATTTTGTTAGTCTCAAGGTTAAGCACCCTATAGGCTCTAGAATGATTAGCATATCTAAAGAAAATCCCATCACTAGACCTAGCCTCAAACTTGTCGAGTTTTCCCTTCTTAAGAATAAAGCACTTGCATCCAAAGACTCGGAAATGACTCACCTTGGGTGCCCGACCATGCATAAGCTCATAACAGGTCTTCCTCTTGAAGGCTCGCAATAAAGTCCTGTGGGAGACATGACAGGCCGTATTGACCGCCTCAGCCCAATACCTCCTAGGAGTCCTGTGCTCATCGAGCATCGTCCTAGCCATCTCACAAAGAGTCTGATTTTTCCTTTCCACAACTCCATTTTGAGGGGGCACAAAAGGGGTCGAATACTGATGTTCAAGACCTAGATCACGACAGAAGGCATCAAAACGAGAGTTCTTGAACTCTGAGCGATTATCACTGCGGATAGCTCGAATGGCATTCCCATGCCTTTCATTCTTCAACCTCGCGATTAGATCTCGAACAAAACCAAATGTCTCACTTTTGTCCTCCAAGAAAAACACCCAGGCATAGCGCAAGTAATCGTCCACCACAACAAGGACATACCACTTCCCACCCACCGAGCGAACTCGAGCTGGCCCAACAAGTTCCATATGCAACAGCTCTGTCGGACGCTCGGTCATGACATCGGTCAGGGGTGGATGGGGAGTGGCTACCATCTTGCCATGCCTACACGGAGCACAAACCAAATCCTTCTCAAACTTCAACCTCGACAATCCTCGGACAAGGTCAAAACCACTCAAGCGGAAAACCAAATCAAAGCTCAAGTGACCCAACCGCCTATGCCATTTCCATAAATCAGAAGAAGGACCGGCCATCAAACAGCGAGCAGGACCCAAAGAACGAGAAAAATCAGCCCTGAAAATCTGACCCTCAGGGATGATCATACAAACAAGATCACCTCGAGAATCCAGCAAATGAGACTCACTAGACTTGAAACGCACCTCAAAGCCCTCGTCAAGCAACTGAGAAACCGAAAGCAAATTCAAACCCAAAGACTTCACAAGAGCAACCCTCTTCAACGTTACCTTGTCACTCACATGCACCACACCCTCAGAAATCACCCTTCCTCGTCCATTGTCCCCAAACGTGATGTACATCTTTTCCTTCACTAGGGTGAGGCTGGAGAACCACTTCTTGTCTCCGGCATGTGTCGGGAACATTCGGAGTCGATTAACCAAATGTTCTCCATGCCTCCTGCCTGTAGTCAGAAACAAGAACGTGAATGAGCCAACGACTCGACACTGGGGTTAGCACAAAGTAAGTTGAACCAGTGTCGATCCATCTGCTCAAAAGAGGGGTTAGCAAACATCATTCCCTTGCCACCAAATTTCCCATGTTCCATGGAAGGAGTACGAGCACCACGAGGGTGGAAACGTGGTCCGTAGTTCCTCTGGAACCCAAAGCTGCGATCATCTCCCCTAAACCTGTATTGAGGATGAGTAGGGGGACGTCCAGCAAAACCACCACGAGCCCGACCAAACCTCTCACCAACACGCACACCATCATCTCTCCTATCAAACCTCTCACCACCACCTCTCTGTGGGAACCTACCACCCTGAGCACCAACTCTACCAACACTCCTCACACTTCCCACACCCCGTGGAAGCAGCACTCTAGGCTCAGGAATACCATGAGACTGGTGATACCTGTCCTGGTTTGCTTGCTCCCTAGCAAGCCTCTCACCCCTCTTCCTCTTGTAGCAAAACTCTGCTAGATGCCTCTCCTTGCCATAATACTCACACCTAAAGGCGATGGGTTTTGTTTTTGGCTCTGGCTTCTCTCTAGGTTTCACAGCCTTTTCACTCACAAACTTCACCGGTTTCTGGAAGTCATTTATTTTAGGTGGGAATTTGGGTGGATCTTGGGTTGTGTCAAGCTTGTTGCAAAGGTGGTTGGGCTTTGGTGTGAAAGAGTTCTTGGGTGCTTTTGGAAGTGGGACTTGGATGTCTCCGATCACATCAAACTTGGGGTTAGACTCAACACACTTCTCATACACACTCTCCCCACTGTTTTCTCCCACTTTCTCACCCAACTTCTCAAAACCCAAACCACGACCATCCGCTCTCTTGAACTCCTCAATCATGATTTTCAATTGAGGTTCTTGCCCAGACAACCAACCCAACACCTTCCTCAAATAATCATTCTCCTCATAGATGACATCCAAACGGGAAGTAAGTTCAAGATTGCGCAAAGTAACTTCATCACAGCTAGTGCATGCATTGACAACGGAAGATTTCAAAGAATCTTCCAAAGTGCTAATGGTAGAATGAGCATCAACAAGCTTAGCATGCATAGCAGGACATGATTTACAAGCACCAAGCAAAGTGGGTCTAGCCTTAAGCTCATCATACTTAGTCCTAAGAGCATCTAGTTTAGCCAAAGTGGAAGCATTCTTCTCATTAAGCAATTTGATCTCATTCAACCATGCATTACATTCAGAACATTCAACATCATCAGAAATGGTAGGAGTAAGTTTCAAAGAGTCATTCTCAAGTTTCAATTCAAGCAATTTAGACTCTAACTCTCCTACTTTATCATAAGCATTCTCAAGTTGAGCCCTAAGATCTCTCCTCATCTTCTTAGCATCTCTCAACACACTATCACGGTTGTCAATCAAGCCATTCAACCTAGTGATCTCAGTAAGCAAAGAGTCGGGGTCACGGTTTACCTCATCCTCTGAGTCGAAGTCGGTGTCTTCCTTCTCGCTCTTCTTGCTGCTTGAGCTATGGGCCATGCCACAGAAACCTCCAAGTGCCACACGGCTCAAACCACTGAGGTTCCGGCTTGCATTCTTCTTGCCCGTGCACCTCCTGGCGTCTTCATCCTCACTGATTGAGCTTGAATGCGCATCGCTTGAGCTTGTGTCGACGTCGCTTGCACCGGCCACCATAGCTCTTGCCTTGTCCTTCTTGTGGCTGCCCTTGCTCGATCGCCGCTTGTCCTTGTCCTTGTTCTTGGACTTGCTGTAGTGCTTGCCCTTGGAGGATTACTTGTCTTCACGCCTTGGGTGTGCCTTGTACTCGCTCATCTTGTACTTGTTCTCCTCCGCTTCAAGGCACTCGGCGATGAAGTGTCCACGCTTGCCACACTTGTAGCATGTCCCCGAGCTCCACCTTGCATTCCTCCGGTTCTCATGATGTCGATTAAACCTCCTTGAGAGCAAGGCCAGTTCCTCCTCGCCCAGCACATCCAACTCCTCATCTGGAATAGACATGAGAGAAGACAAGGAAAACTGTCGACAGGAAGGGTTAGTGTTAGCTTTGCCTTTGATCCACCCACAAGAGCAAGACTATGATCAGTTGAGCCCTCATGCTTGGATTGCAACTTCCTGTCAACCTCAGCCGACTTGAGCTTAGAAAAGAGATCATCCAACTCAATAGTCAAGTATTGCCCTGACTCTTTGATGGCGTCAACCGTAGCACCCCAAACATTTTGGTCCAAGATATGCAAAAGCTTCAAAGCTTGATCATGTTCGGTGTAAGGGAAATCCTCAACATTGGCCTTCATGTTGTTCACGATGGCGGTGAACCTCTGAAACATCGCATCAATGTCCTCACCGGGAAGTTGAGTAAAGTTCTCATATTGCATCCGGTAAGAAACAAAGAGGCGAGCCTTCACATGGTTATCACCACCGTGAGAAACCAACAACTTCTCCCAAATTTGCTAGGCAAGATTCAAATGGCGAACATGCTCAAACTCAGGATCACACAAGCTTCGGACCAAGTGATCAACGGCTTTTGCATTTGCCTCATACTTGGCCTTAGCACCGGCATCGGTCACCATAAGAGTGTGGATATCCTCCGGAATAGCATAGGTCTTGTCAAGCACAATGAAAACCAACAACTTGCCACAAAGAAAGATCATCATTCAGGCCGCTCACTTGTGGTAACGCTTCCCATCGAAGTGCGGCGGACCGCCCTGCTCAACGTACGCCATCTTAGGATTCAAGACTTGTCAAAGTCACCACAAATCCGGCACCAAGCTCTGATACCAATTGAAGGTCCGATTCGGCGACCAGAGAGGGGGGAAGTGAATGGGAGCCGATAAAAATTCTTCTCAAGAACTTGGCCTATGCCCCCAAATCACTTCCGAAGAATCTCACGCACACTTGCCAAGATCACGTAGTCACAACGGACCTACTGACCCTAGGAACAAGTTAGATAAAGCCTAAGAACAAAGTAGAAGCAAGCGCCAAACGAACCGAGAGAAAAAGCTAGCGTGAGGCAAACTGCAACAGAAATTGTCGGTACTACCGGCCCCAGGTCGGTACTACCGATATGGGCTTACTGGCACCTAAAAACCAGGATATCGGTACTACCGGCACTGGGTCGGTACTTCCGACTATCGGTACTACCGACCTTGTGTCGGTACTACCGATAAGGACTCTCTGGCAGCTGAAAATCAGGTCATCGGTACTACTTGCACAGTGTCGGTAGTACCGCCCCCCCTAAAAATCAGCCCGCGAAACAGCCCCAAACTTTCGATCGACGGAACTCCCAAACAACTTGGAGTCTTGAGACGAAATTTGGGGGAGATGTTAAGAACCCCTAGGTGGGATTATACCCCAAAAATCTCTTCTCCAAACCCACCAAAACACTGGGAATCGCGGATCACACGAGCTCAAGTTCTACTCACGAGTTCATCCAAAGAATCACGAATCTAGGACGATTTGAGGAGTTTGGGGGCAAGAAATCACTGGGAAAAGAGGCACAAGGCACTCATGGATGAATCCCCCAAACAAATACAAGCCAAAACCGTGTAGAAACGAGAATCAAAACGAGCACGAAAATAGCACAAAAATGACTCCGAAAATCATCACGGGAACCACAATGCCGAATCTTCTATACAAACCAGGAAAGATTCACAAGGTCTATCATGCCGTCCTAACATCCATCCCTCTCAACAAATCTCTCATGAAGCTCTCATGCTAGCCTAGAGAAAATGAAGAAGAAAATAGTCTAGGAAAAAAGAGAAAGAGGATGGGGGAAATGAAACCCTAAGTCGCGGAGAGAGGGAGCCATCCACCCACACTCATGACTTATATATCTGGTCCCGCCGGTGTGGTAAATAACTCGACTACCCCTGACTCAACTATTGGCGATACAACCCACGCAGGGGCATTTATGTAATTTTTGTGGGTCTTGCTATCGGACGGCCACGCCTTCGCCGCACCCCGCGTCCTCCCGACGCAAGCCATGCGATCCCGCCGCGTGTCCTCGTGTGGGGCCTTCGGACTTGGTTTTGAGGCCCAAACCAAGAAACCGTCCTCTGATGGTTTTGTGGTCAAACCACCAAACCCCGCGTGCTCGGCCCGGCCTCCCGCCAAGCCTCTTGACTTGACCGCCACCGTGCACCGGCTCGATCGTCCACGACTTCGTCTTGCTCGTCTCGCCACCATGTGGCCCGCACCTAGTCCCACTGTCCACCGGGTCCCTCGAACCAAGCCTACTTGTCTCTCCATCTCCCGGAGGCCCCTCAAGGCTGAAGACCTTTCGCGCCCGTTCTTCACCTGCAACAACACGAACTAGGCCGCAGCCTACACCTGCGCACTAAGCCAAGAGTCAGTCCAACACCCGTTGTCAATCACTCACCACTGAGGAGCGGTCATCCATCGACCACCGGGACGCTCCAGGTTCTCAGACCGGTACGCAATCTATTGACCGGGGAAACTGACTCGATCCAGGGCGTTGGTTCGTGGATGGACGACAGGGGAAGCACCGATGGAGCAAGCGGTGGCGGACGGGCGGCACGCGGCGGCGCCGAGCGGCGACCTCACCGGAATTCGCCCGGATTCGAGCGTCCGCTCACCAAACGAGACACGAATAGGCTTTATAGGAAGCTACTGAGCTCTCGAACTTACTTGGTAGGATGGCGAGGCTGATAGG
The DNA here is from genome assembly GCA_947561735.1 of Cenchrus americanus. NCBI lineage: Eukaryota > Viridiplantae > Streptophyta > Magnoliopsida > Poales > Poaceae > Cenchrus > Cenchrus americanus. The sequence goes on from OX387244.1 coordinate 197,765,442, forward strand.
GCGGTGGAGCGGGCATCGCGTCCGGCGGGGCGGTTGGCGGCGGCTCGGCCAACTCTGGTAAGCTTGCGTAGCTTCTAAAAGCTCAGGTGTGAAAGGAAAAGGGCACAGGAATGCTACTCACCTCGAGTCGAAGCTCCATTAGGACCCTTGGCGATCGAGAGGCGGCGAGGAAGGAGATCAACGTGGGTGGCGGCGCTCCGGTCGTGGCTGCTGCTGCGCTACGCGGGCGAGGGGAGGCAGAGAGGAGGTGTGGGGTGTGCAGGGAGCTCGAGATTGCCTTTTATAGGGTGGAGGGGGAGTAGGAGGGGGCGCTAAGGCAGTAGGGAGAGCTCCGGTGGTGGCAACATCAATGGTGGTGGGGTGTTTCAGTGGGAGAGGAAAGGGGGCGAGGCGGCGGTTGGGGAAGAGGAGAGGATGGGGCGGCACAGGGGTGAGTGCGCGACGTCGCATTGATGGAGAGCTCGGTCGGGGAATGGTGAAGGACCGATTAGGCGAAGTAGAGAGGGGGGAGTGAATGAGAGCCGATAGAAATTCTTCTCGAAGGAAATAGAGGCTCCAACAAGACGAACACAACTTGCAATTCACGTCTCTGACTCAACAACCCAAGTTGGCCAAGACCACATAGCCACTGAAGTGCTACTGGTCCTAGGAACCAACAACTCAACCAACAGAACTGTTGACGGTGAAAATCCGTCAACCTAGCCATGAGTTTACCTTCGGTGTTGGCATGAGTTTTATACCTTATCCATTGGTACTAACACCCGTGGTATAACAAGTTCACGTGTGCATGTCAGTTTTGGAGTTTAGTGTTTATGCAGGGTTTTAGTGTTGAATGCAAGACTTTCGGGATAAGTTCATCAAGCACCTCATGACAAGACCTTGAAGCCCCGTACAAGTCATGCAATGAAGCAAACTTAACTCCAAGAAGCCAGGGACTTGATCCGAGAATTCGACAGACTCCGAGGACCTGACCAGAAAAGTGCTGAATCTTGCAAGACAAGGAGTTGAGTCCAATTCGGAGAGAAACCGACGACATGGACCTACATGCAGAAGGGGGAAACATCCGGAAGCAAGGGAACCGACGTGGAGCGAAGGAGCCCTCGGGGCGGGCATAGATGGGCCCGGGCCGGCCGGCCCCCGATCCGGTCGGCCCGTGCCCATCTAGGGCCCAAATGCCCCCTCCTTTGCCCTAGCCGCCAATCGGGCTATTTATAGCCCCCCGACCGAGAGCCTCGTAGAGAAGAATTCGTCATCGGCCGCCGAGGAGCGAGAGAAGAGAGGGACACCATCTCGGAGAGGAGAGGGTCGAGCTAGTTGACTAGGGTTTCCCTAGCCGACGTGGGAACCTTGCACGGAAGACCACGTCGGAGTTCCCGAGCTAGAAGCAAGATCAAGGAAGGATCCCGGTGGTGATCTTGTGTATGTATCATTGTTATAGTTGAATTATCAAGTTGAATCTTTTCCTAGCGATCAAGTGTTTCCTCGAAGATTTCGTTTTTCGATCGGCTTTGCTTATTCCAATTCTATTCTCGAGATAGATTACATAGGGTGTTCTTGTAGCCGCGGTGGCTAGAGGTACACGCCGGATCTTCCGAAAGAATCTTGACTTGTCTTTTGACTCGCCCCTAAGCTCCCCGCATGAATAGGGATACGTTGTGACGAACGGGGGTCTCGAAAGGCGGATGTTTTCAGATTTGGACGGGAAACCACGATTTAAAGAGGCTTCTATTAAGATTCGATTTGCTACTTCTTCTCTTGCTTGGAACTTCAACAAAAGGCTTACCCCGATCCCTCTAGATCGGTTTATCTACCCAATCTTACTTTGTTTTCTCCGGTCTTTAGTAGATTAGATTCGTTTTGTGTCTTTTACTTAGATGCATTTGGGTTTTATCGAAGATTGGAGTTACATGGCTTTATTAGATTAAGTTTTGCGTCACACATTTGTTCCACGGATTCGATACCTTGGGTTCACCACTCGAGGGAAGAAGGGTCCCTTGACTACGACGGGAGACTTGTACGCTTGCGAGTCACAAACGAACTTTGATATAATTATTAACCGTCAACAAGCCCCTTTTTCTGGCGCCGTTGCCGGGGAACAAGTGATCAAGATTTGATTTTTTATTGCCTTTTTGTAATTTTCAGTTTTCTTTTTGTTTTTATTTTTGCATCTACTAAATTTTGATCATCCTCAAAATACATCTAATCTAGTTTGTCTAACCCTAGTTTTTATAGATTTGTTTTTACTTTCTATTTTTTTGCATACTTTGTTTATTGCTAACCCTAACGGAGATGGACGGCTACCTCTCCAACAAACCCAATAATTTTGTGGATGATCCGGAAAAAAACTTTACAGTGCTAAGGAGACGTGAAGCACATGAAGCTAAAAAGCTGGATTTTGTAGATTCGGAGTCGGAAGACAAAGGATCGCAGGAATCTCCGAAGAATTCACCACCTCAAAGTCCTCGGGAGAATTGACTTCCACCGATGGGTCACCAACCACCGCAAGAACGCAAGATTGGGGAGCTATGCACCCCAGACATCATCGACCTACCAATCTTGAACCTTGAGGAGATCGGAAGACCATTCGAGATCAAGACCTCAACAATCCGCATGGTGCAACATTCACCCTTCACCGGTAAAGAGGATCCGAACCTTCACCTCCAAGCATTCATTCAACTATGTCAGACTTTCAACATGGATGGGGTGACTCAAGACCAAATGAGGGCAAGGCTTTTTCCGTTTTCACTACTCGGGAAGGCTTTGCAATGGTTCCACTCTCAACCGGCGGAGACGGTGCAAAATTGGAACACGTTGATGAAGGCTTTCATGAAGGATTACTACTCACTGGGTAAAACTCAAAGCTTGCGTAATAAGATTGCCACCTTTGTTCAATATCCTACGGAAACTATCTCGGAGGCATTCGAGCACTTCAAAGAGTACACCCGGGTGGTTCTACATCACAAGTTCCCGAAAGAAGACCTCGTGCAAAAGTTCTATCAAGGACTCACCATGGCGTCAAGGACGATCATCGATGCATCGGTGGGAGGATCCATCATCGAACTTACACCGACGGAAGCTTTCACTCTATTCAAGAAGGTCGCGGATAATGACACGTGGGCGTCGTCCGGGCGCCTACATCCGGTTCAACCCACGGGAAACATCAAAGGAGTCTTGCAAGTGGGGAAGGAGAACATACTTGAAGGCAAGATCGACTCGCTCATGAGGAGGTTGGAGAAGATGGAGATGGAAAAGAAAGAGGCTCAAGACTTGAAGTCCGCTGAAGCAAGGTCCACATGCGAAGAATGTGGAGAGTATGGCCATGTCCGCAAAGATTGTCCGGAGGAAGCCAAAGTGCTCGACTACATGAGGAAGGGAGAATTGCCGAACTTCCGCTACGGGCAAGGTAGGCCTCAATTTAATGCAAGCTCATCTATTCCTAACGCGGTTCCGCTTCGTATACAATTGAAGGAGTTCATGGATGAGCAAGCTAAGATCAACAAGGACACCGTCACCAAGTTCAAGACCATAGACAAGGTGTTGGAGAACATCGATAGCAAGGTGACGGAGGTCGGAAGTTTCAATCATCAAGTGCTCAACATGATGAAGATGCTCGAGACGCAAGTTGGACAACTTGCGGGGCGCCTCACTAATGATGAAGGGAAGCTTCTGGGACAACCCAAATGTCCCGAATCGACGAAGGCCATTCAAACGCGTTCGGGGAAGGAGACCGAAGATCCGGAACGTTCCGCGGGAGCAAGGAAGCTTAAACCATCCACCGAGGTGGAAGGAGCTGCTAAAGAGAAGGTTACGGGGATCGTCACCGAGGAACCCGAATTCGAGATGCCGGAGGAAGACACGAGGATACCGCAACTCAAGCCACGCTACTTCCGAGGTAAACTTGACAACCACTTTGAGAAGTTTGTGGAAGTTGTGCGTAGACTTAGTATCAACATGCCATTACTAGATGCCCTACAAGTACCTACATATTCTCGTTACTTTAAAGATATACTTGCAAATAAATATGAGATAGCAACACTCGGGGTAGATCATGTCAAGATGTCCGAGGAGTGTAGTGCCGCTATTGCTAATGGGCTAGAGAAGCAAAAAGACCCCGGGTGCCCTACAATTCTATGTTCGGTTGGTTCTTTCAACTTCGAGAAGGCGTTATGCGACCTTGGAGCTAGTGTAAGCGTCATGCCGAGGGATGTGTTCGAGAAGCTACGCCTACCAATGGAGCCTACGGGAATATGTTTGGAGTTGGGAGACAACTCGATTCGCTATCCCTTGGGCATTGCTGAAGATGTACCCGTGAAGATTGGACACCACTTCATCCCCGTCGACTTCGTTGTGCTCGAGATGGGAGGGAGGGAGAAGCCACCGCTCATCCTAGGGAGGCCGTTCCTCAAGACCGTGGGAGCTACTATTGATGTTGGCAAGGGGGAGATCATGTTCGATATCAACGGAGAAAGGAGTTCCTTCAAGTTCCGTCCAAGGATTGAGGCATGCAACATGATTGGAGTGAAGGGAGAACCAAAACAAACGGAGGGGCTGAAAAAGAAGAAGGAGCCGAAAAAAATGAACGTAAAGAAAATCAAAGAAGGTGTTGCATCCGTCAAGACAAAGGAAGAGAAGCCGCTCGTGAAGACCAAAAAAATGACTAAGCCAACTAAGCCGGAAGACAAGCCCGCGCTCAAGATGGTGCGGAAGTGGGTACCCAAAATTGCAACGCCCGCAAAGAGCGTTGATCCGGAGTAATCAAGTGAAGAAGTCTAGCTATAGACTATAAACGAAGCGCTAGGCGGGAGGCAACCCGTTTCGTCGAGTCAAGAATAAGCTACGGGAGGACAACCCGATTCCGGTTTTTCGAGTATTTTTTAATAATTTAGTTTTTGAGTTTTATTACGCAAAGACATTAGACTTATAAGTGGTTGAACAATATTAGAGACATAATTCTTGATTGAATGTTTGCTTTATCATAAACCATTTGCATGAACCCTCCTATGTGCTTGTTTGTTCTTTTCTTTTCGAGAAACCTCAACCAAATAATTTCAGAACCTAACTCAACCTTTCACCCTCATTATGGTGCTGAGGTTGACTTACTTTTCATGCTAAAACCACACGAGTAGAGCCACGATTTATATTTAAGTGTCAATAAAATTTAGCACGTGGTAGAACTAGCGTGAACCTAGAAATCAAAACTTTTGGTTGGTTTTAAAAATTTTTATCCTTGGTTTCTCTAGGATTGGAATTTTTCTAAGCCTATTCTAATTCTGTTTTATTCAAAATCTTTCCTATTTAGCCAAAATTAGAACCTAAACCTATGCCTCCATGATCAAGCCGGGGAAATGTCTGCTCTCAACCGATGAAGGCAAACTATACCGGTGAGACCGAAATCGACGTAGTCGAAAAATATTTTCGACTTACATTTGTTTTTAATGGTTTGAGCTCTTGCATGGCTCTGAAAAATATTTTAAATTTCGAATTAGGGGAGTGCTTAACCTTAAACACACTTAAATGGAGGCAATCTAGTTTGAATTAATCATGCATGCACCATTGGATTCCCTTTTATCAATTTTCACCAATTCCACATGCAAAGGACAAGCAAGGTGGGCAGCAAGCATCAACTTTGCAGGAATTTCATGGTGGCATGTAAAGCAAGTGGAGCTAGGGAGCATGGACGTGACCCAAAGCATGAAGCATCAAGTGGAAGGACCAATAATGCAAGAAAAGGAGTGGACGAGAGCGTTTCGGCGGTGCAACTCGTGGAGCACGCGGGCAGGAAAGTTGCAGAGGCGAAATGATCGTGCTGGAAGAAAGACGAGGCGGGGAGGAGCCAAGAGGACCCCAGGCCGGCCGGACCAGGCCGGCCGGCCTCACCTACATAAGGAGCCCCCCGGCTCCCGTTTTCTGCAGGCAAGCTTCCCTCTCCTTCCTTTGCTTATGTGTTCAAGTTTGTGTGCTCAAAACCTCCGTAGACATAGCCAACCTTCCCAAGCTTGATAGCTCAAGAAAAAATCCACATCCTTAATCCACTCAAAGTCCACATCCGAAGCAAGGAAGTTTAAGTGCCTAGTTACCGGTTGCAACCCGGAGTTTTAGTTGAAGAAAAGAGTGCAGCAACCATGTGGAAGAAGACCACAAGTCTCTTCTCCAAGAAGAAGAGTTTGTCGTCGTCCAAGCTGTCATCAACCACGTCTTCGAGGAGGCACTCGGTTTCCGAGTCTCCCCGGAGCATGGAGACGGATAAGGCACCACCGAGGAGGAACGATGCTCTCCTCCTTGGTGGTATGAGGGCTGCAAGAAGCACTTCCATGAGGTTTACCGAACCTCGTGGGCACACGGAGGAGCAGCCCGCGCCACCACGATGATCGACTCGCTCAACCGCGCCACCTCCATACACCTCGACATACTCTTCGTACGGCTTCATCATCTTGTCGGCGGAGGAGGAGGAGAGGCTCTCTAATCTTGAGAAGAGGCTTGTGCCCAACGTCGAGTTCGACGACCAAGCACTCTACACCTTGGGTTTTGGCACCGACATATACTATATGTTGGGGCACCTTGGATGGGTGCAGTTCTCCAACGGAGTATCGGTGGAAACCCATTTGGGGTTCACCTTGGAAATTTTGATGACTATTGCACCCATCATTGTTGATGATGGGGTGCAAAGCTTGTCATTCCGTTTGGAGGGAGTCCAACAAGTGGTTCCCTATGAGCACGTTAGGGAGCTACTTGGATTCCACAAGGGAGCTCCGGAGAATGTTGACGTGCCACCCGGCATGTTGGCGGGATTTTGGAATATGATCTCCGGAGAAGCCCATCAACAACGCAATTGCATCCGCAACCCCATTATCCGGATATTTCACTCTTGGATGTGCAAGAGGGTATTGGGGAGGATGAAGGAGACAAAGGTGACCGACACGGAGTTGAATTGGCTATACTCGGCTTTAATTGCCAGGCAGCCAATAGACCCCTCTTACCTCATGATCAACCGTTGGTGTTGTGAAGCAACATCGGGGGCGGGTAATATTGGTTCGGGGTACTACCTCTCCATGTTGGCCTTCTCCTTGCGGCCGGGGATCGCAAGAAACCCCGACCACCTTTTGCGTGGTACCTCTCTCGGCATTGAGTATTTGCGGCAAGGCAACTACATTAGTGGAGATGAGAGAGGAGGTTATCGGTTGGCCATAGTGAACCTACCCCTTCCGAATGAGAGGCTTAGGCTTTTCACCGAAGGGAGGGAAGATTGGTTGGAAGCGGGACTCCTTGTCCCTGCAAGGAAGAACAAAAGAGGAAGAATCGTAGAGGAGGGAACATCCTCCGCACAAGTCAGTGGAGCACAACCCAATGTGCAACCATTCGGCGGGGTCCCTCCTCCGCCAAGTTATTACGGAGGGCCACAAGAGCAAGCATGGGGGGTGGTGCACCGGTACCCCCACCAAATTATGTTGTGCCCAACGCTAACTTCGCGGAGTCCTACGCTCATCATCCCCAACCACAACAATGCATGGCCATAATTGGAGGGTATGCTGCAAGAAACGCCCAAAACATCGCAGCCATCCAAGCTAACGCAGCTCAACTTGGTGAAGGCAATGCAAATATTGCCTTTGAGCTCGGACGCCTTCACCTCGTGGAGCCAAATCAATTCGTCGGAGGGAATGTTCACCTCGTGGAAATTTAGGAACTTTAGTTTTCTTTTCTTTTCTTTTTCTCTATAATTTTCAGCTTTTGCTTATGTGTGTTTGCGTAGTATTTTCTGTTTTATTTAAATTTCAGCAAGCATGTTTGTTTATTTTCAGTTTGTATTTCAACTTGATGTCATCATTAATAAAGACACCACCTTGATTATATCATTGGAAAAGTTACAAAATTCGTGCCATGATGATATATGATTATAATTGCAGCTTTGTTCATCTTTGTAATTGATTTATGCATGTTTAAGCTAGTGCTCTCTTAAAAATACAAATCTGAATTTATTTAAATGCTAGCTTAATTTTCAGCAGAGGTTATGATCAAAATAAAGACCCATAGTGTTTTATGTGCTCTCAAGTTATGAATAGATTAAAGATGTCTTTTATGCTCAAAAATACCGCTAACCTTGTCACAAATATCGCTTGTGTGTTGCTCAACCTATCCAAAGCCTTATATATATTTGAGTGCGTAAACCTTAGTGTACAAGATTTATTTTTGAGTGAGTTATTGCAGGCCATGATTTCTCTGGCCCGAGACTAAGAAGCTGGTCATTCCGTTTTTGCGTATCTATCTTTTTGCTAGCCTTTTATCCGTGCATTGTGTATCCCCGCATCGGAGATCTCACAAACTTCGCCGGATATCCACCCTTAAACCAAATATCATCTTTTGTGATTACCTCCTTGACCACAACCTATCGTTGAGAATGGATCATCAATTCAAGGAAGATCGCAAGACGGTGCCGACATAGAAGATTTCAAGTATCTCTCCAAGGAAGAATACCCCGATACCTACCTTATTTTTCGCCTCTTTGCTCGAGGACGAGCAACGTCTAAGCATGGGGGAGGAGGTAGGTACGGTGCAGTTTTAGAGTTCAAAAAGGGAGTATTTTAAAAAAAATAATAATAATATAATGATGAAAGAAAAAAAATCCGGCGATGATCATGACTTTCAAGGTGAAGAAAGAAAAATATATATAATGAAAGAAAGAAAGAAAGAAAGAAAGAAAGAAAGAAAGAAAGAAAGAAAGAAAGAAAGAAAGAAAAGAATGAGAAATATGAGAAAGAGAAAAAAAATATATGTGCGTAAAGTGAACTCCCCGACTCTCTAAAAGTGCATTCAAGGCTTCAAGTTAAAAAGATCCATTCTCATTTTTCCAACCATGTGCAATCCGATAACGAGGACTTCCTTTGTGCCTCGGGATCACTCTTTGCCATTTGCACATGTCCACTCATCTAAAAGTGTGTGTATTTTTCTCTTTCCCCTCCTTGATTTAACATTATTTTCCAATGACCTTTTTGACGAGTCTCGGTAAGACCATGAGAAGCTTGTCTTGTTTTGACAACACCTCATTTGTAAAACCTTGTTAGGACTAAACTTTCCTAAAGCTCTATATAAAGCCTACCACACATATATATGAGAGGGAAAGGAGTAGAATATATAGGCTTGAGAGACAAGTGAGATGAGAGTTCATGAGCATTATACAAGATGATTTAAATTTGTGAGCTTGGTTTAGCTTTTCTTTATCTCGTTCTTTATTTCAAAAATTCTGAGATCTATTTAAACTTTGTGAGCATGTTAATACTCGTGGGATAAGCTTAATAAGAATCTACCCTCCGTAGAGATGAAGGCTAGTACATTATGGAACTTTAATGAATTAAAATTTTGAGAGCATTAGGTTTTCTCATGTGTGATCAAATGCAAAGTTTAAACATTGTTTGGCAATGATGATATCCATCGAAGGCTTACTCGAGGACGAGCAAGGTTTAAGCATGGGGAAGATGTTGACGGTGAAAATCCATCAACCTAGCCATGAGTTTACCTTCGGTGTTGGCATGAGTTTTATACCTTATGCATTCGTACTAACCCCCGTGGTATAACAAGTTCACGTGTGCATGTCGGTTTTGGAGTTTAGTGTTTATGCAGGGTTTTAGTGTTGAATGCAAGACTTTCGGGATAAGTTCATCAAGCACCTCATGACAAGACCTTGAAGCCCCGTACAAGTCATGCCATGAAGCAAACTTAACTCCAAGAAGCCAGAGACTTGATCCGAGAAGACGACAGACTCCGAGGACCTGACCTGAAAAGTGCTGAATCTTGCAAGAGAAGGAGTTGAGTCCAATTCGGAGAGAAACCGAGGACATGGACCTACATGCAGAAGGGGGGAACATACAGGAAGCAAGGGAACCGACGTGGAGCGAAGGAGCCCTCGGGCTGGGCCTAGATGGGCCCAGGCCGGCCGGCCCAGTCCGGTCGGCCCAGGCCCATCCAGGGCCCAAATGCCCCCTCCTTTGCCCTAGCCGCCAATCGGGCTATTTATAGCCCCCTGACCGAGAGCCTCGTAGAGAAGAATTCGTCATCGGCCGCCGAGGAGCAGAGAAGAGAGGGACACCATCTCGGAGAGGAGAGGGTCGAGCTAGTTGACTAGGGTTTCCCTAGCCGACGTGGGAACCTTGCACGGAAGACCACGTCGGAGTTCCCGGAGCTAGAGGCAAGATCAAGGAAGGATCCCGGTGGTGATCTTGTGTATGTATCATTGTTATAGTTGAATTATCAAGTTGAATCTTTTCCTAGCGATCAAGTGTTTCCTCGAAGATTTCGTTTTTTGATCGGCTTTGCTTATTCCAATTCTATTCTCGAGATAGATTACATAGGGTGTTCTTGTAGCCGCGGTGGCTAGAGGTACACTACGGATCTTCCGAAAGAATCTCGACTTGTCTTTTGACTCGCCCTAAGCTCCCCGCATGAATTGGGATACGTTGTGACAGAACGGGGGTCTCGAAAGGCGGATGTTTTCGGATTTGGACGGGAAACCACGATTTAAAGAGGCTTCTATTAAGATTCGATTTGCTACTTCTTCTCTTGCTTGGAACTTCAACAAAAGGCTTACCCCGATCCCTCTAGATCGGTTTATCTACCCAATCTTACTTTGTTTTCTCCAGTCTTTAGTAGATTAGATTCGTTTTGTGTCTTTTACTTAGATGCATTAGGGTTTTATCGAAGATAGGAGTTACATGGCTTTATTAGATTAAGTTTTGTGTCACACATTTGTTCCACGGATTCGATACCTTGGGTTCACCACTCGAGGGAAGAAGGGTCCCTTGACTACGACAGGAGACTTGTACGATTGCGAGTCACAAACGAACTTTGATATAATTATTAACCGTCAACAAGAACTAAACTCCCCAAACGCACAACGGAAAAATGAGCAACCTGCTACCTATGGCGCACCGGTCAGACCGATGGTTCCTGCCGGTCAGACCGATGGCACTGGTCAGGCCGGTGAACACTGACGATCAGGCCGGTGGCAAACAACAGAACCACAACGAAGTTCTAGGAAGCCTCATTGACTCATCTAGGCCCTGGAACAAAAACCACCACCAAAGAACAACCTGCCAAGAAGGAAAGCCCATAACAAACCCTAGCAAAACAACTCCAAACGAGCCAAGAACTAGACAGCAGGAAAACGGGACAACACCACATGAGCACAATAGTTCCCCGAGACAAATCCCACAAAGGGCTAGGACCGGTCATACCTGTCAAGAGCACCGGTCAGACCGGTCAAACCTGGGCAGCTCGGGATGAACAACACCCGCGGGTCAACCACCCCAAATCCAACTCCAGATCTCCCGAATCACTCCACGGATTTTTGCAAGACTTTGGGGATAGTAGGAACACCTCATGGGCACTCCGTAGCCAAGATTTGGTCCACCAAAACTTGCTAAATCAAGAGGAATCGAGGAAATCCCACCGAGAACACCTCTAACCCTGGAGCACCAAAAACCCCAAAATCGAGCCCCTTTGCTCACGAATTTGGGAGGGGAATCAAAGGGAAAAGAACCACGAAGGGCTCAAGCATATATCCCCCACCAAATTCCAAACAAAAATGCCTCGAAATCGCTCCAAGAAAATCACCAAGAAAAGGCCCCGAAAATCACCAAAAAGAACAAACGGGAACGACACATCCAAGCCTTGCGGAACCACGGCGAATCATCTATACTTACCAAAAAGGTTCATACAAGGTCTAGCTTGCCACCCGATCATGCTTCCCTCTCACAAGATCTCACCATGAAGCTCTCAAGCTAGTCCTATGGAAATCCTAAGGAAAATAGGAAGTGAAAATAGGAAAACCAAATGAGCTAGGGTTTCCAGAGATGGTTGCCATCCTCTCACCACTTGGGTTATATGGAGGCAACCAAAAGTCTAAAATGCCCTTAGTAGCTAACTGGGAATACATGCCCTTCGAGGTGTTCACGGTCGATTTTGTACACCTAGCTATGAGTTTACTATCAACATTTGCACATATTTGATATTCTAACTAATGGTACTAACCCCCTGGAGATATCAAGTTCACTCTTGCATGTCGATTTTGGAGTTTATTGTTTATACAGGAAAATAACGTTAAAGAGGAGACTTTCGGGATAAGTTTATCAAGCACTTTAAGAGAAGATCATGAAGCCCGTAACAAGTCAAGCCACGAAGTGAACAAGACTCCAAACAACCCAAAGACCAAAGCATCAACACGTAAAACTCCGAGGACTTGGATGTTTACCAAGAAGATCAACTTAGCCCGATAGATATTCTCACAGCCCAGGACAGCATGATCTTTGGGTGTAGATTTGGAGACTTAAGCAACCTCTAATGGCAAAAGTTTGACTACCAAAGTTGTGGGCCTCGACGATACCTTTAATTTGGACATGTGGAAGGCTCAATTTGGGTCAAGTAGTTAGGAGATTTGACCTCCGAAATCCCTGTTGCGCAGTCAGTCTGAAATCAGAACAAATTATCTTCCAAGGCCGATTTGGAAAGAAATGAATACCAAATTTGGACAAAATTTTGTGCCATACAACCAGGACACCGAATTTGCATTATTTGAAGTACGGACCTTGGATATATGGTGCCGGCAAGGAAGGGCTGCAAATCAAGAAATTCTGGACGAGGCTGATTTTATGGAAACCAAGTTCCCTTCTCTCCCAAGGAAGGGCTCGTGCAAGGCAAGATGGAGCACGCCCCAAGGCTCCCTAAGGGCATAAATACAACCCCTTGGCCACCCAAGGAGGAGTGATTGATTGTAGGATCTAGGATACCGACTAGAGGGGGTGAATAGGCAGTTTAAAAACTAAAACCACAACACTAGAGAAATTTAATTAGAACCACAAGGAGAATTAAATCTCTACCTACTATATTCCTATGTTGGGGGTTTAGAGGCCTAGGGTGACAAGATAAACAACAATCTCTAGAAAAAGAATGCTCAAAGTAAAGTACTTGAAAGGAAATTGAGGAAAGAAATAACCGAGCACAGGAGACGAATTTTATCTCATGGTATCGATGACTTGCCGGTCACCCCTAATCCACGTTCAGGTGGATTCAATGTTCAACCGCTCCTCTATCTAGACACCACTTGATCTTGAGCCGGTTAGAACCAAAGGAGCACTCCACACCTCGATTCCACTAGAGTTTTTCTTTACCGCTCTGGTGAGGTGAGCACAATACCTCTGACAACACGAAATCCGGAGCCATGCACAATCTTCTTGCGAGCTTCCACGGATTCTTTCACCACAAAGCCATCTAGGAAGCGGCAACTTCCAAGAGTAACAAATCAACCACTTGCTTGATGATTCCCTAGTGCCACAATGATCAAAACCTTGATGCAATGCACTAGAAGCTCTCAATCTGACAAAGAATACAACCACTAAGCCAAGTGAGTGAGAGAGAGGAGATGAAGAGGTCTACAAGGGAGTATGGACCTTTCAAGGAGCCAAGAGAGGCTCTCCAACCCCGGGCTTGGAGTATATATACTCCCCCTTCCCGTTACTAGCCGTTAGGGGCAAAACGCGTACCTCGCGGACTGTTCGCGATGCCCTCGCGGACTGTCCGCATTGGAATTCCAATGGTAAAAACGCGAAGTCAACGGCTGGTGAGACTGACCGTTGGGCCGGGCGGACCGTCCGCCAAGGCCACGCGGACCGTCCGCCCGGGCCACGCGGACTGTCCGCGGGCAGCCCAAGGACCGTCCGCCCGGTCCACCGAGCAGCACCCTATTCTAAAAAGAATAATGGACCGTCCGCCTCGGATCTGCGAACAGTCCGCCCGGAAGCGCATTTTCTCGAAAACTTTTGCCAAAAAATGTCAGATATTAAATAAATATCATAAACTCATGGACCGTCCGCCCCAATGGCCCGGACTGTCCGCCCAATACCTGAAAATTGTTTCTCCTTATAATTTTCAAAGAAATCCTTTTACCAAGAGAAATTGCCACTCATCTAAATGCAATGTATGCAAATTTTTTATCCAAGTGGGACTATCGAAAGTCAAGCCAATGATAGTACAGCTATCTATCCTATCAACTCGGTCATTTAACATCCTCTAATGACCTTATGACCGGCAAAAATAAAACCCTATCTTTTACCTTTGACTCGAGCTCATTCCAACACACTTCGTACAAGACCTTCTCATTTATACCGCAAGATCTCATCATTTCAACGGACTAACCTATTCTTATAACTCAAATAAAAATGTTAGTCCATAATGATTGTCATTAATTACCAAAACACGAATTAGGGGCCTAGATGCCTTCAATCTCCCCTTTTTGGTAATTGATGACAACCATTTAAAGGAGTGATATAAGAAAGGTTTTGTGTTTTGGAATCACTTACTCTTCTCAAATAAATTCAATAAATAGATAGAGTGAATGTCTCCAAAACAAGAATATAGAGAGAACTCCCCCTACATATGTGCATATAATTTTCATTTGATTTTTACACATATGCATAGACATAATAAATTTTGACGGAGTTTCCCTACAGAATAGAGATCAAGGCAACAACCACATATATATATCCAAAAATATTAAGAAGGGTTATCTTCAAAAACTACTACGGGAACTAGAACAAGCCATAAGATGAGCAAAATAAGATTACAACTATAGAACATCACAAGATAACCATAAGTTCTAGTTCTCAACCACATCACACACTAAAATGAAGTCTCACAAAATATTACAAGCCAACCGAAGTTCATGCATAACCGAAATTAAACATGCAGATGCAATGCAAGAGTTCCAAATGCATGCAAGGAAAGTGAGCTCCCTCTAAAGATCACACAACACTCCTCCAAATCTCTCTCCCCCTTTGGCATCAAATACCAAAAGGGCCTAGTCATCCTGCGGCGGCAGCGGAGGAGGATAGAACGGCGGAGGGGGACAGAACTGTGGTGGTGGAGCTGGAGCTGGATAGTAATGATAAAAATGATCTCTAAAATCTCCAAAAGCAGTGTTCAGGGCATGGACATCGTGCTGAAGCTGAGTCTGCTGATCGTGTAACTGCTGATACTGCTCTGAGGTGGACATCTGAGAGAATCTGTCATTTAAGGCACTGAGGTCATTCTGAAGATCGGTCTGCATATCACCCAACCGCTGCATCATGGGGTCATGCATAGTATTATAGACATGATGACCAAAATTATCCAGACTAGTGTCAATCTGCTATTCTGCTGCATAGTCTGAAAAGTATCATTCATCTGATGCCCATATGCTTCAAAGTGAGAGTTAAACCCATATTGCATTTGCTGAAACTGAGAGTTCATGGACTGTTGAATATTAGCAAAATAAGAATCAAAGTATCCAGCAGGAGGCTCCCACTGTGGCTGCATGAGATGAACTGGAGGAGGAGGAGGAGGAGGAGGCACAGCATAAGCACCCTCATCAACATCAGCATAGCCCATGTTACCAGCATTTGCATTTTCATCATCACTACCATGAGCCTCAATATTTTCTGCAACATTGTGAGCCTCTGCATCCTACCCATAAGGTGTCAATGGCTTGTTGAGAAAAGCTTTACCATTGTAAATGGACGATAAAGCTCATGCTTCACATCACATAAACCATTGAACCCCATCTTGATCTTGATCAATGACATAATATAGGGAGCAAAATAAATAATATCTCAGACAAGACGCTTCTTGCAAATCATTTGATCAAGAATAAGCTTCACAACATAAAATTTAGTTCCATTCATGACATGATCAATAACATTCCAATAATGTTCCCGGACTTTATCCTTATTACCAGTTTTAGGCATAAAGGTATGTCTAATGATGTTGTTGATGGCAGCCGGATGATGTCTAAGTCCTGCTGCTAGCCAGTTCATTATAGTTGCATTAGAGGTCCCAGGTTCATAGAAGACAACTGTATTTTCAAGAATATTCTCGTTATAAACATCAACACCCTCTCTAAAATACTCATAGTTGAGAAGATTGGCAGCCGCAAATTCTGCAAATGTGGCCTCATACTCACTCTTACCAGTCATCCACCTCATTTTCTTCCCTATGAAATCCATTTCATAAGTTGCATAGAATTGTCTAACTATTGTATCATTCCAATCACATCTATGCTTAAGAAACGGTTTCAACCCCAAATTTTCAAGTTTCGTTGCCACCCCAGCTAGGACAGGTTTAGACTCAAGATAATCAAAATCAACCCTTTGATGAGTGAAAACTGTGCACTCCATCAAACTACTGAAAAATGCTTTCTCTTGCACAAGGGTGTGGAAGTATGAATTGTGGGTGTCGTGGGGTTGATTATAAGCATTTTCATTTTGAGCAATAACAAACTCTCTTTGTGTCCACTGCCTTCTAGGAGTTGTGTAATTAACCACATCAATGATGTCAACATTATTACCTCCCACTTGATTTATCTCATCTTCATCCACCATGAATGAGGCACTGGCCGCTTCATCGGCCGGATCGAAGTCGCTGTCATTTAGATTGTTGGGTTCCTCTTCTTCCTCAGAGGTATCATCTTTTCTCCGCCTCTCTAATGTCCCAACATCCTTGCTCTTCTTCTTTGATGTGCCCTTCTTGGTCACCTTTCTAGTGAGTGAAGCTATAGCCTTGCGAGCACTGTCAAAAACCATATGTTTCAATGAGTATTGACAGTTGGAAGCAATAAGAAGGGAGAGTGAAACCCCATACTAGAAGCTACTAGGCACGGGTGTCGCTGCCGGGGCCACGCGGACCGTCCGCGCAGAGGCGGCGGACGCCTCCGCCCGGTCCCAGATGGCAGGCGCCCGTGAACAGTAGGTCCAAATATTTCCAACCTCATAATTTGATCAAAATCCAATATTTCTTTACCAAAATTTTGCCACAACACCACATTGATACCCCAAACACATTCACCAAGCCGAAATCCTGAAATCATGGACGAATTTTAGATCACACTTCCAAACCCTAATCACCTTCTTGCTCAAAATCCAAGAAATAGAATGAGGGATTCGAGAAAATACCCGGATGACATGGTGGAGAACCTCGCGAAGAGTGCAGGGATATGCTCGGGCGGTCCGGGAAGTGCTTGAACCAGAATCACCAAGAAGGGAGCCTTTTCTTTGAGGGAGAGAAAGAAAGAGAGAGAGGAGGCACCTTCAACCGGTTTGGGAACGAGAAGTCAGGCAGCAGGCTTAACTCCCTCGCGACCTGGGTCCCACCGACGCGCGGCAGGCGCGGACAGTCCACGACGCCCCCGCGGACAGTCCGCGAGGAGCGCGGACGGTGCGGACCCAAGGCGCGGATGGTCCGTTTAAACTAACAGAACGACCAGAGATGCACCTGCTCCCCACCAACCGCGCGGACGGTCTGGGATGGCCTGGCGGACAGTCCACCAGGACCAGCCGGACGGTCCGGCCTACCGCGGACGGTCCGACCTCCCCTTTTAGATTTGACTTGATATAATTCGAGATAAAGATTTGTGAGGATATCTTTTGGGATCATTGCTCAAGAGTAATGGAAGAAATTTGTTGAATGATGCAATGTACCAAGTAATGCTCGAAAATTATGCAAAAGCAAGCTTCACGAAAAATAGAGAATAAAAGACAAGAGATAAGCTAGAAATGAATAAGAGAGAAAGTCAAAAGCATATGGATAAACACATGTGCTAGCTCTCAAGCCACATTCGAGATGTCAATAACATTTAGCTCATTTCTCATTTTGGAAAACCGAGACTCATCCAAAGGCTTGGTAAATATATCCACCAATTGATCATCCGTTCTTACTCCATCAATCTTGATATCTCCTTTGCTCACATGATCTCTAAGAAAGTGGTGCCGAATATCAATATGCTTGGTTCTAGAGTGTTGAACTGGATTGTTTGCAATCTTATGGCACTTTCATTGTCAGATAAGAGAGGAATTTCCTTGAATTTCACACCGTAATCAAAAAGTGTTTGCTTCATCCATAGCAATTGAGCACAACAACTTCCCGCCGAGCTATATTCCGCTTCGGTGGTAGAAAGAGCCACTGAATTTTGCTTCTTAGATGACCAAGAAACAAGTGACCGCCCAAGCAATTGACAACCTCCGGAATTGCTCTTCCTATCAACTTGCAACCGGCGTAATCCGAGTCCGAAAAGCCTACTAACTCAAATTGAGCACCCTTTGGATATCAAAGACCAATGTTAGGAGAATACTTCAAGTATCTCATAATCCGCTTGAAATCTAGCACACATGCACACACTAAACATGATATCGGGCCTAGATGTGGTAAGATAAAGAAAACTACCAATCATGGACCTATAAAGATTAAGATCAACCGCTTTACCTCCCTCACCAAGATCAAGATGTCCATTAGTAGCCATAGGAGTTTTGATGGGTTTCGCATCTTCCATGCCAAATTTCTTAAAGATGTCCCTCACATATTTAGATTGGCAGACAAAAGTGCCTTCCTTCAATTGTTTGATTTGAAGACCAAGGAAGAAACTCAGTTCACCAATCATAGACATTTCAAATTCCCTAGACATCATTTCTCCAAATTCTTTGCAAAAGTCTTCATTTGTTGAACCAAAGATGATATCATTAACATAAATCTGACAAATAAAGATGTCATTTCCAATTTTCTTGGTGAACAATGTAGTATCAACCGTTCCAATTTTAAAGCCCTTTGAAAGAAGAAAGTCTCCCTTTCATACCAAGCACGAGGGTCTTCTTTCAACCCATATAATGCTTTAGAGAGCTTGTACACATGATTAGGCTTTTTGGGATCTTCAAAGCTGGGAGGTTGCTCAACATATACTAGTTCACTACTTTTCCCATTCAAGAAGGAACTTTTGACATCCATTTGATATAACTTGATATTGAAAGAACAAGCATAAGCAAGCAAGATTCTTATGGCTTCATGTCTAGCTACGAGAGCAAAGGTTTCATCAAAGTCCAATCCCTCTACTTGAGTATAACCTTGAGCAACTAATCTAGACTTGTTCTTCACAACAATACCATCTTCATTTTCTTTGTTTCGGAAGACCCATTTAGTGCCAATGTGAGGACCATGTGTGGTTCGAGGACCGGTGGATGGTCGCTTCCTTGTGTGATGAGTGATTGACAACATTGTGTGGACTGATTCTTAGCTAAGTATTGCAGGTGCAGGTTGCGGCTTGACTGGTGTTGGTGCAGGTGAAGAACAAGCGCGAAAGGTCGTCGTTGGTGAGGCCTCCAGGTGTGGAGAAGACAAGTAGGCTTTGTTCGAGGGACCCGGTGGCCAGCGGGGTCAAGTGCGGGCCGCATGGTGGCATGAACATCAAGATGAAGTCATGGGCGGTTTCTTGGTTGAGCCTCAAAACCAAGGTCGAGCCGGGACTACGTGGGAGCCAAGTCATGAGTGGAGATTGGCGGAGGCTACACCGAGTTCGCGGGGTTTCCGGTGGTTCACCAGAAAACCACTGGATTCCTTGGTTGACCCACAAAGCGAAGACCGAAGAACCGAAGACGGTGCTGCAGCAGTGCCAGACCTGTCTGACCGGTGGGTCTGACCGGTCTGACCGGTGGGTACCGGTCTGACCGGTGAGGAGCACCGGTATGACCGGTGTGCGACGACGCAGTTCGGAGACTTTGAAGCGGAGGACACGTGTCGGGATCGCATGGCTTGTGTCGAGGCTACACAGGGTGCGGTTGCCGGGCATCCGTCCGATGGTGAAGACATTAAGACTTCCAAATGCGCCCTTGAGGGGCTTGTATCCCTAGTTATTAGGAAAGGGCATTTTAGACTTTCGGTAGCCTCCATATAACCCAAGAGGTGAGAGGATGGCAGCCAACTCTTGGAACCCTAGCCCATTTGTTTTCCTATTTTCCCTTTCTATTTTCCTTAGGATTTCCATATGACCAGCTTGAGAGCTTCATGGTGAGATCTTGTAAGAGGGTTGGATGATCGGGCGGCAAGCTAGACCTTGTATGAACCTTTGTTGCATGTATAGATGATTCGTCGTGGTTCCTCAAGGTTTGGATGTGTTGTTCCCGGTTGTTCTTGGTGGTGATTTTCGGAGCCCTCTCTTGGTGATTTCTTTGGGTTGTTTTCAGGACCTTTCTCTTGGGGATTTGATAGAGGAAATTTGTGGGAACCCTTCGTGGTTCTTTGGGCTGTGATTCCCCTCCCAAATCCGTGAGTAAAGGGGCTCTATTTTGGGGTTTTCCGGGTTCTAGGGTTTGTGGTGCTCTTGGCGTGATTTCTTTGATTCCTCCTTTTTGGACGAGTTTAGGTGGGATTAAACTTTGCTATGGACTCCTCATGAGGTGTTCCTAATATCCTCAAAGTCATGTTCAAGTCCGTGGAGCGATTTGGGAGATCGAGGTTTGGATTTGGGGGAGTTGACCCGCGGGTGCTGTTCATCCCGAGCTGCCCAGGCTACACCGGTCTGACCGGTGCTCTTGACCGGTCTGACCGGTGCAACCCTCGGTGGGTTTTTGCTCGGGTGAACGTCTGGGTGTGTTTGCTGTTGTCCTGTGTTGCTGCTGTTTCGAGTTTGGGTCAGTTTGGTGGTCGGTTGGCCTGTTTGGTGATTTGGGGCTTTTAGGCTTGGACCGATCTGACCGGTGTGTTACACCGGCCTGACCGGTGTGAAGCCACTTGGTGGAAGTTGCCAACTCTCACTAGCAGGGACCGGTCTGACCGGTGGTGCTCACCGGTCTGACCGGTGTTGGTTTGTAGACTCAAGGTTTGGTGTTCCGCTGCGTTCTCGGGTCGGAAGGTTGTGTGTTGGTTCCTAGGTCTAGTGGCACTCCAGTGGCTGCGTGGGCTTGGCCAATTTGGGTAGTGAGTCGGAGACGTGTGTTGGAAGCCGTGTTCATCTTGTTGGAGTTTTCATCTCCTTCGAGAAGAATTTTTATCGGCTCCCATTCACTCCCCCCTCTCTGGTTCGCCGTATCGGTCCTTCACAATGACATTATCATTCTTGGGTCTTTCAACCAACTCCCAAACTTCATTTCTAGTGAAATTATGTAATTCTTCTTGCATGGAAATAACCCAATATGGATCATTAAGTGCTTCATCTACACGCTTAGGCTCATGGAAAGAGACAAAAGAATAATGTTGACAAAAAGAAGCAACACAAGATCAAGTTTGAACACCCTTACTAATGTCACCCATAATTTGATCAATAGGGTGATCTTTGGCGACTTGATGATGAATTCTTGGTTGATCAATTAGTTCTTGAGTTCATGGAGAGGGTGTAGTCATATGGGCCATTTGATCACCTTCTTGGGGTGAGTCATTGTTACTTGAGTTACCATTTTGTTGATCATGATCATTTGTTGTGTAAGTAGATGGGTTAACTTGAATAGATATTGATGGACCATCATCATCGTCTTCTTCTTTAGGCATGATATCCCCAATGGCCATAGTCTTCATTGCTTTGCTTAATTCTTCACCTCTCACATCATCTAAATTCTCTTTTTCATCTTGAGAGCCCAATGTTTCATCAAATTGCACATCATATGCTTCCTCAACAAATCCTTTGGACTTGTTGTATACTCTATAGGCTTTAGAATTTGAAGAATATCCAAGGAGAAATCCCTCATCACACTTGCTTTGAAATTTAGACAACCGAGATCCTTTCCTCAAGATATAGCACTTGCAACCAAAAACTCGGAAATATGAAATATTAGGCTTCCTTCCATTTAGAAGTTCATATGGTGTTTTGTTGAAGAATCTATGACAATATAGCCTATTAGAGGCACGACAAGCGGTATTGATAGCTTCAGCCCAAAAAGAATCCGAAACTTTATACTCATCTAGCATGGATCTTGCCATCTCAATCAAGGTCCTATTCTTCCTCTCAACTACACCATTTTGTTCTGGTGTATATGTAGTTGAAAACTCATGCTTGATTCCTTTCTCAGCACAAAACTCTTCAACATTTGTGTTCTTAAACTCACTACCATTGTCACTTCTAACTTTCTTCAATTTAGCTAAAATTCGTTTTCGGCTCTTCTCACAAATGACTTGAAAATATCACACGTTATAGCCTTGTCATGAAGAAAGAATACCCATGTGAATCTTGAATAATCATCCACAATTACAAGACAATAGGTATTTCCACCAATGCTTCCATAGGTAGTAGGACCAAATAAATCCATATGTACCAATTCCAATGGTCTTGAGGTCGACATAGTTCTCTTGTTAGGATGTGGATTAGCAACTTGTTTTCTGGCTTGACAAGCACTACACAATTTATCTTTCTCAAACTTTACATCTTTCAAGCCAAGAACTAAGTCATGCTTCACCAACCGGTTGAGTTGTTTCATACCAACATGATCAAGTCTTTTATGCCATAACCAACCCATAGAGGCTTTTGAGAATAAACAAGTAGTCAAATTAGCCTTCTTAGACGAGAAATCCACTAGATATAAGCTCTCATGACGAAAGCCCTTAAAAATAGAATCTTTCCCATCAAGTGAGGTAACCTCAAAATCATTGCTAGTGAAAGTACATTTATAACCATTATCACAAAGTTGAGCAATAGATAGCAAATTGAAATTGAGAGAATTAACTAGCAAGGCATTAGAGAGATTATAATCTTTAGAGATAGGTATTTCACCAATGCCTTTTACACCACCCTTGCTATCATCTCCAAAAGTGATGTTATCAAAATCGGAAATGTCTTCATCAAGATGAGAGAGTATTTTTCTTTTGCCGGTCATGTTGTTTGTACAACCACTATCAATTACCCAATGTCTTTCTCCGGCTTTATAGTTCACCTACAAAAGAAATTACTTTTTTTAGGTACCCAAATTTTCTTGGGTCCTTCAATGTTAGTGACCAAAATTTTAGGCACCCAAATAGATTTCTTTTTACTACTACCAAGAGAGCGACCAACATATTTAGCACAAACAACACCCTTAGAATCTTTCTTGAGAATATATGAAGGATCCAAGGATACGGTCTTCTTGCTCTTGCATTGGTGATCCACATCAACCCTTGTCTTGCACTTATGGCACATCTTAATCTTTTCTTTTTCCTCAAAGGAAACATTTGAATTTACAAAGATACTTTCCTTAGGAATGAAAGCCTCTTTTCCTTTCTTGGGCAAGTAACCAAGTGCATCTTTATTTAAGGTGAATTTTTGATTTGTCCAAATATGATTAAACCGAACATGACTTCCAAAATACCGTGCAAGATCCTTAGACAAGCACTCAATCTCCTTCTTCAAAGTTTCATTTTCCAATAATAGAGAGTCATAAGACATATCCTCACTAATGCAAGAGCTAGTGCTTGTGCTACAAGATGGGTTAGATGAACAAGAAGATGTATTCAATATATTACATTCAACATCCATGCTCATTTTGCCTTTGACTTCTTGTGCAAGAAGAGAGTTGTGAGCTTTCTTAAGCTCCTCATGCTTATCTTTAAAAGTTTCCCAAGAAATGTTAAGTGTTCCATGGGAAGTCTTTAGATTTTCATGAGTAGTCTTTAGCTTCTCAAAAGAATTTTGAAGTGAAACATTTTTCAACTCCAAATCCTTCAACTTTGATCTCTCCAAGCGCAATTTGTCATCGGACTTAATAATCATGGCAACAAGATCATCATAAGATAAAGCATTATCATCATTATCACTATCACAATCATCACCATCATCGTCGATTATTACCTTTGATTCACATTTTGCCATGAGACAACATGGCTTGGAGAAGAGTGAAGGAGCTTCCTTGATAGCAACCCTGGCAAGACCTCTTCAAGGCTTGTCATCATCTTCTTCATCGGAGCTTGCATCGGAATCCCACTCAACAAAGTATGCTTGACCATTCTTCTCCTTCTTGTAATATTTCTTCCTCTTAGGTACACTCTTCTTGTCTTTCTTCTTGCCATATTTTTCTTCTTTCTTGTTTGGACAATTAATTGAGATATGTCCAATTTCACCACAATTGAAGCAATCTTTGCCATCAAAAGGATTCTTCTTTGAAGATTGCCCCATCTTGCCAAACTTCTTCTTATTCATGATTCTTCTAAGTCCCTTTACAATAAGAGCCATTTCTTCATCGGAGTCAATATCTTGGTTCTCATCATCATTTTCTTCTTGAGTAGCCTTGGCCTTGAGAGGAATATTTTTCTTCTCTTCATTCATTGATTGGCCTTGAACTTCCTTTTGTGATTGCTTGAATAAGTCATGAGTTTGCACTTCACCAAGCACCTCCATTGGAGTCATCTTACTCAAGTCACTCCTCACAAGCAAGGTCACAATTGTCTCATATTTTTCCGGAAGGCACCTAAGGAACTTGTGAGAGAAGTCTTTGTTTGACACATCAAAATCAAGACACTTGAGTTCATTCACTATATCATTCAACCGGTTGAACATGGTTGAAACATCTTCATCCTTCTTCATGGTGAACTCATTGAACTTTCCCTTGTACACATAAAGCTTTGCTTCTTTAACGGTAGATGTTCCCTCGTAAATTTCCATAAGCTTCTCCCATATCTCATTTGCCTTCTCAAGTCCCTTCACTCTATTGAATTCACTGAGAGCAAGAGCATTGTAAAGCACACTCAAGGCTCTATCATTGAGTTTTTCATCTTGATCCGACTTATTCTTAGGATCCAAAATAACATATCCTTCCATTACAATTCTCCATAATTCTCTTCCCAAGGCCTTAAAGTGAAGCTCAATTCTTTTCTTCCAATAGTCATAATTGTTCCCATCAACGACCGGTGGCTTCCCAACATGAAACTTATCTTCCTCAACCATTTATCCTACTCCGAGATGGTTAAATCTCTCAAATAAGGAGTCCTTAGCTCTGATACCACCTGTAGGATCTAGGATACCGACTAGAGGGGGGGGGTGAATAGGCGGTTTAAAAACTAAAACCACAACACTAGAGAAATTTAATTGGAACCACAAGGAGAATTAAATCTCTACCTACTTTATTCCTATGTTGGGGGTTTAGCGGCCTAGGGTGACAAGATAAACAACAGTCTCTAGAAAAATAATGCTCAAAGTAAAGTACTTGAAAGGAAATTGAGGAAAGAAATAACCGAGCACAAGAGACAAATTTTATCCCGTGGTATCGATGACTTGCCGGTCACCCCTAATCCACGTTGAGGTGGATTCAATGTTCAACCGCTCCTCTATCAAGACACCACTTGATCCTGAGTCGGTTAGAACCAAAGAACCACTCCACACCTCGATTCCACTAGAGTTGCTCTTTACTGCTTCGGTGAGGTGAGCACAATACCTCTGACAACATGAAATCCGGAGCCACGCACAATCTTCTTGCGAGCTTCAACGGATTCTTTCACCACCAAGACGTCTAGGAAGCGGCAACTTCCAAGAGTAACAAATCAACCACTTGCTTGATGATTCCCTAATACCACAAAGATCAAAACCTTGATGCTATGCACTAGAAGCTCTCAATCTCACAAAGAATACAACCACTAAGCCAAGTGAGTGAGAGAGAGGAGAGGAAGAGCTCTACAAGGGAGTATGGACCTTTCAAAGTGCCAAGAGAGGCTCTCCAACCCCGAGCTTGGAGTATATATACTCCCCCTTCCCGTTACTAGCCGTTAGAAGCAAAACGTGTACCTCGCGGACTGTCCGCGTTTGAATTCCAAAGGTAAAAACACGAAGTCAACGGCTGGTGGAACTGACCGTTGGGCCGGGAGGACCGTCCGCCAGGGCCACGCGGACCGTTCGCCTGGGCCACGCGGACTATCTGCGGGCAGCCCGCGGACCGTCCGCCAGGACCACCGAGGAGCACCCTGTTCTGAAAAGAATAACGGACCATCCGCTTGGGGTCCGCGGACAGTCCGCCCGGAAGTGCATTTTCTCGAAAACTTTTGCCAAAAAATGTCAGATATTAAATAAATATCATAAACTCGCGGACTGTCCGCCCCAAGGGCCCGGACTGTCCGCCCAATACCTGAAAACTATTTTTCCTTATGATTTTCAAAGAAATCCTTTTACCAA
Source organism: Cenchrus americanus (assembly GCA_947561735.1). NCBI lineage: Eukaryota > Viridiplantae > Streptophyta > Magnoliopsida > Poales > Poaceae > Cenchrus > Cenchrus americanus. The sequence goes on from OX387244.1 coordinate 197,791,339, forward strand.
GAGAAATCTCCACTCATCTAAATGCAATGCATGCAAATTTTTTATCCAAGTGGCACTATGGAAAGTCAAGTGTCACACCCAGTTTTAAAGGCAAAACCGAATGCATTGATCACGTGTGCGCCAGGATCAAGTTACACACACGCTTAGACATTATGAATACCAAAAACAGTGCCACACGAATAAAGAGTTATTACAAACCATAGTCTTAAACGAATCTTAAACAAATGAGTTCTCGCAGCTTCCTCCACAGGCAGCTGACTGAAGACTACGCACACCTAGAACTCCTGGAAATCTCCTGGAACGTCTTCAAAATTCTCCCAGTCTGAGCAGCAAATCCGGGTATTGTAGATGCAAGAGAATAAACAAGCGTGAGCACATATCGTACTCAGCAAGAGAGAACAACATAACATGCAAGGCCATATGGTGGATGGCTAAGGTTCAAGCACTTTAGCATTTTAGTTGGTCAGGTTTTATTAGCAACCTGATTACTAAAGGTGTAAGTTCATACCAACCCAATTAATAAGATATAAGCATCATAAGTAAAGAATAAAACAACAATTTAAGCATTAAAGTTCCATAATTGAATCATGTGAGTGTCCAGGCCGCTCTTGACTGTGAGCACGGCTAATTGATTAGTTTAACACTCTGCAGAGGTTGTACATCTTTACCCACAAGCAGCGTAAAAGCTCCGAAAAACTTTGGACCCAACCATGCGGTGTTTGCAAGACACCATATCACACTTCCGAGGTGTGATTGCATAGGGACGCTACATGGCCTTTACAAAGGTTCCCTAGCAAGTTATGACCCACAAGGTCCGGATCAGTTAGCAAGGTATAAAGTCACCTAGCAGGTCGATACCCCACCATAAAAGAATAACTCACCCAACCCCCTGCTAGAGCGAGTCCATACCCCACAGTACTGCCGATCCCTTGTCCTTATCAGGTAAGACCATCCAAAGCTAAAGTTCCTAATTATTCAGCCAAGACCATTGCCCATTAGTTCTTGGTTGTACTGTTTTCCTGGGTGGTTCTCCATGTTCCGATTATCATATTAAAGTGGTCTTGTAAAGTAAAAGAGCATAAACGGAACATAGAATAACAAAAAGGTAACCAAGTAGATTAATACCAATTCCCAGTTGAGCATGCTAAGCAATAGCTACCACAGGATTAATTTAATTCCCGGTATCAAGGTGGAGGTAGTAAAAGCTAGGCATGATCCTTAATAGGTTCCCATCAAATTAATGCAAGCGGAAAAGTAAAAACAGTGAATTTAAATGCATGTTATGTAGGACAAGCGGGCATGCATCAAGGAATACTTGCCTTCAACAAAGCCTTGCTGCTCAAACTTTTGCACGACTTGATCTTCAAATCCCTCGAACGAATCGCTCTCTAAGGTCCACAATCATCACACACAAGCATACAATAGGAATAAATAAGAAACAGTCACCAAACAGATCAAACAGATCTAAACTGTAGCATAAAACTAATCTACGCTTCGAGACGAACGCGTGGACATAAAGAACGCTAAAATCGGAGCTAAAACGACTAAGTTATGGCTTAGGGAAGGTGTAGGGAACAATCTGTAAAGATCTGAAAAGGTTTTGGGCTAAAATAAAGAAAAAGGACTAAACTGTAAGAAAACTTCTAAGGTGGAAGGGTATTTTTGTAAATATAGGAAACTCAGGGGCTTTTCTGCAAAATTGCCAGGGCCAGCGGTAGGGTTGACCGGCTGACTCGAGTTGACTCGATCCAGATCCATTGGATCTAGATCTGATGGCTGCGGTGGCTTGCGGGCGGCGGGGTTGATCAGGGGGCGTCGGATTTTAATCCGACGGCCGAGATCTTGCGCAGGCGGCCAAAGCGGCGGCGGCCGGCTGGAGACGGCGGCGCACGGCGGCGGAGCGGCGGCGGAGCTCGCCGGCGTACCCAATGTAGGGTTCGGGGCTCGGATTGGCGCGCGGGCGGCACCTACACGAAGCGCGCGAGCACGCGAAGCTAGCGGGGGCCAACGTTCGCGGCGGAGATGCGGCGGCGCGGGCGGTCGACGCGGCGGCGCGGGGTGCTAACTCCGGCGAGGTCGCGAGGAGGCGACGGAAGGCGCGGGGTCGACACGGACGGCACCGGCATGATGCTCACCTCCTCCGGCGCGACTGCGGACGTGCTCCTCGGCCGTGCGGCGGCGGCGACGGCGAGGGTCCAAGGCGGCGGCGCGGTTAGGATTTCGGGCGCGTGCGGCTCAAGAGGCGGCGGCTCGGGTGCTCGGGCGGGGCGTCCGGGGAGTCGGCGGCGGCTTAAATAGCCGGGCGGGGGCTCCTTGGCGTGCGCGCTACGAGGAGGAGGCGTGCCCCAACCGGACTCGGCGGCGCGGCGGTGGAATCGGGGGCGGAGCCGGCGAGCCGGGGGATGACAAGCGGGCCCCCCCGGTCGGCGGCGGCGGTGGAGGCGGGGAGCGGCGGGCGCGAGTTGGGCCTCGCGGCGGATGGTTGGGCCGGCGGCCCGCCGGGCCGCGCTGGCCGTGCGGGGTTGTCGGGCCGGAAAGGCCGGGCCGGGTGGGCCGCGGAGCGGTGCCGGGCCGGAGGCGCGGTTGCGGGGGGCCGGTCGGGTTGGGCCGGCGTGCGCGGTGCCGGTGGGTTGGGTAGGGGTTTAGGAATAGTTTTTAGGTTTGGGAATTCAAATTTTGAATTTGAATTCCAGGCAACCAAAAATAATGCACCAGCATGAATGCCACAAATAAATCCTATATTTTGTTAACTTTATTTTAGAAAAGTTTTAAATGCCTAAAAATAAATAAACAACCTTATATTTCTTAGGCAAATAAATGGTTGCTAGCAAATTTTAATAAAGCCACATTTTTAATAGAATTAGGGTGTTACAAATCCTACCCCCTTAAGAAGAATCTCGTCCTCTGCATGATTACTCCATTGTACTTTGCACATCTTAATCACACTATTCCTGGTGATCCTCGTCATGGTTTCCAGTATCCGAATAGGGTGTTCAACAATAGTGAGATCCTCTTCAACGTTTAGATCATCCAAGGGTAACGGCTCCTTGTCATGTGGACCAAAACCCTTCTTTAACTGAGAGATATGGAATACATCATGCACATCAGCTAGCTGGACTGGCAACTCCAATCTGTAAGCCACTTCTCCCACCCTTTCAAGGATCTTGAAAGGTCCAATAAACCGAGGTGACAACTTTCCTTTAACTCTGAATCGACGCAAACCTCTGATGGGTGACACCTTTAGGTACACATAATCGCCTTCCTGAAAGACCACATCCCTTCGTTTGCCATCTGCATAACTTTTCTGTCTAGACTGAGCAATCCTCAAATTTTCTCTGATGAACTGAACTTGTTTCTCCGCTTCTCTGATGATATCTGCCCCAAATAACTGCCTTTCGCCTGTGTCACTCCAATATAACGGGGTTCTACACTTCCTTCCATACAGGGCCTCAAAGGGTGATATTTTGAGACTAGCTTGGTAGCTGTTGTTATAAGAGAACTCAGCATATGGCAAGCTCTTATCCCAACTACAACCATGCTTAAGCGCACATGCTCTCAGCATGTCTTCTAGGATCTGATTGGTCCTTTCTGTCTGTCCATCTGCCTGTGGATGATAAGCTGAGCTGAAATTTAGCTTAGTATCCAGAGATTCATGCAACTTCCCCCAGAAACGAGAAGTAAACTGAGTACCCCTGTCTGACACGATCTTCTTTGGTACGCCATGTAAACACACAATCCTGGACATGTACAGTTCTGCCAACTTAGCTCCTGTATAAGTAGTCTTTACCGGAATGAAGTGAGCTACCTTAGTCAAACGATCCACGCTAACCCAAATCGAATCATAACCATCTCGGGTTCGAGGTAAACCCACTATGAAGTCCATTCCGATCTCTTCCCACTTCCACTCAGGCACCTTCAATGGTTGAAGCAAACCAGCGGGTCTCTGATGTTCAGCCTTAACCCAGTGGCAAGTGTCACACAAAGCCACATGTGCGGCCACGTCTCTCTTCATACCGTACCACCAATACCTCTGCTTGAGGTCCTGATACATCTTAGTACTGCCTGGATGGATAGAATAAGCTGAGTCGTGAGCTTCTCTCACGATCGTCTCTCTGAGATCTCCTATCTCTGGTACACACAACCGGTTCTTAAACCACACGGTTCCTTGCTCATCTTCTGTGAAATCTGGGGCTTCTCCTTGTTGCATACTCTCCTTAATTTTCTGTATTCCAGCATCCTCTAGCTGCCACTTACGTATCTCTTGCTCCAGAGTGGACTGCACTTCCAAAGTCACTCCTTCAGCATGTGCAACCACTTTCAAGTTGAGCCTTTCAAACTCCTTTACCAACTCATCAGGAAACTGAATGGTCATAGCCATGTTAGTGTGGCCCTTCCGACTCAAAGCATCAGCAACCAAATTTGCTTTACCAGGATGATAATGGATCTCTAGATCATAGTCCTTGATCAACTCTAACCAATGACGCTGTCTTAGATTAAGATCCTTCTGGGTGAAGATATACTTCAGACTCTTGTGATCAGTATAGATCTGACACATAGTTCCCATAATGTAGTGTCTCCAAATCTTCAATGCATGAACCACTGCTGCTAACTCAAGATCATGCGTAGGATAGTTCAACTCATGCTTCCTCAACTGACGAGATGCATAGGCTATAACATGACCTTCTTGCATCAACACACATCCTAGACCTTGTCGAGATGCATCACAGTAAATGTCAAAGCTCTTCCGTAGATCAGGCATTACTAGAACAGGTGTTGTGGTTAACCGCTTCTTTAACTCTTCAAAACTCGGATCGACATGCACCGGTCCATTTGAACTCCCCGTCCTTCTCTAGCAATGTAGTGAGAGGCTTCACAATCTCGGAGAATCCTTCAATAAACCGACGATAGTAACCAGCAAGTCCAAGGAAACTCCGGATCTCAGACACTGTACGAGGGGCTTCCCACTTCAATACATCACTAACCTTGCTGGGATCCACTGCAATACCTCCGTTGGTGATAATATGACCTAGGAAAGACACTTCCTTGAGCCAAAACTCACACTTGCTGAACTTCGCATATAACTCATGCTCTCTCAGCTTCTGCAACACAAGTCTCAAATGCTCCTCATGGTCCTCCTCCTTCTTGGAGTAGATCAAAATGTCATCAATGAATACCACAACGAACTTGTCCAGATATTCCATAAAGATCTTGTTCATCAAGTACATAAAGTACGCGGGTGCATTGATTAACCCAAAAGACATAACTGTGTACTCATAAAGTCCGTACCTGGTAGTAAAAGCTGTCTTAGGAATATCTGAAGGCCTAATCTTCAACTGATGATAACCAGACCGCAGATCGATCTTAGAAAACACTTTAGCTCCTCTCATCTGATCAAACAAATCTTCAATACGTGGCAGAGGATACTTGTTCTTGATGGTAACATCATTAAGGGACCTATAATCAACACACATCCTCTATGTGCCATCTTTCTTACCCACAAAGATAAAGGGTGCTCCCCAAGGTGATGAACTAGCACGAATGAACCCTTTACCCAATAATTCATTAATCTGAGCTTTATGTTCTTGTAACTGATCACTAGACATTATATATGGGCGCTTAGAGATAGGGCGGTACCAGGTAAAAGATCAATAACGAACTCAACATCTCGGTCAGGGGGCATACCTGGCAACTCCTCGGGAAACACATCAGGATAATCGCACACTACTCGTATGTCTTCCAAGGCTGCTCCATGAAGCTTATTCACGGCACTGGCATTTGATGGTGCGTGATCTGCTGCAAACTCAAATCTTTCACCAGCTGGACTTGTAAGAAGGATTAATCTCTTAGCACACTGTATCACCGCATCGCACGCGGTCAACCATCCCATTCCCAGTACACATCGATCCCCTTTGAATCCAAGATTATAAGGTTGGCACGGAAATCTCTGCCCACAATCTTGAGATGGATGTTATCACATTTATAGATAGCTTTCAATTCCCCCCCAGGTGAGGTAACTAACATGTGGCGAGACATGGGACTGATAGGTAGATTATGTTGAGCTATGAACTGGGATGTAATGAAAGAATGGGATGCTCCAGAATCAAACAAAACTGAGGCAGGAGTAGAGTTGACTAGAAACATACCGAGCACTATTCTGGGGTTCTCCTGAGCGACTTCAGCATCAACGTGCATCGCCTTGCCTCGGGCATAGCTCTATTGTCCTTTGTTAGACTGCGGGGTTTGGCTTCCGCTCCTTGTCTGCTGCTGGTTCTGCACAGGGGTGTGTGGAGGGTTCCTCTTTGGGCAAGCATTGGCATAGTGACCAAGCTCTCCGCACTTGAAGCAAGTAGTGGTGGCAGGATTGGGCGGTGCCACAAACCTTACAGGTGTGCCAACTGGGGCTCTCTGCTGACTCTCCGGGAAGGCGGGGCGGGGAGTCCGAGGAACAGGACACCGAAACCGCCGAGCGCATCGGCCGGAACTGCCGAGCGAGGACGCCGGGACTGCTGCCGCCCAAAGTTTCCACCCAGTCCCCCAAAGCGGAACGGGGTGTTCGGCGGTGGGTTGAAGCGCGGGCGAGACGCACTCCCAAACTGCCCAGAGCTGGCGGCCTTCCTCTTCTGCTCTCCGAGCTCCTTGCGCTTGTGCTCCAAGCGGATGGCGGCATCAACTAGCTGCTGAAAGTTAGGGAAAGGATAGGACATTAGCTGGTACTGCAGCGAACCAGCTAACCCATCCAGGAACAGCTCCTGCTTCTTCCTATCTTCAGCAACCTCCTCAGCTGCGTAACGAGACAACTCAGTGAACTTGTCTCTATACTCAGCTACTGACATTCCTCCCTGCTTCAGAGAAAGAAACTCCTTCTTGATCTTCATAACTCCAGAGGGTATGTGATGGCTTCTGAAGTTGGTGGTAAACTCCTCCCAAGTGATAGTGTCTGGGGCGGCATGAGCGGCAGAGTACGCATCCCACCAAGCGGCTGCAGATCCTTGAAGTCGTCCCGCAAAGACAGGACCTTCTCTCCGTCGTCACACGACGGTAGTGAGCATCTTCAATATTGTCTTGAGCCAATCTTCAGCTTCTAGTGGATCAGCGACGTGAGTAAACACAGGAGGGTGATGACTCATGAACTCCCGGTGCTTGTTGCGAGGCGCGGGTGGCGGCACCGGCGGATTGTTGACCTGGGCTTGCAAGTTTGTCACGGTGGTGGTCAAGTTCTGGAGAAGCTGGGTCTGTGCCTCCAGGATCTGCTGCATAGCGGGATCCATTTGCACTGGCTGGGGTGCTCTTCCTGCTGGTTGATCAACACCGGATCCTGACCTGGTGTTCACCATCTGAGTGTTAGGGACATTATTTTAGATGATTGCACCAAGGGTTAAACTTAGGAAGTTAAGATAGCAATGATATTCAGATAAGACAGATTCTGTTGACTCCAAACAATCAGGCATAGCTCTCAGTGTGGGTAACCAAAAATTATGGATTTTGGACGGATAAAAGGTAATGAAATTACGAAACTACTCCAACTGGAATCACCTCAATCGGAGTTGTGTAGCTCTAGTTATAAAATAAACAAGCCAGGTAGGTCAGCAGTGTTTAACAGATTCATGAGACTGTAATGTTTCAGTTATAACTCTCTGGTTATCCATCCAAATATTCTGAATTTTTCACAGAAAATCAGTCACGAAATTCTTGAACTTTTCCAATTGGTTTTACCGCAATCGGAGTTCTGTAGCTCGAGATAAAACTAAAACAGTGGAGCTGACTCAGAAAACTGCGCGAACAGATTTAGGGATCTCGAATTTTGCATTAAGGGAAAACTTAAGGGGACAAACAGATTAAGATAGATAACTGATTGAGACTGAAAGTTAACCCCCACAAACTTACTACTAAACCAATGTCGTTGTGGTCATCACTCCACAACACATTGCACTCAACCAAAAATCCAACTCATACATTAAGCACAAAATCAAGCATTCAACCACACCTCTAATCTAAACACACTTTACCGAACGTCTACTAGCGATTACAAAGAGATCCTATCCCTTAATCTTAAACCTAAGGACTATCTTCTGCCATGGCATCTGTGCGGGCGTCAGGGGAGTCGTAGTGTGGCCTCTTAGGTGACGGGGAGGTACATCCTTCTGTGGCTTCATGGGCTTCTGGCTGCTCCCTGTTCAGAAGTGCAGCTTCTAGGGCACGCCTCTGCGTCTCCAGAGTGAAAATCTGCAGCTGTGCTGCATATAGAGTGTTGTTGGCATCATCCAATGCAGTGTTCACAGCTGCCAGTAGACTCCGAACGTTGTTGAGCGTCCCTTCATAGGCTGGTGCTGGGGCGATGTAAGTCTTGGCTTCCCACTTGCTCTGAAAGGTGTGTAACGGTAGTGGGTATCCTCCAACCTGTCACGCTCCTTGTGAGAGAGCACATAGAGCGCCCTCCGAGCTGACTCTGCTATCCCAGCATCCATAGTAGTCCTGTGAGCCACATCATGATGCTTGGACACCTCCTGCACTCCACGGCATGGAATGTACTCCTCCAAGATGGCAGCAACCTCCCAATGGGGCTCGAACCACGGATGAGTCCACAACTCACAATGGTAGACAGGGGCTTTATCATAGCCCAGGCGAAGTACCATTGCTCTCAGGTGGTCTGCCATGGGAATGCCTACTCTATCAGCTCTGTAGTGGTACACTTCCCAGATTGCTTCCTCATCTTCCTCCTCTTGCTCTTGTTCTTCCATCTCTTGATCCAGGTGATACTCATCTTCTTCTGGCGCTTGCTCCTCTAGGTTTGGTTGTTCAGCTAGCTCATCCTCCTCTGGAATCATCTCCTCCGGATCTTCCTCATCGTCAGGCATCATGATAAGGTTAGGGAAAACCACAGGTGCAGGCTCCATCTCAATCTCCTCATCTGTATCTCCATCATGCAAATCATGGTACTGTTCCTGTGGAGCGTACTGATGGACTGCTCCAGCCTGAGAGGTCTTCAAACTACGAACCATCTGTAGTGTAGTGCAGAATGAGAAAGATGGTAAGGCAAAAAGGACGAGAGCTAAAGCAATCACAAGGTAAAGAATGCAGACAGCTCAAGAGTGAAGCAAAAAGACAAGAGTAAGGTTAGTAAGAATAAAGCAAGCATGTAAGAGAAAGCTTCTATGAGTATAAAATCCTTAATTCGACCATTTCTATCTAGGCTAGCCTTCCTACAGTCAACACAGCTCTGGTACCACTCTTTCACACCCGGTTCAAGGCAAAACCGAATGCATTGATCACGTGTGCGCCAGGATCAAGTTACACACACGCTTAGACATTATGAATACCAAAAACAGTGCCACACGAATAAAGAGTTATTACAAACCATAGTCTTAAACGAATCTTAAACAAACGAGTTCTCGCAGCGGACAAAATGCCTCCACAGGCAGCTGACTGAAGACTACGCACACCTAGAACTCCTGGAAATCTCCTGGAACGTCTTCAAAGTTCTCCCGATCGAGCAAAAATCCGGGTATTGTAGATGCAAGAGAATAAACAAGCGTGAGCACATATCGTACTCAGCAAAAGAGAACAACATAACATGCAAGGCCATATGGTGGATGGCTAAGGTTCAAGCACTTTAGCATTTTAGTTGGTCAAGTTTTATTAGCAACCTGATTACTAAAGGTGTAAGTTCATACCAACCCAATTAATAAGATATAAGCATCATAAGTAAAGAATAAAACAACAATTTAAGCATTAAAGTTCCATAATTTAATCATGTGAGTGTTCAGGCCGCTCTTGACCGTGAGCACGGCTAATCGATTAGTTTAACACTCTGCAGAGGTTGTACATCTTTACCCACAAGCAGCGTAAAAGCTCCGAAGAACTTTGGACCCAACCATGCGGTGTTTGCAAGACACCATATCACTCTTCCGAGGTGTGATTGCATAGGGACGCTAAATGGCCTTTACAAAGGTTCCCTAGCAAGTTATGACCCACAAGGTCCGGATCAGTTAGCAAGGTATAAAGTCCCCTAGCAGGTCGATACCCCACCATAAAAGAATAACTCACCCAACCCCCTGCTATAGCGAGTCCATACCCCACAGTACCGCCGATCCCTTGTCCTTATCAGGTAAGACCATCCCAAGCTAAAGTTCCTAATTATTCAGCCAAGACCATTGCCCATTAGTTCTTGTGGTTGTACTGTTTTCCTGGGTGGTTCTCCATGTTTCGATTATCATATTAAAGTGGTCTTGTAAAGTAAAAGAGCATAAACGGAACATAGAATATCAAAAAGGTAACCAAGTAGATTAATACCAATTCCCAGTTGAGCATGCTAAGCAATAGCTACCACAAGATTAATTTAATTTCCGATATCAAGGTGGAGGTAGTAAAAGCTAGGCATGATCCTTAATAGGTTCCCATCAAATTAATGCAAGCGGAAAAGTAAAAACAATGAATTTAAATGCATGTTATGTAGGACAAGCGGGCATGCATCAAGGAATACTTGCCTTCAACAAAGCCTTGCTGCTCAAACTCTTACACGACTTGATCTTCAAATCCCTCGAACGAATCGCTCTCTACGGTCCACAATCATCACACACAAGCATACAATAGGAATAAATAAGAAACAGTCACCAAACAGATCAAACTGATCTAAACAGTAGCATAAAACTAATCTAAGCTTCGAGACGAACGCGTGGACATAAAGAACGCTAAAATCGGAGCTAAAACGACTCAGTTATGGCTTAGGGAAGGTATAGGGACCAATCTGTAAAGATCTGAAAAGGTTTTGGGCTAAAATAAAGAAAAAGGACTAAACTGTAAGAAAACTTCTAAGGTGGAAGGGTATTTTTGTAAATATAGGAAACTCAGGGGCTTTTCTGCAAAATTGCCAGGGCCAGCGGTAGGGTTGACCGGCTGACTCGAGTTGACTCGATCCAGATCCATTGGATCTAGATCTGATGGCTGCGGTGGCTTGCGGGCAGCGGGGTTGATCAGGGGCGTCGGATTTTAATCCGACGGCCAGGATCTTGCGCAGGCGGCCAAAGCGGCGGCGGCCGGCTGGAGACGGCGGCGCGCGGCGGCGGAGCTCGCCGGCGTACCCAATCTAGGGTTCCGGGGCTCGATTTGGCGCGCGGGCGGCACCTACACGAAGCTCGCGAGCACGCGAAGCTAGCGGGGGCCAACGGCCGCGGCGGAGATGCGGCGGCGCGGGCGGTCGACGCGGCGGCACGGGGTGCTAACTCCGGCGAGGTCAAGGGTCAGATCCTTTGGGGCGTTAGAGTGAACATAGCTTACATTCATCTGATTAACTTCCTTGCTCCAGGATCGAGGGACATGTTCGCTGCCAAAAACAAGGTGGTCGATTACTTGTTTCATGCTCTGTGTCAATCCGAATTCAATCGGGTTCAGACAGAGGACCCAGCTTGTTGAATTTGGGAGTAGTTGAAGGATGCTCATGCTAGAAATGCTCAGGTTCAGGCTCGGATGTATGCGACTTACCGGAGAGAGTACGAGAACTTCAGAGTACAAGGTTCAAAGGTGCAAGATTCAGAGTGACGTGTTCTGGAAAAATGGCAGGAGCTAGGTTTAATATCTGAGCATAGCCTGAGATCTGAAAGCCTATGATCATGAAAATATTTCTTAGGAGAAATTTGGATAGATACGGAGCACTTGAGGATAGATCACATATACGGAAAACTCTGCAGAACGGGTCTGTGAAAAGGTCTCGACAGCAGGGGCAACTAGACGGTCCAACCACAACACTTTAGATTCGATTTAAAGGTTTTTATTGTTGTCATTAGGATCATTATTTAAGGAGAACAACACATGGGATCTTTTTATCATTCAACAAGTTTTTATCATGATGCAAGAACGACCTATTCGTCCTCACCAAGCAATTAATCCAAACATCGAATTTAGTGCCGGTGGCAAGGCAATAATGACGTTTGACCCTATAATAACTAGTCGAGACTATCGGTACTCACTTAGAGACTTACAAAACGTGGTTAGTATACCTGTAGAAGATCACAGGACACATTGCACCTTTTGTGCCAGCACTCACAAAAGCGTCCACATACATTACCGTTCACTATAGAAATAGCACCCATGTGTTTGTCGCTGCATGGTCAGCGTCCAATCTCGGACACCCTCCGTTTGAATGGAGTGTATCCTTGCCTCGCATATTCATAATGCGGAACACACATGTATGGCAAAACGTGGCAAGACGCAGACGTGACGTCGGTTCCCTTTGGATTAGGTCCCATACATCCCTCAAATGACTTCCATGCAGTACCACCATGTATCACAAAACGTGATGAGACACAAACGCGACGTGGGTTCCCATTAGAATAGGTCCCATCCATCCCTCATAGGACTTTCCTGTGGCACCACCACGTATGGCAAAACGTAATGAACTATTATGGTTGTACCGAAAGTAAATTCTAACAAGAATAAATTGTGTTGGAAGTTAGCAAAATAAACCATAGATTTATAAGCCACCGGAAAGAGCCCAATAATGTACTCTAGGGCCTCTCTATCTATTTCCATCCTTAACAATTTTTTGCAAACACAACCAATCTTTGCAAGTTTTATTCAAAATTAGGTGATTAAGATGGCAAATTAAATTCTGGTGCATATAATCGCTTTGATACTAGCTGTGACAACCCGCCCAGGAAAATACCGTACTATGTCCTAAACCAATCCATTTTGGCCATCCCGTCGTTGGTTGCCGGGTTAACGCCTAGTATATCACTTGGAAATCATATAGAGGATCGAACATATACATTAAAACTCACACGAAACCGGGTCCAGAGTATCAACACAAATAAAATCCAAATTTCCCCTAAGGGTTTAAATTATTACAAACCATTATTCATGACATGATAAGTAAAGGTTCAGAGTTCGAAACTGTGGAATAAATTACAAGCGAAACCATAAACATCACAGGAGGTTGTCCATGATGCCATCACTCATCATCATCCACCCATTCCAGCACCCAATCGTGTGGAATCTCACCAGGCCAAACAACACCTGCAACAACATACACATAGCAACGCTGAGTACAGTAATACTTAGCACGACTTAACCGTCGGGTGATAACTACATCACCAAACTCTAGACATGAGAGGTTTTTGGCCGGTGGAGTTCTTTTGCTGAAAAGGAACAAAGAGTATGTCCTTACTTTCAAAATTTTAGCAAAAATTATAGTTGATTACCATTTCTAAGTGAGCCAATTAAATCAATCAAGAATTGTATAATACAATTAAGTAATATTCACGAAATTCCATCATTAAGAGATATCATGTCCAGTTGATTAAGTAGTCTCGGATAACGGTGAGAGGCTGAGAATCGATTGATTAATAACCTTGCAAGGTGGACCTAAACATATGAAAGAATGCATACCCCAATAAAATCCAAACAAAATAAAATGGGGCATACACCGACCAGACGGTTCCCATCTTTCTCCGGGTCGGGATCAGACCTACAATCCTCGGTACAAGGCTTACTGGAACATCACGTCGGACTTCCTAGGCTCGCACCGGTACCCCACTGTTGCTGGCACGGCGACACATCATGTGTCCTAGGGGTAGTAGGGAAAATTTTCCTTGTCGTGTCCATCAAGTACTATAGGTTTACATGCCCCATTCCCGACAAGTGCTTAGTACGTTCAAAAGCTTAGCCCACGAAAGCCACTGGACCGGAGCCCAAATCCCATGCTGTTACCACATTAGCAATCCACTTATAAAGGTCTTATGATTCCAACACAGGAACCTATTCTCGTGAGTGACGAACATCACTCGACTTCTACCAGGTCCTATAGCATAGTAGCTATCGACCTAGCATACTAGTAAAAGAGCATAGGTACCTAAGGATCATGCATCTAGGGTTTCAACTCAACTCCTAAAATGTAAGTGCACAAACATAGCGAAGTTAGTTGCATAATTTTAAAAACAAAGGTTAATGATCCGGGGCTTGCCTTCGTTGGCAAGGTTGGGCTTGGGCCCTTCTGGACTTTAGTCCAGGTTTTGCTATATAGCGACGTAATGCACATCTGCGTCAGCTCCTCGGTCTCCTCCTTCCAGTACAAGCATACAACTACCATTGGGGAGATCTACACGAGGATCCAAATGCAAGATTTAATTGACGGTTTTCATTCAGTTAATTACAAAACAACATATGACAACCATGAAGAGTATGGTTGGACATATTTACCTTGACAAACACACATTTGGTATATTCTTCTTATTAAAGTAACAACACATGGTGTTTCATTATTTATTCCTTTTAATAGTGATTGTGCACATATTTATGCAATTAAATTAATTTAATTTCACAAAACAAAAAAGGGTTGGTCTTAAGCTTCTTAGAATGATTTAATCTCACACATGGCCTCTTGTCCAAATCTAAGCTAGGCATGCAACATATACACCTAGAGCTACTATAGATCTTGAGTTATGCAATTACATTTATAACTAAGCATATTTCAAGAATAAATATTTCTGGCAGATATAAAATCATGATTAATTCACCAGAGATGTCTTTAGGCATACAACGATCACATGTAGAAGTTGGGCAAAAACATATTTATATTTAGCTACAAAAATCATTTAGGCAGACCCAACTTAAATACAAGATAAATCATATTAAATGATTTACTCCGTAAATTTATGCAATTTTTTTGTACAAAGGCTAGGCATGACATAACTCACAACATATCCAAAATTCAGTTACATATCACATGTAGATTTTGAACTAGAACAAATTTAGGTTTAACTGTTTTCTATTTTTCATGTAAAAACTACCACTCAGAAGTAGGGTCATGCATTACAGAAGATGTAGGGTTCTTCACAATGAAACCAACAAAATTATGTTTGCATTTTTCTGATTTGTCTACGATGTTTAATGAATTTTTTTAGTTTCAGCAGTTTCAATTAAACAGTTAAGAATCTTTCTTACAGTTAGACCCCTGGCTTTATTTACACAAATGTCCTCAGTTCGCATATAACACCCCGGAAAGAGTCCAGGTCTCGCAATGTGGTCCCTAGGCTCGATCGGCGGCGGGGGATCGCCGGAAACCGTCCCGCCGTCGGCGAGCTAGGTGGCGAGGGGGTGTGGGAGACTTAGAGGTTCACCTTGGGTTCGGTTGGTGGTCGAAGACGGGGCAGGAACGTCGCCGACAAGCCTGCGCGGCAGGCGGTAGCAGCCGCTGGAGCGGCGGCTCCGGCGAGACGGAGGTGAAGGCGTGTCGGCCCGCGGCTCAGGAATCTCCGGTAGGTACGTGTGGTGGTGTAGGTGAGGTCAAATAGCAAGTTTGGCACTGGAAATTGGAGCTCGGCCTGCGGCCTTCAATGGTGGGCGGCAAACGTCTCTGGCACGAGGGAGGAAAGGGTGGGCACCTTGTATAGCCAGTGGGTGTCGATCTCCCTTCTTGGACAGGGCAGAGCCGTGGCAAGGCGGCCCCAGCAGCAATGCTGCGCGCAGGACTGGGAATCCCGGCGGAGGCGCGTGCGGAGGTAGGGGCCGACGTGGTGGTTCTACGCATGGCGCCGCAGTAGACCAAGGGCTGCGAGGGGGGTCCGGACGAGGGCGGGCGCGATGATGGAGTCCTGTCCTCGGGCGTTGTGGCTGAGGGTTCCAGATGTCGAAGTGGACGGGCGCTGCGTGGCGGCGTGCGCGGTGTCGTGCGGAGACTCGCGCTCTAGAGTGCGGGTTGGGGCACAACTGCCTGGTCAACGCGCATTTGCCCGGCGTTTTCTCCAAAAAATTGAATTGGACGAAAACTTCCCCAAAAAATGAAAGTTGTAGTGTAAAGTACCTGTTGACGCAAAAATAGGGCGTCACCCTTGCGCGCTACACACGTGACTCCTCGGTCTGTAGCGAGGTGTGCCAGCCAATCTGACCTGTTGATTGACAATGGAAAATCAGATAGGGAGCCGATATGTCTTTAATAGAACCGTCACTGATAGGTAGCCGATACGGGGCAGAACAGATCGGCTAGATCAGCCGATCTGATGACGTAGGCCGAGCGTAAGCTACAAGAAGCAACTTAAGCATAGCTACGTAAGCAACACTTAAAACAGATCTAGCCGGTTATATGATAATAATGTGAGCCGACAGATTGCAGTCTCAAGCTGGATAATGGATGATAAAAGCTAGAACAATAAGAATTAAGATAAAACTTGCTAATTTAGCTGATATCGACAAATTGTAAATTAATCTAGACTAAACCATAGTGATGCGCCCGGTAGTTAAAGCCTAGAATTTACTTGGTAAAGCGGAACTCACAAGCAAGCCAGAGATCGAAGCAATGCAGCCCGACGAGTTTGCCAACTCGTGAAAGAGAAAAGGTACGAAGGCGAAGTCGCCGAAAAGTAGATACCGGAAATTAGATGTAATGAAGTAGATGCAACAGTTGGTAAAGGGGTGCCCGGAGGCGGTTTTGATATTGATCGTGTGATAAATCTATTACAATAGCCGGGGCTTATATTTATACCCTGAGCTCCTCTAGACTCCTACAACCGAAAAGGCTCAAAACTTCTTAATCTAAGACTCCTGACGGGTTACACAACCAACCGACACAAACTCCCCTAATTAACAAAAGGAAATATTAAAATACATAGACTCTATTTTCCCAGGTGTAGAGTCCTTGCTGATTAAGCTTCCCCCGGCGCGCATGCATAGTCAACAAATCCTGCATGTACTCACTCTGTCCAAAAAGAATGTTATTCTAGAAATTTTAGGATAGATTATTAAAAAGGTGAAATGACCTCGATTGCCCCTATTTATTTGCCATATTTGGTGCTAATTGATTGTTGCATGCCTACATGCACATGCAGACATGCCAAATTAAGCAAAACGTCATTCCTTTTGACAAATTATGAAGCCTAAAACGACGTTCTTTTTGAGACGGAGGGTGTACTCTTTAGCAGACCCGTACTTCTCCTTCCTTGGATACGATTTGGTCAGAGCAAAATATATTAGGAAATATTCTATATCCAATATGCCCAATACCATCACGTGGCCACCTGGTGTTCCCATTATTTCCATCGTTCTTTTTATAGATGTAATGGCCTGCCATCTCCTGTCTCTTCTTTTATTATTTTTATCTTGCTCTGGTCTTAGCCGATCGTAATAGCCTTGGCTAGCCGATTTCCTTGCTGACTTCATGCCTTGCCGATCCTTGTTCTGCTTCTTGCCGATTGTCACCCTGCCGATTTTTCCCTTGCCGATTGTTTCTTTATTTATTTGATTGAATCACGTTTCAGCTGCTGTAGAGGAGATGCTAGCCCTTCCTTTGTTTATTAATTATACTCCGGCCACCTTGTACTGTTTTGCACCTGCTTGTACTCACGTCATCCCAGTTGGCTTTCTTTGCCTAGCCAATCCTTACTACATTCGCCTTCCATCGGCCCCTCCGTCCGGCAACCATACGCGCATCTTTGCAAAATCAATTTGCTCCTGCTAATCACGGCTCTTTTTGTGCTTCCATCAAAATGATATCCTTTTGACTCTGGATTTGGTCAAAATCCGGTGTCAATACAAGCCCCCCAATTTCGGACTATGAAGGATTCTGTCACACCCGTTTTTCCGAAGAAAACCGAATGCATCTCATATGTGTGACAGGATCAAATTTCACACATATGATAGACTCATGAGTGTAATATCACAAGACATTGCCCAAAACGTAGAGAAAAAGTTTATTAACTTTTATTACACTCAAAGGGGTAGACACGAAGGTCTTTACACGAACAACGATAACTAAAAAGACGCGACTCCGTCTTCATCTTCCACAGGCTTCTTACTGGTTGATCGCATCTTCAGAACTCCTCGTAGTCGGTGAAGTACTCCACTCCGAGATTTTTCTCTGAACAGCGTAAGCAAGGATGAGCACACTAATGGTTGGAGCACACAAATGAGCACACTAACCAAGGTGAGAGCGAGCTTCCCCCTGCCCTTTGTGGATGCCCTGGCCTTCGAGCCGAGGGGGAACGCGACGCTCGCTCCGCGCCGCAGCCGCTCGTGATGCTGGCCATCTAGCCAGGCTAGGATGATTTTCTTGCAGGTGCCGCCGCCTTCACCAACGCGCACGCGCCGTTTGCCTACCTAGCCTAGCCCTTCTAGCCGTCGTGTGCCACACCGTACTGGCCGCCGATGTGACCCGATGCCGGCGCGTTCGCGTTCATGCATGCGTCCGTGCGGGCACGTCGCCCTCGCGCAGGTGTGCACCCCCAGCACGCGCGCGCCCTAGCCCGGAAGGCGAGGATGGGCCTTTGGCCCCTTTTCTTGCGCCGGACCTTGATGTTGCGTTCCTGTCGGCCGCGCCACCATGGCCTCGCCGTGGGTGTTTGCTTCGCGCACGCAGTCGCAGAGAAGGGAGCGTCGTCCTTTTGGTCGGCGAGTGCACACCTCGCCACCAGCCGCCGCTTCAACACACACGCGTTTGTGCCCGACTGCGGTTTCCTTGACCACCGCCACCCATGGCGCCCGCCTGAACTCTGTCGTGGTCTCCACCGTGCCTATTTACGGCCAATGTCAGGCCTAAGCCCGAGTCGCTCACCTCTACGCGCGCGCGCACCCAAGCGCACGCCCGCGCACGCAAGTTTGCGCGCCTCCTCACTAGAGAGGACACTCGACCACCTGCCGCGAACCGCCTCCGCGCCGACGCCGCCGTGCCCACACCGGCGTCGACCTCGCCGCGTCGGTCACCTCCTTTCCTAGGTTGTGTTCCTTCGAGCCCAGCGACCCGAGGGGATCCCTTGAGGTTAGCCAAAAGGGGCCGGTTGCCCAGGCGCCGTGAGGTTTCACCGCCGGCGAGACCATCCCGCACCGTCGCATCCCTTTTAGACACTACGTCGAGCAGCTTGGGTCAGAGGTGAAACCGCGGGGTCGATTTGCACACGGAGGACCACATGCGGGTGTGGCCGTAGCTAATCCGCCAGGATCCGGTGCGGCCCACCACTCCTTTCTCGAGCAAAAGGCCTACCTACACCGCGCTGCGCCGTAGCGAATCCCACCGGGATCTCATGCGGCCGGCCACGCCAGCAGCCACACAGGCTGTAGCTGCCTTAAAGCCACCGACGTGGCCGCCTCGTTAGCCTTAATAGCCGGCCTGCAGCCAACTAGTAGCTAGCTTTAAGCCCCTATGAGGCAGCCTGTAGTCAGCTTGTGGTTAGTGCTATTGTGTATGCGTATTTCATTTTCAAAAAAACTATTTTATCTTTGAAAAGTCCTAGTAAATCCATTTTGACTACGAAAATTATAAAACCTTTTCCAGAAATTCTCTAAAATATTAAACTCCGAGCTAGGCTAGTGTTTGCTCTCTTTTGGCTCTTAATTGTTGTTCCTTTCGAGTTAATTGCTATAGGACCGCTGTTTATTTTCCTTTCACGCATTATTAGGAGCAGCTGGAGCCGGGGAGCTGATCCCGGAGTACGACTATGCCGACGACTTCACCGCGGAGGACTACCCGACCCGAGGTTCACGCCCGACTGATTCTGAAATACCTATTAGGCATTGCTATGAAGAATGCTAGTGCTTTACTTTAAATGCATGATGATGATGAACCTTGCACTACCTTCTTTAATTATCCTCCCCTTGATTGCCCTACTACTATATATGTTTATACACTAGTAGGGATGTTGTCATCGATGACGTTCACCTAATGTCACTGAAGACGCCATAATCGTCACTAATGTTCATTTGTGACGAGTTTGTGACGATTTGAATTTCGTCACTATGGTCGCGTCACATTTGGTCATAGGTGACGAAATGGTAATTTTCGTCACAGATGTGTCTCCATTCTGTGACGATTGATGCGTCGTCATTGAAGTGGTTTCAATCTGTGACGATCGATTTTGGTCATGGATGAAGCACCACTTTCGTCATAATCTCCCGTCTGCCGAGCATCTTGACGGCGCCATTAACTGCGTTTCTGGTTCTGTGACGAGTTGATTTGGTCATAGATAGCCTTGTTTTTTTGTCATTACCGACTGTTTGGATTTGTTCGAGACGTCAGCTGCCACGTTAGCGATGCAGCTGACATCATCGTGGAGGAATCATCTCATAATACATTTTAAAATCGTCACAGAATACCCTGTCATCATCACACTCTAATATATTGAAATGGTCACAAATGTACCATCACTATGGTCATAGATGTAATTACAAATTCGCCATAGAAACAATTATATATTTGTGGCAGAAACCATTAAGGTATATCATGGTACATAAATCTCATTTTTGAATAGAATCACTATGTACAAATTCGAGTACACATAACAAAGTACCTAGTAGCTATTACATTCTGATAAAATCTGAGCATGTAGTTGGGCTCATGCATAGCGGTAGACTACCGCGCATGGCATGAGTCCGGAGTCCAGGCCATGACGTGTACGTGATAACCACAAAGCGGCCAATGAAGATAAAGGCAACCTAGTACGCAAAACACAAAACAGTAAATTCCCATGTTGTTAGAACTAGTAGTATATGGAGTACAAAATATATAAGAAAAGAGACAAACTGATGTCTAAACTAAACCCCTGCAAAAAAACATTGGAACACCAGCGCTGGTGCTACAGCTGTTATCTAAAACCGAGGGAAGGCATGAGCTCAACAGGTGTTATTTGCATCAATGACTATAACAAAAAACAGTTGGAAATGAACTTGAAACCAAAGTGAGTGGCCAGTGGAAAAATAGCTTCGCTACTGAAATCTTAGCACAATTGCACAAGTGAAATCACATTAGCCTGCTAGACCATCTATACAGCCAAGTAAATATGGGGGGAAATAATTAATACATGGGTTGACTAATACATTAATTAATGTATCTAGTGATAATAACGCAATGGTAATAACAGTTCATATATCCAGTGATAGTTTTAGGTATGATGAATTACACAAACCTGAGTACGATCTGCTCTATACTGGTCAGGTTTCCCTATAGCTTTCTCTTCTCCAAAGTTGTCACCTGCAACATTGAAGGAAGAAAATTGAAGGATAAGGTATGCTGATTGTTTAGTTACATACATCTTTTCTATATTAGATAAACTATGTAGGCAGTGAGAAAATAGAATGAGCAGAAGGGCACCACTGAAATTAGCTGCAATCTCGACAACAACGAGAGCTATATGTACTGCATCTCATGGCAAACAAAGAAGAAAATAAAGAACACAAGAAACTAAGGCAAAACAAACATATTATATTCCAGGCAAGAAAACAAGTAGTGATTTCCTAGTGCAAATTTCGTCCAAACTCCAAACATAATAGAAACTAGACTAGCTAGTTGACGTTGAGAAACAAAGTCCCAATTCCAGGTCTCTTCTTGCAATATCCTAAACTCCAGTTGCTAGCCAATAATCATTGTTGAAACGTAGAAGCTGAGAACTAAGAGTAAAGTTGCCAAACTCTGATAATAGATTGGGAAACTCTAAAATTAGGTCACTATACCTGAAGTAATTTCCTTAAACAATTATCATTGCAGCCGAACCTCGCAATCCCGCTTTGACCAGCTTGCCGCAGAGAAGCATCATGCTGCTAGCTGCTCCTTCACCCTGACGGCCTGATGTTGCACTCAATTGAGAAATTTTCAGAATTTCTACCGTCAAATCAAATTGAATGGTGGATTCATGATAAACAAACACAGATTAAATCAAACTACATTCAACCTGTGACATTGAATCATTGCTGTTACCACCGAGTAGTGATAAAACGGAACAGCGCTCTAGCATAAAAAACAAGAACAGAGGAAGCAATTGGAATAGAGAAATCACCCGTGCAACTGTAATTAAGATAGCCGATCACAAAATTGTTTCTTAAAACAACCTGACGATGTGTACCATCGCGGTAATAGAGAGAAATCAGAATGCTAAACTGAACGAAAAAAATCAAAATCGAGCTGAGTCGTGAAGCTTTTCAATCCTGTCCACGGCGGCATCGAACTCGTCCCGAGCAGGGTCATCCTTGAGATCTGCAACCACACACGCGCCCGTAAGAAATCGCACACAAGAGCAGAACAGAGCAGTCACGAGAGTCCGTCGCCAGTCGCATCACGACGCAAACCCGAAGAGCCTTCGCGGGATCGCAAGGGAGGGGAAAGGGGAGGTGTAGCACGTACCGCGTATCGTGCTCCTGAAGGCAGCGTACTACGACCGGAGCGCCACCCTCCCCGCTTTGATCTGGCCGCAGGGGCGAGGTAGGGAAGGAACGGGCAGGGATGCCACCGGCAGCAGCGGCGGCGGAGGAACGGCGTGCGGGCCGGAGTTTGATCTCATCACACGAGCAGAGATAGGGGGCGAGACGGAGGTGGATGGGTGCGGCTAGAGGTGGGGAGCGCAGGTCTAGGCTCGGAATGGGCAGAGACGGCCGGAGCTGGGAGAGAGTGGCAGCGACGATGTCGAGGGAGGGAGAGGGTCCGCGGGGGCGTTGTCGGAGGGAGGGGGTTTGCGGCGGCGGCGGCTGCGTGCTGGAGATGAACAGTTAAATCTGTAGAGTAGTGGCGGGATATTGAGCCGACTGTCATGGGCTTTTTTTTTCTTTTGCTTTTTTCTTTCTATTTCTTTTTTTCTTTTTTTAATATGACTAATTGAGAGATTTTTCTAGTGTAAATAATACACCATATCACTTTATTGAAATCATTTGAGACTTTTATAGGATGGTTATGGAGCAAAGATATGTTGTTGCATGAATATGTCGAATTTTCTAACCAACTTTACCTATTACTGTAATTATTTGTTGTATTACTGATGAATAAATGTGAAAATATCAAAAGTTGGCTAGAAAAATCTAAAACGTTGGATATCGACATGATTTCAGTGTATAAGCATCACATAGGAAATTCAAGTGTATTCAATAAAGTGCTGCTGCCCATCCATCGCAAAGGCATTCATGGCACACATAGTCCAATGTGACTAAGTGGGAGATGTTTGTAGTTGTGAAAGATGTATGGTACCAATTTATCGAACTCATTTGAAACTTTTATGGGATGGTTGTGGAGTTAAAATATGGTGTTGTGTGAATTTATGGAATTTTCTGACCAAGTTTACCTATTATTGTGATTATTTGTTGATTTAATAAGGAATAAATGTAAAAAACTTGTAACCTTGCTTAAAAAATCTGAAATTTTGCTGGAGCTCCTCCTTTTGGTACGGTATGTTATCAAAAGAGTTTCAAGTGATTCTGAGAAAGTGATGATGCACTTCCCCACTAAAGCATACATGTCTCACACATTTCACTGTGAGTCACCAAGAGATGTTCATCCCTATGTGGGACATGTAGTACAAGTTGCCTGAAATCGTATGATACTTTTTTTTGATGCTAATGGATGCAATCTAATATGTTGGGCGAAGTTTCGGAATTTTCTGACCAAGTTTGCTTATTATTGTAAATATTTGTTGATTTAATAAGGAATAAATGTAAAAACATTGTAACCTTGCTTAAAAAATCTGAAATTTTGCTGGAGCTCCTCCTTTTGGTGCGGTATGTTGTCAAAAAAGTTTCAAGTGATTTTGAGAAAGTGATGATGCACTTCCCCACTGAAGCATACATGTCTCACACATGTCACTGTGAGTCACCAAGAGATGTTCATCCCTATGTGGGACGTGTAGTACAAGTTGCTTGAAATCGTGTCAAACTTTTTTTGGATGCTAATGGATGCAATCTAAAATGTTGGGGGAAGTTTCAGAATTTTCTGTACTGTAAATATTTGTTGATTTAATAAGGAATAAATGTAAAAAACATGTAACCTTGCTTAAAAAATCTGAAATTTTGCTGGAGCTCCTCCTTTTGGTACGGTATGTTGTCAAAAAAGTTTCAAGTAATTCTCAGAAAGTGATGATGCACTTCCCCACTGAAGCATACATGTCTCACAATGTCATTGTGAGTCACCAAGAGATGTTCATCCCTATGTGGGACGTGTAGTAAAAGTTGCTTGAAATCGTGTGAAACTTTTTTTGGATGCTAATGGATACAATCTAAGATGTTGGGGGAAGTTTCGGAATTTTCTGACCAAGTTTGCCTATTATTGTAAATATTTGTTGATTTAATAAGGAATAAATGTAAAAAACTTGTAACCTTGCTTAAAAAATCTGAAATTTTGCTGGAGCTCCTCCTTTTGGTATGGTATGTTGTCAAAAAAGTTTCAAGTGATTCTGAGAAAGTGATGATGCACTTCCCCACTGAAGCATACATATCTCACACATGTCATCGTGAGTCACCAAGAGATGTTCATCCTTATGTGGGACGTGTAGTACAAGTTGCTTGAAATCGAGTGAAACTTTTTTTTGGATGCTAATGGATGCAATCTAAGATGTTGGGGGAAGTTTCGGAATTTTCTAAGTTTGCCTATTATTGTAAATATTTGTTGATTTAATAAGGAATAAATGTAAAAAACTTGTAACCTTGCTTAAAAAATCTGAAATTTTGTTGGAGCTCCTCCTTTTGGTACGGTATGTTATCAAAAAAGTTTCAAGTGATTCTGAGAAAGTGATGAAGCACTTCCCCACTGAAGCATACATGTGTCACACATGTCACTGTGAGTCACCAAGAGATGTTCATCCCTATGTGGGACGTGTAGTACAAGTTGCTTGAAATCGTATGAAACTTTTTTTGATGCTAATGGATGCAATCTAAGATGTTGGGGGAAGTTTCGGAATTGTCTGACCAAGTTTGCTTATTATTGTAAATATTTGTTGATTTAATAAGGAATAAATGTAAAAAACTTGTAACCTTGCTTAAAAAATCTGAAATTTTGCTGGAGCTCCTCCTTTTGGTACGGTATGTTGTCAAAAAAGTTTCAAGTGATTCTGAGAAAGTGATGATGCACTTCCCCAATGAAGCATACATGTCTCACACATGTCACTGTGAGTCACCAAGAGATGTTCATCCCTATGTGGGACGTGTAGTACAAATTGCTTGAAATCATGTGAAACTTTTTTGGGATGCTAATGGATGCAATCTAAGATGTTGGGGGAAGTTTCGGAATTTTCTGTCTTGTAAATATTTGTTGATTTAATAAGGAATAAATGTAAAAAACTTGTAACCTTGCTTAAAAAATCTGAAATTTTGCTGGAACTCCTCCTTTTGGTACGGTATGTTGTCAAAAAAGTTTCAAGTGATTCTCAGAAAGTGATGATGCACTTCCCCACTGAAGCATACATGTCTCACACATGTCACTGTGAGTCACCAAGAGATGTTCATCCCTATGTGGAACGTGTAGTAAAAGTTGCTTGAAATCGTGTGAAACTTTTTTTGGATGCTAATGGATGCAATCTAAGATGTTGGTGGAAGTTTCGGAATTTTCTGACCAAGTTTGCCTATTATTGTAAATATTTGTTGATTTAATAAGGAATAAATGTAAAAAACTTGTAACCTTGCTTAAAAAATCTGAAATTTTGCTGGAGCTCCTACTTTTGGTATGGTATGTTGTCAAAAAAGTTTCAAGTGATTCTGAGAATGTGATGATGCACTTCCCCACTGAAGCATACATATCTCACACATGTCATTGTGAGTCCCCAAGAGATGTTCATCCCTATGTGGGATGTGTAGTACAAGTTGCTTGAAATCGTGTGAAACTTTTTTTGAATGCTAATGGATGCAATCTAAGATGTTGAGGGAAGTTTCGGAATTTTCTGACTAAGTTTGCCTATTATTGTAAATATTTGTTGATTTAATAAGGAATAAATGTAAAAAACTTGTAACCTTGCTTAAAAAATCTGAAATTTTGTTGGAGCTCCTCCTTTTGGTACGGTATGTTATCAAAAAAGTTTCAAGTGATTCTGAGAAAGTGATGAAGCACTTCCCCACTGAAGCATACATGTGTCACACATGTCACTATGAGTCATCAAGAGATGTTCATCCCTATGTGGGACGTGTAGTACAAGTTGCTTGAAATCGTATGAAACTTTTTTTGATGCTAATGGATGCAATCTAAGATGTTGGGGGAAGTTTCGGAATTTTCTGACCAAGTTTGCTTATTATTGTAAATATTTGTTGATTTAATAAGGAATAAATGTAAAAAACTTGTAACCTTGCTTAAAAAATCTGAAATTTTGCTGGAGCTCCTCCTTTTGGTATGGTATGTTGTCAAAAAAGTTTCAAGTGATTCTGAGAAAGTGATGATGCACTTCCCCAATGAAGCATACATGTCTCACACATGTCACTGTGAGTCACCAAGAGATGTTCATCCCTATGTGGGACGTATAGTACAAATTGCTTGAAATCATGTGAAACTTTTTTTGGATGCTAATGGATGCAATCTAAGATGTTGGGGAAAGTTTCGGAATTTTCTGTATTGTAAATATTTGTTGATTTAATAAGGGATAAATGTAAAAAACTTGTAACCTTGCTTAAACAATTTGAAATTTTGCTGGAGCTCCTCCTTTTGGTACGGTATGTTGTCAAAAAAGTTTCAAGTGGTTCTGAGAAAGTGATGATGCACTTCCCCACTGAAGCATACATGTCTCACACATGTCATTGTGAGTCACCAAGATAGCCTACCCTGGATAACCTGGAGGCATGCTGCCACCAGAGACGATTTGGAGGCGACGATCACAATCACGACACAATAGAAACCTGGTCGTGACGACCTGGGTGTGATCACTACGAAGGGCAACGTGATCAACGTTATTAGCCCAACTTCTGATCCATGCACGTAAAGGCCCATTATTCATTAATAAAGTGACAAATAAAAAATAGCATACTTACAACACGAACGACCACATAGCGTTGTGGTAGAGCTCCTTCCTTTGTATCACAAGGTCCCTGGTTCGATACTATGCGACAGCCTTTTGTTTTTTTTAACACAATTAAAAAATGGGCTGACACATTAAACAAGATGATGGGCCACACGATCATGGGCCTTGTGGCAGACACATCCCACGTTGTTAGTGCACTACTAATTTGTGACCAATTTGATTCTTCATTAGTTGTGCCAAATGATTCTAATAAATTATGATGATATCCAATCTAATATGTGACCACTAGGTTTCATCATTACTATACGCCATACCAAAACAGAATCTATGACGATCTCCTCAATCTGTTTTGTGACGTAATTATATTTTCGTCATTATTGTTTCACCTATTTCATCGTCACATGCAACTTATGACGAAAATGGACATTTCGTCATGGAATACATACCATTCTGTGACCAAAGTTTGCAGCGTCACGAGCAAATCGTCACTGATAAACACTTTTCTAGTAGTGATATAAGCGTGCATATACGTCGAGCTTCGCAACGCTTGTGTTGGGTTGGGAATAGTGGTTCTTGGCGTGCGTGGGGTAAAACCGGCAGGAGAAGCCGTTTTGGGTACCTTGGCGGGGGAGAGCTCAAGACAACCGATCTGGGATCGGGGATAGGGGTGCACTCCTCAGTGTATCCCTACTTTTACGGTTTCGGAGCCTAGGTGTTGGAGTTTTACTTGCGCTTGGAGGATATGAGCTCGCCTCTGTCTGAAACCGAGTGGATCAACTTGTCTATAGGACCTTCGTACACACCACCCCACCGAGCGTGGGGTTAGGGCCGTGTTGAGCTCGGCAAGTGCGGAACCATACCTGCTAGGAGGATAGCGGGGTATCAGGGGGGGAGTGGTGGAGGTGCGACCACCCTCTCAGAGCGACTCCCGTGTGGCCACACGGGGGCATTTCACAATTCTGGTGTCGTCCCTTCTGAGGGGGGACCGTTTTGAGGGCCAGATGCAGGATGGGACCGTATCTACGGAGAGTTTGCCTAGTAGGATGGGCTCAGTCGGCCGTACACCAGTCGAGCGCCATTCCGAGATGGGTACAGGTGTACACACTCTGCAGAGTTGTTCGATCTATAGCTATAGTCGCGTCCTCGGTCACGGACAAAGCCTAGAAGTCATGTTCATTCCTCATGTTTTGGGATTTGTACCTCCCCCTATAGGAGAGTGTGTGGTGAGTCGTGGTTGCAGTGGGCTAGAGGAGAGGGGCTCCATATACCTTATCGATTCGATTGCAATCATTGAGGTGCGAGGAGAGGAAGTTCTCGCACCGACCCTAGATAGGAGTAGGTTGTGGAGTGAGGACCATGTGTGGTTCGAGGACCAGTGGATGGTCGCTTCCTTGTGTGATGAGTGATTGACAACGTTGTGTGGACTAATTCTTGGCTAAGTATTGCAGGTGCAGGTTGCGGCTTGACTCGTGTTGGTGCAGGTGAAGAACAAGTGCGAAAGGTCGTTGCCGGTGAGGCCTCAAGGTGTGGAGAAGACAAGTCGGCTTCGTTCGAGGGACCCGGTGGCCAGTGGGGTCAACTACGGGCCGCATGGAGGCATGAACAGCAAGATGAAGTCGTGGGCGGTTTCTTGGTAGAGCCTCAAAACTAAGGTCGAACTGGGACTACGAGGGAGCCGAGTCATGAGTGGAGATTGGCGGAGGCTACACCGAGTTCGCGGGGTTTGCCGTGGTTCACCAGAAAACCACTGGGTTACTCGGTTGAACCACAAAACCGATGCCGAAGACTCGACGAGGAGGTGCGGCCACCCAGGCCGGTTCAACCACCCAGGAGGGGTGGTCAGACCGCCTGGGGCCGGTCAGATCTCCCGGGCCGGTCTAACCGCCCAGGGGGCGGTCTAACCGCCCTGGCCGCCGGTGCCGAGATGCTTCGAAGCGGAGGACACGCGTCGGGATCGCAAGGCTTGCGTCGAGGCTAAGCAGGTTGCGGTCGCCGGGCATCCGTCCGATGGTGAAGACATGAAGACTTCCAAATCCGCCCTCGAGGGCCATGTATCCCTAGTTATTAGTGAAGGGTAGTTTAGTCTTTTGGGTGCCTCCATATATACTCATTGAATAGGTGGATGGCAGACAACTCTTGGAACCCTAGCTCATTTGTTTTTCCATTTTCGTTCTCTATTTTCCTTAGGTTTTTAGAGGACTAGCTTGAGAGCTTCATGTGAGATCTAGAGAGAGGGATGGATGTTTGGGTGGCAAGCTAGACCATGTACGAACCTTTCATGGCATGTTTAGATGGTTCGGTGTTGTTCATCATGGTGGTTTTCCCGTCTCTTTTGTGGTGATTTTTGGAGCTCTTTGTTGGCGGTGTTTTCAGGACGATTTCTTGGGGTTTTTGGTTGGTGTCACGTATGAGGTTCTTGTGCCTCTTTGGCTGGTGACTTTGCCCCCAAATCTCCTTTGAATCGGACTCGTTTTGGTGGTTTCTCGGGTTGGGCAAGTTCTTGACCTAGAGAGGTGATTTCTTCGATTCCTCTTGATTGTGAGCGTTTCGGGTCGATTCCTTTAAGGTAGAGGTTGCCCAGGAGGTAACCCAGCTATTCCCGAAGTTTTGCTGCAATCCGTGGAGTGATTCGGGAGATCGGGGCGCGAGGAAGTTGAGGTTTGACCCGCGGGTTCGTTTTCCGGAAGGGGCGGTCTAACCGCCCGCAGGGGGCGGTCTAACCACCCCGGGTGTTTCTAGGTCGAAGTTCGTTTCGCCGGATTTTCCTCTCGTGAGTTTGTTCGCCTTGATCGAGAGGAGTGTCCGGGTGAAATTTGGGGTCGTTCTCGTGCTGTTTGCTAGGTGTTCTTGGCTGGAGTTCGTTGCTGGCTATAGAAGGTTAGACCGCCCCTGGTAGCCGGTCTAACCGCCCCTAGGCCCCTGGGTGGAGTTTTGGTTTCCGCCAAGATTTTCTGGTAGTTAGCATGGCCTTGACCAGAGATCTTTGTTGGTGAAACCGTGGTGAGTTTTGGTGCTCGGAAGAGGCGTTTCGGAGGATTTCTTGGTTACCAGGAGGAGGCGGTCTAACCGCCCCCTATACCCGATTTAACCGCCCCCCTCTGGTTAGCCGGCTTTCTAGTTGTTTCCGCTGTCGTTGCTGCGTGTGTGTTGTGGTTGCTAGTAGAGTTTGTTCCTAGGACCAGTAGCACTCCAGTGGCTACGTGGTTTTGGCAAACGGAAGGGAGAAGTGCGGAGCGCGTGATTTCGGGGCTTCGACCGAGCTAGTTCGTCTTGTCGGAGTTTCGATCTCCCTCGAGAAGAATTTTTATCGGCTCCCATTCACTCCCCCCCTCTCTGGTCGCCTAATCGGTCCTTCAAGTGGTATCAGAGCGGGTTCAGGTCTTTGTTGACTCTAACTAGTCTAAGATCCAAGGATGGCGTACCAGGAATGGGGTTCGGGTCCTCCACACTTCGTTGGCAAGAACAACCAGATGTGGAGTAAGTGGATGGGTGCGTTCCTCCGCGGAAAGGGTCAGATCCTTTGGGATGTCACGGTGGACACAGGCTATGTCCAGCCGATGGACTTGCTCGCTCTAGGATCGAGGGACAGATTCGACGCCAACAATAAGGCGTCGACTACTTGTTTCGTGCTTTGTGTCAGCCTGAGTTCGATCGGGTGCACACCGAGCACTTGGCATGTAGAATTTGGATGGTGTTGAAGGAGGCTCATGTTGGGAATGCCCAGGTTCGGGCACGGATGTATGCGACCTACCGGAGAGAGTACGAGAACTTCACTCATCTCCCCGGTGAGTCCATCGATGCCTTGTTTCCGAGGTTCACGGTGGTTGTGAACAACATGAGGGCCAATGTGGACGTGCACCCGTACGATGATCATGATAGATCGGTCAAGCTCTTACACTCTTTGGATCTTATGATATGGGGCGGAAAGTTTGAGGCCATTGTGGAGTCGGAGAAGTATGACACTCTGACCGTGAACGAGCTGTTCTCGAAGCTCAAGTCGGCTGAGGTGGATAGGGGCATGACTGCCAAGCTCGAGGGTCCGACTGATTCCCATAGTCTTGCCCTCGTTGGTGGTTCGAAGGGAAAGGCTAACACTAACCCATCCACCAGGATGTTCTCTTTTTCCTCTTTGATGTCTATGCCAGATGAGGAGTTTGTTGACCTTGGAGAGGACGAGCTGGCGCTGTTGACGAGGAGGTTCGAGAGGCTGCACGAGAACCGGGTGAACATGAGGAGGAACACGAGGACGTGCTTCCAGTGCGGCAAGCCGGGACACTTCGTCGCCGACTGCCCGGAGAAGGTCGAGAACAAGGACGGCTACAAGCACAAGCCGAGGAACGATGGCAAGTACCGGTCGAGGCGCGACCACAAGTACAAGGACGAGCGACGATCGAGGAAGAAGGAGAGCCGAGGCAAGGCCCGAGCGATGGTTGGAGCGAGCGACGTCGACTCCAGTTCCGCGTACTCCACCTCGAGCTCGAGCAGCAGTGAGGATGAAGGTGATAGTCGCAAGAACAAGAAGTCGTCCAAGAACCTGAGCGGGCTGAGCTTTTTCGCGAGAGACGGCTTCTGCACCATGGCGCTGAGCTCTGGCAGCAAGAAGAGCACACAGAGCGACTCGGACTCTGAGTCCGACGACGAGGTGCGTGATGAACTTCCCTTCTTGCGCCAGGAGAATGAGAGTCTTGGCACTTTGCTTGATAACCGTGATGATATGCTTAGAGAGGCCAAGAAAATGAGAAAAGAGCTTAGGGCTTCACTCAAGGATGCTAGGACTAGAGTGGCTGAGCTAGAGACACAGGTGCTTGATAGCAAGCTTGAGATTGATTCCCTTAAGGCTAGCCCTGTTGTTTCAGATGAGGTTGATTGTGCTGATTGCTCCATAGTTCTTGCTGATCTTGCTTTGTTTAAGGAGAAGCATGCCTCCAAGTGTGAGGAACTAGATGTGCTTAGGGTTGAAGTGGCCGAGCTTAAGTCTAGACTCGCTTTGCTAGGTGCTTGCACTTCTTGCTCGTTTTGCATGCTAAGATTGATGAGATGCATGCATACACTAGTTCTCTTGAGGCTAAATTGAAGGAACCCATGCCTACATCATGCTCTACCTGTGAAATGCATGCTTTGAAAAATTTGGAACTTGCACATTATGTTGATCGTTTGCAGGATGAGAATGATGACTTGAGGAAGATGATGGGTTGGTTGTCTGGTCATGAGCCTCGGTTGAGGATGATGATCGAGGCATTTAAGAGGCAGGATGGTGAGGGGCTTGGAGCAAACAAGGTTGGTGAGGGAAGTGGAGAGAATATCCCAGAGCCACCAAAAACCCACCACAAAAATGATTTCCTCTCCAAAACCCAACCATCTTAGGAACCGACTAGACACAACCCCAGCTCCACCCATATTTCCTACACCCACAAATGATCTCCGAAAGCCTATCAAGTTTTGAGCACTTCCGGGAAAGTGTTCTTTGGGAAAGTGAGTGAGAAAGCTAGTGAGGAGAAATCGGTGGAGGAATTGAGTGGAGAGAAACCAAGTGAGCAGCCACAATCCAAGCCTAAGCCGAAGCTTGTGAGGTTCCATTGTGGCTATTGTGGGAAAGAGGGCCACAAGGATGAGTTTTGCTTCAAGAGGAAGCGAGAAGAGAGGATTGCTAAGGAGTGGGCGAACAAGGATAGGTACAACCCTTCCCATAGTGTACCTAAGCCTCGTATGCCACTGCCCAGGGGTAAAGCTGTGGTGAGAAGTGTTCCGACATGGGGAGATGCGAGTTCCCGCAGCCGAGGAGCAGTTCTGGAGGAGGCGGTCAGACCGGCCCAGCCCAGAGGGGGGCGCCCCCCCAGAATTCTGGGCGGAGTTGTTTTCGATGTGGTGACTCGAGAGGCTTCAGGTCTGGAGGTGGAGTTGCTGGTCGTTGGTCTGGAGAGACAGCAGGTGGTCAGTTTGCTAGGCATTCTCCCCCTCGAGTTCACTACGGGGATGGGAGGAGTCGTAGCTTTGAGAAAGAGAGGAGGGACGGTCCAAGGGTTGTCTTCCGTGGTTTTGGTCCTCCTCCAGGCAGTGAGGGGTGGTTTCCTCGGAGTGGTTGCCGAGGTGGTGTTCGTGGTGGTAGTTATGGTAGGAAAGATGGCTTGATGTGTGCTAACCCTAGTTTCGAGCAAATGGCTTGGCACTGGTTTTACTCTTTTGGTACTAACCCCAGTGCTGAGTCGTTTGTTCGCTCACGTGCTCAGTTTTGAATTTCAGGTGGGAGACTTGAAGAACATTTGGTTGATTGACTCCGGTTTCTCGAGACATATGACCGGAGACAGGGGGTGGTTCTCAAGTCTCGTCCCGATGGTGACGAAGAGGTACATCACTTTTGGGGACAATGGGCGTGGGCGTGTGCTATCATAAGGTGAGATAAAAGTGAGTGACAAGATCACTCTGAGGCGTGTTGCTCTTGTTCAATCGCTGGGGTACAATCTGCTTTCTGTGTCCCAATTGTTGAATGAGGGCTTTGAGGTGTTGTTTCGGCCAGGTGGTTCTCGGATTTCAGACTCTCGAGGGGACCTTGTTTGTATGGTCGTTCCCGAGGGTCAAGTGTTTCGTGCTGATTTTTCACAGTCTTCGGGTGTGGAGCGTTGTTTCTTGGCTGGTTCTTCGAGTGAGTTGTGGATGTGGCATAGGAAGTTGGGTCACTTGAGCTTTGACCTTTTGTCTCGCTTGAGTAAACTCAATTTGGTCCGAGGATTGCCACGTTTGAGGCTTGAGAAAGAGTTGGTTTGTGTGCCGTGTAGGCGTGCCAAGATGGTAGCCTCTTCTCACCCGCCTCTCACCGATGTGATGACTGAGCGTCCATTCGAGCTGCTCCATATGAACCTTGTTGGCCCAGCTCGTGTGCGTTCTGCGGGTGGGAAGTGGTATGTCCTTGTTGTGGTGGACGACTATACTCGGTATGCGTGGGTGTTCTTTCTTGAAGATAAGGGGGAGACGTTTGGTTTTGTTCGAGATATAGTCTTGAGGTTGAGGAACGAGAGGCACAGAGATGCCATATGAGCTATCCGCAGTGATAATGGCTCGGAATTCAGAAACTCTCATTTTGAAACCTTTTGCCATGACGTGGGTCTTGAGCACTAGTTTTCGAGTCCGTATACGCCTCCTCAGAATGGTGTTGTGGAAAGGAAGAACAGGACCTTGTGCGAGATGGCTCGGACGATGCTTGATGAGCATAAGACTCCTAGGAGGTATTGGGCTGAGGCGGTGAATACCGCGTGCTATGTGTCGAACAGGATATACCTCAGAGTGCACAAGAAGAAGACATGCTATTAGTTGATGCATAGTCGCACACCCAAGGTGAGTCACTTCCATGTCTTTGGTTGCAAGTGTTTCATTCTGAAGAAGGGCAGGAAGTTGGATAAGTTTGAGGCTAGGTCTGTCGATGGTATTTTCTTTGGTTATGCATCTCATTCTAGAGCATATCGTGTGCTCAATCTTGAAACTAACCAAATCGTGGAGACTTGCGAGGTAACCTTCGACGAGACAATGCCATGTAGTCAGCTTGTCTTTGAGTGTGCAGGTGATGATGAGCTTGGCGAGGAGATCTTTCAGGAGGAGGAGCATGAACATGGAGACGATGAGGATGGCGTTGCAGTGCCCCCGGCTGAACATGTACCCACTACTTCGACTACGGTGATAGACGGACCCTCTACTACACCTACGACGACAAATCAAGAACGAGGAGAAGCTGATGTTGAGGGGGAGATAGCATCGAGGCAAGAACCTCCCCGGCGGTACAAGTGGATCACCCAGCTTCGAGGATCATCAGCGACATGAATGAACGCACTACACGGTCAAGGGTTCGAAACAATTCCCATTTCGCTCATGCTGCCTTTGTTGCTACTTTTGAGCCCAAAGACATTGGACACGCACTATCTGATCACAATTGGGTTAATTCGATGCATGAGGAGTTGGAGAACTTTGAGAGGAATCAGGTGTGGGAGTTGGTTGACCCTCCTCCAGGGTGTAAGCCGATTGGTACAAAGTGGCTGTGGAAAAACAAAGAGGGAGAGAAAGGTGAAGTTGTGAGGAACAAGTCAAGGCTTGTTGCTCAGGGGTTTAGTTAGAAGGAGGGGATCGACTACGAGGAGACCTTTGCTCCCGTAGCCCGTTTGGAGGCGATTAGGATCCTTCTAGCCTTTTCCGTGGCTAAAGATTTCAAGTTGCACCAAATGGATGTGAAGAGTGCTTTCCTGAATTGTGTGTTGGAGGAAGAAGTGTATGTGAGGCAGCCTCCGAGGTTTGAGAGTGAGAAGTACCCCCACCGGGTGTACAAGTTGAGGAAGGCGCTGTATGGGTTGAAGCAGGCGCCTAGAGCTTGGTATGGTAGGTTGAGGGGGTTCTTGTTTGAGAGAGGTTTTGAGATGGGGAAGGTCGATCGACCTTGTTTTTGCCTGAGGCAGGGCGAGATATCCCGATTGTGCGGTGTGTACGTGGATGATATTGTCTTTGGTGGCTCGTCTAACTCTCTTGTTGCAAGGTTTGCAGATGAT
This sequence comes from Cenchrus americanus, assembly GCA_947561735.1. Lineage (NCBI taxonomy): Eukaryota > Viridiplantae > Streptophyta > Magnoliopsida > Poales > Poaceae > Cenchrus > Cenchrus americanus. Next base: position 197,826,530 of record OX387244.1, read on the forward strand.
ATGAGCAGGGAATTTGAGATGAGCATGATGGGCGAGTTGCAGTTCTTCCTCAGGCTACAAATCAAGCAATCAAAGGAAGGAACATTTGTGCACCAGGCTAAGTACACCAAGGACATTGTGCGGAAGTTCAAGATGGAGGACTCCAAGGCTATGACGACGCTGATGAGTACGACTACAACTCTTTATGCGGATGAGGAAGGTGAACACTTGGACCAGAAGGAGTACTGAAGCATGATCAGGTCACTCCTCTACTTGACGGTGACGAGGCCAGACATACAGTTCTCGGTGTGTCTGTGCGCTCGTTTTCAAGCGTCTCCGAGGACTTCGCACGACAAGTGGTGAAGCGGATTTTCAGGTACTTGCGTCACACTCCCGACTTCGGCCTTTTTTACTCCGCGTCCTCTTCTTTGGCGCTTCATGGTTTTCAGACGCGAATTTTGCCGGGTGTCGGTTGGATAGGAAGTCCACTTCTGGGACTTGCCAGTTTTTGGGTTCTTCTTTGGTGTCTTGGTCTTCCCGTAAGCAGTCGAGTGTTGCTCAATCCACAACCGAGGCCGAGTACGTTGCCGCTACTAGTTGTTGCTCTCAGCTCATTTGGATTTCATACACCATGAGTGACTTTGGTGAGGTGTATACCCATGTCCCACTTCAATGTGATAGCACCAGTGCCATAAGCGTTGCAAAGAACCCAGTGCTCCATTCCAAAACCAAGCACATAGAAGTGTGGTTTCATTTTATGAGAGACAACGTAGAGAAAGGGAAGATAGCTTTGATCCATGTACCCACACATGACCAACTAGCCGATATTTTTACCAAACCCCTAGATCAAGCAACTTTCACTCGTTTGCGGGGGGAACTTGGTGTGTGTTTGATTTCCTGAGTTGGGTGTGTGCGAGCTCTTTTGTAGCATATGTATAGTTCCATTTGTGCATTTCTTGCATTTGGCATGGCATATGTAACATGATGTATAGGCATCCTTGTATCTTAGATTGCATGCATTTTGTATCATATGCATTGGATAGGAAAAGCTTCTCCTATATACATTGTTCACCATGGGATGTTATATATGTTTTTGTGTGCTTGTTTGGTATGCTATGGTTAGTTTGGCTTAGCTCTTGATGATCTTGTTGAATGATCCATGGTTGATGGCTATATTTTTTGAAAAATGTCACATGTATGCTCTCTCATGTGTAAATGCCTGTATATGATCTTGACATGTTTTAGTGGCTTTGCTATGCTTAATTTGTGGTTGGATAGCTAGTTTATTGATCATATGGGGCCAAAGGCTCATTTGCCATCATGAATGTTTAGCCCTATTGCTTTATCTTATTGAGGGGCATAAGTTCCTTTTTGTCGCAAAGACATTTCATGTACCATCTATAAATCTGAAAATGAAATGAAAAATGCTTGGAAAATATGTCCCCATGTCATATGTGCTGAAATTAATTTGCTTTGGGTGCTAAACTGTTGCATGATGCCTACCAATGAGAAGTCTGATACATAGAAGTAGGCACATGGCTCGGTGGCTTTGACATGACATGAGGTGCTTGTGGGTGTTTGTGATGGTCTTATGATTAGAATGGTTGTCCTAGCATGATGTTTGTGTGGCTTTGCCATTTTGACATGTTTTGCTCATGTTTAGGTTTTTGCTTGTGAGAGAGTAACTTTTCGCAAAATTACTCAAATCCTTTTTAGCCTTGTCCAATGGTTGTGAAACTTGGTGATCACGTAGTTAAGGTCATTACGAACCTATAGAGTATCTAACTTGCTTATTTGGACTTGTGTAGCTCCTTGTGATGAATTTTGTATATTCGAGAAGCTATATGTTGAAAGTTTTCGCATTTTGCCTTGATTCATGCATTGTCAACAAGGGGGAGAAGTTTGTGCATGCTTTGGGCACCTGGGAGTGTTTGGAAGGTGTTCCAATTGGTTCGGGCAATTTTTGAGCAGTTTGGTGCAGGGCCGGTCACATGGGGCGGTCTAACCGCCCCCAGACGGTCAGATAGGGTGCAGGCGGTCTAACCGCCCTGTACAAGCGGTCTAACCGCCCTGCGCAGAGTGAGCAGGTTTTTGCTCTTTGTTGCATTCCCGTGTTGCATTGCTGCATTTGTTCAGGGGGAGTGTGCTTTGGCTCAGGGGGAGCATGCATATGAGCAGGGAGAGCTATTTGTGGTGTTCGAGCTTTGCTTTGGTGGTTTGTGCTCTTTGCTTGAGCTTTGCTTTGTCTCGGATGTGTCGAGCCGTTGCCCTTGCCTAAAGGGTCCGAGACTTGTCTTCTTCAAGTGATCTCGCTCTTTGCCTTGGTTTGGCTTTCGATCGCTTGTTGAGGTTCTTTTTTATTTGTTTCTTTACTTTTTCTTTTCTCTTGTGTTACTACATGTGAGTGTGTTGTCAATGCACTCATCAAGGGGGAGATTGAGGACCATGTGTGGTTCGAGGACCAATGGATGGTCGCTTCCTTGTGTGATGAGTGATTGACAACGTTGTGTGGACTGATTCTTGGCTAAGTATTGCAGGTGCAGGTTGCGTCTTGACTCGTGTTGGTGCAGGTGAAGAACAAGCGCGAAAGGTCGTTGCCGGTGAGGCCTCCAGGTGTGGAGAAGACAAGTAGGCTTCGTTCGATGGACCCGGTGGCCAGTGGGGTCAAGTGCGGGCCGCATGGTGGCATGAACAGCAAGATGAAGTCGTGGACGGTTTCTTGGTAGAGCCTCAAAACCAAGGTCGAGCTGGGACTACGTGGGAGCCGAGTCATGAGTGGAGATTGGCGGAGGCTGCACCGAGTTCGTGGGGTTTGCAGTTGTTCACCAGAAAACCACTGGGTTACTCGGTTGAGCCACAAAACCGAGGCCGAAGACTCGACGAGGAGGTGCGGCCACCCAGGCCGGTTCAACCGCCCAGGAGGGGCGGTCAGACCGCTTGGGGCCGGTCAGATCTCCCGGGCCGGGCTAACCGCCTAGGGGGGGGGGCGGTTTGACCGCCCTGGCCGCCGGCGCCGAGATGCTTCGAAGCGGAGGACACGCGTCGGGATCGCAAGGCTTGCGTCGAGGCTAAGCAGGTTGCGGTCGCCGGGCATCCATCCGATGGTGAAGACATGAAGACTTCCAAATCCGCCCTCGAGGGGCATGTATCCCTAGTTATTAGTGAAGGGTAGTTTAGTCTTTTGGGTGCCTCCATATATACTCATTGAATGGGTGGATGGCAGCCAACTCTTGGAACCCTAGCTCATTTGTTTTTCCATTTTCGTTCTCTATTTTCCTTAGGCTTTTAGAGGACTATCTTGAGAGCTTCATGTGAGATCTAGAGAGAGGGATGGATGTTTGGGTGGCAAGCTAGACCTTGTACGAACCTTTCATGGTATGTTTAGATGGTTCGGCGTTGTTCATCATGGTGGTTTTCCCGTCTCTTTTGTGGTGATTTTTGGAGCTCTTTGTTGGCGGTGTTTTCAGGACGATTTCTTGGGGTTTTTGGTGGGTGTAACGTATGAGGTTCTTGTGCCTCTTTGGCTGGTGACTTTGCCCCCAAATCTCCTTTGAATCGGACTCGTTTTGGTGGTTTCTCGGGTTGGGCGAGTTCTTGACCTAGAGAGGTGATTTCTTCGATTCCTCTTGATTGTGAGCGTTTCGGGTCGATTCCTTTAAGGTAGAGGTTGCCCAGGAGGTAACCCAGCTATTCCCGAAGTTTTGCTGCAATCCGTGGAGTGATTCGGGAGATCGGGCGCGAGGAAGTTGAGGTTTGACCCGCGTGTTCGTTTTCTGGAAGGGGCGGTCTAACCGCCTGCAGGGGGCGGTCTAACCGCCCCGGGTGTTTCCGCATCGAAGTTCGTTTCGCCGGATTTTCCTCTCGTGAGTTTGTTCGCCTTGATCGGAGGAGTGTCCGGGGTGAAATTTGGGGTCGTTCTCGTGCTTGTTTGCTAGGTGTTCTTGGCTAGAGTTCGTTGCTGGGTACGGAGATTAGACCGCCCCCGGTAGCCGGTCTAACCGCCCCTAGGCCCCCGGGTGGAGTTTTGGTTTTCGCCAAGATATTCTCGGTAGCTAGCATGGCCTTGACCGAGCAGATCTTTGTTGGTGAAACCGTGGTGAGTTTTGGTGCTCGGAAGAGGCGTTTCGGAGGATTTCTTGGTTACCGTGTGGAGGCGCCCTAACCGCCCCCTTTACCCGCCTTTAACCGCCCCTCCGGTTAGCCGGCTTTCGAGTTGTTTCCGCTGTCGTTGCTGCGTGTGGGTTGTGGTTGCTAGTAGAGTTTGTTCCTAGGACTAGTAGCACTCCAGTGGCTACGTGGTTTTGGCAAACGGAAGGTAGAAGTGCGGAGTGTGTGATTTCGGGGGTTCGACCGAGCTAGTTCGTCTTGTCGAAGTTTCGATCTCCCTCGAGAAGAATTTTTATCGGCTCCCATTCACTCCCCCCCCTCTCTGGTCGCCTAATTGGTCCTTCATGGAGACGGGTCCCTGGGTGACCAGGTGGTTCCGAGCTGTGTTGAGAGACTTGGGATTGGGAACTTGTTGGAGATATCTTGTTTATACTCTGCTGTTGATGCATTGGAAAACATAGTCACTTCCTTGTATCTTTTACTCCCTTTAGATGTTAGGCCACTTAAAGCTGCATACAATTGGTGACGTGGACCTATCCCACTCCTTGGTGATAGACTTTGGGTGTGCAGGGTACGGGACCGAGTACGACAACAACGCCGATGGATGGTAAGAATGAGGGGTGCGTCGCTTCGCTCAAGGACGACTGTGGAGAGAAGAATAAAAGATGGTGAAGGATCAGATGCCGACTAGAGAGGGGGGGAGTGAATAGGAGCCGGTAAAAATTCTTCTCAAAGAACCAGGCCTATACCCTAGTCAAATCCCGGTCACACACAAGCGATGGATCGAATCACACACCAATCGCCAAGACAACGAGGTTATGGGTCAACCTTTAGTCCTAGGAACGATTCGTTGAAGCACACGCAGAAGCACAAGAAAGGAAGGAAGGAATCGAACCAAGAAGCAAAGCACACAGGCTATGGCGGACCGTCCGGCCAGGAGGGGCGGACCGTCCCCACTGGCCACGCGGACCGTCCGGCCTGCTGCCGCGGACTGTCCACACCCACACCGCGGATTGTCCGGCCCTACGCCGCGGACCATCCGAAATAGCGATCAGAACCTCCAGAGACGACCCCGAATAACGGACCGCCCGCGGGGAGCACGCGGACCGTCCGCCAGGCACACGCGGACCGTCCGCCCTCTGCTGCGGACTGTCCGAAACCTTGCACAACGAAAACTCAAAGCCACGACGGATCAAAAGCGAAGCCGAGCAAGAACACGAAGAACACGGGAAGAACTCGCACGTCGCGAACTGTCCGCCACCTGCTCAGGACTGTCCGCGCCTTGCGGACAGAGCTGAAACCAGCTCGACCTCGAAAGTCAACCTCTCCAATCCATCACCGGATCTCCCAAACGGTAGAAGCTGTTGAGACAAAAGTTTGGGGACATGATACGCGTCAACCAAGGATGCTATACCCCAAAAATTTCGTCTCCTAACTCCCTAAATCACCGGGAATCGCGGATCCTTTGAACACCACCAAAAGCTAGAGCACCGAACGAAAATCCTTGAATCGAAGTGGTTTCCCGGTGTTTGAGGGCACAAGATCAATCACAAAGATGCACTAGACATCCATCCATGTTTCCCTCAAAGAAATCCGGGGAGAAAGCCACTCAAATCCGCAGAAACACACCAAGAACAAAGGCACCAAAAACAAGCACGAAAAAGACCACGAAAATCACAACGCTGAATCTTCTATACAAACCAGGAAAGATTCACAAGGTCTAGCATGCCGCCCTAGCATCCATCCCTCTCAACGAATCTCACATGAAGCTCTCATGCTAGTCTAGAGAAAATGGAGAAGAAAATAGCTACAAAAATGAGAAATGGGAGGGGGGAATGAAACCCTAAGTCGCGGAGAGAGAGAGAGCCATTCACACACACTCATGGCTTATATATCAGGTCTCGCCGGAGTGGTAAATGACTCGACTACCCCTAACTTAACTATTGGCGATACAACCCACGTAGGGCATTTAGGTAATGTTTGTGGGTCTTGCCATCGGACGGCCACGCCTTTGCCGCACCCCGTGTCCTCTCGACGCAAGCCATGTGATCCCGCCGCGTGTCCTCCGCTTCGAAGCTTCCCGACACGCCCGTATCCTGTCTACTTCGTGTTGGGCCCTCGGACTTGGTTTTGAGGCCCAAACCAAGAAACCGTCCTCTGATGGTTTTGTGGGCAAACCACCAAACCCCGCGTGCTCGGTCCGGCCTCCCGCCAAACCACTTGACTTGACCGCCACCGTGCACCGGCTCGACTGTCCATGATTTCGCCTTGCTTGTATCGCCACCATGTGGCCCATACCTAGTCCCGCTGTCCACCGGGTCCCTCGAACCAAGCCTACTTGTCTCTCAATCTCCCGGAAGCCACTCAAGGCTGAAGACCTTTCGCGGCCATTCTTCACCTGCAATAACATGAACTAGGCTGCGGCCTACACCTGCGCACTAAGCCAAGAGTCAGTCCGACACCCATTGTCAATCACTCATCACTGAGGAGCGGTCATCCATCGACCACCGGGATGCTCCTGGTCCTCAATCTCCCCCATGATGAGTGCATTGACAACACACAACGCGAAATGAAATTCAGAGAAAAAAAGAAAGGAAGAAGAAAAAAAACAAAGAAGCGCAACTCATGACCAAAACCGAAGAAAGGCAAAGAAAGGTCACAAGCCACGCAAAGCACAAACTCCGCACCGAAAACAACAAGAAATCTCCCCCTGAAAAAATGCAAGCTCCCCTTGAACATGTGGATGCAAACTTCCAAATTTTAGCTCACCTCTTCTGAATTTTCATTAAGCTCACCTCTTCTCCCCCTTGTTGACAATGTATGAATCAAGGTGAAAATGCAGAAATGCAAAACAAAGCATATAAACATCTACATGAGCTTCTCAAATAGGCCAAATTTAGTGACAAAGGCTAGAAATGAGACAAAGAGCACATATATGGATCATAACATAGTCAAAGCATTGCCACAAGTAATATATGGAAATATAGGTATGTGACAAAGCAAATTTTCAGATTTGAATAATTATATCAAAAGATGGCTCACTTCAAATGTAAAAGCCTATCCATGTCATATTCGAGCCAAAAACATGCATATCATCCAGAGATCATACAAGGATATCCAATTCTCAACAAAAGATCATTGCAAACACCCATAAAGCAAAGCATGTCATGTTAAAGCTCATGAGCCATGTGTCCACTTCTGGGTGACTTCTCCACTGGCGAACATCATGCAACATGTTTTGCACCCATGTGTGAAATATAAAACATTTTAAGCATAAACATGGTGGGTAGAGCATTGTTCAAGCATACACACTTCTCTTCAAGATTAATTCATTTCATGGTACATGAAGTGCCTTTGCGGCAAAAAGAAGCTTATGCTCCCCCATGAATGCAACATAGGCTAAACATTCACAATGACATTCGGCCTTTGGCCCAAATGCAAGAAAAAGACATCCAAGAACAATCTAAGCATAGAAAGCACATTTAGACCAAAACGTGACATGGATACACTACTACACATGAGTGGAGCACATTTCACCAAATTTAGTCAAGATTAGCATTTGATTCAAAAAGGGCTATCTCACAATATATATATCTCAAATATTCCAAGAGCATAGCCTCACATAGCCATTTCTCCACACATATGACCAATATCTCACAAAAAGGCCAAAGAGACTCAAATAAGGCATATAAAAGAAGCTCATCATCCTAAAATGCATTATGATACAAATGCAACATGATATATGAAAAGATGGCTATCCTACCATGGTTTGTACAACAAGCAAAACATGTATATACATCAAAGGAAAAACATGGTATGATACATATATTACAAAAAGAAAACCCCCCTAGAGTCAACTAAAGAGGGCAACAAACCCCAAGTTCCCCCCGCAAGCGCACAAATGTAGCTTGGTCGAGAGGCTTTGTAAAGATGTCGGCTAGCTGATCTTGGGTAGGGACATGACTCAACACAATGGTTCCTTTTTCCACATTGTCCCTCAAGAAATGATACCTCACTTCTATGTGTTTGGTTCTGGAGTGAAGCACTTGGTTTTTAGCTACGCTTATGGCACTGGTGCTATCACAAAGAAGTGGGATCTGGGTGCACTCCTCACCAAAGTCTCTCAAAGTGTATGAAATCCACAACAGCTGGGAACAACAACTCGCGGCTGCAACATACTCCGCCTCGATGGTAGACTGAGCTACACTAGACTGCTTGCGGGAAGACCATGAAACCAACGAAGACCCAAGAAACTGGCAAGTACCAGAAGTAGACTTCCTCTCGACTCGACAACTAGCAAAATCCGCATCGGAAAAACCATGAAGAGAGAGAGTCGAGGAGGAAGAATACCAAAGGCCAAGACCAGGGGCAGACTGTAGGTACCTGAAGATCCTCTTGACGGCTTGTCGATGTGATGTCCTCGGCGAAGTATGAAAATGAGCGCAGAGACACACACTGAACTGTATGTCTGGCCTCGTCGCCGTCAGGTAGAGGAGGGAGCCGATCATGCTCCTATACTTCCGCTGGTCCACTGGTTCTCCGTCCTCGTCCGCATCCAAAGTGGCCGTACTCCCCATGGGAGTCGACATCGGCTTCACATCTTGCATCTGGAACTTCGTCAGCATGTCTTTCGTGTACTTGGTCTGGTGCACGAATGTTCCATTCTTCACTTTCTTGATCTGCAGCCTGAGAAAGTACTGCAACTCGCCCATCATGCTCATCTCGAACTCCCTGCTCATCTCATCTGCAAACTTGGCAACAAGGTTATGTGACGAGCCACCAAAGACAATATCATCCACGTATATCTGCACAATCAACACGTCATTTCCATGCTTGAGGAGAAACAAAGTCCTATCCACGGTACCCATCACAAACCCTCTGCTCACCAGAAAACCTCTCAATCTCCCATACCAAGCACGGGGCGTCTGTTTCAACCCATACAGAGCCCTTTTCAACCTGTACACCCTGTGTGGGTACAACTCACTCTCAAACCCCGGTGGCTGCTTCACATACACCTCCTCCTCTATGATCCCATTCAGAAAAGCACTCTTCACATCCATCTGAAACAACTTGAACCCTTTAGCCACGGCAAAGGCTAGAAGGATCCTAATTGCCTCAAGACGGGCCACAGGAGCAAAGGTCTCCTCATAGTTGATCCCCTCCTTCTGACTAAACCCCTGAGCAACAAGTTTGGACTTGTTCCTCACAACCATCCCATTCTCACCCTCTTTGTTCTTCCAAACCCACTTGGTTTCTATAGGATGGCAATTTGGAGGTGGTTCAACTAACTCCCACAACTGGTTCCTCTCAAAGTTTTCCAACTCCTCATGCATAGAATTGACCCAGTTTGCATCAGATAAAGCGTGTCTAATGTCCTTGGGCTCAAAAGTGGCAACAAAAGCAGCACGAGCAAAATGAGAGGAATTCCTGGACCTTGACCGTGTAGTACGTTCGTCTATGTCCCCAATGATCTTCAACAAGGGATGCACTTCTTGAATCCGCTGGGGAGCCTCACACCTCGAGACTACCTCCCCCTCACCTTCAGCTTCTCTCGCCTGGTCCTCTTGTCACACCGTCGTTGTCCATGAAGTAGACGGTCCACGCTCCATAGTGGTCGTAGGGGAAGTAGTGGGTACACACTCAGCTTCAGGCGCATGGTTCTCTCCATCATCATCTCCAGCTTCATCCTTCTCCTCTTCAAAGAGGTCCTCAGCCATCTCCTCATCACCTGCACATTCAAAGCCAAGAGAGGTACATGGCTTTGTCTCGTCGAAGGTTACCTCGCAAGTCTCCATGATTTTGTTAGTCTCAAGGTTAAGCACCCTATAGGCTCTAGAGTGGTTAGCATATCCAAAGAAAATACCATCACTAGACCTAGCCTCAAACTTGTCGAGTTTTCCCTTCTTAAGAATAAAGCACTTGCAGCCAAAAACTCGGAAATGACTCACCTTGGGTGCCCGACCATGCATAAGCTCATAACAGGTCTTCTTCTTGAAAGTTCGCAATAAAATCCTGTTGGAAACATGAAAAGCCGTATTGACCGCCTCATCCCAATACCTCCTACGAGTCCTGTGCTCATCGAGCATCGTCCTAGCCATCTCACAAAGAGTCCGATTTTTCCTTTCCACAACTCCATTTTGAGGGGGCACATAAGGGGTCGAATACTGATGTTCAAGACCTAGATCACGACAGAAGGCATCAAAACGAGAGTTCTTGAACTCTGAGCCATTATCACTGCGGATAGCTCGGATGGCATTCCCATGCCTCTCGTTTCTCAACCTCACGCTCAGATCTCGAACAAAACCAAATGTCTCACTCTTATCCTCCAAGAAAAACACCCAGGCATAGCGAGAGTAATCGTCCACGACAACAAGGACATGCCACTTCCCACCCACCGAGCGAACTCGAGCTGGCCCAACAAGGTCCATGTGCAACAGCTCTGTCGGACGCTCGGTCATGACATCGGTCAGGGGTGGATGGGGAGTGGCTACCATCTTGCCATGCCTACACGGAGCACAAACCAAATCCTTCTCAAACTTCAACCTCGGCAATCCTCCGACAAGGTCAAAACCACTCAAGCGGAAAACCAAATCAAAGCTCAAGTGACCCAACCGCCTATGCCATTTCCATAAATCAGAAGAAGGACCGGCCATCAAACAGCGAGCAGGACCCAAAGAACGAGAGAAATCAGCCCTGAAAATCTGACCCTCAGGGATGATCATACAAACAAGATCACCTCGAGAATCCAGCAAATGAGACTCACTAGACTTGAAACGCACCTCAAAGCCCTCATCAAGCAACTGAGAAACAGAAAGCAAATTCAAACCCAAAGACTTCACAAGAGCAACCCTCTTCAACGTTACCTTGTCACTCACATGCACCACACCCTCAGAAATCACCCTTCCTCGTCCATTGTCCCCAAACGTGATGTACATCTTTTCCTTCACTAGGGTGAGGCTGGAGAACCACTTCTTGTCTCCGGCATGTGTCGGGAACATCCGGAGTCGATTAACCAAATGTTCTCCAAGCCTCCTGCCTGTAGTCAGAAACAAGAACGAGAATGAGCCAACGACTCGACACTGGGGTTAGCACAAAGTAAGTTGAACCAGTGTCGATCCATCTGCTCAAAAGAGGGGTTAGCAAACATCATTCCCTTGCCACCAAACTTCCCATGTCCCATGGAAGGAGTACGAGCACCACGAGGGGGAAAACGTGGTCCGTAGTTCCTCTGGAACCCAAAGCTGCGATCATCTCCCCTAAGCCCGTATTGAGGACGAGTAGGGGGACGTCCAGCAAAACCACCACGAGCCTGACCAAACCTCTCACCAGCACGCACACCATCATCTCTCCTAACAAACCTCTCACCACCACTTCACTGTGGGAACCTATCACTCTGAGCTCCAACTCTACCAACACTCCTCACACTTCCCACACCCCGTGGAAGTGGCACTCTAGGCTCAGGAATACCATGAGACTGGCGATACCTGTCCTGGTTTGCTTGCTCCCTAGCAAGCCTCTCATCCCTCTTCCTCTTGTAGCAAAACTCTGTTAGATGCCTCTCCTTGCCACAATACTTACACCTGAAGGGGATGGGTTTTGGTTTTGGTTCTGGCTTCTCTCTAGGCTTCTCACCCTTCTCACTCACAAACTTCACCGTTTTATAGAAGTCATTTGTCTTAGGTGGGAATTTGGGTTGATCTTGGGTTGTGTCAAGCTTGTTGCAAAGGTGGTTGGGCTTTGGTGTGAAAGAGTTCTTGGGTGCTTTTGGAAGTGGGACTTGGATGTCTCTGATCACCTCAAACTCGGGGTTAGACTCAACACACTTCTCATACACACTCTCCCCACTGTTCTCTCCCAATTTCTCACCCAACTTCTCAAAACCCAAACCACGACCATTAGCTCTCTTGAACTCCTCAATCATGATTTTCAATTGAGGTTCCTGCCCAGACAACCAACCCAACACCTTCCTCAAATAATCATTCTCCTCATAGATGACATCCAAACGGGAAGTAAGTTCAAGATTGCACAAAGTAACTTCATCACAACCTATCGCATGCATTGACAACAGGAGATTTCAAAGAAGCTTCCAAAGAGCTAATAGTAGAACGAGCATCAACAAGCTTAGCATGCATAGTAGGACATGATTTACAAGCACCAAGCAAAGTGGGCCTAGCCTTAAGCTCATCATACTCAGTCCTAAGAGCATCTAGTTTAGCCAAAGTGGAAGCATTCTTCTCATTAAGCAACTTGATCTCATTCAACCATGCATCACACTCAAGACACTCAACATCATCAGGAGTAGTAGGAGCAAATTTCAAAGAGTCATTCTCAAGTTTCAATTCAAGCAATTTGGACTCTAACTCTCCTACTTTCTCACTAGCATTCTCAAGTTGAGCCCTAAGATCTTTCCTCATCTTCTTAGCATCTCTCAACACACTATCACGGTTGTCAATCAAGCCATTCAACCTAGTGATCTCAGCAAGCAAAGAGTCGGGGTCACGATTTACCTCATCCTCCGAGTCGGAGTCACTGTCTTCCTTGTCGCTCTTCTTGCTGCTCGAGCTATGGGCCATGCCACAAAATCCTTTAAGCGCTACACACTCAATCTACTGAGGTTCCGGCTTGCACTCTTCTCGCCCTTGCGCCTCCCGGCGTCTTCATCTTCACTGCTTGAGCTTGACTGCTCGTCGCTTGAGCTTGAGTCGACGTCGCTTGCACCGGCCACCATGGCTCTTGCCTTGTCCTTCTTGTAGCCACCCTTGCTCGGTCGTCGCTTGTCCTTGTCCTTGCTCTTGGACTTGCTAAAGTGCTTGCCCTTGGAGGAGTACTTGTCTTCACGCCTCGGGTGCGCCTTGTAATCGCTCATCTTGTACTTGTTCTCCTCCTCTTCCGGGCACTCGGCGATGAAGTGTCCACGCTTCCCACACTTGTAGCATATCCCCGAGCTCCGCTTTGCATTCCTCCGGCTCTCATGTAGTCGATCAAACCTCCTTGAGAGCAAGGCCAGCTCCTCATCGCCCAACACATCAAACTCCTCATCTGGAATAGACATAAGAGAAGACAAGGAAAACTGTCGACAGGAAGGGTTAGTGTTGGCTTTGCCCTTTGATCCACCCACAAGAGCAAGACTATGATCAGTCGAGCCCTCATGCTTGGATTGCAACTTCCTGTCAACCTTAGCCGACTTGAGCTTAGAAAAGAGGTCATCCAACTCAATAGTCAAATATTGCCCAGACTACTTGATGGCCTCAACCTTAGCACCCCAAACATTTTTGTCCAAGACATGCAAGAGCTTCAAAGCTTGATCATGCTCAGTGTAAGGGAAATCCTCAACATTAGCCTTCATGTTATTCATGATGGCGGTGAACCTCTAAAACATCGCATCAATGTCCTCACCAGGAAGTTGAGTGAAGTTCTGAAGGATCGAAACGGCGAACCAGAGAGGGGGGGAGTGAATGGGAGCCGATAAAAATTCTATTTAAGAATTCGGCCTATGAACCCAAATTCACTCGTGCACCTCCGCAAGCTTCTCTTGCCAAGTTCACGTAGCCACTGGAGTGCTACTGAACCTAGGAACAAGACCCGAACAACAGCCTCAACACACACGCAACGGAAACTCACACGACAAGGCTGCGGCGGGCAAGACAAACCGGTCGGGGCCGGTTTCGAAACCGGCCGGACCGCTCCCGTAGGACCGAGCCTCACGAGGACGAGGGAAAACCGGTCAGACCGGTTAGGCAAACCGGTCAGACCGATTCTGTCCAGAAACTCCCCAATGACCCCAAACACTTCAAAAGCCTTTCAACATCTGAACAAACGAAGCCATGGAGCAGCAAAGACTTCCTCGTTCAAAAATCCTTCTCGTCAGCCCACTGGGCGAAACCGGTCAGACCGGTTTGGGAAACCGGTCAGGCCGGTTTTAGCCTGAACAGTCGAGAAGAACACAGCCGCGGGTCAACTCCCCCCAAAACCAAATCTCAATCTCCCGAATCGCTCCACGGACTTGAACAAGACTTTGGGGATATCAGGAACACCTCATGAGGAGTCCATGGTCAAGTTTAATCCCACCAAATCTCGTCCAAAAAAAAGGAGGAATCGAAGAAATCCCGCTGAAAGCACTTCCAACCCAAGAACTCAAGAAACCCCAAATTCGAGCAACTTTTCTCACGGATTTGGGAGGGGGATCACAGCCCAAAGAACCACGAAGGGTTCCCACAAATTTCCCCCACCGAATCACAAAGAGAAAAGCCCCAAAAACACTCCAAAGAAATCACCGGAGAGGGCTCCGAAAATCATCACCAAAATCAACCGGGGAAAACACATCCAAACCTTGAGGAATCACGCCGAATCATCTATACATGAAACAAGGATTCGTACAAGGTCTAGCAAGCCGCCCGATCATCCATCCCTCTCTACAAGATTTCTCCGTGAAGCTCTCTTGCTAGTCCTAAGGAAAACCTAGAGAAAATAGGTAGAAAATAGGAAAACTAATGAGCTAGGGTTCCAAGAGTTGGCCGCCAACCTCTCACCTCTTGGGTTATATAGGCGGCAACCGAATGTCTAAAATGCCCCTCTCTACTAACTAGGGATACAAGCCCCTCAAGGGCGGATTCGGAATTCTTGATGTATTCACCATCGGACGGATGCCCAGCGACCGCACCCTGCGTAGCCTCAACGCAAGCCTTGCGATCCCGACGCGTGTCCTCCGCCTCGAAGCTTCCGGCGCCCTGCGATCCCAAACCGGTCAGACCGGTTCTCCAAACCGGTCAGACCGGTTCTCCAAACCGGTCAGACCGGTTTTGGCCAGACAGCCACACCCGATCTTCGGGCTCGGCTTTGTGGCTCGCCCGAGTAACCCGGTGGATTTTCTCGGTGAACCACCGCAAACCCCGCGAACTTGATGTAGCCTCCGCCAATCACCACTCATGACTTGGCTCCCATGAAGTCCCGGCTCGACCTTGGTTTTGAGGCTTAACCAAGAAACCGTCCACGACTTCATCTTGCTGTTCATGCCACCATGCGGCCCGCACTTGACCCCGCTGGCCACCGGGTCCCTCGAACAAAGCCTACTTGTCTTCTCCACACCTGGAGGCCTCACCGGCGACGACCTTTCGCGCTTGTTCTTCACCCGCACCAACACGAGTCAAGCCGCAACCTGCACCTGCAATACTTAGCCAAGAATCAGTCCACACAACGTTGTCAATCACTCATCACACAAGGAAGCGACCATCCACCGGTCCTCGAACCACACATGGTCCTCAATCTCCCCCTTGATGAGTGCATTGACAACATCCACATGAAAGTAACAAGTGAGAAAAGAAAAAGAAAAGAAACAAATAAAAAAGAAACTCCAACAAGCGATCGAAAGCCAAACAAAGGCAAAGATCAAGATCACTTGAAGAAAGCAAGTCTCGGACCCCTTAGGCAAGGGCAACGGCTCGACACATCCGAGACAAAAACCATGCTCAAGCAAAGAGCACCAACCACCAAAGCACACAAGAGCTCCCCCTGCACAGAAGCAAGCTCCCCCTGATCAAGTGCCAACACAGGGCACAAACCGGTCAGACCGGTTCCCATAACCGGTCAAGCCGGTTCCACCAAAACCGGTCGCACCGGTTTCCACAACCGGCCGTGCCGATTTCACACAGCAGACCATACCCCAAAAACCAAAAATGCAAAAGAAATGCACAAGCTCCCCCTTGACACTTGGGATAGGATCCAGGGATATACAGCAACTTTTCTCCACCTTCCTTTCTCCCCCTTGTTGCCAATGCATGAATCAAGGCACAAATGCAAGCTAGAGCTTCTCAAGTATACAAAATTCAACACAAGATGCTACACATGTCCAAATGAGCAAGTTAGGTACTCTACAGCTTCGTATCGATCTCAACTACATGATCACCAAGTTTCACAACCATTGGACGAAGCTAAAAAGGATTTTGGCAATTTTGCGAAAAACTTGCCTCTCATGAGCAAAACCCTAAACATGATCAAAGCATATCAAAATGGCAAAGCCACACAAACTTCATGCTAGGACAGCCTATTCTAACCATAAGACCATCACAAACACCCACAAGCACCTCATGTCATGTCAAAGCCACCGAGCCATGTGCCTACTTCTATGTATGAGACTTCTCATTGGTAGGCATCATGCAACGGTTTAGCACCCAAAGCAAATTAAATTCAGCACATATGACATGGGAGCATATTTCCAAGCATTTTTCATTTCATTTTCAGATTTGTAAATGGTACATGAAATGTCTTTGCGACAAAAAGGAACTTATGCTCCTCCACAAGATAAATCAAGAGGGCTAAACATTCATGATGGCAAATGAGCCTTTGGCCCCATATGATCAATAATCTAGCTATCCAACCACAAATTAAGCATAGCAAAGCCACAAAAACATGTCAAGAGCATGTAAAGGCATTTACACATGAGAGAACATACATGTGACATTTTTCAAAAACATAGCTAGCAACCATGGATTATTCATCAAGATCATCAAGAGCTAAGCCAAACTAACCGTAGCATACCAAACAAGCTCACAAAGACATATATCTCATTTCATGGTGAACAATGTATATGAGAGAAGCTTTTCCTAACCAATGCAAAAGATACAAAATGCATGCAATCTAAGATACAAGGATGCCTATACATCATGTTACATATGCCATGCCAAATGCAAGAAATGCACAAAAGAAAGCTATACATATTCTACAAACCGGCTCCTCGAGGGGAGGCAAAACGGGCTCGACACCACCGGCAAAAGAAAGCTCCCACACACCCAACTCAGGAAATCAAACACACACCAAGTTCCCCCGCGGACGAGTGAAAGTTGCTTGATCTAGGGGTTTGGTGAAAATATCGGCTAGTTGGTCATGTGTGGGTACATGGATCAAAGCTATGTTCCCTTTCTCGACGTTGTCTCTCAGAAAATGATACCTCACTTCTATGTGTTTGGTTTTGGAATGGAGCACTGGGTTCTTTGCAACGCTTATGGCACTGGTGCTATCACACTGAAGTGGGACATGGGTATACTCTTCACCAAAGTCACTCATGGTGTAGGTGATCCAAAGGAGCTGAGAGCAACAACTAGCAGCGGCAACATACTCAGCCTCGGTCGTGGATTGAGCAACACTCGACTTCTTGCGGGAAGACCAAGACACCAAAGAAGAACCCAAAACTCGGCAAGTCCCGAAGTGGACTTCCTATCCAACCGACACCCGGCAAAATCCGCGTCTGAAAAGCCATGAAGCGCCAAAGAAGAGAACGCGGAGTACCAAAAGCCGAAGTCGGGAGTGTGACGCAAGTACCTGAAAATTCTCTTCACCGCTTGCCGATGTGAAGTCCTCGGAGACGCTTGAAAACGAGCGCACAGACACACTGAGAACTGTATGTCCGGCCTCGTCGCCGTCAAGTAGAGGAGTGACCCGATCATGCTTCGGTACTCCTTCTGGTCCACATGTTCACCTTCCTCGTCCGCATCAAGAGCCGTAGTCGTACTCATCGGCGTCGTCATAGCCTTGGAGTCCTCCATCTTGAACTTCCTCACAATGTCCTTGGTGTACTTGGCCTGGTGCACAAATGTTCCTTCCTTTGATTGCTTGATTTGTAGCCCGAGGAAGAACTGCAACTCGCCCATCATGCTCATCTCAAACTCCCCTCGCTCATATCATCCGCAAACCTCGCAACAAGAGAGTTAGACGAGCCACCAAAGACAATATCATCCACGTACACCCGCACAATCGGGATATCTCCCCCCCTCGCCAGAAAAACAAGGTCCGATCGACCTTCCCCATCTCAAAACCTCTCTCAAACAAGAACCCCCTCAACCTCGCCATACCAAGCTCTAGGCGCCCGCTTCAACCCATACGCCGCCTTCCTCAACTTGTACACCCCGTGGGGTACTTCTCACTCTCAAACCCCGGAGGTCGTCTCACATACACTTCTTCCTCCAACACTCCATTCGAAAAGCACTCTTCACATCCATTTGGTGCAACTTGAACCCTTTAGCCACGTAAAAAGCTAGAAGGATCCTAATCGCCTCCAAACGGGCTACGGGAGCAAAAGTCTCCTCGTAGTCGATCCCCTCCTTCGACCGAACCCCCGAGCAACAAGTCTCGACTTGTTCCTCACAACCTCACCCTTCTCTCCCTCTTTGTTTTTCCACACCCACTTTGTACCAATCGGCTTACACCCCGGGGGAGGGTCAACCAACTCCCACACCCGATTCCTCTCAAAGTTCTCCAACTCCTCATGCATCGAGTTAACCCAATTGTGATCGCATAGTGCGTGTCCAATGTCTTTGGGCTCGAAAGAAGCAACAAATGCAGCATGAGAAAAATGGGAATTGTTTCGAACCCTCGACCGTGTAGTGCGTTCATTCATGTCGCCGATGATCCTCGAAGCTGGGTGATCCACCTGAACTCGCCGGGGAGGTTCTCGCCTCGAAGCTACCTCCCCCTCAACATCAGCTTCTCCTCGTTCTTGATTTGTCGTCGTAGGTGTAGCAGAAGTTCCATCCATCATCGTAGTCGAAGTAGTGGGTACATGTTCAGCCGGGGGCACCGCACCGCCATCTTCATCATCACCATGTTCATGCTCCTCCTCCTGAAAGATCTCCTCGCCGAGCTCATCATCACCTGCACACTCAAAGACAAGCTGACTACGTGGCTCTGTCTCGTCGAAGGTTACCTCGCAAGTCTCCACGATTTGGTTAGTTTCAAGATTGAGCACACGATATGCTCTAGAATGAGATGCATAACCAAAGAAAATGCCATCGACAGACCTAGCCTCAAACTTATCCAACTTCCTTCCTTTCTTCAGAATGAAACACTTGCAACCAAAGACATGGAAGTGACTCACCTTGGGTGTGCGACCATGCATCAACTCATAGCATGTCTTCTTCTTGTGCACTCGAGGTATATCCCCGTTCGACACATAGCATGCGGTATTCACCGCCTCAGCCCAATACCTCCTCGGAGTCCTATGCTCATCAAGCATCGTCCGAGCCATCTCGCACAAGGTCCTATTCTTTCTTTCCACAACACCATTCTGGGGAGGCGTATACGGACTCGAAAACTGGTGCTCAAGACCCAAGTCATGACAAAAGGTTTCAAAACGAGAGTTCCTGAATTCCGAGCCATTATCACTGCGGATAGCTCGTATGGCATCTCCGTGCCTCTCGTTCCTCAACCTCAAGACTAGGTCTCGAACAAAACCAAACGTCTCCCCCTTATCCTCCAGAAAGAACACCCACGCATACCGAGAATAGTCATCCACCACAACAAGGACATACCACTTCCCACCCGCGATCGCACACGAGCCGGGCCAACAAGGTCCATATGGAGCAGCTCGCATGGACGCTCAGTCATCACATCGGTGAGAGGCGGGTGAGAAGAGGCCACCATCTTGGCATGCCTACACGGAGCACAAACTAACTCTTTCTCAAGCTTCAACCGTGGCAATCCTCGGACCAAATTGAGTTTACTCAAGCGAGACAAAAGGTCAAAGCTCAAGTGACCCAACTTCCTATGCCACTTCCACAACTCACTCGAAGAACCAGCCATGAAACAACGCTCCACACCCGAAGACTGAGAAAAATCAGCACGAAACACCTGACCCTCGGGAACGACCATACAGACAAGGTCCCCTCGAGAGTCCACAATCCGAGAACCACCAGCCGAAACAACACCTCAAAACCCTCATCCAACAACCGAGACACGAAAGCAAATTGTACCCCGGCGATTGAACAAGAGCAACACGCCTCGAGTGATCTTGTCACTCATTTTTATCTCACCTTCCGAAAGCACACGCCCACGCCCATTGTCCCCAAAGGTGATGTACCTCTTCGTCACCACCGGACGAGACTTGAGAACCACCCCCTGTCTCCGGTCATATGCCTCGAACAACCGGAGTCAATCAACCAAATGTTCTTCAAGTCTCCCACCCGAAAATCAAAAACAGGACGTGAGCGAACAAACGACTCAAAGACCGGGGTTAGTACCAAAAGAGGAAAACCGATAGGCCGAGCCATTTGCTCGAAAGTGGGGTTAGCACCAACCAAAGCATCTCTCCTACCAAAACTACCTCCACGAACACCACCACGGTAACCACCCCGAGGGAACCACCCTCTCTCGCCCGGAGGAGGACCAAAACCACGAAAGAGGACTCGTGGACCGTCCCTCCTTTCCTTCTCAAAACTACGACTCCTCCCATCCCCGTAGTGAGCTCGAGGGGGAGAACGCCTAGCAACCTGACCACCTGCAAACTCTCCAGCCCATCCACCAGAACCACGACCTCCAGAAACAACCCTCGCACCTGTACGAGCACGGAAACCAAGCTTGTCATTCCGCAGAACCCAAACCGGTCTGACCGGTTCCAAAACCGGCTCGACCGGTTTCACTCCTCCGAAGAGCACCTCCCCGCACTCTTCCGATCACCCCAAGCCGAACTATCCTCACACTCGCCTTGGCCCTGGGCATCTGCACACGAGGCTTAAGTACACCGCTGGAGGGGTGAAACTTATCCCCGTTAGCCCACTCCTTCGCCATTTTCTCCTCTCGCTTCCTCTTAAAGCAAAACTCCTCCTTGTGGCCATCTCTTCCACAATAGCCACAATGGAACCTCACAAGCTTAGGCTTAGGCTTGGGATGTGGCTGCTCACTCGGTTTCTCTCCACTCACACCCTCCACCGGTTTCTCACCACTAGCCTTCTCACTCTCCTTCCCAAAGAACACTTTCCCCGAAGTGCTCACAAACTTGATAGGCTTTTGTAGGTCATTTGTGGGTGTAGGAAACACGGGTGGAGCTGGGGTTGTGTCTAGTCGGTTCCTTAGATGGTTAGGTTTTGGTGGGAAATCATTTTTGTGGTGGGTTTTTGGTGGCTCCGGGATATTCTCTCCACTTCCCTCACCAACCTTGTTTGCTCCAAGCCCCTCACCATCTTGCCTCTTAAAGGCCTCGATCATCATCCTCAACTGAGGCTCGTGACCGACAACCAACCCATCAACTTCCTCAAATCATCGTTCTCATCCTGCAAGCGATCAACATAATGTGCAAGCTCCAAATTTTTCAATGCATGCATTTCACAGTAGAGCAAGAAGTAGGCATGGGTTCCTTCAATTTAGCCTCGAGCGAACTAGTGTAAGCATGCATCTCATCAATCTTAGCATGCAAAACAGGGCAAGAAGTGCAAGCACCTAGCAAAGCAGGTCTAGACTTAAGCTCGCCCACTTCAACCCTAAGCACATCTAGTTCCTCACACTTGGAGGCATGCTTCTCCTTGAACAAAGCAAGATCGGCAAGGAAAATAGAGCAATCAAGACAATCATTCTCATCGAAACAACGGGGCTAGCCTTAAGCGAATCAATCTCAAGCTTGCTATCAAGCACCCGTGTCTCTAGCTCACCACTCTAGTCCTAGCATCCTCGAGTGAAGCCCTATGCTCTTTCCTCATTTTCTTGGCCTCTCTAAGCATGTCATCACGGTTATCAAGCAAAGAGCCAAGCCTCTCATTCTCCCGGCGCAAGAAGGGAAGCTCATCACGCACCTCGTCGTCGGACTCGCAGTCCGAGTCGCTCCGTGTGCTCTTCTTGCCGCCGGAGCTCAACGCCATGGTGCGAAGCCGTCTCTCGCGGCGGCGCTCGGCCCGCTCGGGTTCTTGGACGACCTCTTGTTCTTGCGGCGATCTCCCTCGTCGTCGGCCGCCGCTCGAGCTCGAGGTGGAGTACGCGGAACCGGAGTCGACGTCGCTCGCTCCAACCATCGCTCGGGCCTTGCCTCGACCCTCCTTCCTCCTCGATCGTCGCTCGTCCTTGTACTTGTTCTTGTGCTTGCTCTTGTGGTCGCGCCTCGAACGGTACTTGTCATCGTTCTTCCTCGGCTTGTGCTTGTAGCCGTCCTTGTTCTCGGCCTTCTCCCGGGCGGTCGGCGACGAAGTGTCCCGCTTGCCGCATCGGAAGCAAGTCCTCGTGTTCCTCCTCATGTTCACGCGGTTCTCGTGCGGCCTCTCGAACCGCCTCGTCAACCGCCCGGCTCGTCCTCTCCAAGGTCATCAAACTCCTCATCCGGCATAGACATCAAAGAGGAAAACGAGAACATCCCGGTGGATGGGTTAGAGTTAGTCTTTCCTTTGGAACCACCAACGAGGGCAAGACTATGGGAATCGCCGGTCCCTCGAGCTTGGCGCTCATGCCCCTATCCACCTCAGCCGACTTGAGCTTCGAGAACAGCTCGTTCACCGTCAGAGTATCATACCGCTCCGACTCGACTATGGCCTCGAACTTTCCGCCCCATATCGTACGATCCAAGGAGTGTAAGAGCTTGACCGCTCTATCATGATCATCGTACGGGAGCACGTCCACATTGGCCCTCATGTTGTTCACCACCACCGTGAACCTCTGAAACAAGGCATCGATGGACTCACCGGGGAGATGAGTGAAGTTCTCGTACTCTCTCCGGTAGGTCGCATACAACCGTGCCTGAACCTGGGCGTTCCCAACATGAGCCTCCTTCAACACCGCCCAAATCCTACAAGCCAAGTGCTCGGTGTGCACCCGATCGAACTCAGGCTGACACAAAGCACGAAACAAGTAGTCGACCGCCTTATTGTTGGCGTCGAATCTGTCCCTCGACCCTGGAGCAAGGAAATCCATCGGGCCGGACATAGCCCTGTGTCCACCGTGACATCCCAAAGCAGCTGACCCTTTCCGCGGAGGAATGCACCCATCCGCTTGCTCCACATCTGGTAGTTCTTGCCATCGAAGTGTGGAGGACCCGAACCCCGTTCCTGGTACGCCATCCTTGGATCTTAGACTGGTTAGAGTCAACAAAGACCCGAACCGGCTCTGATACCACTTGAAGGATCGAAACGGCGAACCAGAGAGGGGGGGAGTGAATGGGAGCCGATAAAAATTCTATTTAAGAATTCGGCCTATGAACCCAAATTCACTCGTGCACCTCCGCAAGCTTCTCTTGCCAAGTTCACGTAGCCACTGGAGTGCTACTGAACCTAGGAACAAGACCCGAACAACAGCCTCAACACACACGCAGCGGAAACTCACACGACAAGGGCCGCCGGGCAAGACAAACCGGTCGGGGCCGGTTTCTGAAACCGGTCGGACCGCTCCTGTAGGACTGAGCCTCACGAGGACAGGGAAAAACCGGTCAGACCGGTTAGGCAAACCGGTCAGACCGATTCTGTCCAGAAACTCCCCAATGACCCCAAACACTTCAAAAGCCTTTCAACATCTGAACAAACGAAGCCATGGAGCAGCAAAGACTTCCTCGTTCAAAAATCCTTCTCGTCAGCCCACTGGGCGAAACCGGTCAGACCGGTTTGGGAAACCGGTCAGGCCGGTTTTAGCCTCGAACGATCGAGAAGAACACAGCCCGCGGGTCAACTCCCCCAAAACCAAATCTCAATCTCCCGAATCGCTCCACGGACTTGAACAAGACTTTGGGGATATCAGGAACACCTCATGAGGAGTCCATGGTCAAGTTTAATCCCACCAAATCTCATCCAAAAAAAAGGAGGAATCGAAGAAATCCCGCCGAAAGCACTTCCAACCCAAGAACTCAAGAAACCCCAAATTCGAGCAACTTTTCTCACGGATTTGGGAGGGGGATCCCAGCCCAAAGAACCACGAAGGGTTCCCACAAATTTCCCCCACCGAATCACAAAGAGAAAAGCCCCAAAAACACTCCAAAGAAATCACCGGAAGAGGGCTCCGAAAATCATCACCAAAATCAACCGGGGAAAACACATCCAAACCTTGAGGAATCACGCCGAATCATCTATACATGAAACAAGGATTCGTACAAGGTCTAGCAAGCCGCCCGATCATCCATCCCTCTCTACAAGATTTCTCCGTGAAGCTCTCTTGCTAGTCCTAAGGAAAACCTAGAGAAAATAGGTAGAAAATAGGAAAACTAATGAGCTAGGGTTCCAAGAGTTGGCTGCCAACCTCTCACCTCTTGGGTTATATAGGCGGCAACCGAATGTCTAAAATGCCCCTCTCTACTAACTAGGGATACAAGCCCCTCAAGGGCGGATTCGGAATTCTTGATGTATTCACCATCGGACGGATGCCCGGCCGACCGCACCCCGCGTAGCCTCAACGCAAGCCTTGCGATCCCGACGCGTGTCCTCCGCCTCGAAGCTTCCGGCGCCTCGCGACCCCAAACCGGTCGACCGGTTCTCCAAACCGGTCGGACCGGTTTTGGCCGAACAGCCACACCCGATCTTCGGCCTCGGCTTTGTGGCTCGGCCCGAGTAACCCGGTGATTTTCTCGGTGAACCACCGCAAACCCCGCGAACTTGATGTAGCCTCCGCCAATCACCACTCATGACTTGGCTCCCATGAAGTCCCGGCTCGACCTTGGTTTTGAGGCTTAACCAAGAAACCGTCCACGACTTCATCTTGTCGTTCATGCCACCATGCGGCCCGCACTTGACCCCCGCCGGCCACCGGGTCCCTCGAACAAAGCCTACTTGTCTTCTCCACACCTGGAGGCCTCACCGGCGACGACCTTTCGTGCTTGTTCTTCACCTGCACCAACACGAGTCAAGCCGCAACCTGCACCTGCAATACTTAGCCAAGAATCAGTCCACACAACGTTGTCAATCACTCATCACACAAGGAAGCGACCATCCACCGGTCCTCGAACCACACATGGTCCTCAAGTTCTCATATTGCATCCGGTAAGAGACAAAGAGGTGAGCGTTCACATGGTTATCACCACCGTGAGCAACCAACAACTTCTCCCAAATTTGCCAAGCAAGATTCAAATAGCGAACACGCTCAAACTCAGGATCACACAAGCTCCGGACCAAGTGATCAACGCCTTTTGCATTTGCCTCATACTTGGCCTTAGCACCGGCATCGGTCACCATAAGAGTATGGATGTTGACCGGAATAGCATAGGTCTTGTCAAGCACAATAAAATCCAACAACTTGCCACGAAGAAAGATCATCATACGAGCCGCCCACTTGTGGTAACCATTGCCATCGAAGTGCGGTGGACCGCCCCGCTCAACGTACGCCATCTTAGGATTCAATACTTGTCAAGTCACAAAGAATCCAGCACCAAGCTCTGATACCAATTGAAGGATTAGATGGCGACTAGAGAGGGGGGGAGTGAATAGGAGCCGGTAAAAATTCTTCTCAAAGAACCCGGCCTATACCCTAGTCAAATCCCAGTCACACACAAGCAATGGATCGAATCACACACCAATTGCCAAGACAACGAGGTTATGGATCAACCTCTAGTCCTAGGAATGATTCCTTGAAGCACACGCGGAAGCACAAGAAAGGAAGGAAGGAATCGAACCAAGAAGCAAAGCACACAGGCTCTGGCGGACCGTCCGGCCAGGAGGGGCGGACCGTCCGCACTAGCCACGCGGACCATCCGACCCTACGACACGGACCGTCCGAAATAGCGACCAGAACCTCTAGAGACAACCCCGAATAACGGACCGTCCGCGGGGAGCACGGGGACCGTCCGCCAGGCACCCGCGGACCGTCCGCCCTCTGCTGCGGACTGTCCGGAACCTTGCCCAACGAAAACTCAAAGCCACGACGGATCAAAAGCAAAGCCGGGCAAGAACACGAAGAACACGGGAAGAACTCGCACGTCACGGACTGTCCGCCACCTGCTCACGGACTGTCCGTGCCTTGCGGACAGAGCTGAAACCAGCTCAACTTCGAAGGTCAACCACTCCAATCCATCACCGGATCTCCCAAACGGTAGAAGCTGTTGAGACAAAAGTTTGGGGACATGATACGCGTCAACCAAGGATGCTATACCCCAAAAATTTCGTCTCCTAACTCCCTAAATCATCGGGAATCGCGGATCCTTTGAACACCACCAAAAGCTAGAGCACCGAACGAAAATCCTTGAATCAAAGTGGTTTCCCGGCGTTTGAGGGCACAAGATCAATCACAAAGATGCACTAGACATCCATCCATGTTTCCCTCAAAGAAATCCGGGGAGAAACCCACTCAAATCCGCGGAAACACACCAAGAACAAAGGCACCAAAAACAAGCACGAAAAAGACCATGAAAATCACAACGCCGAATCTTCTATACAAACCAGGAAAGATTCACAAGGTCTAGCATGCCGCCCTAGCATCCATCCCTCTCAACAAATCTCACATGAAGCTCTCATGCTAGTCTAGAGAAAATGGAGAAGAAAATAGCTACAGAAATGAGACATGGGAGGCGGGAAATGAAACCCTATGTCGTGGAGAGAGAGAGCCATTCACACACACTCATGGCTTATATATCAGGTCCCGCCGGAGTGGTAAATGACTCGACTACCCCTAACTTAACTACTGGCGATACAACCCACGTAGGGGCATTTAGGTAATGTTTGTGGGTCTTGCCATCGGACGGCCACGCCTTTGCCGCACCCCGCATCCTCCCGACGCAAGCCATGCAATCCCGCCGCGTGTCCTCCGCTTCGAAGCTTCCCGACATGCCCGGATCCCTTCTCCGTTGTGTTGGGCCCTCGGACTTGGTTTTGAGGCCCAAACCAAGAAACCGTCCTCCGATGGTTTTGTGGGCAAACCACCGAACCCCGCGTGCTCGGTCCGTCCTCCCGCCAAACCACTTGACTTGACCGCCACTGTGCACCGGCTCGACTGTCCATGACTTCGTCTTGCTTGTATTGCCACCATGTGGCCCGCACCTAGTCCCGCTGTCCACCGGGTCCCTCGAACCAAGCCTACTTGTCTCTCCATCTCCCGGAGGCCACTCAAGGCTGACGACCTTTCGCGCCCGTTCTTCACCTGCAACAACATGAACTAGGCCGCAGCCTACACCTGCGCACTAAGCCAAGAGTCAGTCCAACACCCGTTGTCAATCACTCATCACTGAGGAGCGGTCATCCATCGACCACCGGGACGCTCCTGGTCCTCAGATGGAGAACCTTCTGAGATGCTAGCTACCATTGCGTAGAATTTTCACTCTGATTCAGCCAAGAGGCTTGTATTGATGTACTCCAAAATGGACATGTAATAAATTATGTGCTTTTATCCTTATGTGATGCGACATATGACTTTGTGTATTTATCTGTGAGACGTTCTGTACGCGATAGCCACTGATCCAGGGACTATCGCGATGGCACAGTGTTGACGGATAAAACTTGTATCCACCTACGATCCGCAAGCGTACGGACCTACACCTTTTTCACCACGGGATTCCCAAGGTTCTTGTCAATCCGTGGAGCAAGGGGATTACTAGCGCTTAACCAAGTACTAATCTAGTTGAGTAAGGAAACCTTTAAAGAGAGTATTAATCTAAAAGTAAAGACAATCTACCTAAGTTAATCTAAGTTAAGTTGATCAAACAAATCTAGGGTTAAACTAGATGATAAAGGGGTGAACACAAGAGAGTGAGCAAGAAATATAAGCGTTCCCTCCCTAGGATCTAGGATAACATGGTATGCATCTACTACACAAAAGCGGTAAACCAATCTACCGGGGGTTGTGACCACGATTTCGCCCTTTCCCTCCTCTCGTACTGTTACTACGCGAAGGTATTCGGGACTAGACCTATGATGGACACGGTATGTTGATGGAATCTATGGGAGAAGCGGATATCATACGCCCGAAAACACGGTGGCCTACCTTAATCATCAAAGCATCATCAACATGAAAACAATAGATTGAAACCATGAATCAAGTAGCGATCAAATAGCATGTATCCATCTAATCCTAGGGATGAACGGATACATTACCCCATCATCTTACACGGATTGAAGCACATAGGGGTGATGGAGACTGTGGAGAACGTCGTCGATGAAGATGGCGGTGATGGAGCTTGGGAACAACCCTAGGCCAACGGCTTTGAGTCCTCCTCTTGCTTCCTTCTCTCCACCGGCGTTGATCCTTGTGACGAGCTCATCTAACTCTCTCCCTCATCTTGCGGCGGCGGTTTTCTGGTGATTGGCGTCGGTAGGATGATTTGTTCGATGGGTAACCATATTAGGGCGCCTAGGGAGTTGTATTTATGTCTTTGAGGTGCCTTTGGGCGTGCTCCACCTTGCCTCGCATGAGATCCTCCTTGGGAGAGAAGCAAACTTGGTTTCCATAAAATCAGCCAGATATTCCTGATTCGCAGTCCTTCCTTGCCAATGCCATATCTCCCACGTCCGGACTCCAAATAATGCAAATGCGATGTCCATGTTGTGTGCCATGAAATTATCTTCAACTTTGGTATTCATTTCTTTCCTTAAAAACGAAGATAAGATCTCCAAATCGGCCTTGGAAGATAATCTGTCTGATTTCGGACTGACTGCGCAGCAGGGATTTCGGGGGCTATATCTCCTAGCTCCCTGTTGTGGAAATCGGGCCCGAAGGGTGGACGCCGACACAACAGCCCCCTGAGTTCTCTCCCTCCCTTCGCTTGCTTCCGTGAGGCTACTACTTCTAATTGCGCGAGGAGAGGAAACGCTAAAACTTAACAGGACAGTAAAGGAAACAAGGGAATACTCAGCAGACCGAAGACCGAAAGACCAGCAGATGCCTTCGGTGCTCTCTTCTCATTACAGTGTGTCCGTTTCATTACAAGGGGTTCACTATTTATAGGAGACCCCTGGGTATAGTCATTTGCTTCAATTACACCTTTTCCGTCCCTGACAAACTGCTTTAAACACTTTACAAGGGTATAACAGTAAGTCCTCGCATCGTACAGGCCTCCAGCGTGTCTTCGTACGGCCGAAACGCCTTTACACGCGGCCACCCTTGTCTCTGCCTCATCCTGAGCCCACTTTACACGTCGGCGGAAGCCACGTGTCCAGGATCGCCACGCCTTCGGCGACGAGGCAGCGATTCTGGACTGAGGGCGTCGCGCCTCTACGGGCACTCCGCCCGCGCGCGCCACAGGCCCCGGACGCGATGTCCCCGGCCGGCGCGCCCCGTTTCTGGTCCTCTCGGACCTTCGCTGGGATCATTCCTGCACAGCAAAACTCAAACAGCATAAGCGGCATTAGCGTTTCGTTAGCGCCTGTACAGCGAAGGCTTCCCCACGAGGCCGAAACTGTACGCAGACCGAAGGTGGCCGGCGTGGCCGAACGAGGGTGATGCTTTCGAAGTCCAACTTCCCCAACACTCCCTTATCCGAATTGGGCCTTCCACATGTCCAAATCAAAGGTATCGTCGAGGCCCACAACTTTGGTAGTCAAACTTTTGCCATTAAAGGCCGTTTAAGTCTCCGAATCTGTACCGAAAGATCATGCTGTCCTGAGCTGCGAGAATATCTCTCGGGCGGAGTTAATGTCGTTGGTAAACATCCAAGTCCCCGGAGTTTTGCGTGTTGATTCTTCAGTCCTTGGGTTGTTTGGAGTCTTGTTCACTTTGTGTCTTGACTTGTGACGGGCTTCATGATCTTCTCTTGAAGTGCTTGATGAACTTATCCCGAAAGTCTCCTCTTTAACGTTAATTTCCTGCGTAAACAACAAACTCCAAAATCGACATGCAAGTGTGAACTTGTTATATCATTAGTATGCCTAGTGGTGGGTTAGTTGCAAATCATAATTGAAACCAATGTATAACAAGTACTCTAGGTTGACGGAAATTCACCGTCAACATCTCCCCCATGCTTAAACCTTGCTCGTCCTCGAGTAAGTAATCCTTGCTTAAAAGTGAAATCAGTGTTGCCTTCCAATGTTGTCCCTGCAATTAGTCATTCATGACGAGGCAAATGGCTCTCTCTTAAGAATTTATTTTTAAAGTTCAAGTTGTGACCGGCTTCTTTTTCATTATGGAAGATAGACTAACAATAAAGAACAAGCCACATTTAACACGATGCTCTCAAACTTAAGTGAACTTCAAACCATTACCTTGTCACATGGGAGATTTTCAAAAAGATGCATATCCAACATAAGTGAAAATCTCTTGCAAGAGCTCATGGAACACTCATCTCATCAAGTCACTCAAGCCTATACTAGATTATTTTCAACCTACTCTACTCATATGTGATAGTGGAAGGCTTATGTGGAGCTTGGAAGGTTAAAAACAATCCTAGCAAAACATATATCCGAAATATTGTCAAATTAAGAGAGAGATCTATTGGAATTACCGAGACTCGTCAAAAAGGCCATGGAAAATAAATGTTGGAAAGAGAGAAGGATGAAACACACATTTAGATAAGTGGACATGTGCAAGTGGCAAATGGATGATCCCGAGGCACGAGTGAAGTCCTCGTTATCGGATTGCACATGGTTGGAAGATTTGAGTATGGATGTGTCATCAAGGCACTTGAGAACTTATGAAGCAAAAAGAACCGAGGAGCATCTTTATTTTTTTTCTTTATTTTTATTCTATTTCCTTCTCATTTTTCTCTCTTTCTTTCTCCCTTTTTTCTTTATTCTTCCTATTTTTCTTACTTTTCTTTTCTTCTTATCATATTTTTTTTCATTTTTCATTTTTTTTCATTTTTTCTTTTTTTTCTTTTTGCTCCTCAAAACTTTTTGCAACATAATACTTACATAGCATTTGTGTCAGAGAATGACTCCTCCCCCATGCTTGAACGATGCTCGTCCTCGAGCATAAAATAGAGGGGAAATGACTGCTAAAGTAAGTATAAATTCCATAATATTGCAGAATATTTGAATCTCCATCGAGAATTTTACTCCATACTCAAATTGGGTTGTGGACAAGGAGGTGATCACAAAAAGATGTTTTTGGTTTAGGGTGGATGCCCAGCGAAGTTTGTGAAATTTTCGATGTGAAAACCCACAATGCATGGACAAAAAGGCTAGCATGAAAAAGTTACACAAAGGAATGACCAGCTTCTTAGTCTCTAACCATAGAAATCAATCCTAATCCAACTCATCAAAACATATGTTTGCAATCTACGAGTTTTGTTATCATAAAACATATATGTATATGGCTTTGGTAGGTAGAACTTTGTAAGAGCATCACAAATATGTAGATAGCATAAAAGTTAAGTTTTCATAAAAACAACAAGTTATCCGGCCATCCATAAACTTAAATCAAAGAGCAAAGACATGTATGTGGGTCTAGAGCATAGTCATTTCACCTCCACAAATAAAAGAGCCAGTATTTAAATTAATTTCAGATCATATTATAGAGAGCAATTAGCCAAGACATGTATAACTTCATGTAGGTAAAACAAAGCGGCAACTTTCATCATCTTTCCGTAAGCATAGGCAATATAGAACATCGAGGTGAACACATGGTCATGCTTATCTATTGAAAGTAAAAAGAAACCTAGGTTGTCCTCCTAGTAGCCATGTTATTGTTTGAAGAGAAAGACAAAAGGTTGCACCTAGTTGAGGTTGAAGGCATACTTACAAGCATTTTTGTTTGGAAAAGAGAAGGTCCATGGAGATGTTACCATCCTTTGTAATTCTTCGTTGCCTTCTTCCGGCATCTCCATGTATCGATGTGGATTTTGCTTTTGTCTTGATTTATTAATGCTCCTAAACTTATGAATTTGATCTTGTATGCTTAATGGAGTCATTGGTCACCCTTCTCTTCAATGTTGTCATCACCATCTCCTCTTTCTTGTTCTCAACATCTCCTTGCTGTCTCTTTTTCATGGATTTCCCCCTCTGTCCAGAACAGAACATATATCGAAATATAGTTCTATTGAAAAGTTTATGAAATTACCTTTCCAACGTGTGGTCATTAATCGAAAACGGAGTTCAAACAAGGAAGCTATGTCCATTTTACTTCAGCACTGTGTGCTGTCCAAAACTGATTTCAGGACAAGTTGCACTCGGTGATTCGGGCATAACCGCTTGTAGGAACCTCCGATTGTCTTGATTCTTGATTTGTTGGAATCGTAACTTCATGGGTCTTCTAAATATCCAAAAATACCCAGTGTTTTACCTTCGAGACCATGCAGAATTTTGATGAGATCGATAGCTTCTCGCGCATTGATCCGGTGATGTTAACGATCTTGATCATTCTATCTTCTAGAACGTCATGTTGCACTTCCGTGTTGAAGATTCAGGGTGTCCCCCATGCTTAGCATTTTGCTAGTCATGGAAGAAGAAGACAAAGCACTTCTTAGCCATCCTTCAATTTTCTTGTAGTGAGAGTCTTTATCTTGCCTGTAAGACGTTTTAAACGCACATTCTACCCCCAAGGCGACGGTTGGGAGTAGATAGAATTGCCAACAATCCAACAATGTCTCCTAAGATTATTAACTTGTGACATAATTAGTCTAATGAGGAATAAAAACCTAATGAGTGTACGTGGTCCAAGGTGTGTATGCACATGATAGGAAAGCATATAAACAAAGACAATGTTTTCACCTAGTTCTAAACACCATGTTTACAACTAGGTTGCCGAATTTCTCCATAGCCATAAAGGTTTATTTATCAAGGGTTAAAACACCATGTCTATCCCTAAATCAATAACTCTTATAGCACAAGAAAAATTAAGCGCATTGCAAAGCTTATAAACTAACCAAAGCAACATGAAAACATATGAAAAGCCAGCTAGGTTTATCGACCTTAACGATGATGGTCCGCAATCTCATTTAAACACCACGTTTACACAAGATCACAAAAGGAAAATACCCATAGGGCCCTATGAAGCATTAACATCGAAACTGAAGCATACATCATTAAGTATATAAAACAATCAAGCTAACTATGTGCAAAACATGTATACGCAAAGAAACATCACGAGGACAACAAAATGCAATGCATGCAAATAAATAAATATGAGCATGAACATGATGGTGGTTCTAAAAAGGAAAACTGAACTTAGATTAATAACCACAAGTTGATCATCATAAGATGGTGCCATTCTTTATTCTCTCTAAGAAATTAGTAAAAATATAAAGAAACGGGTTGCCTCCCGAAAAGCGCTTCATTTAAAGTCATAAAGGTCGACCTTCTCACATACCTTCTTTTCGTTGCATAGCCATGGCCCTTCATGCAAGAAGAAAAGGTACCAATGCAGCTTTAATTTACTTCTTATGTTGTGCTTGATCACTTATAGAAGACTTGCCCAAAGCATCCTTTTGTTTCATCATTATCTCCTTCTTTATCATCCTTCGGTGCTGCCTTCACTCCATGAATTTTTTTTAATGTCCAAAACAGAAAGTATACTCAAGCTCTACTCCATTGCACAGTGCACAAAACTTCCTTTCCAACGAGTCTTTATTTGCTCAAATCAGACTCCGGACAAGAGAGTTACGTCCGTTTTACTTCGGTGATGAAATCTGTCCTGAAATTTCAGAACGCGCAACGCTCAATGTTTTCTCCATAACTCCTTGCACGGGTCTTCAAACTTGTTGGTTCTTGATGAGTTGGAATGGTAATTTGATGGAGCTTCTGAATATCTCATTTTCTTCATTTGTACACCTCTGAACAAGCTCTCAAATTGATGAAGACAGCAGCATCCATCGCGGGATTCGAAGAGGTTGATGATTTATCTTGCAACTATTTTAGGCATGACTTCTTTTTTTCATTATTCAAGCCTTGTCTACATGGTTAGTGGAAATCGGGCCTTTCCCGACATATGATTCTTGAAGGTCATTAGCTTGACCAAGCACAATGCATGATCGAGATTTACAAAACTTATTGTAAACATACGCGTCCATAATTAACACCACATGTGAATTGTAGCAACAAGTCAAGGTGTAAATAAAAGAAACATGTGTTTCATGCATAGCACTTAGCTCATCATTAGGCTGAGGACCAGGAGCGTCCCAGTGGTCGATGGATGACCGCTCCTCAGTGATGAGTGATTGACAACGGGTGTTGGACTGACTCTTGGCTTAGTGCGCAGGTGTAGGCTGCGGCCTAGTTCGTGTTGTTGCAGGTGAAGAACGGGCGCGAAAGGTCTTCACCGGGCCACCCTGCCCCCCCGGGAGATGGAGAGACAAGTAGGCTCGGTTCGAGGGACCCGGTGGACAGCGGGGCCCGGGTGCGGGTCACATGGTGGCGACACAAGCAAGACGAAGTCATGGACAAGCGAGCCGGTGCACGGTGGCGGTCAAGTCAAGTGGTTTGGCGGGAGGCCGGACCGAGCACGCGGGGTTTGGTGGTTTGCCCACAAAACCATCGGGTGACGGTTTCTTGGTTTGGGCCTCAAAACCAAGTCCGAGGGCCCAACACGACGGAGACGGGATCCGGGCGTGTCGGGAAGCTTCGAGGCGGAGGACACGCGGCGGGATCGCATGGCTTGCGTCGGGAGGACACCGGGTGCGGCAAAGGCGTGGCCGTCCGATGGCAAGACCCACAAACATTACCTAAATGCCCCTGTGTGGGTTGTATCGCCAGTAGTTAAGTTAGGGGTAGTCGAGTCATTTACCACTCCGGCGGGACCCGATATATAAGCCATAAGGGTGTGTGAGTGGCTCTCTCTCTCCGCGATTTAGGGTTTCATTTCCTCCCTCCTCTTTCTCATTTTCGTAGCTATTTTTTCTTCCATTTTCTCTAGGCTAGCATGAGAGCTTCATGAGAGATTTGTTGAGAGGGATGGATGCTAGGGCGGCATGCTAGACCTTGTGAATCTTTCCTAGTTTGTATAGAAGATTCGGAGTTGTGTTTTTCGTGGTCTTTTTGTGCTTGTTTTCGTGCCTTTGTTCCCGGTGCGATTGCGCGGATTTGAGTGGGTTTCTCCCCAGATTTCTTTGAGGAAAACATGGATAGATGTCTCGTGCATCTTTGTGATTGATCTTGTTCCCTCAAACGCCGGGAAACCACTTCGATTCGGAGTTTTTCGTTCGGTGCTCTAGCTTTTGGTGGTGCTCAAAGGATTCGCGATTCCCGGTGATTTAGGGAGTTAGGAGGCAAGATTTTTGGGCTATAGCATCCTTGTGTGACGCTTTTCAAGTCCCCAAACCCTTGTCTCCATAGCTTCAACCGTTTGGGAAATCCGATGATGATTTGGGGGAGCTGACTTTCGAGGTTGGGCTTTTTCTGCTCTGTCCGCACCTGGCGGACAGTCCGCGAGGTGCTGGCGGACGGTCCTCGCGGCTAGGGTTCGTCCCGTGTTCTTCTTGTTGTTGCTCGCCTTTCGTTTCGATCCGTCGCAATTTTGGTTTTCAGTTGGACGGAGTTTCGGACGGTCCGCAGCAGAGGGCGGACGGTCCGCGGGTGCCTGGCGGATAGTCCGCGTGCTCCCCGCGGACGGTCCATGGTGCAGGTACGTCGCTGTTGGTTCTGTGTGTCTTTAACGGACGGTCCGCAAGGAAGGCCGGACGGTCCGCGGTGTTGGCGCGGACGGTCCGCAGAGGGCGGCGGACGACTCCGCGCCGCTCATCGCGGACGGTCCGCCCTGTGTGGCCGGACGGTCCGCCAGAGGCTGCGTGCTTTGCTTCTTTGGTTCGATTCCTCTCCTTCTTCTTTCGTGCTTCCGCGTGTGCTTCAAGGAATCGTTCCTAAGGCTAGAGGTTGATCCATAACCTCGTTGTCTTGGCGATTGGTGCGTGATTCGATCCATCGCTCGTGTGTGACCGGGATTCGTCTAGGGCATAGGCCGGGTTCTTTTGGAAGAATTTTTACCGGCTCCTATTCACTCCCCCCTCTCTAGTCGCCATCTGATCCTTCATAGGCAAAGGTTGTTTAGGTGTGAGATTAATTGGATCAAAAATAAATGTTTCCTCTTTTTCATTCTCAAGAAAATCTAGCCTATCAACATGATCACTATTGGAACAAGGCATAGACATTAAACTATCTTTCATACTATTGGTTGAGCATGAGTATTTTAATTTATCAACGTCAATACCAATAATATCTTGAGATTTCAGCGCGTACCTTGGCCTTAGAGATTTTCCAACAAGAGTGATATTTGGTTCATCAAGCGGTATTGAAGGCGAATCGATCTCAACAAGTGTAGTTGCCTCTTCATCACCATCTTGCAATTTCTTCAACTCATCATGTGGAACATGTAATCCTTCAACTATGTACGCATTCATCTCTTCTTTGAAGTCTTCTTTATCAACCAGATCTTCATCTTCAAAGACTTGTATGTTGCTTTCTTTATATTCCATGTACCACATGTCGTCAAGATCGCTCATTGTTGATTCACTCTTTCCTTCATCCTTGAGTACTTCCATGTCTTGATTTGCTAGTGTGTAGGCTTCGATAGCACACAAGCTATCATCTAGCTTGAGTCCTATCTCCTCCCATTTATCCTTTGAGTCACTAGGCTCATCACGGTTGTACTCTTTTCTTCCTTCATCATAAATCTTTGAGTTGTCAAACCGGTCGACCCATCCTTCATCTCCTTCTTATCTTTCTTCTTCAAACATCTTTTGGATCGACTCTCCACTCATCTCTTGATCAAATATATCTTCAACTAGTTTGGCAACGTGTCGGCGTTCCTCCTTCCTTCGGTAGTTGATTAGTGGGGCGAAATCAACTTGAACCCAACCGGATTGCTTGAACTCCGCCAATGGTCTATCATTCCACATACTTTGGCCTACATTCATGTTAGTTTCAACATTTTTAACATCCGAAATGACTTCTCTTACCTTGGGAAGTGGATCTTCACTTTCTTGTATGGTCGGTTCATCTTCCTTGACCTTCAGTTCATCTTTTTCAGAAATTTCAGCAAGCACCTTGGGCTTGATTTTGTCATTTTGCTCCTCTCGACAACATCTTTGCCAATCTCATATTGTTCTTTGTCCATTGCTTATCCTTTGTAAGATTTGTGCGGCTTCACTAATTATTTTATCCATTATATCATCGCCTGCACACATGCTTACAAAACGAGACGAGTTAGGGGTTAGTGAAAAATAAAAGGTATGCAACATCAAGTCACCGGAAAATCCCAAGTTCGGGCCTCGCTCAAGTAGTTCATTAAAACGGTCCCATGCTTCATCAATTCCTTCATCCTCTCCTTGCTTGAAAGTGAGCACTTGCCTCCTTAAGTCTTGGACCTTGATTATGGGAAAGAACTTCAAAAGAAATTTCTTCACTAGCTCATCCCAATTTCCCTTTGCTTCAACGGACGCAAGTGTGTACCATCTTCGCGCTTCATCTTCGAGAGAGAACAGAAAAAGATTCCACTTGAACCAAGCGGCCAAAACTCCTTTTTGTTGCACCGTGTTGCATAACATCGTGAATTCCTTAATGTGTCTATATGGGTTGTCATCCTACAATCCTCTAAATGGTTTTGTCGCCACTAACTTGATGATTCCAGGCTTCACTTCATAGTGGGTTGTAGCAAACGTCAAATCTGATTTTTGCATCTCAATGTCTTCCATTGACGGCATTGCTAGCTCCCTTAGCGACATCTCTTCGTCTTACAATGGTGAGGTGAACAAATCCATCTAGGCACAAGAAAAGTAGAAAGAAAAACAAAAAAGATCTTTTTCTTTTTTTTAGAAAATAAGGGTTAGGTGTTAGTAATCAACAAAATTAATACTAGATTAAACTTAGCAAACTGGCTTGCTCCCTGGCAACGGCGCCAGAAAAAGGGGCTTGTTGACGGATAAAACTCGTATCCACCTACGATCCGCAAGCGTACGGACCTACACCTTTTTCACCACAGGATTCCCAAGGTTCTTGTCAATCCGTGGAGCAAGGGGATTACTAGCGCTTAACCAAGTACTAATCTAGTTGACTAAGGAAACCTTTAAAGAGAGTATTAATCTAAAAGTAAAGACAATCTAACCTAAGTTAATCTAAGTTAAGTTGATCAAACAAATCTAGGGTTAAACTAGATGATAAAGGGGTGAACACAAGAGGGTGAACAAATCTAGGATAACGTGGTATGCATCTACTACACGAAAGCGGTAAACCAATCTACCGGGGGTTGTGACCACGGTTTCGCCCTTTCCCTCCTCTCGTACTGTCACTACGCGAAGGTATTCGTGACTAGACCTATGATGGACACGGTATGTTGATGGAATCTATGGGAGTAGCGGATATCATACGCCCGAAAAACACGGTGGCCTACCTTAATCATCAAAGCATCATCAACATGAAAACAATAGATTGAAACCATGAATCAAGTAGCGATCACATAGCATGTATCCATCTAATCCTAGGGATGAACGGAGACATTACCCCATCATCTTACACGGATTGAAGCACATAGGGGTGATGGAGACTCCGGAGAACGTCGTCGATGAAGATGGCGGTGATGGAGCTTGGGAACACCCCTAGGCCAACGGCTTGGAGTCCTCCTCTTGCTTCCTTCTCTCCGCCGGCGTTGATCCTTGCGACGAGCTCATCTAACTCTCTCCCTCATCTTGCGGCGGCGGTTTTCTGGTGATTGGCGTCGGTAGGATGATTTGTTCAATGGGTAACCATATTGGGGCGCCTAGGGAGTTGTATTTATGTCCTTGAGGTGCCTTTGGGCGTTCTCCACCTTGCCTCGCACGAGATCCTCCTTGGGAGAGAAGCAAACTTGGTTTCCATAAAATCAGCCAGATATTCCTGATTCGCAGTCCTTCCTTGCCAACGCCATATCTCCCACGTCCGGACTCCAAATAATGCAAATTCGGTGTCCATGTTGTGTGCCACGAACTTATCTTCAACTTTGGTATTCATTTCTTTCCTTAAACACGAAGATACGATCTCCAAATCGGCCTTGGAAGATAATTTGTCTGATTTCGGACTGACTGCGCAGCAGGGATTTCGGGGGCTATATCTCCTATCTCCCTTATCCGAATTGGGCCTTCCACATGTCCAAATCGAAGGTATCATCGAGGCCCACAACTTTGGTAGTCAAACTTTTGCCATTAAAGGCCGTTTAAGTCTCCGAATCTGTACCGAAATATCATGCTGTCCTGAGCTGCGAGAATATCTCTCGGGCTGAGTTAATGTCGTTGGTAACATCTAAGTCCCCGGAGTTTTGCGTGTTGATTCTTCAGTCCTTGGGTTGTTTGGAGTCTTGTTCACTTCGTGTCTTGACTTGTGACGGGCTTCATGATCTTCTTTTGAAGTGTTTGATGAACTTATCCCGAAAGTCTCCTCTTTAACGTTAATTTCCTGCGTAAACAACAAACTCCAAAATCGACATGCAAGTGTGAACTTGTTATATCATTAGTATGCCTAGTGGTGGGTTAGTTGCAAATCATAATCGAAACCAATGTATAACAAGTAATCTAGGTTGACGGAAATTCACCGTCAACATACAGGGATTCGGATTTTCTATGAAAATCTGGGGTTTTACACGCACAACAGAAACTTGCACGGCTTGCTGCTTGTGCTGCACCGGTCGGACCGATGGTCTGCGCCGGTCAGACCGGTGGACAGCGCCAGTTAGGCCGGTGGCTACAGCAGCCGCACAAGAAACGTTCCAGAGAGCCTTAGTGACTTCTCTAGGCCCTGGAACAAAAACACCCCCAAAACACAACCTGCACGGAAGGAAAACCCTACACAAAACCTAACAAACCAACTCCAAACAAACCAAGAACTGACCAGCAGCACCAATACCCAAAGACACGAGACAAGCAGTTCACCCGAGGCAAATCCCACAAGTGACTCGCACCGGTAAGACCGGTCAAGAGCACCGATCAGACCAGTGTAGCCTGGGCAGCTCGGGATGAACAAGACCCACGGGTCTACTCCTCCAAATCCAAACTTCGATCTTCCGGATCGCTCCACAGACTTGAGCAAGACATTGAGGATAATAGGAACACCTCATGAGGAGTCCATAGCCATGATTTTGTCCACCAAAACTTGCCAAATCAAGAGGAATCGAAGAAATCCCGCCAAGAACTCCTCTAACCCTAGAACACCGAAAACCCCAAAATCGAGCCCCTCAACTCACAGATTTGGGAGGGGAGACAAAGGCAAAAGAACCAAAAAGGGTTCACACGAATTTCTCCCATCAAATCCCCGAGAGCAAGATCTCGAAAACACACCGAGAAAACCACCAAGAGAAGGTTGAGGAACATGTGTGGTTCGAGGACCGGTGGATGGTCGCTACCTTGTGTGATGAGTGATTGACAACATTGTGTGGACTGATTCTTGGCTAAGTATTGCAGGTGCAGGTTGCGGCTTGACTGGTGTTGGTGTAGGTGAAGAACAAGCGCGAAAGGTCGTCGTCGGTGAGGCCTCCAGGTGTGGAGAAGACAAGTAGGCTTCGTTCGAGGGACCCGGTGGCCAGCGGGGTCAAGTGCGGGCCGCATGGTGGCATGAACAACAAGATGAAGTCGTGGACGGTTTCTTGGTTGAGCCTCAAAACCAAGGTCGAGCCGGGAATACGCGGGAGCCGAGTCATGAGTGGAGATTGGCGGAGGCTACACCGAGTTCGCGGGGTTTCCGGTGGTTCACTAGAAAACCATTGGGTTCCTTGGTTGATCCACAAAGCCAAGACCAAAGAACCGAAGACGGTGCTGCAGCAGTGCCAGACCCGTCTGACCGGTGGGTCTGACCGGTCTGACCGGTGGGTACCAGTCAGACCGGTGAGGAGCACCGTTCTGACCGGTGTGCGATGACGCAGTCCGGAATCTTCGAAGCGGAGGACACGCGTCGGGATCGCAAGGCTTGTGTCGAGGCTAAGCAGGTTGCGGTCGCCGTGCATCCGTCCGATAGACAAAGCTTCAAGTCTTCCAAAACCGCCCTTGAGGGGCTTGTATCCCTAGTTGTTCGAGAAGGGTATTTTAGACTTTCGGTTGCCCCCATATAACCCAAGAGGTGAGAGGATGGTAGCCAACTCTTGGAACCCTAGTTCATTTGCTTTCCTATTTTCCCTTCCTATTTTCTTAGGATTTCCATAGGACTAGCTTGAGATCTTCATGGTGAGATCTTTTTGAGAGGGTTGGATGATCGGGTGGCAAGCTAGACCTTGTAAGAACCTTTGTTGCATGTATAGATGATTCGGTGTGGTTCCTCAAGGTTTGGATGTGTTGTTCCCAGTTGTTCTTGGTGGTGATTTTCGGAGTCCTCTCTTGGTGATTTCTTTGGGTTGTTTTCGGGACCTTGCTCTTGGGGATTTGATGGGGGAAATTTGTGGGAACCCTTCATGGTTCATTGGGGTATGATTCCCCTCCCAAATCCGTGAGTAAAGGGGCTCGATTTTGGGGTTCTTCGAGTTCTAAGGTTAGAGGTGCTTTTGGCGGGATTTCTTCGATTCCTCCTTTTTGGACGAGTTTTGGTGGGATTAAACTTGGCTATGGACTCCTCATGAGGTGCTCCTAATATCCCCAAGGTCTTGTTCAAGTCGGTGGAGCGATTCGGGAGATCGAGGTTTGGATTTGGGGAAGTTGACCCGCGGGTGTTGTTCATCCCGAGCTGCCCAGGCTACACCGGTCTGACCTGTGCTCTTGACCGGTCTGACCGGTGCAACCCTCGGTGGGATTTTGCTCGGGTGAACGTCTAGGTGTGTTCGCTGTTGTCCTGTGTTGGGGCTGTTTCGAGTTTGGGTCTGTTTGGAGGTCGGTTGGCTTGTTTGGTGCTTTGGGGGCTTTCAGGCTGTGACCGGTCTGACCGGTGCCTCTCACCGGTCTGACCGGTGTGGAGCCACTTAGTGGAAGTTGCCCAGTTTCACCAGCAGAGTGCTCATTGGTCTGACCAGT
This sequence comes from Cenchrus americanus, assembly GCA_947561735.1. Lineage (NCBI taxonomy): Eukaryota > Viridiplantae > Streptophyta > Magnoliopsida > Poales > Poaceae > Cenchrus > Cenchrus americanus. The sequence continues at coordinate 197,868,087 of OX387244.1, forward strand.
GTTGGTCAGTGGACTCAAGGTTTGGTGTTCCGCTGCGTTCTCGTGTCGGAAGGGTGTGTGTGTTTGTTCCTAAGTCCAGTGGCACCCCAGTGGCTACGTGGGCTTGGCCAACTTGGGTAGTGAGTCGGAGTCATGTGTTAGTAGCCGTGTTCATCTTGTTGGAGTTTCCATTTCCTTCGAGAAGAATTTTTATCGGCTCCCATTCACTTCCCCCCTCTCTGGTTCGCCGTATCGGTCCTTCAAGTGGTATCAGAGCCGGTTCGGGTCTTTGTTGACTCTAACCAATCTAAGATCCAAGGATGGCTTACCAATAACAGGGTTCGGGTCCTCCACACTTCGATGGCAAGAACTACCAGATGTGGAGTAAGAGGATGGGTGCGTTCCTCCGCGGAAAGGGTCAGATCCTTTGGGATGTCATGGTGCACACAGGCTATGTCCAGCCGATGGACTTCCGCGCTCCAGGATCGAGGGACAGATTTGACGCCAACAATAAGGCGGTCAACTACTTGTTTCGTGCTTTGTGTCAGCCTGAGTTCGATAGGGTGCACACCGAGCACTTGGCTTGTAGAATTTGGTCGGTGCTGACGGAGGCTCATGTTGGGAATGCCCAGGTTCAGGCACGGATGTATGCGACCTACCGGAGAGAGTATGAGAACTTCACTCATCTTCCCGGTGAGTCCATCGATGCCTTGTTTCAGAGGTTCACGGTGGTTGTGAACAACATGAGGGCCAATGTGGACGTGCTCCCGTACGACGATCATGATGGAGCGGTCAAGCTCTTACACTCTTTGGATCGTACGATTTGGGGCAAAATGTTCGAGGCCATTGTGGAGTCAGAGAAGTATGACACTCCGACGGTGAATGAGCTGTTCTCGAAGCTCAAGTCAGCTGAGGTGGATAGGGGCATGACTGCCAAGCTCGAGGGTCCGACTAATTCCCATAGTCTTGCCCTCGTTGGTGGTTCGAAAGGAAAGGCTAACACTAACCCATCCACCAGGATGTTCTCCTTGTCTTCCTTGATATCTATGCCAGATGAGGAGTTCGATGTGCTTGGAGAGGACGAGCTGGCGCTGCTGACGAGGAGGTTCGAGAGGCTGCACGAGAACCGGGTGAACATGAGGAGGAACATGAGGACATGCTTCCAGTGCGGCAAGCCAGGACACTTCGTCGCCGACTGCCCGGAGAAGGTCGAGAACAAGGACGGCTACAAGCACAAGTCAATGACGGAGAACAAGTACCAGTCGAGGCGTGACCACAAGAGCAAGCACAAGAACAAGTACAAGGACGAGCGACGATCGAGGAAGAAGGAGAACCGAGGAAAGGCCTGAGCGATGGTGGGAGCAAGCGACGTCGACTCCAGTTCCGCGTACTCCACCTCGAGCTTGAGCAGCAGTGAAGACGAAGGTGATCGTCGCAAGAACAAGAAGTCGTCCAAGAACCTGAGTGAGCTGAGCTGCTTCGTGAGAGATGGCTTCTGCACCATGGCGCTGAGCTCCGGCAGCAAGAAGAGCGCACAGAGCGACTCGGACTCTGAGTCCGACGACGAGGTGCGTGATGAACTTCCCTTCTTGCGCCAGGAGAATGAGAGGCTTGGCTCTTTGCTTGATAACCGTGATGACATGCTTAGAGAGGCCAAGAAAATGAGAAAAGAGCTTAGGGCTTCACTCGAGGATGCTAGCACTAGAGTGGCTGAGCTAGAGACGCAGGTGCTTGATAGCAAGCTTGAGATTGATTCGCTTAAAGCTAGCCCTTTTGTTTCGGATGAGGTTGATTGTGCTGATTGCTCCATCTTTCTTGCTGATCTTGCTTTGTTCAAGGAGAAGCATGCCTCCAAGTGTGAGGAACTAGATGTGCTTAGGGTTGAAGTGGCTGAGCTTAAGTCTAGACCTGCTTTGCTAGGTGCTTGCACTTCTTGCCCTGTTCTGCATGCTAAGATTGATGAGATGCATGCCTACACTAGTTCTCTTGAGGCTAAGCTGAAAGAACCCATGCCTACATCATGCTCTACTTGTGAAATGCATGCTTTGAAGAATTTGGAACTTGCACATTATGTTGATCGTTTGCAGGATGAGAATGGTGAGCTGAGAAAGTTGATGGGTTGGTTGTCTGGTCATGAGCCTCAGCTGAGGATGATGATTGAGGCATTTAAGAGGCAGGATGGTGAGGGACTTGGGGCAAACAAGGTTGGTGAGGGAAGTGGAGAGAATATACCAGAGCCACCAAAAACCCACCACAAAAATGATTTCCCTCCAAAACCTAACCATCTTAGGAACCGACTAGCCACAACCCCAGCTCCACCCGTGTTTCCTACACCCACAAATGATCTACAAAAGCCTATCAAGTTTGTCAGCACTTCGGGGAAAGTGTTCTTTGGGAAAGAAAGTGAGAAGGCTACTGAGGGGAAACCGGTGGAGGTGTTGAGTGGAGAGAAACCAAGTGAGCAGCCACAGCCCAAGCCTAAGCCTAAGCTTGTGAGGTTCCATTGTGGCCATTGTGGGAGAGATGTCCATAAGGATGAGTTTTGCTTCAAGAGGAAGTGAGAGGAAAGAATGGCAAAGGAGTGGGCTAACAAGGACAAGTACCACCCATCCGATGGTGTACTTGAGCCTCGTGTGCAGATGTCCAGGGCCAAGGCGACTGTGAGGACAGTTCAGGCTTGGGACATCGGAAGGCTGTTGAAGGTGCTGCTGCCTAGATCACACCGATCAGACCGGTGTGGGGCACCGGTCAGACCGGTGCAGGCCTGGACAGGCAACAGTTCATGTTTCGGGCTCGTACAGGTGCGAGGGTTGTTTCTGGAGGTCGTGGTTCTGGTGGTTGGGCTGGAAAGTTTGCAGGTTGTCAGGTTGTTAGGCATTCTCCCCTTCGAGTTCACTACGGGGATGGGAGGAGTCGTAGCTTTGAGAAGGAGAGGAGGACGTTCCACGGGCTTTCTTTCGTGGTTTTGGTCGTCCTCCAGGCAGAGAGGGGTGGTTCCCTCAGGCTGGTTACCGTGGTGGTGTTCGTGGATGTAGCTTTGGTAGGAGAGATGCTTTGGTTGGTGCTAACCCCACTTTCGAGCAAATGGCTCGGCACTGGTTTTATTCTTTTGGTACTAACCCCAGTGTTGAGTCGTTTGTTCGCTCACATGCTCGTTTTTGAATTTCAGGTGGGAGACTTGAAGAACATTTGGTTGATTGACTCCGGTTACTCAAGGCATATGACCGGAGACAGGGGGTGGTTCTCAAGTCTCGTCCCGGTGGTGACAAAGAGGTACATCACCTTTGGGGACAATGGGCGTGGGCGTGTGCTTTCAGAAGGTGAGATCAAAGTGAGTGACAAGATCACTCTGAGGCGTGTTGCTCTTGTTCAATCGCTGGGGTACAATCTGCTTTCTGTGTCCCAGTTGTTGGATGAGGGCTTTGAGGTGTTGTTTCGGCCGGTGTGGTTCTCGGATTTTGGACTCTCGAGGGGACTTTGTCTGTATGGTCGTTCCCGAGGGTCAGGTGTTTCGTGCAGATTTTTCTCAGTCTTCGGGTGTGGAGTGTTGTTTCTTGGCTGGTTCTTCGAGTGAGTTGTGGAAGTGGCATAGGAAGTTGGGTCACTTGAGCTTTGACCTTTTGTCTCGCTTGATTAAACTCAATTTGGTCTGAGGATTGCCAAGGTTGAGGCTTGAGAAAGATTTGGTTTGTGCGCCGTGTAGGCATGCCAAGATGGTAGCATCTTATCACCCACCTCTCACCATTGTGATGACTGAGCGACCATGCGAGCTGCTCCATATGGACCATGTTGGCCCAGCTCGTGTGCGATCTATGGGTGGGAAGTGGTATGTCCTTGTTGTGGTGGATGACTATTCTCGGTATGCGTGGGTGTTCTTTCTCGAGGATAAGGGGGAGACGTTTGGTTTTGTCCGAGATATAGTCTTGAGGTTGAGGAACGAGAGGCACGGAGATGCCATACGAGCAATCCGCAGTGATAATGGCTCGGAATTCAGAAACTCTCGTTTTGAAACCTCTTGCCATGACTTGGGTCTTGAGCATCAGTTTTCGAGTCCGTATACGCCTCCCCATAATGGTGTTGTGGAAAGGAAGAACAGGACCTTGTGCGAGATGGCTCGGACGATGCTTGATGAGCATAGGACTCTGAGGAGGTATTGGCCTGAGGCGGTGAATACCATGTGTTATGTGTCAAACAAGATCTACCTCAGAGTGCACAAGAAGAAAACATGCTATGAGTTGATGCATGGTCGCACACCCAAGGTGAGTCACTTCCATGTCTTTGGTTGCAAGTGTTTCATTCTGAAGAAAGGTAGGAAGTTGGATAAGTTTGAGGCTAGGTCTGTCGATGGTATTTTCTTTACTTATGCATCTCATTCTAGAGCATATCGTGTGCTCAATCTTGAAACTAACCAAATCGTGGAGACTTGCGAGGTAACGTTCGACGAGACAGAGCCACGTAGTCAGCTTGTCTTTGAGTGTGCAGGTGATGATGAGCTTGGCGAGGAGATCTTCCAGGAGGAGGAGCATGAACAAGGAGACGATGAAGATGGCGGTGCGGTGCCCCCGGCTTAACAAGTACCTACTACTTCGACTACGGTGGTGGACGGACCCTCTCCTACACCTACGACGACAAATCAAGATTGAGGAGAAGCTACAGTCGAGAACCTCCCCAGCGAGTACGAGTGGATCACCCTGCATCAAGGATCATCAGCGACATGAATGAACGTACTACACGGTCGAGCGTTCGAAACAATTCTCATTTCGCTCATGCTGCATTTGTTGCCACCTTTAAGACCAAAGACATTGGACACACACTATCTGATCATAATTGGGTTAATTCGATGGATGAGGAGTTGGAGAACTTTGAGAGGAATCAAGTTTGGGAATTGGTTGACCCTCCCCCAGGGTATAAGCCGATTGGTACAAAGTGGGTGTGGAAAAACAAAGAGGGAGAGAAAGGTGAAGTGGTGAGAAACAAGTCGAGGCTTGTTGCTCAGGGGTTCAGTCAAAAGGAGGGGATCGACCACGAGGAGACCTTTGCTCCCGTAGCCCGTTTGGAGGCGATAAAGATCCTTCTAGCCTTTTCGGTGGCTAAAGCACTCTTCACAACCAATTGGTGCAACTTGAACCCTTTAGCCACGGAAAAGGCTAGAAGGATCCTAATCGCCTCCAAGCGGGCTACAGGAGCAAAGGTCTCCTCGTAGTCGATCCCCTCCTTCAAACTGAACCCCTGAGCAACAAGCCTCGACTTGTTCCTCACAACTTCACCTTTCTCTCCGTCTTTGTTCTTCCACACCCACTTTGTACCAATCGGCTTATACCCTGGGGAGGGTCAACCAATTCCCAAACCTGATTCCTCTCAAAGTTCTCCAACTCCTCATGCATCGAATTAACCCAATTATGATCAGATAGTTCGTGTCCAATGTCTTTGGGCTCAAAGGTGGCAACAAATGCAGCATGAGCGAAATGAGAATTGTTTCGAACCCTCGACCGTGTAGTACATTCATTCATGTCGCTGATGATCTTTGATGCTGTGATCCACTCGTACTCGCCGGGGAGGTTCTCGACTGTAGCTTCTCCTCGATCTTGATTTGTCGCCGTAGGTGTAGGAGAGGGTCCGTCCACCACTGTAGTCGAAGTAGTAGGTACTTGTTCAGCCGGGGGCACCAGACCGCCATCTTCATCGTCTCCTTGTTCATGCTCCTCCTCCTGAAAGATCTCCTCGCCAAGTTCATCATCACCTGCACACTCAAAGACAAGCTGACTACGTGGCTGTGTCTCGTCGAAGGTTACCTCACAAGTCTCCATGATTTGGTTAGTTTCAAGATTGAGCACATGATATGCTCTAGAGTGAGATGCGCAACCAATGAAAATACCATCGACCGACCTAGCCTCAAACTTATCCAACTTTTTCCCTTTGTTTAGAATAAAACACTTGCAACCAAAGACATGGAAGTGACTCACATTGGGTGTGCGACTGTGCATCAACTCGTAGCATGTTTTCTTCATATGCACTCTGAGGTAGATCCTGTTCGACACATAGCACGCGGTGTTCACTGCCTCAGCCCAGAACCTTCTCGGAGTCCTATGCTCATCAAGCATCGTCCGAGCTATCTCACACAAGGTCCTGTTTTTCCTTTCCACAACACCATTCAGAGGAGGCGTATACGGACTCGAAAACTGATGTTCAAGACCCAAGTCATGGAGAATGGTTTCAAAATGAGAGTTTCTGAATTTTGAGCCATTGTCACTGCGAATTGCTCGTATGGCATCTTCGTGCCTCTCGTTCCTCAACCTTAAGACAAGATCTCGAACAAAACCAAACGTCTCCCCCTTACCCTTGAGAAAGAACTCCCACGCATACCGAGAATAGTCGTCCACCACAACAATGACATACCACTTCCCACCCGCAGATCGCACACGAGCTGGGCTAACAAGGTCCATATGGAGCAAGTCGCATGAACGCTCAGTCATCACAACGGTGAGAGGCGGGTGATAAGATGCTACCATCTTGGCATGCCTATACGGAGCACAAACCAACTCTTTCTCAAGCCTCAACCGTGGCAATCCTCGGACCAAATTAAGTTTACTCAAGGGAGACAAAAGATCAAAGCTCAAGTGACCCAACATCCTATGCCACTTCCACAACTCACTCGAAGAACCAGCCAGGAAACAACGCTCAATGCTAGAAGACTGAAAAAAATCAGCTCGAAACACTTGACCCTCGGGAACGACCATACAGACAAGGTCCCTTCGAGAATCCAAAATCCGAGAACCACCAGGATGAAACAACACCTCAAAACCCTCATCCAACGGCTGGGACACAAAAAGCAAATTGTATACAAGCGATTGAACAAGAGCAACATGCCTCAAAGTGATCTTGTCACTCACCTTAATCTCACCTTCTGAAAGCACACGCCCACGCCCATTGTCCCCAAAAGTGATGAACCTCTTTGTCACCACCGGGACGAGACTTGAGAACCACCCTTGTCTCCGGTCATATGCCTCGAGCAACCGGAGTCAATCAACCAAATGTTCTTCAAGTCTGCCACCTGAAATTCAAAAGCAAGTACGTGAGCGAACAAGCGACTCAACACTGGGGTGAGTACCAAAAGAGTAAAACCAGTGCCGAGCATTTTGCTCGAAAGTGGGGTTAGCACAAACCAACCCATCTTTCCTACCAAAGCTACCTCCACAAACACCACCACAGTAACCAACATGAGGGAACCAACCCTCTCTACCTGGAGGAGGACCAAAACCAGGAAAGAAAGCCCGTGGACTGTCCCTCCTCTCCATCTCATAGCTATGGATCCTCCCATCCCCGTATTGAGCACGAGGGGGAGGACGCCTTGCAAAAATACCCGAAGGACGACTAAGCCTAAAAAGACATGCTCTTGATTTTATTTGAAAAGGAAATCTAAATGATTATTTGGGTATCTCCCGATAGTGCTTTGTTTTGGGTCATAAGCTCGCCCACTAGAGATCTTCATCTTGCAGCCAATCGAGATGATTAAACCATCATAGCTCTAGCTGCAAGGTTAGTACCAAAAAAATGACCATGAAATTGCAATGTTTATGGTAAACAAAAGCCTCTACAACCTTCCTTTCGAAGTTGCATGCACAAGGAAAATGAGGAGGTTGTAGGTTTCGTAAAGGTCATTGGTAATGGGGCTTTATAACTCTGGGAAACTTTTGATGTGAGCATGAGATTTGTGATCCCTCTAGTATAAAACCTTCATGCTCGAGTCTGTTTTGAGAATCCAGTGTCGATGCCTCAAGAATGTCCATAGAACACACATGTTGTCTCTTAACCTCAGGTCTATGACATTGGAGATGTGTATCTCGAACCTCAAGATGATATGGCTGCTTTTCATGGTCGAGCACACTACTTAGTACCCCTTCAATGGGTCTTCCGATGAGAATGAAGGGTGGATCTCCTTTTCGGATGTCAAAGATATGATAATCTAGGAAGATCCCATACACTCCAATCTTTGTCTGGATGACTCTAAGGATTCCCTTCGTCTCTATGGTTTGACCCGAAATCCATTGGAGATGCTTTTGAGAGAAAGCGAGGGGTTCGTCGGGAAAGGCCTCTAATACTAAGCATTTAGATATTATATTGATACCGACCCTAGGGTCGTAGAACACATCCTTGTAAGAGAGGTTTCCTACTTGGCATGAGAGTGACTTTAGCTTTGGGATATAGCTAGATTACTTGATTCATGCTTTCTGTTCTCTCAACCATTCCCGGCTACTGATTGCTGAGATGTATTCCAACTTTTCTCTCCGTCTTTTTACCTCTTCTGGGTTGAGTAAGTTAGCTTATTCTCTCTCATGTATTGGGTATGTTTCCTTTCCCGAGAAGGATTTCTCCGTCCAATGTTTATCAAATAACTCATCATAGTATTCATAGACGAAGTCACACAAGGGGTGATCGAACTCTCGATAAGGTTGGAATGGTTCATCAGTTACCCATGTTTTTGTAAGAGGAGTGCAATCCTCTACGGATTGGATAGTTGGGAACATTGGTTCCTCCTCTATGGGTTTTGGTTCCGAGAGAGTGTTTGGCATGGGTTCTTCTTCTTCGTCTGGGAACTCGTCAAAAATCCCCGTGTAGGGAGTATTTTTCTAGGATTTTTCCTAGAATGTCCTTACACTCAGACAAGGTGAGATGAGCGAAAGATCCTCCGAAAGAAGGGACTAAGAAAACAGCTGATTCTGGTTCAAGACCATCGCGAAAATGTTGCAAAAGAGCGGGCTCTGCGATACCGAGGTCTAGACTAGATTCTACGGTCTTCATAAATCTGGCCCATGCAGCTCGTAGAGATTCAGTCTTTTGTTGCTCAAAGTAGATGACCTCTCATCATAGTTTCACAACTTGGGGAGTCAGGAAGAATGTTAGGCAAAAAGCCTTCCATAAACTTTCCCAATCCCCCTCCATACTTCTCACATTGAGCGAATACCATTGTTTAGCTCTCCCCGTTAAGAAAAACAGAAAAAGTTTCCATTTCAAGGTATCTTGGCTCATTCCTGCAAGCACAAGACACGAACAAAGTTGTTCGAACTCGCACAGGTTGGAATAAGGACTTTCATCCTTATCTCCAAGGAAGCTTTACTCTAGGACCATAGCTATGAAGCCGGGATGTAGCTCATAGCTAGATGTTGTAATGAAATGTGATGAAGGTGGAGGCTCCAAATGATCACCCTCTGGAGAGAAAATCTCAAAAAGGGTTGGATCAAAACCCATGAGATAAATGAGGTGATATATGGACGAACTGGGTTCGGGATCAAAACAGCTACCGTTCCTCGGCAACGGCGCTAGAAAGCTTGTTGACACTCACTAGCGTCGCACCAGGTTTATATCCCCGGCAACGGCAACGACACCAGAAAGCTTGTTGACACTCACTAGCGTCGCACCAGGTTTATGTCCCCAACAACGGTGCCAAAAATCTTGTTGGCATTTCTTACATCGTTACTAAATTCGCAACAGCGCCAGAAAGCTTGTTGGTATACTATATGATTACAGATAAATCCGCAAGCGCGCAGATACTGTTGTAGCTTTCACCCAGGAGTATTCCAAGGTATCGATTTCCTCAGGGAATGAGAAGTGTAGAGAACCCGAACTAATTCGTTCGGGGGGTATGGAGACGAAGGATAGAAAGGCAAGGGTAGATTTTGGGTAGAGAGGGGATAACTAAAGAAGTTTGGGACTCGTGAGGATCATGAATAGAATCAAAGCACAACTTGTCGCTCGTCGGGCCAGAGGGAAAAGATCCACAGAAAGGGATAAGAAGGAGGCTCTAATGTAGTAACTCCTACTAACCGAACTAACGTGGTGGACTACAGAGCCCGTTCGGAGCTGTCACCTCCCTAAGGTACCACAACTATTTTGTTGAACCGGGAAGCATTCCAAGGTACTGGAGAGTCTAGACACCACGTCTACACTAACCAAGCACTTCTTTACTCGACGTCAGAGCAAAGAAATCACTATAAGTAGAAACTACTTGAACCACAATCGAGGAACCTAAGAGCGAATAATGAAATGACTTGAGACTTAGTTACTCACAAATCCAAACCTACAAAGTATCCCGGGTGTGGACAACCAAAGGTGGACCACACCCGCCGAGGTATAAGAAGAAGACCAACACCGACTTCTACTCCAACACTCAACTCTCTCCCTACTCTTTGAATACTAACTTCTGGAGGGCTCCGCCACTTTCTTCTAATCATTTGTGTTCTTCTCCGGGGTGCCTGGCTCAATTTATAGCCCTAGTAGGTCGGTGGCTGCAGGAGGGGGTACTTGTAGGCAAGAGGGAGCTGCCGTGCCCGGCAAGGAGGTGTGACTGCATCTCCAGGTGCGGTCAGCCCTATGATTTGCACTGCCTTTGATCATTCGCAGTAGTGTTCCCTTGAGTGATTGAGGCCTGGGGACTTCCTCGGGTGTCACACCCGGTTTTAAAGGCAAAACCGAATGCATTGATCACGTGTGCGCCAGGATCAAGTTACACACACGCTTAGACATTATGAATACCAAAAACAGTGCCACACGAATAAAGAGTTATTACAAACCATAGTCTTAAACGAATCTTAAATAAACGAGTTCTTGCAGCGGACAAAAATGCCTCCACAGGCAGCTGACTGAAGACTACGCACACCTAGAACTCCTGGAAATCTCCTGGAATATCTTCAAAGTTGTCCCACTCTAGCGGCAATTCGGTATTGTAGATGCAAGAGAATAAACAAGCGTGAGCACATATCGTACTCAGCAAGAGAGAACAACATAACATGCAAGGCCATATGGTGGATGGCTAAGGTTCAAGCACTTTAGCATTTTATTTGGTCAAGTTTTATTAGCAACCTGATTACTAAAGGTGTAAGTTCATACCAACCCAATTAATAAGATATAAGCATCATCAATAAAGAATAAAACAACAATTAAACATTAAAGTTCCATAATTTAATCATGTGAGTGTCCAGGCCGCTCTTGACCGTGAGCACGGCTAATCGATTAGTTTAACACTCTGCAGAGGTTGTACACTTTAACCACAAGCAGCGTAAAAACTCCGAAGAACTTTGGACCCAACCCCCTGCTAGAGCGAGTCTATACCCCATAGTACCGCCGATCCCTTGTCCTTATCAGGTAAGACCAACCCAAGCTAAAGTTCCTAATTATTCAGCCAAGACCATTGCCCATTAGTTCTTGTGGTTGTACTGTTTTCCTGGGTGGTTCTCCATGTTCTGATTATCATATTAAAGTGGTCTTGTAAAGTAAAAGATCATAAACGGAACATAGAATAACAAAAAGGTAACCAAGTTTGATTAATACCAATTCCCAGTTGAGCATGCTAAGCAATAGCTACCATAAGATTAATTTGATTCCCGGTATCAAGGTAAAGGTAGTAAAAAGCTAGGCATGATCCTTAATAGGTTCCCATCAAATTAATGCAAGCGAAAAGGTAAAAACAGTGAATTTAGATGCATGTTATGTAGGACAAGCGGGCATGCATCAAGGAATACTTGCTTCAACAAAGCCTTGCTGCTCAAACTCTTGCACGACTTGATCTTCAAATCCCTCGAACGAATCGCTCTCTACGGTCCACAATCATCACATACAAGCATACAATAGGAATAAATAAGAAACAGTCACCAAACAGATCAAACAGATCTAAACAGTAGCATAAAACTAATCTACGCTTCGAGACGAACGTGTGGACATAAAGAACGCTAAAATCGGAGCTAAAACGACTAAGTTATGGCTTAGGGAAGGTATAGGGACAAACTGTAAAGATTCGAAAAGGTTTTGGGCTAAAATAAAGAAAAAGGACTAAACCGTAAGAAAACTTCAAAGGTGGAAGGGTCTTTTTGTAAATATAGGAAACTCAGGGGCTTTTCTGCAAAATTGCCAGGGCTGGCGGCGGGGTTGATCTAGTTGACCGGTCGGGTTGATTTAGATCCATTGGATCTGGATCTAACGGTTGAGGTCGCTTGTGGTTTAAGCAGCGGCGGCGGGTGGATCTAGACCGCCCGGATCTAGATGCGGCGGCCGAGGACGCCTGCGGCGGCGAGCGGCGGCGCGGGCGGCGGTGGCCGGCGGTGCACGGCGGCGCTCTCGCGGAGCACCTCGGTTTCGAACTAGGGGCTCGATTTCGAGCGTCCCTTGCCACACGGAGATGGCGCGCGCGATGGGGAGGCTAGCTAGGGCGGCGGCCGTGGTAGAGAGGCGACGGGGCGGCGGTGCGCACGGCGGCGCGGTCGCGGTCTCCGGCGAGGCCACGGGGGGTGACGGAAGGCGTGGGGTCGACACGAACGGCACCGGCACGACTCTTACCTCTGGAGCGGGTCTTGGACGGCTTCGCAACGACGGGGCGGCGGCGGAGGCGAGCAATCAGCGGCGGCGGCGAGGAACTAGGGTTGCGGCATCGACGGCGCTTGGAGGCTTGGCGGCTAGGGCACGGGTGCTCGGGTAGGGCGTCCAGGGGGCGGCGACGGCTTATAAAGGCCTGGGGAGGCCCCTTGGCGTGCGGGCCACGCACGGGGAGGCGTGCTCCCGTTGGACTCGGGCGGCGGCGCGGCCTCGGCCGAGACCCGGTCGAGGCACGGCGCGGCGGGGAGGGATGACACGCGTGCCCCTCCCATCGGCGGCTCGGGGCGCGGGAGCGGGGAAGCGGGGCGGCGGCCGTGGGCCGGGCCGGGCCGGGCCGGGTGGGCCGCGAGCGGTGCGGGGCCGTTGCACGGGTGGAAGCGGCGGGGCGGGGCCGGCGAGCGCACGGGCCGTTGGGCGGCCGGGCTGGCCGCGGCCGGCTGGCCGGTGGGCCGGATGGGGGAAAGGGTAGGGGTTAGGAATGGGTTTTAGGTTTGGGAATTTAGGAATTTTAGGAAAAGGCTTCAAACACATAGAATTCAAAATATTTGAATTTGAATTCCAGCAACCGAAAATAATGCACCAGCATGAATGCCACAATTAATTCCTATATTTCATTAACTTTGTTTTAGAAAGGTTTTAATTGCCTAAAAATAAATAAAACAACCATATATTCCTTAAGCACTTAAATGGTTTCAAGCAAATTTTAATAAAGCCACATTTTTAATAAAATTAGGGTGTTACAAATCCTACCCCCCTTAAGAAGAATCTCGTCCTCGAGATTCGGACAGATTGGGAAAAAGATCTGGAAATTCTGCTTTCAGCTCATCCTCTCTTTCCCATGTTGCCTCATCCTCTGCATGATTACTCCACTTTACTTTACACATCTTGATCACACTATTCCTGGTGACCCTTGTCATGGTTTCCAATATCCGAATGGGGTGTTCAACAATAGTGAGATCCTCTTTAACGTTGAGATCGTCCAAGGGTAACGGCTCCTTGTCATGAGGACCAAAACCCTTCTTTAACTGAGAGATATGGAATACATCATGCACATCAGCTAGCTGGACTGGCAACTCCAATCTGTAAGCCACTTCACCCACTCTTTCAAGGATCCTGAAAGGTCCAATAAACCGAGGTGACAACTTTCCTTTAACTCTGAATCGACGCAAACCTCTGATAGGTGACACCTTTAGGTACACATAATCGCCTTCCTGAAAGACCACATCCCTTCTTTTGCCATCTGCATAACTTTTCTGTCTAGACTGAGCAATCCTCAAATTTTCTCTGATGATCTGAACTTGTTTCTCCGCTTCTCTGATGATATCTGCCCCAAATAACTGCCTTTCGCCTGTCTCACTCCAATATAACGGGGTTCTACACTTCCTTCCATACAGGGCCTCAAAGGGTGACATTTTGAGACTAGCTTGGTAGCTGTTGTTATAAGAGAACTCCGCATATGGCAAGCTCTTATCCCAACTGCAACCATGCTTAAGCGCACATGCTCTCAGCATGTCTTCTAGGATCTGATTGGTTCTCTCTGTCTGTCCATCTGTCTGTGGATGATAAGCTGAGCTGAAATTTAGCTTAGTATCCGGAGATTCATGCAACTTCTCCCGAAACGAGAAGTAAACGGAGTACCTACTCTGACACGATCTTCTTTGGTACACCATGTAAACACACAATCCTGGACATGTATAGTTCTGCCAACTTAGCTCCTGTATAAGTAGTCTTTACTGGAATGAAGTGAGCTACCTTAGTCAAACGATCCACGATAACCCAAATCGAATCATAACCATCTCGGGTTCGGGGTAAACCCACTATGAAGTCCATTCCGATCTCTTCCCACTTCCACTCAGGCACCTTCAATGGTTGAAGCAAACCAGCGGGTCTCTGATGTTCAGCCTTAACCCGGTGGCAAGTGTCACACAAAGCCACATGTGCGGCCACATCTCTCTTCATACCGTACCACCAATACCTCTGTTTGAGATCCTGGTACATCTTAGTACTGCCTGGATGGATAGAATAAGCCGAGTCGTGAGCTTCTCTCAAGATCGTCTCTCTGAGATCTCCCCGTCTCTCGGTACACACAACCGGTTCTTAAACCACATGGTTCCTTGCTCATCTTCTGTGAAATTTGGGGCTTCTCCTTGTTGCATACTCTCCTTAATTTTCCGTATTCCAAAGATCCTCTAGCTGCCACTTACGTATCTCTTGCTCCAGAGTGGACTGTACTTCCAAAGTCACTCCTTCTGCATGTGCAACCACTTTCAAGTTGAGCCTTTCAAACTCTTTTACCAACTCGTCAGGAAACTGAATGGTCATAGCCATGTTAGTGTGGCCCTTCCGACTCAAAGCATCAGCAACCAGATTCGCTTTACCCGGATGGTAATGAATCTCTAGATCATAGTCCTTGATCAACTCTAACCAATGACCTTGTCTTAGATTAAGATCCTTCTGAGTGAAGATATACTTCAGACTCTTGTGAGCAGTATAGATCTGACACTTAGTTCCCATAATGTAGTGTCTCCAAATCTTTAATGCATGAACCACTGCTGCTAACTCAAGATCATGCGTAGGATAGTTCAACTCATGCTTCCTCAACTGACGAGATGCATAGGCTATAACATGACCTTCTTGCATCAACACACATCCTAGACCTTGTCGAAATGCATCACAATATATGTCAAAGCTCTTCCGTAGATCAGGCATTACTAGAACAGTCTTGTGGTTAACCGCTTCTTTAACTCTTCAAAACTGGACTGACATGCACTGGTCCATTTGAACTCCCTGTCCTTCTCTAGCAATGTAGTGAGAGGCTTCACAATCTTGGAGAATCCTTCGATAAACCGACGATAGTAGCCAGCAAGTCGAAGGAAACTCCGGATCTCAGACACTGTACGAGGGGCTTCCCACTTCAATACATCACTAACCTTGCTGGGATCCACTGCAATACCTCCGTTGGTGATGATATGACCTAGAAAAGAAACTTCCTTGAGCCAGAACTCACACTTGCTGAACTTCGCATATAACTCATGCTCTCTCGCCCTTCGCAACACAAGTCTTAAATGCTCCTCATGGTCCTCCTCATTCTTGGAGTAGATCAAAATGTCATCAATGAATACCACAGCAAACTTGTCCAGATACTCCATAAAAATCTTGTTCATCAAGTACATAAAGTACGCGGGGGCATTGGTTAACCCAAAAGACATAACTGTGTACTCATAAAGCCTGTACCTGGTAGTAAAAGCTGTCTTAGGAATATCCGAAGGCCTAATCTTCAACCGATGATAACCGGATCGCGGATCGATCTTAGAAAACACTTTAGTTCCTCTCATCCGATCAAACAAATCTTCAATACGTGGCGAGAGGATACTTGTTCTTGATGGTAACATCATTAAGAGACTCGTAATCGACACACATCCTCTCGTGTGCCATCTTTCTTACCCACAAAGATAACGGTGCTCCCCAAGGTGATGAACTAGCACGAATGAACCCTTTACCCAATAATTCTTTAATCCGAGCTTTAAGTTCTTGTAACTGATCACTAGACATTCTATATGGGCGCTTAGAGATAGGAGCGATACCGTGTAAAAGATCAATAACGAACTCAACATCTCGGTCGGGGGGCATACCCGGCAACTCCTCGAGGAACACATCGGGATAATCGCACACTACTCGTATGTCTTCCAAGGCTGCTCCATCAAGCTTATTCACGGCACTGGCATTTGATGGTGCGGGATCTGCTGCAAACTCAAATCTTTCACCAGCTGGACTTGTAAGTAGGATTGATCTCTTAGCACACTGTATCACCGCATCACACGCGGTCAACCATTCCATTCCCAATATCACATCGATCCCCTTTGAATCCAAGATTACAAGGTTGGCACGGAAATCTCTGCCCACAATCTTGAGATGGACGTTATCACATTTATAGATAGCTTTCAATTCCCCCCAGGTGAGGTAACTAACATGTGGCGAGATATGGGACTGATAGGTAGATTATGTTGAGCTACGAACTGGGATGTAATGAAAGAATGGGATGCTCCAGAATCAAACAAAACCGAGGCGGAGTAGAGTTGACTAGAAACATACCGAGCGCTACTCTAGGGTTCTCCTGAGCGACTTCAGCATCAACGTGCATCGCCTTGCCTCGTGCATAGCTCTGTTGTCCTTTGTTAGACTGCGGGGTTTGGCTTCCGCTCCTTGTCTGCTGCTGGTTCTGCACAGGGGTGTGTAGAGGGTTCCTCTTTGGGCAAGCATTGGCATAGTGACCAAGCTCTCCGCAGTTGAAGCAAGTAGTGGTGGCAGGATTGGGCGGCGCCACGGACCTTACAGGTGTGCCAACTGGGGCTCTCTGCTGATTCTGCTAGGAAGCTGGGCGGGGAGTCTGAGGAACAGACGCCGAAACCGCCGAGCGGACCGCCGGGAACTGCCGAGCGGACGGGCGGGGACTCGCTGCTGCCCAAAGTTTCCACCCGGTCCCCCAAAGCGGAACGGGGTGTTCGGCGGTGGGTTGAAGTGCGGGCGAGACGCACTCCCAAACTGCCCAGAGCTGGCGGCCTTCCTCTTCTGCTCTCCGAGCTCCTTGCGCTTGTGCTCCAAGCGGATGGCGGCATCAACTAGCTGCTGAAAGTTAGGGAAAGGATAGGACATCAGCTGGTACTGCAGCGAACCAGCTAACCCATCCAGGAACAGCTCCTGCTTCTTCCTATCTTCAGCAACCTCCTCAGCTGCATAGCGAGACAACTCAGTGAACTTGTCTATATACTCATCTACTGACATTCCTCCCTGCTTCAGAGAAAGGAACTCCTTCTTCTTGATCTTCATGACTCCAGAGGGTATGTGATGGCTCCTGAAGTTGGTGGTAAACTCCTCCCAAGTGATAGTGTCTGGGGCGGCATGAGCGGCAGAATACGCATCCCACCAAGCGGCTGCAGATCCTTGAAGTCGTCCTGCAGCATACAGGACCTTCTCTCTGTCATCACACTGACAGGTAGTGAGCATCTTCAGTATTGTCTTTAGCCAATCTTCCGCTTCAAGTGGATTAGCGGCGTGAGTAAACACAGAAGGGTGATGACTCATAAACTCCCGGTGCTTGTTGCGAGGCGCGGGTGGCGGCACCGGTGGATTGTTGACCTGAGCTTGCAAGTTTGTCACGGTGGTGGTCAAGTTCTGGAGGAGCTGGGTCTGTGCCTCCAGGAACTGCTGCATAGCGGGATCCATTTGTACTGGCTGGGGTGCTCTTCCTGCTGGTTGATCAACACCTGATCCTGACCTGGTGTTCACCATCTGAGTGTTAGGGACATTATTTTAGATGATTGCACCAAGGGTTAAACTCAGGAAGATAAGATAGCAATGATATTCAGATAAGACAGATTCTGTTGACTCCAAACAATCAGGCATAGCTCTTAGTGCGGGTAACCAAAAATTATGGATTTTGGACTGATAAAAGGTAATGAAATTACAAAACTACTCCAACTGGAATCACCTCAATCGGAGTTGTGTAGCTCTGGTTATAAAATAAACAAGTCAGGTAGGTCAGCAGTGTTTAACAGATTCGTGAGGCTGTAATGTTTCAGTTATAACTCTCTGGTTATCCATCCAAATATTCTCAGTTTTTCACAGAAAATCAGTAACAAAATTCTTGAACTTTTCCAATTGGTTTTACTGCAAACGGAGTTCTGTAGCTCGAGATAAAATTAAAACAGTGGAGCTGACTCAGAAAACTGCGCGAACAGATTTAGGGATCTCGAATTTGCATTAAGGGAAAACTTAGAGGGACAAAAAGATTAAGATAGATAACTAATTGAGACTGAAAGTTAACCCCCACAAACTTACCACTAAACCAATGTCGTTGTGGTCATCACTCCACAACACATTGCACTCAACCAAAAATCCAACTCATACATTAAGCACAAAATCAAACATTCAACCACACCTCTAAACTAAACACACTTTACCGATCGTCTACTAGCGATTACAAAGAAATCCTATCCTTAATCTTAAACCTAAGGACTATCTTCTGCCATGGCATCTGTGCGGGCGTCAGGGGAGTCGTAGTGTGGGCTCTTGGGTGTCGGGGAGGTACATCCTTCTGTGGCTTCATGGGCTTCTGGCTGCTCCCTGTTCTGAAGTGCAGCTTCTAGGGCACGCCTCTGTGTCTCTAGAGTGAAAATCTGCTGCTGTGCTGCATATAGTGCATTGTTGGCATCATCCAATGCAGTGTTCACAGCTGCAAGTAGACTCCGAACATTGTTGAGCGTTCCTTCATAGGCGGGTGCTGGGGCGATGTAAGTCTTGGCTTCCCCACTTGCTCTGAAAGGTGTGTAACGGCAGTGGGTATCCTCCAACCTGTCACGCTCCTTGTGAGAGAGCACATAGAGCGCCCTCCGAGCTGACTCTGCTATCCCAGCATCCATAGTAGTCCTGTGAGCCACGTCATGATGCTTGGACACCTCCTTCACTCCACGGCATGGAATGTACTCCTCCAAGATGGCAGCAACCTCCCAATGGGGCTCGAACCACGGATGAGTCCACAACTCACAATGGTAGACAGGGGCCTTGTCATAGCCCAGGCGGAGTACCATCGCTCTCAGGTGGTCTGCCATGGGAATGCCTACTCCATCAGCTCTGTAGTGGTACACTTCCCAGATCGCTTCCTCAGCTTCCTCCTCTTGCTCTTGTTCTTCTTCCTCCATCTCTTGATCAAGGTGATCCTCATCTTCTCCTGGCGCTTGCTCCTCTAGGTTTGGCTGTTCAGCTAGCTCATCCTCCTCTGGAATCATCTCCTCCGGATCTTCCTCATCATCAGGCACCATGATAAGGTTAGGGAAAACCACAGGTGCAGGCTCCATCTCAATCTCCTCATCTGTATCTCCATCATGCAAGTCATTGTACTGTTCCTGTGGAGCATACTGATGGACTGCTCCAGCCTGAGAGGTCTTCAAACTACGAACCATCTGTAGTGCAGTGCAGAATGAGAAAGATGGTAAGGCAAAAGGACGAGAGCTAAAGCAAGGACAAGGTAAAGAAAGCAGACAGCTCAAGAGTGAAGCAAAAAGGCAAGAGTAAGGTTAATAAGAATAAAGCAAGCATGTAAGAGAAAGCTTCTATGAGTATAAAATCCTTAGTTCGACCATTTCTATCTAGGCTAGCGTTCCTACAGTCAACACAGCTCTGATACCACTATGTCACACTCGGTTTTAAAGGCAAAACCGAATGCATTGATCACGTGTGCGCCAGGATCAAGTTACACACACACTTAGACATTATGAATACCAAAAACAGTGCCACACGAATAAAGAGTTATTACAAACCATAGTCTCAAACGAATCTTAAATAAACGAGTTCTCGTAGCGGACAAAAATGCCTCCACAAGCAGCTGACTGAAGACTACGCACACCTAGAACTCCTGGAAATCTACTGGAATATCTTCAAAGTTCTCCCAGTCTGAGCAGCAATTCCGGGTATTGTAGATGCAAGAGAATAAACAAGCGTGAGCACATATCGTACTCAGCAAGAGAGAACAACATAACATGCAAGGCCATATGGTGGATGGCTAAGGTTCAAGCACTTTAGCATTTTAGTTGGTCAAGTTTTATTAGCAACCTGATTACTAAAGGTGTAAGTTCATACCAACCCAATTAATAAGATATAAGCATCATAAATAAAGAATAAAACAACAATTAAACATTAAAGTTCCATAATTTAATCATGTGAGTGTCCAGGCCGCTCTTGACCGTGAGCACGGCTAATCGATTAGTTTAACACTCTGCAGAGGTTGTACACTTTCACCACAAGCAGCGTAAAAGCTCCGAAGAACTTTGGACCCAACCATGCGGTGTTTGCAAGGCACCATATCACACTTCCGAGGTGTGATTGCATAGGGACGCTACATGGCCTTTACAAAGGTTCCCTAGCAGGTTATGACCCACAAGGTCCGGATCAGTTAGCAAGGTATAAAGTCCCCTAGCAGGTCAATACCCCACCATAAAAAGAATAACTCA
This sequence comes from Cenchrus americanus, assembly GCA_947561735.1. Taxonomy (NCBI): domain Eukaryota; kingdom Viridiplantae; phylum Streptophyta; class Magnoliopsida; order Poales; family Poaceae; genus Cenchrus; species Cenchrus americanus. The sequence continues at coordinate 197,888,435 of OX387244.1, forward strand.
CCCAACCCCCTGCTAGAGCGAGTCTATACCCCACAGTACCGCCGATCCCTTGTCCTTATCAGGTAAGACCATCCCAAGCTAAAGTTCCTAATTATTCAGCCAAGACCATTGCCCATTAGTTCTTGTGGTTGTACTGTTTTCCTGGGTGGTTCTCCATGTTTCGATTATCATATTAAAGTGGTCTTGTAAATTAAAAGATCATAAACCGAACATAGAATAACAAAAAGGTAACCAAGTTTGATTAATACCAATTCCCAGTTGAGCATGCTAAGCAATAGCAACCACAAGATTAATTTGATTCCCGGTATCAAGGTAAGGGTAGTAAAAAGCTAGGCATGATCCTTAATAGGTTCCCATCAAATTAATGCAAGCGAAAAGGTAAAAACAGTGAATTTAGATGCATGTTATGTAGGACAAGCGGGCATGCATCAAGGAATACTTGCCTTCAACAAAGCCTTGCTGCTCAAACTCTTGCAAGACTTGATCTTCAAATCCCTCGAACGAATCGCTCTATACGGTCCACAATCATCACATACAAGCATACAATAGGAATAAATAAGAAATAGTCTCCAAACAGATCAAACAGATCTAAACAGTAGCATAAAACTAATCTACGCTTCGAGACGAACGCGTGGACATAAAGAACGCTAAAATCGGAGCTAAAACGACGAAGTTATGGCTTAGGGAAGGTATAGGGACCAAACTGTAAAGCTTCGAAAAGGTTTTGGGCTAAAATAAAGAAAAAGGACTAAACCGTAAGAAAACTTCTAAGGTGGAAGGGTATTTTTGTAAATATAGGAAACTCAGGGGCTTTTTTGCAAAATTGCCAGGGCTGGCGGCGGGGTTGACCTAGTTGACCGGTCGGGTTGATTTAGATCCATTGGATCTGGATCTAACGGCTGAGGTCGCTTGCGGTTTAAGCAGCGGCGGCGGGTGGATCTAGACCGCTGGATCTAGGTCTGGCGGCCAGGGACGCCTGCAGGTGCTGAGCGGCGGCGCGGGCGGCGGTGGCCGGCGGTGCACGGCGGCGCTCTCGCCGGAGCACCTCGGTTTCGAACCGGGGGCTCGATTTCGAGCGTCCCTTACACCGGGAGATGGCGCGCGCGACGGGGGAGGCTAGCTAGGGCGGCGGCCGTGGCGAGAGAGGCGACGGGGCGGCCGGTCCGCACGGCGGCGCGGGTCGCGGTCTCCGGCGAGGCCACGGGGGGCGACGGAAGGCGCGGGGTCGACACGAACGGCAACGACACGACGCTTACCTCCTGGCGCGGGTCTTGGACGGCTTCGCAACGACGGGGCGGCGGCGGTGAGGAACTAGGGTTCCGGCGTCGGCGGCGCTTGGAGGCTTAGCGGCTAGGGCACGGGTGCTCGGGTAGGGCGTCCAGGGGGCGGCGGTGGCTTATAAAGGCCTGGGGAGGCCCCTTGGCGTGCGGGCCACGCACGGGGAGGCGTGCTCCCGTCGGACTCGGGCGGCGGCGCGGCCTCGGCCGAGACCCCGGTCGGGCACGGCGCGGCGGGAGGGATGACACGCGGGCCCCTCCCGTCGGCGGCTCGGGGGCGCGGGAGCGGGAAGCGGGCCGGGCGGCCGTGGGCCGGCCGAGCCGGGCCGGGTGGGCCGCGAAGCGGTGCCGGGCCGTTGCACGGGTGGAAGCGGCGGGGGGGCCGGGCGAGCGCACGGCCGGTGGGGCCGCCGGCCGCCGCGGCCGGCTGCGAGGCCGGTGGGCTGAGTGGGGGAAGGGTAGGGGTTAGGAATGGGTTTTAGGTTTGGGAATTTAGGGATTTTAGGATAAGGCTTCAAACACATAGAATTCAAATTTGAATTTGAATTCCAGCAACCAAAAATAATGCACCAGCATGAATGCCACAATTAATTCCTATATTTCATTAACTTTGTTTTAGAAAGGTTTTAAATGCCTAAAAATAAATAAAACAACCTTATATTCCTTAAGCACTTAAATGGTTTCTAGCAAATTTTAATAAAGCCACATTTTTAATAAAATTAGGGTGTTACATCGGGCAAGTTTCTCAAGTGCGGCCGGCCTAGGTGGTGCGGCCGCACTTGGAGGCTCGGCCGACCCTAGTGCTGCGGCCGGCCCTACCATTGATCTTGTGTGTAGTTGCTTGATCCAACACGATCATGACAAGTTTAGTCGTTTGGGAGCCGAGCATGGATCCTTACTCGGTGTGAATCTTCTTAGGGGGGTAAGGTAGGGCCGGTCATACCACTAGGTGCCGCCGTGCCTACCATATGTGGCACGACGCTCCGGAATTGCCCCCTCATGTTGGTCCTGCAGATAAAAAACTCAACACAACTCGTGGAGCTTCGTTACCACCTGAAACCTGCATGAAATTTGTGCCTGGCCTATGGACTTGGACCCCTTGGATATTATGCTAGGTGTAGAGGAATTTGGCAAAGTTTGGTGTTGATCGGAGGAGGTTGATAGGTCTGGCCGAACCTACTAGATTCGGTCGCACCTACCTCCGACACGTCTCTGTCACAATCTTCTGTGAGGCATAACTTCTGCACACGGACTCCGAATTGGGTGAACCAAAACTCCATTTTGATCATCTCAATGAGAACTTCGCAATGGTGCTATCAAACTAAGAATTTGAGGTTGTTTGTCAAGATGCTTTAGTTGTGCTATAATGTCTCATTATGACCTGCATCCAAATATTCACCAAAGCTCGTGGGACCTGTTAGTTTATAACCCTACAACTATGATGCAAGCTTTGATGGAGTGAAATTTGTTCAAAGTTGTGGGTCAAAAATAGGGATTTAATGACCATCAACAAGCTACCATACAGGAGATGCTAACCCTTCCTTTGTTTATTAATTATACTCTTGCCACCTTGTACGTGTTTTGCACCTGCATGTACTAACGTCATCCCAGTTGGCTTTCTTTGCCTGGCCAATTGTTACTGCTTTCGCCTTCCATCGGCCCCTCTGTTAGGCAACCATACGCGCATCTTTGCAAAATCAATTGGCTCCTGCCAATCACTGCTCTTTTTGTGCTTCCACCAAGCCGATATCCTTTTGACTTTGGAATTGGTCAAAATTCGGTGTCAACAATACATTTTATAGGTTTTACAAAGGGTGATAGGGTGTTTAATGAACGGTTTGTCCAGGAACGTGTGTTGAAAAATGGGATTTGCTCGTCTCTAGTTACTATTCAAATTGCCTTTGACCAAGCTTTTGATCAATCTCCACTCAAAATCATAAATGCCGCCAATTATGTAAAGTGTGTCCCTCGACAAGACGAACAACTTTTGTATTGGTCGATTTTGAAGTGTTTAATTGAAAATTGGAGAACGCGACAAAAGTTCTGGGATGGCTCCAAGATAATAGGGGTTTGAATAAGGCTTTGACCGAGGATTCACCACAAGTGTGGGTCGACTTGATTAAGAGGGTCATTAGTGATCACCGGCTAGGTTTTCGATGTGATGACCTAGGTTTGACTAGAGTCAACAGGTTAGACTCGGTCATTAGCACTAATGATGCTAATTAAAAACCTGGGGCGTCACAACCTACCCCCCTTCAAAAGAATCTCGCCCTGAGATTCGGAAATTAATGACAAAGGTAGGGGTAAGGTTCTTACTATTTCGCGATTGAAGAAAACACGAATACTTGGTTTTGAGAAAATGCTCGGTCTCCCAAGTAGCTTCTTCTTCAGTATGATGACTCCATTGTATCTTGTGCATCTTCACGGTATGTCTCCTGGTTTCTCATTCTTTTTGATCTAGCACTCTCTATGGATGCTCAACAACTGAAAAATTTAGCTTGATCCAAGCATTCGCTTTTGTGATTACCTCTGTCTCGGGTACCTTCACACCTTTCTTCAATTGTGTCACATGAAACACATTGTGCACAGACGAAAATCAATCCGGAAGTCGGATACGATAAGCGACTCGTCCACATACCTCGATGATCTCGTATGGGCCGATATAGCGTGGGGCTAATTTCCCTTTGACTCCAAACCTCTATACACCTTTGGTCGGTAAAACCTTGAGGTATACGTAGTCACCCACTTCATAGTGTCGGGGTGTTGTCCCTTTTTCATGCTATCTCTTTTGTCTCACTTGAGCTAACTTCAAGTTTTTCTTGATCACTTTCACCTTCTCTTCTGCAACTTTAACTAATTCTAGGCCAAAGAGCGTTCGCTCTCCGGCTTCTAACCAATTCAAAGGAGTTCTGCATCTTCATCCATAAAGAGCATCAAATGGTGCCATCTTAAAACTAGCTTGATAACTATTGTTATAAGCTAATTCTACTAAATATAGACACTTGTCCCAACTCTTATCAAAATGCATGATGCTTGCTCTTAGCATGTCCTCCACAATTTGGTTGACTCGCTCGGTCTGACCATTGGTCTGAGAATGATAACTTGAACTACAATTTAAATTCGTTCCCGAAGATTCATGCAATTGTTCCCAAAAACGAGCCACAAATTGAGTACCTCGGTCAGAAAAAATGGTCTTGGGAATCCCGTGCAGACGCACGATTTGATCGACATAGAGTTCCGCATAATCTTGGATGGAGTAAGTGGTGTGCAGTATGATGAAATGAGCAGTCTTGGTCGCTCGGTCCACTATAACCCAGATGGAATCCTTTTTTCTGGCTGTCAGGGGTAAATCCACAATAAAATCCATATTTATGTCATCCTATTTCCATAAAGGTATGGTCAATGGTTGAAGCACACCGGCTGATTTCAAATGGCTGGCTTTGACTCGATGATAAGTATCACAATCTGCCACATATTTAACTATGTCTACCTTCATATTTGACCACTAAAACTTTTTCCTCAAATCTTGATACATTTTGGTGCTTCCGGGATGAATAAGGAATTTGGAAAGATAAGCTTCATCAAAAAAAACCTTTTTGAGTTCCGGAATAGCATGAACTACAAGACGTTGCTCAAACCACACTATATCTTTTGAATCCTATGGAAACAACTATATTTGGGGTCTTCTTCGGCTAATTTCTATTTTATTAGCTGGACGCCTTCATCATTGAGTTGAGCCAAAACGATTCTGTCATATAGATTAGACTCTGTAGAGATAGCATTTAGATTTTCTTGCTCTACAATTTCTAATCAAAGTTTTCTCAAGTGTTCACACAAAGTATCACTATATGATTCCACAGTTAAGCAATTGCAATGAACCTTACGGCTAAGACCATATGCAAAAACATTGGCTTTTCTGGGTTGATAGTGTACTTCTAGATCATAGTCCTTTACAAATTATAATCCTCTTGTTTGCCTCATATTCAAATCTGATTGGGTGAACATATACTTAAGACTCTTGTGATCGGTGAAGATATTACAGTGGTTTCCCACTAGATAATGCCTCCAAATCTTGAGACCTTGAACTACCGCTGCTAGCTAAAGATCGTGGGTGGGGTAATTCACCTCATGGGGTTGAAGTGATCGTGAGGCGTAGGCAATGACTCTATTTTCCTGCATGAGAACACAACCGAGACCAGTGCCCGAAGCATCACAAAAGACATCAAACGATTCAGAATTATCCGGCTGCATAAGCACTGGGGCTATAGTCTGTTGCCTCAATGTGTGGAAAGCTTTTTCACAATCTTCACTCCACACAAACTTGACTCCCTTCTTCAATAGTTCAGTCATAGGTTTAGAGATCCTAGAAACATTCGGAATGAAATGATGATAATAGCCTTCTAAACCCAGAAAACTGCGGATTTGATGTACGGTCTTGGGTGCTTTCCAATCCATAACTTCTTGTACTTTGCTAGGATCCAAAGATATGCATTCTTCAGAAATAGTGTGCCCCCAAAATTTCACACTATCCAACCAAAATTCACATTTGGAGAACTCGGCATAAAGCTTGTGATTTTGCAGCTGTTGTAAAATAATACGAAGATGTTCTGCATGTTCTTCTTCATTCTTGGAATAGATTAAGATGTCATCAATGAATACAACTACAAACTTGTCCAGTTCTATCATGAATACGGAATTCATGAGATACATGAAATAAGAAGGTGCATTGGTAAGACCAAAGGACATCACCAGATACTCATAAAGGCCGTATCGGGTGGAGAAAGTTTTTTTTGGGAATATCACATGGCCTGATCTTTATTTGATGATACCCTGATCGCAAATCAATCTTGGAGAAAACCTTGGCTCCAGCCAACTGATCGAAAAAACATCGATGTGGGGTAATGGATATTTATTCTTGATTGTAACTACATTGAGAGGTCGGTAATCCACACATAACCTCAAACTACCATCTTTCTTCTTCACAAATAGAGATGGGCAACCCCAAGGTGAACAACTTGGGCGAATGTAACCCTTATCTAGCAATTCTTGGAGTTGTGTCTTCAACTCTGCCAATTCCTTCGGTGGCATACGGTAAGGTCTTTTGGAGATAAGAGCTGTGCCAGGCTGAAGTTCGATGACAAACTCGACATCTTTGTTGGGTGGCATACCCGGCAATCATCAGGGAAAACATCCGCAAACTCTTGAACCACTGGAATTTCTTCCAGATGAGAAGTGATTGTCATATAAGAACAAGGATTCACACCATCTTTGAAAGGTAGCTATAGAGTTGTGGCTCCAACTATTGGTGAGTGGATCTATAGAATTTGCTCAAAAATATCCAAAACAATATTGTGCCTGTTCATCTAGTCCATCCCCAGAATAATATCAATGCCTTCCAAATCTAGGACGATAAGATCTGAATGAATAATTTTGCTACCCATCACCAAGGGTACCTTTCTAGTTATACTATTAGAAACAACTTCACCCCCTTGGTGTGGTTATCTTTTAGGTCTTATTAATGGATGAAGGACCAAAGCGACGAACCAGAGAGGGGGGAGTGAATGGGAGCTGATAAAAATTCTATTCAAGAATTCAGCCTATGAACCCAATTTCACTCGTGCACCTCCACAGGCTTCTCTTCCCAAGTCCACGCAGCCACTGGAGTGCTACTGGACCTAGGAACAAGACCTAACCAACAGCCACAAGACACATGCAGCGGAAACACACACGACGCGGCAGCTGGTAGCCCAAACCGGTCAAGCTGGTTTCTGAAACCGGTCAGACCGCTTCTGTTGGACTTAGCCTCACACAGGCAGGGGAAACCGGTCAGGCCGGTTCTGTCCAAAAACTCCCCAAAGACCCTTCCCGGAGGAAACCTGCCTCAAGAACCTCTCCTCCTTTGAACAAGAACAGCCATAGAACGACAGGGACTTCCTTGCTCAAAAACTCTTCACGACAGCCCACAGGGCTAAACCGGTTAGAGCGGTTTGGGAAACCGGTCAGACCGGTTTTTTCCTGGACAGTCGGGAAGAACTCAACCCGTGAGAAAACTCAAACTTCCAAGCAATCGACCTCCCAATTCGTTTCACAGATCAAAGTGAGACTTTGAGAATAGTTGGGGCACCTCGTGGGCTACCTTTGTATTGAAGCTCGGTCCCCAAAGCCCACTCAATCAAGAGGAATCGGAAGTCAACCCTCAAGAACACCTTCCCATGGAAACCACCAAAAATACCCAAATCGAAGCCGTTCCGGAGAGTTTGCTGGATCAAGATCACCAAGCAAAGAGGTACATGGTCCCCATATGTGACATCCAACAAGAATCCCTCAAAGAAACACCTCCGAAACTTCTCGAAGGAAATCCCAAAAATGACCCCGAAAATCACCAAAGAGGAAAAACGGGAGCAACACATCCAAGCCTTGAGGAACTACACCAAATCATCTATACATACAAAAGAGGTTCATACAAGGTCTAGCTTGCCGCCCGGTCATCCTTCCCTCTCACAAGGTCTCACCATGAAACTCTCAAGCTAGTTTTAAAAATCCTAAGGAAAATAGGAGAAGGAAAATAGCAGAACAAAATGAGCTAGGGTTCCAAGAGTTGGCTGCCATCCTCTCACCTCTTGGGTTATATGGAGGAAATCCTAGAGTCTAAAATGCCCCTAAGGCCTAAAATAGGATACACACCCACCAAGGGCACTTTGGGAACTTGTCTTCGTAAGACCATCAGACGGATGCCCGGCGACCGCACTTCACGTAGCCTCGACGCAAGCCTTGCGATCCCGACCCGTGTCCTCTGCCTCGAAGCTTCCGGCGCCCTGCGACCCCGAACCGGTCAGACTAGTTCTCCAAACCGGTCAGGCCGGTTTTGGCTTGACAGCCACGCCCAGTCTTCGGCCTCGGCTTTTTGGCTCAACCGAGTAACCCGATGGTTTTCTGGTGAACCACCGCAAACCCCACGAACTTGATGTAGCCTCCGCCAATCACCACTCATGCCTTGGCTCCCACGAAGTTCCGGCTCGACCTTGGTTTTGTTGCTCAACCAAGAAAGCTTCCACCGACTTCATCTTGCTGCTCTTGCCACCATGTGGCCCGCACTTGACCCCGCTGGCCACCGGGTCCCTCGAACGAAGCCTACTTGTCTTCTCCACACCTGGAGGCCTCACCGGCTACAACCTTTCGTGCTTGTTCTTCACCTGCACCAACACAAGTTAAGCCGCAACATGCACCTACAATACTTAGCCAAGAATCAGTCCACACAATGTTGTCAATCACTCATCACACCAGGAAGCGACCATCCACCGGTCCTCGAACCACACATGGTCCTCAATATCCTCCTTTATGAGTGCATTGACAACACACACATTTGGTAATTAGAGAAAAGAAAAAAGCAAAGCAACAAATAAAAATAAACTCCAACAAGCGATCGAAAGCTGAGAAAGGCAAAGAGCAAAATCACTTGAAGACAAGTCTCCGACCCCTTAGGCAAGGGCAACGGTTCGACACATCCGGAATAAAACCACGCTCAAGCAAAGAGCACAAACCACCAAAATATACAAGAGCTCCCCCTGCACATATGCAGACCCCCCTTGAATAAGTGCCAACTCTGGGCACAAAGGGGTCAGGCTGGTTCCCAAAAACGGTCCAATCGGTTACCAAAACCGGTCAGGCCGGTTACCAAAACCGGTCAGACCGCTTTGGTACAGCAGACCACACCCCCCAAAAGCCAAAAATGCAAAAGAAATGCACGCGCTCCCCCTGGACTCTTGGGATAGGTTCTAGGGATGCACTGCAACTTTTCTCCACCTTTTTTCTCCCCCTTGTTGCCAATGCATGAATCAAGACACAAATTTGAAAAGATGCAACCTAGAGCTTCTCAAGTATACAAAATTCATCACAAGATGCTACACATGTCCAAATGAGCAAGTTAGATATTCTACAACTTCGTAATGACAAAAACTTCATGATTACCAATTTTCACAACTATTGGACGAAGCTAAGATAGAATTGAGCAATTTTGCGAAAATTTACCCTCTCATTAGCAAAATCCTAAACATGAACAAAACATGTCAAAATAGCAAATCCACACAAACTTCATGCTAGGATAGCCATTCTAATTATAACACCATCACAAACACCCACAAGCACCTCATGTCATGTCAAAGCTTGAGGACCATGTGTGGTTTGAGGACCGGTGGATGGTCGCTTCCTTGTGTGATGAGTGATTGACAACGTTGTGTGAACTGATTCTTGGCTAAGTATTGCAGGTGCAGGTTACGGCTTGACTGGTGTTGGTGCAGGTGAAGAACAAGCGCGAAAGGTCGTCGCCGGTGAGGCCTCCTGGTGTGGAGAAGACAAGTAGGCTTCGTTCGAGGGACCCGTGGGCCGCGGGGTCAAGTGCGGGCCGCATGGTGGCATGAATAACAAGATGAAGTCGTGGACGGTTTCTTGGTTGAGCCTCAAAACCAAGGTCGAGCCGGGACTACGTGGGAGCCAAGTCATGAGTGGAGATTGGCGGAGGCTACACCGAGTTCGCGGGGTTTCCGATGGTTCACCAGAAAACCACTGGGTTCCTTGGTTGATCCACAAAGCCAAGACCGAAGAACCGAAGACGGTGCCGCAAGCGGCGGTGCCGCACCGGTCCTCGACCGGTGGGTATGACCAGTCTGACTGGTGGGTACCGGTCTGACCGGTGAGGAGCACCGGTCTGACCGGTGTGCGACGACGCAGTCCGGAGACTTCGAAGCGGAGGACACGCGTCGGGATCGCATGGCTTGCGTCGAGGCTACGCAGGGTGCGGTCGCCGGGCATCCGTCCGATGGTGAAGACATGAAGACTTCCAAATCCTCCCTTGAGGGGCTTGTATCCCTAGTTGTTAGAGAAGGGTATTTTAGACTTTCGGTTGCCTCCATATAACCCAAGAGGTGAGAGGATGGCAGCGCAGCCAACTCTTGGAACCCTAGCTCATTTGTTTTCCCATTTTCCATCCTATTTTCCTTAGGTTTTCTATAGGACTAGCTTGAGAGCTTCATGGTGAGATCTTGTTGAGAGGGATGGATGATCGGGCGGCTTGCTAGACCTTGTATGAACCTTTGTTTCATGTATAGATGATTCGGCGTGGTTCCTCAAGGTTTGGATGTGTTTTCCCCGGTTGTTCTTGGTGGTGATTTTTGGAGTCCTCTGTTGATGATTTCTTTGGGTTGTTTTCGGGACCTTTCTTTTGGGGATTTGATGGGGGAAATTTGTGGGAACCCTTCGTGGTTCTTTGGGCTGTGATTCCCCTCCCAAATCCGTGAGTAAAGGTACTCAATTTTGGGGTTTCTTGAGTTCTTGGGTTGGAAGTGCTCTTTGCGGTATTTCCTTGATTCCTCCTTTTTGGACGAGTTTTGGTGGGATTAAACTTGGCTATGGACTCCTCATGAGGTGTTCCTAATATCCCCAAAGTCTTGTTCAAGTCCGTGGAGCGATTCGGGAGATCGTGGTTTGAATTTGGGGGAGTTGACCCGCGGGTGCTGTTCATCCCGAGCTGCCCAGGCTACACCGGTCTGACCGGTGCTCTTGACCGGTATGACCGGTGGAACCCTCGGTGGGTTTTTGCTCGGGTGAACGTCTGGGTGTGTTCGCTGTTGTCTTGTGTTGCTGCTGTTTCGAGTTTGGGTCAGTTTGGTGGTCGGTTGGCCTGTTTGGTGCTTTGGGGGCTTTCAGGCTGGGATCGGTCTGACCGGTGTGTCTCACCGGTCTGACCGGTGTGGAGCCACTTAGTGAAAGTTGCTTAGTTTCACCAGCAGGGACCGGTCTGACCGGTGGTGCTCACCGGTCTGACCGGTGTGGGTCTGTAGACTCGAGGTTTGGTGTTCCGCTGCGTTCTCGGGTCGGAAGGTTGTGTGTTGGTTCCTAGGTCCTGTGGCACTCCAGTGGCTATGTGGGCTTGACCAACTTGGGTAGTGAGTCGGAGACGTGTGTTGGAAGCCGTGTTCATCTTGTTGGAGTTTCCATCTCCTTCGAGAAGAATTTTTATGGGCTCCCATTCACTCCCCCCTCTCTGGTTCGCCGTATCGGTCCTTCAAGTGGTCCAAGGATGGCGTACTAGGAATGGGGTTCGGGTCCTCCACACTTCGATGGCAAGAACTACCAGATGTGGAGTAAGTGGATGGGTGTGTTCCTCCGCGGAAAGGGTCAGATCCTTTGGGATGTCACGGTGGACACAGGCTATGTCCAGCTGATGGACTTCCTCGCTCCAGGATCGAGGGACAGATTTGACGCCAACAATAAGGCAGTCGACTACTTGTTTCGTGCTTTGTGTCAGCCTGAGTTCGATCGGGTGCACACCGAGCAGTTGGCTTGTAGAATTTGGTCGGTGCTGAAGGAGGCTCATGTTGGGAATGCCCAGGTTCAGGCACGGATGTATGCGACCTACCGGAGAGAGTACGAGAACTTCACTCATCTCCCCGGTGAGTCCATTGATGCCTTGCTTCAGAGGTTCACGGTGGTTGTGAACAACATGAGGGCCAATGTGGACGTGCTCCCGTACAATGATCATGATAGAGCGGTCAAGCTCTTACACTCTTTGGATTGTACAATTTGGGGCGGAAAGTTCGAGGCCATTGTGGAGTCGGAGAAGTATGATACTCTGACGGTGAACGAGCTGTTCTCCAAGCTCAAGTCGGCTGAGATGGATAGGGGCATGACAGCCAAGATCGAGGGCCTGACTGACTCTCATAGTCTCTCCCTCATCGATGGTTCAAATGGAAAGACTAACACTAACCCATCCACCAGGATGTTCTCTTTTTCCTCTTTGATGTCTATGCCAGATGAGGAGTTCGACGTGCTTGGAGAGGACGAGCTGGCACTCCTGACGAGGCGGTTCGAGAGGCTGCACGAGAACCGGGTGAACATGAGGAGGAACACGAGGACATGCTTCAAGTGCGGCAAGACTGGACACTATTTCACCGAGTGTCCGAAGGTGAACAACCACTACAAGCACAAGTTCATGGACAAGAGGAAGAAGTCCAAGAAGAAGGATCATGAACATGGGAAGAAGGCTCGGTCTCGAGTGAAGATGAAGTGATCAAGCGACATCGAGTCTGATTCTGAGGACACGTCTTCTAGCTCAAGTGATGAAGACGAAGAGGATGACAAGAAGAAGAAGAAGAAGAACCTTGGCAAGTTTCTCAACGGCCTTTGTGTGACGGGCCTAAGCCTCAAGGACGACTTCTACGGCATGGCTCGCAGTTCAAGTAGCAAGAGAAGCCAGAAGGACGCATCAGACTTGGATTCTGAGGATGAGGTATGTGATGAGCTCTCTTCTTTGCGCAAGGAGAATGAGGAGTTGGTTGACTTGCTTGATAATCGTGATCACATGCTTAGAGAGGCTAAGAAGCTTAGGAAGGAGCTTAGATCTTTGCTCGAGGATGCTAGGACTAGAGTGACTGAGCTAGAAACACAGGTTCTTGATAGCAAGCTTGAAATTGATTCGCTTAAGGCTAGCCCTGTTGTTTCTGATGAAAATGGTTGTGCTGATTGCTCTGCTTTCCTAGCTGTCGGTGCGGAATGTGGTCCCGACACTAAACAGTAATAGGCGCCAAGGTCTATCCCTCAATGGTCGATGCTAAGAAATCAGAGACACGAGGTTTATCCTGGTTCCGGGGGGGGGGGGGGGGGGGGGTACGTCCGGGCCGTGGTGTGCTCGGGGCACTATATTGCTCAGCACCGGGGGTGCCTGTAGTGGGGCAGCTACAAGCAAGGCGGGAGAGGAGGCGTGGCCACCATGTCCCTGGTGAAGTGGCTGAAGATGTTGTGGGAGAATTGGGGAATCCGTGTGTGTGGGATGTCGTATGTTGTCTGTTATCTCATGCCCTTGTCCCCTGCGGCGGGGGAGTTCACCTTCCTTTTATAGGCCAAGGAGAGGGCGAATTACAAGCATGCCGCACTATTCAGCTACATGGGGAAGTATGGTGCGCCGCGCCGTAGAGTGGGCGGCCGCCTTGACGGTCCTTGTCGCGATCTGGCCATCATGGCGTATCTTGTACCCGAACAGTGGTAGCTTCGAGGGTTGGAGCGTAGTGGTTGGTCGTGATGTCCCCAGGCGGCCTCGAGGGGGTTGCTGACGACGATCCGTACGGGATACAATGGCAGGCGTGGCGGCGTCCCGTTCCCGCATGCCTCACAGTGTCGGAGCTGTTACCACAGTGCCCGGCGTGGTGTTGTACGCGCGGGGGCGGCCGCCTGCAATTTACAGTGGCAGGGATGGCGCCCCGGTGGCCTAGCGTCACGACCTGGCCCTGCAAGGTCACAGGAAAGCATTTCGAGGGTGTGGCCGGCCCCCTTCGAGGGCTCGGCACGTTAGCTGTACGGGAGCAGGCGGCGCGGCGTCGCGGGGCTGACACCGGCCATGCCGCACAGTCCCTAGGGAGTCCTGGGCGCGTGATGGCGCCGCCCCGTTGTTGTCAGAGCATTAAATGCCCGTACCCGCATGCGGGAACAGGCGTGCGCGTGCGGAGCGCCCTCGAGCGAGGCGGAGCCTGCTCGAGGTTGGCGTGGACCCTCGAGCGAGGCGGAACCCGCTCGAGGTAAGCGTGCACCCTCGAACGGGGTAGAGCCCGCTCGAGGGAGGTGTGTGTGCCCTCGAGCGAGGCGGAGCCTGCTCGAGGGGATCTTTGAGTGGGCCGCCTTGGTGGGCCGCCGGGGCCACCGCGGCGTGGACCGTGCCCCGTGTGCGCGCTTAAGCAAGACGCGTTTGGCTTTGGCTTTTTGCAGGTTTTAAGCGGGATTTCCCCATTTGTTTGAGGGGACCCTCAGGGCTGTCCCCGACAGTAGCCCCCGAGCATCTGCGGGTTTGCAGGCCAGGCTCCCGCAGATGCTGGTGCCTACTGATAGGACGTCCTTCCCCCTGGTTTGCAAATGCTTTCCGTGGGGCAGCGTCAGTGGACCCGCGAGTCTAGCCCCCGAAGCCCTGTAGGAGCGTGAGTGCTCCTGCAGGGGTTTTACCGTAGGACTTAGCCAGAGGACGTGGTGCATATTCCAACCGGCGTCGGCGATGTTTCAGCCGGCTTCGGTGACGCACGCGCAGCTGGCACTATCCGCGGCCGGTGCAACCCAGGAGGTGTAGCTGTGCGTCGAGCCCCCGGGCCTGGGCCCGTTCGAGGCGATCAGGTAGAGCTCTACGACTTGTTTTTAACGCACCCTCGCCGTCCCTCCGCGGGACGGAGGGTGAGGTTTCCGCAACCCCCATCGATCGGGTCGCGGATTGCGGATTCCTCGTTGAGCTGTTAGTGGGTGGTTCGAGTGGACGCCCATGCCCCGTTCGATAAGGGTAGGCTGCACGGTCCGGAGACACGTCCATTAAAGTGCTTGCGTGGGTTTGCTAGGTGGGGCTCGGTCCCGTTCGCTAGGGACCGAGGGCGCGGAAGCTCTCCCTCGGTGGGATCCCCCCGGCTAGCTGCCTTCGTTGGCTCTCGAACACGACATGTGGGGCACCCTCGAGCCGGCGGGCTCGAGGAACGGCTCGAATGCGCGTGCCCTCGTCGTCCCTGACTCTGGTGATCTGGGGCACCTGTTCGAACCCGTTGAGGGTCAGGCTTCGAACCTCTGATCAGTAGGGCCGTGCGGGGCGGCGGCTAGGCGCTCCCGTCTTTGCATCTGCGGGTTTCGAGTGTCCCTGACCGTGTCAGCCCTCGAAACGCTGATCAGTAGAGTAGTGCGGGGTGGCACCTGGGTGCCCCCGTCTTTGCATATGCGGGTTTCGAGGCTCCCTGACCGTGTCAGCCCTCGAAACGCTGATCAGTAGAGTAGTGCGGGGTGGCAGCTGGGTGCCCCCGTCTTTGCATCTGCGGGTTTCGAGGGTCCCTGACCGTGTCAGCCCTCGAAACGCTGATCAGTAGAGTAGTGCGGGGTGGCAGCTGGGTGCCCCCGTCTTTGCATCTGCGGGTTTCGAGGGTCCCTGGCCGATGTTTGCATCCTTTGAGGGTCGAATTTTTTCCGAGCCAGGGGCTCGCGCCGCTCGAGGGTCTTCCTTACTTAGTAAGGGACCGGGCCCTCACAGTCGCGGCTGAAGTTTCGCGCCACAGGTGCGCCTTTTTAGGCGCTACAACCGAGTGCGTAGTGGGCGGCGTGGGCAGGCGGATGTGACCGCCTGCCACGGCCCTGCCGTTTCTACGCCGTGATGATGGCCCGTGAGCGGTTGCGTGGCCGCCGCGGTCGTGGTGGGGCCCGCCCATCAGCGAGAGAATATTCTTCCTGCAGTTAATGCGGGAGGGGCGCGCGCTCCGGAGAGCACACCCGCGGCTTATAAATTCGACGAGAGGGGAAAACGGCGGTTTTTTACCTTAGCGTTCGCCATTCTTGCTCCTTGCGCCCCACCCCCGAGCCGTTCTTGCCCAAGCAGCTTTCCGCCTTCGGAGCTCTTCTCCTCCTTCCTGTTTATCGTCCCTCGCCTCTTCATCTTCCCGCATGGCGCCCCAACCACCTCTCGTCATCATCGACCCGTTTGCGTGGGAGCGCTCGACGGTGACGCGGTTTCCGCTGAACCAGCTGGTGGCCGCCGGCCAGCTGGCGGCGAACGAGGATGGACGGCCGGCCGAGTGGATCGTGCCGCCGGCAAGGGACCACGCGCCCAACCCTCCGGTGGGTACGTGGTTAGCTTCGTCCGCTTCTGTCGGGGAAAGCCCTAGGGGTCCCCTTAAAACAACTAGGGAATCCCCACTTAAAACCCGCAACAAGCCAAAACCAAACGCGCCTCGCTTAACTACACAGGGTTGGCCCAAGCCACGGTGGCCCTGACGACCCATCAAAGCGGCCCACTTAAAGACCCCCTCGAGCAAACTCCGCCTCGCTCGAGGGCGCACGCCTCCCTCGGGCGGGCTCCGCCGCGTTCGAGGGAGAACGCTTCCCTCGAGCAGGCTCCGCCTCGCTCGAGGGTCCGCGCCGCCCTCGAGCAGGTTCCGTCTCTCTCGAGGGCGTCCCACGCGCGCATGCCCGATCCCGTACGCGGGTACGGGCATTTAATGCTCTGACCGTAGCAGCGCGGCGCCATCATGCGCCTGGGGCTCGCACCCCGGTCCTGTCGCACCAACTCCCTAGGAGGGAACCCATCCCCGCCACTGTGGGGGACTGTGCGGCGTGGCCGGTGCCAGCCCCGTGACGCCGCGCCGCCTACTCCAGTACGGCTTACGCAATGAGCCCTCGAAGGGGGGCCGGCTGCACCCTCGATTTGTTTTCCTGTGACCTTGCAGGGCTAGGTTGCGGCGTTAGGCCGAGTGGGGAGCCATCCCTGTCACTGTTAACGGCGTGGCTGTCGCCCCCGCGCGTACAACCCCACGCCGTGCGCTGTGGCAACAGCTCCGGCACTGCGACGCGTGCGGGAACGGAACGCTGCCTTACCTGCCCCTGTGCCCCGTACAGATCGATGTCAGCAACTCCCTCGAGCCCGCCTGAAGGCATCACGGCCGTCCGCTGGGCTCCCGCCCTCGAGGCTACCCCTGTTCGGGTACAAGATACGCCATGATGGCCGGATCACGGCAAGGACCGTCGAGGCGGCCGCCTACTCTACAGCATGGCACACCACACTTCCCCACGTAGCCAAGTAGTGCGGCATACATGTGATTCGCTCTCTCCTTGGCCTATAAAAGGAAGACGAACTCCCCCGCCGTAGGGGACAGACAAGTCAGGACACAACACAAAGCAGAACAACGCCATACACCAGGCGCATGTTCTCCAATTCTCCCACAACATCTTCAGCCACTCCACCAGGGACTTGGAAGCCACACTTCCTCTCTCGCCTTGCTTGTAGCCGCCCCACTACAGGCACCCCCGGTGCTGAGCAATATAGTGCCTCGAGCACACCCCTGCTGGACGTACGGCCCCTCGGCCGGAACCAGGATAAAACTCGTTTCATTAGTTGCTTAGCATCGACCATTGAGGGAGAGACCTCGGCGCTTATTACTGGTTAGTGTCAGGACCATATTCCGCACCAACAGTTGGCGCCCACCGTGGGGCAATCGAGCGCCTAAGGTCAATCCATCGTCAACTCCCTCCATGGTGATCCGCACTGAGTACCGCGGCATGCGTTACTCCATGGGCAGCTCGGACCCCCTCCCGGCCAGTTTTGAAATCCGGTTCGGTGGCCTGAACTTTCAGGCCACGGGGAACGGCTACCTAATGCTCCTCACCAACCGTGAGAAGCTCCGTGCGCGGCGCCAGGCCGGGTCCACTGCGGTTCCCGCCCGCGCGCGCCGCCACAACACAGACGCCCGCCGGCTCGGCCGCCGCGGGCCCGTCGGCGCCACAACGCCGCCGTCGCTCCGCCGGTGTTCGCATCAGGCGCGGTCGGAGCGACGGCAAGCTGAACGCGCCGCCTCCCAACGCGGCGCGCCCGTCACCACAACAACCACTGCCCTGGTGGGGTAGCGCATGGTCTCCGGACCGCGCTTCCCATCGGCCTACGTGGTGCCACGACGGCCTACAACGCCAACGTCAACACCACAATGCGCAGGGTTCCCCCTAGCCATCACGTCTTCGTCGCCAAGGACCCTGATGCCTCCGCAGGTGACGAGTCGTCCCTAGGCTCCCTTGACGCGTTGCCACCCGCCAACCTCCATGGGTATGCGGAATGGGACTTCTCCGGCGTGCCGGACCCAGTCATGTTCAGGTGTTTTCTCGACGCCACGGACTATTGGTTCGGCTGCTCTGACGACTCCAGCACCGGAAGCTACGACCCCGTGCAGGAATGCTGCGTCGTCATCGCCAACGACCCAGCAAACGCCACCGGCTTAGTGGGTGCCGGCGACGGGGAGGTCACGCCCGCCCCAGGCATCGCACCACGCCAGGCTGCAGGGCCGAGCACCCCTGCTGGGGCTGACGTTGACGCGCAGTTGGCCCAAGCTCGTGAGCTCGAGGCCAAGCTGGTAGAGGAGTATCGAACGGTGCGGCTGCTTCGCGCCTCAAAGGCTGGGGAAGCCTCCGACTTCAACGCCGAGAGCCCACGACCGCATCAACACCGACTTCAACGTCGACAACCCGGACGCGCCTTCGCGGGCGAGCCAAAAGCTTATCGCCGCCGCGACGTTGTTGCGGGCCATGCCGGCCCCCTCGACCCCCGAGGCACAGAACCTGCACCGCGAGGTGCAGACCCTCATCGAGCAGGCGGCCGTCCAGCAGGCCGAGAGCTCGGCGTCACGCATTCGCCAACAGGGGGACGTACGAGGCGACGGAGCCGCACAGGGGGGTGAACCCTCGGTCCATGCAAGTGAAGCGGCAGGGCGACCTGCCAACCCGTGACGCACGCAGGCCAAGGAGCGGCTCCTCGACACACGCAGGGCGCTGGACGGCGATGCCCACAACGTCATCAATGCTCAGCGCACGAGCAAGGCAGACGCACAAGCGGCGACAGGCTACCACCCTCGACGGGGTGGGCGCTACGACAGCGATGAGGACCGCTCTCCGACGCCGGAGCCCCCGGGAACCCGCGTGTTCAGCCGGGAGATCCGCGCGGCGGCCTTCCCCCAACGCTTCCGCCAGCCCACGACCATCGTCAAGTACAGCGGGGAGACGGATCCCCGCGTGTGGCTCAACGATTACCGCCTGGTGTGCCAGCTGGGCGGGGCCACCAGCGACGAGGTCATCATCCGCAACCTGCCCCTGCACCTCGGCGATTGAGCCCGGACGTGGCTCGAGCACCTGCCGCCAGCCAGATCCACAACTGGGACGATCTGGTCCGCACGTTCGTGGGCAACTTCCAGGGCACATACGTGCGCCCTGGGAACTCCTGGGATCTATGCTCCTGCACTCAGAGGCCTGGCGAGTCGCTCCGGGACTTCATACTACGCTTCTCCGAGCGCTGTAGAGAGCTCCCAAGCGTGGCATAGTCCGAGATTGTGCACGCCTTCCTCGAAGGCACCACGTGCCGGGACCTCGTGCGAGAACTCGGACGTAGCCCGCCCGCGGACTCCAACGAGCTGTTCGACACCGCCACCAGCTTCGCCTCAGGAGAAGAGGCCGTGGTGGCGATCTTTGACAGCAAGAAGGGCAAGCGCTCGGACGACGTGCCCGCGGAGGGCAGCAAGTCCAGGGAGCCCCACCGGAAGGACAAGCGGGGCAAGAAAGGGAAGAAGCCGCGCCGCGAGGCGCGCGAGCGGGGCGCGGCGGGCCGACGACGCCGAGGCCCTTGCTGTTGACCCGGCTCGACGAGGCCCTCGACCGGCCCCTCGAGGTCCGGGGGTGTTCGACGACATGCTGAGGAAGCCATGTCCATACCACAAGACCCCTGTAAATCACACCCTTGAGCAATGCGACATGCTCAAGAAGTTCTATGGTCGCGCCGCTGCAAAAGACGCGGAGGACGAGAAGGACGGAGGAGATGGCGACGCCGGCGGCTTCCCCGCCGTGGAGAACGTGATCCTCATCTTCCGGGGACCCACCGTCGACATGTCAGCCCGCCAGCGCAAGCGAGAGCGGCACGAGGTCCTCGCCGTAGAGAGGGCGCCTCCCTCCTTCCTTGACTGGTCAGAAGACGCCATCACCTTCAGCCGTGAAGACCATCCGAACTGCATCCCCAACCCAGGCTAGTACCCGCTGGTGGTCGACCCGATCATCGGGAACGCGCGGTTCTCAAAAGTCCTGATGGACGGGGGCAGTAGCCTCAACATCCTCTACGTGCATACGCTGCGCCTGTTGGGGATCGGGCTGGACCAGCTGCGGCCTAGCACGACGCCGTTCCATAGCGTCGCGCCCGGCAAGTGCGTCCAGCCCCTCGGGCAGATCGACCTGCCGGTCTGGTTCGGCAATCCGAAGAATTTCTGCAAGAAAACGCTCACCTTTGAGGTGGTGGCGTTCCGGGGCGCCTATCATGCCATACTTGGGCGGCCCTGCTACGCCAAGTTCATGGCGGTCCCCAACTACACCTACCTCAAGATGAAGATGCCGGGACCGAACGGCGTCATCACCGTGGGCTCGTCCATCGAGCACGCGTTCGACTGCGACGTCGAGTGCGTGGAGCACGCGGAAGCGCTGGCGCTGGATGAAGCGCTGGTGACCACCTTGGAGAAGATGGTCAACGAGGACCTCGACTCCACCGCCAAGCACACCGGCAATTTCGAGGCCGCGGAGCAGACCAAGGAGGTACCCCTCGACCCTGCTGCCCCCGAGGGCAAGGCGTTGAGGGTCAGCTCCACCCTCGACCCAAAATAGGAAGTGGTGCTCGTCAACTTCCTCCGCGCTAACACCAACATCTTCGCGTGGAGCCCCTCGGATATGCCAGGCATCCCGAGGGAGGTCGCCGAGCACTCCCTTGACATCCTACCTCATGCCCGTGCTTTGCAACAGCGACTCCGCCGTTTCGACAAAGAGCGGCGGCGGGCGATCGGAGCGGAGCTGCGAAAGCTCCTCGAGGCCGGGTTCATCAAGGAAGTGTTCCACTCTACGTGGCTAGCAAACCCTGTACTTGTAAAGAAAAAGAACGGGAAGTGGCGGATGTGTATAGACTACACTAGTCTTAATAAAGCATGTCCTAAAGTTCCTTTTCCTTTGCCACGCATTGATCAAATTGTTGATTCAACGGCTGGGTGTGAGCTGCTTTGCTTCCTTGATGCCTACTCCGGGTATCACCAGATAAAGATGAAGAAGTCCGACCAGCTCGCGACTTCGTTCATCACGCCGTTCGGGATGTTCTGTTACGTCACGATGCCGTTCGTCCTCCGAAACGCGGGTGCAACATATCAACGCTGAATGCAACACGTTTTCGGAGATCACATCGAGCGAACGGTTGAGGCGTACGTATACGACATCGTCGTAAAAACCAGGAAGGCGGACGACCTGGTTGGCGATCTTAACATCGCGTTCGGCTGCCTACGGGCCAACGGGGTTAAACTAAACCTCGAAAAATGTGTCTTTGGAGTGCCGCGAGGCATGCTCCTAGGATACATCGTCTCTCAACGGGGCATCGAGGCCAACCCCGAGAAGGTTGCGGCCCTCGAGCGAATGGGCCCAATCCGGGACCTCAAAGGGGTGCAAAAGGTGCTGGGGTGCCTTGCCGCCTTGAGCCGCTTCATCTCGCGACTCGGCGAGAAGGGCCTGCCCCTCTATCGCCTCCTCAGGAAGCACGAGCGCTTCTCCTGGACCGCCGAGGCCCAGGACGCGCTCGACAAGCTGAAGGCATCCTTGACTCCCGCCCCGATCCTCACGCCGCCGCAATACGGCGAACCCCTGCAGCTCTATGTGGCCGCGGCCACCCAGGTGGTCAGCGCCGTAATCGTGGTGGAGCGCACGGAGGAAGGGCACGCCCTGCCGGTCCAGCGGCCGGTCTATTACATCAGCGAAGTCTTGTCCGACACCAAGACGCGCTACCCTCAAGTCCAAAAGCTGCTCTATGCGGTAGTCCTCGCGTGGCGCAAGCTCCGCCACTA